>CP136890.1:49495000-52192500 GCA_034359265.1 Canna indica
CGTTCAGCATTCTGTTCGAAAAACCGTGTAATTCTTTTCATTAGTCTATCAAAAATAACTCGATTAACAACTTCTCCCATCTTAGTGAATGTTCTGGAGTCGCTCGGGACTCAGATTGCTGGGCGTTTCGAGCCGATACCCCGAAGTTCAATCAGTCGGCTTCGTTCAGCATTCTGTTCGAAAAACCGTGTAATTCTTTGCATTAGTCTTTCAAAAATAACTCGATTAACAACTTCTCCCATCACAGTGAATGTTCTGGAGTCGCTCGAGACTCAGATTGCTGGGCATTTCGAGCCAATACCCCGAAGTTCAATCAGTCGGCTTCGTTGAAGATTCTGTTCGAAAAATCGTGCAATTCTTTGTATTAGTTTGTCAAAAATAACTCGATTAAGAACTTCTCCCATCACAGTGAATGTTCTGGAGTCGCTAGGGACTCAAATTGCTGGGCGTTTCGAGCCGATACCCCGAAGTTCAATCAGTCGGCTTCGTTCAGCATTCTGTTCAAAAAACCGTGTAATTCTTTGCATTAGTCTGTCAAAAATAACTCGATTGACAACTTCTCCCATCACAGTGAATGTTCTGGAGTCGCTCGGGACTCAGATTGCGGGGCGTTTCGAGCCGATACCCCGAAGTTCAATCAATCGGCTTCGTTCAGCATTCTGTTCGAAAAACCGTGTAATTCTTTTCATTAGTCTATCAAAAATAACTCGATTAACAACTTCTCCCATCTTAGTGAATGTTCTGGAGTCGCTCGGGACTCAGATTGCTGGGCGTTTCGAGCCGATACCCCGAAGTTCAATCAGTCGGCTTCGTTCAGCATTCTGTTCGAAAAACCGTGTAATTCTTTGCATTAGTCTTTCAAAAATAACTCGATTAACAACTTCTCCCATCACAGTGAATGTTCTGGAGTCGCTCGAGACTCAGATTGCTGGGCATTTCGAGCCAATACCCCGAAGTTCAATCAGTCGGCTTCGTTGAAGATTCTGTTCGAAAAATCGTGCAATTCTTTGTATTAGTTTGTCAAAAATAACTCGATTAAGAACTTCTCCCATCACAGTGAATGTTCTGGAGTCGCTAGGGACTCAGATTGCTGGGCGTTTCGAGCCGATACCCCGAAGTTCAATCAGTCGGCTTCGTTCAGCATTCTGTTCAAAAAACCGTGTAATTCTTTGCATTAGTCTGTCAAAAATAACTCGATTGACAACTTCTCCCATCACAGTGAATGTTCTGGAGTCGCTAGGGACTCAGATTGCTGGGCGTTTCGAGCCGATACCCCGAAGTTCAATCAATCGGCTTCGTTCAGCATTCTGTTCGAAAAACCGTGTAATTCTTTTCATTAGTCTATCAAAAATAACTCGATTAACAACTTCTCCCATCTTAGTGAATGTTCTGGAGTCGCTCGGGACTCAGATTGCTGGGCGTTTCGAGCCGATAACCCGAAGTTCAATCAGTCGGCTTCGTTCAGCATTCTGTTCGAAAAACCATGTAATTCTTTGCATTAGTCTTTCAAAAATAACTCGATTAACAACTTCTCCTATCACAGTGAATATTCTGGAGTCGCTTGAGACTCAGATTGCTGGGCATTTCGAGCCGATACCCCGAAGTTCAATCAGTCGGCTTCGTTGAAGATTCTGTTCGAAAAATCGTGCAATTCTTTGTATTAGTTTGTCAAAAATAACTCGATTAACAACTTCTCCCATCTTAGTGAATGTTCTGGAGTCGCTCGGGACTTAGATTGCTGGGCGTTTCGAGCCGATACCCCGAAGTTCAATCAGTCGGCTCTGTTCAAGATTCTATTCAAAAAATCTTGCAATTCTTTGCATTAGTCTGTCAAAAATAACTCGATTTACAACTTCTCCCATCACAGTGAATGTTCTGGAGTCGCTCGGGACTCAGATTGCTGGGCGTTTCGAGCCGATACCCCGAAGTTCAATCAATCGGCTTCGTTCAGCATTCTGTTCGAAAAACCGTGTAATTCTTTTCATTAGTCTATCAAAAATAACTCGATTAACAACTTCTACCATCTTAGTGAATGTTCTGGAGTCGCTCGGGACTCAGATTGCTGGGCGTTTCGAGACGATACCCCGAAGTTCAATCAGTCGGCTACGTTCAGCATTCTGTTCGAAAAACCATGTAATTCTTTGCATTAGTCTTTCAAAAATAACTCGATTAACAACTTCTCCCATCACAGTGAATATTTTGGAGTCGCTCGAGACTCAGATTGCTGGGCATTTCGAGCCGATAACCCGAAGTTCAATCAGTCGGCTTCGTTGAAGATTCTATTCGAAAAATCGTGCAATTCTTTGTATTAGTTTGTCATAAATAACTCGATTAAGAACTTCTCCCATCACAGTGAATGTTCTGGAGTCGCTAGGGACTCAGATTGCTGGGCGTTTCGAGCCGATACCCCGAAGTTCAATCAGTCGGCTTCGTTCAGCATTCTGTTCAAAAAACCGTGTAATTCTTTGCATTAGTCTGTCAAAAATAACTCGATTGACAACTTCTCTCATCACAGTGAATGTTCTGGAGTCGCTCGGGACTCAGATTGCTGGGCGTTTCGAGCCGATACCCCGAAGTTCAATCAATCGGCTTCGTTCAGCATTCTGTTCGAAAAACCGTGTAATTCTTTTCATTAGTCTATCAAAAATAACTCGATTAACAACTTCTCCCATCTTAGTGAATGTTCTGGAGTCGCTCGGGACTCAGATTGCTGGGCGTTTCGAGCCGATACCCCGAAGTTCAATCAGTCGGCTTCGTTCAGCATTCTGTTCGAAAAACCGTGTAATTCTTTGCATTAGTCTTTCAAAAATAACTCGATTAACAACTTCTCCCATCACAGTGAATGTTCTGGAGTCGCTCGAGACTCAGATTGCTGGGCATTTCGAGCCAATACCCCGAAGTTCAATCAGTCGGCTTCGTTGAAGATTCTGTTCGAAAAATCGTGCAATTCTTTGTATTAGTTTGTCAAAAATAACTCGATTAAGAACTTCTCCCATCACAGTGAATGTTCTGGAGTCGCTAGGGACTCAAATTGCTGGGCGTTTCGAGCCGATACCCCGAAGTTCAATCAGTCGGCTTCGTTCAGCATTCTGTTCAAAAAACCGTGTAATTCTTTGCATTAGTCTGTCAAAAATAACTCGATTGACAACTTCTCCCATCATAGTGAATGTTCTGGAGTCGCTCGGGACTCTGATTGCTGGGCGTTTCGAGACGATACCCCGAAGTTCAATCAGTCGGCTACGTTCAGCATTCTGTTCGAAAAACCATGTAATTCTTTGCATTAGTCTTTCAAAAATAACACGATTAACAACTTCTCCCATCTTAGTGAATGTTCTGGAGTCGCTCGGGACTTAGATTGCTGGGCGTTTTGAGCCGATACCCCGAAGTTCAATCAGTCGGCTCTGTTCAAGATTCTATTCAAAAAATCTTGCAATTCTTTGCATTAGTCTGTCAAAAATAACTCGATTTACAACTTCTCCCATCACAGTGAATGTTCTGGAGTCGCTCGGGACTCAGATTGCTGGGCGTTTCGAGCCGATACCCCGAAGTTCAATCAATCGGCTTCGTTCAGCATTCTGTTCGAAAAACCGTGTAATTCTTTTCATTAGTCTATCAAAAATAACTCGATTAACAACTTCTACCATCTTAGTGAATGTTCTGGAGTCGCTCGGGACTCAGATTGCTGGGCGTTTCGAGACGATACCCCGAAGTTCAATCAGTCGGCTACGTTCAGCATTCTGTTCGAAAAACCATGTAATTCTTTGCATTAGTCTTTCAAAAATAACTCGATTAACAACTTCTCCCATCACAGTGAATATTTTGGAGTCGCTCGAGACTCAGATTGCTGGGCATTTCGAGCCGATAACCCGAAGTTCAATCAGTCGGCTTCGTTGAAGATTCTATTCGAAAAATCGTGCAATTCTTTGTATTAGTTTGTCAAAAATAACTCGATTAAGAACTTCTCCCATCACAGTGAATGTTCTGGAGTCGCTAGGGACTCAGATTGCTGGGCGTTTCGAGCCGATACCCCGAAGTTCAATCAGTCGGCTTCGTTCAGCATTCTGTTCAAAAAACCGTGTAATTCTTTGCATTAGTCTGTCAAAAATAACTCGATTGACAACTTCTCTCATCACAGTGAATGTTCTGGAGTCGCTCGGGACTCAGATTGCTGGGCGTTTCGAGCCGATACCCCGAAGTTCAATCAATCGGCTTCGTTCAGCATTCTGTTCGAAAAACCGTGTAATTCTTTTCATTAGTCTATCAAAAATAACTCGATTAACAACTTCTCCCATCTTAGTGAATGTTCTGGAGTCGCTCGGGACTCAGATTGCTGGGCGTTTCGAGCCGATACCCCGAAGTTCAATCAGTCGGCTTCGTTCAGCATTCTGTTCGAAAAACCGTGTAATTCTTTGCATTAGTCTTTCAAAAATAACTCGATTAACAACTTCTCCCATCACAGTGAATGTTCTGGAGTCGCTCGAGACTCAGATTGCTGGGCATTTCGAGCCAATACCCCGAAGTTCAATCAGTCGGCTTCGTTGAAGATTCTGTTCGAAAAATCGTGCAATTCTTTGTATTAGTTTGTCAAAAATAACTCGATTAAGAACTTCTCCCATCACAGTGAATGTTCTGGAGTCGCTAGGGACTCAAATTGCTGGGCGTTTCGAGCCGATACCCCGAAGTTCAATCAGTCGGCTTCGTTCAGCATTCTGTTCAAAAAACCGTGTAATTCTTTGCATTAGTCTGTCAAAAATAACTCGATTGACAACTTCTCCCATCATAGTGAATGTTCTGGAGTCGCTCGGGACTCTGATTGCTGGGCGTTTCGAGACGATACCCCGAAGTTCAATCAGTCGGCTACGTTCAGCATTCTGTTCGAAAAACCATGTAATTCTTTGCATTAGTCTTTCAAAAATAACACGATTAACAACTTCTCCCATCTTAGTGAATGTTCTGGAGTCGCTCGGGACTTAGATTGCTGGGCGTTTTGAGCCGATACCCCGAAGTTCAATCAGTCGGCTCTGTTCAAGATTCTATTCAAAAAATCTTGCAATTCTTTGCATTAGTCTGTCAAAAATAACTCGATTTACAACTTCTCCCATCACAGTGAATGTTCTGGAGTCGCTCGGGACTCAGATTGCTGGGCGTTTCGAGCCGATACCCCGAAGTTCAATCAATCGGCTTCGTTCAGCATTCTGTTCGAAAAACCGTGTAATTCTTTTCATTAGTCTATCAAAAATAACTCGATTAACAACTTCTCCCATCTTAGTGAATGTTCTGGAGTCGCTCGGGACTCTGATTGCTGGGCGTTTCGAGACGATACCCCGAAGTTCAATCAGTCGGCTACGTTCAGCATTCTGTTCGAAAAACCATGTAATTCTTTGCATTAGTCTTTCAAAAATAACTCGATTAACAACTTCTCCCATCACAGTGAATATTTTGGAGTCGCTCGAGACTCAGATTGCTGGGCATTTCGAGCCGATACACCGAAGTTCAATCAGTCGGCTCCGTTGAAGATTTTGTTCGAAAAATCGTGCAATTCTTTGTATTAGTTTGTCAAAAATAACTCGATTAAGAACTTCTCCCATCACAGTGAATGTTCTGGAGTCGCTAGTGACTCAGATTGCTGGGCGTTTCGAGCCGATACCCCGAAGTTCAATCAGTCGGCTTCGTTCAGCATTCTGTTCAAAAAACCGTGTAATTCTTTGCATTAGTCTGTCAAAAATAACTCGATTGACAACTTCTCCCATCACAGTGAATGTTCTGGAGTTGCTCGGGACTCAGATTGCTGGGCGTTTCGAGCCGATACCCCGAAGTTCAATCAATCGGCTTCGTTCAGCATTCTGTTCGAAAAACCGTGTAATTCTTTTCATTAGTCTATCAAAAATAACTCGATTAACAACTTCTCCCATCTTAGTGAATGTTCTGGAGTCGCTCGGGACTCTGATTGCTGGGCGTTTCGAGACGATACCCCGAAGTTCAATCAGTCGGCTACGTTCAGCATTCTGTTCGAAAAACCATGTAATTCTTTGCATTAGTCTTTCAAAAATAACTCGATTAACAACTTCTCCCATCACAGTGAATATTTTGGAGTCGCTCGAGACTCAGATTGCTGGGCATTTCGAGCCGATACACCGAAGTTCAATCAGTCGGCTTCGTTGAAGATTCTGTTCGAAAAATCGTGCAATTCTTTGTATTAGTTTGTCAAAAATAACTCGATTAAGAACTTCTCCCATCACAGTGAATGTTCTGGAGTCGCTAGGGACTCAGATTGCTGGGCGTTTCGAGCCGATACCCCGAAGTTCAATCAGTCGGCTTCGTTCAGCATTCTGTTCAAAAAACCGTGTAATTCTTTGCATTAGTCTGTCAAAAATAACTCGATTGACAACTTCTCCCATCACAGTGAATGTTCTGGAGTTGCTCGGGACTCAGATTGCTGGGCGTTTCGAGCCGATACCCCGAAGTTCAATCAATCGGCTTCGTTCAGCATTCTGTTCGAAAAACCGTGTAATTCTTTTCATTAGTCTATCAAAAATAACTCGATTAACAACTTCTCCCATCTTAGTGAATGTTCTGGAGTCGCTCGGGACTCTGATTGCTGGGCGTTTCGAGACGATACCCCGAAGTTCAATCAGTCGGCTACGTTCAGCATTCTGTTCGAAAAACCATGTAATTCTTTGCATTAGTCTTTCAAAAATAACTCGATTAACAACTTCTCCCATCACAGTGAATATTTTGGAGTCGCTCGAGACTCAGATTGCTGGGCATTTCGAGCCGATACACCGAAGTTCAATCAGTCGGCTTCGTTGAAGATTATGTTCGAAAAATCGTGCAATTCTTTGTATTAGTTTGTCAAAAATAACTCGATTAAGAACTTCTCCCATCACAGTGAATGTTCTGGAGTCGCTAGGGACTCAGATTGCTGGGCGTTTCGAGCCGATACCCCGAAGTTCAATCAGTCGGCTTCGTTCAGCATTCTGTTCAAAAAACCGTGTAATTCTTTGCATTAGTCTGTCAAAAATAACTCGATTGACAACTTCTCCCATCACAGTGAATGTTCTGGAGTCGCTCGGGACTCAGATTGCTGGGCGTTTCGAGCCGATACCCCGAAGTTCAATCAGTCGGCTTTGTTCAAGATTCTATTCAAAAAATCTTGCAATTCTTTGCATTAGTCTGTCAAAAATAACTCGATTTACAACTTCTCCCATCACAGTGAATGTTCTGGAGTCGCTCGGGACTCAGATTGCTGGGCGTTTCGAGCCGATACCCCGAAGTTCAATCAATCGGCTTCGTTCAGCATTCTGTTCGAAAAACCGTGTAATTCTTTTCATTAGTCTATCAAAAATAACTCGATTAACAACTTCTCCCATCTTAGTGAATGTTCTGGAGTCGCTCGGGACTCTGATTGCTGGGCGTTTCGAGACGATACCCCGAAGTTCAATCAGTCGGCTACGTTCAGCATTCTGTTCGAAAAACCATGTAATTCTTTGCATTAGTCTTTCAAAAATAACTCGATTAACAACTTCTCCCATCACAGTGAATATTTTGGAGTCGCTCGAGACTCAGATTGCTGGGCATTTCGAGCCGATACACCGAAGTTCAATCAGTCGGCTTCGTTGAAGATTCTGTTCGAAAAATCGTGCAATTCTTTGTATTAGTTTGTCAAAAATAACTCGATTAAGAACTTCTCCCATCACAGTGAATGTTCTGGAGTCGCTAGGGACTCAGATTGCTGGGCGTTTCGAGCCGATACCCCGAAGTTCAATCAGTCGGCTTCGTTCAGCATTCTGTTAAAAAAACCGTGTAATTCTTTGCATTAGTCTGTCAAAAATAACTCGATTGACAACTTCTCTCATCACAGTGAATGTTCTGGAGTCGCTCGGGACTCAGATTGCTGGGCGTTTCGAGCCGATACCCCGAAGTTCAATCAATCGGCTTCGTTCAGCATTCTGTTCGAAAAACCGTGTAATTATTTTCATTAGTCTATCAAAAATAACTCGATTAACAACTTCTCCCATCTTAGTGAATGTTCTGGAGTCGCTCGAGACTCAGATTGCTGGGCGTTTCGAGCCGATACCCCGAAGTTCAATCAGTCGGCTTCGTTCAAGATTCTATTCGAAAAATCTTTCATTTCTTTGCATTAGTCTGTCAAAAAAAACTCGATTAACAACTTCTCCCATCACAGTGAATGTTCTGGAGTCGCTCGAGACTCAGATTGTTGGGCGTTTCGAGCCGATACCCCGAAGTTCAATCAGTCGGCTTCGTTCAATATTCTATTCGAAAAATCTTGCATTTCTTTGCATTAGTCTGTGAAAAATAACTCGATTAACAACTTCTCCCATCACAGTGAATGTTCTGGTGTCGCTCGAGACTCAGATTGCTGGGCGTTTCGAGCCGATACCCCGAAGTTCAATCAGTCGGCTTCGTTCAAGATTCTATTCGAAAAATCGTGCAATTCTTTGCATTAGTCTGTCAAAAATAACTCTGTTAAACGGCCATGGGCCTGCTCTTGGTGTTTTCGTAGCATTCTTTTTGCTCGTGATTATGCTCATAAACTGGTAGAGTACCGCATTGGTGACGGTACGAACACATTCCTCTGGCTTGATCCTTGGATTCCTGATTACCTTCTTATTGACAGGATGAACAACCATATCCCGGCCCGCCTCTACTCGAGTAGGACAGCCAGGGTATCTTCCATTTGGCAGCAAAATACTTGGCATCTGGGTAATCTTGCTCATGAGCTTGACCTGCTTAGTGCTTGGGATTCCATTGGCACTGTTATTACTAGCTCGAATGACGATCAGATAATCTGGAAGCCGTCTAGTGATGGTTTTTTCAGTATTGCATCAGCTTGCAAGGGCATTTCCCCCACTAATCCCATGGTTACTTGGCATCATCTTGTTTGGTTCAAGGGAAAAATCCCAAGGTACTCTTTTGTCTTATGGCTTGCTCTCTTATGGAGATTACCAACTCTTGATCGACTTTCACATTGGGAAATTACACACTCTACCAGCTGTTGTTTTTGCGGTGTAGATGAATCCATTGAACACTTATTCTTTCACTGCCCTTTTTCGGCTATAATTTGGCGCAAGGTTCTAGATCTTTGTCTTTTGGCAAACCCTTTGCATCATTGGGGTGATCAGCTTAGATGGTGGGAAGACGTTATGAGTGGAGACTCATTCATTGGCTATATTAGGCGTCTTGCCCTCACTGCTTCAGTTTATTTCATTTGGCGTGAGCGGAATGGTCGTATTTTTTCTCATGTATCCTCTTCACCTGCTAATGTGCTTAGTAGTGTTATCACAAGAGTAAAAAGCAAAATTCTTCAGATATATGGTACCAGGCCTATCACCGACACACCAAGGAACAGAGCTATTGCAGAACGGTGGAGCATTCAAGTCCATTTCACTCCTGTCCGTCAAGATTAGCCATTTTACTCCTGTCCGTCAAGATTAGTGATTCACTGTGTGGGCTTTATATTGCTTGGCCCCCCGAGTTGTGGGTAGTCCATCTGATATACTACTTGGCCCGAGTTGTGGGTATCCGTGTGTGATGCATTGTTTGCATCTCTATATTGTGCTTGACCCGGGCTGTGGGGTTTTCCTTTTGTTCCTCTTCTCCTAAGGTTTTGGCTACTACCTTGCTGATGGCAATGCCGGAGGTGAGGGGCGTGGTCTTTTCCTTTGGGGGATGAGAAGCTCTACCATTCCTATTAATGGTAGTCGTGTCTTGAACTCTATTGTATTCTTTTACGTAGTAATATATTTCCTTTGCCTTGTTGCAAAAAAAAAAATAACTCGATTAACAACTTCTCCCATCACAGTGAATGTTCTGGAGTCGCTCGAGACTCAGATTGCTGGGCGTTTCGAGCCGATACCCCGAAGTTCAATTAGTCGGCTTCGTTCAAGATTCTATTCGAAAAATCTTTCATTTCTTTGCATTAGTCTGTGAAAAATAACTCGATTAACAACTTCTCCCATCACAGTGAATGTTCTGGAGTCGCTCGAGACTCAGATTGCTGGGCGTTTCGAGCCGATACCCCGAAGTTCAATCAGTCGGCTTCGTTCAAGATTCTATTCGAAAAATCGTGCAATTCTTTGCATTAGTCTGTCAAAAATAACTCGATTAACAACTTCTCCCATCACAGTGAATGTTCTGGAGTCGCTCGAGACTCAGATTGCTGGGCGTTTCAAGCCGATACCCCGAAGTTCAATTAGTCGGCTTCGTTCAAGATTCTATTCGAAAAATCTTTCATTTCTTTGCATTAGTCTGTCAAAAATAACTCGATTAACAACTTCTCCCATCACAGTGAATGTTCTGGAGTCGCTCGAGACTCAGATTGTTGGGCGTTTCGAGCCGATACCCCGAAGTTCAATTAGTCGGCTTCGTTCAAGATTCTATTCGAAAAATCTTTCATTTCTTTGCATTAGTCTGTCAAAAATAACTCGATTAACAACTTCTCCCATCACAGTGAATGTTCTGGAGTCGCTCGAGACTCAGATTGTTGGGCGTTTCGAGTCGATACCCCGAAGTTCAATCAGTCGGCTTCGTTCAAGATTTTATTCGAAAAATCTTGCATTTCTTTGCATTAGTCGGTCAAAAATAACTCGATTAACAACTTCTCCCATCACAGTGAATGTTCTGGAGTCGTTCGAGACTCAGATTGTTGGGCGTTTCGAGCCGATACCCCGAAGTTCAATCAGTCGACTTCGTTCAATATTCTATTCGAAAAATCTTGCATTTCTTTGCATTAGTCTGTCAAAAATAACTCGATTAACAACTTCTCCCATCACAGTGAATGTTCTGGTGTCGCTCGAGACTCAGATTGTTGGGCGTTTCGAGCCGATACCCCGAAGTTCAATCAGTCGGCTTCGTTCAAGATTCTATTCGAAAAATCGTGCAATTCTTTGCATTAGTCTGTCAAAAATAACTCGATTAACAACTTCTCCCATCACAGTGAATGTTCTGGAGTCGCTCGAGACTCAGATTGCTGGGCGTTTCGAGCCGATACCCCGAAGTTCAATCAGTCGGCTTCGTTCAAGATTCTATTCGAAAAATCGTGCAATTCTTTGCATTAGTCTGTCAAAAATAACTCGATTAACAACTTCTCCCATCACAGTGAATGTTCTGGAGTCGCTCGAGACTCAGATTGTTGGGCGTTTCGAGCCGATACCCCGAAGTTCAATCAGTCGGCTTCGTTCAAGATTCTATTCGAAAAATCGTGCAATTCTTTGCATTAGTCTGTCAAAAATAACTCGATTAACAACTTCTCCCATCACAGTGAATGTTCTGGAGTCGCTCGAGACTCAGATTGCTGGGCGTTTCAAGCCGATACCCCGAAGTTCAATCAGTCGGCTTCGTTCAAGATTCTATTCGAAAAATCTTGCATTTCTTTGCATTAGTCTGTCAAAAATAACTCGATTAACAACTTCTGCCATCACAGTGAATGTTCTGGAGTCGCTCGAGACTCAGATTGCTGGGCGTTTCGAGCCGATACCCCGAAGTTCAATCAGTCGGCTTCGTTCAAGATTCTATTCGAAAAATCGTGCAATTCTTTGCATTAGTCTGTCAAAAATAACTCGATTAACAACTTCTCCCATCACAGTGAATGTTCTGGAGTCGCTCGAGACTCAGATTGCTGGGCGTTTCAAGCCGATACCCCGAAGTTCAATCAGTCGGCTTCGTTCAAGATTCTATTCGAAAAATCTTGCATTTCTTTGCATTAGTCTGTCAAAAATAACTCGATTAACAACTTCTGCCATCACAGTGAATGTTCTGGAGTCGCTCGAGACTCAGATTGCTGGGCGTTTCGAGCCGATACCCCGAAGTTCAATCAGTCGGCTTCGTTCAAGATTCTATTCGAAAAATCTTGCATTTCTTTGCATTAGTCGGTCAAAAATAACTCGATTAAGAACTTCTCCCATTACAGTGAATGTTCTGGAGTCGTTCGAGACTCAGATTGTTGGGCGTTTCGAGCCGATACCCCGAAGTTCAATCAGTCGACTTCGTTCAATATTCTATTCGAAAAATCTTGCATTTCTTTGCATTAGTCTGTCAAAAATAACTCGATTAACAACTTCTCCCATCACAGTGAATGTTCTGGTGTCGCTCGAGACTCAGATTGTTGGGCGTTTCGAGCCGATACCCCGAAGTTCAATCAGTCGGCTTCGTTCAAGATTCTATTCGAAAAATCGTGCAATTCTTTGCATTAGTCTGTCAAAAATAACTCGATTAACAACTTCTCCCATCACAGTGAATGTTCTGGAGTCGCTCGAGACTCAGATTGCTGGGCGTTTCGAGCCGATACCCCGAAGTTCAATCAGTCGGCTTCGTTCAAGATTCTATTCGAAAAATCGTGCAATTCTTTGCATTAGTCTGTCAAAAATAACTCGATTAACAACTTCTCCCATCACAGTGAATGTTCTGGAGTCGCTCGAGACTCAGATTGTTGGGCGTTTCGAGCCGATACCCCGAAGTTCAATCAGTCGGCTTCGTTCAAGATTCTATTCGAAAAATCGTGCAATTCTTTGCATTAGTCTGTCAAAAATAACTCGATTAACAACTTCTCCCATCACAGTGAATGTTCTGGAGTCGCTCGAGACTCAGATTGCTGGGCGTTTCAAGCCGATACCCCGAAGTTCAATCAGTCGGCTTCGTTCAAGATTCTATTCGAAAAATCTTGCATTTCTTTGCATTAGTCTGTCAAAAATAACTCGATTAACAACTTCTGCCATCACAGTGAATGTTCTGGAGTCGCTCGAGACTCAGATTGCTGGGCGTTTCGAGCCGATACCCCGAAGTTCAATCAGTCGGCTTCGTTCAAGATTCTATTCGAAAAATCTTGCATTTCTTTGCATTAGTCGGTCAAAAATAACTCGATTAAGAACTTCTCCCATTACAGTGAATGTTCTGGAGTCGCTCGAGGCTCGGATTGTTGGGCGTTTCGAGCCGATACCCCGAAGTTCAATCAGTCGGCTTCGTTCAAGATTCTATTCGAAAAATCTTGCATTTCTTTGCATTAGTCTGTCAAAAATAACTCGATTAACAACTTCTCCCATCACAGTGAATATTCTGGAGTCGCTCCAGACTCAGATTGCTGGGCGTTTCGAGCCGATACCCCGAAGTTCAATTAGTCGGCTTCGTTCAAGATTCCATTCGAAAAATCATTCATTTCTTTGCATTAGTCTGTCAAAAATAACTCGATTAACAACTTCTCCCATCACAGTGAATGTTCTGGAGTCGCTCGAGACTCAGATTGTTGGGCGTTTCGAGCCGATACCCCGAAGTTCAATCAGTCGACTTCGTTCAATATTCTATTCGAAAAATCTTGCATTTCTTTGCATTAGTCTGTGAAAAATAACTCGATTAACAACTTCTCCCATCACAGTGAATGTTCTGGTGTCGCTCGAGACTCAGATTGCTGGGCGTTTCGAGCCGATACCCCGAAGTTCAATCAGTCGGCTTCGTTCAAGATTTTATTCGAAAAATCTTGCATTTCTTTGCATTAGTCGGTCAAAAATAACTCGATTAAGAACTTCTCCCATTACAGTGAATGTTCTGGAGTCGCTCGAGGCTCAGATTGTTGGGCGTTTCGAGCCGATACCCCGAAGTTCAATCAGTCGGCTTCGTTCAAGATTCTATTCGAAAAATCTTGCATTTCTTTGCATTAGTCTGTCAAAAATAACTCGATTAAGAACTTCTCCCATCTTAGTGAATGTTCTGGAGTCGCTCGAGACTCAGATTGTTGGGCGTTTCGAGCCGATACCCCGAAGTTCAATTAGTCGGCTTCGTTCAAGATTCTATTCGAAAAATCTTGCATTTCTTTGCATTAGTCTGTGAAAAATAACTCGATTAACAACTTCTCCCATCACAGTGAATGTTCTGGTGTCGCTCGAGACTCAGATTGCTGGGCGTTTCGAGCCGATACCCCGAAGTTCAATCAGTCGGCTTCGTTCAAGATTTTATTCGAAAAATCTTGCATTTCTTTGCATTAGTCTGTGAAAAATAACTCGATTAACAACTTCTCCCATCACAGTGAATGTTCTGGTGTCGCTCGAGACTCAGATTGCTGGGCTTTTCGAGCCGATACCCCGAAGTTCAATCAGTCGGCTTCGTTCAAGATTTTATTCGAAAAATCTTGCATTTCTTTGCATTAGTCGGTCAAAAATAACTCGATTAAGAACTTCTCCCATTACAGTGAATGTTCTGGAGTCGCTCGAGGCTCAGATTGTTGGGCGTTTCGAGCCGATACCCCGAAGTTCAATCAGTCGGCTTCGTTCAAGATTCTATTCGAAAAATCTTGCATTTCTTTGCATTAGTCTGTCAAAAATAACTCGATTAACAACTTCTCCCATCACAGTGAATATTCTGGAGTCGCTCCAGACTCAGATTGCTGGGCGTTTCGAGCCGATACCCCGAAGTTCAATTAGTCGGCTTCGTTCAAGATTCCATTCGAAAAATCATTCATTTCTTTGCATTAGTCTGTCAAAAATAACTCGATTAACAACTTCTCCCATCACAGTGAATGTTCTGGAGTCGCTCGAGACTCAGATTGTTGGGCGTTTCGAGCCGATACCCCGAAGTTCAATCAGTCGACTTCGTTCAATATTCTATTCGAAAAATCTTGCATTTCTTTGCATTAGTCTGTCAAAAATAACTCGATTAACAACTTCTCCCATCACAGTGAATGTTCTGGTGTCGCTCGAGACTCAGATTGTTGGGCGTTTCGAGCCGATACCCCGAAGTTCAATCAGTCGGCTTCGTTCAAGATTCTATTCGAAAAATCGTGCAATTCTTTGCATTAGTCTGTCAAAAATAACTCGATTAACAACTTCTCCCATCACAGTGAATGTTCTGGAGTCGCTCGAGACTCAGATTGCTGGGCGTTTCGAGCCGATACCCCGAAGTTCAATCAGTCGGCTTCGTTCAAGATTCTATTCGAAAAATCGTGCAATTCTCTGCATTAGTCTGTCAAAAATAACTCGATTAACAACTTCTCCCATCACAGTGAATGTTCTGGAGTCGCTCGAGACTCAGATTGCTGGGCGTTTCAAGCCGATACCCCGAAGTTCAATTAGTCGGCTTCGTTCAAGATTCTATTCGAAAAATCGTGCAATTCTTTGCATTAGTCTGTCAAAAATAACTCGATTAACAACTTCTCCCATCACAGTGAATGTTCTGGAGTCGCTCGAGACTCAGATTGTTGGGCGTTTCGAGCCGATACCCCGAAGTTCAATCAGTCGGCTTCGTTCAAGATTCTATTCGAAAAATCGTGCAATTCTTTGCATTAGTCTGTCAAAAATAACTCGATTAACAACTTCTCCCATCACAGTGAATGTTCTGGAGTCGCTCGAGACTCAGATTGCTGGGCGTTTCGAGCCGATACCCCGAAGTTCAATCAGTCGGCTTCGTTCAAGATTCTATTCGAAAAATCTTGCATTTCTTTGCATTAGTCTGTCAAAAATAACTCGATTAACAACTTCTGCCATCACAGTGAATGTTCTGGAGTCGCTCGAGACTCAGATTGCTGGGCGTTTCGAGCCGATACCCCGAAGTTCAATCAGTCGGCTTCGTTCAAGATTCTATTCGAAAAATCTTGCATTTCTTTGCATTAGTCGGTCAAAAATAACTCGATTAAGAACTTCTCCCATTACAGTGAATGTTCTGGAGTCGCTCGAGGCTCGGATTGTTGGGCGTTTCGAGCCGATACCCCGAAGTTCAATCAGTCGGCTTCGTTCAAGATTCTATTCGAAAAATCTTGCATTTCTTTGCATTAGTCTGTCAAAAATAACTCGATTAACAACTTCTCCCATCACAGTGAATATTCTGGAGTCGCTCCAGACTCAGATTGCTGGGCGTTTCGAGCCGATACCCCGAAGTTCAATTAGTCGGCTTCGTTCAAGATTCCATTCGAAAAATCATTCATTTCTTTGCATTAGTCTGTCAAAAATAACTCGATTAACAACTTCTCCCATCACAGTGAATGTTCTGGAGTCGCTCGAGACTCAGATTGTTGGGCGTTTCGAGCCGATACCCCGAAGTTCAATCAGTCGACTTCGTTCAATATTCTATTCGAAAAATCTTGCATTTCTTTGCATTAGTCTGTGAAAAATAACTCGATTAACAACTTCTCCCATCACAGTGAATGTTCTGGTGTCGCTCGAGACTCAGATTGCTGGGCGTTTCGAGCCGATACCCCGAAGTTCAATCAGTCGGCTTCGTTCAAGATTTTATTCGAAAAATCTTGCATTTCTTTGCATTAGTCGGTCAAAAATAACTCGATTAAGAACTTCTCCCATTACAGTGAATGTTCTGGAGTCGCTCGAGGCTCAGATTGTTGGGCGTTTCGAGCCGATACCCCGAAGTTCAATCAGTCGGCTTCGTTCAAGATTCTATTCGAAAAATCTTGCATTTCTTTGCATTAGTCTGTCAAAAATAACTCGATTAACAACTTCTCCCATCTTAGTGAATGTTCTGGAGTCGCTCGAGACTCAGATTGTTGGGCGTTTCGAGCCGATACCCCGAAGTTCAATTAGTCGGCTTCGTTCAAGATTCTATTCGAAAAATCTTGCATTTCTTTGCATTAGTCTGTGAAAAATAACTCGATTAACAACTTCTCCCATCACAGTGAATGTTCTGGTGTCGCTCGAGACTCAGATTGCTGGGCTTTTCGAGCCGATACCCCGAAGTTCAATCAGTCGGCTTCGTTCAAGATTTTATTCGAAAAATCTTGCATTTCTTTGCATTAGTCGGTCAAAAATAACTCGATTAAGAACTTCTCCCATTACAGTGAATGTTCTGGAGTCGCTCGAGGCTCAGATTGTTGGGCGTTTCGAGCCGATACCCTCGAAGTTCAATCAGTCGGCTTCGTTCAAGATTCTATTCGAAAAATCTTGCATTTCTTTGCATTAGTCTGTCAAAAATAACTCGATTAACAACTTCTCCCATCACAGTGAATATTCTGGAGTCGCTCCAGACTCAGATTGCTGGGCGTTTCGAGCCGATACCCCGAAGTTCAATTAGTCGGCTTCGTTCAAGATTCCATTCGAAAAATCATTCATTTCTTTGCATTAGTCTGTCAAAAATAACTCGATTAACAACTTCTCCCATCACAGTGAATGTTCTGGAGTCGCTCGAGACTCAGATTGTTGGGCGTTTCGAGCCGATACCCCGAAGTTCAATCAGTCGACTTCGTTCAATATTCTATTCGAAAAATCTTGCATTTCTTTGCATTAGTCTGTCAAAAATAACTCGATTAACAACTTCTCCCATCACAGTGAATGTTCTGGTGTCGCTCGAGACTCAGATTGTTGGGCGTTTCGAGCCGATACCCCGAAGTTCAATCAGTCGGCTTCGTTCAAGATTCTATTCGAAAAATCGTGCAATTCTTTGCATTAGTCTGTCAAAAATAACTCGATTAACAACTTCTCCCATCACAGTGAATGTTCTGGAGTCGCTCGAGACTCAGATTGCTGGGCGTTTCGAGCCGATACCCCGAAGTTCAATCAGTCGGCTTCGTTCAAGATTCTATTCGAAAAATCGTGCAATTCTCTGCATTAGTCTGTCAAAAATAACTCGATTAACAACTTCTCCCATCACAGTGAATGTTCTGGAGTCGCTCGAGACTCAGATTGCTGGGCGTTTCAAGCCGATACCCCGAAGTTCAATTAGTCGGCTTCGTTCAAGATTCTATTCGAAAAATCGTGCAATTCTTTGCATTAGTCTGTCAAAAATAACTCGATTAACAACTTCTCCCATCACAGTGAATGTTCTGGAGTCGCTCGAGACTCAGATTGTTGGGCGTTTCGAGCCGATACCCCGAAGTTCAATCAGTCGGCTTCGTTCAAGATTCTATTCGAAAAATCGTGCAATTCTTTGCATTAGTCTGTCAAAAATAACTCGATTAACAACTTCTCCCATCACAGTGAATGTTCTGGAGTCGCTCGAGACTCAGATTGCTGGGCGTTTCAAGCCGATACCCCGAAGTTCAATCAGTCGGCTTCGTTCAAGATTCTATTCGAAAAATCTTGCATTTCTTTGCATTAGTCTGTCAAAAATAACTCGATTAACAACTTCTGCCATCACAGTGAATGTTCTGGAGTCGCTCGAGACTCAGATTGCTGGGCGTTTCGAGCCGATACCCCGAAGTTCAATCAGTCGGCTTCGTTCAAGATTCTATTCGAAAAATCTTGCATTTCTTTGCATTAGTCGGTCAAAAATAACTCGATTAAGAACTTCTCCCATTACAGTGAATGTTCTGGAGTCGCTCGAGGCTCGGATTGTTGGGCGTTTCGAGCCGATACCCCGAAGTTCAATCAGTCGGCTTCGTTCAAGATTCTATTCGAAAAATCTTGCATTTCTTTGCATTAGTCTGTCAAAAATAACTCGATTAACAACTTCTCCCATCACAGTGAATATTCTGGAGTCGCTCCAGACTCAGATTGCTGGGCGTTTCGAGCCGATACCCCGAAGTTCAATTAGTCGGCTTCGTTCAAGATTCCATTCGAAAAATCATTCATTTCTTTGCATTAGTCTGTCAAAAATAACTCGATTAACAACTTCTCCCATCACAGTGAATGTTCTGGAGTCGCTCGAGACTCAGATTGTTGGGCGTTTCGAGCCGATACCCCGAAGTTCAATCAGTCGACTTCGTTCAATATTCTATTCGAAAAATCTTGCATTTCTTTGCATTAGTCTGTGAAAAATAACTCGATTAACAACTTCTCCCATCACAGTGAATGTTCTGGTGTCGCTCGAGACTCAGATTGCTGGGCGTTTCGAGCCGATACCCCGAAGTTCAATCAGTCGGCTTCGTTCAAGATTTTATTCGAAAAATCTTGCATTTCTTTGCATTAGTCGGTCAAAAATAACTCGATTAAGAACTTCTCCCATTACAGTGAATGTTCTGGAGTCGCTCGAGGCTCAGATTGTTGGGCGTTTCGAGCCGATACCCCGAAGTTCAATCAGTCGGCTTCGTTCAAGATTCTATTCGAAAAATCTTGCATTTCTTTGCATTAGTCTGTCAAAAATAACTCGATTAACAACTTCTCCCATCTTAGTGAATGTTCTGGAGTCGCTCGAGACTCAGATTGTTGGGCGTTTCGAGCCGATACCCCGAAGTTCAATTAGTCGGCTTCGTTCAAGATTCTATTCGAAAAATCTTGCATTTCTTTGCATTAGTCTGTGAAAAATAACTCGATTAACAACTTCTCCCATCACAGTGAATGTTCTGGTGTCGCTCGAGACTCAGATTGCTGGGCGTTTCGAGCCGATACCCCGAAGTTCAATCAGTCGGCTTCGTTCAAGATTTTATTCGAAAAATCTTGCATTTCTTTGCATTAGTCGGTCAAAAATAACTCGATTAAGAACTTCTCCCATTACAGTGAATGTTCTGGAGTCGCTCGAGGCTCAGATTGTTGGGCGTTTCGAGCCGATACCCTCGAAGTTCAATCAGTCGGCTTCGTTCAAGATTCTATTCGAAAAATCTTGCATTTCTTTGCATTAGTCTGTCAAAAATAACTCGATTAACAACTTCTCCCATCACAGTGAATATTCTGGAGTCGCTCCAGACTCAGATTGCTGGGCGTTTCGAGCCGATACCCCGAAGTTCAATTAGTCGGCTTCGTTCAAGATTCCATTCGAAAAATCATTCATTTCTTTGCATTAGTCTGTCAAAAATAACTCGATTAACAACTTCTCCCATCACAGTGAATGTTCTGGAGTCGCTCGAGACTCAGATTGTTGGGCGTTTCGAGCCGATACCCCGAAGTTCAATCAGTCGACTTCGTTCAATATTCTATTCGAAAAATCTTGCATTTCTTTGCATTAGTCTGTCAAAAATAACTCGATTAACAACTTCTCCCATCACAGTGAATGTTCTGGTGTCGCTCGAGACTCAGATTGTTGGGCGTTTCGAGCCGATACCCCGAAGTTCAATCAGTCGGCTTCGTTCAAGATTCTATTCGAAAAATCGTGCAATTCTTTGCATTAGTCTGTCAAAAATAACTCGATTAACAACTTCTCCCATCACAGTGAATGTTCTGGAGTCGCTCGAGACTCAGATTGCTGGGCGTTTCGAGCCGATACCCCGAAGTTCAATCAGTCGGCTTCGTTCAAGATTCTATTCGAAAAATCGTGCAATTCTCTGCATTAGTCTGTCAAAAATAACTCGATTAACAACTTCTCCCATCACAGTGAATGTTCTGGAGTCGCTCGAGACTCAGATTGCTGGGCGTTTCAAGCCGATACCCCGAAGTTCAATTAGTCGGCTTCGTTCAAGATTCTATTCGAAAAATCTTTCATTTCTTTGCATTAGTCTGTCAAAAATAACTCGATTAACAACTTCTCCCATCACAGTGAATGTTCTGGAGTCGCTCGAGACTCAGATTGTTGGGCGTTTCGAGCCGATACCCCGAAGTTCAATTAGTCGGCTTCGTTCAAGATTCTATTCGAAAAATCTTTCATTTCTTTGCATTAGTCTGTCAAAAATAACTCGATTAACAACTTCTCCCATCACAGTGAATGTTCTGGAGTCGCTCGAGACTCAGATTGTTGGGCGTTTCGAGTCGATACCCCGAAGTTCAATCAGTCGGCTTCGTTCAAGATTTTATTCGAAAAATCTTGCATTTCTTTGCATTAGTCGGTCAAAAATAACTCGATTAAGAACTTCTCCCATCACAGTGAATGTTCTGGAGTCGCTCGAGACTCAGATTGTTGGGCGTTTCGAGCCGATACCCCGAAGTTCAATTAGTCGGCTTCGTTCAAGATTCTATTCGAAAAATCTTTCATTTCTTTGCATTAGTCTGTCAAAAATAACTCTATTAACAACTTCTCCCATCACAGTGAATGTTCTGGAGTCGCTCGAGACTCAGATTGTTGGGCGTTTCGAGTCGATACCCCGAAGTTCAATCAGTCGGCTTCGTTCAAGATTTTATTCGAAAAATCTTGCATTTCTTTGCATTAGTCGGTCAAAAATAACTCGATTAAGAACTTCTCCCATCACAGTGAATGTTCTGGAGTCGCTCGAGACTCAGATTGCTGGGCGTTTCGAGCCGATACCCCGAAGTTCAATCAGTCGGCTTTGTTCAAGATTCTGTTCGAAAAACCGTGTAATTCTTTTCATTAGTCTATCAAAAATAACTCGATTAACAACTTCTCCCATCTTAGTGAATGTTCTGGAGTCGCTCGGGACTCAGATTGCTGGGCGTTTCGAGCCGATACCCCGAAGTTCAATCAGTCGGCTTCGTTCAGCATTCTGTTCGAAAAACCGTGTAATTCTTTTCATTAGTCTATCAAAAATAACTCGATTTACAACTTCTCCCATCACAGTGAATGTTCTGGAGTCGCTCGAGACTCAGATTGCTGGGCATTTCGAGCCAATACCCCGAAGTTCAATCAGTCGGCTTCGTTGAAGATTCTGTTCGAAAAATCGTGCAATTCTTTGTATTAGTTTGTCAAAAATAACTCGATTAAGAACTTCTCCCATCACAGTGAATGTTCTGGAGTCGCTAGGGACTCAGATTGCTGGGCGTTTCGAGCCGATACCCCGAAGTTCAATCAGTCGGCTTCGTTCAGCATTCTGTTCAAAAAACCGTGTAATTCTTTTCATTAGTCTATCAAAAATAACTCGATTAACAACTTCTCCCATCTTAGTGAATGTTCTGGAGTCGCTCGGGACTCAGATTGCTGGGCATTTCGAGCCAATACCCCGAAGTTCAATCAGTCGGCTTCGTTGAAGATTCTGTTCGAAAAATCGTGCAATTCTTTGTATTAGTTTGTCAAAAATAACTCGATTAAGAACTTCTCCCATCACAGTGAATGTTCTGGAGTCGCTAGGGACTCAGATTGCTGGGCGTTTCGAGCCGATACCCCGAAGTTCAATCAGTCGGCTTCGTTGAAGATTCTGTTCGAAAAATCGTGCAATTCTTTGTATTAGTTTGTCAAAAATAACTCGATTAAGAACTTCTCCCATCACAGTGAATGTTCTGGAGTCGCTAGGGACTCAGATTGCTGGGCGTTTCGAGCCGATACCCCGAAGTTCAATCAGTCGGCTTCGTTCAGCATTCTGTTCAAAAAACCGTGTAATTCTTTTCATTAGTCTATCAAAAATAACTCGATTAACAACTTCTCCCATCTTAGTGAATGTTCTGGAGTTGCTCGGGACTCAGATTGCTGGGCGTTTCGAGCCGATACCCCGAAGTTCAATCAGTCGGCTTTGTTCAAGATTCTGTTCGAAAAACCGTGTAATTCTTTTCATTAGTCTATCAAAAATAACTCGATTAACAACTTCTCCCATCTTAGTGAATGTTCTGGAGTCGCTCGGGACTCAGATTGCTGGGCGTTTCGAGACGATACCCCGAAGTTCAATCAGTCGGCTACGTTCAGCATTCTGTTCGAAAAACCATGTAATTCTTTGCATTAGTCTTTCAAAAATAACTCGATTAACAACTTCTCCCATCACAGTGAATATTTTGGAGTCGCTCGAGACTCAGATTGCTGGGCATTTCGAGCCGATACCCCGAAGTTCAATCAGTCGGCTTCGTTGAAGATTCTGTTCGAAAAATCGTGCAATTCTTTGTATTAGTTTGTCAAAAATAACTCGATTAAGAACTTCTCCCATCACAGTGAATGTTCTGGAGTCGCTAGGGACTCGGATTGCTGGGCGTTTCGAGCCGATACCCCGAAGTTCAATCAGTCGGCTTCGTTCAGCATTCTGTTCAAAAAACCGTGTAATTCTTTGCATTAGTCTATCAAAAATAACTCGATTAACAACTTCTCCCATCTTAGTGAATGTTCTGGAGTCGCTCGGGACTTAGATTGCTGGGCGTTTGGAGCCGATACCCCGAAGTTCAATCAGTCGGCTTTGTTCAAAATTCTATTCAAAAAATCTTGCAATTCTTTGCATTAGTCTGTCAAAAATAACTCGATTAAGAACTTCTCCCATCACATTGAATGTTCTGGAGTCGCTAGGGACTCAGATTGCTGGGCGTTTCGAGCCGATACCCCGAAGTTCAATCAGTCGGCTTCGTTCAAGATTTTATTCAAAAAATCTTGCAATTCTTTGTATTAGTTTGTCAAAAATAACTCGATTAAGAACTTCTCCCATCACAGTGAATGTTCTGGAGTCGCTAGGGACTCAGATTGCTGGGCGTTTCGAGCCGATACCCCGAAGTTCAATCAGTCGGCTTCGTTCAAGATTCTATTCAAAAAATCTTGCAATTCTTTGCATTAGTCTGTCAAAAATAACTCGATTAACAAATTCTCCCATCACAGTGAATGTTCTGGAGTCGCCCGGGACTCAGATTTCTGGTCGTTTCGAGTCGATACCCGAAAGTTCAAGATTCTATTCGAAAAATCTTGCAATTCTTTGCATTAGTCTATCAAAAATAACTCGATTAACAACTTCTCCCATCTTAGTGAATGTTCTGGAGTCGCTCGGGACTTAGATTGCTGGGCGTTTGGAGCCGATACCCCGAAGTTCAATCAGTCGGCTTTGTTCAAAATTCTATTCAAAAAATCTTGCAATTCTTTGCATTAGTCTGTCAAAAATAACTCGATTAAGAACTTCTCCCATCACATTGAATGTTCTGGAGTCGCTAGGGACTCAGATTGCTGGGCGTTTCGAGCCGATACCCCGAAGTTCAATCAGTCGGCTTCGTTCAAGATTCTATTCAAAAAATCTTGCAATTCTTTGTATTAGTTTGTCAAAAATAACTCGATTAAGAACTTCTCCCATCACAGTGAATGTTCTGGAGTCGCTAGGGACTCAGATTGCTGGGCGTTTCGAGCCGATACCCCGAAGTTCAATCAGTCGGCTTCGTTCAGCATTCTGTTCAAAAAACCGTGTAATTCTTTGCATTAGTCTATCAAAAATAACTCGATTAACAACTTCTCCCATCTTAGTGAATGTTCTGGAGTCGCTCGGGACTTAGATTGCTGGGCGTTTCGAGCCGATACCCCGAAGTTCAATCAGTCGGCTTTGTTCAAGATTCTATTCAAAAAATCTTGCAATTCTTTGCATTAGTCTGTCAAAAATAACTCGATTTACAACTTCTCCCATCACAGTGAATGTTCTGGAGTCGCTCGGGACTCAGATTGCTGGGCGTTTCGAGCCGATACCCCGAAGTTCAATCAATCGGCTTCGTTCAGCATTCTGTTCGAAAAACCGTGTAATTCTTTTCATTAGTCTATCAAAAATAACTCGATTAACAACTTCTCCCATCTTAGTGAATGTTCTGGAGTCGCTCGGGACTCCGATTGCTGGGCGTTTCGAGACGATACCCCGAAGTTCAATCAGTCGGCTACGTTCAGCATTCTGTTCGAAAAACCATGTAATTCTTTGGATTAGTCTTTCAAAAATAACTCGATTAAGAACTTCTCCCATCACAGTGAATGTTCTGGAGTCGCTAGGGACTCAGATTGCTGGGCGTTTCGAGCCGATACCCCGAAGTTCAATCAGTCGGCTTCGTTCAAGATTCTATACAAAAAATCTTGCAATTCTTTGCATTAGTCTGTCAAAAATAACTCGATTTACAACTTCTCCCATCACAGTGAATGTTCTGGAGTCGCTCGGGACTTAGATTGCTGGGCGTTTCGAGCCGATACCCCGAAGTTCAATCAGTCGGCTTCGTTCAGCATTCTGTTCGAAAAACCATGTAATTCTTTGCATTAGTCTTTCAAAAATAACTCGATTAACAACTTCTCCCATCACAGTGAATGTTCTGGAGTCGCTAGGGACTCAGATTGCTGGGCGTTTCGAGCCGATACCCCGAAGTTCAATCAGTCGGCTTCGTTCAAGATTCTATTCAAAAAATCTTGCAATTCTTTGCATTAGTCTGTCAAAAATAACTCGATTTAAAACTTCTCCCATCACAGTGAATGTTCTGGAGTCGCTCGGGACTCAGATTGCTGGGCGTTTCGAGACGATACCCCGAAGTTCAATCAGTCGGCTACGTTCAGCATTCTGTTCGAAAAACCATGTAATTCTTTGGATTAGTCTTTCAAAAATAACTCGATTAAGAACTTCTCCCATCACAGTGAATGTTCTGGAGTCGCTAGGGACTCAGATTGCTGGGCGTTTCGAGCCGATACCCCGAAGTTCAATCAGTCGGCTTCGTTCAAGATTCTATTCAAAAAATCTTGCAATTCTTTGCATTAGTCTGTCAAAAATAACTCGATTTACAACTTCTCCCATCACAGTGAATGTTCTGGAGTCGCTCGGGACTTAGATTGCTGGGCGTTTCGAGCCGATACCCCGAAGTTCAATCAGTCGGCTTCGTTCAGCATTCTGTTCGAAAAACCATGTAATTCTTTGCATTAGTCTTTCAAAAATAACTCGATTAACAACTTCTCCCATCACAGTGAATATTCTGGAGTCGCTTGAGACTCAGATTGCTGGGCATTTCGAGCCGATACCCCGAAGTTCAATCAATCGGCTTCGTTGAAGATTCTGTTCGAAAAATCGTGCAATTCTTTGTATTAGTTTGTCAAAAATAACTCGATTAAGAACTTCTCCCATCACAGTGAATGTTCTGGAGTCGCTAGGGACTCAGATTGCTGGGCGTTTCGAGCCGATACCCCGAAGTTCAATCAGTCGGCTTCGTTCAAGATTCTATTCAAAAAATCTTGCAATTCTTTGCATTAGTCTGTCAAAAATAACTCGATTTAAAACTTCTCCCATCACAGTGAATGTTCTGGAGTCGCTCGGGACTCAGATTGCTGGGCGTTTCGAGACGATACCCCGAAGTTCAATCAGTCGGCTACGTTCAGCATTCTGTTCGAAAAACCATGTAATTCTTTGGATTAGTCTTTCAAAAATAACTCGATTAAGAACTTCTCCCATCACAGTGAATGTTCTGGAGTCGCTAGGGACTCAGATTGCTGGGCGTTTCGAGCCGATACCCCGAAGTTCAATCAGTCGGCTTCGTTCAAGATTCTATTCAAAAAATCTTGCAATTCTTTGCATTAGTCTGTCAAAAATAACTCGATTTACAACTTCTCCCATCACAGTGAATGTTCTGGAGTCGCTCGGGACTTAGATTGCTGGGCGTTTCGAGCCGATACCCCGAAGTTCAATCAGTCGGCTTCGTTCAGCATTCTGTTCGAAAAACCATGTAATTCTTTGCATTAGTCTTTCAAAAATAACTCGATTAACAACTTCTCCCATCACAGTGAATATTCTGGAGTCGCTTGAGACTCAGATTGCTGGGCATTTCGAGCCGATACCCCGAAGTTCAATCAATCGGCTTCGTTGAAGATTCTGTTCGAAAAATCGTGCAATTCTTTGTATTAGTTTGTCAAAAATAACTCGATTAAGAACTTCTCCCATCACAGTGAATGTTCTGGAGTCGCTAGGGACTCAGATTGCTGGGCGTTTCGAGCCGATACCCCGAAGTTCAATCAGTCGGCTACGTTCAGCATTCTGTTCAAAAAACCATGTAATTCTTTGCATTAGTCTTTCAAAAATAACTCGATTAAGAACTTCTCCCATCACAGTGAATGTTCTGGAGTCGCTAGGGACTCAGATTGCTGGGCGTTTCGAGCCGATACCCCGAAGTTCAATCAGTCGGCTTCGTTCAAGATTCTATTCAAAAAATCTTGCAATTCTTTGCATTAGTCTGTCAAAAATAACTCGATTTACAACTTCTCCCATCACAGTGAATGTTCTGGAGTCGCTCGGGACTTAGATTGCTGGGCGTTTCGAGCCGATACCCCGAAGTTCAATCAGTCGGCTTTGTTCAGCATTCTGTTCGAAAAACCATGTAATTCTTTGCATTAGTCTTTCAAAAATAACTCGATTAACAACTTCTCCCATCACAGTGAATATTCTGGAGTCGCTTGAGACTCAGATTGCTGGGCATTTCGAGCCGATACCCCGAAGTTCAATCAGTCGGCTTCGTTGAAGATTCTGTTCGAAAAATCGTGCAATTCTTTGTATTAGTTTGTCAAAAATAACTCGATTAAGAACTTCTCCCATCACAGTGAATGTTCTGGAGTCGCTAGGGACTCAGATTGCTGGGCGTTTCGAGCCGATACCCCGAAGTTCAATCAGTCGGCTTCGTTCAGCATTCTGTTCAAAAAACCATGTAATTCTTTGCATTAGTCTTTCAAAAATAACTCGATTAACAACTTCTCCCATCACAGTGAATATTTTGGAGTCGCTCGAGACTCAGATTGCTGGGCATTTCGAGCCGATACCCCGAAGTTCAATCAGTCAGCTTCGTTGAAGATTCTGTTCGAAAAATCGTGCAATTCTTTGTATTAGTTTGTCAAAAATAACTCGATTAAGAACTTCTCCCATCACAGTGAATGTTCTGGAGTCGCTAGGGACTCAGATTGCTGGGCGTTTCGAGCCGATACCCCGAAGTTCAATCAGTCGGCTTCGTTCAGCATTCTGTTCGAAAAACCATGTAATTCTTTGCATTAGTCTTTCAAAAATAACTCGATTAACAACTTCTCCCATCACAGTGAATATTCTGGAGTCGCTTGAGACTCAGATTGCTGGGCATTTCGAGCCGATACCCCGAAGTTCAATCAGTCGGCTTCGTTGAAGATTCTGTTCGAAAAATCGTGCAATTCTTTGTATTAGTTTGTCAAAAATAACTCGATTAAGAACTTCTCCCATCACAGTGAATGTTCTGGAGTCGCTAGGGACTCAGATTGCTGGGCGTTTCGAGCCGATACCCCGAAGTTCAATCAGTCGGCTTCGTTCAGCATTCTGTTCAAAAAACCATGTAATTCTTTGCATTAGTCTTTCAAAAATAACTCGATTAACAACTTCTCCCATCACAGTGAATATTTTGGAGTCGCTCGAGACTCAGATTGCTGGGCATTTCGAGCCGATACCCCGAAGTTCAATCAGTCAGCTTCGTTGAAGATTCTGTTCGAAAAATCGTGCAATTCTTTGTATTAGTTTGTCAAAAATAACTCGATTAAGAACTTCTCCCATCACAGTGAATGTTCTGGAGTCGCTAGGGACTCAGATTGCTGGGCGTTTCGAGCCGATACCCCGAAGTTCAATCAGTTGGCTTCGTTCAGCATTCTGTTCAAAAAACCGTGTAATTCTTTGCATTAGTCTGTAAAAAATAACTCGATTTACAACTTCTCCCATCACAGTGAATATTTTGGAGTCGCTCGAGACTCAGATTGCTGGGCATTTCGAGCCGATACCCCGAAGTTCAATCAGTCAGCTTCGTTGAAGATTCTGTTCGAAAAATCGTGCAATTCTTTGTATTAGTTTGTCAAAAATAACTCGATTAAGAACTTCTCCCATCACAGTGAATGTTCTGGAGTCGCTAGGGACTCAGATTGCTGGGCGTTTCGAGCCGATACCCCGAAGTTCAATCAGTCGGCTTCGTTCAGCATTCTGTTCAAAAAACCGTGTAATTCTTTGCATTAGTCTGTAAAAAATAACTCGATTTACAACTTCTCCCATCACAGTGAATGTTCTGGAGTCGCTTGAGACTCAGATTGCTGGGCATTTCGAGCCGATACCCCGAAGTTCAATCAGTCGGCTTCGTTGAAGATTCTGTTCGAAAAATCGTGCAATTCTTTGTATTAGTTTGTCAAAAATAACTCGATTAAGAACTTCTCCCATCACAGTGAATGTTCTGGAGTCGCTAGGGACTCAGATTGCTGGGCGTTTCGAGCCGATACCCCGAAGTTCAATCAGTCGGCTTCGTTCAGCATTCTGTTCAAAAAACCGTGTAATTCTTTGCATTAGTCTATCAAAAATAACTCGATTAACAACTTCTCCCATCACAGTGAATATTCTGGAGTCGCTTGAGACTCAGATTGCTGGGCATTTCGAGCCGATACCCCGAAGTTCAATCAGTCGGCTTCGTTCAGCATTCTGTTCAAAAAACCGTGTAATTCTTTGCATTAGTCTATCAAAAATAACTCGATTAACAACTTCTCCCATCTTAGTGAATGTTCTGGAGTCGCTCGGGACTTAGATTGCTGGGCGTTTCGAGCCGATACCCCGAAGTTCAATCAGTCGGCTTTGTTCAAGATTCTATTAAAAAAATCTTGCAATTCTTTGCATTAGTCTGTCAAAAATAACTCGATTTACAACTTCTCCCATCACAGTGAATGTTCAGGAGTCGCTCGGGACTCAGATTGCTGGGCGTTTCGAGCCGATACCCCGAAGTTCAATCAATCGGCTTCGTTCAGCATTCTGTTCGAAAAACCGTGTAATTCTTTTCATTAGTCTATCAAAAATAACTCGATTAACAACTTCTCCCATCTTAGTGAATATTCTGGAGTCGCTCGGGACTCAGATTGCTGGGCGTTTCGAGCCGATACCCCGAAGTTCAATCAGTCGGCCTCGTTCAGCATTCTGTTCGAAAAACCATGTAATTCTTTGCATTAGTCTTTCAAAAATAACTCGATTAACAACTTCTCCCATCACAGTGAATATTTTGGAGTCGCTCGAGACTCAGATTGCTGGGCATTTCGAGCCGATACCCCGAAGTTAAATCAGTCAGCTTCGTTGAAGATTCTGTTCGAAAAATCGTGCAATTCTATGTATTAGTTTGTCAAAAATAACTCGATTAAGAACTTCTCCCATCACAGTGAATGTTCTGGAGTCGCTAGGGACTCAGATTGCTGGGCGTTTCGAGCCGATACCCCGAAGTTCAATCAGTCGGCTTCGTTCAGCATTCTGTTCAAAAAACCGTGTAATTCTTTGCATTAGTCTGTAAAAAATAACTCGATTTACAACTTCTCCCATCACAGTGAATGTTCTGGAGTCGCTAGGGACTCAGATTGCTGGGCGTTTCGAGCCGATACCCCGAAGTTCAATCAGTCGGCTTCGTTCTGCATTCTGTTCGAAAAACCATGTAATTCTTTGCATTAGTCTTTCAAAAATAACTCGATTAACAACTTGTCCCATCACAGTGAATATTCTGGAGTCGCTCGAGACTCAGATTGCTGGGCATTTCGAGCCGATACCCCGAAGTTCAATCAGTCGGCTTCGTTGAAGATTCTGTTCGAAAAATCGTGCAATTCTTTGTATTAGTTTGTCAAAAATAACTCGATTAAGAACTTCTCCCATCACAGTGAATGTTCTGGAGTCGCTAGGGACTCAGATTGCTGGGCGTTTCGAGCCGATACCCCGAAGTTCAATCAGTCGGCTTCGTTCAGCATTCTGTTCAAAAAACCGTGTAATTCTTTGCATTAGTCTATCAAAAATAACTCGATTAACAACTTCTCCCATCTTAGTGAATGTTCTGGAGTCGCTCGGGACTTAGATTGCTGGGCGTTTCGAGCCGATACCCCGAAGTTCAATCAGTCGGCTTTTGTTCAAGATTCTATTCAAAAAATCTTGCAATTCTTTGCATTAGTCTGTCAAAAATAACTCGATTTACAACTTCTCCCATCACAGTGAATGTTCTGGAGTCGCTCGGGACTCAGATTGCTGGGCGTTTCGAGCCGATATCCCGAAGTTCAATCAGTCGGCTTTGTTCAAGATTCTATTCAAAAAATCTTGCAATTCTTTGCATTAGTCTGTCAAAAATAACTCGATTTACAACTTCTCCCATCACAGTGAATGTTCAGGAGTCGCTCGGGACTCAGATTGCTGGGCGTTTCGAGCCGATACCCCGAAGTTCAATCAATCGGCTTCGTTCAGCATTTTGTTCGAAAAACCGTGTAATTCTTTTCATTAGTCTATCAAAAATAACTCGATTAACAACTTCTCCCATCTTAGTGAATATTCTGGAGTCGCTCGGGACTCAGATTGCTGGGCGTTTCGAGCCGATACCCCGAAGTTCAATCAGTCGGCTTCGTTCAGCATTCTGTTCGAAAAACCATGTAATTCTTTGCATTAGTCTTTCAAAAATAACTCGATTAACAACTTCTCCCATCACAGTGAATATTTTGGAGTCGCTCGAGACTCAGATTGCTGGGCATTTCGAGCCGATACCCCGAAGTTCAATCAGTCAGCTTCGTTGAAGATTCTGTTCGAAAAATCGTGCAATTCTTTGTATTAGTTTGTCAAAAATAACTCGATTAAGAACTTCTCCCATCACAGTGAATGTTCTGGAGTCGCTAGGGACTCAGATTGCTGGGCGTTTCGAGCCGATACCCCGAAGTTCAATCAGTCGGCTTCGTTCAGCATTCTGTTCAAAAAACCGTGTAATTCTTTGCATTAGTCTATCAAAAATAACTCGATTAACAACTTCTCCCATCTTAGTGAATGTTCTGGAGACGCTCGGGACTTAGATTGCTGGGCGTTTCGAGCCGATACCCCGAAGTTCAATCAGTCGGCTTTGTTCAAGATTCTATTCAAAAAATCTTGCAATTCTTTGCATTAGTCTGTAAAAAATAACTCGATTTACAACTTCTCCCATCACAGTGAATGTTCTGGAGTCGCTCGGGACTCAGATTGCTGGGCGTTTCGAGCCGATACCCCGAAGTTCAATCAATCGGCTTCGTTCAGCATTCTGTTCGAAAAACCGTGTAATTCTTTTCATTAGTCTATCAAAAATAACTCGGTTAACAACTTCTCCCATCTTAGTGAATGTTCTGGAGTCGCTCGGGACTCAGATTGCTGGGCGTTTCGAGCCGATACCCCGAAGTTCAATCAGTCGGCTTCGTTCAGCATTTTGTTCGAAAAACCATGTAATTCTTTGCATTAGTCTTTCAAAAATAACTCGATTAACAACTTCTCCCATCACAGTGAATATTCTGGAGTCGCTCGAGACTCAGATTGCTGGGCATTTCGAGCCGATACCCCGAAGTTCAATCAGTCGGCTTCGTTGAAGATTCTGTTCGTAAAAATCGTGCAATTCTTTGTATTAGTTTGTCAAAAATAACTCGATTAAGAACTTCTCCCATCACAGTGAATGTTCTGGAGTCGCTAGGGACTCAGATTGCTGGGCGTTTCGAGCCGATACCCCGAAGTTCAATCAGTCGGCTTCGTTCAGCATTCTGTTCAAAAAACCGTGTAATTCTTTGCATTAGTCTATCAAAAATAACTCGATTAACAACTTCTCCCATCTTAGTGAATGTTCTGTAGTCGCTCGGGACTTAGATTGCTGGGCGTTTCGAGCCGATACCCCGAAGTTCAATCAGTCGGCTTTGTTCAAGATTCTATTCAAAAAATCTTGCAATTCTTTGCATTAGTCTGTCAAAAATAACTCGATTTACAACTTCTCCCATCACAGTGAATGTTCTGGAGTCGCTCGGGACTCAGATTGCTGGGCGTTTCGAGCCGATATCCCGAAGTTCAATCAGTCGGCTTTGTTCAAGATTCTATTCAAAAAATCTTGCAATTCTTTGCATTAGTCTGTCAAAAATAACTCGATTTACAACTTCTCCCATCACAGTGAATGTTCTGGAGTCGCTCGGGACTCAGATTGCTGGGCGTTTCGAGCCGATACCCCGAAGTTCAATCAGTCGGCTTCGTTCAAGATTCTATTCAAAAAATCTTGCAATTCTTTGCATTAGTCTGTAAAAAATAACTCGATTTACAACTTCTCCCATCACAGTGAATGTTCTGGAGTCGCTCGGGACTCAGATTGCTGGGCGTTTCGAGCCGATACCCCGAAGTTCAATCAATCGGCTTCGTTCAGCATTCTGTTCGAAAAACCGTCTAATTCTTTGCATTAGTCTATCAAAAATAACTCGATTAACAACTTCTCCCATCACAGTGAATGTTCTGGAGTCGCTCGAGACTCAGATTGTTGGGACGCTTCGAGCCGATACCCCGAAGTTCAATCAGTCGGCTTCGTTCAAGATTCTATTCGAAAAATCTTGCATTTCTTTGCATTAGTCTGTCAAAAATAACTCGATTAACAACTTCTCCCATCACAGTGAATGTTCTGGAGTCGCTCGAGACTCAGATTGCTGGGCGTTTCAAGCCGATACCCCGAAGTTCAATCAGTCGGCTTCGTTCAAGATTCTATTCGAAAAATCTTGCATTTCTTTGCATTAGTCTGTCAAAAATAACTCGATTAACAACTTCTCCCATCACAGTGAATGTTCTGGAGTCGCTCGAGATTCAGATTGCTGGGCGTTTCGAGCCGATACCCCGAAGTTCAATCAGTCAGCTTCGTTCAAGATTTTATTCGAAAAATCTTGCATTTCTTTGCATTAGTCGGTCAAAAATAACTCGATTAAGAACTTCTCCCATCACAGTGAATGTTCTGGAGTCGCTCGAGGCTCAGATTGTTTGGCGTTTCGAGCCGATACCCCGAAGTTCAATTAGTCGGCTTCGTTCAAGATTCTATTCGAAAAATCTTTCATTTCTTTGCATTAGTCTATCAAAAATCACTCGATTAACAACTTCTCCCATCTTAGTGAATGTTCTGGAGTCGCTCGAGACTCAGATTGTTGGGCGTTTCGAGCCGATACCCCGAAGTTCAATTAGTCGGCTTCGTTCAAGATTCTATTCGAAAAATCTTTCATTTCTTTGCATTAGTCTGTCAAAAATAACTCGATTAACAACTTCTCCCATCACAGTGAATGTTCTGGAGTCGCTCCAGACTCAGAATGCTGGGCGTTTCGAGCCGATACCCCGAAGTTCAATTAGTCGGCTTCGTTCAAGATTCTATTCGAAAAATCTTTCATTTCTTTGCATTAGTCTGTCAAAAATAACTCGATTAACAACTTCTCCCATCACAGTGAATGTTCTGGTGTCGCTCGAGACTCAGATTGCTGGGCGTTTCGAGCCGATACCCCGAAGTTCAATCAGTCGGCTTCGTTCAAGATTCTATTCGAAAAATCGTGCAATTCTTTGCATTAGTCTGTGAAAAATAACTCGATTAACAACTTCTCCCATCACAGTGAATGTTCTGGTGTCGCTCGAGACTCAGATTGCTGGGCGTTTCGAGCCGATACCCCGAAGTTCAATCAGTCGGCTTCGTTCAATATTCTATTCGAAAAATCTTGCATTTCTTTGCATTAGTCTGTGAAAAATAACTCGATTAACAACTTCTCCCATCACAGTGAATGTTCTGGAGTCGCTCGAGACTCAGATTGTTGGGCGTTTCGAGCCGATACCCCGAAGTTCAATCAGTCGGCTTCGTTCAATATTCTATTCGAAAAATCTTGCATTTCTTTGCATTAGTCTGTCAAAAATAACTCGATTAACAACTTCTCCCATCACAGTGAATGTTCTGGTGTCGCTCGAGACTCAGATTGCTGGGCGTTTCGAGCCGATACCCCGAAGTTCAATCAGTCGGCTTCGTTCAAGATTCTATTCGAAAAATCGTGCAATTCTTTGCATTAGTCTGTCAAAAATAACTCTGTTAAACGGCCATGGGCCTGCTCTTGGTGTTTTCGTAGCATTCTTTTTGCTCGTGATTATGCTCATAAACTGGTAGAGTACCGCATTGGTGACGGTACGAACACATTCCTCTGGCTTGATCCTTGGATTCCTGATTACCTTCTTATTGACAGGATGAACAACCATATCCCGGCCCGCCTCTACTCGAGTAGGACAGCCAGGGTATCTTCCATTTGGCAGCAAAATACTTGGCATCTGGGTAATCTTGCTCATGAGCTTGACCTGCTTAGTGCTTGGGATTCCATTGGCACTGTTATTACTAGCTCGAATGACGATCAGATAATCTGGAAGCCGTCTAGTGATGGTTTTTTCAGTATTGCATCAGCTTGCAAGGGCATTTCCCCCACTAATCCCATGGTTACTTGGCATCATCTTGTTTGGTTCAAGGGAAAAATCCCAAGGTACTCTTTTGTCTTATGGCTTGCTCTCTTACGGAGATTACCAACTCTTGATCGACTTTCACATTGGGAAATTACACACTCTACCAGCTGTTGTTTTTGCGGTGTAGATGAATCCATTGAACACTTATTCTTTCACTGCCCTTTTTCGGCTATAATTTGGCGCAAGGTTCTAGATCTTTGTCTTTTGGCAAACCCTTTGCATCATTGGGGTGATCAGCTTAGATGGTGGGAAGACGTTATGAGTGGAGACTCATTCATTGGCTATATTAGGCGTCTTGCCCTCACTGCTTCAGTTTATTTCATTTGGCGTGAGCGGAATGGTCGTATTTTTTCTCATGTATCCTCTTCACCTGCTAATGTGCTTAGTAGTGTTATCACAAGAGTAAAAAGCAAAATTCTTCAGATATATGGTACCAGGCCTATCACCGACACACCAAGGAACAGAGCTATTGCAGAACGGTGGAGCATTCAAGTCCATTTCACTCCTGTCCGTCAAGATTAGCCATTTTACTCCTGTCCGTCAAGATTAGTGATTCACTGTGTGGGCTTTATATTGCTTGGCCCCCCGAGTTGTGGGTAGTCCATCTGATATACTACTTGGCCCGAGTTGTGGGTATCCGTGTGTGATGCATTGTTTGCATCTCTATATTGTGCTTGACCCGGGCTGTGGGGTTTTCCTTTTGTTCCTCTTCTCCTAAGGTTTTGGCTACTACCTTGCTGATGGCAATGCCGGAGGTGAGGGGCGTGGTCTTTTCCTTTGGGGGATGAGAAGCTCTACCATTCCTATTAATGGTAGTCGTGTCTTGAACTCTATTGTATTCTTTTACGTAGTAATATATTTCCTTTGCCTTGTTGCAAAAAAAAAAATAACTCGATTAACAACTTCTCCCATCACAGTGAATGTTCTGGAGTCGCTCGAGACTCAGATTGCTGGGCGTTTCGAGCCGATACCCCGAAGTTCAATTAGTCGGCTTCGTTCAAGATTCTATTCGAAAAATCTTTCATTTCTTTGCATTAGTCTGTGAAAAATAACTCGATTAACAACTTCTCCCATCACAGTGAATGTTCTGGAGTCGCTCGAGACTCAGATTGCTGGGCGTTTCGAGCCGATACCCCGAAGTTCAATCAGTCGGCTTCGTTCAAGATTCTATTCGAAAAATCGTGCAATTCTTTGCATTAGTCTGTCAAAAATAACTCGATTAACAACTTCTCCCATCACAGTGAATGTTCTGGAGTCGCTCGAGACTCAGATTGCTGGGCGTTTCAAGCCGATACCCCGAAGTTCAATTAGTCGGCTTCGTTCAAGATTCTATTCGAAAAATCTTTCATTTCTTTGCATTAGTCTGTCAAAAATAACTCGATTAACAACTTCTCCCATCACAGTGAATGTTCTGGAGTCGCTCGAGACTCAGATTGTTGGGCGTTTCGAGCCGATACCCCGAAGTTCAATTAGTCGGCTTCGTTCAAGATTCTATTCGAAAAATCTTTCATTTCTTTGCATTAGTCTGTCAAAAATAACTCGATTAACAACTTCTCCCATCACAGTGAATGTTCTGGAGTCGCTCGAGACTCAGATTGTTGGGCGTTTCGAGTCGATACCCCGAAGTTCAATCAGTCGGCTTCGTTCAAGATTTTATTCGAAAAATCTTGCATTTCTTTGCATTAGTCGGTCAAAAATAACTCGATTAACAACTTCTCCCATCACAGTGAATGTTCTGGAGTCGTTCGAGACTCAGATTGTTGGGCGTTTCGAGCCGATACCCCGAAGTTCAATCAGTCGACTTCGTTCAATATTCTATTCGAAAAATCTTGCATTTCTTTGCATTAGTCTGTCAAAAATAACTCGATTAACAACTTCTCCCATCACAGTGAATGTTCTGGTGTCGCTCGAGACTCAGATTGTTGGGCGTTTCGAGCCGATACCCCGAAGTTCAATCAGTCGGCTTCGTTCAAGATTCTATTCGAAAAATCGTGCAATTCTTTGCATTAGTCTGTCAAAAATAACTCGATTAACAACTTCTCCCATCACAGTGAATGTTCTGGAGTCGCTCGAGACTCAGATTGCTGGGCGTTTCGAGCCGATACCCCGAAGTTCAATCAGTCGGCTTCGTTCAAGATTCTATTCGAAAAATCGTGCAATTCTTTGCATTAGTCTGTCAAAAATAACTCGATTAACAACTTCTCCCATCACAGTGAATGTTCTGGAGTCGCTCGAGACTCAGATTGTTGGGCGTTTCGAGCCGATACCCCGAAGTTCAATCAGTCGGCTTCGTTCAAGATTCTATTCGAAAAATCGTGCAATTCTTTGCATTAGTCTGTCAAAAATAACTCGATTAACAACTTCTCCCATCACAGTGAATGTTCTGGAGTCGCTCGAGACTCAGATTGCTGGGCGTTTCGAGCCGATACCCCGAAGTTCAATCAGTCGGCTTCGTTCAAGATTCTATTCGAAAAATCTTGCATTTCTTTGCATTAGTCTGTCAAAAATAACTCGATTAACAACTTCTGCCATCACAGTGAATGTTCTGGAGTCGCTCGAGACTCAGATTGCTGGGCGTTTCGAGCCGATACCCCGAAGTTCAATCAGTCGGCTTCGTTCAAGATTCTATTCGAAAAATCTTGCATTTCTTTGCATTAGTCGGTCAAAAATAACTCGATTAAGAACTTCTCCCATTACAGTGAATGTTCTGGAGTCGCTCGAGGCTCGGATTGTTGGGCGTTTCGAGCCGATACCCCGAAGTTCAATCAGTCGGCTTCGTTCAAGATTCTATTCGAAAAATCTTGCATTTCTTTGCATTAGTCTGTCAAAAATAACTCGATTAACAACTTCTCCCATCACAGTGAATATTCTGGAGTCGCTCCAGACTCAGATTGCTGGGCGTTTCGAGCCGATACCCCGAAGTTCAATTAGTCGGCTTCGTTCAAGATTCCATTCGAAAAATCATTCATTTCTTTGCATTAGTCTGTCAAAAATAACTCGATTAACAACTTCTCCCATCACAGTGAATGTTCTGGAGTCGCTCGAGACTCAGATTGTTGGGCGTTTCGAGCCGATACCCCGAAGTTCAATCAGTCGACTTCGTTCAATATTCTATTCGAAAAATCTTGCATTTCTTTGCATTAGTCTGTGAAAAATAACTCGATTAACAACTTCTCCCATCACAGTGAATGTTCTGGTGTCGCTCGAGACTCAGATTGCTGGGCGTTTCGAGCCGATACCCCGAAGTTCAATCAGTCGGCTTCGTTCAAGATTTTATTCGAAAAATCTTGCATTTCTTTGCATTAGTCGGTCAAAAATAACTCGATTAAGAACTTCTCCCATTACAGTGAATGTTCTGGAGTCGCTCGAGGCTCAGATTGTTGGGCGTTTCGAGCCGATACCCCGAAGTTCAATCAGTCGGCTTCGTTCAAGATTCTATTCGAAAAATCTTGCATTTCTTTGCATTAGTCTGTCAAAAATAACTCGATTAACAACTTCTCCCATCTTAGTGAATGTTCTGGAGTCGCTCGAGACTCAGATTGTTGGGCGTTTCGAGCCGATACCCCGAAGTTCAATTAGTCGGCTTCGTTCAAGATTCTATTCGAAAAATCTTGCATTTCTTTGCATTAGTCTGTGAAAAATAACTCGATTAACAACTTCTCCCATCACAGTGAATGTTCTGGAGTCGCTCGAGACTCAGATTACTGGGCATTTCGAGCCGATACCCCGAAGTTCAATCAGTCGGCTTCGTTCAAGATTCCATTCGAAAAATCATTCATTTCTTTGCATTAGTCTGTCAAAAATAACTCGATTAACAACTTCTCCCATCACAGTGAATGTTCTGGTGTCGCTCGAGACTCAGATTGCTGGGCGTTTCGAGCCGATACCCCGAAGTTCAATCAGTCGGCTTCGTTCAAGATTTTATTCGAAAAATCTTGCATTTCTTTGCATTAGTCGGTCAAAAATAACTCGATTAAGAACTTCTCCCATTACAGTGAATGTTCTGGAGTCGCTCGAGGCTCAGATTGTTGGGCGTTTCGAGCCGATACCCCGAAGTTCAATCAGTCGGCTTCGTTCAATATTCTATTCGAAAAATCTTGCATTTCTTTGCATTAGTCTGTCAAAAATAACTCGATTAACAACTTCTCCCATCACAGTGAATGTTCTGGTGTCGCTCGAGACTCAGATTGTTGGGCGTTTCGAGCCGATACCCCGAAGTTCAATTAGTCGGCTTCGTTCAAGATTCCATTCGAAAAATCATTCATTTCTTTGCATTAGTCTGTCAAAAATAACTCGATTAACAACCTCCCATCACAGTGAATGTTCTGGAGTCGCTCGAGACTCAGATTGCTGGGCGTTTCGAGCCGATACCCCGAAGTTCAATCAGTCGGCTTCGTTCAAGATTCTATTCGAAAAATCTTTCATTTCTTTGCATTAGTCTGTCAAAAAAAACTCGATTAACAACTTCTCCCATCACAGTGAATGTTCTGGAGTCGCTCGAGACTCAGATTGTTGGGCGTTTCGAGCCGATACCCCGAAGTTCAATCAGTCGGCTTCGTTCAATATTCTATTCGAAAAATCTTGCATTTCTTTGCATTAGTCTGTGAAAAATAACTCGATTAACAACTTCTCCCCTCACAGTGAATGTTCTGGTGTCGCTCGAGACTCAGATTGCTGGGCGTTTCGAGCCGATACCCCGAAGTTCAATCAGTCGGCTTCGTTCAAGATTCTATTCGAAAAATCGTGCAATTCTTTGCATTAGTCTGTCAAAAATAACTCGATTAAGAACTTCTCCCATCACAGTGAATGTTCTGGAGTCGCTCGGGACTCAGATTGCTGGGCGTTTCGAGCCGATACCCCGAAGTTCAATCAGTCGGCTTCGTTCAGCATTCTGTTCGAAAAACCGTGTAATTCTTTGCATTATTCTATCAAAAATAACTCGATTAACAACTTCTCCCATCACAGTGAATGTTCTGGAGTCGCTCGAGACTCAGATTGTTGGGACGCTTCGAGCCGATACCCCGAAGTTCAATCAGTCGGCTTCGTTCAAGATTCTATTCGAAAAATCTTGCATTTCTTTGCATTAGTCTGTCAAAAATAACTCGATTAACAACTTCTCCCATCACAGTGAATGTTCTGGAGTCGCTCGAGACTCAGATTGCTGGGCGTTTCGAGCCGATACCCCGAAGTTCAATCAGTCGGCTTCGTTCAAGATTCTATTCGAAAAATCGTGCAATTCTTTGCATTAGTCTGTCAAAAATAACTCGATTAACAACTTCTCCCATCACAGAGAATGTTCTGGAGTCGCTCGAGACTCAGATTGCTGGGCGTTTCAAGCCGATACCCCGAAGTTCAATTAGTCGGCTTCGTTCAAGATTCTATTCGAAAAATCTTTCATTTCTTTGCATTAGTCTTTCAAAAATAACTCGATTAACAACTTCTCCCATCTTAGTGAATGTTCTGGAGTCGCTCGAGACTCAGATTGTTGGGCGTTTCGAGCCGATACCCCGAAGTTCAATTAGTCGGCTTCGTTCAAGATTCTATTCGAAAAATCTTGCATTTCTTTGCATTAGTCTGTGAAAAATAACTCGATTAACAACTTCTCCCATCACAGTGAATGTTCTGGTGTCGCTCGAGACTCAGATTGCTGGGCGTTTCGAGCCGATACCCCGAAGTTCAATCAGTCGGCTTCGTTCAAGATTTTATTCGAAAAATCTTGCATTTCTTTGCATTAGTCGGTCAAAAATAACTCGATTAAGAACTTCTCCCATTACAGTGAATGTTCTGGAGTCGCTCGAGGCTCAGATTGTTGGGCGTTTCGAGCCGATACCCCGAAGTTCAATCAGTCGGCTTCGTTCAAGATTCTATTCGAAAAATCTTGCATTTCTTTGCATTAGTCTGTCAAAAATAACTCGATTAACAACTTCTCCCATCACAGTGAATGTTCTGGAGTCGCTCCAGACTCAGATTGCTGGGCGTTTCGAGCCGATACCCCGAAGTTCAATTAGTCGGCTTCGTTCAAGATTCCATTCGAAAAATCATTCATTTCTTTGCATTAGTCTGTCAAAAATAACTCGATTAACAACTTCTCCCATCACAGTGAATGTTCTGGTGTCGCTCGAGACTCAGATTGCTGGGCGTTTCGAGCCGATACCCCGAAGTTCAATCAGTCGGCTTCGTTCAAGATTTTATTCGAAAAATCTTGCATTTCTTTGCATTAGTCGGTCAAAAATAACTCGATTAAGAACTTCTCCCATTACAGTGAATGTTCTGGAGTCGCTCGAGGCTCAGATTGTTGGGCGTTTCGAGCCGATACCCCGAAGTTCAATCAGTCGGCTTCGTTCAATATTCTATTCGAAAAATCTTGCATTTCTTTGCATTAGTCTGTCAAAAATAACTCGATTAACAACTTCTCCCATCACAGTGAATGTTCTGGTGTCGCTCGAGACTCAGATTGTTGGGCGTTTCGAGCCGATACCCCGAAGTTCAATTAGTCGGCTTCGTTCAAGATTCCATTCGAAAAATCATTCATTTCTTTGCATTAGTCTGTCAAAAATAACTCGATTAACAACTTCTCCCATCACAGTGAATGTTCTGGAGTCGCTCGAGACTCAGATTGCTGGGCGTTTCGAGCCGATACCCCGAAGTTCAATCAGTCGGCTTCGTTCAAGATTCTATTCGAAAAATCGTGCAATTCTTTGCATTAGTCTGTCAAAAATAACTCGATTAACAACTTCTCCCATCACAGAGAATGTTCTGGAGTCGCTCGAGACTCAGATTGCTGGGCGTTTCAAGCCGATACCCCGAAGTTCAATTAGTCGGCTTCGTTCAAGATTCTATTCGAAAAATCTTTCATTTCTTTGCATTAGTCTTTCAAAAATAACTCGATTAACAACTTCTCCCATCTTAGTGAATGTTCTGGAGTCGCTCGAGACTCAGATTGTTGGGCGTTTCGAGCCGATACCCCGAAGTTCAATTAGTCGGCTTCGTTCAAGATTCTATTCGAAAAATCTTGCATTTCTTTGCATTAGTCTGTGAAAAATAACTCGATTAACAACTTCTCCCATCACAGTGAATGTTCTGGTGTCGCTCGAGACTCAGATTGCTGGGCGTTTCGAGCCGATACCCCGAAGTTCAATCAGTCGGCTTCGTTCAAGATTTTATTCGAAAAATCTTGCATTTCTTTGCATTAGTCGGTCAAAAATAACTCGATTAAGAACTTCTCCCATTACAGTGAATGTTCTGGAGTCGCTCGAGGCTCAGATTGTTGGGCGTTTCGAGCCGATACCCCGAAGTTCAATCAGTCGGCTTCGTTCAAGATTCTATTCGAAAAATCTTGCATTTCTTTGCATTAGTCTGTCAAAAATAACTCGATTAACAACTTCTCCCATCACAGTGAATGTTCTGGAGTCGCTCCAGACTCAGATTGCTGGGCGTTTCGAGCCGATACCCCGAAGTTCAATTAGTCGGCTTCGTTCAAGATTCCATTCGAAAAATCATTCATTTCTTTGCATTAGTCTGTCAAAAATAACTCGATTAACAACTTCTCCCATCACAGTGAATGTTCTGGTGTCGCTCGAGACTCAGATTGCTGGGCGTTTCGAGCCGATACCCCGAAGTTCAATCAGTCGGCTTCGTTCAAGATTTTATTCGAAAAATCTTGCATTTCTTTGCATTAGTCGGTCAAAAATAACTCGATTAAGAACTTCTCCCATTACAGTGAATGTTCTGGAGTCGCTCGAGGCTCAGATTGTTGGGCGTTTCGAGCCGATACCCCGAAGTTCAATCAGTCGGCTTCGTTCAATATTCTATTCGAAAAATCTTGCATTTCTTTGCATTAGTCTGTCAAAAATAACTCGATTAACAACTTCTCCCATCACAGTGAATGTTCTGGTGTCGCTCGAGACTCAGATTGTTGGGCGTTTCGAGCCGATACCCCGAAGTTCAATTAGTCGGCTTCGTTCAAGATTCCATTCGAAAAATCATTCATTTCTTTGCATTAGTCTGTCAAAAATAACTCGATTAACAACTTCTCCCATCACAGTGAATGTTCTGGAGTCGCTCGAGACTCAGATTGCTGGGCGTTTCGAGCCGATACCCCGAAGTTCAATCAGTCGGCTTCGTTCAAGATTCTATTCGAAAAATCTTTCATTTCTTTGCATTAGTCTGTCAAAAATAACTCGATTAACAACTTCTCCCATCACAGTGAATGTTCTGGAGTCGCTCGAGACTCAGATTGTTGGGCGTTTCGAGCCGATACCCCGAAGTTCAATCAGTCGGCTTCGTTCAATATTCTATTCGAAAAATCTTGCATTTCTTTGCATTAGTCTGTGAAAAATAACTCGATTAACAACTTCTCCCATCACAGTGAATGTTCTGGAGTCGCTCGGGACTCAGATTGCTGGGCGTTTCGAGCCGATACCCCGAAGTTCAATCAGTCGGCTTCGTTCAGCATTCTGTTCGAAAAACCGTGTAATTCTTTGCATTAGTCTATCAAAAATAACTCGATTAACAACTTCTCCCATCACAGTGAATGTTCTGGAGTCGCTCGAGACTCAGATTGTTGGGACGCTTCGAGCCGATACCCCGAAGTTCAATCAGTCGGCTTCGTTCAAGATTCTATTCGAAAAATCTTGCATTTCTTTGCATTAGTCTGTCAAAAATAACTCGATTAACAACTTCTCCCATCACAGTGAATGTTCTGGAGTCGCTCGAGACTCAGATTGCTGGGCGTTTCGAGCCGATACCCCGAAGTTCAATCAGTCGGCTTCGTTCAAGATTCTATTCGAAAAATCGTGCAATTCTTTGCATTAGTCTGTCAAAAATAACTCGATTAACAACTTCTCCCATCACAGAGAATGTTCTGGAGTCGCTCGAGACTCAGATTGCTGGGCGTTTCAAGCCGATACCCCGAAGTTCAATTAGTCGGCTTCGTTCAAGATTCTATTCGAAAAATCTTTCATTTCTTTGCATTAGTCTTTCAAAAATAACTCGATTAACAACTTCTCCCATCTTAGTGAATGTTCTGGAGTCGCTCGAGACTCAGATTGTTGGGCGTTTCGAGCCGATACCCCGAAGTTCAATTAGTCGGCTTCGTTCAAGATTCTATTCGAAAAATCTTGCATTTCTTTGCATTAGTCTATGAAAAATAACTCGATTAACAACTTCTCCCATCACAGTGAATGTTCTGGTGTCGCTCGAGACTCAGATTGCTGGGCGTTTCGAGCCGATACCCCGAAGTTCAATCAGTCGGCTTCGTTCACGATTTTATTCGAAAAATCTTGCATTTCTTTGCATTAGTCGGTCAAAAATAACTCGATTAAGAACTTCTCCCATTACAGTGAATGTTCTGGAGTCGCTCGAGGCTCAGATTGTTGGGCGTTTCGAGCCGATACCCCGAAGTTCAATCAGTCGGCTTCGTTCAAGATTCTATTCGAAAAATCTTGCATTTCTTTGCATTAGTCTGTCAAAAATAACTCGATTAACAACTTCTCCCATCACAGTGAATGTTCTGGAGTCGCTCCAGACTCAGATTGCTGGGCGTTTCGAGCCGATACCCCGAAGTTCAATTAGTCGGCTTCGTTCAAGATTCCATTCGAAAAATCATTCATTTCTTTGCATTAGTCTGTCAAAAATAACTCGATTAACAACTTCTCCCATCACAGTGAATGTTCTGGTGTCGCTCGAGACTCAGATTGCTGGGCGTTTCGAGCCGATACCCCGAAGTTCAATCAGTCGGCTTCGTTCAAGATTTTATTCGAAAAATCTTGCATTTCTTTGCATTAGTCGGTCAAAAATAACTCGATTAAGAACTTCTCCCATTACAGTGAATGTTCTGGAGTCGCTCGAGGCTCAGATTGTTGGGCGTTTCGAGCCGATACCCCGAAGTTCAATCAGTCGGCTTCGTTCAATATTCTATTCGAAAAATCTTGCATTTCTTTGCATTAGTCTGTCAAAAATAACTCGATTAACAACTTCTCCCATCACAGTGAATGTTCTGGTGTCGCTCGAGACTCAGATTGTTGGGCGTTTCGAGCCGATACCCCGAAGTTCAATTAGTCGGCTTCGTTCAAGATTCCATTCGAAAAATCATTCATTTCTTTGCATTAGTCTGTCAAAAATAACTCGATTAACAACTTCTCCCATCACAGTGAATGTTCTGGAGTCGCTCGAGACTCAGATTGCTGGGCGTTTCGAGCCGATACCCCGAAGTTCAATCAGTCGGCTTCGTTCAAGATTCTATTCGAAAAATCTTTCATTTCTTTGCATTAGTCTGTCAAAAATAACTCGATTAACAACTTCTCCCATCACAGTGAATGTTCTGGAGTCGCTCGAGACTCAGATTGTTGGGCGTTTCGAGCCGATACCCCGAAGTTCAATCAGTCGGCTTCGTTCAATATTCTATTCGAAAAATCTTGCATTTCTTTGCATTAGTCTGTGAAAAATAACTCGATTAACAACTTCTCCCATCACAGTGAATGTTCTGGTGTCGCTCGAGACTCAGATTGCTGGGCGTTTCGAGCCGATACCCCGAAGTTCAATCAGTCGGCTTCGTTCAAGATTCTATTCGAAAAATCGTGCAATTCTTTGCATTAGTCTGTCAAAAATAACTCGATTAAGAACTTCTCCCATCACAGTGAATGTTCTGGAGTCGCTCGGGACTCAGATTGCTGGGCGTTTCGAGCCGATACCCCGAAGTTCAATCAGTCGGCTTCGTTCAGCATTCTGTTCGAAAAACCGTGTAATTCTTTGCATTAGTCTATCAAAAATAACTCGATTAACAACTTCTCCCATCACAGTGAATGTTCTGGAGTCGCTCGAGACTCAGATTGTTGGGACGCTTCGAGCCGATACCCCGAAGTTCAATCAGTCGGCTTCGTTCAATATTCTATTCGAAAAATCTTGCATTTCTTTGCATTAGTCTGTCAAAAATAACTCGATTAACAACTTCTCCCATCACAGAGAATGTTCTGGAGTCGCTCGAGACTCAGATTGCTGGGCGTTTCAAGCCGATACCCCGAAGTTCAATTAGTCGGCTTCGTTCAAGATTCTATTCGAAAAATCTTTCATTTCTTTGCATTAGTCTGTCAAAAATAACTCGATTAACAACTTCTCCCATCTTAGTGAATGTTCTGGAGTCGCTCGAGACTCAGATTGTTGGGCGTTTCGAGCCGATACCCCGAAGTTCAATTAGTCGGCTTCGTTCAAGATTCTATTCGAAAAATCTTTCATTTCTTTGCATTAGTCTGTCAAAAATAACTCGATTAACAACTTCTCCCATCACAGTGAATGTTCTGGACTCGCTCGAGACTCAAATTATTGGGCGCTTCGAGCCGATACCCCGAAGTTCAATCAGTCGGCTTCGTTCAATATTCTATTCGAAAAATCTTGCATTTCTTTGCATTAGTCTGTGAAAAATAACTCGATTAACAACTTCTCCCATCACAGTGAATGTTCTGGTGTCGCTCGAGACTCAGATTGCTGGGCGTTTCGAGCCGATACCCCGAAGTTCAATCAGTCGGCTTCGTTCAAGATTTTATTCGAAAAATCTTGCATTTCTTTGCATTAGTCGGTCAAAAATAACTCGATTAAGAACTTCTCCCATCACAGTGAATGTTCTGGAGTCGCTCGAGGCTCAGATTGTTAGGCGTTTCGAGCCGATACCCCGAAGTTCAATCAGTCGGTTTCGTTCAAGATTCTATTCGAAAAATCTTGCATTTCTTTGCATTAGTCTGTCAAAAATAACTCGATTAACAACTTCTCCCATCACAGTGAAGGTTCTGGTGTCGCTCGAGACTCAGATTGTTGGGCGTTTCGAGCCGATACCCCGAAGTTCAATCAGTCGGCTTCGTTCAAGATTCTATTCGAAAAATCGTGCAATTCTTTGCATTAGTCTGTCAAAAATAACTCGATTAACAACTTCTCCCATCACAGTGAATGTTCTGGAGTCGCTCGAGACTCAGATTGCTGGGCGTTTCGAGCCGATACCCCGAAGTTCAATTAGTCGGCTTCGTTCAAGATTCTATTCGAAAAATCTTTCATTTCTTTGCATTAGTCTGTCAAAAATAACTCGATTAACAACTTCTCCCATCACAGTGAATGTTCTGGAGTTGCTCGAGACTCAGATTGCTGGGCGTTTCGAGCCGATACCCCGAAGTTCAATTAGTCGGCTTCGTTCAAGATTCTATTCGAAAAATCTTGCATTTCTTTGCATTAGTCTGTCAAAAATAACTCGATTAACAACTTCTCCCATCACAGTGAATGTTCTGGTGTCGCTCGAGACTCAGATTGTTGGGCGTTTCGAGCCGATACCCCGAAGTTCAATCAGTCGGCTTCGTTCAAGATTCTATTCGAAAAATCTTGCATTTCTTTGCATTAGTCTGTCAAAAATAACTCGATTAACAACTTCTCCCATCACAGAGAATGTTCTCGAGTCGCTCGAGACTCAGATTGCTGAGCGTTTCAAGCCGATACCCCGAAGTTCAATTAGTCGGCTTCGTTCAAGATTCTATTCGAAAAATCTTTCATTTCTTTGCATTAGTCTGTCAAAAATAACTCGATTAACAACTTCTCCCATCTTAGTGAATGTTCTGGAGTCGCTCGAGACTCAGATTGTTGGGCGTTTCGTGCCGATACCCCGAAGTTCAATTAGTCGGCTTCGTTCAAGATTCTATTCGAAAAATCTTTCATTTCTTTGCATTAGTCTGTCAAAAATAACTCGATTAACAACTTCTCCCATCACAGTGAATGTTCTGGACTCGCTCGAGACTCAAATTGTTGGGCGCTTCGAGCCGATACCCCGAAGTTCAATCAGTCGGCTTCGTTCAATATTCTATTCGAAAAATCTTGCATTTCTTTGCATTAGTCTGTGAAAAATAACTCGATTAACAACTTCTCCCATCACAGTGAATGTTCTGGAGTCGCTCGAGACTCAGATTGTTGGGACGCTACGAGTCGATACCCCGAAGTTCAATCCGTCGGCTTCGTTCAAGATTCTATTCGAAAAATCTTGCATTTCTTTGCATTAGTCTGTCAAAAATAACTCGATTAACAACTTCTCCCATCACAGTGAATGTTCTGGAGTCGCTCGAGACTCAGATTGCTGGGCGTTTCGAGCCGATACCCCGAAGTTCAATCAGTCGGCTTCGTTCAAGATTCTATTCGAAAAATCGTGCAATTCTTTGCATTAGTCTGTCAAAAATAACTCGATTAACAACTTCTCCCATCACAGAGAATGTTCTGGAGTCGCTCGAGACTCAGATTGCTGGGCGTTTCAAGCCGATACCCCGAAGTTCAATTAGTCGGCTTCGTTCAAGATTCTATTCGAAAAATCTTTCATTTCTTTGCATTAGTCTTTCAAAAATAACTCGATTAACAACTTCTCCCATCTTAGTGAATGTTCTGGAGTCGCTCGAGACTCAGATTGTTGGACGTTTCGATCCGATACCCCGAAGTTCAATTAGTCGGCTTCGTTCAAGATTCTATTCGAAAAATCTTGCATTTCTTTGCATTAGTCTGTGAAAAATAACTCGATTAACAACTTCTCCCATCACAGTGAATGTTCTGGTGTCGCTCGAGACTCAGATTGCTGGGCGTTTCGAGCCGATACCCCGAAGTTCAATCAGTCGGCTTCGTTCAAGATTTTATTCGAAAAATCTTGCATTTCTTTGCATTAGTCGGTCAAAAATAACTCGATTAAGAACTTCTCCCATTACAGTGAATGTTCTGGAGTCGCTCGAGGCTCAGATTGTTGGGCGTTTCGAGCCGATACCCCGAAGTTCAATCAGTCGGCTTCGTTCAAGATTCTATTCGAAAAATCTTGCATTTCTTTGCATTAGTCTGTCAAAAATAACTCGATTAACAACTTCTCCCATCACAGTGAATGTTCTGGAGTCGCTCCAGACTCAGATTGCTGGGCGTTTCGAGCCGATACCCCGAAGTTCAATTAGTCGGCTTCGTTCAAGATTCCATTCGAAAAATCATTCATTTCTTTGCATTAGTCTGTCAAAAATAACTCGATTAACAACTTCTCCCATCACAGTGAATGTTCTGGTGTCGCTCGAGACTCAGATTGCTGGGCGTTTCGAGCCGATACCCCGAAGTTCAATCAGTCGGCTTCGTTCAAGATTTTATTCGAAAAATCTTGCATTTCTTTGCATTAGTCGGTCAAAAATAACTCGATTAAGAACTTCTCCCATTACAGTGAATGTTCTGGAGTCGCTCGAGGCTCAGATTGTTGGGCGTTTCGAGCCGATACCCCGAAGTTCAATCAGTCGGCTTCGTTCAATATTCTATTCGAAAAATCTTGCATTTCTTTGCATTAGTCTGTCAAAAATAACTCGATTAACAACTTCTCCCATCACAGTGAATGTTCTGGTGTCGCTCGAGACTCAGATTGTTGGGCGTTTCGAGCCGATACCCCGAAGTTCAATTAGTCGGCTTCGTTCAAGATTCCATTCGAAAAATCATTCATTTCTTTGCATTAGTCTGTCAAAAATAACTCGATTAACAACTTCTCCCATCACAGTGAATGTTCTGGAGTCGCTCGAGACTCAGATTGCTGGGCGTTTCGAGCCGATACCCCGAAGTTCAATCAGTCGGCTTCGTTCAAGATTCTATTCGAAAAATCTTTCATTTCTTTGCATTAGTCTGTCAAAAATAACTCGATTAACAACTTCTCCCATCACAGTGAATGTTCTGGAGTCGCTCGAGACTCAGATTGTTGGGCGTTTCGAGCCGATACCCCGAAGTTCAATCAGTCGGCTTCGTTCAATATTCTATTCGAAAAATCTTGCATTTCTTTGCATTAGTCTGTGAAAAATAACTCGATTAACAACTTCTCCCATCACAGTGAATGTTCTGGTGTCGCTCGAGACTCAGATTGCTGGGCGTTTCGAGCCGATACCCCGAAGTTCAATCAGTCGGCTTCGTTCAAGATTCTATTCGAAAAATCGTGCAATTCTTTGCATTAGTCTGTCAAAAATAACTCGATTAAGAACTTCTCCCATCACAGTGAATGTTCTGGAGTCGCTCGGGACTCAGATTGCTGGGCGTTTCGAGCCGATACCCCGAAGTTCAATCAGTCGGCTTCGTTCAGCATTCTGTTCGAAAAACCGTGTAATTCTTTGCATTAGTCTATCAAAAATAACTCGATTAACAACTTCTCCCATCACAGTGAATGTTCTGGAGTCGCTCGAGACTCAGATTGTTGGGACGCTTCGAGCCGATACCCCGAAGTTCAATCAGTCGGCTTCGTTCAATATTCTATTCGAAAAATCTTGCATTTCTTTGCATTAGTCTGTCAAAAATAACTCGATTAACAACTTCTCCCATCACAGAGAATGTTCTGGAGTCGCTCGAGACTCAGATTGCTGGGCGTTTCAAGCCGATACCCCGAAGTTCAATTAGTCGGCTTCGTTCAAGATTCTATTCGAAAAATCTTTCATTTCTTTGCATTAGTCTGTCAAAAATAACTCGATTAACAACTTCTCCCATCTTAGTGAATGTTCTGGAGTCGCTCGAGACTCAGATTGTTGGGCGTTTCGAGCCGATACCCCGAAGTTCAATTAGTCGGCTTCGTTCAAGATTCTATTCGAAAAATCTTTCATTTCTTTGCATTAGTCTGTCAAAAATAACTCGATTAACAACTTCTCCCATCACAGTGAATGTTCTGGACTCGCTCGAGACTCAAATTGTTGGGCGCTTCGAGCCGATACCCCGAAGTTCAATCAGTCGGCTTCGTTCAATATTCTATTCGAAAAATCTTGCATTTCTTTGCATTAGTCTGTGAAAAATAACTCGATTAACAACTTCTCCCATCACAGTGAATGTTCTGGTGTCGCTCGAGACTCAAATTGCTGGGCGTTTCGAGCCGATACCCCGAAGTTCAATCAGTCGGCTTCGTTCAAGATTTTATTCGAAAAATCTTGCATTTCTTTGCATTAGTCGGTCAAAAATAACTCGATTAAGAACTTCTCCCATCACAGTGAATGTTCTGGAGTCGCTCGAGGCTCAGATTGTTAGGCGTTTCGAGCCGATACCCCGAAGTTCAATCAGTCGGTTTCGTTCAAGATTCTATTCGAAAAATCTTGCATTTCTTTGCATTAGTCTGTCAAAAATAACTCGATTAACAACTTCTCCCATCACAGTGAATGTTCTGGTGTCGCTCGAGACTCAGATTGTTGGGCGTTTCGAGCCGATACCCCGAAGTTCAATCAGTCGGCTTCGTTCAAGATTCTATTCGAAAAATCGTGCAATTCTTTGCATTAGTCTGTCAAAAATAACTCGATTAACAACTTCTCCCATCACAGTGAATGTTCTGGAGTCGCTCGAGACTCAGATTGCTGGGCGTTTCGAGCCGATACCCCGAAGTTCAATTAGTCGGCTTCGTTCAAGATTCTATTCGAAAAATCTTTCATTTCTTTGCATTAGTCTGTCAAAAATAACTCGATTAACAACTTCTCCCATCACAGTGAATGTTCTGGAGTCGCTCGAGACTCAGATTGCTGGGCGTTTCGAGCCGATACCCCGAAGTTCAATTAGTCGGCTTCGTTCAAGATTCTATTCGAAAAATCTTGCATTTCTTTGCATTAGTCTGTCAAAAATAACTCGATTAACAACTTCTCCCATCACAGTGAATGTTCTGGTGTCGCTCGAGACTCAGATTGTTGGGCGTTTCGAGCCGATACCCCGAAGTTCAATCAGTCGGCTTCGTTCAAGATTCTATTCGAAAAATCTTGCATTTCTTTGCATTAGTCTGTCAAAAATAACTCGATTAACAACTTCTCCCATCACAGAGAATGTTCTCGAGTCGCTCGAAACTCAGATTGCTGAGCGTTTCAAGCCGATACCCCGAAGTTCAATTAGTCGGCTTCGTTCAAGATTCTATTCGAAAAATCTTTCATTTCTTTGCATTAGTCTGTCAAAAATAACTCGATTAACAACTTCTCCCATCTTAGTGAATGTTCTGGAGTCGCTCGAGACTCAGATTGTTGGGCGTTTCGTGCCGATACCCCGAAGTTCAATTAGTCGGCTTCGTTCAAGATTCTATTCGAAAAATCTTTCATTTCTTTGCATTAGTCTGTCAAAAATAACTCGATTAACAACTTCTCCCATCACAGTGAATGTTCTGGACTCGCTCGAGACTCAAATTGTTGGGCGCTTCGAGCCGATACCCCGAAGTTCAATCAGTCGGCTTCGTTCAAGATTTTATTCGAAAAATCTTGCATTTCTTTGCATTAGTCGGTCAAAAATAACTCGATTAAGAACTTCTCCCATCACAGTGAATGTTCTGGAGTCGCTCGAGGCTCAGATTGTTAGGCGTTTCGAGCCGATACCCCGAAGTTCAATCAGTCGGTTTCGTTCAAGATTCTATTCGAAAAATCTTTCATTTCTTTGCATTAGTCTGTCAAAAATAACTCGATTAACAACTTCTCCCATCACAGTGAATGTTCTGGAGTCGCTCGAGACTCCGATTGCTAGGCGTTTCAAGCCGATACCCCGAAGTTCAATTAGTCGGCTTCGTTCAAGATTCTATTCGAAAAATCTTTCATTTCTTTGCATTAGTCTGTCAAAAATAACTCGATTAACAACTTCTCCCATCTTAGTGAATGTTCTGGAGTCGATCGAGACTCGGATTGTTGGGCCTTTCGAGCCGATACCCCGAAGTTCAATTAGTCGGCTTCGTTCAAGATTCTATTCGAAAATTTTTTCATTTCTTTGCATTAGTCTGTCAAAAATAACTCGATTAACAACTTCTCCCATCTTAGTGAATGTTCTGGAGTCGCTCGAGACTCAGATTGTTGGGCGTTTCGAGCCGATACCCCGAAGTTCAATTAGTCGGCTTCGTTCAAGATTCTATTCGAAAAATCTTTCATTTCTTTGCATTAGTCTGTCAAAAATAACTCGATTAAGAACTTTTCCCATCACAGTGAATGTTCTGGAGTCGCTCGAGGCTCAGATTGTTGGGCGTTTCGAGCCGATACCTCGAAGTTCAATCAGTCGGCTTCGTTCAAGATTCTATTCGAAAAATCTTGCATTTCTTTGCATTAGTCTGTCAAAAATAACTCGATGAACAACTTCTCCCATCACAGTGAATGTTCTGGACTCGCTCGAGACTCAAATTGTTGGGCGTTTCGAGCCGATACCCCGAAGTTCAATCAGTCGGCTTCGTTCAAGATTTTATTCGAAAAATCTTGCATTTCTTTGCATTAGTCTGTCAAAAATAACTCGATTAACAACTTCTCCCATCACAGTGAATGTTCTGGAGTCGCTCGAGACTCAGATTGCTGGGCGTTTCCAACCGATACCCCGAAGTTCAATCAGTCGGCTTCGTTCAAGATTCTATTCGAAAAATCTTGCATTTCTTTGCATTAGTCTGTCAAAAATAACTCGATTAACAACTTCTCCCATCACAGTGAATGTTCTGGAGTCGCTCGAGACTCAGATTGTTGGGCGTTTCGAGCCGATACCCTGAAGTTCAATTAATCGGCTTCGTTCAAGATTCTATTCGAAAAATCTTTCATTTCTTTGCATTAGTCTGTCAAAAATAACTCGATTAAGAACTTTTCCCATCACAGTGAATGTTCTGGAGTCGCTCGAGGCTCAGATTGTTGGGCGTTTCGAGCCGATACCCCGAAGTTCAATCAGTCGGCTTCGTTCAAGATTCTATTCGAAAAATCTTGCATTTCTTTGCATTAGTCTGTCAAAAATAACTCGATTAACAACTTCTCCCATCACAGTGAATGTTCTGGTGTCGCTCGAGACTCAGATTGTTGGGCGTTTCCAACCGATACCCCGAAGTTCAATCAGTCGGCTTCGTTCAAGATTCTATTCGAAAAATCGTGCAATTCTTTGCATTAGTCTGTCAAAAATAACTCGATTAACAACTTCTCCCATCACAGTGAATGTTCTGGAGTCGCTCGAGACTCAGTTTGCTGGGCGTTTCGAGCCGATACCCCGAAGTTCAATCAGTCGGCTTCGTTCAAGATTCTATTCGAAAAATCGTGCAATTCTTTGCATTAGTCTGTCAAAAATAACTCGATTAACAACTTCTCCCATCACAGTGAATGTTCTGGAGTCGCTCGAGACTCAGATTGCTGGGCGTTTCGAGCCGATACCCCGAAGTTCAATTAGTCGGCTTCGTTCAAGATTCTATTCGAAAAATCTTTCATTTCTTTGCATTAGTCTGTCAAAAATAACTCGATTAACAACTTCTCCCATCACAGTGAATGTTCTGGAGTCGCTCGAGACTCAGATTGTTGGGCGTTTCGAGCCGATACCCTGAAGTTCAATCAGTCGGCTTCGTTCAATATTCTATTCGAAAAATCTTGCATTTCTTTGCATTAGTCTGTCAAAAATAACTCGATTAACAACTTCTCCCATCACAGTGAATGTTCTGGTGTCGCTCGAGACTCAGATTGCTGGGCGTTTCGAGCCGATACCCCGAAGTTCAATCAGTCGGCTTCGTTCAATATTCTATTCGAAAAATCTTGCATTTCTTTGCATTAGTCTGTCAAAAATAACTCGATTAACAACTTCTCCCATCACAGTGAATGTTCTGGTGTCGCTCGAGACTCAGATTGTTGGGCGTTTCGAGCCGATACCCCGAAGTTCAATCAGTCGGCTTCGTTCAAGATTCTATTCGAAAAATCGTGCAATTCTTTGCATTAGTCTGTCAAAAATAACTCGATTAACAACTTCTCCCATCACAGTGAATGTTCTGGAGTCGCTCGAGACTCAGTTTGCTGGGCGTTTCGAGCCGATACCCCGAAGTTCAATCAATCGGCTTCGTTCAAGATTCTATTCGAAAAATCGTGCAATTCTTTGCATTAGTCTGTCAAAAATAACTCGATTAACAACTTCTCCCATCACAGTGAATGTTCTGGAGTCGCTCGAGACTCAGATTGCTGGGCGTTTCGAGCCGATACCCCGAAGTTCAATTAGTCGGCTTCGTTCAAGATTCTATTCGAAAAATCTTTCATTTCTTTGCATTAGTCTGTCAAAAATAACTCGATTAACAACTTCTCCCATCACAGTGAATGTTCTGGAGTCGCTCGAGACTCAGATTGTTGGGCGTTTCGAGCCGATACCCCGAAGTTCAATCAGTCGGCTTCGTTCAATATTCTATTCGAAAAATCTTGCATTTCTTTGCATTAGTCTGTGAAAAATAACTCGATTAACAACTTCTCCCATCACAGTGAATGTTCTGGTGTCGCTCGAGACTCAGATTGCTGGGCGTTTCGAGCCGATACCCCGAAGTTCAATCAGTCGGCTTCGTTCAAGATTCTATTCGAAAAATCGAGCAATTCTTTGCATTAGTCTGTCAAAAATAACTCGATTAAGAACTTCTCCCATCACAGTGAATGTTCTGGAGTCGCTCGGGACTCAGATTGCTGGGCGTTTCGAGCCGATACCCCGAAGTTCAATCAGTCGGCTTCGTTCAGCATTATGTTCGAAAAACCGTGTAATTCTTTGCATTAGTCTATCAAAAATAACTCGATTAACAACTTCTCCCATCACTGTGAATGTTCTGGAGTCGCTCGAGACTCAGATTGTTGGGACGCTTCGAGCCGATACCCCGAAGTTCAATCAGTCGGCTTCGTTCAAGATTCTATTCGAAAAATCTTGCATTTCTTTGCATTAGTCTGTCAAAAATAACTCGATTAACAACTTCTCCCATCACAGAGAAATTTCTGGAGTCGCTCGAGACTCAGATTGCTGGGCGTTTCAAGCCGATACCCCGAAGTTCAATTAGTCGGCTTCGTTCAAGATTCTATTCGAAAAATCTTTCATTTCTTTGCATTAGTCTGTCAAAAATAACTCGATTAACAACTTCTCCCATCTTAGTGAATGTTCTGGAGTCGCTCGAGACTCAGATTGCTGAGCGTTTCAAGCCGATACCCCGAAGTTCAATTAGTCGGCTTCGTTCAAGATTCTATTCGAAAAATCTTTCATTTCTTTGCATTAGTCTGTCAAAAATAACTCGATTAACAACTTCTCCCATCTTAGTGAATGTTCTGGAGTCGCTCGAGACTCAGATTGTTGGGCGTTTCGAGCCGATACCCCGAAGTTCAATCAGTCGGCTTCGTTCAAGATTCTATTCGAAAAATCTTGCATTTCTTTGCATTAGTCTGTCAAAAATAACTCGATTAACAACTTCTCCCATCACAGTGAATGTTCTGGAGTCGCTCGAGACTCAGATTGCTGGGCGTTTCAAGCCGATACCCCGAAGTTCAATTAGTCGGCTTCGTTCAAGATTCTATTCGAAAAATCTTTCATTTCTTTGCATTAGTCTGTCAAAAATAACTCGATTAACAACTTCTCCCATCACAGTGAATGTTCTGGAGTCGCTCGAGACTCAGATTGCTGGGCGTTTCAAGCCGATACCCCGAAGTTCAATCAGTCGGCTTCGTTCAAGATTTTATTCGAAAAATCTTGCATTTCTTTGCATTGGTCTGTGAAAAATAACTCGATTAACAACTTCTCCCATCACAGTGAATGTTCTGGTGTCGCTCGAGACTCAGATTGCTGGGCGTTTCGAGCCGATACCCCGAAGTTCAATCAGTCGGCTTCGTTCAAGATTTTATTCGAAAAATCTTTCATTTCTTTGCATTAGTCTGTCAAAAATAACTCGATTAACAACTTCTCCCATCTTAGTGAATGTTCTGGAGTCGCTCGAGACTCATATTGTTGGGCGTTTCGAGCCGATACCCCGAAGTTCAATTAGTCGGCTTCGTTCAAGATTCTATTCGAAAAATCTTGCATTTCTTTGCATTAGTCTGTCAAAAATAACTCGATTAACAACTTCTCCCATCACAGTGAATGTTCTGGAGTCGCTCGAGACTCAGATTGCTGGGCGTTTCAAGCCGATACCCCGAAGTTCAATTAGTCGGCTTCGTTCAAGATTCTATTCGAAAAATCTTTCATTTCTTTGCATTAGTCTGTCAAAAATAACTCGATTAAGAACTTCTCCGATCACAGTGAATGTTCTGGAGTCGCTCGAGGCTCAGATTGTTGGGCGTTTCGAGCCGATACCCCGAAGTTCAATCAGTCGGCTTCGTTCAAGATTCTATTCGAAAAATCTTGCATTTCTTTGCATTAGTCTGTCAAAAATAACTCGATTAACAACTTCTCCCATCACAGTGAATGTTCTGGAGTCGCTCCAGACTCAGATTGCTGGGCGTTTCGAGCCGATACCCCGAAGTTCAATTAGTCGGCTTCGTTCAAGATTCTATTCGAAAAATCTTTCATTTCTTTGTATTAGTCTGTCAAAAATAACTCGATTAACAACTTCTCCCATCACAGTGAATGTTCTGGAGTCGCTCGAGACTCCGATTGCTAGGCGTTTCAAGCCGATACCCCGAAGTTCAATTAGTCGGCTTCGTTCAAGATTCTATTCGAAAAATCTTTCATTTCTTTGCATTAGTCTGTCAAAAATAACTCGATTAACAACTTCTCCCATCTTAGTGAATGTTCTGGAGTCGCTCGAGACTCGGATTGTTGGGCCTTTCGAGCCGATAGCCCGAAGTTCAATCAGTCGGCTTCGTTCAAGATTTTATTCGAAAAATCTTGCATTTCTTTGCATTAGTCTGTCAAAAATAACTCGATTAACAACTTCTCCCATCACAGTGAATGTTCTGGAGTCGCTCGAGACTCAGATTGCTGGGCGTTTCGAGCCGATACCCCGAAGTTCAATCAGTCGGCTTCGTTCAGCATTCTGTTCGAAAAACCGTGTAATTCTTTGCATTAGCCTATCAAAAATAACTCGATTAACAACTTCTCCCATCACAGTGAATGTTCTGGAGTCGCTCGAGACTCAGATTGTTGGGACGCTTCGAGCCGATACCCCGAAGTTCAATCAGTCGGCTTCGTTCAAGATTCTATTCGAAAAATCCTTCATTTCTTTGCATTAGTCTGTCAAAAATAACTCGATTAACAACTTCTCCCATCACAGTGAATGTTCTGGACTCGCTCGAGACTCAAATTGTTGGGCGCTTCGAGCCGATACCCCGAAGTTCAATCAGTCGGCTTCGTTCAATATTCTATTCGAAAAATCTTGCATTTCTTTGCATTAGTCTGTGAAAAATAACTCGATTAACAACTTCTCCCATCACAGTGAATGTTCTGGTGTCGCTCGAGACTCAGATTGCTGGGCGTTTCGAGCCGATACCCCGAAGTTCAATCAGTCGGCTTCGTTCAAGATTTTATTCGAAAAATCTTGCATTTCTTTGCATTAGTCGGTCAAAAATAACTCGATTAAGAACTTCTCCCATCACAGTGAATGTTCTGGAGTCGCTCGAGGCTCAGATTGTTGGGCGTTTCGAGCCGATACCCCGAAGTTCAATCAGTCGGCTTCGTTCAAGATTCTATTCGAAAAATCTTGCATTTCTTTGCATTAGTCTGTCAAAAATAACTTGATTAACAACTTCTCCCATCACAGTGAATGTTCTGGAGTCGCTCCAGACTCAGATTGCTGGGCGTTTCGAGCCGATACCCCGAAGTTCAATTAGTCGGCTTCGTTCAAGATTCTATTCGAAAAATCTTTCATTTCTTTGCATTAGTCTGTCAAAAATAACTCGATTAACAACTTCTCCCATCTTAGTGAATGTTCTGGAGTTGCTCGAGACTCAGATTGTTGGGCGTTTCGAGCCGATACCCCGAAGTTCAATTAGTCGGCTTCGTTCAAGATTCTATTCGAAAAATCTTGCATTTCTTTGCATTAGTCTGTCAAAAATAACTCGATTAACAACTTCTCCCATCACAGTGAATGTTCTGGAGTCGCTCGAGACTCAGATTGCTGGGCGTTTCAAGCCGATACCCCGAAGTTCAATTAGTCGGCTTCGTTCAAGATTCTATTCGAAAAATCTTTCATTTCTTTGCATTAGTCTGTCAAAAATAACTCGATTAAGAACTTCTCCCATCACAGTGAATGTTCTGGAGTCGCTCGAGGCTCAGATTGTTGGGCGTTTCGAGCCGATACCCCGAAGTTCAATCAGTCGGCTTCGTTCAAGATTCTATTCGAAAAATCTTCCATTTCTTTGCATTAGTCTGTCAAAAATAACTCGATTAACAACTTCTCCCATCACAGTGAATGTTCTGGAGTCGCTCCAGACTCAGATTGCTGGGCGTTTCGAGCCGATACCCCGAAGTTCAATTAGTCGGCTTCGTTCAAGATTCTATTCGAAAAATCTTTCATTTCTTTGCATTAGTCTGTCAAAAATAACTCGATTAACAACTTCTCCCATCTTAGTGAATGTTCTGGAGTCGCTCGAGACTCAGATTGTTGGGCGTTTCGAGCCGATACCCCGAAGTTCAATTAGTCGGCTTCGTTCAAGATTCTATTCGAAAAATCTTGCATTTCTTTGCATTAGTCTGTCAAAAATAACTCGATTAACAACTTCTCCCATCACAGTGAATGTTCTGGAGTCGCTCGAGACTCAGATTGCTGGGCGTTTCAAGCCGATACCCCGAAGTTCAATTAGTCGGCTTCGTTCAAGATTCTATTCGAAAAATCTTTCATTTCTTTGCATTAGTCTGTCAAAAATAACTCGATTAACAACTTCTCCCATCTTAGTGAATGTTCTGGAGTCGCTCGAGACTCCGATTGCTAGGCGTTTCAAGCCGATACCCCGAAGTTCAATTAGTCGGCTTCGTTCAAGATTCTATTCGAAAAATCTTTCATTTCTTTGCATTAGTCTGTCAAAAATAACTCGATTAACAACTTCTCCCATCTTAGTGAATGTTCTGGAGTCGCTCGAGACTCGGATTGTTGGGCCTTTCGAGCCGATACCCCGAAGTTCAATTAGTCGGCTTCGTTCAAGATTCTATTCGAAAAATCTTTCATTTCTTTGCATTAGTCTGTCAAAAATAACTCGATTAACAACTTCTCCCATCTTAGTGAATGTTCTGGAGTCGCTCGAGACACAGATTGTTGGGCGTTTCGAGCCGATACCCCGAAGTTCAATTAGTCGGCTTCGTTCAAGATTCTATTCGAAAAATCTTTCATTTCTTTGCATTAGTCTGTCAAAAATAACTCGATTAACAACTTCTCCCATCACAGTGAATGTTCTGGAGTCGCTCCAGACTCAGAATGCTGGGCGTTTCGAGCCGATACCCCGAAGTTCAATTAGTCGGCTTCGTTCAAGATTCTATTCGAAAAATCTTTCATTTCTTTGCATTAGTCTGTCAAAAATAACTCGATTAACAACTTCTCCCATCTTAGTGAATGTTCTGGAGTCGCTCGAGACTCAGATTGTTGGGCGTTTCGAGCCGATACCCCGAAGTTCAATTAGTCGGCTTCGTTCAAGATTCTATTCGAAAAATCTTTCATTTCTTTGCATTAGTCTGTCAAAAATAACTCGATTAACAACTTCTCCCATCACAGTGAAAGTTCTGGACTCGCTCGAGACTCAAATTGTTGGGCGTTTCGAGCCGATACCCCGAAGTTCAATCAGTCGGCTTCGTTCAAGATTTTATTCGAAAAATCTTGCATTTCTTTGCATTAGTCGGTCAAAAATAACTCGATTAAGAACTTCTCCCATCACAGTGAATGTTCTGGAGTCGCTCGAGGCTCAGATTGTTGGGCGTTTCGAGCCGATACCCCGAAATTCAATCAGTCGGCTTCGTTCAAGATTCTATTCGAAAAATCTTCCATTTCTTTGCATTAGTCTGTCAAAAATAACTCGATTAACAACTTCTCCCATCACAGTGAATGTTCTGGAGTCGCTCCAGACTCAGATTGCTGGGCGTTTCGAGCCGATACCCCGAAGTTCAATTAGTCGGCTTCGTTCAAGATTCTATTCGAAAAATCTTTCATTTCTTTGCATTAGTCTGTCAAAAATAACTCGATTAACAACTTCTCCCGTCACAGTGAATGTTCTGGAGTCGCTCGAGACTCAAATTGCTGGGCGTTTCGAGCCGATACCCCGAAGTTCAATCAGTCGGCTTCGTTCCAGATTCTATTCGAAAAATCGTGCAATTCTTTGCATTAGTCTGTCAAAAATAACTCGAATGTTCTGGAGTCGCTCGAGACTCAGATTGTTGGGCGTTTCGAGCCGATACCCCGAAGTTCAATCAGTCGGCTTCGTTCAATATTCTATTCGAAAAATCTTTCATTTCTTTGCATTAGTCTGTCAAAAATAACTCGATTAACAACTTCTCCCATCTTAGTGAATGTTCTGGAGTCGCTCGAGACTCAGATTGTTGGGCGTTTCGAGCCGATACCCCGAAGTTCAATTTGTCGGCTTCGTTCAAGATTCTATTCGAAAAATCTTGCATTTCTTTGCATTAGTCTGTCAAAAATAACTCGATTAACAACTTCTCCCATCACAGTGAATGTTCTGGAGTCGCTCGAGACTCAGATTGCTGGGCGTTTCAAGCCGATACCCCGAAGTTCAATTAGTCGGCTTCGTTCAAGATTCTATTCGAAAAATCTTTCATTTCTTTGCATTAGTCTGTCAAAAATAACTCGATTAAGAACTTCTCCCATCACAGTGAATGTTCTGGAGTCGCTCGAGGCTCAGATTGTTGGGCGTTTCGAGCCGATACCCCGAAGTTCAATTAGTCGGCTTCGTTCAAGATTCTATTCGAAAAATCTTCCATTTCTTTGCATTAGTCTGTCAAAAATAACTCGATTAACAACTTCTCCCATCACAGTGAATGTTCTGGAGTCGCTCCAGACTCAGATTGCTGGGCGTTTCGAGCCGATACCCCGAAGTTCAATTAGTCGGCTTCGTTCAAGATTCTATTCGAAAAATCTTTCATTTCTTTGCATTAGTCTGTCAAAAATAACTCGATTAACAACTTCTCCCATCACAGTGAATGTTCTGGAGTCGCTCGAGACTCCGATTGCTAGGCGTTTCAAGCCGATACCCCGAAGTTCAATTAGTCGGCTTCGTTCAAGATTCTATTCGAAAAATCTTTCATTTCTTTGCATTAGTCTGTCAAAAATAACTCGATTAACAACTTCTCCCATCTTAGTGAATGTTCTGGAGTCGCTCGAGACTCGGATTGTTGGGCCTTTCGAGCCGATACCCCGAAGTTCAATTAGTCGCCTTCGTTCAAGATTCTATTCGAAAAATCTTTCATTTCTTTGCATTAGTCTGTCAAAAATAACTCGATTAACAACTTCTCCCATCTTAGTGAATGTTCTGGAGTCGCTCGAGACACAGATTGTTGGGCGTTTCGAGCCGATACCCCGAAGTTCAATTAGTCGGCTTCGTTCAAGATTCTATTCGAAAAATCTTTCATTTCTTTGCATTAGTCTGTCAAAAATAACTCGATTAACAACTTCTCCCATCACAGTGAATGTTCTGGAGTCGCTCCAGACTCAGATTGCTGGGCGTTTCGAGCCGATACCCCGAAGTTCAATTAGTCGGCTTCGTTCAAGATTCTATTCGAAAAATCTTTCATTTCTTTGCATTAGTCTGTCAAAAATAACTCGATTAACAACTTCTCCCATCTTAGTGAATGTTCTGGAGTCGCTCGAGACTCAGATTGTTGGGCGTTTCGAGCCGATACCCCGAAGTTCAATTAGTCGGCTTCGTTCAAGATTCTATTCGAAAAATCTTTCATTTCTTTGCATTAGTCTGTCAAAAATAACTCGATTAACAACTTCTCCCATCACAGTGAATGTTCTGGACTCGCTCGAGACTCAAATTGTTGGGCGTTTCGAGCCGATACCCCGAAGTTCAATCAGTCGGCTTCGTTCAAGATTTTATTCGAAAAATCTTGCATTTCTTTGCATTAGTCTGTCAAAAATAACTCGATTAACAACTTCTCCCATCACAGTGAATGTTCTGGAGTCGCTCGAGACTCAGATTGCTGGGCGTTTCCAACCGATACCACGAAGTTCAATCAGTCGGCTTCGTTCAAGATTCTATTCGAAAAATCTTGCATTTCTTTGCATTAGTCTGTAAAAAATAACTCGATTAACAACTTCTCCCATCACAGTGAATGTTCTGGAGTCGCTCGAGACTCAGATTGCTGGGCGTTTCGAGCCGATACCCCGAAGTTCAATCAGTCGGCTTCGTTCAAGATTTTATTCGAAAAATCTTGCATTTCTTTGCATTAGTCTGTCAAAAATAACTCGATTAACAACTTCTCCCATCACAGTGAATGTTCTGGAGTCGCTCGAGACTCAGATTGATGGGCGTTTCGAGCCGATACCCCGAAGTTCAATCAGTCGGCTTCGTTCAAGATTTTATTCGAAAAATCTTGCATTTCTTTGCATTAGTCGGTCAAAAATAACTCGATTAAGAACTTCTCCCATCACAGTGAATGTTCTGGAGTCGCTCGAGGCTCAGATTGTTGGGCGTTTCGAGCCGATACCCCGAAGTTCAATCAGTCGGCTTCGTTCAAGATTCTATTCGAAAAATCTTCCATTTCTTTGCATTAGTCTGTCAAAAATAACTCGATTAACAACTTCTCCCATCACAGTGAATGTTCTGGAGTCGCTCCAGACTCAGATTGCTGGGCGTTTCGAGCCGATACCCCGAAGTTCAATTAGTCGGCTTCGTTCAAGATTCTATTCGAAAAATCTTTCATTTCTTTGCATTAGTCTGTCAAAAATAACTCGATTAACAACTTCTCCCGTCACAGTGAATGTTCTGGAGTCGCTCGAGACTCAAATTGCTGGGCGTTTCGAGCCGATACCCCGAAGTTCAATCAGTCGGCTTCGTTCAAGATTCTATTCGAAAAATCGTGCAATTCTTTGCATTAGTCTGTCAAAAATAACTCGATTAACAACTTCTCCCATCACAGTGAATGTTCTGGAGTCGCTCGAGACTCAGATTGTTGGGCGTTTCGAGCCGATACCCTGAAGTTCAATTAGTCGGCTTCGTTCAAGATTCTATTCGAAAAATCTTTCATTTCTTTGCATTAGTCTGTCAAAAATAACTCGATTAAGAACTTCTCCCATCACAGTGAATGTTCTGGAGTCGCTCGAGACTCGGATTGTTTGGCCTTTCGAGCCGATACCCCGAAGTTCAATTAGTCGGCTTCGTTCAAGATTCTATTCGAAAAATCTTTCATTTCTTTGCATTAGTCTGTCAAAAATAACTCGATTAACAACTTCTCCCATCTTAGTGAATGTTCTGGAGTCGCTCGAGACTCAGATTGTTGGGCGTTTCGAGCCGATACCCCGAAGTTCAATTAGTCGGCTTCGTTCAAGATTCTATTCGAAAAATCTTTCATTTCTTTGCATTAGTCTGTCAAAAATAACTCGATTAACAACTTCTCCCATCACAGTGAATGTTCTGGAGTCGCTCGAGACTCAGATTGTTGGGCGTTTCGAGCCGATACCCCGAAGTTCAATCAGTCGGCTTCGTTCAATATTCTATTCGAAAAATCTTGCATTTCTTTGCATTAGTCTGTCAAAAATAACTCGATTAACAACTTCTCCCATCACAATGAATGTTCTGGTGTCGCTCGAGACTCAGATTGCTGGGCGTTTCGAGCCGATACCCCGAAGTTCAATCAGTCGGCTTCGTTCAAGATTCTATTCGAAAAATCGTGCAATTCTTTGCATTAGTCTGTCAAAAATAACTCGATTAACAACTTCTCCCATCACAGTGAATGTTCTGGAGTCGCTCGAGACTCAGATTGCTGGGCGTTTCAAGCCGATACCCCGAAGTTCAATTAGTCGGCTTCGTTCAAGATTCTATTCGAAAAATCTTTCATTTCTTTGCATTAGTCTGTCAAAAATAACTCGATTAACAACTTCTCCCATCACAATGAATGTTCTGGTGTCGCTCGAGACTCAGATTGCTGGGCGTTTCGAGCCGATACCCCGAAGTTCAATCAGTCGGCTTCGTTCAAGATTCTATTCGAAAAATCGTGCAATTCTTTGCATTAGTCTGTCAAAAATAACTCGATTAACAACTTCTCCCATCACAGTGAATGTTCTGGAGTCGCTCGAGACTCAGATTGCTGGGCGTTTCAAGCCGATACCCCGAAGTTCAATTAGTCGGCTTCGTTCAAGATTCTATTCGAAAAATCTTTCATTTCTTTGCATTAGTCTGTCAAAAATAACTCGATTAACAACTTCTCCCATCACAGTGAATGTTCTGGAGTCGCTCGAGACTCAGATTGTTGGGCGTTTCGAGCCGATACCCCGAAGTTCAATTAGTCGGCTTCGTTCAAGATTCTATTCGAAAAATCTTTCATTTCTTTGCATTAGTCTGTCAAAAATAACTCGATTAACAACTTCTCCCATCTTAGTGAATGTTCTGGAGTCGCTCGAGACTCAGATTGTTGGGCGTTTCGAGCCGATACCCCGAAGTTCAATTAGTCGGCTTCGTTCAAGATTCTATTTGAAAAATCTTTCATTTCTTTGCATTAGTCTGTCAAAAATAACTCGATTAACAACTTCTCCCATCACAGTGAATGTTCTGGAGTCGCTCGAGACTCAGATTGTTGGGCGTTTCGAGCCGATACCCCGAAGTTCAATCAGTCGGCTTCGTTCAATATTCTATTCGAAAAATCTTGCATTTCTTTGCATTAGTCTGTCAAAAATAACTCGATTAACAACTTCTCCCATCACAATGAATGTTCTGGTGTCGCTCGAGACTCAGATTGCTGGGCGTTTCGAGCCGATACCCCGAAGTTCAATCAGTCGGCTTCGTTCAAGATTCTATTCGAAAAATCGTGCAATTCTTTGCATTAGTCTGTCAAAAATAACTCGATTAACAACTTCTCCCATCACAGTGAATGTTCTGGAGTCGCTCGAGACTCAGATTGCTGGGCGTTTCAAGCCGATACCCCGAAGTTCAATTAGTCGGCTTCGTTCAAGATTCTATTCGAAAAATCTTTCATTTCTTTGCATTAGTCTGTCAAAAATAACTCGATTAACAACTTCTCCCATCACAATGAATGTTCTGGTGTCGCTCGAGACTCAGATTGCTGGGCGTTTCGAGCCGATACCCCGAAGTTCAATCAGTCGGCTTCGTTCAAGATTCTATTCGAAAAATCGTGCAATTCTTTGCATTAGTCTGTCAAAAATAACTCGATTAACAACTTCTCCCATCACAGTGAATGTTCTGGAGTCGCTCGAGACTCAGATTGCTGGGCGTTTCAAGCCGATACCCCGAAGTTCAATTAGTCGGCTTCGTTCAAGATTCTATTCGAAAAATCTTTCATTTCTTTGCATTAGTCTGTCAAAAATAACTCGATTAACAACTTCTCCCATCACAGTGAATGTTCTGGAGTCGCTCGAGACTCAGATTGTTGGGCGTTTCGAGCCGATACCCCGAAGTTCAATTAGTCGGCTTCGTTCAAGATTCTATTCGAAAAATCTTTCATTTCTTTGCATTAGTCTGTCAAAAATAACTCGATTAACAACTTCTCCCATCTTAGTGAATGTTCTGGAGTCGCTCGAGACTCAGATTGTTGGGCGTTTCGAGCCGATACCCCGAAGTTCAATTAGTCGGCTTCGTTCAAGATTCTATTTGAAAAATCTTTCATTTCTTTGCATTAGTCTGTCAAAAATAACTCGATTAACAACTTCTCCCATCACAGTGAATGTTCTGGAGTCGCTCGAGACTCAGATTGTTGGGCGTTTCGAGCCGATACCCCGAAGTTCAATCAGTCGGCTTCGTTCAATATTCTATTCGAAAAATCTTGCATTTCTTTGCATTAGTCTGTCAAAAATAACTCGATTAACAACTTCTCCCATCACAATGAATGTTCTGGTGTCGCTCGAGACTCAGATTGCTGGGCGTTTCGAGCCGATACCCCGAAGTTCAATCAGTCGGCTTCGTTCAAGATTCTATTCGAAAAATCGTGCAATTCTTTGCATTAGTCTGTCAAAAATAACTCGATTAACAACTTCTCCCATCACAGTGAATGTTCTGGAGTCGCTCGAGACTCAGATTGCTGGGCGTTTCAAGCCGATACCCCGAAGTTCAATTAGTCGGCTTCGTTCAAGATTCTATTCGAAAAATCTTTCATTTCTTTGCATTAGTCTGTCAAAAATAACTCGATTAACAACTTCTCCCATCTTAGTGAATGTTCTGGAGTCGCTCGAGACTCAGATTGTTGGGCGTTTCGAGCCGATACCCCGAAGTTCAATTAGTCGGCTTCGTTCAAGATTCTATTCGAAAAATCTTTCATTTCTTTGCATTAGTCTGTCAAAAATAACTCGATTAACAACTTCTCCCATCACAGTGAATGTTCTGGAGTCGCTCGAGACTCAGATTGTTGGGCGTTTCGAGCCGATACCCCGAAGTTCAATCAGTCGGCTTCGTTCAAGATTTTATTCGAAAAATCTTGCATTTCTTTGCATTAGTCGGTCAAAAATAACTCGATTAAGAACTTCTCCCATCACAGTGAATGTTCTGGAGTCGCTCGAGACTCAGATTAACAACTTCTCCCATCACAGTGAATGTTCTGGTCGATTCGACTAGATACCCGAAAGTTCTATCAGTAGGCTTTGTTCAGCATTCTGTTCGAAAAAGCGTGTAATTCTTTGCATTAGTCGGTCAAAAAAAACTCGATTAACAACTTCTCCCATCACAGTGAATGTTCTGGAGTCGCTCGAGACTCAAATTACTGGGCATTTCGAGCCGATACCCCGAAGTTCAATCAGTCGTCTTCGTTCAAGATTCTATTCGAAAAATCTTTCATTTCTTTGCATTAGTCTGTCAAAAATAACTCGATTAACAACTTCTCCCATCTTAGTGAATGTTCTGGAGTCGCTCGAGACTCAGATTGTTGGGCGTTTCGAGCCGATACCCCGAAGTTCAATTAGTCGGCTTCGTTCAAGATTCTATTTGAAAAATCTTTCATTTCTTTGCATTAGTCTGTCAAAAATAACTCGATTAACAACTTCTCCCATCACAGTGAATGTTCTGGAGTCGCTCGAGACTCAGATTGTTGGGCGTTTCGAGCCGATACCCCGAAGTTCAATCAGTCGGCTTCGTTCAATATTCTATTCGAAAAATCTTGCATTTCTTTGCATTAGTCTGTCAAAAATAACTCGATTAACAACTTCTCCCAACACAATGAATGTTCTGGTGTCGCTCGAGACTCAGATTGCTGGGCGTTTCGAGCCGATACCCCGAAGTTCAATCAGTCGGCTTCGTTCAAGATTCTATTCGAAAAATCGTGCAATTCTTTGCATTAGTCTGTCAAAAATAACTCGATTAACAACTTCTCCCATCACAGTGAATGTTCTGGAGTCGCTCGAGACTCAGATTGCTGGGCGTTTCAAGCCGATACCCCGAAGTTCAATTAGTCGGCTTCGTTCAAGATTCTATTCGAAAAATCTTTCATTTCTTTGCATTAGTCTGTCAAAAATAACTCGATTAACAACTTCTCCCATCTTAGTGAATGTTCTGGAGTCGCTCGAGACTCAGATTGTTGGGCGTTTCGAGCCGATACCCCGAAGTTCAATTAGTCGGCTTCGTTCAAGATTCTATTCGAAAAATCTTTCATTTCTTTGCATTAGTCTGTCAAAAATAACTCGATTAACAACTTCTCCCATCACAGTGAATGTTCTGGAGTCGCTCGAGACTCAGATTGTTGGGCGTTTCGAGCCGATACCCCGAAGTTCAATCAGTCGGCTTCGTTCAAGATTTTATTCGAAAAATCTTGCATTTCTTTGCATTAGTCGGTCAAAAATAACTCGATTAAGAACTTCTCCCATCACAGTGAATGTTCTGGAGTCGCTCGAGACTCAGATTAACAACTTCTCCCATCACAGTGAATGTTCTGGTCGATTCGACTAGATACCCGAAAGTTCTATCAGTAGGCTTTGTTCAGCATTCTGTTCGAAAAAGCGTGTAATTCTTTGCATTAGTCGGTCAAAAAAAACTCGATTAACAACTTCTCCCATCACAGTGAATGTTCTGGAGTCGCTCGAGACTCAAATTACTGGGCATTTCGAGCCGATACCCCGAAGTTCAATCAGTCGTCTTCGTTCAAGATTCTATTCGAAAAATCTTTCATTTCTTTGCATTAGTCTGTCAAAAATAACTCAATTAACAACTTCTCCCATCTTAGTGAATGTTCTGGAGTCGCTCGAGACTCGGATTGTTGGGCCTTTCGAGCCGATACCCCGAAGTTCAATTAGTCGGCTTCGTTCAAGATTCTATTCGAAAAATCTTTCATTTCTTTGCATTAGTCTGTCAAAAATAACTCGATTAACAACTTCTCCCATCTTAGTGAATGTTCTGGAGTCGCTCGAGACTCAGATTGCTGGGCGTTTCGAGCCGATACCCCGAAGTTCAATCAGTCGGCTTCGTTCAAGATTCTATTCGAAAAATCGTGCAATTCTTTGCATTAGTCTGTCAAAAATAACTCGATTAACAACTTCTCCCATCACAGTGAATGTTCTGGAGTCGCTCGAGACTCAGATTGTTGGGCGTTTCGAGCCGATACCCCGAAGTTCAATCAGTCGGCTTCGTTCAATATTCTATTCGAAAAATCTTGCATTTCTTTGCATTAGTCTGTCAAAAATAACTCGATTAACAACTTCTCCCATCACAGTGAATGTTCTGGTGTCGCTCGAGACTCAGATTGCTGGGCGTTTCGAGCCGATACCCCGAAGTTCAATCAGTCGGCTTCGTTCAAGATTCTATTCGAAAAATCGTGCAATTCTTTGCATTAGTCTGTCAAAAATAACTCGATTAACAACTTCTCCCATCACAGTGAATGTTCTGGAGTCGCTCGAGACTCAGATTGCTGGGCGTTTCAAGCCGATACCCCGAAGTTCAATCAGTCGGCTTCGTTCAAGATTCTATTCGAAAAATCTTTCATTTCTTTGCATTAGTCTGTCAAAAATAACTCGATTAACAACTTCTCCCATCTTAGTGAATGTTCTGGAGTCGCTCGAGACTCGGATTGTTGGGCCTTTCGAGCCGATACCCCGAAGTTCAATTAGTCGGCTTCGTTCAAGATTCTATTCGAAAAATCTTTCATTTCTTTGCATTAGTCTGTCAAAAATAACTCGATTAACAACTTCTCCCATCTTAGTGAATGTTCTGGAGTCGCTCGAGACTCAGATTGCTGGGCGTTTCGAGCCGATACCCCGAAGTTCAATCAGTCGGCTTCGTTCAAGATTCTATTCGAAAAATCGTGCAATTCTTTGCATTAGTCTGTCAAAAATAACTCGATTAACAACTTCTCCCATCACAGTGAATGTTCTGGAGTCGCTCGAGACTCAAATTACTGGGCATTTCGAGCCGATACCCCGAAGTTCAATCAGTCGTCTTCGTTCAAGATTCTATTCGAAAAATCGTGCAATTCTTTGCATTAGTCTATCAAAAATAACTCGATTAACAACTTCTCCCATCACAGTGAATGTTCTGGAGTCGCTCGAGACTCAGATTGTTGGGACGCTTCGAGCCGATACCCCGAAGTTCAATCCGTCGGCTTCGTTCAAGATTCTATTCGAAAAATCTTGCATTTCTTTGCATTAGTTTGTCAAAAATAACTCGATTAACAACTTCTCCCATCTTAGTGAATGTTCTGGAGTCGCTCGAGACTCAGATTGCTGGGCGTTTCGAGCCGATACCCCGAAGTTCAATCAGTCGGCTTCGTTCAAGATTCTATTCGAAAAATCGTGCAATTCTTTGCATTAGTCTGTCAAAAATAACTCGATTAACAACTTCTCCCATCACAGTGAATGTTCTGGAGTCGCTCGAGACTCAGATTGTTGGGCGTTTCGAGCCGATACCCCGAAGTTCAATCAGTCGGCTTCGTTCAATATTCTATTCGAAAAATCTTGCATTTCTTTGCATTAGTCTGTCAAAAATAACTCGATTAACAACTTCTCCCATCACAGTGAATGTTCTGGTGTCGCTCGAGACTCAGATTGCTGGGCGTTTCGAGCCGATACCCCGAAGTTCAATCAGTCGGCTTCGTTCAAGATTCTATTCGAAAAATCGTGCAATTCTTTGCATTAGTCTGTCAAAAATAACTCGATTAACAACTTCTCCCATCACAGTGAATGTTCTGGAGTCGCTCGAGACTCAGATTGCTGGGCGTTTCAAGCCGATACCCCGAAGTTCAATCAGTCGGCTTCGTTCAAGATTCTATTCGAAAAATCTTTCATTTCTTTGCATTAGTCTGTCAAAAATAACTCGATTAACAACTTCTCCCATCTTAGTGAATGTTCTGGAGTCGCTCGAGACTCGGATTGTTGGGCCTTTCGAGCCGATACCCCGAAGTTCAATTAGTCGGCTTCGTTCAAGATTCTATTCGAAAAATCTTTCATTTCTTTGCATTAGTCTGTCAAAAATAACTCGATTAACAACTTCTCCCATCTTAGTGAATGTTCTGGAGTCGCTCGAGACTCAGATTGCTGGGCGTTTCGAGCCGATACCCCGAAGTTCAATCAGTCGGCTTCGTTCAAGATTCTATTCGAAAAATCGTGCAATTCTTTGCATTAGTCTGTCAAAAATAACTCGATTAACAACTTCTCCCATCACAGTGAATGTTCTGGAGTCGCTCGAGACTCAGATTGTTGGGCGTTTCGAGCCGATACCCCGAAGTTCAATCAGTCGGCTTCGTTCAATATTCTATTCGAAAAATCTTGCATTTCTTTGCATTAGTCTGTCAAAAATAACTCGATTAACAACTTCTCCCATCACAGTGAATGTTCTGGTGTCGCTCGAGACTCAGATTGCTGGGCGTTTCGAGCCGATACCCCGAAGTTCAATCAGTCGGCTTCGTTCAAGATTCTATTCGAAAAATCGTGCAATTCTTTGCATTAGTCTGTCAAAAATAACTCGATTAACAACTTCTCCCATCACAGTGAATGTTCTGGAGTCGCTCGAGACTCAGATTGCTGGGCGTTTCGAGCCGATACCCCGAAGTTCAATTAGTCGGCTTCGTTCAAGATTCTATTCGAAAAATCTTTCATTTCTTTGCATTAGTCTGTCAAAAATAACTCGATTAACAACTTCTCCCATCACAGTGAATGTTCTGGAGTCGCTCGAGACTCAGATTGTTGGGCGTTTCGACCCGATACCCCGAAGTTCAATCAGTCGGCTTCGTTCAATATTCTATTCGAAAAATCTTGCATTTCTTTGCATTAGTCTGTCAAAAATAACTCGATTAACAACTTCTCCCATCACAGTGAATGTTCTGGTGTCGCTCGAGACTCAGATTGCTGGGCGTTTCGAGCCGATACCCCGAAGTTCAATCAGTCGGCTTCGTTCAAGATTCTATTCGAAAAATCGTGCAATTCTTTGCATTAGTCTGTCAAAAATAACTCGATTAACAACTTCTCCCATCACAGTGAATGTTCTGGAGTCGCTCGAGACTCAGATTGCTGGGCGTTTCCAGCCGATACCCCGAAGTTCAATTAGTCGGCTTCGTTCAAGATTCTATTCGAAAAATCTTTCATTTCTTTGCATTAGTCTGTCAAAAATAACTCGATTAACAACTTCTCCCATCACAGTGAATGTTCTGGAGTCGCTCGAGACTCAGATTGTTGGGCGTTTCGAGCCGATACCCCGAAGTTCAATTAGTCGGCTTCGTTCAAGATTCTATTCGAAAAATCTTTCATTTCTTTGCATTAGTCTGTCAAAAATAACTCGATTAACAACTTCTCCCATCACAGTGAATGTTCTGGAGTCGCTCGAGACTCAGATTGTTGGGCGTTTCGACCCGATACCCCGAAGTTCAATCAGTCGGCTTCGTTCAATATTCTATTCGAAAAATCTTGCATTTCTTTGCATTAGTCTGTCAAAACTAACTCGATTAACAACTTCTCCCATCACAGTGAATGTTCTGGTGTCGCTCGAGACTCAGATTGCTGGGCGTTTCGAGCCGATACCCCGAAGTTCAATCAGTCGGCTTCGTTCAAGATTCTATTCGAAAAATCGTGCAATTCTTTGCATTAGTCTGTCAAAAATAACTCGATTAACAACTTCTCCCATCACAGTGAATGTTCTGGAGTTGCTCGAGACTCAGATTGCTGGGCGTTTCAAGCCGATACCCCGAAGTTCAATTAGTCGGCTTCGTTCAAGATTCTATTCGAAAAATCTTTCATTTCTTTGCATTAGTCTGTCAAAAATAACTCGATTAACAACTTCTCCCATCACAGTGAATGTTCTGGAGTCGCTCGAGACTCAGATTGCTGGGCATTTCAAGCTAATACCCCGAAGTTCAATCAGTCGGCTTCGTTCAAGATTCTATTCGAAAAATCTTTCATTTCTTTGCATTAGACTGTCAAAAATAACTCGATTAACAACTTCTCCCATCACAGTGAATGTTCTGGAGTCGCTCGAGACTCAGATCGCTGGGCGTTTCAAGCCGATACCCCGAAGTTCAATTAGTCGGCTTCGTTCAAGATTCTATTCGAAAAATCTTGCATTTCTTTGCATTAGTCTGTCAAAAATAACTCGATTAACAACTTCTCCCATCACAGTGAATGTTCTGGTGTCGCTCGAGACTCAGATTGCTGGGCGTTTCGAGCCGATACCCCGAAGTTCAATCAGTCGGCTTCGTTCAAGATTCTATTCGAAAAATCTTTCATTTCTTTGCATTAGTCTGTCAAAAATAACTCGATTAACAACTTCTCCCATCACAGTGAATGTTCTGGAGTAGCTCGAGGCTCAGATTGTTGGGCGTTTCGAGCCGATACCCCAAAGTTCAATCAGTCGGCTTCGTTCAAGATTCTATTCGAAAAATCTTGCATTTCTTTGCATTAGTCTGTCAAAAATAACTCGATTAACAACTTCTCCCATCACAGTGAATGTTCTGGAGTCGCTCCAGACTCAGATTGCTGGGCGTTTCGAGCCGATACCCCGAAGTTCAATCAGTCGGCTTCGTTCAAGATTCTATTCGAAAAATCGTGCAATTCTTTGCATTAGTCTGTCAAAAATAACTCGATTAACAACTTCTCCCATCACAGTGAATGTTCTGGAGTTGCTCGAGACTCAGATTGCTGGGCGTTTCAAGCCGATACCCCGAAGTTCAATTAGTCGGCTTCGTTCAAGATTCTATTCGAAAAATCTTTCATTTCTTTGCATTAGTCTGTCAAAAATAACTCGATTAACAACTTCTCCCATCACAGTGAATGTTCTGGAGTCGCTCGAGACTCAGATTGCTGGGCATTTCAAGCTAATACCCCGAAGTTCAATCAGTCGGCTTCGTTCAAGATTCTATTCGAAAAATCTTTCATTTCTTTGCATTAGTCTGTCAAAAATAACTCGATTAACAACTTCTCCCATCACAGTGAATGTTCTGGAGTCGCTCGAGACTCAGATTGCTGGGCATTTCAAGCTAATACCCCGAAGTTCAATCAGTCGGCTTCGTTCAAGATTCTATTCGAAAAATCTTTCATTTCTTTGCATTAGACTGCCAAAAATAACTCGATTAACAACTTCTCCCATCACAGTGAATGTTCTGGAGTCGCTCCAGACTCAGATTGCTGGGCGTTTCGAGCCGATACCCCGAAGTTCAATTAGTCGGCTTCGTTCAAGATTCTATTCGAAAAATCTTTCATTTCTTTGCATTAGTCTGTCAAAAATAACTCGATTAACAACTTCTCCCATCACAGTGAATGTTCTGGAGTCGCTCGAGACTCAGATCGCTAGGCGTTTCAAGCCGATACCCCGAAGTTCAATTAGTCGGCTTCGTTCAAGATTCTATTCGAAAAATCTTTCATTTCTTTGCATTAGTCTGTCAAAAATAACTCGATTAACAACTTCTCCCATCACAGTGAATGTTCTGGAGTCGCTCGAGACTCAGATTGCTGGGCATTTCAAGCTAATACCCCGAAGTTCAATCAGTCGGCTTCGTTCAAGATTCTATTCGAAAAATCTTTCATTTCTTTGCATTAGACTGCCAAAAATAACTCGATTAACAACTTCTCCCATCACAGTGAATGTTCTGGAGTCGCTCGAGACTCAGATCGCTGGGCGTTTCAAGCCGATACCCCGAAGTTCAATTAGTCGGCTTCGTTCAAGATTCTATTCGAAAAATCGTGCAATTCTTTGCATTAGTCTGTCAAAAATAACTCGATTAACAACTTCTCCCATCACAGTGAATGTTCTGGAGTCGCTCGAGACTCAGATTGCTGGGCGTTTCAAGCCGATACCCCGAAGTTCAATTAGTCGGCTTCGTTCAAGATTCTATTCGAAAAATCTTTCATTTCTTTGCATTAGTCTGTCAAAAATAACTCGATTAACAACTTCTCCCATCTTAGTGAATGTTCTGGAGTCGCTCGAGACTCAGATTGTTGGGCGTTTCGAGCCGATACCCCGAAGTTCAATTAGTCGGCTTCGTTCAAGATTCTATTCGAAAAATCTTTCATTTCTTTGCATTAGTCTGTCAAAAATAACTCGATTAACAACTTCTCCCATCACAGTGAATGTTCTGGAGTCGCTCGAGACTCAGATTGTTGGGCGTTTCGAGCCGATACCCCGAAGTTCAATCAGTCGGCTTCGTTCAAGATTTTATTCGAAAAATCTTGCATTTCTTTGCATTAGTCGGTCAAAAATAACTCGATTAAGAACTTCTCCCATCACAGTGAATGTTCTGGAGTCGCTCGAGACTCAGATTAACAAGTTCTCCCATCACAGTGAATGTCCTGGTCGATTCGACTAGATACCCGAAAGTTCTATCAGTAGGCTTTGTTCAGCATTCTGTTCGAAAAAGCGTGTAATTCTTTGCATTAGTCGGTCAAAAAAAACTCGATTAACAACTTCTCCCATCACAGAGAATGTTCTGGAGTCGCTCGAGACTCAGATTGCTGGGCGTTTCAAGCCGATACCCCGAAGTTCAATCAGTCGGCTTCGTTCAAGATTCTATTCGAAAAATCTTGCATTTCTTTGCATTAGTCTGTCAAAAATAACTCGATTAACAACTTCTCCCATCACAGTGAATGTTCTGGAGTCGCTCGAGACTCAGATTGCTGGGCGTTTCGAGCCGATACCCGAAAGTTCAATCAGTAGACTTCGTTCAGCATTCTGTTCGAAAAAGCGTGTAATTCTTTGCTTTAGTCGGTCAAAAATAACTCGATTAACAACTTCTCCCATCACAGTGAATGTTCTGGAGTCGCTCGAGACTCAGATTGCTGGGCGTTTCAAGCCGATACCCCGAAGTTCAATCGGTCGGCTTCGTTCAAGATTCTATTCGAAAAATCTTGCATTTCTTTGCATTAGTCTGTCAAAAATAACTCGATTAACAACTTCTCCCATCACAGTGAATGTTCTGGAGTCGCTCGAGACTCAGATTGCTGGGCGTTTCGAGCCGATACCCCGAAGTTCAATCAGTCGGCTTCGTTCAAGATTTTATTCGAAAAATCTTGAATTTCTTTGCATTAGTCTGTCAAAAATAACTCGATTAACAACTTCTCCCATCACAGTGAATGTTCTGGAGTCGCTCGAGACTCAGATTGCTGGGCGTTTCAAGCCGATACCCCGAAGTTCAATTAGTCGGCTTCGTTCAAGATTCTATTCGAAAAATCTTTCATTTCTTTGCATTAGTCTGTCAAAAATAACTCGATTAACAACTTCCCCCATCACAGTGAATGTTCTGGAGTCGCTCGAGACTCAGATTGTTGGGCGTTTCGAGCCGATACCCCGAAGTTCAATTAGTCGGCTTCGTTCAAGATTCTATTCGAAAAATCTTTCATTTCTTTGCATTAGTCTGTCAAAAATAACTCGATTAACAACTTCTCCCATCACAGTGAATGTTCTGGAGTCGCTCGAGACTCAGATAATTGGGCGTTTCGACCCGATACCCCGAAGTTCAATCAGTCGGCTTCGTTCAATATTCTATTCGAAAAATCTTGCATTTCTTTGCATTAGTCTGTCAAAAATAACTCGATTAACAACTTCTCCCATCACAGTGAATGTTCTGGTGTCGCTCGAGACTCAGATCGCTGGGCGTTTCAAGCCGATACCCCGAAGTTCAATTAGTCGGCTTCGTTCAAGATTCTATTCGAAAAATCTTTCATTTCTTTGCATTAGTCTGTCAAAAATAACTCGTTTAACAACTTCTCCCATCACAGTGAATGTTCTGGAGTCGCTCGAGACTCAGATTGCTGGGCATTTCAAGCTAATACCCCGAAGTTCAATCAGTCGGCTTCGTTCAAGATTCTATTCGAAAAATCTTTCATTTCTTTGCATTAGACTGTCAAAAATAACTCGATTAACAACTTCTCCCATCACAGTGAATGTTCTGGAGTCGCTCGAGACTCAGATCACTGGGCGTTTCAAGCCGATACCCCGAAGTTCAATTAGTCGGCTTCGTTCAAGATTCTATTCGAAAAATCTTTCATTTCTTTGCATTAGTCTGTCAAAAATAACTCGTTTAACAACTTCTCCCATCTTAGTGAATGTTCTGGAGTCGCTCGAGACTCAGATTGTTGGGCGTTTCGAGCCGATACCCCGAAGTTCAATTAGTCGGCTTCGTTCAAGATTCTATTCGAAAAATCTTGCATTTCTTTGCATTAGTCTGTCAAAAATAACTCGATTAACAACTTCTCCCATCACAGTGAATGTTCTGGAGTCGCTCGAGACTCAGATTGCTGGGCGTTTCGAGCCGATACCCCGAAGTTCAATCAGTCGGCTTCGTTCAAGATTTTATTCGAAAAATCTTTCATTTCTTTGCATTAGTCTGTCAAAAATAACTCGATTAACAACTTCTCCCATCACAGTGAATGTTCTGGAGTCGCTCGAGACTCAGATTGCTGGGCGTTTCAAGCCGATACCCCGAAGTTCAATTAGTCGGCTTCGTTCAAGATTCTATTCGAAAAATCTTTCATTTCTTTGCATTAGTCTGTCAAAAATAACTCGATTAACAACTTCTCCCATCACAGTGAATGTTCTGGAGTCGCTCGAGACTCAGATTGCTGGGCATTTCAAGCTAATACCCCGAAGTTCAATCAGTCGGCTTCGTTCAAGATTCTATTCGAAAAATCTTTCATTTCTTTGCATTAGACTGTCAAAAATAACTCGATTAACAACTTCTCCCATCACAGTGAATGTTCTGGAGTCGCTCGAGACTCAGATCACTGGGCATTTCAAGCCGATACCCCGAAGTTCAATTAGTCGGCTTCGTTCAAGATTCTATTCGAAAAATCTTTCATTTCTTTGCATTAGTCTGTCAAAAATAACTCGTTTAACAACTTCTCCCATCTTAGTGAATGTTCTGGAGTCGCTCGAGACTCAGATTGTTGGGCGTTTCGAGCCGATACCCCGAAGTTCAATTAGTCGGCTTCGTTCAAGATTCTATTCGAAAAATCTTGCATTTCTTTGCATTAGTCTGTCAAAAATAACTCGATTAACAACTTCTCCCATCACAGTGAATGTTCTGGAGTCGCTCGAGACTCAGATTGCTGGGCGTTTCGAGCCGATACCCCGAAGTTCAATCAGTCGGCTTCGTTCAAAATTTTATTCGAAAAATCTTTCATTTCTTTGCATTAGTCTGTCAAAAATAACTCGATTAACAACTTCTCCCATCACAGTGAATGTTCTGGAGTCGCTCGAGACTCAGATTGCTGGGCGTTTCAAGCCGATACCCCGAAGTTCAATTAGTCGGCTTCGTTCAAGATTCTATTCGAAAAATCTTTCATTTCTTTGCATTAGTCTGTCAAAAATAACTCGTTTAACAACTTCTCCCATCTTAGTGAATGTTCTGGAGTCGCTCGAGACTCAGATTGTTGGGCGTTTCGAGCCGATACCCCGAAGTTCAATTAGTCGGCTTCGTTCAAGATTCTATTCGAAAAATCTTTCATTTCTTTGCATTAGTCTGTCAAAAATAACTCGATTAACAACTTCTCCCATCACAGTGAATGTTCTGGAGTCGCTCGAGACTCAGATTGTTTGGCGTTTCGAGCCGATACCCCGAAGTTCAATCAGTCGGCTTCGTTCAAGATTTTATTCGAAAAATCTTGCATTTCTTTGCATTAGTCGGTCAAAAATAACTCGATTAACAACTTCTCCCATCACAGTGAATGTTCTGGAGTCGCTCGAGACTCAGATTAACAAGTTCTCCCATCACAGTGAATGTTCTGGTCGATTCGACTAGATACCCGAAAGTTCTATCAGTAGGCTTTGTTCAGCATTCTGTTCGAAAAAGCGTGTAATTCTTTGCATTAGTCGGTCAAAAAAAACTCGATTAACAACTTCTCCCATCACAGTGAATGTTCTGGAGTCGCTCGAGACTCAGATTACTGGGCATTTCGAGCCGATACCCCGAAGTTCAATCAGTCGGCTTCGTTCAATATTCTATTCGAAAACTCTTGCATTTCTTTGCATTAGTCTGTCAAAAATAACTCGATTAACAACTTCTCCCATCACAGTGAATGTTCTGGTGTCGCTCGAGACTTAGATTGCTGGGCGTTTCGAGCCGATACCTCGAAGTTCAATCAGTCGGCTTCGTTCAAGATTCTATTCGAAAACTCTTGCATTTCTTTGCATTAGTCTGTCAAAAATAACTCGATTAACAACTTCTCCCATCACAGTGAATGTTCTGGAGTCGCTCGAGACTCAGATTGTTCGGCGTTTCGAGCCGATACCCCGAAGTTCAATCAGTCGGCTTCGTTCAATATTCTATTCGAAAAATCTTGCATTTCTTTGCATTAGACTGTCAAAAATAACTCGATTAACAACTTCTCCCATCACAGTGAATGTTCTGGTGTCGCTCGAGACTCAGATTGCTGGGCGTTTCGAGCCGATACCCCGAAGTTCAATCAGTCGGCTTCGTTCAAGATTCTATTCGAAAAATCTTGCAATTCTTTGCATTAGTCTGTCAAAAATAACTCGATTAACAACTTCTCCCATCACAGTGAATGATCTGGAGTCGCCCGGGACTCAGATTTCTGGTCGATTCGAGTCGATACCCGAAAGTTCTATCAGTAGGCTTCGTTCAGCATTCTGTTCGAAAAAGCGTGTAATTCTTTGCATTAGTCGGTCAAAAATAACTCGATTAAGAACTTCTCCCATCACAGTGAATGTTCTGGAGTCGCTCGAGACTCAGATTGCTGGGCGATTCGAGCCGATACCCCTAAATTCAATCAGTCGGATTCGTTCAAGATTCTATTCGAAAAATCTTGCATTTCTTTGCATTAGTCTGTCAAAAATAACTCGATTAACAACTTCTCCCATCACAGTGAATGTTCTGGAGTCTCTCGAGACTCAGATTTCTGGGCATTTCGAGCCGATACCCCGAAGTTCAATCAGTCGCATTCGTTCAAGATTCTATTCGGAAAATCGTGCAATTCTTTGCATTAGTCGGTCAAAAATAACTCGATTAAGAACTTCTCCCATCACAGTGAATGTTCTGGAGTCGCTCGAGACTCAGATTGCTGGGCGATTCGAGCCGATACCCCGAAGTTCAATCAATCGGCTTCGTTCAAGATTCTATTCGAAAAATCTTGCAATTCTTTGCATTAGTCTGTCAAAAATAACTCGATTAACAACTTCTCCCATCACAGTGAATGTTCTGGTGTCGCTCGAGACTCAGATTGCTGGGCGTTTCGAGCCGATACCCCGAAGTTCAATCAGTCGGCTTCGTTCAAGATTCTATTCGAAAAATCTTGCATTTCTTTGCATTAGACTGTCAAAAATAACTCGATTAACAACTTCTCCCATCACAGTGAATGATCTGGAGTCGCCCGGGACTCAGATTTCTGGTCGATTCGAGTCGATACCCGAAAGTTCTATCAGTAGGCTTCGTTCAGCATTCTGTTAGAAAAAACGTGTAATTCTTTGCATTAGTCTGTCAAAAATAACTCGATTAAGAACTTCTCCCATCACAGTGAATGTTCTGGAGTCGCTCGAGACTCAGATTGCTGGGCGATTCGAGCCGATACCCCGAAGTTCAATCAATCGGCTTCGTTCAAGATTCTATTCGAAAAATCTTGCAATTCTTTGCATTAGTCTGTCAAAAATAACTCGATTAACATCTTCTCCCATCACAGTGAATGTTCTAGAGTCGCTCGAGACTCAGATTGCTGGGCGTTTCGAGCCGATACCCCGAAGTTCAATTAGTCGGCTTCGTTCAAGATTCTATTCGAAAAATCTTTCATTTCTTTGCATTAGTCTGTCAAAAATAACTCGATTAACAACTTCTCCCATCACAGTGAATGTTCTGGAGTCGCTCGAGACTCAGATTTCTGGGCGTTTCGAGTCGATACCCCGAAGTTCAATCAGTCGGCTTCGTTCAAGATTCTATTCGAAAAATCGTGCAATTATTTGCATTAGTCTGTCAAAAATAACTCGATTAAGAACTTCTCCCATCACAGTGAATATTCTGGAGTCGCTCGAGACTCAGATTAACAAGTTCTCCCATCACAGTGAATGTTCTGGTCGATTCGACTAGATACCCGAAAGTTCTATCAGTAGGCTTTGTTCAGCATTCTGTTCGAAAAAGCGTGTAATTCTTTGCATTAGTCGGTCAAAAAAAACTCGATTAACAACTTCTCCCATCACAGTGAATGTTCTGGAGTCGCTCGAGACTCAGATTACTGGGCATTTCGAGCCGATACCCCGAAGTTCAATCAGTCGGCTTCGTTCAATATTCTATTCGAAAACTCTTGCATTTCTTTGCATTAGTCTGTCAAAAATAACTCGATTAACAACTTCTCCCATCACAGTGAATGTTCTGGTGTCGCTCGAGACTTAGATTGCTGGGCGTTTCGAGCCGATACCTCGAAGTTCAATCAGTCGGCTTCGTTCAAGATTCTATTCGAAAACTCTTGCATTTCTTTGCATTAGTCTGTCAAAAATAACTCGATTAACAACTTCTCCCATCACAGTGAATGTTCTGGAGTCGCTCGAGACTCAGATTGTTCGGCGTTTCGAGCCGATACCCCGAAGTTCAATCAGTCGGCTTCGTTCAATATTCTATTCGAAAAATCTTGCATTTCTTTGCATTAGACTGTCAAAAATAACTCGATTAACAACTTCTCCCATCACAGTGAATGTTCTGGTGTCGCTCGAGACTCAGATTGCTGGGCGTTTCGAGCCGATACCCCGAAGTTCAATCAGTCGGCTTCGTTCAAGATTCTATTCGAAAAATCTTGCAATTCTTTGCATTAGTCTGTCAAAAATAACTCGATTAACAACTTCTCCCATCACAGTGAATGATCTGGAGTCGCCCGGGACTCAGATTTCTGGTCGATTCGAGTCGATACCCGAAAGTTCTATCAGTAGGCTTCGTTCAGCATTCTGTTCGAAAAAGCGTGTAATTCTTTGCATTAGTCGGTCAAAAATAACTCGATTAAGAACTTCTCCCATCACAGTGAATGTTCTGGAGTCGCTCGAGACTCAGATTGCTGGGCGATTCGAGCCGATACCCCTAAATTCAATCAGTCGGATTCGTTCAAGATTCTATTCGAAAAATCTTGCATTTCTTTGCATTAGTCTGTCAAAAATAACTCGATTAACAACTTCTCCCATCACAGTGAATGTTCTGGAGTCTCTCGAGACTCAGATTTCTGGGCATTTCGAGCCGATACCCCGAAGTTCAATCAGTCGCATTCGTTCAAGATTCTATTCGGAAAATCGTGCAATTCTTTGCATTAGTCGGTCAAAAATAACTCGATTAAGAACTTCTCCCATCACAGTGAATGTTCTGGAGTCGCTCGAGACTCAGATTGCTGGGCGATTCGAGCCGATACCCCGAAGTTCAATCAATCGGCTTCGTTCAAGATTCTATTCGAAAAATCTTGCAATTCTTTGCATTAGTCTGTCAAAAATAACTCGATTAACAACTTCTCCCATCACAGTGAATGTTCTGGTGTCGCTCGAGACTCAGATTGCTGGGCGTTTCGAGCCGATACCCCGAAGTTCAATCAGTCGGCTTCGTTCAAGATTCTATTCGAAAAATCTTGCATTTCTTTGCATTAGACTGTCAAAAATAACTCGATTATCTCCCATCACAGTGAATGATCTGGAGTCGCCCGGGACTCAGATTTCTGGTCGATTCGAGTCGATACCCGAAAGTTCTATCAGTAGGCTTCGTTCAGCATTCTGTTAGAAAAAACGTGTAATTCTTTGCATTAGTCTGTCAAAAATAACTCGATTAAGAACTTCTCCCATCACAGTGAATGTTCTGGAGTCGCTCGAGACTCAGATTGCTGGGCGATTCGAGCCGATACCCCGAAGTTCAATCAATCGGCTTCGTTCAAGATTCTATTCGAAAAATCTTGCAATTCTTTGCATTAGTCTGTCAAAAATAACTCGATTAACATCTTCTCCCATCACAGTGAATGTTCTAGAGTCGCTCGAGACTCAGATTGCTGGGCGTTTCGAGCCGATACCCCGAAGTTCAATTAGTCGGCTTCGTTCAAGATTCTATTCGAAAAATCTTGCAATTCTTTGCATTAGTCTGTCAAAAATAACTCGATTAACATCTTCTCCCATCACAGTGAATGTTCTAGAGTCGCTCGAGACTCAGATTGCTGGGCGTTTCGAGCCGATACCCCGAAGTTCAATTAGTCGGCTTCGTTCAAGATTCTATTCGAAAAATCTTTCATTTCTTTGCATTAGTCTGTCAAAAATAACTCGATTAACAACTTCTCCCATCACAGTGAATGTTCTGGAGTCGCTCGAGACTCAGATTTCTGGGCGTTTCGAGTCGATACCCCGAAGTTCAATCAGTCGGCTTCGTTCAAGATTCTATTCGAAAAATCGTGCAATTATTTGCATTAGTCTGTCAAAAATAACTCGATTAAGAACTTCTCCCATCACAGTGAATATTCTGGAGTCGCTCGGGACTCAGATTGCTGGGCGATTCGAGCCGATACCCCGAAGTTCAATCAGTCGGATTCGTTCAAGATTCTATTCGAAAAATCTTGCATTTCTTTGCATTAGTCTGTCAAAAATAACTCGATTAACAACTTCTCCCATCACAGTGAATGATCAGGAGTCGCCCGGGACTCAGATTTCTGGTCGATTCATGTCGATACCCGAAAGTTCTATCAGTAGGCTTCGTTCAGCATTCTGTTCGAAAAAGCGTGTAATTCTTTGCGTTAGTCGGTCAAAAATAACTCGATTAACAACTTCTCCCATCACAGTGAAAGTTCTGGAGTCGCTCGAGACTCAGATTGCTGGGCGATTCGAGCCGATACCCCGTAGTTCAATCAGTCGACTTCGTTCAAGATTCTATTCGAAAAATCTTGCAATTCTTTGCATTAGTCTGTCAAAAATAACTCGATTAACAACTTCTCCCATCACAGTGAATGTTCTGGAGTCGCTCGAGACTCAGATTGCTGGGCGTTTCGAGCCGATACCCCGAAGTTCAATCAGTCGGCTTCGTTCAAGATTCTATTCAAAAAATCGTGCAATTCTTTGCATTAGTCGGTCAAAAATAACTCGATTAAGAACTTCTCCCATCACAGTGAATGTTCTGGAGTCGCTCGGGACTCAGATTGCTGGGCGATTCGAGCCGATACCCCGAAGTTCAATTAGTCGGCTTCGTTCAAGATTCTATTCGAAAAATCGTGCAATTCTTTGCTTTAGTCTGTCAAAAATAACTCGATTAAGAACTTCTCCCATCACAGTGAATGTTCTGGAGTCGCTCGGGACTCAGATTGCTGGGCGATTCGAGCCGATACCCCGAAGTTCAATCAGTCGGATTCGTTCAAGATTCTATTCAAAAAATCTTGCAATTCTTTGCATTAGTCTGTCAAAAATAACTCGATTAACAACTTCTCCCATCACAGTGAATGTTCTGGAGTGGCTCGAGACTCAGATTGCTGGGAGTTTCGAGCCGATACCCCGAAGTTCAATCAGTCGGCTTCGTTCAAGATTCTATTCGAAAAATCTTGCATTTCTTTGCATTAGTCTGTCAAAAATAACTCGATTAACAACTTCTCCCATCACAGTGAATGATCAGGAGTCGCCCGGGTCTCAGATTTCTGGTCGATTCATGTCGATACCCGAAAGTTCTATCAGTAGGCTTCGTTCAGCATTCTGTTCGAAAATGCGTGTAATTCTTTGCATTAGTCGGTCAAAAATAACTCGATTAACAACTTCTCCCATCACAGTGAATGTTCTGGAGTCGCTCGAGACTCAGATTGCTGGGCGATTCGAGCCGATACCCCGAAGTTCAATTAGTCGGCTTCGTTCAAGATTCTATTCGAAAAATCGTGCAATTCTTTGCTTTAGTCTGTCAAAAATAACTCGATTAAGAACTTCTCCCATCACAGTGAATGTTCTGGAGTCGCTCGGGACTCAGATTGCTGGGCGATTCGAGCCGATACCCCGAAGTTCAATCAGTCGGATTCGTTCAAGATTCTATTCAAAAAATCTTGCAATTCTTTGCATTAGTCTGTCAAAAATAACTCGATTAACAACTTCTCCCATCACAGTGAATGTTCTGGAGTGGCTCGAGACTCAGATTGCTGGGAGTTTCGAGCCGATACCCCGAAGTTCAATCAGTCGGCTTCGTTCAAGATTCTATTCGAAAAATCTTGCATTTCTTTGCATTAGTCTGTCAAAAATAACTCGATTAACAACTTCTCCCATCACAGTGAATGATCAGGAGTCGCCCGGGACTCAGATTTCTGGTCGATTCATGTCGATACCCGAAAGTTCTATCAGTAGGCTTCGTTCAGCATTCTGTTCGAAAATGCGTGTAATTCTTTGCATTAGTCGGTCAAAAATAACTCGATTAACAACTTCTCCCATCACAGTGAATGTTCTGGAGTCGCTCGAGACTCAGATTGCTGGGCGATTCGAGCCGATACCCCGAAGTTCAATCAGTCGGCTTCGTTCAAGATTCTATTCGAAAAATCTTGCAATTCTTTGCATTAGTCTGTCAAAAATAACTCGATTAAGAACTTCTCCCATCACAGTGAATGTTCTGGAGTCGCTCGGGACTCAGATTGCTGGGCGATTCGAGCCGATACCCCGAAGTTCAATCAGTCGGCTTCGTTCAAGATTCTATTCGAAAAATCTTGCATTTCTTTGCATTAGTCTGTCAAAAATAACTCGATTAACAACTTCTCCCATCACAGTGAATGTTCTGGAGTCGCTCGAGACTCAGATTGCTGGGCGTTTCGAGCCGATACCCCGAAGTTCAATCAGTCGGCTTCGTTCAAGATTCTATTCAAAAAATCGTGCAATTCTTTGCATTAGTCGGTCAAAAATAACTCGATTAAGAACTTCTCCCATCACAGTGAATGTTCTGGAGTCGCTCGGGACTCAGATTGCTGGGCGATTCGAGCCGATACCCCGAAGTTCAATTAGTCGGCTTCGTTCAAGATTCTATTCGAAAAATCGTGCAATTCTTTGCTTTAGTCTGTCAAAAATAACTCGATTAAGAACTTCTCCCATCACAGTGAATGTTCTGGAGTCGCTCGGGACTCAGATTGCTGGGCGATTCGAGCCGATACCCCGAAGTTCAATCAGTCGGATTCGTTCAAGATTCTATTCAAAAAATCTTGCAATTCTTTGCATTAGTCTGTCAAAAATAACTCGATTAACAACTTCTCCCATCACAGTGAATGTTCTGGAGTGGCTCGAGACTCAGATTGCTGGGAGTTTCGAGCCGATACCCCGAAGTTCAATCAGTCGGCTTCGTTCAAGATTCTATTCGAAAAATCTTGCATTTCTTTGCATTAGTCTGTCAAAAATAACTCGATTAACAACTTCTCCCATCACAGTGAATGATCAGGAGTCGCCCGGGACTCAGATTTCTGGTCGATTCATGTCGATACCCGAAAGTTCTATCAGTAGGCTTCGTTCAGCATTCTGTTCGAAAATGCGTGTAATTCTTTGCATTAGTCGGTCAAAAATAACTCGATTAACAACTTCTCCCATCACAGTGAATGTTCTGGAGTCGCTCGAGACTCAGATTGCTGGGCGATTCGAGCCGATACCCCGAAGTTCAATCAGTCGGCTTCGTTCAAGATTCTATTCGAAAAATCTTGCAATTCTTTGCATTAGTCTGTCAAAAATAACTCGATTAAGAACTTCTCCCATCACAGTGAATGTTCTGGAGTCGCTCGGGACTCAGATTGCTGGGCGATTCGAGCCGATACCCCGAAGTTCAATCAGTCGGCTTCGTTCAAGATTCTATTCGAAAAATCTTGCATTTCTTTGCATTAGTCTGTCAAAAATAACTCGATTAAGAACATCTCCCATCACAGTGAATGTTCTGGAGTCGCTCGAGACTCAAATTGCTGGGCGATTCGAGCCGATACCCCGAAGTTCAATCAGTCGGCTTCGTTCAAGATTCTATTCGAAAAATCTTGCAATTCTTTGCATTAGTCTGTCAAAAATAACTCGATTAAGAACTTCTCCCATCACAGTGAATGTTCTGGAGTCGCTCGGGACTCAGATTGCTGGGCGATTCGAGCCGATACCCCGAAGTTCAATCAGTCGGCTTCGTTCAAGATTCTATTCGAAAAATCTTGCATTTCTTTGCATTAGTCTGTCAAAAATAACTCGATTAACAACTTCTCCCATCACAGTGAATGTTCTGGAGTCGCTCGAGACTCAGATTTCTGGGCGTTTCGAGCCGATACCCCGAAGTTCAATCAGTCGGATTCGTTCAAGATTCTATTCAAAAAATCTTGCAATTCTTTGCATTAGTCTGTCAAAAATAACTCGATTAACAACTTCTCCCATCACAGTGAATGTTCTGGAGTGGCTCGAGACTCAGATTGCTGGGAGTTTCGAGCCGATACCCCGAAGTTCAATCAGTCGGCTTCGTTCAAGATTCTATTCGAAAAATCTTGCATTTCTTTGCATTAGTCTGTCAAAAATAACTCGATTAACAACTTCTCCCATCACAGTGAATGATCAGGAGTCGCCCGGGACTCAGATTTCTGGTCGATTCATGTCGATACCCGAAAGTTCTATCAGTAGGCTTCGTTCAGCATTCTGTTCGAAAATGCGTGTAATTCTTTGCATTAGTCGGTCAAAAATAACTCGATTAACAACTTCTCCCATCACAGTGAATGTTCTGGAGTCGCTCGAGACTCAGATTGCTGGGCGATTCGAGCCGATACCCCGAAGTTCAATCAGTCGGCTTCGTTCAAGATTCTATTCGAAAAATCTTGCAATTCTTTGCATTAGTTTGTCAAAAATAACTCGATTAACAACTTCTCCCATCACAGTGAATGTTCTGGAGTCGCTCGAGACTCAAATTGCTAGGCGTTTCGAGCCGATACCCCGAAGTTCAATCAGTCGGCTTCGTTCAAGATTCTATTCGATAAATCGTGCAATTCTTTGCTTTAGTCTGTAAAAAATAACTCGATTAAGAATTTCTCCCATCACAGTGAATGTTCTGGAGTCGCTCGGGACTCAGATTGCTGGGCGATTCGAGCCGATACCCTGAAGTTCAATCAGTCGGATTCGTTCAAGATTCTATTCGAAAAATCTTGCATTTCTTTGCATTAGTCTGTCAAAAATAACTCGATTAAGAACTTCTCCCATCACAGTGAATGTTCTGGAGTCGCTCGAGACTCAAATTGCTGGGCGATTCGAGCCGATACCCCGAAGTTCAATCAGTCGGCTTCGTTCAAGATTCTATTCGAAAAATCTTGCAATTCTTTGCATTAGTCTGTCAAAAATAACTCGATTAAGAACTTCTCCCATCACAGTGAATGTTCTGGAGTCGCTCGGGACTCAGATTGCTGGGCGATTCGAGCCGATACCCTGAAGTTCAATCAGTCGGATTCGTTCAAGATTCTATTCGAAAAATCTTGCATTTCTTTGCATTAGTCTGGCAAAAATAACTCGATTAAGAACTTCTCCCATCACAGTGAATGTTCTGGAGTCGCTCGAGACTCAAATTGCTGGGCGATTCGAGCCGATACCCCGAAGTTCAATCAGTCGGCTTCGTTCAAGATTCTATTCGAAAAATCTTGCATTTCTTTGCATTAGTCTGTCAAAAATAACTCGATTAACAACTTCTCCCATCACAGTGAATGTTCTGGAGTCGCTCGAGACTCAGATTTCTGGGCGTTTCGAGTCGATACCCCGAAGTTCAATTAGTCGGCTTCGTTCAAGATTCTATTCGAAAAATCTTGCATTTCTTTGCATTAGTCTGTCAAAAATAACTCGATTAACAACTTCTCCCATCACAGTGAATGTTCTGGAGTCGCTCGAGACTCAAATTGCTAGGCGTTTCGAGCCGATACCCCGAAGTTCAATCAGTCGGCTTCGTTCAAGATTCTATTCTATAAATCGTGCAATTCTTTGCTTTAGTCTGTAAAAAATAACTCGATTAAGAATTTCTCCCATCACAGTGAATGTTCTGGAGTCGCTCGGGACTCAGATTGCTGGGCGATTCGAGCCGATACCCCGAAGTTCAATCAGTCGGCTTCGTTCAAGATTCTATTCGAAAAATCTTGCATTTCTTTGCATTAGTCTGTCAAAAATAACTCGATTAAGAACTTCTCCCATCACAGTGAATGTTCTGGAGTCGCTCGGGACTCAGATTGCTGGGCGATTCGAGCCGATACCCCGAAGTTCAATCAGTCGGATTCGTTCAAGATTCTATTCGAAAAATCTTGCAATTCTTTGCATTAGTCTGTCAAAAATAACTCGATTAACAACTTCTCCCATCACAGTGAATGTTCTGGAGTCGCTCGAGACTCAAATTGCTAGGCGTTTCGAGCCGATACCCCGAAGTTCAATCAGTCGGCTTCGTTCAAGATTCTATTCGATAAATCGTGCAATTCTTTGCTTTAGTCTGTAAAAAATAACTCGATTAAGAATTTCTCCCATCACAGTGAATGTTCTGGAGTCGCTCGGGACTCAGATTGCTGGGCGATTCGAGCCGATACCCCGAAGTTCAATCAGTCGGATTCGTTCAAGATTCTATTCGAAAAATCTTGCAATTCTTTGCATTAGTCTGTCAAAAATAACTCGATTAAGAACTTCTCCCATCACAGTGAATGTTCTGGAGTCGCTCGGGACTCAGATTGCTGGGCGATTCGAGCCGATACCCCGAAGTTCAATCAGTCGGCTTCGTTCAAGATTCTATTCGAAAAATCTTGCATTTCTTTGCATTAGTCTGTCAAAAATAACTCGATTAACAACTTCTCCCATCACAGTGAATGTTCTGGAGTCGCTCGAGACTCAGATTTCTGGGCGTTTCGAGTCGATACCCCGAAGTTCAATCAGTCGGCTTCGTTCAAGATTCTATTCGAAAAATCGTGCAATTATTTGCATTAGTCTGTCAAAAATAACTCGATTAAGAACTTCTCCCATCACAGTGAATATTCTGGAGTCGCTCGGGACTCAGATTGCTGGGCGATTCGAGCCGATACCCCGAAGTTCAATCAGTCGGATTCGTTCAAGATTCTATTCGAAAAATCTTGCATTTCTTTGCATTAGTCTGTCAAAAATAACTCGATTAACAACTTCTCCCATCACAGTGAATGATCAGGAGTCGCCCGGGACTCAGATTTCTGGTCGATTCATGTCGATACCCGAAAGTTCTATCAGTAGGCTTCGTTCAGCATTCTGTTCGAAAAAGCGTGTAATTCTTTGCGTTAGTCGGTCAAAAATAACTCGATTAACAACTTCTCCCATCACAGTGAAAGTTCTGGAGTCGCTCGAGACTCAGATTGCTGGGCGATTCGAGCCGATACCCCGTAGTTCAATCAGTCGACTTCGTTCAAGATTCTATTCGAAAAATCTTGCAATTCTTTGCATTAGTCTGTCAAAAATAACTCGATTAACAACTTCTCCCATCACAGTGAATGTTCTGGAGTCGCTCGAGACTCAGATTGCTGGGCGTTTCGAGCCGATACCCCGAAGTTCAATCAGTCGGCTTCGTTCAAGATTCTATTCAAAAAATCGTGCAATTCTTTGCATTAGTCGGTCAAAAATAACTCGATTAAGAACTTCTCCCATCACAGTGAATGTTCTGGAGTCGCTCGGGACTCAGATTGCTGGGCGATTCGAGCCGATACCCCGAAGTTCAATTAGTCGGCTTCGTTCAAGATTCTATTCGAAAAATCGTGCAATTCTTTGCTTTAGTCTGTAAAAAATAACTCGATTAAGAACTTCTCCCATCACAGTGAATGTTCTGGAGTCGCTCGGGACTCAGATTGCTGGGCGATTCGAGCCGATACCCCGAAGTTCAATCAGTCGGATTCGTTCAAGATTCTATTCAAAAAATCTTGCAATTCTTTGCATTAGTCTGTCAAAAATAACTCGATTAACAACTTCTCCCATCACAGTGAATGTTCTGGAGTGGCTCGAGACTCAGATTGCTGGGAGTTTCGAGCCGATACCCCGAAGTTCAATCAGTCGGCTTCGTTCAAGATTCTATTCGAAAAATCTTGCATTTCTTTGCATTAGTCTGTCAAAAATAACTCGATTAACAACTTCTCCCATCACAGTGAATGATCAGGAGTCGCCCGGGACTCAGATTTCTGGTCGATTCATGTCGATACCCGAAAGTTCTATCAGTAGGCTTCGTTCAGCATTCTGTTCGAAAATGCGTGTAATTCTTTGCATTAGTCGGTCAAAAATAACTCGATTAACAACTTCTCCCATCACAGTGAATGTTCTGGAGTCGCTCGAGACTCAGATTGCTGGGCGATTCGAGCCGATACCCCGAAGTTCAATCAGTCGGCTTCGTTCAAGATTCTATTCGAAAAATCTTGCAATTCTTTGCATTAGTCTGTCAAAAATAACTCGATTAACAACTTCTCCCATCACAGTGAATGTTCTGGAGTCGCTCGAGACTCAAATTGCTAGGCGTTTCGAGCCGATACCCCGAAGTTCAATCAGTCGGCTTCGTTCAAGATTCTATTCGATAAATCGTGCAATTCTTTGCTTTAGTCTGTCACAAATAACTCGATTAAGAACTTCTCCCATCACAGTGAATGTTCTGGAGTCGCTCGGGACTCAGATTGCTGGGCGATTCGAGCCGATACCCCGAAGTTCAATCAGTAGGATTCGTTCAAGATTCTATTCGAAAAATCTTGCATTTCTTTGCATTAGTCTGTCAAAAATAACTCGATTAACAACTTCTCCCATCACAGCGAATGATCAGGAGTCGCCCGGGACTCAGATTTCTGGTCGATTCATGTCGATACCCGAAAGTTCTATCAGTAGGCTTCGTTCAGCATTCTGTTCGAAAATGCGTGTAATTCTTTGCAATAGTCGGTCAAAAATAACTCGATTAACAACTTCTCCCATCACAGTGAATGTTCTGGAGTCGCTCGAGACTCAGATTGCTGGGCGATTCGAGCCGATACCCCGAAGTTCAATCAGTGGGCTTCGTTCAAGATTCTATTCGAAAAATCTTGCAATTCTTTGCATTAGTCTGTCAAAAATAACTCGATTAACAACTTCTCCCATCACAGTGAATGTTCTGGAGTCGCTCGAGACTCAGATTGCTGGGCGTTTCCAGCCGATACCCCGAAGTTCAATCAGTCGGCTTCGTTCAAGATTCTATTCGAAAAATCGTGCAATTCTTTGCATTAGTCTGTCAAAAATAACTCGATTAAGAACTTCTCCCATCACAGTGAATGTTCTGGAGTCGCTCGGGACTCAGATTGCTGGGCGATTCGAGCCGATACCCCGAAGTTCAATCAGTCGGCTTCGTTCAACATTCTATTCGAAAAATCTTGCATTTCTTTGCATTAGTCTGTCAAAAATAACTCGATTAACAACTTCTCCCATCACAGTGAATGTTCTGGAGTCGCTCGAGACTCAGATTTCTGGGCGTTTCGAGTCGATACCCCGAAGTTCAATCAGTCGGCTTCGTTCAAGATTCTATTCGAAAAATCGTGCAATTCTTTGCATTAGTCTGTCAAAAATAACTCGATTAAGAACTTCTCCCATCACAGTGAATGTTCTGGAGTCGCTCGGGACTCAGATTGCTGGGCGATTCGAGCCGATACCCCGAAGTTCAATCAGTCGGCTTCGTTCAAGATTCTATTCGAAAAATCGTGCAATTCTTTGCATTAGTCTGTCAAAAATAACTCGATTAAGAACTTCTCCCATCACAGTGAATGTTCTGGAGTCGCTCGGGACTCAGATTAATGGGCGTTTCGAGCCGATACCCCGAAGTTCAATCAGTGGGCTTCGTTCAAGATTCTATTCGAAAAATCTTGCAATTCTTTGCATTAGTCTGTCAAAAATAACTCGATTAACAACTTCTCCCATCACAGTGAATGTTCTGGAGTCGCTCGAGACTCAGATTGCTGGGCGTTTCCAGCCGATACCCCGAAGTTCAATCAGTCGGCTTCGTTCAAGATTCTATTCGAAAAATCGTGCAATTCTTTGCTTTAGTCTGTCAAAAATAACTCGATTAAGAACTTCTCCCATCACAGTGAATGTTCTGGAGACGCTCGGGACTCAGATTGCTGGGCGATTCGAGCCGATACCCCGAAGTTCAATCAGTCGGATTCGTTCAAGATTCTATTCAAAAAATCTTGCAATTCTTTGCATTAGTCTGTCAAAAATAACTCGATTAACAACTTCTCCCATCACAGTGAATGTTCTGGAGTGGCTCGAGACTCAGATTGCTGGGAGTTTCGAGCCGATACCCCGAAGTTCAATCAGTCGGCTTCGTTCAAGATTCTATTCGAAAAATCTTGCATTTCTTTGCATTAGTCTGTCAAAAATAACTCGATTAACAACTTCTCCCATCACAGTGAATGATCAGGAGTCGCCCGGGACTCAGATTTCTGGTCGATTCATGTCGATACCCGAAAGTTCTATCAGTAGGCTTCGTTCAGCATTCTGTTCGAAAATGCGTGTAATTCTTTGCAATAGTCGGTCAAAAATAACTCGATTAACAACTTCTCCCATCACAGTGAATGTTCTGGAGTCGCTCGAGACTCAGATTGCTGGGCGATTCGAGCCGATACCCCGAAGTTCAATCAGTGGGCTTCGTTCAAGATTCTATTCGAAAAATCTTGCAATTCTTTGCATTAGTCTGTCAAAAATAACTCGATTAACAACTTCTCCCATCACAGTGAATGTTCTGGAGTCGCTCGAGACTCAGATTGCTGGGCGTTTCCAGCCGATACCCCGAAGTTCAATCAGTCGGCTTCGTTCAAGATTCTATTCGAAAAATCGTGCAATTCTTTGCATTAGTCTGTCAAAAATAACTCGATTAAGAACTTCTCCCATCACAGTGAATGTTCTGGAGTCGCTCGGGACTCAGATTGCTGGGCGATTCGAGCCGATACCCCGAAGTTCAATCAGTCGGCTTCGTTCAACATTCTATTCGAAAAATCTTGCATTTCTTTGCATTAGTCTGTCAAAAATAACTCGATTAACAACTTCTCCCATCACAGTGAATGTTCTGGAGTCGCTCGAGACTCAGATTTCTGGGCGTTTCGAGTCGATACCCCGAAGTTCAATCAGTCGGCTTCGTTCAAGATTCTATTCGAAAAATCGTGCAATTCTTTGCATTAGTCTGTCAAAAATAACTCGATTAAGAACTTCTCCCATCACAGTGAATGTTCTGGAGTCGCTCGGGACTCAGATTGCTGGGCGATTCGAGCCGATACCCCGAAGTTCAATCAGTCGGCTTCGTTCAAGATTCTATTCGAAAAATCGTGCAATTCTTTGCATTAGTCTGTCAAAAATAACTCGATTAAGAACTTCTCCCATCACAGTGAATGTTCTGGAGTCGCTCGGGACTCAGATTAATGGGCGTTTCGAGCCGATACCCCGAAGTTCAATCAGTGGGCTTCGTTCAAGATTCTATTCGAAAAATCTTGCAATTCTTTGCATTAGTCTGTCAAAAATAACTCGATTAACAACTTCTCCCATCACAGTGAATGTTCTGGAGTCGCTCGAGACTCAGATTGCTGGGCGTTTCCAGCCGATACCCCGAAGTTCAATCAGTCGGCTTCGTTCAAGATTCTATTCGAAAAATCGTGCAATTCTTTGCATTAGTCTGTCAAAAATAACTCGATTAAGAACTTCTCCCATCACAGTGAATGTTCTGGAGTCGCTCGGGACTCAGATTGCTGGGCGATTCGAGCCGATACCCCGAAGTTCAATCAGTCGGCTTCGTTCAACATTCTATTCGAAAAATCTTGCATTTCTTTGCATTAGTCTGTCAAAAATAACTCGATTAACAACTTCTCCCATCACAGTGAATGTTCTGGAGTCGCTCGAGACTCAGATTTCTGGGCGTTTCGAGTCGATACCCCGAAGTTCAATCAGTCGGCTTCGTTCAAGATTCTATTCGAAAAATCGTGCAATTCTTTGCATTAGTCTGTCAAAAATAACTCGATTAAGAACTTCTCCCATCACAGTGAATGTTCTGGAGTCGCTCGGGACTCAGATTGCTGGGCGATTCGAGCCGATACCCCGAAGTTCAATCAGTCGGCTTCGTTCAAGATTCTATTCGAAAAATCTTGCAATTCTTTGCATTAGTCTGTCAAAAATAACTCGATTAACAACTTCTCCCATCACAGTGAATGTTCTGGAGTCGCTCGAGACTCAAATTGCTAGGCGTTTCGAGCCGATACCCCGAAGTTCAATCAGTCGGCTTCGTTCAAGATTCTATTCGATAAATCGTGCAATTCTTTGCTTTAGTCTGTAAAAAATAACTCGATCAAGAATTTCTCCCATCACAGTGAATGTTCTGGAGTCGCTCGGGACTCAGATTGCTGGGCGATTCGAGCCGATACCCCGAAGTTCAATCAGTCGGATTCGTTCAAGATTCTATTCGAAAAATCTTGCATTTCTTTGCATTAGTCTGTCAAAAATAACTCGATTAAGAACTTCTCCCATCACAGTGAATGTTCTGGAGTCGCTCGGGACTCAGATTGCTGGGCGATTCGAGCCGATACCCCGAAGTTCAATCAGTCGGATTCGTTCAAGATTCTATTCGAAAAATCTTGCAATTCTTTGCATTAGTCTGTCAAAAATAACTCGATTAACAACTTCTCCCATCACAGTGAATGTTCTGGAGTCGCTCGAGACTCAAATTGCTAGGCGTTTCGAGCCGATACCCCGAAGTTCAATCAGTCGGCTTCGTTCAAGATTCTATTCGATAAATCGTGCAATTCTTTGCTTTAGTCTGTAAAAAATAACTCGATCAAGAATTTCTCCCATCACAGTGAATGTTCTGGAGTCGCTCGGGACTCAGATTGCTGGGCGATTCGAGCCGATACCCCGAAGTTCAATCAGTCGGATTCGTTCAAGATTCTATTCGAAAAATCTTGCATTTCTTTGCATTAGTCTGTCAAAAATAACTCGATTAAGAACTTCTCCCATCACAGTGAATGTTCTGGAGTCGCTCGGGACTCAGATTGCTGGGCGATTCGAGCCGATACCCCGAAGTTCAATCAGTCGGCTTCGTTCAAGATTCTATTCGAAAAATCTTGCAATTCTTTGCATTAGTCTGTCAAAAATAACTCGATTAACAACTTCTCCCATCACAGTGAATGTTCTGGAGTCGCTCGAGACTCAAATTGCTAGGCGTTTCGAGCCGATACCCCGAAGTTCAATCAGTCGGCTTCGTTCAAGATTCTATTCGATAAATCGTGCAATTCTTTGCTTTAGTCTGTAAAAAATAACTCGATCAAGAATTTCTCCCATCACAGTGAATGTTCTGGAGTCGCTCGGGACTCAGATTGCTGGGCGATTCGAGCCGATACCCCGAAGTTCAATCAGTCGGATTCGTTCAAGATTCTATTCGAAAAATCTTGCATTTCTTTGCATTAGTCTGTCAAAAATAACTCGATTAAGAACTTCTCCCATCACAGTGAATGTTCTGGAGTCGCTCGGGACTCAGATTGCTGGGCGATTCGAGCCGATACCCCGAAGTTCAATCAGTCGGATTCGTTCAAGATTCTATTCGAAAAATCTTGCAATTCTTTGCATTAGTCTGTCAAAAATAACTCGATTAACAACTTCTCCCATCACAGTGAATGTTCTGGAGTCGCTCGAGACTCAAATTGCTAGGCGTTTCGAGCCGATACCCCGAAGTTCAATCAGTCGGCTTCGTTCAAGATTCTATTCGATAAATCGTGCAATTCTTTGCTTTAGTCTGTAAAAAATAACTCGATCAAGAATTTCTCCCATCACAGTGAATGTTCTGGAGTCGCTCGGGACTCAGATTGCTGGGCGATTCGAGCCGATACCCCGAAGTTCAATCAGTCGGATTCGTTCAAGATTCTATTCGAAAAATCTTGCATTTCTTTGCATTAGTCTGTCAAAAATAACTCGATTAAGAACTTCTCCCATCACAGTGAATGTTCTGGAGTCGCTCGGGACTCAGATTGCTGGGCGATTCGAGCCGATACCCCGAAGTTCAATCAGTCGGATTCGTTCAAGATTCTATTCGAAAAATCTTGCAATTCTTTGCATTAGTCTGTCAAAAATAACTCGATTAACAACTTCTCCCATCACAGTGAATGTTCTGGAGTCGCTCGAGACTCAAATTGCTAGGCGTTTCGAGCCGATACCCCGAAGTTCAATCAGTCGGCTTCGTTCAAGATTCTATTCGATAAATCGTGCAATTCTTTGCTTTAGTCTGTAAAAAATAACTCGATCAAGAATTTCTCCCATCACAGTGAATGTTCTGGAGTCGCTCGGGACTCAGATTGCTGGGCGATTCGAGCCGATACCCCGAAGTTCAATCAGTCGGATTCGTTCAAGATTCTATTCGAAAAATCTTGCATTTCTTTGCATTAGTCTGTCAAAAATAACTCGATTAAGAACTTCTCCCATCACAGTGAATGTTCTGGAGTCGCTCGGGACTCAGATTGCTGGGCGATTCGAGCCGATACCCCGAAGTTCAATCAGTCGGCTTCGTTCAAGATTCTATTCGAAAAATCTTGCAATTCTTTGCATTAGTCTGTCAAAAATAACTCGATTAACAACTTCTCCCATCACAGTGAATGTTCTGGAGTCGCTCGAGACTCAAATTGCTAGGCGTTTCGAGCCGATACCCCGAAGTTCAATCAGTCGGCTTCGTTCAAGATTCTATTCGATAAATCGTGCAATTCTTTGCTTTAGTCTGTAAAAAATAACTCGATCAAGAATTTCTCCCATCACAGTGAATGTTCTGGAGTCGCTCGGGACTCAGATTGCTGGGCGATTCGAGCCGATACCCCGAAGTTCAATCAGTCGGATTCGTTCAAGATTCTATTCGAAAAATCTTGCATTTCTTTGCATTAGTCTGTCAAAAATAACTCGATTAAGAACTTCTCCCATCACAGTGAATGTTCTGGAGTCGCTCGGGACTCAGATTGCTGGGCGATTCGAGCCGATACCCCGAAGTTCAATCAGTCGGATTCGTTCAAGATTCTATTCGAAAAATCTTGCAATTCTTTGCATTAGTCTGTCAAAAATAACTCGATTAACAACTTCTCCCATCACAGTGAATGTTCTGGAGTCGCTCGAGACTCAAATTGCTAGGCGTTTCGAGCCGATACCCCGAAGTTCAATCAGTCGGCTTCGTTCAAGATTCTATTCGATAAATCGTGCAATTCTTTGCTTTAGTCTGTAAAAAATAACTCGATCAAGAATTTCTCCCATCACAGTGAATGTTCTGGAGTCGCTCGGGACTCAGATTGCTGGGCGATTCGAGCCGATACCCCGAAGTTCAATCAGTCGGATTCGTTCAAGATTCTATTCGAAAAATCTTGCATTTCTTTGCATTAGTCTGTCAAAAATAACTCGATTAAGAACTTCTCCCATCACAGTGAATGTTCTGGAGTCGCTCGGGACTCAGATTGCAGGGCGATTCGAGCCGATACCCCGAAGTTCAATCAGTCGGATTCGTTCAAGATTCTATTCGAAAAATCTTGCAATTCTTTGCATTAGTCTGTCAAAAATAACTCGATTAACAACTTCTCCCATCACAGTGAATGTTCTGGAGTCGCTCGAGACTCAAATTGCTAGGCGTTTCGAGCCGATACCCCGAAGTTCAATCAGTCGGCTTCGTTCAAGATTCTATTCGATAAATCGTGCAATTCTTTGCTTTAGTCTGTAAAAAATAACTCGATCAAGAATTTCTCCCATCACAGTGAATGTTCTGGAGTCGCTCGGGACTCAGATTGCTGGGCGATTCGAGCCGATACCCCGAAGTTCAATCAGTCGGATTCGTTCAAGATTCTATTCGAAAAATCTTGCATTTCTTTGCATTAGTCTGTCAAAAATAACTCGATTAAGAACTTCTCCCATCACAGTGAATGTTCTGGAGTCGCTCGGGACTCAGATTGCTGGGCGATTCGAGCCGATACCCCGAAGTTCAATCAGTCGGATTCGTTCAAGATTCTATTCGAAAAATCTTGCAATTCTTTGCATTAGTCTGTCAAAAATAACTCGATTAACAACTTCTCCCATCACAGTGAATGTTCTGGAGTCGCTCGAGACTCAAATTGCTAGGCGTTTCGAGCCGATACCCCGAAGTTCAATCAGTCGGCTTCGTTCAAGATTCTATTCGATAAATCGTGCAATTCTTTGCTTTAGTCTGTAAAAAATAACTCGATCAAGAATTTCTCCCATCACAGTGAATGTTCTGGAGTCGCTCGGGACTCAGATTGCTGGGCGATTCGAGCCGATACCCCGAAGTTCAATCAGTCGGATTCGTTCAAGATTCTATTCGAAAAATCTTGCATTTCTTTGCATTAGTCTGTCAAAAATAACTCGATTAACAACTTCTCCCATCACAGTGAATGATCAGGAGTCGCCCGGGACTCAGATTTCTGGTCGATTCATGTCGATACCCGAAAGTTCTATCAGTAGGCTTTGTTCAGCATTCTGTTCGAAAATGCGTGTAATTCTTTGCATTAGTCGGTCAAAAATAACTCGATTAACAACTTCTCCCATCACAGTGAATGTTCTGGAGTCGCTCGAGACTCAGATTGCTGGGCCATTCGAGCCGATACCCCGAAGTTCAATCAGTGGGCTTCGTTCAAGATTCTATTCGAAAAATCTTGCAATTCTTTGCATTAATCTGTCAAAAATAACTCGATTAAGAACTTCTTCCATCACAGTGAATGTTCTGGAGTCGCTCGGGACTCAGATTGCTGGGCGATTCGAGCCGATACCCCGAAGTTCAATCAGTCGGATTCGTTCAACATTCTATTCGAAAAATCTTGCATTTCTTTGCATTAGTCTGTCAAAAATAACTCGATTAACAACTTCTCCCATCACAGCGAATGATCAGGAGTCGCCCGGGACTCAGATTTCTGGTCGATTCATGTCGATACCCGAAAGTTCTATCAGTAGGCTTCGTTCAGCATTCTGTTCGAAAATGCGTGTAATTCTTTGCAATAGTCGGTCAAAAATAACTCGATTAACAACTTCTCCCATCACAGTGAATGTTCTGGAGTCGCTCGAGACTCAGATTGCTGGGCGATTCGAGCCGATACCCCGAAGTTCAATCAGTGGGCTTCGTTCAAGATTCTATTCGAAAAATCTTGCAATTCTTTGCATTAGTCTGTCAAAAATAACTCGATTAACAACTTCTCCCATCACAGTGAATGTTCTGGAGTCGCTCGAGACTCAGATTGCTGGGCGTTTCCAGCCGATACCCCGAAGTTCAATCAGTCGGCTTCGTTCAAGATTCTATTCGAAAAATCGTGCAATTCTTTGCATTAGTCTGTCAAAAATAACTCGATTAAGAACTTCTCCCATCACAGTGAATGTTCTGGAGTCGCTCGGGACTCAGATTGCTGGGCGATTCGAGCCGATACCCCGAAGTTCAATCAGTCGGCTTCGTTCAACATTCTATTCGAAAAATCTTGCATTTCTTTGCATTAGTCTGTCAAAAATAACTCGATTAACAACTTCTCCCATCACAGTGAATGTTCTGGAGTCGCTCGAGACTCAGATTTCTGGGCGTTTCGAGTCGATACCCCGAAGTTCAATCAGTCGGATTCGTTCAAGATTCTATTCGAAAAATCTTGCATTTCTTTGCATTAGTCTGTCAAAAATAACTCGATTAAGAACTTCTCCCATCACAGTGAATGTTCTGGAGTCGCTCGAGACTCAAATTGCTGGGCGATTCGAGCCGATACCCCGAAGTTCAATCAGTCGGCTTCGTTCAAGATTCTATTCGAAAAATCGTGCAATTCTTTGCCTTAGTCTGTCAAAAATAACTCGATTAACAACTTCTCCCATCACAGTGAATGTTCTGGAGTCGCTCGGGACTCAGATTGCTGGGCGATTCGAGCCGATACCCCGAAGTTCAATCAGTCGGATTCGTTCAAGATTCTATTCGAAAAATCTTGCATTTCTTTGCATTAGTCTGTCAAAAATAACTCGATTAACAACTTCTCCCATCACAGTGAATGATCAGGAGTCGCCCGGGACTCAGATTTCTGGTCGATTCATGTCGATACCCGAAAGTTCTATCAGTAGGCTTCGTTCAGCATTCTGTTCGAAAAAGCGTGTAATTCTTTGCGTTAGTCGGTCAAAAATAACTCGATTAACAACTTCTCCCATCACAGTGAAAGTTCTGGAGTCGCTCGAGACTCAGATTGCTGGGCGATTCGAGCCGATACCCCGTAGTTCAATCAGTCGACTTCGTTCAAGATTCTATTCGAAAAATCTTGCAATTCTTTGCATTAGTCTGTCAAAAATAACTCGATTAACAACTTCTCCCATCACAGTGAATGTTCTGGAGTCGCTCGAGACTCAGATTGCTGGGCGTTTCGAGCCGATACCCCGAAGTTCAATCAGTCGGCTTCGTTCAAGATTCTATTCAAAAAATCGTGCAATTCTTTGCATTAGTCGGTCAAAAATAACTCGATTAACAACTTCTCCCATCACAGTGAATGTTCTGGAGTCGCTCGAGACTCAAATTGCTAGGCGTTTCGAGCCGATACCCCGAAGTTCAATCAGTCGGCTTCGTTCAAGATTCTATTCGATAAATCGTGCAATTCTTTGCTTTAGTCTGTAAAAAATAACTCGATCAAGAATTTCTCCCATCACAGTGAATGTTCTGGAGTCGCTCGGGACTCAGATTGCTGGGCGATTCGAGCCGATACCCCGAAGTTCAATCAGTCGGATTCGTTCAAGATTCTATTCGAAAAATCTTGCATTTCTTTGCATTAGTCTGTCAAAAATAACTCGATTAACAACTTCTCCCATCACAGTGAATGATCAGGAGTCGCCCGGGACTCAGATTTCTGGTCGATTCATGTCGATACCCGAAAGTTCTATCAGTAGGCTTTGTTCAGCATTCTGTTCGAAAATGCGTGTAATTCTTTGCATTAGTCGGTCAAAAATAACTCGATTAACAACTTCTCCCATCACAGTGAATGTTCTGGAGTCGCTCGAGACTCAGATTGCTGGGCCATTCGAGCCGATACCCCGAAGTTCAATCAGTGGGCTTCGTTCAAGATTCTATTCGAAAAATCTTGCAATTCTTTGCATTAATCTGTCAAAAATAACTCGATTAAGAACTTCTTCCATCACAGTGAATGTTCTGGAGTCGCTCGGGACTCAGATTGCTGGGCGATTCGAGCCGATACCCCGAAGTTCAATCAGTCGGATTCGTTCAACATTCTATTCGAAAAATCTTGCATTTCTTTGCATTAGTCTGTCAAAAATAACTCGATTAACAACTTCTCCCATCACAGCGAATGATCAGGAGTCGCCCGGGACTCAGATTTCTGGTCGATTCATGTCGATACCCGAAAGTTCTATCAGTAGGCTTCGTTCAGCATTCTGTTCGAAAATGCGTGTAATTCTTTGCAATAGTCGGTCAAAAATAACTCGATTAACAACTTCTCCCATCACAGTGAATGTTCTGGAGTCGCTCGAGACTCAGATTGCTGGGCGATTCGAGCCGATACCCCGAAGTTCAATCAGTGGGCTTCGTTCAAGATTCTATTCGAAAAATCTTGCAATTCTTTGCATTAGTCTGTCAAAAATAACTCGATTAACAACTTCTCCCATCACAGTGAATGTTCTGGAGTCGCTCGAGACTCAAATTGCTAGGCGTTTCGAGCCGATACCCCGAAGTTCAATCAGTCGGATTCGTTCAAGATTCTATTCGAAAAATCTTGCATTTCTTTGCATTAGTCTGTCAAAAATAACTCGATTAAGAACTTCTCCCATCACAGTGAATGTTCTGGAGTCGCTCGGGACTCAGATTGCTGGGCGATTCGAGCCGATACCCCGAAGTTCAATCAGTCGGATTCGTTCAAGATTCTATTCGAAAAATCTTGCAATTCTTTGCATTAGTCTGTCAAAAATAACTCGATTAACAACTTCTCCCATCACAGTGAATGTTCTGGAGTCGCTCGAGACTCAAATTGCTAGGCGTTTCGAGCCGATACCCCGAAGTTCAATCAGTCGGCTTCGTTCAAGATTCTATTCGATAAATCGTGCAATTCTTTGCTTTAGTCTGTAAAAAATAACTCGATCAAGAATTTCTCCCATCACAGTGAATGTTCTGGAGTCGCTCGGGACTCAGATTGCTGGGCGATTCGAGCCGATACCCCGAAGTTCAATCAGTCGGATTCGTTCAAGATTCTATTCGAAAAATCTTGCATTTCTTTGCATTAGTCTGTCAAAAATAACTCGATTAACAACTTCTCCCATCACAGTGAATGATCAGGAGTCGCCCGGGACTCAGATTTCTGGTCGATTCATGTCGATACCCGAAAGTTCTATCAGTAGGCTTTGTTCAGCATTCTGTTCGAAAATGCGTGTAATTCTTTGCATTAGTCGGTCAAAAATAACTCGATTAACAACTTCTCCCATCACAGTGAATGTTCTGGAGTCGCTCGAGACTCAGATTGCTGGGCCATTCGAGCCGATACCCCGAAGTTCAATCAGTGGGCTTCGTTCAAGATTCTATTCGAAAAATCTTGCAATTCTTTGCATTAATCTGTCAAAAATAACTCGATTAAGAACTTCTTCCATCACAGTGAATGTTCTGGAGTCGCTCGGGACTAAGATTGCTGGGCGATTCGAGCCGATACCCCGAAGTTCAATCAGTCGGATTCGTTCAACATTCTATTCGAAAAATCTTGCATTTCTTTGCATTAGTCTGTCAAAAATAACTCGATTAACAACTTCTCCCATCACAGCGAATGATCAGGAGTCGCCCGGGACTCAGATTTCTGGTCGATTCATGTCGATACCCGAAAGTTCTATCAGTAGGCTTCGTTCAGCATTCTGTTCGAAAATGCGTGTAATTCTTTGCAATAGTCGGTCAAAAATAACTCGATTAACAACTTCTCCCATCACAGTGAATGTTCTGGAGTCGCTCGAGACTCAGATTGCTGGGCGATTCGAGCCGATACCCCGAAGTTCAATCAGTGGGCTTCGTTCAAGATTCTATTCGAAAAATCTTGCAATTCTTTGCATTAGTCTGTCAAAAATAACTCGATTAACAACTTCTCCCATCACAGTGAATGTTCTGGAGTCGCTCGAGACTCAAATTGCTAGGCGTTTCGAGCCGATACCCCGAAGTTCAATCAGTCGGATTCGTTCAAGATTCTATTCGAAAAATCTTGCATTTCTTTGCATTAGTCTGTCAAAAATAACTCGATTAAGAACTTCTCCCATCACAGTGAATGTTCTGGAGTCGCTCGGGACTCAGATTGCTGGGCGATTCGAGCCGATACCCCGAAGTTCAATCAGTCGGATTCGTTCAACATTCTATTCGAAAAATCTTGCATTTCTTTGCATTAGTCTGTCAAAAATAACTCGATTAACAACTTCTCCCATCACAGCGAATGATCAGGAGTCGCCCGGGACTCAGATTTCTGGTCGATTCATGTCGATACCCGAAAGTTCTATCAGTAGGCTTCGTTCAGCATTCTGTTCGAAAATGCGTGTAATTCTTTGCAATAGTCGGTCAAAAATAACTCGATTAACAACTTCTCCCATCACAGTGAATGTTCTGGAGTCGCTCGAGACTCAGATTGCTGGGCGATTCGAGCCGATACCCCGAAGTTCAATCAGTGGGCTTCGTTCAAGATTCTATTCGAAAAATCTTGCAATTCTTTGCATTAGTCTGTCAAAAATAACTCGATTAACAACTTCTCCCATCACAGTGAATGTTCTGGAGTCGCTCGAGACTCAGATTGCTGGGCGTTTCCAGCCGATACCCCGAAGTTCAATCAGTCGGCTTCGTTCAAGATTCTATTCGAAAAATCGTGCAATTCTTTGCATTAGTCTGTCAAAAATAACTCGATTAAGAACTTCTCCCATCACAGTGAATGTTCTGGAGTCGCTCGGGACTCAGATTGCTGGGCGATTCGAGCCGATACCCCGAAGTTCAATCAGTCGGCTTCGTTCAACATTCTATTCGAAAAATCTTGCATTTCTTTGCATTAGTCTGTCAAAAATAACTCGATTAACAACTTCTCCCATCACAGTGAATGTTCTGGAGTCGCTCGAGACTCAGATTTCTGGGCGTTTCGAGTCGATACCCCGAAGTTCAATCAGTCGGATTCGTTCAAGATTCTATTCGAAAAATCTTGCATTTCTTTGCATTAGTCTGTCAAAAATAACTCGATTAAGAACTTCTCCCATCACAGTGAATGTTCTGGAGTCGCTCGAGACTCAAATTGCTGGGCGATTCGAGCCGATACCCCGAAGTTCAATCAGTCGGCTTCGTTCAAGATTCTATTCGAAAAATCGTGCAATTCTTTGCCTTAGTCTGTCAAAAATAACTCGATTAACAACTTCTCCCATCACAGTGAATGTTCTGGAGTCGCTCGGGACTCAGATTGCTGGGCGATTCGAGCCGATACCCCGAAGTTCAATCAGTCGGATTCGTTCAAGATTCTATTCGAAAAATCTTGCATTTCTTTGCATTAGTCTGTCAAAAATAACTCGATTAAGAACTTCTCCCATCACAGTGAATGTTCTGGAGTCGCTCGAGACTCAAATTGCTGGGCGATTCGAGCCGATACCCCGAAGTTCAATCAGTCGGCTTCGTTCAAGATTCTATTCGAAAAATCGTGCAATTCTTTGCCTTAGTCTGTCAAAAATAACTCGATTAACAACTTCTCCCATCACAGTGAATGTTCTGGAGTCGCTCGGGACTCAGATTGCTGGGCGATTCGAGCCGATACCCCGAAGTTCAATCAGTCGGCTTCGTTCAAGATTCTATTCGAAAAATCTTGCATTTCTTTGCATTAGTCTGTCAAAAATAACTCGATTAACAACTTCTCCCATCACAGTGAATGTTCTGGAGTCGCTCGAGACTCAAATTGCTGGGCGTTTCGAGCCGATACCCCGAAGTTCAATCAGTCGGCTTCGTTCAAGATTCTATTCGATAAATCGTGCAATTCTTTGCTTTAGTCTGTCACAAATAACTCGATTAAGAACTTCTCCCATCACAGTGAATGTTCTGGAGTCGCTCGGGACTCAGATTGCTGGGCGATTCGAGCCGATACCCCGAAGTTCAATCAGTGGGCTTCGTTCAAGATTCTATTCGAAAAATCTTGCAATTCTTTGCATTAGTCTGTCAAAAATAACTCGATTAACAACTTCTCCCATCACAGTGAATGTTCTGGAGTCGCTCGAGACTCAGATTGCTGGGCGTTTCCAGCCGATACCCCGAAGTTCAATCAGTCGGCTTCGTTCAAGATTCTATTCGAAAAATCGTGCAATTCTTTGCATTAGTCTGTCAAAAATAACTCGATTAAGAACTTCTCCCATCACAGTGAATGTTCTGGAGTCGCTCGGGTCTCAGATTGCTGGGCGATTCGAGCCGATACCCCGAAGTTCAATCAGTCGGCTTCGTTCAAGATTCTATTCGAAAAATCTTGCATTTCTTTGCATTAGTCTGTCAAAAATAACTCGATTAACAACTTCTCCCATCACAGTGAATGTTCTGGAGTCGCTCGAGACTCAAATTGCTGGGCGTTTCGAGCCGATACCCCGAAGTTCAATCAGTCGGCTTCGTTCAAGATTCTATTCGATAAATCGTGCAATTCTTTGCTTTAGTCTGTCACAAATAACTCGATTAAGAACTTCTCCCATCACAGTGAATGTTCTGGAGTCGCTCGGGACTCAGATTGCTGGGCGATTCGAGCCGATACCCCGAAGTTCAATCAGTGGGCTTCGTTCAAGATTCTATTCGAAAAATCTTGCAATTCTTTGCATTAGTCTGTCAAAAATAACTCGATTAACAACTTCTCCCATCACAGTGAATGTTCTGGAGTCGCTCGAGACTCAGATTGCTGGGCGTTTCCAGCCGATACCCCGAAGTTCAATCAGTCGGCTTCGTTCAAGATTCTATTCGAAAAATCGTGCAATTCTTTGCATTAGTCTGTCAAAAATAACTCGATTAAGAACTTCTCCCATCACAGTGAATGTTCTGGAGTCGCTCGGGACTCAGATTGCTGGGCGATTCGAGCCGATACCCCGAAGTTCAATCAGTCGGCTTCGTTCAACATTCTATTCGAAAAATCTTGCATTTCTTTGCATTAGTCTGTCAAAAATAACTCGATTAACAACTTCTCCCATCACAGTGAATGTTCTGGAGTCGCTGAAGACTCAAATTGCTGGGCGTTTCGAGCCGATACCCCGAAGTTCAATCAGTCGGCTTCGTTCAAGATTCTATTCGATAAATCGTGCAATTCTTTGCTTTAGTCTGTCACAAATAACTCGATTAAGAAATTCTCCCATCACAGTGAATGTTCTGGAGTCGCTCGGGACTCAGATTGCTGGGCGATTCGAGCCGATACCCCGAAGTTCAATCAGTCGGCTTCGTTCAAGATTCTATTCGAAAAATCGTGCAATTCTTTGCATTAGTCTGTCAAAAATAACTCGATTAAGAACTTCTCCCATCACAGTGAATGTTCTGGAGTCGCTCGGGACTCAGATTGCTGGGCGATTCGAGCCGATACCCCGAAGTTCAATCAGTCGGCTTCGTTCAAGATTCTATTCGAAAAATCTTGCAATTCTTTGCATTAGTCTGTCAAAAATAACTCGATTAACAACTTCTCCCATCACAGTGAATGTTCTGGAGTCGCTCGAGACTCAAATTGCTAGGCGTTTCGAGCCGATACCCCGAAGTTCAATCAGTCGGCTTCGTTCAAGATTCTATTCGATAAATCGTGCAATTCTTTGCTTTAGTCTGTAAAAAATAACTCGATTAAGAATTTCTCCCATCACAGTGAATGTTCTGGAGTCGCTCGGGACTCAGATTGCTGGGCGATTCGAGCCGATACCCCGAAGTTCAATCAGTCGGATTCGTTCAAGATTCTATTCGAAAAATCTTGCATTTCTTTGCATTAGTCTGTCAAAAATAACTCGATTAAGAACTTCTCCCATCACAGTGAATGTTCTGGAGTCGCTCGAGACTCAAATTGCTGGGCGATTCGAGCCGATACCCCGAAGTTCAATCAGTCGGCTTCGTTCAAGATTCTATTCGAAAAATCGTGCAATTCTTTGCCTTAGTCTGTCAAAAATAACTCGATTAACAACTTCTCCCATCACAGTGAATGTTCTGGAGTCGCTCGGGACTCAGATTGCTGGGCGATTCCAGCCGATACCCCGAAGTTCAATCAGTCGGCTTCGTTCAAGATTCTATTCGAAAAATCGTGCAATTCTTTGCATTAGTCTGTCAAAAATAACTCGATTAAGAACTTCTCCCATCACAGTGAATGTTCTGGAGTCGCTCGGGACTCAGATTGCTGGGCGATTCGAGCCGATACCCCGAAGTTCAATCAGTCGGCTTCGTTCAACATTCTATTCGAAAAATCTTGCATTTCTTTGCATTAGTCTGTCAAAAATAACTCGATTAACAACTTCTCCCATCACAGTGAATGTTCTGGAGTCGCTCGAGACTCAGATTTCTGGGCGTTTCGAGTCGATACCCCGAAGTTCAATCAGTCGGATTCGTTCAAGATTCTATTCGAAAAATCTTGCATTTCTTTGCATTAGTCTGTCAAAAATAACTCGATTAAGAACTTCTCCCATCACAGTGAATGTTCTGGAGTCGCTCGAGACTCAAATTGCTGGGCGATTCGAGCCGATACCCCGAAGTTCAATCAGTCGGCTTCGTTCAAGATTCTATTCGAAAAATCGTGCAATTCTTTGCCTTAGTCTATCAAAAATAACTCGATTAACAACTTCTCCCATCACAGTGAATGTTCTGGAGTCGCTCGGGACTCAGATTGCTGGGCGATTCGAGCCGATACCCCGAAGTTCAATCAGTCGGCTTCGTTCAAGATTCTATTCGAAAAATCTTGCATTTCTTTGCATTAGTCTGTCAAAAATAACTCGATTAACTACTTCTCCCATCACAGTGAATGTTCTGGAGTCGCTCGAGACTCAAATTGCAGGGCGTTTCGAGCCGATACCCCGAAGTTCAATCAGTCGGCTTCGTTCAAGATTCTATTCGATAAATCGTGCAATTCTTTGCTTTAGTCTGTCACAAATAACTCGATTAAGAACTTCTCCCATCACAGTGAATGTTCTGGAGTCGCTCGGGACTCAGATTGCTGGGCGATTCGAGCCGATACCCCGAAGTTCAATCAGTCGGATTCGTTCAAGATTCTACTCGAAAAATCTTGCATTTCTTTGCATTAGTCTGTCAAAAATAACTCGATTAAGAACTTCTCCCATCACAGTGAATGTTCTGGAGTCGCTCGAGACTCAAATTGCTGGGCGATTCGAGCCGATACCCCGAAGTTCAATCAGTCGGCTTCGTTCAAGATTCTATTCGAAAAATCGTGCAATTCTTTGCCTTAGTCTGTCAAAAATAACTCGATTAACAACTTCTCCCATCACAGTGAATGTTCTGGAGTCGCTCGGGACTCAGATTGCTGGGCGATTCGAGCCGATACCCCGAAGTTCAATCAGTCGGCTTCGTTCAAGATTCTATTCGAAAAATCTTGCATTTCTTTGCATTAGTCTGTCAAAAATAACTCGATTAACAACTTCTCCCATCACAGTGAATGTTCTGGAGTCGCTCGAGACTCAAATTGCTGGGCGTTTCGAGCCGATACCCCGAAGTTCAATCAGTCGGCTTCGTTCAAGATTCTATTCGATAAATCGTGCAATTCTTTGCTTTAGTCTGTCACAAATAACTCGATTAAGAACTTCTCCCATCACAGTGAATGTTCTGGAGTCGCTCGGGACTCAGATTGCTGGGCGATTCGAGCCGATACCCCGAAGTTCAATCAGTCGGATTCGTTCAAGATTCTACTCGAAAAATCTTGCATTTCTTTGCATTAGTCTGTCAAAAATAACTCGATTAAGAACTTCTCCCATCACAGTGAATGTTCTGGAGTCGCTCGAGACTCAAATTGCTGGGCGATTCGAGCCGATACCCCGAAGTTCAATCAGTCGGCTTCGTTCAAGATTCTATTCGAAAAATCGTGCAATTCTTTGCCTTAGTCTGTCAAAAATAACTCGATTAACAACTTCTCCCATCACAGTGAATGTTCTGGAGTCGCTCGGGACTCAGATTGCTGGGCGATTCGAGCCGATACCCCGAAGTTCAATCAGTCGGCTTCGTTCAAGATTCTATTCGAAAAATCTTGCATTTCTTTGCATTAGTCTGTCAAAAATAACTCGATTAACAACTTCTCCCATCACAGTGAATGTTCTGGAGTCGCTCGAGACTCAAATTGCTGGGCGTTTCGAGCCGATACCCCGAAGTTCAATCAGTCGGCTTCGTTCAAGATTCTATTCGATAAATCGTGCAATTCTTTGCTTTAGTCTGTCACAAATAACTCGATTAAGAACTTCTCCCATCACAGTGAATGTTCTGGAGTCGCTCGGGACTCAGATTGCTGGGCGATTCGAGCCGATACCCCGAAGTTCAATCAGTCGGATTCGTTCAAGATTCTATTCGAAAAATCTTGCATTTCTTTGCATTAGTCTGTCAAAAATAACTCGATTAACAACTTCTCCCATCACAGCGAATGATCAGGAGTCGCCCGGGACTCAGATTTCTGGTCGATTCATGTCGATACCCGAAAGTTCTATCAGTAGGCTTCGTTCAGCATTCTGTTCGAAAATGCGTGTAATTCTTTGCAATAGTCGGTCAAAAATAACTCGATTAACAACTTCTCCCATCACAGTGAATGTTCTGGAGTCGCTCGAGTCTCAGATTGCTGGGCGATTCGAGCCGATACCCCGAAGTTCAATCAGTGGGCTTCGTTCAAGATTCTATTCGAAAAATCTTGCAATTCTTTGCATTAGTCTGTCAAAAATAACTCGATTAACAACTTCTCCCATCACAGTGAATGTTCTGGAGTCGCTCGAGACTCAGATTGCTGGGCGTTTCCAGCCGATACCCCGAAGTTCAATCAGTCGGCTTCGTTCAAGATTCTATTCGAAAAATCGTGCAATTCTTTGCATTAGTCTGTCAAAAATAACTCGATTAAGAACTTCTCCCATCACAGTGAATGTTCTGGAGTCGCTCGGGACTCAGATTGCTGGGCGATTCGAGCCGATACCCCGAAGTTCAATCAGTCGGCTTCGTTCAAGATTCTATTCGAAAAATCTTGCATTTCTTTGCATTAGTCTGTCAAAAATAACTCGATTAACAACTTCTCCCATCACAGTGAATGTTCTGGAGTCGCTCAAGACTCAGATTTCTGGGCGTTTCGAGTCGATACCCCGAAGTTCAATCAGTCGGCTTCGTTCAAGATTCTATTCGAAAAATCGTGCAATTCTTTGCATTAGTCTGTCAAAAATAACTCGATTAAGAACTTCTCCCATCACAGTGAATGTTCTGGAGTCGCTCGGGACTCAGATTGCTGGGCGATTCGAGCCGATACCCCGAAGTTCAATCAGTCGGCTTCGTTCAAGATTCTATTCGAAAAATCTTGCAATTCTTTGCATTAGTCTGTCAAAAATAACTCGATTAACAACTTCTCCCATCACAGTGAATGTTCTGGAGTCGCTCGAGACTCAGATTGCTGGGCGTTTCCAGCCGATACCCCGAAGTTCAATCAGTCGGCTTCGTTCAAGATTCTATTCGAAAAATCGTGCAATTCTTTGCCTTAGTCTGTCAAAAATAACTCGATTAAGAACTTCTCCCATCACAGTGAATGTTCTGGAGTCGCTCGGGACTCAGATTGCTGGGCGATTCGAGCCGATACCCCGAAGTTCAATCAGTCGGCTTCGTTCAAGATTCTATTCGAAAAATCTTGCATTTCTTTGCATTAGTCTGTCAAAAATAACTCGATTAACAACTTCTCCCATCACAGTGAATGTTCTGGAGTCGCTCGAGACTCAAATTGCTGGGCGTTTCGAGCCGATACCCCGAAGTTCAATCAGTCGGCTTCGTTCAAGATTCTATTCGATAAATCGTGCAATTCTTTGCTTTAGTCTGTCACAAATAACTCGATTAAGAACTTCTCCCATCACAGTGAATGTTCTGGAGTCGCTCGGGACTCAGATTGCTGGGCGATTCGAGCCGATACCCCGAAGTTCAATCAGTCGGATTCGTTCAAGATTCTATTCGAAAAATCTTGCATTTCTTTGCATTAGTCTGTCAAAAATAACTCGATTAACAACTTCTCCCATCACAGCGAATGATCAGGAGTCGCCCGGGACTCAGATTTCTGGTCGATTCATGTCGATACCCGAAAGTTCTATCAGTAGGCTTCGTTCAGCATTCTGTTCGAAAATGCGTGTAATTCTTTGCAATAGTCGGTCAAAAATAACTCGATTAACAACTTCTCCCATCACAGTGAATGTTCTGGAGTCGCTCGAGACTCAGATTGCTGGGCGATTCGAGCCGATACCCCGAAGTTCAATCAGTGGGCTTCGTTCAAGATTCTATTCGATAAATCGTGCAATTCTTTGCATTAGTCTGTCACAAATAACTCGATTAAGAACTTCTCCCATCACAGTGAATGTTCTGGAGTCGCTCGGGACTCAGATTGCTGGGCGATTCGAGCCGATACCCCGAAGTTCAATCAGTCGGCTTCGTTCAAGATTCTATTCGAAAAATCGTGCAATTCTTTGCATTAGTCTGTCAAAAATAACTCGATTAAGAACTTCTCCCATCACAGCGAATGATCAGGAGTAGCCCGGGACTCAGATTTCTGGTCGATTCATGTCGATACCCGAAAGTTCTATCAGTAGGCTTCGTTCAGCATTCTGTTCGAAAATGCGTGTAATTCTTTGCAATAGTCGGTCAAAAATAACTCGATTAACAACTTCTCCCATCACAGTGAATGTTCTGGAGTCGCTCGAGACTCAGATTGCTGGGCGATTCGAGCCGATACCCCGAAGTTCAATCAGTGGGCTTCGTTCAAGATTCTATTCGAAAAATCTTGCAATTCTTTGCATTAGTCTGTCAAAAATAACTCGATTAACAACTTCTCCCATCACAGTGAATGTTCTGGAGTCGCTCGAGACTCAGATTGCTGGGCGTTTCCAGCCGATACCCCGAAGTTCAATCAGTCGGCTTCGTTCAAGATTCTATTCGAAAAATCGTGCAATTCTTTGCATTAGTCTGTCAAAAATAACTCGATTAAGAACTTCTCCCATCACAGTGAATGTTCTGGAGTCGCTCGGGACTCAGATTGCTGGGCGATTCGAGCCGATACCCCGAAGTTCAATCAGTCGGCTTCGTTCAACATTCTATTCGAAAAATCTTGCATTTCTTTGCATTAGTCTGTCAAAAATAACTCGATTAACAACTTCTCCCATCACAGTGAATGTTCTGGAGTCGCTCGAGACTCAGATTTCTGGGCGTTTCGAGTCGATACCCCGAAGTTCAATCAGTCGGATTCGTTCAAGATTCTATTCGAAAAATCTTGCATTTCTTTGCATTAGTCTGTCAAAAATAACTCGATTAACAACTTCTCCCATCACAGTGAATGTTCTGGAGTCGCTCGAGACTCAGATTTCTGGGCGTTTCGAGTCGATACCCCGAAGTTCAATCAGTCGGCTTCGTTCAAGATTCTATTCGAAAAATCGTGCAATTCTTTGCATTAGTCTGTCAAAAATAACTCGATTAAGAACTTCTCCCATCACAGTGAATATTCTGGAGTCGCTCGGGACTCAGATTGCTGGGCGATTCGAGCCGATACCCCGAAGTTCAATCAGTCGGATTCGTTCAAGATTCTATTCGAAAAATCTTGCATTTCTTTGCATTAGTCTGTCAAAAATAACTCGATTAACAACTTCTCCCATCACAGTGAATGATCAGGAGTCGCCCGGGACTCAGATTTCTGGTCGATTCATGTCGATACCCGAAAGTTCTATCAGTAGGCTTCGTTCAGCATTCTGTTCGAAAATGCGTGTAATTCTTTGCATTAGTCGGTCAAAAATAACTCGATTAACAACTTCTCCCATCACAGTGAATGTTCTGGAGTCGCTCGAGACTCAGATTTCTGGGCGTTTCGAGTCGATACCCTGAAGTTCAATCAGTCGGCTTCGTTCAAGATTCTATTCGAAAAATCGTGCAATTCTTTGCATTAGTCTGTCAAAAATAACTCGATTAACAACTTCTCCCATCACAGTGAATGTTCTGTCGTCGCTCGGGACTCAGATTGCTGGGCGATTCGAGCCGATACCCCGAAGTTCAATCAGTCGGCTTCGTTCAACATTCTATTCGAAAAATCTTGCAATTCTTTGCATTAGTCTGTCAAAAATAAGTCGATAAACAACTTCTCCCATCACAGTGAATGTTCTGGAGTCGCTCGGGACTCAGATTGCTGGGCGATTCGAGCCGATACCCCGAAGTTCAATCAGTCGGCTTCGTTCAACATTCTATTCGAAAAATCTTGCATTTCTTTGCATTAGTCTGTCAAAAATAACTCGATTAACAACTTTTCCCATCACAGTGAATGTTCTGGAGTCGCTCGAGACTCAGATTTCTGGGCGTTTCGAGTCGATACCCCGAAGTTCAATCAGTCGGCTTCGTTCAAGATTCTATTCGAAAAATCGTGCAATTCTTTGCATTAGTCTGTCAAAAATAACTCGATTAAGAACTTCTCCCATCACAGTGAATGTTCTGGAGTCGCTCGAGACTCAGATTGCTGGGCGTTTCGAGCCGATACCCCGAAGTTCAATCAGTCGGATTCGTTCAAGATTCTATTCGAAAAATCTTGCATTTCTTCGCATTAGTCTGTCAAAAATAACTCGATTAACAACTTCTCCCATCACAGTGAATGTTCTGGAGTCGCTCGGGACTCAGATTGCTGGGCGATTCGAGCCGATACCCCTAAGTTCAATCAGTCGGATTCGTTCAAGATTCTATTCGAAAAATCTTGCATTTCTTCGCATTAGTCTGTCAAAAATAACTCGATTAACAACTTCTCCCATCATAGTGAATATTCTGGAGTCGCTCGGGACTCAGATTGCTGGGCGATTCGAGCCGATACCCCGAAGTTCAATCAGTCGGCTTCGTTCTAGATTCTATTCGAAAAATCGTGCAATTCTTTGCATTAGTCTGTCAAAAATAACTCTATTAACAACTTCTCCCATCACAGTGAATGTTCTGGAGTGGCTCGAGACTCAGATTGCTGGGCGTTTCGAGCCGATATCCCAAAGTTCAATCAGTCGGCTTCGTTCAAGATTCTATTCGAAAAATCTTGCATTTCTTTGCATTAGTCTGTCAAAAATAACTCGATTAACAACTTCTCCCATCACAGCGAATGATCAGGAGTAGCCCGGGACTCATATTTCTGGTCGATTCATGTCGATACCCGAAAGTTCTATCAGTAGGCTTCGTTCAGCATTCTGTTCGAAAATGCGTGTAATTCTTTGCAATAGTCGGTCAAAAATAACTCGATTAACAACTTCTCCCATCACAGTGAATGTTCTGGAGTCGCTCGAGACTCAGATTGCTGGGCGATTCGAGCCGATACCCCGAAGTTCAATCAGTGGGCTTCGTTCAAGATTCTATTCGAAAAATCTTGCAATTCTTTGCATTAGTCTGTCAAAAATAACTCGATTAACAACTTCTCCCATCACAGTGAATGTTCTGGAGTCGCTCGAGACTCAGATTGCTGGGCGTTTCCAGCCGATACCCCGAAGTTCAATCAGTCGGCTTCGTTCAAGATTCTATTCGAAAAATCGTGCAATTCTTTGCATTAGTCTGTCAAAAATAACTCGATTAAGAACTTCTCCCATCACAGTGAATGTTCTGGAGTCGCTCGGGACTCAGATTGCTGGGCGATTCGAGCCGATACCCCGAAGTTCAATCAGTCGGCTTCGTTCAACATTCTATTCGAAAAATCTTGCATTTCTTTGCATTAGTCTGTCAAAAATAACTCGATTAACAACTTCTCCCATCACAGTGAATGTTCTGGAGTCGCTCGAGACTCAGATTTCTGGGCGTTTCGAGTCGATACCCCGAAGTTCAATCAGTCGGCTTCGTTCAAGATTCTATTCAAAAAATCGTGCAATTCTTTGCATTAGTCTGTCAAAAATAACTCGATTAAGAACTTCTCCCATCACAGTGAATGTTCTGTCGTCGCTCGGGACTCAGATTGCTGGGCGATTCGAGCCGATACCCCGAAGTTCAATCAGTCGGATTCGTTCAAGATTCTATTCGAAAAATCTTGCATTTCTTCGCATTAGTCTGTCAAAAATAACTCGATTAACAACTTCTCCCATCACAGTGAATGTTCTGGAGTCGCTCGGGACTCAGATTGCTGGGCGATTCGAGCCGATACCCCTAAGTTCAATCAGTCGGATTCGTTCAAGATTCTATTCGAAAAATCTTGCATTTCTTCGCATTAGTCTGTCAAAAATAACTCGATTAACAACTTCTCCCATCATAGTGAATATTCTGTCGTCGCTCGGGACTCAGATTGCTGGGCGATTCGAGCCGATACCCCGAAGTTCAATCAGTCGGCTTCGTTCAACATTCTATTCGAAAAATCTTGCAATTCTTTGCATTAGTCTGTCAAAAATAAGTCGATAAACAACTTCTCCCATCACAGTGAATGTTCTGGAGTCGCTCGGGACTCAGATTGCTGGGCGATTCGAGCCGATACCCCGAAGTTCAATCAGTCGGCTTCGTTCAACATTCTATTCGAAAAATCTTGCATTTCTTTGCATTAGTCTGTCAAAAATAACTCGATTAACAACTTTTCCCATCACAGTGAATGTTCTGGAGTCGCTCGAGACTCAGATTTCTGGGCGTTTCGAGTCGATACCCCGAAGTTCAATCAGTCGGCTTCGTTCAAGATTCTATTCGAAAAATCGTGCAATTCTTTGCATTAGTCTGTCAAAAATAACTCGATTAAGAACTTCTCCCATCACAGTGAATGTTCTGGAGTCGCTCGAGACTCAGATTGCTGGGCGTTTCGAGCCGATACCCCGAAGTTCAATCAGTCGGATTCGTTCAAGATTCTATTCGAAAAATCTTGCATTTCTTCGCATTAGTCTGTCAAAAATAACTCGATTAACAACTTCTCCCATCACAGTGAATGTTCTGGAGTCGCTCGGGACTCAGATTGCTGGGCGATTCGAGCCGATACCCCTAAGTTCAATCAGTCGGATTCGTTCAAGATTCTATTCGAAAAATCTTGCATTTCTTCGCATTAGTCTGTCAAAAATAACTCGATTAACAACTTCTCCCATCATAGTGAATATTCTGGAGTCGCTCGGGACTCAGATTGCTGGGCGATTCGAGCCGATACCCCGAAGTTCAATCAGTCGGCTTCGTTCTAGATTCTATTCGAAAAATCGTGCAATTCTTTGCATTAGTCTGTCAAAAATAACTCTATTAACAACTTCTCCCATCACAGTGAATGTTCTGGAGTGGCTCGAGACTCAGATTGCTGGGCGTTTCGAGCCGATATCCCAAAGTTCAATCAGTCGGCTTCGTTCAAGATTCTATTCGAAAAATCTTGCATTTCTTTGCATTAGTCTGTCAAAAATAACTCGATTAACAACTTCTCCCATCACAGCGAATGATCAGGAGTAGCCCGGGACTCATATTTCTGGTCGATTCATGTCGATACCCGAAAGTTCTATCAGTAGGCTTCGTTCAGCATTCTGTTCGAAAATGCGTGTAATTCTTTGCAATAGTCGGTCAAAAATAACTCGATTAACAACTTCTCCCATCACAGTGAATGTTCTGGAGTCGCTCGAGACTCAGATTGCTGGGCGATTCGAGCCGATACCCCGAAGTTCAATCAGTGGGCTTCGTTCAAGATTCTATTCGAAAAATCTTGCAATTCTTTGCATTAGTCTGTCAAAAATAACTCGATTAACAACTTCTCCCATCACAGTGAATGTTCTGGAGTCGCTCGAGACTCAGATTGCTGGGCGTTTCCAGCCGATACCCCGAAGTTCAATCAGTCGGCTTCGTTCAAGATTCTATTCGAAAAATCGTGCAATTCTTTGCATTAGTCTGTCAAAAATAACTCGATTAAGAACTTCTCCCATCACAGTGAATGTTCTGGAGTCGCTCGGGACTCAGATTGCTGGGCGATTCGAGCCGATACCCCGAAGTTCAATCAGTCGGCTTCGTTCAACATTCTATTCGAAAAATCTTGCATTTCTTTGCATTAGTCTGTCAAAAATAACTCGATTAACAACTTCTCCCATCACAGTGAATGTTCTGGAGTCGCTCGAGACTCAGATTTCTGGGCGTTTCGAGTCGATACCCCGAAGTTCAATCAGTCGGCTTCGTTCAAGATTCTATTCAAAAAATCGTGCAATTCTTTGCATTAGTCTGTCAAAAATAACTCGATTAAGAACTTCTCCCATCACAGTGAATGTTCTGTCGTCGCTCGGGACTCAGATTGCTGGGCGATTCGAGCCGATACCCCGAAGTTCAATCAGTCGGATTCGTTCAAGATTCTATTCGAAAAATCTTGCATTTCTTCGCATTAGTCTGTCAAAAATAACTCGATTAACAACTTCTCCCATCACAGTGAATGTTCTGGAGTCGCTCGGGACTCAGATTGCTGGGCGATTCGAGCCGATACCCCTAAGTTCAATCAGTCGGATTCGTTCAAGATTCTATTCGAAAAATCTTGCATTTCTTCGCATTAGTCTGTCAAAAATAACTCGATTAACAACTTCTCCCATCATAGTGAATATTCTGGAGTCGCTCGGGACTCAGATTGCTGGGCGATTCGAGCCGATACCCCGAAGTTCAATCAGTCGGCTTCGTTCTAGATTCTATTCGAAAAATCGTGCAATTCTTTGCATTAGTCTGTCAAAAATAACTCTATTAACAACTTCTCCCATCACAGTGAATGTTCTGGAGTCGCTCGAGACTCAGATTGCTGGGCGTTTCGAGCCGATACCCCGAAGTTCAATCAGTCGGATTCGTTCAAGATTCTATTCGAAAAATCTTGCATTTCTTTGCATTAGTCTGTCAAAAATAACTCGATTAACAACTTCTCCCATCACAGTGAATGTTCTGGAGTCGCTCGAGACTCAGATTTCTGGGCGTTTCGAGTCGATACCCCGAAGTTCAATCAGTCGGCTTCGTTCAAGATTCTATTCGAAAAATCGTGCAATTCTTTGCATTAGTCTGTCAAAAATAACTCAATTAAGAACTTCTCCCATCACAGTGAATATTCTGGAGTCGCTCGGGACTCAGATTGCTGGGCGATTCGAGCCGATACCCCGAAGTTCAATCAGTCGGATTCGTTCAAGATTCTATTCGAAAAATCTTGCATTTCTTTGCATTAGTCTGTAAAAAATAACTCGATTAACAACTTCTCCCATCACAGTGAATGATCAGGAGTCGCTCGGGACTCAGATTTCTGGTCGATTCATGTCGATACCCGAAAGTTCTATCCGTAGGCTTCGTTCAGCATTCTGTTCGAAAATGCGTGTAATTCTTTGCATTAGTCGGTCAAAAATAACTCGATTAACAACTTCTCCCATCACAGTGAATGTTCTGGAGTCGCTCGAGACTCAAATTTCTGGGCGTTTCGAGTCGATACCCCGAAGTTCAATCAGTCGGCTTCGTTCAAGATTCTATTCGAAAAATCGTGCAATTCTTTGCATTAGTCTGTCAAAAATAACTCGATTAACAACTTCTCCCATCACAGTGAATGTTCTGTCATCGCTCGGGACTCAGATTGCTGTGCGATTCGAGCCGATACCCCGAAGTTCAATCAGTCGGCTTCGTTCAACATTCTATTCGAAAAATCTTGCAATTCTTTGCATTAGTCTGTCAAAAATAAGTCGATTAACAACTTCTCCCATCACAGTGAATGTTCTGGAGTCGCTCGGGACTCAGATTGCTGGGCGATTCGAGCCGATACCCCGAAGTTCAATCAGACGGCTTCGTTCAACATTCTATTCGAAAAATCTTGCATTTCTTTGCATTAGTCTGTGAAAAATAACTCGATTAACAACTTCTCCCATCACAGTGAATGTTCTGGAGTCGCTCGAGACTCAGATTTCTGGGCGTTTCGAGTCGATACCCCGAAGTTCAATCAGTCGGCTTCGTTCAACATTCTATTCGAAAAATCTTGCATTTCTTTGCATTAGTCTGTCAAAAATAACTCGATTAACAACTTCTCCCATCACAGTGAATGTTCTGGAGTCGCTCGAGACTCAGATTTCTGGGCGTTTCGAGTCGATACCCCGAAGTTCAATCAGTCGGCTTCGTTCAAGATTCTATTCGAAAAATCGTGCAATTCTTTGCATTAGTCTGTCAAAAATAACTCGATTAAGAACTTCTCCCATCACAGTGAATGTGCTGGAGTCGCTCGAGACTCAGATTGCTGGGCGTTTCGAGCCGATACCCCGAAGTTCAATCAGTCGGATTCGTTCAAGATTCTATTCGAAAAATCTTGCATTTCTTCGCATTAGTCTGTCAAAAATAACTCGATTAACAACTTCTCCCATCACAGTGAATGTTCTGGAGTCGCTCGGGACTCAGATTGCTGGGCGATTCGAGCCGATACCCCTAAGTTCAATCAGTCGGATTCGTTCAAGATTCTATTCGAAAAATCTTGCATTTCTTCGCATTAGTCTGTCAAAAATAACTCGATTAACAACTTCTCCCATCATAGTGAATATTCTGGAGTCGCTCGGGACTCAGATTGCTGGGCGATTCGAGCCGATACCCCGAAGTTCAATCAGTCGGCTTCGTTCAAGATTCTATTCGAAAAATCGTGCAATTCTTTGCATTAGTCTGTCAAAAATAACTCTATTAACAACTTCTCCCATCACAGTGAATGTTCTGGAGTGGCTCGAGACTCAGATTGCTGGGCGTTTCGAGCCGATATCCCAAAGTTCAATCAGTCGGCTTCGTTCAACATTCTATTCGAAAAATCTTGCATTTCTTTGCATTAGTCTGTCAAAAATAACTCGATTAACAACTTCTCCCATCACAGTGAATGTTCTGGAGTCGCTCGAGACTCAGATTTCTGGGCGTTTCGAGTCGATACCCCGAAGTTCAACCAGTCGGCTTCGTTCAAGATTCTATTCGAAAAATCGTGCAATTCTTTGCATTAGTCTGTCAAAAATAACTCGATTAAGAACTTCTCCCATCACAGTGAATATTCTGGAGTCGCTCGGGACTCAGATTGCTGGGCGATTCGAGCCGATACCCCGAAGTTCAATCAGTCGGCTTCGTTCAAGATTCTATTCGAAAAATCTTGCATTTCTTTGCATTAGTCTGTCAAAAATAACTCGATTAACAACTTCTCCCATCACAGTGAATGTTTTGGAGTCGCTCGAGACTCAAATTGCTGGGCGTTTCGAGCCGATACCCCGAAGTTCAATCAGTCGGCTTCGTTCAAGATTCTATTCGATAAATCGTGCAATTCTTTGCTTTAGTCTGTCAAAAATAACTCGATTAAGAACTTCACCCATCACAGTGAATGTTCTGGAGTCCCCCGGGACTCAGATTTCTGGTTGTTTCGAGTCGATATCCGAAAGTTCATTCTGTAGGCTTCGTTCAGCATTCTGTTCGAAAAAGCGTGTAATTCTTTGCATTAGTCGGTCAAAAATAACTCGATTAAGAACTTCACCCATCACAATGAATGTTCTGGAGTCGCTCGGGACTCAGATTGCTGGGCTTTTCGAGCCGATACCCCGAAGTTCAATCAGTCGGCTTCGTTCAATATTCTATTCAAAAAATCTTGCAATTCTTTGCATTAGTCTGTCAAAAATAACTCGATTAAGAACTTCTCCCATCACAGTGAATGTTCTGGAGTGGCTCGGGACTCAGATTGCTGGGCGTTTCGAGCCGATACCCGAAAGTTCATTCAGTAGGCTTCGTTCAACATTCTGTTCGAAAAAGCGTGTAATTCTTTGCATTAGTCTGTCAAAAATAACTCGATTAAGAACTTCTCCCATCACAGTGAATGTTCTGGAGTCGCTCGGGACTCAGATTGCTGGGCGTCTCGAGCCGATACCCCGAAGTTCAATCAGTCGGATTCGTTCAAGATTCTATTCGAAAAATCTTGCATTTCTTTGCATTAGTCTGTCAAAAATAACTCGATTAACAACTTCTCCCATCACAGTGAATGATCTGGAGTCGCCCGGGACTCAGATTTCTGGTCTATTAGTGTCGATACCCGAAAGTTCTATCAGTAGGCTTCGTTCAGCATTCTGTTCGAAAAAGCGTGTAATTCTTTGCATTAGTCGGTCAAAAATAACTCGATTAATAACTTCTCCCATCACAGTGAATGTTCTGGAGTCGCTCGAGACTCAGATTGCTGGGCGTTTCGAGCCGATACCCCGAAGTTCAATCAGTCAGCTTCGTTCAAGATTCTATTCGAAATATCTTGCATTTCTTTGCATTAGTCAGTCAAAAATAACTCGATTAAGAACTTCACCCATCACAGTGAATGATCTGGAGTCGCCCGGGACTCAGATTTCTGGTCGATTCGAGTCGATACTCGAAAGTTCGATCAGGAGGCTTTGTTCAGCATTCTGTTGGAAAAAGTGTGTAATTCTTTGCATTAGTCGGTCAAAAATAACTCGATTAACAACTTCTCCCATCACAATGAATGTTCTGGAGTCGCCCGGGACTCAGATTTCTGGTCGTTTCGAGTCGATACCCGAAAGTTCATTCAGTAGGCTTCGTTCAGCATTCTGTTCGAAAAAGCGTGTAATTCTTTACATTAGTCTGTCAAAAATAACTCGATTAAGAACTTCTCCCATCACAGTGAATGTTCTGGAGTCGCTCGGGACTCAGATTGCTGGGCGTCTCGAGCCGATACCCCGAAGTTCAATCAGTCGGCTTCGTTCAAGATTCTATTCGAAAAATCGTGCAATTCTTTGCATTAGTCTGTCAAAAATAACTCGATTAACAACTTCACCCATCACAGTGAATGATCTGGAGTCGCCCGGGACTCAGATTTCTGGTCGATTCGAGTCGATACTCGAAAGTTCGATCAGTAGGCTTTGTTCAGCATTCTGTTGGAAAAAGTGTGTAATTCTTTGCATTAGTCGGTCAAAAATAACTCGATTAACAACTTCTCCCATAACAATGAATGTTCTGGAGTCGCCCGGGACTCAGATTTCTGGTCGTTTCTAGTCGATACCCGAAAGTTCATTCACTAGGCTTCGTTCAGCATTCTGTTCAAAAAAGCGTGTAATTCTTTGCATTAGTCGGTCAAAAATAACTCGATTAATAACTTCTCCCATCACAGTGAATGTTCTGGAGTCGCTCGAGACTCAGATTGCTGGGCGTTTCGAGCCGATACCCCGAAGTTCAATCAGTCGGCTTCGTTCAAGATTCTATTCGAAATATCTTGCATTTCTTTGCATTAGTCGGTCAAAAATAACTCGATTAAGAACTTCACCCATCACAGTGAATGATCTGGAGTCGCCCGGGACTCAGATTTCTGGTCGATTCGAATCGATACTCGAAAGTTCGATCAGTAGGCTTTGTTCAGCATTCTGTTGGAAAAAGTGTGTAATTCTTTGCATTAGTCGGTCAAAAATAACTCGATTAACAACTTCTCCCAACACAATGAATGTTCTGGAGTCGCCCGGGACTCAGATTTCTGGTCGTTTCGAGTCGATTCCCGAAAGTTCATTCAGTAGGCTTCATTCAGCATTCTGTTCGAAAAAGCGTGTAATTCTTTGCATTAGTCTGTCAAAAATAACTCGATTAAGAACTTCTCCCATCACAGTGAATGTTCTGGAGTCGCTCGGGACTCAGATTGCTGGGCGTCTCGAGCCGATACCCCGAAGTTCAATCAGTCGGCTTCGTTCAAGATTCTATTCGAAAAATCGTGCAATTCTTTGCATTAGTCTGTCAAAAATAACTCGATTAACAACTTCACCCATCACAGTGAATGATCTGGAGTCGCCCGGGACTCAGATTTCTGGTCGATTCGAGTCGATACTCGAAAGTTCGATCAGTAGGCTTTGTTCAGCATTCTGTTGGAAAAAGTGTGTAATTCTTTGCATTAGTCGGTCAAAAATAACTCGATTAACAACTTCTCCCATCACAATGAATGTTCTGGAGTCGCCCGGGACTCAGATTTCTGGTCGTTTCTAGTCGATACCCGAAAGTTCATTCACTAGGCTTCGTTCAGCATTCTGTTCGAAAAAGCGTGTAATTCTTTAAATTAGTCGGTCAAAAATAACTCGATTAATAACTTCTCCCATCACAGTGAATGTTCTGGAGTCGCTCGAGACTCAGATTGCTGGGCGTTTCGAGCCGATACCCCGAAGTTCAATCAGTCGGCTTCGTTCAAGATTCTATTCGAAATATCTTGCATTTCTTTGCATTAGTCGGTCAAAAATAACTCGATTAAGAACTTCACCCATCACAGTGAATGATCTGGAGTCGCCCGGGACTCAGATTTCTGGTCGATTCGAGTCGATACTCGAAAGTTCGATCAGTAGGCTTTGTTCAGCATTCTGTTGGAAAAAGTGTGTAATTCTTTGCATTAGTCGGTCCAAAATAACTCGATTAACAACTTCTCCCATCACAATGAATGTTCTGGAGTCGCCCGGGACTCAGATTTCTGGTCGTTTCGAGTCGATACCCGAAAGTTCATTCAGTAGGCTTCGTTCAGCATTCTGTTCGAAAAAGCGTGTAATTCTTTGCATTAGTCTATCAAAAATAACTCGATTAAGAACTTCCCCCATCACAGTGAATGTTCTGGAGTCGCTCGGGACTCAGATTGCTGGGCGTCTCGAGCCGATACCCCGAAGTTCAATCAGTCGGATTCGTTCAAGATTCTATTCGAAAAATCTTGCATTTCTTTGCATTAGTCTGTCAAAAATAACTCGATTAACAACTTCTCCCATCACAGTGAATGATCTGGAGTCGCCCGGGACTCAGATTTCTGGTCTATTCGTGTCGATACCCGAAAGTTCTATCAGTAGGCTTCGTTCAGCATTCTGTTCGAAAAAGCGTGTAATTCTTTGCATTAGTCGGTCAAAAATAACTCGATTAATAACTTCTCCCATCACAGTGAATGTTCTGGAGTCGCTCGAGACTCAGATTGCTGGGCGTTTCGAGCCGATACCCCGAAGTTCAATCAGTCGGCTTCGTTCAAGATTCTATTCGAAATATCTTGCATTTCTTTGCATTAGTCGGTCAAAAATCACTCGATTAAGAACTTCACCCATCACAGTGAATGATCTGGAGTCGCCCGGGACTCAGATTTCTGGTCGATTCGAGTCGATACTCGAAAGTTCGATCAGTAGGCTTTGTTCAGCATTCTGTTGGAAAAAGTGTGTAATTCTTTGCATTAGTCGGTCAAAAATAACTCGATTAACAACTTCTCCCATAACAATGAATGTTCTGGAGTCGCCCGGGACTCAGATTTCTGGTCGTTTCTAGTCGATACCCGAAAGTTCATTCACTAGGCTTCGTTCAGCATTCTGTTCGAAAAAGCGTGTAATTCTTTGCATTAGTCGGTCAAAAATAACTCGATTAATAACTTCTCCCATCCCAGTGAATGTTCAGGAGTCGCTCGAGACTCAGATTGCTGGGCGTTTCGAGCCGATACCCCGAAGTTCAATCAGTCGGCTTCGTTCAAGATTCTATTCGAAATATCTTGCATTTTTTTGCATTAGTCGGTCAAAAATAACTCGATTAAGAACTTCACCCATCACAGTGAATGATCTGGAGTCGCCCGGGACTCAGATTTCTGGTCGATTCGAATCGATACTCGAAAGTTCGATCAGTAGGCTTTGTTCAGCATTCTGTTGGAAAAAGTGTGTAATTCTTTGCATTAGTCGGTCAAAAATAACTCGATTAACAACTTCTCCCAACACAATGAATGTTCTGGAGTCGCCCGGGACTCAGATTTCTGGTCGTTTCGAGTCGATACCCGAAAGTTCATTCAGTAGGCTTCGTTCAGCATTCTGTTCGAAAAAGCGTGTAATTCTTTGCATTAGTCTGTCAAAAATAACTCGATTAAGAACTTCTCCCATCACAGTGAATGTTCTGGAGTCGCTCGGGACTCAGATTGCTGGGCGTCTCGAGCCGATACCCCGAAGTTCAATCAGTCGGCTTCGTTCAAGATTCTATTCGAAAAATCGTGCAATTCTTTGCATTAGTCTGTCAAAAATAACTCGATTAACAACTTCACCCATCACAGTGAATGATCTGGAGTCGCCCGGGACTCAGATTTCTGGTCGATTCGAGTCGATACTCGAAACTTCGATCAGTAGGCTTTGTTCAGCATTCTGTTGGAAAAAGTGTGTAATTCTTTGCATTAGTCGGTCAAAAATAACTCGATTAACAACTTCTCCCATCACAATGAATGTTCTGGAGTCGCCCGGGACTCAGATTTCTGGTCGTTTCTAGTCGATACCCGAAAGTTCATTCACTAGGCTTCGTTCAGCATTCTGTTCGAAAAAGCGTGTAATTCTTTCCATTAGTCGGTCAAAAATAACTCGATTAATAACTTCTCCCATCACAGTGAATGTTCTGGAGTCGCTCGAGACTCAGATTGCTGGGCGTTTCGAGCCGATACCCCGAAGTTCAATCAGTCGGCTTCGTTCAAGATTCTATTCGAAATATCTTGCATTTCTTTGCATTAGTCGGTCAAAAATAACTCGATTAAGAACTTCACCCATCACAGTGAATGATCTGGAGTCGCCCGGGACTCAGATTTCTGGTCGATTCGAGTCGATACTCGAAAGTTCGATCAGTAGGCTTTGTTCAGCATTCTGTTGGAAAAAGTGTGTAATTCTTTGCATTAGTCGGTCCAAAATAACTCGATTAACAACTTCTCCCATCACAATGAATGTTCTGGAGTCGCCCGGGACTCAGATTTCTGGTCGTTTCGAGTCGATACCCGAAAGTTCATTCAGTAGGCTTCGTTCAGCATTCTGTTCGAAAAAGCGTGTAATTCTTTGCATTAGTCTGTCAAAAATAACTCGATTAAGAACTTCTCCCATCACAGTGAATGTTCTGGAGTCGCTCGGGACTCAGATTGCTGGGCGTCTCGAGCCGATACCCCGAAGTTCAATCAGTCGGCTTCGTTCAAGATTCTATTCGAAAAATCGTGCAATTCTTTGCATTAGTCTGTCAAAAATAACTCGATTAACAACTTCACCCATCACAGTGAATGATCTGGAGTCGCCCGGGACTCAGATTTCTGGTCGATTCGAGTCGATACTCGAAAGTTCGATCAGTAGGCTTTGTTCAGCATTCTGTTGGAAAAAGTGTGTAATTCTTTGCATTAGTCGGTCAAAAATAACTCGATTAACAACTTCTCCCATCACAATGAATGTTCTGGAGTCGCCCGGGACTCAGATTTCTGGTCGATTCGAGTCGATACTCGAAAGTTCGATCAGTAGGCTTTGTTCAGCATTCTGTTGGAAAAAGTGTGTAATTCTTTGCATTAGTCGGTCAAAAATAACTCGATTAACAACTTCTCCCATCACAATGAATGTTCTGGAGTAGCCCGGGACTCAGATTTCTGGTCGTTTCTAGTCGATACCCGAAAGTTCATTCACTAGGCTTCGTTCAGCATTCTGTTCGAAAAAGCGTGTAATTCTTTGCATTAGTCGGTCAAAAATAACTCGATTAATAACTTCTCCCATCACAGTGAATGTTCTGGAGTCGCTCGAGACTCAGATTGCCGGGCGTTTCGAGCCGATACCCCGAAGTTCAATCAGTCGGCTTCGTTCAAGATTCTATTCGAAATATCTTGCATTTCTTTGCATTAGTCGGTCAAAAATCACTCGATTAAGAACTTCACCCATCACAGTGAATGATCTGGAGTCGCCCGGGACTCAGATTTCTGGTCGATTCGAGTCGATACTCGAAAGTTCGATCAGTAGGCTTTGTTCAGCATTCTGTTGGAAAAAGTGTGTAATTCTTTGCATTAGTCGGTCAAAAATAACTCGATTAACAACTTCTCCCATAACAATGAATGTTCTGGAGTCGCCCGGGACTCAGATTTCTGGTCGTTTCTAGTCGATACCCGAAAGTTCATTCACTAGGCTTCGTTCAGCATTCTGTTCGAAAAAGCGTGTAATTCTTTGCATTAGTCGGTCAAAAATAACTCGATTAATAACTTCTCCCATCCCAGTGAATGTTCTGGAGTCGCTCGAGACTCAGATTGCTGGGCGTTTCGAGCCGATACCCCGAAGTTCAATCAGTCGGCTTCGTTCAAGATTCTATTCGAAATATCTTGCATTTTTTTGCATTAGTCGGTCAAAAATAACTCGATTAAGAACTTCACCCATCACAGTGAATGATCTGGAGTCGCCCGGGACTCAGATTTCTGGTCGATTAGAGTCGATACTCGAAAGTTCGATCAGTAGGCTTTGTTCAGCATTCTGTTGGAAAAAGTGTGTAATTCTTTGCATTAGTCGGTCAAAAATAACTCGATTAACAACTTCTCCCATCACAATGAATGTTCTGGAGTCGCTCGGGACTCAGATTGCTGGGCGTCTCGAGCCGATACCCCGAAGTTCAATCAGTCGGATTCGTTCAAGATTCTATTCGAAAAATCTTGCATTTCTTTGCATTAGTCTGTCAAAAATAACTCGATTAACAACTTCTCCCATCACAGTGAATGATCTGGAGTCGCCCGGGACTCAGATTTCTGGTCTATTCGTGTCGATACCCGAAAGTTCTATCAGTAGGCTTCGTTCAGCATTCTGTTCGAAAAAGCGTGTAATTCTTTGCATTAGTCGGTCAAAAATAACTCGATTAATAACTTCTCCCATCACAGTGAATGTTCTGGAGTCGCTCGAGACTCAGATTGCTGGGCGTTTCGAGCCGATACCCCGAAGTTCAATCAGTCGGCTTCGTTCAAGATTCTATTCGAAATATCTTGCATTTCTTTGCATTAGTCGGTCAAAAATCACTCGATTAAGAACTTCACCCATCACAGTGAATGATCTGGAGTCGCCCGGGACTCAGATTTCTGGTCGATTCGAGTCGATACTCGAAAGTTCGATCAGTAGGCTTTGTTCAGCATTCTGTTGGAAAAAGTGTGTAATTCTTTGCATTAGTCGGTCAAAAATAACTCGATTAACAACTTCTCCCATAACAATGAATGTTCTGGAGTCGCCCGGGACTCAGATTTCTGGTCGTTTCTAGTCGATACCCGAAAGTTCATTCACTAGGCTTCGTTCAGCATTCTGTTCGAAAAAGCGTGTAATTCTTTGCATTAGTCGGTCAAAAATAACTCGATTAATAACTTCTCCCATCCCAGTGAATGTTCAGGAGTCGCTCGAGACTCAGATTGCTGGGCGTTTCGAGCCGATACCCCGAAGTTCAATCAGTCGGCTTCGTTCAAGATTCTATTCGAAATATCTTGCATTTTTTTGCATTAGTCGGTCAAAAATAACTCGATTAAGAACTTCACCCATCACAGTGAATGATCTGGAGTCGCCCGGGACTCAGATTTCTGGTCGATTCGAATCGATACTCGAAAGTTCGATCAGTAGGCTTTGTTCAGCATTCTGTTGGAAAAAGTGTGTAATTCTTTGCATTAGTCGGTCAAAAATAACTCGATTAACAACTTCTCCCAACACAATGAATGTTCTGGAGTCGCCCGGGACTCAGATTTCTGGTCGTTTCGAGTCGATACCCGAAAGTTCATTCAGTAGGCTTCGTTCAGCATTCTGTTCGAAAAAGCGTGTAATTCTTTGCATTAGTCTGTCAAAAATAACTCGATTAAGAACTTCTCCCATCACAGTGAATGTTCTGGAGTCGCTCGGGACTCAGATTGCTGGGCGTCTCGAGCCGATACCCCGAAGTTCAATCAGTCGGCTTCGTTCAAGATTCTATTCGAAAAATCGTGCAATTCTTTGCATTAGTCTGTCAAAAATAACTCGATTAACAACTTCACCCATCACAGTGAATGATCTGGAGTCGCCCGGGACTCAGATTTCTGGTCGATTCGAGTCGATACTCGAAACTTCGATCAGTAGGCTTTGTTCAGCATTCTGTTGGAAAAAGTGTGTAATTCTTTGCATTAGTCGGTCAAAAATAACTCGATTAACAACTTCTCCCATCACAATGAATGTTCTGGAGTCGCCCGGGACTCAGATTTCTGGTCGTTTCTAGTCGATACCCGAAAGTTCATTCACTAGGCTTCGTTCAGCATTCTGTTCGAAAAAGCGTGTAATTCTTTCCATTAGTCGGTCAAAAATAACTCGATTAATAACTTCTCCCATCACAGTGAATGTTCTGGAGTCGCTCGAGACTCAGATTGCTGGGCGTTTCGAGCCGATACCCCGAAGTTCAATCAGTCGGCTTCGTTCAAGATTCTATTCGAAATATCTTGCATTTCTTTGCATTAGTCGGTCAAAAATAACTCGATTAAGAACTTCACCCATCACAGTGAATGATCTGGAGTCGCCCGGGACTCAGATTTCTGGTCGATTCGAGTCGATACTCGAAAGTTCGATCAGTAGGCTTTGTTCAGCATTCTGTTGGAAAAAGTGTGTAATTCTTTGCATTAGTCGGTCCAAAATAACTCGATTAACAACTTCTCCCATCACAATGAATGTTCTGGAGTCGCCCGGGACTCAGATTTCTGGTCGTTTCGAGTCGATACCCGAAAGTTCATTCAGTAGGCTTCGTTCAGCATTCTGTTCGAAAAAGCGTGTAATTCTTTGCATTAGTCTGTCAAAAATAACTCGATTAAGAACTTCTCCCATCACAGTGAATGTTCTGGAGTCGCTCGGGACTCAGATTGCTGGGCGTCTCGAGCCGATACCCCGAAGTTCAATCAGTCGGCTTCGTTCAAGATTCTATTCGAAAAATCGTGCAATTCTTTGCATTAGTCTGTCAAAAATAACTCGATTAACAACTTCACCCATCACAGTGAATGATCTGGAGTCGCCCGGGACTCAGATTTCTGGTCGATTCGAGTCGATACTCGAAAGTTCGATCAGTAGGCTTTGTTCAGCATTCTGTTGGAAAAAGTGTGTAATTCTTTGCATTAGTCGGTCAAAAATAACTCGATTAACAACTTCTCCCATCACAATGAATGTTCTGGAGTCGCCCGGGACTCAGATTTCTGGTCGTTTCTAGTCGATACCCGAAAGTTCATTCACTAGGCTTCGTTCAGCATTCTGTTCGAAAAAGCGTGTAATTCTTTCCATTAGTCGGTCAAAAATAACTCGATTAATAACTTCTCCCATCACAGTGAATGTTCTGGAGTCGCTCGAGACTCAGATTGCTGGGCGTTTCGAGCCGATACCCCGAAGTTCAATCAGTCGGCTTCGTTCAAGATTCTATTCGAAATATCTTGCATTTCTTTGCATTAGTCGGTCAAAAATAACTCGATTAAGAACTTCACCCATCACAGTGAATGATCTGGAGTCGCCCGGGACTCAGATTTCTGGTCGATTCGAGTCGATACTCGAAAGTTCGATCAGTAGGCTTTGTTCAGCATTCTGTTGGAAAAAGTGTGTAATTCTTTGCATTAGTCGGTCAAAAATAACTCGATTAACAACTTCTCCCATCACAATGAATGTTCTGGAGTCGCCCGGGACTCAGATTTCTGGTCGATTCGAGTCGATACTCGAAAGTTCGATCAGTAGGCTTTGTTCAGCATTCTGTTGGAAAAAGTGTGTAATTCTTTGCATTAGTCGGTCAAAAATAACTCGATTAACAACTTCTCCCATCACAATGAATGTTCTGGAGTAGCCCGGGACTCAGATTTCTGGTCGTTTCTAGTCGATACCCGAAAGTTCATTCACTAGGCTTCGTTCAGCATTCTGTTCGAAAAAGCGTGTAATTCTTTGCATTAGTCGGTCAAAAATAACTCGATTAATAACTTCTCCCATCACAGTGAATGTTCTGGAGTCGCTCGAGACTCAGATTGCCGGGCGTTTCGAGCCGATACCCCGAAGTTCAATCAGTCGGCTTCGTTCAAGATTCTATTCGAAATATCTTGCATTTCTTTGCATTAGTCGGTCAAAAATCACTCGATTAAGAACTTCACCCATCACAGTGAATGATCTGGAGTCGCCCGGGACTCAGATTTCTGGTCGATTCGAGTCGATACTCGAAAGTTCGATCAGTAGGCTTTGTTCAGCATTCTGTTGGAAAAAGTGTGTAATTCTTTGCATTAGTCGGTCAAAAATAACTCGATTAACAACTTCTCCCATAACAATGAATGTTCTGGAGTCGCCCGGGACTCAGATTTCTGGTCGTTTCTAGTCGATACCCGAAAGTTCATTCACTAGGCTTCGTTCAGCATTCTGTTCGAAAAAGCGTGTAATTCTTTGCATTAGTCGGTCAAAAATAACTCGATTAATAACTTCTCCCATCCCAGTGAATGTTCTGGAGTCGCTCGAGACTCAGATTGCTGGGCGTTTCGAGCCGATACCCCGAAGTTCAATCAGTCGGCTTCGTTCAAGATTCTATTCGAAATATCTTGCATTTCTTTGCATTAGTCGGTCAAAAATAACTCGATTAAGAACTTCACCCATCACAGTGAATGATCTGGAGTCGCCCGGGACTCAGATTTCTGGTCGATTCGAATCGATACTCGAAAGTTCGATCAGTAGGCTTTGTTCAGCATTCTGTTGGAAAAAGTGTGTAATTCTTTGCATTAGTCGGTCAAAAATAACTCGATTAACAACTTCTCCCAACACAATGAATGTTCTGGAGTCGCCCGGGACTCAGATTTCTGGTCGTTTCGAGTCGATACCCGAAAGTTCATTCAGTAGGCTTCGTTCAGCATTCTGTTCGAAAAAGCGTGTAATTCTTTGCATTAGTCTGTCAAAAATAACTCGATTAAGAACTTCTCCCATCACAGTGAATGTTCTGGAGTCGCTCGGGACTCAGATTGCTGGGCGTCTCGAGCCGATACCCCGAAGTTCAATCAGTCGGCTTCGTTCAAGATTCTATTCGAAAAATCGTGCAATTTTTTGCATTAGTCTGTCAAAAATAACTCGATTAACAACTTCACCCATCACAGTGAATGATCTGGAGTCGCCCGGGACTCAGATTTCTGGTCGATTCGAGTCGATACTCGAAACTTCGATCAGTAGGCTTTGTTCAGCATTCTGTTGGAAAAAGTGTGTAATTCTTTGCATTAGTCGGTCAAAAATAACTCGATTAACAACTTCTCCCATCACAATGAATGTTCTGGAGTCGCCCGGGACTCAGATTTCTGGTCGTTTCTAGTCGATACCCGAAAGTTCATTCACTAGGCTTCGTTCAGCATTCTGTTCGAAAAAGCGTGTAATTCTTTGCATTAGTCGGTCAAAAATAACTCGATTAATAACTTCTCCCATCACAGTGAATGTTCTGGAGTCGCTCGAGACTCAGATTGCTGGGCGTTTCGAGCCGATACCCCGAAGTTCAATCAGTCGGCTTCGTTCAAGATTCTATTCGAGATATCTTGCATTTCTTTGCATTAGTCGGTCAAAAATAACTCGATTAAGAACCTCACCCATCACAGTGAATGATCTGGAGTCGCCCGGGACTCAGATTTCTGGTCGATTCGAGTCGATACACGAAAGTTCGATCAATAGGCTTCGTTCAGCATTCTGTTCGAAAAAGCGTGTAATTCTTTGCATTAGTCGGTCAAAAATAACTCGATTAACAACTTCTCCCATCACAATGAATGTTCTGGAGTCGCCCGGGACTCAGATTTCTGGTCGTTTCGAGTCGATACCCGAAAGTTCATTCAGTAGGCTTCGTTCAGCATTCTGTTCGAAAAAGCGTGTAATTCTTTGCATTAGTCTGTCAAAAATAACTCGATTAAGAACTTCTCCCATCACAGTGAATGTTCTGGAGTTGCTCGGGACTCAGATTTTTGGGCGTCTCGAGCCGATACCCCGAAGTTCAATCAGTCGGCTTCGTTCAAGATTCTATTCGAAAAATCGTGCAATTCTTTGCATTAGTCTGTCAAAAATAACTCGATTAACAACTTCACCCATCACAGTGAATGATCTGGAGTCGCCCGGGACTCAGATTTCTGGTCGATTCGAGTCGATACTCGAAACTTCGATCAGTAGGCTTTGTTCAGCATTCTGTTGGAAAAAGTGTGTAATTCTTTGCATTAGTCGGTCAAAAATAACTCGATTAACAACTTCTCCCATCACAATGAATGTTCTGGAGTCGCCCGGGACTCAGATTTCTGGTCGTTTCTAGTCGATACCCGAAAGTTCATTCACTAGGCTTCGTTCAGCATTCTGTTCGAAAAAGCGTGTAATTCTTTCCATTAGTCGGTCAAAAATAACTCGATTAATAACTTCTCCCATCACAGTGAATGTTCTGGAGTCGCTCGAGACTCAGATTGCTGGGCGTTTCGAGCCGATACCCCGAAGTTCAATCAGTCGGCTTCGTTCAAGATTCTATTCGAAATATCTTGCATTTCTTTGCATTAGTCGGTCAAAAATAACTCGATTAAGAACTTCACCCATCACAGTGAATGATCTGGAGTCGCCCGGGACTCAGATTTCTGGTCGATTCGAGTCGATACTCGAAAGTTCGATCAGTAGGCTTTGTTCAGCATTCTGTTGGAAAAAGTGTGTAATTCTTTGCATTAGTCGGTCCAAAATAACTCGATTAACAACTTCTCCCATCACAATGAATGTTCTGGAGTCGCCCGGGACTCAGATTTCTGGTCGTTTCGAGTCGATACCCGAAAGTTCATTCAGTAGGCTTCGTTCAGCATTTTGTTCGAAAAAGCGTGTAATTCTTTGCATTAGTCTGTCAAAAATAACTCGATTAAGAACTTCCCCCATCACAGTGAATGTTCTGGAGTCGCTCGGGACTCAGATTGCTGGGCGTCTCGAGCCGATACCCCGAAGTTCAATCAGTCGGATTCGTTCAAGATTCTATTCGAAAAATCTTGCATTTCTTTGCATTAGTCTGTCAAAAATAACTCGATTAACAACTTCTCCCATCACAGTGAATGATCTGGAGTCGCCCGGGACTCAGATTTCTGGTCTATTCGTGTCGATACCCGAAAGTTCTATCAGTAGGCTTCGTTCAGCATTCTGTTCGAAAAAGCGTGTAATTCTTTGCATTAGTCGGTCAAAAATAACTCGATTAATAACTTCTCCCAACACAGTGAATGTTCTGGAGTCGCTCGAGACTCAGATTGCTGGGCGTTTCGAGCCGATACCCCGAAGTTCAATCAGTCGGCTTCGTTCAAGATTCTATTCGAAATATCTTGCATTTCTTTGCATTAGTCGGTCAAAAATAACTCGATTAAGAACTTCACCCATCACAGTGAATGATCTGGAGTCGCCCGGGACTCAGATTTCTGGTCGATTCGAGTCGATACTCGAAAGTTCGATCAGGAGGCTTTGTTCAGCATTCTGTTGGAAAAAGTGTGTAATTCTTTGCATTAGTCGATCAAAAATAACTCGATTAACAACTTCTCCCATCACAATGAATGTTCTGGAGTCGCCCGGGACTCAGATTTCTGGTCGTTTCGAGTCGATACCCGAAAGTTCATTCAGTAGGCTTCGTTCTGCATTCTGTTCGAAAAAGCGTGTAATTCTTTACATTAGTCTGTCAAAAATAACTCGATTAAGAACTTCTCCCATCACAGTGAATGTTCTGGAGTCGCTCGGGACTCAGATTGCTGGGCGTCTCGAGCCGATACCCCGAAGTTCAATCAGTCGGCTTCGTTCAAGATTCTATTCGAAAAATCGTGCAATTCTTTGCATTAGTCTGTCAAAAATAACTCGATTAACAACTTCACCCATCACAGTGAATGATCTGGAGTCGCCCGGGACTCAGATTTCTGGTCGATTCGAGTCGATACTCGAAAGTTCGATCAGTAGGCTTTGTTCAGCATTCTGTTGGAAAAAGTGTGTAATTCTTTGCATTAGTCGGTCAAAAATAACTCGATTAACAACTTCTCCCATCACAATGAATGTTCTGGAGTCGCCCGGGACTCAGATTTCTGGTCGTTTCTAGTCGATACCCGAAAGTTCATTCACTAGGCTTCGTTCAGCATTCTGTTCGAAAAAGCGTGTAATTCTTTCCATTAGTCGGTCAAAAATAACTCGATTAATAACTTCTCCCATCACAGTGAATGTTCTGGAGTCGCTCGAGACTCAGATTGCTGGGCGTTTCGAGCCGATACCCCGAAGTTCAATCAGTCGGCTTCGTTCAAGATTCTATTCGAAATATCTTGCATTTCTTTGCATTAGTCGGTCAAAAATAACTCGATTAAGAACTTCACCCATCACAGTGAATGATCTGGAGTCGCCCGGGACTCAGATTTCTGGTCGATTCGAGTCGATACTCGAAAGTTCGATCAGTAGGCTTTGTTCAGCATTCTGTTGGAAAAAGTGTGTAATTCTTTGCATTAGTCGGTCCAAAATAACTCGATTAACAACTTCTCCCATCACAATGAATGTTCTGGAGTCGCCCGGGACTCAGATTTCTGGTCGTTTCGAGTCGATACCCGAAAGTTCATTCACTAGGCTTCGTTCAGCATTCTGTTCGAAAAAGCGTGTAATTCTTTCCATTAGTCGGTCAAAAATAACTCGATTAATAACTTATCCCATCACAGTGAATGTTCTGGAGTCGCTCGAGACTCAGATTGCTGGGCGTTTCGAGCCGATACCCCGAAGTTCAATCAGTCGGCTTCGTTCAAGATTCTATTCGAAATATCTTGCATTTCTTTGCATTAGTCGAACAAAAATAACTCGATTAAGAACTTCACCCATCACAGTGAATGATCTGGAGTCGCCCGGGACTCAGATTTCTGGTCGATTCGAGTCGATACTCGAAAGTTCGATCAGTAGGCTTTGTTCAGCATTCTGTTGGAAAAAGTGTGTAATTCTTTGCATTAGTCGGTCCAAAATAACTCGATTAACAACTTCTCCCATCACAATGAATGTTCTGGAGTCGCCCGGGACTCAGATTTGTGGTCGTTTCGAGTCGATACCCGAAAGTTCATTCAGTAGGCTTCGTTCAGCATTCTGTTCGAAAAAGCGTGTAATTCTTTGCATTAGTCTGTCAAAAATAACTCGATTAAGAACTTCTCCCATCACAGTGAATGTTCTGGAGTCGCTCGGGACTCAGATTGCTGGGCGTCTCGAGCCGATACCCCGAAGTTCAATCAGTCGGCTTCGTTCAAGATTCTATTCGAAAAATCGTGCAATTCTTTGCATTAGTCTGTCAAAAATAACTCGATTAACAACTTCACCCATCACAGTGAATGATCTGGAGTCGCCCGGGACTCAGATTTCTGGTCGATTCGAGTCGATACTCGAAAGTTCGATCAGTAGGCTTTGTTCAGCATTCTGTTGGAAAAAGTGTGTAATTCTTTGCATTAGTCGGTCAAAAATAACTCGATTAACAACTTCTCCCATCACAATGAATGTTCTGGAGTCGCCCGGGACTCAGATTTCTGGTCGTTTCGAGTCGATACCCTAAAGTTCATTCAGTAGGCTTCGTTCAGCATTCTGTTCGAAAAAGCGTGTAATTCTTTGCATTAGTCTGTCAAAAATAACTCGATTAAGAACTTCTCCCATCACAGTGAATGTTCTGGAGTCGCTCGGTACTCAGATTGCTGGGCGTCTCGAGCCGATACCCCGAAGTTCAATCAGTCGGCTTCGTTCAAGATTATATTCGAAAAATCGTGCAATTCTTTGCATTAGTCTGTCAAAAATAACTCGATTAACAACTTCACCCATCACAGTGAATGATCTGGAGTCGCCCGGGACTCAGATTTCTGGTCGATTCGAGTCGATACTCGAAAGTTCGATCAGTAGGCTTTGTTCAGCATTCTGTTGGAAAAAGTGTGTAATTCTTTGCATTAGTCGGTCAAAAATAACTCGATTAACAACTTCTCCCATCACAATGAATGTTCTGGAGTAGCCCGGGACTCAGATTTCTGGTCGTTTCTAGTCGATACCCGAAAGTTCATTCACTAGGCTTCGTTCAGCATTCTGTTCGAAAAAGCGTGTAATTCTTTGCATTAGTCGGTCAAAAATAACTCGATTAATAACTTCTCCCATCACAGTGAATGTTCTGGAGTCGCTCGAGACTCAGATTGCCGGGCGTTTCGAGCCGATACCCCGAAGTTCAATCAGTCGGCTTCGTTCAAGATTCTAATCGAAATATCTTGCATTTCTTTGCATTAGTCGGTCAAAAATCACTCGATTAAGAACTTCACCCATCACAGTGAATGATCTGGAGTCGCCCGGGACTCAGATTTCTGGTCGATTCGAGTCGATACTCGAAAGTTCGATCAGTAGGCTTTGTTCAGCATTCTGTTGGAAAAAGTGTGTAATTCTTTGCATTAGTCGGTCAAAAATAACTCGATTAACAACTTCTCCCATAACAATGAATGTTCTGGAGTCGCCCGGGACTCAGATTTCTGGTCGTTTCTAGTCGATACCCGAAAGTTCATTCACTAGGCTTCGTTCAGCATTCTGTTCGAAAAAGCGTGTAATTCTTTCCATTAGTCGGTCAAAAATAACTCGATTAATAACTTCTCCCATCACAGTGAATGTTCTGGAGTCGCTCGAGACTCAGATTGCTGGGCGTTTCGAGCCGATACCCCGAAGTTCAATCAGTCGGCTTCGTTCAAGATTCTATTCGAAATATCTTGCATTTCTTTGCATTAGTCGGTCAAAAATAACTCGATTAAGAACTTCACCCATCACAGTGAATGATCTGGAGTCGCCCGGGACTCAGATTTCTGGTCGATTCGAGTCGATACTCGAAAGTTCGATCAGTAGGCTTTGTTCAGCATTCTGTTGGAAAAAGTGTGTAATTCTTTGCATTAGTCGGTCCAAAATAACTCGATTAACAACTTCTCCCATCACAATGAATGTTCTGGAGTCGCCCGGGACTCAGATTTCTGGTCGTTTCGAGTCGATACCCGAAAGTTCATTCAGTAGGCTTCGTTCAGCATTTTGTTCGAAAAAGCGTGTAATTCTTTGCATTAGTCTGTCAAAAATAACTCGATTAAGAACTTCCCCCATCACAGTGAATGTTCTGGAGTCGCTCGGGACTCAGATTGCTGGGCGTCTCGAGCCGATACCCCGAAGTTCAATCAGTCGGATTCGTTCAAGATTCTATTCGAAAAATCTTGCATTTCTTTGCATTAGTCTGTCAAAAATAACTCGATTAACAACTTCTCCCATCACAGTGAATGATCTGGAGTCGCCCGGGACTCAGATTTCTGGTCTATTCGTGTCGATACCCGAAAGTTCTATCAGTAGGCTTCGTTCAGCATTCTGTTCGAAAAAGCGTGTAATTCTTTGCATTAGTCGGTCAAAAATAACTCGATTAATAACTTCTCCCAACACAGTGAATGTTCTGGAGTCGCTCGAGACTCAGATTGCTGGGCGTTTCGAGCCGATACCCCGAAGTTCAATCAGTCGGCTTCGTTCAAGATTCTATTCGAAATATCTTGCATTTCTTTGCATTAGTCGGTCAAAAATAACTCGATTAAGAACTTCACCCATCACAGTGAATGATCTGGAGTCGCCCGGGACTCAGATTTCTGGTCGATTCGAGTCGATACTCGAAAGTTCGATCAGGAGGCTTTGTTCAGCATTCTGTTGGAAAAAGTGTGTAATTCTTTGCATTAGTCGATCAAAAATAACTCGATTAACAACTTCTCCCATCACAATGAATGTTCTGGAGTCGCCCGGGACTCAGATTTCTGGTCGTTTCGAGTCGATACCCGAAAGTTCATTCAGTAGGCTTCGTTCTGCATTCTGTTCGAAAAAGCGTGTAATTCTTTACATTAGTCTGTCAAAAATAACTCGATTAAGAACTTCTCCCATCACAGTGAATGTTCTGGAGTCGCTCGGGACTCAGATTGCTGGGCGTCTCGAGCCGATACCCCGAAGTTCAATCAGTCGGCTTCGTTCAAGATTCTATTCGAAAAATCGTGCAATTCTTTGCATTAGTCTGTCAAAAATAACTCGATTAACAACTTCACCCATCACAGTGAATGATCTGGAGTCGCCCGGGACTCAGATTTCTGGTCGATTCGAGTCGATACTCGAAAGTTCGATCAGTAGGCTTTGTTCAGCATTCTGTTGGAAAAAGTGTGTAATTCTTTGCATTAGTCGGTCAAAAATAACTCGATTAACAACTTCTCCCATCACAATGAATGTTCTGGAGTCGCCCGGGACTCAGATTTCTGGTCGTTTCTAGTCGATACCCGAAAGTTCATTCACTAGGCTTCGTTCAGCATTCTGTTCGAAAAAGCGTGTAATTCTTTCCATTAGTCGGTCAAAAATAACTCGATTAATAACTTCTCCCATCACAGTGAATGTTCTGGAGTCGCTCGAGACTCAGATTGCTGGGCGTTTCGAGCCGATACCCCGAAGTTCAATCAGTCGGCTTCGTTCAAGATTCTATTCGAAATATCTTGCATTTCTTTGCATTAGTCGGTCAAAAATAACTCGATTAAGAACTTCACCCATCACAGTGAATGATCTGGAGTCGCCCGGGACTCAGATTTCTGGTCGATTCGAGTCGATACTCGAAAGTTCGATCAGTAGGCTTTGTTCAGCATTCTGTTGGAAAAAGTGTGTAATTCTTTGCATTAGTCGGTCCAAAATAACTCGATTAACAACTTCTCCCATCACAATGAATGTTCTGGAGTCGCCCGGGACTCAGATTTCTGGTCGTTTCGAGTCGATACCCGAAAGTTCATTCACTAGGCTTCGTTCAGCATTCTGTTCGAAAAAGCGTGTAATTCTTTCCATTAGTCGGTCAAAAATAACTCGATTAATAACTTATCCCATCACAGTGAATGTTCTGGAGTCGCTCGAGACTCAGATTGCTGGGCGTTTCGAGCCGATACCCCGAAGTTCAATCAGTCGGCTTCGTTCAAGATTCTATTCGAAATATCTTGCATTTCTTTGCATTAGTCGAACAAAAATAACTCGATTAAGAACTTCACCCATCACAGTGAATGATCTGGAGTCGCCCGGGACTCAGATTTCTGGTCGATTCGAGTCGATACTCGAAAGTTCGATCAGTAGGCTTTGTTCAGCATTCTGTTGGAAAAAGTGTGTAATTCTTTGCATTAGTCGGTCCAAAATAACTCGATTAACAACTTCTCCCATCACAATGAATGTTCTGGAGTCGCCCGGGACTCAGATTTGTGGTCGTTTCGAGTCGATACCCGAAAGTTCATTCAGTAGGCTTCGTTCAGCATTCTGTTCGAAAAAGCGTGTAATTCTTTGCATTAGTCTGTCAAAAATAACTCGATTAAGAACTTCTCCCATCACAGTGAATGTTCTGGAGTCGCTCGGGACTCAGATTGCTGGGCGTCTCGAGCCGATACCCCGAAGTTCAATCAGTCGGCTTCGTTCAAGATTCTATTCGAAAAATCGTGCAATTCTTTGCATTAGTCTGTCAAAAATAACTCGATTAACAACTTCACCCATCACAGTGAATGATCTGGAGTCGCCCGGGACTCAGATTTCTGGTCGATTCGAGTCGATACTCGAAAGTTCGATCAGTAGGCTTTGTTCAGCATTCTGTTGGAAAAAGTGTGTAATTCTTTGCATTAGTCGGTCAAAAATAACTCGATTAACAACTTCTCCCATCACAATGAATGTTCTGGAGTCGCCCGGGACTCAGATTTCTGGTCGTTTCGAGTCGATACCCTAAAGTTCATTCAGTAGGCTTCGTTCAGCATTCTGTTCGAAAAAGCGTGTAATTCTTTGCATTAGTCTGTCAAAAATAACTCGATTAAGAACTTCTCCCATCACAGTGAATGTTCTGGAGTCGCTCGGTACTCAGATTGCTGGGCGTCTCGAGCCGATACCCCGAAGTTCAATCAGTCGGCTTCGTTCAAGATTATATTCGAAAAATCGTGCAATTCTTTGCATTAGTCTGTCAAAAATAACTCGATTAACAACTTCACCCATCACAGTGAATGATCTGGAGTCGCCCGGGACTCAGATTTCTGGTCGATTCGAGTCGATACTCGAAAGTTCGATCAGTAGGCTTTGTTCAGCATTCTGTTGGAAAAAGTGTGTAATTCTTTGCATTAGTCGGTCAAAAATAACTCGATTAACAACTTCTCCCATCACAATGAATGTTCTGGAGTAGCCCGGGACTCAGATTTCTGGTCGTTTCTAGTCGATACCCGAAAGTTCATTCACTAGGCTTCGTTCAGCATTCTGTTCGAAAAAGCGTGTAATTCTTTGCATTAGTCGGTCAAAAATAACTCGATTAATAACTTCTCCCATCACAGTGAATGTTCTGGAGTCGCTCGAGACTCAGATTGCCGGGCGTTTCGAGCCGATACCCCGAAGTTCAATCAGTCGGCTTCGTTCAAGATTCTAATCGAAATATCTTGCATTTCTTTGCATTAGTCGGTCAAAAATCACTCGATTAAGAACTTCACCCATCACAGTGAATGATCTGGAGTCGCCCGGGACTCAGATTTCTGGTCGATTCGAGTCGATACTCGAAAGTTCGATCAGTAGGCTTTGTTCAGCATTCTGTTGGAAAAAGTGTGTAATTCTTTGCATTAGTCGGTCAAAAATAACTCGATTAACAACTTCTCCCATAACAATGAATGTTCTGGAGTCGCCCGGGACTCAGATTTCTGGTCGTTTCTAGTCGATACCCGAAAGTTCATTCACTAGGCTTCGTTCAGCATTCTGTTCGAAAAAGCGTGTAATTCTTTGCATTAGTCGGTCAAAAATAACTCGATTAATAACTTCTACCATCCCAGTGAATGTTCTGGAGTCGCTCGAGACTCAGATTGCTGGGCGTTTCGAGCCGATACCCCGAAGTTCAATCAGTCGGCTTCGTTCAAGATTCTATTCGAAATATCTTGCATTTCTTTGCATTAGTCGGTCAAAAATAACTCGATTAAAAACTTCACCCATCACAGTGAATGATCTGGAGTCGCCCGGGACTCAGATTTCTGGTCGATTCGAGTCGATACTCGAAAGTTCGATCAGGAGGCTTTGTTCAGCATTCTGTTGGAAAAAGTGTGTAATTCTTTGCATTAGTCGATCAAAAATAACTCGATTAACAACTTCTCCCATCACAATGAATGTTCTGGAGTCGCCCGGGACTCAGATTTCTGGTCGTTTCGAGTCGATACCCGAAAGTTCATTCAGTAGGCTTCGTTCTGCATTCTGTTCGAAAAAGCGTGTAATTCTTTACATTAGTCTGTCAAAAATAACTCGATTAAGAACTTCTCCCATCACAGTGAATGTTCTGGAGTCGCTCGGGACTCAGATTGCTGGGCGTCTCGAGCCGATACCCCGAAGTTCAATCAGTCGGCTTCGTTCAAGATTCTATTCGAAAAATCGTGCAATTCTTTGCATTAGTCTGTCAAAAATAACTCGATTAACAACTTCACCCATCACAGTGAATGATCTGGAGTCGCCCGGGACTCAGATTTCTGGTCGATTCGAGTCGATACTCGAAAGTTCGATCAGTAGGCTTTGTTCAGCATTCTGTTGGAAAAAGTGTGTAATTCTTTGCATTAGTCGGTCAAAAATAACTCGATTAACAACTTCTCCCATCACAATGAATGTTCTGGAGTCGCCCGGGACTCAGATTTCTGGTCGTTTCTAGTCGATACCCGAAAGTTCATTCACTAGGCTTCGTTCAGCATTCTGTTCGAAAAAGCGTGTAATTCTTTCCATTAGTCGGTCAAAAATAACTCGATTAATAACTTCTCCCATCACAGTGAATGTTCTGGAGTCGCTCGAGACTCAGATTGCTGGGCGTTTCGAGCCGATACCCCGAAGTTCAATCAGTCGGCTTCGTTCAAGATTCTATTCGAAATATCTTGCATTTCTTTGCATTAGTCGGTCAAAAATAACTCGATTAAGAACTTCACCCATCACAGTGAATGATCTGGAGTCGCCCGGGACTCAGATTTCTGGTCGATTCGAGTCGATACTCGAAAGTTCGATCAGTAGGCTTTGTTCAGCATTCTGTTGGAAAAAGTGTGTAATTCTTTGCATTAGTCGGTCCAAAATAACTCGATTAACAACTTCTCCCATCACAATGAATGTTCTGGAGTCGCCCGGGACTCAGATTTCTGGTCGTTTCGAGTCGATACCCGAAAGTTCATTCAGTAGGCTTCGTTCTGCATTCTGTTCGAAAAAGCGTGTAATTCTTTACATTAGTCTGTCAAAAATAACTCGATTAAGAACTTCTCCCATCACAGTGAATGTTCTGGAGTCGCTCGGGACTCAGATTGCTGGGCGTCTCGAGCCGATACCCCGAAGTTCAATCAGTCGGCTTCGTTCAAGATTCTATTCGAAAAATCGTGCAATTCTTTGCATTAGTCTGTCAAAAATAACTCGATTAACAACTTCACCCATCACAGTGAATGATCTGGAGTCGCCCGGGACTCAGATTTCTGGTCGATTCGAGTCGATACTCGAAAGTTCGATCAGTAGGCTTTGTTCAGCATTCTGTTGGAAAAAGTGTGTAATTCTTTGCATTAGTCGGTCAAAAATAACTCGATTAACAACTTCTCCCATCACAATGAATGTTCTGGAGTCGCCCGGGACTCAGATTTCTGGTCGTTTCTAGTCGATACCCGAAAGTTCATTCAGTAGGCTTCGTTCAGCATTCTGTTCGAAAAAGCGTGTAATTCTTTCCATTAGTCGGTCAAAAATAACTCGATTAATAACTTCTCCCATCACAGTGAATGTTCTGGAGTCGCTCGAGACTCAGATTGCTGGGCGTTTCGAGCCGATACCCCGAAGTTCAATCAGTCGGCTTCGTTCAAGATTCTATTCGAAATATCTTGCATTTCTTTGCATTAGTCGGTCAAAAATAACTCGATTAAGAACTTCACCCATCACAGTGAATGATCTGGAGTCGCCCGGGACTCAGATTTCTGGTCGATTCGAGTCGATACTCGAAAGTTCGATCAGTAGGCTTTGTTCAGCATTCTGTTGGAAAAAGTGTGTAATTCTTTGCATTAGTCGGTCCAAAATAACTCGATTAACAACTTCTCCCATCACAATGAATGTTCTGGAGTCGCCCGGGACTCAGATTTCTGGTCGTTTCGAGTCGATACCCGAAAGTTCATTCAGTAGGCTTCGTTCAGCATTCTGTTCGAAAAAGCGTGTAATTCTTTGCATTAGTCTGTCAAAAATAACTCGATTAAGAACTTCTCCCATCACAGTGAATGTTCTGGAGTCGCTCGGGACTCAGATTGCTGGGCGTCTCGAGCCGATACCCCGAAGTTCAATCAGTCGGCTTCGTTCAAGATTCTATTCGAAAAATCGTGCAATTCTTTGCATTAGTCTGTCAAAAATAACTTGATTAACAACTTCACCCATCACAGTGAATGATCTGGAGTCGCCCGGGACTCAGATTTCTGGTCGATTCGAGTCGATACTCGAAAGTTCGATCAGTAGGCTTTGTTCAGCATTCTGTTGGAAAAAGTGTGTAATTCTTTGCATTAGTCGGTCAAAAATAACTCGATTAACAACTTCTCCCATCACAATGAATGTTCTGGAGTCGCCCGGGACTCAGATTTCTGGTCGTTTCGAGTCGATACCCTAAAGTTCATTCAGTAGGCTTCGTTCAGCATTCTGTTCGAAAAAGCGTGTAATTCTTTGCATTAGTCTGTCAAAAATAACTCGATTAAGAACTTCTCCCATCACAGTGAATGTTCTGGAGTCGCTCGGTACTCAGATTAATGGGCGTCTCGAGCCGATACCCCGAAGTTCAATCAGTCGGCTTCGTTCAAGATTCTATTCGAAATATCTTGCATTTCTTTGCATTAGTCGGTCAAAAATAACTCGATTAAGAACTTCACCCATCACAGTGAATGATCTGGAGTCGCCCGGGACTCAGATTTCTGGTCGATTCGAGTCGATACTCGAAAGTTCGATCAGGAGGCTTTGTTCAGCATTCTGTTGGAAAAAGTGTGTAATTCTTTGCATTAGTCGATCAAAAATAACTCGATTAACAACTTCTCCCATCACAATGAATGTTCTGGAGTCGCCCGGGACTCAGATTTCTGGTCGTTTCGAGTCGATACCCGAAAGTTCATTCAGTAGGCTTCGTTCTGCATTCTGTTCGAAAAAGCGTGTAATTCTTTACATTAGTCTGTCAAAAATAACTCGATTAAGAACTTCTCCCATCACAGTGAATGTTCTGGAGTCGCTCGGGACTCAGATTGCTGGGCGTCTCGAGCCGATACCCCGAAGTTCAATCAGTCGGCTTCGTTCAAGATTCTATTCGAAAAATCGTGCAATTCTTTGCATTAGTCTGTCAAAAATAACTCGATTAACAACTTCACCCATCACAGTGAATGATCTGGAGTCGCCCGGGACTCAGATTTCTGGTCGATTCGAGTCGATACTCGAAAGTTCGATCAGTAGGCTTTGTTCAGCATTCTGTTGGAAAAAGTGTGTAATTCTTTGCATTAGTCGGTCAAAAATAACTCGATTAACAACTTCTCCCATCACAATGAATGTTCTGGAGTCGCCCGGGACTCAGATTTCTGGTCGTTTCTAGTCGATACCCGAAAGTTCATTCACTAGGCTTCGTTCAGCATTCTGTTCGAAAAAGCGTGTAATTCTTTCCATTAGTCGGTCAAAAATAACTCGATTAATAACTTCTCCCATCACAGTGAATGTTCTGGAGTCGCTCGAGACTCAGATTGCTGGGCGTTTCGAGCCGATACCCCGAAGTTCAATCAGTCGGCTTCGTTCAAGATTCTATTCGAAATATCTTGCATTTCTTTGCATTAGTCGGTCAAAAATAACTCGATTAAGAACTTCACCCATCACAGTGAATGATCTGGAGTCGCCCGGGACTCAGATTTCTGGTCGATTCGAGTCGATACTCGAAAGTTCGATCAGTAGGCTTTGTTCAGCATTCTGTTGGAAAAAGTGTGTAATTCTTTGCATTAGTCGGTCCAAAATAACTCGATTAACAACTTCTCCCATCACAATGAATGTTCTGGAGTCGCCCGGGACTCAGATTTCTGGTCGTTTCGAGTCGATACCCGAAAGTTCATTCAGTAGGCTTCGTTCAGCATTCTGTTCGAAAAAGCGTGTAATTCTTTGCATTAGTCTGTCAAAAATAACTCGATTAAGAACTTCTCCCATCACAGTGAATGTTCTGGAGTCGCTCGGGACTCAGATTGCTGGGCGTCTCGAGCCGATACCCCGAAGTTCAATCAGTCGGCTTCGTTCAAGATTCTATTCGAAAAATCGTGCAATTCTTTGCATTAGTCTGTCAAAAATAACTTGATTAACAACTTCACCCATCACAGTGAATGATCTGGAGTCGCCCGGGACTCAGATTTCTGGTCGATTCGAGTCGATACTCGAAAGTTCGATCAGTAGGCTTTGTTCAGCATTCTGTTGGAAAAAGTGTGTAATTCTTTGCATTAGTCGGTCAAAAATAACTCGATTAACAAATTCTCCCATCACAATGAATGTTCTGGAGTCGCCCGGGACTCAGATTTCTGGTCGTTTCTAGTCGATACCCGAAAGTTCATTCACTAGGCTTCGTTCAGCATTCTGTTCGAAAAAGCGTGTAATTCTTTCCATTAGTCGGTCAAAAATAACTCGATTAATAACTTATCCCATCACAGTGAATGTTCTGGAGTCGCTCGAGACTCAGATTGCTGGGCGTTTCGAGCCGATACCCCGAAGTTCAATCAGTCGGCTTCGTTCAAGATTCTATTCGAAATATCTTGCATTTCTTTGCATTAGTCGAACAAAAATAACTCGATTAAGAACTTCACCCATCACAGTGAATGATCTGGAGTCGCCCGGGACTCAGATTTCTGGTCGATTCGAGTCGATACTCGAAAGTTCGATCAGTAGGCTTTGTTCAGCATTCTGTTGGAAAAAGTGTGTAATTCTTTGCATTAGTCGGTCCAAAATAACTCGATTAACAACTTCTCCCATCACAATGAATGTTCTGGAGTCGCCCGGGACTCAGATTTGTGGTCGTTTCGAGTCGATACCCGAAAGTTCATTCAGTAGGCTTCGTTCAGCATTCTGTTCGAAAAAGCGTGTAATTCTTTGCATTAGTCTGTCAAAAATAACTCGATTAAGAACTTCTCCCATCACAGTGAATGTTCTGGAGTCGCTCGGGACTCAGATTGCTGGGCGTCTCGAGCCGATACCCCGAAGTTCAATCAGTCGGCTTCGTTCAAGATTCTATTCGAAAAATCGTGCAATTCTTTGCATTAGTCTGTCAAAAATAACTCGATTAACAACTTCACCCATCACAGTGAATGATCTGGAGTCGCCCGGGACTCAGATTTCTGGTCGATTCGAGTCGATACTCGAAAGTTCGATCAGTAGGCTTTGTTCAGCATTCTGTTGGAAAAAGTGTGTAATTCTTTGCATTAGTCGGTCAAAAATAACTCGATTAACAACTTCTCCCATCACAATGAATGTTCTGGAGTCGCCCGGGACTCAGATTTCTGGTCGTTTCGAGTCGATACCCTAAAGTTCATTCAGTAGGCTTCGTTCAGCATTCTGTTCGAAAAAGCGTGTAATTCTTTGCATTAGTCTGTCAAAAATAACTCGATTAAGAACTTCTCCCATCACAGTGAATGTTCTGGAGTCGCTCGGTACTCAGATTGCTGGGCGTCTCGAGCCGATACCCCGAAGTTCAATCAGTCGGCTTCGTTCAAGATTATATTCGAAAAATCGTGCAATTCTTTGCATTAGTCTGTCAAAAATAACTCGATTAACAACTTCACCCATCACAGTGAATGATCTGGAGTCGCCCGGGACTCAGATTTCTGGTCGATTCGAGTCGATACTCGAAAGTTCGATCAGTAGGCTTTGTTCAGCATTCTGTTGGAAAAAGTGTGTAATTCTTTGCATTAGTCGGTCAAAAATAACTCGATTAACAAATTCTCCCATCACAATGAATGTTCTGGAGTCGCCCGGGACTCAGATTTCTGGTCGTTTCTAGTCGATACCCGAAAGTTCATTCACTAGGCTTCGTTCAGCATTCTGTTCGAAAAAGCGTGTAATTCTTTCCATTAGTCGGTCAAAAATAACTCGATTAATAACTTATCCCATCACAGTGAATGTTCTGGAGTCGCTCGAGACTCAGATTGCTGGGCGTTTCGAGCCGATACCCCGAAGTTCAATCAGTCGGCTTCGTTCAAGATTCTATTCGAAATATCTTGCATTTCTTTGCATTAGTCGAACAAAAATAACTCGATTAAGAACTTCACCCATCACAGTGAATGATCTGGAGTCGCCCGGGACTCAGATTTCTGGTCGATTCGAGTCGATACTCGAAAGTTCGATCAGTAGGCTTTGTTCAGCATTCTGTTGGAAAAAGTGTGTAATTCTTTGCATTAGTCGGTCCAAAATAACTCGATTAACAACTTCTCCCATCACAATGAATGTTCTGGAGACGCCCGGGACTCAGATTTGTGGTCGTTTCGAGTCGATACCCGAAAGTTCATTCAGTAGGCTTCGTTCAGCATTCTGTTCGAAAAAGCGTGTAATTCTTTGCATTAGTCTGTCAAAAATAACTCGATTAAGAACTTCTCCCATCACAGTGAATGTTCTGGAGTCGCTCGGGACTCAGATTGCTGGGCGTCTCGAGCCGATACCCCGAAGTTCAATCAGTCGGCTTCGTTCAAGATTCTATTCGAAAAATCGTGCAATTCTTTGCATTAGTCTGTCAAAAATAACTCGATTAACAACTTCACCCATCACAGTGAATGATCTGGAGTCGCCCGGGACTCAGATTTCTGGTCGATTCGAGTCGATACTCGAAAGTTCGATCAGTAGGCTTTGTTCAGCATTCTGTTGGAAAAAGTGTGTAATTCTTTGCATTAGTCGGTCAAAAATAACTCGATTAACAACTTCTCCCATCACAATGAATGTTCTGGAGTCGCCCGGGACTCAGATTTCTGGTCGTTTCGAGTCGATACCCTAAAGTTCATTCAGTAGGCTTCGTTCAGCATTCTGTTCGAAAAAGCGTGTAATTCTTTGCATTAGTCTGTCAAAAATAACTCGATTAAGAACTTCTCCCATCACAGTGAATGTTCTGGAGTCGCTCGGTACTCAGATTGCTGGGCGTCTCGAGCCGATACCCCGAAGTTCAATCAGTCGGCTTCGTTCAAGATTATATTCGAAAAATCGTGCAATTCTTTGCATTAGTCTGTCAAAAATAACTCGATTAACAACTTCACCCATCACAGTGAATGATCTGGAGTCGCCCGGGACTCAGATTTCTGGTCGATTCGAGTCGATACTCGAAAGTTCGATCAGTAGGCTTTGTTCAGCATTCTGTTGGAAAAAGTGTGTAATTCTTTGCATTAGTCGGTCAAAAATAACTCGATTAACAACTTCTCCCATCACAATGAATGTTCTGGAGTAGCCCGGGACTCAGATTTCTGGTCGTTTCTAGTCGATACCCGAAAGTTCATTCACTAGGCTTCGTTCAGCATTCTGTTCGAAAAAGCGTGTAATTCTTTGCATTAGTCGGTCAAAAATAACTCGATTAATAACTTCTCCCATCACAGTGAATGTTCTGGAGTCGCTCGAGACTCAGATTGCCGGGCGTTTCGAGCCGATACCCCGAAGTTCAATCAGTCGGCTTCGTTCAAGATTCTAATCGAAATATCTTGCATTTCTTTGCATTAGTCGGTCAAAAATCACTCGATTAAGAACTTCACCCATCACAGTGAATGATCTGGAGTCGCCCGGGACTCAGATTTCTGGTCGATTCGAGTCGATACTCGAAAGTTCGATCAGTAGGCTTTGTTCAGCATTCTGTTGGAAAAAGTGTGTAATTCTTTGCATTAGTCGATCAAAAATAACTCGATTAACAACTTCTCCCATCACAATGAATGTTCTGGAGTCGCCCGGGACTCAGATTTCTGGTCGTTTCGAGTCGATACCCGAAAGTTCATTCACTAGGCTTCGTTCAGCATTCTGTTCGAAAAAGCGTGTAATTCTTTGCATTAGTCGGTCAAAAATAACTCGATTAATAACTTCTACCATCCCAGTGAATGTTCTGGAGTCGCTCGAGACTCAGATTGCTGGGCGTTTCGAGCCGATACCCCGAAGTTCAATCAGTCGGCTTCGTTCAAGATTCTATTCGAAATATCTTGCATTTCTTTGCATTAGTCGGTCAAAAATAACTCGATTAAGAACTTCACCCATCACAGTGAATGATCTGGAGTCGCCCGGGACTCAGATTTCTGGTCGATTCGAGTCGATACTCGAAAGTTCGATCAGGAGGCTTTGTTCAGCATTCTGTTGGAAAAAGTGTGTAATTCTTTGCATTAGTCGATCAAAAATAACTCGATTAACAACTTCTCCCATCACAATGAATGTTCTGGAGTCGCCCGGGACTCAGATTTCTGGTCGTTTCTAGTCGATACCCGAAAGTTCATTCACTAGGCTTCGTTCAGCATTCTGTTCGAAAAAGCGTGTAATTCTTTGCATTAGTCGGTCAAAAATAACTCGATTAATAACTTCTACCATCCCAGTGAATGTTCTGGAGTCGCTCGAGACTCAGATTGCTGGGCGTTTCGAGCCGATACCCCGAAGTTCAATCAGTCGGCTTCGTTCAAGATTCTATTCGAAATATCTTGCATTTCTTTGCATTAGTCGGTCAAAAATAACTCGATTAAGAACTTCACCCATCACAGTGAATGATCTGGAGTCGCCCGGGACTCAGATTTCTGGTCGATTCGAGTCGATACTCGAAAGTTCGATCAGGAGGCTTTGTTCAGCATTCTGTTGGAAAAAGTGTGTAATTCTTTGCATTAGTCGATCAAAAATAACTCGATTAACAACTTCTCCCATCACAATGAATGTTCTGGAGTCGCCCGGGACTCAGATTTCTGGTCGTTTCGAGTCGATACCCGAAAGTTCATTCAGTAGGCTTCGTTCTGCATTCTGTTCGAAAAAGCGTGTAATTCTTTACATTAGTCTGTCAAAAATAACTCGATTAAGAACTTCTCCCATCACAGTGAATGTTCTGGAGTCGCTCGGGACTCAGATTGCTGGGCGTCTCGAGCCGATACCCCGAAGTTCAATCAGTCGGCTTCGTTCAAGATTCTATTCGAAAAATCGTGCAATTCTTTGCATTAGTCTGTCAAAAATAACTCGATTAACAACTTCACCCATCACAGTGAATGATCTGGAGTCGCCCGGGACTCAGATTTCTGGTCGATTCGAGTCGATACTCGAAAGTTCGATCAGTAGGCTTTGTTCAGCATTCTGTTGGAAAAAGTGTGTAATTCTTTGCATTAGTCGGTCAAAAATAACTCGATTAACAACTTCTCCCATCACAATGAATGTTCTGGAGTCGCCCGGGACTCAGATTTCTGGTCGTTTCTAGTCGATACCCGAAAGTTCATTCACTAGGCTTCGTTCAGCATTCTGTTCGAAAAAGCGTGTAATTCTTTCCATTAGTCGGTCAAAAATAACTCGATTAATAACTTCTCCCATCACAGTGAATGTTCTGGAGTCGCTCGAGACTCAGATTGCTGGGCGTTTCGAGCCGATACCCCGAAGTTCAATCAGTCGGCTTCGTTCAAGATTCTATTCGAAATATCTTGCATTTCTTTGCATTAGTCGGTCAAAAATAACTCGATTAAGAACTTCACCCATCACAGTGAATGATCTGGAGTCGCCCGGGACTCAGATTTCTGGTCGATTCGAGTCGATACTCGAAAGTTCGATCAGTAGGCTTTGTTCAGCATTCTGTTGGAAAAAGTGTGTAATTCTTTGCATTAGTCGGTCCAAAATAACTCGATTAACAACTTCTCCCATCACAATGAATGTTCTGGAGTCGCCCGGGACTCAGATTTCTGGTCGTTTCGAGTCGATACCCGAAAGTTCATTCAGTAGGCTTCGTTCAGCATTCTGTTCGAAAAAGCGTGTAATTCTTTGCATTAGTCTGTCAAAAATAACTCGATTAAGAACTTCTCCCATCACAGTGAATGTTCTGGAGTCGCTCGGGACTCAGATTGCTGGGCGTCTCGAGCCGATACCCCGAAGTTCAATCAGTCGGCTTCGTTCAAGATTCTATTCGAAAAATCGTGCAATTCTTTGCATTAGTCTGTCAAAAATAACTTGATTAACAACTTCACCCATCACAGTGAATGATCTGGAGTCGCCCGGGACTCAGATTTCTGGTCGATTCGAGTCGATACTCGAAAGTTCGATCAGTAGGCTTTGTTCAGCATTCTGTTGGAAAAAGTGTGTAATTCTTTGCATTAGTCGGTCAAAAATAACTCGATTAACAACTTCTCCCATCACAATGAATGTTCTGGAGTCGCCCGGGACTCAGATTTCTGGTCGTTTCTAGTCGATACCCGAAAGTTCATTCACTAGGCTTCGTTCAGCATTCTGTTCGAAAAAGCGTGTAATTCTTTCCATTAGTCGGTCAAAAATAACTCGATTAATAACTTCTCCCATCACAGTGAATGTTCTGGAGTCGCTCGAGACTCAGATTGCTGGGCGTTTCGAGCCGATACCCCGAAGTTCAATCAGTCGGCTTCGTTCAAGATTCTATTCGAAATATCTTGCATTTCTTTGCATTAGTCGAACAAAAATAACTCGATTAAGAACTTCACCCATCACAGTGAATGATCTGGAGTCGCCCGGGACTCAGATTTCTGGTCGATTCGAGTCGATACTCGAAAGTTCGATCAGTAGGCTTTGTTCAGCATTCTGTTGGAAAAAGTGTGTAATTCTTTGCATTAGTCGGTCCAAAATAACTCGATTAACAACTTCTCCCATCACAATGAATGTTCTGGAGTCGCCCGGGACTCAGATTTCTGGTCGTTTCGAGTCGATACCCGAAAGTTCATTCAGTAGGCTTCGTTCAGCATTCTGTTCGAAAAAGCGTGTAATTCTTTGCATTAGTCTGTCAAAAATAACTCGATTAAGAACTTCTCCCATCACAGTGAATGTTCTGGAGTCGCTCGGGACTCAGATTGCTGGGCGTCTCGAGCCGATACCCCGAAGTTCAATCAGTCGGCTTTGTTCAAGATTCTATTCGAAAAATCGTGCAATTCTTTGCATTAGTCTGTCAAAAATAACTCGATTAACAACTTCACCCATCACAGTGAATGATCTGGAGTCGCCCGGGACTCAGATTTCTGGTCGATTCGAGTCGATACTCGAAAGTTCGATCAGTAGGCTTTGTTCAGCATTCTGTTGGAAAAAGTGTGTAATTCTTTGCATTAGTCGGTCAAAAATAACTCGATTAACAACTTCTCCCATCACAATGAATGTTCTGGAGTCGCCCGGGACTCAGATTTCTGGTCGTTTCGAGTCGATACCCTAAAGTTCATTCAGTAGGCTTCGTTCAGCATTCTGTTCGAAAAAGCGTGTAATTCTTTGCATTAGTCTGTCAAAAATAACTCGATTAAGAACTTCTCCCATCACAGTGAATGTTCTGGAGTCGCTCGGTACTCAGATTGCTGGGCGTCTCGAGCCGATACCCCGAAGTTCAATCAGTCGGCTTCGTTCAAGATTATATTCGAAAAATCATGCAATTCTTTGCATTAGTCTGTCAAAAATAACTCGATTAACAACTTCACCCATCACAGTGAATGATCTGGAGTCGCCCGGGACTCAGATTTCTGGTCGATTCGAGTCGATACTCGAAAGTTCGATCAGTAGGCTTTGTTCAGCATTCTGTTGGAAAAAGTGTGTAATTCTTTGCATTAGTCGGTCAAAAATAACTCGATTAACAACTTCTCCCATCACAATGAATGTTCTGGAGTAGCCCGGGACTCAGATTTCTGGTCGTTTCTAGTCGATACCCGAAAGTTCATTCACTAGGCTTCGTTCAGCATTCTGTTCGAAAAAGCGTGTAATTCTTTGCATTAGTCGGTCAAAAATAACTCGATTAATAACTTCTCCCATCACAGTGAATGTTCTGGAGTCGCTCGAGACTCAGATTGCCGGGCGTTTCGAGCCGATACCCCGAAGTTCAATCAGTCGGCTTCGTTCAAGATTCTATTCGAAATATCTTGCATTTCTTTGCATTAGTCGGTCAAAAATCACTCGATTAAGAACTTCACCCATCACAGTGAATGATCTGGAGTCGCCCGGGACTCAGATTTCTGGTCGATTCGAGTCGATACTCGAAAGTTCGATCAGTAGGCTTTGTTCAGCATTCTGTTGGAAAAAGTGTGTAATTCTTTGCATTAGTCGGTCAAAAATAACTCGATTAACAACTTCTCCCATAACAATGAATGTTCTGGAGTCGCCCGGGACTCAGATTTCTGGTCGTTTCTAGTCGATACCCGAAAGTTCATTCACTAGGCTTCGTTCAGCATTCTGTTCGAAAAAGCGTGTAATTCTTTGCATTAGTCGGTCAAAAATAACTCGATTAATAACTTCTACCATCCCAGTGAATGTTCTGGAGTCGCTCGAGACTCAGATTGCTGGGCGTTTCGAGCCGATACCCCGAAGTTCAATCAGTCGGCTTCGTTCAAGATTCTATTCGAAATATCTTGCATTTCTTTGCATTAGTCGGTCAAAAATAACTCGATTAAGAACTTCACCCATCACAGTGAATGATCTGGAGTCGCCCGGGACTCAGATTTCTGGTCGATTCGAATCGATACTCGAAAGTTCGATCAGTAGGCTTTGTTCAGCATTCTGTTGGAAAAAGTGTGTAATTCTTTGCATTAGTCGGTCAAAAATAACTCGATTAACAACTTCACCCATCACAGTGAATGATCTGGAGTCGCCCGGGACTCAGATTTCTGGTCGATTCGAATCGATACTCGAAAGTTCGATCAGTAGGCTTTGTTCAGCATTCTGTTGGAAAAAGTGTGTAATTCTTTGCATTAGTCTGTCAAAAATAACTCGATTAACAACTTCACCCATCACAGTGAATGATCTGGAGTCGCCCGGGACTCAGATTTCTGGTCGATTCGAGTCGATACTCGAAACTTCGATCAGTAGGCTTTGTTCAGCATTCTGTTGGAAAAAGTGTGTAATTCTTTGCATTAGTCAGTCAAAAATAACTCGATTAACAACTTCTCCCATCACAATGAATGTTCTGGAGTCGCCCGGGACTCAGATTTCTGGTCGTTTCTAGTCGATACCCGAAAGTTCATTCACTAGGCTTCGTTCAGCATTCTGTTCGAAAAAGCGTGTAATTCTTTGCATTAGTCGGTCAAAAATAACTCGATTAATAACTTCTCCCATCCCAGTGAATGTTCTGGAGTCGCTCGAGACTCAGATTGCTGGGCGTTTCGAGCCGATACCCCGAAGTTCAATCAGTCGGCTTCGTTCAAGATTCTATTCGAGATATCTTGCATTTCTTTGCATTAGTCGGTCAAAAATAACTCGATTAAGAACCTCACCCATCACAGTGAATGATCTGGAGTCGCCCGGGACTCAGATTTCTGGTCGATTCGAGTCGATACTCGAAAGTTCGATCAGTAGGCTTTGTTCAGCATTCTGTTGGAAAAAGTGTGTAATTCTTTGCATTAGTCGGTCAAAAATAACTCGATTAACAACTTCTCCCATCACAATGAATGTTCTGGAGTCGCCCGGGACTCAGATTTCTGGTCGTTTCGAGTCGATACCCTAAAGTTCATTCAGTAGGCTTCGTTCAGCATTATGTTCGAAAAAGCGTGTAATTCTTTGCATTAGTCGGTCAAAAATAACTCGATTAAGAACTTCTCCCATCACAGTGAATGTTCTGGAGTCGCTCGGTACTCAGATTGCTGGGCGTCTCGAGCCGATACCCCGAAGTTCAATCAGTCGGCTTCGTTCAAGATTATATTCGAAAAATCGTGCAATTCTTTGCATTAGTCTGTCAAAAATAACTCGATTAACAACTTCACCCATCACAGTGAATGATCTGGAGTCGCCCGGGACTCAGATTTCTGGTCGATTCGAGTCGATACTCGAAAGTTCGATCAGTAGGCTTTGTTCAGCATTCTGTTGGAAAAAGTGTGTAATTCTTTGCATTAGTCGGTCAAAAATAACTCGATTAACAACTTCTCCCATCACAATGAATGTTCTGGAGTAGCCCGGGACTCAGATTTCTGGTCGTTTCTAGTCGATACCCGAAAGTTCATTCACTAGGCTTCGTTCAGCATTCTGTTCGAAAAAGCGTGTAATTCTTTGCATTAGTCGGTCAAAAATAACTCGATTAATAACTTCTCCCATCACAGTGAATGTTCTGGAGTCGCTCGAGACTCAGATTGCCGGGCGTTTCGAGCCGATACCCCGAAGTTCAATCAGTCGGCTTCGTTCAAGATTCTATTCGAAATATCTTGCATTTCTTTGCATTAGTCGGTCAAAAATCACTCGATTAAGAACTTCACCCATCACAGTGAATGATCTGGAGTCGCCCGGGACTCAGATTTCTGGTCGATTCGAGTCGATACTCGAAAGTTCGATCAGTAGGCTTTGTTCAGCATTCTGTTGGAAAAAGTGTGTAATTCTTTGCATTAGTCGGTCAAAAATAACTCGATTAACAACTTCTCCCATAACAATGAATGTTCTGGAGTCGCCCGGGACTCAGATTTCTGGTCGTTTCTAGTCGATACCCGAAAGTTCATTCACTAGGCTTCGTTCAGCATTCTGTTCGAAAAAGCGTGTAATTCTTTGCATTAGTCGGTCAAAAATAACTCGATTAATAACTTCTCCCATCCCAGTGAATGTTCTGGAGTCGCTCGAGACTCAGATTGCTGGGCGTTTCGAGCCGATACCCCGAAGTTCAATCAGTCGGCTTCGTTCAAGATTCTATTCGAGATATCTTGCATTTCTTTGCATTAGTCGGTCAAAAATAACTCGATTAAGAACCTCACCCATCACAGTGAATGATCTGGAGTCGCCCGGGACTCAGATTTCTGGTCGATTCGAGTCGATACTCGAAAGTTCGATCAGTAGGCTTTGTTCAGCATTCTGTTGGAAAAAGTGTGTAATTCTTTGCATTAGTCGGTCAAAAATAACTCGATTAACAACTTCTCCCATCACAATGAATGTTCTGGAGTCGCCCGGGACTCAGATTTCTGGTCGTTTCGAGTCGATACCCTAAAGTTCATTCAGTAGGCTTCGTTCAGCATTATGTTCGAAAAAGCGTGTAATTCTTTGCATTAGTCGGTCAAAAATAACTCGATTAAGAACTTCTCCCATCACAGTGAATGTTCTGGAGTCGCTCGGTACTCAGATTGCTGGGCGTCTCGAGCCGATACCCCGAAGTTCAATCAGTCGGCTTCGTTCAAGATTATATTCGAAAAATCGTGCAATTCTTTGCATTAGTCTGTCAAAAATAACTCGATTAACAACTTCACCCATCACAGTGAATGATCTGGAGTCGCCCGGGACTCAGATTTCTGGTCGATTCGAGTCGATACTCGAAAGTTCGATCAGTAGGCTTTGTTCAGCATTCTGTTGGAAAAAGTGTGTAATTCTTTGCATTAGTCGGTCAAAAATAACTCGATTAACAACTTCTCCCATCACAATGAATGTTCTGGAGTAGCCCGGGACTCAGATTTCTGGTCGTTTCTAGTCGATACCCGAAAGTTCATTCACTAGGCTTCGTTCAGCATTCTGTTCGAAAAAGCGTGTAATTCTTTGCATTAGTCGGTCAAAAATAACTCGATTAATAACTTCTCCCATCACAGTGAATGTTCTGGAGTCGCTCGACACTCAGATTGCCGGGCGTTTCGAGCCGATACCCCGAAGTTCAATCAGTCGGCTTCGTTCAAGATTCTATTCGAAATATCTTGCATTTCTTTGCATTAGTCGGTCAAAAATCACTCGATTAAGAACTTCACCCATCACAGTGAATGATCTGGAGTCGCCCGGGACTCAGATTTCTGGTCGATTCGAGTCGATACTCGAAAGTTCGATCAGTAGGCTTTGTTCAGCATTCTGTTGGAAAAAGTGTGTAATTCTTTGCATTAGTCGGTCAAATATAACTCGATTAACAACTTCTCCCATAACAATGAATGTTCTGGAGTCGCCCGGGACTCAGATTTCTGGTCGTTTCTAGTCGATACCCGAAAGTTCATTCACTAGGCTTCGTTCAGCATTCTGTTCGAAAAAGCGTGTAATTCTTTGCATTAGTCGGTCAAAAATAACTCGATTAATAACTTCTCCCATCCCAGTGAATGTTCTGGAGTCGCTCGAGACTCAGATTGCTGGGCGTTTCGAGCCGATACCCCGAAGTTCAATCAGTCGGCTTCGTTCAAGATTCTATTCGAGATATCTTGCATTTCTTTGCATTAGTCGGTCAAAAATAACTCGATTAAGAACCTCACCCATCACAGTGAATGATCTGGAGTCGCCCGGGACTCAGATTTCTGGTCGATTCGAGTCGATACTCGAAAGTTCGATCAGTAGGCTTTGTTCAGCATTCTGTTGGAAAAAGTGTGTAATTCTTTGCATTAGTCGGTCAAAAATAACTCGATTAACAACTTCTCCCATCACAATGAATGTTCTGGAGTCGCCCGGGACTCAGATTTCTGGTCGTTTCGAGTCGATACCCTAAAGTTCATTCAGTAGGCTTCGTTCAGCATTATGTTCGAAAAAGCGTGTAATTCTTTGCATTAGTCGGTCAAAAATAACTCGATTAAGAACTTCTCCCATCACAGTGAATGTTCTGGAGTCGCTCGGTACTCAGATTGCTGGGCGTCTCGAGCCGATACCCCGAAGTTCAATCAGTCGGCTTCGTTCAAGATTATATTCGAAAAATCGTGCAATTCTTTGCATTAGTCTGTCAAAAATAACTCGATTAACAACTTCACCCATCACAGTGAATGATCTGGAGTCGCCCGGGACTCAGATTTCTGGTCGATTCGAGTCGATACTCGAAAGTTCGATCAGTAGGCTTTGTTCAGCATTCTGTTGGAAAAAGTGTGTAATTCTTTGCATTAGTCGGTCAAAAATAACTCGATTAACAACTTCTCCCATCACAATGAATGTTCTGGAGTAGCCCGGGACTCAGATTTCTGGTCGTTTCTAGTCGATACCCGAAAGTTCATTCACTAGGCTTCGTTCAGCATTCTGTTCGAAAAAGCGTGTAATTCTTTGCATTAGTCGGTCAAAAATAACTCGATTAATAACTTCTCCCATCACAGTGAATGTTCTGGAGTCGCTCGAGACTCAGATTGCCGGGCGTTTCGAGCCGATACCCCGAAGTTCAATCAGTCGGCTTCGTTCAAGATTCTATTCGAAATATCTTGCATTTCTTTGCATTAGTCGGTCAAAAATCACTCGATTAAGAACTTCACCCATCACAGTGAATGATCTGGAGTCGCCCGGGACTCAGATTTCTGGTCGATTCGAGTCGATACTCGAAAGTTCGATCAGTAGGCTTTGTTCAGCATTCTGTTGGAAAAAGTGTGTAATTCTTTGCATTAGTCGGTCAAAAATAACTCGATTAACAACTTCTCCCATAACAATGAATGTTCTGGAGTCGCCCGGGACTCAGATTTCTGGTCGTTTCTAGTCGATACCCGAAAGTTCATTCACTAGGCTTCGTTCAGCATTCTGTTCGAAAAAGCGTGTAATTCTTTGCATTAGTCGGTCAAAAATAACTCGATTAATAACTTCTACCATCCCAGTGAATGTTCTGGAGTCGCTCGAGACTCAGATTGCTGGGCGTTTCGAGCCGATACCCCGAAGTTCAATCAGTCGGCTTCGTTCAAGATTCTATTCGAAATATCTTGCATTTCTTTGCATTAGTCGGTCAAAAATAACTCGATTAAGAACTTCACCCATCACAGTGAATGATCTGGAGTCGCCCGGGACTCAGATTTCTGGTCGATTCGAATCGATACTCGAAAGTTCGATCAGTAGGCTTTGTTCAGCATTCTGTTGGAAAAAGTGTGTAATTCTTTGCATTAGTCGGTCAAAAATAACTCGATTAACAACTTCACCCATCACAGTGAATGATCTGGAGTCGCCCGGGACTCAGATTTCTGGTCGATTCGAATCGATACTCGAAAGTTCGATCAGTAGGCTTTGTTCAGCATTCTGTTGGAAAAAGTGTGTAATTCTTTGCATTAGTCTGTCAAAAATAACTCGATTAACAACTTCACCCATCACAGTGAATGATCTGGAGTCGCCCGGGACTCAGATTTCTGGTCGATTCGAGTCGATACTCGAAACTTCGATCAGTAGGCTTTGTTCAGCATTCTGTTGGAAAAAGTGTGTAATTCTTTGCATTAGTCAGTCAAAAATAACTCGATTAACAACTTCTCCCATCACAATGAATGTTCTGGAGTCGCCCGGGACTCAGATTTCTGGTCGTTTCTAGTCGATACCCGAAAGTTCATTCACTAGGCTTCGTTCAGCATTCTGTTCGAAAAAGCGTGTAATTCTTTGCATTAGTCGGTCAAAAATAACTCGATTAATAACTTCTCCCATCCCAGTGAATGTTCTGGAGTCGCTCGAGACTCAGATTGCTGGGCGTTTCGAGCCGATACCCCGAAGTTCAATCAGTCGGCTTCGTTCAAGATTCTATTCGAGATATCTTGCATTTCTTTGCATTAGTCGGTCAAAAATAACTCGATTAAGAACCTCACCCATCACAGTGAATGATCTGGAGTCGCCCGGGACTCAGATTTCTGGTCGATTCGAGTCGATACACGAAAGTTCGATCAATAGGCTTCGTTCAGCATTCTGTTCGAAAAAGCGTGTAATTCTTTGCATTAGTCGGTCAAAAATAACTCGATTAACAACTTCTCCCATCACAATGAATGTTCTGGAGTCGCCCGGGACTCAGATTTCTGGTCGTTTCGAGTCGATACCCGAAAGTTCATTCAGTAGGCTTCGTTCAGCATTCTGTTCGAAAAAGCGTGTAATTCTTTGCATTAGTCTGTCAAAAATAACTCGATTAAGAACTTCTCCCATCACAGTGAATGTTCTGGAGTTGCTCGGGACTCAGATTTTTGGGCGTCTCGAGCCGATACCCCGAAGTTCAATCAGTCGGCTTCCTTCAAGATTCTATTCAAAAAATCGTGCAATTCTTTGCATTAGTCTGTCAAAAATAACACGATTAACAATTTCTCCCATCACAGTGAATGTTCTGGAGTCGCTCGGGACTCAGATTGCTGGGCGTTTCGAGACGATACCCCGAAGTTCAATCAGTCGGCTTCGTTCAAGATTCTATTCGCAAAATCTTGCATTTCTTTGCATTAGTGTGTCAAAAATAACTCGATTAACAACTTCTCCAATCACAGTGAATGTTCTGGAGTCGCCCGGGACTCAGATTTCTGGTCGTTTCGAGTCGATACACGAAAGTTCATTCAGTAGGCTTCGTTCAGCATTCTGTTCGAAAAAGCGTGTAATTCTTTGCATTAGTCTGTCAAAAATAACTCGATTAAGAACTTCTCCCATCACAGTGAATGTTCTGGAGTCGCTCGGGACTCAGATTTTTGGGCGTCTCGAGCCGATACCCCGAAGTTCAATCAGTCGGCTTCGTTCAAGATTCTATTCAAAAAATCGTGCAATTCTTTGCATTAGTCTGTCAAAAATAACTCGATTAACAATTTCTCCCATCACAGTGAATGATCTGGAGTCGCCCGGGACTCAGATTTCTGGTCTATTCGTGTCGATACCCGAAAGTTCTATCAATAGGCTTCGTTCAGCATTCTGTTCGAAAAAGCGTGTAATTCTTTCCATTAGTCGGTCAAAAATAACTCGATTAATAACTTCTCCCATCACAGTGAATGTTCTGGAGTCGCTCGAGACTCAGATTGCCGGGCGTTTCGAGCCGAAACCCCGAAGTTCAATCAGTCGGCTTCGTTCAAGATTCTATTCGAAATATCTTGCATTTCTTTGCATTAGTCGGTCAAAAATAACTCGATTAAGAACTTCACCCATCACAGTGAATGATCTGGAGTCGCCCGGGACTCAAATTTCTGGTCGATTCGAGTCGATACTCGAAAGTTCGATCAGTAGGCTTTGTTCAGCATTCTGTTGGAAAAAGTGTGTAATTCTTTGCATTAGTCGGTCAAAAATAACTCGATTAACAACTTCTCCCATCACAATGAATGCTCTGGAGTCGCCCGGGACTCAGATTTCTGGTCGTTTCGAGTCGATACCCGAAAGTTCATTCAGTAGGCTTCGTTCAGCATTCTGTTCGAAAAAGCGTGTAATTCTTTGCATTAGTCTGTCAAAAATAACTCGATTAAGAACTTCTCCCATCACAGTGAATGTTCTGGAGTCGCTCGGGACTCAGATTGCTGGGCGTCTCGAGCCGATACCCCGAAGTTCAATCAGTCGGCTTCGTTCAAGATTCTATTCGAAAAATCGTGCAATTCTTTGCATTAGTCTGTCAAAAATAACTCGATTAACAACTTCACCCATCACAGTGAATGATCTGGAGTCGCCCGGGACTCAGATTTCTGGTCGATTCGAGTCGATACTCGAAAGTTCGATCAGTAGGCTTTGTTCAGCATTCTGTTGGAAAAAGTGTGTAATTCTTTGCATTAGTCGGTCAAAAATAACTCGATTAACAACTTCTCCCATCACAATGAATGTTCTGGAGTCGCCCGGGACTCAGATTTCTGGTCGTTTCGAGTCGATACCCGAAAGTTCATTCAGTAGGCTTCGTTCAGCATTCTGTTCGAAAAAGCGTGTAATTCTTTGCATTAGTCTGTCAAAAATAACTCGATTAAGAACTTCTCCCATCACAGTGAATGTTCTGGAGTCGCTCGGGACTCAGATTTTTGGGCGTCTCGAGCCGATACCCCGAAGTTCAATCAGTCGGCTTCCTTCAAGATTCTATTAAAAAAATTGTGCAATTCTTTGCATTAGTCTGTCAAAAATAACTCGATTAACAATTTCTCCCATCACAGTGAATGTTCTGGAGTCGCTCGGGACTCAGATTGCTGGGCGTTTCGAGACGATACCCCGAAGTTCAATCAGTCGACTTCGTTCAAGATTCTATTCGAAAAATCTTGCATTTCTTTGCATTAGTGTGTCAAAAATAACTCGATTAACAACTTCTCCAATCACAGTGAATGTTCTGGAGTCGCCCGGGACTCATATTTCTGGTCGTTTTGAGTCGATACCCGAAAGTTCAATCAGTAGGCTTCGTTCAGCATTCTGTTCGAAAAAGCGTGTAATTCTTTGCATTAGTCGGTCAAAAATAACTCGATTAAGAACTTCTCCCATCACAGTGAATGTTCTGGAGTCGCTCGGGACTCAGATTTCTGGTCTTTTCGAGTCGATACCCCGAAGTTGAATCAGTCGGCTTCGTTCAAGATTCTATTCGAAAAATCTTGCATTTCTTTGCATTAGTGTGTCAAAAATAACTCGATTAACAACTTCACCCATCATAGTGAATGATCTGGAGTCGCCCGGGACTCATATTTCTGGTCGTTTTGAGTCGATACTCGAAAGTTCAATCAGTAGGCTTCGTTCAGCATTATGTTCGAAAAAGCGTGTAATTCTTTGCATTAGTCGGTCAAAAATAACTCGATTAAGAACTTCTCCCATCACAGTGAATGTTCTGGAGTAGCTCGGGACTCAGATTGCTGAGCGATTCGACCCCGAAGTTCAATCAGTCGGATTCGTTCAAGATTCTATTCGAAAAATCTTGCATTTCTTTGCATTAGTCTGTCAAAAATAACTCGATTAACAACTTCTCCCATCACAGTGAATGATCTGGAGTCGCCCGGGACTCAGATTTCTCGTCTATTCGTGTCGATACCCGAAAGTTCTATCAGTAGGCTTCGTTCACGATTCTATTCGAAAAATCGTGCAATTCTTTGCATTAGTCTGTCAAAAATAACTCGATTAAGAACTTCTCCCATCACAGTGAATGTTCTGGAGTCGCTCGTGACTCAGATTGCTGGGCGATTCGAGCCGATACCCCGAAGTTCAATCAGTCGGATTCGTTCAAGATTCTATTCGAAAAATCTTGCAATTCTTTGCATTAGTCTGTCAAAAATAACTCGATTAACAACTTCTCCCATCACAGTGAATGTTCTGGAGTGGCTCGAGACTCAGATTGCTGGGCGATTCGAGCCGATACCCCGAAGTTCAATAAGTCGGATTCGTTCAAGATTCTATTCGAAAAATCTTGCAATTCTTTGCATTAGTCTGTCAAAAATAACTCGATTAACAACTTCTCCCATCACAGTGAATGTTCTGGAGTGGCTCGAGACTCAGATTGCTGGGCGTTTCGAGCCGATACCCCGAAGTTCAATCAGTCGGCTTCGTTCAAGATTCTATTCGAAAAATCTTGCATTTCTTTGCATTAGTCGGTCAAAAATAACTCGATTAAGAACTTCTCCCATCACAGTGAATGTTCTGGAGTGGCTCGAGACTCAGATTGCTGGGCGTTTCGAGCCGATACCCCGAAGTTCAATCAGTCGGCTTCGTTCAAGATTCTATTCGAAAAATCTTGCATTTCTTTGCATTAGTCGGTCAAAAATAACTCGATTAAGAACTTCTCCCATCACAGTGAATGTTCTGGAGTCGCTCGGGACTCAGATTGCTGGGCGTTTCGAGACGATACCCCGAAGTTCAATCAGTCGGCTTCGTTCAAGATTCTATTCGAAAAATCTTGCATTTCTTTGCATTAGTGTGTCAAAAATAACTCGATTAACAACTTCTCCAATCACAGTGAATGTTCTGGAGTCGCCCGGGACTCATATTTCTGGTCGTTTTGAGTCGATACCCGAAAGTTCAATCAGTAGGCTTCGTTCAGCATTCTGTTCGAAAAAGCGTGTAATTCTTTGCATTAGTCGGTCAAAAATAACTCGATTAAGAACTTCTCCCATCACAGTGAATGTTCTGGAGTCGCTCGGGACTCAGATTTCTGGTCTTTTCGAGTCGATACCCCGAAGTTCAATCAGTCGGCTTCGTTCAAGATTCTATTCGAAAAATCTTGCATTTCTTTGCATTAGTGTGTCAAAAATAACTCGATTAACAACTTCACCCATCATAGTGAATGATCTGGAGTCGCCCGGGACTCATATTTCTGGTCGTTTTGAGTCGATACTCGAAAGTTCAATCAGTAGGCTTCGTTCAGCATTATGTTCGAAAAAGCGTGTAATTCTTTGCATTAGTCGGTCAAAAATAACTCGATTAAGAACTTCTCCCATCACAGTGAATGTTCTGGAGTAGCTCGGGACTCAGATTGCTGAGCGATTCGACCCCGAAGTTCAATCAGTCGGATTCGTTCAAGATTCTATTCGAAAAATCTTGCATTTCTTTGCATTAGTCTGTCAAAAATAACTCGATTAACAACTTCTCCCATCACAGTGAATGATCTGGAGTCGCCCGGGACTCAGATTTCTCGTCTATTCGTGTCGATACCCGAAAGTTCTATCAGTAGGCTTCGTTCAAGATTCTATTCGAAAAATCGTGCAATTCTTTGCATTAGTCTGTCAAAAATAACTCGATTAACAACTTCTCCCATCACAGTGAATGTTCTGGAGTGGCTCGAGACTCAGATTGCTAGGCGTTTCGAGCCGATACCCCGAAGTTCAATCAGTCGGCTTCGTTCAAGATTCTATTCGAAAAATCTTGCAATTCTTTGCATTAGTCTGTCAAAAATAACTCGATTAACAACTTCTCCCATCACAGTGAATGTTCTGGAGTGGCTCGAGACTCAGATTGCTGGGCGTTTCGAGCCGATACCCCGAAGTTCAATCAGTCGGCTTCCTTCAAGATTCTATTCGAAAAATCTTGCATTTCTTTGCATTAGTCGGTCAAAAATAACTCGATTAAGAACTTCTCCCATCACAGTGAATGTTCTGGAGTCGCTCGGGACTCAGATTGCTGGGCGATTCGAGCCGATACCCCGAAGTTCAATCAGTCGGATTCGTTCAAGATTCTATTCGAAAAATCTTGCAATTCTTTGCATTAGTCTGTCAAAAATAACTCGATTAACAACTTCTCCCATCACAGTGAATGTTCTGGAGTGGCTCGAGACTCAGATTGCTAGGCGTTTCGAGCCGATACCCCGAAGTTCAATCAGTCGGCTTCGTTCAAGATTCTATTCGAAAAATCTTGCATTTCTTTGCATTAGTCGGTCAAAAATAACTCGATTAAGAACTTCTCCCATCACAGTGAATGTTCTGGAGTCGCTCGGGACTCAGATTTCTGGTCGTTTCGAGTCGATACCCGAAAGTTCATTCAGTAGGCTTCGTTCAGCATTCTGTTCGAAAAAGCGTGTAATTCTTTGCATTAGTCTGTCAAAAATAACTCGATTAAGAACTTCTCCCATCACAGTGAATGTTCTGGAGTCGCTCGGGACTCAGATTTTTGGGCGTCTCGAGCCGATACCCCGAAGTTCAATCAGTCGGCTTCCTTCAAGATTCTATTCAAAAAATCGTGCAATTCTTTGCATTAGTCTGTCAAAAATAACTCGATTAACAACTTCTCCCATCACAGTGAATGTTCTGGAGTGGCTCGAGACTCAGATTGCTGGGCGTTTCGAGCCGATACCCCGAAGTTCAATCAGTCGGCTTCGTTCAAGATTCTATTCGAAATATCTTGCATTTCTTTGCATTAGTCGGTCAAAAATAACTCGATTAAGAACTTCTCCCATCACAGTGAATGTTCTGGAGTCGCTCGGGACTCAGATTTCTGGTCGTTTCGAGTCGATACCCGAAAGTTCATTCAGTAGGCTACGTTCAGCATTATGTTCGAAAAAGCGTGTAATTCTTTGCATTAGTCGGTCAAAAATAACTCGATTAAGAACTTCTCCCATCACAGTGAATGTTCTGGAGTAGCTCGGGACTTAGATTGCTGAGCGATTCGACCCCGAAGTTCAATCAGTCGGATTCGTTCAAGATTCTATTCGAAAAATCTTGCATTTCTTTGCATTAGTCTGTCAAAAATAACTCGATTAACAACTTCTCCCATCACAGTGAATGATCTGGAGTCGCCCGGGACTCAGATTTCTCGTCTATTCGTGTCGATACCCGAAAGTTCTATCAGTAGGCTTCGTTCAAGATTCTATTCGAAAAATCGTGCAATTCTTTGCATTAGCTGTCAAAAATAACTCGATTAAGAACTTCTCCCATCACAGTGAATGTTCTGGAGTCGCTCGGGACTCAGATTGCTGGGCGATTCGAGCCGATACCCCGAAGTTCAATCAGTCGGATTCGTTCAAGATTCTATTCGAAAAATCTTGCAATTCTTTGCATTAGTCTGTCAAAAATAACTCGATTAACAACTTCTCCCATCACAGTGAATGTTCTGGAGTGGCTCGAGACTCAGATTGCTGGGCGTTTCGAGCCGATACCCCGAAGTTCAATTAGTCGGCTTCGTTCAAGATTCTATTCGAAAAATCTTGCATTTCTTTGCATTAGTCGGTCAAAAATAACTCGATTAAGAACTTCTCCCATCACAGTGAATGTTCTGGAGTCGCTCGGGACGCAGATTGCTGGGCGTCTCGAGCCGATACCCCGAAGTTCAATCAGTCGGCTTCGTTCAAGATTCTATTCGAAAAATCGTGCTATTCTTTGCATTAGTCTGTCAAAAATAACTCGATTAACAACTTCACCCATCACAGTGAATGATCTGGAGTCGCCCGGGACTCAGATTTCTGGTCGATTCGAGTCGATACTCGAAAGTTCGATCAGTAGGCTTTGTTCAGCATTCTGTTGGAAAAAGTGTGTAATTCTTTGCATTAGTCGGTCAAAAATAACTCGATTAACAACTTCTCCCATCACAATGAATGTTCTGGAGTCGCTCGGGACTCAGATTTCTGGTCGTTTCGAGTCGATACCCGAAAGTTCATTCAGTAGGCTTCGTTCAGCATTCTGTTCGAAAAAGCGTGTAATTCTTTGCATTAGTCTGTCAAAAATAACTCGATTAAGAACTTCTCCCATCACAGTGAATGTTCTGGAGTCGCTCGGGACTCAGATTTTTGGGCGTCTCGAGCCGATACCCCGAAGTTCAATCAGTCGGCTTCCTTCAAGATTCTATTAAAAAAATCGTGCAATTCTTTGCATTAGTCTGTCAAAAATAACTCGATTAACAATTTCTCCCATCACAGTGAATGTTCTGGAGTTGCTCGGGACTCAGATTGCTGGGCGTTTCGAGACGATACCCCGAAGTTCAATCAGTCGGCTTCGTTCAAGATTCTATTCGAAAAATCTTGCATTTCTTTGCATTAGTGTGTCAAAAATAACTCGATTAACAACTTCACCCATCATAGTGAATGATCTGGAGTCGCCCGGGACTCATATTTCTGGTCGTTTTGAGTCGATACTCGAAAGTTCAATCAGTAGGCTTCGTTCAGCATTATGTTCGAAAAAGCGTGTAATTCTTTGCATTAGTCGGTCAAAAATAACTCGATTAAGAACTTCTCCCATCACAGTGAATGTTCTGGAGTAGCTCGGGACTCAGATTGCTGAGCGATTCGACCCCGAAGTTCAATCAGTCGGATTCGTTCAAGATTCTATTCGAAAAATCTTGCATTTCTTTGCATTAGTCTGTCAAAAATAACTCGATTAACAACTTCTCCCATCACAGTGAATGATCTGGAGTCGCCCGGGACTCAGATTTCTCGTCTATTCGTGTCGATACCCGAAAGTTCTATCAGTAGGCTTCGTTCAAGATTCTATTCGAAAAATCGTGCAATTCTTTGCATTAGTCTGTCAAAAATAACTCGATTAAGAACTTCTCCCATCACAGTGAATGTTCTGGAGTCGCTCGGGACTCAGATTGCTGGGCGATTCGAGCCGATACCCCGAAGTTCAATCAGTCGGATTCGTTCAAGATTCTATTCGAAAAATCTTGCAATTCTTTGCATTAGTCTGTCAAAAATAACTCGATTAACAACTTCTCCCATCACAGTGAATGTTCTGGAGTGGCTCGAGACTCAGATTGCTGGGCGTTTCGAGCCGATACCCCGAAGTTCAATCAGTCGGCTTCGTTCAAGATTCTATTCGAAAAATCTTGCATTTCTTTGCATTAGTCGGTCAAAAATAACTCGATTAAGAACTTCTCCCATCACAGTGAATGTTCTGGAGTCGCTCGGGACTCAGATTTCTGGTCGTTTCGAGTCGATACCCGAAAGTTCATTCAGTAGGCTTCGTTCAGCATTCTGTTCGAAAAAGCGTGTAATTCTTTGCATTAGTCTGTCAAAAATAACTCGATTAAGAACTTCTCCCATCACAGTGAATGTTCTGGAGTCGCTCGGGACTCAGATTTTTGGGCGTCTCGAGCCGATACCCCGAAGTTCAATCAGTCGGCTTCCTTCAAGATTCTATTCAAAAAATCGTGCAATTCTTTGCATTAGTCTGTCAAAAATAACTCGATTAACAACTTCTCCCATCACAGTGAATGTTCTGGAGTGGATCGAGACTCAGATTGCTGGGCGTTTCGAGCCGATACCCCGAAGTTCAATCAGTCGGCTTCGTTCAAGATTCTATTCGAAATATCTTGCATTTCTTTGCATTAGTCGGTCAAAAATAACTCGATTAAGAACTTCTCCCATCACAGTGAATGTTCTGGAGTCGCTCGGGACTCAGATTGCTGGGCGTCTCGAGCCGATACCCCGAAGTTCAATCAGTCGGCTTCGTTCAAGATTCTATTCGAAAAATCGTGCTATTCTTTGCATTAGTCTGTCAAAAATAACTCGATTAACAACTTCACCCATCACAGTGAATGATCTGGAGTCGCCCGGGACTCAGATTTCTGGTCGATTCGAGTCGATACTCGAAAGTTCGATCAGTAGGCTTTGTTCAGCATTCTGTTGGAAAAAGTGTGTAATTCTTTGCATTAGTCGGTCAAAAATAACTCGATTAACAACTTCTCCCATCACAATGAATGTTCTGGAGTCGCTCGGGACTCAGATTTCTGGTCGTTTCGAGTCGATACCCGAAAGTTTATTCAGTAGGCTTCGTTCAGCATTCTGTTCGAAAAAGCGTGTAATTCTTTGCATTAGTCTGTCAAAAATAACTCGATTAAGAACTTCTCCCATCACAGTGAATGTTCTGTAGTCGCTCGGGACTCAGATTTTTGGGCGTCTCGAGCCGATACCCCGAAGTTCAATCAGTCGGCTTCGTTCAAGATTCTATTCAAAAAATCGTGCAATTCTTTGCATTAGTCTGTCAAAAATAACTCGATTAATAGGTAGTAAAAAAAAAGGTGCAACATTTTTTTAAGCGTGCTTGGGCGAGAGTAGTACTAGGATGGGTGACCCCCTGGGATGTCCTCGTGTTGCACATTTTTTTATAATTTAGTATGATATAATGGTTAAAATCTCTTATTTTTGATGTTTTGAATTTTGGGGGGAATAGTGCGCTCGGCTCTCGCGGCGACTGGGAAGTAGTATAGGGTTATTTTGGCGTATGGAGGGGTATTCCGGGAAGGAGTTTGGTTTTTGAGTGGTTTGGGTGGCTTTTTGTCTCGGGTGGGAAGAAATATTCCCGTCTGGACTGCTTGATGTCCTGATTGGGAATAAGTTTTTACCCCCAGAGGAAGACTTTTGGGCGTCTGGGCATACCTTTGCTCGATCGGGAATGGGTTTGGGCGATCGGGATATCGTTTGCCCTCCCGTTTCCTGATCGCCGCGAGCGCCTGTTCCCGGCTTTCTCCGGCTCTGTTGGCGGCGTCCTCCGGTCATCTTGTGTTTGCCATCCTCCTCTGAGTCTTCTCCTCTCTGGCTATCCCGGCGGTGCTCCATCGGCGGCTGGGTTCCTGGTTTTCTTCGTCGTGCGTCTCTTGGCGGCGGCGGCGCTTCTTTCCCGGATTCTTGGGCTCGGTGGCGGCGTATTCCGTTCTATTCTGGATACTTCCCTCTTTCCGGTGCTCTTTCCTTCTCCGGTGTTCTCGGAGGTCATCCAGCGACGGCGGCGGGATTCCTTTGTGTCGGCGGCGGATTAGGGTTTCCTGAGTCTTCCTTTTACCTTGGGTTTTGGCTCCTCCGCCGTGTCTTCCTCAGGTTTGCCACGGCTTTGCTGATCTCTTGGTGGTTCTGCTGCCCTTTGGTGCTTCAGTCCGCCGGGAGTCTTGGTTCTTCCTGCGTCGACTCCAATCTTCTGCGGGTCAGCTGCAGGTTTCGGATTTCTGGGATTTCTGTTGTTCTTTGGTGTTTTCTTCTGCCATGGGGTGTGCTTTGTTGCGATCTTAGTGCACCTTCTCTTAGGTGTTTGTGTTCCTTCTTCTCCGGTGTTCCTGGAGGTGCATCAGCAGGTTTCTTCTTCATTGGTTGCTGCCTTCTCCTTTGTGCCGCAATCGTGGTGCAGTTCTTGGGTAGCTCTCAGGCTTCCTTCCGGCAGTGGTGTTGTTGCTCAGTGCGTCTAGCTCCGGCCGTCTGTCAGCTTGTTTTGTGCTTTGCCCGTGTGGTTCCGGGGGACCATCGGGCTTCAATGACTTCTTCCTCTTCATCAGGCCTGCTCCGCTCCATCCTCAAGAGGAATTCCGATATGTCAACCTTGAAAAGTTCATTGTGTGTGGACTCGAAAATTCTCTCATGTGATGCTCGTCCTTTGCCTAAGCGTGTTGAGATTGCAAGTTCTTCACAGAACGCTGCACCTCTCCCCCCTACTCTCTTGCATGATGGTGCTGAAGATTCACTTGTTGAAGCTTTGGCAATTCTTAAGAAAGCAATAGATGAATTAGATATCGATGAGGCATCACGTTCATCCATACAAGGTCTGCTCCCTTTTGTTCATCATCCTGATATGCCTTCTTTGCATTATCCTTCTAGGTCTTCAACAGAGTCTATGGTAGGACATGGAGTTACTTCTTCTTGGAGTTCGCTCTTTACCTCTAATTCGCATAAAAATGAAACCAAGCTTAGCTTCGAGGAACCGACTATTGTGGATGGTAATCTCATTATTGAAGCTCCTCAAGAAGAGATTCTTGCAGGAGAAACTTATTGGAAATCTTCCTTAGTTGGTCACTTTATTGGGCCTCGCCTTCCCTTCAGAATCGTGCATAATTGGGTAACCAAGATGTGGAAAATTAAGGGCACTGTTGAGGTGCTCTCTATGGAGTCTGGGTTCTTTATATTTCGCTTCTCACAAAGCGACGATGCAGACACTATCCTTGAGGGCGGCCCATGGTTTATTCAAAATAGGTTTCTTGCTCTTCGGAAATGGAATAGAGATATGAAGTTGGAGACGGCTGAGATGGCAACCATTCCTATATGGGTAAAGTTTTTTCATGTTCCATTGTTTATGTGGACTACTTTCTTTATTAACAAGTTTTGCAGTGTTATTGGAAAGCCTTTACATCTTGACCACATGTCATCTACAAAACAGCGTTTGGGTTATCTACGTGCTTGCATTGAAGTGCCTCTAAATTGCACATATCCTAGAGAATTGTCTATGCATGTGAATAATGAAGAATATACTGTCCGTGTTGAATATGATTGGATCCCGGTTCATTGTTCAAATTGCAAAAAGTTTGGCCATGCTACTAGGAATTGTAGCAATGGCACTAGGCAAATATGGGTTCCAAAGAAGGCACAACCTCAACCACTGCTTGAACCACAACGAGAGTTTTTTGCTGCTCACATTGAGGAGGAAGATCTAAATAAACAGGTGGAAGATCTAAATTTGGTTGCAGTTACTCAAGTTGATAATATTAGTAAGAAAGGCAAAGCTTCTGTTGTTGAATCAGATATGCCACAGTTTGAAGGTAAAATAACGTACCCTAATAGGTTCGATGTTCTTGCGGACTCCTCAGATATTGATGTGCACAATGATGATGATTATGATTCCATTGAGGAAGCAAATCTTCATGTAAAAATTAAACAGGCCAAAGGAAATGCAGAGCGTTCTAGGAAACCGAGTAAGAAAAAGAGCTCCCAGCCGCACAAATGCAAGTAGCCTTTTGGAATATTCGGGGCCTGAACAGTTGTGCTAAGCAGAGGGCCGTCAAAAGTAAGATCTCTAAACATAAACTTCACTGTTTTTTTCTCTTGGAGACTAGAGTTAAATTGGACAATTCAGGCCGTATTCTTACTAATATTGTGGAAGGATGGAGCTATCATGTTAATGATTGTCCTAATCATCATGGTAGAATATGGTGTATTTGGGATCCTGCTATTGTGGACATTGCTATCATAGCTTCTACAGATCAGGTGGTTTCGGGAATTATTAAGTTTGTTCAGCAAAGTACAACCTTTTCCTTCTCTGTGGTTTATGGTCTTTATTCTAATGATGATAGAACCCATATCTGGTCTGCTTTAAATGATTTTGCAAATCATGTTGAGGGGCCTTGGACTGTTTTTGGGGATTTTAATATGGTCTTCTCCCCTTCTGAAAAACACGGGGGTAGTGATGTAAATGGTTCCTACATTGAGATTATTACTGATCACCTTGATAACTTGGGCCTGTTTGATATGAAAAGTAAAGGTAACTTCTTTACGTGGACTAATTCTTCTACAGGCAACAACAGGGTATGCGAAAAACTTGACAGGGTTCTATGCAATCAAAATTGGGTTTCTGCATTTCCGGATTTAGAGGCTACATTCCATACTCCTGATGTATCTGATCATACTTTTGTCACATTTAGGGTGTGCACTTTACCTTGGCGACCTCGGAATTTCCATTTCTTTAATTATTGGCCTCGGGAAACTGGCTTCCTAGATTGTGTTGAGGCAGCTTGGAACCCGCCTGTCACTAGCAGATTCGGCCACAGAACTACGAGAATGTTTATTCTTATCCACAAATTGAAAAGGACCAGGAAGGCTCTACAAATGTGGTCTAGGGATTTGATGAAGGCTCAAAAAAGTCAGATATATGCACTGCAATCTAAGCTTCATGGTTTACAGACTATCACTCTCTCTACAAATATGGATGATAGGGCCATCATTGAAGAGGCAGAGTGCAGGGCTGAACTTCTAAGGCTCTACGATAATGAGGAGGCATCATTTAGACAAAAATCAAGGGATACTTGGTTACGCCTTGGTGACTCAAACTCAAAGTTTTTTCATAATTCCTTAAAATCCAAATATAATAGGAATGTCTTACTGTCTATTAAAGATGCAGATGGGAATATTCTGGAAGGCCAAGCTCTTGATCAAGAAGCTATCACCTACTTTACTCGGACATTTGCTCCTGAGATTCCTCATGTGAATCTTTCTAATGTTCATGTCCAAAGTTGCCTCTCCCAACAAAGCATATCCCTGTTATCTCAGCCGGTTACCCCCCAAGAGATTGAACAAGTAATCCTATCCTCAAATTCTGATAAGGCCCCTGGCGTTGATGGATTAAATGCTGAATTTTATAAATCTTGTTGGTCTATCATAAAGGATGATGTTATTGCTGCCATTCTTGAGTTCTTTAGGACCGGTAAACTTCTTAGTGAAGTTAATATTACCTCCATCACTCTCATTCCTAAGAAGGAGAACACCAACTCATTTTCTGATTACCGTCCTCTCTCTATTTGCAAGATGATCTACAGATTTATTTCAAAGCTTATTGCAAATAGGCTCAAGGTTGTATTACCTGAGTTGATTAGCCCAACCCAACATGCCTTTATGAGTGGTAGGCTCATACATGAAAATATTGCTCTGTGCCATAGTCTTATGCATAACTATCATCTTAAATCTGGGCAGAAACGCATGGCCATCAAAGTTGACCTCCATAAGGCCTATGATTCAGTTCGATGGGATTTCCTACTTCAGTTACTTCACCTGCATGGGTTCCCTACTATGATGATCAGTTGGATTAGAGCCTGTATTTCTAATCCCTCCTTTACTATCAATATTAATGGCTCTTCTGTGGGTTTCTTTCGGAGTTCTCGAGGCCTTAGACAAGGCTGCCCCATGGCTCCTTACTTGTTCCTTATTGTTATGCAGCACTTATCTTTTCGTCTTGATGACTTAGTCAGGCAAGGTATGATCACTCCTCACCCGAATTGTGCAAATCCACTTATCACTCACCTCGCATTTGCAGATGATCTCATTATATTTGCCGAAGCCTCAGAGTCCAATGCTAGAGCGATCAAGGATGTATTGGGGTCTTTTGCAGACATCTCAGGGCTATCCGCTAGTACTACCAAATCTAATCTGTATATGGCGTGGTGCTCTAGCGACCTGATGGACAGAGTCCAGGACATTCTGGGTATTCCTATTGGTGCTCTTCCCACTCGATTCCTAGGTGTCCCTCTTATTACCAAGCAGCTTACATATAATGATTGCCTCCCTCTTATTGAGAGCATCCAGAGCCGCATTCACTCTTGGAAGGCAAAACACTTATCTTACATGGGCAGGTTGGCTCTTATTAAATCTGTTTTACAGGGTAAGATCACCTATTGGTGCGCCACTTACAAGCTACCCCAGAGAGTCATATCTCGTATTGAACAACTTCTTGCTAGATTCCTGTGGAGTGGGGATGATAAAAGAAGCTTCCATAAGGTCTCCTGGGATGACATTTGTCAAACGTATCAAAATGGTGGGCTTGGGCTTCATCGACTCACTCACCTTAACATTGCGTACCTTATGAGGTATATTTGGGCTATTGCTTCAAAGAAAGACTCTCTATGGATCCGTTGGATCAGCACTAAATTCCTCATCAATGACTCCATTTGGACTGTACGACAGCCACAACCCTGCTCTTGGTGTTTTCGCAGTATCCTTTTTGCCCGTGATCAAGCAAAAACACTTGTAGAGTATCGCATTGGTGATGGTATGAATACATTTCTCTGGCTTGATCCTTGGATTCCTGGTTACCTTCTTATTGAAAGGATGAATGATCACATTCCGGCCCGTCTCTACTCGAGCAGGACCGCTAGGGTTTCGTCTATTTGGCATCATAATACTTGGCAGTTGGGCAATCTTGGCCATGAACTTGTCTTGCATAGTGCTTGGGATTCTATTGGTACTGTGAACACTGGTTCGAATGAAGATCGGGTGCTTTGGAGACCGTCTGTAGACGGCCGCTTTAGTATTGTTTCAGCTTGCATTGGCATTTCACCCGCTAACCCTACAACTTCTTGGCATCATCTTGTTTGGTTCAAAGGAAGGGTCCCGCGGTACTCTTTTATACTGTGGCTTGTGCTCTTACGGAGACTACCGACTCTTGATCGTCTCTCACATTGGGGGATTACTCACTCTACCGGTTGTTGCTTTTGCGGTGTGGATGAGTCCATTGAGCACTTATTCTTCCACTGCCCCTTCTCAACTACCATCTGGTGCAAGATTCTAGATCGCTGTCTCTTGGCTAACCCCCTGCATCACTGGGAGGACCAACTTAAATGGTGGGAAGACGTCATGCGTGGGGACACGCTAGTTGGCTATATTAGACGCATTGCTCTCACTGCGTCAATTTACTTCATTTGGCGTGAGCGAAATGATCGTATTTTCTCTCATGTCTCCTCTACATCTACGAGCGTTCTTAGTAGTATTATTGCAGCAGTTAAAGGCAAAATCCTTCAGGATTATGCTACCAAAACAATCAAGGATACACCAAAGAATAGAGCCATTGCAGAGAGGTGGAGCATCCAGAGTTACCTCACTTATGTCCACCATGATTAATGTCACGCTATGATTTTATGAGCTTTATTACTTGGCCCGAGTTGTGGGTATTCCGTGTGATACAGTGCTGTGCATGTGAGCTTTATTCCTTGGCCCGAGGTGTGGGTTATTGATGTCTTCTTGCATATCCTATATTGTGCCTGACCCCGGGCTGTGGGTTTCTTCTTTGTTCCTCTTCTCCCAAGGTTTTGGCTACTACCTTGCTGATGGCAATGCCGAAGGTAAGGGCGTGGCCTTTTCACTTGGGGGGATGAGAGAGTTATACCATTCCTATTAATGGTAGTCGTGTATGAACTCCATTGTATCTTTTTTTGTGCATTAATATATTTCCTTTGCCTTGTTGCAAAAAAAAAATAACTCGATTAACAATTTCTCCCATCACAGTGAATGTTCTGGAGTCGCTCGGGACTCAGATTGCTGGGCGTTTCGAGACGATACCCCGAAGTTCAATCAGTCGGCTTCGTTCAAGATTCTATTCGAAAAATCTTGCATTTCTTTGCATTAGTGTGTCAAAAATAACTCGATTAACAACTTCTCCAATCACAGTGAATGTTCTGGAGTCGCCCGGGACTCATATTTCTGGTCGTTTTGAGTCGATACCCGAAAGTTCAATCAGTAGGCTTCGTTCAGCATTCTATTCGAAAAAGCGTGTAATTCTTTGCATTAGTCGGTCAAAAATAACTCGATTAAGAACTTCACCCATCACAGTGAATGTTCTGGAGTCCCCCGGGACTCAGATTTCTGGTTGTTTCGAGTCGATATCCGAAAGTTCATTCTGTAGGCTTCGTTCAGCATTCTGTTCGAAAAAGCGTGTAATTCTTTGCATTAGTCGGTCAAAAATAACTCGATTAAGAACTTCACCCATCACAATGAATGTTCAGGAGTCGCTCGGGACTCAGATTGCTGGGCTTTTCGAGCCGATACCCCGAAGTTCAATCAGTCGGCTTCGTTCAATATTCTATTCAAAAAATCTTGCAATTCTTTGCATTAGTCTGTCAAAAATAACTCGATTAAGAACTTCTCCCATCACAGTGAATGTTCTGGAGTCGCTCGGGACTCAGATTGCTGTGCGATTCGAGCCGATACCCCGAAGTTCAATCAGTCGGATTCGTTCAAGATTCTATTCGAAAAATCTTGCAATTCTTTGCATTAGTCTGTCAAAAATAACTCGATTAACAACTTCTCCCATCACAGTGAATGTTCTGGAGTGGCTCGGGACTCAGATTGCTGGGCGTTACGAGCCGATACCCGAAAGTTCATTCAGTAGGCTTCGTTCAACATTCTGTTCGAAAAAGCGTGTAATTCTTTGCATTAGTCTGTCAAAAATAACTCGATTAAGAACTTCTCCCATCACAGTGAATGTTCTGGAGTCGCTCGGGACTCAGATTGCTGGGCGTCTCGAGCCGATACCCCGAAGTTCAATCAGTCGATTCGTTCAAGATTCTATTCGAAAAATCTTGCATTTCTTTGCATTAGTCTGTCAAAAATAACTCGATTAACAACTTCTCCCATCACAGTGAATGATCTGGAGTCGCCCGAGACTCAGATTTCTGGTCGATTCGTGTCGATCCCCGAAAGTTCTATCAGTAGGCTTCGTTCAGCATTCTGTTCGAAAAAGCGTGTAATTCTTGGCATTAGTCGGTCAAAAATAACTCGATTAACAACTTCTCCCATCACAGTGAATGTTCTGGAGTCGCTCGGGACTCATATTTTTGGGCGTCTCGAGCCGATACCCCGAAGTTCAATCAGTCGGCTTCGTTCAAGATTCTATTCAAAAAATCGTGCAATTCTTTGCATTAGTCTGTCAAAAATAACTCGATTAACAATTTCTCCGATCACAGTGAATGTTCTGGAGTCACTCGGGACTCAGATTGCTGGGCGTTTCGAGACGATACCCCGAAGTTCAATCAGTCGGCTTCGTTCAGCATTCTGTTGGAAAAAGTGTGTAATTCTTTGCTTTAGTCGGTCAAAAATAACTCGATTCACAACTTCTCCCATCACAATGAATGTTCTGGAGTCGCCCGGGACTCAGATTTCTGGTCGTTTCGAGTCGATACCCGAAAGTTCATTCAGTAGGCTTCGTTCAGCATTCTGTTCGAAAAAGCGTGTAATTCTTTGCATTAGTCTGTCAAAAATAACTCGATTAAGAACTTCTCCCATCACAGTGAATGTTCTGGAGTCGCTCGGGACTCAGATTTTTGGGCGTCTCGAGCCGATACCCCGAAGTTCAATCAGTCGGCTTCGTTCAAGATTCTATTCAAAAAATCGTGCAATTCTTTGCATTAGTCTGTCAAAAATAACTCGATTAACAATTTCTCCCATCACAATGAATGTTCTGGAGTCGCTCGGGACTCAGATTGCTGGGCGTTTCGAGACGATACCCCGAAGTTCAATCAGTCGGCTTCGTTCAAGATTCTATTCGAAAAATCTTGCATTTCTTTGCATTAGTGTGTCAAAAATAACTCGATTAACAACTTCTCCAATCACAGTGAATGTTCTGGAGTCGCCCGGGACTCAGATTGCTGGGCGTTTCGAGACGATACCCCGAAGTTCAATCAGTCGGCTTCGTTCAAGATTCTATTCGAAAAATCTTGCATTTCTTTGCATTAGTGTGTCAAAAATAACTCGATTAACAACTTCTCCAATCACAGTGAATGTTCTGGAGTCGCCCGGGACTCATATTTCTGGTCGTTTTGAGTCGATACCCGAAAGTTCAATCAGTAGGCTTCGTTCAGCATTCTGTTCGAAAAAGCGTGTAATTCTTTGCATTAGTCGGTCAAAAATAACTCGATTAAGAACTTCTCCCATCACAGTGAATGTTCTGGAGTAGCTCGGGACTCAGATTGCTGAGCGATTCGACCCCGAAGTTCAATTAGTCGGATTCGTTCAAGATTCTATTCGAAAAATCGTGCAATTCTTTGCACTAGTCTGTCAAAAATAACTCGATTAAGAACTTCTCCCATCACAGTGAATGTTCTGGAGTCGCTCGAGACTCAGATTGCTGGGCGATTCGAGCCGTTTCCCCGAAGTTCAATTAGTCGGCTTCGTTCAAGATTCTATTCGAAAAATCTTGCATTTCTTTGAATTAGTGTGTCAAAAATAACTCGATTAAGAACTTCTCCAATCACAGTGAATGTTCTGGAGTCGCCCGGGACTCATATTTCTGGTCGTTTTGAGTCGATACCCGAAAGTTCAATCAGTAGGCTTCGTTCAGCATTCTGTTCGAAAAAGCGTGTAATTCTTTGCATTAGTCGGTCAAAAATAACTCGATTAAGAACTTCTCCCATCACAGTGAATGTTCTGGAGTCGCTCGGGACTCAGATTTTTGGGCGTCTCGAGCCGATACCCCGAAGTTCAATCAGTCGGCTTCGTTCAAGATTCTATTCAAAAAATCGTGCAATTCTTTGCATTAGTCTGTCAAAAATAACTCGATTAACAATTTCTCCGATCACAGTGAATGTTCTGGAGTCGCTCGGGACTCAGATTGTTGGGCGTTTCGAGACGATACCCCGAAGTTCAATCAGTCGGCTTCGTTCAAGATTCTATTCGAAAAATCTTGCATTTCTTTGCATTAGTGTGTCAAAAATAACTCGATTAACAACTTCTCCAATCACAGTGAATGTTCTGGAGTCGCCCGGGACTCATATTTCTGGTCGTTTTGAGTCGATACCCGAAAGTTCAATCAGTAGGCTTCGTTCAGCATTCTGTTCAAAAAAGCGTGTAATTCTTTGCATTAGTCGGTCAAAAATAACTCGATTAAGAACTTCTCCCATCACAGTGAATGTTCTGGAGTAGCTCGGGACTCAGATTGCTGAGCGATTCGACCCCGAAGTTCAATCAGTCGGATTCGTTCAAGATTCTATTCGAAAAATCGTGCAATTCTTTGCACTAGTCTGTCAAAAATAACTCGATTAAGAACTTCTCCCATCACAGTGAATGTTCTGGAGTCGCTCGAGACTCAGATTGTTGGGCGATTCGAGCCGTTTCCCCGAAGTTCAATTAGTCGGCTTCGTTCAAGATTCTATTCGAAAAATCTTGCATTTCTTTGCAATAGTCTGTCAAAAATAACTCGATTAACAACTTCTCCCATCACAGTGAATGTTCTGGAGTCGCTCGAGACTCAAATTGCTGGGCGTTTCGAGCCGATACCCCAAAGTTCAATCAGTCGGCTTCGCTCAAGATTCTATTCGATAAATCGTGCAATTCTTTGCTTTAGTCTGTCAAAAATAACTCGATTAACAACTTCTCCCATCACAGTGAATGTTCTGGAGTCGCTCGGGACTTAGATTGCTGGGCGATTCGAGCCGATACCCCGAAGTTCAATCAGTCGGATTTGTTCAAGATTCTATTCGAAATATCTTGCATTTCTTTGCATTAGTCGGTCAAAAATAACTCGATTAAGAACTTCACACATCACAGTGAATGATCTGGAGTCGCCCGGGACTCAGATTTCTGGTCGATTCGAGTCGATACTCGAAAGTTCGATCAGTAGGCTTTGTTCAGCATTCTATTGGAAAAAGTGTGTAATTCTTTGCATTAGTCGGTCAAAAATAACTCGATTAACAACTTCTCCCATCACAATGAATGTTCTGGAGTCGCCCGGGACTCAGATTTCTGGTCGTTTCGAGTCGATACCCGAAAGTTCATTCAGTAGGCTTCGTTCAGCATTCTGTTCGAAAAAGAGTGTAATTCTTTGCATTAGTCTGTCAAAAATAACTCGATTAAGAACTTCTCCCATCACAGTGAATGTTCTGGAGTCGCTCGGGACTCAGATTGCTGGGCGTCTCGAGCCGATACCCCGAAGTTCAATCAGTCGGCTTCGTTCAAGATTCTATTCGAAAAATCGTGCTATTCTTTGCATTAGTCTTTCAAAAATAACTCGATTAACAACTTCACCCATCACAGTGAATGATCTGGAGTCGCCCGGGACTCAGATTTCTGGTCGATTCGAGTCGATACTCGAAAGTTCGATCAGTAAGGCTTTGTTCAGCATTCTGTTGGAAAAAGTGTGTAATTCTTTGCATTAGTCAGTCAAAAATAACTCGATTAACAACTTCTCCCATCACAATGAAAGTTCTGGAGTCGCCCGGGACTCAGATTTCTGGTCGTTTCGAGTCGATACCCGAAAGTTCATTCAGTTGGCTACGTTCAGCATTCTGTACGAAAAAGCGTGTAATTCTTTGCATTAGTCGGTCAAAAATAACTCGATTAACAACTTCTTCCATCACAGTGAATGTTCTGGAGTCGCTCGGGACTCAGATTCTGGGCGTTTCGAGACGATACACCGAAGTTCAATCAGTCGGCTTCGTTCAAGATTCTATTCGAAAAATCTTGCATTTCTTTGCATTAGTGTGTCAAAAATAACTCGATTAAGAACTTCTCCAATCACAGTGAATGTTCTGGAGTCGCCCGGGACTCATATTTCTGGTCGTTTTGAGTCGATACCCGAAAGTTCAATCAGTAGGCTTCGTTCAGCATTCTGTTCGAAAAAGCGTGTAATTCTTTGCATTAGTCGGTCAAAAATAACTCGATTAAGAACTTCTCCCATCACAGTGAATGTTCTGGAGTCGCCCGGGACTCATATTTCTGGTCGTTTTGAGTCGATACCCGAAAGTTCAATCAGTAGGCTTCGTTCAACATTCTGTTCGAAAAAGCGTGTAATTCTTTGCATTAGTCGGTCAAAAATAACTCGATTAAGAACTTCTCCCATCACAGTGAATGTTCTGGAGTCGCTCGGGACTCAGATTTTTGGGCGTCTCGAGCCGATACCCCGAAGTTCAATCAGTCGGCTTCGTTCAAGATTCTATTCAAAAAATCGTGCAATTCTTTGCATTAGTCTGTCAAAAATAACTCGATTAACAATTTCTCCGATCACAGTGAATGTTCTGGAGTCGCTCGGGACTCAGATTGCTGGGCGTTTCGAGACGATACCCCGAAGTTCAATCAGTCGGCTTCGTTCAAGATTCTATTCGAAAAATCTTGCATTTCTTTGCATTAGTGTGTCAAAAATAACTCGATTAACAACTTCTCCAATCACAGTGAATGTTCTGGAGTCGCCCGGGACTCATATTTCTGGTCGTTTTGAGTCGATACCCGAAAGTTCAATCAGTAGGCTTCGTTCAGTATTCTGTTCGAAAAAGCGTGTAATTCTTTGCATTAGTCGGTCAAAAATAACTCGATTAAGAACTTCTCCCATCACAGTGAATGTTCTGGAGTAGCTCGGGACTCAGATTGCTGAGCGATTCGACCCCGAAGTTCAATCAGTCGGATTCGTTCAAGATTCTATTCGAAAAATCGTGCAATTCTTTGCACTAGTCTGTCAAAAATAACTCGATTAAGAACTTCTCCCATCACAGTGAATGTTCTGGAGTCGCTCGAGACTCAGATTGCTGGGCGATTCGAGCCGTTTCCCCGAAGTTCAATTAGTCGGCTTCGTTCAAGATTCTATTCGAAAAATCTTGCATTTCTTTGCAATAGTCTGTCAAAAATAACTCGATTAACAACTTCTCCCATCACAGTGAATGTTCTGGAGTCGCTCGAGACTCAAATTGCTGGGCGTTTCGAGCCGATACCCCAAAGTTCAATCAGTCGGCTTCGCTCAAGATTCTATTCGATAAATCGTGCAATTCTTTGCTTTAGTCTGTCAAAAATAACTCGATTAAGAACTTCTCCCATCACAGTGAATGTTCTGGAGTCGCTCGGGACTTAGATTGCTGGGCGATTCGAGCCGATACCCCGAAGTTCAATCAGTCGGATTTGTTCAAGATTCTATTCGAAATATCTTGCATTTCTTTGCATTAGTCGGTCAAAAATAACTCGATTAAGAACTTCACCCATCACAGTGAATGATCTGGAGTCGCCCGGGACTCAGATTTCTGGTCGATTCGAGTCGATACTCGAAAGTTCGATCAGTAGGCTTTGTTCAGCATTCTGTTGGAAAAAGTGTGTAATTCTTTGCATTAGTCGGTCAAAAATAACTCGATTAACAACTTCTCCCATCACAATGAATGTTCTGGAGTCGCCCGGGACTCAGATTTCTGGTCGTTTCGAGTCGATACCCGAAAGTTCATTCAGTAGGCTTCGTTCAGCATTCTGTTCGAAAAAGAGTGTAATTCTTTGCATTAGTCTGTCAAAAATAACTCGATTAAGAACTTCTCCCATCACAGTGAATGTTCTGGAGTCGCTCGGGACTCAGATTGCTTGGCGTCTCGAGCCGATACCCCGAAGTTCAATCAGTCGGCTTCGTTCAAGATTCTATTCGAAAAATCGTGCTATTCTTTGCATTAGTCTTTCAAAAATAACTCGATTAACAACTTCACCCATCACAGTGAATGATCTGGAGTCGCCCGGGACTCAGATTTCTGGTCGATTCGAGTCGATACTCGAAAGTTCGATCAGTAAGGCTTTGTTCAGCATTCTGTTGGAAAAAGTGTGTAATTCTTTGCATTAGTCGGTCAAAAATAACTCGATTAACAACTTCTCCCATCACAATGAAAGTTCTGGAGTCGCCCGGGACTCAGATTTCTGGTCGTTTCGAGTCGATACCCGAAAGTTCATTCAGTAGGCTTCGTTCAGCATTCTGTTCGAAAAAGAGTGTAATTCTTTGCATTAGTCTGTCAAAAATAACTCGATTAAGAACTTCTCCCATCACAGTGAATGTTCTGGAGTCGCTCGGGACTCAGATTGCTGGGCGTCTCGAGCCGATACCCCGAAGTTCAATCAGTCCGCTTCGTTCAAGATTCTATTCGAAAAATCGTGCTATTCTTTGCATTAGTCTTTCAAAAATAACTCGATTAACAACTTCACCCATCACAGTGAATGATCTGGAGTCGCCCGGGACTCAGATTTCTGGTCGATTCGAGTCGATACTCGAAAGTTCGATCAGTAAGGCTTTGTTCAGCATTCTGTTGGAAAAAGTGTGTAATTCTTTGCATTAGTCAGTCAAAAATAACTCGATTAACAACTTCTCCCATCACAATGAAAGTTCTGGAGTCGCCCGGGACTCAGATTTCTGGTCGTTTCGAGTCGATACCCGAAAGTTCATTCAGTTGGCTACGTTCAGCATTCTGTACGAAAAAGCGTGTAATTCTTTGCATTAGTCGGTCAAAAATAACTCGATTAACAACTTCTTCCATCACAGTGAATGTTCTGGAGTCGCTCGGGACTCAGATTCTGGGCGTTTCGAGATGATACACCGAAGTTCAATCAGTCGGCTTCGTTCAAGATTCTATTCGAAAAATCTTGCATTTCTTTGCATTAGTGTGTCAAAAATAACTCGATTAAGAACTTCTCCAATCACAGTGAATGTTCTGGAGTCGCCCGGGACTCATATTTCTGGTCGTTTTGAGTCGATACCCGAAAGTTCAATCAGTAGGCTTCGTTCAGCATTCTGTTCGAAAAAGCGTGTAATTCTTTGCATTAGTCGGTCAAAAATAACTCGATTAAGAACTTCTCCCATCACAGTGAATGTTCTGGAGTCGCTCGGGACTCAGATTTTTGGGCGTCTCGAGCCGATACCCCGAAGTTCAATCAGTCGGCTTCATTCAAGATTCTATTCAAAAAATCGTGCAATTCTTTGCATTAGTCTGTCAAAAATAACTCGATTAACAATTTCTCCGATCACAGTGAATGTTCTGGAGTCGCTCGGGACTCAGATTGCTGGGCGTTTCGAGACGATACCCCGAAGTTCAATCAGTCGGCTTCGTTCAAGATTCTATTCGAAAAATCTTGCATTTCTTTGCATTAGTGTGTCAAAAATAACTCGATTAACAACTTCTCCAATCACAGTGAATGTTCTGGAGTCGCCCGGGACTCATATTTCTGGTCGTTTTGAGTCGATACCCGAAAGTTCAATCAGTAGGCTTCGTTCAGCATTCTGTTCGAAAAAGCGTGTAATTCTTTGCATTAGTCGGTCAAAAATAACTCGATTAAGAACTTCTCCCATCACAGTGAATGTTCTGGAGTCGCTCGGGACTCAGATTTCTGGTCTTTTCGAGTCGATACCCCGAAGTTCAATCAGTCGGCTTCGTTCAAGATTCTATTCGAAAAATCTTGCATTTCTTTGCATTAGTCGGTCAAAAATAACTCGATTAAGAACTTCACCCATCACAGTGAATGTTCTGGAGTAGCCCGGGACTCATATTTCTGGTCGTTTTGAGTCGATACCCGAAAGTTCAATCAGTAGGCTTCGTTCAGCATTCTGTTCGAAAAAGCGTGTAATTCTTTGCATTAGTCGGTCAAAAATAACTCGATTAAGAACTTCTCCCATCACAGTGAATGTTCTGGAGTTGCTCGGGACTCAGATTTCTGGGCGTTTCGAGACGATACCCCGAAGTTCAATCAGTCGGCTTCGTTCAAGATTCTATTCGAAAAATCTTGCATTTCTTTGCATTAGTGTGTCAAAAATAACTCGATTAAGAACTTCTCCAATCACAGTGAATGTTCTGGAGTCGCCCGGGACTCATATTTCTGGTCGTTTTGAGTCGATACCCGAAAGTTCAATCAGTAGGCTTCGTTCAGCATTCTGTTCGAAAAAGCGTGTAATTCTTTGCATTAGTCGGTCAAAAATAACTCGATTAAGAACTTCTCCCATCACAGTGAATGTTCTGGAGTCGCCCGGGACTCATATTTCTGGTCGTTTTGAGTCGATACCCGAAAGTTCAATCAGTAGGCTTCGTTCAGCATTCTGTTCGAAAAAGCGTGTAATTCTTTGCATTAGTCGGTCAAAAATAACTCGATTAAGAACTTCTCCCATCACAGTGAATGTTCTGGAGTCGCTCGGTGCTCAGATTTTTGGGCGTCTCGAGCCGATACCCCGAAGTTCAATCAGTCGGCTTCGTTCAAGATTCTATTCAAAAAATCGTGCAATTCTTTGCATTAGTCTGTCAAAAATAACTCGATTAACAATTTCTCCGATCACAGTGAATGTTCTGGAGTCGCTCGGGACTCAGATTGCTGGGCGTTTCGAGACGATACCCCGAAGTTCAATCAGTCGGCTTCGTTCAAGATTCTATTCGAAAAATCTTGCATTTCTTTGCATTAGTGTGTCAAAAATAACTCGATTAACAACTTCTCCAATCACAGTGAATGTTCTGGAGTCGCCCGGGACTCATATTTCTGGTCGTTTTGAGTCGATACCCGAAAGTTCAATCAGTAGGCTTCGTTCAGCATTCTGTTCGAAAAAGCGTGTAATTCTTTGCATTAGTCGGTCAAAAATAACTCGATTAAGAACTTCTCCCATCACAGTGAATGTTCTGGAGTCGCTCGGGACTCAGATTTCTGGTCTTTTCGAGTCGATACCCCGAAGTTCAATCAGTCGGCTTCGTTCAAGATTCTATTCGAAAAATCTTGCATTTCTTTGCATTAGTGTGTCAAAAATAACTCGATTAACAACTTCACCCATCATAGTGAATGATCTGGAGTCGCCCGGGACTCATATTTCTGGTCGTTTTGAGTCGATACTCGAAAGTTCAATCAGTAGGCTTCGTTCAGCATTATGTTCGAAAAAGCGTGTAATTCTTTTCATTAGTCGGTCAAAAATAACTCGATTAAGAACTTCTCCCATCACAGTGAATGTTCTGGAGTAGCTCGGGACTCAGATTGCTGAGCGATTCGACCCCGAAGTTCAATCAGTCGGATTCGTTCAAGATTCTATTCGAAAAATCGTGCAATTCTTTGTACTAGTCTGTCAAAAATAACTCGATTAAGAACTTCTCCCATCACAGTGAATGTTCTGGAGTCGCTCGAGACTCAGATTGCTGGGCGATTCGAGCCGTTTCCCCGAAGTTCAATTAGTCGGCTTCATTCAAGATTCTATTCGAAAAATCTTGCATTTCTTTGCAATAGTCTGTCAAAAATAACTCGATTAACAACTTCTCCCATCACAGTGAATGTTCTGGAGTCGCTCGAGACTCAAATTGCTGGGCGTTTTGAGCCGATACCCCAAAGTTCAATCAGTCGGCTTCGCTCAAGATTCTATTCGATAAATCGTGCAATTCTTTGCTTTAGTCTGTCAAAAATAACTCGATTAAGAACTTCTCCCATCACAGTGAATGTTCTGGAGTCTCTCGGGACTCAGATTGCTGGGCGATTCGAGCCGATACCCCGAAGTTCAATCAGTCGGATTTGTTCAAGATTCTATTCGAAATATCTTGCATTTCTTTGCATTAGTCGGTCAAAAATAACTCGATTAAGAACTTCACCCATCACAGTGAATGATCTGGAGTCGCCCGGGACTCAGATTTCTGGTCGATTCGAGTCGATACTCGAAAGTTCGATCAGTAGACTTTGTTCAGCATTCTGTTGGAAAAAGTGTGTAATTCTTTGCATTAGTCGGTCAAAAATAACTCGATTAACAACTTCTCCCATCACAATGAAAGTTCTGGAGTCGCCCGGGACTCAGATTTCTGGTCGTTTCGAGTCGATACCCGAAAGTTCATTCAGTTGGCTACGTTCAGCATTCTGTTCGAAAAAGCGTGTAATTCTTTGCATTAGTCGGTCAAAAATAACTCGATTAACAACTTCTTCCATCACAGTGAATGTTCTGGAGTCGCTCGGGACTCAGATTCTGGGTGTTTCGAGACGATACCCCGAAGTTCAATCAGTCGGCTTCGTTCAAGATTCTATTCGAAAAATCTTGCATTTCTTTGCATTAGTGTGTCAAAAATAACTCGATTAAGAACTTCTCCAATCACAGTGAATGTTCTGGAGTCGCCCGGGACTCATATTTCTGGTCGTTTTGAGTCGATACCCGAAAGTTCAATCAGTAGGCTTCGTTCAGCATTCTGTTCGAAAAAGCGTGTAATTCTTTGCATTAGTCGGTCAAAAATAACTCGATTAAGAACTTCTCCCATCACAGTGAATGTTCTGGAGTCGCTCGGGACTCAGATTTTTGGGCGTCTCGAGCCGATACCCCGAAGTTCAATCAGTCGGCTTCGTTCAAGATTCTATTCAAAAAATCGTGCAATTCTTTGCATTAGTCTGTCAAAAATAACTCGATTAACAATTTCTCCCATCACAATGAATGTTCTGGAGTCGCTCGGGACTCAGATTGCTGGGCGTTTCGAGACGATACCCCGAAGTTCAATCAGTCGGCTTCGTTCAAGATTCTATTCGAAAAATCTTGCATTTCTTTGCATTAGTGTGTCAAAAATAACTCGATTAACAACTTCTCCAATCACAGTGAATGTTCTGGAGTCGCCCGGGACTCATATTTCTGGTCGTTTTGAGTCGATACCCGAAAGTTCAATCAGTAGGCTTCGTTCAGCATTCTGTTCGAAAAAGCGTGTAATTCTTTGCATTAGTCGGTCAAAAATAACTCGATTAAGAACTTCTCCCATCACAGTGAATGTTCTGGAGTCGCTCGGGACTCAGATTTCTGGTCTTTTCGAGTCGATACCCCGAAGTTCAATCAGTCGGCTTCGTTCAAGATTCTATTCGAAAAATCTTGCATTTCTTTGCATTAGTCGGTCAAAAATAACTCGATTAAGAACTTCACCCATCACAGTGAATGTTCTGGAGTAGCCCGGGACTCATATTTCTGGTCGTTTTGAGTCGATACCCGAAAGTTCAATCAGTAGGCTTCGTTCAGCATTCTGTTCGAAAAAGCGTGTAATTCTTTGCATTAGTCGGTCAAAAATAACTCGATTAAGAACTTCTCCCATCACAGTGAATGTTCTGGAGTCGCTCGGGACTCAGATTTCTGGGCGTTTCGAGACGATACCCCGAAGTTCAATCAGTCGGCTTCGTTCAAGATTCTATTCGAAAAATCTTGCATTTCTTTGCATTAGTGTGTCAAAAATAACTCGATTAAGAACTTCTCCAATCACAGTGAATGTTCTGGAGTCGCCCGGGACTCATATTTCTGGTCGTTTTGAGTCGATACCCGAAAGTTCAATCAGTAGGCTTCGTTCAGCATTCTGTTCGAAAAAGCGTGTAATTCTTTGCATTAGTCGGTCAAAAATAACTCGATTAAGAACTTCTCCCATCACAGTGAATGTTCTGGAGTCGCCCGGGACTCAAATTTCTGGTCGTTTTGAGTCGATACCCGAAAGTTCAATCAGTAGGCTTCGTTCAGCATTCTGTTCGAAAAAGCGTGTAATTCTTTGCATTAGTCGGTCAAAAATAACTCGATTAAGAACTTCTCCCATCACAGTGAATGTTCTGGAGTCGCTCGGTGCTCAGATTTTTGGGCGTCTCGAGCCGATACCCCGAAGTTCAATCAGTCGGCTTCGTTCAAGATTCTATTCAAAAAATCGTGCAATTCTTTGCATTAGTCTGTCAAAAATAACTCGATTAACAATTTCTCCGATCACAGTGAATGTTCTGGAGTCGCTCGGGACTCAGATTGCTGGGCGTTTCGAGACGATACCCCGAAGTTCAATCAGTCGGCTTCGTTCAAGATTCTATTCGAAAAATCTTGCATTTCTTTGCATTAGTGTGTCAAAAATAACTCGATTAACAACTTCTCCAATCACAGTGAATGTTCTGGAGTCGCCCGGGACTCATATTTCTGGTCGTTTTGAGTCGATACCCGAAAGTTCAATCAGTAGGCTTCGTTCAGCATTCTGTTCGAAAAAGCGTGTAATTCTTTGCATTAGTCGGTCAAAAATAACTCGATTAAGAACTTCTCCCATCACAGTGAATGTTCTGGAGTCGCTCGGGACTCAGATTTCTGGTCTTTTCGAGTCGATACCCCGAAGTTCAATCAGTCGGCTTCGTTCAAGATTCTATTCGAAAAATCTTGCATTTCTTTGCATTAGTGTGTCAAAAATAACTCGATTAACAACTTCACCCATCATAGTGAATGATCTGGAGTCGCCCGGGACTCATATTTCTGGTCGTTTTGAGTCGATACTCGAAAGTTCAATCAGTAGGCTTCGTTCAGCATTATGTTCGAAAAAGCGTGTAATTCTTTTCATTAGTCGGTCAAAAATAACTCGATTAAGAACTTCTCCCATCACAGTGAATGTTCTGGAGTAACTCGGGACTCAGATTGCTGAGCGATTCGACCCCGAAGTTCAATCAGTCGGATTCGTTCAAGATTCTATTCGAAAAATCGTGCAATTCTTTGTACTAGTCTGTCAAAAATAACTCGATTAAGAACTTCTCCCATCACAGTGAATGTTCTGGAGTCGCTCGAGACTCAGATTGCTGGGCGATTCGAGCCGTTTCCCCGAAGTTCAATTAGTCGGCTTCATTCAAGATTCTATTCGAAAAATCTTGCATTTCTTTGCAATAGTCTATCAAAAATAACTCGATTAACAACTTCTCCCATCACAGTGAATGTTCTGGAGTCGCTCGAGACTCAAATTGCTGGGCGTTTTGAGCCGATACCCCAAAGTTCAATCAGTCGGCTTCGCTCAAGATTCTATTCGATAAATCGTGCAATTCTTTGCTTTAGTCTGTCAAAAATAACTCGATTAAGAACTTCTCCCATCACAGTGAATGTTCTGGAGTCTCTCGGGACTCAGATTGCTGGGCGATTCGAGCCGATACCCCGAAGTTCAATCAGTCGGATTTGTTCAAGATTCTATTCGAAATATCTTGCATTTCTTTGCATTAGTCGGTCAAAAATAACTCGATTAAGAACTTCACCCATCACAGTGAATGATCTGGAGTCGCCCGGGACTCAGATTTCTGGTCGATTCGAGTCGATACTCGAAAGTTCGATCAGTAGAATTTGTTCAGCATTCTGTTGGAAAAAGTGTGTAATTCTTTGCATTAGTCGGTCAAAAATAACTCGATTAACAACTTCTCCCATCACAATGAAAGTTCTGGAGTCGCCCGGGACTCAGATTTCTGGTCGTTTCGAGTCGATACCCGAAAGTTCATTCAGTTGGCTACGTTCAGCATTCTGTTCGAAAAAGCGTGTAATTCTTTGCATTAGTCGGTCAAAAATAACTCGATTAACAACTTCTTCCATCACAGTGAATGTTCTGGAGTCGCTCGGGACTCAGATTCTGGGTGTTTCGAGACGATACCCCGAAGTTCAATCAGTCGGCTTCGTTCAAGATTCTATTCGAAAAATCTTGCATTTCTTTGCATTAGTGTGTCAAAAATAACTCGATTAAGAACTTCTCCAATCACAGTGAATGTTCTGGAGTCGCCCGGGACTCATATTTCTGGTCGTTTTGAGTCGATACCCGAAAGTTCAATCAGTAGGCTTCGTTCAGCATTCTGTTCGAAAAAGCGTGTAATTCTTTGCATTAGTCGGTCAAAAATAACTCGATTAAGAACTTCTCCCATCACAGTGAATGTTCTGGAGTCGCTCGGGACTCAGATTTTTGGGCGTTTCGAGCCGATACCCCGAAGTTCAATCAGTCGGCTTTGTTCAAGATTCTATTCGAGCTGATACCCCGAAGTTCAATCAGTCGGCTTCGTTCAAGATTCTATTCGAAAAATCTTGCATTTCTTTGCATTAGTGTGTCAAAAATAACTCGATTAACAACTTCACCCATCATAGTGAATGATCTGGAGTCGCTCGAGACTCAGATTGCTGGGCGATTCGAGCCGTTTCCCCGAAGTTCAATTAGTCGGCTTCGTTCAAGATTCTATTCGAAAAATCTTGCATTTCTTTGCAATAGTCTGTCAAAAATAACTCGATTAACAACTTCTCCCATCACAGTGAATGTTCTGGAGTCGCTCGAGACTCAAATTGCTGGGCGTTTTGAGCCGATACCCCAAAGTTCAATCAGTCGGCTTCGCTCAAGATTCTATTCGATAAATCGTGCAATTCTTTGCTTTAGTCTGTCAAAAATAACTCGATTAAGAACTTCTCCCATCACAGTGAATGTTCTGGAGTCTCTCGGGACTCAGATTGCTGGGCGATTCGAGCCGATACCCCGAAGTTCAATCAGTCGGATTTGTTCAAGATTCTATTCGAAATATCTTGCATTTCTTTGCATTAGTCGGTCAAAAATAACTCGATTAAGAACTTCACCCATCACAGTGAATGATCTGGAGTCGCCCGGGACTCAGATTTCTGGTCGATTCGAGTCGATACTCGAAAGTTCGATCAGTAGGCTTTGTTCAGCATTCTGTTGGAAAAAGTGTGTAATTCTTTGCATTAGTCGGTCAAAAATAACTCGATTAACAACTTCTCCCATCACAATGAATGTTCTGGAGTCGCCCGGGACTCAGATTTCTGGTCGTTTCGAGTCGATACCCGAAAGTTCATTCAGTAGGCTTCGTTCAGCATTCTGTTCGAAAAAGAGTGTAATTCTTTGCATTAGTCGGTCAAAAATAACTCGATTAAGAACTTCTCCCATCACAGTGAATGTTCTGGAGTCGCTCGGGACTCAGATTTTTGGGCGTCTCGAGCCGATACCCCGAAGTTCAATCAGTCGGCTTCGTTCAAGATTCTATTCAAAAAATCGTGCAATTCTTTGCATTAGTCTGTCAAAAATAACTCGATTAACAATTTCTCCGATCACAGTGAATGTTCTGGAGTCGCTCGGGACTCAGATTGCTGGGCGTTTCGAGACGATACCCCGAAGTTCAATCAGTCGGCTTCGTTCAAGATTCTATTCGAAAAATCTTGCATTTCTTTGCATTAGTGTGTCAAAAATAACTCGATTAACAACTTCTCCAATCACAGTGAATGTTCTGGAGTCGCCCGGGACTCATATTTCTGGTCGTTTTGAGTCGATACCCGAAAGTTCAATCAGTAGGCTTCGTTCAGCATTCTGTTCGAAAAAGCGTGTAATTCTTTGCATTAGTCGGTCAAAAATAACTCGATTAAGAACTTCTCCCATCACAGTGAATGTTCTGGAGTCGCTCGGGACTCAGATTTCTGGTCTTTTCGAGTCGATACCCCGAAGTTCAATCAGTCGGCTTCGTTCAAGATTCTATTCGAAAAATCTTGCATTTCTTTGCATTATTGTGTCAAAAATAACTCGATTAACAACTTCACCCATCATAGTGAATGATCTGGAGTCGCCCGGGACTCATATTTCTGGTCGTTTTGAGTCGATACTCGAAAGTTCAATCAGTAGGCTTCGTTCAGCATTATGTTCGAAAAAGCGTGTAATTCTTTTCATTAGTCGGTCAAAAATAACTCGATTAAGAACTTCTCCCATCACAGTGAATGTTCTGGAGTAGCTCGGGACTCAGATTGCTGAGCGATTCGACCCCGAAGTTCAATCAGTCGGATTCGTTCAAGATTCTATTCGAAAAATCGTGCAATTCTTTGTACTAGTCTGTCAAAAATAACTCGATTAAGAACTTCTCCCATCACAGTGAATGTTCTGGAGTCGCTCGAGACTCAGATTGCTGGGCGATTCGAGCCGTTTCCCCGAAGTTCAATTAGTCGGCTTCGTTCAAGATTCTATTCGAAAAATCTTGCATTTCTTTGCAATAGTCTGTCAAAAATAACTCGATTAACAACTTCTCCCATCACAGTGAATGTTCTGGAGTCGCTCGAGACTCAAATTGCTGGGCGTTTTGAGCCGATACCCCAAAGTTCAATCAGTCGGCTTCGCTCAAGATTCTATTCGATAAATCGTGCAATTCTTTGCTTTAGTCTGTCAAAAATAACTCGATTAAGAACTTCTCCCATCACAGTGAATGTTCTGGAGTCTCTCGGGACTCAGATTGCTGGGCGATTCGAGCCGATACCCCGAAGTTCAATCAGTCGGATTTGTTCAAGATTCTATTCGAAATATCTTGCATTTCTTTGCATTAGTCGGTCAAAAATAACTCGATTAAGAACTTCACCCATCACAGTGAATGATCTGGAGTCGCCCGGGACTCAGATTTCTGGTCGATTCGAGTCGATACTCGAAAGTTCGATCAGTAGACTTTGTTCAGCATTCTGTTGGAAAAAGTGTGTAATTCTTTGCATTAGTCGGTCAAAAATAACTCGATTAACAACTTCTCCCATCACAATGAATGTTCTGGAGTCGCCCGGGACTCAGATTTCTGGTCGTTTCGAGTCGATACCCGAAAGTTCATTCAGTAGGCTTCGTTCAGCATTCTGTTCGAAAAAGAGTGTAATTCTTTGCATTAGTCTGTCAAAAATAACTCGATTAAGAACTTCTCCCATCACAGTGAATGTTCTGGAGTCGCTCGGGACTCAGATTGCTTGGCGTCTCGAGCCGATACCCCGAAGTTCAATCAGTCGGCTTCGTTCAAGATTCTATTCGAAAAATCGTGCTATTCTTTGCATTAGTCTTTCAAAAATAACTCGATTAACAACTTCACCCATCACAGTGAATGATCTGGAGTCGCCCGGGACTCAGATTTCTGGTCGATTCGAGTCGATACTCGAAAGTTCGATCAGTAAGGCTTTGTTCAGCATTCTGTTGGAAAAAGTGTGTAATTCTTTGCATTAGTCGGTCAAAAATAACTCGATTAACAACTTCTCCCATCACAATGAAAGTTCTGGAGTCGCCCGGGACTCAGATTTCTGGTCGTTTCGAGTCGATACCCGAAAGTTCATTCAGTTGGCTACGTTCAGCATTCTGTTCGAAAAAGCGTGTAATTCTTTGCATTAGTCGGTCAAAAATAACTCGATTAACAACTTCTTCCATCACAGTGAATGTTCTGGAGTCGCTCGGGACTCAGATTCTGGGTGTTTCGAGACGATACCCCGAAGTTCAATCAGTCGGCTTCGTTCAAGATTCTATTCGAAAAATCTTGCATTTCTTTGCATTAGTGTGTCAAAAATAACTCGATTAAGAACTTCTCCAATCACAGTGAATGTTCTGGAGTCGCCCGGGACTCATATTTCTGGTCGTTTTGAGTCGATACCCGAAAGTTCAATCAGTAGGCTTCGTTCAGCATTCTGTTCGAAAAAGCGTGTAATTCTTTGCATTAGTCGGTCAAAAATAACTCGATTAAGAACTTCTCCCATCACAGTGAATGTTCTGGAGTCGCTCGGGACTCAGATTTTTGGGCGTTTCGAGCCGATACCCCGAAGTTCAATCAGTCGGCTTTGTTCAAGATTCTATTCGAGCCGATACCCCGAAGTTCAATCAGTCGGCTTCGTTCAAGATTCTATTCGAAAAATCTTGCATTTCTTTGCATTAGTGTGTCAAAAATAACTCGATTAAGAACTTCACCCATCATAGTGAATGATCTGGAGTCGCCCGGGACTCATATTTCTGGTCGTTTTGAGTCGATACTCGAAAGTTCAATCAGTAGGCTTCGTTCAGCATTATGTTCGAAAAAGCGTGTAATTCTTTGCATTAGTCGGTCAAAAATAACTCGATTAAGAACTTCTCCCATCACAATGAATGTTCTGGAGTCGCCCGGGACTCAGATTTCTGGTCGTTTCGAGTCGATACCCGAAAGTTCATTCAGTAGGCTTCGTTCAGCATTCTGTTCGAAAAAGCGTGTAATTCTTTGCATTAGTCTGTCAAAAATAACTCGATTAAGAACTTCTCCCATCACAGTGAATGTTCTGGAGTCGCTCGGGACTCAGATTGCTGGGCGATTCGAGCCGATACCCCGAAGTTCAATCAGTCGGATTTGTTCAAGATTCTATTTGAAATATCTTGCATTTCTTTGCATTAGTCGGTCAAAAATAACTCGATTAAGAACTTCACCCATCACAGTGAATGATCTGGAGTCGCTCGGGACTCAGATTTCTGGTCGATTCGAGTCGATACTCGAAAGTTCGATCAGTAGGCTTTGTTCAGCATTCTGTTCGAAAAAGCGTGTAATTCTTTGCATTAGTCTGTCAAAAATAACTCGATTAAGAACTTCTCCCATCACAGTGAATGTTCTGGAGTCGCTCGGGACTCAGATTGCTGGGCGATTCGAGCCGTTTCCCCGAAGTTCAATTAGTCGGCTTCGTTCAAGATTCTATTCGAAAAATCTTGCATTTCTTTGCAATAGTCTGTCAAAAATAACTCGATTAACAACTTCTCCCATCACAGTGAATGTTCTGGAGTTGCTCGAGACTCAAATTGCTGGGCGTTTTGAGCCGATACCCCAAAGTTCAATCAGTCGGCTTCGCTCAAGATTCTATTCGATAAATCGTGCAATTCTTTGCTTTAGTCTGTCAAAAATAACTCGATTAAGAACTTCTCCCATCACAGTGAATGTTCTGGAGTCTCTCGGGACTCAGATTGCTGGGCGATTCGAGCCGATACCCCGAAGTTCAATCAGTCGGATTTGTTCAAGATTCTATTCGAAATATCTTGCATTTCTTTGCATTAGTCGGTCAAAAATAACTCGATTAAGAACTTCACCCATCACAGTGAATGATCTGGAGTCGCCCGGGACTCAGATTTCTGGTCGATTCGAGTCGATACTCGAAAGTTCGATCAGTAGACTTTGTTCAGCATTCTGTTGGAAAAAGTGTGTAATTCTTTGCATTAGTCGGTCAAAAATAACTCGATTAACAACTTCTCCCATCACAATGAATGTTCTGGAGTCGCCCGGGACTCAGATTTCTGGTCGTTTCGAGTCGATACCCGAAAGTTCATTCAGTAGGCTTCGTTCAGCATTCTGTTCGAAAAAGAGTGTAATTCTTTGCATTAGTCTGTCAAAAATAACTCGATTAAGAACTTCTCCCATCACAGTGAATTAGAGTCGCTCGGGACTCAGATTGCTTGGCGTCTCGAGCCGATACCCCGAAGTTCAATCAGTCGGCTTCGTTCAAGATTCTATTCGAAAAATCGTGCTATTCTTTGCATTAGTCTTTCAAAAATAACTCGATTAACAACTTCACCCATCACAGTGAATGATCTGGAGTCGCCCGGGACTCAGATTTCTGGTCGATTCGAGTCGATACTCGAAAGTTCGATCAGTAAGGCTTTGTTCAGCATTCTGTTGGAAAAAGTGTGTAATTCTTTGCATTAGTCGGTCAAAAATAACTCGATTAACAACTTCTCCCATCACAATGAAAGTTCTGGAGTCGCCCGGGACTCAGATTTCTGGTCGTTTCGAGTCGATACCCGAAAGTTCATTCAGTTGGCTACGTTCAGCATTCTGTTCGAAAAAGCGTGTAATTCTTTGCATTAGTCGGTCAAAAATAACTCGATTAACAACTTCTTCCATCACAGTGAATGTTCTGGAGTCGCTCGGGACTCAGATTCTGGGTGTTTCGAGACGATACCCCGAAGTTCAATCAGTCGGCTTCGTTCAAGATTCTATTCGAAAAATCTTGCATTTCTTTGCATTAGTGTGTCAAAAATAACTCGATTAAGAACTTCTCCAATCACAGTGAATGTTCTGGAGTCGCCCGGGACTCATATTTCTGGTCGTTTTGAGTCGATACCCGAAAGTTCAATCAGTAGGCTTCGTTCAGCATTCTGTTCGAAAAAGCGTGTAATTCTTTGCATTAGTCGGTCAAAAATAACTCGATTAAGAACTTCTCCCATCACAGTGAATGTTCTGGAGTCGCTCGGGACTCAGATTTTTGGGCGTTTCGAGCCGATACCCCGAAGTTCAATCAGTCGGCATTGTTCAAGATTCTATTCGAGCCGATACCCCGAAGTTCAATCAGTCGGCTTCGTTCAAGATTCTATTCGAAAAATCTTGCATTTCTTTGCATTAGTGTGTCAAAAATAACTCGATTAAGAACTTCACCCATCATAGTGAATGATCTGGAGTCGCCCGGGACTCATATTTCTGGTCGTTTTGAGTCGATACTCGAAAGTTCAATCAGTAGGCTTCGTTCAGCATTATGTTCGAAAAAGCGTGTAATTCTTTGCATTAGTCGGTCAAAAATAACTCGATTAACAACTTCTCCCATCACAATGAATGTTCTGGAGTCGCCCGGGACTCAGATTTCTGGTCGTTTCGAGTCGATACCCGAAAGTTCATTCAGTAGGCTTCGTTCAGCATTCTGTTCGAAAAAGCGTGTAATTCTTTGCATTAGTCTGTCAAAAATAACTCGATTAAGAACTTCTCCCATCACAGTGAATGTTCTGGAGTCGCTCGGGACTCAGATTGCTGGGCGATTCGAGCCGATACCCCGAAGTTCAATCAGTCGGATTTGTTCAAGATTCTATTTGAAATATCTTGCATTTCTTTGCATTAGTCGGTCAAAAATAACTCGATTAAGAACTTCACCCATCACAGTGAATGGTCTGGAGTCGCTCGGGACTCAGATTTCTGGTCGATTCGAGTCGATACTCGAAAGTTCGATCAGTAGGCTTTGTTCCGCATTCTGTTGGAAAAAGTGTGTAATTCTTTGCATTAGTCGGTCAAAAATAACTCGATTAACAACTTCTCCCATCACAATGAATGTTCTGGAGTCACCCGGGACTCAGATTTCTGGTCGTTTCGAGTCGATACCCGAAAGTTCATTCAGTAGGCTTCGTTCAGCATTCTGTTCGAAAAAGCGTGTAATTCTTTGCATTAGTCTGTCAAAAATAACTCGATTAAGAACTTCTCCCATCACAGTGAATGTTCTGGAGTCGCTCGGGACTCAGATTGCTGGGCGTCTCGAGCCGATACCCCGAAGTTCAATCAGTCGGCTTCGTTCAAGATTCTATTCGAAAAATCGTGCTATTCTTTGCATTAGTCTTTCAAAAATAACTCGATTAACAACTTCACCCATCACAGTGAATGATCTGGAGTCGCCCGGGACTCAGATTTCTGGTCGATTCGAGTCGATACTCGAAAGTTCGATCAGTAGGCTTTGTTCGGCATTCTGTTGGAAAAAGTGTGTAATTCTTTGCATTAGTTGGTCAAAAATAACACGATTAACAACTTCTCCCATCACAATGAAAGTTCTGGAGTCGCCCGGGACTCAGATTTCTGGTCGTTTCGAGTCGATACCCGAAAGTTCATTCAGTTGGCTACGTTCAGCATTCTGTTCGAAAAAGCGTGTAATTCTTTGCATTAGTCGGTCAAAAATAACTCGATTAAGAACTTCTCCCATCACAGTGAATGTTCTGGAGTAGCTCGGGACTCAGATTGCTGAGCGATTCGACCCCGAAGTTCAATCAGTCGGATTCGTTCAAGATTCTATTCGAAAAATCTTGCATTTATTTGCATTAGTCTGTCAAAAATAACTCGATTAACAACTTCTCCCATCACAGTGAATGATCTGGAGTCGCCCGGGACTCAGATTTCTGGTCTATTCGTGTCGATACCCGAAAGTTCTATCAGTAGGCTTCGTTCAAGATTCTATTCGAAAAATCGTGCAATTATTTGCATTAGTCTGTCAAAAATAACTCGATTAAGAACTTCTCCCATCACAGTGAATGTTCTGGAGTCGCTCGGGACTCAGATTGCTGGGCGATTCGAGCCGATACCCCGAAGTTCAATCAGTCGGATTCGTTCAAGATTCTATTCGAAAAATCTTGCAATTCTTTGCATTAGTCTGTCAAAAATAACTCGACTAACAACTTCTCCCATCACAGTGAATGTTCTGGAGTGGCTCGAGACTCAGATTGCTAGGCGTTTCGAGCCGATACCCCGAAGTTCAATCAGTCGGCTTCGTTCAAGATTCTATTCGAAAAATCTTGCATTTCTTTGCATTAGTCGGTCAAAAATAACTCGATTAAGAACTTCTCCTATCACAGTGAATGTTCTGGAGTCGCTCGAGACTCAGATTGCTGGGCGATTCGAGCCGTTACCCCGAAGTTCAATTAGTCGGCTTCGTTCAATATTCTATTCGAAAAATCTTGCATTTCTTTGCATTAGTCTATCAAAAATAACTCGATTAACAACTTCTCCCATCACAGTGAATGTTCTGGAGTCGCTCGAGACTCAAATTGCTGGGCGTTTCGAGCCGATACCCCAAAGTTCAATCAGTCGGCTTCGCTCAAGATTCTATTCGATAAATCGTGCAATTCTTTGCTTTAGTCTGTCAAAAATAACTCGATTAAGAACTTCTCCCATCACAGTGAATGTTCTGGAGTCGCTCGGGACTCTGATTGCTGGGCGATTCGAGCCGATACCCCGAAGTTCAATCAGTCGGATTTGTTCAAGATTCTATTCGAAATATCTTGCATTTCTTTGCATTAGTCGGTCAAAAATAACTCGATTAAGAACTTCACCCATCACAGTGAATGATCTGGAGTCGCCCGGGACTCAGATTTCTGGTCGTTTCGAGTCGATACCCGAAAGTTCATTCAGTAGGCTTCGTTCAGCATTCTGTTCGAAAAAGCGTGTAATTCTTTGCATTAGTCTGTCAAAAATAACTCGATTAAGAACTTCTCCCATCACAGTGAATGTTCTGGAGTCGCTCGGGACTCAGATTGCTGGGCGTCTCGAGCCGATACCCCGAAGTTCAATCAGTCGGCTTCGTTCAAGATTCTATTCGAAAAATCGTGCTATTCTTTGCATTAGTCTTTCAAAAATAACTCGATTAACAACTTCACCCATCACAGTGAATGATCTGGAGTCGCCCGGGACTCAGATTTCTGGTCGATTCGAGTCGATACTCGAAAGTTCGATCAGTAGGCTTTGTTCAGCATTCTGTTGGAAAAAGTGTGTAATTCTTTGCATTAGTCGGTCAAAAATAACTCGATTAACAACTTCTCCCATCACAATGAAAGTTCTGGAGTCGCCCGGGACTCAGATTTCTGGTTGTTTCGAGTCGATATCCGAAAGTTCATTCTGTAGGCTTCGTTCAGCATTCTGTTCGAAAAAGCGTGTAATTCTTTGCATTAGTCGGTCAAAAATAACTCGATTAAGAACTTCACCCATCACAATGAATGTTCTGGAGTCGTTCGGGACTCAGATTGCGGGCTTTTCGAGCCGATACCCCGAAGTTCAATCAGTCGGCTTCGTTCAATATTCTATTCAAAAAATCTTGCAATTCTTTGCATTAGTCTGTCAAAAATAACTTGATTAACAACTTCTCCCATCACAGTGAATGTTCTGGAGTGGCTCGGGACTCAGATTGCTGGGCGTTTCGAGCCGATACCCGAAAGTTCATTCAGTAGGCTTCGTTCAGCATTCTGTTCGAAAAAGCGTGTAATTCTTTGCATTAGTCTGTCAAAAATAACTCGATTAAGAACTTCTCCCATCACAGTGAATGTTCTGGAGTCGCTCGGGACTCAGATTGCTGGGCGTCTCGAGCCGATACCCCGAAGTTCAATCAATCGGCTTCGTTCAAGATTCTAATCAAAAAATCGTGCAATTCTTTGCATTAGTCTGTCAAAAATAACTCGATTAACAATTTCTCCCATCATAGTGAATGATCTGGAGTCGCCCGGGACTCATATTTCAGGTCGTTTTGAGTCGATACTCGAAAGTTCAATCAGTAGGCTTCGTTCAGCATTATGTTCGAAAAAGCGTGTAATTCTTTGCATTAGTCGGTCAAAAATAACTCGATTAAGAACTTCTCCCATCACAGTGAATGTTCTGGAGTAGCTCGGGACTCAGATTGCTGAGCGATTCGACCCCGAAGTTCAATCAGTCGGATTCGTTCAAGATTCTCTTCGAAAAATCTTGCATTTCTTTGCATTAGTCTATCAAAAATAACTCGATTAACAACTTCTCCCATCACAGTGAATGTTCTGGAGTCGCTCGAGACTCAAATTGCTGGGCGTTTCGAGCCGATACCCCAAAGTTCAATCAGTCGGCTTCGCTCAAGATTCTATTCGATAAATCGTGCAATTCTTTGCTTTAGTCTGTCAAAAATAACTCGATTAAGAACTTCTCCCATCACAGTGAATGTTCTGGAGTCGCTTGGGACTCTGATTGCTGGGCGATTCGAGCCGATACCCCGAAGTTCAATCAGTCGGATTTGTTCAAGATTCTATTCGAAATATCTTGCATTTCTTTGCATTAGTCGGTCAAAAATAACTCGATTAAGAACTTCACCCATCACAGTGAATGATCTGGAGTCGCCCGGGACTCAGATTTCTGGTCGTTTCGAGTCGATACCCGAAAGTTCATTCAGTAGGCTTCGTTCAGCATTCTGTTCGAAAAAGCGTGTAATTCTTTGCATTAGTCTGTCAAAAATAACTCGATTAAGAACTTCTCCCATCACAGTGAATGTTCTGGAGTCGCTCGGGACTCAGATTGCTGGGCGTCTCGAGCCGATACCCCGAAGTTCAATCAGTCGGCTTCGTTCAAGATTCTATTCGAAAAATCGTGCTATTCTTTGCATTAGTCTTTCAAAAATAACTCGATTAACAACTTCACCCATCACAGTGAATGATCTGGAGTCGCCCGGGACTCAGATTTCTGGTCGATTCGAGTCGATACTCGAAAGTTCGATCAGTAGGCTTTGTTCAGCATTCTGTTGGAAAAAGTGTGTAATTCTTTGCATTAGTCGGTCAAAAATAACTCGATTAACAACTTCTCCCATCACAATGAAAGTTCTGGAGTCGCCCGGGACTCAGATTTCTGGTTGTTTCGAGTCGATATCCGAAAGTTCATTCTGTAGGCTTCGTTCAGCATTCTGTTCGAAAAAGCGTGTAATTCTTTGCATTAGTCGGTCAAAAATAACTCGATTAAGAACTTCACCCATCACAATGAATGTTCTGGAGTCGTTCGGGACTCAGATTGCGGGCTTTTCGAGCCGATACCCCGAAGTTCAATCAGTCGGCTTCGTTCAATATTCTATTCAAAAAATCTTGCAATTCTTTGCATTAGTCTGTCAAAAATAACTTGATTAACAACTTCTCCCATCACAGTGAATGTTCTGGAGTGGCTCGGGACTCAGATTGCTGGGCGTTTCGAGCCGATACCCGAAAGTTCATTCAGTAGGCTTCGTTCAGCATTCTGTTCGAAAAAGCGTGTAATTCTTTGCATTAGTCTGTCAAAAATAACTCGATTAAGAACTTCTCCCATCACAGTGAATGTTCTGGAGTCGCTCGGGACTCAGATTGCTGGGCGTCTCGAGCCGATACCCCGAAGTTCAATCAATCGGCTTCGTTCAAGATTCTAATCAAAAAATCGTGCAATTCTTTGCATTAGTCTGTCAAAAATAACTCGATTAACAATTTCTCCCATCATAGTGAATGATCTGGAGTCGCCCGGGACTCATATTTCAGGTCGTTTTGAGTCGATACTCGAAAGTTCAATCAGTAGGCTTCGTTCAGCATTATGTTCGAAAAAGCGTGTAATTCTTTGCATTAGTCGGTCAAAAATAACTCGATTAAGAACTTCTCCCATCACAGTGAATGTTCTGGAGTAGCTCGGGACTCAGATTGCTGAGCGATTCGACCCCGAAGTTCAATCAGTCGGATTCGTTCAAGATTCTCTTCGAAAAATCTTGCATTTCTTTGCATTAGTCTGTCAAAAATAACTCGATTAACAACTTCTCCCATCACAGTAAATGATCTGGAGTCTCCCGGGACTCAGATTTCTGTTCTATTCGTGTCGATACCCGAAAGTTCTATCAGTAGGCTTCGTTCAGCATTCTGTTCGAAAAAGGGTGTAATTCTTTGCATTAGTCGGTCAAAAATAACTCGATTAATAACTTCTCCCATCACAGTGAATGTTCTGGAGTCGCTCGAGACTCAGATTGCTGGGGGTTTCGTGCCGATACCCCGAATTTCAATCAGTCGGCTTCGTTCAAGATTCTATTCGAAATATCTTGCATTTCTTTGCATTAGTCGGTCAAAAATAACTCGATTAAGAACTTCACCCATCACAGTGAATGATCTGGAGTCGCCCGGGACTCAGATTTCTGGTCGATTCGAGTCGATACTCGAAAGTTCGATCAGTAGGCTTTGTTCAGCATTCTGTTGGAAAAAGTGTGTAATTCTTTGCATTAGTCGGTCAAAAATAACTCGATTAACAACTTCTCCCATCACAATGAATGTTCTGGAGTCGCCCGGGACTCAGATTTCTGGTCGTTTCGAGTCGATACCCGAAAGTTCATTCAGTAGGCTTCGTTCAGCGTTCTGTTCGAAAAAGCGTGTAATTCTTTGCATTAGTCTGTCAAAAATAACTCGATTAAGAACTTCTCCCATCACAGTGAATGATGTGGATTTGCCCGGGACTCAGATTTCTGGTCGATTCGAGTCGATACCCGAAAGTTCGATCAGTAGGCTTCGTTCAGCATTCTGTTCGAAAAAGCGTGTAATTCTTTGCATTAGTCGGTCAAAAATAACTCGATTAACAACTTCTCCCATCACAGTGAATTTTCTGGAGTCGCCCGGAACTCAGATTTCTGGTCGTTTCGAGTCGACACCCGAAAGTTCATTCAGTAGGCTTCGTTCAGCATTCTGTTCGAAAATGCGTGTAATTCTTTGCATTAGTCTGTCAAAAATAACTTGATTAAGAACTTCTCCCATCACAGTGAATGTTCTGGAGTCGCTCGGGACTCAGATTTCTGGGCGTCTCGAGCCGATACCCCGAAGTTCAATCAGTCAGATTCGTTCAAAATTCTATTCGAAATATCTTGCATTTCTTTGCATTAGTCGGTCAAAAATAACTCGATTAAGAACTTCACCCATCACAGTGAATGATCTGGAGTCGCCCGGGACTCAGATTTCTGGTCGATTCGAGTCGATACTCGAAAGTTCGATCAGTAGGCTTTGTTCAGCATTCTGTTGGAAAAAGTGTGTAATTCTTTGCATTAGTCGGTCAAAAATATCTCGATTAACAACTTCTCCCATCACAATGAATGTTCTGGAGTCGCCCGGGACTCAGATTTCTGGTCGTTTCGAGTCGATACCCGAAAGTTCATTCAGTAGGCTTCGTTCAGCATTCTGTTCGAAAAAGCGTGTAATTCTTTGCATTAGTCTGTCAAAAATAACTCGATTAAGAACTTCTCCCATCACAGTGAATGATGTGGATTTGCCCGGGACTCAGATTTCTGGTCGATTCGAGTCGATACCCGAAAGTTCGATCAGTAGGCTTCGTTCAGCATTCTGTTCGAAAAAGCGTGTAATTATTTGCATTAGTCGGTCAAAAATAACTCGATTAACAACTTCTCCCATCACAGTGAATTTTCTGGAGTCGCCCGGAACTCAGATTTCTGGTCGTTTCGAGTCGACACCCGAAAGTTCATTCAGTAGGCTTCGTTCAGCATTCTGTTCGAAAATGCGTGTAATTCTTTGCATTAGTCTGTCAAAAATAACTCGATTAAGAACTTCTCCCATCACAGTGAATATTCTGGAGTCGCTCGGGACTCAGATTTCTGGGCGTCTCGAGCCGATACCCCGAAGTTCAATCAGTCAGATTCGTTCAAGATTCTATTCGAAAAATCTTGCAATTATTTGCATTAGTCTGTCAAAAATAACTCGATTAACCACTTCTCCCATCATAGTGAATATTCTGGAGTCGCTCGGGACTCAGATTGTTGGGCGTTTCGAGCCGATACACCGAAGTTCAATCAGTCGTCTTCGTTCAAGATTCTATTCGAAAAATCTTGCATTTCTTTGCATTAGTGTGTCAAAAATAACTCGATTAACAACTTCTCCCATCATAGTGAATGATCTGGAATCGCCCGGGACTCATATTTCTGGTCGTTTTGAGTCGATACCCGAAAGTTCAATCAGTAGGCTTCGTTCAGCATTATGTTCGAAAAAGCGTGTAATTCTTTGCATTAGTCGGTCAAAAATAACTCGATTAAGAACTTCTCCCATCACAGTGAATGTTCTGGAGTAGCTCGGGACTCAGATTGCTGAGCGATTCGAGCCGATACCACGAAGTTCAATCAGTCGGATTCGTTCAAGATTCTATTCGAAAAATCTTGCAATTCTTTGCATTAGTCTGTATAAAATAACTCGATTAAGAACTTCTCCCATCACAGTGAATGTTCTGGAGTCGCTCGGGACTCAGATTGCTGGGCGTCTAGAGCCGATACCCCGAAGTTCAATCAGTCGGATTCGTTCAAGATTCTATTCGAAAAATCTTGCAATTCTTTTCATTAGTCTGTATAAAATAACTCGATTAAGAACCTCTCCCATCACAGTGAATGTTCTGGAGTCGCTCGGGACTCAGATTGCTGGGCGTCTAGAGCCGATACCCCGAAGTTCAATCAGTCGGATACGTTCAAGATTCTATTCGAAAAATCTTGCAATTCTTTGCAATAGTCTGTCAAAAATAACTCGATTAACCACTTCTCCCATCATAGTGAATATTCTGGAGTCGCTCGGGACTCAGATTGTTGGGCGTTTCGAGCCGATACCCCGAAGTTCAATCAGTCGGCTTCGTTCAAGATTCTATTCGAAAAATCTTGCATTTCTTTGCATTAGCCTGTCAAAAATAACTCGATTAACAACTTCTCCCATCACAGTGAATGATCTGGATTCGCCCGGGACTCAGATTTCTGGTCGATTCGAGTCGATAACCGAAACTTCGATCAGTAGGCTTCGTTCAGCATTCTGTTCGAAAAAGCATGTAATTCTTTGCATTAATCGGTCAAAAATAACTCGATTAACAACTTCTCCCATCACAGTGAATTTTCTGGAGTCGCCCGGGACTCAGATTTCTGGTCGTTTCGAGTCGATACCCGAAAGTTCATTCAGTAGGCTTCGTTCAGCATTCTGTTCGAAAATGCGTGTAATTCTTTGCATTAGTCTGTCAAAAATAACTCGATTAAGAACTTCTCCCATCACAGTGAATTTTCTGGAGTCGCCCGGGACTCAGATTTCTGGTCGTTTCGAGTCGATACCCGAAAGTTCATTCAGTAGGCTTCGTTCAGCATTCTGTTCGAAAAAGCGTGTAATTCTTTGCATTAGTCTGTCAAAAATAACTCGATTAAGAACTTCTCCCATCACAGTGAATTTTCTGGAGTCGCCCGGGACTCAGATTTCTGGTCGTTTCGAGTCGATACCCGAAAGTTCATTCAGTAGGCTTCGTTCAGCATTCTGTTCGAAAATGCGTGTAATTCTTTGCATTAGTCTGTCAAAAATAACTCGATTAAGAACTTCTCCCATCACAGTGAATGTTCTGGAGTCGCTCGGGACTCAGATTGCTGGGCGTTTCGAGCCGATACCCGAAAGTTCATTCAGTAGGCTTCGTTCAGCATTCTGTTCGAAAAAGCGTGTAATTCTTTGCATTAGTCTGTCAAAAATAACTCGATTAAGAACTTCTCCCATCACAGTGAATGTTCTGGAGTCGCCCGGGACTCAGATTGCTGGGCGTTTCGAGGCGATACCCGAAAGTTCATTCAGTAGGCTTCGTTCAGCATTCTGTTCGAAAAAGCGTGTAATTCTTTGCATTAGTCTGTCAAAAATAACTCGATTAAGAACTTCTCCCATCACAGTGAATGTTCTGGAGTCGCTCGGGACTCAGATTGCTAGGCGTCTCGAGCCGATACCCCGAAGTTCAATCAGTCGGCTTCGTTCAAGATTCTATTCGAAAAATCGTGCAATTCTTTGCATTAGTCTGTCAAAAATTACTCGATTAACAACTTCACCCATCACAGTGAATGATCTAGAGTCGCCCGGGACTCAGATTTCTGGTCGATTCGAGTCGATACTCGAAAGTTCGATCAATAGGCTTTGTTCAGCATTCTGTTGGAAAAAGTGTGTAATTCTTTGCATTAGTCGGTCAAAAATAACTCGATTAACAACTTCTCCCATCACAGTGAATGTTCTGGAGTCGCCCGGGACTCAGATTGCTGGGCGTTTCGAGCCGATACCCGAAAGTTCATTCAGTAGGCTTCGTTCAGCATTCTGTTCGAAAAAGCGTGTAATTCTTTGCATTAGTCTGTCAAAAATAACTCGATTAAGAACTTCTCCCATCACAGTGAATGTTCTGGAGTCGCTCGGGACTCAAATTGCTGGGCGTCTCGAGCCGATACCCCGAAGTTCAATCAGTCAGATTCGTTCAAGATTCTATTCGAAAAATCTTGCAATTATTTGCATTAGTCTGTCAAAAATAACTCGATTAACCACTTCTCCCATCATAGTGAATATTCTGGAGTCGCTCGGGACTCAGATTGTTGGGCGTTTCGAGCCGATACCCCGAAGTTCAATCAGTTGGCTTCGTTCAAGATTCTATTCGAAAAATCTTGCATTTCTTTGCATTAGTCTGTCAAAAATAACTCGATTAACAACTTCTCCCATCACAGTGAATGATGTGGATTCGCCCGGGACTCAGATTTCTGGTCGATTCGAGTCGATACCCGAAAGTTCGATCAGTAGGCTTCGTTCAGCATTCTGTTCGAAAAAGCGTGTAATTCTTTGCATTAGTCGGTCAAAAATAACTCGATTAACAACTTCTCCCATCACAGTGAATGTTCTGGAGTCGCCTGGGACTCAGATTGCTGGGCGTTTCGAGGCGATACCCGAAAGTTCATTCAGTAGGCTTCGTTCAGCATTCTGTTGGAAAAAGCGTGTAATTCTTTGCATTAGTCTGTCAAAAATAACTCGATTAAGAACTTCTCCCATCACAGTGAATGTTCTGGAGTCGCTCGGGACTCAGATTGCTAGGCGTCTCGAGCCGATACCCCGAAGTTCAATCAGTCGGCTTCGTTCAAGATTCTATTCGAAAAATCGTGCAATTCTTTGCATTAGTCTGTCAAAAATAACTCGATTAACAACTTCACCCATCACAGTGAATGATCTAGAGTCGCCCGGGACTCAGATTTCTGGTCGATTCGAGTCGATACTCGAAAGTTCGATCAATAGGCTTTGTTCAGCATTCTGTTGGAAAAAGTGTGTAATTCTTTGCATTAGTCGGTCAAAAATAACTCGATTAACAACTTCTCCCATCACAGTGAATGTTCTGGAGTCGCCCGGGACTCAGATTGCTGGGCGTTTCGAGCCGATACCCGAAAGTTCATTCAGTAGGCTTCGTTCAGCATTCTGTTCGAAAAAGCGTGTAATTCTTTGCATTAGTCTGTCAAAAATAACTCGATTAAGAACTTATCCCATCACAGTGAATGTTCTGGAGTCGCTCGGGACTCAGATTGCTGGGCGTCTCGAGCCGATACCCCGAAGTTCAATCAGTCAGATTCGTTCAAGATTCTATTCGAAAAATCTTGCAATTATTTGCATTAGTCTGTCAAAAATAACTCGATTAACCACTTCTCCCATCATAGTGAATATTCTGGAGTCGCTCGGGACTCAGATTGTTGGGCGTTTCGAGCCGATACCCCGAAGTTCAATCAGTTGGCTTCGTTCAAGATTCTATTCGAAAAATCTTGCATTTCTTTGCATTAGTCTGTCAAAAATAACTCGATTAACAACTTCTCCCATCACAGTGAATGATGTGGATTCGCCCGGGACTCAGATTTCTGGTCGATTCGAGTCGATACCCGAAAGTTCGATCAGTAGGCTTCGTTCAGCATTCTGTTCGAAAAAGCGTGTAATTCTTTGCATTAGTCGGTCAAAAATAACTCGATTAACAACTTCTCCCATCACAGTGAATGTTCTGGAGTCGCCTGGGACTCAGATTGCTGGGCGTTTCGAGGCGATACCCGAAAGTTCATTCAGTAGGCTTCGTTCAGCATTCTGTTGGAAAAAGCGTGTAATTCTTTGCATTAGTCTGTCAAAAATAACTCGATTAAGAACTTCTCCCATCACAGTGAATGTTCTGGAGTCGCTCGGGACTCAGATTGCTAGGCGTCTCGAGCCGATACCCCGAAGTTCAATCAGTCGGCTTCGTTCAAGATTCTATTCGAAAAATCGTGCAATTCTTTGCATTAGTCTGTCAAAAATAACTCGATTAACAACTTCACCCATCACAGTGAATGATCTAGAGTCGCCCGGGACTCAGATTTCTGGTCGATTCGAGTCGATACTCGAAAGTTCGATCAATAGGCTTTGTTCAGCATTCTGTTGGAAAAAGTGTGTAATTCTTTGCATTAGTCGGTCAAAAATAACTCGATTAACAACTTCTCCCATCACAGTGAATGTTCTGGAGTCGCCCGGGACTCAGATTGCTGGGCGTTTCGAGCCGATACCCGAAAGTTCATTCAGTAGGCTTCGTTCAGCATTCTGTTCGAAAAAGCGTGTAATTCTTTGCATTAGTCTGTCAAAAATAACTCGATTAAGAACTTCTCCCATCACAGTGAATGTTCTGGAGTCGCTCGGGACTCAGATTGCTGGGCGTCTCGAGCCGATACCCCGAAGTTCAATCAGTCAGATTCGTTCAAGATTCTATTCGAAAAATCTTGCAATTATTTGCATTAGTCTGTCAAAAATAACTCGATTAACCACTTCTCCCATCATAGTGAATATTCTGGAGTCGCTCGGGACTCAGATTGTTGGGCGTTTCGAGCCGATACCCCGAAGTTCAATCAGTTGGCTTCGTTCAAGATTCTATTCGAAAAATCTTGCATTTCTTTGCATTAGTCTGTCAAAAATAACTCGATTAACAACTTCTCCCATCACAGTGAATGATGTGGATTCGCCCGGGACTCAGATTTCTGGTCGATTCGAGTCGATACCCGAAAGTTCGATCAGTAGGCTTCGTTCAGCATTCTGTTCGAAAAAGCGTGTAATTCTTTGCATTAGTCGGTCAAAAATAACTCGATTAACAACTTCTCCCATCACAGTGAATGTTCTGGAGTCGCCCGGGACTCAGATTGCTGGGCGTTTCGAGGCGATACCCGAAAGTTCATTCAGTAGGCTTCGTTCAGCATTCTGTTCGAAAAAGCGTGTAATTCTTTGCATTAGTCTGTCAAAAATAACTCGATTAAGAACTTCTCCCATCACAGTGAATGTTCTGGAGTCGCTCGGGACTCAGATTGCTAGGCGTCTCGAACCGATACCCCGAAGTTCAATCAGTCGGCTTCGTTCAAGATTCTATTCGAAAAATCGTGCAATTCTTTGCATTAGTCTGTCAAAAATAACTCGATTAACAACTTCACCCATCACAGTGAATGATCTAGAGTCGCCCGGGACTCAGATTTCTGGTCGATTCGAGTCGATACTCGAAAGTTCGATCAGTAGGCTTTGTTCAGGATTCTGTTGGAAAAAGTGTGTAATTCTTTGCATTAGTCGGTCAAAAATAACTCGATTAACAACTTCTCCCATCACAGTGAATGTTCTGGAGTCGCCCGGGACTCAGATTGCTGGGCGTTTCGAGCCGATACCCGAAAGTTCATTCAGTAGGCTTCGTTCAGCATTCTGTTCGAAAAAGCGTGTAATTCTTTGCATTAGTTTGTCAAAAATAACTCGATTAAGAACTTCTCCCATCACAGTGAATGTTCTGGAGTCGCTCGGGACTCAGATTGCTAGGCGACTCGAGCCGATACCCCGAAGTTCAATCAGTCGGCTTCGTTCAAGATTCTATTCGAAAAATCGTGCAATTCTTTGCATTAGTCTGTCAAAAATAACTCGATTAACAACTTCACCCATCACAGTGAATGATCTAGAGTCGCCCGGGACTCAGATTTCTGGTCGATTCGAGTCGATACTCGAAAGTTCGATCAGTAGGCTTTGTTCAGCATTCTGTTGGAAAAAGTGTGTAATTCTTTGCATTAGTCGGTCAAAAATAACTCGATTAACAACTTCTCCCATCACAGTGAATGTTCTGGAGTCGCCCGGGACTCAGATTGCTGGGCGTTTCGAGGCGATACCCGAAAGTTCATTCAGTAGGCTTCGTTCAGCATTCTGTTCGAAAAAGCGTGTAATTCTTTGCATTAGTCTGTCAAAAATAACTCGATTAAGAACTTCTCCCATCACAGTGAATGTTCTGGAGTCGCTCGGGACTCAGATTGCTAGGCGTCTCGAGCCGATACCCCGAAGTTCAATCAGTCGGCTTCGTTCAAGATTCTATTCGAAAAATCGTGCAATTCTTTGCATTAGTCTGTCAAAAATAACTCGATTAACAACTTCACCCATCACAGTGAATGATCTAGAGTCGCCCGGGACTCAGATTTCTGGTCGATTCGAGTCGATACTCGAAAGTTCGATCAGTAGGCTTTGTTCAGCATTCTGTTGGAAAAAGTGTGTAATTCTTTGCATTAGTCGGTCAAAAATAACTCGATTAACAACTTCTCCCATCACAGTGAATGTTCTGGAGTCGCCCGGGACTCAGATTGCTGGGCGTTTCGAGCCGATACCCGAAAGTTCATTCAGTAGGCTTCGTTCAGCATTCTGTTCGAAAAAGCGTGTAATTCTTTGCATTAGTCTGTCAAAAATAACTCGATTAAGAACTTCTCCCATCACAGTGAATGTTCTGGAGTCGCTCGGGACTCAGATTGCTAGGCGTCTCGAGCCGATACCCCGAAGTTCAATCAGTCGGCTTCGTTCAAGATTCTATTCGAAAAATCGTGCAATTCTTTGCATTAGTCTGTCAAAAATAACTCGATTAACAACTTCACCCATCACAGTGAATGATCTAGAGTCGCCCGGGACTCAGATTTCTGGTCGATTCGAGTCGATACTCGAAAGTTCGATCAGTAGGCTTTGTTCAGCATTCTGTTGGAAAAAGTGTGTAATTCTTTGCATTAGTCGGTCAAAAATAACTCGATTAACAACTTCTCCCATCACAATGAATGTTCTGGAGTCGCCCGGGACTCAGATTTCTGGTCGTTTCGAGTCGATACCCGAAAGTTCATTCAGTAGGCTTGTTCAACATTCTGTTCGAAAAAGCGTGTAATTCTTTGCATTAGTTTGTCAAAAATAACTCGATTAAGAACTTCTCCCATCACAGTGAATGTTCTGGAGTTGCTCGGGACTCAGATTGCTGGGCGTCTCGAGCCGATACCCCGAAGTTCAATCAATCGGCTTCGTTCAAGATTCTATTCGAAAAATCGTGCAATTCTTTGCATTAGTCTGTCAAAAATAACTCGATTAACAATTTCTCCCATCACAGTGAATGTTCAGGAGTCACTCGGGACTCAGATTGCTGGGCGTTTCGAGACGATACCCCGAAGTTCAATCAGTCGGCTTCGTTCAAGATTCTATTCGAAAAATCTTGCATTTCTTTGCATTAGTCTGTCAAAAATAACTCGATTAACAACTTCTCCCATCACAGTGAATGATGTGGATTTGCCCGGGACTCAGATTTCTGGTCGATTCGAGTCGATACCCGAAAGTTCGATCAGTAGGCTTCGTTCAGCATTCTGTTCGAAAAAGCGTGTAATTCTTTGCATTAGTCTGTCAAAAATAACTCGATTAAGAACTTCTCCCATCACAGTGAATTTTCTGGAGTCGATACCCGAAAGTTCATTCAGTAGGCTTCGTTCAGCATTCTGTTCGAAAATGCGTGTAATTCTTTGCATTAGTCTGTCAAAAATAACTCGATTAAGAACTTCTCCCATCACAGTGAATGTTCTGGAGTCGCTCGGGACTCAGATTGCTGGGCGTCTCGAGCCGATACCCCGAAGTTCAATCAATCAGATTCGTTCAAGATTCTATTCGAAAAATCTTGCAATTCTTTGCATTAGTCTGTCAAAAATAACTCGATTAACAACTTCTCCCATCACAGTGAATGATCTGGATTCGCCCGGGACTCAGATTTCTGGTCGATTCGAGTCGATACCCGAAACTTCGATCAGTAGGCTTCGTTCAGCATTTTGTTCGAAAAAGCGTGTAATTCTTTCCATTAGTCGATCAAAAATAACTCGATTAACAACTTCTCCCATCACAGTGAATTTTCTGGAGTCGCCCGGGACTCAGATTTCTGGTCGTTTCGAGTCGATACCCGAAAGTTCATTCAGTAGGCTTCGTTCAGCATTCTGTTCGAAAATGCGTGTAATTCTTTGCATTAGTCTGTCAAAAATAACTCGATTAAGAACTTCTCCCATCACAGTGAATGTTCTGGAGTCGCTCGGGACTCAGATTGCTAGGCGTCTCGAGCCGATACCCCGAAGTTCAATCAGTCGGCTTCGTTCAAGATTCTATTCGAAAAATCGTGCAATTCTTTGCATTAGTCTGTCAAAAATAACTCGATTAACAACTTCACCCATCACAGTGAATGATCTAGAGTCGCCCGGGACTCAGATTTCTGGTCGATTCGAGTCGATACTCGAAAGTTCGATCAGTAGGCTTTGTTCAGCATTCTGTTGGAAAAAGTGTGTAATTCTTTGCATTAGTCGGTCAAAAATAACTCGATTAACAACTTCTCCCATCACAGTGAATGTTCTGGAGTCGCCCGGGACTCAGATTGCTGGGCGTTTCGAGCCGATACCCGAAAGTTCATTCAGTAGGCTTCGTTCAGCATTCTGTTCGAAAAAGCGTGTAATTCTTTGCATTAGTCTGTCAAAAATAACTCGATTAAGAACTTCTCCCATCACAGTGAATGTTCTGGAGTCGCTCGGGACTCAGATTGCTAGGCGTCTCGAGCCGATACCCCGAAGTTCAATCAGTCGGCTTCGTTCAAGATTCTATTCGAAAAATCGTGCAATTCTTTGCATTAGTCTGTCAAAAATAACTCGATTAACAACTTCACCCATCACAGTGAATGATCTAGAGTCGCCCGGGACTCAGATTTCTGGTCGATTCGAGTCGATACTCGAAAGTTCGATCAGTAGGCTTTGTTCAGCATTCTGTTGGAAAAAGTGTGTAATTCTTTGCATTAGTCGGTCAAAAATAACTCGATTAACAACTTCTCCCATCACAATGAATGTTCTGGAGTCGCCCGGGACTCAGATTTCTGGTCGTTTCGAGTCGATACCCGAAAGTTCATTCAGTAGGCTTGTTCAACATTCTGTTCGAAAAAGCGTGTAATTCTTTGCATTAGTTTGTCAAAAATAACTCGATTAAGAACTTCTCCCATCACAGTGAATGTTCTGGAGTTGCTCGGGACTCAGATTGCTGGGCGTCTCGAGCCGATACCCCGAAGTTCAATCAATCGGCTTCGTTCAAGATTCTATTCGAAAAATCGTGCAATTCTTTGCATTAGTCTGTCAAAAATAACTCGATTAACAATTTCTCCCATCACAGTGAATGTTCAGGAGTCACTCGGGACTCAGATTGCTGGGCGTTTCGAGACGATACCCCGAAGTTCAATCAGTCGGCTTCGTTCAAGATTCTATTCGAAAAATCTTGCATTTCTTTGCATTAGTCTGTCAAAAATAACTCGATTAACAACTTCTCCCATCACAGTGAATGATGTGGATTTGCCCGGGACTCAGATTTCTGGTCGATTCGAGTCGATACCCGAAAGTTCGATCAGTAGGCTTCGTTCAGCATTCTGTTCGAAAAAGCGTGTAATTCTTTGCATTAGTCTGTCAAAAATAACTCGATTAAGAACTTCTCCCATCACAGTGAATTTTCTGGAGTCGATACCCGAAAGTTCATTCAGTAGGCTTCGTTCAGCATTCTGTTCGAAAATGCGTGTAATTCTTTGCATTAGTCTGTCAAAAATAACTCGATTAACCACTTCTCCCATCATCGTGAATATTCTGGAGTCGCAAGGGACTCAGATTGTTGGGCGTTTCGAGTCGATACCCGAAAGTTCATTCAGTAGGCTTCGTTCAGCATTCTGTTCGAAAATGCGTGTAATTCTTTGCATTAGTCTGTCAAAAATAACTCGATTAAGAACTTCTCCCATCACAGTGAATGTTCTGGAGTCGCTCGGGACTCAGATTGCTGGGCGTCTCGAGCCGATACCCCGAAGTTCAATCAATCAGATTCGTTCAAGATTCTATTCGAAAAATCTTGCAATTCTTTGCATTAGTCTGTCAAAAATAACTCGATTAACAACTTCTCCCATCACAGTGAATGATCTGGATTCGCCCGGGACTCAAATTTCTGGTCGATTCGAGTCGATACCCGAAAGTTCGATCAGTAGGCTTCGTTCAGCATTCTGTTCGAAAAAGCGTGTAATTCTTTGCATTAGTCTGTCAAAAATAACTCGATTAAGAACTTCTCCCATCACAGTGAATTTTCTGGAGTCGATACCCGAAAGTTCATTCAGTAGGCTTCGTTCAGCATTCTATTCGAAAATGCGTGTAATTCTTTGCATTAGTCTGTCAAAAATAACTCGATTAACCACTTCTCCCATCATCGTGAATATTCTGGAGTCGCAAGGGACTCAGATTGTTGGGCGTTTCGAGTCGATACCCGAAAGTTCATTCAGTAGGCTTCGTTCAGCATTCTGTTCGAAAATGCGTGTAATTCTTTGCATTAGTCTGTCAAAAATAACTCGATTAAGAACTTCTCCCATCACAGTGAATGATCTGGATTCGCCCGGGACTCAGATTTCTGGTCGATTCGAGTCGATACCCGAAACTTCGATCAGTAGGCTTCGTTCAGCATTTTGTTCGAAAAAGCGTGTAATTCTTTCCATTAGTCGATCAAAAATAACTCGATTAACAACTTCTCCCATCACAGTGAATTTTCTGGAGTCGCCCGGGACTCAGATTTCTGGTCGTTTCGAGTCGATACCCGAAAGTTCATTCAGTAGGCTTCGTTCAGCATTCTGTTCGAAAATGCGTGTAATTCTTTGCATTAGTCTGTCAAAAATAACTCGATTAAGAACTTCTCCCATCACAGTGAATGTTCTGGAGTCGCTCGGGACTCAGATTGCTAGGCGTCTCGAGCCGATACCCCGAAGTTCAATCAGTCGGCTTCGTTCAAGATTCTATTCGAAAAATCGTGCAATTCTTTGCATTAGTCTGTCAAAAATAACTCGATTAACAACTTCACCCATCACAGTGAATGATCTAGAGTCGCCCGGGACTCAGATTTCTGGTCGATTCGAGTCGATACTCGAAAGTTCGATCAGTAGGCTTTGTTCAGCATTCTGTTGGAAAAAGTGTGTAATTCTTTGCATTAGTCGGTCAAAAATAACTCGATTAACAACTTCTCCCATCACAGTGAATGTTCTGGAGTCGCCCGGGACTCAGATTGCTGGGCGTTTCGAGCCGATACCCGAAAGTTCATTCAGTAGGCTTCGTTCAGCATTCTGTTCGAAAAAGCGTGTAATTCTTTGCATTAGTCTGTCAAAAATAACTCGATTAAGAACTTCTCCCATCACAGTGAATGTTCTGGAGTCGCTCGGGACTCAGATTGCTAGGCGTCTCGAGCCGATACCCCGAAGTTCAATCAGTCGGCTTCGTTCAAGATTCTATTCGAAAAATCGTGCAATTCTTTGCATTAGTCTGTCAAAAATAACTCGATTAACAACTTCACCCATCACAGTGAATGATCTAGAGTCGCCCGGGACTCAGATTTCTGGTCGATTCGAGTCGATACTCGAAAGTTCGATCAGTAGGCTTTGTTCAGCATTCTGTTGGAAAAAGTGTGTAATTCTTTGCATTAGTCGGTCAAAAATAACTCGATTAACAACTTCTCCCATCACAATGAATGTTCTGGAGTCGCCCGGGACTCAGATTTCTGGTCGTTTCGAGTCGATACCCGAAAGTTCATTCAGTAGGCTTGTTCAACATTCTGTTCGAAAAAGCGTGTAATTCTTTGCATTAGTTTGTCAAAAATAACTCGATTAAGAACTTCTCCCATCACAGTGAATGTTCTGGAGTTGCTCGGGACTCAGATTGCTGGGCGTCTCGAGCCGATACCCCGAAGTTCAATCAATCGGCTTCGTTCAAGATTCTATTCGAAAAATCGTGCAATTCTTTGCATTAGTCTGTCAAAAATAACTCGATTAACAATTTCTCCCATCACAGTGAATGTTCAGGAGTCACTCGGGACTCAGATTGCTGGGCGTTTCGAGACGATACCCCGAAGTTCAATCAGTCGGCTTCGTTCAAGATTCTATTCGAAAAATCTTGCATTTCTTTGCATTAGTCTGTCAAAAATAACTCGATTAACAACTTCTCCCATCACAGTGAATGATGTGGATTTGCCCGGGACTCAGATTTCTGGTCGATTCGAGTCGATACCCGAAAGTTCGATCAGTAGGCTTCGTTCAGCATTCTGTTCGAAAAAGCGTGTAATTCTTTGCATTAGTCTGTCAAAAATAACTCGATTAAGAACTTCTCCCATCACAGTGAATTTTCTGGAGTCGATACCCGAAAGTTCATTCAGTAGGCTTCGTTCAGCATTCTGTTCGAAAATGCGTGTAATTCTTTGCATTAGTCTGTCAAAAATAACTCGATTAACCACTTCTCCCATCATCGTGAATATTCTGGAGTCGCAAGGGACTCAGATTGTTGGGCGTTTCGAGTCGATACCCGAAAGTTCATTCAGTAGGCTTCGTTCAGCATTCTGTTCGAAAATGCGTGTAATTCTTTGCATTAGTCTGTCAAAAATAACTCGATTAAGAACTTCTCCCATCACAGTGAATGTTCTGGAGTCGCTCGGGACTCAGATTGCTGGGCGTCTCGAGCCGATACCCCGAAGTTCAATCAATCAGATTCGTTCAAGATTCTATTCGAAAAATCTTGCAATTCTTTGCATTAGTCTGTCAAAAATAACTCGATTAACAACTTCTCCCATCACAGTGAATGATCTGGATTCGCCCGGGACTCAAATTTCTGGTCGATTCGAGTCGATACCCGAAAGTTCGATCAGTAGGCTTCGTTCAGCATTCTGTTCGAAAAAGCGTGTAATTCTTTGCATTAGTCTGTCAAAAATAACTCGATTAAGAACTTCTCCCATCACAGTGAATTTTCTGGAGTCGATACCCGAAAGTTCATTCAGTAGGCTTCGTTCAGCATTCTGTTCGAAAATGCGTGTAATTCTTTGCATTAGTCTGTCAAAAATAACTCGATTAACCACTTCTCCCATCATCGTGAATATTCTGGAGTCGCAAGGGACTCAGATTGTTGGGCGTTTCGAGTCGATACCCGAAAGTTCATTCAGTAGGCTTCGTTCAGCATTCTGTTCGAAAATGCGTGTAATTCTTTGCATTAGTCTGTCAAAAATAACTCGATTAAGAACTTCTCCCATCACAGTGAATGTTCTGGAGTCGCTCGGGACTCAGATTGCTGGGCGTCTCGAGCCGATACCCCGAAGTTCAATCAATCAGATTCGTTCAAGATTCTATTCGAAAAATCTTGCAATTCTTTGCATTAGTCTGTCAAAAATAACTCGATTAACAACTTCTCCCATCACAGTGAATGATCTGGATTCGCCCGGGACTCAGATTTCTGGTCGATTCGAGTCGATACCCGAAACTTCGATCAGTAGGCTTCGTTCAGCATTTTGTTCGAAAAAGCGTGTAATTCTTTCCATTAGTCGATCAAAAATAACTCGATTAACAACTTCTCCCATCACAGTGAATTTTCTGGAGTCGCCCGGGACTCAGATTTCTGGTCGTTTCGAGTCGATACCCGAAAGTTCATTCAGTAGGCTTCGTTCAGCATTCTGTTCGAAAATGCGTGTAATTCTTTGCATTAGTCTGTCAAAAATAACTCGATTAAGAACTTCTCCCATCACAGTGAATGTTCTGGAGTCGCTCGGGACTCAGATTGCTAGGCGTCTCGAGCCGATACCCCGAAGTTCAATCAGTCGGCTTCGTTCAAGATTCTATTCGAAAAATCGTGCAATTCTTTGCATTAGTCTGTCAAAAATAACTCGATTAACAACTTCACCCATCACAGTGAATGATCTAGAGTCGCCCGGGACTCAGATTTCTGGTCGATTCGAGTCGATACTCGAAAGTTCGATCAGTAGGCTTTGTTCAGCATTCTGTTGGAAAAAGTGTGTAATTCTTTGCATTAGTCGGTCAAAAATAACTCGATTAACAACTTCTCCCATCACAGTGAATGTTCTGGAGTCGCCCGGGACTCAGATTGCTGGGCGTTTCGAGCCGATACCCGAAAGTTCATTCAGTAGGCTTCGTTCAGCATTCTGTTCGAAAAAGCGTGTAATTCTTTGCATTAGTCTGTCAAAAATAACTCGATTAAGAACTTCTCCCATCACAGTGAATGTTCTGGAGTCGCTCGGGACTCAGATTGCTAGGCGTCTCGAGCCGATACCCCGAAGTTCAATCAGTCGGCTTCGTTCAAGATTCTATTCGAAAAATCGTGCAATTCTTTGCATTAGTCTGTCAAAAATAACTCGATTAACAACTTCACCCATCACAGTGAATGATCTAGAGTCGCCCGGGACTCAGATTTCTGGTCGATTCGAGTCGATACTCGAAAGTTCGATCAGTAGGCTTTGTTCAGCATTCTGTTGGAAAAAGTGTGTAATTCTTTGCATTAGTCGGTCAAAAATAACTCGATTAACAACTTCTCCCATCACAATGAATGTTCTGGAGTCGCCCGGGACTCAGATTTCTGGTCGTTTCGAGTCGATACCCGAAAGTTCATTCAGTAGGCTTGTTCAACATTCTGTTCGAAAAAGCGTGTAATTCTTTGCATTAGTTTGTCAAAAATAACTCGATTAAGAACTTCTCCCATCACAGTGAATGTTCTGGAGTCGCTCGGGACTCAGATTGCTGGGCGTCTCGAGCCGATACCCCGAAGTTCAATCAATCGGCTTCGTTCAAGATTCTATTCGAAAAATCGTGCAATTCTTTGCATTAGTCTGTCAAAAATAACTCGATTAACAATTTCTCCCATCACAGTGAATGTTCAGGAGTCACTCGGGACTCAGATTGCTGGGCGTTTCGAGACGATACCCCGAAGTTCAATCAGTCGGCTTCGTTCAAGATTCTATTCGAAAAATCTTGCATTTCTTTGCATTAGTCTGTCAAAAATAACTCGATTAACAACTTCTCCCATCACAGTGAATGATGTGGATTTGCCCGGGACTCAGATTTCTGGTCGATTCGAGTCGATACCCGAAAGTTCGATCAGTAGGCTTCGTTCAGCATTCTGTTCGAAAAAGCGTGTAATTCTTTGCATTAGTCTGTCAAAAATAACTCGATTAAGAACTTCTCCCATCACAGTGAATTTTCTGGAGTCGATACCCGAAAGTTCATTCAGTAGGCTTCGTTCAGCATTCTGTTCGAAAATGCGTGTAATTCTTTGCATTAGTCTGTCAAAAATAACTCGATTAACCACTTCTCCCATCATCGTGAATATTCTGGAGTCGCAAGGGACTCAGATTGTTGGGCGTTTCGAGTCGATACCCGAAAGTTCATTCAGTAGGCTTCGTTCAGCATTCTGTTCGAAAATGCGTGTAATTCTTTGCATTAGTCTGTCAAAAATAACTCGATTAAGAACTTCTCCCATCACAGTGAATGTTCTGGAGTCGCTCGGGACTCAGATTGCTGGGCGTCTCGAGCCGATACCCCGAAGTTCAATCAATCAGATTCGTTCAAGATTCTATTCGAAAAATCTTGCAATTCTTTGCATTAGTCTGTCAAAAATAACTCGATTAACAACTTCTCCCATCACAGTGAATGATCTGGATTCGCCCGGGACTCAGATTTCTGGTCGATTCGAGTCGATACCCGAAACTTCGATTAGTAGGCTTCGTTCAGCATTTTGTTCGAAAAAGCGTGTAATTCTTTCCATTAGTCGATCAAAAATAACTCGATTAACAACTTCTCCCATCACAGTGAATTTTCTGGAGTCGCCCGGGACTCAGATTTCTGGTCGTTTCGAGTCGATACCCGAAAGTTCATTCAGTAGGCTTCGTTCAGCATTCTGTTCGAAAATGCGTGTAATTCTTTGCATTAGTCTGTCAAAAATAACTCGATTAAGAACTTCTCCCATCACAGTGAATGTTCTGGAGTCGCTCGGGACTCAGATTGCTGGGCGTCTCGAGCCGATACCCCGAAGTTCAATCAGTCAGATTCGTTCAAGATTCTATTCGAAAAATCTTGCAATTATTTGCATTAGTCTGTCAAAAATAACTCGATTAACCACTTCTCCCATCGTCGTGAATATTCTGGAGTCGCAAGGGACTCAGATTGTTGGGCGTTTCGAGCCGATACCCCGAAGTTCAATCAGTCGGCTTCGTTCAAGATTCTATTCGAAAAATCTTGCATTTCTTTGCATTAATCTGTCAAAAATAACTCGATTAACAACTTCTCCCATCACAGTGAATGATGTGGATTTGCCCGGGACTCAGATTTCTGGTCGATTCGAGTCGATACCCGAAAGTTCGATCAGTAGGCTTCGTTCAGCATTCTGTTCGAAAAAGCGTGTAATTCTTTGCATTAGTCGGTCAAAAATAACTCGATTAACAACTTCTCCCATCACAGTGAATTTTCTGGAGTCGCCCGGGACTCAGATTTCTGGTCGTTTCGAGTCGATACCCGAAAGTTCATTCAGTAGGCTTCGTTCAGCATTCTGTTCGAAAATGCGTGTAATTCTTTGCATTAGTCTGTCAAAAATAACTCGATTAAGAACTTCTCCCATCACAGTGAATGTTCTGGAGTCGCTCGGGACTCAGATTGCTGGGCGTCTCGAGCCGATACCCCGAAGTTCAATCAGTCAGATTCGTTCAAGATTCTATTCGAAAAATCTTGCAATTATTTGCATTAGTCTGTCAAAAATAACTCGATTAACCACTTCTCCCATCGTCGTGAATATTCTGGAGTCGCAAGGGACTCAGATTGTTGGGCGTTTCGAGCCGATACCCCGAAGTTCAATCAGTCGGCTTCGTTCAAGATTCTATTCGAAAAATCTTGCATTTCTTTGCATTAATCTGTCAAAAATAACTCGATTAACAACTTCTCCCATCACAGTGAATGATGTGGATTTGCCCGGGACTCAGATTTCTGGTCGATTCGAGTCGATACCCGAAAGTTCGATCAGTAGGCTTCGTTCAGCATTCTGTTCGAAAAAGCGTGTAATTCTTTGCATTAGTCGGTCAAAAATAACTCGATTAACAACTTCTCCCATCACAGTGAATTTTCTGGAGTCGCCCGGGACTCAGATTTCTGGTCGTTTCGAGTCGATACCCGAAAGTTCATTCAGTAGGCTTCGTTCAGCATTCTGTTCGAAAATGCGTGTAATTCTTTGCATTAGTCTGTCAAAAATAACTCGATTAAGAACTTCTCCCATCACAGTGAATGTTCAGGAGTCGCTCGGGACTCAGATTGCTGGGCGTCTCGAGCCGATACCCCGAAGTTCAATCAGTCAGATTCGTTCAAGATTCTATTCGAAAAATCTTGCAATTATTTGCATTAGTCTGTCAAAAATAACTCAATTAACCACTTTTCCCATCATAGTGAATATTCTGGAGTCGCTCGGGACTCAGATTGTTGGGCGTTTCGAGCCGATACCCCGAAGTTCAATCAGTCGGCTTCGTTCAAGATTCTATTCGAAAAATCGTGCAATTCTTTGCATTAGTCTGTCAAAAATAACTCGATTAACAATTTCTCCCATCACAGTGAATGTTCAGGAGTCACTCGGGACTCAGATTGCTGGGCATTTCGAGACGATACCCCGAAGTTCAATCAGTCGGCTTCGTTCAAGATTCTATTCGAAAAATCTTGCATTTCTTTGCATTAGTCTGTCAAAAATAACTCGATTAACAACTTCTCCCATCACAGTGAATGATGTGGATTTGCCCGGGACTCAGATTTCTGGTCGATTCGAGTCGATACCCGAAAGTTCGATCAGTAGGCTTCGTTCAGCATTCTGTTCGAAAAAGCGTGTAATTCTTTGCATTAGTCTGTCAAAAATAACTCGATTAAGAACTTCTCCCATCACAGTGAATTTTCTGGAGTCGATACCCGAAAGTTCATTCAATAGGCTTCGTTCAGCATTCTGTTCGAAAATGCGTGTAATTCTTTGCATTAGTCTGTCAAAAATAACTCGATTAACCACTTCTCCCATCATCGTGAATATTCTGGAGTCGCAAGGGACTCATATTGTTGGGCGTTTCGAGTCGATACCCGAAAGTTCATTCAGTAGGCTTCGTTCAGCATTCTGTTCGAAAATGCGTGTAATTCTTTGCATTAGTCTGTCAAAAATAACTCGATTAAGAACTTCTCCCATCACAGTGAATGTTCTGGAGTCGCTCGGGACTCAGATTGCTGGGCGTCTCGAGCCGATACCCCGAAGTTCAATCAATCAGATTCGTTCAAGATTCTATTCGAAAAATCTTGCAATTCTTTGCATTAGTCTGTCAAAAATAACTCGATTAACAACTTCTCCCATCACAGTGAATGATCTGGATTCGCCCGGGACTCAGATTTCTGGTCGATTCGAGTCGATACCCGAAACTTCGATCAGTAGGCTTCGTTCAGCATTTTGTTCGAAAAAGCGTGTAATTCTTTCCATTAGTCGATCAAAAATAACTCGATTAACAACTTCTCCCATCACAGTGAATTTTCTGGAGTCGCCCGGGACTCAGATTTCTGGTCGTTTCGAGTCGATACCCGAAAGTTCATTCAGTAGGCTTCGTTCAGCATTCTGTTCGAAAATGCGTGTAATTCTTTGCATTAGTCTGTCAAAAATAACTCGATTAAGAACTTCTCCCATCACAGTGAATGTTCTGGAGTCGCTCGGGACTCAGATTGCTGGGCGTCTCGAGCCGATACCCCGAAGTTCAATCAGTCAGATTCGTTCAAGATTCTATTCGAAAAATCTTGCAATTATTTGCATTAGTCTGTCAAAAATAACTCGATTAACCACTTCTCCCATCGTCGTGAATATTCTGGAGTCGCAAGGGACTCAGATTGTTGGGCGTTTCGAGCCGATACCCCGAAGTTCAATCAGTCGGCTTCGTTCAAGATTCTATTCGAAAAATCTTGCATTTCTTTGCATTAATCTGTCAAAAATAACTCGATTAACAACTTCTCCCATCACAGTGAATGATGTGGATTTGCCCGGGACTCAGATTTCTGGTCGATTCGAGTCGATACCCGAAAGTTCGATCAGTAGGCTTCGTTCAGCATTCTGTTCGAAAAAGCGTGTAATTCTTTGCATTAGTCGGTCAAAAATAACTCGATTAACAACTTCTCCCATCACAGTGAATTTTCTGGAGTCGCCCGGGACTCAGATTTCTGGTCGTTTCGAGTCGATACCCGAAAGTTCATTCAGTAGGCTTCGTTCAGCATTCTGTTCGAAAATGCGTGTAATTCTTTGCATTAGTCTGTCAAAAATAACTCGATTAAGAACTTCTCCCATCACAGTGAATGTTCTGGAGTCGCTCGGGACTCAGATTGCTGGGCGTCTCGAGCCGATACCCCGAAGTTCAATCAGTCAGATTCGTTCAAGATTCTATTCGAAAAATCTTGCAATTATTTGCATTAGTCTGTCAAAAATAACTCGATTAACCACTTCTCCCATCGTCGTGAATATTCTGGAGTCGCAAGGGACTCAGATTGTTGGGCGTTTCGAGCCGATACCCCGAAGTTCAATCAGTCGGCTTCGTTCAAGATTCTATTCGAAAAATCTTGCATTTCTTTGCATTAATCTGTCAAAAATAACTCGATTAACAACTTCTCCCATCACAGTGAATGATGTGGATTTGCCCGGGACTCAGATTTCTGGTCGATTCGAGTCGATACCCGAAAGTTCGATCAGTAGGCTTCGTTCAGCATTCTGTTCGAAAAAGCGTGTAATTCTTTGCATTAGTCGGTCAAAAATAACTCGATTAACAACTTCTCCCATCACAGTGAATTTTCTGGAGTCGCCCGGGACTCAGATTTCTGGTCGTTTCGAGTCGATACCCGAAAGTTCATTCAGTAGGCTTCGTTCAGCATTCTGTTCGAAAATGCGTGTAATTCTTTGCATTAGTCTGTCAAAAATAACTCGATTAAGAACTTCTCCCATCACAGTGAATGTTCAGGAGTCGCTCGGGACTCAGATTGCTGGGCGTCTCGAGCCGATACCCCGAAGTTCAATCAGTCAGATTCGTTCAAGATTCTATTCGAAAAATCTTGCAATTATTTGCATTAGTCTGTCAAAAATAACTCAATTAACCACTTTTCCCATCATAGTGAATATTCTGGAGTCGCTCGGGACTCAGATTGTTGGGCGTTTCGAGCCGATACCCCGAAGTTCAATCAGTCGGCTTCGTTCAAGATTCTATTCGAAAAATCGTGCAATTCTTTGCATTAGTCTGTCAAAAATAACTCGATTAACAATTTCTCCCATCACAGTGAATGTTCAGGAGTCACTCGGGACTCAGATTGCTGGGCATTTCGAGACGATACCCCGAAGTTCAATCAGTCGGCTTCGTTCAAGATTCTATTCGAAAAATCTTGCATTTCTTTGCATTAGTCTGTCAAAAATAACTCGATTAACAACTTCTCCCATCACAGTGAATGATGTGGATTTGCCCGGGACTCAGATTTCTGGTCGATTCGAGTCGATACCCGAAAGTTCGATCAGTAGGCTTCGTTCAGCATTCTGTTCGAAAAAGCGTGTAATTCTTTGCATTAGTCTGTCAAAAATAACTCGATTAAGAACTTCTCCCATCACAGTGAATTTTCTGGAGTCGATACCCGAAAGTTCATTCAGTAGGCTTCGTTCAGCATTCTGTTCGAAAATGCGTGTAATTCTTTGCATTAGTCTGTCAAAAATAACTCGATTAACCACTTCTCCCATCATCGTGAATATTCTGGAGTCGCAAGGGACTCATATTGTTGGGCGTTTCGAGTCGATACCCGAAAGTTCATTCAGTAGGCTTCGTTCAGCATTCTGTTCGAAAATGCGTGTAATTCTTTGCATTAGTCTGTCAAAAATAACTCGATTAAGAACTTCTCCCATCACAGTGAATGTTCTGGAGTCGCTCGGGACTCAGATTGCTGGGCGTCTCGAGCCGATACCCCGAAGTTCAATCAATCAGATTCGTTCAAGATTCTATTCGAAAAATCTTGCAATTCTTTGCATTAGTCTGTCAAAAATAACTCGATTAACAACTTCTCCCATCACAGTGAATGATCTGGATTCGCCCGGGACTCAGATTTCTGGTCGATTCGAGTCGATACCCGAAACTTCGATCAGTAGGCTTCGTTCAGCATTTTGTTCGAAAAAGCGTGTAATTCTTTCCATTAGTCGATCAAAAATAACTCGATTAACAACTTCTCCCATCACAGTGAATTTTCTGGAGTCGCCCGGGACTCAGATTTCTGGTCGTTTCGAGTCGATACCCGAAAGTTCATTCAGTAGGCTTCGTTCAGCATTCTGTTCGAAAATGCGTGTAATTCTTTGCATTAGTCTGTCAAAAATAACTCGATTAAGAACTTCTCCCATCACAGTGAATGTTCTGGAGTCGCTCGGGACTCAGATTGCTGGGCGTCTCGAGCCGATACCCCGAAGTTCAATCAGTCAGATTCGTTCAAGATTCTATTCGAAAAATCTTGCAATTATTTGCATTAGTCTGTCAAAAATAACTCAATTAACCACTTTTCCCATCATAGTGAATATTCTGGAGTCGCTCGGGACTCAGATTGTTGGGCGTTTCGAGCCGATACCCCGAAGTTCAATCAGTCGGCTTCGTTCAAGATTCTATTCGAAAAATCGTGCAATTCTTTGCATTAGTCTGTCAAAAATAACTCGATTAACAATTTCTCCCATCACAGTGAATGTTCAGGAGTCACTCGGGACTCAGATTGCTGGGCATTTCGAGACGATACCCCGAAGTTCAATCAGTCGGCTTCGTTCAAGATTCTATTCGAAAAATCTTGCATTTCTTTGCATTAGTCTGTCAAAAATAACTCGATTAACAACTTCTCCCATCACAGTGAATGATGTGGATTTGCCCGGGACTCAGATTTCTGGTCGATTCGAGTCGATACCCGAAAGTTCGATCAGTAGGCTTCGTTCAGCATTCTGTTCGAAAAAGCGTGTAATTCTTTGCATTAGTCTGTCAAAAATAACTCGATTAAGAACTTCTCCCATCACAGTGAATTTTCTGGAGTCGATACCCGAAAGTTCATTCAGTAGGCTTCGTTCAGCATTCTGTTCGAAAATGCGTGTAATTCTTTGCATTAGTCTGTCAAAAATAACTCGATTAACCACTTCTCCCATCATCGTGAATATTCTGGAGTCGCAAGGGACTCATATTGTTGGGCGTTTCGAGTCGATACCCGAAAGTTCATTCAGTAGGCTTCGTTCAGCATTCTGTTCGAAAATGCGTGTAATTCTTTGCATTAGTCTGTCAAAAATAACTCGATTAAGAACTTCTCCCATCACAGTGAATGTTCTGGAGTCGCTCGGGACTCAGATTGCTGGGCGTCTCGAGCCGATACCCCGAAGTTCAATCAATCAGATTCGTTCAAGATTCTATTCGAAAAATCTTGCAATTCTTTGCATTAGTCTGTCAAAAATAACTCGATTAACAACTTCTCCCATCACAGTGAATGATCTGGATTCGCCCGGGACTCAGATTTCTGGTCGATTCGAGTCGATACCCGAAACTTCGATCAGTAGGCTTCGTTCAGCATTTTGTTCGAAAAAGCGTGTAATTCTTTCCATTAGTCGATCAAAAATAACTCGATTAACAACTTCTCCCATCACAGTGAATTTTCTGGAGTCGCCCGGGACTCAGATTTCTGGTCGTTTCGAGTCGATACCCGAAAGTTCATTCAGTAGGCTTCGTTCAGCATTCTGTTCGAAAATGCGTGTAATTCTTTGCATTAGTCTGTCAAAAATAACTCGATTAAGAACTTCTCCCATCACAGTGAATGTTCTGGAGTCGCTCGGGACTCAGATTGCTGGGCGTCTCGAGCCGATACCCCGAAGTTCAATCAGTCAGATTCGTTCAAGATTCTATTCGAAAAATCTTGCAATTATTTGCATTAGTCTGTCAAAAATAACTCGATTAACCACTTCTCCCATCGTCGTGAATATTCTGGAGTCGCAAGGGACTCAGATTGTTGGGCGTTTCGAGCCGATACCCCGAAGTTCAATCAGTCGGCTTCGTTCAAGATTCTATTCGAAAAATCTTGCATTTCTTTGCATTAATCTGTCAAAAATAACTCGATTAACAACTTCTCCCATCACAGTGAATGATGTGGATTTGCCCGGGACTCAGATTTCTGGTCGATTCGAGTCGATACCCGAAAGTTCGATCAGTAGGCTTCGTTCAGCATTTTGTTCGAAAAAGCGTGTAATTCTTTGCATTAGTCGGTCAAAAATAACTCGATTAACAACTTCTCCCATCACAGTGAATTTTCTGGAGTCGCCCGGGACTCAGATTTCTGGTCGTTTCGAGTCGATACCCGAAAGTTCATTCAGTAGGCTTCGTTCAGCATTCTGTTCGAAAATGCGTGTAATTCTTTGCATTAGTCTGTCAAAAATAACTCGATTAAGAACTTCTCCCATCACAGTGAATGTTCTGGAGTCGCTCGGGACTCAGATTGCTGGGCGTCTCGAGCCGATACCCCGAAGTTCAATCAGTCAGATTCGTTCAAGATTCTATTCGAAAAATCTTGCAATTATTTGCATTAGTCTGTCAAAAATAACTCAATTAACCACTTTTCCCATCATAGTGAATATTCTGGAGTCGCTCGGGACTCAGATTGTTGGGCGTTTCGAGCCGATACCCCGAAGTTCAATCAGTCGGCTTCGTTCAAGATTCTATTCGAAAAATCGTGCAATTCTTTGCATTAGTCTGTCAAAAATAACTCGATTAACAATTTCTCCCATCACAGTGAATGTTCAGGAGTCACTCGGGACTCAGATTGCTGGGCATTTCGAGACGATACCCCGAAGTTCAATCAGTCGGCTTCGTTCAAGATTCTATTCGAAAAATCTTGCATTTCTTTGCATTAGTCTGTCAAAAATAACTCGATTAACAACTTCTCCCATCACAGTGAATGATGTGGATTTGCCCGGGACTCAGATTTCTGGTCGATTCGAGTCGATACCCGAAAGTTCGATCAGTAGGCTTCGTTCAGCATTCTGTTCGAAAAAGCGTGTAATTCTTTGCATTAGTCTGTCAAAAATAACTCGATTAAGAACTTCTCCCATCACAGTGAATTTTCTGGAGTCGATACCCGAAAGTTCATTCAGTAGGCTTCGTTCAGCATTCTGTTCGAAAATGCGTGTAATTCTTTGCATTAGTCTGTCAAAAATAACTCGATTAACCACTTCTCCCATCATCGTGAATATTCTGGAGTCGCAAGGGACTCATATTGTTGGGCGTTTCGAGTCGATACCCGAAAGTTCATTCAGTAGGCTTCGTTCAGCATTCTGTTCGAAAATGCGTGTAATTCTTTGCATTAGTCTGTCAAAAATAACTCGATTAAGAACTTCTCCCATCACAGTGAATGTTCTGGAGTCGCTCGGGACTCAGATTGCTGGGCGTCTCGAGCCGATACCCCGAAGTTCAATCAATCAGATTCGTTCAAGATTCTATTCGAAAAATCTTGCAATTCTTTGCATTAGTCTGTCAAAAATAACTCGATTAACAACTTCTCCCATCACAGTGAATGATCTGGATTCGCCCGGGACTCAGATTTCTGGTCGATTCGAGTCGATACCCGAAACTTCGATCAGTAGGCTTCGTTCAGCATTTTGTTCGAAAAAGCGTGTAATTCTTTCCATTAGTCGATCAAAAATAACTCGATTAACAACTTCTCCCATCACAGTGAATTTTCTGGAGTCGCCCGGGACTCAGATTTCTGGTCGTTTCGAGTCGATACCCGAAAGTTCATTCAGTAGGCTTCGTTCAGCATTCTGTTCGAAAATGCGTGTAATTCTTTGCATTAGTCTGTCAAAAATAACTCGATTAAGAACTTCTCCCATCACAGTGAATGTTCTGGAGTCGCTCGGGACTCAGATTGCTGGGCGTCTCGAGCCGATACCCCGAAGTTCAATCAGTCAGATTCGTTCAAGATTCTATTCGAAAAATCTTGCAATTATTTGCATTAGTCTGTCAAAAATAACTCGATTAACCACTTCTCCCATCGTCGTGAATATTCTGGAGTCGCAAGGGACTCAGATTGTTGGGCGTTTCGAGCCGATACCCCGAAGTTCAATCAGTCGGCTTCGTTCAAGATTCTATTCGAAAAATCTTGCATTTCTTTGCATTAATCTGTCAAAAATAACTCGATTAACAACTTCTCCCATCACAGTGAATGATGTGGATTTGCCCGGGACTCAGATTTCTGGTCGATTCGAGTCGATACCCGAAAGTTCGATCAGTAGGCTTCGTTCAGCATTCTGTTCGAAAAAGCGTGTAATTCTTTGCATTAGTCGGTCAAAAATAACTCGATTAACAACTTCTCCCATCACAGTGAATTTTCTGGAGTCGCCCGGGACTCAGATTTCTGGTCGTTTCGAGTCGATACCCGAAAGTTCATTCAGTAGGCTTCGTTCAGCATTCTGTTCGAAAATGCGTGTAATTCTTTGCATTAGTCTGTCAAAAATAACTCGATTAAGAACTTCTCCCATCACAGTGAATGTTCTGGAGTCGCTCGGGACTCAGATTGCTGGGCGTCTCGAGCCGATACCCCGAAGTTCAATCAGTCAGATTCGTTCAAGATTCTATTCGAAAAATCTTGCAATTATTTGCATTAGTCTGTCAAAAATAACTCGATTAACCACTTCTCCCATCGTCGTGAATATTCTGGAGTCGCAAGGGACTCAGATTGTTGGGCGTTTCGAGCCGATACCCCGAAGTTCAATCAGTCGGCTTCGTTCAAGATTCTATTCGAAAAATCTTGCATTTCTTTGCATTAATCTGTCAAAAATAACTCGATTAACAACTTCTCCCATCACAGTGAATGATGTGGATTTGCCCGGGACTCAGATTTCTGGTCGATTCGAGTCGATACCCGAAAGTTCGATCAGTAGGCTTCGTTCAGCATTCTGTTCGAAAAAGCGTGTAATTCTTTGCATTAGTCGGTCAAAAATACCTCGATTAACAACTTCTCCCATCACAGTGAATTTTCTGGAGTCGCCCGGGACTCAGATTTCTGGTCGTTTCGAGTCGATACCCGAAAGTTCATTCAGTAGGCTTCGTTCAGCATTCTGTTCGAAAATGCGTGTAATTCTTTGCATTAGTCTGTCAAAAATAACTCGATTAAGAACTTCTCCCATCACAGTGAATGTTCTGGAGTCGCTCGGGACTCAGATTGCTGGGCGTCTCGAGCCGATACCCCGAAGTTCAATCAGTCAGATTCGTTCAAGATTCTATTCGAAAAATCTTGCAATTATTTGCATTAGTCTGTCAAAAATAACTCAATTAACCACTTTTCCCATCATAGTGAATATTCTGGAGTCGCAAGGGACTCAGATTGTTGGGCGTTTCGAGCCGATACCCCGAAGTTCAATCAGTCGGCTTCGTTCAAGATTCTATTCGAAAAATCTTGCATTTCTTTGCATTAGTCTGTCAAAAATAACTCGATTAACAACTTCTCCCATCACAGTGAATGATGTGGATTCGCCCGGGACTCAGATTTCTGGTCGATTCGAGTCGATACCCGAAAGTTCGATCAGTAGGCTTCGTTCAGCATTCTGTTCGAAAAAGCGTGTAATTCTTTGCATTAGTCGGTCAAAAATAACTCGATTAACAACTTCTCCCATCACAGTGAATTTTCTGGAGTCGCCCGGGACTCAGATTTCTGGTCGTTTCGAGTCGATACCCGAAAGTTCATTCAGTAGGCTTCGTTCAGCATTCTGTTCGAAAATGCGTGTAATTCTTTGCATTAGTCTGTCAAAAATAACTCGATTAAGAACTTCTCCCATCACAGTGAATGTTCAGGAGTCGCTCGGGACTCAGATTGCTGGGCGTCTCGAGCCGATACCCCGAAGTTCAATCAGTCAGATTCGTTCAAGATTCTATTCGAAAAATCTTGCAATTATTTGCATTAGTCTGTCAAAAATAACTCAATTAACCACTTTTCCCATCATAGTGAATATTCTGGAGTCGCTCGGGACTCAGATTGTTGGGCGTTTCGAGCCGATACCCCGAAGTTCAATCAGTCGGCTTCGTTCAAGATTCTATTCGAAAAATCGTGCAATTCTTTGCATTAGTCTGTCAAAAATAACTCGATTAACAATTTCTCCCATCACAGTGAATGTTCAGGAGTCACTCGGGACTCAGATTGCTGGGCATTTCGAGACGATACCCCGAAGTTCAATCAGTCGGCTTCGTTCAAGATTCTATTCGAAAAATCTTGCATTTCTTTGCATTAGTCTGTCAAAAATAACTCGATTAACAACTTCTCCCATCACAGTGAATGATGTGGATTTGCCCGGGACTCAGATTTCTGGTCGATTCGAGTCGATACCCGAAAGTTCGATCAGTAGGCTTCGTTCAGCATTCTGTTCGAAAAAGCGTGTAATTCTTTGCATTAGTCTGTCAAAAATAACTCGATTAAGAACTTCTCCCATCACAGTGAATTTTCTGGAGTCGATACCCGAAAGTTCATTCAGTAGGCTTCGTTCAGCATTCTGTTCGAAAATGCGTGTAATTCTTTGCATTAGTCTGTCAAAAATAACTCGATTAACCACTTCTCCCATCATCGTGAATATTCTGGAGTCGCAAGGGACTCATATTGTTGGGCGTTTCGAGTCGATACCCGAAAGTTCATTCAGTAGGCTTCGTTCAGCATTCTGTTCGAAAATGCGTGTAATTCTTTGCATTAGTCTGTCAAAAATAACTCGATTAAGAACTTCTCCCATCACAGTGAATGTTCTGGAGTCGCTCGGGACTCAGATTGCTGGGCGTCTCGAGCCGATACCCCGAAGTTCAATCAATCAGATTCGTTCAAGATTCTATTCGAAAAATCTTGCAATTCTTTGCATTAGTCTGTCAAAAATAACTCGATTAACAACTTCTCCCATCACAGTGAATGATCTGGATTCGCCCGGGACTCAGATTTCTGGTCGATTCGAGTCGATACCCGAAACTTCGATCAGTAGGCTTCGTTCAGCATTTTGTTCGAAAAAGCGTGTAATTCTTTCCATTAGTCGATCAAAAATAACTCGATTAACAACTTCTCCCATCACAGTGAATTTTCTGGAGTCGCCCGGGACTCAGATTTCTGGTCGTTTCGAGTCGATACCCGAAAGTTCATTCAGTAGGCTTCGTTCAGCATTCTGTTCGAAAATGCGTGTAATTCTTTGCATTAGTCTGTCAAAAATAACTCGATTAAGAACTTCTCCCATCACAGTGAATGTTCTGGAGTCGCTCGGGACTCAGATTGCTGGGCGTCTCGAGCCGATACCCCGAAGTTCAATCAGTCAGATTCGTTCAAGATTCTATTCGAAAAATCTTGCAATTATTTGCATTAGTCTGTCAAAAATAACTCAATTAACCACTTTTCCCATCATAGTGAATATTCTGGAGTCGCTCGGGACTCAGATTGTTGGGCGTTTCGAGCCGATACCCCGAAGTTCAATCAGTCGGCTTCGTTCAAGATTCTATTCGAAAAATCGTGCAATTCTTTGCATTAGTCTGTCAAAAATAACTCGATTAACAATTTCTCCCATCACAGTGAATGTTCAGGAGTCACTCGGGACTCAGATTGCTGGGCATTTCGAGACGATACCCCGAAGTTCAATCAGTCGACTTCGTTCAAGATTCTATTCGAAAAATCTTGCATTTCTTTGCATTAGTCTGTCAAAAATAACTCGATTAACAACTTCTCCCATCACAGTGAATGATGTGGATTTGCCCGGGACTCAGATTTCTGGTCGATTCGAGTCGATACCCGAAAGTTCGATCAGTAGGCTTCGTTCAGCATTCTGTTCGAAAAAGCGTGTAATTCTTTGCATTAGTCTGTCAAAAATAACTCGATTAAGAACTTCTCCCATCACAGTGAATTTTCTGGAGTCGATACCCGAAAGTTCATTCAGTAGGCTTCGTTCAGCATTCTGTTCGAAAATGCGTGTAATTCTTTGCATTAGTCTGTCAAAAATAACTCGATTAACCACTTCTCCCATCATCGTGAATATTCTGGAGTCGCAAGGGACTCATATTGTTGGGCGTTTCGAGTCGATACCCGAAAGTTCATTCAGTAGGCTTCGTTCAGCATTCTGTTCGAAAATGCGTGTAATTCTTTGCATTAGTCTGTCAAAAATAACTCGATTAAGAACTTCTCCCATCACAGTGAATGTTCTGGAGTCGCTCGGGACTCAGATTGCTGGGCGTCTCGAGCCGATACCCCGAAGTTCAATCAATCAGATTCGTTCAAGATTCTATTCGAAAAATCTTGCAATTCTTTGCATTAGTCTGTCAAAAATAACTCGATTAACAACTTCTCCCATCACAGTGAATGATCTGGATTCGCCCGGGACTCAGATTTCTGGTCGATTCGAGTCGATACCCGAAACTTCGATCAGTAGGCTTCGTTCAGCATTTTGTTCGAAAAAGCGTGTAATTCTTTCCATTAGTCGATCAAAAATAACTCGATTAACAACTTCTCCCATCACAGTGAATTTTCTGGAGTCGCCCGGGACTCAGATTTCTGGTCGTTTCGAGTCGATACCCGAAAGTTCATTCAGTAGGCTTCGTTCAGCATTCTGTTCGAAAATGCGTGTAATTCTTTGCATTAGTCTGTCAAAAATAACTCGATTAAGAACTTCTCCCATCACAGTGAATGTTCTGGAGTCGCTCGGGACTCAGATTGCTGGGCGTCTCGAGCCGATACCCCGAAGTTCAATCAGTCAGATTCGTTCAAGATTCTATTCGAAAAATCTTGCAATTATTTGCATTAGTCTGTCAAAAATAACTCGATTAACCACTTCTCCCATCGTCGTGAATATTCTGGAGTCGCAAGGGACTCAGATTGTTGGGCGTTTCGAGCCGATACCCCGAAGTTCAATCAGTCGGCTTCGTTCAAGATTCTATTCGAAAAATCTTGCATTTCTTTGCATTAATCTGTCAAAAATAACTCGATTAACAACTTCTCCCATCACAGTGAATGATGTGGATTTGCCCGGGACTCAGATTTCTGGTCGATTCGAGTCGATACCCGAAAGTTCGATCAGTAGGCTTCGTTCAGCATTCTGTTCGAAAAAGCGTGTAATTCTTTGCATTAGTCGGTCAAAAATAACTCGATTAACAACTTCTCCCATCACAGTGAATTTTCTGGAGTCGCCCGGGACTCAGATTTCTGGTCGTTTCGAGTCGATACCCGAAAGTTCATTCAGTAGGCTTCGTTCAGCATTCTGTTCGAAAATGCGTGTAATTCTTTGCATTAGTCTGTCAAAAATAACTCGATTAAGAACTTCTCCCATCACAGTGAATGTTCTGGAGTCGCTCGGGACTCAGATTGCTGGGCGTCTCGAGCCGATACCCCGAAGTTCAATCAGTCAGATTCGTTCAAGATTCTATTCGAAAAATCTTGCAATTATTTGCATTAGTCTGTCAAAAATAACTCGATTAACCACTTCTCCCATCGTCGTGAATATTCTGGAGTCGCAAGGGACTCAGATTGTTGGGCGTTTCGAGCCGATACCCCGAAGTTCAATCAGTCGGCTTCGTTCAAGATTCTATTCGAAAAATCTTGCATTTCTTTGCATTAATCTGTCAAAAATAACTCGATTAACAACTTCTCCCATCACAGTGAATGATGTGGATTTGCCCGGGACTCAGATTTCTGGTCGATTCGAGTCGATACCCGAAAGTTCGATCAGTAGGCTTCGTTCAGCATTCTGTTCGAAAAAGCGTGTAATTCTTTGCATTAGTCGGTCAAAAATACCTCGATTAACAACTTCTCCCATCACAGTGAATTTTCTGGAGTCGCCCGGGACTCAGATTTCTGGTCGTTTCGAGTCGATACCCGAAAGTTCATTCAGTAGGCTTCGTTCAGCATTCTGTTCGAAAATGCGTGTAATTCTTTGCATTAGTCTGTCAAAAATAACTCGATTAAGAACTTCTCCCATCACAGTGAATGTTCTGGAGTCGCTCGGGACTCAGATTGCTGGGCGTCTCGAGCCGATACCCCGAAGTTCAATCAGTCAGATTCGTTCAAGATTCTATTCGAAAAATCTTGCAATTATTTGCATTAGTCTGTCAAAAATAACTCAATTAACCACTTTTCCCATCATAGTGAATATTCTGGAGTCGCAAGGGACTCAGATTGTTGGGCGTTTCGAGCCGATACCCCGAAGTTCAATCAGTCGGCTTCGTTCAAGATTCTATTCGAAAAATCTTGCATTTCTTTGCATTAGTCTGTCAAAAATAACTCGATTAACAACTTCTCCCATCACAATGAATGATGTGGATTCGCCCGGGACTCAGATTTCTGGTCGATTCGAGTCGATACCCGAAAGTTCGATCAGTAGGCTTCGTTCAGCATTCTGTTCGAAAAAGCGTGTAATTCTTTGCATTAGTCGGTCAAAAATAACTCGATTAACAACTTCTCCCATCACAGTGAATTTTCTGGAGTCGCCCGGGACTCAGATTTCTGGTCGTTTCGAGTCGATACCCGAAAGTTCATTCAGTAGGCTTCGTTCAGCATTCTGTTCGAAAATGCGTGTAATTCTTTGCATTAGTCTGTCAAAAATAACTCGATTAAGAACTTCTCCCATCACAGTGAATGTTCTGGAGTCGCTCGGGACTCAGATTGCTGGGCGTCTCGAGCCGATACCCCGAAGTTCAATCAGTCAGATTCGTTCAAGATTCTATTCGAAAAATCTTGCAATTATTTGCATTAGTCTGTCAAAAATAACTCAATTAACCACTTTTCCCATCATAGTGAATATTCTGGAGTCGCTCGGGACTCAGATTGTTGGGCGTTTCGAGCCGATACCCCGAAGTTCAATCAGTCGGCTTCGTTCAAGATTCTATTCGAAAAATCTTGCATTTCTTTGCATTAGTCTGTCAAAAATAACTCGATTAACAACTTCTCCCATCACAGTGAATGATGTGGATTCGCCCGGGACTCAGATTTCTGGTCGATTCGAGTCGATACCCGAAAGTTCGATCAGTAGGCTTCGTTCAGCATTCTGTTCGAAAAAGCGTGTAATTCTTTGCATTAGTCTGTCAAAAATAACTCGATTAAGAACTTCTCCCATCACAGTGAATGTTCTGGAGTCGCTCGGGACTCAGATTGCTGGGCGTCTCGAGCCGATACCCCGAAGTTCAATCAATCAGATTCGTTCAAGATTCTATTCGAAAAATCTTGCAATTCTTTGCATTAGTCTGTCAAAAATAACTCGATTAACAACTTCTCCCATCACAATGAATGTTCTGGAGTCGCCCGGGACTCAGATTTCTGGTCGTTTCGAGTCGATACCCGAAAGTTCATTCAGTAGGCTTGTTCAACATTCTGTTCGAAAAAGCGTGTAATTCTTTGCATTAGTTTGTCAAAAATAACTCGATTAAGAACTTCTCCCATCACAGTGAATGTTCTGGAGTCGCTCGGGACTCAGATTGCTGGGCGTCTCGAGCCGATACCCCGAAGTTCAATCAGTCAGATTCGTTCAAGATTCTATTCGAAAAATCTTGCAATTATTTGCATTAGTCTGTCAAAAATAACTCGATTAACCACTTCTCCCATCATAGTGAATATTCTGGAGTCGCTCGGGACTCAGATTGTTGGGCGTTTCGAGCCGATACCCCGAAGTTCAATCAGTCGGCTTCGTTCAAGATTCTATTCGAAAAATCTTGCATTTCTTTGCATTAGTCTGTCAAAAATAACTCGATTAACAACTTCACCCATCACAGTGAATGATCTAGAGTCGCCCGGGACTCAGATTTCTGGTCGATTCGAGTCGATACTCGAAAGTTCGATCAGTAGGCTTTGTTCAGCATTCTGTTGTTAAAAGTGTGTAATTCTTTGCATTAGTCGGTCAAAAATAACTCGATTAACAATTTCTCCCATCACAGTGAATGTTCAGGAGTCACTCGGGACTCAGATTGCTGGGCATTTCGAGACGATACCCCGAAGTTCAATCAGTCGACTTCGTTCAAGATTCTATTCGAAAAATCTTGCATTTCTTTGCATTAGTCTGTCAAAAATAACTCGATTAACAACTTCACCCATCATAGTGAATATTCTGGAGTCGCTCGGGACTCAGATTGTTGGGCGTTTCGAGCCGATACCCCGAAGTTCAATCAGTCGGCTTCGTTCAAGATTCTATTCGAAAAATCTTGCATTTCTTTGCATTAGTCTGTCAAAAATAACTCGATTAACAACTTCACCCATCACAGTGAATGATCTAGAGTCGCCCGGGACTCAGATTTCTGGTCGATTCGAGTCGATACTCGAAAGTTCGATCAGTAGGCTTTGTTCAGCATTCTGTTGTTAAAAGTGTGTAATTCTTTGCATTAGTCGGTCAAAAATAACTCGATTAACAACTTCTCCCATCACAGTGAATGTTCTGGAGTCGCCCGGGACTCAGATTGCTGGGCGTTTCGAGCCGATACCCGAAAGTTCATTCAGTACGCTTCGTTTAGCATTCTGTTCGAAAAAGCGTGTAATTCTTTGCATTAGTTTATCAAAAATAACTCGATTAAGCACTTCTCCCATCACAGTGAATGTTCTGGAGTCGCTCGGGACTCAGATTGCTAGGCGTCTCGAGCCGATACCCCGAAGTTCAATCAGTCGGCTTCGTTCAAGATTCTATTCGAAAAATCGTGCAATTCTTTGCATTAGTCTGTCAAAAATAACTCGATTAACAACTTCACCCATCACAGTGAATGATCTAGAGTCGCCCGGGACTCAGATTTCTGGTCGATTCGAGTCGATACTCGAAAGTTCGATCAGTAGGCTTTGTTCAGCATTCTGTTGGAAAAAGTGTGTAATTCTTTGCATTAGTCGGTCAAAAATAACTCGATTAACAACTTCTCCCATCACAATGAATGTTCTGGAGTCGCCCGGGACTCAGATTTCTGGTCGTTTCGAGTCGATACCCGAAAGTTCATTCAGTAGGCTTGTTCAACATTCTGTTCGAAAAAGCGTGTAATTCTTTGCATTAGTTTGTCAAAAATAACTCGATTAAGAACTTCTCCCATCACAGTGAATGTTCTGGAGTCGCTCGGGACTCAGATTGCTGGGCGTCTCGAGCCGATACCCCGAAGTTCAATCAATCGGCTTCGTTCAAGATTCTAATCAAAAAATCGTGCAATTCTTTGCATTAGTCTGTCAAAAATAACTCGATTAACAATTACTCCCATCACAGTGAATGTTCAGGAGTCACTCGGGACTCAGATTGCTGGGCGTTTCGAGACGATACCCCGAAGTTCAATCAGTCGGCTTCGTTCAACATTCTATTCGAAAAATCTTGCATTTCTTTGCATTAGTGTGTCAAAAATAACTCGATTAACAAATTCTCCCATCATAGAGAATGATCTGGAGTCGCCCGGGACTCATATTTCTGGTCGTTTTGAGTCGATACCCGAAAGTTCAATCAGTAGGCTTCGTTCAGCATTATGTTCGAAAAAGCGTGTAATTCTTTGCATTAGTCGGTCAAAAATAACTCGAATAAGAACTTCTCCCATCACAGTGAATGTTCTGGAGTAGCTCGGGACTCAAATTGCTGAGCGATTCGAGCCGATACCCCGAAGTTCAATCAGTCGGATTCGTTCAAGATTCTATTCGAAAAATATTGCAATTCTTTGCATTAGTCTGTAAAAAATAACTCGATTAAGAACTTCTCCCATCACAGTGAATGTTCTGGAGTCGCTCGGGACTCATATTGCTGGGCGTCTCGAGCCGATACCCCGAAGTTCAATCAGTCGGATTCATTCAAGATTCTATTCGAAAAATCTTGCAATTCTTTGCATTAGTCTATCAAAAATAACTCGATTAAGCACTTCTCCCATCATAGTGAATATTCTGGAATCGCTCGGGACTCAGATTGTTGGGCGTTTCGAGCCGATACCCCGAAGTTCAATCAGTCGGCTTCGTTCAAGATTCTATTCGAAAAATCTTGCATTTCTTTGCATTAGCCTGTCAAAAATAACTCGATTAACAACTTCTCCCATCACAGTGAATGATCTGGATTCGCCCGGGACTCAAATTTCTGGTCGATTCGAGTCGATACCCGAAACTTCGATCAGTAGGCTTCGTTCTGCATTCTGTTCGAAAAAGCGTGTAATTCTTTGCATTAGTCGGTCAAAAATAACTCGATTAACAACTTCTCCCATCACAGTGAATTTTTTGGAGTCGCCCGGGACTCAGATTTCTGGTCGTTTCGAGTCGATACCCGAAAGTTCATTCAGTAGGCTTAGTTCAGCATTCTGTTCGAAAATGCGTGTAATTCTTTGCATTAGTCTGTCAAAAATAACTCGATTAAGAACTTCTCCCATCACAGTGAATGTTCTGGAGTCGCTCGGGACTCAGATTGCTAGGCGTCTCGAGCCGATACCCCGAAGTTCAATCAGTCGGCTTCGTTCAAGATTCTATTCGAAAAATCGTGCAATTCTTTGCATTAGTCTGTCAAAAATAACTCGATTAACAACTTCACCCATCACAGTGAATGATCTAGAGTCGCCCGGGACTCAGATTTCTGGTCGATTCGAGTCGATACTCGAAAGTTCGATCAGTAGGCTTTGTTCAGCATTCTGTTGGAAAAAGTGTGTAATTCTTTGCATTAGTCGGTCAAAAATAACTCGATTAACAACTTCTCCCATCACAATGAATGTTCTGGAGTCGCCCGGGACTCAGATTTCTGGTCGTTTCGAGTCGATACCCGAAAGTTCATTCAGTAGGCTTGTTCAACATTCTGTTCGAAAAAGCGTGTAATTCTTTGCATTAGTTTGTCAAAAATAACTCGATTAAGAACTTCTCCCATCACAGTGAATGTTCTGGAGTCGCTCGGGACTCAGATTGCTGGGCGTCTCGAGCCGATACCCCGAAGTTCAATCAGTCAGATTCGTTCAAGATTCTATTCGAAAAATCTTGCAATTATTTGCATTAGTCTGTCAAAAATAACTCGATTAACCACTTCTCCCATCATAGTGAATATTCTGGAGTCGCTCGGGACTCAGATTGTTGGGCGTTTCGAGCCGATACCCCGAAGTTCAATCAGTCGGCTTCGTTCAAGATTCTATTCGAATAATCTTTCATTTCTTTGCATTAGTCTGTCAAAAATAACTCGATTAACAACTTCACCCATCACAGTGAATGATCTAGAGTCGCCCGGGACTCAGATTTCTGGTCGATTCGAGTCGATACTCGAAAGTTCGATCAGTAGGCTTTGTTCAGCATTCTGTTGTTAAAAGTGTGTAATTCTTTGCATTAGTCGGTCAAAAATAACTCGATTAACAACTTCTCCCATCACAGTGAATGTTCTGGAGTCGCCCGGGACTCAGATTGCTGGGCGTTTCGAGCCGATACCCGAAAGTTCATTCAGTACGCTTCGTTTAGCATTCTGTTCGAAAAAGCGTGTAATTCTTTGCATTAGTTTATCAAAAATAACTCGATTAAGCACTTCTCCCATCACAGTGAATGTTCTGGAGTCGCTCGGGACTCAGATTGCTAGGCGTCTCGAGCCGATACCCCGAAGTTCAATCAGTCGGCTTCGTTCAAGATTCTATTCGAAAAATCGTGCAATTCTTTGCATTAGTCTGTCAAAAATAACTCGATTAACAACTTCACCCATCACAGTGAATGATCTAGAGTCGCCCGGGACTCAGATTTCTGGTCGATTCGAGTCGATACTCGAAAGTTCGATCAGTAGGCTTTGTTCAGCATTCTGTTGGAAAAAGTGTGTAATTCTTTGCATTAGTCGGTCAAAAATAACTCGATTAACAACTTCTCCCATCACAATGAATGTTCTGGAGTCGCCCGGGACTCAGATTTCTGGTCGTTTCGAGTCGATACCCGAAAGTTCATTCAGTAGGCTTGTTCAACATTCTGTTCGAAAAAGCGTGTAATTCTTTGCATTAGTTTGTCAAAAATAACTCGATTAAGAACTTCTCCCATCACAGTGAATGTTCTGGAGTCGCTCGGGACTCAGATTGCTGGGCGTCTCGAGCCGATACCCCGAAGTTCAATCAATCGGCTTCGTTCAAGATTCTAATCAAAAAATCTTGCATTTCTTTGCATTAGTCTGTCAAAAATAACTCGATTAACAACTTCACCCATCACAGTGAATGATCTAGAGTCGCCCGGGACTCAGATTTCTGGTCGATTCGAGTCGATACTCGAAAGTTCGATCAGTAGGCTTTGTTCAGCATTCTGTTGTTAAAAGTGTGTAATTCTTTGCATTAGTCGGTCAAAAATAACTCGATTAACAATTTCTCCCATCACAGTGAATGTTCAGGAGTCACTCGGGACTCAGATTGCTGGGCATTTCGAGACGATACCCCGAAGTTCAATCAGTCGACTTCGTTCAAGATTCTATTCGAAAAATCTTGCATTTCTTTGCATTAGTCTGTCAAAAATAACTCGATTAACAACTTCACCCATCACAGTGAATGATCTAGAGTCGCCCGGGACTCAGATTTCTGGTCGATTCGAGTCGATACTCGAAAGTTCGATCAGTAGGCTTTGTTCAGCATTCTGTTGTTAAAAGTGTGTAATTCTTTGCATTAGTCGGTCAAAAATAACTCGATTAACAACTTCTCCCATCACAGTGAATGTTCTGGAGTCGCCCGGGACTCAGATTGCTGGGCGTTTCGAGCCGATACCCGAAAGTTCATTCAGTACGCTTCGTTTAGCATTCTGTTCGAAAAAGCGTGTAATTCTTTGCATTAGTTTATCAAAAATAACTCGATTAAGCACTTCTCCCATCACAGTGAATGTTCTGGAGTCGCTCGGGACTCAGATTGCTAGGCGTCTCGAGCCGATACCCCGAAGTTCAATCAGTCGGCTTCGTTCAAGATTCTATTCGAAAAATCGTGCAATTCTTTGCATTAGTCTGTCAAAAATAACTCGATTAACAACTTCACCCATCACAGTGAATGATCTAGAGTCGCCCGGGACTCAGATTTCTGGTCGATTCGAGTCGATACTCGAAAGTTCGATCAGTAGGCTTTGTTCAGCATTCTGTTGGAAAAAGTGTGTAATTCTTTGCATTAGTCGGTCAAAAATAACTCGATTAACAACTTCTCCCATCACAATGAATGTTCTGGAGTCGCCCGGGACTCAGATTTCTGGTCGTTTCGAGTCGATACCCGAAAGTTCATTCAGTAGGCTTGTTCAACATTCTGTTCGAAAAAGCGTGTAATTCTTTGCATTAGTTTGTCAAAAATAACTCGATTAAGAACTTCTCCCATCACAGTGAATGTTCTGGAGTCGCTCGGGACTCAGATTGCTGGGCGTCTCGAGCCGATACCCCGAAGTTCAATCAATCGGCTTCGTTCAAGATTCTAATCAAAAAATCTTGCATTTCTTTGCATTAGTCTGTCAAAAATAACTCGATTAACAACTTCACCCATCACAGTGAATGATCTAGAGTCGCCCGGGACTCAGATTTCTGGTCGATTCGAGTCGATACTCGAAAGTTCGATCAGTAGGCTTTGTTCAGCATTCTGTTGTTAAAAGTGTGTAATTCTTTGCATTAGTCGGTCAAAAATAACTCGATTAACAATTTCTCCCATCACAGTGAATGTTCAGGAGTCACTCGGGACTCAGATTGCTGGGCGTCTCGAGCCGATACCCCGAAGTTCAATCAATCGGCTTCGTTCAAGATTCTAATCAAAAAATCGTGCAATTCTTTGCATTAGTCTGTCAAAAATAACTCGATTAACAATTACTCCCATCACAGTGAATGTTCAGGAGTCACTCGGGACTCAGATTGCTGGGCGTTTCGAGACGATACCCCGAAGTTCAATCAGTCGGCTTCGTTCAACATTCTATTCGAAAAATCTTGCATTTCTTTGCATTAGTGTGTCAAAAATAACTCGATTAACAAATTCTCCCATCATAGAGAATGATCTGGAGTCGCCCGGGACTCATATTTCTGGTCGTTTTGAGTCGATACCCGAAAGTTCAATCAGTAGGCTTCGTTCAGCATTATGTTCGAAAAAGCGTGTAATTCTTTGCATTAGTCGGTCAAAAATAACTCGAATAAGAACTTCTCCCATCACAGTGAATGTTCTGGAGTAGCTCGGGACTCAAATTGCTGAGCGATTCGAGCCGATACCCCGAAGTTCAATCAGTCGGATTCGTTCAAGATTCTATTCGAAAAATATTGCAATTCTTTGCATTAGTCTGTAAAAAATAACTCGATTAAGAACTTCTCCCATCACAGTGAATGTTCTGGAGTCGCTCGGGACTCATATTGCTGGGCGTCTCGAGCCGATACCCCGAAGTTCAATCAGTCGGATTCATTCAAGATTCTATTCGAAAAATCTTGCAATTCTTTGCATTAGTCTATCAAAAATAACTCGATTAAGCACTTCTCCCATCATAGTGAATATTCTGGAATCGCTCGGGACTCAGATTGTTGGGCGTTTCGAGCCGATACCCCGAAGTTCAATCAGTCGGCTTCGTTCAAGATTCTATTCGAAAAATCTTGCATTTCTTTGCATTAGCCTGTCAAAAATAACTCGATTAACAACTTCTCCCATCACAGTGAATGATCTGGATTCGCCCGGGACTCAAATTTCTGGTCGATTCGAGTCGATACCCGAAACTTCGATCAGTAGGCTTCGTTCTGCATTCTGTTCGAAAAAGCGTGTAATTCTTTGCATTAGTCGGTCAAAAATAACTCGATTAACAACTTCTCCCATCACAGTGAATTTTTTGGAGTCGCCCGGGACTCAGATTTCTGGTCGTTTCGAGTCGATACCCGAAAGTTCATTCAGTAGGCTTAGTTCAGCATTCTGTTCGAAAATGCGTGTAATTCTTTGCATTAGTCTGTCAAAAATAACTCGATTAAGAACTTCTCCCATCACAGTGAATGTTCTGGAGTCGCTCGGGACTCAGATTGCTAGGCGTCTCGAGCCGATACCCCGAAGTTCAATCAGTCGGCTTCGTTCAAGATTCTATTCGAAAAATCGTGCAATTCTTTGCATTAGTCTGTCAAAAATAACTCGATTAACAACTTCACCCATCACAGTGAATGATCTAGAGTCGCCCGGGACTCAGATTTCTGGTCGATTCGAGTCGATACTCGAAAGTTCGATCAGTAGGCTTTGTTCAGCATTCTGTTGGAAAAAGTGTGTAATTCTTTGCATTAGTCGGTCAAAAATAACTCGATTAACAACTTCTCCCATCACAATGAATGTTCTGGAGTCGCCCGGGACTCAGATTTCTGGTCGTTTCGAGTCGATACCCGAAAGTTCATTCAGTAGGCTTGTTCAACATTCTGTTCGAAAAAGCGTGTAATTCTTTGCATTAGTTTGTCAAAAATAACTCGATTAAGAACTTCTCCCATCACAGTGAATGTTCTGGAGTCGCTCGGGACTCAGATTGCTGGGCGTCTCGAGCCGATACCCCGAAGTTCAATCAGTCAGATTCGTTCAAGATTCTATTCGAAAAATCTTGCAATTATTTGCATTAGTCTGTCAAAAATAACTCGATTAACCACTTCTCCCATCATAGTGAATATTCTGGAGTCGCTCGGGACTCAGATTGTTGGGCGTTTCGAGCCGATACCCCGAAGTTCAATCAGTCGGCTTCGTTCAAGATTCTATTCGAATAATCTTTCATTTCTTTGCATTAGTCTGTCAAAAATAACTCGATTAACAACTTCACCCATCACAGTGAATGATCTAGAGTCGCCCGGGACTCAGATTTCTGGTCGATTCGAGTCGATACTCGAAAGTTCGATCAGTAGGCTTTGTTCAGCATTCTGTTGTTAAAAGTGTGTAATTCTTTGCATTAGTCGGTCAAAAATAACTCGATTAACAACTTCTCCCATCACAGTGAATGTTCTGGAGTCGCCCGGGACTCAGATTGCTGGGCGTTTCGAGCCGATACCCGAAAGTTCATTCAGTACGCTTCGTTTAGCATTCTGTTCGAAAAAGCGTGTAATTCTTTGCATTAGTTTATCAAAAATAACTCGATTAAGCACTTCTCCCATCACAGTGAATGTTCTGGAGTCGCTCGGGACTCAGATTGCTAGGCGTCTCGAGCCGATACCCCGAAGTTCAATCAGTCGGCTTCGTTCAAGATTCTATTCGAAAAATCGTGCAATTCTTTGCATTAGTCTGTCAAAAATAACTCGATTAACAACTTCACCCATCACAGTGAATGATCTAGAGTCGCCCGGGACTCAGATTTCTGGTCGATTCGAGTCGATACTCGAAAGTTCGATCAGTAGGCTTTGTTCAGCATTCTGTTGGAAAAAGTGTGTAATTCTTTGCATTAGTCGGTCAAAAATAACTCGATTAACAACTTCTCCCATCACAATGAATGTTCTGGAGTCGCCCGGGACTCAGATTTCTGGTCGTTTCGAGTCGATACCCGAAAGTTCATTCAGTAGGCTTGTTCAACATTCTGTTCGAAAAAGCGTGTAATTCTTTGCATTAGTTTGTCAAAAATAACTCGATTAAGAACTTCTCCCATCACAGTGAATGTTCTGGAGTCGCTCGGGACTCAGATTGCTGGGCGTCTCGAGCCGATACCCCGAAGTTCAATCAATCGGCTTCGTTCAAGATTCTAATCAAAAAATCGTGCAATTCTTTGCATTAGTCTGTCAAAAATAACTCGATTAACAATTACTCCCATCACAGTGAATGTTCAGGAGTCACTCGGGACTCAGATTGCTGGGCGTTTCGAGACGATACCCCGAAGTTCAATCAGTCGGCTTCGTTCAACATTCTATTCGAAAAATCTTGCATTTCTTTGCATTAGTGTGTCAAAAATAACTCGATTAACAAATTCTCCCATCATAGAGAATGATCTGGAGTCGCCCGGGACTCATATTTCTGGTCGTTTTGAGTCGATACCCGAAAGTTCAATCAGTAGGCTTCGTTCAGCATTATGTTCGAAAAAGCGTGTAATTCTTTGCATTAGTCGGTCAAAAATAACTCGAATAAGAACTTCTCCCATCACAGTGAATGTTCTGGAGTAGCTCGGGACTCAAATTGCTGAGCGATTCGAGCCGATACCCCGAAGTTCAATCAGTCGGATTCGTTCAAGATTCTATTCGAAAAATATTGCAATTCTTTGCATTAGTCTGTAAAAAATAACTCGATTAAGAACTTCTCCCATCACAGTGAATGTTCTGGAGTCGCTCGGGACTCAGATTGCTGGGCGTCTCGAGCCGATACCCCGAAGTTCAATCAGTCGGATTCATTCAAGATTCTATTCGAAAAATCTTGCAATTCTTTGCATTAGTCTATCAAAAATAACTCGATTAAGCACTTCTCCCATCATAGTGAATATTCTGGAATCGCTCGGGACTCAGATTGTTGGGCGTTTCGAGCCGATACCCCGAAGTTCAATCAGTCGGCTTCGTTCAAGATTCTATTCGAAAAATCTTGCATTTCTTTGCATTAGCCTGTCAAAAATAACTCGATTAACAACTTCTCCCATCACAGTGAATGATCTGGATTCGCCCGGGACTCAAATTTCTGGTCGATTCGAGTCGATACCCGAAACTTCGATCAGTAGGCTTCGTTCTGCATTCTGTTCGAAAAAGCGTGTAATTCTTTGCATTAGTCGGTCAAAAATAACTCGATTAACAACTTCTCCCATCACAGTGAATTTTTTGGAGTCGCCCGGGACTCAGATTTCTGGTCGTTTCGAGTCGATACCCGAAAGTTCATTCAGTAGGCTTAGTTCAGCATTCTGTTCGAAAATGCGTGTAATTCTTTGCATTAGTCTGTCAAAAATAACTCGATTAAGAACTTCTCCCATCACAGTGAATGTTCTGGAGTCGCTCGGGACTCAGATTGCTAGGCGTCTCGAGCCGATACCCCGAAGTTCAATCAGTCGGCTTCGTTCAAGATTCTATTCGAAAAATCGTGCAATTCTTTGCATTAGTCTGTCAAAAATAACTCGATTAACAACTTCACCCATCACAGTGAATGATCTAGAGTCGCCCGGGACTCAGATTTCTGGTCGATTCGAGTCGATACTCGAAAGTTCGATCAGTAGGCTTTGTTCAGCATTCTGTTGGAAAAAGTGTGTAATTCTTTGCATTAGTCGGTCAAAAATAACTCGATTAACAACTTCTCCCATCACAGTGAATGTTCTGGAGTCGCCCGGGACTCAGATTGCTGGGCGTTTCGAGCCGATACCCGAAAGTTCATTCAGTAGGCTTCGTTCAGCATTCTGTTCGAAAAAGCGTGTAATTCTTTGCATTAGTCTGTCAAAAATAACTCGATTAAGAACTTCTCCCATCACAGTGAATGTTCTGGAGTCGCTCGGGACTCAGATTGCTGGGCGTCTCGAGCCGATACCCCGAAGTTCAATCAGTCAGATTCGTTCAAGATTCTATTCGAAAAATCTTGCAATTATTTGCATTAGTCTGTCAAAAATAACTCGATTAACCACTTCTCCCATCATAGTGAATATTCTGGAGTCGCTCGGGACTCAGATTGTTGGGCGTTTCGAGCCGATACCCCGAAGTTCAATCAGTCGGCTTCGTTCAAGATTCTATTCGAAAAATCTTGCATTTCTTTGCATTAGCCTGTCAAAAATAACTCGATTAACAACTTCTCCCATCACAGTGAATGATCTGGATTCGCCCGGGACTCAAATTTCTGGTCGATTCGAGTCGATACCCGAAACTTCGATCAGTAGGCTTCGTTCTGCATTCTGTTCGAAAAAGCGTGTAATTCTTTGCATTAGTCGGTCAAAAATAACTCGATTAACAACTTCTCCCATCACAGTGAATTTTCTGGAGTCGCCCGAGACTCAGATTTCTGGTCGTTTCGAGTCGATACCCGAAAGTTCATTCAGTAGGCTTAGTTCAGCATTCTGTTTGAAAATGCGTGTAATTCTTTGCATTAGTCTGTCAAAAATAACTCGATTAAGAACTTCTCCCATCACAGTGAATGTTCTGAAGTCTCTCGGGACTCAGATTGCTGGGCGTCTCGAGCCGATACCCCGAAGTTCAATCAGTCAGATTGGTTCAAGATTCTATTCGAAAAATCTTGCAATTATTTACATTAGTCTGTCAAAAATAACTCGATTAACCACTTCTCCCATCATAGTGAATATTCTGGAGTCGCTCGGGACTCAGATTGTTGGGCGTTTCGAGCCGATACCCCGAAGTTCAATCAGTCGGCTTCGTTCAAGATTCTATTCGAAAAATCTTGCATTTCTTTGCATTAGTCTGTCAAAAATAACTCGATTAACAACTTCTCCCATCACAGTGAATGATGTGGATTCGACCGGGACTCAGATTTCTGGTCGATTCGAGTCGATACCCGAAAGTTCGATCAGTAGGCTTCGTTCAGCATTCTGTTCGAAAAAGCGTGTAATTCTTTGCATTAGTCGGTCAAAAATAACTCGATTAAGAACTTCTCCCATCACAGTGAATGTTCTGGAGTCGCCCGGGACTCAGATTGCTGGGCGTTTCGAGGCGATACCCGAAAGTTCATTCAGTAGGCTTCGTTCAGCATTCTGTTCTAAAAAGCGTGTAATTCTTTGCATTAGTCTGTCAAAAATAACTCGATTAACAACTTCTCCCATCACAGTGAATGTTCTGGAGTCGCTCGGGACTCAGATTTCTGGGCGTCTCGAGCCGATACCCCGAAGTTCAATCAGTCAGATTCATTCAAGATTCTATTCGAAAAATCTTGCAATTATTTGCATTAGTCTGTCAAAAATAACTCGATTAACCACTTCTCCCATCATAGTGAATATTCTGGAGTCGCTCGGGACTCAGATTGTTGGGCGTTTCGAGCCGATACCCCGAAGTTCAATCAGTCGGCTTCGTTCAAGATTCTATTCGAAAAATCTTGCATTTCTTTGCATTAGTGTGTCAAAAATAACTCGATTAACAACTTCTCCCATCATAGTGAATGATCTGGAGTCGCCCGGGACTCATATTTCTGGTCGTTTTGAGTCGATACCCGAAAGTTCAATCAGTAGGCTTCGTTCAGCATTATGTTCGAAAAAGCGTGTAATTCTTTGCATTAGTCGGTCAAAAATAACTCGATTAAGAACTTCTCCCATCACAGTGAATGTTCTGGAGTAGCTCGGGACTCAGATTGCTGAGCGATTCGAGCCGATACCCCGAAGTTCAATCAGTCGGATTCGTTCAAGATTCTATTCGAAAAATATTGCAATTCTTTGCATTAGTCTGTAAAAAATAACTCGATTAAGAACTTCTCCCATCACAGTGAATGTTCTGGAGTCGCTCGGGACTCAGATTGCTGGGCGTCTCGAGCCGATACCCCGAAGTTCAATCAGTCGGATTCATTCAAGATTCTATTCGAAAAATCTTGCAATTCTTTGCATTAGTCTATCAAAAATAACTCGATTAATCACTTCTCCCATCATAGTGAATATTCTGGAGTCGCTCGGGACTCAGATTTCTGGTCGATTCGAGTCGATACCCGAAACTTAGATCAGTAGGCTTCGTTCTGCATTCTGTTCGAAAAAGCGTGTAATTCTTTGCATTAGTCGGTCAAAAATAACTCGATTAACAACTTCTCCCATCACAGTGAATTTTCTGGAGTCGCCCGGCACTCAGATTTCTGGTCGTTTCGAGTCGATACCGGAAAGTTCATTCAGTAGGCTTCGTTCAGCATTCTGTTCGAAAATGCGTGTAATTCTTTGCATTAGTCTGTCAAAAATAACTCGATTAAGAACTTCTCCCATCACAGTGAATGTTCTGGAGTAGCTCGGGACTCAGATTGCTGAGCGATTCGAGCCGATACCCCGAAGTTCAATCAGTCGGATTCGTTCAAGATTCTATTCGAAAAATATTGCAATTCTTTGCATTAGTCTGTAAAAAATAACTCGATTAAGAACTTCTCCCATCACAGTGAATGTTCTGGAGTCGCTCGGGACTCAGATTGTTGGGCGTTTCGAGCCGATACCCCGAAGTTCAATCAGTCGACTTCGTTCAAGATTCTATTCGAAAAATCTTGCATTTCTTTGCATTAGCCTGTCAAAAATAACTCGATTAACAACTTCTCCCATCACAGTGAATGATCTGGATTCGCCCGGGACTCAGATTTCTGGTCGATTCGAGTCGATACCCGAAACTTCGATCAGTAGGCTTCGTTCTGCATTCTGTTCGAAAAAGCGTGTAATTCTTTGCATTAGTCGGTCAAAAATAACTCGATTAACAACTTCTCCCATCACAGTGAATTTTCTGGAGTCGCCCGGCACTCAGATTTCTGGTCGTTTCGAGTCGATACCGGAAAGTTCATTCAGTAGGCTTCGTTCAGCATTCTGTTCGAAAATGCGTGTAATTCTTTGCATTAGTCTGTCAAAAATAACTCGATTAAGAACTTCTCCCATCACAGTGAATGTTCTGAAGTCGCTCGGGACTCAGATTGCTGGGCATCTCGAGCCGATACCCCGAAGTTCAATCAGTCAGATTCGTTCAAGATTCTATTCGAAAAATCTTGCAATTATTTGCATTAGTCTGTCAAAAATAACTCGATTAACCACTTCTCCCATCATAGTGAATATTCTGGAGTCGCTCGGGACTCAGATTATTGGGCGTTTCGAGCCGATACCCCGAAGTTCAATCAGTCGGCTTCGTTCAAGATTCTATTCGAAAAATCTTGCATTTCTTTGCATTAGCCTGTCAAAAATAACTCGATTAACAACTTCTCCCATCACAGTGAATGATCTGGATTCGCCCGGGACTCAGATTTCTGGTCGATTCGAGTCGATACCCGAAACTTCGATCAGTAGGCTTCGTTCTGCATTCTGTTCGAAAAAGCGTGTAATTCTTTGCATTAGTCGGTCAAAAATAACTCGATTAACAACTTCTCCCATCACAGTGAATTTTCTGGAGTCGCTCGGGACTCAGATTGCTGGGCGTCTCGAGCCGATACCCCGAAGTTCAATCAATCAGATTCGTTCAAGATTCTATTCGAAAAATCTTGCAATTCTTTGCATTAGTCTGTCAAAAATAACTCGATTAACAACTTCTCCCATCACAGTGAATGATCTGGATTCGCCCGGGACTCAGATTTCTGGTCGATTCGAGTCGATACCCGAAACTTCGATCAGTAGGCTTCGTTCTGCATTCTGTTCGAAAAAGCGTGTAATTCTTTGCATTAGTCGGTCAAAAATAACTCGATTAACAACTTCTCCCATCACAGTGAATTTTCTGGAGTCGCCCGGCACTCAGATTTCTGGTCGTTTCGAGTCGATACCGGAAAGTTCATTCAGTAGGCTTCGTTCAGCATTCTGTTCGAAAATGCGTGTAATTCTTTGCATTAGTCTGTCAAAAATAACTCGATTAAGAACTTCTCCCATCACAGTGAATGTTCTGAAGTCGCTCGGGACTCAGATTGCTGGGCATCTCGAGCCGATACCCCGAAGTTCAATCAGTCAGATTCGTTCAAGATTCTATTCGAAAAATCTTGCAATTATTTGCATTAGTCTGTCAAAAATAACTCGATTAACCACTTCTCCCATCATAGTGAATATTCTGGAGTCGCTCGGGACTCAGATTATTGGGCGTTTCGAGCCGATACCCCGAAGTTCAATCAGTCGGCTTCGTTCAAGATTCTATTCGAAAAATCTTGCATTTCTTTGCATTAGCCTGTCAAAAATAACTCGATTAACAACTTCTCCCATCACAGTGAATGATCTGGATTCGCCCGGGACTCAGATTTCTGGTCGATTCGAGTCGATACCCGAAACTTCGATCAGTAGGCTTCGTTCTGCATTCTGTTCGAAAAAGCGTGTAATTCTTTGCATTAGTCGGTCAAAAATAACTCGATTAACAACTTCTCCCATCACAGTGAATTTTCTGGAGTCGCCCGGGACTCAGATTTCTGGTCGTTTCGAGTCGATACCCGAAAGTTCATTCAGTAGGCTTCGTTCAGCATTCTGTTCGAAAATGCGTGTAATTCTTTGCATTAGTCTGTCAAAAATAACTCGATTAAGAACTTCTCCCATCACAGTGAATGTTCTGAAGTCGCTCGGGACTCAGATTGCTGGGCGTCTCGAGCCGATACCCCGAAGTTCAATCAGTCAGATTCGTTCAAGATTCTATTCGAAAAATCTTGCAATTATTTGCATTAGTCTGTCAAAAATAACTCGATTAACCACTTCTCCCATCATAGTGAATATTCTGGAGTCGCTCGGGACTCAGATTGTTGGGCGTTTCGAGCCGATACCCCGAAGTTCAATCAGTCGGCTTCGTTCAAGATTCTATTCGAAAAATCTTGCATTTCTTTGCATTAGTCTGTCAAAAATAACTCGATTAACAACTTCTCCCATCACAGTGAATGATGTGGATTCGCCCGGGACTCAGATTTCTGGTCGATTCGAGTCGATACCCGAAAGTTCGATCAGTAGGCTTCGTTCAGCATTCTGTTCGAAAAAGCGTGTAATTCTTTGCATTAGTCGGTCAAAAATAACTCGATTAACAACTTCTCCCATCACAGTGAATGTTCTGGAGTCGCCCGGGACTCAGATTGCTGGGAGTTTCGAGGCGATACCCGAAAGTTCATTCAGTAGGCTTCGTTCAGCATTCTGTTCTAAAAAGCGTGTAATTCTTTGCATTAGTCTGTCAAAAATAACTCGATTAACAACTTCTCCCATCACAGTGAATGTTCTGGAGTCGCTCGGGACTCAGATTTCTGGGCGTCTCGAGCCGATACCCCGAAGTTCAATCAGTCAGATTCATTCAAGATTCTATTCGAAAAATCTTTCAATTATTTGCATTAGTCTGTCAAAAATAACTCGATTAACCACTTCTCCCATCATAGTGAATATTCTGGAGTCGCTCGGGACTCAGATTGTTGGGCGTTTCGAGCCGATACCCCGAAGTTCAATCAGTCGGCTTCGTTCAAGATTCTATTCGAAAAATCTTGCATTTCTTTGCATTAGTGTGTCAAAAATAACTCGATTAACAACTTCTCCCATCATAGTGAATGATCTGGAGTCGCCCGGGACTCATATTTCTGGTCGTTTTGAGTCGATACCCGAAAGTTCAATCAGTAGGCTTCGTTCAGCATTATGTTCGAAAAAGCGTGTAATTCTTTGCATTAGTCGGTCAAAAATAACTCGATTAAGAACTTCTCCCATCACAGTGAATGTTCTGGAGTAGCTCGGGACTCAGATTGCTGAGCGATTCGAGCCGATACCCCGAAGTTCAATCAGTCGGATTCGTTCAAGATTCTATTCGAAAAATATTGCAATTCTTTGCATTAGTCTGTAAAAAATAACTCGATTAAGAACTTCTCCCATCACAGTGAATGTTCTGGAGTCGCTCGGGACTCAGATTGCTGGGCGTCTCGAGCCGATACCCCGAAGTTCAATCAGTCGGATTCATTCAAGATTCTATTCGAAAAATCTTGCAATTCTTTGCATTAGTCTATCAAAAATAACTCGATTAATCACTTCTCCCATCATAGTGAATATTCTGGAGTCGCTCGGGACTCAGATTGTTGGGCGTTTCGAGCCGATACCCCGAAGTTCAATCAGTCGGCTTCGTTCAAGATTCTATTCGAAAAATCTTGCATTTCTTTGCATTAGCCTATCAAAAATAACTCGATTAACAACTTCTCCCATCACAGTGAATGATCTGGATTCGCCCGGGACTCAGATTTCTGGTCGATTCGAGTCGATAGCCGAAACTTCGATCAGTAGGCTTCGTTCTGCATTCTGTTCGAAAAAGCGTGTAATTCTTTGCATTAGTCGGTCAAAAATAACTCGATTAACAACTTCTCCCATCACAGTGAATTTTCTGGAGTCGCCCGGCACTCAGATTTCTGGTCGTTTCGAGTCGATACCCGAAAGTTCATTCAGTAGGCTTCGTTCAGCATTCTGTTCGAAAATGCGTGTAATTCTTTGCATTAGTCTGTCAAAAATAACTCGATTAAGAACTTCTCCCATCACAGTGAATGTTCTGAAGTCGCTCGGGACTCAGATTGCTGGGCGTCTCGAGCCGATACCCCGAAGTTCAATCAGTCAGATTCGTTCAAGATTCTATTCGAAAAATCTTGCAATTATTTGCATTAGTCTGTCAAAAATAACTCGATTAACCACTTCTCCCATCATAGTGAATATTCTGGAGTCGCTCGGGACTCAGATTATTGGGCGTTTCGAGCCGATACCCCGAAGTTCAATCAGTCGGCTTCGTTCAAGATTCTATTCGAAAAATCTTGCATTTCTTTGCATTAGCCTGTCAAAAATAACTCGATTAACAACTTCTCCCATCACAGTGAATGATCTGGATTCGCCCGGGACTCAGATTTCTGGTCGATTCAAGTCGATACCCGAAACTTCGATCAGTAGGCTTCGTTCTGCATTCTGTTCGAAAAAGCGTGTAATTCTTTGCATTAGTCGGTCAAAAATAACTCGATTAACAACTTCTCCCATCACAGTGAATTTTCTGGAGTCGCCCGGCACTCAGATTTCTGGTCGTTTCGAGTCGATACCCGAAAGTTCATTCAGTAGGCTTCGTTCAGCATTCTGTTCGAAAATGCGTGTAATTCTTTGCATTAGTCTGTCAAAAATAACTCGATTAAGAACTTCTCCCATCACAGTGAATGTTCTGAAGTCGCTCGGGACTCAGATTGCTGGGCGTCTCGAGCCGATACCCCGAAGTTCAATCAGTCAGATTCGTTCAAGATTCTATTCGAAAAATCTTGCAATTATTTGCATTAGTCTGTCAAAAATAACTCGATTAACCACTTCTCCCATCATAGTGAATATTCTGGAGTCGCTCGGGACTCAGATTGTTGGGCGTTTCGAGCCGATACCCCGAAGTTCAATCAGTCGGCTTCGTTCAAGATTCTATTCGAAAAATCTTGCATTTCTTTGCATTAGTCTGTCAAAAATAACTCGATTAACAACTTCTCCCATCACAGTGAATGATGTGGATTCGCCCGGGACTCAGATTTCTGGTCGATTCGAGTCGATTCCCGAAAGTTCGATCAGTAGGCTTCGTTCAGCATTCTGTTCGAAAAAGTGTGTAATTCTTTGCATTAGTCGGTCAAAAATAACTCGATTAAGAACTTCTCCCATCACAGTGAATGTTCTGGAGTCGCCCGGGACTCAGATTGCTGGGCGTTTCGAGGCGATACCCGAAAGTTCATTCAGTAGGCTTCGTTCAGCATTCTGTTCTAAAAAGCGTGTAATTCTTTGCATTAGTCTGTCAAAAATAACTCGATTAACAACTTCTCCCATCACAGTGAATGTTCTGGAGTCGCTCGGGACTCAGATTTCTGGGCGTCTCGAGCCGATACCCCGAAGTTCAATCAGTCAGATTCATTCAAGATTCTATTCGAAAAATCTTGCAATTATTTGCATTAGTCTGTCAAAAATAACTCGATTAACCACTTCTCCCATCATAGTGAATATTCTGGAGTCGCTCGGGACTCAGATTGTTGGGCGTTTCGAGCCGATACCCCGAAGTTCAATCAGTCGGCTTCGTTCAAGATTCTATTCGAAAAATCTTGCATTTCTTTGCATTAGTGTGTCAAAAATAACTCGATAACAACTTCTCCCATCATAGTGAATGATCTGGAGTCGCCCGGGACTCATATTTCTGGTCGTTTTGAGTCGATACCCGAAAGTTCAATCAGTAGGCTTCGTTCAGCATTATGTTCGAAAAAGCGTGTAATTCTTTGCATTAGTCGGTCAAAAATAACTCGATTAAGAACTTCTCCCATCACAGTGAATGTTCTGGAGTAGCTCGGGACTCAGATTGCTGAGCGATTCGAGCCGATACCCCGAAGTTCAATCAGTCGGATTCGTTCAAGATTCTATTCGAAAAATATTGCAATTCTTTGCATTAGTCTGTAAAAAATAACTCGATTAAGAACTTCTCCCATCACAGTGAATGTTCTGGAGTCGCTCGGGACTCAGATTGCTGGGCGTCTCGAGCCGATACCCCGAAGTTCAATCAGTCGGATTCATTCAAGATTCTATTCGAAAAATCTTGCAATTCTTTGCATTAGTCTATCAAAAATAACTCGATTAATCACTTCTCCCATCATAGTGAATATTCTGGAGTCGCTCGGGACTCAGATTGTTGGGCGTTTCGAGCCGATACCCCGAAGTTCAATCAGTCGGCTTCGTTCAAGATTCTATTCGAAAAATCTTGCATTTCTTTGCATTAGCCTGTCAAAAATAACTCGATTAACAACTTCTCCCATCACAGTGAATGATCTGGATTCGCCCGGGACTCAGATTTCTGGTCGATTCGAGTCGATACCCGAAACTTCGATCAGTAGGCTTCGTTCTGCATTCTGTTCGAAAAAGCGTGTAATTCTTTGCATTAGTCGGTCAAAAATAACTCGATTAACAACTTCTCCCATCACAGTGAATTTTCTGGAGTCGCCCGGCACTCAGATTTCTGGTCGTTTCGAGTCGATACCCGAAAGTTCATTCAGTAGGCTTCGTTCAGCATTCTGTTCGAAAATGCGTGTAATTCTTTGCATTAGTCTGTCAAAAATAACTCGATTAAGAACTTCTCCCATCACAGTGAATGTTCTGAAGTCGCTCGGGACTCAGATTGCTGGGCGTCTCGAGCCGATACCCCGAAGTTCAATCAGTCAGATTCGTTCAAGATTCTATTCGAAAAATCTTGCAATTATTTGCATTAGTCTGTCAAAAATAACTCGATTAACCACTTCTCCCATCATAGTGAATATTCTGGAGTCGCTCGGGACTCAGATTATTGGGCGTTTCGAGCCGATACCCCGAAGTTCAATCAGTCGGCTTCGTTCAAGATTCTATTCGAAAAATCTTGCATTTCTTTGCATTAGCCTGTCAAAAATAACTCGATTAACAACTTCTCCCATCACAGTGAATGATCTGGATTCGCCCGGGACTCAGATTTCTGGTCGATTCGAGTCGATACCCGAAACTTCGATCAGTAGGCTTCGTTCTGCATTCTGTTCGAAAAAGCGTGTAATTCTTTGCATTAGTCGGTCAAAAATAACTCGATTAACAACTTCTCCCATCACAGTGAATTTTCTGGAGTCGCCCGGCACTCAGATTTCTGGTCGTTTCGAGTCGATACCCGAAAGTTCATTCAGTAGGCTTCGTTCAGCATTCTGTTCGAAAATGCGTGTAATTCTTTGCATTAGTCTGTCAAAAATAACTCGATTAAGAACTTCTCCCATCACAGTGAATGTTCTGAAGTCGCTCGGGACTCAGATTGCTGGGCGTCTCGAGCCGATACCCCGAAGTTCAATCAGTCAGATTCGTTCAAGATTCTATTCGAAAAATCTTGCAATTATTTGCATTAGTCTGTCAAAAATAACTCGATTAACCACTTCTCCCATCATAGTGAATATTCTGGAGTCGCTCGGGACTCAGATTGTTGGGCGTTTCGAGCCGATACCCCGAAGTTCAATCAGTCGGCTTCGTTCAAGATTCTATTCGAAAAATCTTGCATTTCTTTGCATTAGTCTGTCAAAAATAACTCGATTAACAACTTCTCCCATCACAGTGAATGATGTGGATTCGCCCGGGACTCAGATTTCTGGTCGATTCGAGTCGATACCCGAAAGTTCGATCAGTAGGCTTCGTTCAGCATTCTGTTCGAAAAAGCGTGTAATTCTTTGCATTAGTCGGTCAAAAATAACTCGATTAAGAACTTCTCCCATCACAGTGAATGTTCTGGAGTCGCCCGGGACTCAGATTGCTGGGCGTTTCGAGGCGATACCCGAAAGTTCATTCAGTAGGCTTCGTTCAGCATTCTGTTCTAAAAAGCGTGTAATTCTTTGAATTAGTCTGTCAAAAATAACTCGATTAACAACTTCTCCCATCACAGTGAATGTTCTGGAGTCGCTCGGGACTCAGATTTCTGGGCGTCTCGAGCCGATACCCCGAAGTTCAATCAGTCAGATTCATTCAAGATTCTATTCGAAAAATCTTGCAATTATTTGCATTAGTCTGTCAAAAATAACTCGATTAACCACTTCTCCCATCATAGTGAATATTCTGGAGTCGCTCGGGACTCAGATTGTTGGGCGTTTCGAGCCGATACCCCGAAGTTCAATCAGTCGGCTTCGTTCAAGATTCTATTCGAAAAATCTTGCATTTCTTTGCATTAGTGTGTCAAAAATAACTCGATTAACAACTTCTCCCATCATAGTGAATGATCTGGAGTCGCCCGGGACTCATATTTCTGGTCGTTTTGAGTCGATACCCGAAAGTTCAATCAGTAGGCTTCGTTCAGCATTATGTTCGAAAAAGCGTGTAATTCTTTGCATTAGTCGGTCAAAAATAACTCGATTAAGAACTTCTCCCATCACAGTGAATGTTCTGGAGTAGCTCGGGACTCAGATTGCTGAGCGATTCGAGCCGATACCCCGAAGTTCAATCAGTCGGATTCGTTCAAGATTCTATTCGAAAAATATTGCAATTCTTTGCATTAGTCTGTAAAAAATAACTCGATTAAGAACTTCTCCCATCACAGTGAATGTTCTGGAGTCGCTCGGGACTCAGATTGCTGGGCGTCTCGAGCCGATACCCCGAAGTTCAATCAGTCGGATTCATTCAAGATTCTATTCGAAAAATCTTGCAATTCTTTGCATTAGTCTATCAAAAATAACTCGATTAATCACTTCTCCCATCATAGTGAATATTCTGGAGTCGCTCGGGACTCAGATTGTTGGGCGTTTCGAGCCGATACCCCGAAGTTCAATCAGTCGGCTTCGTTCAAGATTCTATTCGAAAAATCTTGCATTTCTTTGCATTAGCCTATCAAAAATAACTCGATTAACAACTTCTCCCATCACAGTGAATGATCTGGATTCGCCCGGGACTCAGATTTCTGGTCGATTCGAGTCGATAGCCGAAACTTCGATCAGTAGGCTTCGTTCTGCATTCTGTTCGAAAAAGCGTGTAATTCTTTGCATTAGTCGGTCAAAAATAACTCGATTAACAACTTCTCCCATCACAGTGAATTTTCTGGAGTCGCCCGGCACTCAGATTTCTGGTCGTTTCGAGTCGATACCCGAAAGTTCATTCAGTAGGCTTCGTTCAGCATTCTGTTCGAAAATGCGTGTAATTCTTTGCATTAGTCTGTCAAAAATAACTCGATTAAGAACTTCTCCCATCACAGTGAATGTTCTGAAGTCGCTCGGGACTCAGATTGCTGGGCGTCTCGAGCCGATACCCCGAAGTTCAATCAGTCAGATTCGTTCAAGATTCTATTCGAAAAATCTTGCAATTATTTGCATTAGTCTGTCAAAAATAACTCGATTAACCACTTCTCCCATCATAGTGAATATTCTGGAGTCGCTCGGGACTCAGATTATTGGGCGTTTCGAGCCGATACCCCGAAGTTCAATCTGTCGGCTTCGTTCAAGATTCTATTCGAAAAATCTTGCATTTCTTTGCATTAGCCTGTCAAAAATAACTCGATTAACAACTTCTCCCATCACAGTGAATGATCTGGATTCGCCCGGGACTCAGATTTCTGGTCGATTCAAGTCGATACCCGAAACTTCGATCAGTAGGCTTCGTTCTGCATTCTGTTCGAAAAAGCGTGTAATTCTTTGCATTAGTCGGTCAAAAATAACTCGATTAACAACTTCTCCCATCACAGTGAATTTTCTGGAGTCGCCCGGCACTCAGATTTCTGGTCGTTTCGAGTCGATACCCGAAAGTTCATTCAGTAGGCTTCGTTCAGCATTCTGTTCGAAAATGCGTGTAATTCTTTGCATTAGTCTGTCAAAAATAACTCGATTAAGAACTTCTCCCATCACAGTGAATGTTCTGAAGTCGCTCGGGACTCAGATTGCTGGGCGTCTCGAGCCGATACCCCGAAGTTCAATCAGTCAGATTCGTTCAAGATTCTATTCGAAAAATCTTGCAATTATTTGCATTAGTCTGTCAAAAATAACTCGATTAACCACTTCTCCCATCATAGTGAATATTCTGGAGTCGCTCGGGACTCAGATTGTTGGGCGTTTCGAGCCGATACCCCGAAGTTCAATCAGTCGGCTTCGTTCAAGATTCTATTCGAAAAATCTTGCATTTCTTTGCATTAGTCTGTCAAAAATAACTCGATTAACAACTTCTCCCATCACAGTGAATGATGTGGATTCGCCCGGGACTCAGATTTCTGGTCGATTCGAGTCGATACCCGAAAGTTCGATCAGTAGGCTTCGTTCAGCATTCTGTTCGAAAAAGTGTGTAATTCTTTGCATTAGTCGGTCAAAAATAACTCGATTAAGAACTTCTCCCATCACAGTGAATGTTCTGGAGTCGCCCGGGACTCAGATTGCTGGGCGTTTCGAGGCGATACCCGAAAGTTCATTCAGTAGGCTTCGTTCAGCATTCTGTTCTAAAAAGCGTGTAATTCTTTGCATTAGTCTGTCAAAAATAACTCGATTAACAACTTCTCCCATCACAGTGAATGTTCTGGAGTCGCTCGGGACTCAGATTTCTGGGCGTCTCGAGCCGATACCCCGAAGTTCAATCAGTCAGATTCATTCAAGATTCTATTCGAAAAATCTTGCAATTATTTGCATTAGTCTGTCAAAAATAACTCGATTAACCACTTCTCCCATCATAGTGAATATTCTGGAGTCGCTCGGGACTCAGATTGTTGGGCGTTTCGAGCCGATACCCCGAAGTTCAATCAGTCGGCTTCGTTCAAGATTCTATTCGAAAAATCTTGCATTTCTTTGCATTAGTGTGTCAAAAATAACTCGATAACAACTTCTCCCATCATAGTGAATGATCTGGAGTCGCCCGGGACTCATATTTCTGGTCGTTTTGAGTCGATACCCGAAAGTTCAATCAGTAGGCTTCGTTCAGCATTATGTTCGAAAAAGCGTGTAATTCTTTGCATTAGTCGGTCAAAAATAACTCGATTAAGAACTTCTCCCATCACAGTGAATGTTCTGGAGTAGCTCGGGACTCAGATTGCTGAGCGATTCGAGCCGATACCCCGAAGTTCAATCAGTCGGATTCGTTCAAGATTCTATTCGAAAAATATTGCAATTCTTTGCATTAGTCTGTAAAAAATAACTCGATTAAGAACTTCTCCCATCACAGTGAATGTTCTGGAGTCGCTCGGGACTCAGATTGCTGGGCGTCTCGAGCCGATACCCCGAAGTTCAATCAGTCGGATTCATTCAAGATTCTATTCGAAAAATCTTGCAATTCTTTGCATTAGTCTATCAAAAATAACTCGATTAATCACTTCTCCCATCATAGTGAATATTCTGGAGTCGCTCGGGACTCAGATTGTTGGGCGTTTCGAGCCGATACCCCGAAGTTCAATCAGTCGGCTTCGTTCAAGATTCTATTCGAAAAATCTTGCATTTCTTTGCATTAGCCTGTCAAAAATAACTCGATTAACAACTTCTCCCATCACAGTGAATGATCTGGATTCGCCCGGGACTCAGATTTCTGGTCGATTCGAGTCGATACCCGAAACTTCGATCAGTAGGCTTCGTTCTGCATTCTGTTCGAAAAAGCGTGTAATTCTTTGCATTAGTCGGTCAAAAATAACTCGATTAACAACTTCTCCCATCACAGTGAATTTTCTGGAGTCGCCCGGCACTCAGATTTCTGGTCGTTTCGAGTCGATACCCGAAAGTTCATTCAGTAGGCTTCGTTCAGCATTCTGTTCGAAAATGCGTGTAATTCTTTGCATTAGTCTGTCAAAAATAACTCGATTAAGAACTTCTCCCATCACAGTGAATGTTCTGAAGTCGCTCGGGACTCAGATTGCTGGGCGTCTCGAGCCGATACCCCGAAGTTCAATCAGTCAGATTCGTTCAAGATTCTATTCGAAAAATCTTGCAATTATTTGCATTAGTCTGTCAAAAATAACTCGATTAACCACTTCTCCCATCATAGTGAATATTCTGGAGTCGCTCGGGACTCAGATTATTGGGCGTTTCGAGCCGATACCCCGAAGTTCAATCAGTCGGCTTCGTTCAAGATTCTATTCGAAAAATCTTGCATTTCTTTGCATTAGCCTGTCAAAAATAACTCGATTAACAACTTCTCCCATCACAGTGAATGATCTGGATTCGCCCGGGACTCAGATTTCTGGTCGATTCGAGTCGATACCCGAAACTTCGATCAGTAGGCTTCGTTCTGCATTCTGTTCGAAAAAGCGTGTAATTCTTTGCATTAGTCGGTCAAAAATAACTCGATTAACAACTTCTCCCATCACAGTGAATTTTCTGGAGTCGCCCGGCACTCAGATTTCTGGTCGTTTCGAGTCGATACCCGAAAGTTCATTCAGTAGGCTTCGTTCAGCATTCTGTTCGAAAATGCGTGTAATTCTTTGCATTAGTCTGTCAAAAATAACTCGATTAAGAACTTCTCCCATCACAGTGAATGTTCTGAAGTCGCTCGGGACTCAGATTGCTGGGCGTCTCGAGCCGATACCCCGAAGTTCAATCAGTCAGATTCGTTCAAGATTCTATTCGAAAAATCTTGCAATTATTTGCATTAGTCTGTCAAAAATAACTCGATTAACCACTTCTCCCATCATAGTGAATATTCTGGAGTCGCTCGGGACTCAGATTGTTGGGCGTTTCGAGCCGATACCCCGAAGTTCAATCAGTCGGCTTCGTTCAAGATTCTATTCGAAAAATCTTGCATTTCTTTGCATTAGTCTGTCAAAAATAACTCGATTAACAACTTCTCCCATCACAGTGAATGATGTGGATTCGCCCGGGACTCAGATTTCTGGTCGATTCGAGTCGATACCCGAAAGTTCGATCAGTAGGCTTCGTTCAGCATTCTGTTCGAAAAAGCGTGTAATTCTTTGCATTAGTCGGTCAAAAATAACTCGATTAAGAACTTCTCCCATCACAGTGAATGTTCTGGAGTCGCCCGGGACTCAGATTGCTGGGCGTTTCGAGGCGATACCCGAAAGTTCATTCAGTAGGCTTCGTTCAGCATTCTGTTCTAAAAAGCGTGTAATTCTTTGAATTAGTCTGTCAAAAATAACTCGATTAACAACTTCTCCCATCACAGTGAATGTTCTGGAGTCGCTCGGGACTCAGATTTCTGGGCGTCTCGAGCCGATACCCCGAAGTTCAATCAGTCAGATTCATTCAAGATTCTATTCGAAAAATCTTGCAATTATTTGCATTAGTCTGTCAAAAATAACTCGATTAACAACTTCTCCCATCACAGTGAATGATGTGGATTCGCCCGGGACTCAGATTTCTGGTCGATTCGAGTCGATACCTGAAAGTTCGATCAGTAGGCTTCGTTCAGCATTCTGTTCGAAAAAGCGTGTAATTCTTTGCATTAGTCGGTCAAAAATAACTCGATTAAGAACTTCTCCCATCACAGTGAATGTTCTGGAGTCGCCCGGGACTCAGATTGCTGGGCGTTTCGAGGCGATACCCCGAAGTTCAATCAGTCGGATTCGTTCAAGATTCTATTCGAAAAATATTGCAATTCTTTGCATTAGTCTGTAAAAAATAACTCGATTAAGAACTTCTCCCATCACAGTGAATGTTCTGGAGTCGCTCGGGACTCAGATTGCTGGGCGTCTCGAGCCGATACCCCGAAGTTCAATCAGTCGGCTTCGTTCAAGATTCTATTCGAAAAATCTTGCATTTCTTTGCATTAGCCTGTCAAAAATAACTCGATTAACAACTTCTCCCATCACAGTGAATGATCTGGATTCGCCCGGGACTCAGATTTCTGGTCGATTCGAGTCGATACCCGAAACTTCGAACAGTAGGCTTCGTTCTGCATTCTGTTCGAAAAAGCGTGTAATTCTTTGCATTAGTCGGTCAAAAATAACTCGATTAACAACTTCTCCCATCACAGTGAATTTTCTGGAGTCGCCAGGCACTCAGATTTCTGGTCGTTTCGAGTCGATACCCGAAAGTTCATTCAGTAGGCTTCGTTCAGCATTCTGTTCGAAAATGCGTGTAATTCTTTGCATTAGTCTGTCAAAAATAACTCGATTAAGAACTTCTCCCATCACAGTGAATGTTCTGAAGTCGCTCGGGACTCAGATTGCTGGGCGTCTCGAGCCGATACCCCGAAGTTCAATCAGTCAGATTCGTTCAAGATTCTATTCGAAAAATCTTGCAATTATTTGCATTAGTCTGTCAAAAATAACTCGATTAACCACTTCTCCCATCATAGTGAATATTCTGGAGTCGCTCGGGACTCAGATTATTGGGCGTTTCGAGCCGATACCCCGAAGTTCAATCAGTCGGCTTCGTTCAAGATTCTATTCGAAAAATCTTGCATTTCTTTGCATTAGCCTGTCAAAAATAACTCGATTAACAACTTCTCCCATCACAGTGAATGATCTGGATTCGCCCGGGACTCAGATTTCTGGTCGATTCGAGTCGATACCCGAAACTTCGATCAGTAGGCTTCGTTCTGCATTCTGTTCGAAAAAGCGTGTAATTCTTTGCATTAGTCGGTCAAAAATAACTCGATTAACAACTTCTCCCATCACAGTGAATTTTCTGGAGTCGCTCGGGACTCAGATTTCTGGGCGTCTCGAGCCGATACCCCGAAGTTCAATCAGTCAGATTCATTCAAGATTCTATTCGAAAAATCTTGCAATTATTTGCATTAGTCTATCAAAAATAACTCGATTAATCACTTCTCCCATCATAGTGAATATTCTGGAGTCGCTCGGGACTCAGATTGTTGGGCGTTTCGAGCCGATACCCCGAAGTTCAATCAGTCGGCTTCGTTCAAGATTCTATTCGAAAAATCTTGCATTTCTTTGCATTAGCCTGTCAAAAATAACTCGATTAACAACTTCTCCCATCACAGTGAATGATCTGGATTCGCCCGGGACTCAGATTTCTGGTCGATTCGAGCCGATACCCGAAAGTTCGATCAGTAGGCTTCGTTCAGCATTCTGTTCGAAAAAGCGTGTAATTCTTTGCATTAGTCGGTCAAAAATAACTCGATTAAGAACTTCTCCCATCACAGTGAATGTTCTGGAGTCGCCCGGGACTCAGATTGCTGGGCGTTTCGAGGCGATACCCGAAAGTTCATTCAGTAGGCTTCGTTCAGCATTCTGTTCTAAAAAGCGTGTAATTCTTTGAATTAGTCTGTCAAAAATAACTCGATTAACAACTTCTCCCATCACAGTGAATGTTCTGGAGTCGCTCGGGACTCAGATTTCTGGGCGTCTCGAGCCGATACCCCGAAGTTCAATCAGTCAGATTCATTCAAGATTCTATTCGAAAAATCTTGCAATTATTTGCATTAGTCTATCAAAAATAACTCGATTAATCACTTCTCCCATCATAGTGAATATTCTGGAGTCGCTCGGGACTCAGATTGTTGGGCGTTTCGAGCCGATACCCCGAAGTTCAATCAGTCGGCTTCGTTCAAGATTCTATTCGAAAAATCTTGCATTTCTTTGCATTAGTGTGTCAAAAATAACTCGATTAACAACTTCTCCCATCATAGTGAATGATCTGGAGTCGCCCGGGACTCATATTTCGGGTCGTTTTGAGTCGATACCCGAAAGTTCAATCAGTAGGCTTCGTTCAGCATTATGTTCGAAAAAGCGTGTAATTCTTTGCATTAGTCGGTCAAAAATAACTCGATTAAGAACTTCTCCCATCACAGTGAATGTTCTGGAGTAGCTCGGGACTCAGATTGCTGAGCGATTCGAGCCGATACCCCGAAGTTCAATCAGTCGGATTCGTTCAAGATTCTATTCGAAAAATATTGCAATTCTTTGCATTAGTCTGTAAAAAATAACTCGATTAAGAACTTCTCCCATCACAGTGAATGTTCTGGAGTCGCTCGGGACTCAGATTGCTGGGCGTCTCGAGCCGATACCCCGAAGTTCAATCAGTCGGATTCATTCAAGATTCTATTCGAAAAATCTTGCAATTCTTTGCATTAGTCTATCAAAAATAACTCGATTAATCACTTCTCCCATCATAGTGAATATTCTGGAGTCGCTCGGGACTCAGATTGTTGGGCGTTTCGAGCCGATACCCCGAAGTTCAATCAGTCGGCTTCGTTCAAGATTCTATTCGAAAAATCTTGCATTTCTTTGCATTAGCCTGTCAAAAATAACTCGATTAACAACTTCTCCCATCACAGTGAATGATCTGGATTCGCCCGGGACTCAGATTTCTGGTCGATTCGAGTCGATACCCGAAACTTCGATCAGTAGGCTTCGTTCTGCATTCTGTTCGAAAAAGCGTGTAATTCTTTGCATTAGTCGGTCAAAAATAACTCGATTAACAACTTCTCCCATCACAGTGAATTTTCTGGAGTCGCCCGGCACTCAGATTTCTGGTCGTTTCGAGTCGATACCCGAAAGTTCATTCAGTAGGCTTCGTTCAGCATTCTGTTCGAAAATGCGTGTAATTCTTTGCATTAGTCTGTCAAAAATAACTCGATTAAGAACTTCTCCCATCACAGTGAATGTTCTGAAGTCGCTCGGGACTCAGATTGCTGGGCGTCTCGAGCCGATACCCCGAAGTTCAATCAGTCAGATTCGTTCAAGATTCTATTCGAAAAATCTTGCAATTATTTGCATTAGTCTGTCAAAAATAACTCGATTAACCACTTCTCCCATCATAGTGAATATTCTGGAGTCGCTCGGGACTCAGATTGTTGGGCGTTTCGAGCCGATACCCCGAAGTTCAATCAGTCGGCTTCGTTCAAGATTCTATTCGAAAAATCTTGCATTTCTTTGCATTAGTCTGTCAAAAATAACTCGATTAACAACTTCTCCCATCACAGTGAATGATGTGGATTCGCCCGGGACTCAGATTTCTGGTCGATTCGAGTCGATACCCGAAAGTTCGATCAGTAGGCTTCGTTCAGCATTCTGTTCGAAAAAGCGTGTAATTCTTTGCATTAGTCTTTCAAAAATAACTCGATTAAGAACTTCTCCCGTCACAGTGAATGTTCTGGAGTCGCCCGGGACTCAGATTGCTGGGCGTTTCGAGGCGATACCCGAAAGTTCATTCAGTAGGCTTCGTTCAGCATTCTGTTCTAAAAAGCGTGTAATTCTTTGCATTAGTCTGTCAAAAATAACTCGATTAACAACTTCTCCCATCACAGTGAATGTTCTGGAGTCGCTCGGGACTCAGATTTCTGGGCGTCTCGAGCCGATACCCCGAAGTTCAATCAGTCAGATTCATTCAAGATTCTATTCGAAAAATCTTGCAATTATTTGCATTAGTCTATCAAAAATAACTCGATTAATCACTTCTCCCATCATAGTGAATATTCTGGAGTCGCTCGGGACTCAGATTGTTGGGCGTTTCGAGCCGATACCCCGAAGTTCAATCAGTCGGCTTCGTTCAAGATTCTATTCGAAAAATCTTGCATTTCTTTGCATTAGCCTGTCAAAAATAACTCGATTAACAACTTCTCCCATCACAGTGAATGATCTGGATTCGCCCGGGACTCAGATTTCTGGTCGATTCGAGTCGATACCCGAAACTTCGATCAGTAGGCTTCGTTCTGCATTCTGTTCGAAAAAGCGTGTAATTCTTTGCATTAGTCGGTCAAAAATAACTCGATTAACAATTTCTCCCATCACAGTGAATTTTCTGGAGTCGCCCGGGACTCAGATTTCTGGTCGTTTCGAGTCGATACCCGAAAGTTCATTCAGTAGGCTTCGTTCAGCATTCTGTTCGAAAATGCGTGTAATTCTTTGCATTAGTCTGTCAAAAATAACTCGATTAAGAACTTCTCCCATCACAGTGAATGTTCTGAAGTCGCTCGGGACTCAGATTGCTGGGCGTCTCGAGCCGATACCCCGAAGTTCAATCAGTCAGATTCGTTCAAGATTCTATTCGAAAAATCTTGCAATTATTTGCATTAGTCTGTCAAAAATAACTCGATTAACCACTTCTCCCATCATAGTGAATATTCTGGAGTCGCTCGGGACTCAGATTGTTGGGCGTTTCGAGCCGATACCCCGAAGTTCAATCAGTCGGCTTCGTTCAAGATTCTATTCGAAAAATCTTGCATTTCTTTGCATTAGCCTGTCAAAAATAACTCGATTAACAACTTCTCCCATCACAGTGAATGATCTGGATTCGCCCGGGACTCAGATTTCTGGTCGATTCGAGTCGATACCCGAAACTTCGATCAGTAGGCTTCGTTCTGCATTCTGTTCGAAAAAGCGTGTAATTCTTTGCATTAGTCGGTCAAAAATAACTCGATTAACAACTTCTCCCATCACAGTGAATTTTCTGGAGTCGCCCGGGACTCAGATTTCTGGTCGTTTCGAGTCGATACCCGAAAGTTCATTCAGTAGGCTTCGTTCAGCATTCTGTTCGAAAATGCGTGTAATTCTTTGCATTAGTCTGTCAAAAATAACTCGATTAAGAACTTCTCCCATCACAGTGAATGTTCTGAAGTCGCTCGGGACTCAGATTGCTGGGCGTCTCGAGCGGATACCCCGAAGTTCAATCAGTCAGATTCGTTCAAGATTCTATTCGAAAAATCTTGCAATTATTTGCATTAGTCTGTCAAAAATAACTCGATTAACAACTTCTCCCATCACAGTGAATGATCTGGATTCGCCCGGGACTCAGATTTCTGGACGTTTCGAGTCGATACCCGAAAGTTCATTCAGTAGGCTTCGTTCAGCATTCTGTTCGAAAATGCGTGTAATTCTTTGCATTAGTCTGTCAAAAATAACTCGATTAAGGACTTCTCCCATCACAGTGAATGTTCTGAAGTCGCTCGGGACTCAGATTGCTGGGCGTCTCGGGCCGATACCCCGAAGTTCAATCAGTCAGATTCGTTCAAGATTCTATTCGAAAAATCTTGCAATTATTTGCATTAGTCTGTCAAAAATAACTCGATTAACCACTTCTCCCATCATAGTGAATATTCTGGAGTCGCTCGGGACTCAGATTGTTGGGCGTTTCGAGCCGATACCCCGAAGTTCAATCAGTCGGCTTCGTTCAAGATTCTATTCGAAAAATCTTGCATTTCTTTGCATTAGCCTGTCAAAAATAACTCGATTAACAACTTCTCCCATCACAGTGAATGATCTGGATTCGCCCGGGACTCAGATTTCTGGTCGATTCGAGTCGATACCCGAAACTTCGATCAGTAGGCTTCGTTCTGCATTCTGTTCGAAAAAGCGTGTAATTCTTTGCATTAGTCGGTCAAAAATAACTCGATTAACAATTTCTCCCATCACAGTGAATTTTCTGGAGTCGCCCGGGACTCAGATTTCTGGTCGTTTCGAGTCGATACCCGAAAGTTCATTCAGTAGGCTTCGTTCAGCATTCTGTTCGAAAATGCGTGTAATTCTTTGCATTAGTCTGTCAAAAATAACTCGATTAAGAACTTCTCCCATCACAGTGAATGTTCTGAAGTCGCTCGGGACTCAGATTGCTGGGCGTCTCGAGCCGATACCCCGAAGTTCAATCAGTCAGATTCGTTCAAGATTCTATTCGAAAAATCTTGCAATTATTTGCATTAGTCTGTCAAAAATAACTCGATTAACCACTTCTCCCATCATAGTGAATATTCTGGAGTCGCTCGGGACTCAGATTGTTGGGCGTTTCGAGCCGATACCCCGAAGTTCAATCAGTCGGCTTCGTTCAAGATTCTATTCGAAAAATCTTGCATTTCTTTGCATTAGCCTGTCAAAAATAACTCGATTAACAACTTCTCCCATCACAGTGAATGATCTGGATTCGCCCGGGACTCAGATTTCTGGTCGATTCGAGTCGATACCCGAAACTTCGATCAGTAGGCTTCGTTCTGCATTCTGTTCGAAAAAGCGTGTAATTCTTTGCATTAGTCGGTCAAAAATAACTCGATTAACAACTTCTCCCATCACAGTGAATTTTCTGGAGTCGCCCGGGACTCAGATTTCTGGTCGTTTCGAGTCGATACCCGAAAGTTCATTCAGTAGGCTTCGTTCAGCATTCTGTTCGAAAATGCGTGTAATTCTTTGCATTAGTCTGTCAAAAATAACTCGATTAAGAACTTCTCCCATCACAGTGAATGTTCTGAAGTCGCTCGGGACTCAGATTGCTGGGCGTCTCGAGCGGATACCCCGAAGTTCAATCAGTCAGATTCGTTCAAGATTCTATTCGAAAAATCTTGCAATTATTTGCATTAGTCTGTCAAAAATAACTCGATTAACAACTTCTCCCATCACAGTGAATGATCTGGATTCGCCCGGGACTCAGATTTCTGGACGTTTCGAGTCGATACCCGAAAGTTCATTCAGTAGGCTTCGTTCAGCATTCTGTTCGAAAATGCGTGTAATTCTTTGCATTAGTCTGTCAAAAATAACTCGATTAAGGACTTCTCCCATCACAGTGAATGTTCTGAAGTCGCTCGGGACTCAGATTGCTGGGCGTCTCGGGCCGATACCCCGAAGTTCAATCAGTCAGATTCGTTCAAGATTCTATTCGAAAAATCTTGCAATTATTTGCATTAGTCTGTCAAAAATAACTCGATTAACCACTTCTCCCATCATAGTGAATATTCTGGAGTCGCTCGGGACTCAGATTGTTGGGCGTTTCGAGCCGATACCCCGAAGTTCAATCAGTCGGCTTCGTTCAAGATTCTATTCGAAAAATCTTGCATTTCTTTGCATTAGCCTGTCAAAAATAACTCGATTAACAACTTCTCCCATCACAGTGAATGATCTGGATTCGCCCGGGACTCAGATTTCTGGTCGATTCGAGTCGATACCCGAAACTTCGATCAGTAGGCTTCGTTCTGCATTCTGTTCGAAAAAGCGTGTAATTCTTTGCATTAGTCGGTCAAAAATAACTCGATTAACAACTTCTCCCATCACAGTGAATTTTCTGGAGTCGCCCGGGACTCAGATTTCTGGTCGTTTCGAGTCGATACCCGAAAGTTCATTCAGTAGGCTTCGTTCAGCATTCTGTTCGAAAATGCGTGTAATTCTTTGCATTAGTCTGTCAAAAATAACTCGATTAAGAACTTCTCCCATCACAGTGAATGTTCTGAAGTCGCTCGGGACTCAGATTGCTGGGCGTCTCGAGCCGATACCCCGAAGTTCAATCAGTCACATTCGTTCAAGATTCTATTCGAAAAATCTTGCAATTATTTGCATTAGTCTGTCAAAAATAACTCGATTAACCACTTCTCCCATCATAGTGAAGATTCTGGAGTCGCTCGGGACTCAGATTGTTGGGCGTTTCGAGCCGATACCCCGAAGTTCAATCAGTCGGCTTCGTTCAAGATTCTATTCGAAAAATCTTGCATTTCGTAGCATTAGTCTGTCAAAAATAACTCGATTAACAACTTCTCCCATCACAGTGAATGATGTGGATTCGCCCGGGACTCAGATTTCTGGTCGATTCGAGCCGATACCCGAAAGTTCATTCAGTAGGCTTCGTTCAGCATTCTGTTCGAAAAAGCATGCAATTCTTTGCATTAGTCTGTCAAAAATAACTCGATTAACAACTTCACCCATCACAGTGAATGATCTAGAGTCGCCCGGGACTCAGATTTCTGGTCGATTCGAGTCGATACTCGAAAGTTCGATCAGAAGGCTTTGTTCAGCATTCTGTTGGAAAAAGTGTGTAATTCTTTGCATTAGTCGGTCAAAAATAACTCGATTAACAACTTCTCCCATCACAATGAATGTTCTGGAGTCGCCCGGGACTCAGATTTCTGGTCGTTTCGAGTCGATACCCGAAAGTTCATTCAGTAGGCTTGTTCAACATTCTGTTCGAAAAAGCGTGTAATTCTTTGCATTAGTCGGTCAAAAATAACTCGATTAAGAACTTCTCCCATCACAGTGAATGTTCTGGAGTAGCTCGGGACTCAGATTGCTGAGCGATTCGAGCCGATACCCCGAAGTTCAATCAGTCGGATTCGTTCAAGATTCTATTCGAAAAATATTGCAATTCTTTGCATTAGTCTGTAAAAAATAACTCGATTAAGAACTTCTCCCATCACAGTGAATGTTCTGAAGTCGCTCGGGACTCAGATTGCTGGGCGTCTCGAGCCGATACCCCGAAGTTCAATCAGTCAGATTCGTTCAAGATTCTATTCGAAAAATCTTGCAATTATTTGCATTAGTCTGTCAAAAATAACTCGATTAACCACTTCTCCCATCATAGTGAATATTCTGGAGTCGCCCGGGACTCAGATTTCAGGTCGTTTCGAGTCGATACCCGAAAGTTCATTCAGTAGGCTTGTTCAGCATTCTGTTCGAAAAAGCGTGTAATTCTTTGCATTAGTCTGTCAAAAATAACTCGATTAAGAACTTCTCCCATCACAGTGAATGTTCTGGAGTCGCTCGGGACTCAGATTGCTGGGCGTCTCGAGCCGATACCCCGAAGTTCAATCAATCGGCTTCGTTCAAGATTCTAATCAAAAAATCGTGCAATTCTTTGCATTAGTCTGTCAAAAATAACTCGATTAACAATTTCTCCCATCACAGTGAATGTTCAGGAGTCGCTCGGGACTCAAATTGCTGGGCGTTTCGAGACGATACCCCGAACTTCAATCAGCCGGCTTCGTTCAAGATTCTATTCGAAAAATCTTGCATTTCTTTGCATTAGTGTGTCAAAAATAACTCGATTAACAAATTCTCCCATCATAGTGAATGATCTGGAGTCGCCCGGGACTCATATTTCTGGTCGTTTTGAGTCGATACTCGAAAGTTCAATTAGTAGGCTTCGTTCAGCATTATGTTCGAAAAAGCGTGTAATTATTTGCATTAGTCGGTCAAAAATAACTCGATTAAGAACTTCTCCCATCACAGTGAATGTTCTGGAGTCGCTCGGGACTCAGATTACTGGGCGTCTCGAGCCGATACCCCGAAGTTCAATCAGTCGGATTCATTCAAGATTCTATTCGAAAAATCTTGCAAATTCTTTGCATTAGTCTATCAAAAATAACTCGATTAACCACTTCTCCCATCATAGTGAAAATTCTGGAGTCGCTCGGGACTCAGATTGTTGGGCGTTTCGAGCCGATACCCCGAAGTTCAATCAGTCGGCTTCGTTCAAGATTCTATTCGAAAAATTTTGCATTTCTTTGCATTAGCCTGTCAAAAATAACTCGTTTAACAACTTCTCCCATCACAGTGAATGATCTGGATTCGCCCGGGACTCAGATTTCTGGTCGATTCGAGTCGATACCCGAAACTTCGATCAGAAGGCTTCGTTCAGCATTCTGTTCGAAAAAGCGTGTAATTCTTTGCATTAGTCGGTCAAAAATAACACGATTAACAACTTCTCCCATCACAGTGAATTTTCTGGAGTCGCCCGGGACTCAGATTTCTGGTCGTTTCGAGTCGATACCCGAAAGTTCATTCAGTAGGCTTCGTTCAGCATTCTGTTCGAAAATGCGTGTAATTCTTTGCATTAGTCTGTCAAAAATAACTCGATTAAGAACTTCTCCCATCACAGTGAATGTTCTGGAGTCGCTCGGGACTCAGATTGCTGGGCGTCTCGAGCCGATACCCCGAAGTTCAATCAGTCAGATTCGTTCAAGATTCTATTCGAAAAATCTTGCAATTATTTGCATTAGTTTGTCAAAAATAACTCGATTAACCACTTCTCCCATCATAGTGAATATTCTGGAGTCGCTCGGGACTCAGATTGTTGGGCGTTTCGAGCCGATACCCGAAACTTCGATCAGTAGGCTTCGTTCTGCATTCTGTTCGAAAAAGCGTGTAATTCTTTGCATTAGTCGGTCAAAAATAACTCGATTAACAACTTCTCCCATCACAATGAATGTTCTGGAGTCGCCCGGGACTCAGATTTCTGGTCGTTTTGAGTCGATACCCGAAAGTTCATTCAGTAGGCTTGTTCAGCATTCTTTTCGAAAAAGCGTGTAATTCTTTGTATTAGTCTGTAAAAAATAACTCGATTAAGAACTTCTCTCATCACAGTGAATGTTCTGGAGTCGCTCGGGAGTCAGATTGCTGGGCGTATCGAGCCGATACCCCGAAGTTCAATCAATCGGCTTCGTTCAAGATTCTAATCAAAAAATCGTGCAATTCTTTGCATTAGTCTGTCAAAAATAACTCGATTAACAATTTCTCCCATCACAGTGAATGTTCAGGAGTCGCTCGGGACTCAGATTGCTGGGCGTTTCGAGACGATACCCCGAAGTTCAATCAGTCGGCTTCGTTCAAGATTCTATTAGAAAAATCTTGCATTTCTTTGCATTAGTGTGTCAAAAATAACTCGATTAACAAATTCTCCCATCATAGTGAATGATCTGGAGTCGCCCGGGACTCATATTTCTGGTCGTTTTGAGTCGATACCCGAAAGTTCAGTCAGTAGGCTTCGTTCAGCATTATGTTCGAAAAAGCGTGTAATTCTTTGCATTAGTCGGTAAAAAATAACTCGATTAAGAACTTCTCCCATCACAGTGAATGTTCTGGAGTAGCTCGGGACTCAGATTGCTGAGCGATTCGAGCCGATACCCCGAAGTTCAATCAGTCGGATTCGTTCAAGATTCTATTCCAAAAATATTGCAATTCTTTGCATTAGTCTGTAAAAAATAACTCGATTAAGAACTTCTCCCATCACAGTGAATGTTCTGGAGTCGCTCGGGACTCAGATTGCTGGGCGTATCGAGCCGATACCCCGAAGTTCAATCAGTCAGATTCGTTCAAGATTCTATTCGAAAAATCTTGCAATTATTTGCATTAGTCTGTCAAAAATAACTCGATTAACAACTTCTCCCATCACAGTGAATGATGTGGATTCGCCCGGGACTCAGATTTCTGGTCGATTCGAGTCGATACCCGAAAGTTCGATCAGTAGGCTTCGTTCAGCATTCTGTTCGAAAAAGCGTGTAATTCTTTGCATTAGTCGGTCAAAAATAACTCGATTAACAACTTCTCCCATCACAGTGAATGTTCTGGAGTCGCCCGGGACTCAGATTGCTGGGCGTTTCGAGCCGATACCCGAAAGTTCATTCAGTAGGCTTCGTTCAGCATTCTGTTCGAAAAAGCGTGTAATTCTTTGCATTAGTTTGTCAAAAATAACTCGATTAAGAACTTCTCCCATCACAGTGAATGTTCTGGAGTCGCTCGGGACTCAGATTGCTAGGCGTCTCGAGCCGATACCCCGAAGTTCAATCAGTCGGCTTCGTTCAAGATTCTATTCGAAAAATCGTGCAATTCTTTGCATTAGTCTGTCAAAAATAACTCGATTAACAACTTCACCCATCACAGTGAATGATCTAGAGTCGCCCGGGACTCAGATTTCTGCTCGATTCGAGTCGATACTCGAAAGTTCGATCAGTAGGCTTTGTTCAGCATTCTGTTGGAAAAAGTGTGTAATTTTTTGCATTAGTCGGTCAAAAATAACTCGATTAACGCCTTCTCCCATCACAATGAATGTTCTGGAGTCGCCCGGGACTCAGATTTCTGGTCGTTTTGAGTCAATACCCGAAGGTTCATTCAGTAGGCTTGTTCAGCATTCTTTTCGAAAAAGCGTGTAATTCTTTGCATTAGTCTGTAAAAAATAACTCCATTAAGAACTTCTCTGATCACAGTGAATGTTCTGGAGTCGCTCGGGAGTCAGATTGCTGGGCGTCTCGAGCCGATACCCCGAAGTTCAATCAATCGGCTTCGTTCAAGATTCTAATAAAAAAATCGTGCAATTCTTTGCATTAGTCTGTCAAAAATAACTCGATTAACAATTTCTCCCATCACAGTGAATGTTCAGGAGTCGCTCGGGACTCAAATTGCTGGGCGTTTCGAGACGATACCCCGAAGTTCAATCAGTCGGCTTCGTTCAAGATTCTATTAGAAAAATCTTGCATTTCTTTGCATTACTGTGTCAAAAATAACTCGATTAACAAATTCTCCCATCATAGTGAATGATCTGGAGTCGCCCGGGACTCATATTTCTGGTCGTTTTGAGTCGATACCCGAAAGTTCAATCAGTAGGCTTCGTTCAGCATTATGTTCGAAAAAGCGTGTAATTCTTTGCATTAGTCGGTCAAAAATAACTCGATTAAGAACTTCTCCCATCACAGTGAATGTTCTGGAGTAGCTCGGGACTCAGATTGCTGAGCGATTCGAGCCGATACCCCGAAGTTCAATCAGTCGGATTCGTTCAAGATTCTATTCGAAAAATATTGCAATTCTTTGCATTAGTCTGTAAAAAATAACTCGATTAAGAACTTCTCCCATCACAGTGAATGTTCTGGAGTCGCTCGGGACTCAGATTGCTGGGCGTCTCGAGCCGATACCCCGAAGTTCAATCAGTGAGATTCGTTCAAGATTCTATTCGAAAAATCTTGCAATTATTTGCATTAGTCTGTCAAAAATAACTCGATTAACCACTTCTCCCATCATAGTGAATATTCTGGAGTCGCTCGGGACTCGGATTGTTGGGCGTTTCGAGCCGATACCCCGAAGTTCAATCAGTCGGCTTGTTTCAAGATTCTATTCGAAAAATCTTGCATTTCTTAGCATTAGTCTGTCAAAAATAACTCGATTAACAACTTCACCCATCACAGTGAATGATCTAGAGTCGCCCGGGACTCAGATTTCTGGTCGATTCGAGTCGATACTCGAAAGTTCGATCAGTAGGCTTTGTTCAGCATTCTGTTGGAAAAAGTGTGTAATTTTTTGCATTAGTCGGTCAAAAATAACTCGATTAACAACTTCTCCCATCACAATGAATGTTCTGGAGTCGCCCGGGACTCAGATTTCTGGTCGTTTTGAGTCGATACCCGAAAGTTCATTCAGTAGGCTTGTTAAGCATTCTTTTCGAAAAAGCGTGTAATTCTTTGCATTAGTCTGTAAAAAATAACTCGATTAAGAACTTCTCTCATCACAGTGAATGTTCTGGAGTCGCTCGGGAGTCAGATTGCTGGGCGTCTCGAGCCGATACCCCGAAGTTCAATCAATCGGCTTCGTTCAAGATTCTAATCAAAATCTCGTGCAATTCTTTGCATTAGTCTGTCAAAAATAACTCGATTAACAATTTCTCCCATCACAGTGAATGTTCAGGAGTCGCTCGGGACTCAGATTGCTGGGCGTTTCGAGACGATACCCCGAAGTTCAATCAGTCGGCTTCGTTCAAGATTCTATTAGAAAAATCTTGCATTTCTTTGCATTAGTGTGTCAAAAATAACTCGATTAACAAATTCTCCCATCATAGTGAATGATCTGGAGTCGCCCGGGACTCATATTTCTGGTCGTTTTGAGTCGATACCCGAAAGTTCAGTCAGTAGGCTTCGTTCAGCATTATGTTCGAAAAAGCGTGTAATTCTTTGCATTAGTCGGTCAAAAATAACTCGATTAAGAACTTCTCCCATCACAGTGAATGTTCTGGAGTAGCTCGGGACTCAGATTGCTGAGCGATTCGAGCCGATACCCCGAAGTTCAATCAGTCGGATTCGTTCAAGATTCTATTCGAAAAATATTGCAATTCTTTGCATTAGTCTGTAAAAAATAACTCGATTAAGAACTTCTCCCATCACAGTGAATGGTCTGGAGTCGCTCGGGACTCAGATTGCTGGGCGTCTCGAGCCGATACCCCGAAGTTCAATCAGTCAGATTCATTCAAGATTCTATTCGAAAAATCTTGCATTTCTTTGCATTAGCCTGTCAAAAATAACTCGATTAGCTAGGGATCGAATTTTAAATATTTAGGCAATATATAATATATTACCATCAACTGTGCTACCCACGGTTGGCTATTCCAACGTCAAAAACAAAGATAGAAAATCACAATATATGACAATATTAGGGTTCGAACCCACGCACAAATCGAGAAATGGTCCAAATTTTTTGGGTGCGATCATACCAGCACTAAAGCACCGGATCCCATCAGAACTCCGAAGTTAAGCGTGCTTGGGCGAGAGTAGTACTAGGATGGGTGACCCCCTGGGAAGTTCTCGTGTTGCACCTTTTAAAAACGATGTTTGGGTGATTTGGGTGTGCGGAGGGGCAGGTTGGGAAGGAGTTGGGTGTTTGGGCGGCTAGGGTTCGGCTGTGTCTCGTCTGGTAGCTGGTTTAACCCGGTTGGGCAGGTGGCTGTCCGATTTGGGAACCAGTTTTACTCCCAGTGGAAGAATATTGGGTATTTTGGGCATCACTTTGGGCGTCTGGGAATCCGTTTGCTCGATCGGGAACGGGTTTGGGCGTTTGGGATATCTTTTGCCCTCCCGTTTCCCGATTGATCGAGCAGCTCCTCTCCGCCGCTCATTCCTTCCGGCTGGGGGTCCTCGTCTCGGGCGGTGCTCTCTACCATCCTCGGTGTGTCTTCTTCTCCGGCCTTCTGGCGGTGCATCTCCGGTCTTGGGCTGCAAGTGTTTCATCTGCTCCGTGGTTTGTTGGTGGCGATCGGCGCCTCCTCCAGGGTATTCTTGGCTTCTGTGGTTGCGTCCTCCTTTATCTCTTCTCTGGTGCGGCCGGTGGTGCTCGGGTGGCGGCGGTGGCAGGTTTGTGTTTGAGGCGGCGGCTAGGGTTTGTTGTTTTTTCTATCATGCGTTCTTTCTTCCGCCTGCTCTCGGAGGTTTAGCTGCGGTGGCATCCAGTCTTGCCCGTGGTTTTCTCTCCCTCCGCCGTCGCTCTCCTCCTCTCTACGGGTAGTCTGGGTATCTTCCGTTTGGTTTGCTGCCGTCGGTAGAAGACTGCTCGTTATTTTGGAGGTCCTTGGTACTGCTTCTGATCCCTGTGTGTTGTTGCTTCCTTGTGCCGCCGGACTTCCTTCCTTGGGTGTAACTATCTTCTCGGCTGCCTCTCCCACAAATTCGTTCTCTGGGGGTGTGAATTGTGCTCCCATTGTTCCTTGGGTGTGGCGGTCCTCGAGCTATGGCCGACCATGTGATTTTGGGGAGCCATCCATCATCCTATCCTGGTGCTTCGTCGTCTTCTTCTTCCTCGGGCCTTCTTCGCTCCATCCTCAAGAGGAACTCTGATTTGACAACCATGCAGCCTTCTAAGTATGTGGATTCTGGAATTCCATCTAGTGATGTTCGTGCTATGCCCAGACGTGTTGAAATTGCAACTTCCTCACAGTGTGTAGCACCAACTTCTCATGTCAATGCTGATGTCCTCGATTGTGCTAAGGCCTCAAATGCTGAAGCTATGGCAATTCTCATGAAGACAATAAATGAATTAGATATTGATGAGGCCTCTCGTTCTTCCATCAAAGGTATGCTCCCTTCAGTTCCTAATCATAATATGCTTCCTTTGAATTGTCCATCTAGGTCTTCACCGACACCTATGGTTGGACACGGAATTACTTCTTCTTGGAGTTCGCTATTTTCCTCAGATGCGCCTACCCTTGAAACTAAGCTTAGTTTTGAGGAACCGACTCTTGTGGATGGTAATATTATTATTGAGGCTCCTCAAGAAGAGATTTTAGCAGGGGAAAAGTATTGGCAATCTTCCTTAGTTGGACACTTTATTGGGCCACGCCTTCCTTACAGAGTCGTGAAAAATTGGGTGACAAAAATGTGGAAAATTAGTGGCAACGTCGAGGTGCTTACTATGGAGTCTGGGTTCTTTATTTTTCGATTCTCTCAGAGGGACGATGCAGATTCTATTCTTGAGGGTGGCCCATGGTTTATTCAGAATCGTTTTCTTGCACTTCGGAGATGGAATAGAGCTTTGAAGTTGGAAAAAGCCGAAATGGCAACCATTCCTATTTGGGTAAAGTTTTTTAATGTTCCATTATTTATGTGGACTCCTTTCTTTATTAACAAATTTTGCAGTGTTATTGGCAACCCTGTCCATCTTGATCACATGTCATCCACGAAACAGCGTTTGGGTTATATGCGTGCTTGTATTGAGGTAAATTTGGATTGCACTTATCCTAGAGAACTGCCTGTGCATGTTAATAATGAAGAATATATTATTCATGTTGAATATGATTGGATACCGGTTCACTGCACAAATTGCAAAAAGTTTGGCCATGCTACTAGGAATTGCGGTACTAGCGCCAATCTGACTTGGGTTTCAAAGAAGGCACAACCCCAGCTATCTCCTAAACTACAACAAGAGGATATTGCTGCTCACAATGAAGACGAGAGGAATCTTAAAAAGCATGTGAAGGACGTGACTATGTCTCCTATTCTCTCAGATGGAAATAATCGAAAGAAAGGCAACACAAGTGTTATTGAACCAGATAGGCCACAGTCTGAAAGCTTTACAATTTCTCCCAACAGGTTCAATGTTCTTGCAGACTCGTCAGATAATGATGATATGCATAAGGATGATGATTATGATCCTATTGAGGTTGGAAATGTCCATGACAAGATCAAAAAGGCCAAAGGAGGTGCAGAGAGTTCTAGGAAACCGGGCAAGAAAAAGATCACCCAGTCCCACAAATGCAAGTAGCTTTTTGGAACATTCGGGGCCTGAATAGCTGTGCTAAGCAAAGGGCTATCAGAAGTAAGATCTCCTATCACAAACTTCATTGTTTTTTTCTTTTGGAGACTAGAGTTAAATTGGAAAATTCAGATCGCGTTTTTACGAATATTGTGGAAGGCTAGAATTATCATGTAAATGTCTGTCCTAATCATCATGGTAGGATATGGTGTCTTTGGAATCCTGCTATTGTGGATATTGCTATCGTTGCTTCTACAGATCAGGTGGTTTCTGGCAGTATCAAATTTATTCAGCAAGGTACAACATTTTCTTTTTCAGTGGTTTATGGCCTTTATTCTAATGATGATAGAGCTCATATTTGGACTGCTTTGAATGACTTTGCAAATCATGTTGAGGGGCCTTGGACTGTTTTCGGGGATTTTAATATGGTCTTCTCGCCATCTGAAAAATATGGGGGTAGTGATATTAATAGTTCCTACATTGAGGCTATTACTGACCAACTCGATAACTTGAGCCTATTTGATATGAAAAGTCAAGGCAGCTTTTTTACATGGTCAAATTCTTCCATAGGCCACAATAGAGTTTGTGAAAAACTGGACAGGGTTCTATGCAATCAGAATTGGGTTCATACATTTCCAGATTCAGAGGCTACCTTCCATAGTCCTGATGTATCTGATCACACCTTTGTCATACTTAGGGTGTGCAAGTTACCCTGGCGGCCTCGGACTTTTCATTTCTTTAATTATTGGCCTCAGGAGACTGGTTTTCTTGATTGTATTGAGTCAGCTTGGAACCCACCTGTTAGTAGTCGATTCGGCCACAGAACAACGAGAATGTTTATCCTTATCCAGAAGCTGAAAAGAACCAGAAAGGCACTACAAATATGGTCTAGAGACTTGGTGAAGGCACAGAAAAGTCAAATTTCCTTACTACAATCTAAGCTTCATGAGTTACAGGCTATCACTCTATCTACAAATATGAATGACAGGGCCTTCACCGAAGAGGCAGAATGCAGGGCTGAACTTCTACGGCTCTATGCTAATGAGGAGGCCTCTCTTAGACAAAAATCAAGGGATACTTGGTTACGCCTTGGGGACTCAAATTCTAAATTCTTTCATAATTCTTTGAAGCTCAGATGTAACAGAAATGCCTTACTGTCTATTACAGATGCTGATGGTAATTCCCTTGAGGGCCTTGCTCTAGAACAAGAGGCCATTAGCTACTTTACTAGGCAGTTTGCCCCTGAGATTCTTAATGTGGATTTCTCTGATGTGCGTGTCTCAAATCATCTCTCACAACAAAGTATTTCCTTACTGTCTCAGCTGGTTACACCTCAGGAGGTTGAACAGGTGATCCTATCGTCAAACTCTGATAAGGCCCCCGGTGTTGAAGGATTAAATGCCGAATTTTACAAATCTTGTTGGCCCATCATTAAGGATGATGTTATTGCTGCGATACTTGAGTTTTTCAGGACTGGTAAACTTCTTAATGAAGCTAATATTACTTCTATTACTCTGATCCCTAAGAAGAGCAACACTACCTCTTTTGCCGATTACCGTCCTCTCTCTATTTGCAAGATGATTTACAGATTCATTTCTAAAATTATTGCAAACAGGCTCAAGGTTATTTTACCTGATTTGATTAGCATCACACAACATGCTTTTATGCGTGGTCGGGTTATTCATGAGAATATTGCTCTCTGCCATGACCTTATGCACAATTATCATCTTTCCTCTGGGCAAGCTCGTATGGCCATCAAGGTTGATCTTCATAAAGCATATGACTCTGTTCGGTGGGACTTCTTGCTTCAGTTACTTCACCTTCATGGTTTTCCCCCTAGGGTGATTAGTTGGATTCAAGCTTGTATCTCCAACCCCTCATTTACTATCAATATCAATGGTTCTTCTGTGGGTTTCTTTCGTAGTTCTCGAGGTCTAAGGCAAGGCTGCCCCATGGCGCCATATCTGTTCCTCATTGTTATGCAGCACTTATCCTCTCGCCTTGATGATGTAGCAAGGCGAGGTATGATCACTCCACACCCGGGCTGTGAAAACCCGCTTATTACTCACTTAGCGTTTGCAGATGATCTCATTATATTTGCCAAAGCCTCTGAATCCAATGCTAGAGTGATCAAAAATGTTTTGGAATCCTTCGCAGATATTTCAGGTCTATCCGCAAGCACAACCAAATCACATCTGTATATGGCAGGGTGCTCTAGACACATGATGGACAGAGTTCAGGACACTCTTGGCATGCCTATTGGTACTCTCCCCACTCGATTCCTAGGTGTTCCTCTCATTTCTAAGCAACTTACATATAATGATTGCCTTCCGCTTATTGAGAGTATCCAGAGCCGCATCCATTCTTGGAAGGCTAAGCACCTATCTTACATGGGTAGATTGGCACTCATCAAATCTGTTCTTCAGGGCAAGATTACCTACTGGTGCGCCGCTTACAAGCTTCCCCAGAAAGTCACGTCCCGCATTGAACATCTCCTTGCTAGATTCCTATGGAGTGGTGATGATAAAAAAAGCATCCATAAAGTTTCATGGGCTGATATATGCCAACCACATCAAAATGGTGGACTTGGACTTCATCGACTCTCTCACCTTAATATTGCATATCTCATGAGGTATATTTGGGCAATTGCTTCAAAGAAAGACTCTCTCTGGATTCGTTGGATCACCTCTAAATACCTCAACAACGACTCTATTTGGTCTGTTAAACGGCCATGGGCCTGCTCTTGGTGTTTTCGTAGCATTCTTTTTGCTCGTGATTATGCCTATAGACTGGTAGAGTACCCGCATTGGAGATGGTACGAACACCTTCCTATGGCTTGATCCTTGGATTCCTGATTACCTTCTTATTGACAGGATGAACAACCATATCCCGGCCCGCCTCTACTCGAGTAGGACAGCCAGGGTATCTTCCATTTGGCAGCAAAATACTTGGCATTTGGGTAATCTTGCTCATGAGCTTGACCTGCTTAGTGCTTGGGATTCCATTGGCACTGTTATCACTAGTCCGAATGACGATCAGATCATCTGGAAGCCGTCTAGTGATGGATTTTTCAGTATTGCATCAGCCTGCAATGGTATTTCCCCCACTAATCCCATGATTACTTGGTATCATCTTGTTTGGTTCAAGGGGAGGATCCCAAGGTGCTCTTTTGTCTTATGGCTTGCTATCTTACGGAGATTACCAACTCTTGATCGACTTTCACATTGGGGGATTACACACTCTACTAGCTGTTGTTTTTGCGGTGTAGATGAATCCATTGAACACCTATTCTTTCACTGCCCTTTCTCGGCTATAATTTGGCGCAAGGTTCTAGATCTTTGTCTTTTGGCGAACCCTTTGCATCATTGGGGTGATCAGCTTAGATGGTGGGAAGACGTTATGAGTGGAGACTCATTTATTGGCTATATTAGGCGTATTGCTCTCACTGCTTCGGTTTACTTCATTTGGCGTGAGCGGAATGAACGTATTTTTTCTCATGTATCCTCTTCACCTGCTGGTGTGCTTAGTAGTATTATTACAAGAGTTAAAATCAAAATTCTTCAGATATATGGTACCAGGCCTATCACCGACACACCAAGGAATAGAGCTATTGCAGAACGGTGGAGCGTTCAAGTCCATTTCACTCCTGTCCGTTGAGATTAGTGATTTCACTGTGTGGGCTTTTATTGCTTGGCCCGAGTTGTGGGTGGTCCATGTGATATTTCTTACTTGGCCCGAGTTGTGGGTAATCTGTGTGATGCATTGCTTGCATCTCTATATTGTGCTTGACCCGGGCTGTGGGTTTTCCTTTTTGTTCCACTTCTCCTAAGGTTTTGGCTACTACCTTGCTGATGGCAATGCCGAAGGTGAGGGCGTGGTCTTTTCCTTTGGGGGATGAGAAGATCTACCATTCCTATTAATGGTAGTCGTGCATGAACTCTATTGAATCCTTTTACGTATTAATATATTTCCTTTGCCTTGTTGCAAAAAAAAAAAATAACTCGATTAATAAATTTTTCATTAAAGTGACACCCTTCAGTCCCGTTTCCCGATTGATCGAGCAGCTCCTCTCCGCCGCTCATTCCTTCCGGCTGGGGGTCCTCGTCTCGGGCGGTGCTCTCTACCATCCTCGGTGTGTCTTCTTCTCCGGCCTTCTGGCGGTGCATCTCCGGTCTTGGGCTGCAAGTGTTTCATCTGCTCCGTGGTTTGTTGGTGGCGATCGGCGCCTCCTCCAGGGTATTCTTGGCTTCTGTGGTTGCGTCCTCCTTTATCTCTTCTCTGGTGCGGCCGGTGGTGCTCGGGTGGCGGCGGTGGCAGGTTTGTGTTTGAGGCGGCGGCTAGGGTTTGTTGTTTTTTCTATCATGCGTTCTTTCTTTCGCCTGCTCTCGGAGGTTTAGCTGCGGTGGCATCCAGTCTTAATCGAGTTATTTTTGACAGACTAATGCAAAGAATTACACGGTTTTTCGAACAGAATGCTGAACGAAGCCGACTGATTGAACTTCGGGGTATCGGCTCGAAACGCCCAGCAATTTGAGTCCCGAGCGACTCCAGAACATTCACTGTGATGGGAGAAGTTGTTAATCGAGTTATTTTTGACAGACTAATGCAAAGAATTACACGGTTTTTCGAACAAAATGCTGAACGAAGTCGACTGATTGAACTTCGAGGTATCCGCTCGAAAGGCCCAGCAATCTGAGTCACGAGCGACTCCAGAACATTCACTGTGATGGGAGAAGTTGTTAATCGAGTTATTTTTGACAGACTAATGCAAAGAATTACACGGTTTTTCGAACAGAATGCTGAACGAAGCCGACTGATTGAACTTCGGGGTATCGGCTCGAAACACCCAGCAATCTGAGTCTCGAGCGACTCCAGAACATTCACTGAGATGGGAGAAGTTGTTAATCGAGTTATTTTTGATAGACTAATGCATTGAATTGCAAGATTTTTCGAATAGAATCTTGAACGAAGCCGACTGATTGAACTTCGGGATATCGGCTCGAAACGCACAACAATCTGAGTCCCGACCGACTCCAGAACATTCTCTGTGATGAGATAAGTTGTTAATCGAGTTATTTTTGACAGACTAATGCAAAGAATAACACGCTTTTTCGAACAGAATGCTGAACGAAGCCGACTGATTGAACTACGGAGTATCGGCTCAAAACGCCCAACAATCTGAGTCCCGAGCCACTCCAGAACATTCACTGTGATGGGAGAAGTTGTTAATCGAGTTATTTTTGACAGACTAATGCAAAGAATTACACGGTTTTTCGAACTGAATGCTGAACGAAGCCGACTAATTGAACTTCGGGGTATCGGCTCGAAACGCCCAGCAATCTGAGTCCCAAGCGACTCCAGAACATTCACTGAGATGGGAGAAGTTGTTAATTGAGTTATTTTTGATAGACTAATGCATTGAATTGCAAGATTTTTCGAATAGAATCTTGAACGAAGCCGACTGATTGATCTTCGGGATATCGGCTCGAAACGCACAACAATCTGAGTCCCGACCGACTCCAGAACATTCACTGTGATGAGATAAGTTGTTAATCGAGTTATTTTTGACAGACAAATGCAAAGAATTACATGCTTTTTCGAACAGAATGCTGAACGAAATCAACTAATTGCAAGATTTTTCGAATAGAATCTTGAACGAAGCCGACTGATTGAACTTCGGGGTATCGGCTCGAAACGCCCAGCAATCTGAGTCCCAAGCAACTCCAGAACATTCACTGTGATGGGAGAAGTTGTTAATCGAGTTATTTTTGACAGACTAATGCAAAGAATTGCAAAATTTTTTGAATAGAATCTTGAACGAAGCCGACTGATTGAACTACGGGGTATCGACTCGAAACGCCCAGCAATCTGAGTCCCGAGCGACTCCAGAACATTCACTGAGATGGGAGAAGGTGTTAATTGAGTTATTTCTGATAGACTAATGCATTGAATTGCAAGATTTTTCGAATAGAATCTTGAACGAAGTCGACTGATTGAACTTCGGGGTATCGGCTCGAAACGCCCAGCAATCTGAGTCCCAAGTGACTCCAGAACATTCACTGAGATGGGAGAAGTTGTTAATTGAGTTATTTTTGATAGACTAATGCATTGAATTGCAAGATTTTTCGAATAGAATCTTGAACGAAGCCGACTGATTGAACTTCGGGATATCGGCTCGAAACGCACAACAATCTGAGTCCCGACCGACTCCAGAACATTCACTGTGATGAGATAAGTTGTTAATCAAGTTATTTTTGACAGACTAATGCAAAGAATTATATGCTTTTTCGAACAGAATGCTGAACGAAGTCGACTGATTGAACTTCGGGGTATCGGCTCGAAACGCCCAGCAATCTGAGTCCCGAGCGACTCCAGAACATTCACTGTGATGGGAGATGTTGTTAATCGAGTTATTTTTGACAGACTAATGCAAAGAATTACACAGTTTTTCGAAGAGAATGCATAACGAAGCCGACTAATTGAACTTCGAGGTATCGGCCTGAAACGCCCAGCAATCTGAGTCCCGAGCGACTCCAGAACATTCACTGTGATGGGAGAAGTTATTAATCGAGTTATTTTTGACAGACTAATGCAAAGAATTGCAAGATTTTTCGAATAGAATCTTGAACGAAGCCGACTGATTAAACTTCGGGGTATCGGCTCGAAATGCCCAGCAATCTGAGTCCCAAGCGACTCCAGAACATTCACTGAGATGGGAGAAGTTGTTAATCGAGTTATTTTTGACAGACTAATGCAAAGAATTACACGGTTTTTCGTACAGAATGCATAACGAAGCCGACTAATTGAACTTCGAGGTATCGGCTCGAAACACCCAGCAATCTGAGTCCCGAGCGACTCCAGAACATTCACTGTGATGGGAGAAGTTGTTAATCGAGTTATTTTTGACAGACTAATGCAAAGAATTGCAAGATTTTTCGAATAGAATCTTGAACGAAGCCGACTAATTAAACTTCGGGGTATCGGCTCGAAATTCCCAGCAATCTGAGTCCCAAGCGACTCCAGAACATTCACTGAGATGGGAGAAGTTGTTAATTGAGTTATTTTTGATAGACTAATGCATTGAATTGCAAGATTTTTCGAATAGAATCTTGAACGAAGCCGACTGATTGAAATTCGAGATATCGGCTCGAAACGCCCAGCAATTTGACTCCCGAGCGACTCCAGAACATTCACTGTGATGGGAGAAGTTGTTAATCGAGTTATTTTTGACAGACTAATGCAAAGAATTGCAAGATTTTTCGAATAGAATCTTGAACGAAGCCGACTGATTAAACTTCGGGGTATCGGCTCGAAATGCCCAGCAATCTGAGTCCCAAGCGACTCCAGAACATTCACTGAGATGGGAGAAGTTGTTAATTGAGTTATTTTTGATAGACTAATGCATTGAATTGCAAGATTTTTCGAATAGAATCTTGAACGAAGCCGACTGATTGAACTTCGAGATATCGGCTCGAAACGCCCAGCAATTTGACTCCCGAGCGACTCCAGAACATTCACTGTGATGGGAGAAGTTGTTAATCGAGTTATTTTTGACAGACTAATGCAAAGAATTGCAAGATTTTTCGAATAGAATCTTGAACGAAGCCGACTGATTAAACTTCGGGGTATTGGCTCGAAATGCCCAGCAATCTGAGTCCCAAGCGACTCCAGCACATTCACTGAGATGGGAGAAGTTGTTAATTGAGTTATTTTTGATAGACTAATGCATTGAATTGCAAGATTTTTCGAATAGAATCTTGAACGAAGCCGACTGATTGAACTTCGAGATATCGGCTCGAAACGCCCAGCAATTTGACTCCCGAGCGACTCCAGAACATTCACTGTGATGGGAGAAGTTGTTAATCGAGTTATTTTTGACAGACTAATGCAAAGAATTACACGGTTTTTCGAACAGAATGCTGAACGAAGCCGACTGATTGAACTTCGAGGTATCCGCTCGAAAGGCCCAGCAATCTGAGTCACGAGCGACTCCAGAACGTTCACTGTGATGGGAGAAGTTGTTAATCGAGTTATTTTTGACAGACTAATGCAAAGAATTACACTGTTTTTCGAACTGAATGCTGAACGAAGCCGACTAATTGAACTTCGGGGTATCGGCTCGAAACGCCCAGCAATCTGAGTCCCGTGCGACTTCAGAACATTCACTGTGAAGGGAGAAGTTGTTAATCGAGTTATTTTTGACAGACTAATGCAAAGAATTGCAAGATTTTTCGAATAGAATCTTGAACGAAGCCGACTGATTGAACTTCGGGGTATCGGCTCGAAACGCCCAGCAATTTGAGTCCCAAGCGACTCCATAACATTCACTGAGATGGGAGAAGTTGTTAATTGAGTTATTTTTGATAGACTAATGCATTGAATTGCAAGATTTTTCAAATAAAATCTTGAACGAAGCCGACTGATTGATCTTCGGGATATCGGCTCGAAACGCACAACAATCTGAGTCCCGACCGATTCCAGAACATTCACTGTGATGAGATAAGTTGTTAATCGAGTTATTTTTGACAGACAAATGCAAAGAATTACATGCTTTTTCGAACAGAATGCTGAACGAAATCGACTAATTGCAAGATTTTTCAAATAGAATCTTGAACGAAGCCGATTGATTGAACTTCGGGGTATCGGCTCGAAACGCCCAGCAATCTGAGTCCCAAGCGACTCCAGAACATTCACTGAGATGGGAGAAGTTGTTAATTGAGTTATTTCTGATAGACTAATGCATTTAATTGCAAGATTTGTCGAATAGAATCTTGAACGAAGTCGACTGATTGAACTTCGGGGTATCGGCTCGAAATGCCCAGCAATCTGAGTCCCAAGCGACTCCAGAACATTCACTGAGATGGGAGAAGTTGTTAATTGAGTTATTTTTGATAGACTAATGCATTGAATTGCAAGATTTTTCAAATAAAATCTTGAACGAAGCCGACTGATTGATCTTCGGGATATCGGCTCGAAACGCACAACAATCTGAGTCCCGACCGATTCCAGAACATTCACTGTGATGAGATAAGTTGTTAATCGAGTTATTTTTGACAGACAAATGCAAAGAATTACATGCTTTTTCGAACAGAATGCTGAACGAAATCGACTAATTGCAAGATTTTTCAAATAGAATCTTGAACGAAGCCGATTGATTGAACTTCGGGGTATCGGCTCGAAACGCCCAGCAATCTGAGTCCCAAGCGACTCCAGAACATTCACTGAGATGGGAGAAGTTGTTAATTGAGTTATTTCTGATAGACTAATGCATTTAATTGCAAGATTTGTCGAATAGAATCTTGAACGAAGTCGACTGATTGAACTTCGGGGTATCGGCTCGAAATGCCCAGCAATCTGAGTCCCAAGCGACACCAGAACATTCACTATGATGGGAGATGTTGTTAATCGAGTTATTTTTGACAGACTAATGCAAAGAATTACACAGTTTTTCGAAGAGAATGCATAACGAAGCCGACTAATTGAACTTCGAGGTATCGGCTCGAAACGCCCAGCAATCTGAGTCCCGAGCGACTCCAGAACATTCACTGTGATGGGAGAAGTTATTAATCGAGTTATTTTTGACAGACTAATGCAAAGAATTGCAAGATTTTTCGAATAGAATCTTGAACGAAGCCGACTGATTAAACTTCGGGGTATCGGTTCGAAATGCCCAGCAATCTGAGTCCCAAGCGACTCCAGAACATTCACTGAGATGGGAGAAGTTGTTAATCGAGTTATTTTTGACAGACTAATGCAAAGAATTACACGGTTTTTCGTACAGAATGCATAACGAAGCCGACTAATTGAACTTCGAGGTATCGGCTCGAAACGCCCAGCAATCTGAGTCCCGAGCGACTCCAGAACATTCACTGTGATGGGAGAAGTTGTTAATCGAGTTATTTTTGACAGACTAATGCAAAGAATTGCAAGATTTTTCGAATAGAATCTTGAACGAAGCCGACTAATTAAACTTCGGGGTATCGGCTCGAAATGCCCAGCAATCTGAGTCCCAAGCGACTCCAGAACATTCACTGAGATGGGAGAAGTTGTTAATTGAGTTATTTTTGATAGACTAAGGCATTGAATTGCAAGATTTTTCGAATAGAATCTTGAACGAAGCCGACTGATTGAACTTCGAGATAACGGCTCGAAACGCCCAGCAATTTGACTCCCGAGCGACTCCAGAACATTCACTGTGATGGGAGAAGTTGTTAATCGAGTTATTTTTGACAGACTAATGCAAAGAATTCCACGGTTTTTCGAACAAAATGATGAACGAAGCCGACTGATTGAACTTCGAGGTATCCGCTCGAAAGGCCCAGCAATCTGAGTCACGAGCGACTCCAGAACATTCACTGTGATGGGAGAAGTTGTTAATCGAGTTATTTTTGACAGACTAATGCAAAGAATTACACGGTTTTTCGAACAGAATGCTGAACGAAGCCGACTGATTGAACTTCGGGGTATCTTCTCGAAACGCCCAGCAATCTGAGTCTCGAGCGACTCCAGAACATTCACTGAGATGGGAGAAGTTGTTAATCGAGTTATTTTTGATAGACTAATGCATTGAATTGCAAGATTTTTCGAATAGAATCTTGAACGAAGCCGACTGATTGAACTTAGGGATATCGGCTCGAAACGCACAACAATCTGAGTCCCGACCGACTCCAGAACATTCTCTGTGATGAGATAAGTTGTTAATCGAGTTATTTTTGACAGACTAATGCAAAGAATAACACGCTTTTTCGAACAGAATGCTGAACGAAGCCGACTGATTGAACTTCGAGGTATCCGCTCGAAAGGCCCAGCAATCTGAGTCACGAGCGACTCCAGAACATTCACTGAGATGGGAGAAGTTGTTAATTGAGTTATTTTTGATAGACTAATGCATTGAATTGCAAGATTTTTCGAATAGAATCTTGAACGAAGCCGACTGATTGAACTTCGAGATATCGGCTCGAAACGCCCAGCAATTTGACTCCCGAGCGACTCCAGAACATTCACTGTGATGGGAGAAGTTGTTAATCGAGTTATTTTTGACAGACTAATGCAAAGAATTACACGGTTTTTCGAACAGAATGCTGAACGAAGCCGACTGATTGAACTTCGAGGTATCCGCTCGAAAGGCCCAGCAATCTGAGTCACGAGCGACTCCAGAACATTCACTGTGATGGGAGAAGTTGTTAATCGAGTTATTTTTGACAGACTAATGCAAAGAATTACACGGTTTTTCGAACTGAATGCTGAACGAAGCCGACTAATTGAACTTCGGGGTATCGGCTCGAAACGCCCAGCAATCTGAGTCCCGTGCGACTCCAGAACATTCACTGTGATGGGAGAAGTTGTTAATCGAGTTATTTTTGACAGACTAATGCAAAGAATTGCAAGATTTTTCGAATAGAATCTTGAACGAAGCCGACTGATTGAACTTCGGGGTATCGGCTCGAAACGCCCAGCAATTTGAGTCCCAAGCGACTCCAGAACATTCACTGAGATGGGAGAAGTTGTTAATTGAGTTATTTTTGATAGACTAATGCATTGAATTGCAAGATTTTTCAAATAAAATCTTGAACGAAGCCGACTGATTGATCTTCGGGATATCGGCTCGAAACGCACAACAATCTGAGTCCCGACCGATTCCAGAACATTCACTGTGATGAGATAAGTTGTTAATCGAGATATTTTTGACAGACAAATGCAAAGAATTACATGCTTTTTCGAACAGAATGCTGAACGAAATCGACTAATTGCAAGATTTTTCAAATAGAATCTTGAACGAAGCCGATTGATTGAACTTCGGGGTATCGGCTCGAAACGCCCAGCAATCTGAGTCCCAAGCGACTCCAGAACATTCACTGAGATGGGAGAAGTTGTTAATTGAGTTATTTCTGATAGACTAATGCATTTAATTGCAAGATTTGTCGAATAGAATCTTGAACGAAGTCGACTGATTGAACTTCGGGGTATCGTCTCGAAACGCCCAGCAATCTGAGTCCCAAGCGACTCCAGAACATTCACTGAGATGGGAGAAGTTGTTAATTGAGTTATTTTTGATAGACTAATGCATTGAATTGCAAGATTTTTCGAATAGAATCTTGAACGAAGCCGACTGATTGAACTTCGGGATATCGGCTCGAAACGCACAACAATCTGAGTCCCGACCGACTCCAGAACATTCACTGTGATGAGATAAGTTGTTAATCGAGTTATTTTTGACAGACTAATGCAAAGAATTACATGCTTTTTCGAACAGAATGCTGAACGAAGCCGATTGATTGAACTTCGGGGTATCGGCTCGAAACGCCCAGCAATCTGAATCCCGAGCAACTCCAGAACATTCACTGTGATGGGAGAAGTTGTTAATCGAGTTATTTTTGACAGACTAATGCAAAGAATAACACGGTTTTTCGAACAGAATGCTGAACGAAGCCGACTAGTTGAACTTCGGGGTATCGGCTCGAAACGCCCAGCAATCTGAGTCCCGAGCGACTCCAGAACATTCACTGTGATGGGAGAAGTTGTTAATCGAGTTATTTTTGACAGACTAATGCAAAGAATTGCAAGATTTTTCGAATAGAATCTTGAACGAAGCCGACTGATTGAACTTCGGGATATCGGCTCGAAACGCACAACAATCTGAGTCCCGACCGACTCCAGAACAATCATTGTGATGACATAAGTTGTTAATCGAGTAATTTTTGACAGACTAATGCAAAGAATTGCAAGATTTTTCGAATAGAATCTTGAACGAAGTCGACTGATTGAACTTCGGGGTATCGGCTTGAAACGCCCAGCAATCTGAGTCCCAAGCGACTCCAGAACATTCACTGAGATGGGAGAAGTTGTTAATTGAGTTATTTTTGATAGACTAATGCATTGAATTGCAAGATTTTTCGAATAGAATCTTGAACGAAGCCGACTGATTGAACTTCGAGATATCGGCTCGAAACGCACAACAATCTGAGTCCCGACCGACTCCAGAACATTCTCTGTGATGAGATAAGTTGTTAATCGAGTCATTTTTGACAGACTAATGCAAAGAATTACATGCTTTTTCGAACAGAATGCTGAACGAAATCGACTAATTGCAAGATTTTTCAAATAGAATCTTGAACGAAGCCGATTGATTGAACTTCGGGGTATCGGCTCGAAACGCCCAGCAATCTGAGTCCCAAGCGACTCCAGAACATTCACTGAGATGGGAGAAGTTGTTAATTGAGTTATTTCTGATAGACTAATGCATTTAATTGCAAGATTTGTCGAATAGAATCTTGAACGAAGTCGACTGATTGAACTTCGGGGTATCGTCTCGAAACGCCCAGCAATCTGAGTCCCAAGCGACTCCAGAACATTCACTGAGATGGGAGAAGTTGTTAATTGAGTTATTTTTGATAGACTAATGCATTGAATTGCAAGATTTTTCGAATAGAATCTTGAACGAAGCCGACTGATTGAACTTCGGGATATCGGCTCGAAACGCACAACAATCTGAGTCCCGACCGACTCCAGAACATTCACTGTGATGAGATAAGTTGTTAATCGAGTTATTTTTGACAGACTAATGCAAAGAATTACATGCTTTTTCGAACAGAATGCTGAACGAAGCCGATTGATTGAACTTCGGGGTATCGGCTCGAAACGCCCAGCAATCTGAATCCCGAGCAACTCCAGAACATTCACTGTGATGGGAGAAGTTGTTAATCGAGTTATTTTTGACAGACTAATGCAAAGAATAACACGGTTTTTCGAACAGAATGCTGAACGAAGCCGACTAGTTGAACTTCGGGGTATCGGCTCGAAACGCCCAGCAATCTGAGTCCCGAGCGACTCCAGAACATTCACTGTGATGGGAGAAGTTGTTAATCGAGTTATTTTTGACAGACTAATGCAAAGAATTGCAAGATTTTTCGAATAGAATCTTGAACGAAGCCGACTGATTGAACTTCGGGATATCGGCTCGAAACGCACAACAATCTGAGTCCCGACCGACTCCAGAACAATCATTGTGATGACATAAGTTGTTAATCGAGTAATTTTTGACAGACTAATGCAAAGAATTGCAAGATTTTTCGAATAGAATCTTGAACGAAGTCGACTGATTGAACTTCGGGGTATCGGCTTGAAACGCCCAGCAATCTGAGTCCCAAGCGACTCCAGAACATTCACTGAGATGGGAGAAGTTGTTAATTGAGTTATTTTTGATAGACTAATGCATTGAATTGCAAGATTTTTCGAATAGAATCTTGAACGAAGCCGACTGATTGAACTTCGAGATATCGGCTCGAAACGCACAACAATCTGAGTCCCGACCGACTCCAGAACATTCTCTGTGATGAGATAAGTTGTTAATCGAGTCATTTTTGACAGACTAATGCAAAGAATTACATGCTTTTTCGAACAGAATGCTGAACGAAATCGACTAATTGCAAGATTTTTCAAATAGAATCTTGAACGAAGCCGATTGATTGAACTTCGGGGTATCGGCTCGAAACGCCCAGCAATCTGAGTCCCAAGCGACTCCAGAACATTCACTGAGATGGGAGAAGTTGTTAATTGAGTTATTTCTGATAGACTAATGCATTTAATTGCAAGATTTGTCGAATAGAATCTTGAACGAAGTCGACTGATTGAACTTCGGGGTATCGTCTCGAAACGCCCAGCAATCTGAGTCCCAAGCGACTCCAGAACATTCACTGAGATGGGAGAAGTTGTTAATTGAGTTATTTTTGATAGACTAATGCATTGAATTGCAAGATTTTTCGAATAGAATCTTGAACGAAGCCGACTGATTGAACTTCGGGATATCGGCTCGAAACGCACAACAATCTGAGTCCCGACCGACTCCAGAACATTCACTGTGATGAGATAAGTTGTTAATCGAGTTATTTTTGACAGACTAATGCAAAGAATTACATGCTTTTTCGAACAGAATGCTGAACGAAGCCGATTGATTGAACTTCGGGGTATCGGCTCGAAACGCCCAGCAATCTGAATCCCGAGCAACTCCAGAACATTCACTGTGATGGGAGAAGTTGTTAATCGAGTTATTTTTGACAGACTAATGCAAAGAATAACACGGTTTTTCGAACAGAATGCTGAACGAAGCCGACTAGTTGAACTTCGGGGTATCGGCTCGAAACGCCCAGCAATCTGAGTCCCGAGCGACTCCAGAACATTCACTGTGATGGGAGAAGTTGTTAATCGAGTTATTTTTGACAGACTAATGCAAAGAATTGCAAGATTTTTCGAATAGAATCTTGAACGAAGCCGACTGATTGAACTTCGGGATATCGGCTCGAAACGCACAACAATCTGAGTCCCGACCGACTCCAGAACAATCATTGTGATGACATAAGTTGTTAATCGAGTAATTTTTGACAGACTAATGCAAAGAATTGCAAGATTTTTCGAATAGAATCTTGAACGAAGTCGACTGATTGAACTTCGGGGTATCGGCTTGAAACGCCCAGCAATCTGAGTCCCAAGCGACTCCAGAACATTCACTGAGATGGGAGAAGTTGTTAATTGAGTTATTTTTGATAGACTAATGCATTGAATTGCAAGATTTTTCGAATAGAATCTTGAACGAAGCCGACTGATTGAACTTCGAGATATCGGCTCGAAACGCACAACAATCTGAGTCCCGACCGACTCCAGAACATTCTCTGTGATGAGATAAGTTGTTAATCGAGTCATTTTTGACAGACTAATGCAAAGAATTGCAAGTTTTTTCGAATAGAATGTTGAACGAAGTCGACTGATTGAACTTCGGGGTATCGGCTCGAAATGCCCAGCAATCTGAGTCCTGAGCGATTGCAGAACATTCACTGAGATGGGAGAAGGTGTTAATTGAGTTATTTCTGATAGACTAATGCATTGAATTGCAAGATTTTTCGAATAGAATCTTGAACGAAGTCGACTGATTGAACTTCGGGGTATCGGCTCGAAACGCCCAGCAATCTGAGTCCCGAGCGACTCCAGAACATTCACTGAGATGGGAGAAGGTGTTAATTGAGTTATTTCTGATAGACTAATGCATTGAATTGCAAGATTTTTCGAATAGAATCTTGAACGAAGTCGACTGATTGAACTTCGGGGTATCAGCTCGAAACGCCCAGCAATCTGAGTCCCGAGCGACTCCAGAACATTCATTGTGATGACATAAGTTGTTAATCGAGTCATTTTTGACAGACTAATGCAAAGAATTGCAAGATTTTTCGAATAGAATCTTGAACGAAGCCGACTGATTGAACTACGGGGTATCGACTCGTAACGCCCAGCAATCTGAGTCCCGAGCGACTCCAGAACATTCACTGAGATGGGAGAAGGTGTTAATTGAGTTATTTCTGATAGACTAATGCATTGAATTGCAAGATTTTTCGAATAGAATCTTGAACGAAGCCGACTGATTGAACTACGGGGTATCGACTCGTAACGCCCAGCAATCTGAGTCCCGAGCGACTCCAGAACATTCACTGAGATGGGAGAAGGTGTTAATTGAGTTATTTCTGATAGACTAATGCATTGAATTGCAAGATTTTTCGAATAGAATCTTGAACGAAGCCGACTGATTGAACTTCGAGATATCGGCTCGAAACGCACAACAATCTGAGTCCCGACCGACTCCAGAACATTCTCTGTGATGAGATAAGTTGTTAATCGAGTCATTTTTGACAGACTAATGCAAAGAATTGCAAGATTTTTCGAGTAGAATGTTGAACGAAGCCGACTGATTGAACTACGGGGTATCGACTCGAAACGCCCAGCAATCTGAGTCCCGAGCGACTCCAGAACATTCACTGTGATGGGAGAAGTTGTTAATCGAGTTATTTCTGATAGACTAATGCAAAGAATTGCAATATTTTTCGAATGGAATCTTGAACGAAGCCGACTGATTGAACTACGGGGTATCGACTCGAAACGCCCAGCAATCTGAGTCCCGAGCGACTCCAGAACATTCACTGAGATGGGAGAAGGTGTTAATTGAGTTATTTCTGATAGACTAATGCATTGAATTGCAAGATTTTTCGAATAGAATCTTGAACGAAGTCGACTGATTGAACTTCGGGGTATCGGCTCGAAACGCCCAGCAATCTGAGTCCCAAGCGACTCCAGAACATTCACTGAGATGGGAGAAGTTGTTAATTGAGTTATTTTTGATAGACTAATGCATTGAATTGCAAGATTTTTCGAATAGAATCTTGAACGAAGCCGACTGATTGAACTTCGGGATATCGGCTCGAAACACACAACAATCTTAGTCCCGACCGACTCCAGAACATTCACTGTGATGAGATAAGTTGTTAATCGAGTTATTTTTGACAGACTAATGCAAAGAATTACATGCTTTTTCGAAAAGAATGCTGAACGAAGCCGATTGATTGAACTTCGGGGTATCGGCTCGAAACGCCCAGCAATCTGAATCCCGAGCAACTCCAGAACATTCACTGTGATGGGAGAAGTTGTTAATCGAGTTATTTTTGACAGACTAATGCAAAGAATAACACGGTTTTTCGAACAGAATGCTGAACGAAGCCGACTAGTTGAACTTCGGGGTATCGGCTCGAAACGCCCAGCAATCTGAGTCCCGAGCGACTCCAGAACATTCACTGTGATGGGAGAAGTTGTTAATCGAGTTATTTTTGACAGACTAATGCAAAGAATTGCAAGATTTTTCGAATAGAATCTTGAACGAAGCCGACTGATTGAAATTCGGGATATCGGCTCGAAACGCACAACAATCTGAGTCCCGACCGACTCCAGAACAATCATTGTGATGACATAAGTTGTTAATCGAGTAATTTTTGACAGACTAATGCAAAGAATTGCAAGATTTTTCGAATAGATTCTTGAACGAAGCCGACTGATTGAACTACGGGGTATCGACTCGTAACGCCCAGCAATCTGAGTCCCGAGCGACTCCAGAACATTCACTGAGATGGGAGAAGGTGTTAATTGAGTTATTTCTGATAGACTAATGCATTGAATTGCAAGATTTTTCGAATAGAATCTTGAACGAAGTCGACTGATTGAACTTCGGGGTATCGGCTAGAAACGCCCAGCAATCTGAGTCCCAAGCGACTCCAGAACATTCACTGAGATGGGAGAAGTTGTTAATTGTGTTATTTTTGATAAACTAATGCATTGAATTGCAAGATTTTTCGAATAGAATCTTGAACGAAGCCGACTGATTGAACTTCGGGGTATCGGCTCGAAACGCCCAGCAATCTGAGTCCCGAGCGACTCCAGAACATTCACTGTGATGGGAGAAGTTGTTAATCGAGTCATTTTTGACAGACTAATGCAAAGAATTGCAAGATTTTTCGAATAGATTCTTGAACGAAGCCGACTGATTGAACTACGGGGTATCGACTCGAAACGCCCAGCAATCTGAGTCCCGAGCGACTCCAGAACATTCACTGTGATGGGAGAAGTTGTTAATCGAGTTATTTCTGATAGACTAATGCAAAGAATTGCAATATTTTTCGTATGGAATCTTGAACGAAGCCGACTGATTGAACTACGGGGTATCGACTCGAAACGCCCAGCAATCTGAGTCCCGAGCGACTCCAGAACATTCACTGAGATGGGAGAAGGTGTTAATTGAGTTATTTCTGATAGACTAATGCATTGAATTGCAAGATTTTTCGAATAGAATCTTGAACGAAGTCGACTGATTGAACTTCGGGGTATCGGCTCGAAACGCCCAGCAATCTGAGTCCCAAGCGACTCCAGAACATTCACTGAGATGGGAGAAGTTGTTAATTGAGTTATTTTCGATAGACTAATGCATTGAATTGCAAGATTTTTCGAATAGAATCTTGAACGAAGCCGACTGATTGAACTTCGAGATATCGGCTCGAAACGCACAACAATCTGAGTCCCGACCGACTCCAGAACATTCTCTGTGATGAGATAAGTTGTTAATCGAGTCATTTTTGACAGACTAATGCAAAGAATTGCAAGATTTTTCGAGTAGAATGTTGAACGAAGCCGACTGATTGAACTACGGGGTATCGACTCGAAACGCCCAGCAATCTGAGTCCCGAGCGACTCCAGAACATTCACTGTGATGGGAGAAGTTGTTAATCGAGTTATTTTTGACAGACAAATGCAAAGAATTACATGCTTTTTCGAACAGAATGCTGAACGAAATCGACTAATTGCAAGATTTTTCAAATAGAATCTTGAACGAAGCCGATTGATTGAACTTCGGGGTATCGGCTCGAAACGCCCAGCAATCTGAGTCCCAAGCGACTCCAGAACATTCACTGAGATGGGAGAAGTTGTTAATTGAGTTATTTCTGATAGACTAATGCATTTAATTGCAAGATTTGTCGAATAGAATCTTGAACGAAGTCGACTGATTGAACTTCGGGGTATCGGCTCGAAATGCCCAGCAATCTGAGTCCCAAGCGACTCCAGAACATTCACTGTGATGGGAGATGTTGTTAATCGAGTTATTTTTGACAGACTAATGCAAAGAATTACACAGTTTTTCGAAGAGAATGCATAACGAAGCCGACTAATTGAACTTCGAGGTATCGGCTCGAAACGCCCAGCAATCTGAGTCCCGAGCGACTCCAGAACATTCACTGTGATGGGAGAAGTTATTAATCGAGTTATTTTTGACAGACTAATGCAAAGAATTGCAAGATTTTTCGAATAGAATCTTGAACGAAGCCGACTGATTAAACTTCGGGGTATCGGCTCGAAATGCCCAGCAATCTGAGTCCCAAGCGACTCCAGAACATTCACTGAGATGGGAGAAGTTGTTAATCGAGTTATTTTTGACAGACTAATGCAAAGAATTACACGGTTTTTCGTACAGAATGCATAACGAAGCCGACTAATTGAACTTCGAGGTATCGGCTCGAAACGCCCAGCAATCTGAGTCCCGAGCGACTCCAGACCATTCACTGTGATGGGAGAAGTTGTTAATCGAGTTATTTTTGACAGACTAATGCAAAGAATTGCAAGATTTTTCGAATAGAATATTGAACGAAGCCGACTAATTAAACTTCGGGGTATCGGCTCGAAATGCCCAGCAATCTGAGTCCCAAGCGACTCCAGAACATTCACTGAGATGGGAGAAGTTGTTAATTGAGTTATTTTTGATAGACTAATGCATTGAATTGCAAGATTTTTCGAATAGAATCTTGAACGAAGCCGACTGATTGAACTTCGAGATAACGGCTCGAAACGCCCAGCAATTTGACTCCCGAGCGACTCCAGAACATTCACTGTGATGGGAGAAGTTGTTAATCGAGTTATTTTTGACAGACTAATGCAAAGAATTACACGGTTTTTCGAACAGAATGCTAAACGAAGCCGACTGATTGAACTTCGAGGTATCCGCTCGAAAGGCCCAGCAATCTGAGTCATGAGCGACTCCAGAACATTCACTGTGATGGGAGAAGTTGTTAATCGAGTTATTTTTGACAGACTAATGCAAAGAATTACACGGTTTTTTGAACAGAATGCTGAACGAAGCCGACTGATTGAACTTCGGGGTATCGGCTCGAAACGCCCAGCAATCTGAGTCTCGAGCGACTCCAGAACATTCACTGAGATGGGAGAAGTTGTTAATCGAGTTATTTTTGATAGACTAATGCATTGAATTGCAAGATTTTTCGAATAGAATCTTGAACGAAGCCGACTGATTGAACTTAGGGATATCGGCTCGAAACGCACAACAATCTGAGTCCCGACCGACTCCAGAACATTCTCTGTGATGAGATAAGTTGTTAATCGAGTTATTTTTGACAGACTAATGCAAAGAATAACACGCTTTTTCGAACAGAATGCTGAACGAAGCCGACTGATTGAACTTCGAGGTATCCGCTCGAAAGGCCCAGCAATCTGAGTCACGAGCGACTCCAGAACATTCACTGAGATGGGAGAAGTTGTTAATTGAGTTATTTTTGATAGACTAATGCATTGAATTGCAAGATTTTTCGAATAGAATCTTGAACGAAGCCGACTGATTGAACTTCGAGATATCGGCTCGAAACGCCCAGCAATTTGACTCCCGAGCGACTCCAGAACATTCACTGTGATGGGAGAAGTTGTTAATCGAGTTATTTTTGACAGACTAATGCAAAGAATTACACGGTTTTTCGAACAGAATGCTGAACGAAGCCGACTGATTGAACTTCGAGGTATCCGCTCGAAAGGCCCAGCAATCTGAGTCACGAGCGACTCCAGAACATTCACTGTGATGGGAGAAGTTGTTAATCGAGTTATTTTTGACAGACTAATGCAAAGAATTACACGGTTTTTCGAACTGAATGCTGAACGAAGCCGACTAATTGAACTTCGGGGTATCGGCTCGAAACGCCCAGCAACCTGAGTCCCGTGCGACTCCAGAACATTCACTGTGATGGGAGAAGTTGTTAATCGAGTTATTTTTGACAGACTAATGCAAAGAATTGCAAGATTTTTCGAATAGAATCTTGAACGAAGCCGACTGATTGATCTTCGGGGTATCGGATCGAAACGCCCAGCAATTTGAGTCCCAAGCGACTCCAGAACATTCACTGAGATGGGAGAAGTTGTTAATTGAGTTATTTTTGATAGACTAATGCATTGAATTGCAAGATTTTTCAAATAAAATCTTGAACGAAGCCGACTGATTGATCTTCGGGATATCGGCTCGAAACGCACAACAATCTGAGTCCCGACCGATTCCAGAACATTCACTGTGATGAGATAAGTTGTTAATCGAGATATTTTTGACAGACAAATGCAAAGAATTACATGCTTTTTCGAACAGAATGCTGAACGAAATCGACTAATTGCAAGATTTTTCAAATAAAATCTTGAACGAAGCCGATTGATTGAACTTCGGGGTATCGGCTCGAAACGCCCAGCAATCTGAGTCCCAAGCGACTCCAGAACATTCACTGAGATGGGAGAAGTTGTTAATTGAGTTATTTCTGATAGACTAATGCATTGAATTGCAAGATTTTTCGAATAGAATCTTGAACGAAGCCGACTGATTGAACTTCGGGATATCGGCTCGAAACGCACAACAATCTGAGTCCCGACCGACTCCAGAACATTCACTGTGATGAGATAAGTTGTTAATCGAGTTATTTTTGACAGACTAATGCAAAGAATTACATGCTTTTTCGAACAGAATGCTGAACGAAGCCGATTGATTGAACTTCGGGGTATCGGCTCGAAACGCCCAGCAATCTGAATCCCGAGCAACTCCAGAACATTCACTGTGATGGGAGAAGTTGTTAATCGAGTTATTTTTGACAGACTAATGCAAAGAATAACACGGTTTTTCGAACAGAATGCTGAACGAAGCCGACTAGTTGAACTTCGGGGTATCGGCTCGAAACGCCCAGCAATCTGAGTCCCGAGCGACTCCAGAACATTCACTGTGATGGGAGAAGTTGTTAATCGAGTTATTTTTGACAGACTAATGCAAAGAATTGCAAGATTTTTCGAATAGAATCTTGAACGAAGCCGACTGATTGAACTTCGGGATATCGGCTCGAAACGCACAACAATCTGAGTCCCGACCGACTCCAGAACAATCATTGTGATGACATAAGTTGTTAATCGAGTAATTTTTGACAGACTAATGCAAAGAATTGCAAGATTTTTCGAATAGAATCTTGAACGAAGTCGACTGATTGAACTTCGGGGTATCGGCTTGAAACGCCCAGCAATCTGAGTCCCAAGCGACTCCAGAACATTCACTGAGATGGGAGAAGTTGTTAATTGAGTTATTTTTGATAGACTAATGCATTGAATTGCAAGATTTTTCGAATAGAATCTTGAACGAAGCCGACTGATTGAACTTCGAGATATCGGCTCGAAACGCACAACAATCTGAGTCCCGACCGACTCCAGAACATTCTCTGTGATGAGATAAGTTGTTAATCGAGTCATTTTTGACAGACTAATGCAAAGAATTGCAAGATTTTTCGAATAGAATGTTGAACGAAGTCGACTGATTGAACTTCGGGGTATCGGCTCGAAACGCCCAGCAATCTGAGTCCCGAGCGATTGCAGAACATTCATTGAGATGGGAGAAGGTGTTAATTGAGTTATTTCTGATAGACTAATGCATTGAATTGCAAGATTTTTCGAATAGAATCTTGAACGAAGTCGACTGATTGAACTTCGGGGTATCGGCTCGAAACGCCCAGCAATCTGAGTCCCGAGCGACTCCAGAACATTCACTGAGATGGGAGAAGGTGTTAATTGAGTTATTTCTGATAGACTAATGCATTGAATTGCAAGATTTTTCGAATAGAATCTTGAACGAAGTCGACTGATTGAACTTCGGGGTATCAGCTCGAAACGCCCAGCAATCTGAGTCCCGAGCGACTCCAGAACATTCACTGAGATGGGAGAAGGTGTTAATTGAGTTATTTCTGATAGACAAATGCATTGAATTGCAAGATTTTTCGAATAGAATCTTGAACGAAGCCGACTGATTGAACTTCGGGATATCGGCTCGAAACGCACAACAATCTGAGTCCCGACCGATTCCAGAACATTCATTGTGATGACATAAGTTGTTAATCGAGTCATTTTTGACAGACTAATGCAAAGAATTGCAAGATTTTTCGAATAGAATCTTGAACGAAGCCGACTGATTGAACTACGGGGTATCGACTCGTAACGCCCAGCAATCTGAGTCCCGAGCGACTCCAGAACATTCACTGAGATGGGAGAAGGTGTTAATTGAGTTATTTCTGATAGACTAATGCATTGAATTAATTGCAAGATTTTTCGAATAGAATCTTGAACGAAGCCGACTGATTGAACTTCGAGATATCGGCTCGAAACGCACAACAATCTGAGTCCCGACCGACTCCAGAACATTCTCTGTGATGAGATAAGTTGTTAATCGAGTCATTTTTGACAGACTAATGCAAAGAATTGCAAGATTTTTCGAGTAGAATGTTGAACGAAGCCGACTGATTGAACTACGGGGTATCGACTCGAAACGCCCAGCAATCTGAGTCCCGAGCGACTCCAGAACATTCACTGTGATGGGGAAGTTGTTAATCGAGTTATTTCTGATAGACTAATGCAAAGAATTGCAATATTTTTCGAATGGAATCTTGAACGAAGCCGACTGATTGAACTACGGGGTATCGACTCGAAACGCCCAGCAATCTGAGTCCCGAGCGACTCCAGAACATTCACTGAGATGGGAGAAGGTGTTAATTGAGTTATTTCTGATAGACTAATGCATTGAATTGCAAGATTTTTCGAATAGAATCTTGAACGAAGTCGACTGATTGAACTTCGGGGTATCGGCTCGAAACGCCCAGCAATCTGAGTCCCAAGCGACTCCAGAACATTCACTGAGATGGGAGAAGTTGTTAATTGAATTATTTTTGATAGACTAATGCATTGAATTGCAAGATTTTTCGAATAGAATCTTGAACGAAGCCGACTGATTGAACTTCGGGATATCGGCTCGAAACACACAACAATCTTAGTCCCGACCGACTCCAGAACATTCACTGTGATGAGATAAGTTGTTAATCGAGTTATTTTTGACAGACTAATGCAAAGAATTACATGCTTTTTCGAAAAGAATGCTGAACGAAGCCGATTGATTGAACTTCGGGGTATCGGCTCGAAACGCCCTGCAATCTGAATCCCGAGCAACTCCAGAACATTCACTGTGATGGGAGAAGTTGTTAATCGAGTTATTTTTGACAGACTAATGCAAAAAATAACACGGTTTTTCGAACAGAATGCTGAACGAAGCCGACTAGTTGAACTTCGGGGTATCGGCTCGAAACGCCCAGCAATCTGAGTCCCGAGCGACTCCAGAACATTCACTGTGATGGGAGAAGTTGTTAATCGAGTTATTTTTGACAGACTAATGCAAAGAATTGCAAGATTTTTCGAATAGAATCTTGAACGAAGCCGACTGATTGAAATTCGGGATATCGGCTCGAAACGCACAACAATCTGAGTCCCGACCGACTCCAGAACAATCATTGTGATGACATAAGTTGTTAATCGAGTAATTTTTGACAGACTAATGCAAAGAATTGCAAGATTTTTCGAATAGAATCTTGAACGAAGCCGACTGATTGAACTACGGGGTATCGACTCGTAACGCCCAGCAATCTGAGTCCCGAGCGACTCCAGAACATTCACTGAGATGGGAGAAGGTGTTAATTGAGTTATTTCTGATAGACTAATGCATTGAATTGCAAGATTTTTCGAATAGAATCTTGAACGAAGTCGACTGATTGAACTTCGGGGTATCGGCTAGAAACGCCCAGCAATCTGAGTCCCAAGCGACTCCAGAACATTCACTGAGATGGGAGAAGTTGTTAATTGTGTTATTTTTGATAAACTAATGCATTGAATTGCAAGATTTTTCGAATAGAATCTTGAACGAAGCCGACTGATTGAACTTCGGGATATCGGCTCGAAACGCACAACAATCTGAGTCCCGACCGATTCCAGAACATTCATTGTGATGACATAAGTTGTTAATCGAGTCATTTTTGACAGACTAATGCAAAGAATTGCAAGATTTTTCGAATAGAATCTTGAACGAAGCCGACTGATTGAACTACGGGGTATGGACTCGAAACGCCCAGCAATCTGAGTCCCGAGCGACTCCAGAACATTCACTGTGATGGGGAAGTTGTTAATCGAGTTATTTCTGATAGACTAATGCAAAGAATTGCAATATTTTTCGAATGGAATCTTGAACGAAGCCGACTGATTGAACTACGGGGTATCGACTCGAAACGCCCAGCAATCTGAGTCCCGAGCGACTCCAGAACATTCACTGAGATGGGAGAAGGTGTTAATTGAGTTATTTCTGATAGACTAATGCATTGAATTGCAAGATTTTTCGAATAGAATCTTGAACGAAGTCGACTGATTGAACTTCGGGGTATCGGCTCGAAACGCCCAGCAATCTGAGTCCCAAGCGACTCCAGAACATTCACTGAGATGGGAGAAGTTGTTAATTGAATTATTTTTGATAGACTAATGCATTGAATTGCAAGATTTTTCGAATAGAATCTTGAACGAAGCCGACTGATTGAACTTCGGGATATCGGCTCGAAACACACAACAATCTTAGTCCCGACCGACTCCAGAACATTCACTGTGATGAGATAAGTTGTTAATCGAGTTATTTTTGACAGACTAATGCAAAGAATTACATGCTTTTTCGAAAAGAATGCTGAACGAAGCCGATTGATTGAACTTCGGGGTATCGGCTCGAAACGCCCAGCAATCTGAATCCCGAGCAACTCCAGAACATTCACTGTGATGGGAGAAGTTGTTAATCGAGTTATTTTTGACAGACTAATGCAAAAAATAACACGGTTTTTCGAACAGAATGCTGAACGAAGCCGACTAGTTGAACTTCGGGGTATCGGCTCGAAACGCCCAGCAATCTGAGTCCCGAGCGACTCCAGAACATTCACTGTGATGGGAGAAGTTGTTAATCGAGTTATTTTTGACAGACTAATGCAAAGAATTGCAAGATTTTTCGAATAGAATCTTGAACGAAGCCGACTGATTGAAATTCGGGATATCGGCTCGAAACGCACAACAATCTGAGTCCCGACCGACTCCAGAACAATCATTGTGATGACATAAGTTGTTAATCGAGTAATTTTTGACAGACTAATGCAAAGAATTGCAAGATTTTTCGAATAGAATCTTGAACGAAGCCGACTGATTGAACTACGGGGTATCGACTCGTAACGCCCAGCAATCTGAGTCCCGAGCGACTCCAGAACATTCACTGAGATGGGAGAAGGTGTTAATTGAGTTATTTCTGATAGACTAATGCATTGAATTGCAAGATTTTTCGAATAGAATCTTGAACGAAGTCGACTGATTGAACTTCGGGGTATCGGCTAGAAACGCCCAGCAATCTGAGTCCCAAGCGACTCCAGAACATTCACTGAGATGGGAGAAGTTGTTAATTGTGTTATTTTTGATAAACTAATGCATTGAATTGCAAGATTTTTCGAATAGAATCTTGAACGAAGCCGACTGATTGAACTTCGGGATATCGGCTCGAAACGCACAACAATCTGAGTCCCGACCGATTCCAGAACATTCATTGTGATGACATAAGTTGTTAATCGAGTCATTTTTGACAGACTAATGCAAAGAATTGCAAGATTTTTCGAATAGAATCTTGAACGAAGCCGACTGATTGAACTACGGGGTATGGACTCGAAACGCCCAGCAATCTGAGTCCCGAGCGACTCCAGAACATTCACTGAGATGGGAGAAGTTGTTAATTGTGTTATTTTTGATAGACTAATGCATTGAATTGCAAGATTTTTCGAATAGAATCTTGAACGAAGCCGACTGATTGAACTTCGGGATATCGGCTCGAAACGCACAACAATCTGAGTCCCGACCGATTCCAGAACATTCATTGTGATGACATAAGTTGTTAATCGAGTCATTTTTGACAGACTAATGCAAAGAATTGCAAGATTTTTCGAATAGAATCTTGAACGAAGCCGACTGATTGAACTACGGGGTATCGACTCGTAACGCCCAGCAATCTGAGTCCCGAGCGACTCCAGAACATTCACTGAGATGGGAGAAGGTGTTAATTGAGTTATTTCTGATAGACTAATGCATTGAATTAATTGCAAGATTTTTCGAATAGAATCTTGAACGAAGCCGACTGATTGAACTTCGAGATATCGGCTCGAAACGCACAACAATCTGAGTCCCGACCGACTCCAGAACATTCTCTGTGATGAGATAAGTTGTTAATCGAGTCATTTTTGACAGACTAATGCAAAGAATTGCAAGATTTTTCGAGTAGAATGTTGAACGAAGCCGACTGATTGAACTACGGGGTATCGACTCGAAACGCCCAGCAATCTGAGTCCCGAGCGACTCCAGAACATTCACTGTGATGGGAGAAGTTGTTAATCGAGTTATTTCTGATAGACTAATGCAAAGAATTGCAATATTTTTCGAATGGAATCTTGAACGAAGCCGACTGATTGAACTACGGGGTATCGACTCGAAACGCCCAGCAATCTGAGTCCCGAGCGACTCCAGAACATTCACTGAGATGGGAGAAGGTGTTAATTGAGTTATTTCTGATAGACTAATGCATTGAATTGCAAGATTTTTCGAATAGAATCTTGAACGAAGTCGACTGATTGAACTTCGGGGTATCGGCTCGAAACGCCCAGCAATCTGAGTCCCAAGCGACTCCAGAACATTCACTGAGATGGGAGAAGTTGTTAATTGAGTTATTTTCGATAGACTAATGCATTGAATTGCAAGATTTTTCGAATAGAATCTTGAACGAAGCCGACTGATTGAACTTCGAGATATCGGCTCGAAACGCACAACAATCTGAGTCCCGACCGACTCCAGAACATTCTCTGTGATGAGATAAGTTGTTAATCGAGTCATTTTTGACAGACTAATGCAAAGAATTGCAAGATTTTTCGAGTAGAATGTTGAACGAAGCCGACTGATTGAACTACGGGGTATCGACTCGAAACGCCCAGCAATCTGAGTCCCGAGCGACTCCAGAACATTCACTGTGATGGGAGAAGTTGTTAATCGAGTTATTTTTGACAGACTAATGCAAAGAATTGCAAGATTTTTCGAATAGAATCTTGAACGAAGCCGACTGATAGAACTTCGGGGTATCGGCTCGAAACGCCCAGCAATCTGAGTCCCAAGCGACTCCAGAACATTCACTGAGATGGGAGAAGTTGTTAATTGAGTTATTTTTGATAGACTAATGCGTTGAATTGCAAGATTTTTCGAATAGAATCTTGAACGAAGCCGACTGATTGAACTTCGGGATATCGGCTCGAAACGCACAACAATCTGAGTCCCGACCGACTCCAGAACATTCACTGTGATGAGATAAGTTGTTAATCGAGTTATTTTTGACAGACTAATGCAAAGAATTACATGCTTTTTCGAACAGAATGCTGAACGAAGCCGATTGATTGAACTTCGGGGTATCGGCTCGAAACGCCCAGCAATCTGAATCCCGAGCAACTCCAGAACATTCACTGTGATGGGAGAAGTTGTTAATCGAGTTATTTTTGACAGACTAATGCAAAGAATTGCAAGATTTTTCGAATAGAATCTTGAACGAAGCCGACTGATTGAACTTCGGGGTATCGGCTCGAAACGCCCAGCAATCTGAGTCCCAAGCGACTCCAGAACATTCACTGAGATGGGAGAAGTTGTTAATTGATTTATTTTTGATAGACTAATGCATTGAATTGCAAGATTTTTCGAATAGAATCTTGAACGAAGCCGACTGATTGAACTTCGAGATATCGGCTCGAAACGCACAACAATCTGAGTCCCGACCGACTCCAGAACATTCTCTATGATGAGATAAGTTGTTAATCGAGTCATTTTTGACAGACTAATGCAAAGAATTGCAAGATTTTTCGAGTAGAATGTTGAACGAAGCCGACTGATTGAACTACGGGGTATCGACTCGAAACGCCCAGCAATCTGAGTCCCGAGCGACTCCAGAACATTCACTGTGATGGGAGAAGTTGTTAATCGTGTTATTTTTGACAGACTAATGCAAAGAATTGCAAGATTTTTCGAATAGAATCTTGAACGAAGCCGACTGATTGAACTTCGGGGTATCGGCTCGAAACGCACAACAATCTGAGTCACGACCGACTCCAGAACATTCACTGTGATGAGATAAGTTGTTAATCGAGTTATTTTTGACAGACTAATGCAAAGAATTACATGCTTTTTCGAACAGAATGCTGAACGAAGCCGATTGATTGAACTTCGGGGTATCGGCTCGAAACGCCCAGCAATCTGAATCCCGAGCAACTCCAGAACATTCACTGTGATGGGAGAAGTTGTTAATCGAGTTATTTTTGACAGACTAATACAAAGAATTGCAAGATTTTTCGAATAGAATCTTGAACGAAGCTGACTGATTGAACTTCGGGGTATCGGCTCGAAACGCCCAGCAATCTGAGTCCCAAGCGACTCCAGAACATTCACTGAGATGGGAGAAGTTGTTAATTGAGTTATTTTTGATAGACTAATGCGTTGAATTGCAAGATTTTTCGAATAGAATCTTGAACGAAGCCGACTGATTGAACTTCGGGATATCGGCTCGAAACGCACAACAATCTGAGTCCCGACCGACTCCAGAACATTCACTATGATGAGATAAGTTGTTAATCGAGTTATTTTTGACAGACTAATGCAAAGAATTACATGCTTTTTCGAACAGAATGCTGAACGAAGCCGATTGATTGAACTTCGGGGTATCGGCTCGAAACGCCCAGCAATCTGAATCCCGAGCAACTCCAGAACATTCACTGTGATGGGAGAAGTTGTTAATCGAGTTATTTTTGACAGACTAATGCAAAGAATTGCAAGATTTTTCGAATAGAATCTTGAACGAAGCCGACTGATTGAACTTCGGGGTATCGGCTCGAAACGCCCAGCAATCTGAGTCCCAAGCGACTCCAGAACATTCACTGAGATGGGAGAAGTTGTTAATTGATTTATTTTTGATAGACTAATGCATTGAATTGCAAGATTTTTCGAATAGAATCTTGAACGAAGCCGACTGATTGAACTTCGAGATATCGGCTCGAAACGCACAACAATCTGAGTCCCGACCGACTCCAGAACATTCTCTATGATGAGATAAGTTGTTAATCGAGTCATTTTTGACAGACTAATGCAAAGAATTGCAAGATTTTTCGAGTAGAATGTTGAACGAAGCCGACTGATTGAACTACGGGGTATCGACTCGAAACGCCCAGCAATCTGAGTCCCGAGCGACTCCAGAACATTCACTGTGATGGGAGAAGTTGTTAATCGTGTTATTTTTGACAGACTAATGCAAAGAATTGCAAGATTTTTCGAATAGAATCTTGAACGAAGCCGACTGATTGAACTTCGGGGTATCGGCTCGAAACGCACAACAATCTGAGTCACGACCGACTCCAGAACATTCACTGTGATGAGATAAGTTGTTAATCGAGTTATTTTTGACAGACTAATGCAAAGAATTACATGCTTTTTCGAACAGAATGCTGAACGAAGCCGATTGATTGAACTTCGGGGTATCGGCTCGAAACGCCCAGCAATCTGAATCCCGAGCAACTCCAGAACATTCACTGTGATGGGAGAAGTTGTTAATCGAGTTATTTTTGACAGACTAATACAAAGAATTGCAAGATTTTTCGAATAGAATCTTGAACGAAGCTGACTGATTGAACTTCGGGGTATCGGCTCGAAACGCCCAGCAATCTGAGTCCCAAGCGACTCCAGAACATTCACTGAGATGGGAGAAGTTGTTAATTGAGTTATTTTTGATAGACTAATGCGTTGAATTGCAAGATTTTTCGAATAGAATCTTGAACGAAGCCGACTGATTGAACTTCGGGATATCGGCTCGAAACGCACAACAATCTGAGTCCCGACCGACTCCAGAACATTCACTGTGATGAGATAAGTTGTTAATCGAGTTATTTTTGACAGACTAATGCAAAGAATTACATGCTTTTTCGAACAGAATGCTGAACGAAGCCGATTGATTGAACTTCGGGGTATCGGCTCGAAACGCCCAGCAATCTGAATCCCGAGCAACTCCAGAACATTCACTGTGATGGGAGAAGTTGTTAATCGAGTTATTTTTGACAGACTAATGCAAAGAATTGCAAGATTTTTCGAATAGAATCTTGAACGAAGCCGACTGATTGAACTTCGGGGTATCGGCTCGAAACGCCCAGCAATCTGAGTCCCAAGCGACTCCAGAACATTCACTGAGATGGGAGAAGTTGTTAATTGATTTATTTTTGATAGACTAATGCATTGAATTGCAAGATTTTTCGAATAGAATCTTGAACGAAGCCGACTGATTGAACTTCGAGATATCGGCTCGAAACGCACAACAATCTGAGTCCCGACCGACTCCAGAACATTCTCTATGATGAGATAAGTTGTTAATCGAGTCATTTTTGACAGACTAATGCAAAGAATTGCAAGATTTTTCGAGTAGAATGTTGAACGAAGCCGACTGATTGAACTACGGGGTATCGACTCGAAACGCCCAGCAATCTGAGTCCCGAGCGACTCCAGAACATTCACTGTGATGGGAGAAGTTGTTAATCGAGTTATTTTTGACAGACTAATGCAAAGAATTGCAAGATTTTTCGAATAGAATCTTGAACGAAGCCGACTGATTGAACTTCGGGGTATCGGCTCGAAACGCCCAGCAATCTGAGTCCCAAGCGACTCCAGAACATTCACTGAGATGGGAGAAGTTGTTAATTGATTTATTTTTGATAGACTAATGCATTGAATTGCAAGATTTTTCGAATAGAATCTTGAACGAAGCCGGCTGATTGAACTTCGAGATATCGGCTCGAAACGCACAACAATCTGAGTCCCGACCGACTCCAGAACATTCTCTATGATGAGATAAGTTGTTAATCGAGTCATTTTTGACAGACTAATGCAAAGAATTGCAAGATTTTTCGAGTAGAATGTTGAACGAAGCCGACTGATTGAACTACGGGGTATCGACTCGAAACGCCCAGCAATCTGAGTCCCGAGCGACTCCAGAACATTCACTGTGATGGGAGAAGTTGTTAATCGAGTTATTTTTGACAGACTAATGCAAAGAATTGCAAGATTTTTCGAAGAGAATCTTGAACGAAGCCGACTGATTGAACTTCGGGGTATCGGCTCGAAACGCCCAGCAATCTGAGTCCCAAGCGACTCCAGAACATTCACTGAGATGGGAGAAGTTGTTAATTGAGTTATTTTTGATAGACTAATGCGTTGAATTGCAAGATTTTTCGAATAGAATCTTGAACGAAGCCGACTGATTGAACTTCGGGATATCGGCTCGAAACGCACAACAATCTGAGTCCCGACCGACTCCAGAACATTCACTGTGATGAGATAAGTTGTTAATCGAGTTATTTTTGATAGACTAATGCAAAGAATTACATGCTTTTTCGAACAGAATGCTGAACGAAGCCGATTGATTGAACTTCGGGGTATCGGCTCGAAACGCCCAGCAATCTGAATCCCGAGCAACTCCAGAACATTCACTGTGATGGGAGAAGTTGTTAATCGAGTTATTTTTGACAGACTAATGCAAAGAATTGCAAGATTTTTCGAATAGAATCTTGAACGAAGCCGACTGATTGAACTTCGGGGTATCGGCTCGAAACGCCCAGCAATCTGAGTCCCAAGCGACTCCAGAACATTCACTGAGATGGGAGAAGTTGTTAATTGATTTATTTTTGATAGACTAATGCATTGAATTGCAAGATTTTTCGAATAGAATCTTGAACGAAGCCGACTGATTGAACTTCGAGATATCGGCTCGAAACGCACAACAATCTGAGTCCCGACCGACTCCAGAACATTCTCTATGATGAGATAAGTTGTTAATCGAGTCATTTTTGACAGACTAATGCAAAGAATTGCAAGATTTTTCGAGTAGAATGTTGAACGAAGCCGACTGATTGAACTACGGGGTATCGACTCGAAACGCCCAGCAATCTGAGTCCCGAGCGACTCCAGAACATTCACTGTGATGGGAGAAGTTGTTAATCGAGTTATTTTTGACAGACTAATGCAAAGAATTGCAAGATTTTTCGAATAGAATCTTGAACGAAGCCGACTGATTGAACTTCGGGGTATCGGCTCGAAACGCCCAGCAATCTGAGTCCCAAGCGACTCCAGAACATTCACTGAGATGGGAGAAGTTGTTAATTGATTTATTTTTGATAGACTAATGCATTGAATTGCAAGATTTTTCGAATAGAATCTTGAACGAAGCCGACTGATTGAACTTCGAGATATCGGCTCGAAACGCACAACAATCTGAGTCCCGACCGACTCCAGAACATTCTCTATGATGAGATAAGTTGTTAATCGAGTCATTTTTGACAGACTAATGCAAAGAATTGCAAGATTTTTCGAGTAGAATGTTGAACGAAGCCGACTGATTGAACTACGGGGTATCGACTCGAAACGCCCAGCAATCTGATTCCCGAGCGACTCCAGAACATTCACTGTGATGGGAGAAGTTGTTAATCGAGTTATTTTTGACAGACTAATGCAAAGAATTGCAAGATTTTTCGAATAGAATCTTGAACGAAGCCGACTGATTGAACTTCGGGGTATCGGCTCGAAACGCCCAGCAATCTGAGTCCCAAGCGACTCCAGAACATTCACTGAGATGGGAGAAGTTGTTAATTGAGTTATTTTTGATAGACTAATGCGTTGAATTGCAAGATTTTTCGAATAGAATCTTGAACGAAGCCGACTGATTGAACTTCGGGATATCGGCTCGAAACGCACAACAATCTGAGTCCCGACCGACTCCAGAACATTCACTGTGATGAGATAAGTTGTTAATCGAGTTATTTTTGATAGACTAATGCAAAGAATTACATGCTTTTTCGAACAGAATGCTGAACGAAGCCGATTGATTGAACTTCGGGGTATCGGCTCGAAACGCCCAGCAATCTGAATCCCGAGCAACTCCAGAACATTCACTGTGATGGGAGAAGTTGTTAATCGAGTTATTTTTGACAGACTAATGCAAAGAATTGCAAGATTTTTCGAATAGAATCTTGAACGAAGCCGACTGATTGAACTTCGGGGTATCGGCTCGAAACGCCCAGCAATCTGAGTCCCAAGCGACTCCAGAACATTCACTGAGATGGGAGAAGTTGTTAATTGAGTTATTTTTGATAGACTAATGCATTGAATTGCAAGATTTTTCGAATAGAATCTTGAACGAAGCCGACTGATTGAACTTCGAGATATCGGCTCGAAACGCACAACAATCTGAGTCCCGACCGACTCCAGAACATTCTCTGTGATGAGATAAGTTGTTAATCGAGTCATTTTTGACAGACTAATGCAAAGAATTGCAAGATTTTTCGAGTAGAATGTTGAACGAAGCCGACTGATTGAACTACGGGGTATCGACTCGAAACGCCCAGCAATCTGAGTCCCGAGCGACTCCAGAACATTCACTGTGATAGGAGAAGTTGTTAATCGAGTTATTTTTAACAGGCTAATGCAAAGAATTGCAAGATTTTTCGAATAGAATCTTGAACGAAGCCGACTGAATGAACTTCGGGGTATCGGCTCGAAACGCCCAGCAATCTGAGTCCCAAGCGACTCCAGAACATTCACTGAGATGGGAGAAGTTGTTAATTGATTTATTTTTGATAGACTAATGCATTGAATTGCAAGATTTTTCGAATAGAATCTTGAACGAAGCCGACTGATTGAACTTCGAGATATCGGCTCGAAACGCACAACAATCTGAGTCCCGACCGACTCCAGAACATTCTCTGTGATGAGATAAGTTGTTAATCGAGTCATTTTTGACAGACTAATGCAAAGAATTGCAAGATTTTTCGAGTAGAATGTTGAACGAAGCCGACTGATTGAACTACGGGGTATCGACTCGAAACGCCCAGCAATCTGAGTCCCGAGCGACTCCAGAACATTCACTGTGATAGGAGAAGTTGTTAATCGAGTTATTTTTGACAGGCTAATGCAAAGAATTGCAAGATTTTTCGAATAGAATCTTGAACGAAGCCGACTGATTGAACTTCGGGGTATCGGCTCGAAACGCCCAGCAATCTGAGTCCCAAGCGACTCCAGAACATTCACTGAGATGGGAGAAGTTGTTAATTGAGTTATTTTTGATAGACTAATGCATTGAATTGCAAGATTTTTCGAATAGAATCTTGAACGAAGCCGACTGATTGAACTTCGAGATATCGGCTCGAAACGCACAACAATCTGAGTCCCGACCGACTCCAGAACATTCACTGAGATGGGAGAAGTTGTTAATTGATTTATTTTTGATAGACTAATGCATTGAATTGCAAGATTTTTCGAATAGAATCTTGAACGAAGCCGACTGATTGAACTTCGAGATATCGGCTCGAAACGCACAACAATCTGAGTCCCGACCGACTCCAGAACATTCTCTATGATGAGATAAGTTGTTAATCGAGTCATTTTTGACAGACTAATGCAAAGAATTGCAAGATTTTTCGAGTAGAATGTTGAACGAAGCCGACTGATTGAACTACGGGGTATCGACTCGAAACGCCCAGCAATCTGATTCCCGAGCGACTCCAGAACATTCACTGTGATGGGAGAAGTTGTTAATCGAGTTATTTTTGACAGACTAATGCAAAGAATTGCAAGATTTTTCGAATAGAATCTTGAACGAAGCCGACTGAATGAACTTCGGGGTATCGGCTCGAAACGCCCAGCAATCTGAGTCCCAAGCGACTCCAGAACATTCACTGAGATGGGAGAAGTTGTTAATTGATTTATTTTTGATAGACTAATGCATTGAATTGCAAGATTTTTCGAATAGAATCTTGAACGAAGCCGACTGATTGAACTTCGAGATATCGGCTCGAAACGCACAACAATCTGAGTCCCGACCGACTCCAGAACATTCTCTGTGATGAGATAAGTTGTTAATCGAGTCATTTTTGACAGACTAATGCAAAGAATTGCAAGATTTTTCGAGTAGAATGTTGAACGAAGCCGACTGATTGAACTACGGGGTATCGACTCGAAACGCCCAGCAATCTGAGTCCCGAGCGACTCCAGAACATTCACTGTGATGGGAGAAGTTGTTAATCGAGTTATTTTTGACAGACTAATGCAAAGAATTGCAAGATTTTTCGAATAGAATCTTGAACGAAGCCGACTGATTGAACTTCGGGGTATCGGCTCGAAACGCCCAGCAATCTGAGTCCCAAGCGACTCCAGAACATTCACTGAGATGGGAGAAGTTGTTAATTGATTTATTTTTGATAGACTAATGCATTGAATTGCAAGATTTTTCGAATAGAATCTTGAACGAAGCCGACTGATTGAACTTCGAGATATCGGCTCGAAACGCACAACAATCTGAGTCCCGACCGACTCCAGAACATTCTCTATGATGAGATAAGTTGTTAATCGAGTCATTTTTGACAGACTAATGCAAAGAATTGCAAGATTTTTCGAGTAGAATGTTGAACGAAGCCGACTGATTGAACTACGGGGTATCGACTCGAAACGCCCAGCAATCTGATTCCCGAGCGACTCCAGAACATTCACTGTGATGGGAGAAGTTGTTAATCGAGTTATTTTTGACAGACTAATGCAAAGAATTGCAAGATTTTTCGAATAGAATCTTGAACGAAGCCGACTGATTGAACTTCGGGGTATCGGCTCGAAACGCCCAGCAATCTGAGTCCCAAGCGACTCCAGAACATTCACTGAGATGGGAGAAGTTGTTAATTGAGTTATTTTTGATAGACTAATGCGTTGAATTGCAAGATTTTTCGAATAGAATCTTGAACGAAGCCGACTGATTGAACTTCGGGATATCGGCTCGAAACGCACAACAATCTGAGTCCCAAGCGACTCCAGAACATTCACTGAGATGGGAGAAGTTGTTAATTGATTTATTTTTGATAGACTAATGCATTGAATTGCAAGATTTTTCGAATAGAATCTTGAACGAAGCCGACTGATTGAACTTCGAGATATCGGCTCGAAACGCACAACAATCTGAGTCCCGACCGACTCCAGAACATTCTCTGTGATGAGATAAGTTGTTAATCGAGTCATTTTTGACAGACTAATGCAAAGAATTGCAAGATTTTTCGAGTAGAATGTTGAACGAAGCCGACTGATTGAACTACGGGGTATCGACTCGAAACGCCCAGCAATCTGAGTCCCGAGCGACTCCAGAACATTCACTGTGATGGGAGAAGTTGTTAATCGAGTTATTTTTGACAGACTAATGCAAAGAATTGCAAGATTTTTCGAATAGAATCTTGAACGAAGCCGACTGATTGAACTTCGGGGTATCGGCTCGAAACGCCCAGCAATCTGAGTCCCAAGCGACTCCAGAACATTCACTGAGATGGGAGAAGTTGTTAATTGATTTATTTTTGATAGACTAATGCATTGAATTGCAAGATTTTTCGAATAGAATCTTGAACGAAGCCGACTGATTGAACTTCGGGATATCGGCTCGAAACGCACAACAATCTGAGTCCCGACCGACTCCAGAACATTCACTGTGATGAGATAAGTTGTTAATCGAGTTATTTTTGATAGACTAATGCAAAGAATTACATGCTTTTTCGAACAGAATGCTGAACGAAGCCGATTGATTGAACTTCGGGGTATCGGCTCGAAACGCCCAGCAATCTGAATCCCGAGCAACTCCAGAACATTCACTGTGATGGGAGAAGTTGTTAATCGAGTTATTTTTGACAGACTAATGCAAAGAATTGCAAGATTTTTCGAATAGAATCTTGAACGAAGCCGACTGATTGAACTTCGGGGTATCGGCTCGAAACGCCCAGCAATCTGAGTCCCAAGCGACTCCAGAACATTCACTGAGATGGGAGAAGTTGTTAATTGAGTTATTTTTGATAGACTAATGCATTGAATTGCAAGATTTTTCGAATAGAATCTTGAACGAAGCCGACTGATTGAACTTCGAGATATCGGCTCGAAACGCACAACAATCTGAGTCCCGACCGACTCCAGAACATTCTCTGTGATGAGATAAGTTGTTAATCGAGTCATTTTTGACAGACTAATGCAAAGAATTGCAAGATTTTTCGAGTAGAATGTTGAACGAAGCCGACTGATTGAACTACGGGGTATCGACTCGAAACGCCCAGCAATCTGAGTCCCGAGCGACTCCAGAACATTCACTGTGATAGGAGAAGTTGTTAATCGAGTTATTTTTAACAGGCTAATGCAAAGAATTGCAAGATTTTTCGAATAGAATCTTGAACGAAGCCGACTGAATGAACTTCGGGGTATCGGCTCGAAACGCCCAGCAATCTGAGTCCCAAGCGACTCCAGAACATTCACTGAGATGGGAGAAGTTGTTAATTGATTTATTTTTGATAGACTAATGCATTGAATTGCAAGATTTTTCGAATAGAATCTTGAACGAAGCCGACTGATTGAACTTCGAGATATCGGCTCGAAACGCACAACAATCTGAGTCCCGACCGACTCCAGAACATTCTCTGTGATGAGATAAGTTGTTAATCGAGTCATTTTTGACAGACTAATGCAAAGAATTGCAAGATTTTTCGAGTAGAATGTTGAACGAAGCCGACTGATTGAACTACGGGGTATCGACTCGAAACGCCCAGCAATCTGAGTCCCGAGCGACTCCAGAACATTCACTGTGATAGGAGAAGTTGTTAATCGAGTTATTTTTGACAGGCTAATGCAAAGAATTGCAAGATTTTTCGAATAGAATCTTGAACGAAGCCGACTGATTGAACTTCGGGGTATCGGCTCGAAACGCCCAGCAATCTGAGTCCCAAGCGACTCCAGAACATTCACTGAGATGGGAGAAGTTGTTAATTGAGTTATTTTTGATAGACTAATGCATTGAATTGCAAGATTTTTCGAATAGAATCTTGAACGAAGCCGACTGATTGAACTTCGAGATATCGGCTCGAAACGCACAACAATCTGAGTCCCGACCGACTCCAGAACATTCACTGAGATGGGAGAAGTTGTTAATTGATTTATTTTTGATAGACTAATGCATTGAATTGCAAGATTTTTCGAATAGAATCTTGAACGAAGCCGACTGATTGAACTTCGAGATATCGGCTCGAAACGCACAACAATCTGAGTCCCGACCGACTCCAGAACATTCTCTATGATGAGATAAGTTGTTAATCGAGTCATTTTTGACAGACTAATGCAAAGAATTGCAAGATTTTTCGAGTAGAATGTTGAACGAAGCCGACTGATTGAACTACGGGGTATCGACTCGAAACGCCCAGCAATCTGATTCCCGAGCGACTCCAGAACATTCACTGTGATGGGAGAAGTTGTTAATCGAGTTATTTTTGACAGACTAATGCAAAGAATTGCAAGATTTTTCGAATAGAATCTTGAACGAAGCCGACTGAATGAACTTCGGGGTATCGGCTCGAAACGCCCAGCAATCTGAGTCCCAAGCGACTCCAGAACATTCACTGAGATGGGAGAAGTTGTTAATTGATTTATTTTTGATAGACTAATGCATTGAATTGCAAGATTTTTCGAATAGAATCTTGAACGAAGCCGACTGATTGAACTTCGAGATATCGGCTCGAAACGCACAACAATCTGAGTCCCGACCGACTCCAGAACATTCTCTGTGATGAGATAAGTTGTTAATCGAGTCATTTTTGACAGACTAATGCAAAGAATTGCAAGATTTTTCGAGTAGAATGTTGAACGAAGCCGACTGATTGAACTACGGGGTATCGACTCGAAACGCCCAGCAATCTGAGTCCCGAGCGACTCCAGAACATTCACTGTGATGGGAGAAGTTGTTAATCGAGTTATTTTTGACAGACTAATGCAAAGAATTGCAAGATTTTTCGAATAGAATCTTGAACGAAGCCGACTGATTGAACTTCGGGGTATCGGCTCGAAACGCCCAGCAATCTGAGTCCCAAGCGACTCCAGAACATTCACTGAGATGGGAGAAGTTGTTAATTGATTTATTTTTGATAGACTAATGCATTGAATTGCAAGATTTTTCGAATAGAATCTTGAACGAAGCCGACTGATTGAACTTCGAGATATCGGCTCGAAACGCACAACAATCTGAGTCCCGACCGACTCCAGAACATTCTCTATGATGAGATAAGTTGTTAATCGAGTCATTTTTGACAGACTAATGCAAAGAATTGCAAGATTTTTCGAGTAGAATGTTGAACGAAGCCGACTGATTGAACTACGGGGTATCGACTCGAAACGCCCAGCAATCTGATTCCCGAGCGACTCCAGAACATTCACTGTGATGGGAGAAGTTGTTAATCGAGTTATTTTTGACAGACTAATGCAAAGAATTGCAAGATTTTTCGAATAGAATCTTGAACGAAGCCGACTGATTGAACTTCGGGGTATCGGCTCGAAACGCCCAGCAATCTGAGTCCCAAGCGACTCCAGAACATTCACTGAGATGGGAGAAGTTGTTAATTGAGTTATTTTTGATAGACTAATGCGTTGAATTGCAAGATTTTTCGAATAGAATCTTGAACGAAGCCGACTGATTGAACTTCGGGATATCGGCTCGAAACGCACAACAATCTGAGTCCCGACCGACTCCAGAACATTCACTGTGATGAGATAAGTTGTTAATCGAGTTATTTTTGATAGACTAATGCAAAGAATTACATGCTTTTTCGAACAGAATGCTGAACGAAGCCGATTGATTGAACTTCGGGGTATCGGCTCGAAACGCCCAGCAATCTGAATCCCGAGCAACTCCAGAACATTCACTGTGATGGGAGAAGTTGTTAATCGAGTTATTTTTGACAGACTAATGCAAAGAATTGCAAGATTTTTCGAATAGAATCTTGAACGAAGCCGACTGATTGAACTTCGGGGTATCGGCTCGAAACGCCCAGCAATCTGAGTCCCAAGCGACTCCAGAACATTCACTGAGATGGGAGAAGTTGTTAATTGAGTTATTTTTGATAGACTAATGCATTGAATTGCAAGATTTTTCGAATAGAATCTTGAACGAAGCCGACTGATTGAACTTCGAGATATCGGCTCGAAACGCACAACAATCTGAGTCCCGACCGACTCCAGAACATTCTCTGTGATGAGATAAGTTGTTAATCGAGTCATTTTTGACAGACTAATGCAAAGAATTGCAAGATTTTTCGAGTAGAATGTTGAACGAAGCCGACTGATTGAACTACGGGGTATCGACTCGAAACGCCCAGCAATCTGAGTCCCGAGCGACTCCAGAACATTCACTGTGATAGGAGAAGTTGTTAATCGAGTTATTTTTGACAGGCTAATGCAAAGAATTGCAAGATTTTTCGAATAGAATCTTGAACGAAGCCGACTGAATGAACTTCGGGGTATCGGCTCGAAACGCCCAGCAATCTGAGTCCCAAGCGACTCCAGAACATTCACTGAGATGGGAGAAGTTGTTAATTGATTTATTTTTGATAGACTAATGCATTGAATTGCAAGATTTTTCGAATAGAATCTTGAACGAAGCCGACTGATTGAACTTCGAGATATCGGCTCGAAACGCACAACAATCTGAGTCCCGACCGACTCCAGAACATTCTCTGTGATGAGATAAGTTGTTAATCGAGTCATTTTTGACAGACTAATGCAAAGAATTGCAAGATTTTTCGAGTAGAATGTTGAACGAAGCCGACTGATTGAACTACGGGGTATCGACTCGAAACGCCCAGCAATCTGAGTCCCGAGCGACTCCAGAACATTCACTGTGATAGGAGAAGTTGTTAATCGAGTTATTTTTGACAGGCTAATGCAAAGAATTGCAAGATTTTTCGAATAGAATCTTGAACGAAGCCGACTGATTGAACTTCGGGGTATCGGCTCGAAACGCCCAGCAATCTGAGTCCCAAGCGACTCCAGAACATTCACTGAGATGGGAGAAGTTGTTAATTGAGTTATTTTTGATAGACTAATGCATTGAATTGCAAGATTTTTCGAATAGAATCTTGAACGAAGCCGACTGATTGAACTTCGAGATATCGGCTCGAAACGCACAACAATCTGAGTCCCGACCGACTCCAGAACATTCACTGAGATGGGAGAAGTTGTTAATTGATTTATTTTTGATAGACTAATGCATTGAATTGCAAGATTTTTCGAATAGAATCTTGAACGAAGCCGACTGATTGAACTTCGAGATATCGGCTCGAAACGCACAACAATCTGAGTCCCGACCGACTCCAGAACATTCTCTATGATGAGATAAGTTGTTAATCGAGTCATTTTTGACAGACTAATGCAAAGAATTGCAAGATTTTTCGAGTAGAATGTTGAACGAAGCCGACTGATTGAACTACGGGGTATCGACTCGAAACGCCCAGCAATCTGATTCCCGAGCGACTCCAGAACATTCACTGTGATGGGAGAAGTTGTTAATCGAGTTATTTTTGACAGACTAATGCAAAGAATTGCAAGATTTTTCGAATAGAATCTTGAACGAAGCCGACTGAATGAACTTCGGGGTATCGGCTCGAAACGCCCAGCAATCTGAGTCCCAAGCGACTCCAGAACATTCACTGAGATGGGAGAAGTTGTTAATTGATTTATTTTTGATAGACTAATGCATTGAATTGCAAGATTTTTCGAATAGAATCTTGAACGAAGCCGACTGATTGAACTTCGAGATATCGGCTCGAAACGCACAACAATCTGAGTCCCGACCGACTCCAGAACATTCTCTGTGATGAGATAAGTTGTTAATCGAGTCATTTTTGACAGACTAATGCAAAGAATTGCAAGATTTTTCGAGTAGAATGTTGAACGAAGCCGACTGATTGAACTACGGGGTATCGACTCGAAACGCCCAGCAATCTGAGTCCCGAGCGACTCCAGAACATTCACTGTGATAGGAGAAGTTGTTAATCGAGTTATTTTTGACAGGCTAATGCAAAGAATTGCAAGATTTTTCGAATAGAATCTTGAACGAAGCCGACTGATTGAACTTCGGGGTATCGGCTCGAAACGCCCAGCAATCTGAGTCCCAAGCGACTCCAGAACATTCACTGAGATGGGAGAAGTTGTTAATTGAGTTATTTTTGATAGACTAATGCATTGAATTGCAAGATTTTTCGAATAGAATCTTGAACGAAGCCGACTGATTGAACTTCGAGATATCGGCTCGAAACGCACAACAATCTGAGTCCCGACCGACTCCAGAACATTCACTGAGATGGGAGAAGTTGTTAATTGATTTATTTTTGATAGACTAATGCATTGAATTGCAAGATTTTTCGAATAGAATCTTGAACGAAGCCGACTGATTGAACTTCGAGATATCGGCTCGAAACGCACAACAATCTGAGTCCCGACCGACTCCAGAACATTCTCTATGATGAGATAAGTTGTTAATCGAGTCATTTTTGACAGACTAATGCAAAGAATTGCAAGATTTTTCGAGTAGAATGTTGAACGAAGCCGACTGATTGAACTACGGGGTATCGACTCGAAACGCCCAGCAATCTGATTCCCGAGCGACTCCAGAACATTCACTGTGATGGGAGAAGTTGTTAATCGAGTTATTTTTGACAGACTAATGCAAAGAATTGCAAGATTTTTCGAATAGAATCTTGAACGAAGCCGACTGATTGAACTTCGGGGTATCGGCTCGAAACGCCCAGCAATCTGAGTCCCAAGCGACTCCAGAACATTCACTGAGATGGGAGAAGTTGTTAATTGAGTTATTTTTGATAGACTAATGCGTTGAATTGCAAGATTTTTCGAATAGAATCTTGAACGAAGCCGACTGATTGAACTTCGGGATATCGGCTCGAAACGCACAACAATCTGAGTCCCGACCGACTCCAGAACATTCACTGTGATGAGATAAGTTGTTAATCGAGTTATTTTTGATAGACTAATGCAAAGAATTACATGCTTTTTCGAACAGAATGCTGAACGAAGCCGATTGATTGAACTTCGGGGTATCGGCTCGAAACGCCCAGCAATCTGAATCCCGAGCAACTCCAGAACATTCACTGTGATGGGAGAAGTTGTTAATCGAGTTATTTTTGACAGACTAATGCAAAGAATTGCAAGATTTTTCGAATAGAATCTTGAACGAAGCCGACTGATTGAACTTCGGGGTATCGGCTCGAAACGCCCAGCAATCTGAGTCCCAAGCGACTCCAGAACATTCACTGAGATGGGAGAAGTTGTTAATTGAGTTATTTTTGATAGACTAATGCATTGAATTGCAAGATTTTTCGAATAGAATCTTGAACGAAGCCGACTGATTGAACTTCGAGATATCGGCTCGAAACGCACAACAATCTGAGTCCCGACCGACTCCAGAACATTCTCTGTGATGAGATAAGTTGTTAATCGAGTCATTTTTGACAGACTAATGCAAAGAATTGCAAGATTTTTCGAGTAGAATGTTGAACGAAGCCGACTGATTGAACTACGGGGTATCGACTCGAAACGCCCAGCAATCTGAGTCCCGAGCGACTCCAGAACATTCACTGTGATAGGAGAAGTTGTTAATCGAGTTATTTTTGACAGGCTAATGCAAAGAATTGCAAGATTTTTCGAATAGAATCTTGAACGAAGCCGACTGAATGAACTTCGGGGTATCGGCTCGAAACGCCCAGCAATCTGAGTCCCAAGCGACTCCAGAACATTCACTGAGATGGGAGAAGTTGTTAATTGATTTATTTTTGATAGACTAATGCATTGAATTGCAAGATTTTTCGAATAGAATCTTGAACGAAGCCGACTGATTGAACTTCGAGATATCGGCTCGAAACGCACAACAATCTGAGTCCCGACCGACTCCAGAACATTCTCTGTGATGAGATAAGTTGTTAATCGAGTCATTTTTGACAGACTAATGCAAAGAATTGCAAGATTTTTCGAGTAGAATGTTGAACGAAGCCGACTGATTGAACTACGGGGTATCGACTCGAAACGCCCAGCAATCTGAGTCCCGAGCGACTCCAGAACATTCACTGTGATAGGAGAAGTTGTTAATCGAGTTATTTTTGACAGGCTAATGCAAAGAATTGCAAGATTTTTCGAATAGAATCTTGAACGAAGCCGACTGATTGAACTTCGGGGTATCGGCTCGAAACGCCCAGCAATCTGAGTCCCAAGCGACTCCAGAACATTCACTGAGATGGGAGAAGTTGTTAATTGAGTTATTTTTGATAGACTAATGCATTGAATTGCAAGATTTTTCGAATAGAATCTTGAACGAAGCCGACTGATTGAACTTCGAGATATCGGCTCGAAACGCACAACAATCTGAGTCCCGACCGACTCCAGAACATTCACTGAGATGGGAGAAGTTGTTAATTGATTTATTTTTGATAGACTAATGCATTGAATTGCAAGATTTTTCGAATAGAATCTTGAACGAAGCCGACTGATTGAACTTCGAGATATCGGCTCGAAACGCACAACAATCTGAGTCCCGACCGACTCCAGAACATTCTCTATGATGAGATAAGTTGTTAATCGAGTCATTTTTGACAGACTAATGCAAAGAATTGCAAGATTTTTCGAGTAGAATGTTGAACGAAGCCGACTGATTGAACTACGGGGTATCGACTCGAAACGCCCAGCAATCTGATTCCCGAGCGACTCCAGAACATTCACTGTGATGGGAGAAGTTGTTAATCGAGTTATTTTTGACAGACTAATGCAAAGAATTGCAAGATTTTTCGAATAGAATCTTGAACGAAGCCGACTGAATGAACTTCGGGGTATCGGCTCGAAACGCCCAGCAATCTGAGTCCCAAGCGACTCCAGAACATTCACTGAGATGGGAGAAGTTGTTAATTGATTTATTTTTGATAGACTAATGCATTGAATTGCAAGATTTTTCGAATAGAATCTTGAACGAAGCCGACTGATTGAACTTCGAGATATCGGCTCGAAACGCACAACAATCTGAGTCCCGACCGACTCCAGAACATTCTCTGTGATGAGATAAGTTGTTAATCGAGTCATTTTTGACAGACTAATGCAAAGAATTGCAAGATTTTTCGAGTAGAATGTTGAACGAAGCCGACTGATTGAACTACGGGGTATCGACTCGAAACGCCCAGCAATCTGAGTCCCGAGCGACTCCAGAACATTCACTGTGATAGGAGAAGTTGTTAATCGAGTTATTTTTGACAGGCTAATGCAAAGAATTGCAAGATTTTTCGAATAGAATCTTGAACGAAGCCGACTGATTGAACTTCGGGGTATCGGCTCGAAACGCCCAGCAATCTGAGTCCCAAGCGACTCCAGAACATTCACTGAGATGGGAGAAGTTGTTAATTGAGTTATTTTTGATAGACTAATGCATTGAATTGCAAGATTTTTCGAATAGAATCTTGAACGAAGCCGACTGATTGAACTTCGAGATATCGGCTCGAAACGCACAACAATCTGAGTCCCGACCGACTCCAGAACATTCACTGAGATGGGAGAAGTTGTTAATTGATTTATTTTTGATAGACTAATGCATTGAATTGCAAGATTTTTCGAATAGAATCTTGAACGAAGCCGACTGATTGAACTTCGAGATATCGGCTCGAAACGCACAACAATCTGAGTCCCGACCGACTCCAGAACATTCTCTATGATGAGATAAGTTGTTAATCGAGTCATTTTTGACAGACTAATGCAAAGAATTGCAAGATTTTTCGAGTAGAATGTTGAACGAAGCCGACTGATTGAACTACGGGGTATCGACTCGAAACGCCCAGCAATCTGATTCCCGAGCGACTCCAGAACATTCACTGTGATGGGAGAAGTTGTTAATCGAGTTATTTTTGACAGACTAATGCAAAGAATTGCAAGATTTTTCGAATAGAATCTTGAACGAAGCCGACTGATTGAACTTCGGGGTATCGGCTCGAAACGCCCAGCAATCTGAGTCCCAAGCGACTCCAGAACATTCACTGAGATGGGAGAAGTTGTTAATTGAGTTATTTTTGATAGACTAATGCGTTGAATTGCAAGATTTTTCGAATAGAATCTTGAACGAAGCCGACTGATTGAACTTCGGGATATCGGCTCGAAACGCACAACAATCTGAGTCCCGACCGACTCCAGAACATTCACTGTGATGAGATAAGTTGTTAATCGAGTTATTTTTGATAGACTAATGCAAAGAATTACATGCTTTTTCGAACAGAATGCTGAACGAAGCCGATTGATTGAACTTCGGGGTATCGGCTCGAAACGCCCAGCAATCTGAATCCCGAGCAACTCCAGAACATTCACTGTGATGGGAGAAGTTGTTAATCGAGTTATTTTTGACAGACTAATGCAAAGAATTGCAAGATTTTTCGAATAGAATCTTGAACGAAGCCGACTGATTGAACTTCGGGGTATCGGCTCGAAACGCCCAGCAATCTGAGTCCCAAGCGACTCTAGAACATTCACTGAGATGGGAGAAGTTGTTAATTGAGTTATTTTTGATAGACTAATGCATTGAATTGCAAGATTTTTCGAATAGAATCTTGAACGAAGCCGACTGATTGAACTTCGAGATATCGGCTCGAAACGCACAACAATCTGAGTCCCGACCGACTCCAGAACATTCTCTGTGATGAGATAAGTTGTTAATCGAGTCATTTTTGACAGACTAATGCAAAGAATTGCAAGATTTTTCGAGTAGAATGTTGAACGAAGCCGACTGATTGAACTACGGGGTATCGACTCGAAACGCCCAGCAATCTGAGTCCCGAGCGACTCCAGAACATTCACTGTGATAGGAGAAGTTGTTAATCGAGTTATTTTTGACAGGCTAATGCAAAGAATTGCAAGATTTTTCGAATAGAATCTTGAACGAAGCCGACTGAATGAACTTCGGGGTATCGGCTCGAAACGCCCAGCAATCTGAGTCCCAAGCGACTCCAGAACATTCACTGAGATGGGAGAAGTTGTTAATTGATTTATTTTTGATAGACTAATGCATTGAATTGCAAGATTTTTCGAATAGAATCTTGAACGAAGCCGACTGATTGAACTTCGAGATATCGGCTCGAAACGCACAACAATCTGAGTCCCGACCGACTCCAGAACATTCTCTGTGATGAGATAAGTTGTTAATCGAGTCATTTTTGACAGACTAATGCAAAGAATTGCAAGATTTTTCGAGTAGAATGTTGAACGAAGCCGACTGATTGAACTACGGGGTATCGACTCGAAACGCCCAGCAATCTGAGTCCCGAGCGACTCCAGAACATTCACTGTGATAGGAGAAGTTGTTAATCGAGTTATTTTTGACAGGCTAATGCAAAGAATTGCAAGATTTTTCGAATAGAATCTTGAACGAAGCCGACTGATTGAACTTCGGGGTATCGGCTCGAAACGCCCAGCAATCTGAGTCCCAAGCGACTCCAGAACATTCACTGAGATGGGAGAAGTTGTTAATTGAGTTATTTTTGATAGACTAATGCATTGAATTGCAAGATTTTTCGAATAGAATCTTGAACGAAGCCGACTGATTGAACTTCGAGATATCGGCTCGAAACGCACAACAATCTGAGTCCCGACCGACTCCAGAACATTCTCTGTGATGAGATAAGTTGTTAATCGAGTCATTTTTGACAGACTAATGCAAAGAATTGCAAGATTTTTCGAGTAGAATGTTGAACGAAGCCGACTGATTGAACTACGGGGTATCGACTTGAAACGCCCAGCAATCTGAGTCCCGAGCGACTCCAGAACATTCACTGTGATAGGAGAAGTTGTTAATCGAGTTATTTTTGACAGGCTAATGCAAAGAATTGCAAGATTTTTCGAATAGAATCTTGAACGAAGCCGACTGAATGAACTTCGGGGTATCGGCTCGAAACGCCCAGCAATCTGAGTCCCAAGCGACTCCAGAACATTCACTGAGATGGGAGAAGTTGTTAATTGAGTTTTTTTTGATAGACTAATGCGTTGAATTGCAAGATTTTTCGAATAGAATCTTGAACGAAGCCGACTGATTGAACTTCGGGATATCGGCTCGAAACGCACAACAATCTGAGTCCCGACCGACTCCAGAACATTCACTGTGATGAGATAAGTTGTTAATCGAGTTATTTTTGACAGACTAATGCAAAGAATTACATGCTTTTTCGAACAGAATGCTGAACGAAGCCGATTGATTGAACTTCGGGGTATCGGCTCGAAACGCCCAGCAATCTGAATCCCGAGCAACTCCAGAACATTCACTGTGATGGGAGAAGTTGTTAATCGAGTTATTTTTGACAGACTAATGCAAAGAATAACACGGTTTTTCGAACAGAATGCTGAACGAAGCCGACTAGTTGAACTTCGGGGTATCGGCTCGAAACGCCCAGCAATCTGAGTCCCAAGCGACTCCAGAACATTCACTGAGATGGGAGAAGTTGTTAATTGAGTTATTTTTGATAGACTAATGCGTTGAATTGCAAGATTTTTCGAATAGAATCTTGAACGAAGCCGACTGATTGAACTTCGGGATATCGGCTCGAAACGCACAACAATCTGAGTCCCGACCGACTCCAGAACATTCACTGTGATGAGATAAGTTGTTAATCGAGTTATTTTTGACAGACTAATGCAAAGAATTACATGCTTTTTCGAACAGAATGCTGAACGAAGCCGATTGATTGAACTTCGGGGTATCGCTCGAAACGCCCAGCAATCTGAATCCCGAGCAACTCCAGAACATTCACTGTGATGGGAGAAGTTGTTAATCGAGTTATTTTTGACAGACTAATGCAAAGAATAACACGGTTTTTCGAACAGAATGCTGAACGAAGCCGACTAGTTGAACTTCGGGGTATCGGCTCGAAACGCCCAGCTATCTGAGTCCCGAGCGACTCCAGAACATTCACTGTGATGGGAGAAGTTGTTAATCGAGTTATTTTTGACAGACTAATGCAAAGAATTGCAAGATTTTTCGAATAGAATCTTGAACGAAGCCGACTGATTGAACTTCGGGATATCGGCTCGAAACGCACAACAATCTGAGTCCCGACCGACTCCAGAACAATCATTGTGATGACATAAGTTGTTAATCGAGTAATTTTTGACAGACTAATGCAAAGAATTGCAAGATTTTTCGAATAGAATCTTGAACGAAGCCGACTGATTGAAGTACGGGGTATCGACTCGAAACGCCCAGCAATCTGAGTCCCAAGCGACTCCAGAACATTCACTGAGATGGGAGAAGTTGTTAATTGTGTTATTTTTGATAGACTAATGCATTGAATTGCAAGATTTTTCGAATAGAATCTTGAACGAAGCCGACTGATTGAACTTCGGGATATCGGCTCGAAACGCACAACAATCTGAGTCCCGACCGATTCCAGAACATTCATTGTGATGACATAAGTTGTTAATCGAGTCATTTTTGACAGACTAATGCAAAGAATTGCAAGATTTTTCGAATAGAATCTTGAACGAAGCCGACTGATTGAACTACGGGGTATCGACTCGAAACACCCAGCAATCTGAGTTCCGAGCGACTCCAGAACATTCACTGAGATGGGAGAAGGTGTTAATTGAGTTATTTCTGATAGACTAATGCATTGAATTGCAAGATTTTTCGAATAGAATCTTGAACGAAGTCGACTGATTGAACTTCGGGGTATCGGCTCGAAACGCCCAGCAATCTGAGTCCCAAGCGACTCCAGAACATTCACTGAGATGGGAGAAGTTGTTAATTGTGTTATTTTTGATAGACTAATGCATTGAATTGCAAGATTTTTCGAATAGAATCTTGAACGAAGCCGACTGATTGAACTTCGGGATATCGGCTCGAAACGCACAACAATCTGAATCCCAACCGATTCCAGAACATTCATTGTGATGACATAAGTTGTCAATCGAGTCATTTTTGACAGACTAATGCAAAGAATTGCAAGATTTTTCGAATAGAATGTTGAACGAAGCCGACTGATTGAACTACGGGGTATCGACTCGAAACGCCCAGCAATCTGAGTCCCGAGCGACTCCAGAACATTCACTGAGATGGGAGAAGGTGTTAATTGAGTTATTTCTGATAGACTAATGCATTGAATTGCAAGATTTTTCGAATAGAATCTTGAACGAAGTCGACTGATTGAACTTCGGGGTATCGGCTCGAAACGCCCAGCAATCTGAGTCCCAAGCGACTCCAGAACATTCACTGAGATGGGAGAAGTTGTTAATTGTGTTATTTTTGATAGACTAATGCATTGAATTGCAAGATTTTTCGAATAGAATCTTGAACGAAGCCGACTGATTGAACTTCGAGATATCGGCTCGAAACGCACAACAGTCTGAGTCCCGACCGACTCCAGAACATTCTCTGTGATGAGATAAGTTGTTAATCGAGTTATTTTTGACAAACTAATGCAAAGAATTGCAAGATTTTTCGAATAGAATCTTGAACGAAGCCGACTGATTGAACTTCGGGATATCGGCTCGAAACGCACAACAATCTGAGTCCCGACCGATTCCAGAACAATCATTGTGATGACATAAGTTGTTAATCGAGTAATTTTTGACAGACTAATGCAAAGAATTGCAAGATTTTTCAAATAGAATCTTGAACGAAGCCGAGTGATTGAACTACGGGGTATCGACTCGAAACGCCCAGCAATCTGAGTCCCGAGCGACTCCAGAACATTCACTGAGATGGGAGAAGGTGTTAATTGAGTTATTTCTGATAGACTAATGCATTGAATTGCAAGATTTTTCGAATAGAATCTTGAACGAAGTCGACTGATTAAAACTTCGGGGTTTCGGCTCGAAACGCACAACAATCTGAGTCCCAACCGACTCCAGAACAATCATTGTGATGACATAAGTTGTTAATCGAGTAATTTTTGACAGACTAATGCAAAGAATTGCAAGATTTTTCGAATAGAATCTTGAACGAAGCCGACTGATTGAACTACGGGGTATCGACTCGAAACGCCCAGCAATCTGAGTCCCGAGCGACTCCAGAACATTCACTGAGATGGGAGAAGGTGTTAATTGAGTTATTTCTGATAGACTAATGCATTGAATTGCAAGATTTTTCGAATAGAATCTTGAACGAAGTCGACTGATTGAACTTCGGGGTATCGGCTCGAAACGCCCACCAATCTGAGTCCCAAGCAACTCCAGAACATTCACTGAGATGGGAGAAGTTGTTAATTGTGTTATTTTTGATAGACTAATGCATTGAATTGCAAGATTTTTCGAATAGAATCTTGAACGAAGCCGACTGATTGAACTTCGGGATATCGGCTCGAAACGCACAACAATCTGAGTCCCGACCGATTCCAGAACATTCATTGTGATGACATAAGTTGTTAATCGAGTCATTTTTGACAGACTAATGCAAAGAATTGCAAGATTTTTCGAATAGAATCTTGAACGAAGCCGACTGATTGAACTACGGGATATCGACTCGAAACGCCCAGCAATCTGAGTCCCGAGCGACTCCAGAACATTCACTGAGATGGGAGAAGGTGTTAATTGAGTTATTTCTGATAGACTAATGCATTGAATTGCAAGATTTTTCGAATAGAATCTTGAACGAAGTCGACTGATTGAACTTCGGGGTATCGGCTCGAAACGCCCAACAATCTGAGTCCCAAGCGACTCCAGAACATTCACTGAGATGGGAGAAGTTGTTAATTGAGTTATTTTTGATAGGCTAATGCATTGAATTGCAAGATTTTTCGAATAGAATCTTGAACGAAGCCGACTGATTGAACTTCGAGATATCGGCTCGAAACGCACAACAATCTGAGTCCCGACCGACTCCAGAACATTCTCTGTGATGAGATAAGTTGTTAATCGAGTCATTTTTGACAGACTAATGCAAAGAATTGCAAGATTTTTCGAATAGAATCTTGAACGAAGCCGACTGATTGAACTACGGGGTATCGACTCGAAACGCCAAGCAATCTGAGTCCCGAGTGACTCCAGAACATTCACTGAGATGGGAGAAAGTGTTAATTGAGTTATTTCTGATAGACTAATGCATTGAATTGCAAGATTTTTCGAATAGAATCTTGAACGAAGCCGACTGATTGAACTACGGGGTATCGACTCGAAACGCCCAGCAATCTGAGTCCCGAGCGACTCCAGAACATTCACTGAGATGGGAGAAAGTGTTAATTGAGTTATTTCTGATAGACTAATGCATTGAATTGCAAGATTTTTCGAATAGAATCTTGAACGAAGTCGACTGATTGAACTTCGGGGTATCGGCTCGAGACGCCCAGCAATCTGAGTCCCGAGCGACTCCAGAACATTCACTGTGATGGGAGAAGTTCTTAATCGAGTTATTTTTGACAGACTAATGCAAAGAATTACACGCTTTTTCGAACAGAATGCTGAACGAAGCCTACTGAATGAACTTTCGGGTATCGACTCGAAACGACCAGAAATCTGAGTCCCGAGCGACTCCAGAACATTCACTGTGATGGGAGAAGTTCTTAATCGAGTTATTTTTGACCGACTAATGCAAAGAAATGCAAGATTTTTCGAGTAGAATGTTGAACGAAGCCGTCTGATTGAACTACGGGGTATCGACTCGAAACGCCCAGCAATCTGAGTCCCAAGCGACTCCAGAACATTCACTGAGATGGGAGAAGTTGTTAATTGTGTTATTTTTGATAGACTAATGCATTGAATTGGAAGATTTTTCGAATAGAATCTTGAACGAAGCCGACTGATTGAACTTCGGGATATCGGCTCGAAACGCACAACAATCTGAGTCCCGACCGATTCCAGAACATTCATTGTGATGACATAAGTTGTTAATCGAGTCATTTTTGACAGACTAATGCAAAGAATTGCAAGATTTTTCGAATAGAATCTTGAACGAAGCCGACTGATTGAACTACGGGGTATCGACTCGAAACGCCCAGCAATCTGAGTCCCGAGCGACTCCAGAACATTCACTGAGATGGGAGAAGGTGTTAATTGAGTTATTTCTGATAGACTAATGCATTGAATTGCAAGATTTTTCGAATAGAATCTTGAACGAAGTCGACTGATTGAACTTCGGGGTATCGGCTCGAAACGCCCAGCAATCTGAGTCCCAAGCGACTCCAGAACATTCACTGAGATGGGAGAAGTTGTTAATTGAGTTATTTTTGATAGGCTAATGCATTGAATTGCAAGATTTTTCGAATCGAATCTTGAACGAAGCCGACTGATTGAACTTCGAGATATCGGCTCGAAACGCACAACAATCTGAGTCCCGACCGACTCCAGAACATTCTCTGTGATGAGATAAGTTGTTAATCGAGTCATTTTTGACAGACTAATGCAAAGAATTGCAAGATTTTTCGAATAGAATCTTGAACGAAGCCGACTGATTGAACTACGGGGTATCGACTCGAAACGCCCAGCAATCTGAGTCCCGAGCGACTCCAGAACATTCACTGAGATGGGAGAAAGTGTTAATTGAGTTATTTCTGATAGACTAATGCTTTGAATTGCAAGATTTTTCGAATAGAATCTTGAACGAAGTCGACTGATTGAACTTCGGGGTATCGGCTCGAAACGCACAACAATCTGAGTCCCAACCGACTCCAGAACAATCATTGTGATGACATAAGTTGTTAATCGAGTAATTTTTGACAGACTAATGCAAAGAATTGCAAGATTTTTCGAATAGAATCTTGAACGAAGCCGACTGATTGAACTACGGGGTATCGACTCGAAACGCCCAGCAATCTGAGTCCCGAGCGACTCCAGAACATTCACTGAGATGGGAGAAGGTGTTAATTGAGTTATTTCTGATAGACTAATGCATTGAATTGCAAGATTTTTCGAATAGAATCTTGATCGAAGTCGACTGATTGAACTTCGGGGTATCGGCTCGAAACGCCCAGCAATCTGAGTCCCAAGCGACTCCAGAACATTCACTGAGATGGGAGAAGTTGTTAATTGTGTTATTTTTGATAGACTAATGCATTGAATTGGAAGATTTTTCGAATAGAATCTTGAACGAAGCCGACTGATTGAACTTCGGGATATCGGCTCGAAACGCACAACAATCTGAGTCCCGACCGATTCCAGAACATTCATTGTGATGACATAAGTTGTTAATCGAGTCATTTTTGACAGACTAATGCAAAGAATTGCAAGATTTTTCGAATAGAATCTTGAACGAAGCCGACTAATTGAACTACGGGGTATCGACTCGAAACGCCCAGCAATCTGAGTCCCGAGCGACTCCAGAACATTCACTGAGATGGGAGAAGGTGTTAATTGAGTTATTTCTGATAGACTAATGCATTGAATTGCAAGATTTTTCGAATAGAATCTTGAACGAAGTCGACTGATTGAACTTCGGGGTATCGGCTCGAAACGCCCAACAATCTGAGTCCCAAGCGACTCCAGAACATTCACTGAGATGGGAGAAGTTGTTAATTGAGTTATTTTTGATAGGCTAATGCATTGAATTGCAAGATTTTTCGAATAGAATCTTGAACGAAGCCGACTGATTGAACTTCGAGATATCGGCTCGAAACGCACAACAATCTGAGTCCCGACCGACTCCAGAACATTCTCTGTGATGAGATAAGTTGTTAATCGAGTCATTTTTGATAGACTAATGCAAAGAATTGCAAGATTTTTCGAATAGAATCTTGAACGAAGCCGACTGATTGAACTACGGGGTATCGACTCGAAACGCCAAGCAATCTGAGTCCCGAGCGACTCCAGAACATTCACTGAGATGGGAGAAAGTGTTAATTGAGTTATTTCTGATAGACTAATGCATTGAATTGCAAGATTTTCCGAATAGAATCTTGAACGAAGCCGACTGATTGAACTACGGGGTATCGACTCGAAACGCCCAGCAATCTGAGTCCCGAGCGACTCCAGAACATTCACTGAGATGGGAGAAAGTGTTAATTGAGTTATTTCTGATAGACTAATGCATTGAATTGCAAGATTTTTCGAATAGAATCTTGAACGAAGTCGACTGATTGAACTTCGGGGTATCGGCTCGAGACGCCCAGCAATCTGAGTCCCGAGCGACTCCAGAACATTCACTGTGATGGGAGAAGTTCTTAATCGAGTTATTTTTGACAGACTAATGCAAAGAATTACACGCTTTTTCGAACAGAATGCTGAACGAAGCCTACTGAATGAACTTTCGGGTATCGACTCGAAACGACCAGAAATCTGAGTCCCGAGCGACTCCAGAACATTCACTGTGATGGGAGAAGTTCTTAATCGAGTTATTTTTGACCGACTAATGCAAAGAAATGCAAGATTTTTCGAGTAGAATGTTGAACGAAGCCGACTGATTGAACTACGGGGTATCGACTCGAAACGCCCAGCAATCTGAGTCCCAAGCGACTCCAGAACATTCACTGAGATGGGAGAAGTTGTTAATTGTGTTATTTTTGATAGACTAATGCATTGAATTGGAAGATTTTTCGAATAGAATCTTGAACGAAGCCGACTGATTGAACTTCGGGATATCGGCTCGAAACGCACAACAATCTGAGTCCCGACCGATTCCAGAACATTCATTGTGATGACATAAGTTGTTAATCGAGTAATTTTTGACAGACTAATGCAAAGAATTGCAAGATTTTTCGAATAGAATCTTGAACGAAGCCGACTGATTGAACTACGGGGTATCGACTCGAAACGCCCAGCAATCTGAGTCCCGAGCGACTCCAGAACATTCACTGAGATGGGAGAAGGTGTTAATTGAGTTATTTCTGATAGACTAATGCATTGAATTGCAAGATTTTTCGAATAGAATCTTGAACGAAGTCGACTGATTGAACTTCGGGGTATCGGCTCGAAACGCCCAGCAATCTGAGTCCCAAGCGACTCCAGAACATTCACTGAGATGGGAGAAGTTGTTAATTGAGTTATTTTTGATAGGCTAATGCATTGAATTGCAAGATTTTTCGAATCGAATCTTGAACGAAGCCGACTGATTGAACTTCGAGATATCGGCTCGAAACGCACAACAATCTGAGTCCCGACCGACTCCAGAACATTCTCTGTGATGAGATAAGTTGTTAATCGAGTCATTTTTGACAGACTAATGCAAAGAATTGCAAGATTTTTCGAATAGAATCTTGAACGAAGCCGACTGATTGAACTACGGGGTATCGACTCGAAACGCCCAGCAATCTGAGTCCCGAGCGACTCCAGAACATTCACTGAGATGGGAGAAAGTGTTAATTGAGTTATTTCTGATAGACTAATGCTTTGAATTGCAAGATTTTTCGAATAGAATCTTGAACGAAGTCGACTGATTGAACTTCGGGGTATCGGCTCGAAACGCACAACAATCTGAGTCCCAACCGACTCCAGAACAATCATTGTGATGACATAAGTTGTTAATCGAGTAATTTTTGACAGACTAATGCAAAGAATTGCAAGATTTTTCGAATAGAATCTTGAACGAAGCCGACTGATTGAACTACGGGGTATCGACTCGAAACGCCCAGCAATCTGAGTCCCGAGCGACTCCAGAACATTCACTGAGATGGGAGAAGGTGTTAATTGAGTTATTTCTGATAGACTAATGCATTGAATTGCAAGATTTTTCGAATAGAATCTTGATCGAAGTCGACTGATTGAACTTCGGGGTATCGGCTCGAAACGCCCAGCAATCTGAGTCCCAAGCGACTCCAGAACATTCACTGAGATGGGAGAAGTTGTTAATTGTGTTATTTTTGATAGACTAATGCATTGAATTGGAAGATTTTTCGAATAGAATCTTGAACGAAGCCGACTGATTGAACTTCGGGATATCGGCTCGAAACGCACAACAATCTGAGTCCCGACCGATTCCAGAACATTCATTGTGATGACATAAGTTGTTAATCGAGTCATTTTTGACAGACTAATGCAAAGAATTGCAAGATTTTTCGAATAGAATCTTGAACGAAGCCGACTAATTGAACTACGGGGTATCGACTCGAAACGCCCAGCAATCTGAGTCCCGAGCGACTCCAGAACATTCACTGAGATGGGAGAAGGTGTTAATTGAGTTATTTCTGATAGACTAATGCATTGAATTGCAAGATTTTTCGAATAGAATCTTGAACGAAGTCGACTGATTGAACTTCGGGGTATCGGCTCGAAACGCCCAGCAATCTGAGTCCCAAGCGACTCCAGAACATTCACTGAGATGGGAGAAGTTGTTAATTGAGTTATTTTTGATAGGCTAGCATTGAATTGCAAGATTTTTCGAATAGAATCTTGAACGAAGCCGACTGATTGAACTCCGAGATATCGGCTCGAAACGCACAACAATCTGAGTCCCGACCGACTCCAGAACATTCTCTGTGATGAGATAAGTTGTTAATCGAGTCATTTTTGACAGACTAATGCAAAGAATTGCAAGATTTTTCGAGTAGAATGTTGAACGAAGCCGACTGATTGAACTACGGGGTATCGACTCGAAACGCCCAGCAATCTGAGTCCCGAGCGACTCCAGAACATTCACTGTGATGGGAGAAGTTGTTAATCGAGTTATTTTTGACAGACTAATGCAAAGAATTGCAAGATTTTTCGAAAAGAATGCTGAACGAAGCCGATTGATTGAACTTCGGGGTATCGGCTCGAAACGCCCAGCAATCTGAGTCCCGAGCGACTCCAGAACATTCACTGTGATGGGAGAAGTTGTTAATCGAGTTATTTTTGACAGACTAATGCAAAGAATAACACGGTTTTTTGAACAGAATGTTGAACGAAGCCGACTGATTGAACTTTGGGGTATCGGCTCGAAACGCCCAGCAATCTGAGTCCCGAGCGACTCCAGAACATTCACTGTGATGGGAGAAGTTGTTAATCGAGTTATTTTTGACAAACTAATGCAAAGAATTGCAAGATTTTTCGAATAGAATCTTGAACGAAGCCGACTGATTGAACTTCGGGATATCGGCTCGAAACGCACAACAATCTGAGTCCCGACCGATTCCAGAACAATCATTGTGATGACATAAGTTGTCAATCGAGTAATTTTTGACAGACTAATGCAAAGAATTGCAAGATTTTTCGAATAGAATCTTGAACGAAGCCGACTGATTGAACTACGGGGTATCGACTCGAAACGCCCAGCAATCTGAGTCCCGAGCGACTCCAGAACATTCACTGAGATGGGAGAAAGTGTTAATTGAGTTATTTCTGATAGACTAATGCATTGAATTGCAAGATTTTTCGAATAGAATCTTGAACGAAGTCGACTGATTGAACTTCGGGGTATCGGCTCGAAACGCCCAGCAATCTGAGTCCCAAGCGACTCCAGAACATTCACTGAGATGGGAGAAGTTGTTAATTGAGTTATTTTTGATAGGCTAATGCATTGAATTGCAAGATTTTTCGAATAGAATCTTGAACGAAGCCGACTGATTGAACTCCGAGATATCGGCTCGAAACGCACAACAATCTGAGTCCCGACCGACTCCAGAACATTCTCTGTGATGAGATAAGTTGTTAATCGAGTCATTTTTGACAGACTAATGCAAAGAATTGCAAGATTTTTCGAGTAGAATGTTGAACGAAGCCGACTGATTGAACTACGGGGTATCGACTCGAAACGCCCAGCAATCTGAGTCCCGAGCGACTCCAGAACATTCACTGTGATGGGAGAAGTTGTTAATCGAGTTATTTTTGACAGACTAATGCAAAGAATTGCAAGATTTTTCGAAAAGAATGCTGAACGAAGCCGATTGATTGAACTTCGGGGTATCGGCTCGAAACGCCCAGCAATCTGAGTCCCGAGCGACTCCAGAACATTCACTGTGATGGGAGAAGTTGTTAATCGAGTTATTTTTGACAGACTAATGCAAAGAATAACACGGTTTTTTGAACAGAATGCTGAACGAAGCCGACTGATTGAACTTCGGGGTATCGGCTCGAAACGCCCAGCAATCTGAGTCCCGAGCGACTCCAGAACATTCACTGTGATGGGAGAAGTTGTTAATCGAGTTATTTTTGACAAACTAATGCAAAGAATTGCAAGATTTTTCGAATAGAATCTTGAACGAAGCCGACTGATTGAACTTCGGGATATCGGCTCGAAACGCACAACAATCTGAGTCCCGACCGATTCCAGAACAATCATTGTGATGACATAAGTTGTTAATCGAGTAATTTTTGACAGACTAATGCAAAGAATTGCAATATTTTTCGAATAGAATCTTGAACGAAGCCGACTGATTGAACTTCGGGATATCGGCTCGAAACGCACAACAATCTGAGTCCCGACCGATTCCAGAACAATCATTGTGATGACATAAGTTGTTAATCGAGTAATTTTTGACAGACTAATGCAAAGAATTGCAAGATTTTTCGAATAGAATCTTGAACGAAGCCGACTGATTGAACTACGGGGTATCGACTCGAAACGCCCAGCAATCTGAGTCCCGAGCGACTCCAGAACATTCACTGAGATGGGAGAAAGTGTTAATTGAGTTATTTCTGATAGACTAATGCATTGAATTGCAAGATTTTTCGAATAGAATCTTGAACGAAGTCGACTGATTGAACTTCGGGGTATCGGCTCGAAACGCCCAGCAATCTGAGTCCCAAGCGACTCCAGAACATTCACTGAGATGGGAGAAGTTGTTAATTGAGTTATTTTTGATAGGCTAATGCATTGAATTGCAAGATTTTTCGAATAGAATCTTGAACGAAGCCGACTGATTGAACTCCGAGATATCGGCTCGAAACGCACAACAATCTGAGTCCCGACCGACTCCAGAACATTCTCTGTGATGAGATAAGTTGTTAATCGAGTCATTTTTGACAGACTAATGCAAAGAATTGCAAGATTTTTCGAGTAGAATGTTGAACGAAGCCGACTGATTGAACTACGGGGTATCGACTCGAAACGCCCAGCAATCTGAGTCCCGAGCGACTCCAGAACATTCACTGTGATGGGAGAAGTTGTTAATCGAGTTATTTTTGACAGACTAATGCAAAGAATTGCAAGATTTTTCGAAAAGAATGCTGAACGAAGCCGATTGATTGAACTTCGGGGTATCGGCTCGAAACGCCCAGCAATCTGAGTCCCGAGCGACTCCAGAACATTCACTGTGATGGGAGAAGTTGTTAATCGAGTTATTTTTGACAGACTAATGCAAAGAATAACACGGTTTTTTGAACAGAATGCTGAACGAAGCCGACTGATTGAACTTCGGGGTATCGGCTCGAAACGCCCAGTAATCTGAGTCCCGAGCGACTCCAGAACATTCACTGTGATGGGAGAAGTTGTTAATCGAGTTATTTTTGACAAACTAATGCAAAGAATTGCAAGATTTTTCGAATAGAATCTTGAACGAAGCCGACTGATTGAACTTCGGGATATCGGCTCGAAACGCACAACAATCTGAGTCCCGACCGATTCCAGAACAATCATTGTGATGACATAAGTTGTCAATCGAGTAATTTTTGACAGACTAATGCAAAGAATTGCAAGATTTTTCGAATAGAATCTTGAACGAAGCCGACTGATTGAACTACGGGGTATCGACTCGAAACGCCCAGCAATCTGAGTCCCGAGCGACTCCAGAACATTCACTGAGATGGGAGAAAGTGTTAATTGAGTTATTTCTGATAGACTAATGCATTGAATTGCAAGATTTTTCGAATAGAATCTTGAACGAAGTCGACTGATTGAACTTCGGGGTATCGGCTCGAAACACCCAGCAATCTGAGTCCCAAGCGACTCCAGAACATTCACTGAGATGGGAGAAGTTGTTAATTGAGTTATTTTTGATAGGCTAATGCATTGAATTGCAAGATTTTTCGAATAGAATCTTGAACGAAGCCGACTGATTGAACTCCGAGATATCGGCTCGAAACGCACAACAATCTGAGTCCCGACCGACTCCAGAACATTCTCTGTGATGAGATAAGTTGTTAATCGAGTCATTTTTGACAGACTAATTCAAAGAATTGCAAGATTTTTCGAGTAGAATGTTGAACGAAGCCGACTGATTGAACTACGGGGTATCGACTCGAAACGCCCAGCAATCTGAGTCCCGAGCGACTCCAGAACATTCACTGTGATGGGAGAAGTTGTTAATCGAGTTATTTTTGACAGACTAATGCAAAGAATTGCAAGATTTTTCGAAAAGAATGCTGAACGAAGCCGATTGATTGAACTTCGGGGTATCGGCTCGAAACGCCCAGCAATCTGAGTCCCGAGCGACTCCAGAACATTCACTGTGATGGGACAAGTTGTTAATCGAGTTATTTTTGACAAACTAATGCAAAGAATTGCAATATTTTTCGAATAGAATCTTGAACGAAGCCGACTGATTGAACTTCGGGATATCGGCTCGAAACGCACAACAATCTGAGTCCCGACCGATTCCAGAACAATCATTGTGATGACATAAGTTGTTAATCGAGTAATTTTTGACAGACTAATGCAAAGAATTGCAAGATTTTTCGAATAGAATCTTGAACGAAGCCGACTGATTGAACTACGGGGTATCGACTCGAAACGCCCAGCAATCTGAGTCCCGAGCGACTCCAGAACATTCACTGAGATGGGAGAAAGTGTTAATTGAGTTATTTCTGATAGACTAATGCATTGAATTGCAAGATTTTTCGAATAGAATCTTGAACGAAGTCGACTGATTGAACTTCGGGGTATCGGCTCGAGACGCCCAGCAATCTGAGTCCCGAGCGACTCCAGAACATTCACTGTGATGGGAGAAGTTCTTAATCGAGTTATTTTTGACAGACTAATGCAAAGAATTACACGCTTTTTCGAACAGAATGCTGAACGAAGCCTACTGAATGAACTTTCGGGTATCGACTCGAAACGACCAGAAATCTGAGTCCCGAGCGACTCCAGAACATTCACTGTGATGGGAGAAGTTCTTAATCGAGTTATTTTTGACCGACTAATGCAAAGAAATGCAAGATTTTTCGAGTAGAATGTTGAACGAAGCCGACTGATTGAACTACGGGGTATCGACTCGAAACGCCCAGCAATCTGAGTCCCAAGCGACTCCAGAACATTCACTGAGATGGGAGAAGTTGTTAATTGTGTTATTTTTGATAGACTAATGCATTGAATTGGAAGATTTTTCGAATAGAATCTTGAACGAAGCCGACTGATTGAACTTCGGGATATCGGCTCGAAACGCACAACAATCTGAGTCCCGACCGATTCCAGAACATTCATTGTGATGACATAAGTTGTTAATCGAGTCATTTTTGACAGACTAATGCAAAGAATTGCAAGATTTTTCGAATAGAATCTTGAACGAAGCCGACTGATTGAACTACGGGGTATCGACTCGAAACGCCCAGCAATCTGAGTCCCGAGCGACTCCAGAACATTCACTGAGATGGGAGAAGGTGTTAATTGAGTTATTTCTGATAGACTAATGCATTGAATTGCAAGATTTTTCGAATAGAATCTTGAACGAAGTCGACTGATTGAACTTCGGGGTATCGGCTCGAAACGCCCAGCAATCTGAGTCCCAAGCGACTCCAGAACATTCACTGAGATGGGAGAAGTTGTTAATTGAGTTATTTTTGATAGGCTAATGCATTGAATTGCAAGATTTTTCGAATCGAATCTTGAACGAAGCCGACTGATTGAACTTCGAGATATCGGCTCGAAACGCACAACAATCTGAGTCCCGACCGACTCCAGAACATTCTCTGTGATGAGATAAGTTGTTAATCGAGTCATTTTTGACAGACTAATGCAAAGAATTGCAAGATTTTTCGAATAGAATCTTGAACGAAGCCGACTGATTGAACTACGGGGTATCGACTCGAAACGCCCAGCAATCTGAGTCCCGAGCGACTCCAGAACATTCACTGAGATGGGAGAAAGTGTTAATTGAGTTATTTCTGATAGACTAATGCTTTGAATTGCAAGATTTTTCGAATAGAATCTTGAACGAAGTCGACTGATTGAACTTCGGGGTATCGGCTCGAAACGCACAACAATCTGAGTCCCAACCGACTCCAGAACAATCATTGTGATGACATAAGTTGTTAATCGAGTAATTTTTGACAGACTAATGCAAAGAATTGCAAGATTTTTCGAATAGAATCTTGAACGAAGCCGACTGATTGAACTACGGGGTATCGACTCGAAACGCCCAGCAATCTGAGTCCCGAGCGACTCCAGAACATTCACTGAGATGGGAGAAGGTGTTAATTGAGTTATTTCTGATAGACTAATGCATTGAATTGCAAGATTTTTCGAATAGAATCTTGATCGAAGTCGACTGATTGAACTTCGGGGTATCGGCTCGAAACGCCCAGCAATCTGAGTCCCAAGCGACTCCAGAACATTCACTGAGATGGGAGAAGTTGTTAATTGTGTTATTTTTGATAGACTAATGCATTGAATTGGAAGATTTTTCGAATAGAATCTTGAACGAAGCCGACTGATTGAACTTCGGGATATCGGCTCGAAACGCACAACAATCTGAGTCCCGACCGATTCCAGAACATTCATTGTGATGACATAAGTTGTTAATCGAGTCATTTTTGACAGACTAATGCAAAGAATTGCAAGATTTTTCGAATAGAATCTTGAACGAAGCCGACTAATTGAACTACGGGGTATCGACTCGAAACGCCCAGCAATCTGAGTCCCGAGCGACTCCAGAACATTCACTGAGATGGGAGAAGGTGTTAATTGAGTTATTTCTGATAGACTAATGCATTGAATTGCAAGATTTTTCGAATAGAATCTTGAACGAAGTCGACTGATTGAACTTCGGGGTATCGGCTCGAAACGCCCAGCAATCTGAGTCCCAAGCGACTCCAGAACATTCACTGAGATGGGAGAAGTTGTTAATTGAGTTATTTTTGATAGGCTAGCATTGAATTGCAAGATTTTTCGAATAGAATCTTGAACGAAGCCGACTGATTGAACTCCGAGATATCGGCTCGAAACGCACAACAATCTGAGTCCCGACCGACTCCAGAACATTCTCTGTGATGAGATAAGTTGTTAATCGAGTCATTTTTGACAGACTAATGCAAAGAATTGCAAGATTTTTCGAGTAGAATGTTGAACGAAGCCGACTGATTGAACTACGGGGTATCGACTCGAAACGCCCAGCAATCTGAGTCCCGAGCGACTCCAGAACATTCACTGTGATGGGAGAAGTTGTTAATCGAGTTATTTTTGACAGACTAATGCAAAGAATTGCAAGATTTTTCGAAAAGAATGCTGAACGAAGCCGATTGATTGAACTTCGGGGTATCGGCTCGAAACGCCCAGCAATCTGAGTCCCGAGCGACTCCAGAACATTCACTGTGATGGGAGAAGTTGTTAATCGAGTTATTTTTGACAGACTAATGCAAAGAATAACACGGTTTTTTGAACAGAATGCTGAACGAAGCCGACTGATTGAACTTCGGGGTATCGGCTCGAAACGCCCAGCAATCTGAGTCCCGAGCGACTCCAGAACATTCACTGTGATGGGAGAAGTTGTTAATCGAGTTATTTTTGACAAACTAATGCAAAGAATTGCAAGATTTTTCGAATAGAATCTTGAACGAAGCCGACTGATTGAACTTCGGGATATCGGCTCGAAACGCACAACAATCTGAGTCCCGACCGATTCCAGAACAATCATTGTGATGACATAAGTTGTCAATCGAGTAATTTTTGACAGACTAATGCAAAGAATTGCAAGATTTTTCGAATAGAATCTTGAACGAAGCCGACTGATTGAACTACGGGGTATCGACTCGAAACGCCCAGCAATCTGAGTCCCGAGCGACTCCAGAACATTCACTGAGATGGGAGAAAGTGTTAATTGAGTTATTTCTGATAGACTAATGCATTGAATTGCAAGATTTTTCGAATAGAATCTTGAACGAAGTCGACTGATTGAACTTCGGGGTATCGGCTCGAAACGCCCAGCAATCTGAGTCCCAAGCGACTCCAGAACATTCACTGAGATGGGAGAAGTTGTTAATTGAGTTATTTTTGATAGGCTAATGCATTGAATTGCAAGATTTTTCGAATAGAATCTTGAACGAAGCCGACTGATTGAACTCCGAGATATCGGCTCGAAACGCACAACAATCTGAGTCCCGACCGACTCCAGAACATTCTCTGTGATGAGATAAGTTGTTAATCGAGTCATTTTTGACAGACTAATGCAAAGAATTGCAAGATTTTTCGAGTAGAATGTTGAACGAAGCCGACTGATTGAACTACGGGGTATCGACTCGAAACGCCCAGCAATCTGAGTCCCGAGCGACTCCAGAACATTCACTGTGATGGGAGAAGTTGTTAATCGAGTTATTTTTGACAGACTAATGCAAAGAATTGCAAGATTTTTCGAAAAGAATGCTGAACGAAGCCGATTGATTGAACTTCGGGGTATCGGCTCGAAACGCCCAGCAATCTGAGTCCCGAGCGACTCCAGAACATTCACTGTGATGGGAGAAGTTGTTAATCGAGTTATTTTTGACAGACTAATGCAAAGAATAACACGGTTTTTTGAACAGAATGCTGAACGAAGCCGACTGATTGAACTTCGGGGTATCGGCTCGAAACGCCCAGCAATCTGAGTCCCGAGCGACTCCAGAACATTCACTGTGATGGGAGAAGTTGTTAATCGAGTTATTTTTGACAAACTAATGCAAAGAATTGCAAGATTTTTCGAATAGAATCTTGAACGAAGCCGACTGATTGAACTTCGGGATATCGGCTCGAAACGCACAACAATCTGAGTCCCGACCGATTCCAGAACAATCATTGTGATGACATAAGTTGTTAATCGAGTAATTTTTGACAGACTAATGCAAAGAATTGCAATATTTTTCGAATAGAATCTTGAACGAAGCCGACTGATTGAACTTCGGGATATCGGCTCGAAACGCACAACAATCTGAGTCCCGACCGATTCCAGAACAATCATTGTGATGACATAAGTTGTTAATCGAGTAATTTTTGACAGACTAATGCAAAGAATTGCAAGATTTTTCGAATAGAATCTTGAACGAAGCCGACTGATTGAACTACGGGGTATCGACTCGAAACGCCCAGCAATCTGAGTCCCGAGCGACTCCAGAACATTCACTGAGATGGGAGAAAGTGTTAATTGAGTTATTTCTGATAGACTAATGCATTGAATTGCAAGATTTTTCGAATAGAATCTTGAACGAAGTCGACTGATTGAACTTCGGGGTATCGGCTCGAAACGCCCAGCAATCTGAGTCCCAAGCGACTCCAGAACATTCACTGAGATGGGAGAAGTTGTTAATTGAGTTATTTTTGATAGGCTAATGCATTGAATTGCAAGATTTTTCGAATAGAATCTTGAACGAAGCCGACTGATTGAACTCCGAGATATCGGCTCGAAACGCACAACAATCTGAGTCCCGACCGACTCCAGAACATTCTCTGTGATGAGATAAGTTGTTAATCGAGTCATTTTTGACAGACTAATGCAAAGAATTGCAAGATTTTTCGAGTAGAATGTTGAACGAAGCCGACTGATTGAACTACGGGGTATCGACTCGAAACGCCCAGCAATCTGAGTCCCGAGCGACTCCAGAACATTCACTGTGATGGGAGAAGTTGTTAATCGAGTTATTTTTGACAGACTAATGCAAAGAATTGCAAGATTTTTCGAAAAGAATGCTGAACGAAGCCGATTGATTGAACTTCGGGGTATCGGCTCGAAACGCCCAGCAATCTGAGTCCCGAGCGACTCCAGAACATTCACTGTGATGGGAGAAGTTGTTAATCGAGTTATTTTTGACAGACTAATGCAAAGAATAACACGGTTTTTTGAACAGAATGCTGAACGAAGCCGACTGATTGAACTTCGGGGTATCGGCTCGAAACGCCCAGCAATCTGAGTCCCGAGCGACTCCAGAACATTCACTGTGATGGGAGAAGTTGTTAATCGAGTTATTTTTGATAAACTAATGCAAAGAATTGCAAGATTTTTCGAATAGAATCTTGAACGAAGCCGACTGATTGAACTTTGGGATATCGGCTCGAAACGCACAACAATCTGAGTCCCGACCGATTCCAGAACAATCATTGTGATGACATAAGTTGTCAATCGAGTAATTTTTGACAGACTAATGCAAAGAATTGCAAGATTTTTCGAATAGAATCTTGAACGAAGCCGACTGATTGAACTACGGGGTATCGACTCGAAACGCCCAGCAATCTGAGTCCCGAGCGACTCCAGAACATTCACTGAGATGGGAGAAAGTGTTAATTGAGTTATTTCTGATAGACTAATGCATTGAATTGCAAGATTTTTCGAATAGAATCTTGAACGAAGTCGACTGATTGAACTTCGGGGTATCGGCTCGAAACACCCAGCAATCTGAGTCCCAAGCGACTCCAGAACATTCACTGAGATGGGAGAAGTTGTTAATTGAGTTATTTTTGATAGGCTAATGCATTGAATTGCAAGATTTTTCGAATAGAATCTTGAACGAAGCCGACTGATTGAACTCCGAGATATCGGCTCGAAACGCACAACAATCTGAGTCCCGACCGACTCCAGAACATTCTCTGTGATGAGATAAGTTGTTAATCGAGTCATTTTTGACAGACTAATTCAAAGAATTGCAAGATTTTTCGAGTAGAATGTTGAACGAAGCCGACTGATTGAACTACGGGGTATCGACTCGAAACGCCCAGCAATCTGAGTCCCGAGCGACTCCAGAACATTCACTGTGATGGGAGAAGTTGTTAATCGAGTTATTTTTGACAGACTAATGCAAAGAATTGCAAGATTTTTCGAAAAGAATGCTGAACGAAGCCGATTGATTGAACTTCGGGGTATCGGCTCGAAACGCCCAGCAATCTGAGTCCCGAGCGACTCCAGAACATTCACTGTGATGGGAGAAGTTGTTAATCGAGTTATTTTTGACAGACTAATGCAAAGAATAACACGGTTTTTTGAACAGAATGCTGAACGAAGCCGACTGATTGAACTTTGGGGTATCGGCTCGAAACGCCCAGCAATCTGAGTCCCGAGCGACTCCAGAACATTCACTGTGATGGGACAAGTTGTTAATCGAGTTATTTTTGACAAACTAATGCAAAGAATTGCAATATTTTTCGAATAGAATCTTGAACGAAGCCGACTGATTGAACTTCGGGATATCGGCTCGAAACGCACAACAATCTGAGTCCCGACCGATTCCAGAACAATCATTGTGATGACATAAGTTGTTAATCGAGTAATTTTTGACAGACTAATGCAAAGAATTGCAAGATTTTTCGAATAGAATCTTGAACGAAGCCGACTGATTGAACTACGGGGTATCGACTCGAAACGCCCAGCAATCTGAGTCCCGAGCGACTCCAGAACATTCACTGAGATGGGAGAAAGTGTTAATTGAGTTATTTCTGATAGACTAATGCATTGAATTGCAAGATTTTTCGAATAGAATCTTGAACGAAGTCGACTGATTGAACTTCGGGGTATCGGCTCGAGACGCCCAGCAATCTGAGTCCCGAGCGACTCCAGAACATTCACTGTGATGGGAGAAGTTCTTAATCGAGTTATTTTTGACAGACTAATGCAAAGAATTACACGCTTTTTCGAACAGAATGCTGAACGAAGCCTACTGAATGAACTTTCGGGTATCGACTCGAAACGACCAGAAATCTGAGTCCCGAGCGACTCCAGAACATTCACTGTGATGGGAGAAGTTCTTAATCGAGTTATTTTTGACCGACTAATGCAAAGAAATGCAAGATTTTTCGAGTAGAATGTTGAACGAAGCCGACTGATTGAACTACGGGGTATCGACTCGAAACGCCCAGCAATCTGAGTCCCAAGCGACTCCAGAACATTCACTGAGATGGGAGAAGTTGTTAATTGTGTTATTTTTGATAGACTAATGCATTGAATTGGAAGATTTTTCGAATAGAATCTTGAACGAAGCCGACTGATTGAACTTCGGGATATCGGCTCGAAACGCACAACAATCTGAGTCCCGACCGATTCCAGAACATTCATTGTGATGACATAAGTTGTTAATCGAGTCATTTTTGACAGACTAATGCAAAGAATTGCAAGATTTTTCGAATAGAATCTTGAACGAAGCCGACTGATTGAACTACGGGGTATCGACTCGAAACGCCCAGCAATCTGAGTCCCGAGCGACTCCAGAACATTCACTGAGATGGGAGAAGGTGTTAATTGAGTTATTTCTGATAGACTAATGCATTGAATTGCAAGATTTTTCGAATAGAATCTTGAACGAAGTCGACTGATTGAACTTCGGGGTATCGGCTCGAAACGCCCAGCAATCTGAGTCCCAAGCGACTCCAGAACATTCACTGAGATGGGAGAAGTTGTTAATTGAGTTATTTTTGATAGGCTAATGCATTGAATTGCAAGATTTTTCGAATCGAATCTTGAACGAAGCCGACTGATTGAACTTCGAGATATCGGCTCGAAACGCACAACAATCTGAGTCCCGACCGACTCCAGAACATTCTCTGTGATGAGATAAGTTGTTAATCGAGTCATTTTTGACAGACTAATGCAAAGAATTGCAAGATTTTTCGAATAGAATCTTGAACGAAGCCGACTGATTGAACTACGGGGTATCGACTCGAAACGCCCAGCAATCTGAGTCCCGAGCGACTCCAGAACATTCACTGAGATGGGAGAAAGTGTTAATTGAGTTATTTCTGATAGACTAATGCTTTGAATTGCAAAATTTTTCGAATAGAATCTTGAACGAAGTCGACTGATTGAACTTCGGGGTATCGGCTCGAAACGCACAACAATCTGAGTCCCAACCGACTCCAGAACAATCATTGTGATGACATAAGTTGTTAATCGAGTAATTTTTGACAGACTAATGCAAAGAATTGCAAGATTTTTCGAATAGAATCTTGAACGAAGCCGACTGATTGAACTACGGGGTATCGACTCGAAACGCCCAGCAATCTGAGTCCCGAGCGACTCCAGAACATTCACTGAGATGGGAGAAGGTGTTAATTGAGTTATTTCTGATAGACTAATGCATTGAATTGCAAGATTTTTCGAATAGAATCTTGATCGAAGTCGACTGATTGAACTTCGGGGTATCGGCTCGAAACGCCCAGCAATCTGAGTCCCAAGCGACTCCAGAACATTCACTGAGATGGGAGAAGTTGTTAATTGTGTTATTTTTGATAGACTAATGCATTGAATTGGAAGATTTTTCGAATAGAATCTTGAACGAAGCCGACTGATTGAACTTCGGGATATCGGCTCGAAACGCACAACAATCTGAGTCCCGACCGATTCCAGAACATTCATTGTGATGACATAAGTTGTTAATCGAGTCATTTTTTTTTTTTTTTTTTTTTTTTTTTTGCAACAAGGCAAAGGAAATATATTAATACATAAAAGGATACAATAGAGTTCATGCACGACTACCATTAGTAGGAATGGTAGAGCTTCTCATCCCCCAAAGGAAAAGACCACGCCCTCACCTTCGGCATTGCCATCAGCAAGGTAGTAGCCAAAACTTTAGGAGAAGAGGAACACAAAGAAAAACCCACAGCCCGGGTCAAGCACATATATAGAGATGCAAACAATGCATCACACAGATTACCCACAACTCGGGCCAAGTAAGAAATATCACGTGGACCACCCACAACTCGGGCCAAGCAATAAAAGCCCACAGAGTGACATCACTAATCTCAACGGACAGGAGTGAAATGGGCTTGAACGCTCCACCGTTCCGCAATAGCTCTGTTCCTTGGTGTGTCGGTGATAGGCCTGGTACCATATATCTGAAGAATTTTGATTTTAACTCTTGTAATAATACTACTAAGCACACCAGCAGGTGAAGATGATACATGAGAAAAAATACGTTCATTCCGCTCACGCCAAATGAAGTAAACTGAGGCAGTGAGAGCAAGACGCCTAATATAGCCAATGAATGAGTCTCCACTCATAACGTCTTCCCACCATCTAAGCTGATCACCCCAATGATGCAAAGGGTTCGCCAAAAGACAAAGATCTAGAACCTTGCGCCAAATTATAGCCGAGAAAGGGCAGTGAAAGAATAAGTGTTCAATGGATTCATCTACACCGCAAAAACAACAGCTAGTAGAGTGTGTAATCCCCCAATGTGAAAGTCGATCAAGAGTTGGTAATCTCTGTAAGAGAGCAAGCCATAAGACAAAAGAGTACCTCGGGATCCTCCCGTTGAACCAAACAAGATGATACCAAGTAACCATGGGAGTAGTGGGGGAAATGCCATTGCAAGCTGATGCAATACTGAAAAAACCATCACTAGACGGCTTCCAGATGATCTGATCGTCATTCGGACTAGTGATAACAGTGCCAATGGAGTCCCAAGCACTAAGCAGGTCAAGCTCATGAGCAAGATTACCCAAATGCCAAGTATTTTGCTGCCAAATGGAAGATACCCTGGCTGTCCTACTCGAGTAGAGGCGGGCCGGGATATGGTTGTTCATCCTGTCAATAAGAAGGTAATCAGGAATCCAAGGATCAAGCCATAGGAAGGTGTTCGTACCATCACCAATGCGGTACTCTACCAGTTCATAGGCATAATCACGAGCAAAAAGAATACTACGAAAGCACCAAGAGCAGGACCATGGCCGTTTAACAGACTAATGCAAAGAATTGCAAGATTTTTCGAATAGAATCTTGAACGAAGCCGACTAATTGAACTACGGGGTATCGACTCGAAACGCCCAGCAATCTGAGTCCCGAGCGACTCCAGAACATTCACTGAGATGGGAGAAGGTGTTAATTGAGTTATTTCTGATAGACTAATGCATTGAATTGCAAGATTTTTCGAATAGAATCTTGAACGAAGTCGACTGATTGAACTTCGGGGTATCGGCTCGAAACGCCCAGCAATCTGAGTCCCAAGCGACTCCAGAACATTCACTGAGATGGGAGAAGTTGTTAATTGAGTTATTTTTGATAGGCTAATGCATTGAATTGCAAGATTTTTCGAATAGAATCTTGAACGAAGCCGACTGATTGAACTCCGAGATATCGGCTCGAAACGCACAACAATCTGAGTCCCGACCGACTCCAGAACATTCTCTGTGATGAGATAAGTTGTTAATCGAGTCATTTTTGACAGACTAATGCAAAGAATTGCAAGATTTTTCGAGTAGAATGTTGAACGAAGCCGACTGATTGAACTACGGGGTATCGACTCGAAACGCCCAGCAATCTGAGTCCCGAGCGACTCCAGAACATTCACTGTGATGGGAGAAGTTGTTAATCGAGTTATTTTTGACAGACTAATGCAAAGAATTGCAAGATTTTTCGAAAAGAATGCTGAACGAAGCCGATTGATTGAACTTCGGGGTATCGGCTCGAAACGCCCAGCAATCTGAGTCCCGAGCGACTCCAGAACATTCACTGTGATGGGAGAAGTTGTTAATCGAGTTATTTTTGACAGACTAATGCAAAGAATAACACGGTTTTTTGAACAGAATGCTGAACGAAGCCGACTGATTGAACTTCGGGGTATCGGCTCGAAACGCCCAGCAATCTGAGTCCCGAGCGACTCCAGAACATTCACTGTGATGGGAGAAGTTGTTAATCGAGTTATTTTTGACAAACTAATGCAAAGAATTGCAAGATTTTTCGAATAGAATCTTGAACGAAGCCGACTGATTGAACTTCGGGATATCGGCTCGAAACGCACAACAATCTGAGTCCCGACCGATTCCAGAACAATCATTGTGATGACATAAGTTGTCAATCGAGTAATTTTTGACAGACTAATGCAAAGAATTGCAAGATTTTTCGAATAGAATCTTGAACGAAGCCGACTGATTGAACTACGGGGTATCGACTCGAAACGCCCAGCAATCTGAGTCCCGAGCGACTCCAGAACATTCACTGAGATGGGAGAAAGTGTTAATTGAGTTATTTCTGATAGACTAATGCATTGAATTGCAAGATTTTTCGAATAGAATCTTGAACGAAGTCGACTAATTGAACTTCGGGGTATCGGCTCGAAACGCCCAGCAATCTGAGTCCCAAGCGACTCCAGAACATTCACTGAGATTGGAGAAGTTGTTAATTGAGTTATTTTTGATAGGCTAATGCATTGAATTGCAAGATTTTTCGAATAGAATCTTGAACGAAGCCGACTGATTGAACTCCGAGATATCGGCTCGAAACGCACAACAATCTGAGTCCCGACCGACTCCAGAACATTCTCTGTGATGAGATAAGTTGTTAATCGAGTCATTTTTGACAGACTAATTCAAAGAATTGCAAGATTTTTCGAGTAGAATGTTGAACGAAGCCGACTGATTGAACTACGGGGTATCGACTCGAAACGCCCAGCAATCTGAGTCCCGAGCGACTCCAGAACATTCACTGTGATGGGAGAAGTTGTTAATCGAGTTATTTTTGACAGACTAATGCAAAGAATTGCAAGATTTTTCGAAAAGAATGCTGAACGAAGCCGATTGATTGAACTTCGGGGTATCGGCTCGAAACGCCCAGCAATCTGAGTCCCGAGCGACTCCAGAACATTCACTGTGATGGGAGAAGTTGTTAATCGAGTTATTTTTGACAGACTAATGCAAAGAATAACACGGTTTTTTGAACAGAATGCTGAACGAAGCCGACTGATTGAACTTCGGGGTATCGGCTCGAAACGCCCAGCAATCTGAGTCCCGAGCGACTCCAGAACATTCACTGTGATGGGACAAGTTGTTAATCGAGTTATTTTTGACAAACTAATGCAAAGAATTGCAATATTTTTCGAATAGAATCTTGAACGAAGCCGACTGATTGAACTTCGGGATATCGGCTCGAAACACACAACAATCTGAGTCCCGACCGATTCCAGAACAATCATTGTGATGACATAAGTTGTTAATCGAGTAATTTTTGACAGACTAATGCAAAGAATTGCAAGATTTTTCGAATAGAATCTTGAACGAAGCCGACTGATTGAACTACGGGGTATCGACTCGAAACGCCCAGCAATCTGAGTCCAGAGCGACTCCAGAACATTCACTGAGATGGGAGAAAGTGTTAATTGAGTTATTTCTGATAGACTAATGCATTGAATTGCAAGATTTTTCGAATAGAATCTTGAACGAAGTCGACTGATTGAACTTCGGCGTATCGGCTCGAAACGCACAACAATCTGAGTCCCAACCGACTCCAGAACAATCATTGTGATGACATAAGTTGTTAATCGAGTAATTTTTGACAGACTAATGCAAAGAATTGCAAGATTTTTCGAATAGAATCTTGAACGAAGCCGACTGATTGAACTACGGGGTATCGACTCGAAACGCCCAGCAATCTGAGTCCCGGGCGACTCCAGAACATTCACTGAGATGGGAGAAGGTGTTAATTGAGTTATTTCTGATAGACTAATGCATTAAATTGCAAGATTTTTCGAATAGAATCTTGATCGAAGTCGACTGATTGAACTTCGGGGTATCGGCTCGAAACGCCCAGCAATCTGAGTCCCAAGCGACTCCAGAACATTCACTGAGATGGGCGAAGTTGTTAATTGTGTTATTTTTGATAGACTAATGCATTGAATTGGAAGATTTTTCGAATAGAATCTTGAACGAAGCCGACTGATTGAACTTCGGGATATCGGCTCGAAACGCACAACAATCTGAGTCCCGACCGATTCCAGAACATTCATTGTGATGACATAAGTTGTTAATCGAGTCATTTTTGACAGACTAATGCAAAGAATTGCAAGATTTTTCGAATAGAATCTTGAACGAAGCCGACTGATTGAACTACGGGGTATCGACTCGAAACGCCCAGCAATCTGAGTCCCGAGCGACTCCAGAACATTCACTGAGATGGGAGAAGGTGTTAATTGAGTTATTTCTGATAGACTAATGCATTGAATTGCAAGATTTTTCGAATAGAATCTTGAACGAAGTCGACTGATTGAACTTCGGGGTATCGGCTCGAAACGCCCAGCAATCTGAGTCCCAAGCGACTCCAGAACATTCACTGAGATGGGAGAAGTTGTTAATTGAGTTATTTTTGATAGACTAATGCATTGAATTGCAAGATTTTTCGAATCGAATCTTGAACGAAGCCGACTGATTGAACTTCGAGATATCGGCTCGAAACGCACAACAATCTGAGTCCCGACCGACTCCAGAACATTCTCTGTGATGAGATAAGTTGTTAATCGAGTCATTTTTGACAGACTAATGCAAAGAATTGCAAGATTTTTCGAATAGAATCTTGAACGAAGCCGACTGATTGAACTACGGGGTATCGACTCGAAACGCCCAGCAATCTGAGTCCCGAGCGACTCCAGAACATTCACTGAGATGGGAGAAAGTGTTAATTGAGTTATTTCTGATAGACTAATGCTTTGAATTGCAAGATTTTTCGAATAGAATCTTGAACGAAGTCGACTGATTGAACTTCGGGGTATCGGCTCGAAACGCACAACAATCTGAGTCCCAACCGACTCCAGAACAATCATTGTGATGACATAAGTTGTTAATCGAGTAATTTTTGACAGACTAATGCAAAGAATTGCAAGATTTTTCGAATAGAATCTTGAACGAAGCCGACTGATTGAACTATGGGGTATCGACTCGAAACGCACAGCAATCTGAGTCCCGAGCGACTCCAGAACATTCACTGAGATGGGAGAAGGTGTTAATTGAGTTATTTCTGATAGACTAATGCATTGAATTGCAAGATTTTTCGAATAGAATCTTGATCGAAGTCGACTGATTGAACTTCGGGGTATCGGCTCGAATCGCCCAGCAATCTGAGTCCCAAGCGACTCCAGAACATTCACTGAGATGGGAGAAGTTGTTAATTGTGTTATTTTTGATAGACTAATGCATTGAATTGGAAGATTTTTCGAATAGAATCTTGAACGAAGCCGACTGATTGAACTTCGGGATATCGGCTCGAAACGCACAACAATCTGAGTCCCGACCGATTCCAGAACATTCATTGTGATGACATAACTTGTTAATCGAGTCATTTTTGACAGACTAATGCAAAGAATTGCAAGATTTTTCGAGTAGAATGTTGAACGAAGCCGACTGATTGAACTACGGGGTATCGACTCGAAACGCCCAGCAATCTGAGTCCCGAGCGACTCCAGAACATTCACTGTGATGGGAGAAGTTGTTAATCGAGTTATTTTTGACAGACTAATGCAAAGAATTGCAAGATTTTTCGAAAAGAATGCTGAACGAAGCCGATTGATTGAACTTCGGGGTATCGGCTCGAAACGCCCAGCAATCTGAGTCCCGAGCGACTCCAGAACATTCACTGTGATGGGAGAAGTTGTTAATCGAGTTATTTTTGACAGACTAATGCAAAGAATAACACGGTTTTTTGAACAGAATGCTGAACGAAGCCGACTGATTGAACTTCGGGGTATCGGCTCGAAACGCCCAGCAATCTGAGTCCCGAGCGACTCCAGAACATTCACTGTGATGGGAGAAGTTGTTAATCGAGTTATTTTTGACAGACTAATGCAAAGAATTGCAAGATTTTTCGAATAGAATCTTGAACGAAGCCGACTGATTGAACTTCGGGATATCGGCTCGAAACGCACAACAATCTGAGTCCCGACCGATTCCAGAACAATCATTGTGATGACATAAGTTGTTAATCGAGTAATTTTTGACAGACTAATGCAAAGAATTGCAAGATTTTTCGAATAGAATCTTGAACGAAGCCGACTGATTGAACTACGGGGTATCGACTCGAAACGCCCAGCAATCTGAGTCCCGAGCGACTCCAGAACATTCACTGAGATGGGAGAAAGTGTTAATTGAGTTATTTCTGATAGACTAATTCATTGAATTGCAAGATTTTTCGAATAGAATCTTGAACGAAGTCAACTGATTGAACTTCGGGGTATCGGCTCGAAACGCCCAGCAATCTGAGTCCCAAGCGACTCCAGAACATTCACTGAGATGGGAGAAGTTGTTAATTGAGTTATTTTTGATAGGCTAATGCATTGAATTGCAAGATTTTTCGAATAGAATCTTGAACGAAGCCGACTGATTGAACTCCGAGATATCGGCTCGAAACGCACAACAATCTGAGTCCCGACCGACTCCAGAACATTCTCTGTGATGAGATAAGTTGTTAATCGAGTCATTTTTGACAGACTAATGCAAAGAATTGCAAGATTTTTCGAGTAGAATGTTGAACGAAGCCGACTGATTGAACTACGGGGTATCGACTCGAAACGCCCAGCAATCTGAGTCCCGAGCGACTCCAGAACATTCACTGAGATGGGAGAAAGTGTTAATTGAGTTATTTCTGATAGACTAATGCATTGAATTGCAAGATTTTTCGAATAGAATCTTGAACGAAGTCGACTGATTGAACTTCGGGGTATCGGCTCGAAACGCACAACAATCTGAGTCCCAACCGACTCCAGAACAATCATTGTGATGACATAAGTTGTTAATCGAGTAATTTTTGACAGACTAATGCAAAGAATTGCAAGATTTTTCGAATAGAATCTTGAACGAAGCCGACTGATTGAACTACGGGGTATCGACTCGAAACGCCCAGCAATCTGAGTCCCGAGCGACTCCAGAACATTCACTGAGATGGGAGAAGGTGTTAATTGAGTTATTTCTGATAGACTAATGCATTAAATTGGAAGATTTTTCGAATAGAATCTTGATCGAAGTCGACTGATTGAACTTCGAGGTATCGGCTCGAAACGCCCAGCAATCTGAGTCCCAAGCGACTCCAGAACATTCACTGAGATGGGCGAAGTTGTTGATTGTGTTATTTTTGATAGACTAATGCATTGAATTGGAAGATTTTTCGAATAGAATCTTGAACGAAGCCGACTGATTGAACTTCGGGATATCGGCTCGAAACACACAACAATCTGATTCCCGACCGATTCCAGAACATTCATTGTGATGACATAAGTTGTTAATCGAGTCATTTTTGACAGACTAATGCAAAGAATTGCAAGATTTTTCGAATAGAATCTTGAACGAAGCCGACTGATTGAACTACGGGGTATCGACTCGAAACGCCCAGCAATCTGAGTCCCGAGCGACTCCAGAACATTCACTGAGATGGGAGAAAGTGTTAATTGAGTTATTTCTGATAGACTAATGCATTGAATTGCAAGATTTTTCGAATAGAATCTTGAACGAAGTCGACTGATTGAACTTCGGGGTATCGGCTCGAAACGCACAACAATCTGAGTCCCAACCGACTCCAGAACAATCATTGTGATGACATAAGTTGTTAATCGAGTAATTTTTGACAGACTAATGCAAAGAATTGCAAGATTTTTCGAATAGAATCTTGAACGAAGCCGACTGATTGAACTACGGGGTATCGACTCGAAACGCCCAGCAATCTGAGTCCCGAGCGACTCCAGAACATTCACTGAGATGGGAGAAGGTGTTAATTGAGTTATTTCTGATAGACTAATGCATTAAATTGCAAGATTTTTCGAATAGAATCTTGATCGAAGTCGACTGATTGAACTTCGAGGTATCGGCTCGAAACGCCCAGCAATCTGAGTCCCGAGCGACTCCAGAACATTCACTGTGATGGGAGAAGTTGTTAATCGAGTTATTTTTGACAGACTAATGCAAAGAATAACACGGTTTTTTGAACAGAATGCTGAACGAAGCCGACTGATTGAACTTCGGGGTATCGGCTCGAAACGCCCAGCAATCTGAGTCCCGAGCGACTCCAGAACATTCACTGTGATGGGACAAGTTGTTAATCGAGTTATTTTTGACAAACTAATGCAAAGAATTGCAATATTTTTCGAATAGAATCTTGAACGAAGCCGACTGATTGAACTTCGGGATATCGGCTCGAAACGCACAACAATCTGAGTCCCGACCGATTCCAGAACAATCATTGTGATGACATAAGTTGTTAATCGAGTAATTTTTGACAGACTAATGCAAAGAATTGCAAGATTTTTCGAATAGAATCTTGAACGAAGCCGACTGATTGAACTACGGGGTATCGACTCGAAACGCCCAGCAATCTGAGTCCCGAGCGACTCCAGAACATTCACTGAGATGGGAGAAAGTGTTAATTGAGTTATTTCTGATAGACTAATGCATTGAATTGCAAGATTTTTCGAATAGAATCTTGAACGAAGTCGACTGATTGAACTTCGGGGTATCGGCTCGAAACGCACAACAATCTGAGTCCCAACCGACTCCAGAACAATCATTGTGATGACATAAGTTGTTAATCGAGTAATTTTTGACAGACTAATGCAAAGAATTGCAAGATTTTTCGAATAGAATCTTGAACGAAGCCGACTGATTGAACTACGGGGTATCGACTCGAAACGCCCAGCAATCTGAGTCCCGAGCGACTCCAGAACATTCACTGAGATGGGAGAAGGTGTTAATTGAGTTATTTCTGATAGACTAATGCATTAAATTGCAAGATTTTTCGAATAGAATCTTGATCGAAGTCGACTGATTGAACTTCGAGGTATCGGCTCGAAACGCCCAGCAATCTGAGTCCCAAGCGACTCCAGAACATTCACTGAGATGGGCGAAGTTGTTAATTGTGTTATTTTTGATAGACTAATGCATTGAATTGGAAGATTTTTCGAATAGAATCTTGAACGAAGCCGACTGATTGAACTTCGGGATATCGGCTCGAAACACACAACAATCTGATTCCCGACCGATTCCAGAACATTCATTGTGATGACATAAGTTGTTAATCGAGTCATTTTTGACAGACTAATGCAAAGAATTGCAAGATTTTTCGAATAGAATCTTGAACGAAGCCGACTGATTGAACTACGGGGTATCGACTCGAAACGCCCAGCAATCTGAGTCCCGAGCGACTCCAGAACATTCACTGAGATGGGAGAAGGTGTTAATTGAGTTATTTCTGATAGACTAATGCATTGAATTGCAAGATTTTTCGAATAGAATCTTGAACGAAGTCGACTGATTGAACTTCGGGGTATCGGCTCGAAACGCCCAGCAATCTGAGTCCCAAGCGACTCCAGAACATTCACTGAGATGGGAGAAGTTGTTAATTGAGTTATTTTTGATAGACTAATGCATTGAATTGCAAGATTTTTCGAATCGAATCTTGAACGAAGCCGACTGATTGAACTTTGAGATATCGGCTCGAAACGCACAACAATCTGAGTCCCGACCGACTCCAGAACATTCTCTGTGATGAGATAAGTTGTTAATCGAGTCATTTTTGACAGACTAATGCAAAGAATTGCAAGATTTTTCGAATAGAATCTTGAACGAAGCCGACTGATTGAACTACGGGGTATCGACTCGAAACGCCCAGCAATCTGAGTCCCGAGCGACTCCAGAACATTCACTGAGATGGGAGAAAGTGTTAATTGAGTTATTTCTGATAGACTAATGCTTTGAATTGCAAGATTTTTCGAATAGAATCTTGAACGAAGTCGACTGATTGAACTTCGGGGTATCGGCTCGAAACGCACAACAATCTGAGTCCCAACCGACTCCAGAACAATCATTGTGATGACATAAGTTGTTAATCGAGTAATTTTTGACAGACTAATGCAAAGAATTGCAAGATTTTTCGAATAGAATCTTGAACGAAGCCGACTGATTGAACTATGGGGTATCGACTCGAAACGCACAGCAATCTGAGTCCCGAGCGACTCCAGAACATTCACTGAGATGGGAGAAGGTGTTAATTGAGTTATTTCTGATAGACTAATGCATTGAATTGCAAGATTTTTCGAATAGAATCTTGATCGAAGTCGACTGATTGAACTTCGGGGTATCGGCTCGAAACGCCCAGCAATCTGAGTCCCAAGCGACTCCAGAACATTCACTGAGATGGGAGAAGTTGTTAATTGTGTTATTTTTGATAGACTAATGCATTGAATTGGAAGATTTTTCGAATAGAATCTTGAACGAAGCCGACTGATTGAACTTCGGGATATCGGCTCGAAACGCACAACAATCTGAGTCCCGACCGATTCCAGAACATTCATTGTGATGACATAAGTTGTTAATCGAGTCATTTTTGACAGACTAATGCAAAGAATTGCAAGATTTTTCGAATAGAATCTTGAACGAAGCCGACTAATTGAACTACGGGGTATCGACTCGAAACGCCCAGCAATCTGAGTCCCGAGCGACTCCAGAACATTCACTGAGATGGGAGAAGGTGTTAATTGAGTTATTTCTGATAGACTAATGCATTGAATTGCAAGATTTTTCGAATAGAATCTTGAACGAAGTCGACTGATTGAACTTCGGGGTATCGGCTCGAAAAGCCCAGCAATCTGAGTCCCAAGCGACTCCAGAACATTCACTGAGATGGGAGAAGTTGTTAATTGAGTTATTTTTGATAGGCTAATGCATTGAATTGCAAGATTTTTCGAATAGAATCTTGAACGAAGCCGACTGATTGAACTCCGAGATATCGGCTCGAAACGCACAACAATCTGAGTCCCGACCGACTCCAGAACATTCTCTGTGATGAGATAAGTTGTTAATCGAGTCATTTTTGACAGACTAATGCAAAGAATTGCAAGATTTTTCGAGTAGAATGTTGAACGAAGCCGACTGATTGAACTACGGGGTATCGACTCGAAACGCCCAGCAATCTGAGTCCCGAGCGACTCCAGAACATTCACTGTGATGGGAGAGGTTGTTAATAGAGTTATTTTTGACAGACTAATGCAAAGAATTGCAAGATTTTTCGAATAGAATCTTGAACGAAGCCGACTGATTGAACTACGGGGTATCGACTCGAAACGCCCAGCAATCTGAGTCCCGAGCGACTCCAGAACATTCACTGAGATGGGAGAAAGTGTTAATTGAGTTATTTCTGATAGACTAATGCATTGAATTGCAAGATTTTTCGAATAGAATCTTGAACGAAGTCGACTGATTGAACTTCGGGGTATCGGCTCGAAACGCACAACAATCTGAGTCCCAACCGACTCCAGAACAATCATTGTGATGACATAAGTTGTTAATCGAGTAATTTTTGACAGACTAATGCAAAGAATTGCAAGATTTTTCGAATAGAATCTTGAACGAAGCCGACTGATTGAACTACGGGGTATCGACTCGAAACGCCCAGCAATCTGAGTCCCGAGCGACTCCAGAACATTCACTGAGATGGGAGAAGGTGTTAATTGAGTTATTTCTGATAGACTAATGCATTGAATTGCAAGATTTTTCGAATAGAATCTTGATCGAAGTCGACTGATTGAACTTCGGGGTATCGGCTCGAAACGCCCAGCAATCTGAGTCCCAAGCGACTCCAGAACATTCACTGAGATGGGAGAAGTTGTTAATTGTGTTATTTTTGATAGACTAATGCATTGAATTGGAAGATTTTTCGAATAGAATCTTGAACGAAGCCGACTGATTGAACTTCGGGATATCGGCTCAAAACGCACAACAATCTGAGTCCCGACCGATTCCAGAACATTCATTGTGATGACATAAGTTGTTAATCGAGTCATTTTTGACAGACTAATGCAAAGAATTGCAAGATTTTTCGAATAGAATCTTGAACGAAGCCGACTGATTGAACTACGGGGTATCGACTCGAAACGCCCAGCAATCTGAGTCCCGAGCGACTCCAGAACATTCACTGAGATGGGAGAAGGTGTTAATTGAGTTATTTCTGATAGACTAATGCATTGAATTGCAAGATTTTTCGAATAGAATCTTGAACGAAGTCGACTGATTGAACTTCGGGGTATCGGCTCGAAACGCCCAGCAATCTGAGTCCCAAGCGACTCCAGAACATTCACTGAGATGGGAGAAGTTTTTAATTGAGTTATTTTTGATAGACTAATGCATTGAATTGCAAGATTTTTCGAACAGAATGCTGAACGAAGCCGACTAATTGAACTTCGGGGTATCGGCTCGAAACACCCAGCAATCTGAGTCCCGAGCGACTCCAGAACATTCACTGTGATGGGAGAAGTTGTTAATCGAGTTATTTTTGACAGACTAATGCAAAGAATTGCAAGATTTTTCGAGTAGAATGTTGAACGAAGCCGACTGATTGAACTACGGGGTATCGACTCGAAACGCCCAGCAATCTGAGTCCCAAGCGACTCCAGAACATTCACTGAGATGGGAGAAGTTGTTAATTGAGTTATTTTTGACAGACTAATGCAAAGAATTGCAAGATTTTTCGAATAGAATCTTGAACGAAGCCGACTGATTGAACTTCGGGGTATCGGCTCGAAACGCCCAGCAATCTGAGTCCCAAGCGACTCCAGAACATTCACTGAGATGGGAGAAGTTGTTAATTGAGTTATTTTTGACAGACTAAAGCAAAGAATTGAAAGATTTTTCGAGTAGAATGTTGAACGAAGCCGACTGATTGAACTACGGGGTATCGACTCGAAACGCCCAGCAATCTGAGTCCCGAGCGACTCCAGAACATTCACTGTGATGGGAGAACTTGTTAATCGAGTTATTTTTGACAGACTAATGCAAAGAATTGCAAGATTTTTCGAATAGAATCTTGAACGAAGCCGACTGATTGAACTTCGGGGTATCGGCTCGAAACGCCCAGCAATCTGAGTCCCAAGCGACTCCAGAACATTCACTGAGATGAGAGAAGTTGTTAATTGAGTTATTTTTGATAGACTAATGCATTGAATTGCAAGATTTTTCGAATAGAATCTTGAACGAAGCCGACTGATTGAACTACGGGGTATCGACTCGAAACGCCCAGCAATCTGAGTCCCGAGCGACTCCAGAACATTCACTGTGATGGGAGAAGTTGTTAATCGAGTTATTTTTGACAGACTAATGCAAAGAATTGCAAGATTTTTCGAAATGAATGCTGAACGAAGCCGATTGATTGAACTTCGGGGTATCGGCTCGAAACGCCCAGCAATCTGAGTCCCGAGCGACTCCAGAAAATTCACTGTGATGGGAGAAGTTGTTAATCGAGTTATTTTTGACAGACTAATGCAAAGAATTGCAAGATTTTTCGAATAGAATGCTAAACGAAGCCGACTGATTGAACTTCAGGGTATCGGCTCGAAACGCCGAGCAATCTGAGTCCCGAGCGACTCCAGAACATTCACTGTGATGGGAGAAGTTGGTAATCGAGTTATTTTTGACAGATTAATGCAAAGAATTACACGGTTTTTCGAACAGAATGCTGAACGAAGCCGACTGATTGAACTTCGGGGTATCGGATCGAAACGCCAAGCAATCTGACTCCCGAGCGACTCCAGAACATTCACTGTGATGGGAGAAGTTGTTAATCGAGTTATTTTTGAGAGACTAATGCATTGAATTGCAAGATTTTTCGAATAGAATCTTGAACGAAGCCGACTGATTGAACTTCGGGGTATTGCCTCGAAACGCACAGCAATCTGAGTCCCGACCGACTCCAGAACATTCACTGTGATGCGATAAGTTGTTAATCGAGTTATTTTTGATAGACTAATAATGCAAAGAATTACACGCTTTTTCGAACAGAATGCTGAACGAAGCCGACTGATTGAACTTCAGGGTATCGGCTCGAAACGCCTAGCAATCTGAGTCCCGAGCGACTCCAGAACATTCACTGTGATGGGAGAAGTTGTTAATCGAGTTATTTTTGACAGACTAATGCATTGAATTGCAAGATTTTTCGAATAGAATCTTGAACGAAGACGACTGATTGAACTTCAAGGTATCGGCTCGAAACGCACAACAATCTGAGTCCCGACCGACTCCAGAACATTCACTGTGATGCGATAAGTTGTTAATCGAGTTATTTTTGACAGACTAATAATGCAAAGAATTACACGCTTTTTCGAACAGAATGCTGAACGAAGCCGACTGATTGAACTTCGGGGTATCGGCTCGAAACGCCCAGCAATCTGAGTCCCGAGCAACTCCAGAACATTCACTGTGATGGGAGAAGTTTTTAATCGAGTTATTTTTGACAGACTAATGCAAAGAATTACACGATTTTTCGAACAGAATGCTGAACGAAGCCGACTGATTGAACTTCGGGGTATCGGCTTGAAACGCCCAGCAATCTGAGTCCCAAGCGACTCCAGAACATTCACTGAGATGGGAGAAGTTGTTAATTGAGTTATTTTTGACAGACTAATGCAAAGAATTGCAAGATTTTTCGAGTAGAATGTTGAACGAAGCCGACTGATTGAACTACGGGGTATCGACTCGAAACGCCCAGCAATCTGAGTCCCGAGCGACTCCAGAACATTCACTGTGATGGGAGAAGTTGTTAATCGAGTTATTTTTGAGAGACTAATGCATTGAATTGCAAGATTTTTCGAATAGAATCTTGAACGAAGCCGACTGATTGAACTTCGGGGTATTGCCTCGAAACGCACAGCAATCTGAGTCCCGACCGACTCCAGAACATTCACTGTGATGAGATAAGTTGTTAATCGAGTTATTTTTGACAGACTAATGCAAAGAATTACACGCTTTTTCGAACAGAATGCTGAACGAAGCCGACTGATTGAACTTCAGGGTATCGGCTCGAAACGCCTAGCAATCTGAGTCCATAGCGACTCCAGAACATTCACTGTGATGGGAGAAGTTGTTAATCGAGTTATTTTTGACAGACTAATGCATTGAATTGCAAGATTTTTCGAATAGAATCTTGAACGAAGACGACTGATTGAACTTCAAGGTATCGGCTCGAAACGCACAACAATCTGAGTCCCGACCGACTCCAGAACATTCACTGTGATGCGATAAGTTGTTAATCGAGTTATTTTTGACAGACTAATAATGCAAAGAATTGCAAGATTTTTCGAGTAGAATGTTGAACGAAGCCGACTGATTGAACTACGGGGTATCGACTCGAAACGCCCAGCAATCTGAGTCCCGAGCAACTCCAGAACATTCACTGTGATGGGAGAAGTTGTTAATCGAGTTATTTTTGACAGACTAATGCAAAGAATTACACGGTTTTACGAACAGAATGCTGAACGAAGCCGACTGATTGATCTTCGGGATATCGGCTCGAAACGCACAACAATTTGAATCCCGACCGACTCCAGAACATTCTCTGTGATGAGATAAGTTGTAAATCGAGTCATTTTTGACAGACTAATGCAAAGAATTACACGATTTTATGAACATAATGCTGAACGAAGCCGACTGATTGAACTTCAGGGTATCGGCTCGAAACGCCTAGCAATCTGAGTCCCGAGCGATTCTAGAACATTCACTGTGATGGGAGAAGTTGTTAATCGAGTTAGTTTTGACAGACTAATGCATTGAATTGCAAGATTTTTCGAATAGAATCTTGAACGAAGACGACTGATTGAACTTCAAGGTATCGGCTCGAAACGCCCAGCAATCTGAGTCCCGAGCAACTCCAGAACATTCACTGTGATGGGAGAAGTTTTTAATCGAGTTATTTTTGACAGGCTAATGCAAAGAATTACACGGTTTTTCGAACAGAATGCTGAACGAAGCCGACTGATTGAACTTCGGGGTATCGGCTTGAAACGCCCAGCAATCTGAGTCCCAAGCGACTCCAGAACATTCACTGAGATGGGAGAAGTTGTTAATTGAGTTATTTTTGACAGACTAATGCAAAGAATTGCAAGATTTTTCGAGTAGAATGTTGAACGAAGCCGACTGATTGAACTACGGGGTATCGACTCGAAACGCCCAGCAATCTGAGTCCCGAGCGACTCCAGAACATTCACTGTGATGGGAGAAGTTGTTAATCGAGTTATTTTTGAGAGACTAATGCATTGAATTGCAAGATTTTTCGAATAGAATCTTGAACGAAGCCGACTGATTGAACTTCGGGGTATTGCCTCGAAACGCACAGCAATCTGAGTCCCGACCGACTCCAGAACATTCACTGTGATGAGATAAGTTGTTAATCGAGTTATTTTTGACAGACTAATGCAAAGAATTACACGCTTTTTTGAACAGAATGCTGAACGAAGCCGACTGATTGAACTTCAGGGTATCGGCTCGAAACGCCTAGCAATCTGAGTCCATAGCGACTCCAGAACATTCACTGTGATGGGAGAAGTTGTTAATCGAGTTATTTTTGACAGACTAATGCATTGAATTGCAAGATTTTTCGAATAGAATCTTGAACGAAGACGACTGATTGAACTTCAAGGTATCGGCTCGAAACGCACAACAATCTGAGTCCCGACCGACTCCAGAACATTCACTGTGATGCGATAAGTTGTTAATCGAGTTATTTTTGACAGACTAATAATGCAAAGAATTGCAAGATTTTTCGAGTAGAATGTTGAACGAAGCCGACTGATTGAACTACGGGGTATCGACTCGAAACGCCCAGCAATCTGAGTCCCGAGCAACTCCAGAACATTCACTGTGATGGGAGAAGTTGTTAATCGAGTTATTTTTGACAGACTAATGCAAAGAATTACACGGTTTTACGAACAGAATGCTGAACGAAGCCGACTGATTGATCTTCGGGATATCGGCTCGAAACGCACAACAATTTGAATCCCGACCGACTCCAGAACATTCTCTGTGATGAGATAAGTTGTAAATCGAGTCATTTTTGACAGACTAATGCAAAGAATTACACGATTTTATGAACATAATGCTGAACGAAGCCGACTGATTGAACTTCAGGGTATCGGCTCGAAACGCCTAGCAATCTGAGTCCCGAGCGATTCTAGAACATTCACTGTGATGGGAGAAGTTGTTAATCGAGTTAGTTTTGACAGACTAATGCATTGAATTGCAAGATTTTTCGAATAGAATCTTGAACGAAGACGACTGATTGAACTTCAAGGTATCGGCTCGAAACGCCCAGCAATCTGAGTCCCGAGCAACTCCAGAACATTCACTGTGATGGGAGAAGTTTTTAATCGAGTTATTTTTGACAGGCTAATGCAAAGAATTACACGGTTTTTCGAACAGAATGCTGAACGAAGCCGACTGATTGAACTTCGGGGTATCGGCTTGAAACGCCCAGCAATCTGAGTCCCAAGCGACTCCAGAACATTCACTGAGATGGGAGAAGTTGTTAATTGAGTTATTTTTGACAGACTAATGCAAAGAATTGCAAGATTTTTCGAGTAGAATGTTGAACGAAGCCGACTGATTGAACTACGGGGTATCGACTCGAAACGCCCAGCAATCTGAGTCCCGAGCGACTCCAGAACATTCACTGTGATGGGAGAAGTTGTTAATCGAGTTATTTTTGAGAGACTAATGCATTGAATTGCAAGATTTTTCGAATAGAATCTTGAACGAAGCCGACTGATTGAACTTCGGGGTATTGCCTCGAAACGCACAGCAATCTGAGTCCCGACCGACTCCAGAACATTCACTGTGATGAGATAAGTTGTTAATCGAGTTATTTTTGACAGACTAATGCAAAGAATTACACGCTTTTTCGAACAGAATGCTGAACGAAGCCGACTGATTGAACTTCAGGGTATCGGCTCGAAACGCCTAGCAATCTGAGTTCCGAGCGACTCCAGAACATTCACTGTGATGGGAGAAGTTGTTAATCGAGTTATTTTTGACAGACTAATGCATTGAATTGCAAGATTTTTCGAATAGAATCTTGAACGAAGACGACTGATTGAACTTCAAGGTATCGGCTCGAAACGCACAACAATCTGAGTCCCGAACGACTCCAGAACATTCACTGTGATGCGATAAGTTGTTAATCGAGTTATTTTTGACAGACTAATAATGCAAAGAATTACACGCTTTTTCGAACATAATGCTGAACGAAGCCGACTGATTGAACTTCGGGGTATCGGCTCGAAACGCCCAGCAATTTGAGTCCCGAGCAACTCCAGAACATTCACTGTGATGGGAGAAGTTTTTTATCGAGTTATTTTTGACAGTCTAATGCAAAGAATTACACGGTTTTTCGAACAGAATGCTGAACGAAGCCGACTGATTGAACTTCGGGGTATCGGCTTGAAACGCCCAGCAATCTGAGTCCCGAGCGACTCCAGAACATTCACTGTGATGGGAGAAGTTGTTAATCGAGTTATTTTTGACAGACTAATGCAAAGAATTACACGGTTTTTCGAACAGAATGCTGAACGAAGCCGACTGATTGAACTTCGGGGTATCGGATCGAAACGCCAAGCAATCTGACTCCCGAGCGACTCCAGAACATTCACTGTGCTGGGAGAAGTTGTTAATCGAGTTATTTTTGAGAGACTAATGCATTGAATTGCAAGATTTTTCGAATAGAATCTTGAACGAAGCCGACTGATTGAACTTCGGGGTATTGCCTCGAAACGCACAGCAATCTGAGTCCCGACCGACTCCAGAACATTCACTGTGATGAGATAAGTTGTTAATCGAGTTATTTTTGACAGACTAATGCAAAGAATTACACGCTTTTTCGAACAGAATGCTGAACGAAGCCGACTGATTGAACTTCAGGGTATCGGCTCGAAACGCCTAGCAATCTGAGTCCCGAGCGACTCCAGAACATTCACTGTGATGGGAGAAGTTGTTAATCGAGTTATTTTTGACAGACTAATGCATTGAATTGCAATATTTTTCGAATAGAATCTTGAACGAAGACGACTGATTGAACTTCAAGGTATCGGCTCGAAACGCACAACAATCTGAGTCCCGACCGACTCCAGAACATTCACTGTGATGCGATAAGTTGTTAATCGAGTTATTTTTGACAGACTAATAATGCAAAGAATTACACGCTTTTTCGAACATAATGCTGAACGAAGCCGACTGATTGAACTTCGGGGTATCGGCTCGAAACGCCCAGCAATTTGAGTCCCGAGCAACTCCAGAACATTCACTATGATGGGAGAAGTTTTTAATCGAGTTATTTTTGACAGACTAATGCAAAGAATTACACGGTTTTTCGAACAGAATGCTGAACGAAGCCGACTGATTGAACTTCGGGGTATCGGCTTGAAACGCCCAGCAATCTGAGTCCCGAGCGACTCCAGAACATTCACTGTGATGGGAGAAGTTGTTAATCGAGTTATTTTTGACAGACTAATGCAAAGAATTACACGGTTTTTCGAACAGAATGCTGAACGAAGCCGACTGATTGAACTTCGGGGTATCGGATCGAAACGCCAAGCAATCTGACTCCCGAGCGACTCCAGAACATTCACTGTGATGGGAGAAGTTGTTAATCGAGTTATTTTTGAGAGACTAATGCATTGAATTGCAAGATTTTTCGAATAGAATCTTGAACGAAGCCGACTGATTGAACTTCGGGGTATTGCCTCGAAACGCACAGCAATCTGAGTCCCGACCGACTCCAGAACATTCACTGTGATGAGATAAGTTGTTAATCGAGTTATTTTTGACAGACTAATGCAAAGAATTACACGCTTTTTCGAACAGAATGCTGAACGAAGCCAACTGATTGAACTTCAGGGTATCGGCTCGAAACGCCTAGCAATCTGAGTCCCGAGCGACTCCAGAACATTCACTGTGATGGGAGAAGTTGTTAATCGAGTTATTTTTGACAGACTAATGCATTGAATTGCAATATTTTTCGAATAGAATCTTGAACGAAGACGACTGATTGAACTTCAAGGTATCGGCTCGAAACGCCCAGCAATCTGAGTCCCGAGCAACTCCAGAACATTCACTGTGATGGGAGAAGTTTTTAATCGAGTTATTTTTGACAGACTAATGCAAAGAATTACACGGTTTTTCGAACAGAATGCTGAACGAAGCCGACTGATTGAACTTCGGGGTATCGGCTTGAAACGCCCAGCAATCTGAGTCCCGAGCGACTCCAGAACATTCACTGTGACGGGAGAAGTTGTTAATCGAGTTATTTTTGACAGACTAATAATGCAAAGAATTACACGCTTTTTCGAACAGAATGCTGAACGAAGCCGACTGATTGAACTTCGGGGTATCGGCTCGAAACGCCCAGCAATCTGAGTCCCGAGCAACTCCAGAACATTCACTGTGATGGGAGAAGTTTTTAATCGAGTTATTTTTGACAGACTAATGCAAAGAATTACACGGTTTTTCGAACAGAATGCTGAACGAAGCCGACTGATTGAACTTCGGGGTATCGGCTTGAAACGCCCAGCAATCTGAGTCCCGAGCGACTCCAGAACATTCACTGTGACGGGAGAAGTTGTTAATCGAGTTATTTTTGACAGACTAATGCAAAGAATTGCAAGATTTTTCGAATAGAATGCTGAACGAAGCCGACTGATTGAACTTCAGGGTATCGGCTCGAAACGCCGAGCAATCTGAGTCCCGAGCGACTCCAGAACATTCACTGTGATGGGAGAAGTTGTTAATCGAGTTATTTTTGACAGACTAATGCATTGAATTGCAAGATTTTTCGAATGGAATTTTGAACGAAGACGACTGATTGAACTTCAAGGTATCGGCTCGAAACGCACAACAATCTGAGTCCCGACCGACTCCAGAACATTCACTGTGATGAGATAAGTTGTTAATCGAGTTATTTTTGACAGACTAATAATGCAAAGAATTACACGCTTTTTCGAACAGAATGCTGAACGAAGCCGACTGATTGAACTTCGGGGTATCGGCTCGAAACGCCCAGCAATCTGAGTCCCGAGCAACTCCAGAACATTCACTGTGATGGGAGAAGTTTTTAATCGAGTTATTTTTGACAGACTAATGCAAAGAATTACACGGTTTTTCGAACAGAATGCTGAACGAAGCCGACTGATTGAACTTCGGGGTATCGGCTTGAAACGCCCAGCAATCTGAGTCCCGAGCGACTCCAGAACATTCACTGTGACGGGAGAAGTTGTTAATCGAGTTATTTTTGACAGACTAATGCAAAGAATTGCAAGATTTTTCGAATAGAATGCTGAACGAAGCCGACTGATTGAACTTCAGGGTATCGGCTCGAAACGCCGAGCAATCTGAGTCCCGAGCGACTCCAGAACATTCACTGTGATGGGAGAAGTTGTTAATCGAGTTATTTTTGACAGACTAATGCATTGAATTGCAAGATTTTTCGAATGGAATTTTGAACGAAGACGACTGATTGAACTTCAAGGTATCGGCTCGAAACGCACAACAATCTGAGTCCCGACCGACTCCAGAACATTCACTGTGATGAGATAAGTTGTTAATCGAGTTATTTTTGACAGACTAATAATGCAAAGAATTACACGCTTTTTCGAACAGAATGCTGAACGAAGCCGACTGATTGAACTTCGGGGTATCGGCTCGAAACGCCCAGCAATCTGAGTCCCGAGCAACTCCAGAACATTCACTGTGATGGGAGAAGTTTTTAATCGAGTTATTTTTGACAGACTAATGCAAAGAATTACACGGTTTTTCGAACAGAATGCTGAACGAAGCCGACTGATTGAACTTCGGGGTATCGGCTTGAAACGCCCAGCAATCTGAGTCCCGAGCGACTCCAGAACATTCACTGTGACGGGAGAAGTTGTTAATCGAGTTATTTTTGACAGACTAATGCAAAGAATTGCAAGATTTTTCGAATAGAATGCTGAACGAAGCCGACTGATTGAACTTCAGGGTATCGGCTCGAAACGCCGAGCAATCTGAGTCCCGAGCGACTCCAGAACATTCACTGTGATGGGAGAAGTTGTTAATCGAGTTATTTTTGACAGACTAATGCATTGAATTGCAAGATTTTTCGAATGGAATTTTGAACGAAGACGACTGATTGAACTTCAAGGTATCGGCTCGAAACGCACAACAATCTGAGTCCCGACCGACTCCAGAACATTCACTGTGATGAGATAAGTTGTTAATCGAGTTATTTTTGACAGACTAATAATGCAAAGAATTACACGCTTTTTCGAACAGAATGCTGAACGAAGCCGACTGATTGAACTTCGGGGTATCGGCTCGAAACGCCCAGCAATCTGAGTCCCGAGCAACTCCAGAACATTCACTGTGATGGGAGAAGTTTTTAATCGAGTTATTTTTGACAGACTAATGCAAAGAATTGCACGGTTTTTCGAACAGAATGCTGAACGAAGCCGACTGATTGAACTTCGGGGTATCGGCTTGAAACGCCGAGCAATCTGAGTCCCGAGCGACTCCAGAACATTCACTGTGATGGGAGAAGTTGTTAATCGAGTTATTTTTGACAGACTAATGCATTGAATTGCAAGATTTTTCGAATGGAATTTTGAACGAAGACGACTGATTGAACTTCAAGGTATCGGCTCGAAACGCACAACAATCTGAGTCCCGACCGACTCCAGAACATTCACTGTGATGAGATAAGTTGTTAATCGAGTTATTTTTGACAGACTAATAATGCAAAGAATTACACGCTTTTTCGAACAGAATGCTGAACGAAGCCGACTGATTGAACTTCGGGGTATCGGCTCGAAACGCCCAGCAATCTGAGTCCCGAGCAACTCCAGAACATTCACTGTGATGGGAGAAGTTTTTAATCGAGTTATTTTTGACAGACTAATGCAAAGAATTACACGGTTTTTCGAACAGAATGCTGAACGAAGCCGACTGATTGAACTTCGGGGTATCGGCTTGAAACGCCCAGCAATCTGAGTCCCGAGCGACTCCAGAACATTCACTGTGACGGGAGAAGTTGTTAATCGAGTTATTTTTGACAGACTAATAATGCAAAGAATTACACGCTTTTTCGAACAGAATGCTGAACGAAGCCGACTGATTGAACTTCGGGGTATCGGCTCGAAACGCCCAGCAATCTGAGTCCCGAGCAACTCCAGAACATTCACTGTGATGGGAGAAGTTTTTAATCGAGTTATTTTTGACAGACTAATGCAAAGAATTACACGGTTTTTCGAACAGAATGCTGAACGAAGCCGACTGATTGAACTTCGGGGTATCGGCTTGAAACGCCCAGCAATCTGAGTCCCGAGCGACTCCAGAACATTCACTGTGACGGGAGAAGTTGTTAATCGAGTTATTTTTGACAGACTAATGCAAAGAATTGCAAGATTTTTCGAATAGAATGCTGAACGAAGCCGACTGATTGAACTTCAGGGTATCGGCTCGAAACGCCGAGCAATCTGAGTCCCGAGCGACTCCAGAACATTCACTGTGATGGGAGAAGTTGTTAATCGAGTTATTTTTGACAGACTAATGCATTGAATTGCAAGATTTTTCGAATGGAATTTTGAACGAAGACGACTGATTGAACTTCAAGGTATCGGCTCGAAACGCACAACAATCTGAGTCCCGACCGACTCCAGAACATTCACTGTGATGAGATAAGTTGTTAATCGAGTTATTTTTGACAGACTAATAATGCAAAGAATTACACGCTTTTTCGAACAGAATGCTGAACGAAGCCGACTGATTGAACTTCGGGGTATCGGCTCGAAACGCCCAGCAATCTGAGTCCCGAGCAACTCCAGAACATTCACTGTGATGGGAGAAGTTTTTAATCGAGTTATTTTTGACAGACTAATGCAAAGAATTACACGGTTTTTCGAACAGAATGCTGAACGAAGCCGACTGATTGAACTTCGGGGTATCGGCTTGAAACGCCCAGCAATCTGAGTCCCGAGCGACTCCAGAACATTCACTGTGACGGGAGAAGTTGTTAATCGAGTTATTTTTGACAGACTAATGCAAAGAATTGCAAGATTTTTCGAATAGAATGCTGAACGAAGCCGACTGATTGAACTTCAGGGTATCGGCTCGAAACGCCGAGCAATCTGAGTCCCGAGCGACTCCAGAACATTCACTGTGATGGGAGAAGTTGTTAATCGAGTTATTTTTGACAGACTAATGCATTGAATTGCAAGATTTTTCGAATGGAATTTTGAACGAAGACGACTGATTGAACTTCAAGGTATCGGCTCGAAACGCACAACAATCTGAGTCCCGACCGACTCCAGAACATTCACTGTGATGAGATAAGTTGTTAATCGAGTTATTTTTGACAGACTAATAATGCAAAGAATTACACGCTTTTTCGAACAGAATGCTGAACGAAGCCGACTGATTGAACTTCGGGGTATCGGCTCGAAACGCCCAGCAATCTGAGTCCCGAGCAACTCCAGAACATTCAATGTGATGGGAGAAGTTTTTAATCGAGTTATTTTTGACAGACTAATGCAAAGAATTGCACGGTTTTTCGAACAGAATGCTGAACGAAGCCGACTGATTGAACTTCGGGGTATCGGCTTGAAACGCCGAGCAATCTGAGTCCCGAGCGACTCCAGAACATTCACTGTGATGGGAGAAGTTGTTAATCGAGTTATTTTTGACAGACTAATGCATTGAATTGCAAGATTTTTCGAATGGAATTTTGAACGAAGACGACTGATTGAACTTCAAGGTATCGGCTCGAAACGCACAACAATCTGAGTCCCGACCGACTCCAGAACATTCACTGTGATGAGATAAGTTGTTAATCGAGTTATTTTTGACAGACTAATAATGCAAAGAATTACACGCTTTTTCGAACAGAATGCTGAACGAAGCCGACTGATTGAACTTCGGGGTATCGGCTCGAAACGCCCAGCAATCTGAGTCCCGAGCAACTCCAGAACATTCACTGTGATGGGAGAAGTTTTTAATCGAGTTATTTTTGACAGACTAATGCAAAGAATTACACGGTTTTTCGAACAGAATGCTGAACGAAGCCGACTGATTGAACTTCGGGGTATCGGCTTGAAACGCCCAGCAATCTGAGTCCCGAGCGACTCCAGAACATTCACTGTGACGGGAGAAGTTGTTAATCGAGTTATTTTTGACAGACTAATGCAAAGAATTGCAAGATTTTTCGAATAGAATGCTGAACGAAGCCGACTGATTGAACTTCAGGGTATCGGCTCGAAACGCCGAGCAATCTGAGTCCCGAGCGACTCCAGAACATTCACTGTGATGGGAGAAGTTGTTAATCGAGTTATTTTTGACAGACTAATGCATTGAATTGCAAGATTTTTCGAATGGAATTTTGAACGAAGACGACTGATTGAACTTCAAGGTATCGGCTCGAAACGCACAACAATCTGAGTCCCGACCGACTCCAGAACATTCACTGTGATGAGATAAGTTGTTAATCGAGTTATTTTTGACAGACTAATAATGCAAAGAATTACACGCTTTTTCGAACAGAATGCTGAACGAAGCCGACTGATTGAACTTCGGGGTATCGGCTCGAAACGCCCAGCAATCTGAGTCCCGAGCAACTCCAGAACATTCACTGTGATGGGAGAAGTTTTTAATCGAGTTATTTTTGACAGACTAATGCAAAGAATTACACGGTTTTTCGAACAGAATGCTGAACGAAGCCGACTGATTGAACTTCGGGGTATCGGCTTGAAACGCCCAGCAATCTGAGTCCCGAGCGACTCCAGAACATTCACTGTGACGGGAGAAGTTGTTAATCGAGTTATTTTTGACAGACTAATGCAAAGAATTGCAAGATTTTTCGAATAGAATGCTGAACGAAGCCGACTGATTGAACTTCAGGGTATCGGCTCGAAACGCCGAGCAATCTGAGTCCCGAGCGACTCCAGAACATTCACTGTGATGGGAGAAGTTGTTAATCGAGTTATTTTTGACAGACTAATGCATTGAATTGCAAGATTTTTCGAATGGAATTTTGAACGAAGACGACTGATTGAACTTCAAGGTATCGGCTCGAAACGCACAACAATCTGAGTCCCGACCGACTCCAGAACATTCACTGTGATGAGATAAGTTGTTAATCGAGTTATTTTTGACAGACTAATAATGCAAAGAATTACACGCTTTTTCGAACAGAATGCTGAACGAAGCCGACTGATTGAACTTCGGGGTATCGGCTCGAAACGCCCAGCAATCTGAGTCCCGAGCAACTCCAGAACATTCACTGTGATGGGAGAAGTTTTTAATCGAGTTATTTTTGACAGACTAATGCAAAGAATTACACGGTTTTTCGAACAGAATGCTGAACGAAGCCGACTGATTGAACTTCGGGGTATCGGCTTGAAACGCCCAGCAATCTGAGTCCCGAGCGACTCCAGAACATTCACTGTGACGGGAGAAGTTGTTAATCGAGTTATTTTTGACAGACTAATGCAAAGAATTGCAAGATTTTTCGAATAGAATGCTGAACGAAGCCGACTGATTGAACTTCAGGGTATCGGCTCGAAACGCCGAGCAATCTGAGTCCCGAGCGACTCCAGAACATTCACTGTGATGGGAGAAGTTGTTAATCGAGTTATTTTTGACAGACTAATGCATTGAATTGCAAGATTTTTCGAATGGAATTTTGAACGAAGACGACTGATTGAACTTCAAGGTATCGGCTCGAAACGCACAACAATCTGAGTCCCGACCGACTCCAGAACATTCACTGTGATGAGATAAGTTGTTAATCGAGTTATTTTTGACAGACTAATAATGCAAAGAATTACACGCTTTTTCGAACAGAATGCTGAACGAAGCCGACTGATTGAACTTCGGGGTATCGGCTCGAAACGCCCAGCAATCTGAGTCCCGAGCAACTCCAGAACATTCACTGTGATGGGAGAAGTTGTTAATCGAGTTATTTTTGACAGACTAATGCAAAGAATTACACGGTTTTACGAACAGAATGCTGAACGAAGCCGACTGATTGATCTTCGGGATATCGGCTCGAAACGCACAACAATTTGAATCCCGACCGACTCCAGAACATTCTCTGTGATGAGATAAGTTGTAAATCGAGTCATTTTTGACAGACTAATGCAAAGAATTACACGATTTTATGAACATAATGCTGAACGAAGCCGACTGATTGAACTTCAGGGTATCGGCTCGAAACGCCTAGCAATCTGAGTCCCGAGCGATTCCAGAACATTCACTGTGATGGGAGAAGTTGTTAATCGAGTTAGTTTTGACAGACTAATGCATTGAATTGCAAGATTTTTCGAATAGAATCTTGAACGAAGACGACTGATTGAACTTCAAGGTATCGGCTCGAAACGCCCAGCAATCTGAGTCCCGAGCAACTCCAGAACATTCACTGTGATGGGAGAAGTTTTTAATCGAGTTATTTTTGACAGACTAATGCAAAGAATTACACGGTTTTTCGAACAGAATGCTGAACGAAGCCGACTGATTGAACTTCGGGGTATCGGCTTGAAACGCCCAGCAATCTGAGTCCCAAGCGACTCCAGAACATTCACTGAGATGGGAGAAGTTGTTAATTGAGTTATTTTTGACAGACTAATGCAAAGAATTGCAAGATTTTTCGAGTAGAATGTTGAACGAAGCCGACTGATTGAACTACGGGGTATCGACTCGAAACGCCCAGCAATCTGAGTCCCGAGCGACTCCAGAACATTCACTGTGATGGGAGAAGTTGTTAATCGAGTTATTTTTGAGAGACTAATGCATTGAATTGCAAGATTTTTCGAATAGAATCTTGAACGAAGCCGACTGATTGAACTTCGGGGTATTGCCTCGAAACGCACAGCAATCTGAGTCCCGACCGACTCCAGAACATTCACTGTGATGAGATAAGTTGTTAATCGAGTTATTTTTGACAGACTAATGCAAAGAATTACACGCTTTTTCGAACAGAATGCTGAACGAAGCCGACTGATTGAACTTCAGGGTATCGGCTCGAAACGCCTAGCAATCTGAGTCCCGAGCGACTCCAGAACATTCACTGTGATGGGAGAAGTTGTTAATCGAATTATTTTTGACAGACTAATGCATTGAATTGCAAGATTTTTCGAATAGAATCTTGAACGAAGACGACTGATTGAACTTCAAGGTATCGGCTCGAAACGCACAACAATCTGAGTCCCGACCGACTCCAGAACATTCACTGTGATGCGATAAGTTGTTAATCGAGTTATTTTTGACAGACTAATAATGCAAAGAATTACACGCTTTTTCGAACATAATGCTGAACGAAGCCGACTGATTGAACTTCGGGGTATCGGCTCGAAACGCCCAGCAATTTGAGTCCCGAGCAACTCCAGAACATACACTGTGATGGGAGAAGTTTTTAATCGAGTTATTTTTGACAGACTAATGCAAAGAATTACACGGTTTTTCGAACAGAATGCTGAACGAAGCCGACTGATTGAACTTCGGGGTATCGGCTTGAAACGCCCAGCAATCTGAGTCCCGAGCGACTCCAGAACATTCACTGTGATGGGAGAAGTTGTTAATCGAGTTATTTTTGACAGACTAATGCAAAGAATTACACGGTTTTTCGAACAGAATGCTGAACGAAGCCGACTGATTGAACTTCGGGGTATCGGATCGAAACGCCAAGCAATCTGACTCCCGAGCGACTCCAGAACATTCACTGTGATGGGAGAAGTTGTTAATCGAGTTATTTTTGAGAGACTAATGCATTGAATTGCAAGATTTTTCGAATAGAATCTTGAACGAAGCCGACTGATTGAACTTTGGGGTATTGCCTCGAAACGCACAGCAATCTGAGTCCCGACCGACTCCAGAACATTCACTGTGATGAGATAAGTTGTTAATCGAGTTATTTTTGACAGACTAATGCAAAGAATTACACGCTTTTTCGAACAGAATGCTGAACGAAGCCGACTGATTGAACTTCAGGGTATCGGCTCAAAACGCCTAGCAATCTGAGTCCCGAGCGACTCCAGAACATTCACTGTGATGGGAGAAGTTGTTAATCGAGTTATTTTTGACAGACTAATGCATTGAATTGCAATATTTTTCGAATAGAATCTTGAACGAAGACGACTGATTGAACTTCAAGGTATCGGCTCGAAACGCACAACAATCTGAGTCCCGACCGACTCCAGAACATTCACTGTGATGCGATAAGTTGTTAATCGAGTTATTTTTGACAGACTAATAATGCAAAGAATTACACGCTTTTTCGAACAGAATGCTGAACGAAGCCGACTGATTGAACTTCGGGGTATCGGCTCGAAACGCCCAGCAATCTGAGTCCCGAGCAACTCCAGAACATTCACTGTGATGGGAGAAGTTTTTAATCGAGTTATTTTTGACAGACTAATGCAAAGAATTACACGGTTTTTCGAACAGAATGCTGAACGAAGCCGACTGATTGAACTTCGGGGTATCGGCTTGAAAGGCCCAGCAATCTGAGTCCCGAGCGACTCCAGAACATTCACTGTGACGGGAGAAGTTGTTAATCGAGTTATTTTTGACAGACTAATGCAAAGAATTGCAAGATTTTTCGAATAGAATGCTGAACGAAGCCGACTGATTGAACTTCAGGGTATCGGCTCGAAACGCCGAGCAATCTGAGTCCCGAGCGACTCCAGAACATTCACTGTGATGGGAGAAGTTGTTAATCGAGTTATTTTTGACAGACTAATGCATTGAATTGCAAGATTTTTCGAATGGAATTTTGAACGAAGACGACTGATTGAACTTCAAGGTATCGGCTCGAAACGCACAACAATCTGAGTCCCGACCGACTCCAGAACATTCACTGTGATGAGATAAGTTGTTAATCGAGTTATTTTTGACAGACTAATAATGCAAAGAATTACACGCTTTTTCGAACAGAATGCTGAACGAAGCCGACTGATTGAACTTCGGGGTATCGGCTCGAAACGCCCAGCAATCTGAGTCCCGAGCAACTCCAGAACATTCACTGTGATGGGAGAAGTTGTTAATCGAGTTATTTTTGACAGACTAATGCAAAGAATTACACGGTTTTACGAACAGAATGCTGAACGAAGCCGACTGATTGATCTTCGGGATATCGGCTCGAAACGCACAACAATTTGAATCCCGACCGACTCCAGAACATTCTCTGTGATGAGATAAGTTGTAAATCGAGTCATTTTTGACAGACTAATGCAAAGAATTACACGATTTTATGAACATAATGCTGAACGAAGCCGACTGATTGAACTTCAGGGTATCGGCTCGAAACGCCTAGCAATCTGAGTCCCGAGCGATTCCAGAACATTCACTGTGATGGGAGAAGTTGTTAATCGAGTTAGTTTTGACAGACTAATGCATTGAATTGCAAGATTTTTCGAATAGAATCTTGAACGAAGACGACTGATTGAACTTCAAGGTATCGGCTCGAAACGCCCAGCAATCTGAGTCCCGAGCAACTCCAGAACATTCACTGTGATGGGAGAAGTTTTTAATCGAGTTATTTTTGACAGACTAATGCAAAGAATTACACGGTTTTTCGAACAGAATGCTGAACGAAGCCGACTGATTGAACTTCGGGGTATCGGCTTGAAACGCCCAGCAATCTGAGTCCCAAGCGACTCCAGAACATTCACTGAGATGGGAGAAGTTGTTAATTGAGTTATTTTTGACAGACTAATGCAAAGAATTGCAAGATTTTTCGAGTAGAATGTTGAACGAAGCCGACTGATTGAACTACGGGGTATCGACTCGAAACGCCCAGCAATCTGAGTCCCGAGCGACTCCAGAACATTCACTGTGATGGGAGAAGTTGTTAATCGAGTTATTTTTGAGAGACTAATGCATTGAATTGCAAGATTTTTCGAATAGAATCTTGAACGAAGCCGACTGATTGAACTTCGGGGTATTGCCTCGAAACGCACAGCAATCTGAGTCCCGACCGACTCCAGAACATTCACTGTGATGAGATAAGTTGTTAATCGAGTTATTTTTGACAGACTAATGCAAAGAATTACACGCTTTTTCGAACAGAATGCTGAACGAAGCCGACTGATTGAACTTCAGGGTATCGGCTCGAAACGCCTAGCAATCTGAGTCCCGAGCGACTCCAGAACATTCACTGTGATGGGAGAAGTTGTTAATCGAATTATTTTTGACAGACTAATGCATTGAATTGCAAGATTTTTCGAATAGAATCTTGAACGAAGACGACTGATTGAACTTCAAGGTATCGGCTCGAAACGCACAACAATCTGAGTCCCGACCGACTCCAGAACATTCACTGTGATGCGATAAGTTGTTAATCGAGTTATTTTTGACAGACTAATAATGCAAAGAATTACACGCTTTTTCGAACATAATGCTGAACGAAGCCGACTGATTGAACTTCGGGGTATCGGCTCGAAACGCCCAGCAATTTGAGTCCCGAGCAACTCCAGAACATTCACTGTGATGGGAGAAGTTTTTAATCGAGTTATTTTTGACAGACTAATGCAAAGAATTACACGGTTTTTCGAACAGAATGCTGAACGAAGCCGACTGATTGAACTTCGGGGTATCGGCTTGAAACGCCCAGCAATCTGAGTCCCGAGCGACTCCAGAACATTCACTGTGATGGGAGAAGTTGTTAATCGAGTTATTTTTGACAGACTAATGCAAAGAATTACACGGTTTTTCGAACAGAATGCTGAACGAAGCCGACTGATTGAACTTCGGGGTATCGGATCGAAACGCCAAGCAATCTGACTCCCGAGCGACTCCAGAACATTCACTGTGATGGGAGAAGTTGTTAATCGAGTTATTTTTGAGAGACTAATGCATTGAATTGCAAGATTTTTCGAATAGAATCTTGAACGAAGCCGACTGATTGAACTTTGGGGTATTGCCTCGAAACGCACAGCAATCTGAGTCCCGACCGACTCCAGAACATTCACTGTGATGAGATAAGTTGTTAATCGAGTTATTTTTGACAGACTAATGCAAAGAATTACACGCTTTTTCGAACAGAATGCTGAACGAAGCCGACTGATTGAACTTCAGGGTATCGGCTCAAAACGCCTAGCAATCTGAGTCCCGAGCGACTCCAGAACATTCACTGTGATGGGAGAAGTTGTTAATCGAGTTATTTTTGACAGACTAATGCATTGAATTGCAATATTTTTCGAATAGAATCTTGAACGAAGACGACTGATTGAACTTCAAGGTATCGGCTCGAAACGCACAACAATCTGAGTCCCGACCGACTCCAGAACATTCACTGTGATGCGATAAGTTGTTAATCGAGTTATTTTTGACAGACTAATAATGCAAAGAATTACACGCTTTTTCGAACAGAATGCTGAACGAAGCCGACTGATTGAACTTCGGGGTATCGGCTCGAAACGCCCAGCAATCTGAGTCCCGAGCAACTCCAGAACATTCACTGTGATGGGAGAAGTTTTTAATCGAGTTATTTTTGACAGACTAATGCAAAGAATTACACGGTTTTTCGAACAGAATGCTGAACGAAGCCGACTGATTGAACTTCGGGGTATCGGCTTGAAACGCCCAGCAATCTGAGTCCCGAGCGACTCCAGAACATTCACTGTGACGGGAGAAGTTGTTAATCGAGTTATTTTTGACAGACTAATGCAAAGAATTGCAAGATTTTTCGAATAGAATGCTGAACGAAGCCGACTGATTGAACTTCAGGGTATCGGCTCGAAACGCCGAGCAATCTGAGTCCCGAGCGACTCCAGAACATTCACTGTGATGGGAGAAGTTGTTAATCGAGTTATTTTTGACAGACTAATGCATTGAATTGCAAGATTTTTCGAATGGAATTTTGAACGAAGACGACTGATTGAACTTCAAGGTATCGGCTCGAAACGCACAACAATCTGAGTCCCGACCGACTCCAGAACATTCACTGTGATGAGATAAGTTGTTAATCGAGTTATTTTTGACAGACTAATAATGCAAAGAATTACACGCTTTTTCGAACAGAATGCTGAACGAAGCCGACTGATTGAACTTCGGGGTATCGGCTCGAAACGCCCAGCAATCTGAGTCCCGAGCAACTCCAGAACATTCACTGTGATGGGAGAAGTTGTTAATCGAGTTATTTTTGACAGACTAATGCAAAGAATTACACGGTTTTACGAACAGAATGCTGAACGAAGCCGACTGATTGATCTTCGGGATATCGGCTCGAAACGCACAACAATTTGAATCCCGACCGACTCCAGAACATTCTCTGTGATGAGATAAGTTGTAAATCGAGTCATTTTTGACAGACTAATGCAAAGAATTACACGATTTTATGAACATAATGCTGAACGAAGCCGACTGATTGAACTTCAGGGTATCGGCTCGAAACGCCTAGCAATCTGAGTCCCGAGCGATTCCAGAACATTCACTGTGATGGGAGAAGTTGTTAATCGAGTTAGTTTTGACAGACTAATGCATTGAATTGCAAGATTTTTCGAATAGAATCTTGAACGAAGACGACTGATTGAACTTCAAGGTATCGGCTCGAAACGCCCAGCAATCTGAGTCCCGAGCAACTCCAGAACATTCACTGTGATGGGAGAAGTTTTTAATCGAGTTATTTTTGACAGACTAATGCAAAGAATTACACGGTTTTTCGAACAGAATGCTGAACGAAGCCGACTGATTGAACTTCGGGGTATCGGCTTGAAACGCCCAGCAATCTGAGTCCCAAGCGACTCCAGAACATTCACTGAGATGGGAGAAGTTGTTAATTGAGTTATTTTTGACAGACTAATGCAAAGAATTGCAAGATTTTTCGAGTAGAATGTTGAACGAAGCCGACTGATTGAACTACGGGGTATCGACTCGAAACGCCCAGCAATCTGAGTCCCGAGCGACTCCAGAACATTCACTGTGATGGGAGAAGTTGTTAATCGAGTTATTTTTGAGAGACTAATGCATTGAATTGCAAGATTTTTCGAATAGAATCTTGAACGAAGCCGACTGATTGAACTTCGGGGTATTGCCTCGAAACGCACAGCAATCTGAGTCCCGACCGACTCCAGAACATTCACTGTGATGAGATAAGTTGTTAATCGAGTTATTTTTGACAGACTAATGCAAAGAATTACACGCTTTTTCGAACAGAATGCTGAACGAAGCCGACTGATTGAACTTCAGGGTATCGGCTCGAAACGCCTAGCAATCTGAGTCCCGAGCGACTCCAGAACATTCACTGTGATGGGAGAAGTTGTTAATCGAATTATTTTTGACAGACTAATGCATTGAATTGCAAGATTTTTCGAATAGAATCTTGAACGAAGACGACTGATTGAACTTCAAGGTATCGGCTCGAAACGCACAACAATCTGAGTCCCGACCGACTCCAGAACATTCACTGTGATGCGATAAGTTGTTAATCGAGTTATTTTTGACAGACTAATAATGCAAAGAATTACACGCTTTTTCGAACATAATGCTGAACGAAGCCGACTGATTGAACTTCGGGGTATCGGCTCGAAACGCCCAGCAATTTGAGTCCCGAGCAACTCCAGAACATTCACTGTGATGGGAGAAGTTTTTAATCGAGTTATTTTTGACAGACTAATGCAAAGAATTACACGGTTTTTCGAACAGAATGCTGAACGAAGCCGACTGATTGAACTTCGGGGTATCGGCTTGAAACGCCCAGCAATCTGAGTCCCGAGCGACTCCAGAACATTCACTGTGATGGGAGAAGTTGTTAATCGAGTTATTTTTGACAGACTAATGCAAAGAATTACACGGTTTTTCGAACAGAATGCTGAACGAAGCCGACTGATTGAACTTCGGGGTATCGGATCGAAACGCCAAGCAATCTGACTCCCGAGCGACTCCAGAACATTCACTGTGATGGGAGAAGTTGTTAATCGAGTTATTTTTGAGAGACTAATGCATTGAATTGCAAGATTTTTCGAATAGAATCTTGAACGAAGCCGACTGATTGAACTTTGGGGTATTGCCTCGAAACGCACAGCAATCTGAGTCCCGACCGACTCCAGAACATTCACTGTGATGAGATAAGTTGTTAATCGAGTTATTTTTGACAGACTAATGCAAAGAATTACACGCTTTTTCGAACAGAATGCTGAACGAAGCCGACTGATTGAACTTCAGGGTATCGGCTCAAAACGCCTAGCAATCTGAGTCCCGAGCGACTCCAGAACATTCACTGTGATGGGAGAAGTTGTTAATCGAGTTATTTTTGACAGACTAATGCATTGAATTGCAATATTTTTCGAATAGAATCTTGAACGAAGACGACTGATTGAACTTCAAGGTATCGGCTCGAAACGCACAACAATCTGAGTCCCGACCGACTCCAGAACATTCACTGTGATGCGATAAGTTGTTAATCGAGTTATTTTTGACAGACTAATAATGCAAAGAATTACACGCTTTTTCGAACAGAATGCTGAACGAAGCCGACTGATTGAACTTCGGGGTATCGGCTCGAAACGCCCAGCAATCTGAGTCCCGAGCAACTCCAGAACATTCACTGTGATGGGAGAAGTTTTTAATCGAGTTATTTTTGACAGACTAATGCAAAGAATTACACGGTTTTTCGAACAGAATGCTGAACGAAGCCGACTGATTGAACTTCGGGGTATCGGCTTGAAACGCCCAGCAATCTGAGTCCCGAGCGACTCCAGAACATTCACTGTGACGGGAGAAGTTGTTAATCGAGTTATTTTTGACAGACTAATGCAAAGAATTGCAAGATTTTTCGAATAGAATGCTGAACGAAGCCGACTGATTGAACTTCAGGGTATCGGCTCGAAACGCCGAGCAATCTGAGTCCCGAGCGACTCCAGAACATTCACTGTGATGGGAGAAGTTGTTAATCGAGTTATTTTTGACAGACTAATGCATTGAATTGCAAGATTTTTCGAATGGAATTTTGAACGAAGACGACTGATTGAACTTCAAGGTATCGGCTCGAAACGCACAACAATCTGAGTCCCGACCGACTCCAGAACATTCACTGTGATGAGATAAGTTGTTAATCGAGTTATTTTTGACAGACTAATAATGCAAAGAATTACACGCTTTTTCGAACAGAATGCTGAACGAAGCCGACTGATTGAACTTCGGGGTATCGGCTCGAAACGCCCAGCAATCTGAATCCCGAGCAACTCCAGAACATTCACTGTGATGGGAGAAGTTGTTAATCGAGTTATTTTTGACAGACTAATGCAAAGAATTACACGGTTTTACGAACAGAATGCTGAACGAAGCCGACTGATTGATCTTCGGGATATCGGCTCGAAACGCACAACAATTTGAATCCCGACCGACTCCAGAACATTCTCTGTGATGAGATAAGTTGTAAATCGAGTCATTTTTGACAGACTAATGCAAAGAATTACACGATTTTATGAACATAATGCTGAACGAAGCCGACTGATTGAACTTCAGGGTATCGGCTCGAAACGCCTAGCAATCTGAGTCCCGAGCGATTCCAGAACATTCACTGTGATGGGAGAAGTTGTTAATCGAGTTAGTTTTGACAGACTAATGCATTGAATTGCAAGATTTTTCGAATAGAATCTTGAACGAAGACGACTGATTGAACTTCAAGGTATCGGCTCGAAACGCCCAGCAATCTGAGTCCCGAGCAACTCCAGAACATTCACTGTGATGGGAGAAGTTTTTAATCGAGTTATTTTTGACAGACTAATGCAAAGAATTACACGGTTTTTCGAACAGAATGCTGAACGAAGCCGACTGATTGAACTTCGGGGTATCGGCTTGAAACGCCCAGCAATCTGAGTCCCAAGCGACTCCAGAACATTCACTGAGATGGGAGAAGTTGTTAATTGAGTTATTTTTGACAGACTAATGCAAAGAATTGCAAGATTTTTCGAGTAGAATGTTGAACGAAGCCGACTGATTGAACTACGGGGTATCGACTCGAAACGCCCAGCAATCTGAGTCCCGAGCGACTCCAGAACATTCACTGTGATGGGAGAAGTTGTTAATCGAGTTATTTTTGAGAGACTAATGCATTGAATTGCAAGATTTTTCGAATAGAATCTTGAACGAAGCCGACTGATTGAACTTCGGGGTATTGCCTCGAAACGCACAGCAATCTGAGTCCCGACCGACTCCAGAACATTCACTGTGATGAGATAAGTTGTTAATCGAGTTATTTTTGACAGACTAATGCAAAGAATTACACGCTTTTTCGAACAGAATGCTGAACGAAGCCGACTGATTGAACTTCAGGGTATCGGCTCGAAACGCCTAGCAATCTGAGTCCCGAGCGACTCCAGAACATTCACTGTGATGGGAGAAGTTGTTAATCGAGTTATTTTTGACAGACTAATGCATTGAATTGCAAGATTTTTCGAATAGAATCTTGAACGAAGACGACTGATTGAACTTCAAGGTATCGGCTCGAAACGCACAACAATCTGAGTCCCGACCGACTCCAGAACATTCACTGTGATGCGATAAGTTGTTAATCGAGTTATTTTTGACAGACTAATAATGCAAAGAATTACACGCTTTTTCGAACATAATGCTGAACGAAGCCGACTGATTGAACTTCGGGGTATCGGCTCGAAACGCCCAGCAATTTGAGTCCCGAGCAACTCCAGAACATTCACTGTGATGGGAGAAGTTTTTAATCGAGTTATTTTTGACAGACTAATGCAAAGAATTACACGGTTTTTCGAACAGAATGCTGAACGAAGCCGACTGATTGAACTTCGGGGTATCGGCTTGAAACGCCCAGCAATCTGAGTCCCGAGCGACTCCAGAACATTCACTGTGATGGGAGAAGTTGTTAATCGAGTTATTTTTGACAGACTAATGCAAAGAATTACACGGTTTTTCGAACAGAATGCTGAACGAAGCCGACTGATTGAACTTCGGGGTATCGGATCGAAACGCCAAGCAATCTGACTCCCGAGCGACTCCAGAACATTCACTGTGATGGGAGAAGTTGTTAATCGAGTTATTTTTGAGAGACTAATGCATTGAATTGCAAGATTTTTCGAATAGAATCTTGAACGAAGCCGACTGATTGAACTTTGGGGTATTGCCTCGAAACGCACAGCAATCTGAGTCCCGACCGACTCCAGAACATTCACTGTGATGAGATAAGTTGTTAATCGAGTTATTTTTGACAGACTAATGCAAAGAATTACACGCTTTTTCGAACAGAATGCTGAACGAAGCCGACTGATTGAACTTCAGGGTATCGGCTCAAAACGCCTAGCAATCTGAGTCCCGAGCGACTCCAGAACATTCACTGTGATGGGAGAAGTTGTTAATCGAGTTATTTTTGACAGACTAATGCATTGAATTGCAATATTTTTCGAATAGAATCTTGAACGAAGACGACTGATTGAACTTCAAGGTATCGGCTCGAAACGCACAACAATCTGAGTCCCGACCGACTCCAGAACATTCACTGTGATGCGATAAGTTGTTAATCGAGTTATTTTTGACAGACTAATAATGCAAAGAATTACACGCTTTTTCGAACAGAATGCTGAACGAAGCCGACTGATTGAACTTCGGGGTATCGGCTCGAAACGCCCAGCAATCTGAGTCCCGAGCAACTCCAGAACATTCACTGTGATGGGAGAAGTTTTTAATCGAGTTATTTTTGACAGACTAATGCAAAGAATTACACGGTTTTTCGAACAGAATGCTAAACGAAGCCGACTGATTGAACTTCGGGGTATCGGCTTGAAACGCCCAGCAATCTGAGTCCCGAGCGACTCCAGAACATTCACTGTGATGGGAGAAGTTGTTAATCGAGTTATTTTTGACAGACTAATGCAAAGAATTACACGGTTTTTCGAACAGAATGCTGAACGAAGCCGACTGATTGAACTTCGGGGTATCGGATCGAAACGCCAAGCAATCTGACTCCCGAGCGACTCCAGAACATTCACTGTGATGGGAGAAGTTGTTAATCGAGTTATTTTTGAGAGACTAATGCATTGAATTGCAAGATTTTTCGAATAGAATCTTGAACGAAGCCGACTGATTGAACTTCGGGGTATTGCCTCGAAACGCACAGCAATCTGAGTCCCGACCGACTCCAGAACATTCACTGTGATGAGATAAGTTGTTAATCGAGTTATTTTTGACAGACTAATGCAAATAATTACACGCTTTTTCGAACAGAATGCTGAACGAAGCCGACTGATTGAACTTCAGGGTATCGGCTCGAAACGCCTAGCAATCTGAGTCCCGAGCGACTCCAGAACATTCACTGTGATGGGAGAAGTTGTTAATCGAGTTATTTTTGACAGACTAATGCATTGAATTTCAATATTTTTCGAATAGAATCTTGAACGAAGACGACTGATTGAACTTCAAGGTATCGGCTCGAAACGCACAACAATCTGAGTCCCGACCGACTCCAGAACATTCACTGTGATGCGATAAGTTGTTAATCGAGTTATTTTTGACAGACTAATAATGCAAAGAATTACACGCTTTTTCGAACAGAATGCTGAACGAAGCCGACTGATTGAACTTCGGGGTATCGGCTCGAAACGCCCAGCAATCTGAGTCCCGAGCAACTCCAGAACATTCACTGTGATGGGAGAAGTTTTTAATCGAGTTATTTTTGACAGACTAATGCAAAGAATTACACGATTTTTCGAACAGAATGCTGAACGAAGCCGACTGATTGAACTTCGGGGTATCGGCTAGAAACGCCCAGCAATCTGAGTCCCAAGCGACTCCAGAACATTCACTGAGATGGGAGAAGTTGTTAATTGAGTTATTTTTGACAGACTAATGCAAAGAATTGCAAGATTTTTCGAGTAGAATGTTGAACGAAGCCGACTGATTGAACTACGGGGTATCGACTCGAAACGCCCAGCAATCTGAGTCCCGAGCGACTCCAGAACATTCACTGTGATGGGAGAAGTTGTTAATCGAGTTATTTTTGAGAGACTAATGCATTGAATTGCAAGATTTTTCGAATAGAATCTTGAACGAAGCCGACTGATTGAACTTCGGGGTATTGCCTCGAAACGCACAGCAATCTGAGTCCCGACCGACTCCAGAACATTCACTGTGATGAGATAAGTTGTTAATCAAGTTATTTTTGACAGACTAATGCAAAGAATTACACGCTTTTTCGAACAGAATGCTGAACGAAGCCGACTGATTGAACTTCAGGGTATCGGCTCGAAACGCCCAGCAATCTGAGTCCCAAGCGACTCCAGAACATTCACTGAGATGGGAGAAGTTGTTAATTGAGTTATTTTTGACAGACTAATGCAAAGAATTGCAAGATTTTTCGAGTAGAATGTTGAACGAAGCCGACTGATTGAACTACGGGGTATCGACTCGAAACGCCCAGCAATCTGAGTCCCGAGCGACTCCAGAACATTCACTGTGATGGGAGAAGTTGTTAATCGAGTTATTTTTGAGAGACTAATGCATTGAATTGCAAGATTTTTCGAATAGAATCTTGAACGAAGCCGACTGATTGAACTTCGGGGTATTGCCTCGAAACGCACAGCAATCTGAGTCCCGACCGACTCCAGAACATTCACTGTGATGAGATAAGTTGTTAATCAAGTTATTTTTGACAGACTAATGCAAAGAATTACACGCTTTTTCGAACAGAATGCTGAACGAAGCCGACTGATTGAACTTCAGGGTATCGGCTCGAAACGCCCAGCAATCTGAGTCCCAAGCGACTCCAGAACATTCACTGAGATGGGAGAAGTTGTTAATTGAGTTATTTTTGACAGACTAATGCAAAGAATTGCAAGATTTTTCGAGTAGAATGTTGAACGAAGCCGACTGATTGAACTACGGGGTATCGACTCGAAACGCCCAGCAATCTGAGTCCCGAGCGACTCCAGAACATTCACTGTGATGGGAGAAGTTGTTAATCGAGTTATTTTTGAGAGACTAATGCATTGAATTGCAAGATTTTTCGAATAGAATCTTGAACGAAGCCGACTGATTGAACTTCGGGGTATTGCCTCGAAACGCACAGCAATCTGAGTCCCGACCGACTCCAGAACATTCACTGTGATGCGATAAGTTGTTAATCGAGTTATTTTTGACAGACTAATAATGCAAAGAATTACACGCTTTTTCGAACAGAATGCTGAACGAAGCCGACTGATTGAACTTCGGGGTATCGGCTCGAAACGCCCAGCAATCTGAGTCCCGAGCAACTCCAGAACATTCACTGTGATGGGAGAAGTTTTTAATCGAGTTATTTTTGACAGACTAATGCAAAGAATTACACGGTTTTTCGAACAGAATGCTAAACGAAGCCGACTGATTGAACTTCGGGGTATCGGCTTGAAACGCCCAGCAATCTGAGTCCCGAGCGACTCCAGAACATTCACTGTGATGGGAGAAGTTGTTAATCGAGTTATTTTTGACAGACTAATGCAAAGAATTACACGGTTTTTCGAACAGAATGCTGAACGAAGCCGACTGATTGAACTTCGGGGTATCGGATCGAAACGCCAAGCAATCTGACTCCCGAGCGACTCCAGAACATTCACTGTGATGGGAGAAGTTGTTAATCGAGTTATTTTTGAGAGACTAATGCATTGAATTGCAAGATTTTTCGAATAGAATCTTGAACGAAGCCGACTGATTGAACTTCGGGGTATTGCCTCGAAACGCACAGCAATCTGAGTCCCGACCGACTCCAGAACATTCACTGTGATGAGATAAGTTGTTAATCGAGTTATTTTTGACAGACTAATGCAAAGAATTACACGCTTTTTCGAACAGAATGCTGAACGAAGCCGACTGATTGAACTTCAGGGTATCGGCTCGAAACGCCTAGCAATCTGAGTCCCGAGCGACTCCAGAACATTCACTGTGATGGGAGAAGTTGTTAATCGAGTTATTTTTGACAGACTAATGCATTGAATTGCAAGATTTTTCGAATAGAATCTTGAACGAAGACGACTGATTGAACTTCAAGGTATCGGCTCGAAACGCACAACAATCTGAGTCCCGACCGACTCCAGAACATTCACTGTGATGCGATAAGTTGTTAATCGAGTTATTTTTGACAGACTAATAATGCAAAGAATTACACGCTTTTTCGAACATAATGCTGAACGAAGCCGACTGATTGAACTTCGGGGTATCGGCTCGAAACGCCCAGCAATTTGAGTCCCGAGCAACTCCAGAACATTCACTGTGATGGGAGAAGTTTTTAATCGAGTTATTTTTGACAGACTAATGCAAAGAATTACACGGTTTTTCGAACAGAATGCTGAACGAAGCCGACTGATTGAACTTCGGGGTATCGGCTTGAAACGCCCAGCAATCTGAGTCCCGAGCGACTCCAGAACATTCACTGTGATGGGAGAAGTTGTTAATCGAGTTATTTTTGACAGACTAATGCAAAGAATTACACGGTTTTACGAACAGAATGCTGAACGAAGCCGACTGATTGATCTTCGGGATATCGGCTCGAAACGCACAACAATTTGAATCCCGACCGACTCCAGAACATTCTCTGTGATGAGATAAGTTGTAAATCGAGTCATTTTTGACAGACTAATGCAAAGAATTACACGATTTTATGAACATAATGCTGAACGAAGCCGACTGATTGAACTTCAGGGTATCGGCTCGAAACGCCTAGCAATCTGAGTCCCGAGCGATTCCAGAACATTCACTGTGATGGGAGAAGTTGTTAATCGAGTTAGTTTTGACAGACTAATGCATTGAATTGCAAGATTTTTCGAATAGAATCTTGAACGAAGACGACTGATTGAACTTCAAGGTATCGGCTCGAAACGCCCAGCAATCTGAGTCCCGAGCAACTCCAGAACATTCACTGTGATGGGAGAAGTTTTTAATCGAGTTATTTTTGACAGACTAATGCAAAGAATTACACGGTTTTTCGAACAGAATGCTGAACGAAGCCGACTGATTGAACTTCGGGGTATCGGCTTGAAACGCCCAGCAATCTGAGTCCCAAGCGACTCCAGAACATTCACTGAGATGGGAGAAGTTGTTAATTGAGTTATTTTTGACAGACTAATGCAAAGAATTGCAAGATTTTTCGAGTAGAATGTTGAACGAAGCCGACTGATTGAACTACGGGGTATCGACTCGAAACGCCCAGCAATCTGAGTCCCGAGCGACTCCAGAACATTCACTGTGATGGGAGAAGTTGTTAATCGAGTTATTTTTGAGAGACTAATGCATTGAATTGCAAGATTTTTCGAATAGAATCTTGAACGAAGCCGACTGATTGAACTTCGGGGTATTGCCTCGAAACGCACAGCAATCTGAGTCCCGACCGACTCCAGAACATTCACTGTGATGAGATAAGTTGTTAATCGAGTTATTTTTGACAGACTAATGCAAAGAATTACACGCTTTTTCGAACAGAATGCTGAACGAAGCCGACTGATTGAACTTCAGGGTATCGGCTCGAAACGCCTAGCAATCTGAGTCCCGAGCGACTCCAGAACATTCACTGTGATGGGAGAAGTTGTTAATCGAGTTATTTTTGACAGACTAATGCATTGAATTGCAAGATTTTTCGAATAGAATCTTGAACGAAGACGACTGATTGAACTTCAAGGTATCGGCTCGAAACGCACAACAATCTGAGTCCCGACCGACTCCAGAACATTCACTGTGATGCGATAAGTTGTTAATCGAGTTATTTTTGACAGACTAATAATGCAAAGAATTACACGCTTTTTCGAACATAATGCTGAACGAAGCCGACTGATTGAACTTCGGGGTATCGGCTCGAAACGCCCAGCAATTTGAGTCCCGAGCAACTCCAGAACATTCACTGTGATGGGAGAAGTTTTTAATCGAGTTATTTTTGACAGACTAATGCAAAGAATTACACGGTTTTTCGAACAGAATGCTGAACGAAGACGACTGATTGAACTTCAAGGTATCGGCTCGAAACGCACAACAATCTGAGTCCCGACCGACTCCAGAACATTCACTGTGATGCGATAAGTTGTTAATCGAGTTATTTTTGACAGACTAATAATGCAAAGAATTACACGCTTTTTCGAACAGAATGCTGAACGAAGCCGACTGATTGAACTTCGGGGTATCGGCTCGAAACGCCCAGCAATCTGAGTCCCGAGCAACTCCAGAACATTCACTGTGATGGGAGAAGTTTTTAATCGAGTTATTTTTGACAGACTAATGCAAAGAATTACACGGTTTTTCGAACAGAATGCTGAACGAAGCCGACTGATTGAACTTCGGGGTATCGGCTTGAAACGCCCAGCAATCTGAGTCCCGAGCGACTCCAGAACATTCACTGTGACGGGAGAAGTTGTTAATCGAGTTATTTTTGACAGACTAATGCAAAGAATTGCAAGATTTTTCGAATAGAATGCTGAACGAAGCCGACTGATTGAACTTCAGGGTATCGGCTCGAAACGCCGAGCAATCTGAGTCCCGAGCGACTCCAGAACATTCACTGTGATGGGAGAAGTTGTTAATCGATTTATTTTTGACAGACTAATGCATTGAATTGCAAGATTTTTCGAATGGAATTTTGAACGAAGACGACTGATTGAACTTCAAGGTATCGGCTCGAAACGCACAACAATCTGAGTCCCGACCGACTCCAGAACATTCACTGTGATGAGATAAGTTGTTAATCGAGTTATTTTTGACAGACTAATAATGCAAAGAATTACACGCTTTTTCGAACAGAATGCTGAACGAAGCCGACTGATTGAACTTCGGGGTATCGGCTCGAAACGCCCAGCAATCTGAATCCCGAGCAACTCCAGAACATTCACTGTGATGGGAGAAGTTGTTAATCGAGTTATTTTTGACAGACTAATGCAAAGAATTACACGGTTTTACGAACAGAATGCTGAACGAAGCCGACTGATTGATCTTCGGGATATCGGCTCGAAACGCACAACAATTTGAATCCCGACCGACTCCAGAACATTCTCTGTGATGAGATAAGTTGTAAATCGAGTCATTTTTGACAGACTAATGCAAAGAATTACACGATTTTATGAACATAATGCTGAACGAAGCCGACTGATTGAACTTCAGGGTATCGGCTCGAAACGCCTAGCAATCTGAGTCCCGAGCGATTCCAGAACATTCACTGTGATGGGAGAAGTTGTTAATCGAGTTAGTTTTGACAGACTAATGCATTGAATTGCAAGATTTTTCGAATAGAATCTTGAACGAAGACGACTGATTGAACTTCAAGGTATCGGCTCGAAACGCCCAGCAATCTGAGTCCCGAGCAACTCCAGAACATTCACTGTGATGGGAGAAGTTTTTAATCGAGTTATTTTTGACAGACTAATGCAAAGAATTACACGGTTTTTCGAACAGAATGCTGAACGAAGCCGACTGATTGAACTTCGGGGTATCGGCTTGAAACGCCCAGCAATCTGAGTCCCAAGCGACTCCAGAACATTCACTGAGATGGGAGAAGTTGTTAATTGAGTTATTTTTGACAGACTAATGCAAAGAATTGCAAGATTTTTCGAGTAGAATGTTGAACGAAGCCGACTGATTGAACTACGGGGTATCGACTCGAAACGCCCAGCAATCTGAGTCCCGAGCGACTCCAGAACATTCACTGTGATGGGAGAAGTTGTTAATCGAGTTATTTTTGAGAGACTAATGCATTGAATTGCAAGATTTTTCGAATAGAATCTTGAACGAAGCCGACTGATTGAACTTCGGGGTATTGCCTCGAAACGCACAGCAATCTGAGTCCCGACCGACTCCAGAACATTCACTGTGATGAGATAAGTTGTTAATCGAGTTATTTTTGACAGACTAATGCAAAGAATTACACGCTTTTTCGAACAGAATGCTGAACGAAGCCGACTGATTGAACTTCAGGGTATCGGCTCGAAACGCCTAGCAATCTGAGTCCCGAGCGACTCCAGAACATTCACTGTGATGGGAGAAGTTGTTAATCGAGTTATTTTTGACAGACTAATGCATTGAATTGCAAGATTTTTCGAATAGAATCTTGAACGAAGACGACTGATTGAACTTCAAGGTATCGGCTCGAAACGCACAACAATCTGAGTCCCGACCGACTCCAGAACATTCACTGTGATGCGATAAGTTGTTAATCGAGTTATTTTTGACAGACTAATAATGCAAAGAATTACACGCTTTTTCGAACATAATGCTGAACGAAGCCGACTGATTGAACTTCGGGGTATCGGCTCGAAACGCCCAGCAATTTGAGTCCCGAGCAACTCCAGAACATTCACTGTGATGGGAGAAGTTTTTAATCGAGTTATTTTTGACAGACTAATGCAAAGAATTACACGGTTTTTCGAACAGAATGCTGAACGAAGCCGACTGATTGAACTTCGGGGTATCGGCTTGAAACGCCCAGCAATCTGAGTCCCGAGCGACTCCAGAACATTCACTGTGATGGGAGAAGTTGTTAATCGAGTTATTTTTGACAGACTAATGCAAAGAATTACACGGTTTTTCGAACAGAATGCTGAACGAAGCCGACTGATTGAACTTCGGGGTATCGGATCGAAACGCCAAGCAATCTGACTCCCGAGCGACTCCAGAACATTCACTGTGATGGGAGAAGTTGTTAATCGAGTTATTTTTGAGAGACTAATGCATTGAATTGCAAGATTTTTCGAATAGAATCTTGAACGAAGCCGACTGATTGAACTTTGGGGTATTGCCTCGAAACGCACAGCAATCTGAGTCCCGACCGACTCCAGAACATTCACTGTGATGAGATAAGTTGTTAATCGAGTTATTTTTGACAGACTAATGCAAAGAATTACACGCTTTTTCGAACAGAATGCTGAACGAAGCCGACTGATTGAACTTCAGGGTATCGGCTCAAAACGCCTAGCAATCTGAGTCCCGAGCGACTCCAGAACATTCACTGTGATGGGAGAAGTTGTTAATCGAGTTATTTTTGACAGACTAATGCATTGAATTGCAATATTTTTCGAATAGAATCTTGAACGAAGACGACTGATTGAACTTCAAGGTATCGGCTCGAAACGCACAACAATCTGAGTCCCGACCGACTCCAGAACATTCACTGTGATGCGATAAGTTGTTAATCGAGTTATTTTTGACAGACTAATAATGCAAAGAATTACACGCTTTTTCGAACAGAATGCTGAACGAAGCCGACTGATTGAACTTCGGGGTATCGGCTCGAAACGCCCAGCAATCTGAGTCCCGAGCAACTCCAGAACATTCACTGTGATGGGAGAAGTTTTTAATCGAGTTATTTTTGACAGACTAATGCAAAGAATTACACGGTTTTTCGAACAGAATGCTAAACGAAGCCGACTGATTGAACTTCGGGGTATCGGCTTGAAACGCCCAGCAATCTGAGTCCCGAGCGACTCCAGAACATTCACTGTGATGGGAGAAGTTGTTAATCGAGTTATTTTTGACAGACTAATGCAAAGAATTACACGGTTTTTCGAACAGAATGCTGAACGAAGCCGACTGATTGAACTTCGGGGTATCGGATCGAAACGCCAAGCAATCTGACTCCCGAGCGACTCCAGAACATTCACTGTGATGGGAGAAGTTGTTAATCGAGTTATTTTTGAGAGACTAATGCATTGAATTGCAAGATTTTTCGAATAGAATCTTGAACGAAGCCGACTGATTGAACTTCGGGGTATTGCCTCGAAACGCACAGCAATCTGAGTCCCGACCGACTCCAGAACATTCACTGTGATGAGATAAGTTGTTAATCGAGTTATTTTTGACAGACTAATGCAAAGAATTACACGCTTTTTCGAACAGAATGCTGAACGAAGCCGACTGATTGAACTTCAGGGTATCGGCTCGAAACGCCTAGCAATCTGAGTCCCGAGCGACTCCAGAACATTCACTGTGATGGGAGAAGTTGTTAATCGAGTTATTTTTGACAGACTAATGCATTGAATTTCAATATTTTTCGAATAGAATCTTGAACGAAGACGACTGATTGAACTTCAAGGTATCGGCTCGAAACGCACAACAATCTGAGTCCCGACCGACTCCAGAACATTCACTGTGATGCGATAAGTTGTTAATCGAGTTATTTTTGACAGACTAATAATGCAAAGAATTACACGCTTTTTCGAACAGAATGCTGAACGAAGCCGACTGATTGAACTTCGGGGTATCGGCTCGAAACGCCCAGCAATCTGAGTCCCGAGCAACTCCAGAACATTCACTGTGATGGGAGAAGTTTTTAATCGAGTTATTTTTGACAGACTAATGCAAAGAATTACACGATTTTTCGAACAGAATGCTGAACGAAGCCGACTGATTGAACTTCGGGGTATCGGCTAGAAACGCCCAGCAATCTGAGTCCCAAGCGACTCCAGAACATTCACTGAGATGGGAGAAGTTGTTAATTGAGTTATTTTTGACAGACTAATGCAAAGAATTGCAAGATTTTTCGAGTAGAATGTTGAACGAAGCCGACTGATTGAACTACGGGGTATCGACTCGAAACGCCCAGCAATCTGAGTCCCGAGCGACTCCAGAACATTCACTGTGATGGGAGAAGTTGTTAATCGAGTTATTTTTGAGAGACTAATGCATTGAATTGCAAGATTTTTCGAATAGAATCTTGAACGAAGCCGACTGATTGAACTTCGGGGTATTGCCTCGAAACGCACAGCAATCTGAGTCCCGACCGACTCCAGAACATTCACTGTGATGAGATAAGTTGTTAATCAAGTTATTTTTGACAGACTAATGCAAAGAATTACACGCTTTTTCGAACAGAATGCTGAACGAAGCCGACTGATTGAACTTCGGGTATCGGCTCGAAACGCCCAGCAATCTGAGTCCCAAGCGACTCCAGAACATTCACTGAGATGGGAGAAGTTGTTAATTGAGTTATTTTTGACAGACTAATGCAAAGAATTGCAAGATTTTTCGAGTAGAATGTTGAACGAAGCCGACTGATTGAACTACGGGGTATCGACTCGAAACGCCCAGCAATCTGAGTCCCGAGCGACTCCAGAACATTCACTGTGATGGGAGAAGTTGTTAATCGAGTTATTTTTGAGAGACTAATGCATTGAATTGCAAGATTTTTCGAATAGAATCTTGAACGAAGCCGACTGATTGAACTTCGGGGTATTGCCTCGAAACGCACAGCAATCTGAGTCCCGACCGACTCCAGAACATTCACTGTGATGAGATAAGTTGTTAATCGAGTTATTTTTGACAGACTAATGCAAAGAATTACATGCTTTTTCGAACAGAATGCTGAACGAAGCCGACTGATTGAACTTCAGGGTATCGGCTCGAAACGCCTAGCAATCTGAGTCCCGAGCGACTCCAGAACATTCACTGTGATGGGAGAAGTTGTTAATCGAGTTATTTTTGACAGACTAATGCATTGAATTGCAAGATTTTTCGAATAGAATCTTGAACGAAGACGACTGATTGAACTTCAAGGTATCGGCTCGAAACGCACAACAATCTGAGTCCCGACCGACTCCAGAACATTCACTGTGATGCGATAAGTTGTTAATCGAGTTATTTTTGACAGACTAATAATGCAAAGAATTACACGCTTTTTCGAACATAATGCTGAACGAAGCCGACTGATTGAACTTCGGGGTATCGGCTCGAAACGCCCAGCAATTTGAGTCCCGAGCAACTCCAGAACATTCACTGTGATGGGAGAAGTTTTTAATCGAGTTATTTTTGACAGACTAATGCAAAGAATTACACGGTTTTTCGAACAGAATGCTGAACGAAGCCGACTGATTGAACTTCGGGGTATCGGCTTGAAACGCCCAGCAATCTGAGTCCCGAGCGACTCCAGAACATTCACTGTGATGGGAGAAGTTGTTAATCGAGTTATTTTTGACAGACTAATGCAAAGAATTACACGGTTTTTCGAACAGAATGCTGAACGAAGCCGACTGATTGAACTTCGGGGTATCGGATCGAAACGCCAAGCAATCTGACTCCCGAGCGACTCCAGAACATTCACTGTGATGGGAGAAGTTGTTAATCGAGTTATTTTTGAGAGACTAATGCATTGAATTGCAAGATTTTTCGAATAGAATCTTGAACGAAGCCGACTGATTGAACTTTGGGGTATTGCCTCGAAACGCACAGCAATCTGAGTCCCGACCGACTCCAGAACATTCACTGTGATGAGATAAGTTGTTAATCGAGTTATTTTTGACAGACTAATGCAAAGAATTACACGCTTTTTCGAACAGAATGCTGAACGAAGCCGACTGATTGAACTTCAGGGTATCGGCTCAAAACGCCTAGCAATCTGAGTCCCGAGCGACTCCAGAACATTCACTGTGATGGGAGAAGTTGTTAATCGAGTTATTTTTGACAGACTAATGCATTGAATTGCAATATTTTTCGAATAGAATCTTGAACGAAGACGACTGATTGAACTTCAAGGTATCGGCTCGAAACGCACAACAATCTGAGTCCCGACCGACTCCAGAACATTCACTGTGATGCGATAAGTTGTTAATCGAGTTATTTTTGACAGACTAATAATGCAAAGAATTACACGCTTTTTCGAACAGAATGCTGAACGAAGCCGACTGATTGAACTTCGGGGTATCGGCTCGAAACGCCCAGCAATCTGAGTCCCGAGCAACTCCAGAACATTCACTGTGATGGGAGAAGTTTTTAATCGAGTTATTTTTGACAGACTAATGCAAAGAATTACACGGTTTTTCGAACAGAATGCTAAACGAAGCCGACTGATTGAACTTCGGGGTATCGGCTTGAAACGCCCAGCAATCTGAGTCCCGAGCGACTCCAGAACACTCACTGTGATGGGAGAAGTTGTTAATCGAGTTATTTTTGACAGACTAATGCAAAGAATTACACGGTTTTTCGAACAGAATGCTGAACGAAGCCGACTGATTGAACTTCGGGGTATCGGATCGAAACGCCAAGCAATCTGACTCCCGAGCGACTCCAGAACATTCACTGTGATGGGAGAAGTTGTTAATCGAGTTATTTTTGAGAGACTAATGCATTGAATTGCAAGATTTTTCGAATAGAATCTTGAACGAAGCCGACTGATTGAACTTTGGGGTATTGCCTCGAAACGCACAGCAATCTGAGTCCCGACCGACTCCAGAACATTCACTGTGATGAGATAAGTTGTTAATCGAGTTATTTTTGACAGACTAATGCAAAGAATTACACGCTTTTTCGAACAGAATGCTGAACGAAGCCGACTGATTGAACTTCAGGGTATCGGCTCAAAACGCCTAGCAATCTGAGTCCCGAGCGACTCCAGAACATTCACTGTGATGGGAGAAGTTGTTAATCGAGTTATTTTTGACAGACTAATGCATTGAATTGCAATATTTTTCGAATAGAATCTTGAACGAAGACGACTGATTGAACTTCAAGGTATCGGCTCGAAACGCACAACAATCTGAGTCCCGACCGACTCCAGAACATTCACTGTGATGCGATAAGTTGTTAATCGAGTTATTTTTGACAGACTAATAATGCAAAGAATTACACGCTTTTTCGAACAGAATGCTGAACGAAGCCGACTGATTGAACTTCGGGGTATTGGCTCGAAACGCCCAGCAATCTGAGTCCCGAGCAACTCCAGAACATTCACTGTGATGGGAGAAGTTTTTAATCGAGTTATTTTTGACAGACTAATGCAAAGAATTACACGGTTTTTCGAACAGAATGCTAAACGAAGCCGACTGATTGAACTTCGGGGTATCGGCTTGAAACGCCCAGCAATCTGAGTCCCGAGCGACTCCAGAACATTCACTGTGATGGGAGAAGTTGTTAATCGAGTTATTTTTGACAGACTAATGCAAAGAATTACACGGTTTTTCGAACAGAATGCTGAACGAAGCCGACTGATTGAACTTCGGGGTATCGGATCGAAACGCCAAGCAATCTGACTCCCGAGCGACTCCAGAACATTCACTGTGATGGGAGAAGTTGTTAATCGAGTTATTTTTGAGAGACTAATGCATTGAATTGCAAGATTTTTCGAATAGAATCTTGAACGAAGCCGACTGATTGAACTTCGGGGTATTGCCTCGAAACGCACAGCAATCTGAGTCCCGACCGACTCCAGAACATTCACTGTGATGAGATAAGTTGTTAATCGAGTTATTTTTGACAGACTAATGCAAAGAATTACACGCTTTTTCGAACAGAATGCTGAACGAAGCCGACTGATTGAACTTCAGGGTATCGGCTCGAAACGCCTAGCAATCTGAGTCCCGAGCGACTCCAGAACATTCACTGTGATGGGAGAAGTTGTTAATCGAGTTATTTTTGACAGACTAATGCATTGAATTGCAATATTTTTCGAATAGAATCTTGAACGAAGACGACTGATTGAACTTCAAGGTATCGGCTCGAAACGCACAACAATCTGAGTCCCGACCGACTCCAGAACATTCACTGTGATGCGATAAGTTGTTAATCGAGTTATTTTTGACAGACTAATAATGCAAAGAATTACACGCTTTTTCGAACAGAATGCTGAACGAAGCCGACTGATTGAACTTCGGGGTATCGGCTCGAAACGCCCAGCAATCTGAGTCCCGAGCAACTCCAGAACATTCACTGTGATGGGAGAAGTTTTTAATCGAGTTATTTTTGACAGACTAATGCAAAGAATTACACGGTTTTTCGAACAGAATGCTGAACGAAGCCGACTGATTGAACTTCGGGGTATCGGCTTGAAACGCCCAGCAATCTGAGTCCCGAGCGACTCCAGAACATTCACTGTGACGGGAGAAGTTGTTAATCGAGTTATTTTTGACAGACTAATGCAAAGAATTGCAAGATTTTTCGAATAGAATGCTGAACGAAGCCGACTGATTGAACTTCAGGGTATCGGCTCGAAACGCCGAGCAATCTGAGTCCCGAGCGACTCCAGAACATTCACTGTGATGGGAGAAGTTGTTAATCGAGTTATTTTTGACAGACTAATGCATTGAATTGCAAGATTTTTCGAATGGAATTTTGAACGAAGACGACTGATTGAACTTCAAGGTATCGGCTCGAAACGCACAACAATCTGAGTCCCGACCGACTCCAGAACATTCACTGTGATGAGATAAGTTGTTAATCGAGTTATTTTTGACAGACTAATAATGCAAAGAATTACACGCTTTTTCGAACAGAATACTGAACGAAGCCGACTGATTGAACTTCGGGGTATCGGCTCGAAACGCCCAGCAATCTGAGTCCCGAGCAACTCCAGAACATTCACTGTGATGGGAGAAGTTGTTAATCGAGTTATTTTTGACAGACTAATGCATTGAATTGCAATATTTTTCGAATAGAATCTTGAACGAAGACGACTGATTGAACTTCAAGGTATCGGCTCGAAACGCACAACAATCTGAGTCTCGACCGACTCCAGAACATTCACTGTGATGCGATAAGTTGTTAATCGAGTTATTTTTGACAGACTAATAATGCAAAGAATTACACGCTTTTTCGAACAGAATGCTGAACGAAGCCGACTGATTGAACTTCGGGGTATCGGCTCGAAACGCCCAGCAATCTGAGTCCCGAGCAACTCCAGAACATTCACTGTGATGAGATAAGTTGTTAATCGAGTTATTTTTGACAGACTAATGCAAAGAATTACACGCTTTTTCGAACAGAATGCTGAACGAAGCCGACTGATTGAACTTCAGGGTATCGGCTCGAAACGCCTAGCAATCTGAGTCCCGAGCGACTCCAGAACATTCACTGTGATGGGAGAAGTTGTTAATCGAGTTATTTTTGACAGACTAATGCATTGAATTGCAAGATTTTTCGAATAGAATCTTGAACGAAGCCGACTGATTGAACTTTGGGGTATTGCCTCGAAACGCACAGCAATCTGAGTCCCGACCGACTCCAGAACATTCACTGTGATGAGATAAGTTGTTAATCGAGTTATTTTTGACAGACTAATGCAAAGAATTACACGCTTTTTCGAACAGAATGCTGAACGAAGCCGACTGATTGAACTTCAGGGTATCGGCTCGAAACGCCTAGCAATCTGAGTCCCGAGCGACTCCAGAACATTCACTGTGATGGGAGAAGTTGTTAATCGAGTTATTTTTGACAGACTAATGCATTGAATTGCAATATTTTTCGAATAGAATCTTGAACGAAGATGACTGATTGAACTTCAAGGTATCGGCTCGAAACGCACAACAATCTGAGTCCCGACCGACTCCAGAACATTCACTGTGATGCGATAAGTTGTTAATCGAGTTATTTTTGACAGACTAATAATGCAAAGAATTACACGCTTTTTCGAACAGAATGCTGAACGAAGCCGACTGATTGAACTTCGGGGTATCGGCTCGAAACGCCCAGCAATCTGAGTCCCGAGCAACTCCAGAACATTCACTGTGATGGGAGAAGTTTTTAATCGAGTTATTTTTGACAGACTAATGCAAAGAATTACACAGTTTTTCGAACAGAATGCTGAACGAAGCCGACTGATTGAACTTCGGGGTATCGGCTTGAAACGCCCAGCAATCTGAGTCCCGAGCGACTCCAGAACATTCACTGTGATGGGAGAAGTTGTTAATCGAGTTATTTTTGACAGACTAATGCAAAGAATTACACGGTTTTTCGAACAGAATGATGAACGAAGCTGACTGATTGAACTTCGGGGTATCGGCTCGAAACGCCCAGCAATCTGAGTCCCGAGCGACTCCAGAACATTCACTGTGACGGGAGAAGTTGTTAATCGAGTTATTTTTGACAGACTAATGCAAAGAATTGCAAGATTTTTCGAATAGAATGCTGAACGAAGCCGACTGATTGAACTTCAGGGTATCGGCTCGAAACGCCGAGCAATCTGAGTCCCGAGCGACTCCAGAACATTCACTGTGATGGGAGAAGTTGTTAATCGAGTTATTTTTGACAGACTAATGCATTTAATTGCAAGATTTTTCGAATGGAATTTTGAACGAAGACGACTGATTGAACTTCAAGGTATCGGCTCGAAACGCACAACAATCTGAGTCCCGACCGACTCCAGAACATTCACTGTGATGAGATAAGTTGTTAATCGAGTTATTTTTGACAGACTAATAATGCAAAGAATTACACGCTTTTTCGAACAGAATGCTGAACGAAGCCGACTGATTGAACTTCGGGGTATCGGCTCGAAACGCCCAGCAATCTGAGTCCCGAGCAACTCCAGAACATTCACTGTGATGGGAGAAGTTGTTAATCGAGTTATTTTTGACAGACTAATGCAAAGAATTACACGGTTTTACGAACAGAATGCTGAACGAAGCCGACTGATTGATCTTCGGGATATCGGCTCGAAACGCACAACAATTTGAATCCCGACCGACTCCAGAACATTCTCTGTGATGAGATAAGTTGTAAATCGAGTCATTTTTGACAGACTAATGCAAAGAATTACACGATTTTATGAACATAATGCTGAACGAAGCCGACTGATTGAACTTCAGGGTATCGGCTCGAAACGCCTAGCAATCTGAGTCCCGAGCGATTCCAGAACATTCACTGTGATGGGAGAAGTTGTTAATCGAGTTAGTTTTGACAGACTAATGCATTGAATTGCAAGATTTTTCGAATAGAATCTTGAACGAAGACGACTGATTGAACTTCAAGGTATCGGCTCGAAACGCACAACAATCTGAGTCCCGAGCGACTCCAGAACATTCACTGTGATGGGAGAAGTTGTTAATCGAGTTATTTTTGACAGACTAATGCTTTGAATTGCAAGATTTTTTGAATAGAATCTTGAACGAAGCCGACTGATTAAACTTCGGGGTATCGGCTCGAAATGCCCAGCAATCTAAGTCCCGAGCGACTCCAGAACATTCACTGAGATGGGAGCAATTGTTAATTGAGTTATTTTTGATAGACTAATGCATTGAATTGCATGATTTTTCGAATAGAATCTTGAACGAAGCCGACTGATTGAACTTTGGGGTATCGGCTCGAAACGCCCAGCAATTTGAGTCCCGAGCGACTCCAGAACATTCACTGTGATGGGAGAAGTTGTTAATCGAGTTATTTTTGACAGACTGATGCAAAGAATTACACTGTTTTTCGAACAGAATGCTGAACGAAGCCGACTAATTGAACTTCGGGGTATCGGCTCGAAACGCCCAGCAATCTGAGTCCCAAGCGACTCCAGAACATTCACTGTGATGGGAGAAGTTGTTAATCGAGTTATTTTTGACAGACTAATGCAAAGAATTACACGGTTTTTCGAACAGAATGCTGAACGAAGCCGACTGATTGAACTTCAGGGTATCGGCTCGAAACGCCTAGCAATCTGAGTCCCGAGCGACTCCAGAACATTCACTGTGATGGGAGAAGTTGTTAATCGAGTTATTTTTGACAGACTAATGCATTGAATTGCAAGATTTTTCGAATAGAATCTTGAACGAAGACGACTGATTGAACTTCAAGGTATCGGCTCGAAACGCACAACAATCTGAGTCCCGACCGACTCCAGAACATTCACTGTGATGCGATAAGTTGTTAATCGAGTTATTTTTGACAGACTAATAATGCAAAGAATTACACCCTTTTTCGAACAGAATGCTGAACGAAGCCGACTGATTGAACTTCGGGGTATCGGCTCGAAACGCCCAGCAATCTGAGTCCCGAGCAACTCCAGAACATTCACTGTGATGGGAGAAGTTTTTAATCGAGTTATTTTTGACAGACTAATGCAAAGAATTACACGGTTTTTCGAACAGAATACTGAACGAAGCCGACTGATTGAACTTCGGGGTATCGGCTTGAAACGCCCAGCAATCTGAGTCCCGAGCAACTCCAGAACATTCACTGTGATGGGAGAAGTTTTTAATCGAGTTATTTTTGACAGACTAATGCAAAGAATTACACGGTTTTTCGAACAGAATACTGAACGAAGCCGACTGATTGAACTTCGGGGTATCGGCTTGAAACGCCCAGCAATCTGAGTCCCAAGCGACTCCAGAACATTCACTGTGATGGGAGAAGTTGTTAATCGAGTTATTTTTGACAGACTAATGCATTGAATTGCAAGATTTTTCGTATAGAATCTTGAACGAAGCCGACTGATTGAACTTCAAGGTATCGGCTCGAAACACACAACAATCTGAGTCCCGACCGACTCCAGAACATTCACTGTGATGAGATAAGTTGTTAATCAAGTTATTTTTGACAGACTAATGCAAAGAATTACACGGTTTTTCGAACAGAATGCTGAACGAAGCCGACTGATTGAACTTCGGGGTATCGGCTCGAAACGCCCAGCAATCTGAGTCCCAAGCGACTCCAGAACATTCATTGTGATGGGAGAAGTTGTTAATTGAGTTATTTTTGATAGACTAATGCATTGAATTGCAAGATTTTTCGAATAGAATCTTGAACGAAGCCGACTGATTGAACTTCGGGGTATCGGCTCGAAACGCCCAGCAATTTGAGTCCCGAGCGACTCCAGAACATTCACTATGATGGGAGAAGTTGTTAATCGAGTTATTTTTGATAGACTAATGCATTGAATTGCAAGATTTTTCGAATAGAATCTTGAACGAAGCCGACTGATTGAACTTCGGGGTATCGGCTCGAAACGCCCAGCAATTTGAGTCCCGAGCGACTCCAGAACATTCACTATGATGGGAGAAGTTGTTAATCGAGTTATTTTTGATAGACTAATGCATTGAATTGCATGATTTTTTTTTGCAACATGGCAAGTGAATTGTATTAGTAATGAAGAAGATGTGTACATGGCTTGCTCTCTTACGGAGATTACCAACTCTTGATCGACTTTCACATTGGGGAATTACACACTCTACTAGCTGTTGTTTTTGCGGTGTAGATGAATCCATTGAACACCTATTCTTCCACTGCCCTTTCTCGGCTACAATTTGGCGCAAGGTTCTAGATCTTTGTCTTTTGGCAAACCCTTTGCATCATTGGGGTGATCAGCTTAGATGGTGGGAAGTCGTTATGAGTGGAGACTCATTCATTGGCTATATTAGGCGTCTTGCTCTCACTGCTTCAGTTTACTTCATTTGGCGTGAGCGGAATGAACGTATCTTTTCTCATGTATCCTCTTCACCTGCTAGCGTGCTTAGCAGTGTTATCACAAGAGTTAAAATCAAAATTCTTCAAATATATGGTACCAGACCTATCACCGACACACCAAGGAACAGAGCTATTGCAGAACGGTGGAGCGTTCAAGTCCATTTCACTCATGTCCGTTAAGATTAGTATTTCACTGTGTGGGCTTTTATTGCTTGGCCCGAGCTGTGGGTGGTCCATGTGATATTTCTTACTTGGCCCGAGTTGTGGATAATCCGTGTGATGCATTGTTTACATCTCTATATTGTGCTTGACCCGGGCTGTGGGTTTTCCCTTTTGTTCCTCTTCTCCTAAGGTTTTGGCTACTACCTTGCTGATGGCAATGCCGAAGGTGAGGGGCGTGGTCTTTTCCCTTGGGGGATGAGAAGCTCTACCATTCCTATTAATGGTAGTCGTGTATGAACTCTATTGTATCTTTTTACGTAGTAATATATTTCCTTTGCCTTGTTGCAAAAAAAAAAAAAAAAAAAGAAGATGTGTACATGTAAAGTTCAGTAGCCAATCACCCTAGGACAAGAGAGTCTAGGACCTCACCTTCGGCATAGCCATCAGCAAGGTCGAGACCCAAACCCTAGGGTTGATGGTCCCGCTACGATACAATCATAGCAATCAATAAAGCACGACATCCCACAGCCCGGGAAGGGCACACAAAGTCATGATAACCTAAAACTCACAGACTGAAACAAGTAATAAGCAATAAGTCCCACAGCCCGGGAAAAGCAACAACTCATGTAAGATAGGACACAAACTATATGAGAATGAATAAATAAAATACGCAGCATATCAGGTCCCTGCATCCCCAGTGGTGTCCCTAGTCCTCTCATGCATAGCGTCATCCAAGATATGTTTGGCAAGGGCCTCCCAGGATAATTGTCCTTCCTCATGCAACCGTCGATTCCGCTCTCGCCACAAATGGTGAATAGTGGTAGTGAGAAGAAGCTTTCTCAATAGCTTGGCATCAGAGGAGCCGCCAATTTGACTCAACAGCCATGGCATACAATCCGCCAAGGTATCTCCATGTGGCACCATCCCAAGTACCTTGCGCCAGATCTTTAGAGAGTAAGTGCAGCATAATAGGATATGATCTATGCTCTCACTATCTTCTCTACATAGGTAGCAAATATTTGGCCCTTGCTTACCCCATCTATGCATGCGGTCAAATGTTGGAAGCCTTCTCCAAAAAGCCAGCCATGAGATGAAGGAGAATCGAGGTACATGACTTTTAAACCATAGCAGACTGAATTGCAAGATTTTTCTAATAGAATCTTGAACGAAGCCGACTGATTGAACTTCGGGGTATCGGCTCGAAACGCCCAGCAATCTGAGTCCCGAGCGACTCCAGAACATTCACTGTGATGGGAGAAGTTGTTAATCGAGTTATTTTCGACAGACTAATGCAAAGAATTACACGGTTTTACGAACAGAATGCTGAACGAAGCCGACTGATTGATCTTCGGGATATCGGCTCGAAACGCACAACAATTTGAGTCCCGACCGACTCCAGAACATTCTCTGTGATGCGATAAGTTGTAAATCGAGTCATTTTTGACAGACTAATGCAAAGAATTACACGGTTTTATGAACAGAATATTGAACGAAGTCGACTGATTGAACTACGGGGTATCGACTCGAAACGCCCAGCAATCTGAGTCCCGAGCGACTCCAGAACATTCACTGTGACGGGAGAAGTTGTTAATCGAGTTATTTTTGACAGACTAATGCAAAGAATTGCAAGATTTTTCGAATAGAATGCTGAATGAGGCCGACTGATTGAACTTCGGGGTATCGGCTCGAAACGCCCAGCAATCTGAGTCCCGAGCAACTCCAGAACATTCACTGTGATGGGAGAAGTTGTTAATCGAGTTATTTTTGACAGACTAATGCATTGAATTGCAAGATTTTTCGAATAGAATCTTGAACGAAGCCGACTGATTGAACTTCAAGGTATCGGCTCGAAACGCACAACAATCTGAGTCCCGACCGACTCCAGAACATTCACTGTGATGAGATAAGTTGTTAATCGAGTTATTTTTGACAGACTAATGCAAAGAATTACACGATTTTTCGAACAGAATGCTGAACGAAGCCGACTGATTGAACTTCGGGGTATCGGCTCGAAACGCCCAGCAATCTGAGTCCCAAGCGACTCCAGAACATTCACTGTGATGGGAGAAGTTGTTAATCGAGTTATTTTTGACAGACTAATGCAAAGAATTGCAAGATTTTTCGAATAGAATGCTGAACGAGGCCGACTGATTGAACTTCTGGGTATCGGCTCGAAACGCCCAGGAATCTGAGTCCCGAGCAACTCCAGAACATTCACTGTGATGGGAGAAGTTGTTAATCGAGTTATTTTTGACAGACTAATGCATTGAATTGCAAGATTTTTCGAATAGAATCTTGAACGAAGCCGACTGATTGAACTTTAAGGTATCGGCTCGAAACGCACAATAATCTGAGTCCCGACCGACTCCAGAACATTCACTGTGATGAGATAAGTTGTTAATCGAGTTATTTTTGACAGACTAATAATGCAAAGAATTACACGCTTTTTCGAACAGAATGCTGAACGAAGCCGACTGATTGAACTTCGGGGTATCGGCTCGAAACGCCCAGCAATCTGAGTCCCGAGCAACTCCAGAACATTCACTGTGATGGGAGAAGTTGTTAATCGAGTTATTTTTGACAGACTAATGCAAAGAATTACACGGTTTTTCGAACAGAATGCTGAACGAAGCCACCTGATTGAACTTCGGGGTATCGGCTCGAAACGCCCAGCAATCTGAGTCCCGAGCGACTCCAGAACATTCACTGTGATGGGAGAAGTTGTTAATCGAGTTATTTTCGACAGACTAATGCAAAGAATTACACGGTTTTACGAACAGAATGCTGAACGAAGCCGACTGATTGATCTTCGGGATATCGGCTTGAAACGCACAACAATTTGAATCCCGACCGACTCCAGAACATTCTCTGTGATGAGATAAGTTGTAAATCGAGTCATTTTTGACAGACTAATGCAAAGAATTATATGGTTTTATGAACAGAATGCTGAACGAAGCCGACTGATTGAACTTCAGGGTATCGGCTCGAAACGCCTAGCAATCTGAGCCACGAGCGACTCCAGAACATTCACTGTGATGGGAGAAGTTGTTAATCGAGTTAGTTTTGACAGACTAATGCATTGAATTGCAAGATTTTTCGAATAGAATCTTGAACGAAGACGACTGATTGAACTTCAAGGTATCGGCTCGAAACGCACAACAATCTGAGTCCCGACCGACTCCAGAACATTCACTGTGATGAGATAAGTTGTTAATCGAGTTATTTTTGACAGACTAATGCAAAGAATTACACGGTTTTTCGAACAGAATGTTGAACGAAGCCGACTGATTGAACTTCGGGGTATCGGCTCGAAACGCCCAGCAATCTGAGTCCCGAGCGACTCCAAAACATTCACTGTGACGGGAGAAGTTGTTAATCGAGTTATTTTTGACAGACTAATGCAAAGAATTGCAAGATTTTTCGAATAGAATGCTGAACGAGGCCGACTGATTGAACTTCGGGGTATCGGCTCGAAACGCCCAGGAATCTGAGTCCCGAGCAACTCCAGAACATTCACTGTGATGGGAGAAGTTGTTAATCAAGTTATTTTTGACAGACTAATGCATTGAATTACAAGATTTTTCGAATAGAATCTTGAACGAAGCCGACTGATTGAACTTCAAGGTATCGGCTCGAAACGCACAACAATCTGAGTCCCGACCGACTCCAGAACATTCACTGTGATGAGATAAGTTGTTAATCGAGTTATTTTTGACAAACTAATGCAAAGAATTACACGGTTTTTCGAACAGAATGCTGAACGAAGCCGACTGATTGAACTTCGGGGTATCGGCTCGAAATGCCCAGTAATCTGAGTCCCAAGCGACTCCAGAACATTCACTGTGATGGGAGAAGTTGTTAATCGAGTTATTTTTGACAGACTAATGCATTGAATTGCAAGATTTTTCGAATAGAATCTTGAACGAAGCCGACTGATTGAACTTCAAGGTATCGGCTCGAAACACACAACAATCTGAGTCCCGACCGACTCCAGAACATTCACTGTGATGAGATAAGTTGTTAATCGAGTTATTTTTGACAGACTAATGCAAAGAATTACACGGTTTTTCGAACAGAATGCTGAACGAAGCCGACTGATTGAACTTCGGGGTATCGGCTCGAAACGCCCAGCAATCTGAGTCCCAAGCGACTCCAGAACATTCACTGTGATGGGAGAAGTTGTTAATCGAGTTATTTTTGACAGACTAATGCAACGAATTACACGGTTTTTCGAACAGAATGCTGAACGAAGCCGACTGATTGAACTTCGGGGTATCGGCTCGAAACGCCCAGCAATCTGAGTCCCAAGCGACTCCAGAACATTCACTGTGATGGGAGAAGTTGTTAATTGAGTTATTTTTGATAGACTAATGCATTGAATTGCAAGATTTTTCGAATAGAATCTTGAACGAAGCCGACTGATTGAACTTCGGGGTATCGGCTCGAAACGCCCAGCAATTTGAGTCCCGAGCGACTCCAGAACATTCACTATGATGGGAGAAGTTGTTAATCGAGTTATTTTTGATAGACTAATGCATTGAATTGCAAGATTTTTCAAATAGAATCTTGAACGAAGCCGACTGATTGAACTTCGGGGTATCGGCTCGAAACGCCCAGCAATTTGAGTCCCGAGCGACTCCAGAACATTCACTATGATGGGAGAAGTTGTTAATCGAGTTATTTTTGATAGACTAATGCATTGAATTGCAAGATTTTTCGAATAGAATCTTGAACGAAGCCGACTGATTGAACTTCGGGGTATCGGCTCGAAACGCCCAGCAATTTGAGTCCCGAGCGACTCCAGAACATTCACTATGATGGGAGAAGTTGTTAATCGAGTTATTTTTGATAGACTTATGCATTGAATTGCAAGATTTTTCTAATAGAATCTTGAACGAAGCCGACTGATTGAACTTCGGGGTATCGGCTCGAAACGCCCAGCAATCTGAGTCCTGAGCGACTCCAGAACATTCACTGTGATGGGAGAAGTTGTTAATCGAGTTATTTTCGACAGACTAATGCAAAGAATTACACGGTTTTACGAATAGAATGCTGAGCGAAGCCGACTGATTGATTTTTGGGATATCGGCTCGAAACGCACAACAATTTGAGTCCCGACCGACTCCAGAACATTCTCTGTGATGCGATAAGTTGTAAATCGAGTCATTTTTGACAGACTAATGCAAAGAATTACACGGTTTTATGAACAGAATATTGAACGAAGCCGACTGATTGAACTACGGAGTATCGACTCGAAATGCCCAGCAATCTGAGTCCCGATCGACTCCAGAACATTCACTATGACGGGAGAAGTTGTTAATCGAGTTATTTTTGACAGACTAATGCAAAGAATTGCAAGATTTTTCGAATAGAATGCTTAACGAAGCCGACTGATTGAACTTCGGGGTATCGGCTCGAAACGCCCAGCAATTTGAGTCCCGAGCGACTCCAGAACATTCACTGTGACGGGAGAAGTTGTTAATCGAGTTATTTTTGACAGACTAATGCAAAGAATTACACGGTTTTTCGAACAGAATGCTGAACGAAGCCGACTGATTGAACTTCGGGATATCGGCTCGAAACGCCCAGCAATCTGAGTCCCGAGCGACTCCAGAACATTCACTGTGATGGGAGAAGTTGTTAATCGAGTTATTTTTGACAGACTGATGCAAAGAATTACACGCTTTTTCGAACAGAATGCTGAACGAATCCGACTAATTGAATTTCGGGGTATCGGCTCGAAACGCCCAGCAATCTGAGTCCCGAGCGACTCCAGAACATTCACTGTGATGGGAGAAGTTGTTAATCGAGTTATTTTCGACAGACTAATGCAAAGAATTACACGGTTTTACGAACAGAATGCTGAACGAAGCCGACTGATTGATTTTTGGGATATCGGCTCGAAACGCACAACAATTTGAGTCCCGACCGACTCCAGAACATTCTCTGTGATGCGATAAGTTGTAAATCGAGTCATTTTTGACAGACTAATGCAAAGAATTACACGGTTTTATGAACAGAATATTGAACGAAGCCGACTGATTGAACTACGGGGTATCGACTCGAAATGCCCAGCAATCTGAGTCCCGATCGACTCCAGAACATTCACTGTGACGGGAGAAGTTGTTAATCGAGTTATTTTTGACAGACTAATGCAAAGAATTGCAAGATTTTTCGAATAGAATGCTTAACGAAGCCGACTGATTGAACTTCGGGGTATCGGCTCGAAACGCCCAGCAATCTGAGTCCCGAGCAATTCCAGAACATTCACTGTGATGGGAGAAGTTGTTAATCGAGTTATTTTTGACAGACTAATGCATTGAATTGCAAGATTTTTCGAATAGAATCTTGAACGAAGCCAACTGATTGAACTTCATGGTATCGGCTCGAAACGCACAACAATCTGAGTCCCGACCGACTCCAGAACATTCACTGTGATGAGATAAGTTGTTAATCGAGTTATTTTTGACAGACTAATGCTAAGAATTACACGGTTTTTCGAACAGAATGCTGAACGAAGCCGACTGATTGAACTTCGGGGTATCGGCTCGAAACGCCCAGCAATTTGAGTCCCGAGCGACTCCAGAACATTCACTATGATGGGAGAAGTTGTTAATCGAGTTATTTTTGATAGACTAATGCATTGAATTGCAAGATTTTTCTAATAGAATCTTGAACGAAGCCGACTGATTGAACTTCGGGGTATCGGCTCGAAACGCCCAGCAATCTGAGTCCTGAGCGACTCCAGAACATTCACTGTGATGGGAGAAGTTGTTAATCGAGTTATTTTCGACAGACTAATGCAAAGAATTACACGGTTTTACGAATAGAATGCTGAACGAAGCCGACTGATTGATTTTTGGGATATCGGCTCGAAACGCACAACAATTTGAGTCCCGACCGACTCCAGAACATTCTCTGTGATGCGATAAGTTGTAAATCGAGTCATTTTTGACAGACTAATGCAAAGAATTACACGGTTTTATGAACAGAATATTGAACGAAGCCGACTGATTGAACTACGGAGTATCGACTCGAAATGCCCAGCAATCTGAGTCCCGATCGACTCCAGAACATTCACTATGACGGGAGAAGTTGTTAATCGAGTTATTTTTGACAGACTAATGCAAAGAATTGCAAGATTTTTCGAATAGAATGCTTAACGAAGCCGACTGATTGAACTTCGGGGTATCGGCTCGAAACACCCAGCAATTTGAGTCCCGAGCGACTCCAGAACATTCACTGTGACGGGAGAAGTTGTTAATCGAGTTATTTTTGACAGACTAATGCAAAGAATTACACGGTTTTTCGAACAGAATGCTGAACGAAGCCGACTGATTGAACTTCGGGGTATCGGCTCGAAACGCCCAGCAATCTGAGTCCCGAGCGACTCCAGAACATTCACTGTGATGGGAGAAGTTGTTAATCGAGTTATTTTTGACAGACTGATGCAAAGAATTACACGCTTTTTCGAACAGAATGCTGAACGAATCCGACTAATTGAATTTCGGGGTATCGGCTCGAAACGCCCAGCAATCTGAGTCCCGAGCGACTCCAGAACATTCACTGTGATGGGAGAAGTTGTTAATCGAGTTATTTTCGACAGACTAATGCAAAGAATTACACGGTTTTACGAACAGAATGCTGAACGAAGCCGACTGATTGATTTTTGGGATATCGGCTCGAAACGCACAACAATTTGAGTCCCGAGCGACTCCAGAACATTCACTGTGATGGGAGAAGTTGTTAATCGAGTTATTTTCGACAGACTAATGCAAAGAATTACACGGTTTTACGAACAGAATGCTGAACGAAGCCGACTGATTGATTTTTGGGATATCGGCTCGAAACGCACAACAATTTGAGTCCCGACCGACTCCAGAACATTCTCTGTGATGCGATAAGTTGTAAATCGAGTCATTTTTGACAGACTAATGCAAAGAATTACACGGTTTTATGAACAGAATATTGAACGAAGCCGACTGATTGAACTACGGGGTATCGACTCGAAATGCCCAGCAATCTGAGTCCCGATCGACTCCAGAACATTCACTGTGACGGGAGAAGTTGTTAATCGAGTTATTTTTGACAGACTAATGCAAAGAATTGCAAGATTTTTCGAATAGAATGCTTAACGAAGCCGACTGATTGAACTTCGGGGTATCGGCTCGAAACGCCCAGCAATCTGAGTCCCGAGCAATTCCAGAACATTCACTGTGATGGGAGAAGTTGTTAATCGAGTTATTTTTGACAGACTAATGCATTGAATTGCAAGATTTTTCGAATAGAATCTTGAACGAAGCCAACTGATTGAACTTCATGGTATCGGCTCGAAACGCACAACAATCTGAGTCCCGACCGACTCCAGAACATTCACTGTGATGAGATAAGTTGTTAATCGAGTTATTTTTGACAGACTAATGCTAAGAATTACACGGTTTTTCGAACAGAATGCTGAACGAAGCCGACTGATTGAACTTCGGGGTATCGGCTCGAAACGCCCAGCAATTTGAGTCCCGAGCGACTCCAGAACATTCACTATGATGGGAGAAGTTGTTAATCGAGTTATTTTTGATAGACTAATGCATTGAATTGCAAGATTTTTCGAATAGAATCTTGAACGAAGCCGACTGATTGAACTTCGGGGTATCGGCTCGAAACGCCCAGCAATTTGAGTCCCGAGCGACTCCAGAACATTCACTATGATGGGAGAAGTTGTTAATCGAGTTATTTTTGATAGACTAATGCATTGAATTGCATGATTTTTTTTGCAACATGGCAAGTGAATTGTATTAGTAATGAAGAAGATGTGTACATGGCTTGCTCTCTTACGGAGATTACCAACTCTTGATCGACTTTCACATTGGGGAATTACACACTCTACTAGCTGTTGTTTTTGCGGTGTAGATGAATCCATTGAACACCTATTCTTCCACTGCCCTTTCTCGGCTACAATTTGGCGCAAGGTTCTAGATCTTTGTCTTTTGGCAAACCCTTTGCATCATTGGGGTGATCAGCTTAGATGGTGGGAAGTCGTTATGAGTGGAGACTCATTCATTGGCTATATTAGGCGTCTTGCTCTCACTGCTTCAGTTTACTTCATTTGGCGTGAGCGGAATGAACGTATCTTTTCTCATGTATCCTCTTCACCTGCTAGCGTGCTTAGCAGTGTTATCACAAGAGTTAAAATCAAAATTCTTCAAATATATGGTACCAGACCTATCACCGACACACCAAGGAACAGAGCTATTGCAGAACGGTGGAGCGTTCAAGTCCATTTCACTCATGTCCGTTAAGATTAGTATTTCACTGTGTGGGCTTTTATTGCTTGGCCCGAGCTGTGGGTGGTCCATGTGATATTTCTTACTTGGCCCGAGTTGTGGATAATCCGTGTGATGCATTGTTTACATCTCTATATTGTGCTTGACCCGGGCTGTGGGTTTTCCCTTTTGTTCCTCTTCTCCTAAGGTTTTGGCTACTACCTTGCTGATGGCAATGCCGAAGGTGAGGGGCGTGGTCTTTTCCCTTGGGGGATGAGAAGCTCTACCATTCCTATTAATGGTAGTCGTGTATGAACTCTATTGTATCTTTTTACGTAGTAATATATTTCCTTTGCCTTGTTGCAAAAAAAAAAAAAAAAAAAGAAGATGTGTACATGTAAAGTTCAGTAGCCAATCACCCTAGGACAAGAGAGTCTAGGACCTCACCTTCGGCATAGCCATCAGCAAGGTCGAGACCCAAACCCTAGGGTTGATGGTCCCGCTACGATACAATCATAGCAATCAATAAAGCACGACATCCCACAGCCCGGGAAGGGCACACAAAGTCATGATAACCTAAAACTCACAGACTGAAACAAGTAATAAGCAATAAGTCCCACAGCCCGGGAAAAGCAACAACTCATGTAAGATAGGACACAAACTATATGAGAATGAATAAATAAAATACGCAGCATATCAGGTCCCTGCATCCCCAGTGGTGTCCCTAGTCCTCTCATGCATAGCGTCATCCAAGATATGTTTGGCAAGGGCCTCCCAGGATAATTGTCCTTCCTCATGCAACCGTCGATTCCGCTCTCGCCACAAATGGTGAATAGTGGTAGTGAGAAGAAGCTTTCTCAATAGCTTGGCATCAGAGGAGCCGCCAATTTGACTCAACAGCCATGGCATACAATCCGCCAAGGTATCTCCATGTGGCACCATCCCAAGTACCTTGCGCCAGATCTTTAGAGAGTAAGTGCAGCATAATAGGATATGATCTATGCTCTCACTATCTTCTCTACATAGGTAGCAAATATTTGGCCCTTGCTTACCCCATCTATGCATGCGGTCAAATGTTGGAAGCCTTCTCCAAAAAGCCAGCCATGAGATGAAGGAGAATCGAGGTACATGACTTTTAAACCATAGCAGACTGAATTGCAAGATTTTTCTAATAGAATCTTGAACGAAGCCGACTGATTGAACTTCGGGGTATCGGCTCGAAACGCCCAGCAATCTGAGTCCCGAGCGACTCCAGAACATTCACTGTGATGGGAGAAGTTGTTAATCGAGTTATTTTCGACAGACTAATGCAAAGAATTACACGGTTTTACGAATAGAATGCTGAACGAAGCCGACTGATTGATCTTCGGGATATCGGCTCGAAACGCACAACAATTTGAGTCCCGACCGACTCCAGAACATTCTCTGTGATGCGATAAGTTGTAAATCGAGTCATTTTTGACAGACTAATGCAAAGAATTACACGGTTTTATGAACAGAATATTGAACGAAGCCGACTGATTGAACTACGGGGTATCGACTCGAAACGCCCAGCAATCTGAGTCCCGAGCGACTCCAGAACATTCACTGTGACGGGAGAAGTTGTTAATCGAGTTATTTTTGACAGACTAATGCAAAGAATTGCAAGATTTTTCGAATAGAATGCTGAATGAGGACGACTGATTGAACTTCGGGGTATCGGCTCGAAACGCCCAGCAATCTGAGTCCCGAGCAACTCCAGAACATTCACTGTGATGGGAGAAGTTGTTAATCGAGTTATTTTTGACAGACTAATGCATTGAATTGCAAGATTTTTCGAATAGAATCTTGAACGAAGCCGACTGATTGAACTTCAAGGTATCGGCTCGAAACGCACAACAATCTGAGTCCCGACCGACTCCAGAACATTCACTGTGATGAGATAAGTTGTTAATCGAGTTATTTTTGACAGACTAATGCAAAGAATTACACGATTTTTCGAACAGAATGCTGAACGAAGCCGACTGATTAAACTTCGGGGTATCGGCTCGAAACGCCCAGCAATCTGAGTCCCAAGCGACTCCAGAACATTCACTGTGATGGGAGAAGTTGTTAATCGAGTTATTTTTGACAGACTAATGCAAAGAATTGCAAGATTTTTCGAATAGAATGCTGAACGAGGCCGACTGATTGAACTTCTGGGTATCGGCTCGAAACGCCCAGGAATCTGAGTCCCGAGCAACTCCAGAACATTCACTGTGATGGGAGAAGTTGTTAATCGAGTTATTTTTGACAGACTAATGCATTGAATTGCAAGATTTTTCGAATAGAATCTTGAACGAAGCCGACTGATTGAACTTCAAGGTATCGGCTCGAAACGCACAATAATCTGAGTCCCGACCGACTCCAGAACATTCACTGTGATGAGATAAGTTGTTAATCGAGTTATTTTTGACAGACTAATAATGCAAAGAATTACACGCTTTTTCGAACAGAATGCTGAACGAAGCCGACTGATTGAACTTCGGGGTATCGGCTCGAAACGCCCAGCAATCTGAGTCCCGAGCAACTCCAGAACATTCACTGTGATGGGAGAAGTTGTTAATCGAGTTATTTTTGACAGACTAATGCAAAGAATTACACGGTTTTTCGAACAGAATGCTGAACGAAGCCACCTGATTGAACTTCGGGGTATCGGCTCGAAACGCCCAGCAATCTGAGTCCCGAGCGACTCCAGAACATTCACTGTGATGGGAGAAGTTGTTAATCGAGTTATTTTCGACAGACTAATGCAAAGAATTACACGGTTTTACGAACAGAATGCTGAACGAAGCCGACTGATTGATCTTCGGGATATCGGCTCGAAACGCACAACAATTTGAATCCCGACCGACTCCAGAACATTCTCTGTGATGAGATAAGTTGTAAATCGAGTCATTTTTGACAGACTAATGCAAAGAATTATATGGTTTTATGAACAGAATGCTGAACGAAGCCGACTGATTGAACTTCAGGGTATCGGCTCGAAACGCCTAGCAATCTGAGCCACGAGCGACTCCAGAACATTCACTGTGATGGGAGAAGTTGTTAATCGAGTTAGTTTTGACAGACTAATGCATTGAATTGCAAGATTTTTCGAATAGAATCTTGAACGAAGACGACTGATTGAACTTCAAGGTATCGGCTCGAAACGCACAACAATCTGAGTCCCGACCGACTCCAGAACATTCACTGTGATGAGATAAGTTGTTAATCGAGTTATTTTTGACAGACTAATGCAAAGAATTACACGGTTTTTCGAACAGAATGTTGAACGAAGCCGACTGATTGAACTTCGGGGTATCGGCTCGAAACGCCCAGCAATCTGAGTCCCGAGCGACTCCAAAACATTCACTGTGACGGGAGAAGTTGTTAATCGAGTTATTTTTGACAGACTAATGCAAAGAATTGCAAGATTTTTCGAATAGAATGCTGAACGAGGCCGACTGATTGAACTTCGGGGTATCGGCTCGAAACGCCCAGGAATCTGAGTCCCGAGCAACTCCAGAACATTCACTGTGATGGGAGAAGTTGTTAATCAAGTTATTTTTGACAGACTAATGCATTGAATTACAAGATTTTTCGAATAGAATCTTGAACGAAGCCGACTGATTGAACTTCAAGGTATCGGCTCGAAACGCACAACAATCTGAGTCCCGACCGACTCCAGAACATTCACTGTGATGAGATAAGTTGTTAATCGAGTTATTTTTGACAAACTAATGCAAAGAATTACACGGTTTTTCGAACAGAATGCTGAACGAAGCCGACTGATTGAACTTCGGGGTATCGGCTCGAAATGCCCAGTAATCTGAGTCCCAAGCGACTCCAGAACATTCACTGTGATGGGAGAAGTTGTTAATCGAGTTATTTTTGACAGACTAATGCATTGAATTGCAAGATTTTTCGAATAGAATCTTGAACGAAGCCGACTGATTGAACTTCAAGGTATCGGCTCGAAACACACAACAATCTGAGTCCCGACCGACTCCAGAACATTCACTGTGATGAGATAAGTTGTTAATCGAGTTATTTTTGACAGACTAATGCAAAGAATTACACGGTTTTTCGAACAGAATGCTGAACGAAGCCACCTGATTGAACTTCGGGGTATCGGCTCGAAACGCCCAGCAATCTGAGTCCCGAGCGACTCCAGAACATTCACTGTGATGGGAGAAGTTGTTAATCGAGTTATTTTCGACAGACTAATGCAAAGAATTACACGGTTTTACGAACAGAATGCTGAACGAAGCCGACTGATTGATCTTCGGGATATCGGCTCGAAACGCACAACAATTTGAATCCCGACCGACTCCAGAACATTCTCTGTGATGAGATAAGTTGTAAATCGAGTCATTTTTGACAGACTAATGCAAAGAATTACATGGTTTTATGAACAGAATGCTGAACGAAGCCGACTGATTGAACTTCAGGGTATCGGCTCGAAACGCCTAGCAATCTGAGCCACGAGCGACTCCAGAACATTCACTGTGATGGGAGAAGTTGTTAATCGAGTTAGTTTTGACAGACTAATGCATTGAATTGCAAGATTTTTCGAATAGAATCTTGAACGAAGACGACTGATTGAACTTCAAGGTATCGGCTCGAAACGCACAACAATCTGAGTCCCGACCGACTCCAGAACATTCACTGTGATGAGATAAGTTGTTAATCGAGTTATTTTTGACAGACTAATGCAAAGAATTACACGGTTTTTCGAACAGAATGTTGAACGAAGCCGACTGATTGAACTTCGGGGTATCGGCTCGAAACGCCCAGCAATCTGAGTCCCGAGCGACTCCAAAACATTCACTGTGACGGGAGAAGTTGTTAATCGAGTTATTTTTGACAGACTAATGCAAAGAATTGCAAGATTTTTCGAATAGAATGCTGAACGAGGCCGACTGATTGAACTTCGGGGTATCGGCTCGAAACGCCCAGGAATCTGAGTCCCGAGCAACTCCAGAACATTCACTGTGATGGGAGAAGTTGTTAATCAAGTTATTTTTGACAGACTAATGCATTGAATTACAAGATTTTTCGAATAGAATCTTGAACGAAGCCGACTGATTGAACTTCAAGGTATCGGCTCGAAACGCACAACAATCTGAGTCCCGACCGACTCCAGAACATTCACTGTGATGAGATAAGTTGTTAATCGAGTTATTTTTGACAAACTAATGCAAAGAATTACACGGTTTTTCGAACAGAATGCTGAACGAAGCCGACTGATTGAACTTCGGGGTATCGGCTCGAAATGCCCAGTAATCTGAGTCCCAAGCGACTCCAGAACATTCACTGTGATGGGAGAAGTTGTTAATCGAGTTATTTTTGACAGACTAATGCATTGAATTGCAAGATTTTTCGAATAGAATCTTGAACGAAGCCGACTGATTGAACTTCAAGGTATCGGCTCGAAACACACAACAATCTGAGTCCCGACCGACTCCAGAACATTCACTGTGATGAGATAAGTTGTTAATCGAGTTATTTTTGACAGACTAATGCAAAGAATTACACGGTTTTTCGAACAGAATGCTGAACGAAGCCGACTGATTGAACTTCGGGGTATCGGCTCGAAACGCCCAGCAATCTGAGTCCCAAGCGACTCCAGAACATTCACTGTGATGGGAGAAGTTGTTAATCGAGTTATTTTTGACAGACTAATGCAACGAATTACACGGTTTTTCGAACAGAATGCTGAACGAAGCCGACTGATTGAACTTCGGGGTATCGGCTCGAAACGCCCAGCAATCTGAGTCCCAAGCGACTCCAGAACATTCACTGTGATGGGAGAAGTTGTTAATTGAGTTATTTTTGATAGACTAATGCATTGAATTGCAAGATTTTTCGAATAGAATCTTGAACGAAGCCGACTGATTGAACTTCGGGGTATCGGCTCGAAACGCCCAGCAATTTGAGTCCCGAGCGACTCCAGAACATTCACTATGATGGGAGAAGTTGTTAATCGAGTTATTTTTGATAGACTAATGCATTGAATTGCAAGATTTTTCAAATAGAATCTTGAACGAAGCCGACTGATTGAACTTCGGGGTATCGGCTCGAAACGCCCAGCAATTTGAGTCCCGAGCGACTCCAGAACATTCACTATGATGGGAGAAGTTGTTAATCGAGTTATTTTTGATAGACTAATGCATTGAATTGCAAGATTTTTCGAATAGAATCTTGAACGAAGCCGACTGATTGAACTTCGGGGTATCGGCTCGAAACGCCCAGCAATTTGAGTCCCGAGCGACTCCAGAACATTCACTATGATGGGAGAAGTTGTTAATCGAGTTATTTTTGATAGACTAATGCATTGAATTGCAAGATTTTTCTAATAGAATCTTGAACGAAGCCGACTGATTGAACTTCGGGGTATCGGCTCGAAACGCCCAGCAATCTGAGTCCTGAGCGACTCCAGAACATTCACTGTGATGGGAGAAGTTGTTAATCGAGTTATTTTCGACAGACTAATGCAAAGAATTACACGGTTTTACGAATAGAATGCTGAACGAAGCCGACTGATTGATTTTTGGGATATCGGCTCGAAACGCACAACAATTTGAGTCCCGACCGACTCCAGAACATTCTCTGTGATGCGATAAGTTGTAAATCGAGTCATTTTTGACAGACTAATGCAAAGAATTACACGGTTTTATGAACAGAATATTGAACGAAGCCGACTGATTGAACTACGGAGTATCGACTCGAAATGCCCAGCAATCTGAGTCCCGATCGACTCCAGAACATTCACTATGACGGGAGAAGTTGTTAATCGAGTTATTTTTGACAGACTAATGCAAAGAATTGCAAGATTTTTCGAATAGAATGCTTAACGAAGCCGACTGATTGAACTTCGGGGTATCGGCTCGAAACGCCCAGCAATTTGAGTCCCGAGCGACTCCAGAACATTCACTGTGACGGGAGAAGTTGTTAATCGAGTTATTTTTGACAGACTAATGCAAAGAATTACACGGTTTTTCGAACAGAATGCTGAACGAAGCCGACTGATTGAACTTCGGGGTATCGGCTCGAAACGCCCAGCAATCTGAGTCCCGAGCGACTCCAGAACATTCACTGTGATGGGAGAAGTTGTTAATCGAGTTATTTTTGACAGACTGATGCAAAGAATTACACGCTTTTTCGAACAGAATGCTGAACGAATCCGACTAATTGAATTTCGGGGTATCGGCTCGAAACGCCCAGCAATCTGAGTCCCGAGCGACTCCAGAACATTCACTGTGATGGGAGAAGTTGTTAATCGAGTTATTTTCGACAGACTAATGCAAAGAATTACACGGTTTTACGAACAGAATGCTGAACGAAGCCGACTGATTGATTTTTGGGATATCGGCTCGAAACGCACAACAATTTGAGTCCCGACCGACTCCAGAACATTCTCTGTGATGCGATAAGTTGTAAATCGAGTCATTTTTGACAGACTAATGCAAAGAATTACACGGTTTTATGAACAGAATATTGAACGAAGCCGACTGATTGAACTACGGGGTATCGACTCGAAATGCCCAGCAATCTGAGTCCCGATCGACTCCAGAACATTCACTGTGACGGGAGAAGTTGTTAATCGAGTTATTTTTGACAGACTAATGCAAAGAATTGCAAGATTTTTCGAATAGAATGCTTAACGAAGCCGACTGATTGAACTTCGGGGTATCGGCTCGAAACGCCCAGCAATCTGAGTCCCGAGCAATTCCAGAACATTCACTGTGATGGGAGAAGTTGTTAATCGAGTTATTTTTGACAGACTAATGCATTGAATTGCAAGATTTTTCGAATAGAATCTTGAACGAAGCCAACTGATTGAACTTCATGGTATCGGCTCGAAACGCACAACAATCTGAGTCCCGACCGACTCCAGAACATTCACTGTGATGAGATAAGTTGTTAATCGAGTTATTTTTGACAGACTAATGCTAAGAATTACACGGTTTTTCGAACAGAATGCTGAACGAAGCCGACTGATTGAACTTCGGGGTATCGGCTCGAAACGCCCAGCAATTTGAGTCCCGAGCGACTCCAGAACATTCACTATGATGGGAGAAGTTGTTAATCGAGTTATTTTTGATAGACTAATGCATTGAATTGCAAGATTTTTCTAATAGAATCTTGAACGAAGCCGACTGATTGAACTTCGGGGTATCGGCTCGAAACGCCCAGCAATCTGAGTCCTGAGCGACTCCAGAACATTCACTGTGATGGGAGAAGTTGTTAATCGAGTTATTTTCGACAGACTAATGCAAAGAATTACACGGTTTTACGAATAGAATGCTGAACGAAGCCGACTGATTGATTTTTGGGATATCGGCTCGAAACGCACAACAATTTGAGTCCCGACCGACTCCAGAACATTCTCTGTGATGCGATAAGTTGTAAATCGAGTCATTTTTGACAGACTAATGCAAAGAATTACACGGTTTTATGAACAGAATATTGAACGAAGCCGACTGATTGAACTACGGAGTATCGACTCGAAATGCCCAGCAATCTGAGTCCCGATCGACTCCAGAACATTCACTATGACGGGAGAAGTTGTTAATCGAGTTATTTTTGACAGACTAATGCAAAGAATTGCAAGATTTTTCGAATAGAATGCTTAACGAAGCCGACTGATTGAACTTCGGGGTATCGGCTCGAAACGCCCAGCAATTTGAGTCCCGAGCGACTCCAGAACATTCACTGTGACGGGAGAAGTTGTTAATCGAGTTATTTTTGACAGACTAATGCAAAGAATTACACGGTTTTTCGAACAGAATGCTGAACGAAGCCGACTGATTGAACTTCGGGGTATCGGCTCGAAACGCCCAGCAATCTGAGTCCCGAGCGACTCCAGAACATTCACTGTGATGGGAGAAGTTGTTAATCGAGTTATTTTTGACAGACTGATGCAAAGAATTACACGCTTTTTCGAACAGAATGCTGAACGAATCCGACTAATTGAATTTCGGGGTATCGGCTCGAAACGCCCAGCAATCTGAGTCCCGAGCGACTCCAGAACATTCACTGTGATGGGAGAAGTTGTTAATCGAGTTATTTTCGACAGACTAATGCAAAGAATTACACGGTTTTACGAACAGAATGCTGAACGAAGCCGACTGATTGATTTTTGGGATATCGGCTCGAAACGCACAACAATTTGAGTCCCGACCGACTCCAGAACATTCTCTGTGATGCGATAAGTTGTAAATCGAGTCATTTTTGACAGACTAATGCAAAGAATTACACGGTTTTATGAACAGAATATTGAACGAAGCCGACTGATTGAACTACGGGGTATCGACTCGAAATGCCCAGCAATCTGAGTCCCGATCGACTCCAGAACATTCACTGTGACGGGAGAAGTTGTTAATCGAGTTATTTTTGACAGACTAATGCAAAGAATTGCAAGATTTTTCGAATAGAATGCTTAACGAAGCCGACTGATTGAACTTCGGGGTATCGGCTCGAAACGCCCAGCAATCTGAGTCCCGAGCAATTCCAGAACATTCACTGTGATGGGAGAAGTTGTTAATCGAGTTATTTTTGACAGACTAATGCATTGAATTGCAAGATTTTTCGAATAGAATCTTGAACGAAGCCAACTGATTGAACTTCATGGTATCGGCTCGAAACGCACAACAATCTGAGTCCCGACCGACTCCAGAACATTCACTGTGATGAGATAAGTTGTTAATCGAGTTATTTTTGACAGACTAATGCTAAGAATTACACGGTTTTTCGAACAGAATGCTGAACGAAGCCGACTGATTGAACTTCGGGGTATCGGCTCGAAACGCCCAGCAATTTGAGTCCCGAGCGACTCCAGAACATTCACTATGATGGGAGAAGTTGTTAATCGAGTTATTTTCGACAGACTAATGCAAAGAATTACACGGTTTTACGAATAGAATGCTGAACGAAGCCGACTGATTGATTTTTGGGATATCGGCTCGAAACGCACAACAATTTGAGTCCCGACCGACTCCAGAACATTCTCTGTGATGCGATAAGTTGTAAATCGAGTCATTTTTGACAGACTAATGCAAAGAATTACACGGTTTTATGAACAGAATATTGAACGAAGCCGACTGATTGAACTACGGAGTATCGACTCGAAATGCCCAGCAATCTGAGTCCCGATCGACTCCAGAACATTCACTGTGACGGGAGAAGTTGTTAATCGAGTTATTTTCGACAGACTAATGCAAAGAATTACACGGTTTTACGAACAGAATGCTGAACGAAGCCGACTGATTGATTTTTGGGATATCGGCTCGAAACGCAAAACAATTTGAGTCCCGACCGACTCCAGAACATTCTCTGTGATGCGATAAGTTGTAAATCGAGTCATTTTTGACAGACTAATGCAAAGAATTACACGGTTTTATGAACAGAATATTGAACGAAGCCGACTGATTGAACTACGGGGTATCGACTCGAAATGCCCAGCAATCTGAGTCCCGATCGACTCCAGAACATTCTCTGTGACGGGAGAAGTTGTTAATCGAGTTATTTTTGACAGACTAATGCAAAGAATTGCAAGATTTTTCGAATAGAATGCTTAACGAAGCCGACTGATTGAACTTCGGGGTATCGGCTCGAAACGCCCAGCAATTTGAGTCCCGAGCGACTCCAGAACATTCACTATGATGGGAGAAGTTGTTAATCGAGTTATTTTTGATAGACTAATGCATTGAATTGCAAGATTTTTCGAATAGAATCTTGAACGAAGGCGACTGATTGAACTTCGGGGTATCGGCTCGAAACGCCCAGCAATTTGAGTCCCGAGCGACTCCAGAACATTCACTATGATGGGAGAAGTTGTTAATCGAGTTATTTTTGATAGACTAATGCATTGAATTGCAAGATTTTTCGAATAGAATCTTGAACGAAGCCGACTGATTGAACTTCGGGGTATCGGCTCGAAACGCCCAGCAATTTGAGTCCCGAGCGACTCCAGAACATTCACTATGATGGGAGAAGTTGTTAATCGAGTTATTTTTGATAGACTAATGCATTGAATTGCAAGATTTTTCTAATAGAATCTTGAACGAAGCCGACTGATTGAACTTCGGGGTAACGGCTCGAAACGCCCAGCAATCTGAGTCCTGAGCGACTCCAGAACATTCACTGTGATGGGAGAAGTTGTTAATCGAGTTATTTTCGACAGACTAATGCAAAGAATTACACGGTTTTACGAATAGAATGCTGAACGAAGCCGACTGATTGATTTTTGGGATATCGGCTCGAAACGCACAACAATTTGAGTCCCGACCGACTCCAGAACATTCTCTGTGATGCGATAAGTTGTAAATCGAGTCATTTTTGACAGACTAATGCAAAGAATTACACGGTTTTATGAACAGAATATTGAACGAAGCCGACTGATTGAACTACGGAGTATCGACTCGAAATGCCCAGCAATCTGAGTCCCGATCGACTCCAGAACATTCACTGTGACGGGAGAAGTTGTTAATCGATGTTATTTTTGACAGACTAATGCAAAGAATTGCAAGATTTTTCGAATAGAATGCTTAACGAAGCCGACTGATTGAACTTCGGGGTATCGGCTCGAAACGCCCAGCAATCTGAGTCCCGAGCAACTCCAGAACATTCACTGTGATGGGAGAAGTTGTTAATCGAGTTATTTTTGACAGACTAATGCATTGAATTGCAAGATTTTTCGAATAGAATCTTGAACGAAGCCGACTGATTGAACTTCAAGGTATCGGCTCGAAACGCACAACAATCTGAGTCCCGACCGACTCCAGAACATTCACTGTGATGAGATAAGTTGTTAATCGAGTTATTTTTGACAGACTAATGCAAAGAATTACACGGTTTTTCGAACAGAATGCTGAACGAAGCCGACTGATTGAACTTCGGGGTATCGGCTCGAAACGCCCAGCAATCTGAGTCCCGAGCGACTCCAGAACATTCACTGTGACGGGAGAAGTTGTTAATCGAGTTATTTTTGACAGACTAATGCAAAGAATTACACGGTTTTTCGAACAGAATGCTGAACGAAGCCGACTGATTGAACTTCGGGGTATCGGCTCGAAACGCCCAGCAATCTGAGTCCCGAGCGACTCCAGAACATTCACTGTGATGGGAGAAGTTGTTAATCGAGTTATTTTTGACAGACTGATGCAAAGAATTACACGCTTTTTCGAACAGAATGCTGAACGAATCCGACTAATTGAATTTCGGGGTATCGGCTCGAAACGCCCAGCAATCTGAGTCCCGAGCGACTCCAGAACATTCACTGTGATGGGAGAAGTTGTTAATCGAGTTATTTTCGACAGACTAATGCAAAGAATTACACGGTTTTACGAACAGAATGCTGAACGAAGCCGACTGATTTATTTTTGGGATATCGGCTCGAAACGCACAACAATTTGAGTCCCGACCGACTCCAGAACATTCTCTGTGATGCGATAAGTTGTAAATCGAGTCATTTTTGACAGACTAATGCAAAGAATTACACGGTTTTATGAACAGAATATTGAACGAAGCCGACTGATTGAACTACGGGGTATCGACTCGAAATGCCGAGAAATCTGAGTCCCGATCGACTCCAGAACATTCACTGTGACGGGAGAAGTTGTTAATCGAGTTATTTTTGACAGACTAATGCAAAGAATTGCAAGATTTTTCGAATAGAATGCTTAACGAAGCCGACTGATTGAACTTCGGGGTTTCGGCTCGAAACGCCCAGCAATTTGAGTCCCGAGCAACTCCAGAACATTCACTGTGATGGGAGAAGTTGTTAATCAAGTTATTTTTGACAGACTAATGCATTGAATTGCAATATTTTTCGAATAGAATCTTGAACGAAGCCAACTGATTGAACTTCAAGGTATCGGCTCGAAACGCACAACAATCTGAGTCCCGACCGACTCCAGAACATTCACTGTGATGAGATAAGTTGTTAATCGAGATATTTTTGATAGACTAATGCTAAGAATTACACGGTTTTTCGAACAGAATGCTGAACGAAGCCGACTGATTGAACTTCGGGGTATCGGCTCGAAACGCCCAGCAATTTGAGTCCCGAGCGACTCCAGAACATTCACTATGATGGGAGAAGTTGTTAATCGAGTTATTTTTGATAGACTAATGCATTGAATTGCAAGATTTTTCTAATAGAATCTTGAACGAAGCCGACTGATTGAACTTCGGGGTATCGGCTCGAAACGCCCAGCAATCTGAGTCCCGAGCGACTCCAGAACATTCACTGTGATGGGAGAAGTTGTTAATCGAGTTATTTTCGACAGACTAATGCAAAGAATTACACGGTTTTACGAATAGAATGCTGAACGAAGCCGACTGATTGATTTTTGGGATATCGGCTCGAAACGCACAACAATTTGAGTCCCGACCGACTCCAGAACATTCTCTGTGATGCGATAAGTTGTAAATCGAGTCATTTTTGACAGACTAATGCAAAGAATTACACGGTTTTATGAACAGAATATTGAACGAAGCCGACTGATTGAACTACGGGGTATCGACTCGAAATGCCCAGCAATCTGAGTCCCGATCGACTCCAGAACATTCACTGTGACGGGAGAAGTTGTTAATCGAGTTATTTTTGACAGACTAATGCAAAGAATTGCAAGATTTTTCGAATAGAATGCTTAACGAAGCCGACTGATTGATCTTCGGGGTATCGGCTCGAAACGCCCAGCAATCTGAGTCCCGAGCAACTCCAGAACATTCACTGTGTAGGGAGAAGTTGTTAATCGAGTTATTTTTGACAGACTAATGCATTGAATTGCAAGATTTTTCGAATAGAATCTTGAACGAAGCCAACTGATTGAACTTCAAGGTATCGGCTCGAAACGCACAACAATCTGAGTCCCGACCGACTCCAGAACATTCACTGTGATGAGATAAGTTGTTAATCGAGTTATTTTTGACAGACTAATGCAAAGAATTACACGGTTTTTCGAACAGAATGCTGAACGAAGCCGACTGATTGAACTTCGGGGTATCGGCTCGAAACGCCCAGCAATTTGAGTCCCGAGCGACTCCAGAACATTCACTATGATGGGAGAAGTTGTTAATCGAGTTATTTTGATAGACTAATGCATTGAATTGCAAGATTTTTCTAATAGAATCTTGAACGAAGCCGACTGATTGAACTTCGGGGTATCGGCTCGAAACGCCCAGCAATCTGAGTCCCGAGCGACTCCAGAACATTCACTGTGATGGGAGAAGTTGTTAATCGAGTTATTTTCGACAGACTAATGCAAAGAATTACACGGTTTTACGAATAGAATGCTGAACGAAGCCGACTGATTGATTTTTGGGATATCGGATCGAAACGCACAACAATTTGAGTCCCGACCGACTCCAGAACATTCTCTGTGATGCGATAAGTTGTAAATCGAGTCATTTTTGACAGACTAATGCAAAGAATTACACGGTTTTATGAACAGAATATTGAACGAAGCCGACTGATTGAACTACGGGGTATCGACTCGAAATGCCCAGCAATCTGAGTCCCGATCGACTCCAGAACATTCTCTGTGACGGGAGAAGTTGTTAATCGAGTTATTTTTGACAGACTAATGCAAAGAATTGCAAGATTTTTCGAATAGAATGCTTAACGAAGCCGACTGATTGAACTTCGGGGTATCGGCTCGAAACGCCCAGCAATTTGAGTCCCGAGCGACTCCAGAACATTCACTATGATGGGAGAAGTTGTTAATCGAGTTATTTTTGATAGACTAATGCATTGAATTGCAAGATTTTTCGAATAGAATCTTGAACGAAGGCGACTGATTGAACTTCGGGGTATCGGCTCGAAACGCCCAGCAATTTGAGTCCCGAGCGACTCCAGAACATTCACTATGATGGGAGAAGTTGTTAATCGAGTTATTTTTGATAGACTAATGCATTGAATTGCAAGATTTTTCGAATAGAATCTTGAACGAAGCCGACTGATTGAACTTCGGGGTATCGGCTCGAAACGCCCAGCAATTTGAGTCCCGAGCGACTCCAGAACATTCACTGTGATGGGAGAAGTTGTTAATCGAGTTATTTTCGACAGACTAATGCAAAGAATTACACGGTTTTACGAATAGAATGCTGAACGAAGCCGACTGATTGATTTTTGGGATATCGGCTCGAAACGCACAACAATTTGAGTCCCGACCGACTCCAGAACATTCTCTGTGATGCGATAAGTTGTAAATCGAGTCATTTTTGACAGACTAATGCAAAGAATTACACGGTTTTATGAACAGAATATTGAACGAAGCCGACTGATTGAACTACGGAGTATCGACTCGAAATGCCCAGCAATCTGAGTCCCGATCGACTCCAGAACATTCACTGTGACGGGAGAAGTTGTTAATCGATGTTATTTTTGACAGACTAATGCAAAGAATTGCAAGATTTTTCGAATAGAATGCTTAACGAAGCCGACTGATTGAACTTCGGGGTATCGGCTCGAAACGCCCAGCAATCTGAGTCCCGAGCAACTCCAGAACATTCACTGTGATGGGAGAAGTTGTTAATCGAGTTATTTTTGACAGACTAATGCATTGAATTGCAAGATTTTTCGAATAGAATCTTGAACGAAGCCGACTGATTGAACTTCAAGGTATCGGCTCGAAACGCACAACAATCTGAGTCCCGACCGACTCCAGAACATTCACTGTGATGAGATAAGTTGTTAATCGAGTTATTTTTGACAGACTAATGCAAAGAATTACACGGTTTTTCGAACAGAATGCTGAACGAAGCCGACTGATTGAACTTCGGGGTATCGGCTCGAAACGCCCAGCAATCTGAGTCCCGAGCGACTCCAGAACATTCACTGTGACGGGAGAAGTTGTTAATCGAGTTATTTTTGACAGACTAATGCAAAGAATTACACGGTTTTTCGAACAGAATGTTGAACGAAGCCGACTGATTGAACTTCGGGGTATCGGCTCGAAACGCCCAGCAATCTGAGTCCCGAGCGACTCCAGAACATTCACTGTGATGGGAGAAGTTGTTAATCGAGTTATTTTTGACAGACTGATGCAAAGAATTACACGCTTTTTCGAACAGAATGCTGAACGAATCCGACTAATTGAATTTCGGGGTATCGGCTCGAAACGCCCAGCAATCTGAGTCCCGAGCGACTCCAGAACATTCACTGTGATGGGAGAAGTTGTTAATCGAGTTATTTTCGACAGACTAATGCAAAGAATTACACGGTTTTACGAACAGAATGCTGAACGAAGCCGACTGATTTATTTTTGGGATATCGGCTCGAAACGCACAACAATTTGAGTCCCGACCGACTCCAGAACATTCTCTGTGATGCGATAAGTTGTAAATCGAGTCATTTTTGACAGACTAATGCAAAGAATTACACGGTTTTTCGAACAGAATGCTGAACGAAGCCGACTGATTGAACTTCGGGGTATCGGCTCGAAACGCCCAGCAATCTGAGTCCCGAGCGACTCCAGAACATTCACTGTGACGGGAGAAGTTGTTAATCGAGTTATTTTTGACAGACTAATGCAAAGAATTACACGGTTTTTCGAACAGAATGCTGAACGAAGCCGACTGATTGAACTTCGGGGTATCGGCTCGAAACGCCCAGCAATCTGAGTCCCGAGCGACTCCAGAACATTCACTGTGATGGGAGAAGTTGTTAATCGAGTTATTTTTGACAGACTGATGCAAAGAATTACACGCTTTTTCGAACAGAATGCTGAACGAATCCGACTAATTGAATTTCGGGGTATCGGCTCGAAACGCCCAGCAATCTGAGTCCCGAGCGACTCCAGAACATTCACTGTGATGGGAGAAGTTGTTAATCGAGTTATTTTTGACAGACTGATGCAAAGAATTACACGCTTTTTCGAACAGAATGCTGAACGAATCCGACTAATTGAATTTCGGGGTATCGGCTCGAAACGCCCAGCAATCTGAGTCCCGAGCGACTCCAGAACATTCACTGTGATGGGAGAAGTTGTTAATCGAGTTATTTTCGACAGACTAATGCAAAGAATTACACGGTTTTACGAACAGAATGCTGAACGAAGCCGACTGATTTATTTTTGGGATATCGGCTCGAAACGCACAACAATTTGAGTCCCGACCGACTCCAGAACATTCTCTGTGATGCGATAAGTTGTAAATCGAGTCATTTTTGACAGACTAATGCAAAGAATTAAACGGTTTTATGAACAGAATATTGAACGAAGCCGACTGATTGAACTACGGGGTATCGACTCGAAATGCCGAGAAATCTGAGTCCCGATCGACTCCAGAACATTCACTGTGACGGGAGAAGTTGTTAATCGAGTTATTTTTGACAGACTAATGCAAAGAATTGCAAGATTTTTCGAATAGAATGCTTAACGAAGCCGACTGATTGAACTTCGGGGTTTCGGCTCGAAACGCCCAGCAATTTGAGTCCCGAGCAACTCCAGAACATTCACTGTGATGGGAGAAGTTGTTAATCAAGTTATTTTTGACAGACTAATGCATTGAATTGCAAGATTTTTCGAATAGAATCTTGAACGAAGCCAACTGATTGAACTTCAAGGTATCGGCTCGAAACGCACAACAATCTGAGTCCCGACCGACTCCAGAACATTCACTGTGATGAGATAAGTTGTTAATCGAGATATTTTTGACAGACTAATGCTAAGAATTACACGGTTTTTCGAACAGAATGCTGAACGAAGCCGACTGATTGAACTTCGGGGTATCGGCCCGAAACGCCCAGCAATTTGAGTCCCGAGCGACTCCAGAACATTCACTATGATGGGAGAAGTTGTTAATCGAGTTATTTTTGATAGACTAATGCATTGAATTGCAAGATTTTTCTAATAGAATCTTGAACGAAGCCGACTGATTGAACTTCGGGGTATCGGCTCGAAACGCCCAGCAATCTGAGTCCCGAGCGACTCTAGAACATTCACTGTGATGGGAGAAGTTGTTAATCGAGTTATTTTCGACAGACTAATGCAAAGAATTACACGGTTTTACGAATAGAATGCTGAACGAAGCCGACTGATTGATTTTTGGGATATCGGCTCGAAACGCACAACAATTTGAGTCCCGACCGACTCCAGAACATTCTCTGTGATGCGATAAGTTGTAAATCAAGTCATTTTTGACAGACTAATGCAAAGAATTACACGGTTTTATGAACAGAATATTGAACGAAGCCGACTGATTGAACTACGGGGTATCGACTCGAAATGCCCAGCAATCTGAGTCCCGATCGACTCCAGAACATTCACTGTGACGGGAGAAGTTGTTAATCGAGTTATTTTTGACAGACTAATGCAAAGAATTGCAAGATTTTTCGAATAGAATGCTTAACGAAGCCGACTGATTGATCTTCGGGGTATCGGCTCGAAACGCCCAGCAATCTGAATCCCGAGCAACTCCAGAACATTCACTGTGTAGGGAGAAGTTGTTAATCGAGTTATTTTTGACAGACTAATGCATTGAATTGCAAGATTTTTCGAATAGAATCTTGAACGAAGCCAACTGATTGAACTTCAAGGTATCGGCTCGAAACGCACAACAATCTGAGTCCCGACCGACTCCAGAACATTCACTGTGATGAGATAAGTTGTTAATCGAGTTATTTTTGACAGACTAATGCAAAGAATTACACGGTTTTTCGAACAGAATGCTGAACGAAGCCGACTGATTGAACTTCGGGGTATCGGCTCGAAACGCCCAGCAATTTGAGTCCCGAGCGACTCCAGAACATTCACTATGATGGGAGAAGTTGTTAATCGAGTTATTTTGATAGACTAATGCATTGAATTGCAAGATTTTTCTAATAGAATCTTGAACGAAGCCGACTGATTGAACTTCGGGGTATCGGCTCGAAACGCCCAGCAATCTGAGTCCCGAGCGACTCCAGAACATTCACTGTGATGGGAGAAGTTGTTAATCGAGTTATTTTCGACAGACTAATGCAAAGAATTACACGGTTTTACGAATAGAATGCTGAACGAAGCCGACTGATTGATTTTTGGGATATCGGCTCGAAACGCACAACAATTTGAGTCCCGACCGACTCCAGAACATTCTCTGTGATGCGATAAGTTGTAAATCGAGTCATTTTTGACAGACTAATGCAAAGAATTACACGGTTTTATGAACAGAATATTGAACGAAGCCGACTGATTGAACTACGGGGTATCGACTCGAAACGCCCAGCAATCTGAGTCCCGAGCGACTCCAGAACATTCACTGTGACGGGAGAAGTTGTTAATCGAGTTATTTTTGACAGACTAATGCAAAGAATTGCAAGATTTTTCGAATAGAATGCTGAACGAGGCCGACTGATTGAACTTCGGGGTATCGGCTCGAAACGCCCAGCAATCTGAGTCCCGAGCAACTCCAGAACATTCACTGTGATGGGAGAAGTTGTTAATCGAGTTATTTTTGACAGACTAATGCATTGAATTTCAAGATTTTTCGAATAGAATCTTGAACGAAGCCGACTGATTGAACTTCAAGGTATCGGCTCGAAACGCACAACAATCTGAGTCCCGACCGACTCCAGAACATTCACTGTGATGAGATAAGTTGTTAATCGAGTTATTTTTGACAGACTAATGCAAAGAATTACACGGTTTTTCGAACAGAATGCTGAACGAAGCCGACTGATTGAACTTCGGGGTATCGGCTCGAAACGCCCAGCAATCTGAGTCCCGAGCGACTCCAGAACATTCACTGTGATGGGAGAAGTTGTTAATCGAGTTATTTTTGACAGACTGATGCAAAGAATTACACGCTTTTTCGAATAGAATGCTGAACGAAGCCGACTAATTGAATTTCGGGGTATCGGCTCGAAACGCCCAGCAATTTGAGTCCCGAGCGACTCCAGAACATTCACTGTGATGGGAGAAGTTGTTAATCGAGTTATTTTTGACAGACTAATGCAAAGAATTGCAAGATTTTTTGAATACAATCTTGAACGAAGCCGACTGATTGAACTTCGGGGTATCGGCTCGAAATGCCCAGCAATCTAAGTCCCGAGCGACTCCAGAACATTCACTGAGATGGGAGAAGTTGTTAATTGAGTTATTTTTGATAGACTAATGCATCGAATTGCAAGATTTTTCGAATAGAATCTTGAACGAAGCCGACTGATTGAACTTCGGGGTATCGGCTTGAAGCGCCCAGCAATTTGAGTCCCGAGCGACTCCAGAACATTCACTGTGATGGGAGAAGTTGTTAATCGAGTTATTTTTGACAGACTGATGCAAAGAATTACACGCTTTTTCGAACAGAATGCTGAATGAAGCCGACTAATTGAACTTCGGGGTATCGGCTCGAAACGCCCAGCAATCTGAGTCCCGAGCGACTCCAGAACATTCACTGTGATGGGAGAAGTTGTTAATCGAGTTATTTTCGACAAACTAATGCAAAGAATTACACGGTTTTACGAACAGAATGCTGAACGAAGCCGACTGATTGATTTTTGGGATATCGGCTCGAAACGCACAACAATTTGAGTCCCGACCGACTCCAGAACATTCTCTGTGATGCGATAAGTTGTAAATCAAGTCATTTTTGACAGACTAATGCAAAGAATTACACGGTTTTATGAACAGAATATTGAACGAAGCCGACTGATTGAACTACGGGGTATCGACTCGAAATGCCCAGCAATCTGAGTCTCGATCGACTCCAGAACATTCACTGTGACGGGAGAAGTTGTTAATCGAGTTATTTTTGACAGACTAATGCAAAGAATTGCAAGATTTTTCGAATAGAATGCTTAACGAAGCGGACTGATTGAACTTCGGGGTATCGGCTCGAAACGCCCAGCAATCTGAGTCCCGAGCAACTCCAGAACATTCACTGTGATGGGAGAAGTTGTTAATCGAGTTATTTTTGACAGACTAATGCATTGAATTGCAAGATTTTTCGAATAGAATCTTGAACGAAGCCAACTGATTGAACTTCAAGGTATCGGCTCGAAACGCACAACAATCTGAGTCCCGACCGACTCCAGAACATTCACTGTGATGAGATAAGTTGTTAATCGAGTTATTTTTGACAGACTAATGCAAAGAATTACACGGTTTTTCGAACAGAATGCTGAACGAAGCCGACTGATTGAACTTCGGGGTATCGGCTCGAAACGCCCAGCAATCTGAGTCCCAAGCGACTCCTGAACATTCACTGTGATGGGAGAAGTTGTTAATCGAGTTATTTTTGACAGACTAATTCATTGAATTGCAAGATTTTTGGAATAGAATCTTGAACGAAGCCGACTGATTGAACTTCATGGTATCGGCTCGAAACACACAACAATCTGAGTCCCGACCGACTCCAGAACATTCACTGTGATGAGATAAGTTGTTAATCGAGTTATTTTTGACAGACTAATGAAAAGAATTACACGGTTTTTCGAACAGAATGCGGAACGAAGCCGACTGATTGAACTTCGGGGTATCGGCTCGAAACGCCCAGCAATTTGAGTCCCGAGCGACTCCAGAACATTCACTGTGATGGGAGAAGTTGTTAATCGAGTTATTTTTGACAGACTGATGCAAAGAATTACACGCTTTTTCGAACAGAATGTTGAACGAAGCCGACTAATTGAACTTCGGGGTATCGGCTCGAAACGCCTAGCAATTTGAGTCCCGAGCGACTCCAGAACATTCACTGTGATGGGAGAAGTTGTTAATCGAGTTATTTTCGACAGACTAATGCAAAGAATTACATGGTTTTACGAACAGAATGCTGAATGAAGCCGACTGATTGATATTCGGGATATCCGCTCGAAACGCACAACAATTTGAATCCCGACCGACTCCAGAACAATCTCTGTTATGAGATAAGTTGTAAATCGAGTCATTTTTGACAGACTAATGCAAAGAATTACACGGTTTTATAAACAGAATATTGAACGAAGCCGACTGATTGAACTACGGGGTATTGACTCGAAACGCCTAGCAATCTGAGTCCCGAGCGACTCCAGAACATTCACTGTGATGGGAGAAGTTGTTAATCGAGTTATTTTTGACAGATTAATGCAAAGAATTACACGTTTTTTCGAACAGAATGCTAAACAAAACCGACTGATTGAACTTCGGGGTATCGGCTCGAAACACCCAGCAATCTGAGTCCCGAGCGACTCCAGAACATTCACTGTGATGGGAGAAGTTGTTAATCGAGTTATTTTTGACAGACTACTGCAAAGAATTGCAAGATTTTTTGAATAGAATCTTGAACGAAGCCGACTGATCAAACTTCGGGGTATCGGTTCGAAACGCCAAGCAATCTGAGTCCCGAGCGACTCCAGAACATTCACTGAGATGGGAGAAGTTGTTAATTTAGTTATTTTTGATAGACTAATGCATTGAATTGCAAGATTTTTCTAAGAGAATCTTGAACGAAGCCGACTGATTGAACTTTGGTGTATCGGCTCGAAACGCACGGCAATCTGAGTCCCGACCGACTCTAGAAGATTCACTGTGATGAGATAAGTTGTTAATCGAGTCATTTTTGACAGACTAATGCAAAGAATTGCAAGATTTTTCGATGAGAATCTTGAACGAAGCCGACTGATTGAACTACGGGGTATCGACACAAAACGCCCAGCAATCTGAGTCCCGAGCGACTCCAGAACATTCACTGTGATGGGAGAAGTTGTTAATTGAGTTATTTTTGATAGACTAATGCATTGAATTGCAAGATTTTTCAAAGAGAATCTTGAACGAAGCCGACTGATTGAACTACGGGGTATCGACTCGAAACGCCTAGCAATCTGAGTCCCAAGCGACTCTAGAACATTCACTGAGATGGGAGAAGTTGTTAATCAAGTTATTTTTGACAGACTAATACAATGAATTACACGGTTTTTCGAACAGAATGCTGAACGAAGCCGACTGATTGAACTTCGGGGTATCGGCTCGAAACGCCCAGCAATCTGAGTCCCGAGCGACTCCAGAACATTCACTGTGATGGGAGAAGTTGTTAATCGAGTTATTTTTGACAGACTAATACAAAGAATTGCAAGATTTTTCTAATAGAATCTTGAACGAAACCGACTGATTGAACTTCGGGGTATCGGCTCGAAACGCACGGCAATTTGAGTCCCGAGCGACTCTAGAACATTCACTGTGACGGAAGAAGTTGTTAATCGAGTTATTTTTAACAGACTAATGCAGAGAATTGCAAGATTTTTCGAATAGAATCTTGAACGAAGCCGACTGATTGAACTACGGGGTATCGGCTCGAAACGCCCAGCAATCTGAGTCCCAAGCGACTCAAGAACATTCACTGGGATAGGAGAAGTTGTTAATTGAGTTATTTTTGATAGTCTAATGCATTGAATTGCAAGATTTTTCGAATAGAATCTTGAACGAAGCCGACTGATTGAACTTCGGGGTATCGGCTCGAAACGCCAAGCAATTTGAGTCCCGAGCGACTCCAGAACATTCTCTGTGATGAGATAAGTTGTTAATCGAGTCATTTTTGACAGACTAATGCAAAGAATTACACGGTTTTATGAACAGAATATTGAACGAAGCCGACTGATTGAACTACGGGGTATCGACTCGAAACGCCCAGCAATCTGAGTCCCGAGCGACTCCAGAGCATTCACTGTGACTGGAGAAGTTGTTAATCGAGTTATTTTTGTCAGACTAATGCAAAGAATTGCAAGATTTTTCGAATAGAATCTTGAACGAAGTCGACTGATTGAACTTCGGGTTTTATGAACAGAATATTGAACGAAGCCGACTGATTGAACTACGGAGTATCGACTCGAAACGCCCAGCAATCTGAGTCCCGAGCGACTCCAGAACATTCACTGTGACGGGAGAAGTTGTTAATCGAGTTATTTTTGACAGACTAATGCAAAGAATTGCAAGATTTTTCGAATAGAATGCTTAACGAAGCCGACTGATTGAACTTCGGGGTATCGGCTCGAAACACCCAGCAATCTGAGTCCCGAGCGACTCCAGAACATTCACTGTGATGGGAGAAGTTGTTAATCGAGTTATTTCTGACAGACTACTGCAAAGAATTGCAAGATTTTTTGAATAGAATCTTGAACGAAGTCGACTGATCAAACTTCGGGGTATCGGTTCGAAACGCCAAGCAATCTGAGTCCCGAGCGACTCCAGAACATTCACTGAGATGGGAGAAGTTGTTAATTTAGTTATTTTTGATAGACTAATGCATTGAATTGCAAGATTTTTCTAATAGAATCTTGAACGAAGCCGACTGATTGAACTTTGGTGTATCGGCTCGAAACGCACGGCAATCTGAGTCCCGACCGACTCTAGAAGATTCACTGTGATGAGATAAGTTGTTAATCGAGTCATTTTTGACAGACTAATGCAAAGAATTGCAAGATTTTTCGAAGAGAATCTTGAACGAAGCCGACTGATTGAACTACGGGGTATCGACTCAAAACGCCCAGCAATCTGAGTCCCGAGCGACTCCAGAACATTCACTGTGATGGGAGAAGTTGTTAATTGAGTTATTTTTGATAGACTAATGCATTGAATTGCAAGATTTTTCAAAGAGAATCTTGAACGAAGCCGACTGATTGAACTACGGGGTATCGACTCGAAACGCCTAGCAATCTGAGTCCCAAGCGACTCCAGAACATTCACTGAGATGGGAGAAGTTGTTAATCAAGTTATTTTTGACAGACTAATACAATGAATTACACGGTTTTTCGAACAGAATGCTGAACGAAGCCGACTGATTGAACTTCGGGGTATCGGCTCGAAACGCCCAGCAATCTGAGTCCCGAGCGACTCCAGAACATTCACTGTGATGGGAGAAGATGTTAATCGAGTTATTTTTGACAGACTAATGCAAAGAATTGCAAGATTTTTCTAATAGAATCTTGAACGAAACCGACTGATTGAACTTCGGGGTATCGGCTCGAAACGCACGGCAATTTGAGTCCCGAGCGACTCTAGAACATTCACTGTGACGGAAGAAGTTGTTAATCGAGTTATTTTTAACAGACTAATGCAGAGAATTGCAAGATTTTTCGAATAGAATCTTGAACGAAGCCGACTGATTGAACTACGGGGTATCGGCTCGAAACGCCCAGCAATCTGAGTCCCAAGCGACTCAAGAACATTCACTGGGATAGGAGAAGTTGTTAATTGAGTTATTTTTGATAGTCTAATGCATTGAATTGCAAGATTTTTCGAATAGAATCTTGAACGAAGCCGACTGATTGAACTTCGGGGTATCGGCTCGAAACGCCAAGCAATTTGAGTCCCGAGCGACTCCAGAACATTCTCTGTGATGAGATAAGTTGTTAATCGAGTCATTTTTGACAGACTAATGCAAAGAATTACACGGTTTTATGAACAGAATATTGAACGAAGCCGACTGATTGAACTACGGGGTATCGACTCGAAACGCCCAGCAATCTGAGTCCCGAGCGACTCCAGAGCATTCACTGTGACTGGAGAAGTTGTTAATCGAGTTATTTTTGTCAGACTAATGCAAAGAATTGCAAGATTTTTCGAATAGAATCTTGAACGAAGTCGACTGATTGAACTTCGGGTTTTATGAACAGAATATTGAACGAAGCCGACTGATTGAACTACGGAGTATCGACTCGAAACGCCCAGCAATCTGAGTCCCGAGCGACTCCAGAACATTCACTGTGACGGGAGAAGTTGTTAATCGAGTTATTTTTGACAGACTAATGCAAAGAATTGCAAGATTTTTCGAATAGAATGCTTAACGAAGCCGACTGATTGAACTTCGGGGTATCGGCTCGAAACACCCAGCAATCTGAGTCCCGAGCGACTCCAGAACATTCACTGTGATGGGAGAAGTTGTTAATCGAGTTATTTCTGACAGACTACTGCAAAGAATTGCAAGATTTTTTGAATAGAATCTTGAACGAAGCCGACTGATCAAACTTCGGGGTATCGGTTCGAAACGCCAAGCAATCTGAGTCCCGAGCGACTCCAGAACATTCACTGAGATGGGAGAAGTTGTTAATTTAGTTATTTTTGATAGACTAATGCATTGAATTGCAAGATTTTTCTAATAGAATCTTGAACGAAGCCGACTGATTGAACTTTGGTGTATCGGCTCGAAACGCACGGCAATCTGAGTCCCGACCGACTCTAGAAGATTCACTGTGATGAGATAAGTTGTTAATCGAGTCATTTTTGACAGACTAATGCAAAGAATTGCAAGATTTTTCGAAGAGAATCTTGAACGAAGCCGACTGATTGAACTACGGGGTATCGACTCAAAACGCCCAGCAATCTGAGTCCCGAGCGACTCCAGAACATTCACTGTGATGGGAGAAGTTGTTAATTGAGTTATTTTTGATAGACTAATGCATTGAATTGCAAGATTTTTCAAAGAGAATCTTGAACGAAGCCGACTGATTGAACTACGGGGTATCGACTCGAAACGCCTAGCAATCTGAGTCCCAAGCGACTCCAGAACATTCACTGAGATGGGAGAAGTTGTTAATCAAGTTATTTTTGACAGACTAATACAATGAATTACACGGTTTTTCGAACAGAATGCTGAACGAAGCCGACTGATTGAACTTCGGGGTATCGGCTCGAAACGCCCAGCAATCTGAGTCCCGAGCGACTCCAGAACATTCACTGTGATGGGAGAAGATGTTAATCGAGTTATTTTTGACAGACTAATGCAAAGAATTGCAAGATTTTTCTAATAGAATCTTGAACGAAACCGACTGATTGAACTTCGGGGTATCGGCTCGAAACGCACGGCAATTTGAGTCCCGAGCGACTCTAGAACATTCACTGTGACGGAAGAAGTTGTTAATCGAGTTATTTTTAACAGACTAATGCAGAGAATTGCAAGATTTTTCGAATAGAATCTTGAACGAAGCCGACTGATTGAACTACGGGGTATCGGCTCGAAACGCCCAGCAATCTGAGTCCCAAGCGACTCAAGAACATTCACTGGGATAGGAGAAGTTGTTAATTGAGTTATTTTTGATAGTCTAATGCATTGAATTGCAAGATTTTTCGAATAGAATCTTGAACGAAGCCGACTGATTGAACTTCGGGGTATCGGCTCGAAACGCCCAGCAATTTGAGTCCCGAGCGACTCCAGAACATTCTCTGTGATGAGATAAGTTGTTAATCGAGTCATTTTTGACAGACTAATGCAAAGAATTACACGGTTTTATGAACAGAATATTGAACGAAGCCGACTGATTGAACTACGGGGTATCGACTCGAAACGCCCAGCAATCTGAGTCCCGAGCGACTCCAGAGCATTCACTGTGACTGGAGAAGTTGTTAATCGAGTTATTTTTGTCAGACTAATGCAAAGAATTGCAAGATTTTTCGAATAGAATCTTGAACGAAGCCGACTGATTGAACTTCGGGGTATCGGCTCAAAACGCCCAGCAATCTGAGTCCCATGCGACTCCAGAACATTCACTGGGATAGGAGAAGTTGTTAATTGAGTTATTTTTGATAGACTAATGCATTGAATTGCAAGATTTTTCGAATAGAATCTTGAACGAAGCCGACTGATTGAACTTCGGGGTATCGGCTCGAAACGCCCAGCAATTTGAGTCCCGAGCGACTCCAGAACATTCACTGTGATGGGAGAAGTTGTTAAGCGAGTTATTTTTGACAGACTAATGCAAAGAATTGCAAGATTTTTTGAATAGAATCTTGAACGAAGCCGACTGATTGAACTTCGGGGTATCGGCTCGAAATGCCCAGCAATCTAAGTCCCGAGCGACTCCAGAACATTCACTGAGATGGGAGAAGTTGTTAATTGAGTTATTTTTGATAGACTAATGCATCGAATTGCAAGATTTTTCGAATAGAATCTTGAACGAAGCCGACTGATTGAACTTCGGGGTATCGGCTTGAAGCGCCCAGCAATTTGAGTCCCGAGCGACTCCAGAACATTCACTGTGATGGGAGAAGTTGTTAATCGAGTTATTTTTGACAGACTGATGCAAAGAATTACACGCTTTTTCGAACAGAATGCTGAACGAAGCCGACTAATTGAACTTCGGGGTATCGGCTCGAAACGCCCAGCAATCTGAGTCCCGAGCGACTCCAGAACATTCACTGTGATGGGAGAAGTTGTTAATCGAGTTATTTTCGACAGATTAATGCAAAGAATTACACGGTTTTACGAACAGAATGCTGAACGAAGCCGACTGATTGATTTTTGGGACATCGGCTCGAAACGCACAACAATTTGAGTCCCGACCGACTCCAGAACATTCTCTGTGATGCGATAAGTTGTAAATCAAGTCATTTTTGACAGACTAATGCAAAGAATTACACGGTTTTATGAACAGAATATTGAACGAAGTCGACTGATTGAACTACGGAGTATCGACTCGAAATGCCCAGCAATCTGAGTCCCGATCGACTCCAGAACATTCACTGTGACGGGAGAAGTTGTTAATCGAGTTATTTTTGACAGACTAATGCAAAGAATTGCAAGATTTTTCGAATAGAATGCTTAACGAAGCCGACTGATTGAACTTCGGGGTATCGGCTCGAAACGCCCAGCAATCTGAGTCCCGAGCAACTCCAGAACATTCACTGTGATGGGAGAAGTTGTTAATCGAGTTATTTTTGACAGACTAATGCATTGAATTGCAAGATTTTTCGAATAGAATCTTGAACGAAGCCAACTGATTGAACTTCAAGGTATCGGCTCGAAACGCACAACAATCTGAGTCCCGACCGACTCCAGAACATTCTCTGTGATGAGATAAGTTGTTAATCGAGTCATTTTTGACAGACTAATGCAAAGAATTACACGGTTTTATGAACAGAATATTGAACGAAGCCGACTGATTGAACTACGGGGTATCGACTCGAAACGCCCAGCAATCTGAGTCCCGAGCGACTCCAGAGCATTCACTGTGACTGGAGAAGTTGTTAATCGAGTTATTTTTGTCAGACTAATGCAAAGAATTGCAAGATTTTTCGAATAGAATCTTGAACGAAGTCGACTGATTGAACTTCGGGGTATCGGCTCAAAACGCCCAGCAATCTGAGTCCCATGCGACTCCAGAACATTCACTGGGATAGGAGAAGTTGTTAATTGAGTTATTTTTGATAGACTAATGCATTGAATTGCAAGATTTTTCGAATAGAATCTTGAACGAAGCCGACTGATTGAACTTCGGGGTATCGGCTCGAAACGCCCAGCAATTTGAGTCCCGAGCGACTCCAGAACATTCACTGTGATGGGAGAAGTTGTTAATCGAGTTATTTTTGACAGACTAATGCAAAGAATTGCAAGATTTTTTGAATAGAATCTTGAACGAAGCCGACTGATTGAACTTCGGGGTATCGGCTCGAAATGCCCAGCAATCTAAGTCCCGAGCGACTCCAGAACATTCACTGAGATGGGAGAAGTTGTTAATTGAGTTATTTTTGATAGACTAATGCATCGAATTGCAAGATTTTTCGAATAGAATCTTGAACGAAGCCGACTGATTGAACTTCGGGGTATCGGCTTGAAGCGCCCAGCAATTTGAGTCCCGAGCGACTCCAGAACATTCACTGTGATGGGAGAAGTTGTTAATCGAGTTATTTTTGACAGACTGATGCAAAGAATTACACGCTTTTTCGAACAGAATGCTGAACGAAGCCGACTAATTGAACTTCGGGGTATCGGCTCGAAACGCCCAGCAATCTGAGTCCCGAGCGACTCCAGAACATTCACTGTGATGGGAGAAGTTGTTAATCGAGTTATTTTCGACAGACTAATGCAAAGAATTACACGGTTTTACGAACAGAATGCTGAACGAAGCCGACTGATTGATTTTTGGGATATCGGCTCGAAACGCACAACAATTTGAGTCCCGACCGACTCCAGAACATTCTCTGTGATGCGATAAGTTGTAAATCGAGTCATTTTTGACAGACTAATGCAAAGAATTACACGGTTTTATGAACAGAATATTGAACGAAGCCGACTGATTGAACTACGGGGTATCGACTCGAAATGCCCAGCAATCTGAGTCCCGATCGACTCCAGAACATTCACTGTGACGGGAGAAGTTGTTAATCGAGTTATTTTTGACAGACTAATGCAAAGAATTACACGGTTTTTCGAACAGAATGCTGAACGAAGCCGACTGATTGAACTTCGGGGTATCGGCTCGAAACGCCCAGCAATCTGAGTCCCGAGCGACTCCAGAACATTCACTGTGATGGGAGAAGTTGTTAATCGAGTTATTTTTGACAGACTGATGCAAAGAATTACACGCTTTTTCGAACAGAATGCTGAACGAAGCCGACTAATTGAATTTCGGGGTATCGGCTCGAAACGCCCAGCAATCTGAGTCCCGAGCGACTCCAGAACATTCACTGTGATGGGAGAAGTTGTTAATCGAGTTATTTTTGACAGACTAATGCAAAGAATTGCAAGATTTTTTGAATAGAATCTTGAACGAAGCCGACTGATTGAACTTCGGGGTATCGGCTCGAAATGCCCAGCAATCTAAGTCCCGAGCGACTCCAGAACATTCACTGAGATGGGAGAAGTTGTTAATTGAGTTATTTTTGATAGACTAATGCATCGAATTGCAAGATTTTTCGAATAGAATCTTGAACGAAGCCGACTGATTGAACTTCGGGGTATCGGCTTGAAGCGCCCAGCAATTTGAGTCCCGAGCGACTCCAGAACATTCACTGTGATGGGAGAAGTTGTTAATCGAGTTATTTTTGACAGACTGATGCAAAGAATTACACGCTTTTTCGAACAGAATGCTGAACGAAGCCGACTAATTGAACTACGGGGTATCGGCTCGAAACGCCCAGCAATCTGAGTTCCGAGCGACTCCAGAACATTCACTGTGATGGGAGAAGTTGTTAATCGAGTTATTTTCGACAGACTAATGCAAAGAATTACACGGTTTTACGAACAGAATGCTGAACGAAGCCGACTGATTGATTTTTGGGATATCGGCTCGAAACGCACAACAATTTGAGTCCCGACCGACTCCAGAACATTCTCTGTGATGCGATAAGTTGTAAATCGAGTCATTTTTGACAGACTAATGCAAAGAATTACACGGTTTTATGAACAGAATATTGAACGAAGCCGACTGATTGAACTACGGGGTATCGACTCGAAATGCCCAGCAATCTGAGTCCCGATCGACTCCAGAACATTCACTGTGACGGGAGAAGTTGTTAATCGAGTTATTTTTGACAGACTAATGCAAAGAATTGCAAGATTTTTCGAATAGAATGCTTAACGAAGCCGACTGATTGAACTTCGGGGTATCGGCTCGAAACGCCCAGCAATCTGAGTCCCGAGCAACTCCAGAACATTCACTGTGATGGGAGAAGTTGTTAATCGAGTTATTTTTGACAGACTAATGCATTGAATTACAAGATTTTTCGAATAGAATCTTGAACGAAGCCAACTGATTGAACTTCAAGGTATCGGCTCGAAACGCACAACAATCTGAGTCCCGACCGACTCCAGAACATTCACTGTGATGAGATAAGTTGTTAATCGAGTTATTTTTGACAGACTAATGCAAAGAATTACACGGTTTTTCGAACAGAATGCTGAACGAAGCCGACTGATTGAACTTCGGGGTATCGGCTCGAAACGCCCAGCAATCTGAGTCCCAAGCGACTCCTGAACATTCACTGTGATGGGAGAAGTTGTTAATCGAGTTATTTTTGACAGACTAATTCATTGAATTGCAAGATTTTTCGAATAGAATCTTGAACGAAGCCGACTGATTGAACTTCATGGTATCGGCTCGAAACACACAACAATCTGAGTCCCGACCGACTCCAGAACATTCACTGTGATGAGATAAGTTGTTAATCGAGTTATTTTTGACAGACTAATGCAAAGAATTACACGGTTTTTCGAACAGAATGCTGAACAAAGCCGACTGATTGAACTTCGGGGTATCGGCTCGAAACGCCCAGCAATTTGAGTCCCGAGCGACTCCAGAACATTCACTGTGATGGGAGAAGTTGTTAATCGAGTTATTTTTGACAGACTGATGCAAAGAATTACACGCTTTTTCGAACAGAATGCTGAACGAAGCCGACTAATTGAACTTCGGGGTATCGGCTCGAAACGCCTAGCAATTTGAGTCCCGAGCGACTCCAGAACATTCACTGTGATGGGAGAAGTTGTTAATCGAGTTATTTTCGACAGACTAATGCAAAGAATTACATGGTTTTACGAACAGAATGCTGAACGAAGCCGACTGATTGATATTCGGGATATCCGCTCGAAACGCACAACAATTTGAATCCCGACCGACTCCAGAACATTCTCTGTTATGAGATAAGTTGTAAATCGAGTCATTTTTGACAGACTAATGCAAAGAATTACACGGTTTTATAAACAGAATATTGAACGAAGCCGACTGATTGAACTACGGGGTATTGACTCGAAACGCCTAGCAATCTGAGTCCCGAGCGACTCCAGAACATTCACTGTGATGGGAGAAGTTGTTAATCGAGTTATTTTTGACAGATTAATGCAAAGAATTACACGTTTTTTCGAACAGAATGCTGAACGAAACCGACTGATTGAACTTCGGGGTATCGGCTCGAAACACCCAGCAATCTGAGTCCCGAGCGACTCCAGAACATTCACTGTGATGGGAGAAGTTGTTAATCGAGTTATTTTTGACAGACTACTGCAAAGAATTGCAAGATTTTTTGAATAGAATGTTGAACGAAGCCGACTGATCAAACTTCTGGGTATCGGTTCGAAACGCCAAGCAATCTGAGTCCCGAGCGACTCCAGAACATTCACTGAGATGGGAGAAGTTGTTAATTTAGTTATTTTTGATAGACTAATGCATTGAATTGCAAGATTTTTCTAATAGAATCTTGAACGAAGCCGACTGATTGAACTTTGGTGTATCGGCTCGAAACGCACGGCAATCTGAGTCCCGACCGACTCTAGAAGATTCACTGTGATGAGATAAGTTGTTAATCGAGTCATTTTTGACAGACTAATGCAAAGAATTGCAAGATTTTTCGAAGAGAATCTTGAACGAAGCCGACTGATTGAACTACGGGGTATCGACTCAAAACGCCCAGCAATCTGAGTCCCGAGCGACTCCAGAACATTCACTGTGATGGGAGAAGTTGTTAATTGAGTTATTTTTGATAGACTAATGCATTGAATTGCAAGATTTTTCAAAGAGAATCTTGAACGAAGCCGACTGATTGAACTACGGGGTATCGACTCGAAACGCCTAGCAATCTGAGTCCCAAGCGACTCCAGAACATTCACTGAGATGGGAGAAGTTGTTAATCAAGTTATTTTTGACAGACTAATACAATGAATTACACGGTTTTTCGAACAGAATGCTGAACGAAGCCGACTGATTGAACTTCGGGGTATCGGCTCGAAACGCCCAGCAATCTGAGTCCCGAGCGACTCCAGAACATTCACTGTGATGGGAGAAGTTGTTAATCGAGTTATTTTTGACAGACTAATGCAAAGAATTGCAAGATTTTTCTAATAGAATCTTGAACGAAACCGACTGATTGAACTTCGGGGTATCGGCTCGAAACGCACGGCAATTTGAGTCCCGAGCGACTCTAGAACATTCACTGTGACGGAAGAAGTTGTTAATCGAGTTATTTTTAACAGACTAATGCAGAGAATTGCAAGATTTTTCGAATAGAATCTTGAACGAAGCCGACTGATTGAACTACGGGGTATCGGCTCGAAACGCCCAGCAATTTGAGTCCCAAGCGACTCAAGAACATTCACTGGGATAGGAGAAGTTGTTAATTGAGTTATTTTTGATAGTCTAATGCATTGAATTGCAAGATTTTTCGAATAGAATCTTGAACGAAGCCGACTGATTGAACTTCGGGGTATCGGCTCGAAACGCCCAGCAATTTGAGTCCCGAGCGACTCCAGAACATTCTCTGTGATGAGATAAGTTGTTAATCGAGTCATTTTTGACAGACTAATGCAAAGAATTACACGGTTTTATGAACAGAATATTGAACGAAGCCGACTGATTGAACTACGGGGTATCGACTCGAAACGCCCAGCAATCTGAGTCCCGAGCGACTCCAGAGCATTCACTGTGACTGGAGAAGTTGTTAATCGAGTTATTTTTGTCAGACTAATGCAAAGAATTGCAAGATTTTTCGAATAGAATCTTGAACGAAGCCGACTGATTGAACTTCGGGGTATCGGCTCAAAACGCCCAGCAATCTGAGTCCCATGCGACTCCAGAACATTCACTGGGATAGGAGAAGTTGTTAATTGAGTTATTTTTGATAGACTAATGCATTGAATTGCAAGATTTTTCGAATAGAATCTTGAACGAAGCCGACTGATTGAACTTCGGGGTATCGGCTCGAAACGCCCAGCAATTTGAGTCCCGAGCGACTCCAGAACATTCACTGTGATGGGAGAAGTTGTTAAGCGAGTTATTTTTGACAGACTAATGCAAAGAATTGCAAGATTTTTTGAATAGAATCTTGAACGAAGCCGACTGATTGAACTTCGGGGTATCGGCTCGAAATGCCCAGCAATCTAAGTCCCGAGCGACTCCAGAACATTCACTGAGATGGGAGAAGTTGTTAATTGAGTTATTTTTGATAGACTAATGCATCGAATTGCAAGATTTTTCGAATAGAATCTTGAACGAAGCCGACTGATTGAACTTCGGGGTATCGGCTTGAAGCGCCCAGCAATTTGAGTCCCGAGCGACTCCAGAACATTCACTGTGATGGGAGAAGTTGTTAATCGAGTTATTTTTGACAGACTGATGCAAAGAATTACACGCTTTTTCAAACAGAATGCTGAACGAAGCCGACTAATTGAACTTCGGGGTATCGGCTCGAAACGCCCAGCAATCTGAGTCCCGAGCGACTCCAGAACATTCACTGTGATGGGAGAAGTTGTTAATCGAGTTATTTTCGACAGATTAATGCAAAGAATTACACGGTTTTACGAACAGAATGCTGAACGAAGCCGACTGATTGATTTTTGGGACATCGGCTCGAAACGCACAACAATTTGAGTCCCGACCGACTCCAGAACATTCTCTGTGATGCGATAAGTTGTAAATCAAGTCATTTTTGACAGACTAATGCAAAGAATTACACGGTTTTATGAACAGAATATTGAACGAAGTCGACTGATTGAACTACGGAGTATCGACTCGAAATGCCCAGCAATCTGAGTCCCGATCGACTCCAGAACATTCACTGTGACGGGAGAAGTTGTTAATCGAGTTATTTTTGACAGACTAATGCAAAGAATTGCAAGATTTTTCGAATAGAATGCTTAACGAAGCCGACTGATTGAACTTCGGGGTATCGGCTCGAAACGCCCAGCAATCTGAGTCCCGAGCAACTCCAGAACATTCACTGTGATGGGAGAAGTTGTTAATCGAGTTATTTTTGACAGACTAATGCATTGAATTGCAAGATTTTTCGAATAGAATCTTGAACGAAGCCAACTGATTGAACTTCAAGGTATCGGCTCGAAACACACAACAATCTGAGTCCCGACCGACTCCAGAACATTCTCTGTGATGGAGATAAGTTGTTAATCGAGTCATTTTTGACAGACTAATGCAAAGAATTACACGGTTTTATGAACAGAATATTGAACGAAGCCGACTGATTGAACTACGGGGTATCGACTCGAAACGCCCAGCAATCTGAGTCCCGAGCGACTCCAGAGCATTCACTGTGACTGGAGAAGTTGTTAATCGAGTTATTTTTGTCAGACTAATGCAAAGAATTGCAAGATTTTTCGAATAGAATCTTGAACGAAGTCGACTGATTGAACTTCGGGGTATCGGCTCAAAACGCCCAGCAATCTAAGTCCCATGCGACTCCAGAACATTCACTGGGATAGGAGAAGTTGTTAATTGAGTTATTTTTGATAGACTAATGCATTGAATTGCAAGATTTTTCGAATAGAATCTTGAACGAAGCCGACTGATTGAACTTCGGGGTATCGGCTCGAAACGCCCAGCAATTTGAGTCCCGAGCGACTCCAGAACATTCACTGTGATGGGAGAAGTTGTTAATCGAGTTATTTTTGACAGACTAATGCAAAGAATTGCAAGATTTTTTGAATAGAATCTTGAACGAAGCCGACTGATTGAACTTCGGGGTATCGGCTCGAAATGCCCAGCAATCTAAGTCCCGAGCGACTCCAGAACATTCACTGAGATGGGAGAAGTTGTTAATTGAGTTATTTTTGATAGACTAATGCATCGAATTGCAAGATTTTTTGAATAGAATCTTGAACGAAGCCGACTGATTGAACTTCGGGGTATCGGCTTGAAGCGCCCAGCAATTTGAGTCCCGAGCGACTCCAGAACATTCACTGTGATGGGAGAAGTTGTTAATCGAGTTATTTTTGACAGACTGATGCAAAGAATTACACGCTTTTTCGAACAGAATGCTGAACGAAGCCGACTAATTGAACTTCGGGGTATCGGCTCGAAACGCCCAGCAATCTGAGTCCCGAGCGACTCCAGAACATTCACTGTGATGGGAGAAGTTGTTAATCGAGTTATTTTCGACAGACTAATGCAAAGAATTACACGGTTTTACGAACAGAATGCTGAACGAAGCCGACTGATTGATTTTTGGGATATCGGCTCGAAACGCACAACAATTTGAGTCCCGACCGACTCCAGAACATTCTCTGTGATGCGATAAGTTGTAAATCGAGTCATTTTTGACAGACTAATGCAAAGAATTACACGGTTTTATGAACAGAATATTGAACGAAGCCGACTGATTGAACTACGGGGTATCGACACGAAATGCCCAGCAATCTGAGTCCCGATCGACTCCAGAACATTCACTGTGACGGGAGAAGTTGTTAATCGAGTTATTTTTGACAGACTAATGCAAAGAATTACACGGTTTTTCGAACAGAATGCTGAACGAAGCCGACTGATTGAACTTCGGGGTATCGGCTCGAAACGCCCAGCAATCTGAGTCCCGAGCGACTCCAGAACATTCACTGTGATGGGAGAAGTTGTTAATCGAGTTATTTTTGACAGACTGATGCAAAGAATTACACGCTTTTTCGAACAGAATGCTGAACGAAGCCGACTAATTGAATTTCGGGGTATCGGCTCGAAACGCCCAGCAATCTGAGTCCCGAGCGACTCCAGAACATTCACTGTGATGGGAGAAGTTGTTAATCGAGTTATTTTTGACAGACTAATGCAAAGAATTGCAAGATTTTTTGAATAGAATCTTGAACGAAGCCGACTGATTGAACTTCGGGGTATCGGCTCGAAATGCCCAGCAATCTAAGTCCCGAGCGACTCCAGAACATTCACTGAGATGGGAGAAGTTGTTAATTGAGTTATTTTTGATAGACTAATGCATCGAATTGCAAGATTTTTCGAATAGAATCTTGAACGAAGCCGACTGATTGAACTTCGGGGTATCGGCTTGAAGCGCCCAGCAATTTGAGTCCCGAGCGACTCCAGAACATTCACTGTGATGGGAGAAGTTATTAATCGAGTTATTTTTGACAGACTGATGCAAAGAATTACACGCTTTTTCGAACAGAATGCTGAACGAAGCCGACTAATTGAACTACGGGGTATCGGCTCGAAACGCCCAGCAATCTGAGTTCCGAGCGACTCCAGAACATTCACTGTGATGGGAGAAGTTGTTAATCGAGTTATTTTCGACAGACTAATGCAAAGAATTACACGGTTTTACGAACAGAATGCTGAACGAAGCCGACTGATTGATTTTTGGGATATCGGCTCGAAACGCACAACAATTTGAGTCCCGACCGACTCCAGAACATTCTCTGTGATGCGATAAGTTGTAAATCGAGTCATTTTTGACAGACTAATGCAAAGAATTACACGGTTTTATGAACAGAATATTGAACGAAGCCGACTGATTGAACTACGGGGTATCGACTCGAAATGCCCAGCAATCTGAGTCCCGATCGACTCCAGAACATTCACTGTGACGGGAGAAGTTGTTAATCGAGTTATTTTTGACAGACTAATGCAAAGAATTGCAAGATTTTTCGAATAGAATGCTTAACGAAGCCGACTGATTGAACTTCGGGGTATCGGCTCGAAACGCCCAGCAATCTGAGTCCCGAGCAACTCCAGAACATTCACTGTGATGGGAGAAGTTGTTAATCGAGTTATTTTTGACAGACTAATGCATTGAATTACAAGATTTTTCGAATAGAATCTTGAACGAAGCCAACTGATTGAACTTCAAGGTATCGGCTCGAAACGCACAACAATCTGAGTCCCGACCGACTCCAGAACATTCACTGTGATGAGATAAGTTGTTAATCGAGTTATTTTTGACAGACTAATGCAAAGAATTACACGGTTTTTCGAACAGAATGCTGAACGAAGCCGACTGATTGAACTTCGGGGTATCGGCTCGAAACGCCCAGCAATCTGAGTCCCAAGCGACTCCTGAACATTCACTGTGATGGGAGAAGTTGTTAATCGAGTTATTTTTCACAGACTAATTCATTGAATTGCAAGATTTTTCGAATAGAATCTTGAACGAAGCCGACTTATTGAACTTCATGGTATCGGCTCGAAACACACAACAATCTGAGTCCCGACCGACTCCAGAACATTCACTGTGATGAGATAAGTTGTTAATCGAGTTATTTTTGACAGACTAATGCAAAGAATTACACGGTTTTTCGAACAGAATGCTGAACAAAGCCGACTGATTGAACTTCGGGGTATCGGCTCGAAACGCCCAGCAATTTGAGTCCCGAGCGACTCCAGAACATTCACTGTGATGGGAGAAGTTGTTAATCGAGTTATTTTTGACAGACTGATGCAAAGAATTACACGCTTTTTCGAACAGAATGCTGAACGAAGCCGACTAATTGAACTTCGGGGTATCGGCTCGAAACGCCTAGCAATTTGAGTCCCGAGCGACTCCAGAACATTCACTGTGATGGGAGAAGTTGTTAATCGAGTTATTTTCGACAGACTAATGCAAAGAATTACATGGTTTTACGAACAGAATGCTGAACGAAGCCGACTTATTGATATTCGGGATATCCGCTCGAAACGCACAACAATTTGAATCCCGACCGACTCCAGAACATTCTCTGTTATGAGATAAGTTGTAAATCGAGTCATTTTTGACAGACTAATGCAAAGAATTACACGGTTTTATAAACAGAATATTGAACGAAGCCGACTGATTGAACTACGGGGTATTGACTCGAAACGCCTAGCAATCTGAGTCCCGAGCGACTCCAGAACATTCACTGTGATGGGAGAAGTTGTTAATCGAGTTATTTTTGACAGATTAATGCAAAGAATTACACGTTTTTTCGAACAGAATGCTGAACGAAACCGACTGATTGAACTTCGGGGTATCGGCTCGAAACACCCAGCAATCTGAGTCCCGAGCGACTCCAGAACATTCACTGTGATGGGAGAAGTTGTTAATCGAGTTATTTTTGACAGACTACTGCAAAGAATTGCAAGATTTTTTGAATAGAATCTTGAACGAAGCCGACTGATCAAACTTCTGGGTATCGGTTCGAAACGCCAAGCAATCTGAGTCCCGAGCGACTCCAGAACATTCACTGAGATGGGAGAAGTTGTTAATTTAGTTATTTTTGATAGACTAATGCATTGAATTGCAAGATTTTTCTAATAGAATCTTGAACGAAGCCGACTGATTGAACTTTGGTGTATCGGCTCGAAACGCACGGCAATCTGAGTCCCGACCGACTCTAGAAGATTCACTGTGATGAGATAAGTTGTTAATCGAGTCATTTTTGACAGACTAATGCAAAGAATTGCAAGATTTTTCGAAGAGAATCTTGAACGAAGCCGACTGATTGAACTACGGGGTATCGACTCAAAACGCCCAGCAATCTGAGTCCCGAGCGACTCCAGAACATTCACTGTGATGGGAGAAGTTGTTAATTGAGTTATTTTTGATAGACTAATGCATTGAATTGCAAGATTTTTCAAAGAGAATCTTGAACGAAGCCGACTGATTGAACTACGGGATATCGACTCGAAACGCCTAGCAATCTGAGTCCCAAGCGACTCCAGAACATTCACTGAGATGGGAGAAGTTGTTAATCAAGTTATTTTTGACAGACTAATACAATGAATTACACGGTTTTTCGAACAGAATGCTGAACGAAGCCGACTGATTGAACTTCGGGGTATCGGCTCGAAACGCCCAGCAATCTGAGTCCCGAGCGACTCCAGAACATTCACTGTGATGGGAGAAGTTGTTAATCGAGTTATTTTTGACAGACTAATGCAAAGAATTGCAAGATTTTTCTAATAGAATCTTGAACGAAACCGACTGATTGAACTTCGGGGTATCGGCTCGAAACGCACGGCAATTTGAGTCCCGAGCGACTCTAGAACATTCACTGTGACGGAAGAAGTTGTTAATCGAGTTATTTTTAACAGACTAATGCAGAGAATTGCAAGATTTTTCGAATAGAATCTTGAACGAAGCCGACTGATTGAACTACGGGGTATCGGCTCGAAACGCCCAGCAATCTGAGTCCCAAGCGACTCAAGAACATTCACTGGGATAGGAGAAGTTGTTAATTGAGTTATTTTTGATAGTCTAATGCATTGAATTGCAAGATTTTTCGAATAGAATCTTGAACGAAGCCGACTGATTGAACTTCGGGGTATCGGCTCGAAACGCCCAGCAATTTGAGTCCCGAGCGACTCCAGAACATTCTCTGTGATGAGATAAGTTGTTAATCGAGTCATTTTTGACAGACTAATGCAAAGAATTACACGGTTTTATGAACAGAATATTGAACGAAGCCGACTGATTGAACTACGGGGTATCGACTCGAAACGCCCAGCAATCTGAGTCCCGAGCGACTCCAGAGCATTCACTGTGACTGGAGAAGTTGTTAATCGAGTTATTTTTGTCAGACTAATGCAAAGAATTGCAAGATTTTTCGAATAGAATCTTGAACGAAGCCGACTGATTGAACTTCGGGGTATCGGCTCAAAACGCCCAGCAATCTGAGTCCCATGCGACTCCAGAACATTCACTGGGATAGGAGAAGTTGTTAATTGAGTTATTTTTGATAGACTAATGCATTGAATTGCAAGATTTTTCGAATAGAATCTTGAACGAAGCCGACTGATTGAACTTCGGGGTATCGGCTCGAAACGCCCAGCAATTTGAGTCCCGAGCGACTCCAGAACATTCACTGTGATGGGAGAAGTTGTTAATCGAGTTATTTTTGACAGACTAATGCAAAGAATTGCAAGATTTTTTGAATAGAATCTTGAACGAAGCCGACTGATTGAACTTCGGGGTATCGGCTCGAAATGCCCAGCAATCTAAGTCCCGAGCGACTCCAGAACATTCACTGAGATGGGAGAAGTTGTTAATTGAGTTATTTTTGATAGACTAATGCATCGAATTGCAAGATTTTTCGAATAGAATCTTGAACGAAGCCGACTGATTGAACTTCGGGGTATCGGCTTGAAGCGCCCAGCAATTTGAGTCCCGAGCGACTCCAGAACATTCACTGTGATGGGAGAAGTTGTTAATCGAGTTATTTTTGACAGACTGATGCAAAGAATTACACGCTTTTTCGAACAGAATGCTGAACGAAGCCGACTAATTGAACTTCGGGGTATCGGCTCGAAACGCCCAGCAATCTGAGTCCCGAGCGACTCCAGAACATTCACTGTGATGGGAGAAGTTGTTAATCGAGTTATTTTCGACAGATTAATGCAAAGAATTACACGGTTTTACGAACAGAATGCTGAACGAAGCCGACTGATTGATTTTTGGGACATCGGCTCGAAACGCACAACAATTTGAGTCCCGACCGACTCCAGAACATTCTCTGTGATGCGATAAGTTGTAAATCGAGTCATTTTTGACAGACTAATGCAAAGAATTACACGGTTTTATGAACAGAATATTGAACGAAGCCGACTGATTGAACTACGGAGTATCGACTCGAAATGCCCAGCAATCTGAGTCCCGATCGACTCCAGAACATTCACTGTGACGGGAGAAGTTGTTAATCGAGTTATTTTTGACAGACTAATGCAAAGAATTGCAAGATTTTTCGAATAGAATGCTTAACGAAGCCGACTGATTGAACTTCGGGGTATCGGCTCGAAACGCCCAGCAATCTGTGTCCCGAGCAACTCCAGAACATTCACTGTGATGGGAGAAGTTGTTAATCGAGTTATTTTTGACAGACTAATGCATTGAATTGCAAGATTTTTCGAATAGAATCTTGAACGAAGCCAACTGATTGAACTTCAAGGTATCGGCTCGAAACGCACAACAATCTGAGTCCCAAGCGACTCCTGAACATTCACTGTGATGGGAGAAGTTGTTAATCGAGTTATTTTTGACAGACTAATTCATTGAATTGCAAGATTTTTTGAATAGAATCTTGAACGAAGCCGACTGATTGAACTTCATGGTATCGGCTCGAAACACACAACAATCTGAGTCCCGACCGACTCCAGAACATTCACTGTGATGAGATAAGTTGTTAATCGAGTTATTTTTGACAGACTAATGCAAAGAATTACACGGTTTTTCGAACAGAATGCTGAACGAAGCCGACTGATTGAACTTCGGGGTATCGGCTCGAAACGCCCAGTAATTTGAGTCCCGAGCGACTCCAGAACATTCACTGTGATGGGAGAAGTTGTTAATCGAGTTATTTTTGACAGACTGATGCAAAGAATTACACGATTTTTCGAACAGAATGCTGAACGAAGCCGACTAATTGAACTTCGGGGTATCGGCTCGAAACGCCTAGCAATTTGAGTCCCGAGCGACTCCAGAACATTCACTGTGATGGGAGAAGTTGTTAATCGAGTTATTTTCGACAGACTAATGCAAAGAATTACATGGTTTTACGAACAGAATGCTGAACGAAGCCGACTGATTGATATTCGGGATATCCGCTCGAAACGCACAACAATTTGAATCCCGACCGACTCCAGAACATTCTCTGTTATGAGATAAGTTGTAAATCGAGTCATTTTTGACAGACTAATGCAAAGAATTACACGGTTTTATAAACAGAATATTGAACGAAGCCGACTGATTGAACTACGGGGTATCGACTCGAAAGGACTAGCAATCTGAGTCCCGAGCGACTCCAGAACATTCACTGTGATGGGAGAAGTTGTTAATCGAGTTATTTTTGACAGATTAATGCAAAGAATTACACGTTTTTTCGAACAGAATGCTGAACGAAACCGACTGATTGAACTTCGGGGTATCGGCTCGAAACACCCAGCAATCTGAGTCCCGAGCGACTCCAGAACATTCACTGTGATGGGAGAAGTTGTTAATCGAGTTATTTTTGACAGACTACTGCAAAGAATTGCAAGATTTTTTGAATAGAATCTTGAACGAAGCCGACTGATCAAACTTCGGGGTATCGGTTCGAAACGCCAAGCAATCTGAGTCCCGAGCGACTCCAGAACATTCACTGAGATGGGAGAAGTTGTTTATTTAGTTATTTTTGATAGACTAATGCATTGAATTGCAAGATTTTTCTAATAGAATCTTGAACGAAGCCGACTGATTGAACTTTGGTGTATCGGCTCGAAACGCACGGCAATCTGAGTCCCGACCGACTCTAGAAGATTCACTGTGATGAGATAAGTTGTTAATCGAGTCATTTTTGACAGACTAATGCAAAGAATTGCAAGATTTTTCGAAGAGAATCTTGAACGAAGCCGACTGATTGAACTACGGGGTATCGACTCAAAACGCCCAGCAATCTGAGTCCCGAGCGACTCCAGAACATTCACTGTGATGGGAGAAGTTGTTAATTGAGTTATTTTTGATAGACTAATGAATTGAATTGCAAGATTTTTCAAAGAGAATCTTGAACGAAGCCGACTGATTGAACTACGGGGTATCGACTCGAAACGCCTAGCAATCTGAGTCCCAAGCGACTCCAGAACATTCACTGAGATGGGAGAAGTTGTTAATCAAGTTATTTTTGACAGACTAATACAATGAATTACACGGTTTTTCGAACAGAATGCTGAACGAAGCCGACTGATTGAACTTCGGGGTATCGGCTCAAAACGCCCAGCAATCTGAGTCCCGAGCGACTCCAGAACATTCACTGTGATGGGAGAAGTTGTTAATCGAGTTATTTTTGACAGACTAATGCAAAGAATTGCAAGATTTTTCTAATAGAATCTTGAACGAAACCGACTGATTGAACTTCGGGGTATCGGCTCGAAACGCACGGCAATTTGAGTCCCGAGCGACTCTAGAACATTCACTGTGACGGAAGAAGTTGTTAATCGAGTTATTTTTAACAGACTAATGCAGAGAATTGCAAGATTTTTCGAATAGAATCTTGAACGAAGCCGACTGATTGAACTACGGGGTATCGGCTCGAAACGCCCAGCAATCTGAGTCCCAAGCGACTCAAGAACATTCACTGGGATAGGAGAAGTTGTTAATTGAGTTATTTTTGATAGTCTAATGCATTGAATTGCAAGATTTTTCGAATAGAATCTTGAACGAAGCCGACTGATTGAACTTCGGGGTATCGGCTCGAAACGCCCAGCAATTTGAGTCCCGAGCGACTCCAGAACATTCTCTGTGATGAGATAAGTTGTTAATCGAGTCATTTTTGACAGACTAATGCAAAGAATTACACGGTTTTATGAACAGAATATTGAACGAAGCCGACTGATTGAACTACGGGGTATCGACTCGAAACGCCCAGCAATCTGAGTCCCGAGCGACTCCAGAGCATTCACTGTGACTGGAGAAGTTGTTAATCGAGTTATTTTTGTCAGACTAATGCAAAGAATTGCAAGATTTTTCGAATAGAATCTTGAACGAAGCCGACTGATTGAACTTCGGGGTATCGGCTCAAAACGCCCAGCAATCTGAGTCCCATGCGACTCCAGAACATTCACTGGGATAGGAGAAGTTGTTAATTGAGTTATTTTTGATAGACTAATGCATTGAATTGCAAGATTTTTTGAATAGAATCTTGAACGAAGCCGACTGATTGAACTTCGGGGTATCGGCTCGAAACGCCCAGCAATTTGAGTCCCGAGCGACTCCAGAACATTCACTGTGATGGGAGAAGTTGTTAATCGAGTTATTTTTGACAGACTAATGCAAAGAATTACACGCTTTTTCGAACAGAATGCTGAACGAAGCCGTCTAATTGAACTTCGGGGTATCGGCTCGAAACGCACAACAATCTGAGTCCCGACCGACTCCAGAACATTCTCTGTGATGAGATAAGTTGTTAATCGAGTCATTTTTGACAGACAAATGCAAAGAATTACACGATTTTATGAACAGAATATTGAACGAAGCCGACTGATTGAACTACGGGGTATCGACTCGAAACGCCCAGCAATTTGAGTCCCGAGCGACTCCAGAACATTCACTGTGACGGGAGAAGTTGTTAATCAAGTTATTTTTTTTTTTTTGCAACAAGGCAAAGGAAATATATTACTACGTAAAAAGATACAATAGAGTTCATACACGACTACCATTAATAGGAATGGTAGAGCTTCTCATCCCCCAAGGGAAAAGACCACGCCCCTCACCTTCGGCATTGCCATCAGCAAGGTAGTAGCCAAAACCTTAGGAGAAGAGGAACAAAAGGGAAAACCCACAGCCCGGGTCAAGCACAATATAGAGATGTAAACAATGCATCACACGGATTATCCACAACTCGGGCCAAGTAAGAAATATCACATGGACCACCCACAGCTCGGGCCAAGCAATAAAAGCCCACACAGTGAAATACTAATCTTAACGGACATGAGTGAAATGGACTTGAACGCTCCACCGTTCTGCAATAGCTCTGTTCCTTGGTGTGTCGGTGATAGGTCTGGTACCATATATCTGAAGAATTTTGATTTTAACTCTTGTGATAACACTGCTAAGCACGCTAGCAGGTGAAGAGGATACATGAGAAAAGATACGTTCATTCCGCTCACGCCAAATGAAGTAAACTGAAGCAGTGAGAGCAAGACGCCTAATATAGCCAATGAATGAGTCTCCACTCATAACGTCTTCCCACCATCTAAGCTGATCACCCCAATGATGCAAAGGGTTCGCCAAAAGACAAAGATCTAGAACCTTGCGCCAAATTGTAGCCGAGAAAGGGCATTGGAAGAATAGGTGTTCAATGGATTCATCTACACCGCAAAAACAACAGCTAGTAGAGTGTGTAATTCCCCAATGTGAAAGTCGATCAAGAGTTGGTAATCTCCGTAAGAGAGCAAGCCATAAAACAAAAGAGTACCTTGGGATCCTTCCCTTGAACCAAACAAGATGATGCCAAGTAACCATGGGATTAGTGGGGGAAATGCCATTGCAAGCTGATGCAATACTGAAAAAACCATCACTAGACGGCTTCCAGATGATCTGATCGTCATTCGAACCAGTGATAACAGTGCTAATGGAATCCCAAGCACTAAACAGGTCAAGCTCATGAGCAAGATTACCCAGATGCCAAGTATTTTGCTGCCAAATGGAAGATACCCTGGCTGTCCTACTCGAATAGAGGCGGGCTGGGATATGGTTGTTCATCCTGTCAATAAGAAGGTAACCAGGAATCCAAGGATCAAGCCAGAGGAAGGTGTTCGTGCCATCACCAATGCGGTACTCAACCAGTTTATGGGCATAATCACGAGCAAAGAGAATGCTACGAAAACACCAAGAGCAGACCCATGGCCGTTTAACAGACCATATAGAGTCGTTGCTGAGGTATTTAGAGGTGATCCAACGAATCCAAAGGGAATCTTTCTTTGAAGCAATTGCCCAAATATACCTCATGAGATATGCAATATTAAGGTAAGAGAGTCGATGAAGACCAAGTCCACCATTTTGATGTGGTTGGCATATATCAGCCCATGAAACTTTATGGATGCTTTTTTTATCATCACCACTCCATAGGAATCTAGCAAGAAGATGTTCAATGCGAGACGTGACTTTCTGGGGAAGCTTGTAAGCAGCGCACCAGTAGGTAATCTTACCCTGAAGGACAGATTTGATGAGTGCCAATCTACCCATGTAAGATAGGTGCTTAGCCTTCTAAGAATGGATGCGGCTCTGGATGCTCTCAATAAGCGGAAGGCAATCATTATATGTAAGTTGCTTAGAAATGAGTGGAACACCTAGGAATCGAGTGGGGAGAGTACCAATAGGCATACCAAGAATGTCCTGAACTCTGTCCATCATGTCTCTAGAGCACCCTGCCATATACAGATTTGATTTGGTTGTGCTTGCGGATAGACCTGAAATATTTGCAAAGGATTCCAAAACATTTTTGATCACTCTAGCATTGGATTCAGAGGCTCCGGCAAATATAATGAGATCATCTGCAAACGCTAAGTGAGTAATAAGCGGGGTCTCACAGCCCGGGTGAGGAGTGATCATGCCTCGCATTGCTACATCATCAAGACTAGAGGATAAGTGCTGCATAACAATGAGGAACAGATATGGAGCCATGGGGCAGCCTTGCCTTAGACCTCGAGAGCTTCGAAAGAATCCCACAGAAGAACCATTGTTATTGATAGTAAATGAAGGGTTTGAGATACAAGCTCGAATCCAACTAATCACCATAGAGGGGAAACCATGAAGTTGAAGTAACTGAAGCAAGAAATCCCACCGAACAGAATCATAAGCTTTATGAAGATCAACCTTGATGGCCATACGAGCTTGCCCAGAGGATAAATGATAATTGTGCATAAGGTCATGGCAGAGAGCAATATTCTCATGAATAACCCGACCACGCATAAAAGCATGTTGTGTGATGCTAATCAAATCAGGTAAAACAACCTTGAGCCTGTTTGCAATAATCTTAGAAATGAATCTATAAATCATCTTGCAAATAGAGAGAGGACGATAATCGGCAAACGAGGTAGTGTTGCTCTTCTTAGGGATCAGAGTAATAGAAGTAATATTAGCTTCATTAAGAAGTTTACCAGTCCTGAAAAACTCAAGTATCGCAGCAATAACATCATCCTTAATGATGGGCCAGCAAGATTTGTAAAATTCAGCATTTAATCCATCAACACCGGGGGCCTTATCAGAGTTGGATGACAGGATTACCTGTTCAACCTCCCGAGGTGTAACCAACTGAGACAGTAAGGAAATACTTTGTTGAGAGAGATGAGCGGAGACTCGCACATTAGAGAAATCCACATTAGGAATCTCAGGGGCAAACTGCCTAGTAAAGTAGCTAATGGCCTCTTGTTCTAGAGCATGGCCCTCAAGGGAATTACCATCAGCATCTGTAATAGAAAGTAAGGCATTCCTGTTACATCTGAGCTTCAAGGAATTATGAAAGAACTTAGAATTTGAGTCCCCAAGGCGCAACCAAGAATCCCTTGATTTTTGTCTAAGAGATGCCTCCTCATTAGCATAGAGTCGTAGAAGTTCAGCCCTGCATTCTGCCTCTTCGGTGAAGGCCCTATCATCCATATTTGTAGATAGAGTGGAAGCCTGTAACTCATGAAGCTTAGATTGTAGTAAGGAAATTTGACTTTTCTGTGCCTTTACCAAGTCTCTAGACCACATTTGGAGTGCCTTTCTGGTTCTTTTCAGCTTCTGGATAAGGACAAATATTCTCGTTGTTCTGTGGCCGAATCTACTACTAACAGGTGGATTCCAAGCTGTCGCAATACAATCAAGAAAACCAGTCTCCTGAGGCCAATAATTAAAGAAATGAAAATTTCGAGGCCGCCAGGGTAACTTGCACACCCTAAGTATGACAAAAGTGTGATCAGATACATCAGGACTATGGAAGGTAGCCTCTGAATCTGGAAATGTATGAACCCAATCCTGATTGCATAGGACCCTGTCCAGTTTTTCACATACTCTATTGTGACCTATGGAAGAATTTGACCATGTAAAAAAGCTGCCTTGACTTTTCATATCAAATAGGCCCAAGTTATCGAGCTGGTCAGTAATAGCCTCAATGTAGGAACTATTAATATCACTACCCCCATATTTTTCAGATGGTGAGAAGACCATATTAAAATCACCGAAAACAGTCCAAGGCCCCTCAACATGATTTGCAAAGTCAGTCAAAGCAGTCCAAACATGAGCTCTATCAGCATTAGAATAAAGGCCATAAACCACTGAAAAAGAAAATGTTGTACCTTGCTGAATAAATTTGATACTGCCAGAAACCACCTGATCTGTAGAAGCAACGATAGCAATATCCACAATAGCAGGATTCCAAAGACACCATATCCTACCATGATAGTTAGGACAGACATTTACATGATAATTCCAGCCTTCCACAATATTCGTAAAAACGCGAGCTGAATTTTCCAATTTAACTCTAGTCTCCAAAAGAAAAAAACAATGAAGTTTGTGATGGGAGATCTTACTTCTGATAGCCCTTTGCTTAGCATAGCTATTCAGGCCCCGAATGTTCCAAAAAGCTACTTGCATTTGTGGGACTGGGTGATCTTTTTCTTACCCGGTTTCCTAGAACTCTCTGCACCTCCTTTAGCCTTTTTAATCTTGTCATGGACATTCTTGTCATGGACATTTCCATCCTCAATAGGATCATAATCATCATCATTATGCATATCATTATCTGATGAGTCTGCAAGAACATTGAACCTGTTGGGAGAAAGTGTAAAGCTTTCAGACTGTGGCCTATCTGGTTCAATAACACTTGTGTTGCCTTTCTTCCGAATATTTCCATCTGAGAGAATAGGAGACATAGTCACGTCCTTCACATGCTTTTTAAGATTTCTCTCTTCTTCATTGTGAGCAACAATATCCTCTTGTTGTGGTTTAGGAGATGGCTGGGGTTGTGCCTTCTTTGGAACCCAAGTTAGATTGGCGCTAGTACCGTAATTCCTAGTAGCATGGCCAAACTTTTTGCAATTCGTGCAGTGAACCGACACCCAATCATATTCAACATGAATAATATATTATTCATTATTAACATGCACAGGCAGTTCTCTAGGATAAGTGCAGTCCAAATTCACCTCAATACAAGCACGCATATAACCCAACCGCTGTTTCGTGGATGACATGTGATCAAGATGGACAGGGTTGCCAATAACGCTGCAAAATTTGTTAATAAAGAAAGGAGTCCACATAAATAAAGGAACATTAAAAAACTTTACCCAAATAGGAATGGTTGCCATTTCGGCTTTTTCCAACTTCAAAGCTCTATTCCATCTCCGAAGAGCAAGAAAACGATTCTGAATAAACCATGGGCCGCCCTCAAGAATAGAATCTGCATCGTCCCTCTGTGAGAATCGGAAGATAAAGAACCCAGACTCCATAGTAAGCACCTCAACGTTGCCACTAATTTTCCACATCTTTGTCACCCAATTTTTCACGACTCTGTAAGGAAGCCGTGGCCCAATAAAGTGTCCAACTAAGGAGGATTGCCAATACTTTTCCCCTTCTAGAATCTCTTCTTGAGGAGCCTCAATAATAATATTTCCATCCACAAGATTCGGTTCCTCAAAATTTAGCTTAGTTTCATGCTTATGAGTATTTGTAGAGAATAGCGAACTCCAAGAAGTAGTAATTCCATGTCCAACCACAGATTCTGGTGAAGACCGAGGTGGACACTTCAAAGGATGCATATCCTGATGAGGAACTGAAGGGAGCATGTCTTTGATGGAGGAGCGAGAGGCCTCATCAATATCTAATTCATCTATTGTCTTCATGAGAATTTCCAATGCTTCAGCAGTAGAGGCCTTAGCACAATCAGGAACATCAGCATTGTCATGGTAACGTGGAGCATCACACTGTGAGGAAGTCACAACTGCAACACGCTTCGGCATAGACATAGAACGATCATCACTTAAGGAAATCCCAGAATCCACACTCTTAGGAGTCTTCATGGATATCAAATCAGAGTTCCGCTTGAGGATAGACCGAAGAAGGCCCGAGGAAGAAGAAGCAGTCGAACCACCGGGATAGGACGACGGATGGCCCCCCAAAGACGCAAAGTCGGCCATAGATCGAAGAAATCGGAAGCAGCCGCAAGCACTTCACACAAAGAAACAACAACACCACGCCGAAAGAGCAATGAAGGAGCAGCACACACCACCGAGAATAACCAATCTCCGACGGAAGACAGCTCAATCGGACAGGTAGCCAAGAAGAGAGCTACACCCCAAACACCCACTGCCCCGCTGCAGAAAGAGGTATAGAAGCACACCAAAGACCCCAAACAACGAGCAACCGCAGACAGGAAACCGAGGATATAGCAAGGAGCAGGAGCAGCCGCAGACCGACGGTGAAATCAAACCAACAAGGAGACAGCAATCCTACACAGAAACCAACAGGAACAGCCGCCCAAGGAAGGAGAGCCCACTGCACAGAGCCAACCACCTTGCATGCACCCCAGAAGAGAACCCGATATGGTGCAACAGCAGCCCGACCGCCGAAACCCAAGCCACCCAGACACAGACCGACGCGCCGCCCACAAAGAAGCGACACCCCCAGATCACCGGAGCCGGAGGGGAGTCGCTAGATGAGGCAGCTGGGAGAGATCTCAGGAAGAACCGCCGCCGCGAACACCTAGGTTTCGAGGAAACCCTAGGTCGCCAGATCCGCCGCCATCCAAAAACTCTACTCCCGCCGACCAACTGGACCACCGCAGGAGATCACCGCCGCCGGTCCACAATGCCAGAGCACCACCAGAGAGAAAACCAACCGGCCAAAACCGAAAGCGAAGGCGGGGGAGAGCCGCACAGGCGATCTGGAAACGGGAAGCCAAAAGATATCCCGATCGCCCAAAGCTATGCCCGATCGCCCAAACCTATGCCCAATCGAGCATACCTAGGCCCAGATGCCCAAATTCCTTCCCCTGGGAGTAAAAGGTTATTCCCAATCAGGACAAACAGATGTCCAGACTGGTAAAACCCTTCCCACCCGAGCCAAACAATCAACCAAACCACTCAAACTCCAAAACACTTCCCGGAATACCCCTCCACACGCCAAAATAACCCTATACTACTTCCCAGTCGCCACGAGAGCGCACCCACACGCTCCTGCTTTGTAATTGGCTCCCAGTCGCCAAAATAAAATTGAAGAAGTAATCAAGTTATTTTTGACAGACTAATGCAAAGAATTGCAAGATTTTTCGAACAGAATGCTGAACGAAGCCGACTGATTGAACTTCGGGGTATCGGCTCGAAACGCCCAGCAATCTAAGTCCCGAGCGACTCCAGAACATTCACTGTGATGGGAGAAGTTGTTAATCGAGTCATTTTTGACAGACTAATGCAAAGAATTGCAAGATTTTTCGAAGAGAATCTTGAACGAAGCCGACTGATTGAACTTCGGGGTATCGACTCGAAACGCCCAGCAATCTGAGTCCCGAGCGACTCCAGAACATTCACTGTGATGAGATAAGTTGTTAATCGAGTCATTTTTGACAGACTAATGCAAAGAATTACACGGTTTTACGAACAGAATGCTGAACGAAGCCGACTGATTGAACTTCGGGGTATCGGCTCGAAACGCCAAGCAATCTGAGTCCCGAGCGACTCCAGAACATTCACTGTGATGGGAGAAGTTGTTAATCGAGTTATTTTTGACAGACTAATGTAAAGAATTGCAAGATTTTTCGAATAGAATCTTGAACGAAGCTGACTGATTGAACTTCGGGGTATCAGCTTGAAACGCCCAGCAATCTGAGTCCCGAGCGACTCCAGAACATTCACTGAGATGGGAGAAGTTGTTAATCGAGTTATTTTTGACAGACTAATGCAAAGAATTACACGGTTTTACGAACAGAATGCTGAACGAAGCCGACTGATTGAACTTCGGGGTATCGGCTCGAAACGCCAAGCAATCTGAGTCCCGAGCGACTCCAGAACATTCACTGTGATGGGAGAAGTTGTTAATCGAGTTATTTTTGACAGACTAATGCAAAGAATTGCAAGATTTTTCGAACAGAATCTTGAACGAAGCGGACTGATTGAACTTCGGGGTATCAGCTCGAAACGCCCAGCAATCTGAGTCCCGAGCGACTCCAGAACATTTACTGAGATGGGAGAAGTTGCTAATTGAGTTATTTTTGATAGACTAATGCATTGAATTGCAAGATTTTTCGAATAGAATCTTGAACGAAGCCGACTGATTGAACTTCGGGGTATCGGCTCGAAACGCACAGCAATCTGAGTCCCGAGCGACTCCAGAACATTCACTGTGATGGGAGAAGTTGTTAATCGAGTTATTTTTGACACACTAATGCAAAGAATTACACGCTTTTTCGAACAGAATGCTGAACGAAGCCGACTGATTGAACTTCGAGGTATCGGCTCGAAACGCACGGCAATCTGAGTCCCGACCGACTCCAGAAGATTCACTGTGATGAGATAAGTTGTTAATCGAGTCATTTTTGACAGACTAATGCAAAGAATTGCAAGATTTTTCGAAGAGAATCTTGAACGAAGCCGACTGATTGAACTTCGGGGTATCGACTCGAAACGCCCAGCAATCTGAGTCCCGAGCGACTCCAGAACATTCACTGTGATGAGTTAAGTTGTTAATCGAGTCATTTTTGACAGACTAATGCAAAGAATTGTAAGATTTTTCGAAGAGAATCTTGAACGAAGCTGACTGATTGAACTACGGGGTATCGACTCGAAACGCTTAGCAATCTGAGTCCCGAGCGACTCCAGAACATTCACTGTGATGGGAGAAGTTGTTAATCGAGTTATTTTTGACAGACTAATGCAAAGAATTGCAAGATTTTTCGAATAGAATCTTGAACGAAGCCGACTGATTGAACTTCGGGGTATCAGCTCGAAACGCCCAGCAATATGAGTCCCGAGCGACTCCAGAACATTCACTGAGATGGGAGAAGTTGTTAATTGAGTTATTTTTTATAGACTAATGCATTGAATTGCAAGATTTTTCGAATAGAATCTTGAACGAAGCCGACTGATTGAACTTCGGGGTATCGGCTCGAAACGCACAGCAATCTGAGTCCCGAGCGACTCCAGAACATTCACTGTGATGGGAGAAGTTGTTAATCGAGTTATTTTTGACAGACAAATGCAAAGAATTGCAAGATTTTTCGAAGAGAATCTTGAATGAAGCCGACTTATTGAACTACGGGGTATCGACTCGAAACGCCCAGCAATCTGAGTCCCGAGCGACTCCAGAACATTCACTTTGATGGGAGAAGTTGTTAATCGAGTTATTTTTGACAGGCTAATGCAAAGAATTACACGCTTTTTCGAACAGAATGTTGAACGAAGCCGACTGATTGAACTTCGGGGTATCGGCTCGAAACGCACGGCAATCTGAGTCCCGACCGACTCCAGAAGATTCACTGTGATGAGATAAGTTGTTAATCGAGTCATTTTTGACAGACTAATGCAAAGAATTGCAAGATTTTTCGAAGAGAATCTTGAACGAAGCCGACTGATTGAACTTCGGGGTATCGACTCGAAACGCCCAGCAATCTGAGTCCCGAGCGACTCCAGAACATTCACTGAGATGGGAGAAGTTGTTAATCGAGTTATTTTTGACAGACTAATGCAAAGAATTACACGGTTTTACGAACAGAATGCTGAACGAAGCCGACTGATTGAACTTCGGGGTATCGGCTCGAAACGCCAAGCAATCTGAGTCCCGAGCGACTCCAGAACATTCACTGTGATGGGAGAAGTTGTTAATCGAGTTATTTTTGACAGACTAATGTAAAGAATTGCAAGATTTTTCGAATAGAATCTTGAACGAAGCCGACTGATTGAACTTCGGGGTATCAGCTTGAAACGCCCAGCAATCTGAGTCCCGAGCGACTCCAGAACATTCACTGAGATGGGAGAAGTTGTTAATCGAGTTATTTTTGACAGACTAATGCAAAGAATTACACGGTTTTACGAACAGAATGCTGAACGAAGCCGACTGATTGAACTTCGGGGTATCGGCTCGAAACGCACAGCAATCTGAGTCCCGAGCGACTCCAGAACATTCACTGTGATGGGAGAAGTTGTTAATCGAGTTATTTTTGACAGACTAATGCAAAGAATTACACGCTTTTTCGAACAGAATGCTGAACGAAGCCGACTGATTGAACTTCGGGGTATCGGCTCGAAACGCACGGCAATCTGAGTCCCGACCGACTCCAGAAGATTCACTGTGATGAGATAAGTTGTTAATCGAGTCATTTTTGACAGACTAATGCAAAGAATTGCAAGATTTTTCGAAGAGAATCTTGAACGAAGCCGACTGATTGAACTTCGGGGTATCGACTCGAAACGCCCAGCAATCTGAGTCCCGACCGACTCCAGAACATTCATTGTGATGGGAGAAGTTGTTAATCGAGTTATTTTTGACAGACTAATGCAAAGAATTGCACGATTTTTCGAATAGAATCTTGAACGAAGCCGACTTATTGAACTACGGGGTATCGACTCGAAACGCACAGCAATCTGAGTCCCGAGCGACTCCAGAACAATCACTGTGATGGGAGAAGTTGTTAATCGAGTTATTTTTGACAGACTAATGCTAAGAATTGCAAGATTTTTCGAATAGAATCTTGAACGAAGCCGACTGATTGAACTTCGGGGTATCGGCTCGAAACGCCCAGCAATCTGAGTCCCGACCGACTCCAGAACATTCATTGTGATGGGAGAAGTTGTTAATCGAGTTATTTTTGACAGACTAATGCAAAGAATTGCAAGATTTTTCGAATAGAATCTTGAACGAAGCCGACTGATTGAACTTCGGGGTATCGACTCGAAACGCACAGCAATCTGAGTCCCGAGCGACTCCAGAACAATCACTGTGATGGGAGAAGTTGTTAATCGAGTTATTTTTGATAGACTAATGCAAAGAATTGCAAGATTTTTCGAAGAGAATCTTGAACGAAGCTGACTGATTGAACTACGGGGTATCGACTCGAAACGCCTAGCAATCTGAGTCCCGAGCGACTCCAGAACATTCACTGAGATGGGAGAAGTTGTTAATCGAGTTATTTTTGACAGGCTAATGCAAAGAATTACACGCTTTTTCGAACAGAATGCTGAACGAAGCCGACTGATTGAACTTCGGGGTATCGGCTCGAAACGCACGGCAATCTGAGTCCCGACCGACTCCAGAAGATTCACTGTGATGAGATAAGTTGTTAATCGAGTCATTTTTGACAGACTAATGCAAAGAATTGCAAGATTTTTCGAAGAGAATCTTGAACGAAGCCGACTGATTGAACTTCGGGGTATCGGCTCGAAACGCCCAGCAATCTAAGTCCCGAGCGACTCCAGAACATTCACTGTGATGGGAGAAGTTGTTAATCGAGTTATTTTTGACAGACTAATGCAAAGAATTGCAAGATTTTTTGAATAGAATCTTGAACGAAGCCGACTGATTGAACTTCGGGGTATCGGCTCGAAACGCCCAGCAATTTGAGTCCCGAGCGACTCCAGAACATTCTCTGTGATGAGATAAGTTGTTAATCGAGTCATTTTTGACAGACTAATGCAAAGAATTACACGATTTTATGAACAGAATATTGAACGAAGCCGACTGATTGAACTACGGGGTATCGACTCGAAATGCCCAGCAATCTGAGTCCCGAGCGACTCCAGAGCATTCACTGTGACTGGAGAAGTTGTTAATCGAGTTATTTTTGTCAGACTAATGCAAAGAATTGCAAGATTTTTCGAATAGAATCTTGAACGAAGCCGACTGATTGAACTTCGGGGTATCGGCTCAAAACGCCCAGCAATCTGAGTCCCAAGCGACTCCAGAACATTCACTGGGATAGGAGAAGTTGTTAATTGAGTTATTTTTGATAGACTAATGCAATGAATTGCAAGATTTTTCGAATAGAATCTTGAACGAAGCCGACTGATTGAACTTCGGGGTATCGGCTCGAAACGCCCAGCAATTTGAGTCCCGAGCGACTCCAGAACATTCACTGTGATGGGAGAAGTTGTTAACCGAGTTATTTTTGACAGACTAATGCAAAGAATTACACGCTTTTTCGAACAGAATGCTGAACGAAGCCGTCTAATTGAACTTCGGGGTATCGGCTCGAAACGCACAACAATCTGAGTCCCGACCGACTCCAGAACATTCTCTGTGATGAGATAAGTTGTTAATCGAGTCATTTTTGACAGACAAATGCAAAGAATTACACGGTTTTATGAACAGAATATTGAACGAAGCCGACTGATTGAACTACGGGGTATCGACTCGAAACGCCCAGCAATTTGAGTCCCGAGCGACTCCAGAACATTCACTATGACGGGAGAAGTTGTTAATCAAGTTATTTTTGACAGACTAATGCAAAGAATTGCAAGATTTTTCGAACAGAATGCTGAACGAAGCCGACTGATTGAAATTCGGGGTATCGGCTCGAAACGCCCAGCAATCTAAGTCCCGAGCGACTCCAGAACATTCACTGTGATTGGAGAAGTTGTTAATCGAGTTATTTTTGACAGACTAATGCAAAGAATTACACGGTTTTTCGAACAGAATGCTGAACGAAGCCGACTGATTGAACTTCGCGGTATCGGCTCGAAACGCACAACAATCTAAGTCCCGAGCGACTCCAGAACATTCACTGTGATGGGAGAAGTTGTTAATCGAGTTATTTTTGACAGACTAATGCAGAGAATTGCAAGATTTTTTGAATAGAATCTTGAACGAAGCCGACTGATTGAACTTCGGCGTATCGGCTCGAAACGCCCAGCAATCTGAGTCCCGACCGACTCCATAACATACACTGAGATGGGAGAAGTTGTTAATTGTGTTATTTTTGATAGACTAATGCATTGAATTGCAAGATTTTTCTAATAGAATCTTGAACGAAGCCGACTGATTGAACTTCGGGGTATCGGCTTGAAACGCCCAGCAATCTGAGTCCCGAGCGACTCCAGAACATTCACTGAGATGGGAGAAGTTGTTAATCGGGTCATTTTTGATAGACTAATGCAAAGAATTGCAAGATTTTTTGAATAGAATCTTGAACGAAACCGACTGATTGAACTTCGGGGTATCGGCTCGAAACGCCCAGCAATCTGAGTCCTGAGCGACTCCAGAACATTCACTGTGACGGAAGAAGTTGTTAATCGAGTTATTTTTGACAGACTAATGCAAAGAATTGCAAGATTTTTCGAATAGAATCTTGAACGAAGCCGACTGATTGAACTACGGGGTATCGGCTCGAAACGCCCAGCAATCTGAGTCCCGAGCGACTCCAGAAAATTCACTGTGATGGGAGAAGTTGTTAATCGAGTTATTTTTGACAGACTAATGCAAAGAATTACACGGTTTTTCGAACAGAATGCTGAACGAAGCCGACTGATTGAACTTCGGGGTATCGGCTCGAAACGCCAAGCAATTTGAGTCCCGAGCGACTCCAGAACATTCACTGTGATGGGAGAAGTTGTTAATCGAGTTATTTTTGACAGACTAATGCAAAGAATTGCAAGATTTTTCGAATAGAATCTTGAACGAAGCCGACTGATTGAACTACGGGGTATCGGCTCGAAACGCCCATCAATCTGAGTCCCAAGCGACTCCAGAACATTCACTGGTATAGGAGAAGTTGTTAATTGAGTTATTTTTGATAGACTAATGCATTGAATTGCAAGATTTTTCGAATAGAATCTTGAACGAAGCCGACTGATTGAACTTCGGGGTATCAGCTCGAAACGCCCAGCAATTTGAGTCCCGAGGGACTCCAGAACATTCACTGTGATGGGAGAAGTTGTTAATCGAGTTATTTTTGACAGACTAATGCAAAGAATTACACGCTTTTTCGAACAGAATGCTGAACGAAGCCGACTAATTGAACTTAGGGGTATCGGCTCGAAACGCACAACAATCTGAGTCCCGACCGACTCCAGAACATTCTCTGTGATGAGATAAGTTGTTAATCGAGTCATTTTTGACAGACTAATGCAAAGAATTACACGGTTTTATGAACAGAATATTGATCGAAGGCGACTGATTGAACTACGGGGTATCGACTCGAAACGCCCAGCAATCTGAGTCCCGAGCGACTCCAGAAAATTCACTGTGACGGGAGAAGTTGTTAATCGAGTTATTTTTGACAGACTAATGCAAAGAATTGCACGATTTTTCGAATAGAATCTTGAACGAAGCCGACTGATTGAACTTCGGGGTATCGGCTCGAAACGCCCAGCAATTTGAGTCCCGAGCGACTCCAGAACATTCTCTGTGATGAGATAAGTTGTTAATCGAGTCATTTTTGACAGACTAATGCAAAGAATTTCACGGTTTTATGAACAGAATATTGAACGAAGCCGACTGATTGAACTACGGGGTATCGACTCGAAACGCCCAGCAATCTGAGTCCCGAGCGACTCCAGAGCATTCACTGTGACTGGAGAAGTTGTTAATCGAGTTATTTTTGATAGACTAATGCATTGAATTGCAAGATTTTTCGAATAGAATCTTGAACGAAGCCGACTGATTGAACTTCGGGGTATCGGCTCGAAACGCACAGCAATCTGAGTCCCGAGCGAATCCAGAACATTCACTGAGATGGGAGAAGTTGTTAATCGAGTTATTTTTGACAGACTAATGCAAAGAATTACACGGTTTTACGAACAGAATGCTGAACGAAGCCGACTGATTGAACTTCGGGGTATCGGCTCGAAACGCCCAGCAATCTGAGTCCCGACCGACTCCAGAACATTCATTGTGATGGGAGAAGTTGTTAATCGAGTTATTTTTGACAGACTAATGCAAAGAATTGCACGATTTTTCGAATAGAATCTTGAACGAAGCCGACTTATTGAACTACGGGGTATCGACTCGAAACACACAGCAATCTGAGTCCCGAGCGACTCCAGAACAATCACTGTGATGGGAGAAGTTGTTAATCGAGTTATTTTTGACAGACTAATGCTAAGAATTGCAAGATTTTTCGAATAGAATCTTGAACGAAGCCGACTGATTGAACTTCGGGGTATCGGCTCGAAACGCCCAGCAATCTGAGTCCCGACCGACTCCAGAACATTCATTGTGATGGGAGAAGTTGTTAATCGAGTTATTTTTGACAGACTAATGCAAAGAATTGCAAGATTTTTCGAATAGAATCTTGAACGAAGCCGACTGATTGAACTTCGGGGTATCGACTCGAAACGCACAGCAATCTGAGTCCCGAGCGACTCCAGAACAATCACTGTGATGGGAGAAGTTGTTAATCGAGTTATTTTTGACAGACTAATGCAAAGAATTGCAAGATTTTTCGAATAGAATCTTGAACGAAGCCGACTGATTGAACTTTGGGGTATCGGCTCGAAACGCCCAGCAATCTGAGTCCCGACCGACTCCAGAACATTCACTGTGATGAGATAAGTTGTTAATCGAGTCATTTTTGACAGACTAATGCAAAGAATTGCAAGATTTTTCGAAGAGAATCTTGAACGAAGCCGACTGATTGAACTTCGGGGTATCGACTCGAAACGCCCAGCAATCTGAGTCCCGAGCGACTCCAGAACATTCACTGTGATGAGATAAGTTGTTAATCGAGTCATTTTTGACAGACTAATGCAAAGAATTGTAAGATTTTTCGAAGAGAATCTTGAACGAAGCTGACTGATTGAACTACGGGGTATCGACTCGAAACGCTTAGCAATCTGAGTCCCGAGCGACTCCAGAACATTCACTGTGATGGGAGAAGTTGTTAATCGAGTTATTTTTGACAGACTAATGCAAAGAATTGCAAGATTTTTCGAATAGAATCTTGAACGAAGCCGACTGATTGAACTTCGGGGTATCAGCTCGAAACGCCCAGCAATATGAGTCCCGAGCGACTCCAGAACATTCACTGAGATGGGAGAAGTTGTTAATTGAGTTATTTTTTATAGACTAATGCAAAGAATTGCAAGATTTTTCGAAGAGAATCTTGAACGAAGCCGACTGAATGAACTTCGGGGTATCGGCTCGAAACGCACAGCAATCTGAGTCCCGAGCGACTCCAGAACATTCACTGTGATGGGAGAAGTTGTTAATCGAGTTATTTTTGACAGACAAATGCAAAGAATTGCAAGATTTTTCGAAGAGAATCTTGAATGAAGCCGACTGATTGAACTACGGGGTATCGACTCGAAACGCCCAGCAATCTGAGTCCCGAGCGACTCCAGAACATTCACTTTGATGGGAGAAGTTGTTAATCGAGTTATTTTTGACAGGCTAATGCAAAGAATTACACGCTTTTTCGAACAGAATGCTGAACGAAGCCGACTGATTGAACTTCGGGGTATCGGCTCGAAACGCACGGCAATCTGAGTCCCGACCGACTCCAGAAGATTCACTGTGATGAGATAAGTTGTTAATCGAGTCATTTTTGACAGACTAATGCAAAGAATTGCAAGATTTTTCGAAGAGAATCTTGAACGAAGCCGACTGATTGAACTTCGGGGTATCGACTCGAAACGCCCAGCAATCTGAGTCCCGAGCGACTCCAGAACAATCACTGAGATGGGAGAAGTTGTTAATCGAGTTATTTTTGACAGACTAATGCAAAGAATTACACGGTTTTACGAACAGAATGCTGAACGAAGCCGACTGATTGAACTTCGGGGTATCGGCTCGAAACGCCAAGCAATCTGAATCCCGAGCGACTCCAGAACATTCACTGTGATGGGAGAAGTTGTTAATCGAGTTATTTTTGACAGACTAATGTAAAGAATTGCAAGATTTTTCGAATAGAATCTTGAACGAAGCCGACTGATTGAACTTCGGGGTATCAGCTTGAAACGCCCAGCAATTTGAGTCCCGAGCGAATCCAGAACATTCACTGAGATGGGAGAAGTTGTTAATCGAGTTATTTTTGACAGACTAATGCAAAGAATTACACGGTTTTACGAACAGAATGCTGAACGAAGCCGACTGATTGAACTTCGGGGTATCGGCTCGAAACGCCAAGCAATCTGAGTCCCGACCGACTCCAGAACATTCATTGTGATGGGAGAAGTTGTTAATCGAGTTATTTTTGACAGACTAATGCAAAGAATTGCACGATTTTTCGAATAGAATCTTGAACGAAGCCGACTTATTGAACTACGGGGTATCGACTCGAAACGCACAGCAATCTGAGTCCCGAGCGACTCCAGAACAATCACTGAGATGGGAGAAGTTGTTAATCGAGTTATTTTTGACAGACTAATGCTAAGAATTGCAAGATTTTTCGAATAGAATCTTGAACGAAGCCGACTGATTGAACTTCGGGGTATCGGCTCGAAACGCCCAGCAATCTGAGTCCCGACCGACTCCAGAACATTCATTGTGATGGGAGAAGTTGTTAATCGAGTTATTTTTGACAGACTAATGCAAAGAATTGCAAGATTTTTCGAATAGAATCTTGAACGAAGCCGACTGATTGAACTTCGGGGTATCGACTCGAAACGCACAGCAATCTGAGTCCCGAGCGACTCCAGAACAATCACTGTGATGGGAGAAGTTGTTAATCGAGTTATTTTTGATAGACTAATGCAAAGAATTGCAAGATTTTTCGAAGAGAATCTTGAACGAAGCTGACTGATTGAACTACGGGGTATCGACTCGAAACGCCTAGCAATCTGAGTCCCGAGCGACTCCAGAACATTCACTGAGATGGGAGAAGTTGTTAATCGAGTTATTTTTGACAGGCTAATGCAAAGAATTACACGCTTTTTCGAACAGAATGCTGAACGAAGCCGACTGATTGAACTTCGGGGTATCGGCTCGAAACGCACGGCAATCTGAGTCCCGACCGACTCCAGAAGATTCACTGTGATGAGATAAGTTGTTAATCGAGTCATTTTTGACAGACTAATGCAAAGAATTGCAAGATTTTTCGAAGAGAATCTTGAACGAAGCCGACTGATTGAACTTCGGGGTATCGACTCGAAACGCCCAGCAATCTGAGTCCCGAGCGACTCCAGAACATTCACTGTGATGAGATAAGTTGTTAATCGAGTCATTTTTGACAGACTAATGCAAAGAATTACACGGTTTTACGAACAGAATGCTGAACGAAGCCGACTGATTGAACTTCGGGGTATCGGCTCGAAACGCCAAGCAATCTGAGTCCCGAGCGACTCCAGAACATTCACTGTGATGGGAGAAGTTGTTAATCGAGTTATTTTTGACAGACTAATGTAAAGAATTGCAAGATTTTTCGAATAGAATCTTGAACGAAGCTGACTGATTGAACTTCGGGGTATCAGCTTGAAACGCCCAGCAATCTGAGTCCCGAGCGACTCCAGAACATTCACTGAGATGGGAGAAGTTGTTAATCGAGTTATTTTTGACAGACTAATGCAAAGAATTACACGGTTTTACGAACAGAATGCTGAACGAAGCCGACTGATTGAACTTCGGGGTATCGGCTCGAAACGCCAAGCAATCTGAGTCCCGAGCGACTCCAGAACATTCACTGTGATGGGAGAAGTTGTTAATCGAGTTATTTTTGACAGACTAATGCAAAGAATTGCAAGATTTTTCGAACAGAATCTTGAACGAAGCGGACTGATTGAACTTCGGGGTATCAGCTCGAAACGCCCAGCAATCTGAGTCCCGAGCGACTCCAGAACATTTACTGAGATGGGAGAAGTTGCTAATTGAGTTATTTTTGATAGACTAATGCATTGAATTGCAAGATTTTTCGAATAGAATCTTGAACGAAGCCGACTGATTGAACTTCGGGGTATCGGCTCGAAACGCACAGCAATCTGAGTCCCGAGCGACTCCAGAACATTCACTGTGATGGGAGAAGTTGTTAATCGAGTTATTTTTGACAGACTAATGCAAAGAATTACACGCTTTTTCGAACAGAATGCTGAACGAAGCCGACTGATTGAACTTCGAGGTATCGGCTCGAAACGCACGGCAATCTGAGTCCCGACCGACTCCAGAAGATTCACTGTGATGAGATAAGTTGTTAATCGAGTCATTTTTGACAGACTAATGCAAAGAATTGCAAGATTTTTCGAAGAGAATCTTGAACGAAGCCGACTGATTGAACTTCGGGGTATCGACTCGAAACGCCCAGCAATCTGAGTCCCGAGCGACTCCAGAACATTCACTGTGATGAGTTAAGTTGTTAATCGAGTCATTTTTGACAGACTAATGCAAAGAATTGTAAGATTTTTCGAAGAGAATCTTGAACGAAGCTGACTGATTGAACTACGGGGTATCGACTCGAAACGCTTAGCAATCTGAGTCCCGAGCGACTCCAGAACATTCACTGTGATGGGAGAAGTTGTTAATCGAGTTATTTTTGACAGACTAATGCAAAGAATTGCAAGATTTTTCGAATAGAATCTTGAACGAAGCCGACTGATTGAACTTCGGGGTATCAGCTCGAAACGCCCAGCAATATGAGTCCCGAGCGACTCCAGAACATTCACTGAGATGGGAGAAGTTGTTAATTGAGTTATTTTTTATAGACTAATGCATTGAATTGCAAGATTTTTCGAATAGAATCTTGAACGAAGCCGACTGATTGAACTTCGGGGTATCGGCTCGAAACGCACAGCAATCTGAGTCCCGAGCGACTCCAGAACATTCACTGTGATGGGAGAAGTTGTTAATCGAGTTATTTTTGACAGACAAATGCAAAGAATTGCAAGATTTTTCGAAGAGAATCTTGAATGAAGCCGACTTATTGAACTACGGGGTATCGACTCGAAACGCCCAGCAATCTGAGTCCCGAGCGACTCCAGAACATTCACTTTGATGGGAGAAGTTGTTAATCGAGTTATTTTTGACAGGCTAATGCAAAGAATTACACGCTTTTTCGAACAGAATGTTGAACGAAGCCGACTGATTGAACTTCGGGGTATCGGCTCGAAACGCACGGCAATCTGAGTCCCGACCGACTCCAGAAGATTCACTGTGATGAGATAAGTTGTTAATCGAGTCATTTTTGACAGACTAATGCAAAGAATTGCAAGATTTTTCGAAGAGAATCTTGAACGAAGCCGACTGATTGAACTTCGGGGTATCGACTCGAAACGCCCAGCAATCTGAGTCCCGAGCGACTCCAGAACATTCACTGAGATGGGAGAAGTTGTTAATCGAGTTATTTTTGACAGACTAATGCAAAGAATTACACGGTTTTACGAACAGAATGCTGAACGAAGCCGACTGATTGAACTTCGGGGTATCGGCTCGAAACGCCAAGCAATCTGAGTCCCGAGCGACTCCAGAACATTCACTGTGATGGGAGAAGTTGTTAATCGAGTTATTTTTGACAGACTAATGTAAAGAATTGCAAGATTTTTCGAATAGAATCTTGAACGAAGCCGACTGATTGAACTTCGGGGTATCAGCTTGAAACGCCCAGCAATCTGAGTCCCGAGCGACTCCAGAACATTCACTGAGATGGGAGAAGTTGTTAATCGAGTTATTTTTGACAGACTAATGCAAAGAATTACACGGTTTTACGAACAGAATGCTGAACGAAGCCGACTGATTGAACTTCGGGGTATCGGCTCGAAACGCACAGCAATCTGAGTCCCGAGCGACTCCAGAACATTCACTGTGATGGGAGAAGTTGTTAATCGAGTTATTTTTGACAGACTAATGCAAAGAATTACACGCTTTTTCGAACAGAATGCTGAACGAAGCCGACTGATTGAACTTCGGGGTATCGGCTCGAAACGCACGGCAATCTGAGTCCCGACCGACTCCAGAAGATTCACTGTGATGAGATAAGTTGTTAATCGAGTCATTTTTGACAGACTAATGCAAAGAATTGCAAGATTTTTCGAAGAGAATCTTGAACGAAGCCGACTGATTGAACTTCGGGGTATCGACTCGAAACGCCCAGCAATCTGAGTCCCGAGCGACTCCAGAACATTCACTGTGATGAGATAAGTTGTTAATCGAGTCATTTTTGACAGACTAATGCAAAGAATTGCAAGATTTTTCGAAGAGAATCTTGAACGAAGCCGACTGATTGAACTTCGGGGTATCGACTCGAAACGCCCAGCAATCTGAGTCCCGAGCGACTCCAGAACATTCACTGTGATGAGATAAGTTGTTAATCGAGTCATTTTTGACAGACTAATGCAAAGAATTGTAAGATTTTTCGAAGAGAATCTTGAACGAAGCTGACTGATTGAACTACGGGGTATCGACTCGAAACGCTTAGCAATCTGAGTACCGAGCGACTCCAGAACATTCACTGTGATGGGAGAAGTTGTTAATCGAGTTATTTTTGACAGACTAATGCAAAGAATTGCAAGATTTTTCGAATAGAATCTTGAACGAAGCCGACTGATTGAACTTCGGGGTATCGACTCGAAATGCCCAGCAATCTGAGTCCCGAGCGACTCCAGAACATTCACTGTGATGAGATAAGTTGTTAATCGAGTCATTTTTGACAGACTAATGCAAAGAATTGCAAGATTTTTCGAAGAGAATCTTGAACGAAGCCGACTGATTGAACTTCGGGGTATCGACTCGAAACGCCCAGCAATCTGAGTCCCGAGCGACTCCAGAACATTCACTGTGATGAGATAAGTTGTTAATCGAGTCATTTTTGACAGACTAATGCAAAGAATTGTAAGATTTTTCGAAGAGAATCTTGAACGAAGCTGACTGATTGAACTACGGGGTATCGACTCGAAACGCTTAGCAATCTGAGTCCCGAGCGACTCCAGAACATTCACTGTGATGGGAGAAGTTGTTAATCGAGTTATTTTTGACAGACTAATGCAAAGAATTGCAAGATTTTTCGAATAGAATCTTGAACGAAGCCGACTGATTGAACTTCGGGGTATCAGCTCGAAACGCCCAGCAATATGAGTCCCGAGCGACTCCAGAACATTCACTGAGATGGGAGAAGTTGTTAATTGAGTTATTTTTTATAGACTAATGCATTGAATTGCAAGATTTTTCGAATAGAATCTTGAACGAAGCCGACTGAATGAACTTCGGGGTATCGGCTCGAAACGCACAGCAATCTGAGTCCCGAGCGACTCCAGAACATTCACTGTGATGGGAGAAGTTGTTAATCGAGTTATTTTTGACAGACAAATGCAAAGAATTGCAAGATTTTTCGAAGAGAATCTTGAATGAAGCCGACTTATTGAACTACGGGGTATCGACTCGAAACGCCCAGCAATCTGAGTCCCGAGCGACTCCAGAACATTCACTTTGATGGGAGAAGTTGTTAATCGAGTTATTTTTGACAGGCTAATGCAAAGAATTACACGCTTTTTCGAACAGAATGCTGAACGAAGCCGACTGATTGAACTTCGGGGTATCGGCTCGAAACACACGGCAATCTGAGTCCCGACCGACTCCAGAAGATTCACTGTGATGAGATAAGTTGTTAATCGAGTCATTTTTGACAGACTAATGCAAAGAATTGCAAGATTTTTCGAAGAGAATCTTGAACGAAGCCGACTGATTGAACTTCGGGGTATCGACTCGAAACGCCCAGCAATCTGAGTCCCGAGCGACTCCAGAACAATCACTGAGATGGGAGAAGTTGTTAATCGAGTTATTTTTGACAGACTAATGCAAAGAATTACACGGTTTTACGAACAGAATGCTGAACGAAGCCGACTGATTGAACTTCGGGGTATCGGCTCGAAACGCCAAGCAATTTGAGTCCCGAGCGACTCCAGAACATTCACTGTGTTGGGAGAAGTTGTTAATCGAGTTATTTTTGACAGACTAATGCAAAGAATTGCAAGATTTTTCGAATAGAATCTTGAACGAAGCCGACTGATTGAACTACGGGGTATCGGCTCGAAACGCCCATCAATCTGAGTCCCAAGCGACTCCAGAACATTCACTGGTATAGGAGAAGTTGTTAATTGAGTTATTTTTGATAGACTAATGCATTGAATTGCAAGATTTTTCGAATAGAATCTTGAACGAAGCCGACTGATTGAACTTCGGGGTATCAGCTCGAAACGCCCAGCAATTTGAGTCCCGAGGGACTCCAGAACATTCACTGTGATGGGAGAAGTTGTTAATCGAGTTATTTTTGACAGACTAATGCAAAGAATTACACGCTTTTTCGAACAGAATGCTGAACGAAGCCGACTAATTGAACTTAGGGGTATCGGCTCGAAACGCACAACAATCTGAGTCCCGACCGACTCCAGAACATTCTCTGTGATGAGATAAGTTGTTAATCGAGTCATTTTTGACAGACTAATGCAAAGAATTACACGGTTTTATGAACAGAATATTGATCGAAGGCGACTGATTGAACTACGGGGTATCGACTCGAAACGCCCAGCAATCTGAGTCCCGAGCGACTCCAGAAAATTCACTGTGACGGGAGAAGTTGTTAATCGAGTTATTTTTGACAGACTAATGCAAAGAATTGCACGATTTTTCGAATAGAATCTTGAACGAATCCGACTGATTGAACTTCGGGGTATCGGCTCGAAACGCCCAGCAATTTGAGTCCCGAGCGACTCCAGAACATTCTCTGTGATGAGATAAGTTGTTAATCGAGTCATTTTTGACAGACTAATGCAAAGAATTACACGGTTTTATGAACAGAATATTGAACGAAGCCGACTGATTGAACTACGGGGTATCGACTCGAAACGCCCAGCAATCTGAGTCCCGAGCGACTCCAGAGCATTCACTGTGACTGGAGAAGTTGTTAATCGAGTTATTTTTGATAGACTAATGCATTGAATTGCAAGATTTTTCGAATAGAATCTTGAACGAAGCCGACTGATTGAACTTCGGGGTATCGGCTCGAAACGCACAGCAATCTGAGTCCCGAGCGACTCCAGAACATTCACTGAGATGGGAGAAGTTGTTAATCGAGTTATTTTTGACAGACTAATGCAAAGAATTGCAAGATTTTTCGAATAGAATCTTGAACGAAGCCGACTGATTGAACTTCGGGGTATCGACTCGAAACGCACAGCAATGTGAGTCCCGAGCGACTCCAGAACAATCACTGTGATGGGAGAAGTTGTTAATCGAGTTATTTTTGACAGACTAATGCAAAGAATTGCAAGATTTTTCGAAGAGAATCTTGAACGAAGCTGACTGATTGAACTACGGGGTATCGACTCGAAACGCCTAGCAATCTGAGTCCCGAGCGACTCCAGAACATTCACTGTGATGGGAGAAGTTGTTAATCGAGTTATTTTTGACAGACTAATGCAAAGAATTGCAAGATTTTTCGAATAGAATCTTGAACGAAGCCGACTGATTGAACTTCGGGGTATCAGCTCGAAACGCCCAGAAATATGAGTCCCGAGCGACTACAGAACATTCACTTTGATGGGAGAAGTTGTTAATCGAGTTATTTTTGATAGACTAATGCATTGAATTGCAAGATTTTTCGAATAGAATCTTGAACGAAGCCGACTGATTGAACTTCGGGGTATCGGCTCGAAACGCACAGCAATCTGAGTCCCGAGCGACTCCAGAACATACACTGAGATGGGAGAAGTTGTTAATCGAGTTATTTTTGACAGACTAATGCAAAGAATTACACGGTTTTACGAACAGAATGCTGAACGAAGCCGACTGATTGAACTTCGGGGTATCGGCTCGAAACGCCCAGCAATCTGAGTCCCGACCGACTCCAGAACATTCATTGTGATGGGAGAAGTTGTTAATCGAGTTATTTTTGACAGACTAATGCAAAGAATTGCACGATTTTTCGAATAGAATCTTGAACGAAGCCGACTTATTGAACTACGGGGTATCGACTCGAAACGTACAGCAATCTGAGTCCCGAGCGACTCCAGAACAATCACTGTGATGGGAGAAGTTGTTAATCGAGTTATTTTTGACAGACTAATGCTAAGAATTGCAAGATTTTTCGAATAGAATCTTGAACGAAGCCGACTGATTGAACTTCGGGGTATCGGCTCGAAACGCCCAGCAATCTGAGTCCCGACCGACTCCAGAACATTCATTGTGATGGGAGAAGTTGTTAATCGAGTTATTTTTGACAGACTAATGCAAAGAATTGCAAGATTTTTCGAATAGAATCTTGAACGAAGCCGACTGATTGAACTTCGGGGTATCGACTCGAAACGCACAGCAATCTGAGTCCCGAGCGACTCCAGAACAATCACTGTGATGGGAGAAGTTGTTAATCGAGTTATTTTTGACAGACTAATGCAAAGAATTGCAAGATTTTTCGAAGAGAATCTTGAACGAAGTTGACTGATTGAACTACGGGGTATCGACTCGAAACGCCTAGCAATCTGAGTCCCGAGCGACTCCAGAACATTCACTGTGATGGGAGAAGTTGTTAATCGAGTTATTTTTGACATACTAATGCAAAGAATTGCAAGATTTTTCGAATAGAATCTTAAACGAAGCCGACTGATTGAACTTCGGGGTATCAGCTCGAAACGCCCAGCAATATGAGTCCCGAGCGACTCCAGAACATTCACTGAGATGGGAGAAGTTGTTAATTGAGTTATTTTTTATAGACTAATGCATTGAATTGCAAGATTTTTCGAATAGAATCTTGAACGAAGCCGACTGATTGAACTTCGGGGTATCGGCTCGAAACGCACAGCAATCTGAGTCCCGAGCGACTCCAGAACATTCACTGTGATGGGAGAAGTTGTTAATCGAGTTATTTTTGACAGACAAATGCAAAGAATTGCAAGATTTTTCGAAGAGAATCTTGAATGAAGCCGACTTATTGAACTACGGGGTATCGACTCGAAACGCACAGCAATCTGAGTCCCGAGCGACTACAGAACATTCACTTTGATGGGAGAAGTTGTTAATCGAGTTATTTTTGACAGGCTAATGCAAAGAATTACACGCTTTTTCGAACAGAATGCTGAACGAAGCCGACTGATTGAACTTCGGGGTATCGGCTCGAAACGCACGGCAATCTGAGTCCCGACCGACTCCAGAAGATTCACTGTGATGAGATAAGTTGTTAATCGAGTCATTTTTGACAGACTAATGCAAAGAATTGCAAGATTTTTCGAAGAGAATCTTGAACGAAGCCGACTGATTGAACTTCGGGGTATCGACTCGAAACGCCCAGCAATCTGAGTCCCGAGCGACTCCAGAACATTCACTGAGATGGGAGAAGTTGTTAATCGAGTTATTTTTGACAGACTAATGCAAAGAATTACACGGTTTTACGAACAGAATGCTGAACGAAGCCGACTGATTGAACTTCGGGGTATCGGCTCGAAACGCCAAGCAATCTGAGTCCCGAGCGACTCCAGAACATTCACTGTGATGGGAGAAGTTGTTAATCGAGTTATTTTTGACAGACTAATGCAAAGAATTGCAAGATTTTTCGAATAGAATCTTGAACGAAGCCGACTGATTGAACTTCGGGGTATCAGCTCGAAACGCCCAGCAATATGAGTCCCGAGCGACTCCAGAACATTCACTGAGATGGGAGAAGTTGTTAATTTAGTTATTTTTTATAGACTAATGCATTGAATTGCAAGATTTTTCGAATAGAATCTTGAACGAAGCCGACTGATTGAACTTCGGGGTATCGGCTCGAAACGCACAGCAATCTGAGTCCCGAGCGATTCCAGAACATTCACTGTGATGGGAGAAGTTGTTAATCGAGTTATTTTTGACAGACAAATGCAAAGAATTGCAAGATTTTTCGAAGAGAATCTTGAATGAAGCCGACTTATTGAACTACGGGGTATCGACTCGAAACGCCCAGCAATCTGAGTCCCGAGCGACTCCAGAACATTCACTTTGATGGGAGAAGTTGTTAATCGAGTTATTTTTGACAGGCTAATGCAAAGAATTACACGCTTTTTCGAACAGAATGCTGAACGAAGCCGACTGATTGAACTTCGGGGTATCGGCTCGAAACGCACGGCAATCTGAGTCCCGACCGACTCCTGAAGATTCACTGTGATGAGATAAGTTGTTAATCGAGTCATTTTTGACAGACTAATGCAAAGAATTGCAAGATTTTTCGAAGAGAATCTTGAACGAAGCAGACTGATTGAACTTCGGGGTATCGACTCGAAACGCCCAGCAATCTGAGTCCCGAGCGACTCCAGAACATTCACTGAGATGGGAGAAGTTGTTAATCGAGTTATTTTTGACAGACTAATGCAAAGAATTACACGGTTTTACGAACAGAATGCTGAACGAAGCCGACTGATTGAACTTCGGGGTATCGGCTCGAAACGCCAAGCAATCTGAGTCCCGAGCGACTCCAGAACATTCACTGTGATGGGAGAAGTTGTTAATCGAGTTATTTTTGACAGACTAATGTAAAGAATTGCAAGATTTTTCGAATAGAATCTTGAACGAAGCCGACTGATTGAACTTCGGGGTATCAGCTTGAAACGCCCAGCAATCTGAGTCCCGAGCGACTCCAGAACATTCACTGAGATGGGAGAAGTTGTTAATCGAGTTATTTTTGACAGACTAATGCAAAGAATTACACGGTTTTATGAACAGAATGCTGAACGAAGCCGACTGATTGAACTTCGGGGTATCGGCTCGAAACGCCAAGCAATCTGAGTCCCGAGCGACTCCAGAACATTCACTGTGATGGGAGAAGTTGTTAATCGAGTTATTTTTAACAGACTAATGCAAAGAATTGCAAGATTTTTCGAACAGAATCTTGAACGAAGCGGACTGATTGAACTTAGGGGTATCGGCTCGAAACGCACAACAATCTGAGTCCCGACCGACTCCAGAACATTCTCTGTGATGAGATAAGTTGTTAATCGAGTCATTTTTGACAGACTAATGCAAAGAATTACACGGTTTTATGAACAGAATATTGATCGAAGGCGACTGATTGAACTACGGGGTATCGACTCGAAACGCCCAGCAATCTGAGTCCCGAGCGACTCCAGAAAATTCACTGTGACGGGAGAAGTTGTTAATCGAGTTATTTTTGACAGACTAATGCAAAGAATTGCACGATTTTTCGAATAGAATCTTGAACGAAGCCGACTGATTGAACTTCGGGGTATCGGCTCGAAACGCCCAGCAATTTGAGTCCCGAGCGACTCCAGAACATTCTCTGTGATGAGATAAGTTGTTAATCGAGTCATTTTTGACAGACTAATGCAAAGAATTACACGGTTTTATGAACAGAATATTGAACGAAGCTGACTGATTGAACTACGGGGTATCGACTCGAAACGCCCAGCAATCTGAGTCCCGAGCGACTCCAGAGCATTCACTGTGACTGTAGAAGTTGTTAATCGAGTTATTTTTGATAGACTAATGTATTGAATTGCAAGATTTTTCGAATAGAATCTTGAACGAAGCCGACTGATTGAACTTCGGGGTATCGGCTCGAAACGCACAGCAATCTGAGTCCCGAGCGAATCCAGAACATTCACTGAGATGGGAGAAGTTGTTAATCGAGTTATTTTTGACAGACTAATGCAAAGAATTACACGGTTTTACGAACAGAATGCTGAACGAAGCCGACTGATTGAACTTCGGGGTATCGGCTCGAAACGCCCAGCAATCTGAGTCCCGACCGACTCCAGAACATTCATTGTGATGGGAGAAGTTGTTAATCGAGTTATTTTTGACAGACTAATGCAAAGAATTGCACGATTTTTCGAATAGAATCTTGAACGAAGCCGACTTATTGAACTACGGGGTATCGACTCGAAACGCACAGCAATCTGAGTCCCGAGCGACTCCAGAACAATCACTGTGATGGGAGAAGTTGTTAATCGAGTTATTTTTGACAGACTAATGCTAAGAATTGCAAGATTTTTCGAATAGAATCTTGAACGAAGCCGACTGATTGAACTTCGGGGTATCGGCTCGAAACGCCCAGCAATCTGAGTCCCGACCGACTCCAGAACATTCATTGTGATGGGAGAAGTTGTTAATCGAGTTATTTTTGACAGACTAATGCAAAGAATTGCAAGATTTTTCGAATAGAATCTTGAACGAAGCCGACTGATTGAACTTCGGGGTATCGACTCGAAACGCACAGCAATCTGAGTCCCGAGCGACTCCAGAACAATCACTGTGATGGGAGAAGTTGTTAATCGAGTTATTTTTGATAGACTAATGCAAAGAATTGCAAGATTTTTCGAAGAGAATCTTGAACGAAGCTGACTGATTGAACTACGGGGTATCGACTCGAAACGCCTAGCAATCTGAGTCCCGAGCGACTCCAGAACATTCACTGAGATGGGAGAAGTTGTTAATCGAGTTATTTTTGACAGGCTAATGCAAAGAATTACACGCTTTTTCGAACAGAATGCTGAACGAAGCCGACTGATTGAACTTCGGGGTATCGGCTCGAAACGCACGGCAATCTGAGTCCCGACCGACTCCAGAAGATTCACTGTGATGAGATAAGTTGTTAATCGAGTCATTTTTGACAGACTAATGCAAAGAATTGCAAGATTTTTCGAAGAGAATCTTGAACGAAGCCGACTGATTGAACTTCGGGGTATCGACTCGAAACGCCCAGCAATCTGAGTCCCGAGCGACTCCAGAACATTCACTGTGATGAGATAAGTTGTTAATCGAGTCATTTTTGACAGACTAATGCAAAGAATTACACGGTTTTACGAACAGAATGCTGAACGAAGCCGACTGATTGAACTTCGGGGTATCGGCTCGAAACGCCAAGCAATCTGAGTCCCGAGCGACTCCAGAACATTCACTGTGATGGGAGAAGTTGTTAATCGAGTTATTTTTGACAGACTAATGTAAAGAATTGCAAGATTTTTCGAATAGAATCTTGAACGAAGCTGACTGATTGAACTTCGGGGTATCAGCTTGAAACGCCCAGCAATCTGAGTCCCGAGCGACTCCAGAACATTCACTGAGATGGGAGAAGTTGTTAATCGAGTTATTTTTGACAGACTAATGCAAAGAATTACACGGTTTTACGAACAGAATGCTGAACGAAGCCGACTGATTGAACTTCGGGGTATCGGCTCGAAACGCCAAGCAATCTGAGTCCCGAGCGACTCCAGAACATTCACTGTGATGGGAGAAGTTGTTAATCGAGTTATTTTTGACAGACTAATGCAAAGAATTGCAAGATTTTTCGAACAGAATCTTGAACGAAGCGGACTGATTGAACTTCGGGGTATCAGCTCGAAACGCCCAGCAATCTGAGTCCCGAGCGACTCCAGAACATTTACTGAGATGGGAGAAGTTGCTAATTGAGTTATTTTTGATAGACTAATGCATTGAATTGCAAGATTTTTCGAATAGAATCTTGAACGAAGCCGACTGATTGAACTTCGGGGTATCGGCTCGAAACGCACAGCAATCTGAGTCCCGAGCGACTCCAGAACATTCACTGTGATGGGAGAAGTTGTTAATCGAGTTATTTTTGACAGACTAATGCAAAGAATTACACGCTTTTTCGAACAGAATGCTGAACGAAGCCGACTGATTGAACTTCGAGGTATCGGCTCGAAACGCACGGCAATCTGAGTCCCGACCGACTCCAGAAGATTCACTGTGATGAGATAAGTTGTTAATCGAGTCATTTTTGACAGACTAATGCAAAGAATTGCAAGATTTTTCGAAGAGAATCTTGAACGAAGCCGACTGATTGAACTTCGGGGTATCGACTCGAAACGCCCAGCAATCTGAGTCCCGAGCGACTCCAGAACATTCACTGTGATGAGTTAAGTTGTTAATCGAGTCATTTTTGACAGACTAATGCAAAGAATTGTAAGATTTTTCGAAGAGAATCTTGAACGAAGCTGACTGATTGAACTACGGGGTATCGACTCGAAACGCTTAGCAATCTGAGTCCCGAGCGACTCCAGAACATTCACTGTGATGGGAGAAGTTGTTAATCGAGTTATTTTTGACAGACTAATGCAAAGAATTGCAAGATTTTTCGAATAGAATCTTGAACGAAGCCGACTGATTGAACTTCGGGGTATCAGCTCGAAACGCCCAGCAATATGAGTCCCGAGCGACTCCAGAACATTCACTGAGATGGGAGAAGTTGTTAATTGAGTTATTTTTTATAGACTAATGCATTGAATTGCAAGATTTTTCGAATAGAATCTTGAACGAAGCCGACTGATTGAACTTCGGGGTATCGGCTCGAAACGCACAGCAATCTGAGTCCCGAGCGACTCCAGAACATTCACTGTGATGGGAGAAGTTGTTAATCGAGTTATTTTTGACAGACAAATGCAAAGAATTGCAAGATTTTTCGAAGAGAATCTTGAATGAAGCCGACTTATTGAACTACGGGGTATCGACTCGAAACGCCCAGCAATCTGAGTCCCGAGCGACTCCAGAACATTCACTTTGATGGGAGAAGTTGTTAATCGAGTTATTTTTGACAGGCTAATGCAAAGAATTACACGCTTTTTCGAACAGAATGTTGAACGAAGCCGACTGATTGAACTTCGGGGTATCGGCTCGAAACGCACGGCAATCTGAGTCCCGACCGACTCCAGAAGATTCACTGTGATGAGATAAGTTGTTAATCGAGTCATTTTTGACAGACTAATGCAAAGAATTGCAAGATTTTTCGAAGAGAATCTTGAACGAAGCCGACTGATTGAACTTCGGGGTATCGACTCGAAACGCCCAGCAATCTGAGTCCCGAGCGACTCCAGAACATTCACTGAGATGGGAGAAGTTGTTAATCGAGTTATTTTTGACAGACTAATGCAAAGAATTACACGGTTTTACGAACAGAATGCTGAACGAAGCCGACTGATTGAACTTCGGGGTATCGGCTCGAAACGCCAAGCAATCTGAGTCCCGAGCGACTCCAGAACATTCACTGTGATGGGAGAAGTTGTTAATCGAGTTATTTTTGACAGACTAATGTAAAGAATTGCAAGATTTTTCGAATAGAATCTTGAACGAAGCCGACTGATTGAACTTCGGGGTATCAGCTTGAAACGCCCAGCAATCTGAGTCCCGAGCGACTCCAGAACATTCACTGAGATGGGAGAAGTTGTTAATCGAGTTATTTTTGACAGACTAATGCAAAGAATTACACGGTTTTACGAACAGAATGCTGAACGAAGCCGACTGATTGAACTTCGGGGTATCGGCTCGAAACCCCAAGCAATCTGAGTCCCGAGCGACTCCAGAACATTCACTGTGATGGGAGAAGTTGTTAATCGAGTTATTTTTGACAGACTAATGCAAAGAATTGCAAGATTTTTCGAACAGAATCTTGAACGAAGCGGACTGATTGAACTTCGGGGTATCAGCTCGAAACGCCCAGCAATCTGAGTCCCGAGCGACTCCAGAACATTTACTGAGATGGGAGAAGTTGCTAATTGAGTTATTTTTGATAGACTAATGCATTGAATTGCAAGATTTTTCGAATAGAATCTTGAACGAAGCCGACTGATTGAACTTCGGGGTATCGGCTCGAAACGCACAGCAATCTGAGTCCCGAGCGACTCCAGAACATTCACTGTGATGGGAGAAGTTGTTAATCGAGTTATTTTTGACAGACTAATGCAAAGAATTACACGCTTTTTCGAACAGAATGCTGAACGAAGCCGACTGATTGAACTTCGGGGTATCGGCTCGAAACGCACGGCAATCTGAGTCCCGACCGACTCCAGAAGATTCACTGTGATGAGATAAGTTGTTAATCGAGTCATTTTTGACAGACTAATGCAAAGAATTGCAAGATTTTTCGAAGAGAATCTTGAACGAAGCCGACTGATTGAACTTCGGGGTATCGACTCGAAACGCCCAGCAATCTGAGTCCCGAGCGACTCCAGAACATTCACTGTGATGAGATAAGTTGTTAATCGAGTCATTTTTGACAGACTAATGCAAAGAATTGTAAGATTTTTCGAAGAGAATCTTGAACGAAGCTGACTGATTGAACTACGGGGTATCGACTCGAAACGCTTAGCAATCTGAGTCCCGAGCGACTCCAGAACATTCACTGTGATGGGAGAAGTTGTTAATCGAGTTATTTTTGACAGGATAATGCAAAGAATTACACGCTTTTATGAACAGAATGCTGAACGAAGCCGACTGATTGAACTTCGGGGTATCGGCTCGAAACGCACAGCAATCTGAGTCCCGAGCGACTCCAGAACATTCACTGTGATGGGAGAAGTTGTTAATCGAGTTATTTTTGATAGACTAATGCAAAGAATTACACGCTTTTTCGAACAGAATGCTGAACGAAGCCGACTGATTGAACTTCGGGGTATCGGCTCGAAACGCACGGCAATCTGAGTCCCGACCGACTCCAGAAGATTCACTGTGATGAGAAAAGTTGTTAATCGAGTCATTTTTGACAGACTAATGCAAAGAATTGCAAGATTTTTCGAAGAGAATCTTGAACGAAGCCGACTGATTGAACTTCGGGGTATCGACTCGAAACGCCCAGCAATCTGAGTCCCGAGCGACTCCAGAACATTCACTGTGATGGGAGAAGTTGTTAATCGAGTTATTTTTGACAGGATAATGCAAAGAATTACACGCTTTTACGAACAGAATGCTGAACGAAGCCGACTGATTGAACTTCGGGGTATCGGCTCGAAACGCACAGCAATCTGAGTCCCGAGCGACTCCAGAACATTCACTGTGATGGGAGAAGTTGTTAATCGAGTTATTTTTGACAGACTAATGCAAAGAATTACACGCTTTTTCGAACAGAATGCTGAACGAAGCCGACTGATTGAACTTCGGGGTATCGGCTCGAAACGCACGGCAATCTGAGTCCCGACCGACTCCAGAAGATTCACTGTGATGAGATAAGTTGTTAATCGAGTCATTTTTGACAGACTAATGCAAAGAATTGCAAGATTTTTCGAAGAGAATCTTGAACGAAGCCGACTGATTGAACTTCGGGGTATCGACTCGAAACGCCCAGCAATCTGAGTCCCGAGCGACTCCAGAACATTCACTGTGATGAGATAAGTTGTTAATCGAGTCATTTTTGACAGACTAATGCAAAGAATTGTAAGATTTTTCGAAGAGAATCTTGAACGAAGCTGACTGATTGAACTACGGGGTATCGACTCGAAACGCTTAGCAATCTGAGTCCCGAGCGACTCCAGAACATTCACTGTGATGGGAGAAGTTGTTAATCGAGTTATTTTTGACAGACTAATGCAAAGAATTGCAAGATTTTTCGAATAGAATCTTGAACGAAGCCGACTGATTGAACTTCGGGGTATCAGCTTGAAACGCCCAGCAATATGAGTCCCGAGCGACTCCAGAACATTCACTGAGATGGGAGAAGTTGTTAATTGAGTTATTTTTTATAGACTAATGCATTGAATTGCAAGATTTTTCGAATAGAATCTTGAACGAAGCCGACTGATTGAACTTCGGGGTATCGGCTCGAAACGCACAACAATCTGAGTCCCGAGCGACTCCAGAACATTCACTGTGATGGGAGAAGTTGTTAATCGAGTTATTTTTGACAGACAAATGCAAAGAATTGCAAGATTTTTCGAAGAGAATCTTGAATGAAGCCGACTTATTGAACTACGAGGTATCGACTCGAAACGCCCAGCAATCTAAGTCCCGAGCGACTCCAGAACATTCACTGTGATGGGAGAAGTTGTTAATCGAGTTATTTTTGACAGGCTAATGCAAAGAATTACACGCTTTTACGAACAGAATGCTGAACGAAGCCGACTGATTGAACTTCGGGGTATCGGCTCGAAACGCACGGCAATCTGAGTCCCGACCGACTCCAGAAGATTCACTGTGATGAGAAAAGTTGTTAATCGAGTCATTTTTGACAGACTAATGCAAAGAATTGCAAGATTTTTCGAAGAGAATCTTGAACGAAGCCGACTGATTGAACTTCGGGGTATCGACTCGAAACGCCCAGCAATCTGAGTCCCGAGCGACTCCAGAACATTCACTGTGATGGGAGAAGTTGTTAATCGAGTTATTTTTGACAGGATAATGCAAAGAATTACACGCTTTTACGAACAGAATGCTGAACGAAGCCGACTGATTGAACTTCGGGGTATCGACTCGAAACGCCCAGCAATCTGAGTCCCGAGCGACTCCAGAACATTCACTGTGATGGGAGAAGTTGTTAATCGAGTTATTTTTGACAGACTAATGCAAAGAATTACACGGTTTTACGAACAGAATGCTGAATGAAGCCGACTGATTGAACTTCGGGGTATCGGCTCGAAACGCCCAGCAATCTGAGTCCCGACCGACTCCAGAACATTCATTGTGATGGGAGAAGTTGTTAATCGAGTTATTTTTGACAGACTAATGCAAAGAATTGCACGATTTTTCGAATCGAATCTTGAACGAAGCCGAATGATTGAACTTCGGGGTATCAGCTCGAAACGCCCAGCAATCTGAGTCCCGAGCGACTCTAGAACATTCACTGAGATGGGAGAAGTTGTTAATGGAGTTATTTTTGATAGACTAATGCATTGAATTGCAAGATTTTTCGAATAGAATCTTGAACGAAGCCGACTTATTGAACTACGGGGTATCGACTCGAAACGCACAGCAATCTGAGTCCCGAGCGACTCCAGAACAATCACTGTGATGGGAGAAGTTGTTAATCGAGTTATTTTTGACAGACTAATGCTAAGAATTGCTAGATTTTTCGAATAGAATCTTGAACGAAGCCGACTGATTGAACTTCGGGGTATCGGCTCGAAACGCACGGCAATCTGAGTCCCGACCGACTCCAGAAGATTCACTGTGATGAGAAAAGTTGTTAATCGAGTCATTTTTGACAGACTAATGCAAAGAATTGCAAGATTTTTCGAAGAGAATCTTGAACGAAGCCGACTGATTGAACTTCGGGGTATCGACTCGAAACGCCCAGCAATCTGAGTCCCGAGCGACTCCAGAACATTCACTGTGATGGGAGAAGTTGTTAATCGAGTTATTTTTGACAGGATAATGCAAAGAATTGCAAGATTTTTCGAATAGAATCTTGAACGAAGCCGACTGATTGAACTTCGGGGTATCAGCTTGAAACGCCCAGCAATATGAGTCCCGAGCGACTCCAGAACATTCACTGAGATGGGAGAAGTTGTTAATTGAGTTATTTTTTATAGACTAATGCATTGAATTGCAAGATTTTTCGAATAGAATCTTGAACGAAGCCGACTGATTGAACTTCGGGGTATCGGCTCGAAACGCACAACAATCTGAGTCCCGAGCGACTCCAGAACATTCACTGTGATGGGAGAAGTTGTTAATCGAGTTATTTTTGACAGACAAATGCAAAGAATTGCAAGATTTTTCGAAGAGAATCTTGAATGAAGCCGACTTATTGAACTACGAGGTATCGACTCGAAACGCCCAGCAATCTAAGTCCCGAGCGACTCCAGAACATTCACTGTGATGGGAGAAGTTGTTAATCGAGTTATTTTTGACAGGCTAATGCAAAGAATTACACGCTTTTACGAACAGAATGCTGAACGAAGCCGACTGATTGAACTTCGGGGTATCGGCTCGAAACGCACGGCAATCTGAGTCCCGACCGACTCCAGAAGATTCACTGTGATGAGAAAAGTTGTTAATCGAGTCATTTTTGACAGACTAATGCAAAGAATTGCAAGATTTTTCGAAGAGAATCTTGAACGAAGCCGACTGATTGAACTTCGGGGTATCGACTCGAAACGCCCAGCAATCTGAGTCCCGAGCGACTCCAGAACATTCACTGTGATGGGAGAAGTTGTTAATCGAGTTATTTTTGACAGGATAATGCAAAGAATTACACGCTTTTACGAACAGAATGCTGAACGAAGCCGACTGATTGAACTTCGGGGTATCGACTCGAAACGCCCAGCAATCTGAGTCCCGAGCGACTCCAGAACATTCACTGTGATGGGAGAAGTTGTTAATCGAGTTATTTTTGACAGACTAATGCAAAGAATTACACGGTTTTACGAACAGAATGCTGAACGAAGCCGACTGATTGAACTTCGGGGTATCGGCTCGAAACGCCCAGCAATCTGAGTCCCGACCGACTCCAGAACATTCATTGTGATGGGAGAAGTTGTTAATCGAGTTATTTTTGACAGACTAATGCAAAGAATTGCACGATTTTTCGAATCGAATCTTGAACGAAGCCGAATGATTGAACTTCGGGGTATCAGCTCGAAACGCCCAGCAATCTGAGTCCCGAGCGACTCTAGAACATTCACTGAGATGGGAGAAGTTGTTAATGGAGTTATTTTTGATAGACTAATGCATTGAATTGCAAGATTTTTCGAATAGAATCTTGAACGAAGCCGACTTATTGAACTACGGGGTATCGACTCGAAACGCACAGCAATCTGAGTCCCGAGCGACTCCAGAACAATCACTGTGATGGGAGAAGTTGTTAATCGAGTTATTTTTGACAGACTAATGCTAAGAATTGCTAGATTTTTCGAATAGAATCTTGAACGAAGCCGACTGATTGAACTTCGGGGTATCGGCTCGAAACGCCCAGCAATCTGAGTCCCGACCGACTCCAGAACATTCATTGTGATGGGAGAAGTTATTAATCGAGTTATTTTTGACAGACTAATGCAAAGAATTGCAAGATTTTTCGAATAGAATCTTGAACGAAGCCGACTGATTGAACTTCGGTGTATCAGCTCGAAACGCCCAGCAATATGAGTCCCGAGCGACTCCAGAACATTCACTGAGATGGGAGAAGTTGTTAATTGAGTTATTTTTTATAGACTAATGCATTGAATTGCAAGATTTTTCGAATAGAATCTTGAACGAAGCCGACTAATTGAACTTCGGGGTATCGGCTCGAAACGCACAGCAATCTGAGTCCCGAGCGACTCCAGAACATTCACTGTGATGGGAGAAGTTGTTAATCGAGTTATTTTTGACAGACAAATGCAAAGAATTGCAAGATTTTTCGAAGAGAATCTTGAATGAAGCCGACTTATTGAACTACGGGGTATCGACTCGAAACGCACAGCAATCTGAGTCCCGAGCGACTACAGAACATTCACTTTGATGGGAGAAGTTGTTAATCGAGTTATTTTTGACAGGCTAATGCAAAGAATTACACGCTTTTTCGAACAGAATGCTGAACGAAGCCGACTGATTGAACTTCGGGGTATCGGCTCGAAACGCACGGCAATCTGAGTCCCGACCGACTCCAGAAGATTCACTGTGATGAGATAAGTTGTTAATCGAGTCATTTTTGACAGACTAATGCAAAGAATTGCAAGATTTTTCGAAGAGAATCTTGAACGAAGTCGACTGATTGAACTACGGGGTATCGACTCGAAACGCCCAGCAATCTGAGTCCCGAGCGACTCCAGAACATTCACTGTGATGGGAGAAGTTGTTAATCGAGTTATTTTTGACAGACTAATGCAAAGAATTACACGGTTTTTCGAATAGAATCGTGAACGAAGCTGACTGATTGAACTACGGGGTATCAACTCGAAACGCCCAGCAATCTGAGTCCCGAGCGACTCCAGAACATTCACTGTGATGGGAGAAGTTGTTGATCGAGTTATTTTTGACAGACTAATGCAAAGAATTACACGGTTTTTCGAATAGAATCGTGAACGAAGCTGACTGATTGAACTACGGGGTATCGACTCGAAACGCCTGGCAATCTGAGTGCCGAGCGACTCTAGAACATTCACTGAGATGGGAGAAGTTGTTAATTGAGTTATTTTTTATAGACTAATGCACTGAATTGCAAGATTTTTCGAAGAGAATCTTGAATGAAGCCGACTTATTGAACTACGGGGTATCGACTCGAAACGTCTAGCAATCTGAGTCCCGAGGGACTCCAGAACATTCACTGTGATGGGAGAAGTTGTTAATCAAGTTATTTTTGACAGGCTAATGCAAAGAATTACACGCTTTTTCGAACAGAATGCTGAACGAAGCCGACTGATTGAACTTCGGGGTATCGGCTCGAAACGCACGGTAATCTGAGTCCCGACCGACTCCAGAAGATTCACTGTGATGAGATAAGTCGTTAATCGAGTCATTTTTGACAGACTAATGCAAAGAATTGCAAGATTTTTCGAAGAGAATCTTGAACGAAGCCGACTGATTGAACTACGGGGTATCGACTCGAAACGCCCAGCAATCTGAGTCCCGAGCGACTCCAGAACATTCACTGTGATGGGAGAAGTTGTTAATCGAGTTATTTTTGACAGACTAATGCAAAGAATTACACGGTTTTTCGAATAGAATCGTGAACGAAGCTGACTGATTGAACTACGGGGTATCGACTCGAAACGCCCAGCAATCTGAGTCCCGAGCGACTCCAGAACATTCACTGTGATGGGAGAAGTTGTTAATCGAGTTATTTTTGACAGACTAATGCAAAGAATTACACGCTTTTACGAACAGAATGCTGAACGAAGCCGACTGATTGAACTTCGGGGTATCGGCTCGAAACGCACAGCAATCTGAGTCCCGAGCGACTCCAGAACATTCACTGTGATGGGAGAAGTTGTTAATCGAGTTATTTTTGACAGGATAATGCAAAGAATTACACGCTTTTACGAACAGAATGCTGAACGAAGCCGACTGATTGAACTTCGGGGTATCGGCTCGAAACGCACAGCAATCTGAGTCCCGAGCGACTCCAGAACATTCACTGTGATGGGAGAAGTTGTTAATCGAGTTATTTTTGACAGACTAATGCAAAGAATTACACGGTTTTTCGAATAGAATCGTGAACGAAGCTGACTGATTGAACTACGGGGTATCAACTCGAAACGGCCAGCAATCTGAGTCCCGAGCGACTCCAGAACATTCACTGTGATGGGAGAAGTTGTTAATCGAGTTATTTTTGACAGACTAATGCAAAGAATTACACGGTTTTTCGAATAGAATCGTGAACGAAGCTGACTGATTGAACTACGGGGTATCAACTCGAAACGCCCAGCAATCTGAGTCCCGAGCGACTCCAGAACATTCACTGTGATGGGAGAAGTTGTTGATCGAGTTATTTTTGACAGACTAATGCAAAGAATTACACGGTTTTTCGAATAGAATCGTGAACGAAGCTGACTGATTGAACTACGGGGTATCGACTCGAAACGCCTAGCAATCTGAGTGCCGAGCGACTCTAGAACATTCACTGAGATGGGAGAAGTTGTTAATTGAGTTATTTTTTATAGACTAATGCACTGAATTGCAAGATTTTTCGAAGAGAATCTTGAATGAAGCTGACTGATTGAACTACGGGGTATCGACTCGAAACGCCCAGCAATCTGAGTCCCGAGCGACTCCAGAACATTCACTGTGATGGGAGAAGTTGTTAATCGAGTTATTTTTGACAGACTAATGCAAAGAATTACACGGTTTTTCGAATAGAATCGTGAACGAAGCTGACTGATTGAACTACGGGGTATCAACTCGAAACGGCCAGCAATCTGAGTCCCGAGCGACTCCAGAACATTCACTGTGATGGGAGAAGTTGTTAATCGAGTTATTTTTGACAGACTAATGCAAAGAATTACACGGTTTTTCGAATAGAATCGTGAACGAAGCTGACTGATTGAACTACGGGGTATCAACTCGAAACGCCCAGCAATCTGAGTCCCGAGCGACTCCAGAACATTCACTGTGATGGGAGAAGTTGTTGATCGAGTTATTTTTGACAGACTAATGCAAAGAATTACACGGTTTTTCGAATAGAATCGTGAACGAAGCTGACTGATTGAACTACGGGGTATCGACTCGAAATGCCTAGCAATCTGAGTGCCGAGCGACTCTAGAACATTCACTGAGATGGGAGAAGTTGTTAATTGAGTTATTTTTTATAGACTAATGCACTGAATTGCAAGATTTTTCGAAGAGAATCTTGAATGAAGCTGACTGATTGAACTACGGGGTATCGACTCGAAACGCCCAGCAATCTGAGTCCCGAGCGACTCCAGAACATTCACTGTGATGGGAGAAGTTGTTAATCAAGTTATTTTTGACAGGCTAATGCAAAGAATTACACGCTTTTTCGAACAGAATGCTGAACGAAGCCGACTGATTGAACTTCGGGGTATCGGCTCGAAACGCACGGTAATCTGAGTCCCGACCGACTCCAGAAGATTCACTGTGATGAGATAAGTCGTTAATCGAGTCATTTTTGACAGACTAATGCAAAGAATTGCAAGATTTTTCGAAGAGAATCTTGAACGAAGCCGACTGATTGAACTACGGGGTATCGACTCGAAACGCCCAGCAATCTGAGTCCCGAGCGACTCCAGAACATTCACTGTGATGGGAGAAGTTGTTAATCGAGTTATTTTTGACAGACTAATGCAAAGAATTACACGGTTTTTCGAATAGAATCGTGAACGAAGCTGACTGATTGAACTACGGGGTATCGACTCGAAACACCCAGCAATCTGAGTCCCGAGCGACTCCAGAAGATTCACTGTGATGAGATAAGTCGTTAATCGAGTCATTTTTGACAGACTAATGCAAAGAATTGCAAGATTTTTCGAATAGAATCTTGAACGAAGCCGACTGATTGAACTTCGGGGTATCGGCTCGAAACGCCCAGCAATCTGAGTCCCAAGCGACTCCAGAACATTCACTATGATGGGAGAAGTTGTTAATCGAGTTATTTTTGACAGACTAATGCAAAGAATTGCAAGATTTTTCGAAGAGAATCTTGAACGAAGCCGACTGATTGAACTACGGGGTATCGACTCGAAACGCCCAGCAATCTGAGTCCCGAGCGACTCCAGAACATTCACTGTGATGGGAGAAGTTGTTAATCGAGTTATTTTTGACAGACTAATGCAAAGAATTGCAAGATTTTTCGAATAGAATCTTGAACGAAGCCGACTGATTGAACTACGGGGTATCGACTCGAAACGCCCAGCAATCTGAGTCCCGAGCGACTCCAGAACATTCACTGAGATGGGAGAAGGTGTTAATTGAGTTATTTCTGATAGACTAATGCATTGAATTGCAAGATTTTTCGAATAGAATCTTGATCGAAGTCGACTGATTGAACTTCGGGGTATCGGCTCGAAACGCCCAGCAATCTGAGTCCCAAGCGACTCCAGAACATTCACTGAGATGGGAGAAGTTGTTAATTGTGTTATTTTTGATAGACTAATGCATTGAATTGGAAGATTTTTCGAATAGAATCTTGAACGAAGCCGACTGATTGAACTTCGGGATATCGGCTCGAAACGCACAACAATCTGAGTCCCGACCGATTCCAGAACATTCATTGTGATGACATAAGTTGTTAATCGAGTCATTTTTGACAGACTAATGCAAAGAATTGCAAGATTTTTCGAATAGAATCTTGAACGAAGCCGACTGATTGAACTACGGGGTATCGACTCGAAACGCCTAGCAATCTGAGTCCCGAGCGACTCCAGAACATTCACTGTGATGGGAGAAGTTGTTAATCGAGTTATTTTTGACAGACTAATGCAAAGAATTACACGCTTTTACGAACAGAATGCTGAACGAAGCCGACTGATTGAACTTCGGGGTATCGGCTCGAAACGCACAGCAATCTGAGTCCCGAGCGACTCCAGAACATTCACTGTGATGGGAGAAGTTGTTAATCGAGTTATTTTTGACAGGATAATGCAAAGAATTACACGCTTTTACGAACAGAATGCTGAACGAAGCCGACTGATTGAACTTCGGGGTATCGGCTCGAAACGCACAGCAATCTGAGTCCCGAGCGACTCCAGAACATTCACTGTGATGGGAGAAGTTGTTAATCGAGTTATTTTTGACAGACTAATGCAAAGAATTACACGGTTTTTCGAATAGAATCGTGAACGAAGCTGACTGATTGAACTACGGGGTATCAACTCGAAACGGCCAGCAATCTGAGTCCCGAGCGACTCCAGAACATTCACTGTGATGGGAGAAGTTGTTAATCGAGTTATTTTTGACAGACTAATGCAAAGAATTACACGGTTTTTCGAATAGAATCGTGAACGAAGCTGACTGATTGAACTACGGGGTATCAACTCGAAACGCCCAGCAATCTGAGTCCCGAGCGACTCCAGAACATTCACTGTGATGGGAGAAGTTGTTGATCGAGTTATTTTTGACAGACTAATGCAAAGAATTACACGGTTTTTCGAATAGAATCGTGAACGAAGCTGACTGATTGAACTACGGGGTATCGACTCGAAACGCCTAGCAATCTGAGTGCCGAGCGACTCTAGAACATTCACTGAGATGGGAGAAGTTGTTAATTGAGTTATTTTTTATAGACTAATGCACTGAATTGCAAGATTTTTCGAAGAGAATCTTGAATGAAGCTGACTGATTGAACTACGGGGTATCGACTCGAAACGCCCAGCAATCTGAGTCCCGAGCGACTCCAGAACATTCACTGTGATGGGAGAAGTTGTTAATCGAGTTATTTTTGACAGACTAATGCAAAGAATTACACGGTTTTTCGAATAGAATCGTGAACGAAGCTGACTGATTGAACTACGGGGTATCAACTCGAAACGGCCAGCAATCTGAGTCCCGAGCGACTCCAGAACATTCACTGTGATGGGAGAAGTTGTTAATCGAGTTATTTTTGACAGACTAATGCAAAGAATTACACGGTTTTTCGAATAGAATCGTGAACGAAGCTGACTGATTGAACTACGGGGTATCAACTCGAAACGCCCAGCAATCTGAGTCCCGAGCGACTCCAGAACATTCACTGTGATGGGAGAAGTTGTTGATCGAGTTATTTTTGACAGACTAATGCAAAGAATTACACGGTTTTTCGAATAGAATCGTGAACGAAGCTGACTGATTGAACTACGGGGTATCGACTCGAAACGCCTAGCAATCTGAGTGCCGAGCGACTCTAGAACATTCACTGAGATGGGAGAAGTTGTTAATTGAGTTATTTTTTATAGACTAATGCACTGAATTGCAAGATTTTTCGAAGAGAATCTTGAATGAAGCTGACTGATTGAACTACGGGGTATCGACTCGAAACGCCCAGCAATCTGAGTCCCGAGCGACTCCAGAACATTCACTGTGATGGGAGAAGTTGTTAATCAAGTTATTTTTGACAGGCTAATGCAAAGAATTACACGCTTTTTCGAACAGAATGCTGAACGAAGCCGACTGATTGAACTTCGGGGTATCGGCTCGAAACGCACGGTAATCTGAGTCCCGACCGACTCCAGAAGATTCACTGTGATGAGATAAGTCGTTAATCGAGTCATTTTTGACAGACTAATGCAAAGAATTGCAAGATTTTTCGAAGAGAATCTTGAACGAAGCCGACTGATTGAACTACGGGGTATCGACTCGAAACGCCCAGCAATCTGAGTCCCGAGCGACTCCAGAACATTCACTGTGATGGGAGAAGTTGTTAATCGAGTTATTTTTGACAGACTAATGCAAAGAATTACACGGTTTTTCGAATAGAATCGTGAACGAAGCTGACTGATTGAACTACGGGGTATCGACTCGAAACACCCAGCAATCTGAGTCCCGAGCGACTCCAGAAGATTCACTGTGATGAGATAAGTCGTTAATCGAGTCATTTTTGACAGACTAATGCAAAGAATTGCAAGATTTTTCGAATAGAATCTTGAACGAAGCCGACTGATTGAACTTCGGGGTATCGGCTCGAAACGCCCAGCAATCTGAGTCCCAAGCGACTCCAGAACATTCACTATGATGGGAGAAGTTGTTAATCGAGTTATTTTTGACAGACTAATGCAAAGAATTGCAAGATTTTTCGAAGAGAATCTTGAACGAAGCCGACTGATTGAACTACGGGGTATCGACTCGAAACGCCCAGCAATCTGAGTCCCGAGCGACTCCAGAACATTCACTGTGATGGGAGAAGTTGTTAATCGAGTTATTTTTGACAGACTAATGCAAAGAATTGCAAGATTTTTCGAATAGAATCTTGAACGAAGCCGACTGATTGAACTACGGGGTATCGACTCGAAACGCCCAGCAATCTGAGTCCCGAGCGACTCCAGAACATTCACTGAGATGGGAGAAGGTGTTAATTGAGTTATTTCTGATAGACTAATGCATTGAATTGCAAGATTTTTCGAATAGAATCTTGATCGAAGTCGACTGATTGAACTTCGGGGTATCGGCTCGAAACGCCCAGCAATCTGAGTCCCAAGCGACTCCAGAACATTCACTGAGATGGGAGAAGTTGTTAATTGTGTTATTTTTGATAGACTAATGCATTGAATTGGAAGATTTTTCGAATAGAATCTTGAACGAAGCCGACTGATTGAACTTCGGGATATCGGCTCGAAACGCACAACAATCTGAGTCCCGACCGATTCCAGAACATTCATTGTGATGACATAAGTTGTTAATCGAGTCATTTTTGACAGACTAATGCAAAGAATTGCAAGATTTTTCGAATAGAATCTTGAACGAAGCCGACTGATTGAACTACGGGGTATCGACTCGAAACGCCCAGCAATCTGAGTCCCGAGCGACTCCAGAACATTCACTGTGATGGGAGAAGTTGTTAATCGAGTTATTTTTGACAGACTAATGCAAAGAATTACACGCTTTTACGAACAGAATGCTGAACGAAGCCGACTGATTGAACTTCGGGGTATCGGCTCGAAACGCACAGCAATCTGAGTCCCGAGCGACTCCAGAACATTCACTGTGATGGGAGAAGTTGTTAATCGAGTTATTTTTGACAGGATAATGCAAAGAATTACACGCTTTTACGAACAGAATGCTGAACGAAGCCGACTGATTGAACTTCGGGGTATCGGCTCGAAACGCACAGCAATTTGAGTCCCGAGCGACTCCAGAACATTCACTGTGATGGGAGAAGTTGTTAATCGAGTTATTTTTGACAGACTAATGCAAAGAATTACACGCTTTTTCGAACAGAATGCTGAACGAAGCCGACTGATTGAACTTCGGGGTATCGGCTCGAAACGCACGGCAATCTGAGTCCCGACCAACTCCAGAAGATTCACTGTGATGAGATAAGTTGTTAATCGAGTCATTTTTGACAGACTAATGCAAAGAATTGCAAGATTTTTCGAAGAGAATCTTGAACGAAGTCGACTGATTGAACTACGGGGTATCGACTCGAAACGCCCAGCAATCTGAGTCCCGAGCGACTCCAGAACATTCACTGTGATGGGAGAAGTTGTTAATCGAGTTATTTTTGACAGACTAATGCAAAGAATTACACGGTTTTTCGAATAGAATCGTGAACGAAGCTGACTGATTGAACTACGGGGTATCAACTCGAAACGCCCAGCAATCTGAGTCCCGAGCGACTCCAGAACATTCACTGTGATGGGAGAAGTTGTTGATCGAGTTATTTTTGACAGACTAATGCAAAGAATTACACGGTTTTTCGAATAGAATCGTGAACGAAGCTGACTGATTGAACTACGGGGTATCGACTCGAAACGCCCAGCAATCTGAGTCCCGAGCGACTCCAGAACATTCACTGTGATGGGAGAAGTTGTTAATCGAGTTATTTTTGACAGACTAATGCAAAGAATTACACGCTTTTACGAACAGAATGCTGAACGAAGCCGACTGATTGAACTTCGGGGTATCGGCTCGAAACGCACAGCAATCTGAGTCCCGAGCGACTCCAGAACATTCACTGTGATGGGAGAAGTTGTTAATCGAGTTATTTTTGACAGGATAATGCAAAGAATTACACGCTTTTACGAACAGAATGCTGAACGAAGCCGACTGATTGAACTTCGGGGTATCGGCTCGAAACGCACAGCAATCTGAGTCCCGAGCGACTCCAGAACATTCACTGTGATGGGAGAAGTTGTTAATCGAGTTATTTTTGACAGACTAATGCAAAGAATTACACGCTTTTTCGAACAGAATGCTGAACGAAGCCGACTGATTGAACTTCGGGGTATCGGCTCGAAACGCACGGCAATCTGAGTCCCGACCGACTCCAGAAGATTCACTGTGATGAGAAAAGTTGTTAATCGAGTCATTTTTGACAGACTAATGCAAAGAATTGCAAGATTTTTCGAAGAGAATCTTGAACGAAGCCGACTGATTGAACTTCGGGGTATCGACTCGAAACGCCCAGCAATCTGAGTCCCGAGCGACTCCAGAACATTCACTGTGATGGGAGAAGTTGTTAATCGAGTTATTTTTGACAGACTAATGCAAAGAATTACACGCTTTTCCGAACAGAATGCTGAACGAAGCCGACTGATTGAACTTCGGGGTATCGGCTCGAAACGCACGGCAATCTGAGTCCCGACCGACTCCAGAAGATTCACTGTGATGAGATAAGTTGTTAATCGAGTCATTTTTGACAGACTAATGCAAAGAATTGCAAGATTTTTCGAAGAGAATCTTGAATGAAGTCGACTGATTGAACTACGGGGTATCGACTCGAAACGCCCAGCAATCTGAGTCCCGAGCGACTCCAGAACATTCACTGTGATGGGAGAAGTTGTTAATCGAGTTATTTTTGACAGACTAATGCAAAGAATTACACGGTTTTTCGAATAGAATCGTGAACGAAGCTGACTGATTGAACTACGGGGTATCAACTCGAAACGCCCAGCAATCTGAGTCCCGAGCGACTCCAGAACATTCACTGTGATGGGAGAAGTTGTTGATCGAGTTATTTTTGACAGACTAATGCAAAGAATTACACGGTTTTTCGAATAGAATCGTGAACGAAGCTGACTGATTGAACTACGGGGTATCGACTCGAAACGCCTAGCAATCTGAGTGCCGAGCGACTCTAGAACATTCACTGAGATGGGAGAAGTTGTTAATTGAGTTATTTTTTATAGACTAATGCACTGAATTGCAAGATTTTTCGAAGAGAATCTTGAATGAAGCCGACTTATTGAACTACGGGGTATCGACTCGAAACGTCCAGCAATCTGAGTCCCGAGCGACTCCAGAACATTCACTGTGATGGGAGAAGTTGTTAATCAAGTTATTTTTGACAGGCTAATGCAAAGAATTACACGCTTTTTCGAACAGAATGCTGAACGAAGCCGACTGATTGAACTTCGGGGTATCGGCTCGAAACGCACGGTAATCTGAGTCCCGACCGACTCCAGAAGATTCACTGTGATGAGATAAGTCGTTAATCGAGTCATTTTTGACAGACTAATGCAAAGAATTGCAAGATTTTTCGAAGAGAATCTTGAACGAAGCCGACTGATTGAACTACGGGGTATCGACTCGAAACGCCCAGCAATCTGAGTCCCGAGCGACTCCAGAACATTCACTGTGATGGGAGAAGTTGTTAATCGAGTCATTTTTGACAGACTAATGCAAAGAATTACACGGTTTTTCGAATAGAATCGTGAACGAAGCTGACTGATTGAACTACGGGGTATCGACTCGAAACGCCCAGCAATCTGAGTCCCGAGCGACTCCAGAACATTCACTGTGATGGGAGAAGTTGTTAATCGAGTTATTTTTGACAGACTAATGCAAAGAATTACACGCTTTTACGAACAGAATGCTGAACGAAGCCGACTGATTGAACTTCGGGGTATCGGCTCGAAACGCACAGCAATCTGAGTCCCGAGCGACTCCAGAACATTCACTGTGATGGGAGAAGTTGTTAATCGAGTTATTTTTGACAGGATAATGCAAAGAATTACACGCTTTTACGAACAGAATGCTGAACGAAGCCGACTGATTGAACTTCGGGGTATCGGCTCGAAACGCACAGCAATCTGAGTCCCGAGCGACTCCAGAACATTCACTGTGATGGGAGAAGTTGTTAATCGAGTTATTTTTGACAGGATAATGCAAAGAATTACACGCTTTTACGAACAGAATGCTGAACGAAGCCGACTGATTGAACTTCGGGGTATCGGCTCGAAACGCACAGCAATCTGAGTCCCGAGCGACTCCAGAACATTCACTGTGATGGGAGAAGTTGTTAATCGAGTTATTTTTGACAGACTAATGCAAAGAATTACACGCTTTTTCGAACAGAATGCTGAACGAAGCCGACTGATTGAACTTCGGGGTATCGGCTCGAAACGCACGGCAATCTGAGTCCCGACCGACTCCAGAAGATTCACTGTGATGAGAAAAGTTGTTAATCGAGTCATTTTTGACAGACTAATGCAAAGAATTGCAAGATTTTTCGAAGAGAATCTTGAACGAAGCCGACTGATTGAACTTCGGGGTATCGACTCGAAACGCCCAGCAATCTGAGTCCCGAGCGACTCCAGAACATTCACTGTGATGGGAGAAGTTGTTAATCGAGTTATTTTTGACAGGATAATGCAAAGAATTACACGCTTTTACGAACAGAATGCTGAACGAAGCCGACTGATTGAACTTCGGGGTATCGGCTCGAAACGCACAGCAATCTGAGTCCCGAGCGACTCCAGAACATTCACTGTGATGGGAGAAGTTGTTAATCGAGTTATTTTTGACAGACTAATGCAAAGAATTACACGCTTTTTCGAACAGAATGCTGAACGAAGCCGACTGATTGAACTTCGGGGTATCGGCTCGAAACGCACGGCAATCTGAGTCCCGACCGACTCCAGAAGATTCACTGTGATGAGATAAGTTGTTAATCGAGTCATTTTTGACAGACTAATGCAAAGAATTGCAAGATTTTTCGAAGAGAATCTTGAACGAAGCCGACTGATTGAACTTCGGGGTATCGACTCGAAACGCCCAGCAATCTGAGTCCCGAGCGACTCCAGAACATTCACTGTGATGAGATAAGTTGTTAATCGAGTCATTTTTGACAGACTAATGCAAAGAATTGTAAGATTTTTCGAAGAGAATCTTGAACGAAGCTGACTGATTGAACTACGGGGTATCGACTCGAAACGCTTAGCAATCTGAGGCCCGAGCGACTCCAGAACATTCACTGTGATGGGAGAAGTTGTTAATCGAGTTATTTTTGACAGACTAATGCAAAGAATTGCAAGATTTTTCGAATAGAATCTTGAACGAAGCCGACTGATTGAACTTCGGGGTATCAGCTTGAAACGCCCAGCAATATGAGTCCCGAGCGACTCCAGAACATTCACTGAGATGGGAGAAGTTGTTAATTGAGTTATTTTTTATAGACTAATGCATTGAATTGCAAGATTTTTCGAATAGAATCTTGAACGAAGCCGACTGATTGAACTTCGGGGTATCGGCTCGAAACGCACAACAATCTGAGTCCCGAGCGACTCCAGAACATTCACTGTGATGGGAGAAGTTGTTAATCGAGTTATTTTTGACAGACAAATGCAAAGAATTGCAAGATTTTTCGAAGAGAATCTTGAATGAAGCCGACTTATTGAACTACGGGGTATCGACTCGAAACGCCCAGCAATCTAAGTCCCGAGCGACTCCAGAACATTCACTGTGATGGGAGAAGTTGTTAATCGAGTTATTTTTGACAGGCTAATGCAAAGAATTACACGCTTTTACGAACAGAATGCTGAACGAAGCCGACTGATTGAACTTCGGGGTATCGGCTCGAAACGCACGGCAATCTGAGTCCCGACCGACTCCAGAAGATTCACTGTGATGAGAAAAGTTGTTAATCGAGTCATTTTTGACAGACTAATGCAAAGAATTGCAAGATTTTTCGAAGAGAATCTTGAACGAAGCCGACTGATTGAACTTCGGGGTATCGACTCGAAACGCCCAGCAATCTGAGTCCCGAGCGACTCCAGAACATTCACTGTGATGGGAGAAGTTGTTAATCGAGTTATTTTTGACAGGATAATGCAAAGAATTACACGCTTTTACGAACAGAATGCTGAACGAAGCCGACTGATTGAACTTCGGGGTATCGGCTCGAAACGCACAGCAATCTGAGTCCCGAGCGACTCCAGAACATTCACTGTGATGGGAGAAGTTGTTAATCGAGTTATTTTTGACAGACTAATGCAAAGAATTACACGCTTTTTCGAACAGAATGCTGAACGAAGCCGACTGATTGAACTTCGGGGTATCGGCTCGAAACGCACGGCAATCTGAGTCCCGACCGACTCCAGAAGATTCACTGTGATGAGATAAGTTGTTAATCGAGTCATTTTTGACAGACTAATGCAAAGAATTGCAAGATTTTTCGAAGAGAATCTTGAACGAAGCCGACTGATTGAACTTCGGGGTATCGACTCGAAACGCCCAGCAATCTGAGTCCCGAGCGACTCCAGAACATTCACTGTGATGAGATAAGTTGTTAATCGAGTCATTTTTGACAGACTAATGCAAAGAATTGTAAGATTTTTCGAAGAGAATCTTGAACGAAGCTGACTGATTGAACTACGGGGTATCGACTCGAAACGCTTAGCAATCTGAGTCCCGAGCGACTCCAGAACATTCACTGTGATGGGAGAAGTTGTTAATCGAGTTATTTTTGACAGACTAATGCAAAGAATTGCAAGATTTTTCGAATAGAATCTTGAACGAAGCCGACTGATTGAACTTCGGGGTATCAGCTTGAAACGCCCAGCAATATGAGTCCCGAGCGACTCCAGAACATTCACTGAGATGGGAGAAGTTGTTAATTGAGTTATTTTTTATAGACTAATGCATTGAATTGCAAGATTTTTCGAATAGAATCTTGAACGAAGCCGACTGATTGAACTTCGGGGTATCGGCTCGAAACGCACAACAATCTGAGTCCCGAGCGACTCCAGAACATTCACTGTGATGGGAGAAGTTGTTAATCGAGTTATTTTTGACAGACAAATGCAAAGAATTGCAAGATTTTTCGAAGAGAATCTTGAATGAAGCCGACTTATTGAACTACGGGGTATCGACTCGAAACGCCCAGCAATCTAAGTCCCGAGCGACTCCAGAACATTCACTGTGATGGGAGAAGTTGTTAATCGAGTTATTTTTGACAGGCTAATGCAAAGAATTACACGCTTTTACGAACAGAATGCTGAACGAAGCCGACTGATTGAACTTCGGGGTATCGGCTCGAAACGCACGGCAATCTGAGTCCCGACCGACTCCAGAAGATTCACTGTGATGAGAAAAGTTGTTAATCGAGTCATTTTTGACAGACTAATGCAAAGAATTGCAAGATTTTTCGAAGAGAATCTTGAACGAAGCCGACTGATTGAACTTCGGGGTATCGACTCGAAACGCCCAGCAATCTGAGTCCCGAGCGACTCCAGAACATTCACTGTGATGGGAGAAGTTGTTAATCGAGTTATTTTTGACAGGATAATGCAAAGAATTACACGCTTTTACGAACAGAATGCTGAACGAAGCCGACTGATTGAACTTCGGGGTATCGACTCGAAACGCCCAGCAATCTGAGTCCCGAGCGACTCCAGAACATTCACTGTGATGGGAGAAGTTGTTAATCGAGTTATTTTTGACAGACTAATGCAAAGAATTACACGGTTTTACGAACAGAATGCTGAACGAAGCCGACTGATTGAACTTCGGGGTATCGGCTCGAAACGCCCAGCAATCTGAGTCCCGACCGACTCCAGAACATTCATTGTGATGGGAGAAGTTGTTAATCGAGTTATTTTTGACAGACTAATGCAAAGAATTGCACGATTTTTCGAATCGAATCTTGAACGAAGCCGAATGATTGAACTTCGGGGTATCAGCTCGAAACGCCCAGCAATCTGAGTCCCGAGCGACTCTAGAACATTCACTGAGATGGGAGAAGTTGTTAATGGAATTATTTTTGATAGACTAATGCATTGAATTGCAAGATTTTTCGAATAGAATCTTGAACGAAGCCGACTTATTGAACTACGGGGTATCGACTCGAAACGCACAGCAATCTGAGTCCCGAGCGACTCCAGAACAATCACTGTGATGGGAGAAGTTGTTAATCGAGTTATTTTTGACAGACTAATGCTAAGAATTGCTAGATTTTTCGAATAGAATCTTGAACGAAGCCGACTGATTGAACTTCGGGGTATCGGCTCGAAACGCCCAGCAATCTGAGTCCCGACCGACTCCAGAACATTCATTGTGATGGGAGAAGTTATTAATCGAGTTATTTTTGACAGACTAATGCAAAGAATTGCAAGATTTTTCGAATAGAATCTTGAACGAAGCCGACTGATTGAACTTCGGTGTATCAGCTCGAAACGCCCAGCAATATGAGTCCCGAGCGACTCCAGAACATTCACTGAGATGGGAGAAGTTGTTAATTGAGTTATTTTTTATAGACTAATGCATTGAATTGCAAGATTTTTCGAATAGAATCTTGAACGAAGCCGACTAATTGAACTTCGGGGTATCGGCTCGAAACGCACAGCAATCTGAGTCCCGAGCGACTCCAGAACATTCACTGTGATGGGAGAAGTTGTTAATCGAGTTATTTTTGACAGACAAATGCAAAGAATTGCAAGATTTTTCGAAGAGAATCTTGAATGAAGCCGACTTATTGAACTACGGGGTATCGACTCGAAACGCACAGCAATCTGAGTCCCGAGCGACTACAGAACATTCACTTTGATGGGAGAAGTTGTTAATCGAGTTATTTTTGACAGGCTAATGCAAAGAATTACACGCTTTTTCGAACAGAATGCTGAACGAAGCCGACTGATTGAACTTCGGGGTATCGGCTCGAAACGCACGGCAATCTGAGTCTCGACCGACTCCAGAAGATTCACTGTGATGAGATAAGTTGTTAATCGAGTCATTTTTGACAGACTAATGCAAAGAATTGCAAGATTTTTCGAAGAGAATCTTGAACGAAGTCGACTGATTGAACTACGGGGTATCGACTCGAAACGCCCAGCAATCTGAGTCCCGAGCGACTCCAGAACATTCACTGTCATGGGAGAAGTTGTTAATCGAGTTATTTTTGACAGACTAATGCAAAGAATTACACGGTTTTTCGAATAGAATCGTGAACGAAGCTGACTGATTGAACTACGGGGTATCAACTCGAAACGCCCAGCAATCTGAGTCCCGAGCGACTCCAGAACATTCACTGTGATGGGAGAAGTTGTTGATCGAGTTATTTTTGACAGACTAATGCAAAGAATTACACGGTTTTTCGAATAGAATCGTGAACGAAGCTGACTGATTGAACTACGGGGTATCGACTCGAAACGCCTAGCAATCTGAGTGCCGAGCGACTCTAGAACATTCACTGAGATGGGAGAAGTTGTTAATTGAGTTATTTTTTATAGACTAATGCACTGAATTGCAAGATTTTTCGAAGAGAATCTTGAATGAAGCCGACTTATTGAACTACGGGGTATCGACTCGAAACGTCCAGCAATCTGAGTCCCGAGCGACTCCAGAACATTCACTGTGATGGGAGAAGTTGTTAATCAAGTTATTTTTGACAGGCTAATGCAAAGAATTACACGCTTTTTCGAACAGAATGCTGAACGAAGTCGACTGATTGAACTTCGGGGTATCGGCTCGAAACGCACTGTAATCTGAGTCCCGACCGACTCCAGAAGATTCACTGTGATGAGATAAGTCGTTAATCGAGTCATTTTTGACAGACTAATGCAAAGAATTGCAAGATTTTTCGAAGAGAATCTTGAACGAAGCCGACTGATTGAACTACGGGGTATCGACACGAAACGCCCAGCAATCTGAGTCCCGAGCGACTCCAGAACATTCACTGTGATGGGAGAAGTTGTTAATCGAGTTATTTTTGACAGACTAATGCAAAGAATTACACGGTTTTTCGAATAGAATCGTGAACGAAGCTGACTGATTGAACTACGGGGTATCGACTCGAAACGCCCAGCAATCTGAGTCCCGAGCGACTCCAGAACATTCACTGTGATGGGAGAAGTTGTTAATCAAGTTATTTTTGACAGACTAATGCAAAGAATTGCAAGATTTTTCGAATAGAATCTTGAACGAAGCCGACTGATTGAACTTCGGGGTATCGGCTCGAAACGCACGGCAATCTGAGTCCCGACCGACTCCAGAAGATTCACTGTGATGAGATAAGTTGTTAATCGAGTCATTTTTGACAGACTAATGCAAAGAATTGCAAGATTTTTCGAAGAGAATCTTGAACGAAGTCGACTGATTGAACTACGGGGTATCGACTCGAAACGCCCAGCAATCTGAGTCCCGAGCGACTCCAGAACATTCACTGTGATGGGAGAAGTTGTTAATCGAGTTATTTTTGACAGACTAATGCAAAGAATTACACGGTTTTTCGAATAGAATCGTGAACGAAGCTGACTGATTGAACTACGGGGTATCAACTCGAAACGCCCAGCAATCTGAGTCCCGAGCGACTCCAGAACATTCACTGTGATGGGAGAAGTTGTTGATCGAGTTATTTTTGACAGACTAATGCAAAGAATTACACGGTTTTTCGAATAGAATCGTGAACGAAGCTGACTGATTGAACTACGGGGTATCGACTCGAAACGCCTAGCAATCTGAGTGCCGAGCGACTCTAGAACATTCACTGAGATGGGAGAAGTTGTTAATTGAGTTATTTTTTATAGACTAATGCACTGAATTGCAAGATTTTTCGAAGAGAATCTTGAATGAAGCCGACTTATTGAACTACGGGGTATCGACTCGAAACGCCCAGCAATCTGAGTCCCGAGCGACTCCAGAACATTCACTGTGATGGGAGAAGTTGTTAATCAAGTTATTTTTGACAGGCTAATGCAAAGAATTACACGCTTTTTCGAACAGAATGCTGAACGAAGCCGACTGATTGAACTTCGGGGTATCGGCTCGAAACGCACGGTAATCTGAGTCCCGACCGACTCCAGAAGATTCACTGTGATGAGATAAGTCGTTAATCGAGTCATTTTTGACAGACTAATGCAAAGAATTGCAAGATTTTTCGAAGAGAATCTTGAACGAAGCCGACTGATTGAACTACGGGGTATCGACTCGAAACGCCCAGCAATCTGAGTCCCGAGCGACTCCAGAACATTCACTGTGATGGGAGAAGTTGTTAATCGAGTTATTTTTGACAGACTAATGCAAAGAATTACACGGTTTTTCGAATAGAATCGTGAACGAAGCTGACTGATTGAACTACGGGGTATCGACTCAAAACACCCAGCAATCTGAGTCCCGAGCGACTCCAGAACATTCACTGTGATGGGAGAAGTTGTTAATCGAGTTATTTTTGACAGACTAATGCAAAGAATTGCAAGATTTTTCGAATAGAATCTTGAACGAAGCCGACTGATTGAACTTCGGGGTATCGGCTCGAAACGCCCAGCAATCTGAGTCCCAAGCGACTCCAGAACATTCACTATGATGGGAGAAGTTGTTAATCGAGTTATTTTTGACAGACTAATGCAAAGAATTGCAAGATTTTTCGAAGAGAATCTTGAACGAAGCCGACTGATTGAACTACGGGGTATCGACTCGAAACGCCCAGCAATCTGAGTCCCGAGCGACTCCAGAACATTCACTGTGATGGGAGAAGTTGTTAATCGAGTTATTTTTGACAGACTAATGCAAAGAATTACACGGTTTTTCGAATAGAATCGTGAACGAAGCTGACTGATTGAACTACGGGGTATCGACTCGAAACGCCTAGCAATCTGAGTGCCGAGCGACTCTAGAACATTCACTGAGATGGGAGAAGTTGTTAATTGAGTTATTTTTTATAGACTAATGCACTGAATTGCAAGATTTTTCGAAGAGAATCTTGAATGAAGCCGACTTATTGAACTACGGGGTATCGACTCGAAACGCCCAGCAATCTGAGTCCCGAGCGACTCCAGAACATTCACTGTGATGGGAGAAGTTGTTAATCAAGTTATTTTTGACAGGCTAATGCAAAGAATTACACGCTTTTTCGAACAGAATGCTGAACGAAGCCGACTGATTGAACTTCGGGGTATCGGCTCGAAACGCACGGTAATCTGAGTCCCGACCGACTCCAGAAGATTCACTGTGATGAGATAAGTCGTTAATCGAGTCATTTTTGACAGACTAATGCAAAGAATTGCAAGATTTTTCGAAGAGAATCTTGAACGAAGCCGACTGATTGAACTACGGGGTATCGACTCGAAACGCCCAGCAATCTGAGTCCCGAGCGACTCCAGAACATTCACTGTGCTGGGAGAAGTTGTTAATCGAGTTATTTTTGACAGACTAATGCAAAGAATTGCAAGATTTTTCGAATAGAATCTTGAACGAAGCCGACTGATTGAACTTCGGGGTATCGGCTCGAAACGCCCAGCAATCTGAGTCCCGAGCGACTCCAGAACATTCACTGTGATGAGATAAGTTGTTAATCGAGTCATTTTTGACAGACTAATGCAAAGAATTGTAAGATTTTTCGAAGAGAATCTTGAATGAAGCCGACTTATTGAACTACGGGGTATCGACTCGAAACGCACAGCAATCTGAGTCCCGAGCGACTACAGAACATTCACTTTGATGGGAGAAGTTGTTAATCGAGTTATTTTTGACAGGCTAATGCAAAGAATTACACGCTTTTTCGAACAGAATGCTGAACGAAGCCGACTGATTGAACTTCGGGGTATCGGCTCGAAACGCACGGCAATCTGAGTCCCGACCGACTCCAGAAGATTCACTGTGATGAGATAAGTTGTTAATCGAGTCATTTTTGACAGACTAATGCAAAGAATTGCAAGATTTTTCGAAGAGAATCTTGAACGAAGTCGACTGATTGAACTACGGGGTATCGACTCGAAACGCCCAGCAATCTGAGTCCCGAGCGACTCCAGAACATTCACTGTGATGGGAGAAGTTGTTAATCGAGTTATTTTTGACAGACTAATGCAAAGAATTACACGGTTTTTCGAATAGAATCGTGAACGAAGCTGACTGATTGAACTACGGGGTATCAACTCGAAACGCCCAGCAATCTGAGTCCCGAGCGACTCCAGAACATTCACTGTGATGGGAGAAGTTGTTGATCGAGTTATTTTTGACAGACTAATGCAAAGAATTACACGGTTTTTCGAATAGAATCGTGAACGAAGCTGACTGATTGAACTACGGGGTATCGACTCGAAACGCCTAGAAATCTGAGTGCCGAGCGACTCTAGAACATTCACTGAGATGGGAGAAGTTGTTAATTGAGTTATTTTTTATAGACTAATGCACTGAATTGCAAGATTTTTCGAAGAGAATCTTGAATGAAGCCGACTTATTGAACTACGGGGTATCGACTCGAAACGTCCAGCAATCTGAGTCCCGAGCGACTCCAGAACATTCACTGTGATGGGAGAAGTTGTTAATCGAGTTATTTTTGACAGACTAATGCAAAGAATTACACGGTTTTTCGAATAGAATCGTGAACGAAGCTGACTGATTGAACTACGGGGTATCGACTCGAAACGCCTAGCAATCTGAGTGCAGAGCGACTCTAGAACATTCACTGAGATGGGAGAAGTTGTTAATTGAGTTATTTTTTATAGACTAATGCACTGAATTGCAAGATTTTTCGAAGAGAATCTTGAATGAAGCCGACTTATTGAACTACGGGGTATCGACTCGAAACGCCCAGCAATCTGAGTCCCGAGCGACTCCAGAACATTCACTGTGATGGGAGAAGTTGTTAATCAAGTTATTTTTGACAGGCTAATGCAAAGAATTACACGCTTTTTCGAACAGAATGCTGAACGAAGCCGACTGATTGAACTTCGTGGTATCGGCTCGAAACGCACGGTAATCTGAGTCCCGACCGACTCCAGAAGATTCACTGTGATGAGATAAGTCGTTAATCGAGTCATTTTTGACAGACTAATGCAAAGAATTGCAAGATTTTTCGAAGAGAATCTTGAACGAAGCCGACTGATTGAACTACGGGGTATCGACTCGAAACGCCCAGCAATCTGAGTCCCGAGCGACTCCAGAACATTCACTGAGATGGGAGAAGTTGTTAATTGAGTTATTTTTTATAGACTAATGCATTGAATTGCAAGATTTTTCGAATAGAATCTTGAACGAAGCCGACTAATTGAACTTCGGGGTATCGGCTCGAAACGCACAGCAATCTGAGTCCCGAGCGACTCCAGAACATTCACTGTGATGGGAGAAGTTGTTAATCGAGTTATTTTTGACAGACAAATGCAAAGAATTGCAAGATTTTTCGAAGAGAATCTTGAATGAAGCCGACTTATTGAACTACGGGGTATCGACTCGAAACGCACAGCAATCTGAGTCCCGAGCGACTACAGAACATTCACTTTGATGGGAGAAGTTGTTAATCGAGTTATTTTTGACAGGCTAATGCAAAGAATTACACGCTTTTTCGAACAGAATGCTGAACGAAGCCGACTGATTGAACTTCGGGGTATCGGCTCGAAACGCACGGCAATCTGAGTCCCGACCGACTCCAGAAGATTCACTGTGATGAGATAAGTTGTTAATCGAGTCATTTTTGACAGACTAATGCAAAGAATTGCAAGATTTTTCGAAGAGAATCTTGAACGAAGTCGACTGATTGAACTACGGGGTATCGACTCGAAACGCCCAGCAATCTGAGTCCCGAGCGACTCCAGAACATTCACTGTGATGGGAGAAGTTGTTAATCGAGTTATTTTTGACAGACTAATGCAAAGAATTACACGGTTTTTCGAATAGAATCGTGAACGAAGCTGACTGATTGAACTACGGGGTATCAACTCGAAACGCCCAGCAATCTGAGTCCCGAGCGACTCCAGAACATTCACTGTGATGAGAGAAGTTGTTGATCGAGTTATTTTTGACAGACTAATGCAAAGAATTACACGGTTTTTCGAATAGAATCGTGAACGAAGCTGACTGATTGAACTACGGGGTATCGACTCGAAACGCCTAGCAATCTGAGTGCCGAGCGACTCTAGAACATTCACTGAGATGGGAGAAGTTGTTAATTGAGTTATTTTTTATAGACTAATGCACTGAATTGCAAGATTTTTCGAAGAGAATCTTGAATGAAGCCGACTTATTGAACTACGGGGTATCGACTCGAAACGTCCAGCAATCTGAGTCCCGAGCGACTCCAGAACATTCACTGTGATGGGAGAAGTTGTTAATCAAGTTATTTTTGACAGGCTAATGCAAAGAATTACACGCTTTTTCGAACAGAATGCTGAACGAAGCCGACTGATTGAACTTCGGGGTATCGGCTCGAAACGCACTGTAATCTGAGTCCCGACCGACTCCAGAAGATTCACTGTGATGAGATAAGTCGTTAATCGAGTCATTTTTGACAGACTAATGCAAAGAATTGCAAGATTTTTCGAAGAGAATCTTGAACGAAGCCGACTGATTGAACTACGGGGTATCGACTCGAAACGCCCAGCAATCTGAGTCCCGAGCGACTCCAGAACATTCACTGTGATGGGAGAAGTTCTTAATCGAGTTATTTTTGACAAACTAATGCAAAGAATTGCAAGATTTTTCGAATAGAATCTTGAACGAAGCGGACTGATTGAACTTCGGGGTATCAGCTCGAAACGCCCAGCAATCTGAGTCCCGAGCGACTCCAGAACATTCACTGAGATGGGAGAAGTTGTTAATTGAGTTATTTTTGATAGACTAATGCATTGAATTGCAAGATTTTTCGAATAGAATCTTGAACGAAGCCGACTGATTGAACTTCGGGGTATCGGCTCGAAACGCACGGCAATCTGAGTCCCGACCGACTCCAGAAGATTCACTGTGATGAGATAAGTTGTTAATCGAGTCATTTTTGACAGACTAATGCAAAGAATTGCAAGATTTTTCGAAGAGAATCTTGAACGAAGTCGACTGATTGAACTACGGGGTATCGACTCGAAACGCCCAGCAATCTGAGTCCCGAGCGACTCCAGAACATTCACTGTGATGGGAGAAGTTGTTAATCGAGTTATTTTTGACAGACTAATGCAAAGAATTACACGGTTTTTCGAATAGAATCGTGAACGAAGCTGACTGATTGAACTACGGGGTATCAACTCGAAACGCCCAGCAATCTGAGTCCCGAGCGACTCCAGAACATTCACTGTGATGGGAGAAGTTGTTGATCGAGTTATTTTTGACAGACTAATGCAAAGAATTACACGGTTTTTCGAATAGAATCGTGAACGAAGCTGACTGATTGAACTACGGGGTATCGACTCGAAACGCCTAGCAATCTGAGTGCCGAGCGACTCTAGAACATTCACTGAGATGGGAGAAGTTGTTAATTGAGCTATTTTTTATAGACTAATGCACTGAATTGCAAGATTTTTCGAAGAGAATCTTGAATGAAGCCGACTTATTGAACTACGGGGTATCGACTCGAAACGCCCAGCAATCTGAGTCCCGAGCGACTCCAGAACATTCACTGTGATGGGAGAAGTTGTTAATCAAGTTATTTTTGACAGGCTAATGCAAAGAATTACACGCTTTTTCGAACAGAATGCTGAACGAAGCCGACTGATTGAACTTCGGGGTATCGGCTCGAAACGCACGGTAATCTGAGTCCCGACCGACTCCAGAAGATTCACTGTGATGAGATAAGTCGTTAATCGAGTCATTTTTGACAGACTAATGCAAAGAATTGCAAGATTTTTCGAAGAGAATCTTGAACGAAGCCGACTGATTGAACTACGGGGTATCGACTCGAAACGCCCAGCAATCTGAGTCCCGAGCGACTCCAGAACATTCACTGTGATGGGAGAAGTTGTTAATCGAGTTATTTTTGACAGACTAATGCAAAGAATTACACGGTTTTTCGAATAGAATCGTGAACGAAGCTGACTGATTGAACTACGGGGTATCGACTCGAAACACCCAGCAATCTGAGTCCCGAGCGACTCCAGAACATTCACTGTGATGGGAGAAGTTGTTAATCGAGTTATTTTTGACAGACTAATGCAAAGAATTGCAAGATTTTTCGAATAGAATCTTGAACGAAGCCGACTGATTGAACTTCGGGGTATCGGCTCGAAACGCCCAGCAATTTGAGTCCCAAGCGACTCCAGAACATTCACTATGATGGGAGAAGTTGTTAATCGAGTTATTTTTGACAGACTAATGCAAAGAATTGCAAGATTTTTCGAAGAGAATCTTGAACGAAGCCGACTGATTGAACTACGGGGTATCGACTCGAAACGCCCAGCAATCTGAGTCCCGAGCGACTCCAGAACATTCACTGTGATGGGAGAAGTTGTTAATCGAGTTATTTTTGACAGACTAATGCAAAGAATTACACGGTTTTTCGAATAGAATCGTGAACGAAGCTGACTGATTGAACTACGGGGTATCGACTCGAAACGCCTAGCAATCTGAGTGCCGAGCGACTCTAGAACATTCACTGAGATGGGAGAAGTTGTTAATTGAGTTATTTTTTATAGACTAATGCACTGAATTGCAAGATTTTTCGAAGAGAATCTTGAATGAAGCCGACTTATTGAACTACGGGGTATCGACTCGAAACGCCCAGCAATCTGAGTCCCGAGCGACTCCAGAACATTCACTGTGATGGGAGAAGTTGTTAATCAAGTTATTTTTGACAGGCTAATGCAAAGAATTACACGCTTTTTCGAACAGAATGCTGAACGAAGCCGACTGATTGAACTTCGGGGTATCGGCTCGAAACGCACGGTAATCTGAGTCCCGACCGACTCCAGAAGATTCACTGTGATGAGATAAGTCGTTAATCGAGTCATTTTTGACAGACTAATGCAAAGAATTGCAAGATTTTTCGAAGAGAATCTTGAACGAAGCCGACTGATTGAACTACGGGGTATCGACTCGAAACGCCCAGCAATCTGAGTCCCGAGCGACTCCAGAACATTCACTGTGATGGGAGAAGTTGTTAATCGAGTTATTATTGACAGACTAATGCAAAGAATTACACGGTTTTTCGAATAGAATCGTGAACGAAGCTGACTGATTGAACTACGGGGTATCGACTCGAAACACCCAGCAATCTGAGTCCCGAGCGACTCCAGAACATTCACTGTGATGGGAGAAGTTGTTAATCGAGTTATTTTTGACAGACTAATGCAAAGAATTGCAAGATTTTTCGAATAGAATCTTGAACGAAGCCGACTGATTGAACTTCGGGGTATCGGCTCGAAACGCCCAGCAATCTGAGTCCCAAGCGACTCCAGAACATTCACTATGATGGGAGAAGTTGTTAATCGAGTTATTTTTGACAGACTAATGCAAAGAATTGCAAGATTTTTCGAAGAGAATCTTGAACGAAGCCGACTGATTGAACTACGGGGTATCGACTCGAAACGCCCAGCAATCTGAGTCCCGAGCGACTCCAGAACATTCACTGTGATGGGAGAAGTTGTTAATCGAGTTATTTTTGACAGACTAATGCAAAGAATTACACGGTTTTTCGAATAGAATAGTGAACGAAGCTGACTGATTGAACTACGGGGTATCGACTCGAAACGCCTAGCAATCTGAGTGCCGAGCGACTCTAGAACATTCACTGAGATGGGAGAAGTTGTTAATTGAGTTATTTTTTATAGACTAATGCACTGAATTGCAAGATTTTTCGAAGAGAATCTTGAATGAAGCCGACTTATTGAACTACGGGGTATCGACTCGAAACGCCCAGCAATCTGAGTCCCGAGCGACTCCAGAACATTCACTGTGATGGGAGAAGTTGTTAATCAAGTTATTTTTGACAGGCTAATGCAAAGAATTACACGCTTTTTCGAACAGAATGCTGAACGAAGCCGACTGATTGAACTTCGGGGTATCGGCTCGAAACGCACGGTAATCTGAGTCCCGACCGACTCCAGAAGATTCACTGTGATGAGATAAGTCGTTAATCGAGTCATTTTTGACAGACTAATGCAAAGAATTGCAAGATTTTTCGAAGAGAATCTTGAACGAAGCCGACTGATTGAACTACGGGGTATCGACTCGAAACGCCCAGCAATCTGAGTCCCGAGCGACTCCAGAACATTCACTGTGATGGGAGAAGTTGTTAATCGAGTTATTTTTGACAGACTAATGCAAAGAATTACACGGTTTTTCGAATAGAATCGTGAACGAAGCTGACTGATTGAACTACGGGGTATCGACTCGAAACACCCAGCAATCTGAGTCCCGAGCGACTCCAGAACATTCACTGTGATGGGAGAAGTTGTTAATCGAGTTATTTTTGACAGACTAATGCAAAGAATTGCAAGATTTTTCGAATAGAATCTTGAACGAAGCCGACTGATTGAACTTCGGGGTATCGGCTCGAAACGCCCAGCAATCTGAGTCCCGAGCGACTCCAGCACATTCACTGAGATGGGAGAAGTTGTTAATTGAGTTATTTTTGATAGACTAATGCATTGAATTGCAAGATTTTTCGAATAGAATCTTGAACGAAGCCGACTGATTGAACTTCGGGGTATCAGCTCGAAACGCCCAGCAATCTGAGTCCCGAGCGACTCCAGCACATTCACTGAGATGGGAGAAGTTGTTAATTGAGTTATTTTTGATAGACTAATGCATTGAATTGCAAGATTTTTCGAATAGAATCTTGAACGAAGCCGACTGATTGAACTTCGGGGTATCGGCTTGAAACGCCCAGCAATCTGAGTCCCGAGCGACTCCAGAACATTCACTGAGATGGGAGAAGTTGTTAATCGAGTTATTTTTGACAGACTAATGCAAAGAATTACACGGTTTTACGAACAGAATGCTGAACGAAGCCGACTGATTGAACATTGGGGTATCGGCTCGAAACGCCAAACAATCTGAGTCCCGAGCGACTCCAGAACATTCACTGTGATGGGAGAAGTTCTTAATCGAGTTATTTTTGACAAACTAATGCAAAGAATTGCAAGATTTTTCGAATAGAATCTTGAACGAAGCGGACTGATTGAACTTCGGGGTATCAGCTCGAAACGCCCAGCAATCTGAGTCCCGAGCGACTCCAGAACATTCACTGAGATGGGAGAAGTTGTTAATTGAGTTATTTTTGATAGACTAATGCATTGAATTGCAAGATTTTTCGAATAGAATCTTGAACGAAGCCGACTGATTGAACTTCGGGGTATCGGCTCGAAACGCACGGCAATCTGAGTCCCGACCGACTCCAGAAGATTCACTGTGATGAGATAAGTTGTTAATCGAGTCATTTTTGACAGACTAATGCAAAGAATTGCAAGATTTTTCGAAGAGAATCTTGAACGAAGTCGACTGATTGAACTACGGGGTATCGACTCGAAACGCCCAGCAATCTGAGTCCCGAGCGACTCCAGAACATTCACTGTGATGGGAGAAGTTGTTAATCGAGTTATTTTTGACAGACTAATGCAAAGAATTACACGGTTTTTCGAATAGAATCGTGAACGAAGCTGACTGATTGAACTACGGGGTATCAACTCGAAACGCCCAGCAATCTGAGTCCCGAGCGACTCCAGAACATTCACTGTGATGGGAGAAGTTGTTGATCGAGTTATTTTTGACAGACTAATGCAAAGAATTACACGGTTTTTCGAATAGAATCGTGAACGAAGCTGACTGATTGAACTACGGGGTATCGACTCGAAACGCCTAGCAATCTGAGTGCCGAGCGACTCTAGAACATTCACTGAGATGGGAGAAGTTGTTAATTGAGTTATTTTTTATAGACTAATGCACTGAATTGCAAGATTTTTCGAAGAGAATCTTGAATGAAGCCGACTTATTGAACTACGGGGTATCGACTCGAAACGCCCAGCAATCTGAGTCCCGAGCGACTCCAGAACATTCGCTGTGATGGGAGAAGTTGTTAATCGAGTTATTTTTGACAGACTAATGCAAAGAATTACACGGTTTTTCGAATAGAATAGTGAACGAAGCTGACTGATTGAACTACGGGGTATCGACTCGAAACGCCTAGCAATCTGAGTGCCGAGCGACTCTAGAACATTCACTGAGATGGGAGAAGTTGTTAATTGAGTTATTTTTTATAGACTAATGCACTGAATTGCAAGATTTTTCGAAGAGAATCTTGAATGAAGCCGACTTATTGAACTACGGGGTATCGACTCGAAACGCCCAGCAATCTGAGTCCCGAGCGACTCCAGAACATTCACTGTGATGGGAGAAGTTGTTAATCAAGTTATTTTTGACAGGCTAATGCAAAGAATTACACGCTTTTTCGAACAGAATGCTGAACGAAGCCGACTGATTGAACTTCGGGGTATCGGCTCGAAACGCACGGTAATCTGAGTCCCGACCGACTCCAGAAGATTCACTGTGATGAGATAAGTCGTTAATCGAGTCATTTTTGACAGACTAATGCAAAGAATTGCAAGATTTTTCGAAGAGAATCTTGAACGAAGCCGACTGATTGAACTACGGGGTATCGACTCGAAACGCCCAGCAATCTGAGTCCCGAGCGACTCCAGAACATTCACTGTGATGGGAGAAGTTGTTAATCGAGTTATTTTTGACAGACTAATGCAAAGAATTACACGGTTTTTCGAATAGAATCGTGAACGAAGCTGACTGATTGAACTACGGGGTATCGACTCGAAACACCCAGCAATCTGAGTCCCGAGCGACTCCAGAACATTCACTGTGATGGGAGAAGTTGTTAATCGAGTTATTTTTGACAGACTAATGCAAAGAATTGCAAGATTTTTCGAATAGAATCTTGAACGAAGCCGACTGATTAAACTTCGGGGTATCGGCTCGAAACGCCCAGCAATCTGAGTCCCGAGCGACTCCAGCACATTCACTGAGATGGGAGAAGTTGTTAATTGAGTTATTTTTGATAGACTAATGCATTGAATTGCAAGATTTTTCGAATAGAATCTTGAACGAAGCCGACTGATTGAACTTCGGGGTATCAGCTCGAAACGCCCAGCAATCTGAGTCCCGAGCGACTCCAGCACATTCACTGAGATGGGAGAAGTTGTTAATTGAGTTATTTTTGATAGACTAATGCATTGAATTGCAAGATTTTTCGAATAGAATCTTGAACGAAGCCGACTGATTGAACTTCGGGGTATCGGCTTGAAACGCCCAGCAATCTGAGTCCCGAGCGACTCCAGAACATTCACTGAGATGGGAGAAGTTGTTAATCGAGTTATTTTTGACAGACTAATGCAAAGAATTACACGGTTTTACGAACAGAATGCTGAACGAAGCCGACTGATTGAACATTGGGGTATCGGCTCGAAACGCCAAACAATCTGAGTCCCGAGCGACTCCAGAACATTCACTGTGATGGGAGAAGTTCTTAATCGAGTTATTTTTGACAAACTAATGCAAAGAATTGCAAGATTTTTCGAATAGAATCTTGAACGAAGCGGACTGATTGAACTTCGGGGTATCAGCTCGAAACGCCCAGCAATCTGAGTCCCGAGCGACTCCAGAACATTCACTGAGATGGGAGAAGTTGTTAATTGAGTTATTTTTGATAGACTAATGCATTGAATTGCAAGATTTTTCGAATAGAATCTTGAACGAAGCCGACTGATTGAACTTCGGGGTATCGGCTCGAAACGCACGGCAATCTGAGTCCCGACCGACTCCAGAAGATTCACTGTGATGAGATAAGTTGTTAATCGAGTCATTTTTGACAGACTAATGCAAAGAATTGCAAGATTTTTCGAAGAGAATCTTGAACGAAGTCGACTGATTGAACTACGGGGTATCGACTCGAAACGCCCAGCAATCTGAGTCCCGAGCGACTCCAGAACATTCACTGTGATGGGAGAAGTTGTTAATCGAGTTATTTTTGACAGACTAATGCAAAGAATTACACGGTTTTTCGAATAGAATCGTGAACGAAGCTGACTGATTGAACTACGGGGTATCAACTCGAAACGCCCAGCAATCTGAGTCCCGAGCGACTCCAGAACATTCACTGTGATGGGAGAAGTTGTTGATCGAGTTATTTTTGACAGACTAATGCAAAGAATTACACGGTTTTTCGAATAGAATCGTGAACGAAGCTGACTGATTGAACTACGGGGTATCGACTCGAAACGCCTAGCAATCTGAGTGCCGAGCGACTCTAGAACATTCACTGAGATGGGAGAAGTTGTTAATTGAGTTATTTTTTATAGACTAATGCACTGAATTGCAAGATTTTTCGAAGAGAATCTTGAATGAAGCCGACTTATTGAACTACGGGGTATCGACTCGAAACGCCCAGCAATCTGAGTCCCGTGCGACTCCAGAACATTCACTGTGATGGGAGAAGTTGTTAATCAAGTTATTTTTGACAGGCTAATGCAAAGAATTACACGCTTTTTCGAACAGAATGCTGAACGAAGCCGACTGATTGAACTTCGGGGTATCGGCTCGAAACGCACGGTAATCTGAGTCCCGACCGACTCCAGAAGATTCACTGTGATGAGATAAGTCGTTAATCGAGTCATTTTTGACAGACTAATGCAAAGAATTGCAAGATTTTTCGAAGAGAATCTTGAACGAAGCCGACTGATTGAACTACGGGGTATCGACTCGAAACGCCCAGCAATCTGAGTCCCGAGCGACTCCAGAACATTCACTGTGATGGGAGAAGTTGTTAATCGAGTTATTTTTGACAGACTAATGCAAAGAATTACACGGTTTTTCGAATAGAATCGTGAACGAAGCTGACTGATTGAACTACGGGGTATCGACTCGAAACACCCATCAATCTGAGTCCCGAGCGACTCCAGAACATTCACTGTGATGGGAGAAGTTGTTAATCGAGTTATTTTTGACAGACTAATGCAAAGAATTGCAAGATTTTTCGAATAGAATCTTGAACGAAGCCGACTGATTGAACTTCGGGGTATCGGCTCGAAACGCCCAGCAATCTGAGTCCCAAGCGACACCAGAACATTCACTATGATGGGAGAAGTTGTTAACGAGTTATTTTTTACAGACTAATGCAAAGAATTGCAAGATTTTTCGAAGAGAATCTTGAACGAAGCCGACTGATTGAACTACGGGGTATCGACTCGAAACGCCCAGCAATCTGAGTCCCGAGCGACTCCAGAACATTCACTGTGATGGGAGAAGTTGTTAATCGAGTTATTTTTGACAAACTAATGCAAAGAATTGCAAGATTTTTCGAATAGAATCTTGAACGAAGCCGACTGATTGAACTTCGGGGTATCAGCTCGAAACGCCCAGCAATCTGAGTCCCGAGCGACTCCAGCACATTCACTGAGATGGGAGAAGTTGTTAATTGAGTTATTTTTGATAGACTAATGCATTGAATTGCAAGATTTTTCGAATAGAATCTTGAACGAAGCGGACTGATTGAACTTCGGGGTATCAGCTCGAAACGCCCAGCAATCTGAGTCCCGAGCGACTCCAGAACATTCACTGTGATGGGAGAAGTTGTTAATCAAGTTATTTTTGACAGGCTAATGCAAAGAATTACACGCTTTTTCGAACAGAATGCTGAACGAAGCCGACTGATTGAACTTCGGGGTATCGGCTCGAAACGCACGGTAATCTGAGTCCCGACCGACTCCAGAAGATTCACTGTGATGAGATAAGTCGTTAATCGAGTCATTTTTGACAGACTAATGCAAAGAATTGCAAGATTTTTCGAAGAGAATCTTGAACGAAGCCGACTGATTGAACTACGGGGTATCGACTCGAAACGCCCAGCAATCTGAGTCCCGAGCGACTCCAGAACATTCACTGTGATGGGAGAAGTTGTTAATCGAGTTATTATTGACAGACTAATGCAAAGAATTACACGGTTTTTCGAATAGAATCGTGAACGAAGCTGACTGATTGAACTACGGGGTATCGACTCGAAACACCCAGCAATCTGAGTCCCGAGCGACTCCAGAACATTCACTGTGATGGGAGAAGTTGTTAATCGAGTTATTTTTGACAGACTAATGCAAAGAATTGCAAGATTTTTCGAATAGAATCTTGAACGAAGCCGACTGATTGAACTTCGGGGTATCGGCTCGAAACGCCCAGCAATCTGAGTCCCAAGCGACTCCAGAACATTCACTATGATGGGAGAAGTTGTTAATCGAGTTATTTTTGACAGACTAATGCAAAGAATTGCAAGATTTTTCGAAGAGAATCTTGAACGAAGCCGACTGATTGAACTACGGGGTATCGACTCGAAACGCCCAGCAATCTGAGTCCCGAGCGACTCCAGAACATTCACTGTGATGGGAGAAGTTGTTAATCGAGTTATTTTTGACAGACTAATGCAAAGAATTACACGGTTTTTCGAATAGAATAGTGAACGAAGCTGACTGATTGAACTACGGGGTATCGACTCGAAACGCCTAGCAATCTGAGTGCCGAGCGACTCTAGAACATTCACTGAGATGGGAGAAGTTGTTAATTGAGTTATTTTTTATAGACTAATGCACTGAATTGCAAGATTTTTCGAAGAGAATCTTGAATGAAGCCGACTTATTGAACTACGGGGTATCGACTCGAAACGCCCAGCAATCTGAGTCCCGAGCGACTCCAGAACATTCACTGTGATGGGAGAAGTTGTTAATCAAGTTATTTTTGACAGGCTAATGCAAAGAATTACACGCTTTTTCGAACAGAATGCTGAACGAAGCCGACTGATTGAACTTCGGGGTATCGGCTCGAAACGCACGGTAATCTGAGTCCCGACCGACTCCAGAAGATTCACTGTGATGAGATAAGTCGTTAATCGAGTCATTTTTGACAGACTAATGCAAAGAATTGCAAGATTTTTCGAAGAGAATCTTGAACGAAGCCGACTGATTGAACTACGGGGTATCGACTCGAAACGCCCAGCAATCTGAGTCCCGAGCGACTCCAGAACATTCACTGTGATGGGAGAAGTTGTTAATCGAGTTATTTTTGACAGACTAATGCAAAGAATTACACGGTTTTTCGAATAGAATCGTGAACGAAGCTGACTGATTGAACTACGGGGTATCGACTCGAAACACCCAGCAATCTGAGTCCCGAGCGACTCCAGAACATTCACTGTGATGGGAGAAGTTGTTAATCGAGTTATTTTTGACAGACTAATGCAAAGAATTGCAAGATTTTTCGAATAGAATCTTGAACGAAGCCGACTGATTGAACTTCGGGGTATCGGCTCGAAACGCCCAGCAATCTGAGTCCCGAGCGACTCCAGCACATTCACTGAGATGGGAGAAGTTGTTAATTGAGTTATTTTTGATAGACTAATGCATTGAATTGCAAGATTTTTCGAATAGAATCTTGAACGAAGCCGACTGATTGAACTTCGGGGTATCAGCTCGAAACGCCCAGCAATCTGAGTCCCGAGCGACTCCAGCACATTCACTGAGATGGGAGAAGTTGTTAATTGAGTTATTTTTGATAGACTAATGCATTGAATTGCAAGATTTTTCGAATAGAATCTTGAACGAAGCCGACTGATTGAACTTCGGGGTATCGGCTTGAAACGCCCAGCAATCTGAGTCCCGAGCGACTCCAGAACATTCACTGAGATGGGAGAAGTTGTTAATCGAGTTATTTTTGACAGACTAATGCAAAGAATTACACGGTTTTACGAACAGAATGCTGAACGAAGCCGACTGATTGAACATTGGGGTATCGGCTCGAAACGCCAAACAATCTGAGTCCCGAGCGACTCCAGAACATTCACTGTGATGGGAGAAGTTCTTAATCGAGTTATTTTTGACAAACTAATGCAAAGAATTGCAAGATTTTTCGAATAGAATCTTGAACGAAGCGGACTGATTGAACTTCGGGGTATCAGCTCGAAACGCCCAGCAATCTGAGTCCCGAGCGACTCCAGAACATTCACTGAGATGGGAGAAGTTGTTAATTGAGTTATTTTTGATAGACTAATGCATTGAATTGCAAGATTTTTCGAATAGAATCTTGAACGAAGCCGACTGATTGAACTTCGGGGTATCGGCTCGAAACGCACGGCAATCTGAGTCCCGACCGACTCCAGAAGATTCACTGTGATGAGATAAGTTGTTAATCGAGTCATTTTTGACAGACTAATGCAAAGAATTGCAAGATTTTTCGAAGAGAATCTTGAACGAAGTCGACTGATTGAACTACGGGGTATCGACTCGAAACGCCCAGCAATCTGAGTCCCGAGCGACTCCAGAACATTCACTGTGATGGGAGAAGTTGTTAATCGAGTTATTTTTGACAGACTAATGCAAAGAATTACACGGTTTTTCGAATAGAATCGTGAACGAAGCTGACTGATTGAACTACGGGGTATCAACTCGAAACGCCCAGCAATCTGAGTCCCGAGCGACTCCAGAACATTCACTGTGATGGGAGAAGTTGTTGATCGAGTTATTTTTGACAGACTAATGCAAAGAATTACACGGTTTTTCGAATAGAATCGTGAACGAAGCTGACTGATTGAACTACGGGGTATCGACTCGAAACGCCTAGCAATCTGAGTGCCGAGCGACTCTAGAACATTCACTGAGATGGGAGAAGTTGTTAATTGAGTTATTTTTTATAGACTAATGCACTGAATTGCAAGATTTTTCGAAGAGAATCTTGAATGAAGCCGACTTATTGAACTACGGGGTATCGACTCGAAACGCCCAGCAATCTGAGTCCCGTGCGACTCCAGAACATTCACTGTGATGGGAGAAGTTGTTAATCAAGTTATTTTTGACAGGCTAATGCAAAGAATTACACGCTTTTTCGAACAGAATGCTGAACGAAGCCGACTGATTGAACTTCGGGGTATCGGCTCGAAACGCACGGTAATCTGAGTCCCGACCGACTCCAGAAGATTCACTGTGATGAGATAAGTCGTTAATCGAGTCATTTTTGACAGACTAATGCAAAGAATTGCAAGATTTTTCGAAGAGAATCTTGAACGAAGCCGACTGATTGAACTACGGGGTATCGACTCGAAACGCCCAGCAATCTGAGTCCCGAGCGACTCCAGAACATTCACTGTGATGGGAGAAGTTGTTAATCGAGTTATTTTTGACAGACTAATGCAAAGAATTACACGGTTTTTCGAATAGAATCGTGAACGAAGCTGACTGATTGAACTACGGGGTATCGACTCGAAACACCCATCAATCTGAGTCCCGAGCGACTCCAGAACATTCACTGTGATGGGAGAAGTTGTTAATCGAGTTATTTTTGACAGACTAATGCAAAGAATTGCAAGATTTTTCGAATAGAATCTTGAACGAAGCCGACTGATTGAACTTCGGGGTATCGGCTCGAAACGCCCAGCAATCTGAGTCCCAAGCGACACCAGAACATTCACTATGATGGGAGAAGTTGTTAACGAGTTATTTTTTACAGACTAATGCAAAGAATTGCAAGATTTTTCGAAGAGAATCTTGAACGAAGCCGACTGATTGAACTACGGGGTATCGACTCGAAACGCCCAGCAATCTGAGTCCCGAGCGACTCCAGAACATTCACTGTGATGGGAGAAGTTGTTAATCGAGTTATTTTTGACAGACTAATGCAAAGAATTGCAAGATTTTTCGAATAGAATCTTGAACGAAGCCGACTGATTGAACTTCGGGGTATCAGCTCGAAACGCCCAGCAATCTGAGTCCCGAGCGACTCCAGCACATTCACTGAGATGGGAGAAGTTGTTAATTGAGTTATTTTTGATAGACTAATGCATTGAATTGCAAGATTTTTCGAATAGAATCTTGAACGAAGCCGACTGATTGAACTTCGGGGTATCGGCTTGAAACGCCCAGCAATCTGAGTCCCGAGCGACTCCAGAACATTCACTGAGATGGGAGAAGTTGTTAATCGAGTTATTTTTGACAGACTAATGCAAAGAATTACACGGTTTTACGAACAGAATGCTGAACGAAGCCGACTGATTGAACATTGGGGTATCGGCTCGAAACGCCAAACAATCTGAGTCCCGAGCGACTCCAGAACATTCACTGTGATGGGAGAAGTTCTTAATCGAGTTATTTTTGACAAACTAATGCAAAGAATTGCAAGATTTTTCGAATAGAATCTTGAACGAAGCGGACTGATTGAACTTCGGGGTATCAGCTCGAAACGCCCAGCAATCTGAGTCCCGAGCGACTCCAGAACATTCACTGAGATGGGAGAAGTTGTTAATTGAGTTATTTTTGATAGACTAATGCACTGAATTGCAAGATTTTTCGAAGAGAATCTTGAATGAAGCCGACTTATTGAACTACGGGGTATCGACTCGAAACGCCGAGCAATCTGAGTCCCGAGCGACTCCAGAACATTCACTGTGATGGGAGAAGTTGTTAATCAAGTTATTTTTGACAGACTAATGCAAAGAATTGCAAGATTTTTCGAATAGAATCTTGAACGAAGCCGACTGATTGAACTTCGGGGTATCAGCTCGAAACGCCCAGCAATCTGAGTCCCGAGCGACTCCAGCACATTCACTGAGATGGGAGAAGTTGTTAATCGAGTTATTTTTGACAGACTAATGCAAAGAATTGCAAGATTTTTCGAATAGAATCTTGAACGAAGCCGACTGATTGAACTTCGGGGTATCGGCTCGAAACGCCCAGCAATCTGAGTCCCAAGCGACTCCAGAACATTCACTATGATGGGAGAAGTTGTTAATCGAGTTATTTTTGACAGACTAATGCAAAGAATTGCAAGATTTTTCGAATAGAATCTTGAACGAAGCCGACTGATTGAACTTCGGGGTATCGGCTCGAAACGCCCAGCAATCTGAGTCCCAAGCGACTCCAGAACATTCACTATGATGGGAGAAGTTGTTAATCGAGTTATTTTTGACAGACTAATGCAAAGAATTGCAAGATTTTTCGAAGAGAATCTTGAACGAAGCCGACTGATTGAACTACGGGGTATCGACTCGAAACGCCCAGCAATCTGAGTCCCGAGCGACTCCAGAACATTCACTGTGATGGGAGAAGTTGTTAATCGAGTTATTTTTGACAGACTAATGCAAAGAATTACACGGTTTTTCGAATAGAATCGTGAACGAAGCTGACTGATTGAACTACGGGGTATCGACTCGAAACGCCTAGCAATCTGAGTGCCGAGCGACTCTAGAACATTCACTGAGATGGGAGAAGTTGTTAATTGAGTTATTTTTTATAGACTAATGCACTGAATTGCAAGATTTTTCGAAGAGAATCTTGAATGAAGCCGACTTATTGAACTACGGGGTATCGACTCGAAACGCCCAGCAATCTGAGTCCCGAGCGACTCCAGAACATTCACTGTGATGGGAGAAGTTGTTAATCAAGTTATTTTTGACAGGCTAATGCAAAGAATTACACGCTTTTTCGAACAGAATGTTGAACGAAGCCGACTGATTGAACTTCGGGGTATCAGCTCGAAACGCCCAGCAATCTGAGTCCCGAGCGACTCCAGAACATTCACTGTGATGGGAGAAGTTGTTAATCGAGTTATTTTTGACAGACTAATGCAAAGAATTGCAAGATTTTTCGAATAGAATCTTGAACGAAGCCGACTGATTGAACTTCGGGGTATCAGCTCGAAACGCCCAGCAATCTGAGTCCCGAGCGACTCCAGCACATTCACTGAGATGGGAGAAGTTGTTAATCGAGTTATTTTTGACAGACTAATGCAAAGAATTGCAAGATTTTTCGAATAGAATCTTGAACGAAGCCGACTGATTGAACTTCGGGGTATCGGCTCGAAACGCCCAGCAATCTGAGTCCCAAGCGACTCCAGAACATTCACTATGATGGGAGAAGTTGTTAATCGAGTTATTTTTGACAGACTAATGCAAAGAATTGCAAGATTTTTCGAAGAGAATCTTGAACGAAGCCGACTGATTGAACTACGGGGTATCGACTCGAAACGCCCAGCAATCTGAGTCCCGAGCGACTCCAGAACATTCACTGTGATGGGAGAAGTTGTTAATCGAGTTATTTTTGACAGACTAATGCAAAGAATTACACGGTTTTTCGAATAGAATCGTGAACGAAGCTGACTGATTGAACTACGGGGTATCGACTCGAAACGCCTAGCAATCTGAGTGCCGAGCGACTCTAGAACATTCACTGAGATGGGAGAAGTTGTTAATTGAGTTATTTTTTATAGACTAATGCACTGAATTGCAAGATTTTTCGAAGAGAATCTTGAATGAAGCCGACTTATTGAACTACGGGGTATCGACTCGAAACGCCCAGCAATCTGAGTCCCGAGCGACTCCAGCACATTCACTGAGATGGGAGAAGTTGTTAATTGAGTTATTTTTGATAGACTAATGCATTGAATTGCAAGATTTTTCGAATAGAATCTTGAACGAAGCCGACTGATTGAACTTCGGGGTATCAGCTCGAAACGCCCAGCAATCTGAGTCCCGAGCGACTCCAGCACATTCACTGAGATGGGAGAAGTTGTTAATTGAGTTATTTTTGATAGACTAATGCATTGAATTGCAAGATTTTTCGAATAGAATCTTGAACGAAGCCGACTGATTGAACTTCGGGGTATCGGCTTGAAACGCCCAGCAATCTGAGTCCCGAGCGACTCCAGAACATTCACTGAGATGGGAGAAGTTGTTAATCGAGTTATTTTTGACAGACTAATGCAAAGAATTACACGGTTTTACGAACAGAATGCTGAACGAAGCCGACTGATTGAACTTTGGGGTATCGGCTCGAAACGCCAAACAATCTGAGTCCCGAGCGACTCCAGAACATTCACTGTGATGGGAGAAGTTCTTAATCGAGTTATTTTTGACAAACTAATGCAAAGAATTGCAAGATTTATCGAATAGAATCTTGAACGAAGCGGACTGATTGAACTTCGGGGTATCAGCTCGAAACGCCCAGCAATCTGAGTCCCGAGCGACTCCAGAACATTCACTGAGATGGGAGAAGTTGTTAATTGAGTTATTTTTGATAGACTAATGCATTGAATTGCAAGATTTTTCGAATAGAATCTTGAACGAAGCCGACTGATTGAACTTCGGGGTATCGGCTCGAAACGCACGGCAATCTGAGTCCCGACCGACTCCAGAAGATTCACTGTGATGAGATAAGTTGTTAATCGAGTCATTTTTGACAGACTAATGCAAAGAATTGCAAGATTTTTCGAAGAGAATCTTGAATGAAGCCGACTTATTGAACTACGGGGTATCGACTCGAAACGCCCAGCAATCTGAGTCCCGAGCGACTCCAGAACATTCACTGTGATGGGAGAAGTTGTTAATCAAGTTATTTTTGACAGGCTAATGCAAAGAATTACACGCTTTTTCGAACAGAATGCTGAACGAAGCCGACTGATTGAACTTCGGGGTATCGGCTCGAAACGCACGGTAATCTGAGTCCCGACCGACTCCAGAAGATTCACTGTGATGAGATAAGTCGTTAATCGAGTCATTTTTGACAGACTAATGCAAAGAATTGCAAGATTTTTCGAAGAGAATCTTGAACGAAGCCGACTGATTGAACTACGGGGTATCGACTCGAAACGCCCAGCAATCTGAGTCCCGAGCGACTCCAGAACATTCACTGTGATGGGAGAAGTTGTTAATCGAGTTATTTTTGACAGACTAATGCAAAGAATTACACGGTTTTTCGAATAGAATCGTGAACGAAGCTGACTGATTGAACTACGGGGTATCGACTCGAAACACCCATCAATCTGAGTCCCGAGCGACTCCAGAACATTCACTGTGATGGGAGAAGTTGTTAATCGAGTTATTTTTGACAGACTAATGCAAAGAATTGCAAGATTTTTCGAATAGAATCTTGAACGAAGCCGACTGATTGAACTTCGGGGTATCGGCTCGAAACGCCCAGCAATCTGAGTCCCAAGCGACACCAGAACATTCACTATGATGGGAGAAGTTGTTAACGAGTTATTTTTTACAGACTAATGCAAAGAATTGCAAGATTTTTCGAAGAGAATCTTGAACGAAGCCGACTGATTGAACTACGGGGTATCGACTCGAAACGCCCAGCAATCTGAGTCCCGAGCGACTCCAGAACATTCACTGTGATGGGAGAAGTTGTTAATCGAGTTATTTTTGACAGACTAATGCAAAGAATTGCAAGATTTTTCGAATAGAATCTTGAACGAAGCCGACTGATTGAACTTCGGGGTATCAGCTCGAAACGCCCAGCAATCTGAGTCCCGAGCGACTCCAGCACATTCACTGAGATGGGAGAAGTTGTTAATTGAGTTATTTTTGATAGACTAATGCATTGAATTGCAAGATTTTTCGAATAGAATCTTGAACGAAGCCGACTGATTGAACTTCGGGGTATCGGCTTGAAACGCCCAGCAATCTGAGTCCCGAGCGACTCCAGAACATTCACTGAGATGGGAGAAGTTGTTAATCGAGTTATTTTTGACAGACTAATGCAAAGAATTACACGGTTTTACGAACAGAATGCTGAACGAAGCCGACTGATTGAACTTTGGGGTATCGGCTCGAAACGCCAAACAATCTGAGTCCCGAGCGACTCCAGAACATTCACTGTGATGGGAGAAGTTCTTAATCGAGTTATTTTTGACAAACTAATGCAAAGAATTGCAAGATTTTTCGAATAGAATCTTGAACGAAGCGGACTGATTGAACTTCGGGGTATCAGCTCGAAACGCCCAGCAATCTGAGTCCCGAGCGACTCCAGAACATTCACTGAGATGGGAGAAGTTGTTAATTGAGTTATTTTTGATAGACTAATGCATTGAATTGCAAGATTTTTCGAATAGAATCTTGAACGAAGCCGACTGATTGAACTTCGGGGTATCGGCTCGAAACGCACAGCAATCTGAATTCCGAGCGACTCCAGAACATTCACTGTGATGGGAGAAGTTGTTAATCGAGTTATTTTTGACAGACAAATGCAAAGAATTGCAAGATTTTTCGAAGAGAATCTTGAACGAAGTCGACTGATTGAACTACGGGGTATCGACTCGTAACGCCCAGCAATCTGAGTCCCGAGCGACTCCAGATCATTCACTGTGATGGGAGAAGTTGTTAATCGAGTTATTTTTGACAGGCTAATGCAAAGAATTACACGCTTTTTCGAACAGAATGCTGAACGAAGCCGACTGATTAAACTTCGGGGTATCGGCTCGAAACGCACGCCAATCTGAGTCCCGACCGAATCCAGAAGATTCACTGTGATGAGATAAGTTGTTAATCGAGTCATTTTTGATAGACTAATGCAAAGAATTGCAAGATTTTTCGAAGAGAATCTTGAACGAAGCCGACTGATTGAACTACGGGGTATCGACTCGAAACGCCCAGCAATCTGAGTCCCGAGCGACTCCAGAACATTCACTGTGATGGGAGAAGTTGTTAATCGAGTTATTTTTGACAGACTAATGCAAAGAATTGCAAGATTTTTCGAATAGAATCTTGAACGAAGCCGACTGATTGAACTTCGGGGTATCGGCTTGAAACGCCCAGCAATCTGAGTCCCGAGCGACTCCAGAACATTCACTGAGATGGGAGAAGTTGTTAATCGAGTTATTTTTGTCAGACTAATGCAAAGAATTACACGGTTTTACGAACAGAATGCTGAACGAAGCCGACTGATTGAACTTTGGGGTATCGGCTCGAAACGCCAAACAATCTGAGTCCCGACCGACTCCAGAACATTCACTGTGATGGGAGAAGTTCTTAATCGCGTTATTTTTGACAAACTAATGCAAAGAATTGCAAGATTTTTCGAATTGAATCTTGAACGAAGTGGACTGATTGAACTTCGGGGTATCAGCTCGAAACGCCCAGCAATCTGAGACCCGAGCGACTCCAGAACATTCACTGAGATGGGAGAAGTTGTTAATTGAGTTATTTTTGATAGACTAATGCATTGAATTGCAAGATTTTTCGAATAGAATCTTGAACGAAGCCGACTGATTGAACTTCGGGGTATCGGCTCGAAACGCACAGCAATCTGAATTCCGAGCGACTCCAGAACATTCACTGTGATGGGAGAAGTTGTTAATCGAGTTATTTTTGACAGACAAATGCAAAGAATTGCAAGATTTTTCGAAGAGAATCTTGAACGAAGCCGACTGATTGAACTACGGGGTATCGACTCGAAACGCCCAGCAATCTGAGTCCCGAGGGACTCCAGAACATTCACTGTGAAGGGAGAAGTTGTTAATCGAGTTATTTTTGACAGGCTAATGCAAAGAATTACACGCTTTTTCGAACAGAATGCTGAACGAAGCCGACTGATTGAACTTCGGGGTATCGGCTCGAAACGCACGCCAATCTGAGTCCCGACCGAATCCAGAAGATTCACTGTGATGAGATAAGTTGTTAATCGAGTCATTTTTGATAGACTAATGCAAAGAATTGCAAGATTTTTCGAAGAGAATCTTGAACGAAGCCGACTGATTGAACTTCGGGGTATCGACTCGAAACGCCCAGCAATCTGAGTCCCGAGCGACTCCAGAACATTCACTGTGATGGGAGAAGTTGTTAATCGAGTTATTTTTGACAGGATAATGCAAAGAATTACACGCTTTTTCGAACAGAATGCTGAACGAAACCGACTGATTGAACTTCGGGGTATCGGCTCGAAACGCACGGCAATCTGAGTCCCGACCGACTCCAGAAGATTCACTGTGATGAGATAAGTTGTTAATCGAGTCATTTTTGACTGACTAATGCAAAGAATTGCAAGATTTTTCGAAGAGAATCTTGAACGAAGCCGACTGATTGAACTACGGGGTATCGACTCGAAACGCCCAGCAATCTGAGTCCCGAGCGACTCCAGAACATTCACTGTGATGGGAGAAGTTGTTAATCGAGTTATTTTTGACAGACTAATACAAAGAATTACACGGTTTTTCGAATAGAATCGTGAACGAAGCTGACTGATTGAACTACGGGGTATCGACTCGAAACGCCCAGCAATCTGAGTCCCAAGCGACTCCAGAACATTCACTGTGATGGGAGAAGTTGTTAATCAAGTTATTTTTGACAGACTAATGCAAAGAATTGCAAGATTTTTCGAATAGAATCTTGAACGAAGCCGACTGATTGAACTTCGGGGTATCGGCTCGAAACGCACGGCAATCTGAGTCCCAACCGACTCCAGAAGATTCACTGTGATGAGATAAGTTGTTAATCGAGTCATTTTTGACAGACTAATGCAAAGAATTGCAAGATTTTTCGAAGAGAATCTTGAACGAAGTCGACTGATTGAACTACGGGGTATCGACTCGAAACGCCCAGCAATCTGAGTCCCGAGCGACTCCAGAACATTCACTGTGATGGGAGAATTTGTTAATCGAGTTATTTTTGACAGACTAATGCAAAGAATTACACGGTTTTTCGAATAGAATCGTGAACGAAGCTGACTGATTGAACTACGGGGTATCGACTCGAAACGCCCAGCAATCTGAGTCCCGAGCGACTCCAGAACATTCACTGTGATGGGAGAAGTTGTTAATCAAGTTATTTTTGACAGACTAATGCAAAGAATTGCAAGATTTTTCGAATAGAATCTTGAACGAAGCCGACTGATTGAACTTCGGGGTATCGGCTCGAAACGCACGGCAATCTGAGTCCCGACCGACTCCAGAACATTCACTGTGATGGGAGAAGTTGTTAATCGAGTTATTTTTGACAGACTAATGCAAAGAATTACACGGTTTTTCGAATAGAATCGTGAACGAAGCTGGCTGATTGAACTACGGGGTATCAACTCGAAACGCCCAGCAATCTGAGTCCCGAGCGACTCCAGAACATTCACTGTGATGGGAGAAGTTGTTGATCGAGTTATTTTTGACAAACTAATGCAAAGAATTACACGGTTTTTCGAATAGAATCGTGAACGAAGCTGACTGATTGAACTACGGGGTATCGACTCGAAACGCCTAGCAATCTGAGTGCCGAGCGACTCTAGAACATTCACTGAGATGGGAGAAGTTGTTAATTGAGTTATTTTTTATAGACTAATGCACTGAATTGCAAGATTTTTCGAAGAGAATCTTGAATGAAGCCGACTTATTGAACTACGGGGTATCGACTCGAAACGCCCAGCAATCTGAGTCCCGAGCGACTCCAGAACATTCACTGTGATGGGAGAAGTTGTTAATCAAGTTATTTTTGACAGGCTAATGCAAAGAATTACACGCTTTTTCGAACAGAATGCTGAACGAAGCCGACTGATTGAACTTCGGGGTATCGGCTCGAAACGCACGGTAATCTGAGTCCCGACCGACTCCAGAAGATTCACTGTGATGAGATAAGTCGTTAATCGAGTCATTTTTGACAGACTAATGCAAAGAATTGCAAGATTTTTCGAAGAGAATCTTGAACGAAGCCGACTGATTGAACTACGGGGTATCGACTCGAAACGCCCAGCAATCTGAGTCCCGAGCGACTCCAGAACATTCACTGTGATGGGAGAAGTTGTTAATCGAGTTATTTTTGACAGACTAATGCAAAGAATTACACGGTTTTTCGAATAGAATCGTGAACGAAGCTGACTGATTGAACTACGGGGTATCGACTCGAAACGCCCAGCAATCTGAGTCCCGAGCGACTCCAGAACATTCACTGTGATGGGAGAAGTTGTTAATCGAGTTATTTTTGACAGACTAATGCAAAGAATTGCAAGATTTTTCGAATAGAATCTTGAACGAAGCCGACTGATTGAACTTCGGGGTATCGGCTCGAAACACCCAGCAATCTGAGTCCCAAGCGACTCCAGAACATTCACTATGATGCGAGAAGTTGTTAATCGAGTTATTTTTGACAGACTAATGCAAAGAATTGCAAGATTTTTCGAAGAGAATCTTGAACGAAGCCGACTGATTGAACTACGGGGTATCGACTCGAAACGCCCAGCAATCTGAGTCCCGAGCGACTCCAGAACATTCACTGTGAAGGGAGAAGTTGTTAATCGAGTTATTTTTGACAGGCTAATGCAAAGAATTACACGCTTTTTCGAACAGAATGCTGAACGAAGCCGACTGATTGAACTTCGGGGTATCGGCTCGAAACGCACGCCAATCTGAGTCCCGACCGAATCCAGAAGATTCACTGTGATGAGATAAGTTGTTAATCGAGTCATTTTTGATAGACTAATGCAAAGAATTGCAAGATTTTTCGAAGAGAATCTTGAACGAAGCCGACTGATTGAACTTCGGGGTATCGACTCGAAACGCCCAGCAATCTGAGTCCCGAGCGACTCCAGAACATTCACTGTGATGGGAGAAGTTGTAAATCGAGTTATTTTTGAGAGGCTAATGCAAAGAATTACATGCTTTTTCGAACAGAATGCTGAACGAAGCCGACTGATTGATTTTTGGGATATCGGCTCGAAACGCACAACAATTTGAGTCCCGACCGACTCCAGAACATTCTCTGTGATGCGATAAGTTGTAAATCGAGTCATTTTTGACAGACTAAAGCAAAGAATTACACGGTTTTATGAACAGAATATTGAACGAAGCCGACTGATTGAACTACGGGGTATCGACTCGAAACGCCCAGCAATCTGAGTCCCGAGCGACTCCAGAACATTCACTGAGATGGGAGAAGTTGTTAATCGAGTTATTTTTGACAGACTAATGCAAAGAATTACACGGTTTTACGAACAGAATGCTGAACGAAGCCGACTGATTGAACTTCGGGGTATCGGCTCGAAACGCCAAGCAATCTGAGAGCCGAGCGACTCCAGAACATTCACTGTGATGGGCGAAGTCGTTAATCGAGTTATTTTTGACAGACTAATGCAAAGAATTGCAAGATTTTTCGAATAGAATCTTGAACGAAGCCAACTGATTGAACTTCGGCGTATCGGCTCGAAACGCACAGCAATCTGAGTCCCGAGCGACTCCAGAACATTCACTGTGATGGGAGAAGTTGTTAATCGAGTTATTTTTGACAGACTAATGCAAAGAATTACACGGTTTTTTGAACAGAATGCTGAACGAAGCCGACTGACTGAACTTCGGGGTATCGGCTCTAAACGCCCAACAATCTGAGTCTCGAGCGACTCCAGAACATTCACAATTCACGGTTTTTCGAACTGAATGCTGAACGAAGCCGACTGATTGAACTACGGGGTATCGAGTCGAAACGCCCAGCAATCTCAGTCCCGAGCGACTCCAGAACATTCACTGTGATGGGATAAGTTGTTAGTCGAGTTATTTTTGACAGACTGATGCAAAGAATTGCAAGATTTTTCGAATAGAATTTTGAACGAAGCCGACTGATTGAACTTCAGGGTATCAGCTCGAAACGCCCAGCAATATGAGTCCCGTCCGACTCCAGAACATTCACTGTGATGGGAGAAGTTGTTAATCGAGTTATTTTTGACAGACTAATGCAAAGAATTACACGGTTTTTCGAACAGAATCTTGAACGAAGCCTATTGATTGAACTTTCGGGTATCGAAACAACCAGAAATCTGAGTCCCGGAGCGACTCCAGAACATTCACTGTGATGGGAGAAGTTGTTAATCGAGTTATTTTTGACAGACTAATGGAAAGAATTACACGGTTTTTCGAACAAAATGCTGAACGAAGCCGACTGATTGAACTACGGGGTATCGAGTCGAAACGCCCAGCAATCTCATTCCCGAGCGACTCCAGAACATTCACTGTGATGGGAGAAGTTGTTTATCGAGTTATTTTTGACAGACTAATGCAAAGAATTACACGGTTTTTCCAACAGAATGCTGAACGAAGCCTATTGATTGAACTTTCGCGTATCGACTCGAAACGACCAGCAATCTGAGTCTCGGACGACTCCAGAACATTCACTGTGATGGGAGAAGATGTTAATCGAGTTATTTTTGACAGACTAATGCAATGAATTGCAAGATTTTTTGAATAGAATCTTGAACGAAGCCGACTGATTGAACTTCAGGGTATCGGCTCGAAACGCCCAGCATTCTGAGTCCCGACCGACTCCAGAACATTCACTGTGATGGGAGAAGTTGTTAATTGAGTTATTTTTAACAGACTAATGCAAAGAATTACACGGTTTTTCGAACAGAATGCTGAACGAAGCCGACTGATTGAACTACGGGGTATCGAGTCGAAACGCCCAACAATCTCAGTCCCGAGCGACTCCAGAACATTCACTGTGATGGGATAAGTTGTTAGTCGAGTTATTTTTGACAGACTGATGCAAAGAATTGCAAGATTTTTCGAATAGAATTTTGAACGAAGCCGACTGATTGAACTGCGGGGTATCGACTCGAAACTCCCAGCAATCTGAGTCCCGATCGACTCCAGAACATTCACTCAGATGGGAGAAGTTGTTAATCGAGTTATTTTTGATAGACTAATGCAATGAATTGCAGGATTTTTCAAATAGAATCTTGAACGAAGCCGACTGATTGAACTTCAGGGTATCAGCTCGAAACGCCCAGCAATATGAGTCCCGTCCGACTCCAGAACATTCACTGTGATGGGAGAAGTTGTTAATCGAGTTATTTTTGATAGACTAATGGAAAGAATTACACGGTTTTTCGAACAGAATGCTGAACGAAGCCGACTGATTGAACTACGGGGTATCGAGTCGAAACGCCCAGCAATCTCATTCCCGAGCGACTGCAGAACATTCACTGTGATGGGAGAAGTTGTTTATCGAGTTATTTTTAACAGACTAATGCAAAGAATTACACGGTTTTTCGAACAGAATCTTGAACGAAGCCTATTGATTGAACTTTCGGGTATCGAATCGAAACGACCAGAAATCTGAGTCCCGGAGCGACTCTAGAACATTCACTGTGATGGGAGAAGTTGTTAATCGAGTTATTTTTGACAGACTAATGGAAAGAATTACACGTTTTTCGAACAGGATGCTGAACGAAGACGACTGATTGAACTACGGGGTATCGACTCCAAACGCCCGGCAATCTCAGTCCCGAGCGACTCCAGAACATTCACTGTGATGGGAGAAGTTGTTTATCGAGTTTTTTTTTTTTTTTGCAACAAGGCAAAGGAAATATATTAATTCGTAAAAAGATACAATAGAGTTCAGACACGACTACCATTATGAGGAATGGTAGAACTTCTCATCCCCGAAAGGAAAAGACCACGCCCCTCACCTTCGGCATAGCCATCAGCAAGGTAGTAGCCAAAACCTTAGGAAGAGGAACAAAAGGAAAGGAAAAACCCACAGCCCGGGTCAAAACAATGCATCACACGGATTACCCACAACTCGGGCCAAGTAGTAACTATCACATGGACTACCTACAACTCGGCCAAGCAATAAAGGCCCACATAGTGAATCACTAATCTTATCGAGTTATTTTTGACAGACTAATGCAAAGAATTGTAAGATTTTTCGGATAAAATCTTGAACGAAGCCGACTGATTGAACTTTGGGGTATCGACTCGAAACGCCCAGCAATCTGAGTCCCGACCGACTCCAGAACATTCACTGTGATGGGATAAGTTGTTAATCGAGTTATTTTTGATAAACTAATGCAATGAATTGCAAGATTTTTTGAATAGAATCTTGAACGAAGCCAAGTGATTGAACTTCGTGGTATCGGCTCGAAACGCCCAGCAATCTGAGTCCCGAGCGACTCCAGATAATTCACTGAGATGGCAGAAGTTGTTAATCGAGTTATTTTTGATAGACTAATGCAATGAATTGAAGGATTTTTCGAATAGAATCTTGAACGAAGCCGACTGATTGAACTTCAGGGTATCAGCTCGAAACGCCCAGCAATATGAGTCCCGTCCGACTCCAGAACATTCACTGTGATGGAAAGAATTACACGGTTTTTCGAACAGAATGCTGAACGAAGCCGACTGATTGAACTATGGGGTATCGAGTCGAAACGCCCAGCAATCTCATTCCCGAGCGACTCCAGAACATTCACTGTGATGGGAGAAGTTGTTTATCGAGTTATTTTCGACAGACTAATGCAAAGAATTACACGGTTTTTCCAACAGAATGCTGAACGAAGCCGACTGATTGAACTACAGGGTATCGGCTCGAAACGCCCAGCATTCTGAGTCCCGACCGACTCCAGAACATTCACTGTGATGGGAGAAGTTGTTAATTGAGTTATTTTTAATAGACTAATGCAAAGAATTACACGGTTTTTCGAACAGAATGCTTAACGAAGCCGACTGATTGAACTACGAGGTATCGACTCGAAACTCCCAGCAATCTCAGTCCCGAGCGACTCCAGAACATTCACTGTGATGGGATAAGTTGTTAATCGAGTTATTTTTACAGACTGATGCAAAGAATTGCAAGATTTTTCGAATAGAATCTTGAACGAAGCCGACTGATTGTACTGCGGGGTATCGACTCGAAACGCCCAGCAATCTGAGTCCCGAGCGACTCCAGAACATTCATTGTGAGGGATAAGTTCTTAATTGAGTTATTTTTGATAGACTAATGCAATGAATTGCAAGATTTTTCGAATAGAATCTTGAACGAAGCCGACTGATTAAACTTCGGGGTATCGGCTCGAAACGCCCAGCAATCTGAGTCCCGACCGACTCCAGAACATTCATTGTGATGTGATAAGTTGTTAATTGAGTTATTTTTGACAGACTGATGCAAAGAATTGCAAGATTTTTCAAATAGAATCTTGAACGAAGCCGACTGATTGAACTACGGGGTATCGACTCGAAACGCCCAGCAATATGACTCCCGAGCAACTCCAGAACATTCAATGTGATGGGAGAAGTTGTTTATCGAGTTATTTTTGACAGACTAATGCAAAGAATTACACAGGTTTTTCGAACAGAATGCTGAAAGAAGCCTATTGATTGAACTTTCGGGTATCGACTCGAAACGACCAGCAATCTGAGTCCCGGGCGACTCCAGAACATTCACTGTAATCGGAGAAGATCTTAATCGAGTTATGTTTGACAGACTAATGCAAAGAATTACATGGTTTTTCGAACAGAATCTTGAACGAAGCCTATTGATTGAACTTTCGGGTATCGAATCGAAACGACCAGAAATCTGAGTCCCGGGCGAGTCCAGAACATTCACTATGATGGGAGAAGTTGTTAATCGAGTTATTTTTGATAGACTAATGCAATGAATTGCAAGATTTTTTGAATAGAATCTTGAACGAAGCCGACTGATTGAACTTCGGGGTATCGGCTCGAAACGCCCAGCAATCTGAGTCCCGAGCGACACCAGAACATTCACTGAGATGGCAGAAGTTGTTAATCGAGTTATTTTTGATAGACTAATGCAATGAATTGCAGGATTTTTCGAATAGAATCTTGAACGAAGCCGACTGATTGAACTTCAGGGTATCAGCTCGAAACGCCCAGCAATATGAGTCCCGTCCGACTCCAGAACATTCACTGTGATGGGAGAAGTTGTTAATCGAGTTATTTTTGACAGACTAATGGAAAGAATTACACGGTTTTTCGAACAGAATGCTGAACGAAGCCTATTGATTGAACTTTCGGGTATCGACTCGAAACGACCAGCAATCTGAGTCCCGGGCGACTCCAGAACATTCACTGTGATGGGAGAAGATGTTAATCGAGTTATTTTTGACAGTCTAATGCAAAGAATTACATGGTTTTTCGAACAGAATCTTGAACGAAGCCTATTGATTGAACTTTCGGGTATCGAATCGAAACGACCAGAAATCTGAGTCCCGGGCGAGTCCAGAACATTCACTATGATGGGAAAAGTTGTTAATCGGGTTATTTTTGATAGACTAATGCAATGAATTGCAAGATTTTTTGAATAGAATCTTGAACGAAGCCGACTGATTGAACTGCGGGGTATCGACTCGAAACGCCCAGCAATCTGAGTCCCGAGCGACTCCAGAACATTCACTGAGATGGGAGAAGTTATTAATCGAGTTATTTTTGATAGACTAATGCAATGAATTGCAAGATTTTTCGAATAGAATCTTGAACGAAGCCGACTGATTGAACTGCGGGGTATCGACTCGAAACGCCCAGCAATCTGAGTCCCGAGCGACTCCAGAACATTCACTGTGATAGGAGAAGTTGTTTATCGAGTTATTTTTGACAGACTAATGCAAAGAATTACACAGGTTTTTCGAACAGAATGCTGAACGAAGCCTATTGATTGAACTTCGCGGTATCAGCTCAAAACTCCCAGCAATCTGAGTCCCGAGCGACTCCAGAACATTCACTGAGATGGGAGAAGTTGTTAATCGAGTTATTTTTGATAGACTAATGCAATGAATTGCAAGATTTTTTTGAATAGAATCTTGAACGAAGCCGACTGATTGAACTTCGGGGTATCGGCTCGAAACGCCCAGCAATCTGAGTCCCGAGCGACTCCAGAACATTCACTGAGATGGCAGAAGTTGTTAATCGAGTTATTTTTGATAGACTAATGCAATGAATTGCAGGATTTTTCGAATAGAATCTTGAACGAAGCCGACTGATTTAACTTCAGGGTATCAGCTCGAAACGCCCAGCAATATGAGTCCCGTCCGACTCCAGAACATTCACTGTGATGGGAGAAGTTGTTAATCGAGTTATTTTTGACAGACTAATGGAAAGAATTACACGGTTTTTCGAACAGAATGCTGAACGAAGCCTATTGATTGAACTTTCGGGTATCGACTTGAAACGACCAGCAATCTGAGTCCCGGGCGACTCCAGAACATTCACTGTGATGGGAGAAGATGTTAATCGAGTTATTTTTGACAGTCTAATGCAAAGAATTACATGGTTTTTCGAACAGAATCTTGAACGAAGCCTATTGATTGAACTTTCGGGTATCGAATCGAAACGACCAGAAATCTGAGTCCCGGGCGAGTCCAGAACATTCACTATGATGGGAGAAGTTGTTAATCGAGTTATTTTTGATAGACTAATGCAATGAATTGCAAGATTTTTTGAATAGAATCTTGAACGAAGCCGACTGATTGAACTGCGGGGTATCGACTCGAAACGCCCAGCAATCTGAGTCTCGAGCGACTCCAGAACATTCACTGAGATGGGAGAAGTTATTAATCGAGTTATTTTTGATAGACTAATGCAATGAATTGCAAGATTTTTCGAATAGAATCTTGAACGAAGCCGACTGATTGAACTGCGGGGTATCGACTAGAAACGCCCAGCAATCTGAGTCCCGGGCGACTCCAGAACATTCACTGTGATGGGAGAAGTTGTTTATCGAGTTATTTTTGACAGACTAATGCAAAGAATTACACAGGTTTTTCGAACAGAATGCTGAACGAAGCCTATTGATTGAACTTCGGGGTATCGGCTCGAAACGCCCAGCAATCTGAGTCCCGAGCGACTCCAGAACATTCACTGAGATGGGAGAAGTTGTTAATCGAGTTATTTTTGATAGACTAATGCAATGAATTGCAAGATTTTTTGAATAGAATCTTGAACGAAGCCGACTGATTGAACTTCGGGGTATCGGCTCGAAACGCCCAGCAATCTGAGTCCCGAGCGACTCCAGAACATTCACTGAGATGGCAGAAGTTGTTAATCGAGTTATTTTTGATAGACTAATGCAATGAATTGCAGGATTTTTCGAATAGAATCTTGAACGAAGCCGACTGATTGAACTTCAGGGTATCAGCTCGAAACGCCCAGCAATATGAGTCCCGTCCGACTCCAGAACATTCACTGTGATGGGAGAAGTTGTTAATCGAGTTTTTTTTTTTTTTTTTTGCAACAAGGCAAAGGAAATATATTAATACGTAAAAGGATACAATAGAGTTCATGCACGACTACCATTAATAGGAATGGTAGATCTTCTCATCCCCCAAAGGAAAAGACCACGCCCTCACCTTCGGCATTGCCATCAGCAAGGTAGTAGCCAAAACCTTAGGAGAAGTGGAACAAAAAGGAAAACCCACAGCCCGGGTCAAGCACAATATAGAGATGCAAGCAATGCATCACACAGATTACCCACAACTCGGGCCAAGTAAGAAATATCACATGGACCACCCACAACTCGGGCCAAGCAATAAAAGCCCACACAGTGAAATCACTAATCTCAACGGACAGGAGTGAAATGGACTTGAACGCTCCACCGTTCTGCAATAGCTCTATTCCTTGGTGTGTCGGTGATAGGCCTGGTACCATATATCTGAAGAATTTTGATTTTAACTCTTGTAATAATACTACTAAGCACACCAGCAGGTGAAGAGGATACATGAGAAAAAATACGTTCATTCCGCTCACGCCAAATGAAGTAAACCGAAGCAGTGAGAGCAATACGCCTAATATAGCCAATAAATGAGTCTCCACTCATAACGTCTTCCCACCATCTAAGCTGATCACCCCAATAATGCAAAGGGTTCGCCAAAAGACAAAGATCTAGAACCTTGCGCCAAATTATAGCCGAGAAAGGGCAGTGAAAGAATAGGTGTTCAATGGATTCATCTACACCGCAAAAACAACAGCTAGTAGAGTGTGTAATCCCCCAATGTGAAAGTCGATCAAGAGTTGGTAATCTCCGTAAGATAGCAAGCCATAAGACAAAAGAGCACCTTGGGATCCTCCCCTTGAACCAAACAAGATGATACCAAGTAATCATGGGATTAGTGGGGGAAATACCATTGCAGGCTGATGCAATACTGAAAAATCCATCACTAGACGGCTTCCAGATGATCTGATCGTCATTCGGACTAGTGATAACAGTGCCAATGGAATCCCAAGCACTAAGCAGGTCAAGCTCATGAGCAAGATTACCCAAATGCCAAGTATTTTGCTGCCAAATGGAAGATACCCTGGCTGTCCTACTCGAGTAGAGGCGGGCCGGGATATGGTTGTTCATCCTGTCAATAAGAAGGTATTCAGGAATCCAAGGATCAAGCCATAGGAAGGTGTTCGTACCATCTCCAATGCGGTACTCTACCAGTCTATAGGCATAATCACGAGCAAAAAGAATGCTACGAAAACACCAAGAGCAGGCCCATGGCCGTTTAACAGACCAAATAGAGTCGTTGTTGAGGTATTTAGAGGTGATCCAACGAATCCAGAGAGAGTCTTTCTTTGAAGCAATTGCCCAAATATACCTCATGAGATATGCAATATTAAGGTGAGAGAGTCGATGAAGTCCAAGTCCACCATTTTGATGTGGTTGGCATATATCAGCCCATGAAACTTTATGGATGCTTTTTTTATCATCACCACTCCATAGGAATCTAGCAAGGAGATGTTCAATGCGGGACGTGACTTTCTGGGGAAGCTTGTAAGCGGCGCACCAGTAGGTAATCTTGCCCTGAAGAACAGATTTGATGAGTGCCAATCTACCCATGTAAGATAGGTGCTTAGCCTTCCAAGAATGGATGCGGCTCTGGATACTCTCAATAAGCGGAAGGCAATCATTATATGTAAGTTGCTTAGAAATGAGAGGAACACCTAGGAATCGAGTGGGGAGAGTACCAATAGGCATGCCAAGAGTGTCCTGAACTCTGTCCATCATGTGTCTAGAGCACCCTGCCATATACAGATGTGATTTGGTTGTGCTTGCGGATAGACCTGAAATATCTGCGAAGGATTCCAAAACATTTTTTTTTTTGCAACAAGGCAAAGGAAATATATTAATACGTAAAAGGATACAATAGAGTTCATGCACGACTACCATTAATAGGAATGGTAGATCTTCTCATCCCCCAAAGGAAAAGACCACGCCCTCACCTTCGGCATTGCCATCAGCAAGGTAGTAGCCAAAACCTTAGGAGAAGTGGAACAAAAAGGAAAACCCACAGCCCGGGTCAAGCACAATATAGAGATGCAAGCAATGCATCACACAGATTACCCACAACTCGGGCCAAGTAAGAAATATCACATGGACCACCCACAACTCGGGCCAAGCAATAAAAGCCCACACAGTGAAATCACTAATCTCAACGGACAGGAGTGAAATGGACTTGAACGCTCCACCGTTCTGCAATAGCTCTATTCCTTGGTGTGTCGGTGATAGGCCTGGTACCATATATCTGAAGAATTTTGATTTTAACTCTTGTAATAATACTACTAAGCACACCAGCAGGTGAAGAGGATACATGAGAAAAAATACGTTCATTCCGCTCACGCCAAATGAAGTAAACCGAAGCAGTGAGAGCAATACGCCTAATATAGCCAATAAATGAGTCTCCACTCATAACGTCTTCCCACCATCTAAGCTGATCACCCCAATAATGCAAAGGGTTCGCCAAAAGACAAAGATCTAGAACCTTGCGCCAAATTATAGCCGAGAAAGGGCAGTGAAAGAATAGGTGTTCAATGGATTAATCTACACCGCAAAAACAACAGCTAGTAGAGTGTGTAATCCCCCAATGTGAAAGTCGATCAAGAGTTGGTAATCTCCGTAAGATAGCAAGCCATAAGACAAAAGAGCACCTTGGGATCCTCCCCTTGAACCAAACAAGATGATACCAAGTAATCATGGGATTAGTGGGGGAAATACCATTGCAGGCTGATGCAATACTGAAAAATCCATCACTAGACGGCTTCCAGATGATCTGATCGTCATTCGGACTAGTGATAACAGTGCCAATGGAATCCCAAGCACTAAGCAGGTCAAGCTCATGAGCAAGATTACCCAAATGCCAAGTATTTTGCTGCCAAATGGAAGATACCCTGGCTGTCCTACTCGAGTAGAGGCGGGCCGGGATATGGTTGTTCATCCTGTCAATAAGAAGGTATTCAGGAATCCAAGGATCAAGCCATAGGAAGGTGTTCGTACCATCTCCAATGCGGTACTCTACCAGTCTATAGGCATAATCACGAGCAAAAAGAATGCTACGAAAACACCAAGAGCAGGCCCATGGCCGTTTAACAGACCAAATAGAGTCGTTGTTGAGGTATTTAGAGGTGATCCAACGAATCCAGAGAGAGTCTTTCTTTGAAGCAATTGCCCAAATATACCTCATGAGATATGCAATATTAAGGTGAGAGAGTCGATGAAGTCCAAGTCCACCATTTTGATGTGGTTGGCATATATCAGCCCATGAAACTTTATGGATGCTTTTTTTATCATCACCACTCCATAGGAATCTAGCAAGGAGATGTTCAATGCGGGACGTGACTTTCTGGGGAAGCTTGTAAGCGGCGCACCAGTAGGTAATCTTGCCCTGAAGAACAGATTTGATGAGTGCCAATCTACCCATGTAAGATAGGTGCTTAGCCTTCCAAGAATGGATGCGGCTCTGGATACTCTCAATAAGCGGAAGGCAATCATTATATGTAAGTTGCTTAGAAATGAGAGGAACACCTAGGAATCGAGTGGGGAGAGTACCAATAGGCATGCCAAGAGTGTCCTGAACTCTGTCCATCATGTGTCTAGAGCACCCTGCCATATACAGATGTGATTTGGTTGTGCTTGCGGATAGACCTGAAATATCTGCGAAGGATTCCAAAACATTTTTTTTTTTGCAACAAGGCAAAGGAAATATATTAATACGTAAAAGGATACAATAGAGTTCATGCACGACTACCATTAATAGGAATGGTAGATCTTCTCATCCCCCAAAGGAAAAGACCACGCCCTCACCTTCGGCATTGCCATCAGCAAGGTAGTAGCCAAAACCTTAGGAGAAGTGGAACAAAAAGGAAAACCCACAGCCCGGGTCAAGCACAATATAGAGATGCAAGCAATGCATCACACAGATTACCCACAACTCGGGCCAAGTAAGAAATATCACATGGACCACCCACAACTCGGGCCAAGCAATAAAAGCCCACACAGTGAAATCACTAATCTCAACGGACAGGAGTGAAATGGACTTGAACGCTCCACCGTTCTGCAATAGCTCTATTCCTTGGTGTGTCGGTGATAGGCCTGATACCATATATCTGAAGAATTTTGATTTTAACTCTTGTAATAATACTACTAAGCACACCAGCAGGTGAAGAGGATACATGAGAAAAAATACGTTCATTCCGCTCACGCCAAATGAAGTAAACCGAAGCAGTGAGAGCAATACGCCTAATATAGCCAATAAATGAGTCTCCACTCATAACGTCTTCCCACCATCTAAGCTGATCACCCCAATGATGCAAAGGGTTCGCCAAAAGACAAAGATCTAGAACCTTGCGCCAAATTATAGCCGAGAAAGGGCAGTGAAAGAATAGGTGTTCAATGGATTCATCTACACCGCAAAAACAACAGCTAGTAGAGTGTGTAATCCCCCAATGTGAAAGTCGATCAAGAGTTGGTAATCTCCGTAAGATAGCAAGCCATAAGACAAAAGAGCACCTTGGGATCCTCCCCTTGAACCAAACAAGATGATACCAAATAATCATGGGATTAGTGGGGGAAATACCATTGCAGGCTGATGCAATACTGAAAAATCCATCACTAGACGGCTTCCAGATGATCTGATCGTCATTCGGACTAGTGATAACAGTGTCAATGGAATCCCAAGCACTAAGCAGGTCAAGCTCATGAGCAAGATTACCCAAATGCCAAGTATTTTGCTGCCAAATGGAAGATACCCTGGCTGTCCTACTCAAGTAGAGGCGGGCCGGGATATGGTTGTTCATCCTGTCAATAAGAAGGTAATCAGGAATCCAAGGATCAAGCCATAGGAAGGTGTTCGTACCATCTCCAATGCGGTACTCTACCAGTCTATAGGCATAATCACGAGCAAAAAGAATGCTACGAAAATACCAAGAGCAGGCCCATGGCCGTTTAACAGACCAAATAGAGTCGTTGTTGAGGTATTTAGAGGTGATCCAACGAATCCAGAGAGAGTCTTTCTTTGAAGCAATTGCCCAAATATACCTCATGAGATATGCAATATTAAGGTGAGAGAGTCGATGAAGTCCAAGTCCACCATTTTGATGTGGTTGGCATATATCAGCCCATGAAACTTTATGGATGCTTTTTTTATCATCACCACTCCATAGGAATCTAGCAAGGAGATGTTCAATGCGGGACGTGACTTTCTGGGGAAGCTTGTAAGCGGCGCACCAGTAGGTAATCTTGCCCTGAAGAACAGATTTGATGAGTGCCAATCTACCCATGTAAGATAGGTGCTTAGCCTTCCAAGAATGGATGCGGCTCTGGATACTCTCAATAAGCGGAAGGCAATCATTATATGTAAGTTGCTTAGAAATGAGAGGAACACCTAGGAATCGAGTGGGGAGAGTACCAATAGGCATGCCAAGAGTGTCCTGAACTCTGTCCATCATGTGTCTAGAGCACCCTGCCATATACAGATGTGATTTGGTTGTGCTTGCGGATAGACCTGAAATATCTGCGAAGGATTCCAAAACATTTTTGATCACTCGAGCATTGGATTCAGAGGCTTTGGCAAATATAATGAGATCATCTGCAAACGCTAAGTGAGTAATAAGCGGGTTTTCACAGCCCGGGTGTGGAGTGATCATACCTCGCCTTGCTACATCATCAAGGCGAGAGGATAAGTTCTGCATAACAATGAGGAACAGATATGGCGCCATGGGGCAGCCTTGCCTTAGACCTCGAGAACTACGAAAGAAACCCACAGAAGAACCATTGATATTGATAGTAAATGAGGGGTTGGAGATACAAGCTTGAATCCAACTAATCACCCTAGGGGGAAAACCATGAAGGTGAAGTAACTGAAGCAAGAAGTCCCACCGAACAGAGTCATATGCTTTATGAAGATCAACCTTGATGGCCATACGAGCTTGCCCAGAGGAAAGATGATAATTGTGCATAAGGTCATGGCAGAGAGCAATATTCTCATGAATAACCCGACCACGCATAAAAGCATGTTGTGTGATGCTAATCAAATCAGGTAAAATAAGCTTGAGCCTGTTTGCAATAATTTTAGAAATGAATCTGTAAATCATCTTGCAAATAGAGAGAGGACGGTAATCGGCAAAAGAGGTAGTGTTGCTCTTCTTAGGGATCAGAGTAATAGAAGTAATATTAGCTTCATTAAGAAGTTTACCAGTCCTGAAAAACTCAAGTATCGCAGCAATAACATCATCCTTAATGATGGGCCAACAAGATTTGTAAAATTCGGCATTTAATCCTTCAACACCGGGGGCCTTATCAGAGTTTGACGATAGGATCACCTGTTCAACCTCATGAGGTGTAACCAGCTGAGACAGTAAGGAAATACTTTGTTGTGAGAGATGATTTGAGACACGCACATCAGAGAAATCCACATTAAGAATCTCAGGGGCAAACTGCCTAGTAAAGTAGCTAATGGCCTCTTGTTCTAGAGCAAGGCCCTCAAGGGAATTACCATCAGCATCTGTAATAGACAGTAAGGCATTTCTGTTACATCTGAGCTTCAAGAAATTATGAAAGAATTTAGAATTTGAGTCCCCAAGGCGCAACCAAGTATCCCTTGATTTTTGTCTAAGAGAGGCCTCCTCATTAGCATAGAGCCGTAGAAGTTCAGCCCTGCATTCTGCCTCTTCGGTGAAGGCCCTGTCATTCATATTTGTAGATAGAGTGATAGCCTGTAACTCATGAAGCTTAGATTGTAGTAAGGAAATTTGACTTTTCTGTGCCTTCACCAAGTCTCTAGACCATATTTGTAGTGCCTTTCTGGTTCTTTTCAGCTTCTGGATAAGGATAAACATTCTCGTTGTTCTGTGGCCGAATCGACTACTAACAGGTGGGTTCCAAGCTGACTCAATACAATCAAGAAAACCAGTCTCCTGAGGCCAATAATTAAAGAAATGAAAAGTCCGAGGCCGCCAGGGTAACTTGCACACCCTAAGTATGACAAAGGTGTGATCAGATACATCAGGACTATGAAAGGTAGCCTCTGAATCTGGAAATGTATGAACTCAATTCTGATTGCATAGAACCCTGTCCAGTTTTTCACAAACTCTATTGTGGCCTATGGAAGAATTTGACCATGTAAAAAAGCTGCCTTGACTTTTCATATCAAATAGGCTCAAGTTATCGAGTTGGTCAGTAATAGCCTCAATGTAGGAACTATTAATATCACTACCCCCATATTTTTCAGATGGCGAGAAGACCATATTAAAATCCCCGAAAACAGTCCAAGGCCCCTCAACATGATTTGCAAAGTCATTCAAAGCAGTCCAAATATGAGCTCTATCATCATTAGAATAAAGGCCATAAACCACTGAAAAAGAAAATGTTGTACCTTGCTGAATAAATTTGATACTGCCAGAAACCACCTGATCTGTAGAAGCAACGATAGCAATATCCACAATAGCAGGATTCCAAAGACACCATATCCTACCATGATGATTAGGACAGACATTTACATGATAATTCCAGCCTTCCACAATATTCGTAAAAACGCGATCTGAATTTTCCAATTTAACTCTAGTCTCCAAAAGAAAAAAACAATGAAGTTTGTGATAGGAGATCTTACTTCTGATAGCCCTTTGCTTAGCACAGCTATTCAGGCCCCGAATGTTCCAAAAAGCTACTTGCATTTGTGGGACTGGGTGATCTTTTTCTTGCCCGGTTTCCTAGAACTCTCTGCACCTCCTTTGGCCTTTTTGATCTTGTCATGGACATTTCCAACCTCAATAGGATCATAATCATCATCCTTATGCATATCATCATTATCTGACGAGTCTGCAAGAACATTGAACCTGTTGGATGAAATTGTAAAGCTTTCAGACTGTGGCCTATCTGGTTCAATAACACTTGTGTTGCCTTTCTTTCGATTATTTCCATCTGAGATAATATATTATTCATTATTAACATGCACAGGCAGTTCTCTAGGATAAGTGCAATCCAAATTTACCTCAATACAAGCACGCATATAACCCAAACGCTGTTTCGTGGATGACATGTGATCAAGATGGACAGGGTTGCCAATAACACTGCAAAATTTGTTAATAAAGAAAGGAGTCCACATAAATAATGGAACATTAAAAAACTTTACCCAAATAGGAATGGTTGCCATTTCGGCTTTTTCCAACTTCAAAGCTCTATTCCATCTCCGAAGTGCAAGAAAACGATTCTGAATAAACCATGGGCCACCCTCAAGAATAGAATCTGCATCGTCCCTCTGAGAGAATCGAAAAATAAAGAACCCAGACTCCATAGTAAGCACCTCGACGTTGCCACTAATTTTCCACATTTTTGTCACCCAATTTTTCACGACTCTGTAAGGAAGGCGTGGCCCAATAAAGTGTCCAACTAAGGAAGATTGCCAATACTTTTCCCCTGCTAAAATCTCTTCTTGAGGAGCCTCAATAATAATATTACCATCCACAAGAGTCGGTTCCTCAAAACTAAGCTTAGTTTCAAGGGTAGGCGCATCTGAGGAAAATAGCGAACTCCAAGAAGAAGTAATTCCGTGTCCAACCATAGGTGTCGGTGAAGACCTAGATGGACAATTCAAAGGAAGCATATTATGATTAGGAACTGAAGGGAGCATACCTTTGATGGAAGAACGAGAGGCCTCATCAATATCTAATTCATTTATTGTCTTCATGAGAATTGCCATAGCTTCAGCATTTGAGGCCTTAGCACAATCGAGGACATCAGCATTGACATGAGAAGTTGGTGCTACACACTGTGAGGAAGTTGCAATTTCAACACGTCTGGGCATAGCACGAACATCACTAGATGGAATTCCAGAATCCACATACTTAGAAGGCTGCATGGTTGTCAAATCAGAGTTCCTCTTGAGGATGGAGCGAAGAAGGCCCGAGGAAGAAGAAGACGACGAAGCACCAGGATAGGATGATGGATGGCTCCCCAAAATCACATGGTTGGCCATAGCTCGAGGACCGCCACACCCAAGGAACAATGGGAGCACAATTCACATCCCCAGAGAACGAATTTGTGGGAGAGGCAGCCGAGAAGATAGTTACACCCAAGGAAGGAAGTCCGATGGCACAAGGAAGCAACAACACACAGGGATCAGAAGCAGTACCAAGGACCTCCAAAATAACGAGCAGTCTTCTACCGACGGCAGCAAACCAAACGGAAGATACCCAGACTACCCGTAGAGAGGAGGAGAGCGACGGCGGAGGGAGAGAAAACCACGGGCAAGACTGGATGCCACCGCAGCTAAACCTCCGAGAGCAGGCGGAAGAAAGAACGCATGATAGAAAAAACAACAAACCCTAGCCGCCGCCTCAAACACAAACCTGCCACCGCCGCCACCCGAGCACCACCGGCCGCACCAGAGAAGAGATAAAGGAGGACGCAACCACAGAAGCCAAGAATACCCTGGAGGAGGCGCCGATCGCCACCAACAAACCACGGAGCAGATGAAACACTTGCAGCCCAAGACCGGAGATGCACCGCCAGAAGGCCGGAGAAGAAGACACACCGAGGATGGTAGAGAGCACCGCCCGAGACGAGGACCCCCAGCCGGAAGGAATGAGCGGCGGAGAGGAGCTGCTCGATCAATCGGGAAATGGGAGGGCAAAAGATATCCCAAACGCCCAAACCCGTTCCCGATCGAGCAAACGGATTCCTAGACGCCCAAAGTGATGCCCAAAATACCCAATATTCTTCCACTGGGAGTAAAACTGGTTCCCAAATCGGACAGCCACCTGCCCAACCGGGTTAAACCAGCTACCAGACGAGACACAGCCGAACCCTAGCCGCCCAAACACCCAACTCCTTCCCAACCTGCCCCTCCGCACACCCAAATCACCCAAACATCGTTTTTAAAAGGTGCAACACGAGAACTTCCCAGGGGGTCATCCATCCTAGTACTACTCTCGCCCAAGCACGCTTAACTTCGGAGTTCTGATGGGATCCGGTGCTTAAGTGCTGGTATGATCGCACCCAAAAAATTTGGACCATTTCTCGATTTGTGCGTGGGTTCGAACCCTAATATTGTCATATATTGTGATTTTCTATCTTTGTTTTTGACGTTGGAATAGCCAACCGTGGGTAGCACAGTTGATGGTAATATATTATATATTGCCTAAAGATTTAAAATTCGATCCCTAGCTAATCGAGTTATTTTTGACAGGCTAATGCAAAGAAATGCAAGATTTTTCGAATAGAATCTTGAATGAATCTGACTGATTGAACTTCGGGGTATCGGCTCGAGACGCCCAGCAATCTGAGTCCCGAGCGACTCCAGAACATTCACTATGATGGGAGAAGTTCTTAATCGAGTTATTTTTTACAGACTAATGCAAAGAATTGCAATATTTTTCGAATAGAATCTTGAACGAATCCGACTGATTGAACTTCGGGGTATCGGCTCGAATCGCTCAGCAATCTGAGTCCCGAGCTACTCCAGAACATTCACTGTGATGGGAGAAGTTCTTAATCGAGTTATTTTTGACCGACTAATGCAAAGAATTACACGCTTTTTCGAACATAATGCTGAACGAAGCCTACTGATTGAACTTTCGGGTATCGACTCAAAACGACCAGAAATATGAGTCCCGGGCGACTCCAGATCATTCACTATGATGGGAGAATTTGTTAATCGAGTTATTTTTGACACACTAATGCAAAGAAATGCAAGATTTTTCTAATAGAATCTTGAACGAAGCCGACTGATTGAACTTCGGGGTATCGTCTCGAAACGCCCAGCAATCTGAGTCCCGAGCGACTCCTGAACATTCACTGTGATGGGAGAAATTGTTAATCGAGTTATTTTTGACAGACTAATGCAAAGAATTGCACGATTTTTTGATTAGAATCTTGAACGAAGCCGATTGATTGAACTTCGGGGTATCGGCTCGAGACGCCCAGCAATCTGACTCCCGAGCGACTCCAGAACATTCACTGTGATGAGAGAAGTTCTTAATCGAGTTATTTTTTACAGGCTAATGCAAAGAATTACACGGTTTTTCGAACAGAATGCTTAACGAAGCCGACTGATTGAACTACGAGGTATCGACTCGAAACGCCTAGCAATCTCAGTCCCGAGCGACTCCAGAACATTCACTGTGATGGGATAAGTTGTTAATCGAGTTATTTTTACAGACTGATGCAAAGAATTGCAAGATTTTTCGAATAGAATCTTGAACGAAGCCGACTGATTGAACTGCGGGGTATCGACTCGAAACACCCAGCAATCTGAGTCCCGAGCGACTCCAGAACATTCATTGTGAGGGATAAGTTCTTAATTGAGTTATTTTTGATAGACTAATGCAATGAATTGCAAGATTTTTCGAATAGAATCTTGAACGAAGCCGACTGATTAAACTTCGGGGTATCGGCTCGAAACGCCCAGCAATCTGAGTCTCGACCGACTCCAGAACATTCACTGTGATGGGATAAGTTGTTAATCGAGTTATTTTAGAAAGACTAATGGAAAGAATTACACGATTTTTCGAACAGAATGCTGAACGAAGCCGACTGATTGAACTACGGGGTATCGAGTCGAAACGCCCAGCAATCTCAGTCCCGAGCGACTCCAGAACATTCACTGAGATGGGAGAAGTTGTTAATCGAGTTATTTTTGATAGACTAATGCAATGAATTGCAAGATTTTTTGAATAGAATCTTGAACGAAGCCGACTGATTGAAGTTCGGGGTATCGGCTCGAAACGCCTAGCAATCTGAGTCCCGACCGACTACAGAACATTCACTGTGATGGGAGAAGTTGTTAATCGAGTTATTTTTGATAGACTAATGCAATGAATTGCAAGATTGTTTGAATAGAATCTTAAGCGAAGCGGACTGATTGAACTTCGGGGTATCGGCTCGAAACGCCCAGCAATATGAGTCCCGAGCGACTCCAGAACATTCACTGAGATGGGAGAAGTTGTTAATTGAGTTATCTTTTATAGACTAAATGCAAAGAATTGCAAGATTTTTCAATAGAATCTTGAACGAAGACGACTGATTGAACTACGGGGTATAGACTCGAAACGCCCATCAATCTGAGTCCCGAGCGACTCCAGAACATTCACTGTGATGGGAGAAGTTGTTAATCGAGTTATTTTTGACAGACTAATGCAAAGAATTACACAGTTTTTCGAACAGAATGCTGAACGAAGCCAACTGATTGAACTTCGGGGTATCGGATGGAAACGCCAAGCAATCTGAGTCCCGAGCGACTCCAGAACATTCACTGTGATGGGAGAAGTTGTTAATCGAGTTATTTTTGACAGACTAATGCAAAGAATTACACGGTTTTTCGAACAGGATGCTGAACGAAGCCGACTGATTGAACTACGGGGTATCGACTCGAAACGCCCGGCAATCTCAGTCCCGAGCGACTCCAGAACATTCACTGTGATGGGAGAAGTTGTTTATCGAGTTATTTTTGACAGACTAATGCAAAGAATTGCAAGATTTTTCGTATAAAATCTTGAACGAAGCCGACTGATTGAACTTTGGGGTATCGGCTCGAAACGCCCAGCAATCTGAGTCCCGACCGACTCTAGAACATTCACTGTGATGGGATAAGTTGTTAATCGAGTTATTTTTGATAGACTGATGCAAAGAATTGCAAGATTTTTTGAATAGAATCTTGAAGGAAGCCGACTGATTGAACTGTGGGGTATCGACTCGAAACGCCCACCAATCTCAGTCCCGAGCGACTCCAGAACATTCACTGTGATGGGAGAAGTTGTTTATCGAGTTATTTTTGACAGACTAATGCAAAGAATTGCACGGTTTTTCGAACAGAATGCTGAACGAAGCCTATTGATTGAACTTTCGGGTATCTACTCGAAACGACCAGCAATCTGAGTCCCGGGCGACTCCAGAACATTCACTGTGATGGGAGAAGATGTTAATCGAGTTATTTTTGACAGACTAATGCAAAGAATTACATGGTTTTTCGAACAGAATCTTGAACGAAGCCGACTGATTGAACTTTAGGGTATCGGCTCGAAATGCCCAGAAATCTGAATCCCGACCGACTCCAGAACATTCACTGTGATGGGAGAAGTTGTTAATCGAGTTATTTTTGAAAGACTAATGCTATGAATTGCAAGATTTTTCGAATAGAATTTTGAACGAAGCCGACTGATTGAACTTCGGGGTATCGGCTCGAAACGCCCAGCAATCTGAGTCCCGACCGACTCCAGAACATTCACTGTGATGGGATAAGTTGTTAATCGAGTTATTTTTGACAGACTAATGCAAAGAATTGCAAGATTTTTTGAATAGAATTTTGAACGAAGCCGACTGATTGAACTTCGGGGTATCGGCTCGAAACGCCCAGCAATCAGAGTCCCGAGCGACTCCAGAACATTCACTGAGATGGCAGAAGTTGTTAATCGAGTTATTTTTGATGGACTAATGCAATGAATTGCAGGATTTTTCGAATAGAATCTTGAACGAAGCCGACTGATTGAACTTCAGGGTATCAGCTCGAAACGCCCAGCAATATGAGTCCCGTCCGACTCCAGAACATTCACTGTGATGGGAGAAGTTGTTAATCGACTTATTGTTGACAGACTAATGGAAAGAATTACACGGTTTTTCGAACAGAATGCTGAACGAAGCCGACTGATTGAACTACGGGGTATCGAGTCGAAACGCCCAGCAATCTCAGTCCCGAGCGACTCCAGAACATTCACTGTGATGGGATAAGTTGTTAGTCGAGTTATTTTTGACAGACTGATGCAAAGAATTGCATGATTTTTCGAATAGAATTTGAACGAAGCCGACTGATTGAACTGCGGGGTATCGACTCGAAATGCCCAGCAATTTGAGTCCCGAGCGACTCCAGAACATTCACTCAGATGGGAGAAGTTGTTAATCGAGTTATTTTTGATAGACTAATGCAATGAATTGCAGGATTTTTCGAATAGAATCTTGAACGAAGCCGACTGATTGAACTTCAGGGTATCAGCTCGAAACGCCCAGCAATGTGAGTCCCGTCCGACTCCAGAACATTCACTGTGATGGGAGAAGTTGTTAATCGAGTTATTTTTTACAGACTAATGCAAAGAATTGTAAGATTTTTTGGATAAAATCTTGAACGAAGCCGACTGATTGAACTTTGGGGTATCGGCTCGAAACGCCCAGCAATCTGAGTCTCGACGGACTCCAGAACATTCACTGTGATGGGATAAGTTGTTAATCGAGTTATTTTTTACAGACTAATGCAATGAATTGCAAGATTTTTTGAATAGAATCTTGAACGAAGCCAAGTGATTGAATTTCGGGGTATCGGCTCGAAACGCCCAGCAATCTGAGTCCCGACCGACTCCAGAACATTCACTGTGATGGGAGAAGTTGTTAATCAAGTTATTTTTGATAGACTAATGCAATGAATTGCAAGATTTTTTGAATAGAATCTGGAACGAAGCCGACTGATTGAACTTCAGGGTATCGGCTCGAAATGCCCAGAAATCTGAATCCCGACCGACTCCAGAACATTCACTGTGATGGGAGAAGTTGTTAATTGAGTTATTTTTGACAGACTAATGCAAAGAATTACACAGTTTTTCGAACAGAATGCTTAACGAAGCCGACTGATTGAACTACGAGGTATCGACTCGAAACGCCCAGCAATCTCAGTCCCGAGCGACTCCAGAACATTCACTGTGATGGGATAAGTTGTTAATCGAGTTATTTTTACAGACTGATGCAAAGAATTGCAAGATTTTTCGAATAGAATCTTGAACGAAGCCGACTGATTGAACTTCAGGGTATCAGCTCGAAACGCCCAGCAATATGAGTCCCGTCCGACTCCAGAACATTCACTGTGATGGGAGAAGTTGTTAATCGACTTATTGTTGACAGACTAATGGAAAGAATTACACGGTTTTTCGAACAGAATGCTGAACGAAACCGACTGATTGAACTACGGGGTATCGAGTCGAAATGCCCAGCAATCTCAGTCCCGAGCGACTCCAGAACATTCACTGAGATGGGAGAAGTTGTTAATTGAGTTATTTTTGATAGACTAATGCAATGAATTGCAAGATTTTTTGAAAAGAATCTTGAACGAAGCCGTCTGATTGAACTACAGGGTATCGAGTCAAAACGCCCAGCAATCTCATTCCCGAGCGACTCCAGAACATTCATTGTGATGTGAGAAGTTGTTTATCGAGTTATTTTTGGCAGACTAATGCAAAGAATTGCACGGTTTTTCGAACAGAATGCTGAACGAAGCCTATTGATTGAACTTTCGGGTATCTACTCGAAACGACCAGCAATCTGAGTCCCGGGCGACTCCAGAACATTCACTGTGATGGGAGAAGATGTTAATCGAGTTATTTTTGACAGAACAATGCCAAGAATTACACGGTTTTTCGAACAGAATCTTGAACGAAGCCGACTGATTGATCTTCAGGGTATCGGCTCGAAATGCCCAGAAATCTGAATCCCGACCGACTCCAGAACATTCACTGTGATGGGAGAAGTTGTTAATCGAGTTATTTTTGATAGACTAATGCAATGAATTGCAAGATTTTTCGAATAGAATTTTGAACAAAGCCGACTGATTGAACTTCGGGGTATCGGCTCGAAACGCCCAGCAATCTGAGTCCCGACTGACTCCAGAACATTCACTGTGATGGGATAAGTTGTTAATCGAGTTATTTTTGACAGACTAATGCAAAGAATTGCAAGATTTTTTGAATATAATTTTGAACGAAGCCGACTGATTGAACTTCGGGGTATCGGCTCGAAACGCCCAGCAATATGAGTCCCGAGCGACTCCAGAACATTCACTGAGATGGCAGAAGTTGTTAATCGAGTTATTTTTGTTAGACTAATGCAATGAATTGCAGGATTTTTCGAATAGAATCTTGAACGAAGCCGACTGATTGAACTTCAGGGTATCAGCTCGAAACGCCCAGCAATATGAGTCCCGTCCGACTCCAGAACATTCACTGTGATGGGAGAAGTTGTTAATCGACTTATTGTTGACAGACTAATGGAAAGAATTACACGGTTTTTCGAACAGAATGCTGAACGAAACCGACTGATTGAACTACGGGGTATCGAGTCGAAACGCCCAGCAATCTCAGTCCCGAGCGACTCCAGAACATTCACTGAGATGGGAGAAGTTGTTAATCGAGTTATTTTTGATAGACTAATGCAATGAATTGCAAGATTTTTTGAATAGAATCTTGAACGAAGCCGTCTGATTGAACTCTAGGGTATCGAGTCAAAACGCCCAGCAATCTCAGTCCCGAGCGACTCCAGAACATTCACTGTGATGTGAGAAGTTGTTTATCGAGTTATTTTTGGCAGACTAATGCAAAGAATTACACGGTTTTTCGAACAGAATGCTGAACGAAGCCTATTGATTGAACTTTCGGGTATCGACTCGAATCGACCAGCAATCTGAGTCCCGGGCGACTCCAGAACATTCACTGTGATGGGAGAAGATGTTAATCGAGCTATTTTTGACAGTCTAATGCAAAGAATTACATGGTTTTTCGAACAGAGCTTGAACGAAGCCTTTTTTTTTTTTGCAACAAGGCAAAGGAAATATATTAATTCTCAAAAAAGATACAATAGAGTTCATACACGACTACCATTAATAGGAATGGTAGAGATCTCTCATCCCCCCAAGAGAAAAGACCACTCCCCTCACCTTCGGCATTGCCATCAGCAAAGTAGTAGCCAAAACCTTGGGGGAAGAGGAACAAGGAAGAAACCCACAGCCCGGGTCAAGCACAATATAGAATATGCAAGAAAAGCATCACACGGATTACCCACAACTCGGGCCAAGAAATAAAGCTCACATGAAAATCAATGTATCACATGGAATACCCACAACTCGGGCCAAGTAATAAAGCTCATGAGATCAACATATAGCGTGACATTAATCTTGGTGGACATAAGTGAGGTAACTCTGAATGCTCCACCTTTCTGCAATGGCTCTATTTTTTGGTGTATCTTTGATTGTTTTGGTAGCATAATTCTGAAGGACCTTGCCTTTAACTTCTGCAATAATATTACTAAGAACGCTCGTGGATGTAGAGGATACATGAGAGAAAATACGATCATTTCGCTCACGCCAAATGAAGTAAACTGAAGTAGTGAGAGTAATGCGTCTGATATAGCCAACTAGTGTGTCCCCACGCATGACGTCTTCCCACCATGTAAGCTGGTCCTCCCAGTGATGCAAGGGGTTAGCCAAGAGACAACGATCTAGAATCTCGCACCAGATGATAGTTGAAAAGGGGCAGTGGAAGAATAAGTGCTCAATGGATTCATCCACACCGCAAAAAGAACAACTGGTAGAGTGAGTAATTCCCCAATGTGAGAGGCGATCAAGAGTTGGTAGTCTTCGTAAGAGAACAAGCCATTATATAAAAGAATACCTCGGGACCCTTCCTTTGAACCAAACGAGATGATGCCAAGAAGTTATAGGTTTAGCGAGTGAAATGCCAATACAAGCTGAAGCAATACTATAACGACCATCTGCAGACGGCTTCCAAAGCACCCGATCTCCATTCGAACTAGTGTTCACAGTACCAATGGAATCCCAAGCATTGTGCAAGACAAGTTCATGGCCAAGGTTCCCCAGATGCCAAGTATTGTGCTGCCAAATAGAAGAAACCCTAGCGGTCCTACTCGAGTAGAGGCGGGCCGGAATGTGATTATTCATCCTGTCAATAAGAAGCCTATTGATTGAACTTTCGGGTATCGAATCAAAACGACCAGAAATCTGAGTCTCGGGCGACTCCATAACATTCACTATGATGGGAGAAGTTGTTAATCGAGTTATTTTTGATAGACTAATGCAATGAATTGCAAGATTTTTTGAATAGAATCTTGAACGAAGCCGACTGATTGAACTGCGGGGTATCGACTCGAAACGCCCAGCAATCTGAGTCCCGAGCGACTCCAGAACATTCACTGAGATGGGAGAAGTTGCTAATCGAGTTATTTTTGATAGACTAATGCAATGAATTGCAAGATTTTTCGAATAGAATCTTGAACGAAGCCGACTGATTGAACTTCGGGGTATCGGCTCGAAACGCCCAGCAATCTGAGTCCCGAGCGACTCCAGAACATTCACTGAGATGGGAGAAGTTGTTAATCGAGTTATTTTTGATAGACTAATGCAATGAATTGCAAGATTTTTTGAATAGAATCTTGAACGAAGCCGACTGATTGAACTGCGGGGTATCGACTCGAAACGCCCAGCAATCTGAGTCCCGAGCGACTCCAGAACATTCACTGAGATGGGAGAAGTTGTTAATCGAGTTATTTTTGATAGACTAATGCAATGAATTGCAAGATTTTTCGAATAGAATCTTGAACGAAGCCGACTGATTGAACTTCGGGGTATCGGCTCGAAACGCCCAGCAATCTGAGTCTCGACCGACTCCAGAACATTCACTGTGATGGGATAAGTTGTTAATCGAGTTATTTTAGACAGACTAATGGAAAGAATTTTTTTTTGCAACAAGGCAAGTGAATTTGTATTAATAATAAAAGGGATGTGTACATGAAAACTGCAATAGCCAATCACCCTAGGACAAAAGGGTCGCGCACCTCACCTTCGGCATTGCCATCAGCAAGGTCGAGACCCAAAACCTAGTAGTGATGGTCCCGCTACCTTAGGAATGTAGCAAACTCAATAACAAACAACCCCACAGCCCGGGGAAAGGCACACTACTCAAATATTCTCAAAGAAATGAGCAAGAAGCAATAAATCCCATAGCCCGGGAAAGGCACACGACTCATGATGACCTAACCTCATAAGAATAAAAAATATGCAATAAGCAATAGGTCCCACAGCCGGAGGGGAAGGCAATATCCAAAGCAAATAAATAATCGCGGATTCTCATGTGATCATCGCGAGTCAGTCAGACTAATGGAAAGAATTACATGGTTTTTCGAACAGAATGCTGAACGAAGCCGACTGATTGAACTACGGGGTATCGAGTCGAAACGCCCAGCAATCTCAGTCCCGAGCGACTCCAGAACATTCACTGTGATGGGAGAAGTTGTTTATCGAGTTATTTTTGACAGACTAATGTAAAGAATTACAAGGTTTTTCGAACAGAATGCTGAACGAAGCCTATTGATTGAACTTTCGGGTATCGACTCGAAACGACCAGAAATCTGAGTCCCAGGCGACTCCAGAACATTCACTATGATGGGAGAAGTTGTTAATCGAGTTATTTTTGATAGACTAATGCAATGAATTGCAAGATTTTTTGAATAGAATCTTGAACGAAGCCGACTGATTGACTTCAGGGTATCGGCTCGAAACGCCCAGCAATCTGAGTCCCGACCGACTCCAGAACATTCATTGTGATGGGATAAGTTGTTAATCGAGTTATTTTTGACAGACTGATGCAAAGAATTGCAAGATTTTTCGAATAGAATCATGAATGAAGCCGACTGATTGAACTTCGGGGTGTCGGCTCGAAACGCCCAGCAATCTGAGTCCCGAGCGACTCCAGAACATTCACTGTGATGGGAGAGGTTGTTAATCGAGTTATTTTTGATAGACTAATGGAAAGAATTACTCGGTTTTTCGAACAGAATGCTGAACGAAGCCGACTGATTGAACTACGGGTATCGAGTCGAAACGCCCAGCAATCTCAGTCCCGAGCGACTCCAGAACATTCACTGTGATGGGATAAGTTGTTAATCGAGTTATTTTTGATAGTCTAATGGAAAGAATTACACGGTTTTTCGAACAGAATGCTGAACGAAGCCTATTGATTGAACTTTCGAGTATCGACTCGAAACGACCAGCAAACTGAGTCCCGGGCCACTCCAGAACATTCACTGTGATGGGATAAGTTGTTAATCGAGTTATTTTAGACAGACTAATGGAAAGAATTACACGGTTTTTCGAACAGAATGCTGAACGAAGCCGACTGATTGAACTGCGGGATATCGACTCGAAACGCCCAGCAATCTGAGTCCCGAGCCACTCCAGAACATTCACTGAGATGGGAGAAGTTGTTAATCGAGTTATTTTTGATAGACTAATGCAATGAATTGCAAGATTTTTCGAATAGAATCTTGAACGAAGCCGACTGATTGAACTTCGGGGTATCGACTCGAAAAGCCCAGCAATCTGAGTCCCGAGCGACTCCAGAACATTCACTGAGATGGGAGAAGTTGTTAATCGAGTTATTTTTGATAGACTAATGCAATGAATTGCAAGATTTTTTGAATAGAATCTTGAACGAAGCCGACTGATTGAACTGCGGGATATCGACTCGAAACGCCCAGCAATCCGAGTCCCGAGCGACTCCAGAACATTCACTGAGATGGGAGAAGTTGTTAATCGAGTTATTTTTGATAGACTAATGCAAAGAATTGCAAGATTTTTCGAATAGAATCATGAACGAAGCCGACTGATTGAACTTCGGGGTGTCGGCTCGAAACGCCCAGCAATCTGAGTCCCGAGCGACTCCAGAACATTCACTGAGATGGGAGAAGTTGTTAATCGAGTTATTTTTGATAGACTAATGCAATGAATAGCAAGATTTTTCGAATAGAATCTTGAACGAAGCCGACTGATTGAACTTCGGGGTATCGGCTCGAAACGCCCAGCAATCTGAGTCCCGAGCGACTCCAGAACATTCACTGAGATGGGAGAAGTTGTTAATCGAGTTATTTTTGATAGACTATTGCAATGAATTGCAAGATTTTTTGAATAGAATCTTGAACGAAGCCGACTGATTGAACTGCGGGGTATCGACTCGAAACGCCCAGCAATCTGAGTCCCGAGCGGCTCCAGAAAATTCACTGAGATGGGAGAAGTTGTTAATCGAGTTATTTTTTATAGACTAATGCAATGAATTGCAAGATTTTTCGAATAGAACCTTGAACGAAGCCGACTGATTGAACTTCGGGGTATCGGCTCGAAACGCCCAGCAATTTGAGTCTCGACCGACTCCAGAACATTCACTGTGATGGGATAAGTTGTTAATCGAGTTATTTTATACAGACTAATGGAAAGAATTACACGGTTTTTCGAACAGAATGCTGAACGAAGCCGACTGATTGAACTACGGGGTATCGAGTCGAAACGCCCAGCAATCTCAGTCCCGAGCGACTCCAGAACATTCACTATGATGGGAGAAGTTGTTTATCGAGATATTTTTGACAGACTAATGTAAAGAATTACACGGTTTTTCGAACAGAATGCTGAACGAAGCCTATTGATTGAACTTTCGAGTATCGACTCGAAACGACCAGAAATCTGAGTCCCGGGCGACTCCAGAACATTCACTATGATGGGAGAAGTTGTTAATCGAGTTATTTTTGATAGACTAATGCAATGAATTGCAAGATTTTTTGAATAGAATGCTGAACGAAGCCGACTGATTGACTTCAGGGTATCGGTTCGAAACGCCCAGCAATCTGAGTCCCGACCGACTCCAGAACATTCATTGTGATGGGATAAGTTGTTAATCGAGTTATTTTTTACAGACTGATGAAAAGAATTGCAAGATTTTTCGAATAGAATCATGAACGAAGCCGACTGATTGAACTTCGGGGTGTCGGCTCGAAACGCCTAGCAATCTGAGTCCCGAGCGACTCCAGAACATTCACTGTGATGGGAGAAGTTGTTAATCGAGTTATTTTTGATAGACTAATGGAAAGAATTACACGGTTTTTTGAACAGAATCTTGAACGAAGCCGACTGATTGAACTTCAGGGTATCGGCTCGAAACGCCCAGAAATCTGAATCCCAACCAACTCCAGAACATTCACTGTGATGGGAGAAGTTGTTAATCGAGTTATTTTTGATAGACTAATTCAATGAATTGCAAGATTTTTTGAATAGAATCTTGAACGAAGCCGACTGATTGAACTTCAGGGTATCGGCTCGAAACGCCCAGCAATCTGAGTCCCGAGCGACTCCAGAACATTCACTGAGATGGCAGAAGTTGTTAATCGAGTTATTTTTCATAGACTAATGCAATGAATTGCAGGATTTTTCGAATAGAATCTTGAACGAATCCGACTGATTGAACTTCAGGGTATCAGCTCGAAACGCCCAGCAATATGAGTCCCGTCCGACTCCAGAACATTCACTGTGATGGGAGAAGTTGTTAATCGAGTTATTTTTGACAGACTAATGGAAAGAATTACACGGTTTTTCGAACAGAATGCTGAACGAAGCCGACTGATTGAACTACAAGGTATCGAGTCGAAACGCCCAGCAATCTCATTCCCGAGCGACTCCAGAACATTCACTGTGATGGGAGAAGTTGTTTATCGAGTTATTTTTGACAGACTAATGCAATGAATTGCAAGAATTTTCGAATAGAATCTTGAACGAAGCGGACTGATTGAACTTCGGGGTATCGGCTCGAAACGCCCAGCAATCTGAGTCCCGAGCGACTCCAGAACATTCACTGAGATGGCAGAAGTTGTTAATCGAGTTATTTTTGATAGACTAATGCAATGAATTGCAAGATTTTTTGAATAGAATCTTGAATGAAGCCGACTGATTGAACTTCAGGGTATCAGCTCGAAACGCCCAGCAATATGAGTCCCGTCCGACTCCAGAACATTCACTGTGATGGGAGAAGTTGTTAATCGAGTTATTTTTTACAGACTAATGGAAAGAATTACACGGTTTTTCGAATAGAATGCTGAACGAAGCCGACTGATTGAACTACAGGGTATCGAGTCGAAACGCCCAGCAATCTCATTCCCGATCGACTCCAGAACATTCACTGTGATGGGAGAAGTTGTTTATCGAGTTATTTTTGACAGACTAATGCAAAGAATTACACGGTTTTTCGAACAGAATGCTGAACGAAGCCTATTGATTGAACTTTCGAGTATCGACTCGAAACGACCAGAAATCTGAGTCCCGGGCGACTCCAGAACATTCACTATGATGGGAGAAGTTGTTAATCGAGTTATTTTTGATAGACTAATGCAATGAATTGCAAGATTTTTTGAATAGAATCTTGAACGAAGTCGACTGATTGAACTTCACGGTATCGGCTCGAAACGCCCAGCAATCTGAGTCCCGACCGACTCCAGAACATTCAATGTGATGGGAGAAGTTGTTAATTGAGTTATTTTTAACAGACTAATGCAAAGAATTACATGGTTTTTTGAATAGAATGCTGAAGGAAGCCGACTGATTGAACTACGAGGTATCGACTCGAAACGCCCAGCAATCTCAGTGCCGAGCGACTCCAGAACATTCACTGTGATGGGATAAGTTGTTAATCGAGTTATTTTTGATAGACTAATGCAATGAATTGCAAGAATTTTCGAATAGAATCTTGAACGAAGCGGACTGATTGAACTTCGGGGTATCGGCTCGAAACGCCCAGCAATCTGAGTCCCGAGCGACTCCAGAACATTCACTGAGATGGCAGAAGTTGTTAATCGAGTTATTTTTGATAGACTAATGCAATGAATTGCAAGATTTTTTGAAAAGAATCTTGAACGAAGCCGACTGATTGAACTACGGGTATCGAGTCGAAACTCCCAGCAATCTCAGTCCCGAGCGACTCCAGAACATTCACTGTGATGGGAGAAGTTGTTTATCGAGTTATTTTTGACAGACTAATGCAAAGAATTGCACGGTTTTTCGAACAGAATGCTGAACGAAGCCTATTGATTGAACTTTCGGGTATCGATTCGAAACGACCAGCAAACTGAGTCCCGGGCCACTCCAGAACATTCACTGTGATGGGAGAAGATGTTAATCGAGTTATTTTTGACAGACTAATGCAAAGAATTACACGGTTTTTCAAACAGAATCTTGAACGAAGCCGACTGATTGAACTTCAGGGTATCGGCTCGAAACGCCCAGAAATCTGAATCCCGACCAACTCCAGAACATTCACTGTGATGGGAGAAGTTGTTAATCGAGTTATTTTTGATAGACTAATCCAATGAATTGCAAGAATATTCGAATAGAATCTTGAACGAAGCGGACTGATTGAACTTCGGGGTATCGGCTCGAAACGCCCAGCAATCTGAGTCCCGAGCGACTCCAGAACATTCACTGAGATGGCAGAAGTTGTTAATCGAGTTATTTTTGATAGACTAATGCAATGAATTGCAAGATTTTTTGAATAGAATCTTGAACGAAGCCGACTGATTGAATTTCAGGGTATCAGCTCGAAACGCCCAGCAATATGAGTCCCGTCCGACTCCAGAACATTCACTGTGATAGGAGAAGTTGTTAATCGAGTTATTTTTGACAGACTAATGGAAAGAATTACACGGTTTTTGAACAGAATGCTGAACGAAGCCGACTGATTGAACTACAGGGTATCGAGTCGAAACGCCCAGCAATCTCATTCCCGAGCGACTCCAGAACATTCACTGTGATGGGAGAAGTTGTTTATCGAGTTATTTTTGACAGACTAATGCAAAGAATTGCACGGTTTTTTGAACAGAATGCTGAACGAAGCCTATTGATTGAACTTTCGGGTATCGACTCGAAACGACCAGCAAACTGAGTCCCGGGCCACTCCAGAACATTCACTGTGATGGGAGAAGATGTTAATCGAGTTATTTTTGACAGACTAATGCAAGAATTACACGGTTTTTCGAACAGAATCTTGAACGAAGCCGACTGATTGAACTTCAGGGTATCGGCTCGAAACGCCCAGAAATCTGAATCCCGACCAACTCCAGAACATTCACTGTGATGGGAGAAGTTGTTAATCGAGTTATTTTTGATAGACTAATGCAATGAATTGCAAAATTTTTTGAATAGAATTTTGAACGAAGCCGACTGATTGAACTTCAGGGTATCGGCTCGAAACGCCCAGCAATCTGAGTCCCGAGCGACTCCAGAACATTCACTGAGATGGGAGAAGTTGTTAATTGAGTTATTTTTGATAGACTAATGCAATGAATTGCAAGATTTTTTGAATAGAATCTTGAACGAAGCCGACTGATTGAACTTCGGGGTATCGGCTCGAAACGCCCAGCAATCTGAGTCCCGAGCGAACTCCAGAACATTCACTGTGATGGGATAAGTTGTTAATCGAGTTATTTTTGACAGACTAATGCAAAGAATTGCAAGATTTTTTGAATAGAATCTTGAACGAAGCGGACTGATTGAACTTCGGGGTATCGGCTCGAAACGCCCAGCAATCTGAGTCCCAAGCGACTCCAAAGGATATTATCGTCACTATGATAGTCTAAGGTGTGAATGTGGGAGAGCTTTTGCCAGGCCTCAAAAAGGCAAGAGTGGTGATAGCCAGTTATATCCCATCCTGTAGAATGTCTGATCAGTTCTACTTTATCTCCAGCAGATATAGGAGCACTATATGGGTAGTATTCCACAATATGCATAAGAATGCCATCTGGATGCCAGGGTTCATGCCATAACATCGTAGATCTACCATTTCCAATCCTGTGCGTGACATGAGGCTGAGCTAGATGACGTACATTAAATATACTCCTCGTCACCCACGAATCACAGATGGCGTACGGCGAGTCCAAATGGAGTGTGACCTCAAAAAATTACTGTGCATCCATCTCACCCAAAGGGAATCTTTTTTGGAAGCGACGGCCCACACATATCGCATTAAGCATGCTTGATTAAGCTTCCTAATATTTCTCAGTCCAAGTCCACCTTTCTCCTGTGGTTTACATACTGAGAGCCAAGCAATCTTGTGATTACATTTTTGTCCTCTACCAGACCAAAGGAACCGTGCAAGGAGCTGTTCAATACGAATGATTATTCGTTGAGGCTGAGAAAAAGAAGAACACCAATATAAAATTTTCCCCATCAGTACAGATCTGATCAGCTCCAAGCGGCCAGCATAAGAAAGACATTTGCTAGTCCACCCATTAATCTTTGCTTCAATACTGTCAAGCAAGGGCTGGCAGTCCTGGAATGAGGGTCTATTCGACAGGAGGGGGACTCCTAAATAGCGGACTGGTAGTGACCCGAAGGGCATGCCCAATATCTCAGCAATAGACGCCCGCATCTCTAGAGAAACCCCCGATGCGTATAAATGCGACTTGAGATTACTAGTGCGCAAACCAGATACCTGGTGGAAGTGCGCCAAGCAATCCCGAATAGCGACGGCCGATGGAAGGTATGCTCTGGATAATAAAAATAGGTCATCTGCAAACATGAGGTTAGAAAACCAAATTCCCAAAATTCAAAACCAAGTTACCAACTTTCGGAACCAAGTTACCAACTTCTAGAACCAAGTTCTTAACTTCTGAAACCAAGTTCCCAACTTTCGGAATCAAGTTTCCAAACTTTTCAAACCAAGTTCCCAACTTTCAGAACCAAGTTCCCAACTTACAAAGCCAAGTTCCAAACTTTTCGAACCAAATTCCAAATTTCGGTACCAATTTCCCAACATTCGTAACCAAGTTTCCAAACTTTCGGAACTAAGTTCTCAACTTTCGAAGCCAAGTTGCCAACTTTTTCGAACCAATTTCCCAACTTTCTGAACCAAGTTCCCAACTTTCGAATACAAGTTCTGAACTTTCGGAACCATGTGCACAACTTTTCTAACCAAGTTCCCAACTTTCGGAACCAAGTTCCAAACATTTCGAATCAAGTTCCCAACTTTCGACCCAAGTTCCCAGCTTTCGAACCAAGTTCCCAACTTTCGGAACCAAGTTCCCAACTTTTCGAACCAAGTTCCCAACATTTGAAACCAAATTCTAGACTTTCCGTACCAAGTTCTGAACTTTCCGAACCAAGTTCCCAACTTTAAGAACCAAGTTCCAAACTTATAAAACCAAATTCTCAAATTTTCGAACCAAGTTCCCAACATTCGAAACCAGATTTCAAATTTTTCGAACCAAGTTCCCAAGTTTTCGAACCAATTTCCCAACTTTCGGAACTAAGTTCCCAACTTACACATCCAAGTTTCGAACTTTTCGAACCAAGTTCCCAACTTTCAAAACCAATTTCCCAACTTTCATAACCAAGTACCCAACTTTCTGAAGTAATTTCCAACTTCGGAACCAAGTACCCAACTTTCGAAAACAATTTACCAACTTTTAGAACTATATTTGCAACTCTTCGAACCAAGTTTCCAGTTTTTGAAACCAGGTTCCCAACTTTCGGAACCAGGTTCCCAACTTTCGGAATCAAGTTCTCAATTTTCGAAACCAAGTTTCCAAATTTCCGAAGTAAGTTCCCAACTTCCTAAACCAAGTTCTAAACTTCCGAAACCAAATTCCGTTCCCAACTTTCGAAACCTGGTTCCCAACTTTCGGAACCAGGTTCTCAACTTTTTGAACCAAATTCCCAACTTTCGAAACCATGTTCACCACTTTTCGAAAAAGTTTTCAACTTTCGGAACCATGTTTCCTACTTTCGTAACCAAGTTCCAAACTTACAGAAATAAGTTCAAAACTTTTCAAACCAAATTTCCAACTTTTGGAACCAATTTCCCAACTTCTAAACCAAGTTACCAACTTTAGGAACCAAGTTACCAACTTCTAGAACCAAGTTCTTAACTTTTGAAACCAAGTTCCCAACTTTCGGAATCAAGTTTCCAAACTTTTCAAACCAAGTTCCCAACTTTCAGAACCAACTTCCCAACTTACAAAGCCAAGTTCCAAACTTTTCGAACCAAATTCCAAACTTTTGAAACCAATTTCCCAACATTCGTAACCAAGTTTCCCAACTTTCGGAACCAAGTTCTCAACTTTCGAAGGCAAGTTGCCAACTTTTTCGAACCAATTTCCCAACTTTCTGAACCAAGTTCCCAACTTTCGAATACAAGTTCTGAACTTTTGGAACCATGTGGACAACTTTTCTAACCAAGTTCCCAACTTTCGGAACCAAGATCCAAACTTTTCGAATCAAGTTCCCAACTTTCGACCCAAGTTCCCAGCTTTCGAACCAAGTTCCCAACTTTTGGAACCAAGTTCCCAACTTTTCGAACCAAGTTCCCAACATTTGAAACCAAATTCTAAACTTTTCGTACCAAGTTCTGAACTTTCCGAACCAAGTTCCCAACTTTAAGAACCAAGTTCCAAACTTATAAAACCAAATTCTCAAATTTTCGAACCAAGTTCCCAACATTCGGAACCAGGTTTCAAATTTTCCGAACCAAGTTCCCAAGTTTTCGAACCAATTTCCCAACTTTCGGAACCAAGTTCCCAACCTACACAGCCAAGTTCCGAACTTTTCGAACCCAGTTCCCAACTTTCGAAACCAATTCCCCAACTTTCGTAATCAAGTTCCCCAACTTTCGGAACTAAGTTCTCAACTTTCGAAATCAAGTTCCCAACTTTGTGAACCAAGTTCCCAAATTTTGAATCCAAGTTCTCAACTTCGGAACCAAGTTCACAACTTTTTGATCCAGGTTCCCTACTTTTCGAATAAGGTTCCCAACTTTTGGAACCAAGTTCCCAACTTTCTGAAGTAATTTCCAACTTCGGAACCAAGTACCCAACTTTCGGAAACAATTTACCAACTTTTAGAACCATATTTGCAACTCTTCGAACCAAGTTTCCAGTTTTTGAAACCAGGTTCCCAACTTTCGGAACCAGGTTCCCAACTTTCGGAATCAAGTTCTCAATTTTCGAAACCAAGTTTCCAAATTTCCGAAGTAAGTTCCCAACTTCCTGAACCAAGTTCTAAACTTTCGAAACCAAGTTCCGTTCCCAACTTTCGAAACCAGGTTCCGAACTTTCGAAACCTGGTTCCCAACTTTCGACCCAAGTTCCCAGCTTTCGAACCAAGTTCCAACTTTCGGAACCAAGTTCCCAACTTTTCGAACCAAGTTCCCAACATTTGAAACCAAATTCTAGACTTTCCGTACCAAGTTCTGAACTTTCCGAACCAAGTTCCCTACTTTAAGAACCAAGTTCCAAACTTATAAAACCAAATTCTCAAATTTTCGAACCAAGTTCCCAACATTCGGAACCAGGTTTCAAATTTTCCGAACCAAGTTCCCAAGTTTTCGAACCAATTTCCCAACTTTCAGAACCAAGTTCCCAACTTACACAGCCAAATTCCGAACTTTTCGAACCAAGTTCCCAACTTTCGAAACCAATTTCCCAACTTTCGGAACTAAGTTCTCAACTTTCGAAACCAAGTTCCCATCTTTGTGAACCAAGTTCCCAAATTTAGAATCCAAGTTCTCAACTTCGGAACCAAGTTCACAACTTTTCGATCCAGGTTCCCAACTTTTCGAATAAGGTTCACAACTTTCGGAACCAAGTTCCCAACTTTCTGAAGTAATTTCCAACTTCGGAACCAAGTACCTAACTTTCGGAAACAATTTACCAACTTTTAAAACCATATTTGCAACTCTTCGAACCAAGTTTCCAGTTTTTGAAACCAGGTTCCCAACTTTCGGAATCAAGTTCTCAATTTTTGAAACCAAGTTTCCAAATTTCCAAAGTAAGTTCCCAACTTCCTGAACCAAGTTCTAAACTTCCGAAACCAAGTTCCGTTCCCAACTTTCGAAACCTGGTTCCCAACCTTCGGAACCAGGTTCCCAACTTTTTGAACCAAATTCCCAACTTTCGAAACCATGTTCACCACTTTTCGAAAAAGTTTTCAACTTTCGGAACCATGTTTCCAACTTTCGTAACCAAGTTCCAAACTTACGGAAATAAGTTCAAAACTTTTCAAACCAAATTCCCAACTTCAAAACCAAGTTACCAACTTTCGGAACCAAGTTACCAACTTCTAGAACCAAGTTCTTAACTTCTGAAACCAAGTTCCCAACTTTCGGAATCAAGTTTCCAAACTTTTCAAATCAAGTTTCCAAACTTTTCAAACCAAGTTCCCAACTTTCAGAACCAAGTTCCCAACTTACAAAGTCAAGTTCCAAACTTTTCGAACCAAATTCCAAACTTTCGGAACACATATCCCAACATTCGTAACCAATTTTCCCAACTTTCGGAACTAAGTTCTCAACTTTCGAAACCAAGTTTCCAAATTTCCGAAGTAAGTTCCCAACTTCCTGAACCAAGTTCTAAACTTTCGAAACCAAGTTCCGTTCCCAACTTTCGAAACCTGGTTCCCAACTTTCGACCCAAGTTCCCAGCTTTCGAACCAAGTTCCCAACTTTTCGAACCAAGTTCCCAACATTTGAAACCAAATTCTAGACTTTCCGTACCAAGTTCTGAACTTTCCGAACCAAGTTCCCTACTTTAAGAACCAAGTTCCAAACTTATAAAACCAAATTCTCAAATTTTCGAACTAAGTTCCCAACATTCGGAACCAGGTTTCGAATTTTCCGAACCAAGTTCCCATCTTACACAGCCAAATTCCGAACTTTTCGAACCAAGTTCCCAACTTTCGAAACCAATTTCCCAACTTTCGGAACTAAGTTCTCAACTTTCGAAACCAAGTTCCCATCTTTGTGAACCAAGTTCCCAAATTTTGAATCCAAGTTCTCAACTTCGGAACCAAGTTCACAACTTTTCGATCCAGGTTCCCAACTTTTCGAATAAGGTTCACAACTTTCGGAACCAAGTTCCCAACTTTCTGAAGTAATTTCCAACTTCGGAACCAAGTACCTAAGTTTCGGAAACAATTTACCAACTTTTAGAACCATATTTGCAACTCTTCGAACCAAGTTTCCAGTTTTTGAAACCAGGTTCCCAACTTTCGGAACCAGGTTCCCAACTTTCGGAATCAAGTTCTCAATTTTTGAAACCAAGTTTCCAAATTTCCGAAGTAAGTTCCCAACTTCCTGAACCAAGTTCTAAACTTCCGAAACCAAGTTCCGTTCCCAACTTTCGAAACAAGGTTCCGAGCTTTCGAAACCTGGTTCCCAACCTTCGGAACCAGGTTCCCAACTTTTTGAACCAAATTCCCAACTTTCGAAACCTTGTTCACCACTTTTCGAAAAAGTTTTCAACTTTCGGAACCATGTTTCCAACTTTCGTAACCAAGTTCCAAACTTACGGAAATAAGTTCAAAACTTTTCAAACCAAATTCCCAACTTCAAAACCAAGTTACCAACTTTCGGAACCAAGTTACCAACTTCTAGAACCAAGTTCTTAACTTCTGAAACCAAGTTCCCAACTTTCGGAATCAAGTTTCCAAACTTTTCAAATCAAGTTTCCAAACTTTTCAAATCAAGTTTCCAAACTTTTCAAACCAAGTTCCCAACTTTCAGAACCAAGTTCCCAACTTACAAAGCCAAGTTCCAAACTTTTCGAACCAAATTCCAAACTTTCGGAACACATATCCCAACATTCGTAACCAATTTTCCCAACTTTCGGAACTAAGTTCTCAACTTTTGAAACCAAGTTTCCAAATTTCCGAAGTAAGTTCCCAACTTCCTGAACCAAGTTATAAACTTTCGAAACCAAGTTCCGTTCCCAACTTTCGAAACCAGGTTCCGAACTTTCGAAACCAGGTTCCGAACTTTCGAAACCTGGTTCCCAACTTTCGACCCAAGTTCCCAGCTTTCGAACCAAGTTCCCAACTTTCGGAACCAAGTTCCCAACATTTGAAACCAAATTATAGACTTTCCGTACCAAGTTCTGAACTTTCCGAACCAAGTTCCAAACTTATAAAACCAAATTCTCAAATTTTCGAACCAAGTTCCCAACATTCGGAACCAGGTTTCATATTTTCCGAACCAAGTTCCCAAGTTTTCGAACCAATTTCCCAACTTTCAGAACCAAGTTCCCAACTTACACAGCCAAATTCCGAACTTTTCGAACCAAGTTCCCAACTTTTGAAACCAATTTCCCAACTTTCGGAACTAAGTTTTCAACTTTCGAAACAAAGTTCCCATCTTTGTGAACCAAGTTACCAAATTTTGAATCCAAGTTCTCAACTTCGGAACCAAGTTCACAACTTTTCGATCCAGGTTCCCAACTTTTCGAATAAGGTTCACAACTTTCGGATCCAAGTTCCCAACTTTCTGAAGTAATTTCCAACTTTGGAACCAAGTACCTAACTTTCGGAAACAATTTACCAACTCTTAGAACCATATTTGCAACTCTTCGAACCAAGTTTCCAGTTTTTGAAACCAGGTTCCCAACTTTCGGAATCAAGTTCTCAATTTTTGAAACCAAGTTTCCAAATATCCGAAGTAAGTTCCCAACTTCCTGAACCAAGTTCTAAACTTCCGAAACCAAGTTCCGTTCCCAACTTTCAAAACAAGGTTCCGAACTTTCGAAACCTGGTTCCCAACCTTCGGAACCATGTTCACCACTTCTCGAAAAAGTTTTCAACCTTCGGAACTATGTTTCCAACTTTCGTAACCAAGTTCCAAACTTACGGAAATAAGTTCAAAACTTTTCAAACCAAATTCCCAACTTCAAAACCAAGTTACCAACTTTCGGAACCAAGTTACCAACTTCTAGAACCAAGTTCTTAACTTCTGAAACCAAGTTCCCAACTTTCGGAATCAAGTTTCCAAACTTTTCAAATCAAGTTTCCAAACTTTTCAAACCAAGTTCCCAACTTTCAGAACCAAGTTCCCAACTTACAAAGCCAAGTTCCAAACTTTTCGAACCAAATTCCAAACTTTCGGAACACATATCCCAACATTCGTAACCAATTTTCCCAACTTTCGGAACTAAGTTCTCAACTTTCGAAACCAAGTTTCCAAATTTCCGAAGTAAGTTCCCAACTTCCTGAACCAAGTTCTAAACTTTCGAAACCAAGTTCCGTTCCCAACTTTCGATACCAGGTTCCGAACTTTCGAAACCTGGTTCCCAACTTTCGACCCAAGTTCCCAGCTTTCGAACCAAGTTCCCAACTTTCGGAACCAAGTTCTCAACTTTTCGAACCAAGTTCCCAACATTTGAAACCAAATTCTAGACTTTCCGTACCAAGTTCTGAACTTTCCGAACCAAGTTCCCTACTTTAAGAACCAAGTTCCAAACTTATAAAACCAAATTCTCAAATTTTCGAACCAAGTTCCCAACATTCGGAACCAGGTTTCAAATTTTCCGAACCAAGTTCCCAAGTTTTCGAACCAATTTCCCAACTTTCAGAACCAAGTTCCCAACTTACACAGCCAAATTCCGAACTTTTCGAACCAAGTTCCCAACTTTCGAAACAAATTTTCCAACTTTCGGAACTAAGTTCTCAACTTTCGAAACCAAGTTCCCATCTTTGTGAACCAAGTTCCCAAATTTTGAATCCAAGTTCTCAACTTCGGAACCAAGTTCACAACTTTTCGATCCAGGTTCCCAACTTTTCGAATAAGGTTCACAACTTTCGGAACCAAGTTCCCTACTTTCTGAAGTAATTACCAACTTCGGGACCAAGTACCTAACTTTCGGAAACAATTTACCAACTTTTAGAACCATATTTGCAACTCTTCGAACCAAGTTTCCAGTTTTTGAAACCAGGTTCCCAACTTTCGGAACCAGGTTCCCAACTTTCGGAATCAAGTTCTCAATTTTTGAAACCAAGTTTCCAAATTTTCGAAGTAAGTTCCCAACTTCCTGAACCAAGTTCTAAACTTCCGAAACCAAGTTCCGTTCCCAACTTTCGAAACAAGGTTCCGAACTTTCGAAACCTGGTTCCCAACCTTCGGAACCAGGTTCCCAACTTTTTGAACCAAATTCCCAACTTTCGAAACCATGTTCACCACTTTTCGAAAAAGTTACCAACTTCTAGAACCAAGTTCTTAACTTCTGAAACCAAGTTCCCAACTTTCGGAATCAAGTTTCCAAACTTTTCAAACCAAGTTCCCAACTTTCAGAACCAAGTTCCCAACTTACAAAGCCAAGTTCCAAACTTTTCGAACCAAATTCCAAACTTTCGGAACACATATCCCAACATTCGTAACCAATTTTCCCAACTTTCGGAACTAAGTTCTCAACTTTCGAAACCAAGTTTCCAAATTTCCGAAGTAAGTTCCCAACTTCCTGAACCAAGTTCTAAACTTTCTAAACCAAGTTCCGTTCCCAACTTTCGAAACCAGGTTCCGAACTTTCGAAACCTGGTTCCCAACTTTCGACCCAAGTTCTCAGCTTTCGAACCAAGTTCCCAACTTTCGGAACCAAGTTCCCAACTTTTCGAACCAAGTTCCCAACATTTGAAACCAAATTCTAGACTTTCCGTACCAAGTTCTGAACTTTCCGAACCAAGTTCCCTACTTTAAGAACCAAGTTCCAAACTTATAAAACCAAATTCTCAAATTTTCGAACAAAGTTCCCAACATTCGGAACCAGGTTGTAAATTTTCCGAACCAAGTTCCCAAGTTTTCGAACCAATTTCCCAACTTTCAGAACCAAGTTCCCAACTTACACAGCCAAATTCCGAACTTTTCGAACCAAGTTCCCAACTTTCGAAACCAATTTCCCAACTTTCGGAACTAAGTTCTCAACTTTCGAAACCAAGTTCCCATCTTTGTGAACCAAGTTCCCAAATTTTGGATCCAAGTTCTCAACTTCGGAACCAACTTCACAACTTTTCGATCCAGGTTCCCAACTTTTCGAATAAGGTTCACAACTTTCGGAACCAAGTTCCCAACTTTCTGAAGTAATTTCCAACTTCGGAACCTAGTACCTAACTTTCGGAAACAATTTACCAACTTTTAGAACCATATGTGCAACTCTTCGAACCAAGTTTCCAGTTTTTGAAACCAGGTTCCCAACTTTCGGAACCAGGTTCCCAACTTTCGGAATCAAGTTCTCAATTTTTGAAACCAAGTTTCCAAATTTCCGATGTAAGTTCCCAACTTCCTGAACCAAGTTCTAAACTTCCGAAACCAAGTTCCGTTCCCAACTTTCGAAACAAGGTTCCGAGCTTTCGAAACCTGGTTCCCAACCTTCGGAACCAGGTTCCCAACTTTTTGAACCAAATTCCCAACTTTCGAAACCATGTTCACCACTTTTCGAAAAAGTTTTCAACTTTCGGAACCATGTTTCCAACTTTCGTAACCAAGTTCCAAACTTACGGAAATAAGTTCAAAACTTTTCAAACCAAATTCCCAACTGCAAAACCAAGTTACCAACTTTCGGAACCAAGTTACCAACTTCTAGAACCAAGTTCTTAACTTCTGAAACCAAGTTCCCAACTTTCGGAATCAAGTTTCCAAACTTTTCAAATCAAGTTTCCAAACTTTTCAAACCAAGTTCCCAACTTTCAGAACCAAGTTCCCAACTTACAAAGCCAAGTTCCAAACTTTTCGAACCAAATTCCAAACTTTCGGAACACATATCCCAACATTCGTAACCAATTTTCCCAACTTTCGAAACTAAGTTCTCAACTTTCGAAGCCAAGTTGCCAACTTTTTCGAACCAATTTCCCAACTTTCTGAACCAAGTTCCCAACTTTCGAATACAAGTTCTGAACTTTCGGAACCATGTGCACAACGTTTCTAACCAAGTTCCCAACTTTCGGAACCAAGTTCCAAACATTTCGAATCAAGTTCCCAACTTTCGTAACCAAGTTCCCCAACTTTCGGAACTAAGTTCTCAACTTTCGAAACCAAGTTCCCAACTTTGTGAACCAAGTTCCCAAATTTTGAATCCAAGTTCTCAACTTCGGAACCAAGTTCACAACTTTTCGATCCAGGTTCCCAACTTTTCGAATAAGGTTCCCAACTTTCGGAACCAAGTTCCCAACTTTCTGATGTAATTTCCAACTTCGGAACCAAGTACCCAACTTTCGAAAACAATTTTCCAACTTTTAGAACTATATTTGCAACTCTTCGAACCAAGTTTCCAGTTTTTGAAACCAGGTTCCCAATTTTCGGAACCAGGTTCCCAACTTTCGGAATCAAGTTCTCAATTTTCGAAACCAAGTTTCCAAATTTCCGAAGTAAGTTCCCAACTTCCTGAACCAAGTTCTAAACTTCCGAAACCAAATTCTGTTCCCAACTTTCGAAACCTGGTTCCCAACTTTCGGAACCAAGTTCTCAACTTTTTGAACCAAATTCCCAACTTTCGAAACCATGTTCACCACTTTTCGAAAAAGTTTTCAACTTTCGGAACCATGTTTCCTACTTTCGTAACCAAGTTCCAAACTTACAGAAATAAGTTCAAAACTTTTCAAACCAAATTTCCAACTTTTGGAACCCATTTCCCAACTTCTAAACCAAGTTACCAACTTTCGGAACCAAGTTACCAACTTCTAGAACCAAGTTCTTAACTTTTGAAACCAAGTTCCCAACTTTCGGAATCAAGTTTCCAAACTTTTCAAACAAAGTTTCCAAACTTTTCAAACCAAGTTCCCAACTTTCAGAACCAACTTCCCAACTTACAAAGCCAAGTTCCAAACTTTTCGAACCAAATTCCAAACTTTAGAAACCAATTTCCCAACATTCGTAACCAAGTTTCCCAACTTTCGGAACCAAGTTCTCAACTTTCGAAGGCAAGTTGCTAACTTTTTCGAACCAATTTCCCAACTTTCTGAACCAAGTTCCCAACTTTCGAATACAAGTTCTGAACTTTTGGAACCATGTGCACAACTTTTCTAACCAAGTTCCCAACTTTCGGAACCAAGTTCCAAACTTTTCGAATCAAGTTCCCAACTTTCGACCCAAGTTCTCAGCTTTCGAACCAAGTTCCCAACTTTTGGAACCAAGTTCCCAACTTTTCGAACCAAGTTCCCAACATTTGAAACCAAATTCTAAACTTTTCGTACCAAGTTCTGAACTTTCCGAACCAAGTTCCCAACTTTAAGAACCAAGTTCCAAACTTATAAAACCAAATTCTCAAATTTTCGAACCAAGTTCCCAACATTCGGAACCAGGTTTCAAATTTTTCGAACCAAGTTCCCAAGTTTTCGAACCAATTTCCCAACTTTCGGAACCAAGTTCCCAACCTACACAGCCAAGTTCCGAACTTTTCGAACCCAGTTCCCAACTTTCGAAACCAATTCCCCAACTTTCGTAATCAAGTTCCCCAACATTCGGAACTAAGTTCTCAACTTTCGAAATCAAGTTCCCAACTTTGTGAACCAAGTTCCCAAATTTTGAATCCAAGTTCTCAACTTCGGAACCAAGTTCACAACTTTTTGATCCAGGTTCCCTACTTTTCGAATAAGGTGCCCAACTTTCGGAACCAAGTTCCCAACTTTCTGAAGTAATTTCCAACTTCGGAACCAAGTACCCAACTTTCGGAAACAATTTACCAACTTTTAGAACCATATTTGCAACTCTTCGAACCAAGTTTCCAGTTTTTGAAACCAGGTTCCCAACTTTCGGAACCAGGTTCCCAACTTTCGGAATCAAGTTCTCAATTTTCGAAACCAAGTTTCCAGATTTCCGAAGTAAGTTCCCAACTTCCTGAACCAAGTTCTAAACTTTCGAAACCAAGTTCCGTTCCCAACTTTCGAAACCAGGTTCCGAACTTTCAAAACCTGGTTCCCAACTTTCGACCCAAGTTCCCAGCTTTCGAACCAAGTTCCCAACTTTCGGAACCAAGTTCCCAACTTTTCGAACCAAGTTCCCAACATTTGAAACCAAATTCTAGACTTTCCGTACCAAGTTCTGAACTTTCCGAACCAAGTTCCCTACTTTAAGAACCAAGTTCCAAACTTAGTCTGAGGGGTTTTGGATTTTTGGGTGAGAGGGGAAAAGACGGGCTCTCGCGGCGACAGGGAAGGAGTTTGGCTGTTTTGGGGGTGCAGAGGGGTAGATTGGGAAGAAGTTTTGGTTTTTGGCCGGTTTGGGTGAGTGGTTGGCTGGATTGGTAGTGGTATTACTCGGTTCGGCTGGAGTTTGTCCTGATTGGGAATTGATTTTTACCTCCAGTGGAAGAAGCGGGGGTATTCTGGGAAGTGGTTTGGGCGACTGGGAATCCCTTTGCTCGATCGAGAACACGTTTGGGCGACTGGGATATCCTTTCGCCCTTGCGTATCCCGATCGCCGCGCAGCTTCCTGCTCCGGCGCCTGTCTCTTCCGCGGGTGGATCGTCTCCGGTGGGGCTCGGGTGAGGTGGCGAGGCGGTGGGGTTCCCGTGTGGTGGCTGTTGGCGGACGGGAGGCGTGGAGCGGCGGCGGTCTGCGCATCTAGGGTTCACCTAACCCTAGGTTTTTCCTGAGGTTTTTTGCCACTCCGGCGTGGTTCCTGCGGATTCTGCGCATCGGTGCAGTGGGTTGCTCTCTCTGGTATATTCGTCTGTTCGGCGGCTGAGGCTTGGCGGAAGGGTTTTCCTATTCTGGGTGGTGGTCTTTCCCTCGGCTGCATTGCTGGGGATTATCCATCTTCTTGTCCATTGCGGTGGTCGTCTTCGGGTGTTCCCTGGGTGCTGTCCACTGCGGCAGCCATCTCTGTAGAAGTGCTGCGAATTGGTTCCTGTGGTGGTGCTGTTGCAGTGGCTCTCTTCCTCCTGCAGACTAAGTTCTTCTTCCTTCTTCATCCGGCGGCTGTGGTTTGCTTGGATTTTGGGCAGCTTCTGTTCCAGAGCTCTGGTCCAATTGTTTAGCTTTGGATCTTTTGCTGATATTGGCTCTTACTGATTTCGGGCTCTCTGGGGAATCGGCTGATCTCCGGCACTCGAGAGTTCTTCTGTGTTGAAATCTCCGGCAGCGCTCCGGTCATTCCTTTATGCTTGCCGGGATTGTGGTAAATTGTTTGCCTTTATTCTCTTGATTGCTGTCTCTATCTTCATTCAGGTTGGGTGGCTGGGTTGAGTGGCTGGTCTTTCTTTGTGGCTGCTATTCTCTGTGCTTATTACGGTGGCGCCTGCCCATTCCCCTCCTCGGTTCCTGACTGCTGCCCGTGCCTCACTGCTTCATATGGCTAAGTCATCCAAGGTTGTGAGGGGTGCTCGTCGTGGTGGTGGAAAGGGGGCTGGCAGTGATGGAGAACCTATGCGTACACCTCGAGGTGCTTCAAATGCTGATGTGTCACAACAAGGAGCTGATCTGCATGGCGACCTTGAGCTGTTTCGTCCGACTATTGTGCAGGTGGAAGAGGAGGTTCCTCTCCTGAATTGTGCAGGCTCTGATAAAGTTGTTCGTAGCAATTCCTCCTTGGTTGAGGTGGGGTCTCCTGTCTCCGCGGATTCTCAAGGGCAGGACAACTCAGTCGGGGTGAATATTAATGGAGCAGAACTTCCTTCACGCTCTCTAAACTCATGGTCTGCTCTTTTTTCATCTGCTATTCAGCCTGAGGTTTCTTTAAAGTTTGAGAAGCCGAATATTCTTGATGGGAATTTTGTTGTTGATGTTTCTGATGAGGAACTGGAGGCTGGTGCCGATCACTGGAAAAATGCTCTTGTCGGCCACTTCTTTGGAGCTAGACCTTATTTTCCTATTGTCAAATCCAAAGCGCAAGCACTGTGGAACCCGAAGGGTGAATTTGAGGTGTTCTCTCTCCCTTCAGGTCTTTTTATATTCAGGTTCTTGCAGGAGGATGATATGTTGCATGCTCTAGAGAATGGACCGTGGTTCATTCAAGGGAAACTTTTGATTCTCAAGCGTTGGGAACCGGGTTTGAAGTTGGAGAAAGTATCGCTTGATGCCGTTCCTTTATGGGTTAGAGTTATGAATCTTCCTTTGGAATTCTGGAGTTCCTCTATCATCGGAAAGATTATGAGTAAGCTGGGTAATCCCCTTTTCATGGATAAGCCTACTACCACCAAAAGCCGTATTGGTTATGCCCGGGTCTGTGTCGAGATGGATATTAATACGGGTTTCCCTGATAGCCTTTCTTTCTGCATTCGGAATGTGTAATATGAGGTACAACTTGAATATGAGTGGAAGCCGCTCCGATGCACCCATTGCGCAATCTATGGTCACACTGATACTACCTGCCCACAGATAGTAAAGAAGGCGACTCAAGTGTGGGTTCCAAAGAAGTCTAGTACAATCAGTGAACAAGAAAGAGACTCAATGAACAGAAATGAGGAGTTGAGACAGATGAATACAAGTGACCATGGTAGGTCCTCACTTCCTGCTATTGGGTCTCATGCTCGGTTGACCGCAGCTCGACAGAACAATTTGGGCAAGAACGGATCTCTGAAACCCCATCATGCTGAAAGTTCGAAAGTTGGATCCCTAAGAGTTGAGAATTCTTTTCAGGTACTTGACACTGAGGATGTAGATAACCAGAGTTTGCACCGCGTGGTATCTTTGACAGCGGTTCCTTCAAGATCTCAGAATTCCTTTCAAGCTCTAACTGGCATGGAGTGTGAGGAATATGCAAGTGACATTAATCGTTTAAAGGATAAGAGGACTGGTTGTACTCAAGAGGGCCTAGCACTCCCTCTGCATATTTGTCATGATTAGTCTTGCATCGTGGAATGTTCGAGGATTAAACTCCTCGACCCGCCGTTCGGCGGTTAGGAGTAGTATCATGCAAAATAAATTGAACTCTATTTGGCTTCTTGAAACAAAGGTGAAAAAACACAAAGCAGTTAGGATTATTCAGGAGACAACTGGTGGCTGGAAGTTCTACTTCAACCATGACTATGCAATAAATGGGAGAATTTGTTTAGCTTGGAATCCGGCTGAGGTGGATTATCAGATTATGTTTGAGTCTGACCAGATGATTTTTGGGAAAGTTAGTGTCTCCAGCATGGCAACGTCTTTCTTTTTTTCCGCGGTATATGGTAGGAATGAGGAACAAGATAGGAGGAGATTGTGGGAACAACTTCAACTGGTTCGTAATCAAGTGGCAGGACCTTGGGTTATATCATGGGCGATTTCAATACAGTTTTTAACTCTTCTGAGAAGATTGGTGGGCGACTTTTTCCCACAAACGCTACTGTCCAGATTTCTGATACCATTGATGCACTTGGGGTGTTTGACTTGAAGTGGAAGGGTTGCAAATACACATGGTCAAATAATCAGATTGGGGCAAATCGTGTTATGTGCAAATTAGATAGAGTGCTTGTAAATCCAGATTGGATATCCGCTTTTCCTGACAGTGAGGCTATTTTTCTAAATCCGGGGGTTTCTGAGAAAAGGAAACTGCTTGGGCTTCTTGATGATATTCAGAGCAAGATTCAAGCTTGCCCTTCTGATGAGTACCTTCACACCCAGGATAGGGAATTGAGAGGGAGACTGCAGACATTCTTACATGACGAGGAGGCATCTATGAGGCAAAAATCTAGAGTCCAATGGTTGCATCTGGGGGACTCGAACACCAACTACTTTTACCGAGCCTTCAAGCAGAGGTGCAGCACAAATGCTATACATTCCATCCTAGATGACTTGGGTCAAAGAGTGTATGGTGACCAAGTTGAGCAGGCGGCTATTAGTTTCTTCAGAAATCTTTTTAATGCTCCGCAAGAGGTGGTCGATTTTTCTATCCTCCAAACACACAGGCAGCTCGGGCAAGAAAGCATTGAGGCACTAGGGAGACCCATCCTCGATCAGGAGATTTACGAGGCCATACACTCGTCTCCAAATGATAAAGCACCAGGCATTGATGGATTCACCAAGGAGTTCTTCTCAGCTACATGGGCCATTACTGGGAGGGAGGTTACGGAAGCTATCCAGAATTTCTTTACTACTAGGAGGCTTTTGAGTGAAGTTAACATCACATCCATCACTTTGGTTCCTAAGAAAAGGAATCCTGAATCATTTGCTGATTATCGGCCTATCTCGGTTTGCAAAATGTTATACAGGTTTATCTCGAAGATTCTTGCAAATAGGCTTCAAAAGGTTCTTGTGGATCTAATTGGACCGAATCAACATGCATTCTTGAAAGGGAGGCTTATTCACGAAAATATTGCCTTATGCCATGAGCTTTTGACGGGCTATCATCTGCAGCGCGGCCCTCCCCGTATGGCAATTAAGATAGACCTTCACAAAGCATATGACTCTGTTCGATGGGATTTCCTTCTTGAGCTTTTGAGGCGGTATGGTTTCCCTGGAAATTTTATTGAGTGTATCAGTGCCTGCATTTCAAATCCTAAGTTCACCTTGAACCTTAATGGTGCTTCTTGTGGGTTTTTTCCCAGCAGTCGAGGCTTGCGTCAGGGGTGTCCTATGGCCCCATATCTCTTCATTTTGGTGATGCAGTACTTCTCGAATATTTTGGACAGCCATGTCACTATGGGTTCCCTCTCACCCCATCCCAGATGCACTGACCCGTTAGTTACTCATCTCATGTTTGCAGATGACCTATTTTTATTCTCCAGAGCAGACCTTACATCGGCCGTCACTATTCGGAATTGCTTGGCGCACTTCCACCAGGTATCTGGTTTGCGCACTAGTAATCTCAAGTCGCATTTATATGCATCGGGGGTTTCTCTAGAGATGCGGGCGTCTATTGCTGAGATATTGGGCATGCCCTTCGGGTCGCTACCAGTCCGCTATTTAGGAGTCCCCCTCCTGTCGACTAGACCCTCATTCCAGGATTGCCAGCCCTTGCTTGATAGTATTGAAGCAAAGATTAATGGGTGGACTAGCAAATGTCTTTCTTATGCTGGCCGCTTGGAGCTGATCAGATCTGTACTGATGGGGAAAATTTTATATTGGTGTTCTTCTTTTTCTCTGCCTCAACAAATAATCATTCGCATTGAACAGCTCCTTGCACGGTTCCTTTGGTCTGGTAGAGGACAGAAATGTAATCACAGGATTGCTTGGCTCTCAGTATGTAAACCACAGGAGAAAGGTGGACTTGGACTGAGAAATATTAGGAAGCTTAATCAAGCATGCTTAATGCGATATGTGTGGGCCGTCGCTTCCAAAAAAGATTCCCTTTGGGTGAGATGGATGCACAGTAATTTTTTGAGGTCACACTCCATTTGGACTCGCCGTACGCCATCTGTGATTTCGTGGGTGACGAGGAGTATATTTAATGTACGTCACCTAGCTCAGCCTCATGTCACGCACAGGATTGGAAATGGTAGATCTACGATGTTATGGCATGAACCCTGGCATCCAGCTGGCATTCTTATGCATATTGTGGAACGCTACCCATATAGTGCTCCTATATCTGCGGGGGATAAAGTATCACTGATCAGACTTTCTACAGGATGGGATATAACTGGCTATCACCACTCTTGCCTCTTTGAGGCCTGGCAACAGCTCTCCCACCTTCACACCTTGGACTATCATAGTGATGATAATATCCTTTGGAGTGACTCCCCTTCTGGGAAGTTCACTCTCAAATCTGCGTACGACAGGTTGACTTCTGCGGAACCAAATGTTGACTGGCATGAGTTGGTCTGGTTCAAGAATCATATTCCTCGATATTCTTTTATTTCTTGGCTAGCTTTCTGGAACAGACTTCCTACTTTTGATCGTATGCAGGCTTGGGGTCGGCAGGGCCCAAATATGTGCTATCTCTGTCTGAATGCTTGCGAGAATTTGGATCATATTTTCTTTGAGTGTGACTACACATATAAAGTATGGGAGGAGGTGCTCAAGAGGTGCCACCTGAGGCCTCATCGAAGAAATTGGTCTGAAAATCGGATGTGGTTCTTTCATCACTTCAAGGGATCCTCTGAGTCAACAACCCAAAGGAAGCTCACCCTCACCACTTCGATATATCACATCTGGACTGAACGGAATCGCAGAATGCATGATGAGCAAAAGAGGACTTGGGAACTCCTAGCAGGCACAATCACTCATGATATTCAGAGTAAGAGAGGATGTGTCCCCCAATGCTAGCAGACTGACTGACTATTGATGATCTCTTGAGATTTACTTTATTATTATTCTTGGGAGGAGATGCTTAGCAGGGTGTGCTTATTCCTATTTCTATATTGCTAGATGTGTCGGTATGATTGTGAGCTTTTCCCGGGCTGTGGGACTTATTGCTTATTACTTGTTTCAGTCTGTGCGTTTTAGGTCATCATGACTTGTGTGCCTTTCCCGGGCTGTGGGATGTCTTTCTTTTTAGATTGCTATGATTGTATCGTAGCGGGACCATCAACCCTAGGGTTTGGGCCTTGACCTTGCTGATGGCTATGCCGAAGGTGAGGTTCTAGACTCTTTTGTCCTAGGGTGATTGGCTACTAAACTTTACATGTACACATCTTCTTCATTACTAATACAATTCACTTGCCTTGTTGCAAAAAAAAAAGTTCCAAACTTATAAAACCAAATTCTCAAATTTTCGAACCAAGTTCCCAACATTCGGAACCAGGTTTCAAATTTTCCGAACCAACTTCCCAAGTTTTCGAACCAATTTCCCAACTTTCAGAACCAAGTTCCCAACTTACACAGCCAAATTCCGAACTTTTCGAACCAAGTTCCCAACTTTCGAAACCAATTTCCCAACTTTCGGAACTAAGTTCTCAACTTTCGAAACCAAGTTCCCATCTTTGTGAACCAAGTTCCCAAATTTTGAATCCAAGTTCTCAACTTCGGAACCAAGTTCACAACTTTTCGATCCAGGTTCCCAACTTTTCGAATAAGGTTCACAACTTTCGGAACCAAGTTCCCAACTTTCTGAAGTAATTTCCAACTTCGGAACCAAGTACCCAACTTTCGGAAACAATTTACCAACTTTTAGAACCATATTTGCAACTCTTCGAACCAAGTTTCCAGTTTTTGAAACCAGGTTCCCAACTTTTGGAACTTGGTTCCCAACTTTCGGAATCAAGTTCTCAATTTTTGAAACCAAGTTTCCAAATTTCCGAAGTAAGTTCCCAACTTCCTGAACCAAGTTCTAAACTTCCGAAACCAAGATCCGTTTCCAACTTTCGAAACAAGGTTCCGAACTTTCGAAACCTGGTTCCCAACCTTCGGAACCAGGTTCCCAACTTTTTGAACCAAATTCCCAACTTTCGAAACCATGTTCACCACTTTTCAAAAAAGTTTTCAACTTTCGGAACCACGTTTCCAACTTTCGTAACCAAGTTCCAAACTTACGGAAATAAGTTCAAAACTTTTCAAACCAAATTCTCAACTTCAAAACCAAGTTACCAACTTTCGGAACCAAGTTACCAACTTCTAGAACCAAGTTCTTAACTTCTGAAACCAAGTTCCCAACTTTCGGAATCAAGTTTCCAAACTTTTCAAATCAAGTTTCCAAACTTTTCAAACCAAGTTCCCAACTTTCAGAACCAAGTTCCCAACTTACAAAGCCAAGTTCCAAACTTTTCGAACCAAATTCCAAACTTTCGGAACACATATCCCAACATTCATAACCAATTTTCCCAACTTTCGGAACTAAGTTCTCAACTTTCGAAGCCAAGTTGCCAACTTTTTCGAACCAATTTCCCAACTTTCTGAACCAAGTTCCCAACTTTCGAATACAAGTTCTGAACTTTTGGAACCATGTGCACAACTTTTCTAACCAAGTTCCCAACTTTCGGAACCAAGTTCCAAACTTTTCGAATCAAGTTCCCTACTTTCGACCCAAGTTCCCAACTTTCGGAACCAAGTTCCCAACTTTTCGAACCAAGTTCCCAACATTTGAAACCAAATTCTATACTTTCCATACCAAGTTCTGAACTTTCCGAACCAAGTTCCCAACTTTAAGAACCAAGTTCCAAACTTATAAAACCAAATTCTCAAATTTTCGAACCAAGTTCCCAACATTCGGAACCAGGTTTCAAATTTTCCGAACCAAGTTCCCAAGTTTTCGAACCAATTTCCCAACTTTCGGAACCAAGTTCCCAACTTACACAGCCAAATTCCGAACTTTTCGAACCAAGTTCCCAACTTTCGAAACCAATTTCCCAACTTTCGTAACCAAGTTCCCCAACTTTCGGAACAAAGTTATCAATTTTCGAAACCAAGTTCCCAACTTTGTGAACCAAGTTCCCAAATTTTGAATCCAAGTTCTCAACTTCGGAACCAAGTTCACAACTTTTCGATCCAGGTTCCCAACTTTTCGAATAAGGTTCCCAACTTTCTGAAGTAATTTCCAACTTCGGAACCAAGTACCCAACTTTCGGAAACAATTTACCAACTTTTAGAACCATATTTGCACTCTTCGAACCACGTTTCAAGTTTTTGAAACCAGGTTCCCAACTTTCGAAACCAAGTTTCCAAATTTCCGAAGTAAGTTCGCAACTTCCTGAACCAAGTTCTAAACTTCCGAAACCAAGTTCCGTTCCAAACTTTCGAAACTACGTTCTGAACTTTCGAAACCTGGTTCCCAACTTTCGGAACCAGGTTCCCAACTTTTTGAACCAAATTCCCAACTTTCGAAACCATGTTCACCACTTTTCGAAAAAGTTTTCAACTTTCGGAACCATGTTTCCAACTTTCGGAACCAAGTTCCAAACTTACGGAAATAAGTTCAAAACTTTTCAAACCAAATTCCCAACTTTTGGAACCAATTTCCCAACTTCAAAACTAAGTTACCAACTTTCGGAACCAAGTTACCAACTTCTAGAACCAAGTTCTTAACTTCTGAAACCAAGTTTCCAACTTTCGGAATCAAGTTTCCAAACTTTTCAAACCAAGTTCCCAACCTTCAGAACCAAGTTCCAAACTTTTCGAACCAAATTCCAAACATTCGAAACCAATTTCCCAACATTCATAACTAATTTCCCAACTTCCGGAACTAAGTTCTCAACTTTCGAAGCCAAGTTGCCAACTTTTTCGAACCAATTTCCCAACTTTCTGAACCAAGTTCCCAACTTTCGAGTACAAGTTCTGAACTTTCAGAACCATGTGCACAACTTTTCTAACCAAGTTCCCAACTTTCGGAACCAAGTTCCAAACTTTTCGAATCAGGTTCTCAACTTTTTTTTGCAACAAGGCAAGAGTAGTTGTATTAAAACTATAAGAAAGATGTGTACATGACCAGTTCAGTAGCCAATCACCCTAGGACAAAAAGGTCTCGAACCTCACCTTCGGCATTGCCATCAGCAAGGTCAAGACCCAAAAGACTAGATGTGATGGTCGCTATACGAGAAAGATAATAATACAACAATTTAGTAGAGAGAAAAAACAATCCCACAGCCCGGGAAAGGGCACAAATCAAATTGACTCAGAACTCGCAAAACAGAAAAGGCAATAAACTCTAAGTCCCACAGCCTGGAAAGGCAAAAAGCCAAAGAATGAAACACATCGTTGATCCTCAGGTGAGCAAGTATAGTGGCGCAAAGCGGACGTGTCGTCCTCTTTCAGCCCGGGACAGGCGAGAGCAGCATGAATATATCTCAACCACACCAAAAAACCCAAAGGCACAGAATCCCACAGCCCAGGACAAGCACCCCCTCAAGCATCCTACAGCCCAGCACAGAATCCCACATCCCGGGACAGGCAACATCTCAAGTAACCTACAAAGTTAGATTTTAATAGACAAAGTAAAAAAGGCGTCTCATCAATTTTTTTCAGCCCCAATATTATCGCTATTTGTCTTCTTTTAAGGTGTCATCTAGGATATGTTCGGCGATGGTCTCCCAAGATAGAAGTTCCTCGTCATGCATACGCCGATTGCGCTCTCTCCATAAATGATAAATAGTGGTAGTAAGAAGAGTCTTTCTCACTTTTTTGTCATCAGAAGAACCACCAAAGTGATATAAACGCCAAGGCATACAGTCAGACATGGAATCCCTGAAAGGTACCATTCCAAGTACCTTCCGCCAGATATTTTGAGAGTATGAACAACCTAGAAGGATATGGTCAATACTCTCGCTATCTGCTCGACATAAATAACAAATGTTCGGCCCTTGCTTACCCCATCCACGCATGCGGTCAAATGTGGGGAGCCGCCTCCAGAAAGCCAACCAAGAGATGAAGGAGAATCGAGGAATATGGCCTTTAAACCATAACAGATTATGCCAAGCGACATCAGGTTCAGTGGATGTCAATTTGTTGTAGGCTGACTTGAGACTGAATGATCCGGATGAGGATGCAGTCCAAAGTATGGTATCACACCCATGTCTATCATGTGTAATAACCTGCTGCAAGTTTTGCCATACCTCAAACAGGCAGGAATGCTGGAATCCAACCGTGTTCCACCCGTCAAGAGATAGGATATCAGAGACGAGATAGGTTCTCAACTTTCGACCCAAGTTCCCAGCTTTCGAACCAAGTTCCCAACTTTCGGAACCAAGTTCCCAACTTTTCGAACCAAGTTCCCAACATTTGAAACCAAATTCTAGACTTTCCGTACCAAGTTCTGAACTTTCCGAACCAAGTTCCCAACATTAAGAACCAAGTTCCAAACTTATAAAACCAAATTCTCAAATTTTCGAACCAAGTTCCCAACATTCGGAACCAGGTTTCAAATTTTTCGAACCAAGTTCCCAAGTTTTCGAACCAATTTCCCAACTTTCGGAACCAAGTTCCCAACTTACACAGCCAAATTCCGAACTTTTCGAACCAAGTTCCCAACTTTCGAAACCAATTTCCCAACTTTCGGAACTAAGTTCTCAACTTTCGAAACCAATTTCCCAACTTTCGGAACCAAGTTCCCAACTTTCTGAAGTAATTTCAAACTTCGGAACCAAGTACCCAACTTTCGAAAACAATTTACCAACTTTTAGAACCATATTTGCAACTCTTCGAACCAAGTTTCCAGTTTTTGAAACCAGGTTCCCAACTTTCGGAATCAAGTTCTCAATTTTTGAAACCAAGTTTCCAAATTTCCGAAGTAAGTTCCCAACTTCCTGAACCAAGTTCTAAACTTTCGAAACCAAGTTCCGTTCCCAACTTTCGAAACAAGGTTCCGAACTTTCGAAACCTGGTTCCCAACCTTCGGAACCAGGTTCCCAACATTTTGAACCAAATTCCCAACTTTCGAAACCATGTTCACCACTTTTCGAAAAAGTTTTCAACTTTCGGAACCATGTTTCCAACTTTCGTAACCAAGTTCCAAACTTACGGAAATAAGTTCAAAACTTTTCAAACCAAATTCCCAACTTCAAAACCAAGTTACCAACTTTCGGAACCAAGTTACCAACTTCTAGAACCAAGTTCTTAACTTCTGAAACCAAGTTCCCAACTTTCGGAATCAAGTTTCCAAACTTTTCAAATCAAGTTTCCAAACTTTTCAAACCAAGTTCCCAACTTTCAGAACCAAGTTCCCAACTTACAAAGCCAAGTTCCAAACTTTTCGAACCAAATTCCAAACTTTCGGAACACATATCCCAACATTCGTAACCAATTTTCCCAACTTTCGGAACTAAGTTCTCAACTTTCGAAGCCAAGTTGCCAACTTTTTCGAAGCCAAGTTGCCAACTTTTTCGAACCAATTTCCCAACTTTCTGAACCAAGTTCCCAACTTTCAAATACAAGTTCTGAACTTTTGGAACCATGTGCACAACTTTTCTAACCAAGTTCCCAACTTTCGGAACCAAGTTCCAAACTTTTCGAATCAAGTTCCCAACTTTCGACCCAAGTTCCCAACTTTCGGAACCAAGTTCCCAACTTTTCGAACCAAGTTCCCAACATTTGAAACCAAATTCTAAACTTTTCGTACCAAGATCTGAACTTTCCGAACCAAGTTCCCAACTTTAAGAACCAAGTTCCAAACTTAAAAAACCAAATTCTCAATTTTTCGAACCAAGTTCCCAACATTCGGAACCAGGTTTCAAATTTTCCGAACCAAGTTCCCAAGTTTTCGAACCAATTTCCCAACTTTCGGAACCAAGTTCCCAACTTACACAGCCAAATTCCGAACTTTTCGAACCAAGTTCCCAACTTTCGAAACCAATTTCCCAACTTTCGTAACCAAGTTCCCCAACTTTCGGAACAAAGTTATCAACTTTCGAAACCAAGTTCCCAACTTTGTGAACCAAGTTCCCAAATTTTGAATCCAAGTTCTCAACTTCGGAACCAAGTTCACAACTTTTCGATCCAGGTTCCCAACTTTCGGAACCAAGTTTCCAACTTTCTGAAGTAATTTCCAACTTCGGAACCAAGTACCCAACTTTCGGAAACAATTTACCAACTTTTAGAACCATATTTGCAACTCTTCGAACCAAGTTTCCAGTTTTTGAAACCAGGTTCCCAACTTTCGAAACCAAGTTTCCAAATTTCGAAACCAAGTTTCCAAATTTCCAAAGTAAGTTCCCAACTTCCTGAACCAAGTTTAAACTTCTGAAACCAAGTTTCGTTCCAAACTTTCGAAACCTGGTTCCCAACTTTCGGAACCAGGTTCCCAACTTTTTGAACCAAATTCCCAACTTTCGAAACCATGTTCACCACTTTTCGAAAAAGTTTTCAACTTTCGGAACCAATTTCCCAACTTCAAAACTTTTCAAACCAAATTCCCAACTTTTGGAACCAATTTCCCAACTTCAAAACTAAGTTACCAACTTTCGGAACCAAGTTACCAACTTCTAGAACCAAGTTCTTAACTTCTGAAACCAAGTTCCCAACTTTCGGAATCAAGTTTCCAAACTTTTCAAATCAAGTTTCCAAACTTTTCAAACCAAGTTCCCAACTTTCAGAACCAAGTTCCCAACTTACAAAGCCAAGTTCCAAACTTTTCGAACCAAATTCCAAACTTTCGGAACACATATCCCAACATTTGTAACCAATTTTCCCAACTTTCGGAACTAAGTTCTCAACTTTCGAAGCCAAGTTGCCAACTTTTTCGAAGCCAAGTTGCCAACTTTTTCGAACCAATTTCCCAACTTTCTGAACCAAGTTCCCAACTTTCGAATACAAGTTCTGAACTTTTGGAACCATGTGCACAACTTTTCTAACCAAGTTCCCAACTTTCGAAACCAAGTTCCAAACTTTTCGAATCAAGTTCCCAACTTTCGACCCAAGTTCCCAACTTTCGGAACCAAGTTCCCAACTTTTCGAACCAAGTTCCCAACATTTGAAACCAAATTCTAAACTTTTCGTACCAAGTTCTGAACTTTCCGAACCAAGTTCCCAACTTTAAGAACCAAGTTCCAAACTTAAAAAACCAAATTCTCAATTTTTCGAACCAAGTTCCCAACATTCGGAACCAGGTTTCAAATTTTCCGAACCAAGTTCCCAAGTTTTCGAACCAATTTCCCAACTTTCGGAACCAAGTTCCCAACTTACACAGCCAAATTCCGAACTTTTCGAACCAAGTTCCCAACTTTCGAAACTAATTTCTCAACTTTCGTAACCAAGTTCCCCAACTTTCGGAACAAAGTTATCAACTTTCGAAACCAAGTTCCCAACTTTGTGAACCAAGTTCCCAAATTTTGAATCCAAGTTCTCAACTTCGGAACCAAGTTCACAACTTTTCGATCCAGGTTCCCAACTTTTGGAACCAAGTTCCCAACTTTCTGAAGTAATTTCCAACTTCGGAACCAAGTACCCAACTTTCGGAAACAATTTACCAACTTTTAGAACCATATTTGCAACTCTTCGAACCAAGTTTCCAGTTTTTGAAACCAGGTTCCCAACTTTCGAAACCAAGTTTCCAAATTTCGAAACCAAGTTTCCAAATTTCCGAAGTAAGTTCCCAACTTCCTGAACCAAGTTTAAACTTCTGAAACCAAGTTTCGTTCCAAACTTTCGAAACCTGGTTCCCAACTTTCGGAACCAGGTTCCCAACTTTTTGAACCAAATTCCCAACTTTCGAAACCATGTTCACCACTTTTCGAAAAAGTTTTCAACTTTCGGAACCAATTTCCCAACTTCAAAACTTTTCAAACCAAATTCCCAACTTTTGGAACCAATTTCCCAACTTCAAAACTAAGTTACCAACTTTCGGAACCAAGTTACCAACTTCTAGAACCAAGTTCTTAACTTCTGAAACCAAGTTTCCAACTTTCGGAATCAAGTTTCCAAACTTTTCAAACCAAGTTCCCAACCTTCAGAACCAAGTTCCAAACTTTTCGAACCAAATTCCAAACATTCGAAACCAATTTCCCAACATTCATAACTAATTTCCCAACTTCCGGAACTAAGTTCTCAACTTTCGAAGCCAAGTTGCCAACTTTTTCGAACCAATTTCCCAACTTTCTAAACCAAGTTCCCAACTTTCGAATACAAGTTCTGAACTTTTGGAACCATGTGCACAACTTTTCTAACCAAGTTCCCAACTTTCGGAACCAAGTTCCCAACTTTTCGAACCAAGTTCCCAACATTTGAAACCAAATTCTAGACTTTCCGTACCAAGTTCTGAACTTTCCGAACCAAGTTCCCAACATTAAGAACCAAGTTCCAAACTTATAAAACCAAATTCTCAAATTTTCGAACCAAGTTCCCAACATTCGGAACCAGGTTTCAAATTTTCCGAACCAAGTTCCCAAGTTTTCGAACCAATTTCCCAACTTTCGGAACCAAGTTCCCAACTTTCGAAACCAATTTTCCAACTTTCGTAACCAAGTTCCCCAACTTTCGAAACCAAGTTCCCAAATTTTGAACCCAAGTTCTCAACTTCGGAACCAAGTTCACAACTTTTCGATCCAGGTTCCCAACTTTTAGAATAAGGTTCCCAACTTTCGGAACCAAGTTCCCAACTTTCTGAAGTAATTTCCAACTTCGGAACCAAGTACCCAACTTTCGGAAACAATTTACCAACTTTTAGAACTATATTTGCAACTCTTCGAACCAAGTTTCTAGTTTTTGAAACCAGGCTCCCAACTTTCGGAATCAAGTTCTCAATTTTCGAAACCAAGTTTCCAAATTTCCGAAGTAAGTTCCCAACTTCCTGAACCAAGTTCTAAACTTCCGAAACCAAGTTCCGTTCTGAACTTTCGGAACCAGGAAACCTGGTTCCCAACTTTCGGAACCAGGTTCCCAACTTTTGAAACCATGTTTACCACTTTTCGAAAAAGTTTTCAACTTTCGGAACCATGTTTTCAACTTTCGTAACCAAGTTCCAAACTTACGGAAATAAGTTCAAAACTTTTCAAACCAAATTCTCAACTTTTGGAACCAAGTTACCAACTTTCGGAACCAAGTTACCAACTTCTAGAACCAAGTTCTTAACTTCTGAAACCAAGTTCCCAACTTTCGGACACAAGTTTCCAAACTTTTCAAACCAAGTTCCCAACTTTCAGAAGAAAGTTTCCAACTTTCAGAAGAAAGTTTCCAACTTTTGTAACCAAATTCCCAACTTTCAGAATTAACTTTCGAACTTTTGGAACCAAGTTCCCAAGTTTCGGAACCAAGTTCCCAAATCTGGACCCAAGTTCAACTTCCGAAACTAAGTTCCCAACTTTCAGAACTATGTTTCTAACTTTCCGAACAAAGTTTCCAACTTTCGGAACCAAGTTCCCAACTTACAAACCCAAGTTCCAAACTTTTCGAATCATATTCTCAACTTTTGGAACCTATTTCCAAACATTCATTACCAAGTTCCCCAACTTACGGAACTAAGTTCTCAACGTTCGAAGCCAAGTTTCTAACTTTTCGAACCAATTTCCCAACTTTCTGAACCAAGTTTCCAACTTTCGAATCCAAGTTCTCAACTTTCGGAACCATGTGCACAACTTTTCTAACCAAGTTCCCATCTTTCGGAACCAAGTTCCCAACTTTCGAATCCAAGTTCTCAACTTTCGGAATCAGGTTTCGAACTTTCCGAACCAAGTTCCCAACTTACATAGCCAAGTTCCTAACTTTTCGAACCAATTTTCCAACTTTCAGAACTAATTTCCCAACTTTTGAACCAATTTTCCAACTTTGTGAACCAAATTCCCAACTTTTGAATTCAAGTTCTCAACTTTCGGAATCAAGTTCCCAACTTTTCGATCCAGGTTCCCAACTTTTCGAATAAGATTTCCAACTTTCGGAACCAAGTTCATAACTTTCTGAAGTAAATTCCAACTACGGAACCAAGTTCCCTATTTTTGAAACCGGGTTCCCAACTTTCGGAACCAGGTTCCCATCTTTCGAAATCAAGTTCTCAATTTTCGAAACCAAGTTCCCAACATTTGAAACCAAGTTTCCAAATTTCCGAAGTAAGATCCCAACTTCCGTAACCAAGTTCTAAACTTCTGGAACAAGGTTCCGTTCCCAACTTTCGGAACCAAGATCTGAACTTTCGAAACCCGGTTCCCAACTTTCGGAACCAGGTTCCCATCTTTCGAAATCAAGTTCTCAATTTTCGAAACCAAGTTTCCAAATTTCCGAAGTAAGATCCCAACTTCCGTAACCAAGTTCTAAACTTCTGGAACCAGGTTCCGTTCCCAACTTTCGGAACCAAGATCTGAACTTTCGGAACCAGGTTCCCAACTTTTCGAACCAAATTCCCAACTTTCGAAACCATGTTCACCACTTTTCGAACCAAGTTTCCAATTTTCGGAATCAAGTTTCCAAGTTTCGGAACTAAGTTCCAAACTTACGAAAACAAGTTCAAAACTTTTCAAACCAAGTTCCCAACTTTTGGAACCAATTTCCCAACTTCGAAACCAAGTTACCAACTTTCGGAACCAAGTTACCAACTTCTAGAACCAAGTCCTTAACTTCTGAAACCAAGTTCCCAACTTTCGGAATCAAGTTTCCAAACTTTTCAAAGCAAGTTCCCAACTTTCAGAAGAAAGTTCTCAACTTTTGTAACCAAATTCCCAACTTTCAGAACCAATTTCTGAACTTTTCGAACCAAGTACCCAACTTTTGGAACCACGTTCCCAACTTATGAAACCAAGTTCCCAAATTTTTAAACCAAGTTCCCAACTTTCAGAACCAGGTTCATAACTTTCCGAACCATGTTCTGAACTTTTTGAACCAATTTTCCAATTTTCTAAGCCAAGTTCCTGACTTTCACAACTATATTCCCATCTTTCGGAACCAAGTTCCCAACTTCCAAAACAAAGTTTCGAACTTTCCGAACCAAGTCCCCAACTTTTGAAACTAAGTTCTCAACTTTCAAAACCAAGTTCCCAACTTTCAAAACTATGTTCCCAACTTTCGGAATCAAGTTTTCAACTTTCGGAACAAAGTTCCCAACTTTCAGAACCAAGTTCCCAACTTACGGAGCCAATTTCCGAACTTTTTGAACCTAGTTCCCAACTTTTCGATCCAGGTTCCCAACTTTTTGAACCAGGTTCCCAATTTTCGGAACCAAGTTCCCAAGTTTCTCAAGTAAGTTTCGAGCTACGAAACCAAGTACCCAACTTTCGGAACCAAGTTTCCAACTTTCGAAACCATGTTCACAACTCTTCGAACCAAGTTCTCAATTTTCGAAACCAAGTTTCCAACTTTCGGAATAAAATTCCCAACTTTTCGAACCAAGTTCCTATCTTTTGGAACCAAATTCTCGACTTTCCATACTAAGTTTCGAACTTTCGGAATCAAGTTCCCAACTTTCAAAACCACGTTCCCAAATTTCCAAACCAAGTTCCTGACTTTCAGAACCATGTTCCTAACATCGGAACCATGTTACCAACTTTCGGAACTAAGTTCCCAACTTTGAAAACCAAGTTCTCAACTTTCGAAACAAAGTTTCCAACTTCTGAAGCCAAGTTCTCAGCTTCCGAAACTAGGTTCATAACTTTGAGAACTAAGGTTCATAAGTTTCGGAACAAAGTTCCCAACTTTTGAAAGAATATTCCCAACTAACGGTGCCATGTTCTGAACTTTTCGAATCAAGTTCCCAACTTTCGTAACCAATTTTCCAACTTTCTAAACCAAATTTACAACTATGTGAATAAGCTTCCAACTTCCGAACTAAGTTCCCAACTTTCAGAACTATGTTTCCAACTTTCTGAACAAAGTTCCCAACTTTCGGAACCAAGTTCCCAACTTACAAAGCCAAGTTCCAAACTTTTCAAATCAAATTCCCAACTTTTGGAACCTATTTCCAAACATTCATTACCAAGTTCCCCAACTTACGGAACTAAGTTCTCAACGTTCGAAGCCAAGTTCCGAACTTACGGAACCAAGTTCCGAACTTACGGAACCAAGTTCCGAACTTACGGAACCAAGTTCCGAACTTACGGAACCAAGTTCCGAACTTACGGAACCAAGTTCCGAACTTACGGAACCAAGTTCCGAACTTACGGAACCAAGTTCAGAACTTTCTAAAACCAACTTCAGAACTTTCTGAAACCAAGTTTCGAACTTTCGGAACCAAGTTCGCAACTTTCGGAATCAAGTTTCCAACTTTCGAAACCATGTTCCCAACTTTTGGAACCAGGTTCCCAACTTTTCGTAATAGGTTCCCAACTTTTTGAACCAAGTTCTCAACTTTCGAAACCAAGTTTGCAACCTAAAGAAAAGGGTGGCTTGGGGCTGAGGAATATCAGGAAGCTGAATCAAGCATGTATGATGAGATATATATGGGCCATTGCATCTAAGAAGGATTCACTTTGGGTGAGATGGATTCATAGTAATTACTTGAGGGAGCACTCTATTTGGACTCGCCAGGTCCCTTTTACACTTGCTTGGGTGACAAGGAGTATTTTCAACGTGAGATATCTTGCTCATCCATTCATCAGGCACCAAATAGGAAATGGTGAAGGTACCAGGTTATGGCATGACCCATGGCACCCTGCTGGGATTCTCTTTCACATTATTAGACGATACCCTTATAGTATCCCTGCTCTCCCTACTGATCTAGTATCTGATATCCTTTCTCCCGAAGGGTGGAACACGGTTGGATTCCACCATTCGTGCTTATTCGACGCTTGGCACACCCTACACCAGGTCCGACTTCATGATAGACATGGGTGTGATGCCATCCTTTGGACAGCTTCCCCATCGGGCACCTTCAGCCTTCAGTCGGCTTATAACAACTTGAACTCCACTGAGCCTGATGTAGATTGGCATAGTCTGCTGTGGTTTAAAAGCCATGTACCTCGATTTTCCTTCATCACATGGCTGGCTTTCTGGAGAAGGCTCCCAACATTTGACCGCATGCATCGATGGGGTAAGCAAGGGCCAAATATTAGCTACCTATGTAGAGAAGATAGTGAGAGCATAGATCATATCCTGTTTTGCTGCACTTACTCTCTAAAAATCTGGCGCAAGGTACTTGGGATGATGCCACATGGGGATACCCTGGTGAATTGTATGCCATGGCTTTTGAGTCAATTTAACGGCTCCTCTGATGCCAAGCTATTGAGGAAGCTTCTTCTCACTACCACTATTCACCATCTGTGGAGAGAGCGGAATCGACGGTTGCATGACGAAGGACAATTATCTTGGGAGGCCCTTGCTAAACATATCCTGGATGACACTATGCAGAAGAGGACTAGGGGCACCACCGTGGATGCAGGAAACTGATATGGTGCGTCTTTTGGTTATTCAGTATTCTTATGCCCCTCCGGATTTGAGCCAGGCCTCTCTTGCTTGGTTTTTGTTTTTCCTGGGCTGTGGGACTCTGTGATTATTCTTGTTTCTATATTGATAGATATGTCGATATGATTGTGAGCTTTTCCCGGGCTGTGGGACTTATTGCGTATCATTTCTTTTAGTTTGTGTGGTTTAGGTCATCATGACTTGTGTGCCTTTCCCGGGCTGTGGGATGTCTTTTCTTTTTAGATTGCTATGATTGTATCGTAGCGGGACCATCAACCCTAGGGACTGGGTCTTGACCTTGCTGATGGCTGTGCCGAAGGTGAGGTTCTAGACTCTTTTGTCCTAGGGTGATTGGTTACTGAACTTTACATGTATTCATCTTCTTCATTACTATTACAATTCACTTGCCTTGTTGCAAAAAAAAAGTTTGCAACTTTCGGAATCACATTCACGACTTTTTGAACCAAGTTTATGAGAGAAATGAAGAGCAAGACAGACGACGGATGTGGGATCAACTGAGTGGCCTTCGGCCCTTAGTTGATGATCCTTGGGTTGTCATGGATGATTTTAACACCGTATTTAATTCTCTGGAGAAAGTAGGGGGTCGACACTTTCGTCCATCGGCAGCTACTCAGATAGAAGATTTCTTGGACAATTTAGAGCTCTCTGATCTCAAATGGATAGGATGCAAATACACTTGGACTAACAACCAGATTGGCTCTAGCAGGATAATGTGCAAGTTGGATAGGGTGCTAGTGAGCGCAAATTGGCTCTCCTTATACCCTGACAGTGAGGCAATCTTCCATAACCCGGGGATATCTGATCACTCTCTTGCTTTACTTCAATGTCAGGAATCCGAGCGAAGGAAATGCCCATTTAAGTTCTTTAATCAGTGGATCCATAAACATGACTTTCTGAATGTAGTTGAAGAGGCTTGGACTCAGCCTGTAATCTGTTGAGATGGTAGAAGACCCTCACCTATGTTCTCTCTGGTTCAAAAGCTTAAGCTTGCCAAGCATTCCCTCAAACAGTGGGCCTATAATAATCACATCCGAGACACTGTGGAGAAGAGGAAATTAGTAGATCACCTTGAAGTCCTGCAGACTCGAATTCAGCAGAGTCCACTTGATAACGCTTTACACAAGGAGGAAAGAGAACTGAGGGGGCGGCTTCAGTCTTTTCTGAATGATGAAGAAGCAAGCCTGAAGCAGAAATCTAGAGTCCAATGGCTCAAACTTGGGGATTCCAACTCTAAGTATTTCTACAGGGCCTTTAAGTAGAGATGCCACAAGAATGTTATCCACTCTATTGTGAATGATTTGGGGCAGCGGGTATACGGTGATCAGGTGAATCAAGAAGCGGTGAAATTCTTTAATAACCTGTTTAATGCTCCATTTGATCATGTAGATTTCTCGGGGCTCAAGATTCATAGAAGATTGAAGCAAGAAAGCATTGAACTTCTGGGAAAACCAATCCACGTTCAAGAGATACTGGAAGCTATTCGACAATCGCCTAATAACAAAGCTCCAGGAATTGATGGTTTTACCAAAGAATTCTTTGTGGCCACGTGGGGAATCATTGGGAAAGATGTTATTAGAGCTATCCAGAGCTTCTTTGATTCCAAATGCCTCCTTCAGGAAATCAACATCACTTCAATAACATTAGTGGCAAAGAAGAAGCGCCCTGATACTTTTGTAGATTACCGACCCATATCGGTATGTAAAATAATTTATCGATTTATCTCTAAAATCATTGCAAACAGGTTGCAGAAGGTCCTAAATGAATTCATTGGCCCCAACCAGCATGATTTTCTGAAAGGCCGTCTTATCCATGAAAACATTGCTCTATGTCATGAGCTTATGGCTGGATATCACTTGCAGCGAGGGTCACCTAGAATGGCAGTCAAGATCGATCTTCATAAAGCTTATGATTCAGTCAGATGGGATTTCCTGCTTGAACTGATGAGACAATATGGCTTCCCTGGGATTATGATTAGCTGGGTCAAAGCATGCATCTCCAATCCCAAATTTACATTAAACATGAACGGCACTAGTTGTGGTTTCTTTCAGAGTAGCAGAGGTCTCCGTCAGGGATGCCCCATGGCTCCTTACCTGTTCTTTTTTTTTGCAACAAGGCAAGTGTGTTGTATTTAGTAATGAAGAAGATGTGTACATGTAAAGTTCAGTAGCCAATCACCCTAGGACAAAAGAGTCTAGAACCTCACCTTCGGCATAGCCATCAGCAAGGTCAAGACCCAATCCCTAGGGTTGATGGACCCGCTACGATACAATCATAGCAATCTAAAAAGAAAAGACATCCCACAGCCCGGGAAAGGCACACAAGTCATGATGACCTAAACCACACAAACTGAAAGAAATGATACGCAATAAGTCCCACAGCCCGGGAAAAGCTCACAATCATACCAACATATAGTAAATAGACAATAAGCACTAAGACCTACAGCCTGGGAAAGGCAGTAACCAAAAATAAAATATAATAAATCATAAATCCTCATAAAATCATCGATCGCTGGTTAGTCTATCGGCACTTGGGGGGGGGGCATCCTCTCCTGCTCTGAATATCATGAGTGATTGCGCTAGCCAGGAGCTCCCAAGTCCTCTGCTGCTCATCATGCATTCTGCGATTTCGTTCAGTCCAGATGTGATATATCGTAGTGGTGAGGGAAAGTTTCCTGTGATTCATTTCCTCGGAGGATCCCTTGTTCATCCTCACTATGCAGTATTTTTCGGATCTATTGGATGATCAAGTTGCAGCTGGACGGCTTACACCACACCATAGGTGCCTAACTCCACTTGTTACCCATCTGTCCTTTGCTGATGATCTATTTTTATTCTCCAAGGCAGATATTATGTCAGCCACGATATTAAAGGATTGCCTGGAGCACTTTCACCAAGTTTTAGGACTGCATACGAGCAACTTGAAATCCCACTTATACATCTCTGGCACATCCCCGGAGCTGAGGGCTTCTATTGCTACGGTGTTGGACATGCCTTTTGGTTCTCTACCGGTTCGGTAATTGGGGATTCCTCTGCTATCGACTAGGCCATCATTCCAGGACTGCCAGCCCCTGATGGATAGCATTGCATCACAAATCAATGGATGAACTAGTAAATGTCTCTCTTTTGCAGGTCGCTTGGAGCTTATCAAATCTGTTTTGATGGGGAAGATATTATATTGATGCTCTTCTTTTTCTCTCCCTCAACAAGTTATTATCTGTATTGAGCAGCTCTTGGCCCGGTTCCTTTGGTCTGGCCGATTGCTCAAGTGTATCCAGCGGATTGCCTGGTTGTCCGTGTGCAAACCAAAAGAAAAGGGTGGATTGGGGCTGAGAAATATCAGGAAGCTTAATCAGGCACCCTGATGGGATTCTCTTTCACATTGTCAAACGATACTCTTATAGTATCCCTGCTCTCTCTACTGATCTGATATCTGATATCCTTTCCCCTGAAGGGTGGAACACGGTTGGTTTCCACCATTCATGCTTATTCGATGCATGGCTACGCTTACACCAGATCCGACTTCATGATAGACATGGGTGTGATGCCATTCTTTGGACAGCTTCCCCATCAGGTACTTTCAGCCTTAAGTCGGCATACAACAAATTAACTTCCACTGAACCTGATGTAGCTTGGCATAGTTTGCTATGGTTTAAAGGCCATGTACCTCGATTCTCCTTCATCTCATGGCTGGCTTTCTGGAGAAGGCTCCCAACATTTGACCGCGCGCGTGGATGGGGAAAGCAAGGGCCAAATATTTGTTACCTATATAGAGAAGATAGCGAGAGCATAGATCATATTCTATTATGCTGCACTTACTCTCAAAAGATCTGGCGCAAGGTACTTGGGTTGATACCACATGGACCTTGGTAGATTGTATGCCATGGCTTCTGCATCATTTTGGCGGCTCCTGTGAAGCCAAATTATTGAGAAAGCTTCTTCTCACTACCACTATTCACCATCTGTGGAGAGAGCGGAATCAGCGGATGCATGAGGAAAGACACTTATCTTGGGAGGCCCTTGCCAAACATATCCTGGATGACACTATGCAGAAGAGGACTAGGGGCACCACTAGGGATGCAGAAAACTGATATGCTGCGTCTTTTGTGTATTCATGCACTTCTATTTCTTTTGTTTTTCTTACATGAGATGTTGCCTGTCCCGAGCTGTGGGATTCAGTGTTTTTATGACCCTTGATTTGAGCCAAGCCTATCATTTTCTCTTGGTTATTGTCTTTTTCAGGCTGTGGGACTTAGTGCTTCTTCCTATTTCTATGTTGCTAGACGTGTCGGTATGATTGTGAGCCTTTCCCGGGCTGTGGGACTTATTGATTATTACTTGTTTCAGTTTGTGAGGTTTAGGTCATCATGACTTATGTGCCTTTCCCGGGCTGTGGTATGTCTTTCTTTTTAGATTGCTACGTTTGTATCGTAGTAGGACCATCAACCCTAGGTTTTGGGTCTCGACCTTGCTGATGGCTATGCCGAAGGTGAGGTTCACGACCCTTTTGTCCTAGGGTGATTGGTTACTGAACTTTACATGTACACATTTTCTTCAGTATTAATATAATACACTTGCCTTGTTGCAAAAAAAGTTCTCAACTTCTGGAACCAAGTTCCCAACTTTCGAAACCAGGTACCCAACTTCCGGAACCAAGTTCTGAACTTTCCGAAACCAAGTTCCAAACTTTCCGAAACCAAGTTCGGAACGTTCCAAACCAAGTTCCCTACTTTTCGAACCAGGTTCCCAACTTTCCGAACCATGTTCCCAACTTTCAGAATCAAGTTCCCAACTTTCGAAACCAAGTACCCAACTTTTGGAAGCAAGTTCTCAACTTCTGAAACCAAGTTCCCAACTTTCAGAACTATGTTTCCAACTTTCCGAACAAAGTTCACAACTTTCGGAACCAAGTTCCCAACTTACGCAGCCAAGTTCCAAACTTTTCGAACCAAGTTCCCAACTTTTAGAACCAATTTCCCAACCTTCGTAACCAAGTTACCAACTTTCAGAACTAAGTTCTCAACTTTCAAAACCAAGATCCCAACTTTTCGAACCAAGTTTCCAACTTTCGGAACCAAGGTCCCAACTTTCCGAACCAAGTTTCCAACTTTCGGAACCAAGTTCCCAACTTCTGGAACCAAGTTCTATACTTCCAAGACCGAGTTCCCAACTTTGAAAACTATGTTTCCAAATTTCTGAACAATGTTCCCAACTTTCGTAACCAAATTCCCAACTTTCGGAACCAACTTCAGAACTTTTCGAATCATGTTTCCAACTTTCCAACTTACGCAGCCAAGTTCCGAACTATTCGAACCAAGTTCCGAACTTTTCGAACCAAGTTTCCAACTTTCGAAACCAATTTTCCTACTTACTAAACCAAGTTCCGAATTTTTTGAACTAATTTCCCAACTTTTGGAACCAAGTTCCCAACTTTTCGATCCAGGTTCCCATCTTTTCGAACAACGTTCCCAACTTTCGAAACCAAGTTCCCAACTTTCTGAAGTAAGTTTCTAACTTCGGAATCAAGTACCCATCTTTCGAAACCAAGTTTCCAACTTACGAAACCATGTTCACAACTTGTCGAACCAAGTTCCCAATTTTCGAAACCAAGTTCCAAACTTTCGGAACCAGGTTCCCATCTTTCTAAACCAGGTTCCCATCTTTCGTAACCAAGTTCTCAAATTTCCGAACCAAGTTCCCAACTTTCGGAACCAAGTTCTAACCTTCCGGAACAAGGTTCGCAACTTTCGGAATCAAGTTCCGAACTTTCGGAACCAGGTTACCAACTTTCGTAACAAAGTTCCCAACTTTTCGAACGAGATTTCCAACTTCTCGAACAAAGTTCCCAATTTTCGGAACCAAGTTCTCAACTTTCGGAAACAAGTTCAATACTTTTCTAACCAAGTTCCCAACTTTTGGAACCAATTTTCCAACTTCGAAACCAAGTTACATAATTTCGGAACCAAATTCCCAACTTTCAGAACTATGTTCCCAACTTTCGGAATCATGTTCCCAACTTTTCGAACCAAGTTCCCAACTTTCGAAATCATGTGCACAACTTTTCGAACCAAGTTCCCAACTTTTAGAATCAAGTTCCCAACTTTTAGAACCAAGTTTCAAACTTTTCGAACCCAGTACCCAACTTTTGGAACCAAATTCTCAACTTTTCGTACCAAGTTCTAAACTTTCCGAACCAAATTCCCATCTTTCACAACCAAGTTCCAAACTTATGAAACCAAGTTCCCAAATTTTCGAACCAAGTTCCCAACTATCGAAACCAGGTTCCGAACTTTTCGACCCAAGTTCCCAACTTTTAGAACCAATTTCCCAACTCCCTGAACCAAGTTTCCAAATTTCACAACCATATTCCCAACCTTCGAAACCAAGTTCCCAACTTTCGGAAAAAAGTTGCCAACTTTCGGAAAAAAGTTGCCAACTTTCAAAATCAATTTCCCAACTTCCCGAACCAAGTTTCCAACTTCTGGGACCAAGTTCTCAACTACCGAACCCAATTTCCTAACTTTCAAAACTATGCTTCCAACTTTTCGGACAAAGTTCGCAACTTTCGGAACAAAGTTCCAAACTTTCGAAACCAAGTTTCAAACTTTTCGAACCATGTATTCAACTTTTGGAACGAAGTTCCCAACTTTCGAAATCAAGTACCCAACTTTTGGAACCAAGTTCCCAACTTACCCAGCCAAGTTCCAAACTTTTCGAACCAAGTTCCCCAACTTTCAGAACCAATTTCCCAACCTTCATAACCAAGTTGCCAACTTTGAGAACTAAGTTCTCAACTTTCGAAACCAAGTTCCAAACTTTTCGAACCAAGTTTCCAACTTTCGGAACCAAGGTCCCAACTTTCGAAATCAAGTTTCAAACCTTCCGAACCAAGTTCCGAACTTTCGAAACCAAGTTCCCAAGTTCTCAACTTCCAAAGCCAAGTTCCCAACTTTCAGAACTATGTTTTTCAACCTTCTGAACAAAGTTCCCCATTTTCGGAACCAAGTTCCCAATTTCCACAGCCAAGTTTCGAACTTTTCGAACAAAGTTTCCAACTTTCGAAACCAATTTTCTAACTTACGCAGCCAAGTTCCGAACTTGTAGAACCAATTTCCCTACTTTTGGAACCAAGTTTCCAACTTTTCGATCCAGGTTCCCATCTTTTCGAACAACGTTCCTAAATTTCGGAACCAAGTTCACAACTTTCTGAAGTAAGTTTCCAACTTCGGAATCAAGTTTCCAACTTTCGAAACCATATTCACAACTTGTCGAACCAAGTTCCTAATTTTCGGAACCAAGTTCCCAACTTTCGGAACCAGGTTCCCAACTTTCTGAACCAGGTTCCCATCTTTCGTAACCAAGTTCTCAACTTTCGGAACCAAGTTTCCAACATTCTAAACCAAGTTCCCAAATTTCCGAACCAAGTTCCTAACTTCCGGAACCAAGTTCTAACCTTCCGGAACAAGGTTCGCATCTTTCGGAATCAAGTTCCGAACTTTCGGAACCAGGTTACCAAATTTCGTAACAAAGTTCCCAACTTTTCGAACGAGGTTTCCAACTTCTCGAACCAAGTTCCCAATTTTCAGAACCAAGTTCTCAACTTTCGGAAACAAGTTCAATACTTTTCTAACCAAGTTCCCAACTTTTGGAACCAATTGTCCAACTTCGAAACCAAGTTACATAATTTCGGAACCAAATTCCCAACTTTCATAACTATGTTCCCAACTTTCGGAATCATGTTCCCGACTTTTCGAACCAGGTTCCCAACTTTCGGAACCCGGTTCCCAACTTTCGGAACCTGGTTCCCAACTTTCGAAACCATGTGCACAACTTTTCGAACCAAGTTCCCAACTTTTAGAACCAAGTTCCCAACTTACGGAACCAAGTTTCAAACTTTTCGAACCAAGTTTCCAACTTTTCGTACCAAATTCTCAACTTTTCGAACCTGGTTCTCAACTTTCGAAACCATGTGCACAACTTTTCGAACCAAGTTCCCAACTTTTGGAACCAAATTCTCAACTTTTCGTACCAAGTTCTAAACTTTCCGAACCAAATTCCCATCTTTCAGAACCAAGTTCCAAACTTATGAAACCAAGTTCCCAAATTTTCGAACCAAGTTCCCAACTATCGAAACCAGGTTCCGAACTTTCCGACCCAAGTTCCCAACTTTTAGAACCAATTTCCCAACTCCCTGAACCAAGTTTCCAAATTTCACAACCATATTCCCAACCTTCGAAACCAAGTTCCCAACTTTCGGAACAAAGTTGCCAACTTTCAAAATCAATTTCTCAACTTTCCGAACCAAGTTTCCAACTTCTGGGACCAAGTTCTCAACTACCAAACCCAATTTCCTAACTTTCAAAACTATGCTTCCAACTTTCCGGACAAAGTTCCCAACTTTCGGAACAAAGTTCCTAACTTTCAGAACAAAGTTCCAAACTTTCGAAACCAAGTTTCAAACTTTTCGAACCAAGTACCCAACTTTTGGAACGAAGTTCCTAACTTTCGAAATCAAGTACCCAACTTTTGGAACCAAGTTCTCAACTTCTGAAACCAAGTTCGCAACTTTCAGAACTATGTTTCCAACTTTCTCAATAAAGTTCACAACTTTCGGAACCAAGTCCCTAACTTACGCAGCCAAGTTCCAAACTTTTCGAACCAAGTTCCCCAACTTTCAGAACCAATTTCCCAACCTTCGTAACCAAGTTGCCAACTTTCAGAACTAAGTTCTCAACTTTTGAAACCAAGTTCGAAACTTTTCGAACCAAGTTCCAAACTTTTCGAACCAAGTTTCCAACTTTCGGAACCAAGGTCCCAACTTTCGAAATCAAGTTTCAAACCTTCCGAACCAAGTTCCCAAGTTCTGGAACCAAGTTCTCAACTTCCAAAGCCGAGTTCCCAACTTTCAGAACTATGTTTCCAACTTTCTGAACAAAGTTCCCCACTTTCGGAACCAAGTTCCCAATTTCCATAGCCAAGTTCCGGACTTTTCGAACTAAGTTTCCAACTTTCGAAACCAATTTTCCAACTTACGCTGCCAAGTTCCGAACTTTTAGAAACAATTTCCCTACGTTTGGAACCAAGTTTCCAACTTTTCGATCCAGGTTCCCATCTTTTCGAACAACGTTCCTAAATTTCGGAACCAAGTTCACAACTTTCTGAAGTAAGTTTCCAACTTCGGAATCAAGTACCCATCCTTCGAAACCAAGTTTCCAACTTTCGAAACCATGTTCACAACTTGTCGAACCAAGTTCCCAATTTTCGGAACCAAGTTCCCAACTTTCGGAACCAGGTTCCCAACTTTCTGAACCAGGTTCCCATCTTTCGTAACCAGTTTCTCAACTTTCGGAACCAAGTTTCCAACATTCGAAACCAAGTTCCCTCCGAACCAAGTTCCCAACTTCCAGAACCAAGTTCTAACCTTCCGGAACAAGGTTCGCAACTTTCAGAATCAAGTTCCGAACTTTCGGAACCAGGTTACCAACTTTCGGAACCAGGTTACCAACTTTCGTAACAAAGTTCCAAACTTTTCGAACGAGGTTTCCAACTTCTCGAACCAAGTTCCCAATTTTCAGAACCAAGTTCTCAACTTTCGGAAACAAGTTCAATACTTTTCTAACCAAGTTCGCAACTTTTGGAACCAATTTTCCAACTTCGAAACCAAGTTACATAATTTCGGAACCAAATTCCCAACTTTCAGAACTATGTTCCCAACTTTCGGAATCATGTTCCCAACTTTTCGAACCAGGTTTCCAACTTTCGGAACCTGGTTCCCAACTTTCGAAACCATGTGCGCAACTTTTCGAACCAAGTTCCCAACTTTTGGAACCAAATTATCAACTTTTCGTACCAAGTTCTAAACTTTCCGAACCAAATTCCCATCTTTCAGAACCAAGTTCCAAACTTATGAAACCAAGTTCCCAAATTTTCGAACCAAGTTCCCAACTATCGAAACCAGGTTCCGAACTTTCCGACCCAAGTTCCCAACTTTTAGAACCAATTTCCCAACTCCCTGAACCAACTTTCCAAATTTGACAACCATATTCCCAACCTTCGAAACCAAGTTCCCAACTTTCGGAACAAACTTGCCAACTTTCAATATCAATTTCCCAACTTTTCGAACCAAGTTTCCAACTTCTGGGACCAAGTTCTCAACTACCGAACCCAATTTCCTAACTTTCAAAACTATGCTTCCAACTTTCCGGACAAAGTTCCCAACTTTCAGAACAAACTTCCAAACTTTCGAAACCAAGTTTCAAACTTTTCGAACCAAGTACCCAACTTTTGGAACGAAGTTCCCAACTTTCGAAATCAAGTACCCAACTTTTGGAACCAAGTTCTCAACTTCTGAAACCAAGTTCCCAACTTTCAGAACTATGTTTCCAACTTTCTCAACAAAGTTCACAACTTTCGGAACCAAGTTCCCAACTTACGCAGCCAAGTTCCAAACTTTTCGAACCAAGTTCACCAACTTTCAGAACCAATTTCCCAACCTTCGTAACCAAGTTGCCAACTTTCAGAACTAAGTCCTCAACTTTCGAAACCAAGTTCCAAACTTTTCGAACCAAGTTTCCAACTTTCGGAACCAAGGTCCCAACTTTCGAAATCAAGTTTCAAACCTTCCGAACCAAGTTCCGAACTTTCGAAACCAAGTTCCCAAGTTCTGGAACCAAGTTCTCAACTTCCAAAGCCGAGTTCCCAACTTTTAGAACTATGTTTCCAACTTTCTGAACAAAGTTCCCCACTTTCGGAACCAAGTTCCCAATTTCCATAGCCAAGTTCCGGACTTTTCGAACTAAGTTTCCAACTTACGCAGCCAAGTTCCGAACTTTTAGAACCAATTTCCCTACTTTTCGATCCAGGTTCCCATCTTTTTGAACAACGTTCCTAAATTTCGGAACCAAGTTCTCAACTTTCTGAAGTAAGTTTCTAACTTCGGAATCAAGTACCCATCCTTCGAAACCAAGTTTCCAACTTTCGAAATCATGTTCACATGTTTTCGAACCAAGTTCCCAATTTTCGGAACCAAGTTCCCAACATTTGGAACCAGGTTCCCAACTTTCTGAGCTAGGTTCCAAAATTTCGGAACCAGGTTCTTCACTTTCGGAACAAGTTCCCAACATTCGAAACCAAGTTGCCAAATTTTCGAACCTAGTTCTCAACTTTCGGAACCAAGTTCTAAACATCCGGAACCAGGTTCGCATGTTTTGGAACCAAGTTCCGAACTTTCGAATCCAAGTTCTCAACTTTCGGAACGAGGTTCCAAACTTTTCGAACTAAGTTCCCAACTTTCGGAACCATGTTCACAACTTTCCGAACCAAGTTTCCAACTTTCGGAACCAAGTTCCAAACTTACGGAAACAAGTTCAATACATTTCGAACCAAGTTCCCAACTTTTGGAACCAATTTCCCAACTTCGAAACCAAGTTACATACTTTCGAAACCAAGTTCCCAACTTTCAAAACCATGTTCTCAACTTTCGAAATCAAGTTCCCCAACTTTTCGAACCAAGTTCCCAACTTTCGGAACCATATTCACAACTTTTTGAACCAAGTTCTCAACTTTCGGAATCAAATTATCAACTTTCGAAACCAAGTTCCCAACTTAAACCAAGTTCCGAACGTTTAGAACCAAGTTGCCAACTTTTCGAGCCAAGTTCTCCACTTTTGGAATCAAGTTCCCAACTTTCGAAACCAAATTCCCAATTTTCGAATCATGTTTACAACATTTCGAACCAAGTTTCCAAATTCTAGAACCAAGTTCCGAACTTTTCGAACCAAGTTCCCAACTTTTGGAATCAAATTCTCGACTTTCCGTACCAAGTTCTGAACTTTCCGAACCAAGTTTCCAACATTCAAAACCAAGTTCCAAACTTCTGAAACGAACTTTCCGAACCAAGTTCCCAACTTTCACAACCATATTCCCCACCTTCGGAACCAATTTCCCAACTTCCGAAACCAAGTTCCGAACTTTTGAAACCAAGTTGCCAACTTTAAGAACCAAATTCCCAGCTTTCAAAACCAAGTTTCCAACTTTCGGAACCAAGTTCCCAACTTACGCAGCCAAGTTCCGAATTTTTCGAACCAAGTTCCCAACTTTCGAAACCAATTTTCCAACTTTTGTAACCAAGTTTCCACTTTTGGAACTAAGTTCTCAACTTTCGAAACCAAGTTCCCAACTTTTCGAACCAAGTTCCCAACTTTCGGAACAAAGTCCCCAACTTTCGGAACAAAGTACCCAACTTTCGGAACCATATTCATAACTTTTCGAACAAAGTTCCCAACTTTCGGAACCAAGTTCCCAACTTACGGAACCTAGTTCCGAACTTTTAGAATCAAGTTCTCAACTTTTGGAACCAAATTCTCGACATTCCGTACCAAGTTCCTAACTTTTCGAACCAAGTTCCCAACTTTCGGAACCAAATTCCCAACGTATGAAACCAAGTTCCCAACATTCGGAACTAGATTCCGAACTATCCGAACCAAGTTCCCAACTTTTCGAACCAATTTCCCAACTTTCTGAACCAAGTTCCTAACTTTTACAACCATATTCCCAACCTTCGGAATCAAGTTCCCAACTTTCGGAACCAAGTTCCCAACTTTAGAAACCAAGTTTCGAACTTTTCGAACCAAGTTCCCAACTTTCGGAACCAAGTTCCCGACTTCTGGAAACAAATTCTCAACTTCTGAAACCAAGTTCCCAACTTTCCTAACTTACAAAGCCAAGTTCCAAACTTTTCGAACCAAATTCGCAACTTTCCGAACCAATTTCCCAACTTTCGTAACTAAGTTCCCCAACTTTTCGAACCAATTTCCTAACTTTTTGAACCAAGTTCCCAACTTACACAGCCAAGTTCTGAACTTTTTGAATCAAGTTCCCAACTTTCATAGCCAAATTCCCAACTTTCGTAACCAAGTTCCCCAACTTTCGGAACTAAGTTCTCAACTTTCGAAACCAAGTCCCAACTTTTGAACCAATTTCCCAACTTTGTGAACCAAGTTCCTAACTTTTGAATCCAAGTTCTCAACTTTCGGAATCAAGTTCCCAACTTTTCGATCCAGGTTCCCAACTTTCGGAACCAAATTCCCAGCTTTCTGAAGTAATTTCTAACTTCGGAACCAATTACCCAACTTTTGGAACCAAGTTCCCAACTTTTCGAACCATATTTGCAACTTTTTGAACCAAGTACCCAATTTTCATAACCAAATTCCCAACTTTCGGAATCAGGTTTCCAACTTTCGGAACCAAGTTGCCAACTTTCCGAAGTAAGTTCCAACTTCCAGAACAAAGTTCTAAACTTCCGGAACCAGGTTCCGTTCCCAACTTTCAGAACCAAGTTCCGAACATTTTTTGCAACAAGGCAAAAGGTAATATATTAATTCATAAAAAAGATACAATAGAGTTCATACACGACTACCATTGATAGGAATGATAGAGCTTCTCATTCCCCAAGGAAAAAGACCACGCCCCCTCACCTTCGGCAATGCCATCAGCAAGGTAGTAGCCAAAACCTTAGGAGAAAAGGAACAAAGAAAAAAAACCTCACAGCCCGGGTCAAGCACGATATAGAATATGCAAAACAATGCATCACACGGACTACCCACAACTCGGGCCAAGTAAGAAAAGCTCACATGAAAAAGCAATGTAGCACATGGACTACCCACAACTCGGGCCAAGCAATAAAAGCTCACATGCAAATGCAATGTATCACGAGAGAACAAGCAATGCAGGACATGAAATACCCACACCTCTGGCCAAGGAATATAGCTCATATAGTGAATCACTAATCTTGACGGACATGAGTGAAATGGACTTGAACGCTCCACCGTTCTACAACAGCTCTGTTTCTTGGTGTGTCGGTGATAGGCTTGGTACCATAACGCTGAAGAATTTTGCTTTTAACTCTTGTGATAACACTGCTAAGCACACTAGCAGGTGAAGAGGATATATGAGAAAAAATACGATCATTCCGCTCACGTCAAATGAAGTAAACTGAAGCACCGAGGGAAATACGCCTGATATAGCCAATGAATGAGTCTCCACGCATGACGTCTTCCCACCATCTGAGCTGATCATCCCAATGATGCAAAGGGTTCGCCAAGAGACAATGATCTAGAACCTTGCACCAAATGATAGTTGAGAAAGGGCAGTGAAAGAATAGGTGTTCAATGGATTCATCTACATCGCAAAAACAACAGCTGGGGGAATGTGTAATTCCCCAATGTGAAAGTCGATCAAGAGTTGGTAATCTCCGTAAGAGAGCAAGCCATAGTACAAAAGAGTACCTCGGGACCCTTCCTTTGAACCAAACAAGATGATGCCAAGTAACCATGGGATTTGCGGGGGAAATGCCATTGCAGGCTGATGCAATACTAAAAAAACCATCACCAGACGGCTTCCAGATGATCTGATCTTCACTCGAACTAGTAATAATAGTGCCAATGGAATCCCAAGCACTGAGCAGGTCAAGCTCATGAGCAAGATTACCAGATGCCAAGTATTTTTTTTTTTTTGCAACAAGGCAAAGGAAATATATTACTACGTAAAAAGATACAATAGAGTTCATACACGACTACCATTAATAGGAATGGTAGAGCTTCTCATCCCCCAAGGGAAAAGACCACGCCCCTCACCTTCGGCATTGCCATCAGCAAGGTAGTAGCCAAAACCTTAGGAGAAGAGGAACAAAAGGGAAAACCCACAGCCCGGGTCAAGCACAATATAGAGATGTAAATAATGCATCACACGGATTATCCACAACTCGGGCCAAGTAAGAAATATCACATGGACCACCCACAGCTCGGGCCAAGCAATAAAAGCCCACACAGTGAAATACTAATCTTAACGGACATGAGTGAAATGGACTTGAACGCTCCACCGTTCTGCAATAGCTCTGTTCCTTGGTGTGTCGGTGATAGGTCTGGTACCATATATCTGAAGAATTTTGATTTTAACTCTTGTGATAACACTGCTAAGCACGCTAGCAGGTGAAGAGGATACATGAGAAAAGATACGTTCATTCCGCTCACGCCAAATGAAGTAAACTGAAGCAGTGAGAGCAAGACGCCTAATATAGCCAATGGATGAGTCTCCACTCATAACGTCTTCCCCACCATCTAAGCTGATCACCCCAATGATGCAAAGGGTTCGCCAAAAGACAAAGATCTAGAACCTTGCGCCAAATTGTAGCCGAGAAAGGGCAGTGGAAGAATAGGTGTTCAATGGATTCATCTACACCGCAAAAATAACAGCTAGTAGAGTGTGTAATTCCCCAATGTGAAAGTCGATCAAGAGTTGGTAATCTCCGTAAGAGAGCAAGCCATAAAACAAAAGAGTACCTTGGGATCCTTCCCTTGAACCAAACAAGATGATGCCAAGTAACCATGGGATTAGTGGGGGAAATGCCATTGCAAGCTGATGCAATACTGAAAAAACCATCACTAGACGGCTTCCAGATGATCTGATCGTCATTCGAACCAGTGATAACAGTGCTAATGGAATCCCAAGCACTAAGCAGGTCAAGCTCATGAGCAAGATTACCCAGATTCCAAGTATTTTGCTGCCAAATGGAAGATACCCTGGCTGTCCTACTCGAATAGAGGCGGGCTGGGATATGGTTGTTCATCCTGTCAATAAGAAGGTAACCAGGAATCCAAGGATCAAGCCAGAGGAAGGTGTTCGTGCCATCACCAATGCGGTACTCAACCAGTTTATGGGCATAATCACGAGCAAAGAGAATGCTACGAAAACACCAAGAGCAGACCCATGGCCGTTTAACAGACCATATAGAGTCGTTGCTGAGGTATTTAGAGGTGATCCAACGAATCCAAAGGGAATCTTTCTTTGAAGCAATTGCCCAAATATACCTCATGAGATATGCAATATTAAGGTAAGAGAGTCGATGAAGACCAAGTCCACCATTTTGATGTGGTTGGCATATATCATCCCATGAAACTTTATGGATGCTTTTTTTATCATCACCACTCCATAGGAATCTAGCAAGAAGATGTTCAATGCGAGACGTGACTTTCTGGGGAAGCTTGTAAGCAGCGCACCAGTAGGTAATCTTACCCTGAAGGACAGATTTGATGAGTGCCAATCTACCCATGTAAGATAGGTGCTTAGCCTTCCAAGAATGGATGCGGCTCTGGATGCTCTCAATAAGCGGAAGGCAATCATTATCTGTAAGTTGCTTAGAAATGAGTGGAACACCTAGGAATCGAGTGGGGAGAGTACCAATAGGCATACCAAGAATGTCCTGAACTCTGTCCATCATGTCTCTAGAGCACCCTGCCATATACAGATTTGATTTGGTTGTGCTTGCGGATAGACCTGAAATATTTGCAAAGGATTCCAAAACATTTTTGATCACTCTAGCATTGGATTCAGAGGCTCCGGCAAATATAATGAGATCATCTGCAAACGCTAAGTGAGTAATAAGCGGGGTCTCACAGCCCGGGTGAGGAGTGATCATGCCTCGCATTGCTACATCATCAAGACTAGAGGATAAGTGCTGCATAACAATGAGGAACAGATATGGGGCCATGGGGCAGCCTTGCCTTAGACCTCGAGAGCTTCGAAAGAATCCCACAGAAGAACCATTGGTATTGATAGTAAATGAAGGGTTTGAGATACAAGCTCGAATCCAACTAATCACCATAGAGGGGAAACCATGAAGTTGAAGTAACTGAAGCAAGAAATCCCACCGAACAGAATCATAAGCTTTATGAAGATCAACCTTGATGGCCATACGAGCTTGCCCAGAGGATAAATGATAATTGTGCATAAGGTCATGGCAGAGAGTAATATTCTCATGAATAACCCGACCACGCATAAAAGCATGTTGTGTGATGCTAATCAAATCAGGTAAAACAACCTTGAGCCTGTTTGCAATAATCTTAGAAATGAATCTATAAATCATCTTGCAAATAGAGAGAGGACGATAATCGGCAAATGAGGTAGTGTTGCTCTTCTTAGGGATCAGAGTAATAGAAGTAATATTAGCTTCATTAAGAAGTTTACCAGTCCTGAAAAACTCAAGTATCGCAGCAATAACATCATCCTTAATGATGGGCCAGCAAGATTTGTAAAATTCAGCATTTAATCCATCAACACCGGGGGCCTTATCAGAGTTGGATGACAGGATTACCTGTTCAACCTCCTGAGGTGTAACCAACTGAGACAGTAAGGAAATACTTTGTTGAGAGAGATGAGCGGAGACTCGCACATTAGAGAAATCCACATTAGATGAGCGGTGTAACCAATTTGACTTTTCTGTGCCTTTACCATGTCTCTAGACCACATTTGTAGTGCCTTCCTGGTTCTTTTCAACTTCTAAATAAGGACAAACATTCTCGTTGTTCTGTGGCCGAATCTACTACTAACAGGTGGATTCCAAGCTGTCGCAATACAATCAAGAAAACCAGTCTCCTGAGGCCAATAATTAAAGAAATGAAAATTTCGAGGCCGCCAGGGTAACTTGCACACCCTAAGTATGACAAAAGTGTGATCAGATACATCAGGACTATGGAAGGTAGCCTCTGAATCTGGAAATGTATGAACCCAATCCTGATTGCATAGGACCCTGTCCAATTTTTCACATACTCTATTGTGACCTATGGAAGAATTTGACCATGTAAAAAAGCTGTCTTGACTTTTCATATCAAATAGGCCCAAGTTATCGAGCTGGTCAGTAATAGCCTCAATGTAGGAACTATTAATATCACTACCCCCATATTTTTCAGATGGTGAGAAGACCATATTAAAATCACCGAAAACAGTCCAAGGCCCCTCAACATGATTTGCAAAGTCAGTCAAAGCAGTCCAAATATGAGCTCTATCAGCATTAGAATAAAGGCCATAAACCACTGAAAAAGAAAATGTTGTACCTTGCTGAATAAATTTGATACTGCCAGAAACCACCTGATCTGTAGAAGCAACGATAGCAATATCCACAATAGCAGGATTCCAAAGACACCATATCCTACCATGATAGTTAGGACAGACATTTACATGATAATTCCAGCCTTCCACAATATTCGTAAAAACGCGAGCTGAATTTTCCAATTTAACTCTAGTCTCCAAAAGAAAAAAACAATGAAGTTTGTGATGGGAGATCTTACTTCTGATAGCCCTTTGCTTAGCATAGCTATTCAGGCCCCGAATGTTCCAAAAAGCTACTTGCATTTGTGGGACTCGGTGATCTTTTTCTTACCCGGTTTCCTAGAACTCTCTGCACCTCCTTTAGCCTTTTTAATCTTGTCATGGACATTCTTGTCATGGACATTTCCATCCTCAATAGGATCATAATCATCATCATTATGCATATCATTATCTGATGAGTCTGCAAGAACATTGAACCTGTTGGGAGAAAGTGTAAAACTTTCAGACTGTGGCCTATCTGGTTCAATAACACTTGTGTTGCCTTTCTTCCGAATATTTCCATCTGAGAGAATAGGAGACATAGTCACGTCCTTCACATGCTTTTTAAGATTTCTCTCTTCTTCATTGTGAGCAACAATATCCTCTTGTTGTGGTTTAGGAGATGGCTGGGGTTGTGCCTTCTTTGGAACCCAAGTTAGATTGGCGCTAGTACCGCAATTCCTAGTAGCATGGCCAAACTTTTTGCAATTCGTGCAGTGAACCGGCACCCAATCATATTCAACATGAATAATATATTCTTCATTATTAACATGCACAGGCAGTTCTCTAGGATAAGTGCAGTCCAAATTCACCTCAATACAAGCACGCATATAACCCAACCGTTGTTTCGTGGATGACATGTGATCAAGATGGACAGGGTTGCCAATAACGCTGCAAAATTTGTTAATAAAGAAAGGAGTCCACATAAATAAAGGAACATTAAAAAACTTTACCCAAATAGGAATGGTTGCCATTTCGGCTTTTTCCAACTTCAAAGCTCTATTCCATCTCCGAAGAGCAAGAAAACGATTCTGAATAAACCATGGGCCGCCCTCAAGAATAGAATCTGCATCGTCCCTCTGTGAGAATCGGAAGATAAAGAACCCAGACTCCATAGTAAGCACCTCAACGTTGCCACTAATTTTCCACATCTTTGTCACCCAATTTTTCACGACTCTGTAAGGAAGCCGTGGCCCAATAAAGTGTCCAACTAAGGAGGATTGCCAATACTTTTCCCCTTCTAGAATCTCTTCTTGAGGAGCCTCAATAATAATATTTCCATCCACAAGATTCGGTTCCTCAAAATTTAGCTTAGTTTCATGCTTATGAGTATTTGTAGAGAATAGCGAACTCCAAGAAGTAGTAATTCCATGTCCAACCACAGATTCTGGTGAAGACCGAGGTGGACACTTCAAAGGATGCATATCCTGATGAGGAACTGAAGGGAGCATGTCTTTGATGGAGGAGCGAGAGGCCTCATCAATATCTAATTCATCTATTGTCTTCATGAGAATTTCCAATGCTTCAGCAGTAGAGGCCTTAGCACAATCAGGAACATCAGCATTGTCATGGTAACGTGGAGCATCACACTGTGAGGAAGTCACAATTGCAACACGCTTCGGCATAGACATAGAACGATCATCACTTAAGGAAATCCCAGAATCCACACTCTTAGGAGTCTTCATGGATATCAAATCAGAGTTCCGCTTGAGGATAGACCGAAGAAGGCCCGAGGAAGAAGAAGCAGTCGAACCACCGGGATAGGACGACGGATGGCCCCCCAAAGACGCAAAGTCGGCCATAGATCGAAGAAATCGGAAGCAGCCGCAAGCACTTCACACAAAGAAACAACAACACCACGCCGAAAGAGCAATGAAGGAGCAGCACACACCACCGAGAATAACCAATCTCCGACGGAAGACAGCTCAATCGGACAGGTAGCCAAGAAGAGAGCTACACCCCAAACACCCACTGCCCCGCTGCAGAAAGAGGTATAGAAGCACACCAAAGACCCCAAACAACGAGCAACCGCAGACAGGAAACCGAGGATATAGCAAGGAGCAGGAGCAGCCGCAGACCGACGGTGAAATCAAACCAACAAGGAGACAGCAATCCTACACAGAAACCAACAGGAACAGCCGCCCAAGGAAGGAGAGCCCAAAATATATTTAACTATACCATACCAAGATTTGAACTCAGTCCAATTGATTCACATGCTTACTACTTTAACCAACTTAGGAAACCACAATACTAAACAATTTATTTAGAAAGTTATCACAACGATTTACGCCCACCGTGGGGCACGAAAATAACTATCCACTATGCGAAGTGAATATTATGAGATAACATTATGATTTTGGAGATGCAGGGTACCGATCCCCGTACCTCTCGCATGCGAAGTGTGCACTCTACCATCTTAGCTACATCCCCAAATAAAATTAGATGATGTGGCAAAATAGATATGTAGTAAAAAAAAAGGCGCAACACGAGGACTTCCCAGGGGGTCACCCATCCTAGTACTACTCTCGCCCAAGCACGCTTAACTTCGGAGTTCCGATGGGATCCGGTGCGTTAGTGCTGGTATGATCGCACCCAAAATATAACTTTAAATAAAACTAAATATAACACTTAGCCACCAAGACAAATGCCAAAATCTAACTAAAAAGAAGCAGTCGAACCACCGGGATAGGACGACGGATGGCCCCCCAAAGACGCAAAGTCGGCCATAGATCGAAGAAATCGGAAGCAGCCGCAAGCACTTCACACAAAGAAACAACAACACCACGCCGAAAGAGCAATGAAGGAGCAGCACACACCACCGAGAATAACCAATCTCCGACGGAAGACAGCTCAATCGGACAGGTAGCCAAGAAGAGAGCTACACCCCAAACACCCACTGCCCCGCTGCAGAAAGAGGTATAGAAGCACACCAAAGACCCCAAACAACGAGCAACCGCAGACAGGAAACCGAGGATATAGCAAGGAGCAGGAGCAGCCGCAGACCGACGGTGAAATCAAACCAACAAGGAGACAGCAATCCTACACAGAAACCAACAGGAACAGCCGCCCAAGGAAGGAGAGCCCAAAATATATTTAACTATACCATACCAAGATTTGAACTCAGTCCAATTGATTCACATGCTTACTACTTTAACCAACTTAGGAAACCACAATACTAAACAATTTATTTAGAAAGTTATCACAACGATTTACGCCCACCGTGGGGCACGAAAATAACTATCCACTATGCGAAGTGAATATTATGAGATAACATTATGATTTTGGAGATGCAGGGTACCGATCCCCGTACCTCTCGCATGCGAAGTGTGCACTCTACCATCTTAGCTACATCCCCAAATAAAATTAGATGATGTGGCAAAATAGATATGTAGTAAAAAAAAAGGCGCAACACGAGGACTTCCCAGGGGGTCACCCATCCTAGTACTACTCTCGCCCAAGCACGCTTAACTTCGGAGTTCCGATGGGATCCGGTGCGTTAGTGCTGGTATGATCGCACCCAAAATATAACTTTAAATAAAACTAAATATAACACTTAGCCACCAAGACAAATGCCAAAATCTAACTAAAAAGGTGCAACACGAGGACTTCCCAGGGGGTCACCCATCCTAGTACTACTCTCGCCAGAGCACGCTTAACTTCGGAGTTCTGATGGGATCCGGTGCTTTAGTGCTGGTATGATCGCACCTATAAACTGAGAATAACAAAAAAAATATTAAAGAGAACATGTTGACATGTCCTAACCATTTAACCATTAGAGATTAACAAAGCAACATAATCAAATACTACTACCACTAGAGCACACGTGAGTTTACAAAATTATAACTCTAACAACATATATTTTCAAGTTTGAACACATAGAATCATGTCATATGTGTGAATGAACAAAATATAAATAAATAAATTTCATCGAGACTTGAACTCGGTTACTGTATTCAGAGCCCAATGGCCTAACAGCTAGACCATGGGACCGATTACAAATGTTACTTTAAAAGGTGCAACACGAGGACTTCCCAGGGGGTCACCCATCCTAATACTACTAAATTTTGCTGCCAAATGGAAGAGACCCTGGCTGTCCTACTCGAGTAGAGGCGGGCCGGGATATGGTTGTTCATCATGTCAATAAGAAGGTAATCAGGAATCCAAGGATCAAGCCAGAGGAAGGTGTTCGTACCATCACCAATGTGGTACTCTACCAGTTTATTTGCATAATCACGCGCAAAAAGAATGCTACGAAAACACCAAGAGCATGCCCATGGATGTTTGACAGACCATATTGAATCGTTGTTGAGGTATTTAGAGTTGATCCAACGAATCCAAAGTGAGTCTTTCTTTGAAGCAATTGCCAAAATATACCTCATGAGATATGCAATATTAAGGTGAGAGAGTCGATGAAGCCCAAGTCCACCATTTTGATGTGGTTGGCATATATCATCCCATGAAACTTTATGGATGCTCTTTTTATCATTACCGCTCCATAGGAATCTAGCAAGAAGATGTTCAATGCGAGACGTGACATTTTGAGGTAGCTTGTAAGCGGCGCACTAGTAGGTAATCTTACCCTGAAGAACAGATTTGATGAGTGTCAATCTACCCATGTAAGATAGGTGCTTAGCCTTCCAAAAATGGATACGGCTCTGGATACTCTCAATAAGCGGAAGGCAATCATTATATGTAAGTTGCTTAGAAATGAGAGGAACACCTAGGAATCAAGTGGGGAGAGTACCAATAGGCATGCCAAGAATGTCCTGAACTCTATTCATCAAGTCTCTAGAGCATCCTGCCATATACAGATTTGATTTGGTTGTGCTTGCGGGTAGTCCGAAATATCTGCAAAGGACTCCAAAGCATCTTTGATCGCTCTAGCATTGGATTCAGAGGCTTCGACAAATATAATAAGATCATCTGCAAACACTAAGTGAGTAATAAGCGGATTTTCACAACTCGGGTGTGGAGTGATCATACCTCGCCTTGCTAAATCATCAAGACGAGAGGATAAGTGCTGCATAACAATGAGGAACATATATGGAGCCATGGGGCAGCCTTGCCTTAGACCTCTAGAGCTTCGAAAGAATCCCACAGAAGAACCATTTATATTGATAGTAAATGAGGGGTTTGAGATACAAGCTCTAATCCAAGTAATCACCATAGCGGGAAACCCATGCAGTTGAAGTAACTGAAGCAAGAAGTCCCAACGAACAGAACCATAAGCTTTATGAAGATCAACTTTGATGGCCATATGAGCTTGCCCAGAGGAAAGATGGTAATTGTGCATAAGGTCATGGCAGAGAGCAATATTCTCATGAATAACCCGACCACGCATAAAAGCATGTTGTGTTACGCTAATCAAATCAGGTAAAATAACCTTGAGCCTGTTTGCAATAATTTTAGAAATGAATCTATAAATCATCTTGCAAATAGAGAGAGGACGGTAATCAACAAATGAGGTAGTGTTGCTCTTCTTAGGGATGAGAGTAATAGAGGTAATATTAGCTTCATTAAGAAGTTTACCAGTCCTGAAAAGCTCAAGTATCGCAGCAATAACATCATCCTTAATGACGGGCCAACAAGATTTAAAAAATTCAGCATTTAATCCATCAACACTGGGGGCCTTATTAGAGTTTGATGACAGGATCACCTTTTCAACCTCCTGAGGTGTGATCAGTTGAGACAGTAAAGAAATGCTTTGTTGAGAGAGATGATTTGAGACTCGCACATCAGAGAAATCCACATTAGGAATCTCAGGGGCAAACTGCCTAGTAAAGTAGCTAATGGCCTCAAGGGAATTACCATCGGCATCTGTAATAGAGAGTAAGGCATTTCTGTTACATCTGAGCTTCAAGGAATTATGAAAGAACTTAGAATTTGAGTCCCCAAGACACAACCAAGTATCCCTTGATTTTTGTCTAAGAGAGGCCTCCTCATTAGCGTAGAGCCTTAAAAGTTCAACTCTGCATTTTGCCTCTTCGGTGATGGCCCTATCATCCATATTTGTAGATACAGTGATAGCCTGTAACTCATGAAGCTTAGATTGTAGTGAATAAATTTGGTTTTTCTGTGCCTTTACCAAGTCTCTAGACCACATTTGTAGTGCGTTCCTGGTTCTTTTCAACTTCTGAATAAGGACAAACATTCTCGTTGTTCTGTGGCCGAGTCTACTACTAACAGGTGGGTTCCAAGCTGTTTCACTTCATTTTTTATAGTATTATTTGCCTAACTAGTTAAGTTCGGTTGCTACTGAATCAAGTGCCAAGGTTCGAATCTCAACAAGATTGTATTAGTGTAGCCGAGCGCGTGTTCCCGGTTTTCTCCGGCTCTGTTGGCGGCGTCCTCCGGTCATCTTGTGTTTGTCATCCTCCTTTGAGCCTTCTCTTCTCTGGCTATCCCGGAGGTGCTCCATCGGCGGCTAGGTTCCTGGTCTTCTTCGTCGTGCGTCTCTTGGTGGCGGCGACGCTTCTTTCCCGGATTCTTGGGCTCGGTGGCGGCGTATTCCGTTCTATTCTGGATATTTCCCTCTTCCCGGTGCTCTTTCCTTCACCGGTGTTCTCGGAGGTCATCCAGCGGCGGCGGCGGGATTCCTTTGTGTCGGCGGTAGATTAGGGTTTCCTGGGTCTTCCTTCTACCATGGTTTTTGGTTCCTCCGCCATGTCTTCTTCGGGTTTGCCACGACTTTGCTGACCTCTTGGTGATTCTGCTGCCCTTTGGTGCTTCATTTCGCCGGGAGTCTTGGTTCCTCCAGCGTCGACTCCAACCTTCTGCGGGTCAGCTGTAGGTTTCGGATTTCTGGGGTTTCTGTTGTTCTTTGGTGCTTTCTTCTGCCGTGGGTTTGGTTCCTCCACTGTCATCTGTTGCTTTTCTACGGGTCTGCCACGGGTTGTGCTGATCTCTGGGTGTTTCTGCTGCTCCTTTGTGACGCCGGCGTGGTGCAATTTTCGTCGATCCGCCTGGGGTTTTCTTGATTGCTCTCATTGCTGCAGGTGTGCCTTTGCTGCGATCTTAGTGCACCTTCTCTTAGGTGTTGTGTGGTGGTTTCCGGCTACAAAGCTGTGAAGCAGTCCTTCATGCTATGGTCGGCCATGAGGTTTTGGGGGATCATCTTCCTCTTATTCTTGGTGCACCGGTGACTTCTTCCTCATCTTCGGCTTTTCTCCATTCCATCATTAAGAGAAATTCTGAGTTGGCTACCATGCAGAATGCTGTGCCTTCTAGTGTTGCTAGAAGTGTTCGTCCTCTACCTAGACGTATTATGGCTGCAAACTCTCCTCAGTGTTCTGATGAGATGATCGCTGCTCCTCCTCCTTCTCTGGATAATATTGCTAGTGCTAAAGTGTCGAATGGTGAAGCTTTGGATTTGCTACAGAAGACGATAAATGATTTGGATATTGATGAGGCCTCTCGTTCGTCCATCAAAGGTTTGCTCCAGTCAATCTAGAATCATGATATGCCTTCCTTGCAACAACCTCTTAGCTCTCCCTTGGCTTCTATGGCTGGTCATGAGAATATAAAGTCGTGGAGCTTGCTCTTCTCCACTAATCAGCATATACATGAAACTAAGCTTAGCTTCGAGGAGCCGACTATTGTGGATGGCAATCTTATTATCGAGGCTTCTCAAGAAGAGATTCTAGCGGGGGAAAATCATTGGCAATCTTCCTTAGTAGGCCATTTTATTGGGCCATGTCTTCCGTACAGAGTAGTGAAAAATTGGGTGACAAAGATGTGGAAAATTAATGGCAATGTTGAGGTGCTCACTATGGACTCGTGGTTCTTTATTTTTCGCTTCTCACAAAGGGACGATGCAGATGCTATTCTTGAGGGCGGCCCATGGTTTATTCAAAACAGGTTTCTTGCTCTTCGAAAATGGGATAGAGCCATGAAGTTGGAAAAGGCTGAGATGGCTACAATTCCTATATGGGTAAAGTTTTTTTATGTTCCTTTGTTTATGTGGACTCCTTTCTTTATTAATAAGATTTGCAGTGTTATTGGCAAGCCTCTACATATGGATCACATGTCATCTACAAAACAACGGTTGGGTTATCTTCGTGCATGCATTGAGGTGCCTTTTAATTGCACTTATCCTAAAGATTTGCCCGTGCGCATGAATAATGAAGAATACAATATTCGTGTTGAATATGATTGGATACCAGTTCATTGCACAAATTGCAAAGAGTTTGGACATGCTACTAGAAATTGCAGCAATAATACCAAGCAAAGGTGGGTTCCTAAGAAGGCACATTACCAACCACCTCCGGAGCCACAACAAGAGATTGTTAAAGCTACTCACGATGAAGAAGACAAAACTCTTAATAAACAGGTGGAGGGCATGAATAAATTTTCTATTCTTCAAGATGCTAATATGCGAAAGAAAGGAAAAGCACATGTTGTTGAACCAGAAATGCCACAGTCAAGAGGTAAAATAACCTCTCCAAATAGGTTCGATATCCTGGCAAATTCTTCAGATAATGATATGCACAATGATGATGATTATGATCCTATTGAGAAAGCTAATCTCCATGCACAAATTAAAAAGGCCAAAGGAGGTGCAGAAAGTTCTAGGAAACTGGGCAAGAAGAAGAGTACCCAATTCATAGATTTTTTTTTTTTTGCAACAAGGCAAGTGAATTGTATTAGTAATGAAGAAGATGTGTACATGTAAAGTTCAGTAGCCAATCACCCTAGGACAAAAGAGTCTAGAACCTCACCTTCGGCATAGCCATCAGCAAGGTCAAGACCCAAACCCTAGGGTTGATGGTCCCGCTATGATATAATCATAGCAATCTAAAAAGAAAGACATCCCCACAGCCCGGGAAAGGCACACAAGTCATGATGACCTAAAACTCACAAACTGAAACAAGTAATAAGTAATAAGTCCCACAGCCCGGGAAAAGCTCACAATCATACCGACACGTCTAGCAATATAGAAATAGGAATAAGCACCTCCTCCCAAGAATAATAACAAGTAAATCTGAAGAAATCATCAATAGTCAGTCAGTCTGCTAGCATTGGGGGACACATCCTCTCATACTCTGAATATCATGTGTGATTGTGCCTGCTAGGAGTTCCCAAGTCCTCTTTCGCTCATCATGCATTCTGCGATTCCGTTCAGTCCAGATGTGATATATCGAAGTGGTGAGGGTGAGCTTCCGTTGGGTTGTTGACTCAGAGGATCCCTTGAAGTGATGAAAGAACCACATCCGATTTTCAGACCAATTCCTTCGACGAGGCCTCAGGTGGCACCTCTTGAGCACCTCCTCCCATACTTTATGTGTGTAGTCACATTCAAAGAAAATATGATCCAAATTCTCGCAAGCATTCAGACAGAGATAGCATATATTTGGGCCCTGCCGACCCCAAGCCTGCATACGATCAAAAGTAGGAAGTCTGTTCCAGAAAGCTAGCCAAGAAATAAAAAAATATCGAGGAATATGATTCTTGAACCAGACCAACTCATGCCAGTCAACATTTGGTTCCGCAGAAGTCAACCTGTCGTACGCAGATTTGAGAGTGAACTTCCCAGAAGGGGAGGCACTCCAAAGGATATTATCATCACTATGATAGTCCAAGGTGTGAATGTGGGAGAGCTTTTGCCAAGCCTCAAAGAGGCAAGAGTGGTGATAGCCAGTTATATCCCATCCTGTAGAAAGTCTGATCAGTGCTACTTTATCTCCAGCAGATATAGGAGCACTATATGGGTAGCGTTCCACAATATGCATAAGAATGTCATATGGATGTCAGGGTTCATGCCATAACATCGTAGATCTACCATTTCCAGTCCTGTGTGTGACATGAGGCTGAGCTAGGTGACGTACATTAAATATACTCCTCGTCACCCACGAAATCACAGATGGCGTACGGCGAGTCCAAATGGAGTGTGACCTCAAAAAATTACTATGCATCTATCTCACCCAAAGGGAATCTTTTTTGGAAGCGACGGCCCACACATATCGCATTAAGCATGCTTGATTAAGCTTCCTAATATTTCTCAATCCAAGTCCACCTTTCTCCTGTGGTTTACATACTGAGAACCAAGCAATCCTGTGATTACATTTCTGTCCTCTACCAGACCAAAGGAACCGTGCAAGGAGCTGTTCAATGCGAATGATTATTCGTTGAGGCAGAGAAAAAGAAGAATACCAATATAAAATTTTACCCATCAGTACAGATCTGATCAGCTCCAAGCGGCCAGCATAAGAAATGCATTTGCTAGTCCACCCATTAATCTTTGCTTCAATACTGTCAAGCAAGGGCTGGCAGTCCTGGAATGAAGGTCTAGTCGACAGGAGGGGGACTCCTAAATAGCGGACTGGTAGTGACCCGAAGGGCATGCCCAATATCTCAGCAATAGACGCCCGCATCTCTAGAGAAACCCACGATGCGTATAAATGCGACTTGAGATTACTAGTGCGCAAACCAGATACCTGGTAGAAGTGCGCCAAGCAATTCCGAATAGTGACGGTCGATGTAAGGTCTACTCTGGAGAATAAAAATAGGTCATCTACAAACATGAGGTGAGTAACTAACAGGTCATTGCATCTGGGATGGGGTGAGAGGGAACCCATAGTGACATGGCTGTCCAAAATATCCGAGAAGTACTGCATCACCAGAATGAAGAGATATGGGGCCATAGGACACCCCTGACGCAAGCCTCTACTGCTGGGAAAAAACCCACAAGAAGCACCATTAAGGTTCAAGGTGAACTTAGGATTTGAAATGCAGGCACTGATACACTCAATAAAATTTCCAGGGAACCCATACCGCCTCAGAAGCTCAATAAGAAATCCCATCGAACAGAGTCATATGCTTTGTGAAGGTCTATCTTAATTGCCATACGGGGAGGGCCGCGCTGCAGGTGATAGCCCGTCAAAAGCTCATGGCATAAGGCAATATTTTCGTGAATAAGCCTCCCTTTCAAGAATGCATGTTGATTCGGTCCAATTAGATCCACAAGAACCTTTTGAAGCCTATTTGCAAGAATCTTCGAGATAAACCTGTATAACATTTTGCAAACTGAGATAGGCCGATAATCAGCAAATGATTCAGGATTCCCTTTTTTAGGAACCAAAGTGATGGATGTGATGTTAACTTCACTCAAAAGCCTCCTAGTAGTAAAGAAATTCTGGATAGCTTCCGTAACCTCCCTCCCAGTAATGGCCCATGTAGCTGTGAAGAACTCCTTTGTGAATCCATCAATGCCTGGTGCTTTATCATTTGGAGACGAGTGAATGGCCTCATAAATCTCCTGATCGAGGATGGGTCTCCCTAGTGCCTCAATGCTTTCTTGCCCGAGCTGCCTGTGTGTTTGGAGGATAGAAAAATCTACCACCTCTTGCGGAGCATTAAAAAGATTCTTGAAGAAACTAATAGCCGCCTGCTCAGCTTGGTCACCATACACTCTTTGACCCAAGTCATCTAGGATGGAATGTATAGCATTTGTGCTGCACCTCTGCTTGAAGGCTCGGTAAAAGTAGTTGGTGTTCGAGTCCCCCAGATGCAACCATTGGACTCTAGATTTTTGCCTCATAGATGCCTCCTCGTCATGTAAGAATGTCTGCAGTCTCCCTCTCAATTCCCTATCCTGGGTGTGAAGGTACTCATCAGAAGGGCAAGCTTGAATCTTGCTCTGAATATCATCAAGAAGCCTAAGCAGTTTCCTTTTCTCAGAGCTATCCCTACAATGGTTTTCATAGGCCCATTTTTTCAGTGCATTCTTGGTTGCCTTAAGTTTCTGAAGAAGGGAAAACATCGGAGTAGGCCTCCTCCCATCTCTACAAGTGACAGTGGAAGACCAGGCTGCCTGTACTACCTCGAGGAAATTTGGTTTCAAAATCCACTGGTTGAAAAATTTAAACGGTCCTTTCTTTCGCTGGAGCTTCTGATACTGTAGAGTAACCAAATAATGGTCAGAAACCCCCGGATTTAGAAAAATAGCCTCACTGTCAGGAAAAGCGGATATCCAATCTGGATTTACAAGCACTCTATCTAATTTGCACATAACACGATTTGCCCCAATCTGATTATTTGACCATGTGTATTTGCAGCCCTTCCACTTCAAGTCAAACACCCCAAGTGCGTCAATAGTATCAGAAATCTGGACAGTAGCGTTTGTGGGAAAAAGTCGCCCACCAATTTTCTCAGAAGAGTTAAAAACAGTATTGAAATCGCCCATGATAACCCAAGGTCCCGCCACTTGATTACGAACCAGTTGAAGTTGTTCCCACAATCTCCTCCTATCTTGTTCCTCATTCCTACCATATACTACAGTGAAAAAGAAAGACGTTGCCATGCTGGAGACACTAACTTTCTCAAAAATCATCTGGTCAGACTCAAACATAATCTGATAATCCACCTCAGCCGGATTCCAAGCTAAACAAATTCTCCCATTAATTGCATAGTCATGGTTGAAGTAGAACTTCCAGCCACCAGTTGTCTCCTGAATAATCCTAACCGCTTTGTGTTTTTTCACCTTTGTTTCAAAAAGCCAAATAGAGTTCAATTTATGTTGCATGATACTACTCCTAACCGTCGAACGGCGGGTCGAGGAGTTTAATCCTCGAACATTCCACGATGCAAGACTAATCATGACAAATATGCAGAGGGCGTGCTAGGCCCCCTTGAGTACAACCAGTCCTCTTATCCTTTAAACGATTAATGTCACTTGCATATTCCTCACACTCCATGTCAGTTAGAGCTTGAAATGAATTCTGAGATCTTGAAGGAACCGCTGTCAAAGATACCACACGGTGCAAACTCTGGTTATCTACATCCTCAGTGTCTAGTACCTGAAAAGAATTCTCAACTCTTAGGGATCCAACTTTCGAACTTTCAGCATGATGGGGTTTCAGAGATCCGTTCTTGCCCAAATTATTCTGTCGAGCTCCGGTCGACCGAGCATGAGACCCAATAGCATGAAGTGAGGACCTACCACGGTCACTTGTATTCATCTGTCTCAACTCCTCATTTCTGTTCATTGAGTCTCTTTCTAATTCACTGATTGTACTAGACTTCTTTGGAACCCACACTTGAGTCTCCTTCTTTACTCTCCGCAGGCAAGTAGTATCAGTGTGACCATAGATTGCGCAATGGGTGCATCGGAGCGGCTTCCACTCATATTCAAGTTGTACCTCATATTGCACATTCCGAATGCAGAAAGAAAGGCTATCAGGGAAACCCGTATTAACATCCATCTCGACACAGACCCGGGCATAACCAATACGACTTTTGGTGGTAGTACATGAAAAGGGGATTACCCAGCTTACTCATAATCTTTCCGATGATAGAGGAACTTCAGAATTCCAAAGGAAGATTCATAACTCTAACCCATAAAGGAATGGCATCTAGCGATACTTTCTCCAACTTCAACCCCGGTTCCCAACGCTTGAGAATCAAAAGTTTTCCTTGAATGAACCACGGTCCATTCTCTAGAGCAAGCAACATATCATCCTCCTGCAAGAACCTGAATATAAAAAGACCTGAAGGGAGAGAGAACACCTCAAATTCACCCTTTGGGTTCCACAGTGCTTGAGCTTTGGATTTGACAATAGGAAAGTAAGGTCTAGCTCCAAAGAAGTGGCCGACAAGAGCATTTTTCCAGTGATCGGCACCAGCCTCCAGTTCCTCATCAGAAACATCAACAACAAAATTCCCATCAAGAATATTCGGCTTCTCAAACTTTAAAGAAACCTCAGGCTGAATATCAGATGAAAAAAGAGCAGACCATGAGTTTAGAGAGCGCAAAGGAAGTTTTGCTCCACTAATATTCATCCCTACTGAGTTATCCTGCCCTTGAGAATCAGCGGAGTCAGGAGACCCCTCCTCAACCAAGGAGGAATTGCTACGAACAACTTTATCAGAGCCTGCACAATTCAGGAGATGAAACTCCTCTTCCACCTGCACAATAGTCGGACGAATCAGCTCAAGTTCGCCACGCTGATCAGCTCCTTGTTGTGACACATCAGCATTTGAAGCACCTCGAGGTGCACGCATAGGTTCTCCATCAATTCCAGCCCCCTTTCCACCACCACGATGAGCACCCCTCACAACCTTGGATGACTTAGCCATATGAAGCAGTGAGGCACGGGCAGCAGTCAGGAACCGAGGAGGGGAATGGGCAGGCGCCACCGTAATAATCACAGAGAATAGCAGTCACAAAGAAAGACCAGCCGCGCAACCCAGCCACCCAACCTGAATGAAGATAGAGACAACAATCAAGAAAATAAAGGCAAGCAATTTACCACAACCCCGGCAAGAATAAAGGAATGACCAGAGCGCTGCCGGAGATTTCAACACAGAAGAACTTTCGATTGCCGGAGATCAGCCTATTCCCCAGAGAGCCCGAAATTAGTAAGAGCCAATATCAGCAAAAGATCCAAAGCTGAAACAATCCAGAGCTCTGGAACAAAAGCTGCCCAAAATCCAAGCAAAACACAGCTGCCGGATGAAGAAGGAAGAAGAACTTAGTCTGCAAGAGGAAGAGAACCACTGCAACAGCACCACCACAGGAACCAAGTCGCAGCACTTCGACAGAGATGGCTGCCGCAGTGGACAGCACCCAACCCTACTGCCGCCAAGTTGATCACAACACTCAAGGAGGCACCAACACCACACTACCGCCACCAGAACCACCGCACCCAAGAGCTGACGGAAACAGATTGCCAAAGCCACAACCCTACTGCCGGAAGAGAAAACCCGAGAACAAGAACCCAGCAACACCCAAGAAAGACGATGCACCACGAGGCAGCACCACGCCAGCGGTACAATGGGAACCACCCCAACAGACCGAAGGGAAACAGCAGCAGACACCAAGGGCCGACCAAAGCCGGCGGCAAACCCGGAGAAGCAGGAAAAGATGGCGGAAGAAGCAAAACACAGCAGAAAAAACACAAACCCTAATCGCCGCCACCACAACCCACAGCCTGCCGCCCTTGCTGGAAGACCTCCGGAAACACAGGAGACAATAAGAAACGCCGGAGGAAGGATCACCTGAGAAAAAAACTGACGAACGGCCGCCGCAGAAACCAGGAAACCCCAAGAAACGCCGATCGCCGCCAACCAGAAGAAACAAAGAAAACCGAAGCCGCCGCTGGAAACCACCGGATCACCGGAGAAAGAGGAACATTGAGAATGAAGAAGCCGCAGCAGACACCCACAAGCGCCAATAATTTTATTAGGAATTGAACTCCAAACCTCTTGGATTTTATTTTCAACCCTCTAACCAACAAAACAACATCAACTTTTTTAAAAGGCCTTTTGGAACATTCGGGGCCTGAACAGTTGTGCTAAGCAAAAGGCCATCAGAAGTAAGATATCCCAACACAAACTTCACTGCTTCTTTCTATTGGAGACTAGAGTTAAATTGGAGAATTCAGCTCGTGTCTTGAATATTGTGGATGGATGGAATTATCATGTAAATGTTTGTCCTAATCATCACGGTAGAATATGGTGTATTTGGAATCCTGCTGTCGTGGATATTGTTATCATAACTTCTACAGATCAGGTTGTTTCGGGCAGCATTAAGTTTATTCAGCTAGGTACAACCTTTTCCTTCTCTGTGGTTTATGGTCTTTACTCTAATGATGATAGGACCCATATTTGGACTGCTTTAAATGATTTTGCAAATCATGTTGAGGGGCCTTGGACCGTCTTTGGTGATTTTAATATGGTCTTCTCACCTTCTGAAAAACATGGGGGAAGCGATGTTAATGGCTCATACATTGAGAGTATTACTGATAACCTTGATCACTTGGGCCTATTTGATATGAAGAGCAAAGGTAACTTCTTTACGTGGACTAATTCTTCTACAGGCAACAATGGAGTATGCGAAAAACTTGACAGGGTTCTATGTAATCAAAATTGGATATCTGCATTTCCGGATTCATAGGCTACATTCCATAATCCTGATGTATCTGATCATACTTTTGTCACATTTAGGGTGTGCACTTTACCTTGGCGACCTCGAAATTTTCATTTCTTTAATTATTGGCCTCAGGAAACTGGCTTCCTAGATTGTGTTGAGGCAGCTTGGAACCCGCCTGTCACTAGCAGATTCGGCCACAGAACTACGAGAATGTTTATTCTTATCCAAAAATTAAAAAGGACCAGGAAGGCTCTACAAATGTGGTCTCGGGACTTGATGAAGGCTCAAAGAAGTCAGATACATTCACTGCAATCTAAGCTTCATGGCTTACAGACTATCACTCTCTCTACAAATATGGATGATAGGGCCATCATTGAAGAGACCGAGTGTAGGACTGAACTTCTAAGGCTCTACGCAAATGAGGAGGCATCCTTTAGACAAAAATCAAGGGATACTTGGTTGCGCCTTGGTGGCTCAAACTCAAAGTTTTTTCATAATTCCTTAAAGTCCAAATATAATAGGAATGCCTTACTTTCTATTAAAGATGCAGATGAGAATATTCTCGAAGGCCAAGCTCTTGATCAAGAAGCCATCACCTACTTTACTAGGATGTTTGCTCCTGAGATTCCTCATGTGAATTTTTCTAATGTTCAGGTCCAAAGTTACCTCTCTGAATAGAGTATATCCCTGTTGTCTCAGCCGGTTAGCCCTCAAGAGATTGAACAAGTAATCCTGTCATCTAATTCTGATAAGGCCCCTGACGTTGATGGATTAAATGCTGAATTTTATAAATCTTGTTGGTCTATCATTAAGGATGATGTTATTGCTGCCATTCTTGAGTTCTTTAGGACTGGTAAACTTCTTAGTGAAGTTAATATTACCTCCATCACTCTTATTCCTAAGAAGGAGAACACCAACTCATTTTTTGATTTCCGTCCTCTCTCTATTTGCAAGATGATATACAAATTTATCTCAAAGCTTATTGCGAATAGACTCAAGGTTGTATTACCTAATTTGATTAGCCCAACCCAACATGCCTTTATGAGTGGTAGGCTCATACATGAAAATATTGCTCTGTGTCATAGTTGACCTCCATAAGGCTTATGATTCTGTTCGATGGGATTTCCTACTTCAGTTACTTCACTTGCATGGTTTTCCTACTATGATGATCAGTTGGATTAGAGCCTGTGTTTCTAATCCCTCATTTACTATCAATATTAATGGCTCTTCTGTGGGTTTCTTTCGGAGTTCTAGAGGCCTTAGGCAAGGCTGCCCCATGGCTCCTTACTTGTTCCTTATTGTTATGCAGCACTTATCTTCTCGTCTTGATAACTTAGTAAGGCAAGGTATGATCACTCCACACCCGAGCTGTGTAAATCCGCTTATTACTCACCTAGCATTTGCAGATGATCTCATTATATTTGCCGAAGCTTCAGAGTCCAATGCTAGAGTAATAAAGGATGTATTGGGGTCCTTTTTAGACATCTTAGGGCTATCCGCTAGTACTACCAAGTTTAATATGTATATGGCAGGGTGCTCTAGAGACCTGATGAATAGAGTTCAGGACATTCTTGGTATTCCTATTGGTACTCTACCCACTCGATTCCTGGGTGTCCCTCTTATTACCAAGTAGCTTACATATAATGATTGCCTTCCTCTTATTGAGAGCATCCAGAGCCGCATCCACTCTTGGAAGGCAAGGCACCTATCTTACATGGGCAGGTTGGCACTTATTAAATCTGTTTTACAGGGTAAGATCACATATTGGTGCGCCGCTTACAAGCTACCTCAGAGAGTCATCTCTCGTATTGAACTCCCTGTACCAACTCGGAATGACTAGCAATTTGAGTCCCGAGCGACTCCAGAACTTTCACTGTGATGGGAGAAGTTGTTAATCTAGTTATTTTTGACAAACTAATGCAAAGAATAGAAAGCTTTTTCGAACAGAATCTTGAACGAAGCCGACTGATTGAACTCCATGTATCGACTCGGAATGACTAGCAATCTGAGTCCCGAGCGACTCCAGAACTTTCACTGTGATGGGAGAAGTTGATAATCGAGTTATTTTTGACAAACTAATGCAAAGAATAGCACGCTTTTTCGAACATAATCTTGAACGAAGCCGACTGTTTGAACTCCCTATATCGACTCGGAATGACTAGCAATCTGAGTCCCGAGCGACTCCAGAACTTTCACTGTGATGGGAGAAGTTGATAATCGAGTTATTTTTATTTTTATTTTTTTTTGCAACAAGGCAAAGGAAATATATTAATTCTCAAAAAAGATACAATGGAGTTCATACACGACTACCTTTTATAGGAATGGTAGAGATCTCTCATCCCCCCAAGTGAAAAGACCACTCCCCTCACCTTCGGCATTGCCATCAGCAAGGTAGTAGCCAAAACCTTGGGGGAAGAGGAACAAGGAAGAAATCGACAGCCCGGGTTAAGCACAATATTGAATATGCAATAAAAGCACACGGATTACCCACAAGTCAGGCCAAGAAATAAAAGCTCACATGCAAAGCGATGTATCACACAGAATACCCACAACTCGGGCCAAGTAATAAAGCTCATGAGATCAACATATAGCGTGACATTAATCATGGTGGACATAAGTGAGGTAACTCTGAATGCTCCACTTTTCTGCAATGGCTCTATTTTCTGGTGTATCCTTGATTGTTTTGGTAGCATAATTCTGAAGGATCTTACCTTTAACTTCTGCAATAATACTACTAAGAACGCTCGTGGATGTAGAGGATACATGAGAGAAAATACGATCATTTCGCTCACGCCAAATGAAATAAACTGAAGTAGTGAGAGTAATGCGTCTGATATAGCCAACTAGTGTGTCCCCACGCATGACGTCTTCCCACCACTTAAGCTGGTCCTCCCAGTTATGCAAGGGGTTAGCCAAGAGACAACGATCTAGAAGCTCGCACCAGATGATAGTTGAAAAGGGGCAGTGGAAGAATAAGTGCTCAATGGCCTCATCCACACCGCAAAAGGAACAACTGGTAGAGTGAGTAATCCCCCAATGTGAGAGGCGTTCAAGAGTTGGTAGTCTTCGTAAGAGCACAAGCCATAATATAAAAGAATACCTCGGGACCCTTCCTTTGAACCAAACAAGATGATGCCAAGAAGTTATAGGTTTTGCAAGCGAAATGCCAATGCAAGCTGAAGCAATACTATAACGATCATCTACAGACGGCCTCCAAAGCACTTGATCTCCATTCGACCTAGTGTTCACAGTGCCAATGGAATCCCAAGCACTATGCAAGACAAATTCATGGCCAATGTTTCCCAGATGCCAAGTATTGTGCTGCCAAATAGAAGAAACCCTAGCGGTCCTACTCGAGTAGAGGCAGGCCGGAATGTGATCATTCATCCTATCAATAAGAAGATAACCAGAGATCCAAGGATCAAGCCAGAGAAATGTATTCATACCATCACCAATGCGATACTCGACAAGTCCCTTTGCTTGATCACGAGCAAAAAGGATACTGCGTAAGCACCAAGAGCAAACCTGAGGCTGTTGTACAGTCCAAATGGAATCGTTGTTGAGGAATTTAGAGTTGATCTCCAATGGATCCATAGAGAGTCTTTCTTTGATGTAATAGCCCAAATATACCTCATAAGGTACGCAATGTTAAGGTGAGAGAGTCGATGAAGCCCAAGCCCACGATTTTGATACGGTTGACAAATGTCATCCCAGGAGACCTTATGGAAGCTTCTTTTATCATCCCCACTCCACAGGAATCTAGCAAGGAGTTATTCAATACGAGATATGACTCGCTGGGGTAGCTTGTAAGTGGCGCACCAATAGGTGATCTTACCCTGTAAAACAGATTTAATAAGTGCCAACCTGCCCATGTAAGATAGGTGCTTTGCCTTCCAAGAGTGGATGCGACTCTGGATGCTCTCAATAAGAGGGAGGCAATTATTATATGTAAGCTGCTTGGTAATAAGAGGGACACCCAGGAATCGAGTGGGGAGAGCACCAATAGGAATACCAAGAATATCCTGAACTCTGTTCATCAGGTCTCTAGAGCACCCCGCCATATATAGATTAGACTTGGTAGTACTAGCGGATAGCCCTGAGATATCTGCAAAGGACCCCAATACATCCTTGATAGCTCTAGCATTGGACTCTGAGCCTTCGGCAAATATAATGAGATCATCTGCAAGGACCCCAATACATCCTTGATAGCTCGAGTTATTTTTGACAAACTAATGCAAAGAATTGCATAATTTTTCGAACCAAATCTTGAATAAAGTCGGCTAATAGAACATCGGTGTATCGGCTCGAAATGACGACAATCTGAGTCCCGAGCGAGACTCCAGAACATTCACTGTGATGGGAGAAGTTTTTAACCGAGTTATTTTTGACAGACTCATGCAAAGAACTGCACGCTTTTTCGAACAAAATCTTGAACGAAGCCGACAGAATGAACTCCATGTACCAACTCGGAATGACTAGCAATTTGAGTCCCGAGCGACTCCAGAACTTTCACTGTGATGGGAGAAGTTGTTAATCGAGTTATTTTTGACAGACTAATGCAAAGAATAGAAAGCTTTTTCGAACAGAATCTTGAACGAAGCCGACTAATTGAAGTCCCTGTATCGACTCGAAATGACTAGCAATCTGAATCCCGAGCGACTCCAGAACATTCATTGTGATGGGAGAAGTTGTTAATCGAGTTATTTTTTACAAACTAATGCAAAGAATTGCACGCTTTTTCGAATAGAATCTTGAACGAAGCCGACTGATTGAACTCTCTGTATCGACTCGGAATGACTAGCAATCTGAGTCCCAATCGACTCCAGAAATTTCACTATGATGAGAGAAGTTGTTAATCGAGTTATTTTTGACAAACTGATGCAAAGAATTGCACGCTTTTTCGAACAGAATCCTGAACGAAGCCGACTGATTGAACTCCCTGTATCAACTCTGAATGACTAGCAATCTGAGTCCCGAGCGACTCCAGAACTTTCACTGTGATGAGAGAAGTTGTTAATCGAGTTATTTTTGACAAACTAATGCAAAGAATAGCATGATTTTTCGAACAGAATCTTGAACAAAGCCGACAGATTGAACTCCATGTATCGACTCAGAATGACTAGCAATCTGAGTCCCGAGTGACTCCAGAACTTTCACTGTGATGGGAGAAGTTGATAATCGAGTTATTTTTGACAAACTAATGCAAAGAATAGCACGCTTTTTCGAACAGAATCTTGAACGAAGCCGACTGATTGAACTCCCTGTATCGACTCGGAATGACTAGCAATCTGAGTCCCGAGCGACTCCAGAAATTTCACTGTGATGGGAGAAGTTGATAATCGAGTTATTTTTGACAAAATAATGCAAAGAATAGCATGGTTTTTTGAACAGAATCTTGAATAAAGTCGATTGATTGAACATCGGCGTATCGGCTCGAAATGACGAGCAATTTGAGTCCCGCGCGACTCCAGAACATTCACTGTGATGGGAGAAGTTGTTAATCGAGTTATTTTTGACAAACTAATACAAAGAATAGCACGCTTTTTCGAACAGATCTTGAACGAAGCCGACTGATTGAACTCCTTATATCGGCTCGAAATGTCGAGCAATCTGAGTCCCGAGCGACTCTGGAACTTCACGGTGATGGGATAAGTTGTTAATCAAGTTATTTTTGACAAACTAATGCAAAGAATAACACGATTTTTCGAACAGAATCTTGAATTACGCGACTGATTGAACTCCCTGTATCGACTAAGAATGATGAGCAATCTGAGTCCCGAGCGACTCCAGAACTTTCACTGTGATGGGAGAAGTTGTTAATCGAGTTAATTTTGACATACTAATGCAAAGAATTACACTCTTTTTCAAACAGAATCTTGAATAAAGCCGACTGATTGAACATCGGCGTATCGACTCGAAATGACTAGCAATTTGAGTCCCGAGCGACTCCAGAACTTTCACTGTGATGGGAGAAGTTGATAATCGAGTTATTTTTGACAAACTAATGCAAAGAATAGCACGCTTTTTCGAACAGAATCTTGAATAAGGCCGACTGATTGAACAGAGGCGTACCGGCTCGAAATGACGAGCAATCTGAGTCCCGAGTGACTCCAGAATATTCATTGTGATGGGAGAAGTTGTTAATCGAGTTATTTTTGACAGACTAATGCAAAGAATTACACGCTTTTTTGAACAGAATCTAGAACGAAGTCGACTGATTGAACTCACAGTATCGGCTCTAAATGACTAGCAATCTGAGTCCCGAGCGACTCCAGAACTTTCACCGTGATGGGAGAAGTTGATAATCGAGTTATTTTTGACAAATAGAATAGCATGATTTTTCGAACAGAATCTTGAACGAAGTCGACTGATTGAACTCCGTGTATCAACTCGGAATGACTAGCAATCTGAGTCCCGAGCGACTCCAGAACTTTCACTGTGATGGGAGAAGTTGATAATCGAGTTATTTTTGACAAACTAATGCAAAGAATAGCACTGTTTTTCGAACATAATCTTGAATAAAGTCGACTGATTGAACATCGGCGTATCGGCTCGAAATGACGAGCAATTTGAGTCCCGAGCGACTCTAGAACATTCACTGTGATGGGAGAAGTTGTTAATCGAGTTATTTTTGACAAACTAATGCAAAGAATTACATGTTTTTTCGAACAGAATATTGAATAAAGCCGACTGATTGAACATCGGCGTATCGGCTCGAAATGACGAGCAATTTGAGTCCCGAGCGACTCCAGAACATTCACTGTGATGGGAGAAGTTGTTAATCGAGTTATTTTTGACAAACTAATGCAAAGAATAGCACGATTTTTCGAACAGAATCTTGAATGAAGCCGACTGATTGAACTCCCTGTATCGACTCGGAATGACGAGCAATCTGAGTCCCGAGCGACTCCAGAACTTTCACTGTGATGGGAGATGTTAATCGAGTTATTTTTGACATACTAATGCAAAGAATTACACGCTTTTTCGAACAAAATCTTGAATAAAGCCGACTGATTGATCATCGGCGTATCGACTCGAAATGACTAGTAATCTGAGTCCCGAGCGACTCCAGAACTTTCACTGTGATGGGAGAAGTTGATAATCGAGTTATTTTTGATAAACTAATGCAAAGAATATCACGCTTTTTCGAACAGAATCTTGAATAAGGCCGACTGATTGAACATCGGCGTACCGGCTCGAAATGACGAGCAATCTGAATCCCGAGCGACTCCTGAATATTCATTGTGATGGGAGATGTTGTTAATCGAGTTATTTTTGACAGACTAATGGAAAGAATTGCACGCTTTTTCGAACAGAATCTAGAACGAAGCCGACTGATTGAACTCCTAGTATCGGCTCGGAATGTCTAGCAATCTGAGTCCCGAGCGACTCTGGAACTTTCACTGTGATGGGAGAAGTTGTTAATCGAGTTATTTTTGAAAAACTAATGCAAAGAATTGCACGCTTTTTCGTACAAAATCTTGAACGAAGCCGACTGATTGAACTCCCTGTATTGACTCGAAATGACTACCAATTTGAGTCCTGAGCGACTCCAGAACTTTAACTGTGATGGGAAAAGTTCCAGTGATGATTAAGATCAGATCGAGGTACCTAATTTACAGCCCAGTTTTGGTAGTCCTTCCAGGAAGCCTTGGGTACTCAGGTGCGCTTCAGCACAGCTTTCCATCCATTGACGGACGGACAGTCAGAGAGAATTATCCAAACCTTGAAAGATATGCTAGGGCCTGCATTCTGGACCTGGCTGGTGGTTGGGAGAAATACCTACCATTGATTGAGTTCGCCTACAACAATAGCTATCACATTAGCATTGACATGACTCCTTTCGAGGCCTTGTATGGGCGGCGGTGTAGGTCTCTAGTAGGCTGGTTTGAGGCCGGAGAATCTCTCATGGTGGGTCCTGATCTAGTTGAGGAGGTGGTAGAGAATGTGAAAATCATAAAAGAAAGATTATTGGCGGCTCGTCACGAGATGACCATGAGCTCGTCAACTCGACGAAGGGGCAATCGAGGAAGATACACATGACAAGCGCCGAATGACAATTGGTGGAAGACAAACGGGGAATGTTGAGCTTGCGCGTAAGGAAGGACGTGTCAAACGCAGGCGCCATTGGACTTGGGATTATGTCATGTAAAGTTACGAGTTTTATAAATAGCTTGTAAAGACTATAAATAGAGAGGAGATGAATAATGAAATGCTATGATTGATTTGGATCAAATTCTTCTCTACTCTTCTCCTTCCCACCTCCCTATTCTCCTTCTCCATATCCCCTTTCTTTTGTTCTTTCTCGTTGACTCGACGCTTGAGCTGAAGTGTGTCTGTTCTTTCGGTCTCGTCGTAGGAGGAATTGCGTCTTATTGTTTGCTGGGGAATCGTCTGGTAATTCTAAACCTGACATTTGGTGCTTTCATCTAGTCATTACTCAGTCTTGAATTCGGCAATGGAGACAAGACATCATGCTTTAGCTGAATCTATCAAAGCTTTGCAAGAAACCAGTGTCCGCCATGATCAATTACTTGAGTCTTTTCAGATCACTATGGATTCCCAACAGCAAGCATTTTTTTTTTTTTTTTTTTGCAACAAGGTAAGTGTGTTGTATTAGTAATGAAGAAGATGTGTACATGTAAAGTTCAGTAGCCAATCACCCTAGGACAAAAGAGTCTAGAACCTCACCTTCGGCATAGCCATCAGCAAGGTCAAGACCTAATCCCTAGGGTTGATGGACCCGCTACGATACAATCATAGCAATCTAAAAAAAAAAGACATCCCACAGCCCGGGAAAGGCACACAAGTCATGATGACCTAAACCACACAAACTGAAAGAAATGATACGCAATAAGTCCCACAGCCCAGGAAAAGCTCACAATCATACCAACATATAGTAAATAGACAATAAGCACTAAGACCTACAGCCTGGGAAAGGCAGTAACCAAAAAGAAAATATAATAAATCATAAATCCTCATAAAATCATCGATCGCTGGTTAGTCTATCGGCACTTGGGGGGGGGCATCCTCTCCTGCTCTGAATATCATGAGTGATTGCGCCAGCCAGGAGCTCCCAAGTCCTCTGCTGCTCATCATGCATTCTGCGATTTCATTCAGTCCAAATGTGATATATCGTAGTGGTGAGGGAAAGTTTCCTGTGATTCATTTCCTCGGAGGATCCCTTGAAGTGATCAAGGAGCCAAACCTGACTATCAGACCATGTTCTTCTGCGAGGCCTCAGGTTGCACTTCTTCAGCACCTCCTCCCAAATTTTATATGTGTAATCACACTCAAAGAAAATATGATTCAAACTCTCACAGGCATTCTGACAAAGACCACATATATTAGGGCCCTGTCGACCCCAAGCCTGCATACGATCAAACGTAGGGAGTCTATTCCAGAAGGCTAGCCAAGAGATAAAAGAATACCGGGGAATGTGATTCTTAAACCAGACCAATTCGTGCCAATCAACATTTGGATTAGTGGAGGCCAAAGCGTCGTATGCGGATTTGAGAGTGAACTACCCGGAGGGGGAGGCACTCCAAAGGATAGAATCATCGCCGTGAAAGTTTAGGGTACGAATGTGTTGGAGCTGCTGCCAAGCCTCAAAGAGGCAAGAGTGCTGATACCCAGTTATGTTCCATCCACTTGAATGTCTGAGCAGTGCTACTTTGTCCCTGGCAGATACAGGGACACTGTATGGATAGTGCTCCACAATATGAATAAGAATACTATCCGGATGCCAAGGTTCATGCCATAACATTGTAGATCTTCCATTCCCAATCATGTGTGTAATGTGAGACTGTGCTAGGTGCCTTACTTTAAAGATACTCCGCGTCACCCATGAAATCACAGCTGGCATGCGGCGGGTCCAAAAGGAGTCTGACTTCAAAAAATTACTGTGTATCCATCTCACCCAGAGATAATCTTTCTTCGAAGCAATGGCCCACACATATCTCATTAAGCATGCTTGGTTAAGCTTTCTAACATTTCTCAAACCCAGACCTCCTTGTTCCTTTGGTTTATATACCGAAAGCCAAGCAATCCGATGGTTACATTTTTGTCCTCTACCAGACCAAAGAAAATGAGCAAGGATCTGTTCAATGCGAATAATAACTTGCTGAGGTAGTGAAAAAGAAGAGCACCAGTATAAAATTTTCCCCATCAGCACAGATCTGATCAGCTCCAAGCGGCCAGCATAAGATAAGCATCTGCTAGTCCACCCATTAATCTTTGCTTCAATACTGTCAAGCAGGGGTTGGCAGTCTTGGAAGGAAGGTCTGGTTGAAAGGAGGGGAACTCCCAAATAGCGGACTGGTAGTGCCCCGAACGGCATGCCCAAAATCTCTGCAACAGACGCCCTCTGCTCTGGGGAAACACCAGATGTGTACAAATGCGACTTATGGTTGCTAGTGCGCAACCCAGACACCTGGTGGAAGTGTGCTAAGCAATCACGGATAGTAGTAGCCGATGTAGAATCCGCTCTGGAGAATATAAAAAGGCCGTCGGCAAACATAAGGTGGGTGACTAACGGGTCAGAGCATTTGGGATGGGGGGAAAGTGCTCCCAAAGTGACCTGACGATCCAAAAGATCAGAGAAGTACTGCATCACCAATATGAATAGATAATGGGCCATAGGACATCCCTGACGCAAGCCTCTACTACTCTGAAAAAACCCACAAGATGCACCATTTAGGTTCAAGGTGAACCTGGGATTAGAAATGCAAGCTCTAATATACTCAATAAAAATTTCAGGAAATTGGTATTGTCTGAGAAGCTCAATAAGGAAATCCCACCGTACAGAGTCATAGGCTTTATGAAGATCTATCTCTATTGCCATACGTGGTGGGCCACGATGCAGGTGATAGCCCGTCAGGAGCTCATGGCATAAGGCAATGTTTTCGTGAATAAGCCTCCCCTTCAAGAATGCATGCTGATTCGGTCCGATCAAATCCACAAGAACCTTTTGAAGCCTATTTGCAAGAATCTTCGAAATAAACCTGTATATCATTTTGCAAACCGAGATAGGCCTATAATCGGCGAAAGACTCGGGGTTTTTCTTCTTAGGGACCAGTGTAATGGATGTGATGTTGACTTCATTTAGAAGCCTCCTGGATTTAAAGAAACTTTGGATGGCTTCCGTAACTTCCTTCCCAGTTAAGGCCCATGTAGTAGTAAAGAACTCTTTTGTGAACCCATTAATGCCTGGTGCTTTATCATTTGGAGATGAGTGTATAGCCTCATAAATCTCATGATCAAGGATGGGTCTTTCAAGCGCCTCAATACTTTCTCGCTTGAGCTCTCTATGTGTCTGAAGGATAGAAAAATCTACCGCCTCTAAAGGGGCATTGAAAAGATTCCTGAAGAAACTAATAGCCTCTTGTTCAATCTGAGTGCCATACACTCGCTGGCCCGTGTCATCTAGGATAGAATGGATTGCATTCAAGTGTCACCTCTGCTTAAAAGTCCGGTAAAAGTAATTTGTGTTTGAGTCCCCCATTTTCAACCATTGAACTCTAGATTTTTTCCTCATAGATGCCTCCTCATCATGTAAGAAGACCTGCAGTCTCCCTCGCAAATCTCTTTCCTGGGAGTGAAGGCGATCATCAGAAGGGTTAGCTTGAATTCGGCTTTGTATTTCATCAAGAAGCCCAAGCAGATTCTTTTTTTCATAGATATCCCTGCAATGGTTCTCATATGCTCATTTTTTCAATGCATTCTTCACAACCTTAAGTTTCTGCACAAGAGAGAACATCGGAGTGGGACGCCTCCCATCTCTACAAGTGACCGTGGAAGACCATGCTGTCTGCACCACCTCAAAGAAATCTGGTCTAGAGATCCATTGGTTGAAGAATTTAAAGGGCCCTTTCCTCCTCTCAAACTTCTGATACTGTAGAACAACCAATGAGTGATCAGAAACCCCCGGATTATGGAAGATAGCCTCACTATCCGGATAAGTGGATATCCAATCTGAATTTACAAGCACTCTATCTAGCTTGCACATAATTCGATTTGCACCAATCTGACTGTTGGACCATGTGTATTTACATCCTTTCCATTTCATGTCAAACATCCCAAGCGTGTCCAAGTTATCTGAGATCTGAATAGAAGTGTTAGTGGGAAGATGACGCCCGCCCACCTTCTCAGATGAGTTAAAGACAGTATTGAAATCCCCCATGATAACCCAAGGCCCCGACACTTGATTATGAACTGTTTGAAGTTGTTCCCACAATCGTCGCCTGTCTTGTACCGCATTCCTTCCATACACCGCAGTGAAAAAGAACGAAGTCGCTGTGCTAGTGACAATAACTTTGCCAAAAACCATTTGATCTGATTCAAAGATAATCTGATAATCCACTTCAGTATGATTCCAAGCTAAACAAATTCTCCCATTAGTAGTAGAGTCATGGTTAAAGTAGTATTTCCAACCACCAGTTGTCTCATGAATGATTTTAGAAGCTTTGCTTGGTTGCACCTTTGTCTCAAGGAGCCAAATAGAGTTCAAGTTGTTTAGCCCAATACTGCTCCTAACCGCCAACCGACGGGTCGAGGAATTTAATCCTCGAACATTCCATGATGCTATAATCATGGCAAATCGTCAAAGGGAGTGCTAGGCCCCCTTGAACATTTGCCTCTCCTCCATCTATCAAATGATTTATATTTTCAGCACTATCGTCATCCTCGTCGGTAGCAAGGACCTGAAAAGGGTTAGGGGAACAAGAAGGATCCACGCTCCTAGAACTAGAAGGACCATCCCTCAGGGGAAAAGCACAGCTCAACCTCAACCGTTCCAGATTACTTCTTCTGCCAATACTAGTAGGTCTATCAGTCATTCGTCTGTAATTGACAGTCTTAAAATCTCTAGTACTATCTGACATAACCATGTTGATGCTGCCCTTACCCTTTAACGGCCCCGATTTCTCACCCATAGTCTTAGAATTCATAGGAACTTCCTCCTTACTATCCCTTGACTGTTTAGGAACCCAAACTGAGATAACTCTCTTATCAGATAGCGGACACTTGGCCTCTACATGACCAAAAGTAGAACATCGCAAACACTTTTTTGGTTTCCAATCATACTCTAAGAGAATATTATATTGCACTCCTCTTATTGTGAAAGCCAGGTTATCAGGGAGGGCTTTACTAGCATCCATCTCAATGCAAATGCGAGCATAACCGATACGGCTTTTTGTAGTAGTAGGATTATCCATGTACAGCGGTTTACCAATACCACTCAAAATTTTCCCAATAACAGATGCACTCCAAAACTCCAAAGGTAGATGAAAAACCTTCACCCAAATAGGGATAGTAGACAGCGATAACTTTTCAATATTCATCCCTGGAGTCCAACGTCTAAGAACAATCAATTGTCCTTTGATAAACCAAGGTCCTCCCTCTAGAGCAGCCAACATATCATCCTCCTGCGTGAATCGAAAAATAAGAAAGCCTGAGGGAAGAGAGTAAGCCTCAAAACCTCCTTTAGGATTCCACATCGAGAGGACCTTTTCTTTCACCGTTGGAAAGTACGACTTAGTCCCCACAAAGTGACCAACAAGTGCATACTTCCAAAAATCAACCCCAGCAAGCATTTCCTCATCAAAAACATCAACCACAAACTCTCCATTAACCACTTTAGGCTCTTTAAACTATAGAGTACAATCTGCAGAAATACTTCTTGATGAGAACAAGGACGACCACGCTCTAGGCCCATCAAGCTGAGGCGTCATTGTATCCGTTTGATTGTGAACGAAATTCATCTCCCCTTGAGGCTCATTGGGATCAGTAGACCCCTCCTCAACCAAGGGGATATCCTTATGCTCTTTGAGAGGACTCTCATGATGAGTAAACAAGCTGGCATCTGCAAGATGGAGACCATCATTTCCAATATGAGGCGTGTCGTTGTCCAACACCTGATCCAAATCCAGAACTTTCGTCGGAGTAGAATCAACCTTAGCACTAGGAGCATCAAATAGTTCAAGAGAATCACCACAAGGTATCACAGATTTCTCAGAGTAGACCAAAGAAAGATCACCACCTTTTACATCACAAAGAGGCCTTGCAAGAGTAGTATCCACCCGGATACTCCGACGAGCACCTCTTGCTGCTCTTGAACCTCGAGCCATACGCGAGAGCGATGCACGAGCAGCCAGAAGAAACTGAGAATGAGTCTGAGTATTCGCCACAGTACCAAGCAACAATAGAACCAACAGTTTCAGCCTACCTTGAAAGCCAATTCAGCCTTTGAGCAATTTAAGCAATCCCAAGGAAACCAGCAATAGAAAGCAGCAAGCTAGTTCCGCAATCTCAGCACCACAAAAATAATGTGTAATCAGCAATTACCAAATAGCAATAGAGAGAATGATTGAGTCTATCCAACAGATTCAACAGTGAATTGAGCAGCCTTGCGTAATCAGCCAACAGAGACCAAAGGAATTGCCAAAAAAACCAGCAGCAGAATAAACACCAAGCCCTCAATCAGTAGAATAAGCCGGCAGTAAAGAAGTTTCTCCAGCCTGACCTGAAACCCACTCGAATCACGCCGGAAAACAGTTGGCAAATTCGTGATAAAAACACCCAGAATGAAGCACCAGGCAGCGCCCACCACAGATCTGAGAAGAGAGCTACCGCCTAATAGAACTGAGAGATGGAAAGCTCCGCCGATTCAAATCGGCAACACACGATAGCTGTAACACACGACAAAAACTGAAAGAAAAACCAAGACCAAGAAACCCTAGATCTTGGCGGCGGCAAAGTTGCAGATCCACGAAATGTCGTGGGAACACCACTGTAGGAAAACGCCGGAGATAGCCAGGAAGAAGGAAGAAATCCAATCCCTCCAGCGGACAGGCGGGAGGCAGCGCAGATCGCAGATCAATCACTCAAAGAATCCGAGAAGATCGTTTACTCGTCCCGGAATTTGTTCCCCCCGTGGCTGGTGATTCCGGTCTACTTCTCCTTTGCAACGGCGGAGAAGGCCACTAATCGGGAGGGATGAGCGCCGGAATGGAACCCCACAGGCGATCAAGGAACCGGGGCGGAAAGATATCCCAATCGCCCAAAGTAGTGCCCGATCGGCCAAAAGAATGCCCAAACGCCCAAACGTCTTCCTCTGGAGGACAATAATCTTCCACTGGAGGAAAAAAGGTGTTACCAATCCGGACAAATCAAAGTCCAGACGGGTCAATCAAGGAATTAATCCGCTCCACCTCCATAACTCTTCCTGAAACACCCCTCCGCACGCCAAAAAAAGCCAAAAGGCTTCCCAGTCGCCGAGAGAGCCCAAAATCCGCTCCAAAGAAATTCAAATAAATATTAGTCTGTCAAAAATAACTCGATTAACAACTTATCTCATCACAGTGAATGTTCTGGAGTCGGTCGGGACTCAGATTGTTGTGCGTTTCGAGCCGATACACCGAAGTTCAATCAGTCGGCTTCGTTCAAGATTCTATTCGAAAAATCTTGCAATTCAATGCATTAGTCTATCAAAAATAACTCAATTAACAACTTCTTCCATCTCAGTGAATGTTCTGGAGTCGCTTCGGACTCAGATTGCTGGGCGTTTCGAGCCGATACCCCGAAGTTCAATCAGTCGGCTTCGTTCAAGATTCTATTCGAAAAATCTTGCAATTCTTTGCATTAGTCTGTCAAAAATAACTCGATTAACAACTTCTCCCATCACAGTGAATGTTCTGGAGTCGCTCGGGACTCAGATTGCTGGGCGTTTCGAGCCGATACCCCGAAGTTCAATCAGTTGGCTTCGTTCAACATTCTGTTCGAAAAACCGTGTAATTCTTTGCATTAGTCTGTCAAAAATAACTCGATTAACAACTTCTCCCATCACAGTGAATGTTCTGGAGTCGCTCGGGACTCAGATTGCTGGGCGTTTCGAGCTGATACCCCGAAGTTCAATCAGTCGGCTTCGTTCAAGATTCTATTCGAAAAATCTTGCAATTTTTTGCATTAGTCTGTCAAATATAACTCGATTAACAACTTCTCCCATCACAGTGAATGTTCTGGAGTCGCTCGGGACTCAGATTGCTGGGCGTTTCGAGCCGATACCCCGAAGTTCAATCAGTCGGCTTCGTTCAACATTCTGTTCGAAAAACCGTGTAATTCTTTGCATTAGTCTGTCAAAAATAACTCGATTAACAACTTCTCCCATCACAGTGAATGTTCTGGAGTCGCTCGGGACTCAGATTGCTGGGCGTTTCGAGCCGATACCCCGAAGTTCAATCAGTCGGCTTCGTTCAGCATTCTGTTCGAAAAAGCGTGTAATTCTTTGCATTAGTCTGTCAAAAATAACTCTATTAACAACTTATCTCATCACAGTGAATGTTCTGGAGTCGGTCGGGACTCAGATTGTTGTGCGTTTCGAGCCGATACCCCGAAGTTCAATCAGTCGGCTTCGTTCAAGATTCTATTCGAAAAATCTTGCAATTTAATGCATTAGTCTATCAAAAATAATTCAATTAACAACTTCTCCCATCTCAGTGAATGTTCTGGAGTCGCTTGGGACTCAGATTGCTGGGCGTTTCGAGCCGATACCCCGAAGTTCAATCAGTCGGCTTCGTTCAAGATTCTATTCGAAAAATCTTGCAATTCTTTGCATTAGTCTGTCAAAAATAACTCGATTAACAACTTCTCCCATCACAGTGAATGTTCTGGAGTCGCTCGGGACTCAGATTGCTGGGCGTTTCGAGCCGATACCCTGAAGTTCAATCAGTCGGCTTCGTTCAGCATTCTGTTCGAAAAATCGTGTAATTCTTTGCATTAGTCTGTCAAAAATAACTCGATTAACAACTTCTCCCATCACAGTCAATGTTCTGGAGTCGCTCGGGACTCAGATTGCTGGGCGTTTCGAGCCAATACCCCGAAGTTCAATCAGTCGGCTTCGTTCAAGATTCTATTCGAAAAATATTGCAATTCTTTGCATTAGTCTGTCAAAAATAACTCGATTAACACCTTCTCCCATCACAGTGAATGTTCTGGAGTCGCTCGGGACTCAGATTACTGGGCGTTTCGAGCCGATACCCCGAAGTTCAATCAATCGGCTTCGTTCAACATTCTGTTTGAAAAACCGTGTAATTCTTTGCATTAGTCTGTCAAAAATAACTCGATTAACAATTTCTCCCATCACAGTGAATGTTCTGGAGTCGCTTGGGACTCAGATTGCTGGGCGTTTCGAGCCGATACCTGAAGTTCAATCAGTCGGCTTCGTTCAAGATTTTATTCGAAAAATCTTGCAATTCTTTGCATTAGTCTGTGAAAAATAACTCGATTAACAACTTCTCCCATCACAGTGAATGTTCTGGAGTCGCTCGGGACTCAAATTGCTGGGCGTTTCGAGCCGATACCCCGAAGTTCAATCAGTCGGCTTCGTTCAACATTCTGTTCAAAAAACCGTGTAATTCTTTGCATTAGTCTGTCAAAAATAACTCGATTAACAACTTTTCCATCACAATGAATGTTCTGGAGTCGCTCGGGACTCAGATTGCTGGGCGTTTCGAGCCGATACCCCGAAGTTCAATCAGTCGGCTTCGTTCGTTCAAGATTCTATTCAAAAAATCTTGCAATTGCCATTCAATGTAGTACTCTGACAAAGATTTGTGAAACTCAAACTGTCATGGAGTTATATTAGCTTGAGTTGGTTCTTGTGGATTCCGACAGAGGGGGCTGTCGAAATGAAAAATTACAACAACTACTACTAGACTTTGAGGATGTGTTTACTCCTCCTAAAGGCTTGTCTCCTGTGAGGGATACAAATCATAAGATACATATGCTATAAAACCAAACACCTGTAAATGTGAAACCTTATAGATATCCACATTATCAGAAAGCAGAAATTGAAAAACATGTCAAGTCAATGTTGAGTGAGGGCTTAATCCAAAACAGTACTAGTCCTTTTTCATCACCTGTTTTATTGGTATAAAAAAAGGATGGTACATGGAGATCATGTGTGGATTATAGAGCATTAAATGCAGTCACAATAAGGGATAGGTTTCCTATTCCTACAACTGATGAATCGTTTGATGAGTTGGTTGGTGCTAAGGTTTTTTCTAAGCTTGATTTACTTGCTGGTTACCATCAAATTAGAGTTAACATTGCAGATATACCCAAGATAGCTTTTAGAACACATGAAGGGCATTATGAATTTTTAGTAATGCCCTTTGGCATGTCTAATGCACCTTCGACATTTCAAGCAACTATGAACAAAGTTTTTCAACCTTATTTGTGCAAGTTTATCTTAGTGTTTTTTGATGACATATTGGTGTATAGCAAGACCTTGATGGATCATATAGAACATCTTAGAATTGTGTTGCAGCTTCTCAAACTTTGTTCATAGTTGGTTGTTAAATATACCAAGTGCTCTTATGGATGCAGCACAATAGAATACATGGGGCATTTAGCCACTACCAATGGCTTACAAGTTGATCCAAACAAGGTAGTAGTTGTGCAGTCTTGGCCAATTCCAAAAAATGTTAAAGAACTTTAACTGACCTCCTGAAGAAATATGCATTTCAGTGGGCTGATAAAGCACAGGTTGCATTTCAGGAATTAAAAAATGCATTAAGTAACACTCCAGTGTTATCTCTCCCAAATTTTACTAAGGAATTTCTCATTGAAACTGATGCTTTAGGTACTGGAATTGGAACAATTCTTTGCCAAGACAAGAAATCAATTGCTTATTTCAGTCAAAATCTATCTCCCAGAATGCAGGCAACCTTAACATATCGAAGGGAAATGTTTGGCTATCATAAGAGTTGTTCAAAAGTGGAGACAATATTTGCTTGGTAGGAAATTTTAATACTAACTGATCATGGAGCATTGAAAGACTTACAAACTCAAGTTATTCAAACCCCTGAACAACACAAGTGGCTTATGAAATTAATGGGGTATGATTTTGAAATTAAGTATAGAGCAGGCAGATTAAATTCAGCTACTAATGCTCTATCCATTGAAGATGAATTCATTTCATTGACAGCCTCACAGCCAGTATTTGGCATTTTAACTGAGATATGACACCTTAACAGGCTCAATGAAGAATTGTACATGAAAGAATTTAGAAAGGTGAAACAGTGGAGAAACATGAAATCAAGGATGGAATTGTACTATACCAGGGTCTTATACTGATACCTGATGATTCTGCAATGAAATCTAGGCTGATTGGAGAGTTTCATAGTTCGGTATTGGGAGGACATTCAGGCATTGCTCGGACACATCATAGGTTATCAGCTAAATTTTTTCTGGGGACACATGCACCGAGATATCAAACAATTTATTACGGTTTGCCAAGTCTGTCAACGGATGAAGGCTGAACAATTAAGCCCTACAAGGTTACTCCAACCATTGTCGATACCAGAAGAGGTCTTTGAAGACTTGTCCATGGACTTCATAACAGGTATGCCTGTGTCAAATGGTTGCACTGCAATTATGGTGGTTGTTGATAGATTGACAAATTTGGACATTCTTTTCGCTTCCAAAAAAGTATTCTACGAAATTGGTAGTTGAGACTTTCCTCCGTCGAGTGGTTAAACTCCATGGCATTCAAAAATCAATAGTTAGTAATCGGGATGCTCATTTTACTAGTGCATTTGGGAGAGAATTGGCACCCTTGCAAGGCTCAAAGCTTTTATTCAGTTCAGCATACCATCCACAGACCGATGGGCAAACTGAAGTGTTGAACAGATGCATCGAGATGTACCTTAGAAGTTTCACATCTGCTGAACTTGCTACCTGGGAAAAATTCCTGCCTTGGGCTGAGTTTTCGGACAACACATCATTCTAGTCATCCGCAGGTATGACTACATTCGAGCATTATATGGGAGGGATGCACCGAAACTTATTCAATATGCTGGGGGAACTTCGAGCAATTCGGCAGTGGATCAAGAACTCACAACTCGCAACGCCATTCTAAGGCAACTAAAAGCTAATTTGTTGCATTCTCGGGCTCGAATTAAAGGTCAAGCGGATAAACATCGTTGTGAAGTGGAGTTTCAGGTTGGCGACTGGGTCTTTGTCAAACTTCAGTCGTATCGCCAAGTATCTGTTCGACTCCAAAAACAACAAAAATTAAGTCCCCGATATTTCGGTCCATTTCGTATTCTAAAGAGAATAGGCAAGTTGCCTATAAGCTGGAGCTGCCGGAGGCAGCGCGCATTCATTCGGTCTTCCATGTTTCTGTGTTAAAACGCTGCCATGGTGAGCTAGCTATGCAAATCACTCCATTGCCTCTACTGCATACAGAGGCCATGGATGAGGCATGAAGAACCTTTCGAAGACCGACGAAGGAGACAACCACTCCCAGAACCCTGAGGACAAGGTTCTTTTGCGGGAAGGGAGTAATGTCACGAGTCGACCACAAGCTTGTCAACTCGGCGAGGGGGCAATCGAGGAACATACGCGTGACAAGCGTCGAATGGCAATTGGTGGAAGTCAAATGGGGAATGTTGAGCTGGCGCGTAAGGAAGGACGTGTCAAACGCACGCCCCATTGGATTCGGGATTACGTCATGTAAAGTTACGAGTTTTATTAATAGCCTGTAAAGACTATAAATAGAGAGGAGATTAATAATGAAAGGCTAAGATTGGTTTGGTTCAAATTCTTATCTACTCTTCTCCTTCCCGCCTCCCTATTCTCTTTCTCTAGATCCCCTTTCTTTTGTTCTTTCTCATTGACTCGACGCTTGAGCTGAAGTTCGTCTATTCTTTTGGTCTCGTCGGAGGAGGAATTGCATCATATTGTTTGCTGGGGAATTGTCAGGTAATTCTAAACCTGACATACCTCTTTCGAGATAATTTTGCCAAACTTGTCATTTACTTTTCAATTTTCTTCATGATAGCATAGCCTTCCATTAACATTCTCAACTTGCAAGTAGACTTCATTAGTAGATTTAATGAAAATAAAGCTACCAGCAAGCAACCCAAACCAAATAGCAAAGAGAGGAATCAAGTATCATTTTAAAAGTCCACTTTGCTAAATAGTTTGAAGTCAGTTTCAAAATAAATTATCATGAATCCAAAACGAATTAAGAGATCTCAAAATATAAAATATTTGGAAAATAAGATCTCCAACCCTTCCTATTGGTTGAAAACCGAAAGGCCACAATGAGCCTACGATTTAGAACTACAAGGTCGCATGAGCCTGTTATAGGCTACATAGGTCTCCGAAGAGATCGAGAAATCAAAAACAAAAATCATTTTTCAAGTCATATCATGAGCGGGCAAAACCAACTCAAATTTAACTAGTATCATAACTCCAACTTTAAGATGGCAAGTAATATAAAGGAGGTGATACTAAACATACCTAGATGCCAATTTTTATACCTATGACATCATGATGGCTTGAAGTTGCAACCAAAGATGGATTCTTCATTGAAGTCCATGGTCAACTTCAATTCTTCAATTTTCTTTACCCTTGTGTGGTTGCTCCCCCTACAAAAGAGCATGAAACCTTTGGTACCCAAATGACTTTGGGTCCTTGAGGGTTAGAGAGCTTAGCTACCCAAAGTGTCTTAACTCCACTTGGGTTCATCTTAAATGTGCAATCATATATAGCATGCCCCTAGACACCACAACAAAAACAAAGACCATGAAACTTTTTGTTATCATTTTTCTTAGCATGAGATATTGCATTAGAATGCATAGCATGAGATTTATGATGAACATAGGCATTTTTAAAAGAAACATTTTTCTTTCCAATTTTTTTGAAGGAAGTTGAGTTTTTCAAATTATGTACTTCCTTGTTCAAGACCAAAATCTCATCTTTTAAAACTTCAATTGACTTATGCATGACATATAGTTGAGATTTCAAAATATTGTTCTCGCTTATGATTTTTGAATTCTCAAATTTCAAATTTTCATTTTCAAGCTTTAAGTCCTTAAGCTCAAGTTTCAATCTATCATGGCACAAATCAAATGAACTAGATTTCAATTTCTCATTTTATAGTTTTAATTCATGAACATGAGAATTAAGCATCACATGTTCTTTCTTTAGCATTTTATTTTCCTTATATTTTCTAACAAGCAAGGCAAACATCTTTCTACACTTATCTACTAACTCATCATATGACATGTCATGAGAACTAGTATAACTAGCATTGTCATTTTCATTAGCATCCATGAGGCTAAGTTTGGATGTGGCTTCATAGTCATGGCTAGAGGGTGCTTCAAGTGAATGAGAGGTGGAGGTGGAAGCACTCGATCTCTTCCTGGCTTTCTTCGTCATGGTAGGGCAATTTTTCTTAACATGCCCCTTTTCCTTGCAAGAATGAAAAATCACCTTTCGTTTTTGGCTCTTAGAGTTGCTCCTTTGACTAGAAGCACTATGGACATCAAAACCTAGATTAGTAGTAGGTGAATGACCATTGTCTTCTTTTTTTTTGCAACAAGGCAAGTGTATTTTTTTTTTGCAACAAGGCAAGTGAATTTGTATTAATAATAAAAGGGATGTGTACATGAAAAGTGCAATAGCCAATCACCCTAGGACAAAAGGGTCGCGCACCTCACCTTCGGCATTGCCATCAGCAAGGTAGAGACCCAAAACCTAGTAGTGATGGTCCCGCTACCATAGGAATGTAGCAAACTCAATAACAAACAACCCCACAGCCCGGGGAAAGGCACACTACTCAAATATTCTCAAAGAAATGAGCAAGAAGCAATAAATCCCATAGCCCGGGAAAGGCACACAACTCATGATGACCTAACCTCATAAGAAAAAAAATATGCAATAAGCAATAGGTCCCACAGTCGGGGGGGGGGAAGGCAATATCCAAATCAAATAAATAATCGCGGATTCTCATGTGATCATCGCGAGTCAGTCAGACTGTTGGCGGTGGGGAGGAGTGGGGGGGGGTCCTCTTCTGCTCTGAATATCATGAGTGATTTCGTCAGCTAGGAGCTCCCAAGTCCTCTTCGGCTCATCATGCATTCTGCGATTCCGTTCATTCCAGATGTGGTATATCGAAGTGGTGAGGGAGAGTTTCCTATGTTTCCTAGCCTCAGAGGATCCTTTGAAGTGGCAGAGAAACCAAGGCCGATAATCAGACCATGTTTTTCTGCAAGGTCTCAAGTTGCACCCTTTTAGCACCTCCTCCCAGACTTTAAGTGTGTAATCACAATCAAAAAATATATGATTCAAACTCTCACAGGAATTCTGACAAAGATAGCACATATTTGGGCCCTGCCGACCCCAAGCCTGCATACGATCAAAGGTAGGAAGTCTATTCCAAAAGGCTAGCCAAGAGATAAATGAGTACCGAGGAATGTGATTCTGAAACCAGACCAATTCATGCCAAGCAACGTCTGGTTCATTGGAGACCAAAGTGTCATACGCGGATTTGAGAGTGAACTTCCCGGAGGGGGAAGCGCTCCAAAGGATAGAGTCATCACTATGATAGTCCAATGTAGGAATGTGATGGAGCCGCTGCCAGGCCTCAAAGAGGCAAGAGTGCTGATAACCAGTTATGTCCCATCCACCTGAATGTTTGAGCAGGGCTACTCTGTCCCTAGAGGATACAGGGATGCTATATGGATACCGCTCCACAATATGAATAAGAATGCCATCTGGATGCCAAGGTTCATGCCATAACATTGTGGATCTTCCATTTCCAATTTTGTGTGTAATGTGAGGCTGTGCTAGGTACCTCACATTAAAAATATTCCGCGTCACCCATGAAATCACAGCTGGTGCACGACGAGTCCAAATAGAGTCTGACCTCAAGAAATTACTGTACATCCATCGTACCCATAGAGAATCTTTCTTGGAAGCAATGGCCCACACATATCTCATTAAGCATGCTTGGTTAAGCTTCCTAATATTTCTCAAGCCAAGACCGCCTTTTTCCTTTGGTTTACATACCGAAAGCCAAGCAATCCGATGGTTACATTTTTGAGCTCTGCCAGACGAAAGGAAACGAGCAAGAAGCTGCTCAATACGGATAACAACTTGTTGAGGTAGTGAGAAAGAGGAGCACCAGAATAGTAGTTTCCCCATCAGCACTGACTTAATCAGCTCCAACCGCCCAGCATAAGAGAGACACTTGCTAGTCCATCCATTTATGTTCGCTTCAATACTGTCAAGTAGAGGTTTGCAGTCATGGAAAGAAGGTCTAGTCGATAATAGAGGGACCCCCAAGTATCGAACAGGTAGCGACCCAAATGGCATGCACAGGATATCAGCAATAGAGGACCTCATATCGGAAGAAGCACCCGAGATATACAGATGAGATTTATGATTGCTAGTACGGAGTCCTGAAAACTGATGAAAATGCGCCAAGCAGTCACGAATAGCGGTAGCTGAAGAAGAATCTGCTCTAGAGAAGATGAATAGGTCATCCGCAAACATGAGGTGAGTGACAAGCGGATCCCGACATTTGGGGTGGGGAGAGAAGCAACCCTCAATGACCTTATTATCCAACAGATCAGAGAAGTACTGCATCACCAGGATGAACAAGTAAGGGGCCATAGGACAGCCCTGACGTAGGCCTCGACTGCTTTGGAAAAAGCCACAAGAAGCGCCGTTCAAATTCAATGTGAATCTGGGATGAGAGATACATGCTGAAATATAATCAATAAAAACCTCAGGGAACCTGTAACATCCGAGGAGTGCAATCAAAAAATCCCACCGCACTGAGTCATAGGCTTTATGGAGATCAATCTTGATTGTCATACGTGAGGGACCATGGTCCAAGTGATATCCAGTCATCAGCTCATGACATAAGGCTATATTCTCATGGATGAGCCGCCCCTTCAAGAAGGCATGTTGGTTTGGTCCAATGAAGTCCTCAAGGACCTTCTGAAGTCGATTAGCAAGTATCTTGGAGATAAACCTGTAAATCATCTTACATACTGAGATGGGCCGATAATCCGCAAAGGTTTCAGGCCTCCTCTTCTTAGGGACCAATGTAATAGAGGTGATGTTAATCTCTCTCAAAAGCTTCCTGGATTTAAAGAAACTTTGTATGGCTTCCGTAACTGCCGTCCCCGTGATGCCCCAAGTGGACGTGAAAAACTCCTTAGTAAATCCATCAATACCTGGAGCTTTACCATTGGGAGACGCATGAATAGCCTCATATATCTCATGATCTGAAATTTGTCGTGCCAATAACCCAATGCTGTCCGGCTTGAGCTGCCTATGAGTTTGCATGATAGAGAAATCCACCTCCTCTTGGGGGGCATTAAAAATACTTTTGAAGTAATCGATCGCCTCCTGCTCAGCTTGCTCACCATAAACACGCTGGCCAGCTGCATTCTGTACAGAATGGATTGCATTTGCATTACACCGTTGCTTAAAAGCCCTATAGAAATAAGTTGTATTCGAATCACCCAGGTTCAACCATTGGACTCTAGATTTTTGTCTCATAGAGGCCTCCTCCATATCTAAGTAATCCTGTAACTGTCCTCTCAGTTCTTTTTCTTGAATGTGTAAGCCCGCATCAATTGAGTTTTCCTGGATTCTACTTTGAATTGCATCAAGACGCTCAAGTAGATTCCTTTTTTCAGATATCTCACGGATGTGGTTCTCAAAAGCCCACTTCTTTAATGCAGTCTTCGTAAATTTAAGCTTCTGAACAAGAGAGAACATAGGAGTGGGTCGCCTCCCATCTCTACAAGAAACCGTGGAAGACCAAGCTGCCTGCACCACCTGTAAAAAATCCGGTCTGGAAATCCACTGGTTGAAGAATTTGAAAGGCCCCTTTCTCCGCTTGATCCTCTGATAATGTAGGACAGCCATAGAGTGATCGGAAACACCAGGATTATGAAAAATAGCCTCACTATCGGGGAAGGTAGTTATCCAGTCAGAATTTACAAGCACTCTGTCCAATTTGCACATAATACAATTTGCCTCAATCTGACTGTTTGACCATGTGTAATGGCACCCCTTCCAATTCAAATCAGACACACCTAATGTATGGAGATTATCAGAGATCTGAATGGTAGCATGTGTAGGAAAGTGACGCCCCCCAACCTTCTCTGATGCATTAAAAACGGTATTAAAATCACCCATAATAAGCCAAGGCCTATGCACCTGATGACGCACTGTTTGGAGTTGCTCCCATAGACATCGCCTATTCTGCTCCTCATTCCTCCCATAAACTGTAGTAAAAAAGAAAGTATCTGACGTATTGAGGACTGTAATCTTCCCAAAAATAATCTGATCAGAGTTAAATAAAAATTGATAGTCAACTGCTGTGCGGTCCCAAGCAATGCATATCCTCCCGTTTGAAGCTGAGTCATGATTAAAATAATAGTTCCACCTACCTGTTGTGTCCTGAATAACTCGAGAAGCTTTGCCTTGTCTCACCTTTGTTTCAAGAAGCCAAATAGAAGTTAACTTGTTCAGCATTATTTTGTTGCGAACTGCCAACCGGCGAGTCGAGGAATTTAATCCTCGAACATTCCATGATGCTAAATTAATCATGGCAGATCGTCAGAGGGAGTGCTTGGCCCCCTTTATCTCTCACAATTCCTCCCTCTACCACAAAGTTTGCATCATCAACGCTATCTTCATCCTCAACCGCGGCTAGGACCTGAAAAGTGTTATGAGAACTTGAAGGATCACCTCTCTTGGCTCTAGAAGGACCATCTGTTGAAGTTACACGTGCACAACTCTGAACACAAAGACTCGGATTTCTGCCCATACTAGTTTGTCGGTCAGCTGACTGTCTGTGATGAAGGGTTCTGAAACCTCTGTTAACATCCAAAGGAACCATGCTATCGCAGCCCTTACCCGATACCAGCCCCGGTTTCTTAGTCATATTCTCAGGAATCAAGGAAGCTGTCCCCGCCTCAGTTTTCTCACCCATATCCCCAGTTTGGTTGGAAATTTCCGCCGACCTTCCCCTCGGTTGTTTAGGAACCCAAATAGAGGTCACCCTCTTGATTAAGAGCGGACACTTGGCCTCTACATGACCAAAAGTTGAGCACCTTTCGCACTTCTTTGGTTTCCAGTCATAGTCTAACTTAACATTGTATTTCACCCCTCTTATAGTGAAAGCCAGATCTTCGGGGAGGTTTGCACTAGCAAGGCAAGTGTATTGTATTAATAATAAAGAAGATGTGTACATGTAAAGTTCAGTAGCCAATCACCCTAGGACAAAAGAGTCGAGAACCTCACCTTCCGCATAGCCATTAGCAAGGTCGAGACCCAAAACCTAGGATTGATGGTCCCGCTATGATACAATCGTAGCAATCTAAAAAGAAAGGCATCCCACAGCCCAGGAAAGGCACACAAGTCATGACCTAAAACTCACAAACTAAGAGAAGTAATAAGCAATAAGTCCCACAGCCCGGGAAAAGCTCACAATCATACCGACATGTCTAGCAATATAGAAATATGAATAAGCACAAAGTCCCACAGCCCAGGAAAGGCAATAACCAAGAAAAAGTGATAGGCTTGGCTCAAATCAAGGGCCATAAAAACTATCCCACAGCCGGGACAAGCAACAACTCATGTAAGATAGGACTCAAACTAGAAGTGCATGAATAAACAAAAGACGCAAGATATCAGTTTCCTGCATCCCCAGTTGTGCCCCTAGTCCTCTTCTGCATAGTGTCATCCAGGATATGTTTGGCAAGGGCCTCCCAAGATAATTGTCCTTCTTCATGCATCCACCGATTCCGCTCTCTCCACAGATGGTGAATAGTGGTAGTGAGAAGAAGCTTTCTCAATAACTTGGCATCAGAGGAGCTGCCAAAATGATGCAAAAGCCATGACATACAATTTGCTAAGGTATCTCCATGTGGTAACATCCCAAGTACCTTGCGCCAGATTTTTTGAGAGTAAGTGCAGCATAATAGGATATGATCTATTCTCTCACTATCTCCTCTACATAGGTAATAGATATTTGGCCCTTGCTTACCCCATCTACGCATGCGGTTAAATATTGGGAGCCTTCTCCAGAAAGTCAGCCATGAGATGAAGGAGAATCGAGGTACATGGCCTTTAAACCATAGCAGACTATGCCAAGCTACATCAGGTTCAATGGAATTCAATTTGTTGTATGCCGACTTAAGGCTGAAAGTGCCCGATGGGGAAGCTGTCCAAAGGATGGCATCACACCCATGTCTATCATGAAGTCGGACCTGGTGTAGGGTTTGCCAAGCATCGAATAAGCACGAATGGTGGAATCCAACCGTGTTCCACCCTTCAGGAGAAAGGATATCAGATACTAGATCAGTAGAGCGAGCAGGGATACTATAAGGGTATCGTCTAACAATGTGAAAGAGAATCCCATCAGGGTGCCATGGGTCATGCCATAGCCTGGTACCTTCGCCATTTCCTATCTGGTGCCTGATGAATGGTTGAGCAAGATATCTAACGTTGAAAATGCTCCTTGTCACCCAAGCAAGTGTATAAGGGACCTGGCGAATCCAAATAGAGTGCTCCCTCAAGTAATTGCTATGAACCCATCTCACCCAAAGTGAATTCTTCTTAGATGCAATGGCCCATATGTATCTCATCATACATGCCTGATTAAGCTTCCTGATATTTCTTAGCCCCAATCCACCTTTTTCTTTTGGTTTGCACATGGACAATCAGGCGACCCGTTGGTTACACTTGAGCGATCGGCCAGACCAAAGAAACCGGGCCAAGAGCTGCTCAATACGGAGAATAACCTGTTGAGGGAGAGAAAAAGAAGAGCATCAATATAATATCTTTCCCATCAAAACAGATTTGATAAGCTCCAAGCGACCTGCAAAAGAGAGACATTTACTAGTCCATCCATTGATTTGTGATGCAATGCTATCCATCAGGGGCTGGCAGTCCTGGAAAGATGGCCTAGTCGATAGTAGAGGAATCCCCAAGTATCGATCTGGTAGAGAACCGAAAGGCATGTCCAACACCGTAGCAATAGAAGCCCTCAACTCCGAGGATGTGCCAGAGATGTATAAGTGGGATTTCAAGTTGCTCGTACGCAGTCCTGAAACTTGGTGAAAGTGCTCTAGGCAATCCTTTAAAACCGTGGCTGACATAATATCTGCATTGGAGAATAAAAATAGATCATCAGCAAAGGAGGTAACAAGTGGAGTGAGGCACCTATGGTGGGGTGTAAGCCGTCCAGAGATGCAACTTGATCATCCAATAGATCCGAAAAATACTGCATAGCGAGGATAAACAAATAAGGAGCCATGGGACATCCCCTAACGGAGACCTCTGCTACTCTGAAAGAAACCACAACTAGTGTCATTCATGTTTATTGTAAATTTGGGATTGAAGATGCATGCTTTGACCCAACTAATCATAATCCCAGGGAAGCCATATTGTCTCATCAGTTCAAGCAGGAAATCCCATCTGACTGAATCGTAAGTTTTATGAAGATCGATCTTGACTGCCATTCTAGGTGACCCTCGCTGCAGGTGATATCCTGTCATAAGCTCATGACATAGAGCAATATTTTCATGGATAAGATGGCCTTTCAGAAAAGCATACTGGTTGGGACCAATGAATTCACCCAGGACCTTCTGCAACCTGTTTGCAATGATTTTAGAGATAAATCGGTAAATTATTTTACATACCGATATGGGCCGATAATCTACAAAAGTATCAGGGCGCTTCTTCTTTGCCACTAATGTTATTGAAGTGATGTTGATTTCTTGAAGGAGGCATTTGGAAGCAAAGAAGCTCTGGATAGCTCTAATGACATCTTGCCCAATGATTTCCCACGTGGCCACGAAGAATTCTTTAGTAAAACCATCAATTCCTAGAGCTTTGTTATTAGGTAATTGCCGAATAGCTTCCATGATCTCTTGAATGTGGATTGGTTTTCCCAGAAGCTCAATGCTTTCTTGCTTCAATCTTCTATGAATCTTGAGCCCCGAGAAATCTGCATGTTCAAAGGGACCATTAAACAGGTTATTAAAGAAATTCACCGCTTCTTGGTTCACCTGATCACCGTACACCCGCTGTTCGGACTCATTCATAATAGAGTGAATAGCATTCTTGTGGCATCTCTGTTTAAAGGCCCGGTAGATATATTTAGAATTGGAATCCCCAAGCATAAGCCATTGGATTCTAGATTTTTTTTTTCAGGCTTGCTTCTTCCTCATTCAGAAAAGATTGAAGCCGCCCCCTCAGGTCTCTTTCCTCCATGTGTAGAGCGTCGTCAAGCGGACTCTGCTGAATTCGAGTCTGTAGGACTTCAAGCTGTTCTACTAATTTCCTCTTTTCCGACGTGTCCCGGATGTGATTATTATAGGCCCAAAGTTTGAGGGAACACTTGGTAAGCTTAAGTTTCTGAACCAGAGAGAACATAGGAGTGGGCCTTCTCCCATCTCTGCATATTACATGCTGAGACCAAGCCTCTTTAACTATATTCAAAAAGTCAAGTTTATGTATCCACTGATTGAAGAACTTAAATGGGCCTTTCCCGCGCATGGATTTCTGACAGCACAGTAAAGCAAGAGAGTGATCAGAGATCCCAGGGGTATGGAAGACTACCTCACTGTCAGGGTATAAGGAGAGCCAGTCTGCGTTCACTAGTACCCTATCCAACTTGCACATTATCTTGCTAGAGCCAATCTGGTTGTTAGTCCAAGTGTATTTACATCCTGTCCATTTGAGATCAGCGAGCTTTAACATGTCCAAGTAATCTTCTATCTGAAAAGCTGCCGATGGAGGAAAGTGCCGACCCCCAACTTTCTCCAAAGAATTAAATACGGTGTTGAAGTCGCCCATGACAACCCAAGGACCATCAACTAAGGGTCGGAGCCCACTTAGTTGATCCCACATCCGCCGTCTATCCTGCTCTTCATTTCTTCCATAAACCGCAGTGAAGAAGAATGAGATATCAGAGCCAAGCATCGTAGCCTTACCAAAGATAGTCTGATCTGATTCCGAGATAATGTGAAAGTTGATTTTTGAGCTCTCGTGGCGATTGGGAAGGGTGTTTGGGTGTTTTCGGTGTGCGGAGGAGCATTCTGGGAAGAAGTTGGGTGTTTGGGCGATTGGGGTGAAGCTTTGTCTCGTGTGGTAGCTAGTTTGACCCCGCTGGGCTTGTGGCTGTCCGATTTGGGAATTGGTTTTACTCCCAATGGAAGAACTTTGGGTGGTTTGGGCATCTCTATGGGCGACTGGGAATTTGTTTGGGCGATTGGGATATCCTTTCGCCCTAGCGATTCCTGATCGGCTCAAGTGCTTTCTCTCCGGCGCTCATCCCCTTTGACTGGCGGCTTTTCTCCGACGTTGCTCAGGAGGAGTGGACCGGCGGTGGCTCTCTCCGGCGGTGGGTCTATTGATAGGCGGAAGTGTGGCGTTGGGCGACGGCAGATCTGTAGATCTAGGGTTTCTTCAAACCTAGGTATCCCCCGAGTTTAGTTCCTCTTTCGTCGTGATTCCTGCCTTTTTGTCTTGCTAGATTTGGCTTCACTCCGGCGTCTTGGTCTTCTGCGCTGGGTGGTTGAATCTTGGCAATGCGTTGCATCTTTGTCTTCTGCGCTGGGCGACGTTTGGGATCGACGCTGCTCCATGTGGATTGAAGATTGGTGGAGTATTTTTTGGTGATTCTTGTGGTTTCTCCCTGTATCGAAGACCTTGGGCGGGTGCGACCGGCCGGCAGCTACCCTTGTCTAGGGCGGCGTCTACTCCTTGGTAATCGGCCGCTGATCGAGAAGCTCTGCCGTCCTTTCTTTTTTTTCTGGCGTTTGGTTGGTGATCGGGGTGGTGTTTCCTGCTACTTGATTTCCTCTCCATTGTGGCTGGTTCAACTGGTTCGATTGGTGTTTCCTTCCGGCATTTACTCCTTGCATGCATGCTGTGTGGCATTGACACTGTGCACTGGTATTCCTTGTTCTTGTGATTTTTGCACCCTCTATCTGTTTTGCCGTGTCCTTTGTTGGTTGCTGTTGTGGCGAATTCCAGGTCTCCTTCTCGACTTCTTCTTGCTGCTCGTGCTTCACTTTCTCACATGGCGCGAGGTTCTAAGACCGTGAGGGGTGCAAGACGGAGCATTCGTTTGGAACCTCCTACTAGGCAGTGCTGCAATAGTTCTGATGAATTTGCTCTAGCACCGGATGCGATCCTTACTGAGCAAGAAGGCATTGATATTTCGGATGTCGCCTTTTTTCCTCATCTTGGTAGTCCTGATAAAGGGCTGAGCAATTGAACCCCTTGGTTGAGGAGGAATTAAATCATTCCGATGAGCCTCGATGGGAGATGCACTCTGTTCCCGGTTGTAGGGACAATGTGACAGTTTAGAATGATGGGCCTAGATCGTGGTCGTCCTTGTTTTCATCGAAGAATGTCACTGCAGATTGTTCTTTACAGTTTGAAGAGCCTAAAGTGATAAATAGTGAATTTATGGTTGATGTCTCGGATGAGGAATTATCGGATGGGATTGATTATTGGAAGTATGCTCTTGTCGGTCATTTTGTTGGGGCTAAGCCGTACTTCCCTACTGTCAAAGGAAAAGTCATTTCGATGTGGAATCCTGTAGGAGATTGTGAGGCGTATTCTCTTCCTTCAGGCTTTTTTTTGTTCAAATTTGCACAAGAGGACGATATGATGATTGCTCTAGAAGGAGGGCCTTGGTTTATCCAAGGACAGTTGATGGTTCTTAGACGATGGACTCTTGGAATGAAGATTGAGAAATTATCGTTGTCTGCTATCCCTATTTGGGTGAAGGTATATCATCTCCCCCTTGGAATTCTGGAACGCTTCTATCATTGGGAAAATCCTGAGTGGCATTGGTAGACCGTTGTGCATGGATAATCCTACCGCTTCCAAAAGCCGCATTGGGTATGCACGCATATGTGTTGAGATGGATGCTAGTACAAACCTCCCCGAAGATCTGGCCTTCACTATAAGAGGGGTGAAATATAATGTTAAGTTAGAATATGACTGGAAACCAAAGAAGTGCGAAAGGTGCTCAACTTTTGGTCATGTAGAGGCCAAGTGTCCGCTCTTAATCAAGAGGGTGACCTCTATTTGGGTTCCTAAACAGCCGAGGGGAAGGTCGGAGGAAATTTCCAACCAAACTGTGGATATGGATAAGAAAACTGAGGCGGGGAAAGCTTCCTTGATTCCTGAGACTATGACTAAGAAACCGGGGCTGGTATCGGGTTAAGGGCAGCGATAGCATGGTTCCTTTAGATGTTAACAGAGGGTTCAGAACCCTTCATCATAGACAGTCAGCTGACCGACCAACTAGTATGGGCAAAAATCCGGGTCTTTTTGTTCTGAGTCGTGCATGTGTAACCTCAACAGATGGTCCTTCTAGAGCCAAGAGAGCTGATCCTTCAAGTTCTCATAACACTTTTCAGGTCCTAGCCGCGGTTGAGGATGAAAATAGCGTTGATGATGCTAACTTTGTGGTAGAGGGAGGAATTGTGAGTGGTAAAGGGGGCCAAGCACTCCCTCTGACGATTTGCCATGATTAATTTAGCATCATGGAATGTTTGATGATTAAATTCCTCGACTCGCCGATTGGCAGTTCGAAACAAGATAATGCTGAACAAGTTAAATTCTATTTGGCTTCTTGAAATAAAGGTGAGACAAGGTAAAGCTTCTCGAGTTATTCAGGACACAACAGGTGGTTGGAAGTATTATTTTAATCATGACTCAGCTTCAAACGGGAGGATATGAATTGCTTGGGACCACACAGTAGTTGACTATCAATTTTTGTTTGACTCTGATCAGATTATTTTTGGGAAAATTATAGTCCTCAATACGTTAGATACTTTCTTTTTTACTGCAGTGTATGGGAGGAATGAGGAGCAGAATAGGCGACTATGGGAACAACTCCAAACGGTGCGTAATCAGGTGCATGGGCCTTGGCTTATTATGGAAGACTTTAATACCGTTTTTAATGCATCAGAGAAGGTTGGGGGGGCGTCACTTTCCTACAAATGCTACCATTCAGATCTCTGATAATCTCCATACATTAGGTGTGTCTGATTTGAATTGGAAGGAGTGCCATTACACATGGTCAAACAGTCAGATTGGGGCTAATCGTATTATGTGCAAATTGGACAGAGTGCTTGTAAATTCTGACTGGATAACCACCTTCCCAGATAGTGAGGCTATTTTTCATAATCCTGGTGTTTCTGATCACTCTATGGCTGTCCTACATTATCAGAGGATCAAGCGGAGAAAGGGGCCTTTCAAATTCTTCAACCAGTGGATTTCCATACCAGATTTTCTACAAGTGGTGCAGGCAGCTTGGTCTTCCACGGTTTCTTGTAGAGATGGTTGGAGACCCACTCCTATGTTCTCTCTTGTTCAGAAACTCAAATTTACAAAGACTGCATTGAAGAAGTGGGCTTTTGAGAACCATATCCGTGAGATATCTGAAAAAAGGAATCTACTTGAGCGTCTTGATGTAATTCAAAGTAGAATCCAGAACAACACAACTGATGAGGGCCTACACATTCAAGAAAAAGAACTGAGAGGAAAGTTACAAGATTACTTAGATGTGGAGGAGGCCTCTATGAGACAAAAATCTAGAGTCCAATGGTTGAATCTGGGTGATTCGAATACAACCTATTTCTATAGGGCTTTCAAGCAGCGGTGTAATGCAAATGCAATCCATTCTGTACATAATGAATCTGGCCAGCGTGTTTATGGTGAGCAAGCTGAGCAGGAGGCAAAATTTGATACTTAGTCATTTTCATATTTTCATGTCAATTTCAAATGAAACCGTGCTAAGTTCATATTTTGACCAAATGATATTATTTTCATCTCAAACTTAATATACAAGCTTTAAATGATCATACTTTAGTATCTAGAAAGTTTGAATGAAATCTGAAAACGTATGAAAAAATGACTTATATTTATGAAAATGCCACTAGAACTCAATGAATTCTAGAAAAATGACTTTTTGTTGATTCTTGAATCTGCATCTTCCTTGGAAAATATAGTTTATGGCATAAAAGTTTCAAATATTTTGAGTATGAATGTGATTTGATTTGAATTTTTGAAATTGGATTTCGAAAATTTAAAGTATCGTTCTTCCCAAATGCTCATTTCTCGATACTTTGGATTTTCGTCGAAATCTTTGAATGAGAAAAATCATTCTAAAATGGTTTTTGATATTTTGACCGATACTTAAAAATATTGATATTTGAGTTTATACATGATTTCCGGATTTGGACTTTAGTTATCACTATTTGCTATCATGTATGATTTTAGTCTCATATCAAATATTTCTCTTTCATCCCTTTCGTTGAGATTTTCATGTTTCATAAGAAATAATTTTAGAGTCTCAATTTTGACTAGGTTGACTTTTCTTGCCATTTTTTATTGATGTCAAATGGGGGAGCAAAATATAGGTAAAGGGGAAGAAAATATAGGAAAATCATGCATATAAATAGGGGGAGTTCCATTATGTATATATGCAAGTTGATAGGGGGAGAAATCCCATGTTTGATATCCTCTATGCTTAATTATAGATATTTTCTAAGGATATTTGTCATCATCAAAAAGGGGGGGATTGTTGGCCTCAGATTTTCTACATTGGTCTTAATCTCGGTTTTGATGATAACAAACATGGAACTAATATTTCATTGAGAAATACTTTCAAGTTCCAAGTCGGTTAGCCCACGACGTCCATGATCGAAAATATTGGAGAAATCAGAAAATCAGCAAGGACACTCGTCGACGCTAGGGATTCTTCGGGGAGATAGAGTTTAGATTTATGGTGTCTAGAATGTGTTGTAAATCCTGATGAAGATGCAAAGAAACCCAAAAACCAAATACAAACCCCAAAACATGAAAAATCGGAAAATCAAAAAATGGTCCTGAAATTCACTAAGCCTATGGAGCTCCTTGGAGGGCTATATGACCTACACATTTTCTTGGCACCAAAAATACCGGTAATTGTTCCTTAGGTAAAAACTAGAAAATGAGATATTTTTAAGGATTTTTTAGAAGCCTTTAGCCTACCTATATTTAAACCGGAAGATTATAAAATTTTTATTTTTGGGAAATTTGTACTAGACCCCAAAAGTTAGATTTTGATTCTTAAGGATTTTAATTTTTTAGATATTTTTATTGAATCCAAATGGGGGGTAATCCTTATATAAGATTTATGTTTTAAAGATATTAACTTAAAGTTGGTAAATGTTATATCAGTAGACTTAGTGAAGACGGAACCCCAGAAACGAGCAAACAAGTAGAAAACTCAGCCAAACCAAGTGGTCTGCCCAGATTCGGTCGACCGACAAAAGACAAAAACCGACAGAAGGCATTTCAGTTGACTGACTGGTCGACTGAACGATGCCCAGAATGGGAAGAATGCCTTCGATCGCTCGGCGGTCGCTCAGTCGGTCGACCGACGATCGACCAGCAAGCGATCGACGGTCGATAACGAGCAAAAATTTGCCCGTTGAGAAGAGAGTTGTTGCTCCTCTTCATGGCCTATATATATAAGGCCATGACAGCCTTCCATCTGTCAAAAATTTATCTAGATACCTTGAGCCATATTTTGATGATCCTTAAGTTTGATTGAGCCACCATTCTTGACAGCCCTAGCTTTCATCTCTCAACTCCTTGAGTAAGCCTCGACTTCATTGATTCACCATCAAAGGCATCAAGAGGAAGCTAGGAAACTTTATTTGGAGCTAAGTATTTATTGTATCATTTATTTGCTCCATTATTTGTGTATTTTATTATTTATTTCATTGTATTAAAGCTTGTGTAAACCTAGGTTGCTAGGTTTGATTGAGTTGGTGGTTGCCTTGGTGTTAAGGCTTAAATCTACCATTGCCTTGGTTACCTTAGTTTACTAGGATTAATTGAGTTTTCCCTTAGGTTGAGGTAGGATTGTGCACTCGGTAGGAAGGCGGGATACTTCCGGGTGTGGAAGTGCCTTCGGTTAGAGAGGAGAGACTTTTCGGTATAAAGTCCTCTTTGTAAGGGAAACGATATAATCTAGTAAAGCTAATTTGAAAATCCTAAGCGGGTGCTTAGGTAGTGGAGTAGCCATTGGGGCCGAACCACTAAAAATAATTGTGTTAGCATTGATATATTATTTTGTGTTAATTGTTTTATCATTAATCGCTTCCGCATTTAGTCGTTAAATTGTGAATTGCCTAAGTAGTTTAAGAAAATGTGTAAAACTAAATTTAGGCGATAAGTTTAGTTAACACACTATTCACCCTCCCCCCCCTTTAGAGTGGCTATTTCATCAACAGTGTTCACTGCCCCTAGTGTTGCGAGGTGCTTGGTGTGGACTATCGTTGGAGGACGTGCACGTGTGCATCTCAAGACGAGGATAGGAGCAGCCATACCAACCACGGTATAAGGTATACCTTTGTAATATCCTAGATATTTTATTTATTATCCCCGTTATTGTTTGTGTTTGCCAGCCTGGCGGGATAGTTCGAAGTCGAGTCGAGTCGACTCATGGTCTGGTGCTAGCTTGCAAGCTCGGGTAAGTAAGAATATGAATTATGAATTATAATTATATAGCTAATTGATTTGATCATGTTTCTTGTGGATGTGCATGTGTTTGTTTCTTGTATTTATTCATGGGGTTTGAGTGAGTTAATTAAGTTTAGCCGGGTTAGCGGGTTTGGATTCGGTTCGAGATGGATGCGGGTTTGCTAAGAGGGTTAGTGGAATTTAGATTTGAGGAGGGGATTATAAAATCCCCCCCCCCTTTGGCTTTCGGCTCCCTATTAGAGCCACACAAGCAGTGTGGAGAGAGGAGCCTCTCAGCCAAGCCGAGCCACCCCTCTCCCCTCTTCCTCTTCCTTGGAGCCGCCGCCGCCCTCAAGCCCAGCCGCCAAGCCATCCTCCTCTCTTCCCCTCTCTCTTCTCTTTCCCTTAGGAGCCAAGCCGTTGGCTTGAGGAGGAGGAGCCGCCCCTCCTTTTCCTCTTCTTGGAGCCGTCGGCTTGAGGAGAGCCGCCCCCCCCCCTCTTCCCTCTTGGTGGAGCCGAGCCACCACCTCTTGGAGCCAGATTCGGAGGCCGTCAATTGGGATTTCTCCTCTAATCTTCCTTCCTATTTTTGGTCAGTGGTTTTACCCCTCCTTCTCTGGTTTCTTCGAGTTCTTGAAGTCGCTCTTGAAGGCAAAGATGTTCTTGATTTGTTTTCCGACAAAAATAGGTCTTAAGAGAAGGTTTTTGTGTGTTCTAGAGACCTATGCCTTAAATCGCTTGTTAATTTAGGTTCTTATATGCCGAAGCATGCTTTGTAATAAATCTGTGATTTTTGGGATGAACTCATGTGTTACAAGTTAAGATCTTGATGTTGATGCCATGTGTGATCTTGAGATAAGTTCTTGATAATGATACATGGTTCTTGTTTAAAGATGATGATTGATGTTTGTTTACCATGTTTAATGCATAGAATAATTGTTAGATTATCTCAAGATTTGTATTCTGTTTTGGTGATAATTAGAGATCTATTTTTTTGTAAATTTCGTATTTATTTTTATGTCATGCTGAAAAAAATCAAGTTTGCTGAAATTTTATGCTGAGATGATGAATCTGTGTTGTTTTTGAAATACTTGTTGTGGAGTGTGTAGTTTTTTGAACATAGTCGTGTAACCTATCATTTTGATCAGAAAATATAGTTTGGAAATATAGGAAATACTCTGTAGACCAGATTCGGGTTAGATACATCAGTTTCGGGCACAACAGTAAGCTAAAATAAAACCCTAATCTTGGTGATTATAATTTTAATTGCATAATTAAAATGCAAGGGGCAGCATAATTTGTTATGAACCAACAAATAAATATTATGCATGAAATAAAATCTCACGGGTTTATGACATTACGGGTCTAGGAGTTGAGATCGGACATTGGGCTTTGTGGAGTTGTCCCAATAGAGATATCCCTAAGACACCATAGGAGACACTTGACTTAGGTCATGTTGTGCCATATCTCATTGAATGGCGGAGAGGCTCGGTTAGGAGCCGGATTGCGGGCTAGGCCTGGAAGGATGGATGACAAATTCCCAACATATGGAACAAATTCGGATGGGCAAATTCTGATTGTTCCTGTGTATCTTGTGGAACAAGTTCGGACGGGCAAAGGCATTTCCCCCACTATTCCCGTGGTTACTTGGCATCATCTTGTTTGGTTCAAGGGGCGGATCCCAAGGTACTCCTTTGTATTATGGCTTGCTTTCTCATGGAGATTACCAACTCTTGATCGACTTTCACATTGGGGAATTACACATTCTACTAGCTGTTGTTTTTGCTGTGTCGATGAATCCACTGAACACCTATTCTTTCACTGCCCTTTCTCGGCTATAATTTGGCGCAAGGTTCTTGATCATTGTCTCTTGGCGAACCCTTTGCATCATTGGGGCGATCAGATTAGATGGTGGGAAGACGTTATGAGTGGAGACTCATTCATTGGCTATATTAGGCGTATTGCTCTCACTGCTTCAGTTTACTTCATTTGGCGTGAGCGGAATGATCGTATTTTCTCTCATGTATCATCCTCACCTGCTAGCGTGCTTAGCAGTGTTATCACAAGAGTTAAAAGCAAAATTCTTCAGATATATGGTACCAAGCCTATCACCGATACACCACGGAACAGAGCGGTTGCGGAACGGTGGAGCGTTCAAGTCCATTTCACTCCTATCCGTCAAGATTAGTGATTCACTATGTGGGCCTTTATTGCTTGGCCCGAGTCGTAGGTAGTCCATGTGATAGTTACTACTTGGCCCGAGTTGTGGGTAATCCGTGTGATGCATTGTTTTGCATCTCTATATTGTGCTTGACCCGGGCTGTGGGTTTTTCCTTTTGTTCCTCTTCCTAAGGTTTTGGCTACTACCTTGCTAATGGCTATGCCGAAGGTGAGGGGCGTGGTCTTTTCCTTTGGGGGATGAGAAGCTCTACCATTCCTCATAATGGTAGTCGTGTCTGAAATCTATTGTATCTTTTTACGAATTAATATATTTCCTTTGCCTTGTTGCAAAAAAAAAAAAAAAAAAAAAAGTTCGGACGGGCAAATCCCGATTGTTCCCAAGATTCTATATTTAAAGGAATAAGTTCGGATGGGCAAATCCCGATTATTCCTGTGTGGCCTCATGGAATAAGTTCGGACGGGCAAATCCTGATTATCCTTGTGATATCTTAAAGGGGCAAGTTCGGACGAGCGAATCCCGATTGTTCCTCCGCGTGTCGTGGAGCAAGTTTGGACGGGCCAATCCCGATTGCTCTCGAGTTTCTTTATATTAGGATAAGTTTAGATGGGTCAATCCTGATTATCGTAGTATGTTTTGTTGCCTTAGAGCATGGTAGGCTTAGGCCTATTGATCTTCACTGTTAGAGTGTTGGTTTCCCATGGGCAGGTGATGGCCAGATGGCCTGTTAGCTAGTCACACCCTTGTGACTTTTCATGCTTGGGTCAGGTGTTTGCATTTATGCTATTTATTATGTGTTTGGTTTCTTGTGGGGGTCGGTAGAACCGCTCACTGAGTTCTTTTGAACTCACACGTTGTCGTTTGTTTTGTTTTGCAGAGCCTGACCGGTGAGGTGGGCTGGAGCACTTGGCGTGGCTAGGGAGGGCAGAGGAGCTACATTGATCTCATAGCAATCCTAGTTAGGGGTCGTAGTCGAGTTTTTGGTAGTTAGTCATGTACTTTTGTTTTAGTATTTCAGAGTTGTAGTCCCTTAGGGACATTCATGTTTTTATGTCGGATTTCATTTGTAAATGAACAAGTTGAACTTGATTTATTATTTCCGCACTTTATTATTTTGCTAAACTTACTTATGATAAATTCTGGTTTGGTTTTCCTTTTGAAATAAAACTTGTTTATTCTTTCCGCTATGTTTTGTTGTTGAGTTGGCATGTGCATGAGTTAGGCTGTGGGGTATAGGCACGTATACCCTGGCCGATCGCGTGACCCTGAGTTGGGGCATGACAACCTTCCCATTCTACTCGTAGATTGAATTCCTTAATGATTGCTAAAACATATCGCTGTTTTCGGAATAGTTTGAATTTTTTAAATTGCTATTACTAATGTGTTTTCTATTCCTATCTCAACAAACACGCCCTTATTCGGAGTAGAAAGTAGCTTTCTTGTAAATCATTCACATAAACTCTTTTCGCTGCGGACTCGAGGGAGACTTGGCCGGCTTGAATGAAGGGGTTTACTACTTTGAGTCCTGAAATAGGGGGTTATTGCTCCGAGCCTTGATTGAGGAGGTTACTACTTCATGCCTTGATTGAGAAGGTTATTGCTTCAGGCCTTGATTGAGGAGGTTATTGTTCCAAGTCTTAAATGATAGAATTTAATGCTCTGATCTCTGAATGTGCAAAATTAGTGGAGAGAGAGAGAGAGAAAGCACTTATAATAAAAGGGGTTACACTTTCTTCTTTAAATAAAAACTCCTTTTCCTCTCCTTTTTTTTTAACATATCACATAATTTCACAACCCCAGAGCAGATCTCAACTGCTCAAAACTCTCTCCATCAAAGGTCTTTGTAAAGACGTTTGCCACTTGTCGATCTGAAGAAAATATACTCAATTATAGTTGTTTCAAGTTCAGGTGTGGCAATTTCAACTACATTTGGAACTGTAGCAGTAGTTTCGACTGCTTCAAGACTTGGTATAGCTGTTTCAACTACATCAGGGACAGTTTCAACTGGAACTATCTCAGACACAAGAACTGGAGTAGATTCATCCTTAGGAACTTGATAGAGAGTTTCAACTGGTGCTTCTTCAGTTGAAACAGGTGGAAGACGATCGCACATTGAACTTTGCAATGATCAACTTCTGCATCTGAGTTTTTTGGAGCCTTGTCATAAATTGCTGCAATAATTTCAGATTCGGTATATTGGTTCTTTGGATTATGCTCAGTCCTATCTATTGTTGGAGAACTATAGCCAACCTCTATAGAGTCCCAGCAACGATCATCCAAGGACTTGATGAAAGCTCTCATCCGAGCCTTCCAATAAGTATAGTTTGTTCCGATGAGAAAAGGAGGAACATTGACAGATTTTTTCATAAGAATTCGTTCCATCTTGAGCCTGAAAGAAAAGAGACACTCCAAGAATCTGTGCAGGTAAATGTTAGCACAACCTCTCTGATACCAATTGACAGTAAAATATAGGTCTCTAAGGGAACTTCTATTAAGGACAGTTTCACAGGGAGTTGCAACTGCTACTAGTAGCAAAGAAAGAATCAAAACAAAAATCACGCGCAAACACAAAGGTTTGTTTACGCAGTTCAGTGACAAAACCTGTCACCTAGACTACGGGGCACTCACTGGACAGATGTCCAATCCATTCTCTATAAGTACGATATAAGTCCTCAAGATTTCACACCTGAAATCCGACTACTAGTACTACAGTGAATTGTAAATAACAAGAACCTAGCCACATAGTTTCGTCCTCCTCACAGTCCTTGTGTTGTAGCGAGTTATCGGCCCAAAACCAAATACACTTAACGATAAGAAGGATAGATTGTCGTCATTTGCACTCAGCAGTCTTGCACTCAGTAGTCTCAACTCCTCATATAACTGGCAACACAATTTACGCATATATGAGCCGATAGAAGTGGATCCGTAGGAGTAGATCAATAGGAGAGGATCACCATTGGAGTGGATAGGAGTGGTTCCATCAGAATCTTCTCAAACATTCTCTCACACCTTTTATAAGCAAAGTAGACAACCCAAAAGACAAAGCCATTACTCCACAAGAGAAACTCCTAATTCCATGATGACCATTAACTCCACCAATGAATGACCAAGACCATACAGCTTCATAATAACTATAACTCCACCAAATTGAACAACCAAGGCGATAAAGTAGTAGTTCCATGATGGACAAAACTCCATTAAGCATCATAAAAGACCAAGTCCTAAAATCATCATAAATGATCAATCAAGATTAACTCCACCATAAATGCATATATATAATATATATCGTCAGGATATTATATATATATATATATAATCAATAATCTCCGCAACATTCAAGCAACATTGCAACAGGATAAACATCACAGCAACATAAGAGCAGTTGAGATTGACGAACGAGCAATTAAAACTAACTTGTCACACCCCAAACCCGGGCATGACCGGCCACCAAGAAAAACAAATGGAAATCCCGAATGTCTCATAAAATAGAAATCATCTTTCTAACATAAATTTTTAATTAAGCAAAAATCTCAGCAACGGTTCAAAGCTCACAAATGTCCAAGACTCTTAAAAACAAATATAATTAAATGAGAATAGAATTTTTATATAAATGTGAAAAACAAATCTAACACCGACCCATAACTAAAGAAAAAACATCAAAGACCCTACAGACTTGGGTATACATCCCTTGACCACCACGTGTCATGAGATCCGTCATCCCTGACGTCACCAGCTATACTACTACGTCCTAGTACCTATTTGATCACGTCCAAGTGCTGAACGATACAACATATAAAGAGTAAGTCAAACTAGGACTTAGTGAGTGACATAATCCTCTACAACCAAATCCAATGATCCAACAACCAACAGGTAAAGGATTTACATATAAGCATATACCATGCGTAGAAATAAGTATACATAATCACCACTCATATGAGATGTAAATATCATCAAGTATAATGATGTAAATATCCAACCATCCATTTATAACCATAACGAGCATATCCAAAAGTACAATGAAATATAAACATGATGTAAATATCCAACCATCCAAGCAAGCCACCTAGGTCGATTGTCAGTGTGGCGGTGCTGGCGAGCTTCCCGATCCAGAGATCCGTCGGTCCAATATCCAGGGACCCGTCAGCCCAATAATCCAGGGACCTGTAGGTCCTACAAGTCGAGCGCTAATTACTGCTTTGTCTCACCGTACTTCCCACTCGTGTAACCCGAGTCGGTCGTCAGTGTCGTGGCTGACGAGCTTCCCGGTCCACACACGCAAGCACACCCAGGCATACATAAATCAACCAACCATTTTTATATAGTTGTAAATGAAAGTAAATATAGCATGCCCATGCCTCATTAACACCCAACGACCCTCAATGTTCACATATGGTTCATGCTAAAGATTTATCTCATCTTCAAACAGTAAAAGCAATTTATATTAAAGACATCCCCATGAGGTAATTTACAAGAGTACAGAGAAAGCATCTCATATTAAGGAACTTCATGAGATTTAATTTTCATAAATGTAATGGTTGGAATTAAGTACTACAATTTGAGGAGAGAATCAACTAAGTTAAATAGAATCTAAATTTGATGATATCAAATCAAGCGAAGGTCTAATTTGTCCATCTAAGGGAAGACACGGTGAGCCACATGGTGCGGCATGTGCTTAAACAATTTAACTGAGCATTCAATTCAAGAAGGAAACTATAACTCATACAACTTGTACACTTGAAGTATTAATTTTTACTATGTTTAAATCAGTTAACTAAATGATCAATAACAACCCTCTCATACATCGAAATTAGCCAAAATCAATATATTAATCATCTCAATTAATACTGAAAAAATTCAAAAGACCTATCAAACGATCTCCAATCAGAAATCAGACACCACCATCATGTTCAGAATGCGAAATCCTATAACTTTCATATTTGTCTCAACTTCATCCGACGATTCTAGATCATCCAAATAAATAAATTTTCTATTTTTATTTATTGATTAATTTCAAAAATCAAAAATAAAAAATTCTTCTTTTCTTCTTCTCCCTTCCTTTCTTCCTCCTCTCTTTCTCTCTCTTAAGTCATCCCTTTTTTCTCCCGTACAATACCTCCTTTTCCATCCTAATCTCTCTCTCTCAACACCTGAACACGTCAGCACTTTTTCTCAGCAGCATTTTATTTTACCGCAATCATGCTTTCAAATTACAACAGAGATTTGAGGAAATCGACAGAAGAGAAAGACAAAGGGATATGAATCCTACACATCAACAAGAAAATTCTTAATTTATCAAGAACCTAGAATTTACGATGTGAAAATCCTCGACGAAAATTTAGAGGAGGGGCGGCGACGGCATGAATCCATGAATAAGGGAGGAGGGGAATTAAACCACTCAACGGTGTGAGGAAACAAGGAGTAAGAAGGAAGACAAGGTTTCCCAACAATCTACTCCGGCAAATTCGCAAAAATCGGCCCCGGTCGACTCGCGCCTCACTCCTACAGCCGGCGCCTCTTCCCTGATACATCGGGTGTTGTACGGTGCCCCAAACATACAGCCCAGGTATAAATAAATTTTGGGATTTAATTGCTACCCCGATGTACTATTTTACCCCCACCTAAAACTCGACTAGAAAATTCATTATAATACCATTTTAAGTCCGATTCGAGTTCCGATCGAACCGTTGAGTTCGTCTCGGGGTCTACTTTCACCATGACATGCCAAATTACAGAGATAACATATATAAAATTTCTCAAAATTTCTCTACGTCAAAAGCTTACCCGAATTAGACCCGAAAACTCCGCTAACCCGTCTAACTTAAGTCCACACTTTCCTGCTATAAAACCAAAATAAATTTAATCAAATTTTGGTTATCACGTGACTGTGTTGACATAGGAGACTTGCAAATCCTTATCTTCACTTCCCTCACAAAAAGAGAAGGCCAATCAACTTCCATAAATACCACTTAACAAAGGATCTTAACTTCAGAAGTTTCAAACTCAAAAGATCATAACACATCATAATACTTCGGCCATAAAAGCTTCAAGAAAAACTGCCAGCCCATTAACTCGATTAACAACTTCTCCTATCAGAGTGAATGTTCTGGAGTCGCTCAGGATTCAAATTGCTCGTCATTTCGAGCAGATACGGGGAGTTCAATAGGTCGGCTTCGTTCAAGATTCTGTTCGAAAAAGCGTATAATTCTTTGCATTAGTCTGTCAAAAATAACTCGATTAACAACTTCTTCCATTACAGTGAATGTTCTGGAGTCGCTCGGGACTTATATTGCTGGTCGTTTCGAGCCGATACGCCGAAGTTCAATCAGTCGACTTCGTTCAAGATTTTGTTCGAAAAAGCATGTAATTCTCTAAGTTAGTCTATCAAAAATAACTCGATTAACAACTTCTCCCACCACAGTGAATGTTCTGGAGTCGCTTGGGACTCAGATTGCTTGTCGTTTCAAGCCGATACGCCAAAGTTCAATCAGTCGACTTCGTTCAAGATTCTGTGCGAAAAAGCGTATAATTCTTTGCATTAGTTTGTCAAAAATAACTCGATTAACAACTTCACCCATCATAGTGAATGTTCTGGAGTCGCTCGGGACCTTGATTGCTCGTCATTTCGAGCAGATACGAGGAGTTCAATCAGTCGGCTTCGTTCAAGATTCTGTTCGAAAAATCGTGTAATTCTTTGCATTAGTCTGTCAAAAATAACTCGATTCACAACTTCTCCCATCACAGTGAATGTTCTGGAGTCGCTCGGGACTCAGATTGCTCGTCATTTCGATCCGATACGGGCAGTTTAATCAATCGGCTTCGTTTAAGATTTTGTTCAAAAAAGCATGCAATTCTTTGCATTAGAATATCAAAAATAACTTGATTAACAACTTATCCCATCACAGTGAATGTTCTGGAGTCGCTCGGGACTCAGATTGCTCGTCATTTCGGGCCGATACGGGCAGTTCAATCAATCGGCTTCGTTCAACATTTTGGTCGAAAAAGTGTACAATTCTTTGCATTAGGCTGTCAAAAATGACTCGATTAACCATTAAAGCAAACCATATTTTTAAAATAAATAATATTAAACAACACTAGGACTCAAACCTGGGCGGGTGGAAAGCTTAACATTATACTTACCCACCAAGGCAAATACCAACATATAAAGGTGAACAATTATATTAAAATTATAACTCAAATAGGACTTGAACTCAAGAGATTAATGTTTTGGAACCGGTATTTTTGAGGGGAAATTTTTTTTGGCATTTGGCGATTGGGAATAGTATTATAATATAATGGTGCGGCGGGGGCTATTTCTGGAATTTATTTCCTGTTTTTGCCCATTAAGGAAGGCTTAGTCTCGGCTGGGCTAACCTTATCCCGACTGGGCATTACTTTTGTCCAGTTCGGGAATAGGTTTACCCGACCGGGCAAAGGTTTCTCGTTTGGGAATACCTTTCCTGCGTCTGCTGTATCTTCTTCGGGTGGCGATCGGCGCCCTTCCCTGTGGCTCTCTCGGCTCCGTTGGCTGCTTCCTCTTGTTGTTCTCGGCCTGGTCTTCTCCCCCCAGTATTCTCCTCTCCGGTGTACCCGAAGGTGCACTTGCGGCGGCGCCTGATTCAAGTTCTTTGAGGCGGCGGCGATCTAGGGTTTGCCCTAGTTGCTCGCCGCGTCGTTGATCTCTTCCCTTGGTGGCGTCTTCGGGTTGCTCCAGGTCTTTTCTCCTCCCCGGAGTCCTTTCCTTCCCTGTTCTCGGAGGTATAGCTGCGGAGGCATCCAGGTTCTTATTGGCGGCTACAGTTTGGTTTCTCTCTGAGCTCTTGCCCGTGGTTTTCTCTCCCTCCGCCGCCGATCTCCTTCCTTCTCCGGGTTATCTGCAGGTTTGGAGGTCGCTTGGTATCTCTTGTGTTTCTTCCCTTTGGTTTTTGTAGGTTTGCGGCCTCCTTGTGTAGCTGTCGTGGTGCAACTCTCCCTGGCGTTCCTTGGTTCTTTTTTGGCTACCTTGCCGGCAGCACCTCGGTGTCGGCCGTTGGTGGGGTGGTTTTTGATTTCGACTTCGCGGTGTTGTTCCTTCCTTAGGAGTGGTGGTTTCCGTCGGCCGTTGGGTGTGGTGGGTTCCGTCGGCTTCCTTTCGCTCTATGGCGGACCTTGTGATTCCGGGAGATTGCCCTCCTCTCGGTGCTTTGACGGCGGTTTCCTCTTCCTTTGGCCTTCTCCGCTCCATCCTCAAGAGGAATACCAATATGTCATCTTTACAAAGTTCATTGCGTGTGCATCCGGAAATTCTCTCAAGTGATGCTCGTCCTATGTCTAGGCGTGTTGAGATAGCAAGTCCTTCACAGTATGCTGCTGCACCACCTCCCCCTACTCTCTTGATTGATAGTGCCGAAGACTCTCATGTGGAAGCTTTGGAAATTCTTAAGAAAGCAATAGATGAATTAGATATCGACGAGGCATCTCGTTCTTCCATTAAAGGTCTTCTCCCTTCTGCTCATCATCCTGATATGTTTTCTTTGCATCGTCCTCTTAGGTCGTCAACAGAGTCTATGATTGGACATGGAGTTGCTACTTCTTGGAGCTCGCTCTTTTCCTCTAATTCGCATAAAAATGAAACTAAGTTGAGCTTCGAGGAACCGATTATTGTGGATGGTAATCTTATTATTGAGGCTCCTCAAGAAGAGATTCTAGCAGGAGAAACTTATTGGCAATCCTCCTTAGTTGGTCACTTTATTGGGCCTCGTCTTCCTTTCAGAGTCATGCAAAATTGGGTGACTAAGATGTGGAAAATTAATGGCAATGTTGAGGTGCTCACTATGGAATCTGGGTTCTTTATATTTCGCTTCTCACAAAGCGAAGATGCAGATGCTATCCTTGAGGGCGGCCCATGGTTTATTCAAAACAGATTTCTTGTTCTTCGGAAATGGAATAGAGCTATGAAGTTGGAAAAGGCTGAGATGGCAACCATTCCTATATGGGTAAAGTTTTTTAATGTTCCATTATTTATGTGAACTTCTTTCTTTATTAACAAGTTTTGCAGTGTTATTGGCAAGCCTTTACATCTTGACCATATGTCATCTACCAAACAACGGTTGGGTTATCTACGTGCTTGCATCGAAGTGCCTTTAAATTGCGCATATCCTAAAGAATTGCCTGTGCATGTGAATGATGAAGAATATACTATCCGTGTTGAATATGATTGGATACCGGTTCATTGCACAAATTGCAAAAAGTTTGGCCATGCTACTAGGAATTGTAGCAATGGCCCCAGGCTAATATGGGTTCCAAAGAAGGCACAACCTCCACCACCGTCTGAGTCACAACAAAAGTGTACTGTTGCTCACATTGAGGAGGACGATTTAATTAAACAGGTGGAAGTTATGAATCCAGTTGCCATTACTCAAGTTGATAATGTTCGAAAGACTAGCAAAGCTCATGTTGTTGAATCAGATATGTCACAGTTTGAAGGTAAAATAACCTCCCCTAATAGGTTCGATATTCTTGCGGATTCCTCAGATAATGATGTGCACAATGATGATGATCATAATCACGTTGAGGAAGCAAATCTTCATGTTAACCTTAAACATGCCAAAGGAAATGCAGAGGGTTCTAGGAAACCAGGTAAGAAAAAGAGCTCCCACTCCCACAAATGCAAGTAGTCTTTTGGAACATTCGGGGCCTGAATAGTTGTGCTAAGCAAATGGCCGTCAGAAGTAAGATCTCAAAACATAAACTTCACTGTTTTTTTCTCTTGGAGACTAGAGTTAAATTGGAGAAATCAGCACGTATTCTTAGTAATATTGTGGAAGGATGGAATTATCATGTCAATGTTTGTCCTAATCATCATGGTAGAATATGGTGTATTTGGAATCCTGCTATTGTGGATATTGCTATCATAGCTTCTACAGATCAGGTGGTTTCGGGTAGCATAAAAATTTTTCAGTAAGGTACAACTTTTTCCTTCTCTGTGGTTTATGGTCTTTATTCTCAGGATGATAAAACCCATATCTGGGCTGCTTTAAATGATTTTGCAAATCATGTTGAGGGGCCTTGGACTGTCTTTGGTGATTTTAATATGGTCTTCTCACCTTCTGAAAAACATGGGGGTAGCGATGTTAATGGCTCAAACATTGAGATTATTACTGATCAGCTTGATAACTTGGGCCTATTTGATATGAAAAGTAAAGGTAACTTCTTTACATGGACTAATTCTTCTACAGGTAGCAATAGAGTATGTGAAAAACTTGACAGGGTTCTCTGTAATCAAAATTGGGTTTATGCATTTTCGGACTCAAAGGCTACCTTCCATAATCCCTGATGTTTCTGATCATACTTTTGTCACAGTTAAGGTGTGCACTTTACCGTGGCGTCCTCGGAACTTCCACTTCTTTAATTATTGGCCTCTGGAGATTGGTTTTCTTGATTGTGTTGAGACAGCCTGGAATCCACCTGTCACTAGCAGATTTGGCCACAGAACTACGAGAATGTTTGTCCTTATCCAGAAATTAAAGAGGACCAGAAAGGCACTACAAATGTGGTCTAGGAAATTGATGAAGGTTCAAAGGAGTCAGATATATTCACTGCAATCTAAGCTTCATGGCTTACAGACTACCACTCTCTCTACAAATATGGATGATCAGACCATCACTGAAGAGGCTGAGTGTAGGGCTGAACTTCTAAGGCTCTATGCAAATGAGGAGGCATCTCTTAGACAAAAATCAAGGGATACTTGGTTGCGCCTTGGGGACTCAAACTCTAAGTTCTTTCATAATTCCTTGAAGCTCAGATGTAACAGAAATGCCTTACTTTCTATTACAGATGCTGATGGTAATTCCCTTGAGGGCCATGCTCTAGAACAAGAGGCCGTTAGCTACTTTACTAGGCAGTTTGACCCTGAAATTCCTAATGTGGATTTCTCTGATGTGCAAGTCTCAACTCATCTCTCTCAACAAAGTATTTCCTTACTGTCTCAGCTGGTTACACCTCAGGAGGTTGAACAGGTGATCCTGTCATCAAACTCTGATAAGGCCCCCGGTGTTGATGGATTAAATGCTGAATTTTACAAATCTTGTTGGCCCATCAATAAGGATGATGTTATTGCTGCGATACTTGAGTTTTTCAGGACTGGTAAACTTCTTAATGAAGCTAATATTACTTCTATTACTCTGATCCCTAAGAAGAGCAACACTACCTCATTTGCCGATTACCGTCCTCTCTCTATTTGCAAGATGATTTATAGATTCATTTCTAAGATTATTGCAAACAGGCTCAAGGTTATTTTACCTGATTTGATTAGCATCACACAACATGCTTTTATGCGTGGTCGGGTTATTCATGAGAATATTGCTCTCTGCCATGACCTTATGCACAATTATCATCTGTCTTCTGGGCAAGCTCGTATGGCCATCAAGGTTGATCTTCATAAAGCTTATGATTCTGTTCGGTGGGACTTCTTGCTTCAGTTACTTCAACTTCATGGTTTTCCCTCTATGGTGATTAGTTGGATTCGAGCTTGTATCTCAAACCCCTCATTTACTATCAATATCAATGGTTCTTCTGTGGGATTCTTTCGAAGCTCTCGAGGTCTAAGGCAAGGCTGCCCCATGGCTCCATATCTGTTCCTCATTGTTATGCAGCACTTATCCTCTCGTCTTGATGATGTAGCAAGGCGAGGTATGATCACTCCACACCCGGGCTGTGAAAACCCGCTTATTACTCACTTAGCGTTTGCAGATGATCTAATTATATTTGCGGAAGCCTCTGAATCCAATGCTAGAGCGATCAAAAATGTTTTGGAATCCTTCGCAGATATTTCAGGTATATCCGTAAGCACAACCAAATCAAATCTGTATATGGCAGGGTGCTCTAGAGACATGATGAACAGAGTGCAGGACATTCTTGGCATGCCTATTGGTACTCTCCCCACTCGATTCCTAGGTGTTCCTCTCATTTCTAAGCAACTTACATATAATGATTGCCTTCTGCTTATTGAGAGTATCCAGAGCCGCATCCATTCTTGGAAGGCTAAGCACCTATCTTACATGGGTAGATTGGCACTCATTAAATCTGTTCTTCAGGGTAAGATTACCTACTGGTGCGCCGCTTACAAGCTTCCCCAGAAAGTCACGTCTCGCATTGAACATCTTCTTGCTAGATTCCTATGGAGTGGTGATGATAAAAAAAGCATCCATAAAGTTTCATGGGCTGATATATGCCAACCACATCAAAATGGTGGACTTGGACTTCATCGACTCTCTCACCTTAATATTGAATATCTCATGAGGTATATTTGGGCAATTGCTTCAAAGAAAGACTCCCTTTGGATTCGTTGGATCACCTCTAAATACCTCAACAACGATTCTATATGGTCTGTTAAACGGCCATGGGCCTGCTCTTGGTGTTTTCGTAGCATTCTTTTTGCTCGTGATTATGCCCATAAACTGGTAGAGTAACGCATTGGTGATGGTACGAACACTTTCCTCTGGCTTGATCCTTGGATTCCTGATTACTTTCTTATTGACAGGATGAACAACCATATCCCGGCCCGCCTCTACTCGAGTAGGACAGCCAGGGTATCTTCCATTTGGCAGCAGAATACTTGGCATCTGGGTAATCTTGCTCATGAGCTTGACCTGCTTAGCGCTTGGGATTCCATTGGCACTGTTATCACTAGTTCGAATGACGATCAGATCATCTGGAAGCCGTCTAGTGATGGTTTTTTCAGTATTGCATCAGCTTGCAATGACATTTCCCCCAGTAATCCCATGGTTACTTGGCATCATCTAGTTTGGTTCAAGGGAAGGATCCAAAGGTACTCTTTTGTTTTATGGCTTGCTCTCTTACGGAGATTACCAACTCTTGATCGACTTTCACATTGGGAAATTACACACTCTACTAGCTGTTGCTTTTGCGGTGTAGATGAATCCATTGAACACCTATTCTTTCACTGCCCTTTCTCGGCTATAATTTGGCGCAAGGTTCTTGATCTTTGTCTTTTGGCGAACCCTTTGCATCATTGGGGTGATCAGCTTAGATGGTGGGAAGACGTTATGAGTGGAGACTCATTCATTGGCTATATTAGGCGTATTGCTCTCGCTGCTTCAGTTTACTTCATTTGGCATGAGTGGAATGATCGTATTTTTTCTCATGTATCCTCTTCACCTGCTAGCGTGCTTAGCAGTGTTATCACAAGAGTTAAAAGCAAAATTCTTCAGATATATGGTACCAGACCTATCACCGACACACCAAGGATCAGAGCTATTGCGGAACGGTGGAGCGTTCAAGTCCATTTCACTCCTGTCCGTCAAGATTAGTGATTCACTGTGTGGGCTTTTATTGCTTGGCCCGAGTTGTGGGTAGTCCATGTGATATTCCTTACTTGGCCCGAGTTGTGGGTAATCCGTGTGATGCATTGTTTGCATCTCTATATTGTGCTTGACCCGGGCTGTGGGTTTTTCCTTTTGTTCATCTTCTCCTAAGGTTTTGGCTACTACCTTGCTGATGGCAATGTCGAAGGTGAGGGGCGTGGTCTTTTCCTTTGGGGGATGAGAAGCTCTACCATTCCTATTAATGGTAGTCGTGTATGAACTCTATTGTATCCTTTTACGTATTAATATATTTCCTTTGCCTTGTTGCAAAAAAAAAAATGACTCGATTAACAACTTCTCCCATCATAGTGAATGTTCTGGAGTCTCTCGGGACTCAGATTGCTGGTTGTTTCGAGCCGATACGTCGAAGTTCAATCAGTCAACTTCGTTCAAGATTCTATTCGAAAAAGCGTGTAATTCTTTGTATTTGGCTCTCAAAAATAACTCGATTAACAACTTCTCCCATCGTAGTGAATGTTCTGGGGTCGCTCGGGACTCTTATTGCTCGTCATTTCGAGCGGATACGGGGGGAGTTCAATCAATCGGCTTCGTTCAAGATTATGTTCGAAAAAGTGTGTAATTCTTTGCATTAGTCTGTCGAAAATAACTCGATTAACAACTTCTCCCATCACAATGAATGTTCTAGAGTCACTCGAGACTCAGGTTGCTGGTCGTTTTGAGCCGATACCCCAAAGTTCAATCAGTCGGCTTCGTTCAAAATTCTGTTCGGAAAAGCGTGTAATTTTTTGCATTAGTCTGTCAAAAATAATAACTTGTTGAGTATCGCCTTGGTGATGGTATGAATACATTTCTCTGGCTTGATCCTTGGATTCCTGGTTATCTTCTTATTGACAAGATGAATGATCACATTCCGGCCCGCCTCTACTCCAGTAGGACCGCTAGGGTTTCATCTATTTGGCAACACAATACTTGGCAATTGGGCAACCTTGGCCATGAACTTGTCTTGCATAGTGCTTGGGATTCTATTGGCTCTGTGAACACTGGTTCGAATGGAGATCAGGTGCTTTGGAGACCGTCTGTAGATGGTCGTTTTAGTATTGTAATTCAATTAGTCGATACGCCGAAGTGTAATTCTTTGTATTAGGCTGTCAAAAATAACTCGATTAACAACTTCCCCCATCACAGTGAATATTCTGGAGTCACTCGGGACTCAGATTGCTCATCATTTCGAGCCGATAGGGGAGTTCAATCAATCGGCTTCGTTCATGATTCTGTTCGAAAAAGCGTGTAATTATTTGCATTAGTTTGTAAAAAATAACTCGATTCAGAGTTACCTCACTTATATCCACCATGATTAATGTCATGGTATATGTTGATCTTATGAGCTTCATTACTTGGCCCGTGTTGTGGGTATTCCGTGTGTTAAATTGCTTGTGCATGTGAGCTTTTATTACTTGGCTCGAGTTGTGGGTAATCCGTGTGATGTATTTCTTGCATATACTATATTGTGCTTGACCCGGGCTGTGGGTTTTTTCTTTGTTCCTCTTCTCCCAAGGTTTTGGCTACTACCTTGCTGAAGGCAATGCCGAAGGTGGGAGGCGTGGTCTTTTCACTTGGGGGGATGAGAGAGCTCTACCATTCCTATTAATGGTAGTCGTGTATGAACTCCATTGTATCTTTTTTGTGAATTAATATATTTGTCTTGTTGCAAAAAAAAAAAAAAAAAAATCGATTAACAACTTCTCCCATCACAGTGAATGTTCTGGAGCCACTCGGGACACAGATTGCTGGACGTTTTTAGCTGATACCCCGAAGTTCAATCGGTCGGCTTCGTTCAAGATTCTCTTCGAAAAAGCGTGCAATTCATTGCATTAGGCTGTCTAAAATAACTAGATTAACAACTTGTCCCATCACAGTGAATTTTCTGGAGTCGCTCAGGATTCAGATTGCTCGTCATTTCGAGTAGATACGGGGAGTTCAACCGGTCGGCTTCGTTCAAGATTCTGTTCGAAAAAACATATAATTCTTTGCATTAGTCTGTTAGACGGCCATGGGCCTGCTCTTGGTGTTTCGTAGCATTCTTTTTGCTCGTGATTATGCCTATAGACTGGTAGAGTACCGCATTGGTGATGGTACGAACACCTTCCTATGGCTTGATCCTTGGATTCCTGATTAGCTTCTTATTGACAGGATGAACAACCACATCCCGGCCCGCCTCTACTCGAGTAGGACAGCCAGGGTATCTTCCATTTGGCAGCAAAATACTTGGCATCTGGGTAATCTTGCTCATGAGCTTGACCTGCTTAGAGCTTGGGATTCCATTGGCACTGTTATCACTAGTTTGAATGACGATCAGATCATCTGGAAGCCGTCTAGTGATGGTTTTTCCAGTATTGCATCAGCTTGCAATGACATTTCCCCCACTAATCCCATGGTTACTTGGCATCATCTTGTTTGGTTCAAGGGAAGGATCCCAAGGTACTCTTTTGTCTTATGGCTTGCTCTCTTACGGAGATTACCAACTCTTGATCGTCTTTCACATTGGGAAATTACACACTCTACTAGCTGTTGTTTTTGCGGTGTAGATGAATCCATTGAACACCTATTCTTTCACTGCCCTTTCTCGGCTATAATTTGGCTCAAGGTTCTAGATCTTTGTCTTTTGGCAAACCCTTTGCATCATTGGGGTGATCAGCTTAGATGGTGGGAAGACGTTATGAGTGGAGACTCATTCATTGGCTATATTAGGCGTATTGCTCTCGCTGCTTCAGTTTACTTCATTTGGCGTGAGCGGAATGATCGTATTTTTTCTCATGTATCCTCTTCACCTGCTACTGTGCTTAGCAGTGTTATCACAAGAGTTAAAAGCAAAATTCTTCAGATATATGGTACCAGGCCTATCATCAACACACCAAGGAACAGAGCTATTGCAGAACGGTGGAGCGTTCAAGTCCATTTCACTCTTGTCCGTCAAGATTAGTGATTCACTGTGTGGGCTTTTATTGCTTGGCCCCAAGTTGTGGGTCTTTCATGTGATATTTCTTACTTGGCCTGAGTTGTGGGTAATCCGTGTGATGCATTGTTTGCATCTCTATATTGTGCTTGACCCGGGCTGTGGGTTTTCCTTTTGTTCCTCTTCTCCTAAGGTTTTTGCTACTACCTTGCTGATGGCAATGCCGAAGGTGAGGGGCGTCACTATCCGGATAAGTGGATATCCACTCTGAATTTACAAGCACTCTTTCTAACTTGCACATAATTCGATTTGCACCAATCTGACTGTTAGACCATGTGTATTGGCATCCTTTCCATTTCATGTCCAACACCCCAAGCGTGTCCAAGGTATCTGAGATCTGAATAGTAGCGTTAATGGGAAAATGACGCCCGCCCACCTTCTCAGATGAGTTAAAGACAGTAATGAAATCCCCCATGATAACCCAAGGCCCCGACACTTGATTATGAACTGTTTGGAGTTGTTCCCACAGTCGTCGCCTATCTTGTACCTCATTCCTTCCATACACCGCAGTGAAAAAGAATGAAGTCGCTGTGCTAGCGACAATAACTTTGCCAAAAACCATTTGATCTGATTCAAATAAAACTTGATAATCCACCTCAGAATGATTCCAAGCTAAACAAATTCTCCCATTAGTAGCAGAGTCATGGTTAAAGTAGTATTTCCAACCACCGGTTGTCTCATGAATGATCTTAGAAGCTTTGCTTGGTTTCACCTTTGTCTCAAGGAGCCAAATAGAGTTCAATTTGTTCAGCTCGATACTGCTTCTAACCGCCAGCCGACGGGTCGAGGAATTTAATCCTCGAACATTCCATGATGCTATATTAATCATGACAAATTGTCAAAGGGAGTGCTAGGCCCCCTTGAACATTTGCCTTTCCTCCATCTAGCAAATGATTTATATTTTCAGCACTATCGTCATCCTCATCGGTAGCAAGGACCTGAAAAGGGTTAAGGGAACAAGAAGGCCCCACTCTCATAGAACTAGAAGGACCATCTCTCAGGGGAGATGCATAGCTCAACCTCAACCGTCCCAAATTTCTGCTTCTGCCAATACTAGTAGGTCTGTCAGCCCTCTGTCTGTAATTAACAGTCTTAAAATCTCTAGTAATATCTGACATAACCATGTTGATGCAGCCCTCACCCTTCAACGGCCCCTGTTTCTCACCCATACTCTCAGAATTCATAGGAACTTTTTCCTTGCTATCCCTTGACTGCTTAGGAACCCAAACTGAGATAACCCTCTTATCAGATAGTGGACACTTTGCCTCGACATGACCAAAAGTAGAACATCGTAAACACTTTTTTGGTTTCCAATTATACTCTAAGAGAATATTGTATTTCACTCCTCTTATTGTGAAGGCCATGTTATCAGGGAGGGCTTTACTAGCATCCATCTCAATGCAAATGCGAGCATATCCGATACGGCTTTTTGTAGCGGTAGGATTATCCATGTACAGCGGTTTACCAATACCACTCAGAATTTTCCCAATAACAGATGCACTCCAAAACTCCAAAGGTAGATGAAAAACCTTCACCCAAATAGGGATAGTAGACAACGATAGCTTTTCAATATTCTTCTTTTTCACTACCTCAGCAAGTTATTATTCGCATTGAACAGCTCCTTGCTCGTTTTCTTTGGTCTGGTAGAGCACAAAAATGTAACCATCGGATTGCTTGGCTTTCGGTATGTAAACCAAAGGAACAAGGAGGTCTGGGTCTGAGAAATGTTAGAAAGCTTAACCAAGCATGCTTAATGAGGTATGTGTGGGCCATTGCTTCGAAGAAAGATTCTCTCTGGGTAAGATGGATACACAGTAACTTCTTGAAGTCAGACTCCATTTGGACCCGCCGCACGCCGACTGTGATCTCATGGGTGACGCGGAGTATTTTTAAAGTAAGGCACCTAGCACAGCCTCACATTACACACAAGATTGGGAATAATGTTATGACATGAACCTTGGCATCCGGATGGTATTCTTATACATATTGTGGAGCACTATCCATATAGTGTCCCTGTATCTACCAGGGACAAGGTAGCACTGCTCAGACATTCAAGTGGATGGAACATAACTGGATACCAGCACTCCTGCCTCTTTGAGGCTTGGCAGCAGCTCCAACACATTCATACCCTGGACTATCACAGCGATGATTCTATTTTTTGGAGCGCCTCCCCCTCCGAGAAGTTCACTCTTAGATCCGCATACGACACTTTGGCCTCCTCTGAGCCAAATGTTGATTGGCATGAATTGGTCTGGTTTAAGAATCACATTCCCCGGTATTCTTTTATCTCTTGGCTAGCTTTCTGGAATCGTCTTCCTACGTTTGACCGTATGCAGGCTTGGGGCCGACAGGGCCCTAATATATGCAGTCTTTGTCGAAATGCTTGTGAGAGTTTGAATCATATTTTCTTTGACTGTGATTACACCTATAAAGTCTGGGAGGAGGTGATAAAGAGGTGCAACCTGAGGCCTCGAAGAAGTACATGGTCTGATAGTCAGTTTTGGCTCCTTCATCACTTCAAAGGATCATCCAAGGCAAAGAATCACAGGAAACTTTCCCTCACCACTACGATATATCACATCTGGACTGAACGGAATCGCAGAATGCATGATGAGCAGGAGAGGACTTGGGAGCTCCTGGCTGGCGCAATCACTCATGATATTCAGAGCAGGCAAGGATGCGCCACCCAGTGCTGATAGACTAGCCAGCGATCGATGATGCTATGAGGATCTATGATTTATTATCTTTTTCTTTTTGTTACTGCCTTTCCCGGGCTGTGGGTCTTAGTGCTTATATTCTATTTATATCTTGGTGAGCTTTGAGTTAGCCTTTCCCGGGCTATGGGTCTTAGTGCTTATATTCTAGTTATATCTTGGTGAGTTTTGAGTTAGCATTTCTCGGGCTGTGGGACTTATTGCTTATTACTTCTTTCAGTTTGTGAGGTTTCGGTCATCATGACGTGTGCGCCTTTCCCAGGCTGTGGGATGTTTTACTTTTTTTAGATTGCTACGTTTGTATCGTAGCGGGACCATCAACCCTAGGTTTCGGGAGCTCGACCTTGCTGATGGCTATGCCAAAGGTGAGGTCCGCGACTCTTTTGTCCTAGGGTGATTGGTTACTGAACTTTACATGTACACATCTTTTTCATTATTAATATAATACACTTGCCTTGTTGCAAAAAAAAGAGAAGGTGAGGGGCGTGGTCTTGTCCTTTGGGGGATGAGAAGCTCTACCATTCCTATTAATGGTAGTCGTGTATGAACTCTATTGTATCCTTTTACGTATTAATATATTTCCTTTGCCTTGTTGCAAAAAAAAAATAACTTGATTAACAACTTCTCCCATCACAGTGAATGTTCTGGAGTCGCTCGGGACATAGATTGCTCATCATTTCGAGCAGATACGGGGAGTTCAATCAGTCGGCTTCGTTCTAGATTTTGTTTGGGAAAGCGTGTAATTCTTTGCATTAGTCTATCAAAAATAACTCGATTAACAACTTCTCCCATCACTGAAATTCTTTGTATTAGGCTGTCAAAAATAACTCGATTAACAACTTCTCCCATCACTGTAATTCTTTATATTAGGCAGTCAAAAATAACTCGATTAACAACTACTCCCATCATAGTGAATGTTCTGGGGTCGCTCGGGACTCTGATTGCTCGTCATTTCGAGCGGATACGGGGCGTTCAATCAATCGACTTCGTTCAAGATTTTGTTCGAAAAAAAGTGCAATTCTTTGCATTAAGCTATCAAAAATAACTCGATTAACAACTTCTCCCATCACAGTGAATGTTCTGGAGTCACTCAGGACTCAGATTGCTTGTCGTTTCGAGCCGATACGCCGAAGTTCAATCAGTCGACTTCGTTCAAGATTATGTTCGAAAAAGCATATAATTTTTTGCTCTAGTCTGTCAAAAATAACTCGATTAACAACTTCTCCCATCACAGTGAATGTTCTGGAGTCGCTCGGTACTTAGATTGCTAGTCATTTCGCAGCAGATACAGGGAGTTCGATCAGTCGGCTTCGTTCAAGATTTTATTCGAAAAAGCGTGTAATTCTTTGCATTAGTCTGTCAAAAATAACTCGATTAACAACTTCTCCCATCAGAGTGAATGTTCTGGAGTCGCTCGAGACTCAGATTGCACGTTATTTTGAGCAGATACGGGGAGTTCAATTAGTCGGCTTCGATCAAGATTTTGTTCGAAAAAGCTTGTCATTCTTTGCATTAGTCTGTCAAAAATAACTCGATTAAAAACTTCTCCCATCACAGTGAATGTTCTGGAGTCGCTCGGGACTCAGATTGCTGGTCGTTTCCAGCTAATACCCCTAAGTTTAATCAGTCGGCTTCGTTCAAGATTCTGTTCGAAAAAGCGTGCAATTCATTGTATTAGACTATCTAAAATAACTCGATTAACAACTTCTCCCATCAGAGTGAATGTTCTGGAGTCGCTCAGGATTCAGATTGCTCGTCATTTCGAGCAGATACGGGCAGGAGTTCAATCGGTCGGCTTCATTCAAGATTCTGCTCGAAAAAGCGTATAATTCTTTGCATTAATCTGTCAAAAATAACTCGATGAACAACTTCTCCTATCACAGTGAATGTTCTGGAGTCGCTTGGGACTCAGATTGCTGGTCATTTCGAGCCGATATGCCGAAGTTCAATCAGTCGACTTCGATCAAGATTCTGTTCGAAAAAGCGTATAATTTTTGCATTAGACTGTCAAAAATAACTCGATTAACAACTTCTTCCATCACAGTGAATGTTCTAGAGTCGCCCGGGACTCAGATTGCTGGTCGTTTCGAGCCGATACCCCGAAGTTCAATCACTCGAGCCTATTCAAGATTCTGTTCAAAAAAGCGTATAATTCTTAGCACTAGTCTATCAAAAATAACTCGATTAACAACTTCTCCCATCACAGTGAATTTTCTAGCATCGCTCGGGACTCAGATTGCTCGTCATTTCAAGCCGATACGGGGAGTTCAATCAATCGGCTTCGTTCAAGATTCTATTCGAAAAAGAGTATAATTTTTGCATTAGTCTGTCAAAAATAACTCGATTAACAACTTCTCCCATCACAGTGAATGTCCTGGAGTCGCTCGGGACTTAGATTGCTCGTCAATTTAGCAGATACGGGGAATTCAATCAGTAGACTTCGTTCAACATTCTGTTTGAAAAAACGTGTAATACTTTGCATTAGTCTATCAAAAATAACTTGATTGACAACTTCTCCCATCTTAATGAATGTTCTGGAGTCGCTCGAGACTCAGATTGCTCGTCATTTCGAGCCAATACGGTCACCTCAATCAATCGGCTTCGTTCAACATTTTGATCGAAAAAGCGTGCAATTCTTTGCATTAGGCTGTCAAAAATAACTCGATTAACAACTTCTCCCATCACATTGAATGTTCTGACGTCGCTTGGGACTCAAATTGCTGGTCGTTTCGAGCCGATACCCCGAAGTTCAATCAGTCGGCTTCGTTCAAGATTCTCTTCGAAAAAGCGTGTAATTCTTTACATTAGACTGTCAAAAATAACACGATTAACAACTTCTCCCATCACAGTAAATGTTCTGGAGTCACTCGGGACTCAGATTGCTCATTATTTCGAGCCGATACGGGGAGTTCATTCAATCGGCTTCTTTCAAAATTTTGTTCGAAAAAGCTAATAATTCTTTGCATTAGTTTGTCAAAAATAACTTGATTAACAACTTCTCCCATCACAGTGAATGTTTTAGAGTCTCTCGGGACTTAGATTGCTCGTCATTTCGAGTTGATACGGGGAATTCAATCAATCGGCTTCGTTCAAAATTCTGTTCAAAAAAGCGTATAATTATTTGCATTAGTGTGTCAAAAATAACTCTGTTAACCACATCTCCCATCAGAGTGATTGTTCTGGAGTCGCTTGAGACTCAGATTGCACGTTATTTTGAGCAGATACGGGGAGTTCAATTAGTCGGCTTCGATCAAGATTTTGTTCGAAAAAGCTTGTCATTCTTTGCATTAGTATGTCAAAAATAACTCGATTAACAACTTCTCCCATAACAGAGAATGTTCTGGAGTCGCTCGGGACTCATATTGCTGGTCGTTTCGAGCCGATATGCCGAAGTTCAATCAGTCGACTTCGTTCAAGTTTCTGTTCGAAAATGCGTAGAATTCTTTGCATTACTCTGTCAAAAATAACTCGATTAACAACTTCTCCTATCACAGTGAATGTTCTCGAGTCACTCGGGACTCAGAATGCTGGTCGTTTTGAGCCGATACGCCGAAGTTCATTCAGTCGACCTCGTTCAAGATTCTATTCGAAAAAGCGTATAATTCTTTGTGTTAGTCTGTCAAAAATAACTCGATTAACAATTTCTCCCATCACAGTGAATGTTCTGGAGTCGCTCGGTACTTAGATTGCTAGTCATTTCGCAGCAGATACAGGGAGTTCGATCAGTCGGCTTCGTTCAAGATTCTGTTCGAAAAAGCGTGTAATTCTTTGCATTAGTCTGTCAAAAATAACTCGATTAACAACTTCTCCCATCAGAGTGAATGTTCTGGAGTCGCTCGAGACTCAGATTGCTCGTTATTTTGAGCAGATACGAGGAGTTCAATTAGTCAGCTTCGATCAAGATTTTGTTCGAACAAGCTTGTCATTCTTTTCATTAGTCTGTCAAAAATAACTCGATTAACAACTTCTTCCATCACAGTGAATGTTCTGGAGTAGCTCGGGACTCAGATTGCTGGGCGTTTCGAGCCGATACCCCGAAGTTCAAAAAGTCGACTTCGTTCAAGATTCTATTCGAAAAATTTTGCAATTCTTTGCATTAGTCTGTCAAAAATAACTCGATTAACAACTTCTCCCATCACAGTGAATGTTCTGGAGTCGCTCGGGACTCAGATTGTTGGGCGTTTCGAGCCGATACCCCCAAGTTCAATCAGTCGACTTCGTTCAAGATTCTGTTCGAAAAATCGTACAATTCATTGAATAAGTCTGTCAAAAATAACTCGATTAACAACTTCTTCCATCACAGTGAATGTTCTGGAGTCGCTAGGGACTCAGATTGCTGGTCGTTTCAAGCCGATACACCAAAGTTCAATCAGTAGACTTCGTTTAAGATTATGTTTGAAAAAGAGTATAATTCTTTGCATTAGTGGGTCAAAAATAACTCGATTAACAACTTCTCCCATCACAGTGGATGTTCTAGAGTCGCTCGGGACTCAGATTGCTCATCATTTCGAGACGGTAGGGGAGTTCAATCAATCGGCTTCGTTCAAGATTCTGTTCGAAAAGGCGTGTAATTCTTTGCATTAGTCTGTCAAAAATAACTCTATTAACAACTTCTCCTATCACAGTGAATGTTCTGGAGTCGCTCGGGACTCAGATTGCTGGTCGTTTCGAGCCGATACACCAAAGTTCAATCAGTCGACTTCGTTCAAGATTCTGTTCGAAAAAGCCTATAAATTTTTGCATTAGTCTGTCAAAAATAACTTGATTAACAACTTCTCCCACCACAGTGAATGTTCTAGAGTCGCTCGGGACTCAGATTGCTGGTCGTGTCGAGCCGATACACCGAAGTTCAATCCGTCGACTTCGTTCAAGATTCTCTTCGAAAAAGCGTGTAATTCTTTGCATTAGGCTGTCAAAAATGACTCGATTAACAATTTCTCCCATCACAGTTAATGTTCTGGAGTCATTGAGGACTCAGATTGCTCGTCATTTCGAGCGGATATGGTGTGTTTAAGTAGTCGACTTCGTTCAAGATTCTGTTCGAAAAAGCGTATAATTCTTTGCATTAGTCTATCAAAAATAACTCGATTAACAACTTCTCCCATTCTGGAGTCGCTCGGCACTCAGATTGCTGGTCGTTTCGAGCCGATACACCAAAGTTCAATCAGTCGACTTTCTTCAAGATTCTGTTCGAAAAAGCGTATAATTCTTTGCATTATTAGTCTGTCAAAAATAACTCGATTAACTACTTCTCCCATCACAGTGAATATTCTGGAGTTGCTCGGGACTCAGATTGCTGGTCGGGTCGATCCGATACGCCGAAGTTCAATCCGTCGACTTCATTCAAGATTCTGTTCGAAAAAACGTATAATTCTTTGCATTAGTCTATCAAAAATGATTCGATTAACAACTTCTCCCATCACAGTGAATGTTCTGGAGTCGTTAATGACTCAGATAGCTTGTCATTTCGAGCAGATATGGGGTGTTCAATCAGTCGACTTCGTTCAAGATTCTATTCGAAAAAGCGTATAATTCTTTGCATTAGTCTATCAAAAATAACTCGATTAACAACTTCTCCCATTCTGGAGTCGCTCGAGACTCAGATAGTTGGTCGTTTCGAGCCGATATGCCGAAGTTCAATCAGTCGACTTTGTTCAAGATTCTGTTTTAAAAAGCGTATAATTCTTTGCATTAGTCTGTAAAAAATAACTCGATTAACTACTTCTCCCATCACAGTGAATGTTCTGGAGTCGCTCGGGACTCTGATTGCTCGTCGTGTCGAGCCAATACGCCGCAATCAGTCGACTTCGTTCAAGATTCTGTTCGAAAAAGCGTACAATTCTTTGCATTAGTCTGTCAAAAATAACTTGATTAACAACTACTTCCATCACAGTGAATGTTCTGGAGTCGCTAGGGACTCAGATTGCTGGTCGTGTCGAGCTGATACGCCGAAGTTCAATCAGTCGGCTTCGTTCAAGATTCTATTCGAAAAATATTGCAATTCATTGAATTAGTCTGTCAAAAATAACTCGATTAACAACTTCTTCCATCAGAGTGAATGTTCTGGAGTCGCTAGGGACTCAGATTGCTAGTCGTTTCAAGCTGATACACCAAAGTTCAATTAGTAAACTTCGTTTAATATTATGTTTGAAAAAGAGTATAATTCTTTTCATTAGTGTGTCAAAAATAGCTCGATTAACAACTTCTCCCATCACAGTTGATGTTCTATAGTCGCTCGGGACTCAGATTGCTCATCATTTCGAGCCGGTAGGGGAGTTCAATCAATCGACTTCGTTCAAGATTCTGTTCGAAAAGGCGTGTAATTCTTTGTATTAGTCTATCAAAAATAACTCTATTAACAACTTCTCCTATCACAGTGAATGTTCTGGAGTCGCTCGGGACTCAGATTGTTGGTCGTTTCGAGCCGATACACCAAAGTTCAATTAGTCGACTTCGTTCAAGATTCTGTTCGAAAAAGCATATAATTCTTTGCATTAGTCTGTTAAAAATAACTTGATTAACAACTTCTCCCATCACAGTGAATGTTCTAGAGTCGCTCGGGACTTAGATTGCTGGTCGTGTCGAGCCGATACGCCGAAGTTCAATCAGTCAACTTCGTTCAAGATTCTGTTCAAAAAGAGTGTAATTCTTTGCATTAGGCTGTTAAAAATGATTGGATTAACAACTTCTCCCATCACAGTGAATGTTCTGGAGTCGTTAAGGACTCAGATAGCTTGTCATTTCAAGCAGATATGGGGTGTTCAATCAGTCGACTTCATTCAAGGTTCTGTTCGAAAAAGCGTATAATTCTTTGCATTAGTCTATCAAAAATAACTCGATTAACAACTTCTCCCATTCTGGAGTCGCTCGGGACTCAGATTGTTGGTCGTTTCGAGCCGATATGCCGAAGTTCAATCAGTCGACTTTGTTCAAGATTCTGTTTTAAAAAGCGTATAATTCTTTGCATTAGTCTGTCAAAAATAACTCGATTAACTACTTCTCCCATCACAGTGAATGTTCTGGAGTCGCTCGGGACTCAGATTGCTGGTCGTGTCGACCCGATACGCCGCAATCAGTCGACTTTGTTCAAGATTCTGTTCGAAAAGCGTACAATTCTTTGCATTAGTCTGTCAAAAATAACTCGATTAACAACTATTTCCATCACAGTGAATGTTCTGGAGTCGCTAGGGACTCAGATTGCTGGTCGTGTCGAGCCGATACGCCGAAGTTCAATCAGTCGACTTCGTTCAAGATTCTGTTCGAAAAAGCGTACAATTCATTGAATTAGTCTGTCAAAAATAACTCGATTAACACCTTCTTCCATCAGAGTGAATGTTCTGGAGTCGCTAGGGACTCAGATTGCTAGTCGTTTCAAGCTGATACACCAAAGTTCAATCAGTAGACTTCGTTTAATATTGTGTTTGAAAAAGAGTATAATTCTTTTCATTAGTGTGTCAAAAATAACTAGATTAACAACTTCTCCCATCACAGTGGATGTTCTATAGTCGCTCGAGACTCAGATTGCTCATCATTTCGAGCCGGTAGGGGAGTTCAATCAATCGACTTCGTTCAAGATTCTGTTCGAAAAGGCGTGTAATTCTTTGCATTAGTCTATCAAAAATAACTCTATTAACAACTTCTCCTATCACAGTGAATGTTCTGGAGTCGCTCGGGACTCAAATTGTTGGTCGTTTCGACCCGATACACCAAAGTTCAATTAGTCGACTTCGTTCAAGATTCTGTTCGAAAAAGCATATAATTATTTGCATTAGTCTGTTAAAAATAACTTGATTAACAACTTCTCCCATCACAGTGAATGTTCTAGAGTCGCTCGGGACTCAGATTGCTGGTCGTGTCGAGCCGATACGCCGAAGTTCAATCAGTCGACTTCGTTCAAGATTCTGTTCAAAAAGCGTGTAATTCTTTGCATTAGGCTGTCAAAAATGACTCGATTAACAACTTCTCCCATCACAGTGAATGTTCTGGAGTCGTTCAGGACTCAGATTGCTCGTCATTTCGAGCGGAATGGGGTGTTTAATTAGTCGACTTCGTTCAAGATTCTGTTCAAAAAAGCGTATAATTCTTTGCATTAGTTTATCAAAAATAACTCGATTAACAACTTCTCCCATTCTGGAGTCGCTCGGGACTCAGATTGCTTGTCGTTTCGAGCCGATACACCAAAGTTCATTCAGTCGACTTTCTTCAAGATTCTGTTCGAAAAAGCATACAATTCATTGCATTAGTCTGTCAAAAATAACTTGATTAACAACTTCTTCCATCATAGTGAATGTTCTGGAGTTGCTAGGGACTCAGATTGCTGGTCGTTTCAAGCCAATACACCAAAGTTCAATCAGTAGACTTCGTTTAAGATTATGTTTGAAAAAGAGTATAATTCTTTGCATTAATGTGTCAAAAATAACTCGATTAACAACTTCTCCCATCACAGTGGATGTTCTACAGTCGCTCGGGACTTAGATTGCTTATCATTTCGAGCCGGTAGGGGAGTTCAATCAATCGACTTCGTTCAAGATTCTGTTCGAAAAGGCGTGTAATTCTTTGCGAGGCCTGCTTCAACATCCTTCTCAATACAAATACGAGCATACCCTATCCGACTTTTTCCAGCTGTCGGCTTGTCCATGTAAAGCGGCTTTCCAATTCGACTCATGATTTTTCCAATAATAGATGCAGTCCAGAATTCCAACGGTAGGCCACGAATTTTAACCCATAGAGGAATAGATGATAATGATTCTTTCTCAAGCTTCATACCAGGAGACCATCGTTTGAGCAACAAAATTTTCCCTTGAATGAACCAGGGCCCCCCTTCCAATGCAGAGAGTATATCCTCCTCTTGAGAGATTCGGAAGATGAGAAAACCACTAGGGAGGGAGAAGGTCTGAAGCTCACCTTTTGGGCGCCATAGCATCAGAGTACGCTCTTTGATTGCATGGAAAAAAGGTTTAACACCGATAAAGTGACCAACCAGTGAAAATCGCCAGTGGTCCACCCCGGCTTCTAATTCCTCATCAGACACATCAACCACAAATTCACCATTTTGAAGCTCCGGCTTTTCAAATTTCAATGAGCAGTCAGCTTGCACAGCGGAAGAAGAAAATAGCGAAGACCATGGTTTAGGGGCACTTGAGGGAACCTGAAACATACTCATATCATGAAGCTTATCTCCTGAACTGAACTGATTTCCACCCATTGACTGATCATCACCCTTATCCATAGCACCATACATAATGGCTGATATATCCTTCCTCCCTTGAGGATCATCAGAGACAACAAGCTCCTCCTCAACCAAGGGAACATTTGAACAGACAGCAGAAACACTACAGCTCCCAATTTGCAATGGCGGAAAAGACTCCACATCCAGAGTAGGAAGCATATCAGCTTCACCTGCATGCAACTTGCAAGACCCCGTTATCTGATCGATAGAGGACTGATAAACATCCACAGCATCATTGTGCACCTTTGAGGCAACCTGAGATTCCATTGCTGCTCCTCCTAGGACCACCCGACGGGCCCTCGGAGCTCTACTTGACCTAGCCATTAGGCAAAGGGAAGCCCTAGCCTCAGCCAAGAAACGAAGAGGCGCACACTGTTGAGCCACCGCACCGCCAATGATCACCACAGGATCTGGCACCAATCGAATGAGAGATGACCACAACAGTGAGCCTGCACAATGCTCGGCAATAATCTAGCAATTGAACCGAGCACCGGAGCAGCGTTTGAATCCAGCAATCCCACACAACCTCAACAGAAATGCCACCCTAGGGAAAGCTGCACCGCCTCAATCCACCGGAGAAGAAGCCCACTGCACAGATCCAACCACCTTGCACGCAACCAGGAATCCGATAGAGAGCACCAAGAATTGGATCGCAGATATGGGGTAGCCACAGAATGAAGATGATAAGGTGCAGCTGAAATGGTACAAAAACTGAGATGGATCGCTAGAATTGGATCGACGAAAACTCCAAGCCGCCACAAACCAGCGCTCCGCCTACAAGAAAGCCGAAACTCTGGATCCCCTGAGCCAGGGGGGAAGTGCCGGAGGATATCTACCGATCTAGATCTCCCGAGGAGCCACCTTCCTCCGGACACCAAAGAGTGAGCGGAAACCCTAGATCTCCAAATTTGCCAGCGCCCAAAAACCGCTCTCGCCGACCAGCTTGTCATGGACTAACTGTTTGGGCGGAAAATGTCCGTGCGGCTTCCTCGCTTCCCGTGCGAGGAATCAGCCTTAATCCAATCTGCTTGGCCAATGTCGAAAAGTCGCGGGCTCCCACTTCGCGTGGGCTGAAACCTCCGTGTGCTTGGACGCAAAAACGTTGTTGGGCCAAATGGCCAAATGCATGAAAATGCTGGAAAATGCTTGAACGAAAGCAAGAACGAAAGACTAGAGTGTGCCCAGGCTATACCGGGGTACTATACCTGTGGAACCTAACCCCCAAGTGCCACCCCCAAGGTTCCTTTTGGCACGAGAAGCATGACAAAATTCTTATGTTCGCACACCCCCACCGTCCATGCCACGCCTAGGCAAACGAGGCCGTTTTCCTAGGTGTGAGCAAGAGCGGTGGGCGGTGCGCGGACGCGTTTTACAATGCATATTTACATGGATGCTCATGATGCAATATTTACAATGCACGTTAGGGACCGTCATGACACATACAGGACTTGACAAACCCGAAGGTCCCTAACATTCTCCCCCACTTACGAAGTCGACGCCCTCGTCGACTCGTTTCTTGAAGACGGTGGAGAGCTCTTGGTTCTTGATCTTCCATTTCTTCATCATGCGGACTGGGTACCGTCGCTTCGTGTCGTTCGGCTTTCGACTCTCGTAAGCGGTGGAATGTCCTTCCTGCTTGCAAATGCCTCCAACTGCGAAGTCCGCCAACTCTGCTGGGGCCCTTCTGTAAGGAGGTCGATATGGGGCTTGCTCCCCGGTCCCTACTGTGGGTTTGCGCTGTGCGCTGCGTCTTACGAGCCATCTGCCCTGCGCGGGTGCCTTAAGAGTCATATGCTCTGCACGAAAATATTGCGACTTAGAGGCCATCTGCCATGCGCACAAGCCTTGCGTCTTATGAGCCCTCTGCTCTGCGCACAAATATTGCGACTTAGAGGCCACCTGCCATGCGCCCAAGCCTTGCGTCTTATGAGCCATCTGCTCTGCGCACAAATATTGCGACTTAGAGGCCACCTGCCATGCACACAAGCCTTGCGTCTTATGAGCCATCTGCTCTGCACACAAATATTGCGACTTAGAGGCCACCTGCCATGCGCACACTTGTCGGACTCCTTCCTTCACTTGTATGGCAAAAAGGAGTTTATTCTGGCTTCTTGGTGCTGAACGCACTGTTGGAACGATACTGGGGTTGTCCTCCCCCATCAAGCATATCGTGTCGAGGAAGGGCATTGGTACCACCTTTGCCGCTTTGAGGAACTCTATCCCTAGAATGACTTGATAGTCATCAAGGGGCACGACCATCAGGTTGATCTGCCCTTTCCATCCTCCAACTTTCAACGGAATGTCTCTTGCGATGCCGTCGATCATCCGTGTTTCAGAATTCACTGCTTTGACATGACTCGAACTTCTTCCTTGTTTGAGTCCAATTCGTTTTGCCTCCTCTGTGGCAATGAAATTATGAGTTGCTCCCGAGTCTACCATCGCTCGGATGGTTCTACCATTCAGCTTGATGTCGATGAACATCAGCTCATTCGTCGCTTCTGGACGCTTTGTCGTGGGCTTTCGCTCCCCCACTTGAGTCTTGAGAGCATTGAGCAGTCGTACTGCTCCCATGTTAGCTCTTCTATTGTACTCATCTTCGCTGGAGTGGTCGCTCGATGACCCCCCATTGTGGCTCGTTGAGGCAACTGCTTTTCCTTTGCCCTTATCTTTCTTCGCTGAGACGTTGGACATTGTCTCCACCACGGTCTCTGCTATCAGGGCGCTCAAGGCTTATCGTTCTGGACAACCTTGGGCTGAGTGAGGCCCTTTACACAATGCACAAGTAGGCAAAACTGTTGAATGGTTCCCTCTCGGAGGGGACCCCCTTTGAGGGTGTTCTCTCGGGATGTATGGTCTGTGGGTATGATTCCTCCACCTTGTATCGCCTATGAATCCTTTGCCTTGAGAGTTGTCAGGCCCCCAATACCTTGGTTTGGAGGGTGTCGCTTTAGACATATTCCCCTCTGAACTGTAGCCATTGGAGTTGTTGGGTCCCCAAAATCTCGGCTTGTAAGGTGCCACCTTAGCCGTATTCTCCTCTGGGCTATAGTCAGAGAGTCGTTCTGCTGCGATCTTTGCTTCTGACAAACTCTGAATGTTCCTCCTGGAGAGTTCCTGCTGTGCCCACGGCTGCAGTCCTTCCAGGAAGGTAAACAGTTGATCAGTCTCGACCATGTCTGAAATATCCAACATGATAGTTGAGAACTTCTTCACATACTCCCGAATCGAATTGTCTTGACGGAGCTGACGTAACTTCCGTCGGGCAATGAACTCCACATTCTCGGGGAAGAATTGTGCTTTCAGTTCGCGCTTGAGTTCATCCCAAGTGTCAATCTTGGCTTGCCCCTTCTGAATTTCATCAAAGCTTTGCGAGCTTGCCTCGCTCTGATACCAACTGTCACGGACTAACTGTTTGGGCGGAAAATGTCCGTGCGGCTTCCTCGCTTCCCGTGCGAGGAATCAGCCTTAAGCCAATCTGCTTGGCCAATGTCGAAAAGTCGCGGGCTCCCACTTCGCGTGGGCCGAAACCTCCGTGTGCTTGGACGCAAAAACGTTGTTGGGCCAAATGGCCAAATGCATGAAAATGCTGGAAAATGCTTGAACGAAAGCAAGAACGAAAGACTAGAGTGTGCCCAGGCTATACCTGGGTACTATACCTGTGGAGCCTAACCCCCAAGTGCCACCCCCAAGGTTCCTTTTGGCACGAGGAGCAGGAAAAAATTCCTATGTTCGCACACCCCCACCGTCCATGCCACGCCTAGGCAAACGAGGCCATTTTCCTAGGTGTGAGCAAGAGCGGTGGGCGGTGCACGGACGCGTTTTACAATGCATATTTACATGGATGCTCATGATGCAATATTTACAATGCACGTTAGGGACCGTCATGACACATACAGGATTTGACAAACCCGAAGGTCCCTAACAAGCTGGTCCACCACCAGAGAGAACAATCGCCGATCCACCGCGCTTGAGCACCGCCAGAGACGAGGACCCCCAGCCGGAAGGGATGAGCGGCGAAGAGGAGCCGCAAGATCAATCGGGAAACGGGAGGGCAAAAGATATCCCAATCGCCCAAACCCGTTCCCGATCGAGCAAACAAATACCCAATCGCCCAAAGGTCTTCCTCTGGGGGGAAAAGTTATTCCCAATATGGACAAAAGATAGTCCAATCAGGTCAAACCTCGGTCCACCCGAGCCAAACCTCCGCTCAATCCACTCAAACGCCAAACATATTCCCAAAATAGCCCTCCGCACTCCCAAAACCTCCAAACATGCTCCCAGTCGCCACGAGACCTCAAAAAAACCCCAAAAAAATCAAATAAATTAATCGAGTTATTTTTGATAGACCAATGCAAAGAATTATACCCTTTTTTGAACAGAATCTTGAGTGAAGTCGACTGATTGAACTTCGGCATATCGGCTCGAAACGACCAGCAATCTGAGTCCCGAGCGACTCCAGAACATTCACTGTGATGGGAGAAATTATTAATCGAGTAATTTTTTACAGACTAATGCAAAAAATTACACGCTTTTTCGAACAGAATCTTGAACGAAGCCGACTGTTTGAACTCCCCGTAATTGCTCGAAATGACTAGCAATCTGAGTCCCGAGCGACTCCAGAACATTCACTGTGATGGGAGAAGTTGTTAATCGAGTTATTTTTGACAAACTAATGCAAAGAATAGCACGCTTTTTCGAACAGAATCTTGAATAAAGTCGACTAATTGAACATAGGCGTATCGGATCGAAATGACGAGCAATCTGAGTCCCGAGCGACTCCAGAACATTCACTGTGACGGGAGAAGTTGTTAATCGAGTTATTTTTGACAGACTAATGCAAAGAATTACACGCTTTTTCGAACAGAATCTTGAATGAAGCCGACAAATTGAACTCCATGTATCGACTCGAAATGACTAGCACTCTGAGTCCCGAGCGAGTCTAGAACATTCATTGTGATGGGAGAAGTTGTTAATCGAGTTATTTTTTACAGACTAATGCGAAAAATTACACCCTTTTCGAACAGAATCTTGAACGAAGCCGACTGATTGAACTCCCCGTAATTGCTCGAAATGACTAGCAATCTGAGTCCCGAGCGACTCCAGAACATTCACTGTGACGGGAGAAGTTATTAATCGAGTTATTTTTGACAGACTAATGCAAAGAATTGCACGCTTTTTTGAACAAAATCTTGAATGAAGCCGACAAATTGAACTCCATGTATCGACTCGAAATGACTAGCACTCTGAGTCCCGAGCGACTCCAGAACATTCATTGTGACGGGAGAAGTTGTTAATCGAGTTATTTTTTACAGACTAATGCAAAGAATTATACGCTTTTTCGAACAGAATTTTGAACGAAGCTGACTGATTGAACTCCCCGTAATTGCTCGAAATGACGAGCAATCTAAGTCCCGAGCGACTCCAGAACATTCACTATGATGGGAGAAGTTGTTAATCGAGTTATTTTTGACAGACAAATGCAAAGAATTATACGCTTTTTCGAACAGAATCTTGAATGAAGTCGACTGATTGAACTTCGGCATATCGGCTCGAATCGACGAGCAATCTGAGTCCCGAGCGACTCCAGAACATTCACTGTGATGGGAGAAGTTGTAAATTAAGTAATTTTTGACAGTCTAATGCAAAGAATTACACGTTTTTTCGAATAGAATCATGAACGAAGTTGGCTAATTGAACTTCGGCGTATCAGATCGAAACGACCAGCAATCTAAGTCCCGAGCGACTCCAGAACTTTCACTGTGATGGGAGAAGTTGTTAATCGAGTTATTTTTGACAGACTAATGCAAAGAATTACACGTTTTTTTTAACAGAATCTTGAACGAAGCCGACCGATTGAACTCCCTGTATCTGCTCGAAATGACGAGCAATCTAAGTCCCAAGCGACTCCAGAACATTCACTGTGATGGGAGAAGTTGTTAATCGAGTTATTTTTAACAGACTAATGCAAAGAATTAAACGCTTTTTCGAGCAGAATCTTGAACGAAGTCGATAAATTGAACTTCGGTGTATCGGCTCGAAACGACCAGCAATCTTAGTCCCGAGCGACTCCAGAACCTTCAGTGTGATGGGAGAAGTTGTTAATCGAGTTATTTTTGATAGACCAATGCAAAGAATTATACCCTTTTTTGAACAAAATCTTGAGTGAAGTCGACTGATTGAACTTCGGCATATCGGCTCGAAACGACCAGCAATCTGAGTCCCGAGCGACTCCAGAACATTCAGTGTGATGGGAGAAGTTGTTAATCGAGTTATTTTTTTTTTTTGCAACAAGGCAAAGGAAATATATTATTTCTTAAAAAGATACAATAGAGTTCATACATGACTACCATTCATAGGAATGGTAGAGGACCAAAGAAAGAAGACCCACAGCCCGGGTCAAGCACGATATAGAAGACGCAAAAACAATGCTCTCATGCAAAAGCAGTGTATCACATGGACTCCCCACTCGGGCCACGCAATAAAACTTACATGCAAATACAATGTATCACTAGAGAAACAAGCAAGGCAGGACATGAAAACCCACACCTCGGGCCAAGGAATAAAGCCTATATAGTGAAACACTAATCTTGACGGACATGAGTGAAATGGACTTGAACGCTCCACCGTTCTGCAACAGCTCTGTTTCTTGGAGTGTCGGTGACAGGCTTGGTACCATATCTCTGAATAATTTTGCTTTTAACTATTGTGATAACACTGCTAAGCACACTAGCAGGTGAAGAGGATACTTGAGAAAAAATACGATCATTCCGCTCTAGCCAAATGAGGTAAATTGAAGCAGTGAGTGCAATACGCCTAATATAGCCAATGAATGAGTCTCCACTCATGACGTCTTCCCACCATCTGAGCTGATCATCCCAATGATGCAAAGGGTTCGCCAAGAGGCAACGATCTAGAACCTTACACCAAATGATAGTTGAGAAAGGGCAGTGAAAGAATAAGTGTTCAATGGATTCGTCTACACCGCAGAAGCAACAGCTGGTAGAATGTGTAATTTCCCAATGTGAAAGTCGATCAAGAGTTGGTAATCTCCGTAAGAGAGCAAGCCATAATATAAAAGAGTACCTTGGGATCCTTCCTTTGAACCAAACAAGATGATGCCAAGTAACCATGGAATTAGCGGGGGAAATGCCACTGCAAGCTGATGCAATACTGAAGAAACCATCACCAGTCGTCTTCCAGATGATCTGATCTTCATTCGAACTAGTGATAATAGTGCCAATAGAATCCCAAGCACTAAGCAGGCCAAGCTCATGAGCAAGATTGCCTAGATACCAAGTTTTTTGCTGACAAATGGAAGAGACCATGGCTGTCCTACTCGAGTAGAGGCGGGCCGGGATATGGTTGTTCATCCTGTCAATAAGAAGGTGACCAGGAATCCAGGGATCAAGCCAGAGGAAGGTATTCGTACCATCACCAATGCGGTACTCTACCAGTTTCCTTGCATGATCACGTGCAAACAGAATGCTACGAAAACTCCAAGAGCAGGCCCATGGCCGTTTGACAGACCATATAGTGTCGTTGTTGAGGTACTTAGAGTTGATCCAACGAATCCAAAGTGAGTCTTTCTTTGAAGCAATTGCCCAAATATACCTCATGAGATATGCAATATTTAGGTGAGAAAGTCGATGAAGCCCAAGCCCACCATTTTGATGTGGTTGGCATATATCATCCCATGAAACTTTATGGATGCTCTTTTTATCATCACCGCTCCATAGGAATCTAGCTAGAAGATGTTCAATGCGGGACGTGACTTTCTGAGGAAGCTTGTAAGCGGCGCACCAGTAGGTAATCTTACCCTGAAGAACCGATTTGATAAGTGCCAGTCTACCCATGTAAGATAGGTGCTTAGCCTTCCAAGAATGGACACGGCTCTGGATACTTTCAATAAGCGGAAGGCAGTCATTATATGTAAGTTGCTTAGAAATGAGAGGAACACCTAGGAATCGAGTGGGGAGAGTACCAATAGGCATGCCAAGGATGTCCTGAACTTTGTTCATCAAGTCTCTAGAGCACCCTGCCATATACAGATTTGATTTGGTTGTGCTAGCGGATAGTCCTGAAATATCTGCGAAGGATTCCAAAACATCTTTGATCGCTCTAGCATTGGATTCAGAGGCTTCGGCAAATATAATGAGATCATCTGCAAACGCTAAGTGAGTAATAAGCGGGTTTCCACAGCCCGGGTGTGGAGTGATCATACCTTGTCTTGCTACATCATCAAGACGCGAGGATAAGTGTTGCATAACAATGAGGAACAGATATGGAGCCATGGGGCACCTTGCCTTAGACCTCTTGAACTTCGAAAGAATCCCACAGAAGAACCATTTATATTGATAGTAAATGAGGGTTTTGAGATACAAGCTCTAATCCAACTAATCACCATAGCGGAACCCATGTAGTTGAAGTAACTGAAGCAAGAAGTCCCAACGAACAGAATCATAAGCTTTATGAAGATCAACTTTGATGGCCATACGAGCTTGCCCAAAGGAGAGATGATAATTGTGCATAAGGTCATGGCAGAGAGCAATATTCTCATGAATAACCCATCCACGCATAAAGGCATGTTGTGTTACGCTAATCAAATCAGGTAAAATAACCTTGAGCGTGTTTGCAATAATTTTAGAAATGAATCTGTAAACCATCTTGCAAATAGAGAGAGGACGGTAATCAGCAAATGAGGTAGTGTTGCTCTTCTTAGGGATGAGAGTAATAGAGGTAATATTAGCTTCACTAAGAAGTTTACCAGTCTTGAAAAACTCAAGTATCGCAGCAATAACATCATCCTTAATGATGGGCCAGCAAGATTTGAAAAATTCAGCATTTAATCCATCAACACCGGGGGCCTTATCAGAGTTTGATGATAGGATCACCTTTTCAACCTCCTGAGGTGTAATCAACTGAGACAGTAAGGAAATGCTTTGTTGAGAAAGATGATTTGAGACTCTCACATTTGAGAAATCCACATTAGGAATCTCAGGGGCAAACTGCCAAGTAAAGTAGCTAATGGCCTCTTGCTCAAGAGCATGGCCCTCAAGGGAATGACCATCGGCATCTGTAATAGAGAGTAAGGCATTTCTGTTACATCTAAGCTTCAAAGAATTATGAAAGAACTTAGAATTTGAATCCCCAAGGAGCAACCAAGTATCCCTTGATTTTTGTCTGAGAGAGGCCTCCTCATTGGCGTAGAGCCTTAACAGTTCAGCCCTGCACTCTGCCTCTTCGGTGAAGGCCCTACATTCATATTTGTAGAAAGAGTGATGGCCTGTAACTCATGAAGCTTAGATTGTAGTAGATAAGTTTGCCTCTTCTGAGCCTTCACCAAATCTCTAGACCATATTTGTAGTGCCTTCCTGGTTCTTTTCAGCTTCTGAATAAGGACAAACATTCTCGTTGTTCTATGGCCGAGTCTACTACTAACAGGTTGGTTCCAAGCTGTCTCAATACAATCAAGAAAACCAGTCTCTTGAGGCCAATAATTAAAGAAATGAAAATTGCGAGGCCGCCAGGGTAAATTGCACACCCTAAATATGACAAAAGTATGATCAGATACGTCAGGACTATGGAAAGTTGCCTCTGAATCCGGAAATGTATGAACCCAATTCTGATTGCATAGAACCCTGTCCAATTTTTCACATACTCTATTGTTACCTATTGAAGAATTTGACCATGTAAAGAAGCTGCCTTTACTTTTCATATCAAATAGGCCCAAGTTATCGAGCTGGTCAGTAATAACCTCAATGTAAGAGCTATTAACATCACTACCCCCATGTTTTTCAGATGGTGAGAAGACCATATTAAAATCACCGAAGATAGTCCAAGGCCCCTCAACATGATTTGCAAAGTCATTCAAAGCAGTCCAAATATGAGATCTATCATCATTAGAATAAAGGCCATAAACCACTGAAAAAGAAAATGTTGCACCTTGCTGAAGAAAATTTAATACTACCAGAAACCACCTGATCTGTAGAAGCAACGATAGCAATTTCCACAATAGCAGGATTCCAAAGACACCATATCCTACCATGATGGTTAGGACAGACATTTACATGATAATTCCAGCCGTCCAAAATATTCGTAAAAACGCGAGCTGAATTTTCCAATTTAACTCTAGTCTCCAAAAGAAAGAAACAATGAAGCTTGTGATGGGAGATCTTACTTCTGATAGCCCTTTGCTTAGCACAGCTATTCAGGCCCCGAATATTACAAAATGCTACTTGCATTTGTGGGACTGGGTGTTCTTTTTCTTACCCGGTTTCCTAGAACTCTCTGCACCTCCTTTGGCCTTTTTAATCTTGACATGGACATTTCCATCCTCAATAGGATCATCATCATTATGCATATCATTATCTGACGAATCTGCAAGCACATTAAACCTGTTGGGAGAAATTGTTAAGCTGTCAGACTGTGGCCTATCTGGTTCAATAACACTTGTTTTGCCTTTCTTTCGAATATTTTCATCTGAGAGAAAATGAGACATATCCTTCACATGTTTTTTAAGATTCCTCTCTTCTTCATTGTGAGCAGCAATATCCTCTTGTTGTGGTTTAGGAGGTGGCTGGGGTTGTGCCTTCTTTGGAACCCAAGTCTGATTGGTGCTATTGCCGCAATTCCTAGTGGCATGGTCAAACTTTTTGCAATTTGTGCAGTGAACCGGTATCCAATCATATTCAACCTGAATAAGATATTCTTCATTATTGACATGCACAGGCAGTTCTCTAGGATAAGTGCAGTCCAAAGTCACCTCAATACACGCACGCATATATAACCCAAACGTTGTTTTGTGGATGACATGTGATCAAGATGGACAGGGTTGCCAATAACGCTGCAAAATTTGTTAATAAAGAAAGGAGTCCACATAAATAATGGAACATTAAAAAACTTTACCCAAATAGGAATGGTTGCCATTTCGGCTTTTTCCAACTTCAAAGTTCTATTCCATCTCCGAAGAGCAAGAAATCTATTCTGAATAAACCATGGGCCGCCCTCAAGAATAGAATCTACATCGTCCCTCTGCGAAAATCGAAAAATAAAGAAACCAGACTCCATAGTAAGCACCTCGACGGTGCCCCTAATTTTCCACATTTTTGTCACCAAATTTTTCACGACTCTGTAAGGAAGGCGTGGCCCAATAAAGTGTCCAACTAAGGAGGATTGCCAATAGTTTTCCCCTGCTAAAATCTCTTCTTGAGGAGCCTCAATAATAATATTTCCATCCACAAGATTCGGTTCCTCAAAACTAAGCTTAGTTTCAATTGTATGCGCATCCGAGGAGAATAGCGAACTCCAAGAAGAAGAAATTCCGTGTCCAACCATAGGAGCTGGAGAAGACCTAGGTGGACAATTCAAAAGAGGCATATCGAGATGATGAACTGAAGGGAGCATACCTTTGATAGAAGAACGAGAGGCCTCATCAATATCTAATTCATCTATTTTCTTCATGAGAATTGTCATAGCTTCAGCATTTGAGGCCTTAGCACAATTAAGGACATCAGCATTGACATGATAATTTGGTGCAACACACTGAGAGGAAGATTCAATTTCAACACGCCTGGGCATAGAACGAACATCACTCGATGGAATTCCAGAATCGGCACACTTAGCAGTCGACAAGGATGACAAATCAGAGTTCCTCTTAAGGATGGAGCGAAGAAGGCCCGAGGAAGAAGAAGAAAGCATCGAAGAGCCAAGATGGGACGAAGGATGGCCCCCCAACTCCGCATTGACGGCCATAGCTCGAGGAAGCTGACGGAAGCTCAAGCACTTCACACAAGGAGCACCAACACCACGACACCTTTGACGGAAACCACCACCCAAGGATCAATGGACAGTCGGCTGCACCAGGAGGGCAACAACACACGACGCCAATGGGAAGAGATCAGAAGCAACACCAAGGACCTCAAAAACGAGCAGCACCAGACCCACGGATGAGCAAGCCAAACGAGAGCATCTGCATGCCGGCTGATTCAAGGAGGCACAACACCACACTGCCGCCACCGGAACCACCGCACCTAAGAGCAGTCGGAAGCAGATCGCACACCAAGACGACCAAGGGACAAGGGGAACCACCACAACAAACCGAAGGGCGAGAGCAGCAGCAGAAACACCAAGGGACGACCAACACCGGCGACAGACACGGATAAGCAAGGATCGATGACGGAGGGAGCAAAAACACACAACAGAAAAAACAGGCACAATAAACCCTAATCGCCGCCGCCACAACCCACAGTCGGCCGCCCTTGCTGGAGACCCCCGGGAACGCAGCAGAAACAAGAACGCCGGATGAGGGATCAACCAAGGAAGCCTGACGGATGCCACCGCTGAATCCAGGAACCCCAGGAAAGGCCGACCACCGCCAACCCCACACAGAGAAGAAGGAGAGAAAACCCAAGCCGCCGCTGGAAACCACCGGATCACCGGAGAAGGAGGAACACCAAGAAGAAGGAACCCTCAACAGAAACCAGCAAGCGCCGCCACACGGCCGGAGAAGACTTGGAGAAGAGGCGCTGAACCAGGGATCCCAAACGCCCAAACCATATCCCAAACGGGCAAAAAGAAATCCCAAACGCCCAAACTTCAACCCGAAATACCCAAAGCTCTTCCACTGGAGGTAAAAATGTTTTCCCAAACCGGACAAACAAATGCCTGGTCGGGTAAACAAGCTACCAACCTAGACAGCTCCCTACCAACATCACCCAAACACCAAACAGCTTCCCATAATACCCCTCCTCACGCCCAAAAACACCTAAACTATATCCCAGTCGCCACGAGAGCCTCCAAATTTGACCAAATATTAAATCTGAAATTTGAACTCACATACCTTAATCGAGTTATTTTTGACAGACTAATCCAAAGAATTACACGATTTTTCGAACAGAATCTTGAACAAAGCTGACTGATTGAACTCCCCGTAATTGCTCGAAATGAGGAGCAATCTGAGTCCCGAGCGACTCCAGAACATTCACTATGATGGGATAAGTTGTTAATCGAATTATTTTTGACAGACTAATGCAAAGAATTGCACGATTTTTCGAATAGAATCTTGAACGAAGCCGACTAATTGAACTCCATGTCTCGACTCGAAATGCCTAGCAATCTGAGTCCCGAGCGACTCCAGAATATTCACTGTGATGTGAGAAGTTGTCAATCGAGTTATTTTTTACAGACTAATGCAAAGAATTACACGATTTTTCGAACAGAATCTTGAACGAAGCTAACTGATTGAACTCGCCGTAATTGCTCGAAATGACGAGCAATCTAAGTCCCGAGCGACTCCAGAACATTCACTATGATGGGAGAAGTTGTTAATCGAGTTATTTTGATAGACTAATGCAAAGAATTATACGCTTTTTCGAACAGAATCTTGAATGAAGTCGACAGATTGAACTTCGGCATATCAGCTCAAAACGACCAGCAATCTGAGTCCCGAGCGACTCCAGAACATTCGCTGTGATGGGAGAAGTTGTTACTCGAGTTATTTTTGATAGACTAATGCAAAGAATTACAAGCTTTTTCGAACAGAATCTTGAACGAAGTTGACTGATTGAACTCCCCGTAATTGCTCGAAATGAGGAGCAATCTGAGTCCCGAGCGACTCCAGAACATTCACTGTGATGGGAGAAGTTGTTAATTAAGTAATTTTTGACAGACTAATGCAAAAAATTACACGTTTTTTCGAATAGAATCTTGAACGGAGTTGACTAATTGAATTTCGGCATATCAGATCGAAACGACCAGCAATCTAAGTCCCGAGCGACTCCAGAACCTTCAGTGTGATGGGAGAAGTTGTTAATAGAGTTATTTTTTATAGACTAATGCAAAGAATTACCCTTTTTCGAACAGAATCTTGAGTGAAGTCGACTGATTGAACTTCGACATATCGGCTCAAAACGACCAGCAATCTGAGTCCCGAGCGACTTCAGAACATTCACTGTGATGGGAGAAGTTGTTACTCGAGTTATTTTTGACAAACTAATGCAAAGAATTACACGCTTTTTCGAACAGAATCTTGAACGAAGCCGACTGATTGAACTTCGGGGTATCGGCTCAAAACGACCAGCAATCTGAGTCTTGAGAGTCTCTAGAACATTCACTGTGATGGGAGAAGTTGTTAATCAAGTTTTTTTTTTTTTTTGCAACAAGGCAAAGGAAATATATTAATACGTAAAAGGATACAATAGAGTTCATACATGACTACCATTAATAGGAATGGTAGAGCTTCTCATCCCCCACAGGAACAGACCAAGCCCTCACCTTCGGCATTGCCATCAGCAAGGTAGTAGCCAAAACCTTAGGAGGAGAGGAAACAAAAGGAAAACCCACAGCCCGGGTCAAGCACAATATAGAGATGCAAAAGCATTACATCACACGGATTACCCACAACTCGGGGCCAAGTAATAAAAGCTCACATGCAAATGCAATATATCACGAGAAAGAAGCAATGCACGACATGGAAACATCCACCCCTCGGGGCCAAGGAAAAAGACCCGAATAGTGAGACACTAATCTAGATGGACATGAGTGAAAATAACTTGAACGCTCCACCGTTCGTCTACAGCTCTGTTTCTTGGTGTGTCGGCGATAGGCTTGGTACCATAACTCTGAAGGATTTTACTTTTAACTCTTGTGATAATGCTGCCAAGCACACTAGTAGGTGAAGAGAATACATGAGAGAAAATACGCTCATTCCGCTCACGCCAAATAAAGTAAACTGAAGCAGCGAGTGTAATACGCCTGATATAGCCAATGAAAGAATCTCCACGCATGATGTCTTCCCACCATCTGAGCTGATCATCCCAAAGATGCAAAGGGTTCGCCAAGAGACAACGATCTAGAACCTCGCGCCAAATGATAGTTGAGAAGGGGCAGTGAAAGAATAGGTGTTCAATGGATTCATCTACACCGCAAAAACAACAGCTAGTAGAATGTGTAATTCCCCAATGTGAAAGTCGATCAAGAGTTGGTAATCTCCGCAAGAGAGCAAGCCATAATACAAAGGAGTACCGCGGAACCCTTCCTTTAAACCAAACAAGATGATGCCAAGTAACCATAGGATTAGTGGGGGAGAAATGCCATTGCAAGCTGATGCAATACTAAAAATACCATCACCAGATGGCTTCCAGATGATCTGATCTTCATTCGGACTAGTGATAATAGTGTCAATGGAATCCCAAGCACTATGCAGGTCAAGCTCATGAGCAAGATTACCCAGATACCAAGTATTTTACTGCCAAATAGAAGAGACCCTGGCTGTCCTACTCGAGTAGAGGCGGGCCGGGATATGGTTGTTCATCCTGTCAATAAGAAGGTAATCAGGAATCCAAGGATCAAGCCAGAGGAAAGTTTTCGCACCATCACCAATGCGGTACTCTACCAGTTTATCTGCATAATCACGCGCAAAAAGAATACTACGGAAACACCAAGAGCACGCCCATGGCTGTTTGATAGACCAAATTGAATCGTTGTTGAGGTATTTAGAGTTGATCCAACGAATCCAAAGTGAGTCTTTCTTTGAAGCAATTGCCCAAATATATCTCATGAGATATGCAATATTAAGGTGAGGGAGTCGATGAAGCCCAAGTCCACCATTTTGATGTGGTTGGCATATATCATCCCATGAAACTTTATGGATGCTCTTTTTATCATCACCGCTCCATAGAAATCTAGCAAGAAGATGTTCAATGCTAGACGTAACTTTCTGAGGCAGCTTGTAAGCGGCGCACCAGTAGGTAATCTTACCATGAAGAACAGATTTGATGAGCGTCAATCTACCCATGTAAGATAGGTGCTTAGCCTTCCAAGAATGGATGCGGCTCTGGATACTCTCAATAAGTGGAAGACAGTCATTATATGTAAGCTGCTTAGAAATGAGAGGAACACCTAGGAATCGAGTGGGGAGAGTGCCAATAGGCATACTAAGAATGTCCTGAACTCTGTTCATCAAGTCTCTAGAGCATCCTGCCATATACAGATTTGATTTTGTTGTGCTTGTGGATAGTCCAGAAATACCTGCAAAGGACTCCAAAGCATGTTTGATCGCTCTAGCATTGGATTCAGAGGCTTCGGCAAATATAATAAGATCATCTGCAAACGCTAAGTGAGTAATAAGCGGATTTTCACAACTCGGGTGTGGAGTGATCATACCTTGCCTTGCTAGATCATCAAGATGAGACGATAAGTGCTGCAAAACAATGAGGAACAGATATGGAGCCATGGGGCAGCCTTGCCTTAGACCTCTAGAACTCCGAAAAAATCCCACAGAAGAGCGATTTATATTAATAGTAAATGAGGGATTTGAGATACAAGCCTTGATCCAACTGATCACCATAGCGGGAAACCCATGCAATTGAAGTAACTGAAGCAAGAAGTCGCAACGAACAGAATCATACGCTTTATGAAGATCAACTTTGATGGCCATACGAGCTCGCCCAAAGGAAAGATGGTAATTGTGCATAAGATCATGGCAGAGAGCAATATTCTCATGAATAACCCGACCACGCATAAAAGCATGTTGAGTTACGCTAATCAAATCAGGTAAAATAACCTTGAGCCTGTTTGCAATAATTTTAGAAATGAATCTATAAATCATCTTGCAAATAGAGAGAGGACGATAATCAGCAAATGAGGTAGTGTTGCTCTTTTGGGGGATAAGAGTAAGAATATTAGCCTCATTAAGAAGTTTGCCAGTCCTGAAAAACTCAAGTATTGCAGCAATAACATCATCCTTGATGACTGGCCAACAAGATTTGAAAAACTCAGCATTTAATCCATCAACACCGGGGGCCTTATCAGAATTTGATGACAGAATTACCTTTTCAACCTCCTGAGGTGTGATCAGCTGGGACAGTAAGGAAATGCTTTGTTGAGAGAGATGATTTGAGACACGCACATTAGAGAAATCCACATTAGGCATCTCAGGGCCAAACTGCCTAGTAAAGTAGCTAATGGCCTCTTGCTCAAGAGCATGGCCCTCAAGGGAATTACCATCGGCATCAGTAATAGAGAGTAAGGCATTCCGGTTACATCTGAGCTTCAAGGAATTATGAAAGAACTTAGAATTTGAGTCTCCCAGGCGTAACCAAGTATCCCTTGATTTTTGTCTAAGAGGCCTCCTCATTAGCGTAGAGCCTTAAAAGTTTGACCCTGCATTCTGCCTCTTCGGTGATGGCCCTTTCATCCATATTTGTAGATAAAGTGATAGCCTGAATCTCATGAAGCTTAGATTGTAGAGAATAAATTTGATTTTTATGTGCCTTCACCAAGTCTCTAGACCACATTTGAAGTGCCTTCCTTGTTCTTTTCAGCTTCTGAATACGGACAAACATTCTCGTTGTTCTGTGGCCGAGTCTACTACTAACAGGCGGCCTCCAAGCTGTCTCAATACAATCCAGAAAGCCAGTCTCCTGAGGCCAATAATTAAAGAAATGAAAATTATGAGGCCGCCAGGGTAACTTGCACACTCTAAAAATGACAAAGGTATGATCAGATACATCAAGACTATGGAAGGTAGCCTCTGAATCTGAAAATGTATGAACCCAACTTTGATTGCATAGAACCCTGTCCAATTTTTCACATACTCTATTGTTACCTATTGATGAATTAGACCATGTAAAGAAGCTGTCTTTACTTTTCATATCAAATAGGCCCAAGTTATCGAGCTGGTCAGTAATAACCTCAATGTAAGAGCTATTAACATCACTACCCCCATGTTTTTCAGATGGTGAGAAGACCATATTAAAATCACCGAAGACAGTCCAAGGCCCCTCAACATGATTTGCAAAGTCATTCAAAGCAGTCCAAATATGAGTTCTATCATCACTAGAATAAAGGCCATAAACCACTGAAAAAGAGAATGTTGTACCTTGCTGAATAAATTTAATACTGCCAGAAACCACCTGATCTGTAGAAGCAACGATAGCAATATCCACAATAGCAGGATTCCAAAGACACCATATCCTACCATGATGGTTAGGACAGACATTTACATGATAATTCCAGCCTTCCACAATATTCGTAAAAACACGAGCTGAATTTTCCAATTTAACTCTAGTCTCCAAAAGAAAGAAACAATGAAGCTTGTGATGGGACACTACTAGAATAATGGGCATCAGCAACGGCTGATGCCGTTGCTGAGCCGTTGCTGAAGAGCATCAGCAACGGCCGAGCCGTTGCAATAGAGCCGTGACAGAAAGTCGCGTTGCTGATGACTTTGCAACGGATCAGCAACGGCCGCTCGGGCCGTCGCTCAAAACATTATCAGCAACGGCCGCTCGGGCCGTTGCTAAAAATATTATCAGCAACGGTTTTACCACGGACCCGGAGCCGTTGCTGATAACATTAATAGCAACGGCCTCGAGTCCGTAGCAACGCCGTTAGTAAAACCCCGTCGCTAAGCCGTTGCTGTAGGTCATCAGCAACGGCTGTCGATACACTTTTAGCAACGGCTTTCCCACGGACGGCCGTGGGAAAGCCGTTGCTGATGACCTATACCTGCAACCAGCAAAATTTCAAATTCCTAATTTCCATTGATACATTGATACATTTATCTGATACATAACTCACACACCCATACCCTCATACACACATTCATTCACACATCACAAACACACCAAGATATACATCAAAACAATTATATTTATATTGATAATTATCCACGATAGTATAAAAACAATTCAAATGCAAAATTGAAGTATCAATATCCAAACAAAATAAGTTAAACAAGTTCAATATCTTAGTAACAAGTTCAATATCCAAACAAAAAATCTCACGATGACGATGGAGGATGGTCTGGATCATATGGCGGGGTCTGGAGTGCTTGAGTGTACACCGGCGTGGACTGACTCGAGGACGATGGATTAGATGATGCCGAAGAGATGCCTGCTGCGGGATGACCTAACATGTTGCGTAGCATAGCATGCATCTCCTCCATCATCTGACTCTGACGCGCGACCGTCTCCTCTAGAGTCCTTATTCTGCTACTATGATCATAACTGGATCTAGAGGTGGACGGCCGCTCACCAGCGACCGGAGGGGTCGGTGCCCCAAGTGGCCCTAGCACGGCTCGCGCATGACCACTATCTGCGAAGCCATATACGCGGCCATGATCCCAGCCACCTGCGGCCTCGACCCACGATGCTGCGTCAAAGTCCTCGGGGGTACCCCCGCGCTGCACCACCCTCTGGCTGTATGTCTCCTACTCGAGTTTGATTTTTTGTTTAATATTTATCATAAAACTTAAATTATAAATATATAATGAATAATTTAAACAAGTATATAATTACCACAATGTATGCAGCGCGGTTGTCGATGTACTCCCCCGTCCCATGTGCTCGACGGTGAGTCCGCTCAAACACCGCCATCGGGGAGGGTCGCTGGACAGTCCCGTCATCCGACACCGTCGTCTACATTTACAAAACAAATACATTAATTAGTACACATAATAACAAATAAAATATATAATTAAACGATATACTTACCATACGGTTTGCGTGCACTGCAAATCCAACAGAGCCGCCGGTGTGACGCGCTGCTCCCCCCGACATGCGATTTCTAGCCGCATTCTGAGAAACCTCCTGCCATCGATCCGTCGACCATATCCCCACGAGCTGGTCCCATATATCCGGAGTAATCCAACTGGGGCCGTATCCCCGAGTCTCCGCGATGTTAGTGGTCCCAGCTCGGGCCATCGCTCGGGACCGAGCCTGCCCCAGCTGCCCGTTGTACCTTGCCCGGGAAATAGACTCCCAGGCAGCGTAAATGAAGGACCTCTGGTCCTCGGCCCATGTATAGCGAGCCTGCAAAATAATAATATCAGTACCAATTCTTAATATATCATCATGCATGTAAAAAAAAAAAAAATACGTGCCTCAAACTCGCGCCATAACATGTCGACGTGCTCGCTAGGCACGTGAGACCACGTAGGCCATGCCCCGTGCATGTATCGTCGAATAGTAGAAGAAATGCTCCTCGGCACTTCTTCTTGCTCGAACCTGCACAACAAAAATAAATTTTAATATTATATTATGATATAATGAATTTGTAATGATTCATAATTCATGATATATTACCGCTCCCCAATCACGCTGATCAATCTACGTGACTCTGTGGCTGGTGGAGGCTGCCACCTGTTCGGCCCGCGTGGCCGCCTGCGTCTGGATGTACTAGCCTCGGCAGTATCATCCTCATGAGGATCAGCAACAGGAGGATCAGCAGCATGAGTAAGTGCTGGAGTCTCACCGATCGGAGACTCCGAAGCTCTCCTGCGTCGATAACCACGACCAGACATATCTGTCGAACAGACATATAATCAGATTATTGTATAAATAGTAGAGATATATTTAATAAAATATATATACTTTACAATTATTCCTCATCATCTGAATAATAGTCTTCGAATTCTTCTTCTTCTTCCTCTTCGTCATCTTCTTCATCTCCAGCTTCCTCAATTTCATGATCGTCATCATCAGCATATTCAACTTCTAATTGAATTGACGTTGTGTCTGCATCCTCGAGTATTGGAATAATACGATCCACAGCAGGAAGATCATCTTCTTGATAGAAACCAGGAGGATCATTTTCTCCTACTATCGGATCAATTTTTCCTCTACCTTTTGTCTTACAGACTACACGCCAATCTTCTCTATCTTTATTTCGAGCCGGATACTTCGCGTAATATACTTGTTCGGCTTGTGATGCCAATATAAATGGCTCATTTGCTGCCAATTTCGATTTGTAATTAACCTCAACAAGTTTGTATTTTTGATGAACTTTCATGCCCCTTTCTGTTGTATCGAACCAATGACATCTAAATAGGAACACTGATTTCAAGCCGAAGTAGTGCAACTCTATCACTTCTTCCACTAGTCCATAGAAATCCATATCACATTCAACATAGGTTGTCCCTTTCACGCAGACCCCAGCATTCATCGTCTTTTTTGTAGATGAATATTCAACCGTGTGAAATTTATACCCGTTAACAAAATATCCGCTATAGCACGACACAAGTCGCGACGGTCCACTAACAAACTCAAATATTTTTTCATCTATTTCAGCTCTGTGATCTTTGCTGTAAGTCTGAATCCAAGAAGGGAAATCACGATTCCGTAATGTCTCCAATTCTTGATCGTTGTGAATAGAGTATTTTTGCACCATCTCAATGTCAAATATTTCAATGAATTGTTCAATCTCTGGACAATTGAGTAATACATACAAGTGTGCCAAATGATACTCTTCATTGCTTAAGTGTCGAGATGGACGAGAACCAAAAGCACGACCAGAGTGACAAAATATATTTAAACGTCCATCTGAATGTCGAACACCCCCGTCGTCGTTACGTGGAAGACGATCAAATCTTGTCTGTACTGTCGATTCAAAGTAAAATGAGCAGAATGTTGAAATTTCTTGGATGATATACGATTCAGATATTGATCCTTCAACAGCTGCGGTGTTCTTTACTTTTTTCTTCAGACGATTCATGTATCTTTCAAATAAGTACATCCAACGATATTGAACGGGGCCACCAACTCGTGCCTCGTATGCCAAGTGTATCGGTAGATGCTCCATCGAGTCAAAAAATGCATGAGGGAAAAACTGCTCCAGCTTGCATATGATTTCAACAATAGAAGATCTCGAAATGCGATCGGAAGTAATCTCTGCATGAATACATGACAATCATGGCTCTTCATCCCTGATATTTTGCAATCATCGACGTTCACACATCGAGATAAGTTTGAAGCATATCCATCGGGTAATCTGAGTTCTTTTACCCATTGACAAACATCTTTGATCTGTTGTTTATTTAACACATATAGGGCCTTCGGTTTCAGATATCGTCCGTTGACCTCTTGTAACTCCAACTTTGGTCTTTTACAAAGTATTTTCAGATCATGTCGGGCTTTGACATTATCTTTAGTTTTTCCAAAAATATCCATCACAGTGTTGAAAATATTATCAAACACATTTTTTTCAATGTGCATGACATCTAAATTATGTCGAATCAATAATGAACTCCAATAGGGCAATTCCCAAAAGATACTTTTTTTCACCCAATTGTGTGTTTGGCCAAAACCTGACACTCTTTCATTGCGACCAAATACAATATCTGGAAGTGCTGAAACACGTGCTAACATTTGTTCACCAGACAACATCGGTGGTGGCCCATCTCTTTCGACTCTGCCCTTAGTAAATTTATTACGATTCCTTCGATACTGGTGATGAACCGGTAGGAATCGACGATGACAATCAAAGAATGAGATTTTTCGTCCGTTCTGAAGACTGATTGATTTAGAGTGTTCCATACAATACGGGCAAGAGAGTCGGCCGTGAGTGCTCCAACCCGACAACATGCCGTACGCGGGGAAATCATTGATTGTCCACAAGACCGCGGCCTTTAAATTGAAGTTTTGCTTCCGATGACAATCATAAGTGACAGCTCCCTCAGTCCACAATGTTTTCAATTCATCTATCAAGGGTTTGAGAAATATGTCAATTTCTTTTCGCGGACCCTTAGGACCCGGAATAATCATCGAAAGATAAATAAATTCATCTTTCATGCACATTGACGGTGGCAAATTATAAACTGTCAGCAGCACTGGCCAAACTGAATAAGGAGTTGCAGAATGTCCAAACAGATTAAAACCATCTGTGCACAATCCCAATCTGATATTTCTAGTATCCATAGCAAATGAAGGATAACATGTATCCAAATGTTTCCATGCTTCACTGTCAGATGGATGAGTCATTACTGTATCATCACGACTTCTTGCATGCCAACTCATGTAGGGGGCTGTCTTTTTCGACATGAATAATCTTTGAAGCCTCGGTGTTAGTGGAAAATACCGAAGCACCTTAAACGGGATATTTTTCTGTCGGACCGATTTCTTCTCCTTGTAACGAGGGTGTTGACACACAGGGCATTTATCCAACTGCACATTTTCTTTATAATATAAAATGCAGTTATTTTGGCACGCGTGTATTTTTTCGTACCCAAGCCTCAATTTTCTCATTAGCTTTTTAGTCTTATAAAAAGTAGGCTCAAACTTGTTATCAGTAGGCAGCATTCCATTAATCAATCCAGCAATCCGATCATACGCAACTCCGCTGATATTACAATCGGCCTTGATGTTTAAGAGCTGTGTCATTGCTGAAAACCTAGTGTATTTAGGACAATTCTCATACAAAGGTTCATCGGCAGCTTTCAACATCTCGTAAAATTCTGCAGCTTCTTTATTCGGTAATTCAATCTCTACCGCAGCCCCTACTTCTGTGATATCAACCGCTGTAGTATCTGGTGGGACTGATGTCTGAAGAACTGGCCGATCAACATTATCATTCAGGCGGCATTGACCCCCAAGATTATCAAGTATCATAGTTCTATAGGGATTACATTGACCGGATGAAGAAGCACCAGCAGAGGAAGATTCACCATATGTCTGAAGGACAGGATTGCTCGACGTCCCGACTTCGCGTGACTCCCCGTGACAAGTCCATAGAAAATATCTTGGTGCAAATCCTTTGGTATATAGATGCAGAGTGACAGTCTCCCGATCCAAAAATCGTTCATTCGAACAAATGCGGCACGGACATCGGATTTGATCACCCATGCTAACGAAATTCCGATTCGAATAGGCGAAATTTAGGAAGTACGTTACGCCTAATCGAAACTCATTCGTTAAAGCTCCACGATCAAGACGTCGGTACATCCAACTTCGATCAGCCGACATGATTCTGTCAATCAATGACAATTTCTTTGGTTAATGTCTTTAGGTGAGATTGTCCTATTCCATTCGGGATTTATGTTATTCGTACTGCACTTACGTTTTTATTTTAACTGTTAACTAATTATTCTAAATTTCGACAGCATCTCCCTACAGTTCTCCGAATACGCATATCATCTGGGCGCGTATCGGAGAACAAGAGAGATGTTGCCGAAATTTAGAATAATTAGTTAACAGTTAAAATAAAAACGTAAGTGCAGTACAAATAACTATATTCCCAAATTATCCAATTAGGGACAATTCAAGAATTGTACGTCGTATAAAAGATCATCTACTTCTTTTACACGAACATACAATCCCCGAACGGATCTAAGGTTTTGCTAAATCATATCCGATTCGTCGATGCGTACGTGAAACATATCAACTCGTCGGATGGATGATTATTTTCTAAATGTTTCGAGACAGTTCGAGTCCATATTGGACGATTTCGGCGCGCGTCCGAAGTGGACGATTCCGGCGCACGTCCGAAGTGGACGATTCCGGCGCGAGTCCGAATTGAACGATTCCGGCGCGCGTCCGAAGTGGACGATTCCGGCGCGCGTCCGAATTGGACGATTCCGGCACGCGTCCGAAGTGGACGATTCCGGCGCGCGTCCGAAATTAATCTAAACCCTAATAATTAATCTAACAAATTAAACAATTAATCTAAACAATTAATTAACATTTATAAAATAATTAATTATCAATTTCAAAACAATAATATATATATATATATATATATATATATATATATATTCCGGCGCCGGAGTCCACCCTCCGGCGCCGGCGTACAGTGGCCGGACACACTGTCCGGCCACTGTAGAAGGTCCGGCGGCGGCCATAGTCCGACCGCCGCCGGCCGAAACGGTATAGGCCGGCCGATCAACATACTGGCAGTAGCGGCAGCGGCGCGGCGGCGAGAGGCGTCGGCGAGAGGCGTCGGCGTCGGCAGCAGCGGCAGCAGCGGCAAGCGGTGTCGGCAGGAGCGGCGGCGGCAGCAGCGGGAGGAAGAAGGGTCGGGCGCGGCTGCGTGCCCTATATAAATTTATCAGCAACGGCTCACTCGCCCGTTAGAAAGCCGTTGCTGATAATTTATTATCAGCAACGGCTCACTTATCCGTTAGCAAGCCGTTGCTGAAAATTAAAACATCAGCAACGGCTCGCCTATCCGTATGAACGCCGTTGCTTATAATTAAAATAATCAGCAACGGCTCGGTTTTCCATTAGAACGCCGTTGCATATATAGATATCTGCAACGGCTCGGGCGGCCGTAAGAAAGCCGTTGCAAATAGCAATGGCTCGAGCGGCCGTTGCTGATAGCCGTTGCTGAAGACCAAGTTTCTAGTAGTGGGAGATCTTACTTCTGATAGCCCTTTGCTTAGCACAATTCAGGCCCCGAATATTCCAAAATGCTACTTGCATTTATGGGACTGGATGTTCTTTTTCTTGCCCGGTTTCCTAGAACTCTCTGCACCTCCTTTGGCCTTTTTAATCTTGACATGGACATTTTCATCCGCAATAGGATCATAATCATAATCATTATGCATATCATTGTCTGACGAATCTGCAAGCACATTAAACCTGTTGGGAGAAATTGTTAAGCTTTCAGACTGTGGCCTATCTGGTTCAATAACACTTGTTTTGCCTTTCTTTCGAATATTTTCATCTGAGAGAATAGGAGACATATTCATGTCTATCACATGCTTTCCAAGATTCCTATCTTCTTCATTTGGGGCAGCAATATCCTCTTGTTGTGGTTGAGGGGATGGCTGGGGTTGTGCCTTCTTTGGAACCCAAACCGGATTGGCGCTATTGCCGTAATTCCTAGTAGCATGGCCGAACTTTTTGCAAGTTGTACAATGAACCGGTATCCAATCATATTCAACATGAATAATATATTCTTCATTATTAACATGCACAGGCAGTTCTCTAGGATAAGTGCAGTCCAACGTCACCTCAATACAAGCACGCATATAACCCAAACGCTGTTTTGTGGATGACATGTGATCAAGATGGACATGGTTGCCAATGACGCTGCAAAATTTGTTAATAAAGAAAGGAGTCCACATAAATAATGGAACATTAAAAAACTTTACCCAAATAGGAATGGTAGCCATTTCAGCTTTTTCCAACCTCAAAGCTCTATTCCATCTCCGAAGGGCAAGAAATCTATTCTGAACAAACCATGGGCCACCCTCAAGAATAGCATCTGCATCGTCCCTCTGTGAGAATCGAAAAATAAAAAACCCCGACTCCATAGTAAGCACCTCGACGTTGCCACTAATTTTCCACATCTTTGTCACCCAGTTTTTCACGACTCGGTAAGGAAGGCGTGGCCCAATAAAGTGTCCAACTAAGGAGGATTGCCAATACTTTTCCCCTGCTAAAATCTCTTCTTGAGGAGCCTCAATAATAATATTACCGTCCACAAGATTCGGTTCCTCAAAACTAAGCTTAGTTTCAAGTGAATGCGCATCTGAGGAGAATAGCGAACTCCAAGAAGAAGTAATTCCGTGTCCAACCATAGGATCTGGAGAAGACTTAGGTGGACAATTCAAAAGATGCATATCATGATGAGAAACTGAAGGGAGCATACCTTTGATGGAGGAACGAGAGGCCTCATCAATATCTAATTCATCTATTGTCTTCATGAGAATTTTCATAGCTTCAGCATTTGAAGCCTTAGCACAATCCGGGACATCAGCATTGACATGATAATCTGGAGCAACACACCGTGAGGAAGTTGCAATTTCAACACACCTGGCCATAGAACGATCACGAGGAACATCACATGAAGGAATGCTAAATTCCACAAGCTTTGAGCTCTTCATGGTCGACAAGTCGGTATTCCTCTTGAGGATAGAGCGAAGAAAATCCGAGGATGAGGAAGAAGAAACCGAAGCACCGACAAGAGGTGGACAGCTTCCCGGAACCACAATGTCGGCCATAGCGCGAGCGGAAACCAGTGGAATCCCGAACACAACACCCAAGAAACAGCAACACCACTTTGCTGTCACCAGACACCACCACACACCGACTAGCCTCCAGGAAAATCTGCTGGCAACCGGATAGAAACAAAGAGATGAGCAAGAAGCGAAACAAAACCACTTTATTTGCACCACGGATGCAGCACAAACTAGGAGACCTTACTCCACAAATCTGATGGGAATGGAGCAGCAGAAGAACCAATACCTCCAATAACTATAGCAAACCCAGAATAGTCGCCGGAGGAAGAGATCGATGGCACGGCGCAAACACAAACTCTCTAACCGCCGCCACAACCAAATTATACCCCAACAACTACACCACCGGGTGCACCAAAGAGGACCCTGGAGCAGACGGAGGATGCCGCCAAACTGATAGAACGACGACAGCCTAACACTAGGGCAACCCCTAGATCGCTGCCGCCACAAGAAGGCCCTAGCGCCGCCAAGATGCAGCCACCCAAAGAAGAAGCCAATCCAAGACAAAACCAAGCCGCCGGAGAGAGATCAATCTCAATGAGAAAACAGCAGGATCCAAAGCAGAAGAGCTAGGTTGGAGGAAACCCTAGTCACAGCCCCCGAACCCTAGATCTGCAACTCCGCCTGACAAGCAATTCCGCCGCCCAAAATCCACCGCCGAGGAGCACCACCTCCGGTCTACCTCACCTTTGCACCGGCGAAGAAGACACTAAGCGCGAGGGATGAGGGCCGGAGAGGAAGCCACGAGCGAACAAGGAACTGGAGGCGAGAGATATCCCAATCGCCCAAACCAGTTCCCAATCGGGCAAAAAAAGAATGCCCAAACGCCCAAATGTCTTCCTCTGGAGGACAACACTCTTCCACTGGAGGTAAATGTTGTTCCCAATCCGGACATTTCCAATTCCAGTCGGGCCAATCTAAGCTTCAACCGGACCAAAGCAATGCCCAACCCGCTCCACCTCCATATGTCTTCCGGAAACACCCCTCCGCACACCAATATTAGCCAAAAATCTTCCCAGTCGCCACGAGACAGCACAGCGTAAAAATAAATTAAGTTAAAAATATCAAAAAGTTGTATCCGATTCGTGAATAAAAATTAGCGAGTTCATTACAAGAATTAAAATTAATTGTGCAATCAAGTACATGATTTATTGGGGATCGAATCCCAATGTTGTCACCAACTATGCTATTCACAGTTGGCAAAATTATAATTGGTGATCATACTAGGGTTCGAATCCTAGATCTCTAGGCAACATTCAATATGTTGCCACCAACTGTGCTACCCACAGTTGGCTAAAATGAACTTAATTGGACCCAACATTCAATAACTGTGCTACCCACATTAATCAAGTTATTATTATTATTTTTTTGCAACAAGGCAAAAGGAAATATATTAATTCGTAAAAGGATACAATAGAGTTCATACACGACTACCATAAATAGGAATGGTAGAGCTTCTCATCCCCCAAAGGAAAAGACCACGCCCCTCACCTTCGGCATTGCCATCAGCAAGGTAGTAGCCAAAACCTTAGGAGAAGTGGAACAAAAGGAAAAAAAAAAAAACCCACAGCCCGGGTCAAGCACAATATAGAGATGCAAACAATGCATCACACGGATTACCCACAACTCGGGCCAAGTAATAAATATCACATGGACTACCCGCGACTCGGACCAAGCAAGAAAAGCTCACACAGTGAATCACTAATCTGGACAGACAGGAGTGAAGTGAACTTGAACGCTCCACCATTCTGCAATAGCTCTGTTCCTTGGTGTGTCGGTGATAGGCCTGGTACCATATATCTGAAGAATTTTACTTTTAACTCTTGTGATAACACTGCTAAGCACGCTAGCAGGTGAAGATGATACATGAGAAAAAATACGATCATTCCGCTCACGCCAAATGAAGTAAACTGAAGCAGTGAGAGCAATACGCCTAATATAGCCAATGAAAGAGTCTCCACTCATAACGTCTTCCCACCATCTAAGCTGATCACCCCAATGATGCAAAGGGTTTGCCAAGAGACAATGATCTAGAACCTTGCGCCAAATTATAGCCGAGAAAGGGCAGTGAAAGAATAGGTGTTCAATGGATTCATCCACACCGCAAAAACAACAGCTAGTAGAATGTGTAATTCCCCAATGTGAAAGACGATCAAGAGTTGGTAATCTCCGTAAGAGAGCAAGCCATAACACAAAAGAGTACCTCGGGATCCTTCCCTTGAACCAAACAAGATGATGCCAAGTAACCATGAGATTAGTGGGGGAAATGCCATTGCAAGCTGATGCAATACTAAACCGACCATCTATAGCCGGTCTCCAAAGCACCCGATCTCCATTCGAACCAGTGTTCACAGAGCCAATAGAATCCCAAGCACTATGCAAAACAAGTTCATGGCCAAGGTTGCCCAACTGCCAAGTATTGTGTTGCCAAATAGATGAAACCCTAGCGGTCCTACTGGAGTAGAGGCGGGCCGGAATGTGATCATTCATCCTGTCAATAAGAAGATAACCAGGAATCCAAGGATCAAGCCAGAGAAATGTATTCATACCATCACCAATGCGATACTCTACAAGTTCCTTTGCTTGGTCACGAGCAAAAAGGATACTGCGGAAACACCAAGAGCAGGTCTGTGGCTGTCGTACAGTCCAAATGGAGTCATTGTTGAGGAATTTAGAGCTGATCCAACGGATCCATAGAGAGTCTTTCTTTGAAGCAATAGCCCAAATATACCTCATAAGGTACGCAATGTTAAGGTGAGAGAGTCGATGAAGCCCAAGCCCACCATTTTGATACGATTGACAAATGTCATCCCAGGAGACCTTATGGAAGCTTCTTTTATCATCCCCACTTCACAGGAATCTAGCAAGAAGTTGTTCAATACGAGATATGACTCTCTGGGGTAGCTTGTAAGTGGCGCACCAATAGGTGATCTTACCCTGTAAAACAGATTTAATAAGAGCCAACCTGCCCATGTAAGATAAATGCTTTGCCTTCCAAGAGTGAATGCGACTCTGGATGCTCTCAATAAGAGGGAGGCAATCATTATATGTAAGCTGCTTGGTAATAAGAGGGACACCTAGGAATCGAGTGGGGAGAGCACCAATAGGAATACCAAAAATGTCCTGAACTCTGTTCATCAGGTCGCGAGAGCACCCCGCTATATACAGATTAGACTTGGTAGTACTAACGGATAGCCCTGAGATGTCTGCAAAGGACCCCAATACATCCTTGATCGCTCTAGCATTGGACTCTGAGGCTTCGGCAAACATAATGAGATCATCTGCAAATGCGAGGTGAGTAATAAGTGGATTTGCACAACTCGGGTGTGGAGTGATCATACCTTGCCTGACTAAGTCATCAAGACGAGAAGATAAGTCCTGCATAACAATAAGGAACAAGTAAGGAGCCATGGGGCAGCCTTGTCTAAGGCCTCGAGAACTCCGAAAGAAACCCACAGAAGAGCCATTAATATTGATAGTAAAGGAGGGATTAGAAACACATGCTCTAATCCAACTGATCATCAAAGTAGGGAACCCATGCAATTGAAGTAACTGAAGCAGAAAATCCCATCGAATTGAATCATAGGCCTTATGGAGGTCAACTTTGATGGCCATACGTTTTTGCCCAGAATTAAGATGATAGTTGTGCATAAGACTATGGCACTGAGCAATATTTTCATGTATGAGCCTACCACTCATAAAGGCATGCTGGGTTGGGCTAATCAAATCAGGTAATACAACCTTGAGCCTATTCGCAATAAGCTTTGAAATAAATCTGTAGATCATCTTGCAAATAGAGAGAGGATGGTAATCAGAAAATGAGTTGGTGTTCGCCTTCTTAGGAATAAGAGTGATGGAGGTAATATTGACTTCACTAAGAAGTTTGCCGGTCCCAAAGAACTCAAGAATGACAGCAATAACATCATCCTTAATGATAGACCAACAAGATTTATAAAATTCAGCATTGAATCCATCAACGCCAGGGGCCTTATCAGAATTTGAAGATAGGATTACTTGTTCAATCTCTTGAGGGGTAACCGGTTGAGACAACAGGGATATGCTTTGTTGGGAGAGGCAACTTTGGACACGAACATTAGAAAGGTTCACATGAGGAATCTCAGGAGCAAATGTTCGAGTAAAGTAGTTGATAGCTTCTTGGTCAAGAGCTTGGCCTTCGAGAATATTCCCATCTGCATCTTTAATAGAAAGTAAGGCATTCCTATTATATTTGGACTTTAAGGAATTATGAAAAAACTTTGAGTTTGAGTCACCAAGGCGTAACCAAGTATCCCTTGATTTTTGTCTAAATGAGGCCTGCTCATTAGCATAGAGCCTTAGAAGTTCAGCCCTGCACTCTGCCTCTTCAATGATAGCCCTATCATCCATATGTGTAGAGAGAGTGATCGTCTGTAAACCATGAAGCTTAGATTGCAGCGAATGTATCTGACTTTTTTGAACCTTCATCAAGTCCCTAGACCACATTTGTAGAGCCTTCCTGGTCCTTTTTAATTTGTGGATAAGAATAAACATTCTCGTAGTTCTGTGGCCGAATCTACTAGTGACAGGCGGGTTCCAAGCTGCCTCAACACAATCTAGGAATCCAGTTTCCCGAGGCCAATAATTAAAGAAATGGAAATTCCGAGGTCGCCAAGGTAAAGTGCACACCCTAAATGTGACAAAAGTATGATCAGATACATCAGGAGTATGGAATGTAGCCTCTGAATCCGAAAATACAGAAACCCAGTCTTGATTGCCGAGAACCCTGTCAAGTTTTTCACATACCCTGTTGTTACCTGTAGAAGAATTAGTCCACGTAAAGAAGTTACATTTACTCTTCATATCAAATAGGCCCAAGTTATCAACGGTTTCAGTAATACTCTCAATGTATGAGCCATTAACATCGCTGCCCCCACGTTTTTCAGACGGTGAGAAGACCATATTAAAATCTCCAAAGACGGTCCAAGGCCCCTCAACATAATTTGCAAAGGCATTTAAAGCAGTCCAAATGTGGGTCCTATCATCATTAGAATAAAGACCAGAAACCACAAAAAAGGAAAAGGTTGTACCTAGCTGAATAAACTTAATACTGCCCGAAACAACCTGATCTGTAGAATCTATGATAGAAATATCCACTACAGCAGGATTCCAAATACACCATATTCGACCATGATGATTAGGACAAACATTTACATGATAATTCCACCCATCCACAATATTCAAGACACGAGCTGAATGCTCCAATTTAACTCTAGTCTCCAATAGAAAGAAGCAGTGAAGTTTGTGTTGGGATATCTTACTTCTGATGGCCTATTGCTTAGCACAACTGTTCAGGCCCCGAATGTTCCAAAAGACTACTTGCATCTATGGGATTGGGTACTCTTCTTCTTGCCCAGTTTCCTAGAACTTTCTGCACCTCCTTTGGCCTTTTTAATTTGTGCATGGAGATTAGCTTCCTCAATAGGATCATAATCATCATCATTGTGTATATCATTATCTGAAGAATCTGCCAGGACATCGAATCTATTGGGAGAGGTTATCTTACCTTTTGACTGAGGCATTTTTGGTTCAACAACATGTGCTTTGCCTTTCTTCCGCATATTAGCATCTTGAAGAATAGACACATTATTCATGTCCTCCACCTGTTTAATAAGAGTGTTATCTTCGTCAACATGATTAGCTTTAACAATCTCTTGTTGTGGCTCAAGAGGTGGTTGGCGATGTGCCTTCTTAGGAACCCACACTTGCTTGGTACTATTGCTGCAATATCTAGTAGCATGCCCAAATTTTTTGCAATTTGTGCAATGGACTGGAATCCAATCATATTCAACGCGAATATTGTACTCTTCATTATTCATGCTCACGGGCAAATCTTTAGGATAAGTGCAATGTAAAGGCACCTCAATGCAAGCACGGAGATAACTCAAACGCTGTTTTGTTGATGACATGTGATCCAGATGTGAAGGTTTGCCAATAACACTGCAAAACTTATTAATAAAGAAAGGAGTCCACATAAACAGAGGAACATCAAAAAACTTTACCCATATAGGAATTGTAGCCATCTCAGCCTTTTCCAACTTCATAGCTCTATCCCATTTCCGAAGAGCAAGAAACCTGTTTTGAACAAACCATGGGCCGCCCTCAAGAATAGCATCTGCATCGTCCCTATGTGAGAAGCAAAAAATAAAGAACCCTGAGTCCATAGAGAGCATCTCAACATTGCCATTAATTTTCCACATTTTTGGACACCCAATTTTTCACTACTCTGTACGGAAGACGTGACCCAATAAAATGGCCTACTAAGGAAGATTGCCAATGGTTTTCCCCCGCTAAAATCTCTTCTTGAGAAGCCTCGATAATAAGATTGCCATCCACAATAGTCGGCTCCTCGAAGCAAAGCTTAGTTCCATGTATATGCTGATTGGTGGAGAAGAGTGAGCTCCACGACTTTATATTCTCATGTCCAGCCATAGAAGACAAAGGAGAGCTAAGAGGTTGTTGCAAGGAAGGCATATCATTCTGAATTGACTAGAGCATACCTATGATAGATGAACGAGTGGCCACATCAATATCCAAATCATTTATCGTCTTCTGAAGCATATCCAAAGCTTTACCATTCGGGACGATAACACTAGCAATATTATCCAGAGAAGGAGGAGGTGCAATTATCGTCTCATCAGAACACTGAGGAAAATTTGCATCCACAATACGTCTAGGAAGAGAACGAACACTTCTAACATCATTAGATGGCACAGCTTTCTTCATGGTAGCCAACTCAGAATTCCTCTTCATAATGGAATGGAGAAAAGCCGAAGATGAAGAAGAAGTCACCGGTGCCCCAAGAATAGGAGGAAGATGGTCCCCCAGAACCTCACGGCCAACCATAGTATGGGATCGCAGCAATGAAAGCAACGAAGGAAGAAGGCTTCAACGGACTTAAACCTGCAACGCAAGCAGACCGCACGGCACCGGAACAAGGAGGTCAGGTAGCAGGGAAACACCACTCCAAGCATCCACAAACCCAGGCGAACTGAAGAAGATTGCACCACCTCGGCACAAAGGAGCAGCAGAAACACCAAGATATCGGATAAGGAGCAATAGAAAGTGGACCGCCAAATCTCCAAGCCCGCAAGTTATTTTTGACAGACTATAGCAAAGAATTACATTCTTTTTCGAACAAAATATTGAACAAAAGTGATTGATTGAACTCCCCGTATCCGCTCGAAATGACGAGCAATCTGAGTCCCGAGCGACTCCAGAACATTCACTATGATGGAAGAAGTTGTTAGCCGAGTTATTTTTGACAGCCTAACGCAAAGAACTGCACGCTTTTTCGAACAAAATGTTGAACAAAACTGATTGATTGAACTGCCTGTATCGACCCGAAATGACGAGCAATCTGAGTCCCGAGCGACTCCAGAACATTCACTGTGATGGGATAAGTTATTAATCGAGTTATTTTTGATAGCCTAATGCAAAGAATTGCATGCTTTTTCGAACAAAATCTTGAACGAAGCCGATTGATTTAACTGCTTGTATCGGATCGAAATGACGAGCAATCCGAGTCTCGGGCGACCCCAAAACATTCATTGTGATGGGAGAAGTTGTTAATCGAGTAATTTTTGAAAGCCTAATGCAAAGAATTGCACGATTTTCGAACAGAAAGTTGAACGAAGACGACTGATTCAACTTCGGGGTTTCGACTCGGAAGGACCAGCAATCTGACTGCCGAGCGACTCCAAAACATTCACTGTGATGGGAGAAGTTGTTAATTAAGTTATTTTTGATAGACTAATGCAAAGAATTACACGTTTTTTCGAGCAGAATCTTGAACGAAGTCGACTAATTGAACTACGGCGTATCGGCTCGAAACGACCAGCAATCTGAGTCCCGAGCGACTCCAGAACTTTCACTGTGATGGGAGAAGTTGTTAATCGAGTTATTTTTGACAGACTAATGCAATGAATTACACTTTTTTTTTAACAGAATCTTGAACGAAGCCGACTGATTGAACTCCCCCCCCGTATCTGCTCTAAATGATGAGCAATCTATGTCCCGAGTGACTCCAGAACATTCACTGTGATGAGAGAAGTTGTTAATCGAGTTATTTTTGACAGACTAATGTAATGAATTATACGCTTTTTCGAACAAAATCTTGAACGAAGTCGTCTGATTGAACTTTATCGTATCGGCTCAAAACGATCAGTAATCTGAGTCCCGAGCGACTCCAGAACATTCACTGTGATGGGAGAAGTTGTTAATCGAGTTATTTCTGATAGACTGATGCAAAGAATTATACGCTTTTTCGAACAGAATCTTGAACGAAGTCGACTGATTGAACTTCGGCGTATCAGCTCGAAACGACCAGCAATCTGAGTTCCGAGCGACTCCAGAATTTTCACTGTGATGGGAGAAGTTGGTAATCGAGTTATTTTTGATAGACTAATAAAAATAATTACACGCTCTTTCGAACAAAATCTTGACCGAAGTCGACAGATTGAACTCCCCGAATCTGCTCGAAATGACGAGCCATCTGAGTCACGAGCTACTCCAGAAAATTCACTGCGATGGGAGAAGTTGTTAATTGCGTTATTTTTGATAGATTAATGCAAAGAATTATATGCTTTTTTGAACAGAATCTTGAACGAAGTCGACTGATTGAGCTTCGGGGTATCGGCTCGAAACGACCAGCAATCTGAGTCCCGAGCGACTCCAGAACATTCACTGTGATGGGAGAAGTAGTTAATCGAGTTATTTTTGACAGACTAATGCAAAGATTTATACGCTTTTTCCAACAGAATCTTGAACAAAGTCGACTAATTGAACATCGGCATATCGTCTCGAAACGACCAACAATCTGAGTCCCGAGCGACTCCAGAATGGGAGAAGTTGTTAATCGAGTTATTTTTGATAGACTAATGCAAAGAATTATACGCTTTTTCGAACAGAATCTTGAACGAAGTCGACTGATTGAACACCCCATATCCGCTCGAAATGACAAGCAATCTGAGTCCTTAACGACTCCAGAACATTCACTGTGCTGGGAGAAGTTGTTAATCGAGTCATTTTTGACAAACTAATGCAAAGAATTATACGCTTTTTCGAACAAAATCTTGAACGAAGTCGACTAATTGAACTTCGGCGTATCGGCTCGACACGACCAGCAATCTGAGTCCCGAGCGACTCCAGAACATTCACTGCGATGGGAGAAGTAGTTAATAGAGTTATTTTTGACAGACTAATGCAAACAATTATACGCTTTTTTGAACAGAATCTTGATGAAAGTCGACTGATTGAACGGTGTATCGACTCGAAACGACCAGCAATCTGAGTCCCGAGCGACTCCAGAATGGTAGAAGTTGTTAATCGAGTTATTTTTTTTTTTTGCAACAAGGCAAGTGAATTGTATTAGTAATGAAGAAGATGAATACATGTAAAGTTCAGTAACCAATCACCCTAGGACAAAAGAGTCTAGAACCTCACCTTCGGCATAGCCATCAGCAAGGTCAAGACCCAATCCCTAGGGTTGATGCGCTACGATACAATCATAGCAATCTAAAAAAAAAGACATCCCACAGCCCGGGAAAGGCACACAAGTCATGATGACCTAAAACACACAAACTAAAAGAAATGATACGCAATAAGTCCCACAGCCCGAGAAAAGCTCACAATCATATCGACACATCTATCAATATAGAAACAGGAATAATCACAAAGTCCCACAGCCCAGGAAAAACAATAACCAAGCAAGAGAGGCCTGGCTCAAATCCGGGGGGGCATAAGAATACTGAATAGCCAAAAGACGCACCATATCAGTTTCCTGCATCCACAGTGGTGCCCCTAGTCCTCTTCTGCATAGTGTCATCCAGGATATGTTTGGCAAGGGCCTCCCAAGATAATTGTCCTTCCTCATGCAATCGTCGATTCCGCTCTCTCCACAGATGGTGAATAGTGGTAGTGAGAAGAAGCTTCCTCAATAGCTTGGCATCAGAGGAGCCGCTAAATTGACTCAAAAGCCATGGCATACAATTCGCCAGGGTATCCCCATGTGGCATCATCCCAAGTACCTTGCGCCAAATTTTTAGAGAGTAAGTGCAGCATAACAGGATATGATCTATGCTCTCACTATCTTCTCTACATAGGTAGCAAATATTTGGACCTTGCTTACCCCATCGATGCATGCGGTCAAATGTTGGGAGCCTTCTCCAGAAAGCCAGCCATGAGATGAAGTAAAATCGAGGTACATGGCTTTTAAACCACAGCAGACTATGCCAATCTACATCAGGCTCAGTGGAGTTCAAGTTGTTATAAGCCGACTGAAGGCTGAAGGTGACCGATGGGGAAGCTGTCCAAAGGATGACATCACACCCATGTCTATCATGAAGTCGGACCTGGTGTAGGGTGTGCCAAGCGTCGAATAAGCACGAATGGTGGAATCCAATCGTGTTCCACCCTTCGGGAGAAAGGATATCAGATACTAGATCAGTAGGGAGAGCAGGGATACTATAAGGGTATCGTCTAACAATGTGAAAGAGAATCCCAGAAGGGTGCCATGGGTCATGCCATAACCTGGTACCTTCACCATTTCCTATTTGGTGCCTGATGAATGGTTGAGCAAGATATCTCACGTTGAAAATACTCCTTGTCACCCAAGCAAGTGTAGAAGGGACATGGCGAGTCCAAATAGAGTGCTCCCTCAAGTAATTACTATGAATCCATCTCACCCAAAGTGAATCCTTCTTAGATGCAATGGCCCATATGTATCTCATCATACATGCTTGATTCAACTTCCTGATATTCCTCAGCCCCAAGCCACCCTTTTCTTTAGGTTTGCAAACGGACAGCCAGGCGATCCGTTGGCTACACTTGGTCGATCGACCAGACCAAAGGAACCGGGCCAAGAGCTGCTCAATACGAATAATAACCTGTTGAGGGAGAGAAAAGGAAGAGCACCAATATAGTATCTTTCCCATCAGAACAGATTTGATAAGCTCCAAACGACCAGCAAAAGAGAGACATTTACTAGTCCATCCATTGATCTGTGATGCAATGCTATCCATCAGGGGCTGGCAGTCCTGAAAAGATGGCCTAGTCGATAGCAGAGGAATCCCCAAGTATCGAACTGGTAGAGAACCAAATGGCATGTCCAACACCGTAGCAATAGAAGCCCTCAGCTCCGGGGAGGTACCAGAGATGTATAAGTGAGATTTCAAGTTGCTCGTACGCAGTCCAGAAACTTGGTGAAAGTGCTCTAGGCAATCCTTTAAAGTTGTGGCTGACATAATATCTGCTTTAGAGAATAAAAATAAATCATCAGCAAAGGACAGATGGGTAACAAGTGGAGTGAGGCACCTATGGTGGGGCGTAAGCCGTCTAGATGCAACTTGATCATCCAATAGGTCCGAAAAATACTGCATAGCTAGGATAAACAGATAAGGAGCCATGGGGCAGCCCTGACGGAGACCTCTGCTACTCTGAAAGAAACCACAACTAGTGCCATTCATGTTTATCGTAAACTTGGGATTGGAGATGCATGCTTTGACCCAGCTAATCATTATCCCGGAAAGCCATAGTGTCTCATTAGTTCAATCAAGAAATCCCATCTGACTGAATCGTAAGCTTTATGAAGATCGATCTTGACTGCCATTCTAGGTGACCCTCGCTGCAAGTGATACCCTGTCATAAGCTCATGGCATAGAGCAATATTTTCAAGAATAAGACGGCCTTTCAGAAAAGCATGCTGGTTGGGACCAATGAATTCACCCAGGACCTTCTGCAACTTGTTAGCAATAATTTTAGATATAAATCAATAAATTATCTTACATACCGATATGGGGCGGTAATCTGCAAACGAATCAGGGCGCTTCTTCTTTGCCACTAATGTTATTGAAGTGATGTTGATTTCCTGAAGGAGGCATTTGGAATAAAAAAAACTCTGGATAGCTCTATTGACATCTTGCCCAAGAATTTCCCACGTGGCCACAAAGAATTCTTTGGTAAACCCATCAATTCCGGGAGCTTTGTTATTAGGCGATTGCTGAATAGCATCCAGGATCTCTTGAACGAGGATTGGCTTTCCCAGAAGTTCAATACTTTCTTGCTTCATCAATCTTCTATGAATCTTGAGCCTCGAGAAATCTACAGGATCAAATGGAGCATTAAACAGGTTAGTAAAGAAATTCACCGCTTCCTGATTCACCTGATCACCGTATACCCGCTGCCCCAAATCGTTCACAATAGAGTGGATAGCATTTTTGAGGCATCTCTGCTTAAAGGCCCGGTAGAAATACTTAGAGTTAGAATCCCCAAGTTTGAGCCATTGGACTCTAGATTTCTGCTTCAGGCTTGCTTCTTTATCATTCAAAAAAGACTGAAGCTGCCCCCTCAGTTCTCTTTCCTCCAAGTGTAAAACGTTATCAAGTGGACACTGCTGAATTTGAGTCTGTAGGACCTCCAGGTGCTCTACTAAACTAATACAAAGAATTATACACTTTTTCGAACAGAATCTTGAACGAAGTCGACTAATTAAACACCCCATATCCGCTCGAAATGATGAGCAATCTAAGTCCTGAACGACTCCAGAATATTAACTGTGATGGGAGAAGTAGTTAATCGAGTTATTTTTGACAGACTAATAATGCAAAGAATTATACGCTTTTTCGAACAGAATCTTGAAGAAAGTCGACTGATTGAACTTTGGTGTATCGGCTCGAAACGACCAGCAATCTGAGTCCCGAGCGACTCCAGAATGGGAGAAGTTGTTAATCGAGTTATTTTTGATAGACTAATGCAAATAATTATACGCTTTTTCAAACAGAATCTTGAACGAAGTCGACTACTTAAACACCCCATATTCGCTCGAAATGACGAGCAATCTGAGTCCTGAACAACTCCAGAACATTAACTGTGATGGGAGAAATTGTTAATCGAGTCATTTTTGACAGCCTAATGCAAAGAATTACACGCTTTTTCGAACAGAATCTTGAACGAAGTCGACTGATTGAACTTCGGTGTATCGGCTCGACACGACCAGCAATCTGAGTCCCGAGCGACTCTAGAACATTCGCTGTGGTGGGAGAAGTTGTTAATCAAGTTATTTTTGACAGACTAATGCAAAAAATTATAGGCTTTTTCGAACAGAATCTTGAACGAAGTCGACTGATTGAACTTTGGTGTATCGGCTCGAAACGACCAGCAATCTGAGTCCCAAACGACTCCAGAACATTCACTGTGATAGGAGAAGTTGTTAATAGAGTTATTTTTGACAGACTAATGCAAAGAATTACACGCCTTTTCGAACAGAATCTTGAACGAAGTCGATTGATTGAACTCCACTACCGGCTCGAAATGATGAGCAATCTGAGTCCCGAGCGACTATAGAACATCCACTGTGATGGGAGAAGTTGTTAATCGAGTTATTTTTGACACACTAATGCAAAGAATTATACTCTTTTTCAAACATAATCTTAAACGACGTCTACTGATTGAACTTTGGTGTATCGGCTTGAAACGACCAGCAATCTGAGTCCCTAGCGACTCCAGAACATTCACTGTGATGGAAGAAGTTGTTAATCGAGTTATTTTTGACAGACTAATTCAATGAATTGTACGCTTTTTCGAACAGAATCTTGAACGAAGTCGACTGATTGAACTTCGGCGTATCGGCTCGACACGACCAGTAATCTGAGTCCCGAGCGACTCCAGAACATTCACTGTGATGGGAGAAGTAGTTAATCGAGTTTTTTTTTTTTTTTGCAACAAGGAAAAGGAAATATATTAATACGTAAAAGGATACAATAGAGTTCATACACGACTACCATTAATAGGAATGGTAGAGCTTCTCATCCCCCAAAGGAAAAGACCATGCCCCTCACCTTCGGCATTGCCATCAGCAAGGTAGTAGCCAAAACCTTAGGAGAAGAGGAACAAAAGGAAAACCCACAGCCCGGGTCAAGCACAATATAGAGCTGCAAACAATGCATCACACGGATTACCCACAACTCGGGCAAAGTAGGAAATATCACATGGACGACCCACAACTCGGGGCCAAGCAATAAAAGCCCACACAATGAATCACTAATCTTGACGGACAGGAGTGAAATGGACTTGAACGCTCCACCGTTCTGCAACAGCTCTATTCCTTGGTGTGTCGGTGATAGGCCTGGTACCATATATCTGAAGAATTTTGCTTTTAACTCTTGTGATAACACTGCTAAGCACACTAGCAGGTGAAGAGGATACATGAGAAAAAATACGATCATTCCGCTCATGCCAGATGAAGTAAACTGAAGCAGCGAGAGCAATACACCTAATATAGCCAATGAATGAGTCTCCACTCATAACGTCTTCCCACAATCTAAGCTGATCACCCCAATGATGCAAAGGGTTTGCCAAAAGACAAAGATCTAGAACCTTGCGCCAAATTATATCCGAGAAGGGGCAGTAAAAGAATAGGTGTTCAATGGATTCATCTACACCGCAAAAAAAATAGCTAGTAGAGTTAGTAGAATGTGTAATTTCCCAATGTGAAAGTCGATCAAGAGTTGGTAATCTCCGTAAGAGAGCAAGCCATAAGACAAAAGAGTACCTTGGGATCCTTCCCTTGAACCAAACAAGATGATGCCAAGTAACCATGGGATTAGTGGGAGAAATGCCATTGCAAGCTGATGCAATACTGAAAAAACCATCACTAGACGGCTTCCAGATGATCTAATCGTCATTCGAACTAGTGATAACAGTGCCAATGGAATCCCAAGCACTAAGCAGGTCAAGCTCATGAGCAAGATTACCCAGATGCCAAGTATTTTGCTGCCAAATGGAAGATACCCTAGATGTCCTACTCGAGTAGAGGTGGGCCGGGATATGGTTGTTCATCCTGTCAATAAGAAGGTAATCAGGAATCCAAGGATCAAGCCATAGGAAGGTGTTCGTACCATCACCAATGCGGTACTCTACCAGTTTATAGGCATAATCACGAGCAAAAAGAATGCTACGAAAACACCAAGAGCAAGCCCATGGCCGTTTAACAGACCATATAGAATCGTTGTTGAGGTATTTAGAGGTGATCCAACGAATCCAAAGGGAGTCTTTCTTTGAAGCAATTGCCCAAATATACCTCATGAGATATGCAATATTAAGGTGAGAGAGTCGATGAAGTCCAAGTCCACCATTTTGATGTGGTTGACATATATGAGCCCATGAAACTTTATGGATGCTTTTTTTATCATCACCACTCCATAGGAATCTAGCAAGAAGATGTTCAATGCGGGTCGTGACTTTCTGTGGAAGCTTGTAAGCGGTGCACCAGTAGGTAATCTTACCCTGAAGAATAGATTTGATGAGTGCCAATCTACCCATGTAAGATAGGTGCTTAGCCTTCCAAGAATGGATGCGGCTCTGGATACTCTCAATAAGCGGAAGGCAGTCATTATATGTAAGTTGCTTAGAAATGAGAGGAACACCTAGGAATCGAGTGGGGAGAGTACCAATAGGCATGCCAAGAATGTCCTGAACTCTGTTCATCATGTGTCTAGAGCACCCTGCCATATATAGATGTGATTGGTTGTGCCTGCGGATAGACCTGAAATATCTGCAAAGGATTCCAAAACATTTTTTATCACTCTAGCATTGGATTCAGAGGCTTCGGCAAATATAATGAGATCATCTGCAAATGCTAAGTGAGTAATAAGCGGGTTTTTACAGCCCGGGTGTGGAGTGATCATACCTCGCCTTGCTACATCATCAAGGCGGGAGGATAAGTGCTGCATAACAATGAGGAACAGATATGGAGCCATGGGGGGCAGCCTTGCCTTAGACCTCGAGAACTTCGAAAGAATCCCACAGAAGAACCATTGATATTGATAGTAAATGAGGGGTTTGAGATACAAGCTCGAATCCAACTAATCACCATAGAGGGAAAACCATGAAGTTGAAGTAACTGAAGCAAGAAATCCCACCGAACAGAATCATAAGCTTTATGAAGATCAACCTTGATGGCCATACGAGCTTGCCCAGAGGAAAGATGATAATTGTGCATAAGGTCATGGCAGAGAGCAATATTCTCATGAATAACCCGACCACGCATAAAAGCATGTTGTGTGATGCTAATCAAATCAGGTAAAATAACCTTGAGCCTGTTTGCAATAAGTTTAGAAATGAATCTGTAAATCATCTTGCAAATAGAGAGAGGACGGTAATCGGCAAATGAGGTAGTGTTGCTCTTCTTAGGGATGAGAGTAATAGAAGTAATATTAGCTTCATTAAGAAGTTTACCAGTCCTGAAAAACTCAAGTATCGCAGCAATAACATCATCCTTAATGATGGGCCAACAAGATTTGTAAAATTCAGCATTTAATCCATCAACACCGGGGGCCTTATCAGAGTTTGACGATAGGATCACCTGTTCAACCTCTTGAGGTGTAACCAGTTGAGAAAGTAAGAAAATACTTTGTTGAGAGAGATGATTTGAGACTCGCACATCAGAGAAATCCACATTAAGAATCTCAGGGGCAAACTGCCTAGTAAAGTAGTTAATGGCCTCTTGTTCTAGAGCATGGCCCTCAAGGGATTACCATCAGCATCTATAATAGAATGTAAGGCATTTCTGTTACATCTGAGCTTCAAGGAATTATGAAAGAATTTAGAATTTGAGTCCCCAAGGCGCAACCAAGTATCCCTTGATTTTTGTCTAAGAGAGGCCTCCTCATTAGCATAGAGCCGTAGAAGTTCAGCCCTGCATTCTGCCTCTTCGGTGAAGGCCCTATCATCCATATTTGTAGATAGAGTGATAGCCTGTAACTCATGAAGCTTAGATTGTAGTAAGTAAATTTGACTTTTCTGTGCCTTCACCAAGTCTCTAGACCATATTTGTAGTGCCTTCCTGGTTATTTTCAGCTTCTGGATAAGGACAAACATTCTCGTTGTTCTGTGGCCGAATCTACTACTAACAGGTGGGTTCCAAGCTGTCTCAATACAATCAAGAAAACCAGTCTCCTGAGGCCAATAATTAAAGAAATGAAAATTTCGAGGCCGCCAGGGTAACTTGCACACCCTAAGTATGACAAAAGTGTGATCAGATACATCAGGACTATGGAAGGTAGCCTCTGAATCTGGAAATGTATGAACCCAATTCTGATTGCATAGAACCCTGTCCAGTTTTTCACATACTCTATTGTGACCTATGGAAGAATTTGACCATGTAAAAAAGTTGCCTTTACTTTTCATATCAAATAGGCTCAAGTTATCGAGCTGGTCAGTAATAGCCTCAATGTAGGAACTATTAACATCACTACCCCCATATTTTTTAGATGGTGAGAAGACCATATTAAAATCATCGAAAACAGTCCAAGGCCCCTCAACATGATTTGCAAAGTCATTCAAAGCAGTCCAAATATGAGTTCTATCATCATTAGAATAAAGGCCATAAACCACTGAAAAAGAAAATGTTGTACCTTGCTGAATAAATTTAATACTGCCAGAAACCACCTGATCTGTAGAAGCAACGATAGCAATATCCACAATAGCAGGATTCCAAAGACACCATATCCTACCATGATGGTTAGGACAGACATTGACATGATAATTCCAGCCTTCCACAATATTCGTAAAAACGCGAGCTGAATTTTCCAATTTAACTCTAGTCTCCAAAAGAAAAAAACAATGAAGTTTGTGATGGGAGATCTTACTTCTGATAGCCCTTTGCTTAGCACAGCTATTCAGGCCCCGAATGTTCCAAAAAGCTACTTGCATTTGTGGGACTGGGTGATCTTTTTCTTACCCGGTTTCCTAGAACTCTCTGCACCTCCTTTGGCCTTTTTAATCTTGTCATGGACATTTCCATCCTCAATAGGATCATAATCATCATCATTATGCATATCATTATCTGACGAGTCTGCAAGAACATTGAATCTGTTGGGAGAAATTGTTAAGCTTTCAGACTGTGGCCTATCTGGTTCAATAACACTTGTGTTGCCTTTCTTTCGAATATTTCCATCTGAGAGAATAGGAGACATAGTCACGTCCTTCACATGCTTTTTAAGATTTCTCTCTTCTTCATTGTGAGCAGCAATATCCTCTTGTTGTGGTTTAGGAGGAGATGGCTGGGGTTGTGCCTTCTTTGGAACCCAAGTCAGATTGGCGCTAGTACCGCAATTCCTAGTAGCATGGCCAAACTTTTTGCAATTTGTGCAGTGAACCGGTATCCAATCATATTCAACATGAATAATATATTATTCATTATTAACATGCACAGGCAGTTCTCTAGGATAAGTGCAGTCCAAAGTCACCTCAATACAAGCACGCATATAACCCAAACGCTATTTCGTGGATGACATGTGATCAAGATGGACAGGGTTGCCAATAACGCTGCAAAATTTGTTAATAAAGAAAGGAGTCCACATAAATAATGGAACATTAAAAAACTTTACCCAAATAGGAATGGTTGCCATTTTGGCTTTTTCCAACTTCAAAGCTTTATTCCATCTCCGAAGAGCAAGAAATCGATTCTGACTAAACCATGGGCCACCCTCAAGAATAGAATCTGCATCGTCCCTCTGAGAATATCAAAAAATAAAGAACCCAGACTCCATAGTAAGCACCTCGACGTTGCCACTAATTTTCCACATCTTTGTCACCCAAATTTTCACGACTCTGTAAGGAAGGCATGGCCCAATAAAGTGCCCAACTAAGGAGGATTGCCAATACTTTTCCCCTTCTAGAATCTCTTCTTGAGGAGCCTCAATAATAATATTTCCATCCACAAGATTCGGTTCCTCAAAATTTAGCTTAGTTTCAAGTTTATGCGTATTTGAAGAGAATAGCGAACTCCAAGAAGTAGTAATTCCGTGTCCAACCACAGATTCTGGTGAAGACCTAGGTGGACACTTCAAAGGATGCATATCATGATTAAGAACTGAAGGGAACATGTCTTTAATTGAGTTATTTTTGACAGACTAATGCAGAGAATTATACGCTTTTTCAAACAGAATCTTGAACAAAGTCGACTGATTGAACTTCGGCATATCGGCTCGAAACGACCAATAATCTGAGTCCCGAGCGACTCCAGAATGGGAGAAGTTGCTAATCGAGTTATTTTTGATAGACTAATGCAAAGAATTATACGCTTTTTCGAACAGAATCTTGAACGAAGTCGACTGATTGAACACCCCATATCCGCTCGAAATGACAAGCAATCTGAGTCCTTAACGACTCCAGAACATTCACTGTGATGGGAGAAGTTGTTAATCGAGTCATTTTTGATAGACTAATGCAAAGAATTATACGCTTTTTCGAACAGAATCTTGAACGAAGTCGACTGATTGAACTTCGGCGTATCAGCTCGACACGACCAGCAATCTGTGTCCCGAGCGACTCCAGAACATTCACTATGATGGGAGAAGTAGTTAATCGAGTTATTTTTGACAGACTAATGCAAAGAATTATACGCTTTTTCGAACAGAATCTTGAAAGAAGTCGACTTATTGAACTTTGGTGTATCGGCTCGAAACGACCAGCAATCTGAGTCCCGAGCGACTCCAGAATGGGTGAAGTTGTTAATCGAGTTATTTTTTTTTTTTGCAACAAGGCAAAGGAAATATATTAATACGTAAAAGGATACAATAGAGTTCATACACGACTACCATTAATAGGAATGGTAGAGCTTCTCATCCCCCAAAGGACAAGACCACGCCCCTCACCTTCAGCATTGCCATCAGCAAGGTAGTAGCCAAAACCTTAGGAGAAGAGGAACAAAAGTAAAACCCACAGCCCGGGTCAAGCACAATATAGAGATGCAAACAATGCATCACACGGATTACCCACAACTCGGGCCAAGTAAGAAATATCACATGGACGACCCACAACTCGGGGCCAAGCAATAAAAGCCCACACAGTGAATCACTAATCTTGACGGACAAGAGTGAAATGGACTTGAACGCTCCACCGTTCTGCAATAGCTCTGTTCCTTGGTGTGTCGGTGATAGGCCTGGTACCATATATCTGAAGAATTTTGCTTTTAACTCTTGTGATAACACTGCTAAGCACACTAGCAGGTGAAGAGGAGACATGAGAAAAAATACGATCATTCCGCTAACGCCAAATGAAGTAAACTGAAGCAGCAAGAGTAATACGCCTGATATAGCCAATGAATGAGTCTCCACTCATAACGTCTTCCCACCATCTAAGCTGATCACCCCAATGATGCAAAGGGTTTGCCAAAAGACAAAGATCTAGAACCTTGCGCCAAATTATAGCCGAGAAAGGGCAGTGAAAGAATAGGTGTTCAATGGATTCATCTACACCGCAAAAACAACAGCTAGTAGAGTGTGTAATTTCCCAATGTGAAAGACGATCAAGAGTTGGTAATCTCCGTAAGAGAGCAAGCCATAAGACAAAAGAGTACCTTGGGATCCTTCCCTTGAACCAAACAAGATGATGCCAAGTAACCATGGGATTAGTGGGGGAAATGCCATTACAAGCTGATGCAATACTGAAAAAACCATCACTAGACGGCTTCCAGATGATCTGATCGTCATTCGAACTAGTGATAACAGTGCCAATGGAATCCCAAGCACTAAACAGGTCAAGCTCATGAGCAAGATTACCCAGATGCCAAGTATTTTGCTGCCAAATGGAAGATACCCTGGCTGTCCTACTCGAGTAGAGGCGGGCCGGGATATGGTTGTTCATCCTGTCAATAAGAAGGTAATCAGGAATCCAAGGATCAAGCCATAGGAAGGTGTTCGTACCATCACCAATGCGGTACTCTACCAGTCTATAGGCATAATCACGAGCAAAAAGAATGCTACGAAAACACAAAGAGCAGGCCCAAGGCCGTCTAACAGACTAATGCAAAGAATTATATGCTTTTTCAAACAGAATCTTGAACGAAGCCGACCGTTTGAACTCCCTGTATCTACTCGAAATGACGAGCAATCTGAATCCTGAACGACTCCAGAAAATTCACTGTGATGGGAGAAGTTGTTAATCTAGTTATTTTAGACAGCCTAATGCAATGAATTGCACGCTTTTTCGAAGAGAATCTTGAACGAAGCCGACTGATTGAACTTCGGAGTATCAGCTCAAAACGTCCAGCAATCTATGTCCCGAGCGGCTCCAGAACATTCATTGTGATGGGAGAAGTTGTTAATCGAGTTTTTTTTTTTTGCAACAAGGCAAATATATTAATTCACAAAAAAGATACAATGGAGTTCATACACGACTACCATTAATAGGAATGGTAGAGCTCTCTCATCCCCCCAAGTGAAAAGACCACGCCTCCCACCTTCGGCATTGCCTTCAGCAAGGTAGTAGCCAAAACCTTGGGAGAAGAGGAACAAAGAAGAAACCCACAGCCTGGGTCAAGTACAATATAGTATATGCAAGAAATACATCATACGGATTACCCACAACTCGGGCCAAGTAATAAAAGCTCACATGCACAAGCAATGTAACACACGGAATACCCACAACTCGGGCCAAGTAATGAAGCTCATAAGATCAACATATATCGTGACATTAATCATGGTGGACATAAGTGAGGTAACTCTGAATCGAGTTATTTTTTACAGACTAATGCAAAGAATTACAGGCTTTTTCGAACAGAATCATGAACGAAGCCGATTAATTGAACTCCCCTATCGGCTCGAAACGACCAGCAATCTGAGTCCCGAGCAACTGCAGAACATTCACTATGATGGGAGAAGTTGTTAATCGAGTTATTTTTGATAGACATATGCAAAGAATTGCACGCTTTTTTTAACAGAATCTTGAACGAAGTCGACTGATTAAACTTCGGTGTATCAGCTCGAAACGACCAGCAATCTCAGTCCCGAGCGACTCCAGAACATTCACTGTGATGGGAGAAATTGTTAATCGAGTCATTTTTGACAGACTAATGCAAACAATTATACGTTTTTTCGAACAGAATCTTGAACGAAGTCGACTGATTGAACACCCCACATCCGCTCGAAATGACGAGCAATTTGAGTCCTGAACGACTCCAGAACATTCACTGTGATGGGAGGAGTTGTTAATCGAGTCATTTTTGACAGCTAATGCAAATAATTACACGCTTTTTCGAACATAATCTTGAACGAAGTCGACTGATTGAACTTTGGCGTATCGGCTCGACACGACCAGCAATCTGAGTCCCGAGCGACTCTAGAACATTCACTGTGATGGGAGAAGTTTTTTATCGAGTTATTTTTGACAAACTAATGCAAAGAATTATACACTTTTTCGAACAGAATCTTGAACGAAGTCGACTGATTGAACTTCGGCCTATCGGCTCGAAACGACTAGCAATCTGAGTCCCGAGCGACTCTAGAACATTCATTGTGATGGAAGAAGTTGTTAATCAACTTATTTTAGACAGCCTAATGCAATGAATTGCACGCTTTTTCGAAGAGAATATTGAATAAAGCCAACTGATTGAACTTCGGGGTATCGGCTCGAAACGACCAGCAATCTGAGTCTAGAGCGACTCCATAACATTCACTGTGATAGGAGAAGTTGTTAATAGAGTTATTTTTGACAGACTAATGCAAAGAATTACACGCTTTTTCGAACAGAATCTTGGACGAAGTCGATTGATTGAACTCCCCTACCGGCTCGAAATTATGAGCAATCTGAGTCCCGAGCGACTGTAGAACATCCACTGTGATGGGAGAATTTTTTAATCGAGTTATTTTTGATACACTAATGCAAAGAATTATACTCTTTTTCGAACAGAATCTTGAACGAAGTCTACTGATTGAACTTTGATGTATCGGCTTGAAACGACCAGCAATCTGAGTCCCTAGCGACTCCAGAACATTCACTGTGATGGAAGAAGTTGTTAATCGTGTTTTTTTTACAGACTAATGTAATGAATTGTACGCTTTTTCAAACAGAATCTTGAACGAAGTCGACTGATTGAACTTCGGCATATCGGCTCGACACGACCAGCAATCTGATTCCCGAGCGACTCCAGAACATTCACTGTGATGGGAGAAGTTGTTAATCGAGTCTTTTTTGACAGCCTATTGCAAATAATTACACGCTTTTTCGAACAGAATCTTTAACGAAGTCGACTGATTGAACTTCGGCGTATCGGCTCGACACGACCAGCAATCTGAGTCCCGAGCGACTCTAGAACATTCACTGTGATGGGAGAAGTTGTTAATCGAGTTAGTTTTGATAGACTAACGTAAAGAATTGCACGCTTTTTCGAATAGAATCTTAAACGAAGTAGACTAATTGAACTAATGCAAAGAATTACACACTTTTTTGTACAAAATCTTGAACGAAGTCCTCTTGTTGCACTCCTTTTTAAGTGTGATCATACTAGCACTAATGCAACGGATTCCATCAGAACTCCGAAGTTAAGCGCGCTTGGGCGAGAGTAGTACTAGTATGGGTGACCCCCTGGGAAGTACTTGTGTTGCACTGCCTTTGGGTGCGATGAAACCAGCATTAATGCATCACATCACATCACATCACATCAGAATTTCAAAGTTAAGCGTGCTTAGGCGAGAGTATTACTAGGATGGGTGACCCTATGGGAAGTCCTCGTGTTGCACTACTTTTTCTAAAATAAGCCAACTGTGACTAGCACAGTTAGTGACAACAGTTTATAAATTGCCTAGAGGGGTGCGATCATACCAGCACTAATGCACTAGATCCCATCAGAACTCCGAAGTTAAGCATGCTTGGGCGAGAGTAGTACTAGGATGGGTGACCCCCTGGGAAGTCCTCGTGTTGCACTCCTCTTTTTTGGGTGTGATCATACCAGCACTAACGCATTAGATCCCATTAGAACTCCGAAGTTAAGCTTGCTTGTGTGGGTAGCACCGTTGGTAGGAATATATTGTAAGTTGCTTAGAGATTTAGTGTTCGATCCCTGGTGGCCAACTGTGGGTAGCACAGTTGGTGGCAGCATGTTAAACGTTGCCTAGAGATCTAGGATTCGAATCTTAGTATGATCATCTATTGTGATTTTTAAAATTGAGTTAATAGGGGTGCGATCATACCAGCACTAATGCACCAGATCCCATCAGAACTCCGAAGTTAAGCGTGCGTGGGCGAGAGTAGTACTAGTATGGGTGACCCCTAGGGAAGTCCTCGTGTTGCACTCCTTTAAGGGGAAAAAAAAAGATGGATTTTTTGGCGCATTTGGCGAGTGGGAATAGTTTTATAATGTAATGGTGTGGCGAGGGGTATTTTCGGAATTTAATTCCTATTTTTACCCATTAAGGAAGGCTTAGTCTCGGCTAGGCTAACCTTAATCCCGACTGGGCATTACTTTTGTCCAGTTCGGGAATAGGTTTACCCGACCGGGCAAAGGTTTCTCGTTTGGGAATACCTTTACTGCATCTGCTGTATCTTCTTTGGGTGGCGATCGGCGCCCTTTCCTGTGGCTCTCTCGGCTCCGTTGGCTGCTTCCTCACGTTGTTCTCGGCCTGGTCTTCTCCCTCCGGTATTCTCCTCTCCGGTGTACCCGAAGGTGCACTTGCGGCGGCGCCTTATTCAAGTTCTTTGAGGCGGCGGCTATCTAGGGTTTGCCCTAGTTGCTCGCTACGCCATTGATCTCTTCCCTTGGTGGCGTCTTTCGCTTGCTCCAGGTCTTTTCTCCTCCCCGGAGTCCCGTCCTTCGACCTATTCTCGGAGGTATAGCTGCGGAGGCATCCAGTGTTCTTATTGTGGCAGCAGTAGTTTGGTTGCCTCACTTGAGCTCTTGCTTGTGGTTTTCACTCCCTCCGCTATCGATCTCTTCCTTTCTCCGAGTCATTTGCAGGATTTTGGAGGCCGCTTGGTATCTCTGGTGTTTCTTCCCTTCGATTTTGTAGGGTTGCGGCCTCCCTTGTGTAGCCGTCGTGGTGCAACTCTTCCTAGGCGATCCTTGGTTCTTTCTTGGCTACCTTGCCGGCAGCACCTCTTTCTTGGCTTCCTTGCCGGCAGCACCTTCTGTTGTTGCTTCCTTAGGAGTGGTGGTTTCCGTCGGCCGTTGCGTGTGGTGGGCTCCATTGGCTTCCTTTCGCTCTATGGTTGATCTTGTGATTCCGGGAGATTGCCCTCCTCCTCCTCTCGGTGCTTCGACGGTGGTTTCCTCTTCCTCTGGCCTACTCCGCTCCATCCTCAAGAGGAATACCAATATGTCAACTTTACAAAATTCATTGCGTGTGAATCCGGAAATTCTCTCAAATGATGCTCGTCCTATGTCTAGGCGTGTTGAGATATCAAGTCCTTCACAGTATGCTGCACCACCTCCCCCTACTCTCTTGCATGATAGTGCTGAAGACTCACATGTGGAAGCTTTGGAAATTCTTAAGAAAGCAATAGATGAATTAGATATCGATGAGGCATCTCGTTCTTCCATTAAAGGTCTTCTCCCTTCTGTTCATCATCCTGATATGTTTTCTTTGCATCGTCCTCTTAGGTCTTCAACAGAGTCTATGATTGGACATGGAGTTGCTACTTCTTGGAGCTCGCTCTTTTCCTCTAAGTCGCATAAAAATGAAACTAAGCTTAGCTTCGAGGAACCGACTATTGTGGATGATAATCTTATTATTGAGGCTCCTCAAGAAGAGATTCTAGCAGGAGAATCTTATTGGCAATCCTCCTTAGTTGGTCACTTTATTGGGTCTCGCCTTCCTTTCAGAGTCGTGCAAAATTGGTTGACTAAGATGTGGAAAATTAATGGCAATGTTGAGGTGCTCACTATGGAGTCTGGGTTCTTTATATTTCGCTTCTCACAAAGCGAAGATGCAGATGCTATCCTTGAGGGCGGCCCATGGTTTATTCAAAATAGGTTTCTTGCTCTTCGGAAATGGAATAGAGCTATGAAGTTGGAAAAGGCTGAGATGACAACCATTCCTATATGGGTAAAGTTTTTTAATGTTCCATTATTTATGTGGACTTCTTTCTTTATTAACAAGTTTTGCAGTGTTATTGGCAAGCCTTTACATCTTGACCACATGTCATCTACGAAACAACGGTTGGGTTATCTACGCGTGATTGTATTGAAGTGTCTTTAAATTGCGCATATCCTAAAGAATTGCCTGTGCATATGAATAATGAAGATTATACTATCCGTGTTGAATATGATTGGATACCGATTCATTGCACAAATTGCAAAAGTTTGGCCATGCCACTAGGAATTGTAGCAATGGCACCAGGCAAATATGGGTTCCAAAGAAGGCACAACCTCAACCACCGTCTGAATCACAACAAGAGTTTACTGCTGCTCACATTGAGGAGAAAGATCTTAATAAACAGGTGGAAGATATGAATCCAGTTGCCATTACTCAAGTTGATAATGTTCGAAAGACAGGCAAAGCTCATGTTGTTGAATCAGATCTGTCACAGTTTGAAGGTAAAATAACCTCCCCTAATAGGTTTGATATTCTTGCAGACTCCTCAGATAATGATGTACACAATGATGATGATCATGATCACGTTGAGGAAGCAAATCTTCATGTTAAAATTAAACATGCCAAAGGAAATGCAGAGGGTTCTAGGAAATCGGGTAAGAAAAAGAGCTCCCAGTCCCACAAATGCAAGTATCCTTTTGGAACATTCAGGGCCTGAACAGTTGTGCTAAGCAAATGGCCGTCAGAAGTAAGATATCAAAACATAAACTTCACTATTTTTTTCTCTTGGAGACTAGAGTTAAATTGGAGAAGTCAGCACGTTTTTTTAGTAATATTGTGGAAGGGTGGAATTATCATATCAATGTTTGTCCTAATCATCATGGTAGAATATGGTGTATTTGGAATCCTGCTATTGTGGATATTGCTATCCTAGCTTCTACAGATCAGGTGGTTTTGGGCAGTATTAAATTTATTCAGCAAGGTACAACTTTTTCCTTCTCTGTGGTTTATGGTCTTTATTCTAATGATGATAGAACCCATATCTGGGCTACTTTAAATGATTTTGCAAATCATGTTGAGGGGCCTTAGACTGTCTTTTGGTGATTTTAATATGGTCTTCTCACCTTCTGAAAAACACAGGGGTAGTTATGTTAATGGCTCAAACATTGAGATTATTACTGATCAGCTTGATAACTTGGGCCTATTTGATATGAAAAGTAAAGGTAACTTCTTTACATGGACTAATTCTTCTACAGGTAGCAATAGAGTATGTGAAAAACTTGACAGGGTTCTCTGTAATCAAAATTGGGTTTATGCATTTTCGGACTCAGAGGCTACCTTCCATAATCATAATGTTTCTGATCATACTTTTATCACAGTTAAGGTGTGCACTTTACCGTGGCGTCCTCGGAACTTCCACTTCTTTAATTATTTGCCTCAGGAGATTGGTTTCCTTGATTGTGTTGAGACAGCTTGAAATCCACCTGTCACTAGCAGATTTGGCCACAGAACTACGAGAATGTTTGTCCTTATCCAAAAATTAAAGAGGACCAGAAAGGCACTACAAATGTGGTCTAGGAAATTGATGAAGGTTCAAAGGAGTCAGATATACTCACTGCAATCTAAGCTTCATAGCTTACAGACTACCACTCTCTCTACAAATATGGATGATCGGGTCATCACTGAAGAAGCTGAGTGTAGGGCTGAACTTCTAAGGCTCTATACAAATGAGGAGGCATCTCTTAGACAAAAATCAAGGGATAAGTCAGTTACGCCTTGGTGACTCAAACTCAAAGTTTTTTAATAATTCATTAAAGTCCAAATATAATAGAAATGCCTTACTCTCTATTAAAAATGTAGATGGGAATATTCTTGAAGGCCAAGCTCTTGAACAAGAAGCCATCACGTATTTTACTAGGATGTTTGCTCCTGAGATCCATCATGTGAATTTTTCTAATGTTCAGGTCCCAAATCACCTCTCTCAACAAAGCATATCCCTATTGTCACAACCGATTACCCCTCAAGAGATTGAAAAGGTAATTCTATCATCAAATTCTGATAAGGCTCCTGGCGTTGATGGATTAAATGCTGAATTTTATAAATCTTGTTGGTCTATTATTAAGGATGATGTTATTGCTGCCATGCTCGAGTTTTTTAGGACTGGTAAACTTCTTAGTGAAGCTAACATTACCTCCATCATTCTCATTCCTAAGAAGGAAAACACCACCTCATTTGCTGATTACCGTCATCTCTCTATTTGCAAGTTGATCTATAGATTTATTTCTAAGATTATTGCGAATAGGCTCAAGGTTATATTACCTGATTTGATTAGCTTAACCCAGCATGCCTTTATACGTGGTCGGCTTATACATGAAAATATTGCTCTCTGCCATAGTCTTATGCACAACTATCATCTTAACTTTGGGCAAAAACGTATGGCTATCAAGGTTGATCTTCATAAAGCTTATGATTTTGTTCGATGGGATTTTCTACTTCAGTTACTTCACTTGCATGGTTTCCCCACTCTGATGATTAGTTGGATCAGAGCCTGTATTTCTAATCCCTCATTTACTATCAATATTAATGGCTCATCAGTGGGTTTCTTTCGAAGCTCTAGAGGCCTTAGGCAAGGCCCTATGGCTCCTTACTTGTTCCTTATTGTTATGCAGCACTTATCTTCTCGTCTTGATGACTCAGTAAGGCAAGGTTTGATCACTCCTCACCCGAGCTATGCAAATCCGTTTATTACTCACCTAGCATTTGCAGATGATCTCATTATATTTGCCGAAGCCTCAGAGTCCAATGCTAGAACAATCAAAGATGTATTGTGGTCCTTTGCAGATATCTCGGGGCTCTCCTCTAGCACTACCAAGTCTAATTTATATATGGCGGGATGCTCTAGAGACGTAATGAACAGAGTTCAAGACATTCTTGGTATTCCTATTGGTACTCTCCCCACTCGTTTCCTGGGTGTTCCTCTTATCACCAAGAAACTTACATATAATGATTGCCTCCCTCTTATTGAGAGCATCCAGAGCCACATCCACTCTTGGAAGGCAAAGCACCTTTCTTACATGGGCAGGTTGGCACTTATCAAATCTGTTCTACAGGGTAAGATCATCTATTGGTGCTCCACTTACAACCTACCTCAGAGAGTCACATCTCGCATTGAACAACTTCTTGCAAGATTCTTGTGGAGTGGGGATGATAAAAGAAGCTTCCATAAAGTCTCTTGGGATGATATTTGCCAAACACATCAAAATGGTGGGCTTGGGCTTCATCGACTCCCATACCTTAATATTGCGTATCTTATGAGGTATATCTGGGCTATTGCTTCTAAGAAAGACTCCCTATGGATCCGTTGGATCAACTCTAAGTTTCTCAACAATGATTCCATTTGGTCTATTCGATAGCCACATGCCTGCTCTTGGTGTTTTCGCAGCATCCTTCTTGCTCGTGATAGTGCTAGGAAGCTTGTAGAGTATTGCATTGGTGATGGTATGAATACATTTATCTGGCTTGATCCTTGGATTTTTGGTTATCTTCTTATTGACAGGATGAATGACCATATCCCGGCTCGCCTCTACTCAGATAGGACTGCTAGGGTTTCTTCCATTTGGCAGCACAATACATGGCATCTGGGTAGCCTTGTCCATGAACTTGCCCTGCTTAGTGCTTGGGATTCCATTGGAACTGTGAACACTAGTTTGAATGAAGATCAGATTCTTTGGAAGCCGTCTGGAGATGGCCTTTTTAGTATTGCTTCAGCTTGCACTGGCATTCTTCCCACTAAACCCATAGTTACTAGGCATCATCTTGTTTGGTTCAAAGGAAGGGTCCCGAGGTTTTCTTTTATACTATGGCTTGTTCTATTACGAAGGCTACCAACTCTTGATCGCCTCTCACATTGGGGCATTACTCACTCTACAAGTTGTTGCTTCTGCGGTGTGGATGAGTCCATCGAGCACCTATTTTTCCATTGTCCTTTTTCAGCTATCATTTGGCGCGAGTGCCTAGATCGCTGTCTCTTGGCTAACCCCTTGCATCATTAGGATGACCAACTTAAATGGTGGGAAGGTGTTATGCGTGGGGAAACACTAATAGGCTATTAGACGCATTACACTCACTGCTTCAGTTTACTTCATTTGGCGTGAGCGAAATGATCGTATTTTCTCTCATGTCTCTTCTACACCTACGAGCGTTCTTAGCAGTATTATTGCAGAAGTTAAAAGCAAAATTCTTTAGAGTTATGCTACCAAACCTATCAAGGATACACCAAGGAATAGAGCTATTGTAGAGAAGTGGAGCATTCAACATCACCTCACTCATGTCTGCCATGATTAATGCCACGCTATATTTTGATCTCATGAGTTTTATTACCTGGCCCGAGTTGTGGGCATTCCGTGTGGTGCATTGCGACTAATAAAAAGAATTACACGTTTTTTCGAACAAAATCTTAATCGAAGCCGACTGATTGAACTCCCTGTATCTGCTCGAAATGATGAGCAATCTAAGTTCCGAGCGACTCCAACATTCACTGTGATGGGACAACTTGCTAATCGAGTTATTTTTGATAGACTAATGCAAAGAATTATACGCTTTTTCGAACAGAGTCTTGAACGAAGTCGACTGATTGAACTTCGGTGTATCGGCTCGAAACGACCAGCAATATGACTCCCGAGCGACTCCAGAACATTCACTGTGATGGAAGAAGTTGTTAATCGAGTAATTTTAGACAGCTTAATCCAATGAATTGCACGCTTTTTCGAAGAGAATAATGAACGAAGCCGACTGATTGAACTTCGAGGTATCGACTCGAAACGACCAGCAATCTGAGTCCCGAGCGACTCCAAAACACTCACTGTGATGGGAGAAGTTGTTAATCGAGTTATTTTTGTCAGCCTAATGCAATGAATTGCATGCTTTTTCGAAGAGAATCTTGGACGAAGCCGACTGATTGAACTTCGGGGTATCAGCTCGAAACGACCAGCAATCTGAGTCCCGAGCAACTCCAGAATATTCACTGTGATGGGAGAAGTTGTTAATCTAGTTATTTTTGACAGACTAATAAAAAGAATTACACGCTTTTTCGAACAAAATCTTAACCGAAGTTGACTGATTGAACTCCCCGTATTTGCTCGAAATGATGATCAATCTTAGTCCCGAGCGACTCCAGAACATTCACTGTGATGGGAGAAGTTGCTAAAATTACGCTTTTTCGAACAAAATCTTGAACGAAGTCGACCGATTGAACTTCAGTGTATCGGCTCGAAACGACCAGCAATATGAGTCCCGAGCGACTCCAGAACATTCACTGTGATGGAAGAAGTTGTTGATCGAGTAATTTTAGACAGCGTAATGCAATGAATTGCACGCTTTTTCGAAGAGAATAATGAACGAAGCCGACTGATTGAAATTCGGGGTATCGACTCGAAACGACCAACAATTTGAGTCCCGAGAGACTCTAGAACATTCACTGTGATGTGGAGAAGTTGTAAATCGAGTTATTTTTGATAGACTAAAGCAAAGAATTACACGCTTTTTCGAACAGAATCTTGAAAGAAGCCGACTGATTGAACTGCCCGTATCTGCTCGAAATGATGAGCAATCTAAGCCCCGAGCGACTCCAGAACATTCACTGTGATGGGAGAACTTGTTAATCGAGTTATTTTTGACAGACTAATGCGAAGAAATATATGCTTTTTCGATCAGAATCTTGAACGAAGTCGACTGATTGAACTACGGCCTATCGGCTCGAAACGACCAGCAATTTGAGTCCCGAACGACTAACGAACATTCATTGTGATGGGAGAAGTTGTTAATTGAGTTATTTTTGACAGCCTAATGCAAAGAATTGCACTCTTTTTCGAACAAAATCTTGAACGAAGTCGATTGATTGAACTCCCCGTATTCGCTCGAAATGATGAGCAATCTGAGTCCTGAACTACTCCAGAACATTCATTGTGATGGGAGAAGTTGTTAACCGAGTCATTTTTGATAGCCTAATGCAATGAATTGCACGCTTTTTCGAAAAATATCTTGAACGAAGCCGACTGATTGAACTTCGGCGTAACGGCTCGAAACGACCAGCAATTTGAGTCCCGAGTGACTCCAGAACTTTCACTGTGATGGGAAAAGTTGTTAATCGAGTTATTTTTGACAACTAATAAAAAGAATTACACGCTTTTTTGAACAAAATCTTGATCGAATCCGACTGATTCAACTCCCCGTATCTGCTCGAAATGACGAGCAATCTGAGTCCCAAACGAATCCAGAACATTCACTGTGATGGGAGAACTTGTTAGTCGTGTTATTTTTGACAGCCTAATCCAATGATTTGCACGCTTTTTCGAAGAGAATCTTGAACGAAGCCGACTGATTGAACTTCAGGGTATCGGCTCGAAACGACCAGCAATTTGAATCTCGAGCGACTCCACAACATTCACTGTGATGGGAGAAGTTGTTAATCGAGTTATTTTTGACAGACTAATGCAAAGAAATATATGCTTTTTCGATCAGAATCTTGAGTGAAGTCGACTGATTGAACTTCGACCTATCGGCTCGAAACGACCAGCAATCTGAGTCCCGAGCGACTAACGAACATTCATTGTGATGGGAGAAGTTGTTAATTGAGTTATTTTTGACAGCCTAATGCAAACAATTGCACTCTTTTTCGAATAAAATCTTGAACGAAGTCGATTGATTGATGAGCAATCAGAGTCCTGAACTACTCCAGAACATTCATTGTGATGGGAGAAGTTGTTAATCGAGTCATTTTTGACAGCCTAATCCAATGAATTGCACGCTTTTTCGAAGAGAATCTTGAACGAAGTCGACTGATTGAACTTTGGTGTATCGGCTCGAAAGGACCAGCAATTTGAGTCCCGAGCGACTCCACAACATTCACTGTGATGGGAGAAGTTGTTAATCGAGTTATTTTTGACAGACTAATGCAAAGAATTATACCCTTTTTCGAACAGAATCTTGAACGAAGTCGACTGATTGAACTTCGTCATTTCGGTTCGAAACGACCAGCAATCTGAGTCCCGAGTCACTCCAGAACATTCACTGTGATGGGAGAAGTTGTTAATCGAGTTATTTTGACAAACTAATGCAAAGAATTATACGCTTTTTCGAACAGAATCTTGAACGAAGTCGACTGATTGAACTTCGGTCTATCGGCTCGAAATGACCAGCAATCTGAGTCCCGAGCGACTAACGAACATTCATTGTGATGGGAGAAGTTGTTAATTGAGTTATTTTTGATAGCCTAATGCAAACAATTGCACTCTTTTTCGAATAAAATCTTGAACGAAGTCGATTGATTGAACTCCCCGTATTCGCTCGAAATGATGAGCAATTAGAGTCCTGAACTACTCCAGAACATTCATTGTGATGGGAGAAGTTGTTAATCGAGTCATTTTTGACAGCCTAATGCAATGAATTGCACGCTTTTTGGAATAGTATCTTGAACGAAGCCGACTGATTGAACTTCGGCGTATCGGCTCGAAACGACGAGCAATTTGAGTCCCGAGTGACTCCAGAACTTTCACTGTGATGGCAAAAGTTGTTAATCGAGTTATTTTTGACAACTAATAAAAAGACTTACACGCTTTTTTGAACAAAATCTTGACCGAATCCGACTGATTCAACTCCCCGCATCTGCTCGAAATGACGAGCAATCTGAGTGTCGAGCGACTCCAGAACATTTACTGCGATGGGAGAAGTTGTTAATCATGTTATTTTTGACAGCCTAATGCAATGAATTGCACGCTTTTTCGAACAGAATTTTGAACGAAGCTGACTGATTGAACTTTAGGGTATCGACTCTTAACGACCAGTAATTTGAGTCCCGAGCGACTCCACAACATTCACTGTGATGGGAGAAGTTGTTAATCGAGTTATTTTTGACAGACTAATCCAAAGAAATATATGCTTTTTTGAACAGAATCTGGAAGTCGACTGATTGAACTTCGTCATTTCGGCTCGAAACGACTAGCAATCTGAATCCCGAGCGACTCCAGAAAATTTACTGTGATGGGAAAAGTTATTAATCGAGTTATTTTTGATAGACTAACACAAAGAATTGCACGCTTTTTCGAACAGAATCTTGAATGAAGTCGATTGATTGAACTTCGGTGTATCGGCTCGTAACGACCAGCAATCTGAGTCCCGAGCGACTCCAGAACATTCACTGTTATGGGAGAAGTTGTTAATCAAGTTATTTTTGACAGACTAATGCAAAGAATTACATGCTTTCTCGAACAGAATCTTGAACGAAGACGACTGATTGAACTCCCCGTATCTACTCGAAATGACGAGCAATCTAAGTCTCGTGCGACTCCAGAAAATTCACTGTGATGGGAGAAGTTGTTGATTGAGTTATTTTTGATAGACTAATGCAAAGAATTACAAGCCTTTTCAAACAGAATCTTGAACGGAGTCGACAGATTGAACTTCGGGGTATCGGCTCGAAACGACTAGCAATTTGAGTCCCGAGCTACTCCAGAACATTCACTGTGATGGGAGAAGTTGTTAATCGAGTTATTTTTGACAGACTAACGCAAAGAATTATACGCTTTTTCGAACAAAATCTTGAACGAAGCCGACTGATTGAACTCCCCATATCTGCTTGAAATGACGAGTAATCTAAGTCTCGAGCGACTCCAAAATATTCACTGTGATGGGAGAAGTTGTTAATCAAGTTATTTTTCACACACAAATACAAAGAATTATACGCTTTTTCGAACATAATCTAGAATGAAGTCTACTGATTGAACTTTGGTGTATCGACTCGAAACAACCAGCAATCTGAGTCCCTAGCGACTCCAGAATATTCACTGTGATGGGAGAAGTTGTTAATCGAGTTATTTTTGACAGACTAATACAAAGAATTATACGCTTTTTCGAACAGAATCTTGAACGAAGTCCACTGATTGAACTTTGGTGTATTTGCTCGAAATGACGAGCAATCTAAGTCTCGTGCGACTCAGAACATTAACTGTGATGGGAGAAGTTGTTAATCGACTTATTTTTGACAGACTAATGCAAAGAATTACACACTTTTTCGAACATAATCTTGAACGAAGCCGACTGATTGAACTCCCCGTATCTACTCGAAATGACGAGCAATCTAAGTCTCGTGCGACTCCAGAAAATTCACTGTGATGGGAGAAGTTGTTAATCGAGTTATTTTTTTTTTAATTTTTTTTTTTTGCAACAAGGCAAAGGAAATATATTAATTCATAAAAAGATACAATAGAGTTCAGACACGACTACCATTATGAGGAATGCTAGAGCTTCTCATCCCCCAAAGGAAAAGACCACGCCCCTCACCTTCGGCATAGCCATCAGCAAGGTAGTAGCCAAAACCTTAGGAAGAGGAACAAAAGGAAAAACCCACAGCCCGGGTCAAGCACAATATAGAGATGCAAAACAATGCATCACACGGATTACCCACAACTCGGGCCAAGTAGTAACTATCACATGGATTTGCACAACTCGGGTGTGGAGTGATCATACCTTGCCTGACTAAGTCATCAAGACGAGAAGATAAGTGCTGCATAACAATAAGGAACAAGTAAGGAGCCATGGGGCAGCATTGTCTAAGGCCTCGAGAACTCCGAAAGAAACCCACAGAAGAGCCATTAATATTGATAGTAAAGGAGGGATTAGAAACACAGGCTCTAATCCAACTGATCATCATAGTAGGGAACCCATGCAAGTGAAGTAACTGAAGCAGGAAATCCCATCGAACTGAATAATAGGCCTTATGGAGGTCAACTTTGATGGTCATACGTTTCTGCCCAGAATAAAGATGATAGTTGTGCATAAGACTATGGCACAGAGCAATATTTTCATGTATGAGCCTACCACTCATAAAGGCATGTTGGGTTGGGCTAATCAGATCAGGTAATACAACCTTGAGCCTATTCGCAATAAGCTTTGAGATAAATCTGTAGATCATCTTGCAAATAGAGAGAGGACGGTAATCAGAAAATGAGTTGGTGTTCGCCTTCTTAGGAATGAGAGTGATGGAGGTAATATTAACTTCACTAAGAAGTTTACCAGTCCTAAAGAACTCAAGAATGGCAGCAATAACATCATCCTTAATGATAGACCAACAAGATTTATAAAAATCAGCATTGAATCCATCAACGCCAGGGGCCTTATCAGAATTGGAAGATAGGATTACTTGTTCAATCTCTTGAGGGGTAACCGACTGAGACAACAGAGATATGCTTCGTTGGGAGAGGCTACTTTGGACCAGAACATTAGAAAGATTCACAGGAGGAATCTCAGGAGCAAATGTCCGAGTAAAGTAGGTGATAGCTTCTTGGTCAAGAGCTTGGCCTTCGAGAATATTCCCATCTGCATCTTTAATAGAGAGTAAGGCATTCCTATTACATTTGGACTTGAAGGAATTATGAAAAAACTTTGAGTTTGAGTCGCCAAGGCGTAACCAAGTATCCATTGATTTTTGTCTAAATGAAGCCTCCTCATTAGCGTAAAGCCTTAGGAGTTCAGCCCTGCACTCTGCCTATTCAATGATAGCCCTGTCATCTATAGTTGTAGAGAGAGTGATAGTCTGTAAACCAAGAAGCTTTGATTGCAGTGAATGTATCTGACTTTTTTGAGCCTTCATCAAGTCCCTAGACCACATTTGTAGAGCCTTCCTGGTCCTTTTTAATTTGTGGATAAGAATAAACATTCTCGTAGTTCTGTGGCCGAATCTACTAGTGATAGGCGGGTTATTTTTGATAGACTAATGCAAAGAATTACAAGCCTTTTCAAACAGAATCTTGAACGAAGTCGACAGATTGAACTTCGGGGTATCGGCTCGAAACGACTAGCAATTTGAGTCCCGAGCTACTCCAGAACATTCACTGTGATGGGAGAAGTTGTTAATCGAGTTATTTTTGACAGACTAACACATAGAATTACACGCTTTTTCGAACAAAATCTTGAACGAAGCCGACTGATTGAACTCCCCATATCTGCTCGAAATGACGAGTAATCTAAGTCTCGAGCGACTCCAGAATATTCACTGTGATGGGAGAAGTTGTTAATCAAGTTATTTTTCACACACAAATACAAAGAATTATACGCTTTTTCGAACAAAATCTAGAATAAAGTCTACTGATTGAACTATGGTGTATCGACTCGAAACAACCAGCAATCTGAGTCCCTAGCGACTCCAGAATATTCACTGTGATGGGAGAACTTGTTAATCGAGTTATTTTTGACAGACTAATACAAAGAATTATACGCTTTTTCGAACAGAATCTTGAACGAAGTCTACTGATTGAACTTTGGTGTATCTGCTTGAAGTGACCTGCAATCTGAGTCCCGAGCGATTCCAGAACATTCACTGTGATGGGAGAAGTTGTTAATCGAGTTATTTTTGACAGACTAATGCAAAGAATTATACGCTTTTTCGAACATAATCTTCAACGACGTCGACTAATTAAACTTCGGTGTATCGGCTCGAAACAACCATCAATCTGAGTCCCGATTGATTCCAGAACATTCATTGTGATGGACGAAGTTGTTAATCGAGTTAATTTTGACAGACTAATGCAAAGAATTACACACTTTTTCGAACAGAATCTTGAACGAAGCCGACTGATTGAACTCCCCGTATCTGCTCGAAATGACGAGCAATCTAAGTCTCGTGCGACTCCAGAACATTCACTGTGATGGGAGAAGTTGTTAATCGAGTTATTTTTGATAGACTAATGCAAAGAATTACACACCTTTTCAAACAGAATCTTGAACGAAGTCGACAGATTGAACTTCGGTGTATCGGCTCGAAACGACCAGCAATCTGAGTCCCGAGCGACTCCAGAACATTCACTGTGATGGAAGAAGTAGTTAAACGAGTTATTTTTGATAGACTAATGCAAAGAATTACAAGTCTTTTCAAACAGAATCTTCAACGAAGTCGACAGATTGAACTACGGGGTATCGGCTCGAAACAACTAGCAATTTGAGTCCCGAGCGACTCCAGAACATTCACTGTGATGGGAAAAGTTGTTAATCGAGTTATTTTTGACAGAGTAACGCAAAGAATTACACGATTTTTCGAACAGAATCTTGAACGAAGTTGATAGATTGAACTTCGGGCAATCGGCTCGAAACGACTAGCAATTTGAGTCCCGAGCGACTCCAGAACATTCACTGTGATGGGAGAAGTTATTAATCGAGTTATTTTTGACAGACTAACGCAAAGAACTAGACGCTTTTTCGAACTGAATCTTGAACGAAGTTGACTGATTGAACTTCGGTCTATCGGCTCGAAACGACGAGCAATCTGAGTCCCGAGCGACTCCAGAATATTCACTGTGATGGGAGAAGTTGTTAATCGAGTTATTTTTGACAGACTAACGCAAAGAATTACACGCTTTTTTGAACAGAATCTTGAATGAAGTCGACTGATTGGACTTCGGCATTTCGGGTCGAAACGACTAGCAATTTCAATCCCGAGCGACTCCAGAACATTCACTGTGATGGGAGAAGTTGTTAATCGAGTTATTTTTGATAGACTAACGCAAAGAATTAGATGCTTTTTCGAACAGAATCTTGAACGAAGTTGACTGATTGAACTTTGGTCTATCGGCTCGAAACAACGAGCAATCTTGAAAGAATTAGTTGTTTGACAGACTAATGCAAAGAATTACACGCTTTTTTCAACGAATCTTGAACGAAGCCGACTGATTGAACTCCCCGTATCTGCTCGAAATGACGAGCAATCTAAGTCTCGTGCGACTCTAGAACATTCACTGATGGGAGAAGTTGTTAATCGAGTTATTTTTGATAGACTAACGCAAAGAATTACACACCTTTTCAAACAGAATCTTGAACGAAGTCGACAGATTGAACTTCGGTGTATCGGCTCGAAACGACCAGCAATCTGAGTCCCGAGCGACTCCAGAACATTCACTGTGATGGAAGAAGTTGTTAAACGAGTTATTTTTGACAGACGAATGCAAAGAATTACACACTTTTTCGAACAAAATCTTGAACGAAGTCGACTGATTGAACTCCCCATATCTGCTCGAAATGACGAGCAATCTAAGTCCCAGCAATCCAGAAAATTTACTGTGATGGGAGAAGTTGTTAATAGAGTTATTTTTGAAAGACTAACGCAAAGAATGACACGCGTTTTCAAACAGAATCTCGAACGAAGTCGACTGATTGAGCTTCGGCCTATCGGCTCGAAACGACCAGCAATCTGAGTCCCGAGCGACTCCAGAACATTCACAGTGATGGAAGAAGTTGTTAATCGAGTTATTTTAGACAGCCTAATACAATGAATTGCACGCTTTTTCGAAGAGAATATTGAACGAAGCCGAAGGATTGAACTTCGGGGTATCGGCTTGAAACGACCAGCAATCTGAGTCCCGAGCGACACCAGAATATTCACTGTGATGGAAGAAGTTGTTAATCGAGTTATGTTTGACAGACTAATGCAAAGAATTACATGCTTTTCCGAACAGAATCTTGAACGAAGCCGACTGATTGAACTACCCGTATCTGCATGAAATGACAAGCAATCTAACTCTCGTGCGACTCCAGAACATTCACTCTGATGGGAGAAGTTGTTAATCGAGTTATTTTTGATAGACTAACGCAAAGAATTACACACCTTTTCAAACTGAATCTTGAACGAAGTCGACAGATTGAACTTCGGTGTATCGGCTTGAAACGACCAGCAATCTCAGTCCCGAGCCACTCTAGAACATTCACTGTGATGGGAGAAGTTGGTAATCGAGTAATTTTTGACAAACTAATTCAAAGAATTACACACTTTTTCGAACAGAATCTTGAACGAAGTCGATTGATTGAACTCCCCGTATCCGCTCGAAATGACGAGCAATCTAAGTCCTGAACGACTCCAGAACATTTACAGTGATGGGTGAAGTTGTTAATCGAGTCATTTTTGATAGCCAAATGCAAAGAATTACACGCTTTTTTAGGGTATCGGCTCGAAACGACCAGCAATCTGAGTCCCGAGCGACTCCACAATATTCACTGTGATGGGAGAATTTGTTAATCGAGTTATTTTTTTTTTTGCAACAAGGCAAAGGAAATATATTAATACGTAAAAGGGTACAATAGAGTTCATACACGACTACCATTAATAGGAATGGTAGAGCTTCTCATCCCCCAAAGGAAAAGACCACGCGTCCTCACCTTCGGCATTGCCATCAGCAAGGTAGTAGCCAAAACCTTAGGAGAAGAGGAACAAAAGGAAAAACCCACAGCACGGGTCAAGCACAATATAGAGATGCAAACAATGCATCACACGGATTACTCACAACTCGGGCCAAGCAATAAAAGCCCACACAGTGAATCACTAATCTTGACATACAGGAGTGAAATGGACTTGAATTCTCCACCGTTCTTCAATAGCTCTGTTCCTTGGTGTATCGGTGATAGGCCTGGTACCATATATCTGAAGAATTTTGCTTTTAACTCTTGTGATAACACTACTAAGCACACTAGCAGGTGAAGAGGATACATGAGAAAAAATACGATCATTCCGCTCACTCCAAATGAAGTAAACTGAAGCAGTGAGAGCAATACGCCTAATATAGCCAATGAATGAGTCTCCACTCATAACGTCTTCCCACCATCTAAACTGATCACGCCTAATAAATGCCATTGCAAGCTGATGCAATACTGAAAAAACCATCACTATATGGCTTCCAGATGATCTGATCGTCATTCGAACTAGTGATAACAGTGCCAATGGAATCCCAAGCACTAAGCAGGTCAAGCTCATGAGCAAGATTACCCAGATGCCAAGTATTTTGCTGCCAAATGGAAGATACCCTGGCTGTCCTACTCGAGTAGAGGCGGGCCGGGATATGGTTGTTCATCCTGTCAATAAGAAGGTAATCAGGAATCCAAGGATCAAGCCAGAGGAAGGTGTTCGTACCATCACCAATGCGGTACTCTAGCAGTTTATGGGCATAATCACGAGCAAAAAGAATGCTACGAAAAAACCAAGAGCAGGCCCATGGCCGTTTCACAGACTAATACAAAGAATTATACGCTTTGTCCAACAGAATCTTGAACGAAGTCGACTGATTGAATTTTGGCATTTTGGCTCGAAACGACCAGCAATCTGAGTCCCGTGCGACTCCAGAACATTCACTGTGATGGGAGAAGTTGTTAATCGAGTTTTTTTTGACAGACTAACGCAAATAATTACACGCTTTTTCGAACAAACTCTTGAACGAAGTCGATTGATTGATCTCCCCGTATCTGCTCAAAATGACGAGCAATCTAAGTCCCGAGCGACTCCAGAACATTCACTGTGATGGGAGAAGTTGTTAATCGAGTTATTTTAGACAGCCTAATGCAATGAATTGCACGCTTTTTCGAAGAGAATATTGAATGAAACCGATTGATTGAACTGCGGGGTATCAGCTCGAAACAACCATCAATCTAAGTCCCGGGCGACTCCAGAACATTCACTGTGATGGGAGAAGTTGTTAATCGAGTTATTTTTGACAAACTAATGCAAAGAATTATACGCTTTTTCGAACAGAATCTTGAACGAAGTCTACTGATTGAACTTTGGTGTATTGGCTCGAAACGACCGGCAATCTGAGTCCCGAGCGACTCCAGAACATTCACTGTGATGGGAGAAGTTGTTAATCGAGTTATTTTTGACAGACTAACGCAAATAATTACACGCTTTTTCGAACAGACTCTTGAACGAAGTCGATTGATTGATCTCCCCGTATCTGCTCAAAATGACGAGCAATCTAAGTCCCGAGCGACTCCAGAACATTCACTGTGATGGGAGAAGTTGTTAATCGAGTTATTTGAGACAGCCTAATGCATGAATTGCACGCTTTTTCGAAGAGAATATTGAACGAAGCCGATTGATTGAACTTCGGGGTATCAGCTCGAAACGACCATCAATCTAAGTCCCGAGCGACTCCAGAACATTCACTGTGATGGGAGAAGTTGTTAATCAAGTTATTTTTGACAAACTAATGCAAAGAATTATACGCTTTTTTGAACAGAATCTTCAACGAAGTCTACTGATTGAACTTTGGTGTATTGGCTCAAAACGACCGGCAATCTGAGTCCCGAGCGACTCCAGAACATTCACTGTGATGGGAGAAGTTGTTAATCGAGTTATTTTTGACAGACTAATGCAAAGAATTATACGCTTTTTCGAATAGAATCTTGAACGACGTCTACTGATTGAACTTTGGTGTATCGGCTCGAAACAATCGGCAATCTGAGTCTCGCGCGACTCCAGAACATTCACTGTGATGGAAGAAGTTGTTAATCGAGTTATTTTTGACAGACTAATGCAATGAATTATACGCTTTTTTGAACAGAATCTTGAACGAAGCCGACTGATTGAACTCCCCGTATCTGCTCGAAATGACGAGCAATCTAAGTCTCGTGCGACTCCAGAACATTCACTGATGGGAGAAGTTGTTAATCGAGTTTTTTTTTTTTTTTTTGCAACAAGGCAAAGGAAATATATTAATGCACAAAAAGATACAATGGAGTTCATACACGACTACCATTAATAGGAATGGTTGAACTCTCTCATCCCCCCAAGTGAAAAGACCACGCCCTCACCTTCGGCATTGCCATCAGCAAGGTAGTAGCCAAAACCTTGGGAGAAGAGGAAGAAAGAAGAAACCCACAGCCCGGGGTCAGGCACAATATAGAATATGCAAGAAGACATCAATTACCCACACCTCGGGCCAAGGAACAAAGCTCACATGCACAAGCACTGTATCACACGGAATACCCACAACTCGGGCCAAGTAATAAAGCTCATAAGATCGTAGCGTGACATTAATCATGGTGGACATAAGTGAGGTAACTCTGGATGCTCCACCTCTCTGCAATGGCTCTATTCTTTGGTGTATCCTTGATTGTTTTGGTAGCATAAACCTGAAGGATCTTGCCTTTAACTGCTGCAATAATACTACTAAGAACGCTCGTAGATGTAGAGGAGACATGAGAGGAAATACGATCATTTCGCTCACGCCAAATGAAGTAAACTGAAGCAGTGAGAGCAATGCGTCTAATATAGCCAACTAGAGTGTCCCCACGCATGACGCCTTCCCACCAGTTAAGCTGGTCCTCCCAGTGATGCAGGGGGTTAGCCAAGAGACAACGATCTAAAATCTCGCACCAGATGATAGTTGAAAAAGGGCAGTGGAAGAAAAGGTGCTCAATGGACTCATCCACACCGCAAAAACAACAACTGGCAGAGTGAGTAATCCCCCATTGTGAAAGGCGATCAAGAGTTGGTAGTCTGCATAAGAGCACAAGCCACAGTACAAAAGAATACCTCGGGATCCTTCCTTTGAACCAAACAAGATGATGCCAAGAAGTTATAGGGTTAGCAGGGGAGATGCCAATGCAAGCTGAAGCAATAGTAAAACGACCATCTACAGACGGCCTCCAAAACACCTGATCACCATTCGGACCAGTGTTCACAGTACCAATGGAATCCCAAGACAAGTTCATGACCAAGGTTGCCCAGATGCCAAGTATTGTGTTGCCAAATAGAAGAAACCCTAGCGGTCCTACTCGAGTAGAGGCGGGCCGGAATGTGATCATTCATTTTATCAATAAGAAGATAACCAGGAATCCAAGGATAAAGCCAGAGAAATGTATTCATACCATCACCAATGCGATACTCTACAAGTTCCTTTGCTCGATCACGAGCAAAAAGGATACTGCGGAAACACCAAGAGCAGCCCTGTGGCTGTCGTACAGTCCAAATGGAATCGTTGTTGAGGAACTTAGAGTTGATCCAACGGATCCATAAAGAGTCTTTCTTTGAAGCAATAGCCCAGATATACCTCATAAGGTACGCGATGTTAAGGTGAGAGAGTCGATGAAGCCCAAGCCCACCACTTTGATGCGGCTGACAAATGTCATCCCAAGAGACTTTATGGAAGCTTCTTTTATCATCCCCACTCCACAGGAATCTTGCAAGAAGTTGTTCAATACAAGATATGACTCTCTGGGGTAGCTTGTAAGCGGCGCACCAATAGGTGATCTTATCCTGTAGAACAGATTTAATAAGTGCCAACCTGCCAATGTAAGATAGGTGCCTTGCCTTCCAAGAGTGGATACGGCTCTGGATGCTCTCAATAAGAGGAAGGCAATCATTATATGTAAGCTGCTTGGTAATAAGAGGGACACCCAGGAATCTAGTGGGGAGAGTACCAATAGGAATACCAAGAATGTCCTGAACTCTGTTCATCAAGTCTCTAGAGCTCCCTGCCATATACATATTAGACTTGGTAGTACTAGCGGATAGCCCTGAGATGTCTGAAAAAGTCCCCAATACATCCTTTATCACTCTAGCATTGGACTCTGAAGCTTCGGCAAATATAATGAGATCATCTGCAAATGTTAGGTGAGTAATAAGCGGATTTGCACAGTTCGGGTGTGGAGTGATCAAACCTTGCCTTACTAGGTCATCAAGACGAGAAGATAAGTGCTGCATAACAATAAGGAACAAGTAAGGAGCCATAGGGCAGCCTTGCCTAAGGCCTCTAGAACTCCGAAAGAAACCCACAGAAGAGCCATTAATATTGATAGTAAATGAGGGATTAGAAACACAAGCTCTAATCCAACTGATCATCATAGTAGGAAAGCCATGCAAGTGAAGTAACTTAAGTAGGAAATCCCATCGAACAGAATCATAAGCCTTATGGAGGTCAACTTTGATGGCCATGCGCTTCTGCCCAGAGGTAAGATGATAGTTGTGCATAAGACTATGATATAGAGCAATATTTTCAACTTTGATGGTCATATCATCTTGCAAATAGAGAGAGGACGGTAATCAGAAAATGAGTTGGTGTTCTCCTTCTTAGGAATAAGAGTGATGGAGGTAATATTAACTTCACTAAGAAGTTTACCAGTCCTAAAGAACTCAAGAATGGCAGCAATAACATCATCCTTAATGATAGACCAACATGATTTATAAAACTCAGCATTTAATCCATCAACGCCAGGGGCCTTATCAAAATTAGATGACATGATTACTTGTTCAATCTCTTGAGGGGTAACCGGCTGAGACAACAGGGATATACTTTGTTGAGAGAGGTAAATTTGGACCTGAACATTAGAAAAATTCACATGAGGAATCTCAGGAGCAAACATCCTAGTAAAGTAGGTGATGGCTTCTTGATCAAGAGCTTGGCATTCGAGAATATTCTCATCTGCATCTTTAATAGAAAGTAAGGCATTCCTATTATATTTGGACTTTAAGGAATTATGAAAAAAATTTGAGTTTGAGTCACCAAGGCGCAACCAGGTATCCCTTGATTTTTGTCTCAAGGATGCCTCCTTATTAACGTAGAGCCTTAGAAGTTCAGCCCTACACTCGACCTCTTCAATGATGGCCCTATCATCCATATTTGTTGAGAGAGTGATAGTCTGTAAGCCATGAAGCTTAGATTGCAGTGAATGTATCTGATTTCTTTGAGCCTTCATCAAGTCCCTATACCACATTTGTAGAGCCTTCCGAGTCCTTTTTAATTTTTGGACAAGAATAAACATTCTCGTAGTTCCGTGGCCGAATCTGCTAGTGACAGGCAGGTTCCAAACTGCCTCAACACTATCTAGGAAGCCAGTTTCCTGAGGCCAATAATTAAAGAAATGAAAATTCCGAGGTCGCCAAGGTAAAGTGCACACCCTAAATGTGACAAAAGTATGATCAGATACATCAGGATTATGGAATGTAGCCTCTGAATCCGGAAATGCAGAAACCCAATTTTGATTACATAGAACCCTGTCAAGTTTTTCGCATACTCTATTATTGCCTGTAGAAGAATTAATCCACGTAAAGAAGTTACCTTTACTCTTCATATCAAATAGGCCCAAGTGATCAAGGTTATCAGTAATACTCTCAATGTATGAGCCATTAACATCGCTGCCCCCATGTTTTTCAAAAGGTGAGAAGACCATATTAAAATCACCAAAGACAGTCCAAGGCCCCTCAACATGATTTGCAAATTCATTTAAAGCAGTCCAAATATGGGTCCTATCATCATTAGAATAAAGACCATAAACCACAGAGAAGGAGAAGGTTGTACCTAGCTGAATAAACTTAATGCTGCCCGAAACAACCTGATTTGTAAAAGCTATGATAGAAATATCCATAACAGCAGGATTCCAAATACACCATATTCTACCGTGATGATTAGGACAAACATTGACATGATAATTCCATCAATCCACAATATTCAAGACATGAGCTGAATTCTCCAATTTGACTCTAGTCTCCAATAGAAAAAAACAGTGAAGTTTATGTTGGGTAATCTTACTTCTGACGGTCTGTTGCTTAGCAAACTGTTCAGGCCCCGAATGTTCCAAAAGGCTACTTGCATTTATGGGATTGGGTACTCTTCTTCTTACCCAGTTTCCTAGAACTTTCTGCACCTCCTTTGGCCTTTTTAATTTGTGCACGGAGATTAGCTTCTTCAATAGGATCATAATCATCATCATTGTGTATATCATTATCTGAAGAAGCTGCCAGGACATCGAACCTATTGGGAGAGGTTATTTTACCTGTTGACTGTGGCATTTCTGGTTCAATAACATGTGCTTTGCCTTTCTTCCGCATATTAGCATCTTGAAGAATAGACAATTTATTCATGTTCTCCACCTGCGTATTAAGAGTTTTGTCTTTTTCATGATTAGCTTTAATAATCTCATGTTGTGGCTCAAGAGGTAGCTGGCGATGTGCCTGCTTAGGAATCCACACTTGCTTGGTATTATAGCTGCAACTTCTAGTAGCATGCCCAAATTTTTTGCAATTTATGCAATGGACTGGTATCCAATCATATTCAACGCGAACATTGTACTCCTCATTATTCATGCTCACGGGCAAATCTTTAGGATAAGTGCAGTTTAAAGGCACCTCAATGCAAGTACGGAGATAACCCAAACGCTGTTTTGTTGATGACATGTGATCCAGATGCAAAGGTTTGCCAATAACACTGCAAAACTTATTAATAAAGAAAGGACTCCACATAAACAAAGGAACATCAAAAAACTTTACCCATATAGGAATTGTTGCCATCTCAGCCTTTTCCAACTTCATGGCTCTATCCCATTTGCGAAGAGCAAGAAACCTGTTTTGAATAAACCATGGGCCGCCCTCAAGAATAGCATCTGCATCGTCCCGTTGTGAGAAGCGAAAAATAAAGAACCTTGAGTCCATAGAAAGCACCTCAACATTGTCATTAATTTTCCACATCTTGGTCACCCAATTTTGCACTACTCTGTACGGAAGACGTGACCCAACAAAATGGCCAACTAAGGAGGATTTCCAATAGTCTTCACCTGCTAGAATCTCTTCCTGGGGAGCCTCAATGATAAGATTGCCATCCACAATAGTCGGCTCCTCGAAGCTAAGCTAAGCTTAGTTTCATGAATATGCTGATTAGTGGAGAAGAGCGAGCTCCACGACGCTATATTCTCATGTCCAGCCATAGAAGCCAAGGGAGAGCTAAGAGGTTGTTGCAAGGAAGGCATATCAGGATTCTGAATTGACTGGAGCAAACCTTTGATGGATGAACGAGTGGCCTCATCAATATCCAAATCATGTATCGTCTTCTGTAGTATATCCAAAGCTTCACCATTCGTTACTTTAACACTATCAATATTATCCAGAGTAGGAGGAGGTGTAACGATCATCTCATCAAAACACTGAGGAGAGTTTGCAACCATAATACGCTTAGGCAGAGGATGAACACTTCTAGCACCACTCGAAGGCACAACTTTCTTCATGGAAGCCAACTCAGAATTTCTCTTGATGATGGAATGGAGAAAAGCCGAAGATGAGGAAGCAGTCACCGGAGCACCAAGAATAGGAGGAAGAAGGTCCCCCGGAACCTCATGGCCGACCATGGCATGGGATCGCAGCAATAAAAGCAATGGAAGGAGAAGGCTTCAACCAACATAAACCTGCAGACGCAGGCAGACCGCACAGCACCGGACGAGGAAGCTAGGTAGCAAAGAACACCACTCCAGGCAATCCTGCACCACGCTGGCACAAAGGAGCAGCAGAACACCAAGCTATCAGATAAGACACAGAAGGAAAGATATCGCCAATCTCCAAGGGAGCCGATCTCCAAGGAGCAGCAGAAACACCAAGATACCAGCACTAATGACGCAGAAAAAACCTGCACCACGTCGGCACAAAGAAGCCGCCGCCCACAAGAGAGCCGATCCGGATCACCGGAGCCAGAGAGACAGGCATGCACTAAACCACTCCAGCCGGGATCAGCCGGATCAATAGAGCCGCAGGGGACGCCGGAAGACAACTGCCGATTCAGATCTACGAAAGGCTGCCAACCGTCGAACACCAAGGATATGGAAACCCTAGCTCTTAGATCCGCTACCGCCCTAAAGAACGCCCGCCAGCCGGCAAAACCACCACCGGAGAACACCCCGGCTTCGCTAGAGCAGCGTCGGAAGAGAACCACCAATCAAAGGGAACAAACACCGGAGAAGAGACGGCTGCAGCGATCCGAAAACACGAGGAGAACGAATGCCCAGTCGCCCAAACAAATTCCAAGACAGGAGAAAGATGACCCAAACGCCCAAAGAAATTCCCAAAACACTCAAGACTCTTCCACTGGAGGAAAAAACTAGTTCCCAAACCGGACAAAGAAATGTCCGATCGGGCTAACACGTTACCAAACAGGCTAGGACATCACCCACCAAACCCAAACTCCAGATTCCTTCCCATATTGCCCCTCCGCACGCCTAAAACCCCCAAACCTGCTCCCAGTCGCCACGAGACCTCCAAAACCCCAAACAAAATTCCAAAATTCACTACCAAAATTTTCCAAAACAAGATGATATTTGATAGACTAACGTAAAGAATTACACACCTTTTCAGACAGAATCTTGAACGAAGTCGACAGATTGAACTTTGGTGTATCGGCTTGAAACGACCAGCAATCTGAGTCCCGAGCGACTGCAGAATATTCACTGTGATGGGAGAAGTTGTTAATCGAGTTATTTTTGATAAACTAACGCAAAGAATTACAGGCTTTTTCGAACAGAATCTTGAACGAAGTCGACAGATTAAACTTCGGTGTAACGGCTCGAAACGACCAACAATCTGAGTCCCGAGCGACTCCAGAACATTCATTGTGATGGAAGAAGTTGTTAAACGAGTTATTTTTGACAGACGAATGAAAAGAATTACACGCATTTTCGAACAAAATCTTGAACGAAGCCGACTGATTGAACTCCCCATATCTGCTCGAAATGACGAGCAATCTAAGTCCCGTGCGACTCCAGAAAATTTACTGTGATGGGAGAAGTTGTTAATAGAGTTATTTTTGATAGACTAACGCAAAGAATGACACGCGTTTTCAAACAGAATCTCGAACGACGTCGACTGATTGAACTTCGGCCTATCGGATCGAAACGACCAGCAATCTGAGTCCCGAGCGACTCCAGAACATTCACAGTGATGGAAGAAGTTGTTAATCGAGTTATTTTAGACAGCCTAATGCAATGAATTACAAGCTTTTTCGAAGAGAATATTGAACGAAGCCGAAGGATTGAACTTCGGGGTATCGGCTCGAAACGACCAGCAATCTGAGTCCCGAGCGACTCCAGAATATTCACTGTGATGGAAGAAGTTGTTAATCGAGTTATGTTTGACAGACTAATGCAAAGAATTACATGCTTTTTCGAACAGAATCTTGAACGAAGCCGACCGATTGAACTACCCGTATATGCATGAAATGACAAGCAATCTAACTCTCGTGCGACTCCAGAACATTCACTCTGATGGGAGAAGTTGTTAATCGAGTTATTTTTGATAGACTAACGCAAAGAATTACATGCCTTTTCAAAAAGAATCTTGAATGAAGTCGACAGATTGAACTTCGGTGTATCGGCTTGAAACGACCAGCAATCTGAGTCCCGAGCCACTCCAGAACATTCACTGTGAGGGGAGAAGTTGGTAGTCGAGTTATTTTTGACAAACTAATGCAAAGAATTACACGCTTTTGCGAACAGAATCTTGAACGAAGTCGATTGATTGAACTCCCCGTATTCGCTCGAAATGACGAGCAATCTAAGTCCTGAACGACTCTAGATCATTTACAGTGATGGGTGAAGTTGTTAATCGAGTCATTTTTGACAGCCAAATGCAAAGAGTTACACGCTTTTTCGAACATAATCTTGAACGAAGTCGACTGATCGAACTTCGGGGTATCGGCTCGAAACGACCAGCAATCTGAGTCCCGAGCGACTCCAGAATATTCACTGTGATGGGAGAAGTTGTTAATCGAGTTATTTTTGACAGACTAATACAAAGAATTATACGCTTTGTCCAACAGAATATTGAACGAAGTCGACTGATTGAATTTCAGCATTTTGGCTCGAAACGACCAGCAATCTGAGTCCCGTGCGACTCCAGAACATTCACTATGATGGGAGAAGTTGTTAATCGAGTTATTTTTGACAGACTAACGCAAAGAATTACACGCTTTTTCGAACAGGCTCTTGAACGAAGTCGATTGATTGATCTCCCCGTATTTGCTCGAAATGACGAGCAATCTAAGTCCCGAGCGACTCCAGAACATTCACTGTGATGGGAGAAGTTGTTAATCGAGTTATTTGAGACAGCCTAATGCAATGAATTGCATGCTTTTTCGAAGAGAATATTGAACGAAGCCGATTGATTGAACTTCGGGGTATCAGCTCGAAAACGACCAGCAATCTGAGTCCCAAGCGACTCCAGAACATTCATTGTGATGGGAGAAGTTGTTAATCGAGTTATTTTTGACAGACTAATGCAAAGAATTATACACTTTTTCGAACAGAATCTTGAACGAAGTCTACTGATTGAACTTTGTGTATCGGCTCGAAACCACCGGCAATCTGAGTCCCGAGCGACTCCAGAACATTCACTGTGATGGGAGAAGTTGTTAGTCGAGTTATTTTTGACAGACTAATGCAAAGAATTATACGCTTTTTCGAATAGAATCTTGAACGACGTCTACTGATTGAACTTTGGTGTATCGGCTCAAAACAACCGGCAATCTGAGTCCCGCGCGACTCCAGAACATTCACTGTGGTGGAAGAAGTTGTTAATCGAGTTATTTTTGACAGACTAATGCAATGAATTATACGCTCTTTCGAACAGAATCTTGAACGAAGTCGACTGATTGAACTTCGGTCTATTGACTCCAAAATATTCACTGTGATGGGAGAAGTTGTTAATCGAGTTATTTTTTTTTTTTGCAACAAGGCAATAGGAAATATATTAATTCATGAAAAACATACAGTAGAGTTCATACACGACTACCATTAATAGGAATGGCAGGGGCTTTCTCATCCCCCCAAGGGAAAAGGCTAGCCCCCTCACCTTCGGCATTGCCATCAGCAAGGTAGTAGCCAAAACCTTAGGAGGAGAGGAATAAAGAAAAAACCCACAGCCCGGGTCAAGCACGATATAGGAGATGCAAAGCAGTACATCACACGGATTTCCCACAACTCGGGCCAAGTAATAAAAGCTTACTCGGGGGCCAAGCAATAAAGGCTCACATGCAAATGCAATGTATCACGGGGAAAAGAAGCAATGCAGGACATGAAACATCCACACCTCGGGGCCAAGGAATAAGGCCCATATGGTGAGACACTAATCTTGACGGACATGAGTGAAATGAACTTGAACGCTCCACCGTTCTACAAGAGCTCTGTTTCTTGGAGTGTCGGTGATAGGCTTGGTACCATAACTCTGAAGAATTTTGCTTTTAACTCTTGTGATAACACTGCTAAGCACACTAGTAGGTGAAGAGAATACATGAGAAAAAATACGCTCATTCCACTCACGCCAAATGAAGTAAACTGAAGCAGTAAGTGTAATACGCCTGATATAGCCAATGAATGAATCTCCACGCATGATGTCTTCCCACCATCTGAGCTGATCATCCCAATGATGCAAAGGGTTCGCCAAGAGACAACGATCTAGAACCTCGCGCCAAATAATAGTTGAGAAGGGGCAGTGAAAGAATAGGTGTTCAAAGGATTCATCTACACCGCAAAAACAACAACTAGTAGAATGTGTAATTCCCCAATGTGAAAGTCGATCAAGAGTTGGTAATCTCCGTAAGAGAGCGAGCCATAATACAAAAGAGTACCTTAGGACCCTTCCTTTGAACCAAACAAGATGATGCCAAGTAACCATAGGATTAGTGGGGGAAATGCCATTGCAAGCTGATGCAGAAATTTTTTGATATTTATATTTAAGATATTAATTAGTACTATATATTGGTACTACTACTTTTTTATTACTACATATTATTTTTATTACTACATATTAATAATTGGTATTAATTTGATTAATATTTAGATTAATATTGATTGTTGATTGATATTGATTGCAGCTCACACTGTACTTAGTCACACTGCATTTAGATAGATTTCAATATCAGCCCTTCTATTTCGTCTGTGATTCTGAATTGAATGAAAAAAGAGATGAATTAAAGAACCCAAGTACTCTCTTGCGGATCCATGAAACAACTCTCAGAAATCTTTTTCCCTTTTGGAAGATACAGGAGCGAAACAATCAACCTATTGATATTGGAAGACCAAAAAGATTCTTCCAATGTCTCATTTCTGGGTCCAATGGAATTCATAGGTATAGGAAGAAGCCCCATCAAATAGAGATTTTTTCTTTCGACCATCTTTCGATTGTTAATACGAGATATAAGGACCGCTACTACAAGCAGTACTACACCTTTGATCATGAAATATCGATTGCTTGTTGAACCCTGCGAATCACGTGAAAGTAGGATACTCCAAATTCATCTGGGTCACTGTTTTAAGGTTTCAAGGTTGCTGAAATCTTGGTGTTCTCTCTCGCATCTGGCGCTGTGTTTCTGAAATCTTAAGGGCTTTTAGTTTCGAGCTTCTCATTCCCCTTAGGAAGGATTGGCACCTATTGCATTTAATCCAGGTATTCTGCTCGTGATTTGGTTGGCTTTCCATTTGCTAATCTTCTTCATTCAGATTGGGTGGCTGGGGTGTGCGGCTGGTCTTTCTTTGTGACCGCTACTCTCTGTGTTTGTTACGGTGGCGCCTGCCCGTTCCCCTCCTCGGTTCCTGTCTGCTGCCCGTGCCTCCCTGCTTCATATGGCTAAGTCATCCAAGGCTGTGAGGGGTGCTCGTCGTGGTGGTGGAAAGGGGGCTGAAATTGATAGAGAACCTATGCGTACACCTCGAGGTGTTTCAAATGCTGATGTGTCAGATCAAGGAGCTGATCAACGTGGCGAACTTGAGCTGATTCATCCGACTATTGTGCAGGTGGCAGAGGAGTTTCCTCTCCTGAATTGTGCGGGCTCTGAAAAAGTTGTTCGTAGCAATCCCTCCTTGGGTGAGGCGGGGTCTTCTGACTCCGATGATTCTCAAGGGAAGGACAATTCAGTTGGGATGAATATTGATGGAGTCGAACTTCCTTCGCGCTCTCCAAACTCGTGGTCTGCTCTTTTTTCATCTGCTATTCAGCCCGAGGTTTCTTTAAAGTTTGAGAAGCCGAATATTCTTGATGGAAATTTTGTTGTTGATGTTTCTGATGAGGAACTGGAGGCTGGTGCCGATCACTGGAAAAATGCTCTTGTCGGGCACTTCTTTGGAGCTAGACCTTACTTTCCTATTGTCAAATCCAAAGCTCAAGCACTGTGGAACCCAAAGGGTGAAATTGAGGTGTTCTCCCTCCCTTCAGGTCTTTTTATATTCAGGTTCTTGCAAGAGGACGATATGTTGCATGCTCTAGAGGATGGACCGTGGTTCATTCAAGGAAAACTTTTGATTCTCAAGCGTTGGAAACCGGGTTTGAAGTTGGAGAAAGTATCGCTAGATGCCATTCCTTTATGGGTTAGAGTTATGAATCTTCCCTTGGAATTCTGGAGTTCCTCTATCATCGGAAAGATTATGAGTAAGCTGGGTAATCCCCTTTTCATGGATAAGCCTACTACCAGCAAAAGCCGTATTGGTTTTGCCCGGGTCTGTGTAGAGATGGATGTTAATTCGGGTCTCCCTGATAGCCTTTCTTTCTGCATTAGGAATGTGCAATATGAGGTACAACTTGAATATGAGTGGGAGCCGCTCCGATGCACCCATTGCGCAATCTATGGTCACACTGATGCTACCTGCCCGCGGAGAGTAAAGAAGGCGACTCAAGTATGGGTTCCAAAACAGTCTAGTACAATCAGTGAATTAGAAAGAGACTCAATGAAAAGGAATGAGGAGTTGAGACAGGTGAATACAAGTGACCGTGGTAGGTCCTCATCTCATGCTATTGGGTCTCATGCTGGGCCGACCGGAGCTCGACAGAACAATTTGGGCAAGAATGGATCTCTGAGACCCCATCATGCTGAAAGTTCAAAAGTTGGATCCCTGAGGGTTGAGAATTCTTTTCAGGTACTAGACACTCAGGATGTGGATAACCAGAGTTTGCACCGGGTGGTATCTTTGACAGCGGTTCCTTCAAGATCTCCGAATTCATTTCAAGTTCTAACTGACATGGAGGGGGAGGAATATGCAAGTGACATAAATCGTTTAAAGGATAAGAGGACTGGTTGTACTCAAGGGGGCCTAGCACTCCCTCTGAATATTTGTCATGATTAGTCTTGCATCGTGGAATGTTCGAGGATTAAACTCCTCGACCCGCCGTTCGGCGGTTAGGAGTAGTATCGTGCAAAATAAATTGAACTCTATTTGGCTTCTTGAGACAAAGGTGAAAAAACACAAAGCAGTTAGGATTATTCAGGAGACAACTGGCGGCTGGAAGTTCTACTTCAATCATGACTCTGCAATTAATGGGAGAATTTGTTTAGCTTGGAATCCGGCTGAGGTAGATTATCAGATTCTGTTTGAGTCTGACCAGATGATTTTTGGGAAAGTTAGTGTATCCAGCATGGCACCGTCTTTCTTTTTCACCGCAATATATGGTAGGAATGAGGAACAAGATAGGAGGAGATTGTGGGAACAACTTCAAATTGTTCATAATCAAGTGGCGGGACCTTGGGTTATCATGGGAGATTTCAATACTGTTTTTAACTCCTCTGAGAAGATTGGTGGGCGACTTTTTCCCATAAACGCTACTGTCCAGATTTCTGATACTATTGACGCACTTGGGGTGTTTGACTTGAAGTGGAAGGGCTGCAAATACACATGGTCAAATAATCAGATTGGGGTAAATCGTGTTATGTGCAAATTAGATAGAGTGCTTGTAAATCCAGAGTGGATATCCGCTTTTCCTGACAGTGAGGCTATTTTTCTAAATCCGGGGGTTTCTGACCATTCTTTGGTTACTCTGCAGTATCAGAAGCTCCAGCGGAAGAAAGGACCGTTTAAATTTTTCAACCAGTGGATTTTGAAACCAAATTTCCTTGAGGTAGTACAGGCAGCCTGGTCTTCCACTGTCACTTGTAGAGATGGGAGGAGGCCTACTCCGATGTTTTCCCTTGTTCAGAAACTTAAGGCAACCAAGAATGCACTGAAAAAATGGGCCTATGAAAACCATTGTAGGGATAGCTCTGAGAAAAGGAAACTGCTTGGGCTTATTGATGATATTCAGAGCAAAATTCAAGCTTGCCCTTCTGATGAGTACCTTCACACCCAGGATAAGGAATTGAGAGGGAGGCTGCAGACATTCTTACATGACGAGGAGGCATCTATGAGGCAAAAATCTAGAGTCCAATGGTTGCATTTGGGGGACTCGAACACCAATTACTTTTACCGAGCCTTCAAGCAGAGGTGCAGCACAAATGCTATACATTCCATCCTAGATGACTTGGGTCAAAGAGTATATGGTGACCAAGCTGAGCAGGCGGCTATTAGTTTCTTCAAGAATCTTTTTAATGCTCCGCAAGAGGTGGTCGATTTTTCTATCCTCCAAACACACAGGCAGCTCGGGCAAGAAAGCATTGAGGCACTAGGGAGACCCATCCTCGATCAGGAGATTTATGAGGCTATTCACTCGTCTCCAAATGATAAAGCACCAGGCATTGATGGATTCACCAAGGAGTTCTTCACAGCTACATGGGCCATTACTGGGAGGGAGGTTACGGAAGCTATCCAGAATTTCTTTACTACTAGGAGGCTTTTGAGTGAAGTTAACATCACATCCATCACTTTGGTTCCTAAGAAAGGGAATCCTGAATCATTTGCTGATTATCGGCCTATCTCGGTTTGCAAAATATTATACAGGTTTATCTCGAAGATTCTTGCAAATAGGCTTCAAAAGGTTCTTGTGGATCTAATTGGACCGAATCAACATGCATTCTTGAAAGGGAGGCTTATTCACGAAAATATTGCCTTATGCCATGAGCTTTTGACGGGCTATCACCTGCAGCGCGGCCCTCCCCGTATGGCAATGAAAATAGACCTTCACAAAGCATATGACTCTGTTCGATGGGATTTCCTTCTTGAGCTTCTGAGGCGGTATGGTTTCCCTGGAAATTTTATTGAGTGTATCAGTGCCTGCATTTCAAATCCTAAGTTCACCTTGAACGTTAATGGTGCTTCTTGTGGGTTTTTTCCCAGCAGTAGAGGCTTGCGTCAGGGGTGTCCTATGGCCCCATATCTCTTCATTCTGGTGATGCAGTACTTCTCGGATATTTTGGACAGCCATGTCACTATGGGTTCCCTCTCACCCCATCCCAGATGCACTGACCCGTTAGTTACTCACCTCATGTTTGCAGATGACCTATTTTTATTCTCCAGAGCAGACCTTTCATCGGCCGTCACTATTCGGGATTGCTTGGCGCACTTCCACCAGGTATCTGGTTTGCGCACTAGTAATCTCAAGTCGCATTTATACGCATTGGGGGTTTCTCTGGAGATGCGGGCGTCTATTGCTGAGATATTGGGCATGCCCTTCGGGTCACTACCAGTCCGTTATTTAGGAGTCCCCCTCCTGTCGAATAGACCCTCATTCCAGGACTGCCAGCCCTTGCTTGACAGTATTGAAGCAAAGATTAATGGGTGGACTAGCAAATGCCTTTCTTATGCTGGCCGCTTGGAGCTGATCAGATCTGTACTGATGGGGAAAATTTTATATTGGTGTTCTTCTTTTTCTCTGCCTCAACGAATAATCATTCGTATTGAACAGCTCCTTGCACGGTTCCTTTGGTCTGGTAGAGGACAGAAATGTAATCACAGGATTGCTTGGCTCTCAGTATGTAAACCACAGGAGAAAGGTGGACTTGGACTGAGAAATATTAGGAAGCTTAATCAAGCATGCTTGATGCGATATGTGTGGGCCGTCGCTTCCAAAAAAGATTCCCTTTGGGTGAGATGGATGCACAGTAATTTTTTGAGGTCACACTCCATTTGGACTCGCCGTACGCCATCTGTGATTTCGTGGGTGACGAGGAGTATATTTAATGTACGTCACCTAGCTCAGCCTCATGTCACGCACAGGATTGGAAATGGTAGATCTACGATGTTATGGCATGAACCCTGGCATCCAGATGGCATTCTTATGCATATTGTGGAACGCTACCCATATAGTGCTCCTATATCTGCTGGAGATAAAGTAGCACTGATCAGACTTTCTACAGGATGGGATATAACTGGCTATCACCACTCTTGCCTTTTTGAGGCCTGGCAAAAGCTCTCCCACATTCACACATTGGCCTATCATAGTGATGATAATATCCTTTGGAGTGCCTCCCCTTCTGGGAAGTTCACTCTCAAATCTGCGTACGACAGTTTGACTTCTGCGGAACCAAGTGTTGATTGGCATGAGTTGGTCTGGTTCAAGAATCATATTCCTCGATATTCTTTTATTTCTTGGCTAGCTTTCTGGGACAGACTTCCTACTTTTGATCGTATGCAAACTTGGGGTCGGCAGGGGCCAAATATGTGCTATCTCTGTCTGAATGCTTGCGAGAATTTGGATCATATTTTCTTTGAATGTGACTACACATATAAAGTATGGGAGGAGGTGCTCAAGAGGTGCCACCTGAGGCCTCGTCGAAGAAATTGGTCTGAAAATCGGATGTGGTTCTTTCATCACTTTAAGGGATCCTCTGAGTCAGCAACCCAAAGGAAGCTAACCCTCACCACTTCGATATATCACATCTGGACTGAACGGAATCGCAGAATGCATGATGAGCGAAAGAGGTCTTGGGAACTCCTAGCAGGCACAATCACACATGATATTCAGAGCATGAGAGGATGTGTCCCCCAATGCTAGCAGACTGATGAACTCTTGAGAATTACTTTATTATTACTCTTGGGAGGAGGTGATTAACAGGATGTGCTTATTCCTATTTCTATATTGCTAGATGTGTCGGTATGATTGTGAGCTTTTCCTGGGCTATGGGACTTATTGCTTATTACTTGTTTCAGTATGTTAGTTTTAGGTTGTCATGACTTGTGTGCCTTTCCCGGGCTGTGGGATGTCTTTTCTTTTTAGATTGCTATGATTGTATCGTAGCGGGACCATCAACCCTAGGGATTGGGTCTTGACCTTGCTGATGGCTATGCCGAAGGTGAGGTTCTAGACTCTTTTGTCCTAGGGTGATTGGTTACTGAACTTTACATGTATTCATCTTCTTCATTACTAATACAATTCACTTGCCTTGTTGCAAAAAAAAAAGCTGATGCAATACTAAAAAGACCATCAACAGATGGCCTAATGCAAAGAATTACATGCTTTTTCGAACAAAATCTTGAATGAAGCCGATTGATTGAACTGCCCGTATCGGCTCGAAATGATGAGCAATCTGAGTCCCGAGCGACTCCAGAACATTCACTGTGATGGGAGAATTTGTTAATCGAGTTATTTATGACAAACTAATGCAAAGAATATACGCTTTTTCGAACAGAATCTTGAACGAAGTCGACTGATTGAACTTCGGCATTTCGGCTCGAAACGACCAGCAATCTAAGTCCCGAGCGACTCCAGAACATTCACTGTGATGGGAGAAGTTGTTAATCGAGATATTTTTGATAGACTAACGCAAAGCATTACACGCTTTTTCGAACAGAATCTTGAACGAAGTCGACTGATTGAACTTCGGCATAGCGGATCGAAACGATCAGCAATCTAAGTCCCCAGCGACTGCAGAACATTCACTGTGATGGGATAAGTTGTTAATCAGTCGACTGATTGAACTTCAGTATATCGACTCTAAACGACCATCAAGCTGAGTCCCGAGCGACTCCAGAACATTGACTGTGATGGGAGAAGTTGTTAATTGAGTTATTTTTGACAGACTAATGCAAAGAATTATACGCTTTTTCGAACGGAATCTTGAACGAAGTCGACTTATTGAACTTCGGCGTATCGGCTCAAAACGACCATCAATCTGAGTCCCGAGCGACTCACGAACATTCAATGTGATGAGAGAAGTTGTTAATCGAGTTATTTTTGACAGCCTAATCCAAAGAATTGCACTCTTTTTCGAACAAAATCTTGAACGAACTCGATTGATTGAACTTCTCGTATCCGATCGAAATGACGAGCAATCTGAGTCCTGAGCGACTCTAGAACATTCACTGTGATGGGAGAAGTTGTTAATCGAGTCATTTTTGACAGCCTAATACAAAGAATTACACGCTTTTTCGAATAGAATCTTGAACGAAATCGACTGATTGAACTTCGGTGTATCGGCTCGAAACGACCAGCAATTTGAGACCCGAGCGACTCCAGAACATTCACAGCGTAATGCAAAGAATTATACGTTTTTTCGAACAAAATCATGAATGAAGCCGATTGATTGAACTGCCCGTATCGGCTCGAAATGATGAGCAATCTGTTTCCCGAGCGACTCCAGAACATTCACTGTGATGGGAGATGTTGTTAATCGAGTTATTTTTGACAGACTAATGCAAACAATTATACGCTTTTTCGAACAGAATCTTGAACGAAGCTGAATGATTGAACACCCCCCTATAGGCTCGGAATGATGAGCAATCTTAGTCCTAAGCGACTCCAGAATATTCACTGTGATGGGAGAATTTGTTAGTCGAGTTATTTTTTGCAGACTAATGCAAAGAATTATACGCTTTCTCGAACAAAATGATGAACGAAGTCGACCGATTGAACTCCCCGTATCTGCTCGAAATGACGAGGAATCTGAGTCCTAAGCGACTCCAGAACATTCACTGTGATGGGAGAAGTTATTAATCGAGTTATTTTATTTTTTTTGCAACAAGGCAAAGGAAATATATTAATTCACAAAAAATATACAATGGAGTTCATACACGACTACTATTAATAGGAATGGTAGAGCTCTCTCATCCCCCCAAGTGAAAAGACCACGCCTCTCACCTTCGGCATTGCCATCAGCAAGGTAGTAGCCAAAACCTTGGAAGAAGAGGAACAAAGAAGAAACCCACAGCCCGGGTCAGACACAATATAGAATATGCAAGAAATACATCACACGGATTACCCACACCACGGGCCAAGTAATAAAAGCTCACATGCACAAGCACTGTATCACACGGAATACCCACAACTCGAGCCAAATAATAAAGCTCATAAGAACGCTCATATTCTTTGGTGTATCCTTGATTGTTTTGGTACCATAATCCTAAAGGATCTTGCCTTTAACTTCTGCAATAATACTACTAAGAACGCTCGTAGATGTAGAGGAGACATGAGAGAAAATAAAATCATTTCGCTCACGCCAAATGAAGTAAACTGAAGCAGTGAGAGTAATGCGTCTAATATAGCCAACTAGTGTGTCCCCACGCATGACGTCTTCCCATCATTTAAGCTGGTCCTCCCAGAGATGCAGGGGGTTAGCCAAGAGACAACGATCTAGAATCTTGCACCAGATGATAGTTGAAAAGGGGCAGTGGAAGAATAGGTGCTCAATGGACTCATCCACACCGCAAAAACAACAACTGGTAGAGTGAGTATTCCCCCAATGTGAGAGACGATCAAGAGTTGGTAGTCTTCGTAAGAGCACAAGCCACAGTATAAAAGAGTATCGAGTTATTTTTGACAGCCTAGTGCAAAGAATTACATGCTTTTTCGAACAGAATCTTCAATGAAGTCGACTGATTGAACTTCGGCGTATCAGCTCGAAACGACAAACAATCTGAGTCCCGAGCAACAACAGAACATTCACTGTGATGGGAGTAGTTGTTAATCGAGTTATTTTTGACAGACTAATGGAAAGAATTTTACGCTTTGTCGAACAGAATCTGGAACGAAGTCGACTGATTGAACTTCGGCGTATCGGCACGAAACGACCAGCAATTTGAGTCCCGAGCGACTCCAGAACATTCACTGTGATGGGAGAAGTTGTGAATCGAGTTATTTTTGACAGCCAAATTCAAAGAATTCCACTCTTTTTCGAACAAAATCTTGAACGAAGTCGATTGATTGAACTCCCCGTATCCGCTCGAAATGATGAGCAATCTGAGTCCTGAGCGACTCCAGAACATTCACTGTGAAGGGAGAAGTTGTTAATCAAGTTATTTTTGACAGACTAATGCAATGAATTACACGCTTTTTCGAACAAAATCTTGAACGAAGCCGACTGATTGAACTCCCCGTATCGGCTCGAAATGACAAGCAATCTAAGTCCCGAGCGACACCAGAGCATTCATTGTGATGGGAGAAGTTGTTAATCAGTCGACTGATTGAACTCCCCGTATCGACTCGAAAAGACGAGCAATCTGAGTCCTGAGCGACTCCAGAACATTCACTGTGATGGGAGAAGTTGTTAATAGAGTTATTTTTGAAAGACTAATGCAAAGAATTATTCGCTTTTTCGAATAGAATCTTGAACGAAGCCGACTGATTGAACTCCCCGTATTGGCTCAAAATGACGAGCAATCTGAGTCCCGTGCGACTCCAGAACATTCACTGTGATGGGAGAAGTTGTTAATCGAGTTATTTTTGATAGACTAATGCAAAGAATTACACGCTTTTTCGAACAGAATCTTGAGCGAAGCCGACTGATTGAACTCCCCGTATCGGCTTGAAATGACGAGCAATCTGAGTCCCGAGCGACTCCAGAACATTCACTGTGATGGGAGAGGTTGTTAATCGAGTTATTTTTGAAAGACTATTGCAAAGAATTATACGCTTTTTTGAACAGAATCTTGAACGAAGCCGACTGATTGAACTCCCCGTATCTGCTCGAAATGACGAGCAATCTAAGTCCCGAGCGACTCCAGAGCATTCACTGTGATGGAAGAATTTTTTAATCAGTCGACTGATTGAACTTTGATGTATCGACTCGAAACGACCATCAATCTGAATCCCGAGCGACTCCAGAACATTCAATGTGATGGGAGAAGTTGTTAATCGAGTTATTTTTGATAGACTAATGCAAAGAATTACACGCTTTTTCGAACAAAATCTTGAACGAAGCCGACTGATTGAACTCCCCGTATCGGCTCAAAATGACGAGCAATCTGAGTCCCGAGCGACTCCAGAACATTCACTGTGATGGGAAAGGTTGTTAATCGAGTTATTTTTTTTTGCAACAAGGCAAAAGGGAATATATTAATTCATGAAAATGATACAGTAGAGTTCATACACGACTACCATTAGAATGGTAGAGCTTTCCTCATCCCCCCAAGGGGAAAAGCTAGCCCCCTCACCTTCGGCATTGCCATCAGCAAGGTTGTAGCCAAACCCTTAGGAGGATATGAATAAAGAAAAAACCCACAGCCCGGGTCAAGCACGATATGGGGGGATGCAAAGCATTACATCACACGGATTACCCACAACTCGGGCCAAGTAATAAAAGCTCACATGCAAATGCAATATATCACGAGAAAGAAGCAATGCAAGACATGAAAAAACGTCCACCCCTCGGGGGGCCAAGGAATAAAACCCATAGTGAAACACTAATCTTGACGGACATGAGTGAAAATAACTTGAACGCTCCACCGTTCTGCAACAGCTCTGTTTCTTGGTGTGTCAGCGATAGGCTTGGTACCATAACTCTGAAGGATTTTGCTTTTAACTCTTGTGATAATGCTGCCAAGCACACTAGTAGGTGAAGAGAATACATGAGAGAAAATACGCTCATTCCGCTCACGCCAAATAAAGTAAACTGAAGCAGTGAGTGTAATACGCCTGATATAGCCAATGAATGAATCTCCACGCATGACGTCTTCCCACCATCTGAGCTGATCATCCCAAAGATGCAAAGGGTTCACCAAGAGACAACGATCTAGAACCTCGCGCCAAATGATAGTTGAGAAGGGGCAGTGAAAGAATAGGTGTTCAATGGATTCATCTACACCGCAAAAACAACAGCTAGTAGAATGTGTAATTCCCCAATATGAAAGCCGATCAAGAGTTGGTAATCTCCGTAAGAGAGCAAGCCATAATACAAAGGAGTACCGCGGAACCCTCCCTTTGAACCAAACAAGATGATGCCAAGTAACCATAGGATTAGTGGGGGAAATGCCATTGCAAGCTGATGCAATACTAAAAATACCATCACCAGATGGCTTCCAAATGATCTGATCTTCATTCGGACTAGTGATAATAGTGCCAATGGAATCCCAAACACTATGCAGGGCAAGCTCATGAGCAAGATTACCCAGATACCAAGTATTTTGCTGCCAAATAGAAGAGACCCTGGCTGTCCTACTCGAGTAGAGGCGGGCCGGGATATGGTTGTTCATCCTGTCAATAAGAAGGTAATCAGGAATCCAAGGATCAAGCCAGAGGAAAGTTTTCGTACCATCACCAATGCGGTACTCTATCAGTTTATCTGCATAATCTCGCGCAAAAAGAATACTCCGGAAACACCAAGAGCACGCCCATGGTTGTTTGATAGACCAAATTGAATCGTTGTTGAGGTATTTAGAGTTGATCCAACGAATCCAAAGTGAGTCTTTCTTTGAAGCAATTGCCCAAATATATCTCATGAGATATGCAATATTAAGGTGAGAGAGTCGATGAAGCCCAAGGCCACCATTTTGATGTGGTTGGCATATATCACCCCATGAAACTTTATGGATGCTCTTTTTATCATCACCGCTCCATAGAAATCTAGCAAGAAGATGTTCAATGCGAGACGTAACTTTCTGAGGCAGCTTGTAAGCGGCGCACCAGTAGGTAATCTTACCATGAAGAACAGATTTGATGAGCGTCAATCTACCCATGTAAGATAGGTGCTTAGCCTTCCAAGAATGGATGCGGCTCTGGATACTCTCAATAAGCGGAAGACAGTCATTATATGTAAGCTGCTTAGAAATGAGAGGAACACCTAGGAATCGTGTGGGGAGGGTGCCAATAGGCATACTAAGAATGTCCTGAACTCTGTTCATCAAGTCACTAGAGCATCCTGCCATATACAGATTTGATTTGGTTGTGCTTGCGGATAGTCCAGAAATATCTGCAAAGGACTTCAGAGCATCTTTGATCGCTCTAGCATTGGATTCAGAGGCTTCGGCAAATATAATAAGATCATCTGCAAACGCTAAGTGAGTAATAAGTGGATTTTCACAACTCGGGTGTGGAGTGATCATACCTTGCCTCGCTAGATCATCAAGATGAGAGGATAAGTGCTGCATAACAATGAGGAACATATATGGAGCCATGGGGCAGCCTTGCCTTAGACCTCTAGAACTTCGAAAAAATCCCACAGAAGAGCCATTTATATTAATAGTAAATGAGGGGTTTGAGATACAAGCCTTGATCCAACTGATCACCATAGCGGGAAACCCATGCAACTGAAGTAACTGAAGCAAGAAGTCCCAACGAACAGAATCATAAGCTTTATGAAGATCAACTTTGATGGCCATACGAGCTCGCCCAGAGGAAAGATGGTAATTGTGCATAAGATCATGGCAGAGAGCAATATTCTCATGAATAACCCGACCACGCATAAAAGCATGTTGTGTTACGCTAATCAAATCAGGTAAAATAACTTTGAGCCTATTTGCAATAATTTTAGAAATGAATCTATAAATCATCTTGCAAATAGAGAGAGGACGATAATCAGCAAATGAGGTAGTGTTGCTCTTCTTGGGGATGAGAGTAAGAGAGGTAATATTAGCCTCATTAAGAAGTTTACCAGTCCTGAAAAACTCAAGTATAGCAGCAATAACATCATCCTTGATGACGGGCCAACAAGATTTGAAGAACTCAGCATTTAATCCATCAACACCGGGGGCCTTATCAGAATTTGATGACAGAATCACCTTTTCAACTTCCTGAGGTGTGATCAGCTGGGACAGTAAGGAAATGCTTTGTTGAGAGAGATGATTTGAGACACGCACATCAGAGAAATCCACATTTGGCATCTCCGGGCCAAACTGCCTAGTAAAGTAGCTAATGGCCTCTTGCTCAAGAGCATGGCCCTCAAGGGAATTACCATCGGCATCAGTAATAGAGAGTAAGGCATTCCGGTTACATCTGAGCTTCAAGGAATTATGAAAGAACTTAGAATTTGAGTCTCCCAGGCGTAACCAAGTATCCCTTGATTTTTGTCTAAAAGAGGCCTCCTCATTAGCGTAGAGCCGTAAAAGTTTAACCCTGCATTCTGCCTCTTCGGTGATGGCCCTATCATCCATATTTGTAGATAAAGTGATGGCCTGAATCTCATGAAGCTTGGATTGTAGAGAATAAATTTGATTTTTCTGAGCCTTCACCAAGTCTCTAGACCACATTTGAAGGGCCTTCCTAGTTCTTTTCAGCTTCTGAATAAGGACAAACATTCTCGTTGTTCTGTGGCCGAGTCTACTACTAACAGGAGGCCTCCAAGCCGTCTCAATACAATCCAGAAAGCCAGTCTCCTGAGGCCAATAATTAAAGAAATGAAAATTACGAGGGCGCCAGGGTAACTTGCACACCCTGAAAATGACAAAGGTATGATCAGATACATCAGGACTATGGAAGGTAGCCTCTGAATCCGGAAATGTATGAACCCAAGTCTGATTGCATAGAACCCTGTCCAGTTTTTCACATACTCTATTGTTACCTATTGATGAATTAGACCATGTAAAAAAGCTGCCTTTACTTTTCATATCAAATAGGCCCAAGTTATCGAGCTGGTCAGTAATAACCTCAATGTAAGAGCTATTAACATCACTACCCCCATATTTTTCAGATGGTGAGAAGACCATATTAAAATCACCGAAGACAGTCCAAGGTCCCTCAACATGATTTGCAAAGTCATTCAAAGCCGTCCAAATATGAGTTCTATCATCATTAGAATAAAGGCCATAAACCACTGAGAAAGAGAATGTTGTACCTTGCTGAATAAATTTAATACTACCAGAAACCACCTGATCTGTAGAAGCAACGATAGCAATATCCACAATAGCAGGATTCCAAAGACACCATATCCTACCATGATGGTTAGGACATACATTTACATGATAATTCCAGCCTTCCACAATATTCGTAAAAACGCGAGCTGAATTTCCCAATTTAACTCTAGTCTCTAAAAGAAAGAAACAATGAAGCTTGTGATGGGAGATCTTACTTCTGATAGCCCTTTGCTTAGCACAGCTATTCAGGCCCCGAATATTCCAAAATGCTACTTGCATTTGTGGGACTGGGTGTTCTTTTTCTTGCCCGGTTTCCTAGAACTCTCTGCACCTCCTTTGGCCTTTTTAATCTTGACATGGACCTTTTCATCCTCAATAGGATCATAATCATCATCATTATGCATATCATTATCTGACGAATCTGCAAGCACATTAAACCTGTTGGGAGAAATTGTTAAGCTTTCAAACTGTGGCCTATCTGGTTCAATAACACTTGTTTTGCCTTTCTTTCGAATATTTTCATCTGACACAATAGGAGGCATATTCATGTCCTTCACATGCTTTCCAAGAATCCTCTCTTCTTCATTTTGGGCAGCAATATCCTCTTGTTGTGGTTTAGGGGATGGCTGGGGTTGTGCCTTCTTTGGAACCCAAATCGGATTGGCGCTTTTGCCACAGTACCTAGTAGCATGGCCGAACTTTTTGCAAGTTGTACAGTGAACCGGTATCAAATCATATTCAACATGAATAATATATTCTTCATTATTAACATGCACAGACAGTTCTCTAGGATAAGTGCAATCCAACGTCACCTCAATACAAGCACGCATATAACCCAAACGCTGTTTTGTAGATGACATGTGATCAAGGTGGACAGGGTTACCAATGACGCTGCAAAATTTGTTAATAAAGAAAGGAGTCCACATAAATAATGGAACATTAAAAAACTTTACCCAAATAGGAATGGTAGCCATTTCAGCTTTTTCCAACTTCAAAGTTCTGTTCCATCTCCGAAGAGCAAGAAATCTATTCTGAATAAACCATGGGCCACCCTCAAGAATAGAATCTGCATCGTCCCTCTGTGAGAATCGAAAAATAAAGAACCCCGACTCCATAGTAAGCACCTCAACGTTGCCACTAATTTTCCACATCTTTGTCACCCAGTTTTTCACGACTCGATAAGGAAGACGTGGCCCAACAAAGTGTCCAACTAAGGAGGACTACCAATACTTTTCCCCTGCTAAAATCTCTTCTTGAGGAGCCTCAATAATAATATTACCGTCCACAAGATTCGGTTCCTCAAAAGTAAGCTTAGTTTCAAGAGAATGCGCATCTGAGGAGAATAGCGAACTCCAAGAAGGAGTAATTCCGTGTCCAACCATAGGTTCTGGTGACGACCTAGGTGGACAATTCAAAAGATGCATATCGTGATGAGAAACTGAAGGGAGCATACCTTTGATGGAGGAACGAGAAGCCTCATCAATATCTAATTCATCTATTGTCTTCATGAGAATTACCATAGCTTCAGCATCTGAGGCCTTAGCACGATTAGGGACATCAGCATTGTCATGATAATCTGGTGCAACACACTGTGAGGAAGATGCAGTTTCAACACGTCTGGCCATAGAACGATCATGACGAACATCACATGAAGGAATGCTAAATTCCACAGACTTTGAGTTCTTCATGGTCGACAAGTCGGTATTCCTCTTGAGGATAGAGCGGAGAAAATCCGAGGATGAGGAAGAAGAAGTCGAAGCACCGACAAGAGGAGGTGGACAGATTCTCGGAACCACAAAATCGGCCATAGCGCTAACGGCCAACAGAACCCGAACACAACACCCTTAGCTGACAAAGGAAACCACCACCAGACTAGCCTCCGGGAAAAGCTGAGCAAACCCTAGATCGCCGCAGAAGCCAACCCTAGAACAGCAGAAGCAAACCCTAGATCGCCGGAGGAAGCACCAATCGCCGCAGCAACGAGACCTAATCCACCTGCACAAATCCAATCAGCACTAACCTGCAGAAATCCAATTATAACCCCCGGAGACGGAAGAAAACCCGGCAAGAGAGCTGCTATATCATGCATTCAGAGAAGGGCTGCCTAAACCCCGCCACGCCAAGATCTGCCGGAACACCAAAGCCGGAGGGAAACGCCAGAGAAGAGCTCCGAAGCCGATCACAGGAAAGGGAAAGATGAAACCCTAGAATTCTGGATCCGCCGCCGCCCAAAGCAAGCTCTTCCCACCCCGCAAAGCCACCGCCGGAGAACACCACCGCCAGACCACCTCGCCTGAGCAACGCCGGAGAAGATCTACAAGACAGGAGGGACGAACGCCGAAGAGGAATCGCGCGGGGCGAAGCGGACACACGGGCGGAAAGATAACCCAAACGCCCAAACTATATCCCGATCGCCCAAACTCCTTCCCAAAATACTCAAAGGTCTTCCACTGGAGGTAAAAACGTTTTCCCAAACCGGACAAACAAATGCCCGGTCGGGTAAACCAGCTACCAATCAAGACAGCTCCTTACAAAAAACACCCAAACACCAAACAGCTTCCCATAATACCCCTCCTCACGCCCAAAATCACCTAAGCCATATCCCAGTCGCCACGAGAGCCTCCAAATTTCAAAACCAAAAATATCAAGATTGTAAAAGCCAAAATGATCAAACGCTTAACTTCGGAGTTCTGATGGGATCCGGTGGATTAGGGCTGGTATGATCGCACCCAACAAAATCTTGAACGAAGCCGACTGATTGAACTCCCCGTATCTGCTCGAAATGACGAGCAATCTAAGTGCCGAACGACTCCAGAGCATTCTCTATGATGGGAGAAGTTATTATTCAGTCGACTGATTGAACTTCGGTGTATCGACTCGAAACGACAAGCAATCTGAGTCCCGAGTGACTCCAGAACATTCACTGTGATGGGAGAAGTTGTTAATCGAGTTATTTTTGACAGACTAATGCAAAAGAATTACACGCTTTTTCGAACAGAATCTTGAACGAAGCCGATTGATTAAACTCCCCGTATCGACTCGAAATGACGAGCAATCTGAGTCCTGAGCGACTCTAGAACATTCACTGTGATGGGAGAAGTTGTTAATCGAGTTATTTTTGAAAGACTAATGCAAAGAATTATTTGCTTTTTCGAATAGAATCTTGAACGAAGCCGACTGATTGAACTCCCCGTATCTGCTCGAAATGACGAGCAATCTAAGTCCCGAGCGACTCCGGAGCAACTCCAGAACATTCAATGTGATGGGAGAAGTTGTTAATCAATCGACTGATTGAACTTCGGTGTATCGACTCGAAACGACCATCAATCTGAGTACCGAGCGACACTAGAACATTCACTGTGATGGGAGAAGTTGTTAATCGGGTTATTTTTGACGGACTAATGCAAAGAATTACACGCTTTTTCGAACAGAATTTTGAACGAAGCCGACTGATTGAACTTCGGGGTATCGGCTTGAACGAAGCTGACTGATTGAACTCTTTGTATCTGCTCGAAATGACGAGCAATCTAAGTCCCGAGTGACTCCAGAACATTCACTGTGATAGGAGAAGTTGTTAATCAGTCAACTAATTGAACTTCGGTGTATCGACTCGAGACGACCAGAAATATGAGTCCCGAGCGACTCCAGAACATTCACTGTGATGGGAGAAGTTGTTAATCGAGTTATTTTTGACAGACTAATGCAAAGAATTACACGCTTTTTCGAACAGAATCTTGAACGAAGCCGACTGATTGAACTCCCCGTATCGGCTTGAAATGACGAGCAATCTGAGTCCCGAGCGACTCCAAAATATTCACTGTGATGGGAGAGGTTGTTAATCGAGTTATTTTTGAAGGACTATTGCAAAGAATTATACGCTTTTTCGAACAAAATCTTGAATGAAGCCGACTGATTGAACTCCCCTTATCTGCTCGAAATGACGAGCAATCTAAGTCCCGAGCGACTCCAGAGCATTCACTGTGATGGGAGAAGTTGTTAATCAATGGACTGATTGAACTTCGGTGTATCGACTTGAAATGACCATCAATCTGAGTACCGAGCTACACTAGAACATTCACTGTAATGGGAGAAGTTGTTAATCGAGTTATTTTTGACAGACTAATGCAAAGAATTACACGCTTTTTTGAACAGAATCTTGAACGAAGCCGACTGATTGAACTCCCCGTATTTGCTCGGAATGACGAGCAATCTAAGTCCGAGCGACTCCAGAGCATTCACTGTGGTGGGAGAAGTTGTTAATCAGTCGATTGATTGAACTTCGGTGTATCGACTCGAAACGACCAGCAATCTGAGTCCCGAGCGACTCCAGAACATTCACTGTGATGGGAGAAGTTGTTAATCGAGTTATTTTTTACAGACTAATGCAAAGAATTACATGCTTTTTAGAACAAAATCTTGAACGAAGTCGACTTATTGAACTCTCTGTATCGGCACGAAATGACGAGCAATCTAAGTCCTGAGTGACTCCAGAACATTCACTGTGATGGGAGAAGTTGTTAATCGAGTTATTTTTGACAGACTAATATAAAGAATTACACGCTATTTCGAACTGAATCTTGAACGAAGTCATCTAATTGAACTCCTGGTATCGGCTCAAAATGATGAGCAATCTGAGTCCCGAGCGACTCCAGAACATTCACGATCATGAAAGAAGATGTTAATCAAGTTATTTTTCACAGCCTAATGCCAAAAATTGCACGCTTTTTCGAACATAATCTTGAACGAAGTTGACTTATTGAATTTTGGAGTATTGGCTCTAAACGACCAGCAATCTGAGTCCCGAACGACTCCAGAACAGTCACTGTGATGGTAGAAGTTGTTAATCAAATTATTTTTGACAGCCTAAGGCAAAGAATTCAACGCTTTTTAGAACAAAATCTTGAACGAAGCCGACTGATTGAACTCCCGCATTGACTCTAAATGATGAGCAATCAGAGACCCGAGCTACTCCAGAATAGTCACTGTGACGGGAGAAGTTGTTAATCGAGTTATTTTTAACAAACTAATGCAAAGAATAGCACGCTTTTTCGAACAGAACCATGAATGATATCAGCTGATTAAACTCCCCACATCGAATTGAAATTGCGAGCAATCTGAGACCCGAGCGAGTCCAGAACATTCAATGTGATGGGAGAAGTTGGTTATCGAGTTATTTTTGACAGACTAATGCAAAGAATTACACGCATTTTAGAACAAAATCTTGGACGAAGCCGACTTATTGATCTCTCTGTATTGGCTCGAAATGATGAGCAATCTAAGTCCTGAGCGACTCCAGAACATTCACTGTGATGGGAGAAGTTGTTAATCGAGTAATTTTTTACAGACAAATGCAAAGAATTGCACGCTTTTTCAAACAAAATCTTGAACGAAGCCGACAGATTTAACTCCCCGCATTGACTCGAAAAGATGAGCAATTTGAGACCCGAGCGACTCCATTCACTGTGATGGGAGAAGTTGTTAATCGAGTTATTTTTGACAGACAAATGCTAAGAATTACACGCTTTTTAGAACAAAATCTTGAATGAAGCCGCCTGATTGAACTCCTCGTATCGGCTTGAAATGATGAGCAATCTGAGACCCAAGCGACTCCAGAAAATTCACTGTGATGGGAGAAGTTTTTAATCGAGTTATTTTTGACAGCCTAAAATAATGAATTGCATGCTTTTTCGAACAAAATCTTGAACGAAGCCGACTGATTGAACTCTGTATCGGCTCGAAATGACAAGCTATCTCAGTCCTGAGCGACTCCAGAAAATTCACTGAGATGAGAGAAATTGTTAATCAAGTAATTTTTGACAGACTAATGCAAAGAATTACACGCTTTTTCGAACAGAATCTTGAACGATGCCGACTGATTAAACTCCCCGCATCGACTTGAAATGGCGAGCAATCTGAGACCCGAGCGACTCCAGAATATTCACTGTGATGGGAGAAGTTGTTAATCGAGTTATTTTTGACAGACTAATGCAAAAAATTACACGCTTTTTAGAACAAAATCTTGAACGAAGCCGACCGATTGAACTCCCCGTATCTGCTCGAAATGACGAGCAATCTGAGTCCTGAGCGACTCCAGAACATTCACTGTGATAGGAGATGTTGTTAATCGAGTTATTTTTGACAGACTAATGTATAGAATTACACGTTTTTTCGAACAAAATCTTGAACGAAGCCGACTGATTGAACTCTTCGTATCGGCTCGAAATGATGAGCAATTTGAGTCCCAAGCGACTCCAGAACATTCACGGTGCTGAGAGAAGTTGTTAATCGAGTTACTTTTCACAGCCTAATGCAAAGAATTGCACGCTTTTTTGAACATAATCTTGAACGAAGCTGACTGATTGAAGTTCGGAGTATCGGCTCTAAACAACCAGCAATCTAAGTCCCGAGCGACTCCAGAACAGTCACTGTGATGGTAGAAATTGTTAATCAAGTTATTTTTAACAGCCTAATGCAAAGAATTCTACGCTTTTTAGAACAAAATCTTGAACGAAGTCGACTGATTGAACTCCCCATATTGACTCAAAATGACGAGCAATCTGAGACCCGAGCGACTCCAGAACATTCACTTTGATGAGAGAAGTTGTTAATTGAATTATTTTTGACAACCTAATGCAAAGAATTGCACGCTTTTTCGAATAGAATCTTGAATGTAGCCGATTGATTGAACTCTCTGTATCGGCTCAAAATGACGAGCAATCTGAGTCCGGAGCGACTCCAGAATATTCACTGTGATGGGAGAAGTTGTTAATCGAGTTATTTTTGACAGCCGAATGCAAATAATTGCACGCTTTTTCGAACAAAATCTTGAACGAAGCTTGATTGAAATCCCCGCATCTGCTCGAAATGACGAGCAATCTGAGATCCGAGCGACTCTAGAACATTCACTGTGATGCGAGAAGTTGTTAATGGAAAGAATTACATGCTTTTTAGAACTGAATATTGAATGAAGCCGGCTGATTGAACTTCGGGGTATCGGCTCGAAACGACCAGCAATCTAAGTCCCGAGCGACTCCAGAACAAGTTTTTTTTTGCAACAAGGCAAAAGGTAACATATTAATTCATAAAAAAGATACAATAGAGTTCATACACGACTACCATTAATAGGAATGGTAGAGTTTCCTCCTTGTGTAAAGCGTTATCAAGTGGACTATGCTGAATTCGAGTCTGCAGGACTTCAAGGTGATCTACTAATTTCCTCTTCTCCGCAGTGTCTCGGATGTGATTATTATAGGCCCACAGCTTGAGGGAATGCTTGGCAAGCTTAAGCTTTTGAACCAGAGAGAACATAGGTGAGGGTCTTCTACCATCTCTACAGATTACAGGCTAAGTCCAAGCCTCTTCAACTACATTCAGAAAGTCATGTTTATGGATCCACTGATTAAAGAACTTAAATGGGCATTTCCTTCGCTCGGATTCCTGACATCGAAGTAAAGCAAGAGAGTGATCAGATATCCCCGGGTTATGGAAGACTGCCTCACTGTCAGGGTATAAGGAGAGCCAATCTGTATTCACTAGCACCCTATCCAACTTGCACATTATCCTGCTAGAGCCAATCTGGTTGTTAGTCCAAGTGTATTTGCATCCTGTCCATTTCAGATCAGAGAGCTCTAAATTGTCCAAGAAATCTTCTATCTGAGTAGCTGCCGATGGAGGAATGTGTCGACCCCCTACTTTCTCCAGAGAATTAAATATGGTGTTGAAATCGCCCATGACAACCCAAGGACCATCAACTAAGGGCCGAAGGCCACTCAGTTGATCCCACATCCGTCGTCTGTCTTGCTCTTCATTTCTCCCATAAACCGCAGTGAAGAAAAATGACATATCAGAGCCAAGCATCGTAGCCTTACCAAAGATAGACTGATCTGATTATGATATAATGTGATAGTCCATAACTGTAGGATCCCAAGCTAAGCAAAAATCCCAAGCCATCACTGTAGGAAAGAGAACTGAGGGGGCGGCTTCAGTCTTTTCTGAATGATAAAGAAGCAAGCCTGAAGCAGAAATCTAGAGTCCAATGGCTCAAACTTGGGGATTCCAACTCTAAGTATTTCTACAGGGCCTTTAAGCAGAGATGCCACAAGAATGCTATCCACTCTATTGTGAATGATTTGGGGCAGCGAGTATACGGTGATCAGGTGAATCAAGAAGCGGTGAATTTCTTTAATAACCTGTTTAATGCTCCATTTGATCATGTAGATTTCTCGGGGCTCAAGATTCATAGAAGATTGAAGCAAGAAAGCATTGAACTTCTGGGAAAACCAATCCACGTTCAAGAGATACTGGAAGCTATTCAGCAATCGCCTAATAACAAAGCTCCAGGAATTGATGGTTTTACCAAAGAATTCTTTGTGGCCACGTGGGGAATCATTGGGAAAGATGTTATTAGAGCTATCCAGAGCTTCTTTGATTCCAAATGCCTCCTTCAGGAAATCAACATCACTTCAATAACATTAGTGGCAAAGAAGAAGCGCCCTCATACTTTTGCAGATTACCGACCCATATCGGTATGTAAAATAATTTATCGATTTATCTCTAAAATCATTGCAAACAGGTTGCAGAAGGTCCTGGGTGAATTCATTGGCCCCAACCAGCATGCTTTTCTGAAAGGCCGTCTTATCCATGAAAACATTGCTCTATGTTATGAGCTTATGACTGGATATCACTTGCAGCGAGGGCCACCTAGAATGACAGTCAAGATCGATCTTCATAAAGCTTACGATTCAGTCAGATGGGATTTCCTGCTTGAACTGATGAGACAATATGGCTTCCCTGGGATTATGATTAGCTGGGTCAAAGCATGCATCTCCAATCCCAAATTTACAATAAACATGAACGGCACTAGTTGTGGTTTCTTTCAGAGTAGCAGAGGTCTCCGTCAGGGATGCCCCATGGCTCCTTACCTGTTCATCCTCACTATGCAGTATTTTTCGAATCTATTGGATGATCAAGTTGCATCTGGACAACTTACACCACACCATAGGACCTAACTCCACTTGTTACCCATTTGTTCTTTGCTCATGATCTATTTTTATTCTCCAAGGTAGATATTATGTCAGCCACGATATTAAAGGATTGCTTGGAGCACTTTCACCAAGTTTCAGGACTGCGTACGAGCAACTTGAAATCCCACTTATACATCTCTGGCACATCCCCGGAGCTGAGGGCTTCTATTGGTACAGTGTTGGACATGCCTTTTGGTTCTCTACCGGTTCGGTACTTGGGGATTCCTCTACTATCGACTAGGCCATCATTCCAAGACTGCCAGCCCCTGATGGATAGCATTGCATCACAAATCAATGGATGGACTAGTAAATGTCTCTCTTTTGCAGGTCGCTTGGAGCTTATCAAATCTGTTTTGATGGGGAAGATATTATATTGGTGCTCTTCTTTTTCTCTCCCTCAACAAGTTATTATCCGTATTGAGCAGCTCTTGGCCCGGTTCCTTTGGTCTGGCCGATTGCTCAAGTGTAACCAGCGGATCGCTTGGTTGTCCGTGTGCAAACCAAAAGAAAAGGGTGGATTGGGGCTGAGAAATATCAGGAAGCTTAATCAGGCATGTATGATGAGATACATATGGGCCATTGCATCTAAGAAAGACTCACTTTGGGCGAGATGGGTTCATAGCAATTACTTGAGGGAGCACTCTATCTGGACTCGCCAGGTCCCTTCTACGCTTGCCTGGGTGACAAAGAGCATTTTCAACGTTAGATATCTTGCTCTACCATTCATCAGGCACCACATAGGAAATGGCGAGGGTACTAGGCTATGGCATGACCCATGGCACCCTGATGGGATTCTCTTTCACATTGTCAGACGATACCCTTATAGTATCCCTGCTCTCTCTATTGATCTGGTATCTGATATCCTTTCCCCTGAAGGGTGGAACACGGTTGGTTTCCACCATTCATGCTTATTCAATGCATGGCTACGCTTACACCAGATCCGACTTCATGATAGACATGGGTGTGATGCCATTCTTTGGACAGCTTCCCCATCAGGTACTTTCAGCCTTAAGTCGGCATACAACAAATTGACTTCCACTGAACCTGATGTAGCTTGGCATAGTTTGCTATGGTTTAAAGGCCATGTACCTCGATTCTCCTTCATCTCATGGCTGGCTTTCTGGAGAAGGCTCCCAACATTTGACCGCACGCGTGGATGGGGAAAGCAAGGGCCAAATATTTGTTACCTATGTAGAGAAGATAGCGAGAGCATATATCATATCCTATTATGCTGCACTTACTCTCAAAAGATCTGGCGCAAGGTACTTGGGTTGATACCACATGGAGATACCTTGGCAGATTGTATGCCATGGCTTCTGCATTATTTTGGCGGCTCCTCTGAAGCCAAATTATTGAGAAAGCTTCTTCTCACTACCACTATTCACCATCTGTGGAGAGAGCGGAATCAGCGGATGCATGAGGAAAGACACTTATCTTGAGAGGCCCGTGCCAAACATATCCTGGATGACACTATGCAGAAGAGGACTAGGGGCACCACTAGGGATGCAGAAAAATGATATGCTGTGTCTTTTGTTTATTCATGCACTTCTATTTCTTTTGTTTTTCTTACATGAGATGTTGCCTGTCCCGGGCTGTGGGATTCAGTGTTTTTATGACCCTTGATTTGAGCCAAGCCTATCATTTTCTCTTGGTTATTGTCTTTTTCAGGCTGTGGGACTTAGTGCTTATTCCTATTTCTATGTTGCTAGACGTGTCGGTATGATCGTGAGCCTTTCCCGGGCTATGGGACTTATTGCTTAGTAATGTGTCCAAGATAATTTGGGACGGTATATGGATCCGGGGGTGATGTGTACACTGAAGCTGCATCACTTCGACGGGCTGCATAGTGATTTGAAATAAGTTCATACAACTTTTTCTTCTCCTGTTCTAGAGTTGATCTCATTGATGATTTACCTCTTTTATTGCTGCGTGAGGAAATAGATGGACGTCTATCTACCTCCTCAACACTATCATCATCTTCCTCCACTAAGGGCTCCTTTCCACGTACATTTAGATTCAAATATTCCTTCTCTAAAATACGCTCTTCATCCGAATCCATTGGGGGTTGTGTTGATGATCGGGTCATCCCACCAGTTGCGGATTGATTTTGAAATATCAATTCCATTAAATTATAGTGTGGTGGTGGCCCGTTCTTGAAGGGTTTGAAATAACTTTCTGTCGTTCCTTTCTGCACACGAAAAATATGTATATTCTAAAACCAACTAACTAAAACCCCATTGATTAAATACAAAACAACATACTGATGAGTTCCACACTGTTTCATCGGCATCAATCTTCCCCGTGACAGGATTCCATGTGGCCCTAGTGTGGTTAATGAACTCTTGGAAATGCTTATATCAACGAAGAAGCCGTGTTTTTTTGGACTTACATTTCTCCACTCCGTAATTAATCCCACACTTCTCCTCTAGTTTTTTACTAATATCTTCCCACACAATCTTATCGAAATTGAGATTGCCTAATTCAGCTTGTTTATTATGCAAAAGGTACAAAAATTCTTTCGTGGCATTCTTTGGCCAGGACTCCGACTTTTCCCTCAAATTCTAATGGCCACCCATATATTCAACTTATTATATCTAGGGGGAAACATATTTGTAAGCTAACCATAAGCAACATATAAATAGTTACATAAATATAAATGAAACAGTAAGCAAAATAAATGAAACATAGTATAACAGAGCATATATATCATATAGAGCATATAGAGCATAACAGATCATGAAACGGTCGACATAATAGAGCATAGAGCATATAGAGCATATAACAGATCATGAAACAGTCAACATAATGGAGCATAGAGCATATAGAGCATATAACAGAGCATATAGATCATATAGAGCATATAGAGCATTACATATCATGAAACAGTCAACATAATAGAGCATAGAGCATGTCATGAAACAGTCAACATAACAGAGCATAGAGCATATAACAGAGCATATAGCATATAGAGCATAACAGATCATGAAACAGTCAACATAATAGAGCATAGAACAGATCATGAAACAGTCAACATAATAGAGCATAGAGCATATAACAGAGCATATAGATCATATATAGCATATAACAGAGCATATAGATCATATAGAGCATATAGAGCATAACAGATCATGAAACAGTCAACATAATAGAGCATAGAGCATATAAAGCATATAACAAATCATGAAACAGTCAACATAATAGAGCATAGAGCATATAGAGTATATAACAGATCATGAAACAAATGCAACATATAAAGCATAGAGCATAGTTCATATAGATAGCATATAACAGATCATGAAACAGATGGGAAAATATACCAAGAACATCATGAACAAAATAAGTACAACCCTAAAAACTGAACCTAGTGGAAACACAATGTACAACATCGATCAAGAACATTTGAAAAGACACCATCTCGATCAAAAATCGAGTGTAAACAGTGTGTACAACAGGGATCCTTAACTGTAGAGTAGAAACAAGCATAATCAAACCCATAAATAGGAACCGTAAAATATAAACCCTAAACATGGATCAAGAAAATGTTGAAAATACACCATCTCAACAAAAACAACATGTACAAATAGATCGAAGACAGTTCTTACATGAATCAAAGAGCTGAAACAAATTCAATGTACTCTCAACAAAACCCAGAGCTGAAACACACGATCTCGACAAAATCCATGGCGAAAAACAACTTGCATATAAGAGTTCTTACATGAATCGGAGATGGGGAAAGAAAATAGTAGTTTGAGTACACGGATCGAAGATGGGGGCTCGGGCGGAAAAAAAAAATCAAAAGATATTCCCAACAAAATCCAGAGCCGAAACACATGATCTTGACAAAGAAACACACGATCTCGACAAAATCCATGATGAAAAAACTACTTGTATACAAGAGTTCTTACATGAATCGAGGACGAGGAAGGAAAATAGTAGTCTGAGTACACAGATCGAAGATGGGGGCTCGGACAGAAAAAAAATCATTGATGTTGGATGGTAATCTTATCATTGAGGCTCCCCAGGAAGAGATTCTAGCTGGTGAAGACTATTGGAAATCTTCCTTAGTTGGCCATTTTGTTGGCTCACATCTTCCGTACAGAGTAGTGCAAAATTGGGTGACAAAGAGGTGGCACATTAATGGCAATGTTGAGGTGCTTACTATGGACTCAGGGTTCTTTATTTTTCGCTTCTCACAAAGGGACGATGCAGATGCTATTCTTGAGGGCGGCCCATGGTTTATTCAAAACAGGTTTCTTGCTCTCCGAAAATGAGATAGAGCCATGAAGTTGGAAAAGGCTGAGATGGCGACAATTCCTATATGGGTAAAGTTTTTTGATGTTCCGTTATTTATGTGGACTCCTTTCTTTATCAATAAGTTTTGCAGTGTTATTGGCAAGCCTTTACATATGGATCACATGTCATCTACTAAACAACGGTTGGGTTATCTTCGTGCATGCATTGAGGTGCCTTTAAATTGCACTTATCCTAAAGATTTGCCCGTGCGCATGAATAATGAAGCATACAATATTCGTGTTGAATATGATTGGATACTAGTTCATTGCACAAATTGCAAGAAGTTTGGACATGCTACTAGAAATTGCAGCAATAATACCAAGCAAAGATGGGTTCCTAAGCAGGCACAACACCAACCATATCCTGAGCCACAACAAGAGATTGTTACAGCTACTCACGATGAAGAGGATAAAACTCTTAATAAACAGGTGGAGGACATGAATAAATTGCCTATCCTTCAGGATGCTAATATGTGACAGAAAGGAAAAGCACATGTTGTTGAACCAGAAATGCCACAGTCAAAAGGTAAGATAACCTCTCCCAATAGGTTCGATGTCCTGGCAGATTCTTCAGATAATGATATACAAAATGATGATGATTATGATCCTATTGAGGAAGCTAATCTCCATGCACTAATTAAAAAGGCCAAAGGAGGTGCAGAAAGTTCTAGGAAACTGGGCAAGAAGAAGAGTACCCAATCCCATAGATGCAAGTAGCTTTTTGGAACATTCGGGGCCTGAACAGTTGTGCTAAGCAACAGGCCATCAGAAGTAAGATATCCCAACATAAATTTCACTGCTTTTTTCTATTGGAGACTAGAGTTAAATTGGAGCATTCAGCTCGTGTCTTGAATATTATGGATGGGTGGAATTATCATGTCAATGTTTGTCTTAATCATCATGGTCGAATATGGTGTATTTGGAATCCTGCTGTAGTGGATATTTCTATCATAGCTTCTATAGATCAGGTTGTTTCGGGCAGCATTAAGTTTATTCAGCTAGGTACAACCTTTTCCTTCTCTGTGGTTTATGGTCTTTATTCTAATGATGATAGGACCCATATTTGGACTGCTTTAAATATATTTGCAAATCATGTTGAGGGGCCTTGGACCGTATTTGGTGATTTTAATATGGTCTTCTCACCTTCTGAAAAATGTGGGGGCAGCGATGTTAATGGTTCATACATTGAGAGTATTACTGATACCGTTGATAACTTGGGCCTATTTGATATGAAGAGTAAAGGTAACTTCTTTACGTGGACTAATTCTTCTACAGGCAATAACAGGGTATGTGAAAAACTTGACAGGGTTCTATGCAATCAGAATTGGGTTTCTACATTTCCGGATTCAGAGGCTACATTCCATACTCCTGATGTATCTGATCATACTTTTGTCACATTTAGGGTGTGCACTTTACCTTGGCGACCTCGGAATTTCCACTTCTTTAATTATTGGCCTCGGGAAACTGGATTCCTAGATTGTGTTGAGGCAGCTTGGAACCCGCCTATCACTAGCAGATTCGGCCACAGAACTACGAGAATATTTATTCTTATCCACAAATTAAAAAGGACCAGGAAGGCTCTACAAATGTGGTCTAGGGACTTGATGAAGGCTCAAAAAAGTCAGATACATTCACTGTAATCAAAGCTTCATGGTTTACAGACTATCACTCTCTCTACAAATATGGATGACAGGGCTATCATTGAAGAGGCAGAGTGCAGGGCTGAACTTCTAAGGCTCTACGCTAATGAGGAGGCTTCATTTAGACAAAAATCAAGGGATACTTGGTTACGCCTTGGTGACTCAAACTCAAAGTTTTTTCATAATTCCTTAAAGTCCAAATGTAATAGGAATGCCTTACTCTCTATTAAAGATGCAGATGGGAATATTCTCGAAGGCCAAGCTCTTGACCAAGAAGCTATCACCTACTTTACTCGGACATTTGCTCCTGAGATTCCTCATGTGAATCTTTCTAATGTTCATGTCCAAAGTTGCCTCTCCCAACAAAGCATATCTCTGTTGTCTCAGCCGGTTACCCCTCAAGAGATTGAACAAGTAATCCTATCTTCAAATTCTGATAAGGCCCCTGGCGTTGATGGATTCAATGCTGAATTTTATAAATATTGTTGGTCTATCATTAAGGATGATGTTATTGCTGCCATTCTTGAGTTCTTTAGGACTGGTAAACTTCTTAGTGAAGTTAATATTACCTCCATCACTCTCATTCCTAAGAAGGCGAACACCAACTCATTTTCTGATTACCGTCCTCTCTCTATTTGCAAGATGATCTACAGATTTATTTCAAAGCTTATTGCGAATAGGCTCAAGGTTGTATTACCTGATTTGATTAGCCCAACCCAACATGCCTTTTTGAGTGGTAGGCTCATACATGAAAATATTGCTCTGTGCCATAGTCTTATGCACAACTATCATCTTAATTCTGGGCAGAAACGTATGGCCATCAAAGTTGACCTCCATAAGGCCTATGATTCAGTTCGATGGGATTTCCTGCTTCAGTTACTTCACTTGCATGGGTTCCCTACTATGATGATCAGTTGGATTAGAGTCTGTGTTTCTAATCCCTCCTTTACTATCAATATTAATGGCTCTTCTGTGGATTTCTTTCGGAGTTCTCGAGGCCTTAGACAAGGCTGCCCCATGGCTCCTTACTTGTTCCTTATTATTATGCAGCACTTATCTTCTCGTCTTGATGACTTAGTCAGGCAAGGTATGATCACTCCACACCCGAGTTGTGCAAATCCACTTATTACTCACCTCGCATTTGCAGATGAGCTCATTATATTTGCCGAAGCCTCAGAGTCCAATGCTAGAGCGATCAAGGATGTATTGGGGTATTTTGCAGACATCTCAGGGCTATCCGTTAGTACTACCAAGTCTAATCTGTATATAGCGGGGTGCTCTAGCGACCTGATGAACAGAGTTCAGGACATTCTTGGTATTCCTATTGGTGCTCTCCCCACTCGATTCCTAGGTGTCCCTCTTATTACCAAGCAGCTTACATATAATGATTGCCTCCCTCTTATTGAGAGTATCTAGAGCCGCATTCACTCTTGGAAGGCAAAGCATTTATCTTACATGGGCAGGTTGGCTCTTATTAAATCTGTTTTACAGGGTAAGATCACCTATTGGTGCGCCACTTACAAGCTACCCCAGAGAGTCATATCTCGTATTGAACAACTTCTTGCTAGATTCCTGTGGAGTGGGGATGATAAAAGAAGCTTCCATAAGGTCACCTGGAATGACATTTGTCAATCGTATCAAAATGGGGGGCTTGGGCTTCATCGAATCTCTCACCTTAACATTGCGTACCTTATGAGGTATATTTGGGCTATTGCTTCAAAGAAAGACTCTCTATGGATCCGTTGGAATAGCTCTAAATTCCTCAACAATGACTCCATTTGGACGGTACGATAGCCACAGGCTTGCTCTTGGTGTTTCCGCAGTATTCTTTTTTCTCGTGATCAAGCAAAGGAACTTGTAGAGTATCGCATTGGTGATGGTATGAATACATTCTCTAGCTTGATCCTTGGATTCCTGGTTATCTTCTTATTAACAAGATGAATGATCACATTCCGGCCCGCCTATATTCCAGTAGGACCGCTAGGGTTTCATCTATTTGGCAACACAATACTTGGCAGTTGGGCAACCTTGGCCATGAACTTGTCTTGCATAGTGCTTGGGATTCTATTGTCTCTGTGCACACTGGTTCGAATGGAGATCGGGTTCTTTGGAGACCGTCTGTAGATGGTCGTTTTAGTATTGCATCAGCTTGCAATGGCATTTCCCCCACTATTCCCATGGTTACTTGGCATCATCTTGTTTGGTTCAAGGGGAGGATCCCAAGGTACTCCTTTGTATTATGGCTTGCTCTCTTACGGAGATTACTAACTCTTGATCGACTTTCACATTGGGGAATTACACATTCTTCTAGCTGTTGTTTTTGCTGTGTCGATGAATCCACTGAACACCTATTCTTTCACTGCCCTTTCTCGGCTATAATTTGGCGCAAGGTTCTAGATCATTGTCTCTTGGCGAACCCTTTGCATCATTGGGGTGATCAGATTAGACGGTGGGAAGACGTTATGAGTGGAGACTTATTTATTGGCTATATTAGGCGTATTGCTCTCACTGCTTCAGTTTACTTCATTTGGCGTGAGCGGAATGATCGTATTTTCTCTCATGTATCATCTTCACCTGCTAGCGTGCTTAGTAGTGTTATCACAAGAGTTAAAAGCAAAATTCTTCAGATATATGGTACCAAGCCTATCACCGATACACCACGGAACAGAGCGGTTGCAGAACAGTGGAGCGTTCAAGTCCATTTCACTCCTGTCCGTCAAGATTAGTGATTCACTATGTGGGCCTTTATTGCTTGGCCCGAGTCGTGGGTAGTCCATGTGATAGTTACTACTTGGCCCGAGTTGTGGGTAATCCTTGTGATGCATTGTTTGCATCTCTATATTGTGCTTGACCCGTGCTGTGGGTTTTTTCCTTTTGTTCCTCTTTCTAAGGTTTTGGCTACTACCTTGCTAACGGCAATGCCGAAGGTGAGGGGCGTGGTCTTTTCCTTTGGGGGATGAGAAGCTCTACTATTCCTCTTAATGGTAGTCGTGTATGAACTCTATTGTATCCTTTTACGAATTAATATATTTCCTTTGCCTTGTTGGAAAAAAAAAGATTAGTGATTCACTATATGGGCTTTATTCCTTGGCCCGAGGTGTGTGTATTTCATGTCCTGCATTGCTTGTTCTCTCGTGATACATTGCATTTGCATGTGAGCTTTTATTGCTTGGCCCGAGTTGTGGGTAGTCCATGTGCTACACTACTTTTTCATGTGAGCTTTTCTTACTTGGCCCGAGTTGTGGGTAGTCCATGTGATGCATTGTTTTGCATATTCTATATCGTGCTTGACCCGGGCTGTGGGGTTTTTTTTCTTTGTTCCTTTTCTCCTAAGATTTTGGCTACTACCTTGCTGATGGCAATGCCGAAGGTGAGTGGGCGTGGTCTTTTCACTTGGGGAATGAGAAGCTCTACCATTCCTATTAATGGTAGTCTTGTATGAACTCTATTGTATCTTTTTTATGAATTAATATATTACCTTTTGCCTTGTTTTACAATTATGGAAAGTCTTTTATTTAGGTCTAGGTTTTGAGGTCTATAAATACCTCATTATTATGTATTTTTGAGAACCTTTGAATACAGTATTTTGCTTATGCAAATTGTGAGGAATTGATCTTCTCATTTTATTTCAAAAGCTTGTTAACTTATCAAGTCTTGTGTTTGTGGCGTTTCGTGGTTCTTGTTCCTTTGATCTAGGTTGCTAATTGCATGTCAATTAGAGGTCTAGTAGGAAAACTCAATCCCATTATCTAGATTTCCTTCTTCATTGTTAGATGGAGATCTAGTAAGATACATATCTTTAATTTCTGGTTTTTACTTGTTTGCCATCGTTTCCTCGTCAAACCCCCATCTGGCCATACCCATCTTCACCTACCCTATTCCAAAACCGACCCAAACCCCAAACACTCACTTTCTCCTTGCTTTCCCCATCAAGATCTGTATTAGAAAGTTGAGAATTTTGTTCGAATAGTTGGGAACCCTGTTCGAAAAGTTGGGACTTGGTTCAGAAAATTAGGAACTTGGTTCGGAAAGTTGAGAACTTCGTTTCGAAAGTTGGGAACTTAGCTCAGAAAATTGGAAACTTGGTTTCGGAACTTGACCCAGAAAGTTGACCCGAAACTTGACCCGGAAAGTTGGGAACTTGATTTCGAAAGTTGGGTACTTGGTCCAGAAAGTTGGGATCTTGATTCTGAAATTTGAGAATTTGGTTCGGAAAATTGGGAACTTGGATCGAAAAGTTCAGAACTTGATTCCGATAGTTGGGAACTTGGTTCCGAAAGTTGAGAACTTGGTTCGAAAAGTTGGGATCTTGGTTTAGAAAGTTGGGATCTTGGTTCGAAAAGTTGAGAACTTGATTTCGAAATTTGGGAATTTGGTTCTGAAAATTAGAAACTTGGTTCGGAAACTTGGGAACTTGGTTCGGAAAGTTACGAACTTGGTTTTGAAAGTTGGGAACTTAGTTCTCGAAGTTGAAAACTTGGTTCGAAAAAGTTGGAAACTTGGTTTCTAATGTTCGGAACTTGGCTCGGAATGTTGGGAACTTGGTTCGGAAGGTTGGGAACTTGGTTCCTAATGTTCGGAACTTGGCTCAGAATGTTGAGAACTTGGTTCGGAAAGTTGGGAAATTCGTTTGAAAAGTTGGGAACTTAGTTTGGAAAGTTGCAATCTTGGTTCGGAAAGTTGGGAAGTTTATTCTGAAAGTTGGGAAACTTGGTTCGGAAAGTTGGGAACTTAGTTTGGAAAGTTAGAAACTTAGTTCCAAAAGTTGGGAACTTGGTTCCGAAAGTTGCAAACTTGGTTCTGAAAGTTGGGGACTTGGTTTCGAAAATTGGAAATTTGGTTCGGAAAATTGGAAACTTGTTTCGGAAAATTGAGAACTTGGTTCGGAAAGTTACGATCTTGGTTAGGAAAGTTGAGAACTTGGTTTCGAAAGTTGGTTAGTTGGTTCTGAAAGTTAGGAACTTGATTCAAAAACTTGGGATCTTGGTTTAGAAAGTTGGAAACTTGGTTTCGAAAATTGGGAACCGGGTTCGAAAAATTGGAAACTTGGTTCGGAAAGTTGGAAAGTTTATTTCGAATGTTGAGAATATGGTTTGGAAAATTTGGATCTTGGTTTGGAATGTTGGGAACTTTGTTCGGAAAGTTGGGATCTTGGTTCGGAAAGTTGGGAATGGTTCGCAAAGTTAGGAACATGGTTCGGCAAATTGAGAATTTGGTCCAAAAATTTGGAAACTTGGTTCGGAAAGTTGGGAACTTGGTTTCGAAAGTTGAAAACTTTGTTCCCAAATGTTCGGAATTTGGCTCAAAAAGTTGGGAACTTGATCTCGAAAATTGGGAACTTGGTTCGGAAAGTTGAGAACTTGGTTCGGAAATTGGGAACTTGGTTCAAAAAGTTGGGAACTTGATTCGAAAATTTGAGAACTTGGTTTCGAAAGTTCTGAACTTGGCTCGGAAAATTGAGAACATGGTTCCGATGATTGGGAACTTGGTTCGTGAAGTTCGGAACTTGGCTCAGAAAGTTGGGAACTTGGTTTCGAAATTGGGAACTTGGTTCGAAAAATTGGGAACTTGGTTAGGGGAGTTGAGAACTTAGTTCCGAAAGTTGTAAGTTGGTTCTGAAAGTTTGGAACTTGGTTCGGAAAGTTGGGATCTTGGTTCCGCAAATTGGGAACTTGGTTAAAAAAGTTGGTAACTTGGTTCAGAAAATTGGCAACTTTGTTTCGAAAGTTGGGAACTTTGTTCCGAAATGTTGGGAATTTGGTTCATAAAGTTGGGAACTTGGTTTTGAAAATTGGTAACTTGATTCGAAAAGTTGGGAACTTGATTTAGAAAGTTGGGAACTTGGTTCAGAAATTTGATAACTTGGATATGAAAGTTCTAACTTGGCTCGGAAAATTGGGAACTTGGTTCCTAAAGTTCGGAACTTGGTTCGAGAAATTGGGAACATGGTTAGGGAAGTTGAGAACTTGGTTCCAGAAGTTGGAAACTTGGTTCCGAAAGTTGGAAAGTTGGTTTTGAAAGTTAGGAACTTCGTTCAGAAAATTGAGATCTTGATTCAGAATGTTGGGAACTTGGTTCCGAAAGTTGGTAAGTTGGTTCTGAAAGTTAGGAACTTAGTTTAGAAAATTGGGATCTCGGTTCGGAAAGATGGGAAGTTTATTCCGAAACTTGGGAATTTTGTTCGGAAAGTTGGGAACATGGTTCGAAAAGTTGGAATCTTGGTTCGAAAAGTTAGGAATGGTTCAGAAAGTTGAGAACTTGGTTTTGAAAGTTGGGAACTTTGTTCTGAAATCTTGGGAATTTAGTTCGAAAAGTTGAGAACTTGGTTTCGAAAATTGGTAACTTGGTTCGGAAAGTTGGGAACTTGGTTCGAAAGTTGGGAATTTAGTTCGGAAAGTTGGGAACTTGGTATCTAAAGTTCGAAACAAGGCTCAGAAAGTTGAGAACTTGGTTTGGAAAGATAGGATCTTGGTACGGAAAGTTGGGAAAGTTTATTCCGAAAGTTGAGAATTTGGTTTGGAAAGTTGTGATCTTGGTTTGAAAAGTTAGGAAGTTTATTTCAAAAGTTGGGAATTTGATTCGGAAAGTTGGGAACTTGGTTCGTAAAGTTGGGAACTTGGCTCGGAAAGTTGAGAGCATGATTCCGAAAGTTCTGAACTTGGATCGAAAAATTGGGAACATGTTCCAAAATTTGGGAACTTGGTTCTTGAAGTTCGGAACATGGCTCGGAAAGTTGGGAACTTGGTTCAAAAAGTTGGGAACTTGGTGCGAAAAATTTGGAATGTGATTCCGAAAGTTGGAAACTTGGTACCGAAAATTGGAAACTTGGTACCGAAAATTGGAAACTTGGTTCTGAAACTTTGATACATGGTTCCAAAAGTTGGTAAGTTGTTTCTTGGTTCGGAAAGTTGGGATCTTGGTTCGAAAAGTTGGGAACTTGGTTCGTAAAGTTGAGAACTTGGTTTTGAAAGTTGGTAACTTGATTCAGAAAGTTGGGAACTTGGTTCCTAAAGTTCTGAACATCGTTCGTAAAGTTGGGAACTTGATTTCAGAAGTTAAGAACTTGGTTCGGAAAGTTGGGAACTTTGTTCGGAAAGTTGGGAACTTTGTTCGAAAACTTGGGAACTTGGTTCAGAAATTTACGAACATGGTTCAAAAAGTTGAGAATTTGATTCCGAAAGTTCTGAACTTGGCTCAAAAAATTGGGAACTTGGTTCCTGAATTTCGAAACTTGGTTCGAAAAGTTGGGAACTTGGTTCCAAACGTTGGGAACTTGATTCTGAAAGTTGGGATCTTGGTTCGAAATGTTGGGATATTGGTTCGAAAAATTGTAAACTTGATTCGGAAAATTGAGAACTTGGTTTCGAAAATTGGGAGCTGGGTTCCTGAAGTTCTGAACTTAGCTCGAAAAGTTGGGAGCTTGGTTCGAAAGTTGGAAACTTAGTTTCTAAAGTTGGGAACTTGGTTCCGAAAGTTGCTAACTTTCTTTCGAAGGTTCAGAACTTGGTTCTGAAAGTTGGGATCTTGGTTTGGAAAGTTGGGATTTTGGTTTGGAAAGTTGGGATCTTGGTTTGAAAAGTTTGGAACTTGGTTTGGAGAGGGATCTTGGTTTGAAAAGTTTAGAACTTGGTTCGGAAAGTTGGGAACTTGATTCGGAAAGTTACGATCTTGGTTGTGGAAGTTGATAATTTAGTTCCGAAAGTTAGAAACTTGGATCTAAAAGTTGGAAAGTTGGTTCTAAAAGTTAGGAACTTGGTTCAGAAAGTTGGGATCTTGGTTCAGAAAGTTGGGAAGTTTATTCCGAAAGTTGATAATTTGGTTTGGAAAGTTGGGATCTTGGTTCGGAATGTTGGGAACTTTGTTCAGAAAGTTGAGATCTTAGTTTGGAAAGTTGTGAATGGTTCGGAAAGTTGGGAATTTGGTTCCGAAAATTTGGAACTTGGTTCGAAAAGTTGAGAACTTGGTTCAGAGAGTTAGGGCCTTGCACACTTTTCACCGTTTCGTTTTGCCCGAAATCGAAATCAGGCTCGAATTTGTGTTTGTCCTGCTCAAATCAGGTTTCGTTTCATGAAACCAACAATTACACATGAAGGTTGAAACCGATGAAATCTACTCGAGGCAGAACTTCGTTAGTTTCACGAAAATAAGTTTCACCTGCATTTTCATCTGCTCCCAACAAAACCCATATCCCATGATGAAACCCTAGCTCGAGCTCCCTTTGTGACTTCAGTGCGAGAGCGGCGATTTTTTTTTCGCCCAAGCCCTCGTTTTAAATCTGTGGACTCAGACTACTCTTTTCCTTCCCCGTCTTCGATTCATGTAAGAACTCTTGTATACAAGTTGTTTTTCGCCATGGATTTTGTCGAGATCGTGTGTTTCTTTGTCAAGATCATGTGTTTTGGCTCTGGATTTTGTTGGGAATATCTTTTGATTTTTTTTTATTTTTTTTAGCAACAAGGCAAAGGAAATATATTAATTCGTAAAAGAATACAATAGAGTACATACACGACTACCATTAATAGGAATGATAGAGCTTCTCATTCCCCAAAGGAAAAGACCACGCCCCTCACCTTCGGCATTGCCGTCAGTAAGGTAGTAGCCAAAACCTTAGGAAGAGGAACAAAAGGAAAAACCCACAGCCCGGGTCAAGCACAATATAGAGATGCAAATAATGCATCACACGGATTACCCACAACTCGGGCCAAGTAGTAACTATCACATGGACTACCCACGACTCGGGCCAAGCAATAAAGGCCCACATAGTGAATCACTAATCTTGACGGACAGGAGTGAAATGTACTTGAACGCTCCACCGTTCTGCAACCGCTCTGTTCCGTGGTGTATTGGTGATAGGATTGGTACCATATATCTGAAGTATTTTGCTTTTAACTCTTGTGATAACACTACTAAGCACGCTAGCAGGTGAAGATGATACATGAGAGAAAATACGATCATTCCGCTCACGCCAAATGAAGTAAACTGAAGCAGTGAGAGCAATACGCCTAATATAGCCAATGAATGAGTCTCCACTCATAACGTCTTCCCACCATCTAATCTGATCACCCCAATGATGCAAAGGGTTCGCCAAGAGAAAATGATCTAGAACCTTGCGCCAAATTATAGTCGAGAAAGGGCAGTGAAAGAATAGGTGTTCAGTGGATTCATCGACACCGCAAAAACAACAGCTAGTAGAATGTGTAATTCCCCAATGTGAAAGTCGATCAAGAGTTGGTAATCTCCGTAAGAGAGCAAGCCATAATACAAAGGAGTACCTTGGGATCCTCCCCTTGAACCAAACAAGATGATGCCAAGTAACCATGGGAATAGTGGGGGAAATGCCATTGCAAGCTGATGCAATACTAAAACGACCATCTACAAACGGTCTCCAAAGCACCCGATCTCCATTTGAACCAGTGTGCACAGAGCCAATAGAATCCCAAGCACTATGCAAGACAAGTTCATGGCCAAGGTTGCCCAACTGCCAAGTATTGTGTTGCCAAATAGATGAAACCCTAGCGGTTCTACTGGAATAGAGTCGGGCCGAAATGTGATCATTCATCCTGTTAATAAGAAGATAACCAGGAATCCAAGGATCAAGCTAGAGAAATGTATTCATACCATCACCAATGCGATACTCTACATGTTCCTTTGCTTGATCACGAGCAAAAAGGATACTGCGGAAACACCAAGAGCAGGCCTGTGGCTGTCGTACCGTCCAAATAGAGTCATTATTGAGGAATTTAGAGCTGATCCAACGGATCTATAGAGAGTCTTTCTTTGAAGCAATAGCCCAAATATACCTCATAAGGTACGCAATGTTAAGGTGAGAGATTCGATGAAGCCCAAGCCCCCCATTTTGATACGATTGACAAATGTCATTCCAGGAGACCTTATGGAAGCTTCTTTTATCATCCCCACTCCACAGGAATCTAGCAAGAAGTTATTCAATACGAGATATGACTCTCTGGGGTAGCTTGTAAGTGGTGCACCAATAGGTGATCTTACCCTGTAAAACAGATTTAATAAGAGCCAACCTGCCCATGTAAGATAAATGCTTTGCCTTCCAAGATTGAATGCGGCTCTGGATACTCTCAATAAGAGGGAGGCAATCATTATATGTAAGCTGCTTGGTAATAAGAGGGACACCTAGGAATCGAGTGGGGAGAGCACCAATAGGAATACCAAGAATGTCCTGAACTCTGTTCATCAGGTCGCTAGAGCACCCCGCTATATATAGATCCGACTTGGTAGTACTAACGGATAGCCCTGAGATGTCTGCAAAAGACCTCAATACATCCTTGATCGCTCTAGCATTGGAATCTGAGGCTTCGGCAAATATAATGAGATCATCTGCAAATGCGAGGTGAGTAATAAGTGGATTTGCACAACTCGGGTGTGGAGTGATCATACCTTGACTGACTAAGTCATCAAGACGAGAAGATAAGTGATGCATAACAATAAGGAACAAGTAAGGAGCCATGGGGCAGCCTTGTCTAAGGCCTCGAGAACTCCGAAAGAAATCCACAGAAGAGCCATTAATATTGATAGTAAAGGAGGGATTAGAAACACAGGCTCTAATCCAACTGATCATCATAGTAGGGAACCCATGCAAGTGAAGTAACTGAAGCAGGAAATCCCATCGAACTGAATCATAGGCCTTATGGAGGTCAACTTTGATGGCCATACGTTTCGGCCCAGAATTAAGATGATAGTTGTGCATAAGACTATGGCACAGAGCAATATTTTCATGTATGAGCCTACCACTCATAAAGGCATGTTGGGTTGGGCTAATCAAATCAGGTAATACAACCATGAGCCTATTCGCAATAAGCTTTGAAATAAATCTGTAGATCATCTTGCAAATAGAGAGAGGAAGGTAATCAGAAAATGAGTTGGTGTTCGCCTTCTTAGGAATGAGAGTGATGGAGGTAATATTAACTTCACTAAGAAGTTTACCAGTCCTAAAGAACTCAAGAATGGCAGCAATAACATCATCCTTAATGATAGACCAACAAGATTTATAAAATTCAGCATTGAATCCATCAACGCCAGGGGCCTTATCAGAATTTGAAGATAGGATTACTTGTTCAATCTCTTGAGGGGTAACCGGCTGAGACAATAGAGATATGCTTTGTTGGGAGAGGCAACTTTGGACATGAACATTAGAAAGATTCACATGAGGAGTCTCAGGAGAAAATGTCCGAGTAAAGTAGGTGATAGCTTCTTGGTCAAGAGCTTAGCCTTCGAGAATATTCCCATCTGCATCTTTAATAGAGAGTAAGGCATTCCTATTACATTTGGACTTTAAGGAATTATGAAAAAACTTTGAGTTTGAGTCACCAAGGCGTAACCAAGTATCCCTTGATTTTTGTCTAAATGAAGCCTCCTCATTAGCGTAGAGCCTTAGAAGTTCAGCCCTGCACTCTGCCTCTTCAATGATAGCCCTGTCATCCATATTTGTAGAGAGAGTGATAGTTTGTAAACCATGAAGCTTTGATTGCAGTGAATGTATCTGACTTTTTTGAGCCTTCATCAAGTCCCTAGACCACATTTGTAGAGCCTTCCTGGTCCTTTTTAATTTGTGGATAAGAATAAACATTCTCGTAGTTCTATGGCCAAATCTGCTAGTGATAGGCGGGTTCCAAGCTGCCTCAACACAATCTAGGAATACAGTTTCCCCGAGGTCAATAATTAAAGAAGTGGAAATTCCGAGGTCGCCAAGGTAAAGTGCACACCCTAAATGTGACAAAAGTATGATCAGATACATCAGGAGTATGGAATGTAGCCTCTGAATCCGGAAATGTAGAAACCCAATTCTGATTGCATAGAACCCTGTCAAGTTTTTCACATACCCTGTTATTGCCTGTAGAAGAATTAGTCCACGTAAAGAAGTTACCTTTACTCTTCATATCAAATAGGCCCAAGTTATCAACGGTATCAGTAATACTCTCAATGTATGAACCATTAACATCGCTGCCCCCACGTTTTTCAGAAGGTGAGAAGACCATATTAAAATCACCAAATACGGTCCAAGGCCCCTCAACATGATTTGCAAATGTATTTAAAGCAGTCCAAATATGGGTCATATCATCATTAGAATAAAGACCATAAACCACAGAGAAGGAAAAGGTTGTACCTAGCTGAATAAACTTAATGCTGCCCGAAACAACCTGATCTGTAGAAGCTATGATAGAAATATCCACTACAGCAGGATTCCAAATACACCATATTCGACCATGATGATTAGGACAAACATTGACATGATAATTCCACCCATCCATAATATTCAAGACACGAGCTGAATGCTCCAATTTAATTCTAGTCTCCAATAGAAAAAAGCAGTGAAGTTTGTGTTGGGATATCTTACTTCTGATGGCCTGTTGCTTAGCACAACTGTTCAGGCCCCGAATGTTCCAAAAAACTACTTGCATCTATGGGATTGGGTACTCTTCTTCTTGCCCAGTTTCCTAGAACTTTCTGCACCTCCTTTGGCCTTTTTAATTTGAGCATGGAGATTAGCTTCCTCAATAGGATCATAATCATCATCATTTTGTATATCATTATCTGAAGAATCTGCCAGGACATCGAACCTATTGGGAGAGGTTATCTTACCTTTTGACTGTGGCATTTCTGGTTCAACAACATGTGCTTTTCCTTTCTGTCGCATATTAGCATCCTGAAGGATAGGCAATTTATTCATGTCCTCCACCTGTTTATTAAGAGTTTTATCCTCTTCATCGTGAGTAGCTGTAACAATCTCTTGTTGTGGCTCAGGATATGGTTGGTGTTGTGCCTGCTTAGGAACCCATCTTTGCTTGGTATTATTGCTGCAATTTCTAGTAGCATGTCCAAACTTCTTGCAATTTGTGCAATGAACTGGTATCCAATCATATTCAACACGAATATTGTATGCTTCATTATTCATGCGCACGGGCAAATCTTTAGGATAAGTACAATTTAAAGGCACCTCAATGCATGCACGAAGATAACCCAACCGTTGTTTAGTAGATGACATGTGATCCATATGTAAAGGCTTGCCAATAACACTGCAAAACTTATTAATAAAGAAATGAGTCCACATAAACAACGGAACATCAAAAAACTTTACCCATATAGGAATTGTCGCCATCTCAGCCTTTTCCAACTTCATGGCTCTATCCTTTTTCGGAGAGCAAGAAACCTGTTTTGAATAAACCATGGGCCGCCCTCAAGAATAGCATCTGCATCGTCCCTTTGTGAGAAGCGAAAAATAAAGAACCCTGAGTCCATAGTAAGCACCTCAACATTGCCATTAATGTGCCACATCTTTGTCACCCAATTTTGCACTACTCTGTAAGGAAGACGTGAGCCAACAAAATGGCCAACTAAGGAAGATTTCCAATAGTCTTCACCAGCTAGAATCTCTTCCTGGGGAGCCTCAATGATATGATTACCATCCACCAGGTTTGGTTCCTCAAATGTAAGTTTAGTTTCATGTTTATGTGGAGACGAGGTAAAGAGCGATCTCCAAGGAGTAGCAGCCATAGAATCTGTAGAGCAATGCAAAACAGGCATATCAAGACTATGAACTGAAGATCTCATACCTTTGATTGAAGAACGCGGACCCTCATCGATATCCAATTCATCGATAGTTTCCTTAGAAATTTCGACAGCTTCAAAGGTCGAGGCTTTAGCACAATCATGCAAAATAGAAGGAGGTAGTGCAGTGCATGATGGAGTCACTATCTCAACACGCCTCGCCATAGAACAAACCTTACTCGAGGGGATTCCAGAGTCCACATGCTTAGAATTCATCATAATAGACAAACCAGTATTCCTTTTCAGGACGGAGCGGAGAAGACTCGAAGAAGAGGAAACCGCCATCGAAGCACCAAGCGGAGGAGGAAGACAATCTTCCGGAATCACAGGATCAGCCATAGCGAAGAGGCTGACTGCGCCCACCACACCAACGGCCGACAAAGACCACCACCCTCAAGGAAGCAACCATACCGTGAAGCCAAGTACAGGAACCACCACACCAACGGCCAACTAGAGGTGCTGTCGGCAAGCTAGTCGAGAAGAACCAAGGGCCGACCAAGAAGAGAAGCACCACGTCGGCTGCACCAGGGAAGCCACACCCTACAAACCGAAGGGAAGGAGCACCAACTGCGGCAGTCACAAAACTAGATCCCAGGAAAGCAGCGCCCCGACAGTGGCACAACAGCCACCTCCCCACCAGCCGACGAGGAGCTGACCAGCAGAGCAATCTCCAAAAGCCCGCAAAAGACTCGGAGGAAGTAAAGACACAGCTGGAAGAAGAAACCCTAGCCGCCGTTGACAAAATAGGAAACTGCCACTGCCGCCGCAGGAAGAAGCACCGACTGCTGCAGTCGCAAAAAATTGGATCCCAGGAGAACAGCGCCCCGACGGTGGCACAACAGCCACCTCCCCACCAGCCGACGAGGAGCGGACCAGCAGAGCAATCTCCAAAAGACCGCAAAAGATGCGGAGAAGGCAAAGATCGACAACGGAGAAAGCAAAGACACGGCTGGAAGAAGCACAGGAAACCCTAGCCGCCGTCGACAATATAGGAAAACTGCCACTGCCGCCGCAGGGTAGCCTCTAGGTGAAACCCAAAGCAGAAAGATCATCGGTAAGAGGGACAGACACTGAAGAAATCGGTGGCAGTCACCACCGAACCCAGGAATTCCGGGAAAAGCCGTCGCCGCCAAGAACCACAATGAAGAAACCAGGAAACCCCAACCGGCGATGGGGCACCTCCGGACAAACGAGAGCAATGAGAAGAAGGGTAAACCCAGGGGAAGAGAGGAATACGCCACCACCACAGAAGGAGATAGCCGGGGACGAGGCGCCACTCGCCGCCAAAGATCGCGGGTGCAGGAGGACAAACGACTTCCTAGACGGGGTAAGGATTTCCCAGTCGGGTAAACCTTTTCCCGATTTGGACAAAAGGAATGCCCAATCAGGAAAGAGGTAACCCTAGCTGAGAACAAGGCCAATTTATCGGGTATAAATCCGGAATTTAATTCCGAAAATACCCACCCCCCGCACCATAACGCTGGAACCTATTCCCAATCGTTGGAACCCATTCCCAATCGCCAAGAGAGCCAATAAAAAGTCAATAATTCAACATCAAAAATAGAAAATCCAATAAATAATCGCCAGAGATATCACTAATCTTGACGGACATAAGTGAAATGGACTTGAATGCTCCACCGTTCTGCAACAGCTCTATTTCTTGGTGTGTCGGTGATAGGCTTGGTACCATAACGCTGAAGAATTTTGCTTTTAACTCTTGTGATAACACTGCTAAGCACACTAGCAGGTGAAGAGGATACATGAGAAAAAATACGATCATTCCTCTCACGCCAAATGAAGTAAACTGAAGCAGCGAGTGCAATACGCCTGATATAGCCAATGAATGAGTCTCCACGCATGACGTCTTCCCACCATCTGAGCTGATCATCCCAATGATGCAAAGGGTTCGCCAAGAGACAATGAACTAGAACCTCGCGCCAAATGATAGTTGAGAAAGGGCAGTGAAAGAATAGGTGTTCAATGGATTCATCTACACCGCAAAAACAACAGCTGGGGGAATGTGTAATTCCCCAATGTGAAAGTCGATCAAGAGTTGGTAATCTCCGTAAGAGAGCAAGCCATAATACAAAACAGTACCTCGGGACCCTTCCTTTGAAACAAACAAGATGATGCCAAGTAACCATGGGATTTGCGGAGGAAATGCCATTGCAGGCTGATGCAATACTAAAAAAACCATCACAAGACGGCTTCCAAATGATCTGATCTTCACTCGAACTAGTAATAATAGTGCCAATGGAATCCCAAGCATTGAGCAGGTCAAGCTCATGAGCAAGATTACCCAGATGCCAAGTATTTTGCTGCCAAATGGAAGAGACCCTGGCTGTCCTACTCGAGTAGAGGTGGACCGAGATATGGTTGTTCATCCTGTCAATAAGAAGGTAATCAGGAATCCAAGGATCAAGCCAGAGGAAGGTGTTCATACCATCACCAATGTGGTACTCTACCAATTTATTTGCATAATCACGCGCAAAAAGAATACTACGAAAACACCAAGAGCACACCATGGCTGTTTGACAGACCATATTGAATCGTTGTTGAGGTATTTAGAGTTGATCCAACGAATCCAAAGTGAGTCTTTCTTTGAAGCAATTGCCCAAATATACCTCATGAGATATGCAATATTAAGGTGAGAGAGTCGATGAAGCCCAAGTCCACCATTTTGATGTGGTTGGCATATATCATCCCATGAAACTTTATGGATGCTCTTTTTATCATCACCGCTCCATAGGAATCTAGCAAGAAGATGTTCAATGCGAGACGTGACTTTCTGAGGTAGCTTGTAAGCGGCGCACCAGTAGGTAATCCTACCCTGAAGAACAGATTTGATGAGTGTCAATCTACCCATGTAAGATAGGTGCTTAGCCTTCCAAGAATGGATGCAGCTCTGGATACTCTCACTAAGCGGAAGGCAGTCATTATATGTAAGTTGCTTAGAAATGAGAGGAACACCTAGGAATCGAGTGGGGAGAGTACCAATAGGCATGCCAAGAATGTCCTGAACTCTGTTCATTAAGTCTCTAGAGCATCCTGCCATATACATATTTGATTTGGTTGTGCTTGTGGATAGTCCAGAAATATGTGTGGGCCATTGCTTCGAAGAAAGATTCTCTCTGGGTGAGATGGATACACAGTAATTTTTTGAAGTCAGACTCCTTTTGGACCCGCCGCATGCCAGCTGTGATTTCATGGGTGACGCGGAGTATCTTTAAAGTAAGGCACCTAGCACAGCCTCACATTACACACATGATTGGGAATGGAAGATCTACAATGTTATGGCATGAACCTTGGCATCCGGATGGTATTCTTATTCATATTATGGAGCACTATCCATACAGCGTCCCTGTATCTGCCAGGGACAAAGTAGCACTGCTCAGACATTCAAGTGGATGGAACATAACTGGGTATCAGCACTCTTGCCTCTTTGAGGCTTGGCAGCAATTCCAACACATTTGTACCCTAAACTTTCACAGCGATGATTCTATCCTTTGGAGCGCCTCCCCCTCCGGGAAGTTCACTCTCAAATCCGCATACGACGCTTTGGCCTCCACTAATCCAAATGTTGATTGGCACGAATTGGTCTGGTTTAAGAATCACATTCCCCGGTATTCTTTTATCTCTTGGCTAGCCTTCTGGAATAGACTCCCTACGTGGGTGCGATCATACCAGCAGTAACGCACCGGATCCCATCAGAACTCCGAAGTTAAGCGTGCTTGGGCGAGAGTAGTACTAGGACGGGTGACCCCCTGGGAAGTCCTCGTGTTGCACTTTTTAATTTTTGACGGGTTGGAGCGGCTCTTGTGGCGACTGGGAAGCCTTTTGGCCTTTTTAGGCGTGCAGAGGGGCGTTTCGGGAAGAACTATGGAGTTGGGGCGATTTGGGTGTGATCTGAGCGGGTTATTTCCTTGATTGACCCGCCTGGACTTTGATTTGTCCGGATTGGGAACACCTTTTTTCTTCCAGTGGAAGATTGTTGTCCTCCAGAGGAAGTTGTTTGGGCGTTTGGGCATTCCTTTGCCCGATTAGGAACTAGTTTGGGCGATTGGGAAATCTTTCCGCCTCCGGTTCCTTGATCGCCTGTGGGGCTTCTCTCCGGCGCTCATCCCTTCCGTTTCCGTCGTTGCTAAGGCGAGGTGGACCGGAGGTGGTGCTCCCCGGCGGTGGGCCTCTGGGTGGCGGGTGTGCTTGACGGCGGGAGTGCTTGGCGGCGGAACTGTAAACCTAGGGTTCAGGTGTCGTGGCTCAGATTTTCTCCAACCTAGTTTCTTCTGATGGTTTCTGCTTGATTTTTCACCGAGATTGGCCTCTCTCCGGCATCTTGGTTTGGTCTTGGATTGGCGTCTTCATTGGGTGGCTGCAGTTTGGCGGAGAAGGACGTGGTTGGGTCTCAGTTGCAGGTTTTCTCCTCTTCCCCCGTTGGTGCGGCGATTGGTGTCTCCTCCCCGTGCAAATCTCCTGCGGCGTCGCTAGCTTTCTTCTTGTGGCGGCGGCGTTCTAGGGTTTGCCTAGGTGCTGGAGGTCTCTTGGTTTCTCCTGCTGCTCTTCCCATCGGCGTTGTGGATTGCGCCTTCTGGTTTAGTGGTGCATCTTAGTGGTTTCTGCTTCAGTTTATTGCTTGGCTCTTGGTGGCTATCCGGTTCCTGCAGCTCTCCCGGAGTCTTGTCGATGTGTGGTGTTGTTGCTTTCCGGTGACAGCAAAGGGTGTTGTTGCTTCCTTGGGTGTTGTGTTCGGGTTCCGGTGACAGCAAAGGGTGTTGACAGCAAAGGGTATTGTTGCTTCTTTGATCAGCTTTCCCGGCTATGGCCGATCTTGTGGTTCCGGGAAACTGTCCTCCTCCTCCTGTCGGTGCTTCGACTTCTTCTTCCTCATCCTCGAATTTTCTCCGCTCTATCCTCAAGAGGAATTCCGATTTGTCGTCCATAAAGACCTCTAAGCTTGTGGACTCTAACATTCCTTCAAGTGATGTTCGTCGTGATCGTTCTATGCCCAGGCGTGTTGGAATTGCAACTTCCTCACAGTGTGTTGCACCAGATTCTCATGTCAATGCTGCTGTCCTTGATTGTGCTATGGCCTCAGATGCTGCAGCTATGACAATTCTCATGAAGACAATAGATGAATTGGATATTGATGAGGCCACTCGTTCCTCCATCAAAGGTATGCTCCCTTCAGTTCCTCATCATGATATGCATCCTTTGAATTGTCCACCTAGGTCTTCACCAGAACCTCTGGTTGGTCACGGAATTTCTTCTCCTTGGAGTTCGCTATTCTCCTCTGATGCGCATTCTCTTGAAACTAAGCTTAGTTTTGAGGAGCCAAATCTTGTGGATGGTAATATTATTATTGAGGCTCCTCAAGAAGAGATTTTAGCAGGGGAAAAGTATTGGCAATCCTCCTTAGTTGGACACTTTATTGGGCCACGCCTTCCTTACAGAGTCGTGAAAAATTGGGTGACAAAGATGTGGAAAATTAGTGGCAACGTCGAGGTGCTTACTATGGAGTCTGGGTTTTTTATTTTTCGATTCTCTCAGAGGGACAATGCAGATTCTATTCTTGAGGGTGGCCCATGGTTTATTCAGAATCGTTTTCTTGCACTTCGGAGATGGAATAGAGCTTTGAAGTTGGAAAAAGCCGAAATGGCAACCATTCCTGTTTGGGTAAAGTTTTTTAATGTTCCATTATTTATGTGGACTCCTTTCTTTATTAACAAATTTTGCAGCGTTATTGGCAACCCTGTCCATCTTGATCACATGTCATCCAGGAAACAGCGTTTGGGTTATATGCGTGCTTGTATTGAGGTAAATTTGGACTGCACTTATCCTAGAGAACTGCCTGTGCATGTTAATAATGAAGAATATATTATTCATGTTGAATATGATTGGATACCGGTTCACTGCACAAATTGCAAAAAGTTTGGCCATGCTACTAGGAATTGCGGTACTAGTGCCAATCTGACTTGGGTTCCAAAGAAGGCACAACCCCAGCCATCTCCTAAACTACAACAAGAGGATATTGCTCCTCACAATGAAGAAGAGAGGAATCTTACAAAGCAAGTGAAGGACGTGACTATGTCTCCTATTCTCTCAGATGCAAATATTCGAAAGAAAGGCAAAACAAGTGTTATTGAACCAGATAGGCCACAGTCTGAAAGCTTTACAATTTCTCCCAACAGGTTCAATGTTCTTGCAGACTCGTCAGATAATGATATGCATAAGGATGACGATTATGATCCTATTGAGGTTGGAAATGTCCATGACAAGATTAAAAAGGACAAAGGAGGTGCAGAGAGTTCTAGGAAACCGGGTAAGAAAAAGATCACCCAGTTCCACAAATGCAAGTAGCTTTTTGGAACATTCGGGGCCTGAATAGCTGTGCTAAGCAAAGGGCTATCAGAAGTAAGATCTCCCATCACAAACTTCATTGTTTTTTTCTTTTGGAGACTAGAGTTAAATTGGAAAATTCAGATCGCGTTTTTACGAATATTGTGGAAGGCTGGAATCATCATGTAAATGTCTGTCCTAATCATCATGGTAGGATATGGTGTCTTTGGAATCCTGCTATTGTGGATATTGCTATCGTTGCTTCTACAGATCAGGTGGTTTCTGGCAGTATCAAATTTATTCAGCAAGGTACAACATTTTCTTTTTCAGTGGTTTATGGCCTTTATTCTAATGATGATAGAGCTCATATTTGGACTGCTTTGAATGACTTTGCAAATCATGTTGAGGGGCCTTGGACTGTTTTCGGGGATTTTAATATGGTCTTCTCGCTATCTGAAAAATATGGGGGTAGTGATGTTAATAGTTCCTACATTGAGGCTATTACTGACCAGCTCGATAACTTGGGCCTATTTGATATGAAAAGTCAAGGAAGCTTTTTTACATGGTCAAATTCTTCCATAGGCCACAATAGAGTATGTGAAAAACTTGACAGGGTTCTATGCAATCAGAATTGGGTTCACACATTTCCAGATTCAGAGGCTACCTTCCATAGTCCTGATGTATCTGATCACACTTTTGTCATACTTAGGGTGTGCAAGTTACCCTGGCGTCCTCGGAATTTTCATTTCTTTAATTATTGGCCTCAGGAGACTGGTTTTCTTGATTGTATTGAGTCAGCTTGGAATCCACCTGTTAGTAGTCGATTCGGCCACAGAACAACGAGAATGTTTATCCTTATCCAGAAGCTGAAAAGAACCAGAAAGACACTACAAATGTGGTCTAGAGACTTGGTGAAGGCACAGAAAAGTCAAATTTCCTTACTACAATCTAAGCTTCATGAGTCACAGTCTATCACTCTATCTACAAATATGGATGACAGGGCCTTCACCGAAGAGGCAGAATGCAGGGCTGAACTTCTACGGCTCTATGCTAATGAGGAGGCCTCTCTTAGACAAAAATCAAGGGATACTTGGTTGCGCCTTGGGGACTCAAATTCTAAATTCTTTCATAATTCCTTGAAGCTCAGATGTAACAAAAATGCCTTACTTTCTATTACAGATGCTGATGGTAACTCCCTTGAGGGCCATGCTCTAGAAAAAGAGGCCATTAGATACTTTACTAGGCAGTTTGCCCCTGAGATTCTTAATGTGGATTTCTCTGATGTGCAAGTCTCAAATCATCTCTCTCAACATAGTATTTCCTTACTGTCTCAGCTGGTTACACCTCAGGAGGTTGAACAGGTGATCCTATCGTCAAACTCTGATAAGGCCCCCGGTGTTGATGGATTAAATGCTGAATTTTACAAATCTTGTTGGCCCATCATTAAGGATGATGTTATTGCTGCGATACTTGAGTTTTTCAGGACTGGTAAACTTCTTAATGAAGCTAATATTACTTCTATTACTCTGATCCCTAAGAAGAGCAACACTACCTCATTTGCCGATTACCGTCCTCTCTCTATTTGCAAGATGATTTACAGATTCATTTCTAAAATTATTGCAAACAGGCTCAAGGTTATTTTACCTGATTTGATTAGCATCACACAACATGCTTTTATGCGTGGTCGGGTTATTCATGAGAATATTGCTCTCTGCCATGACCTTATGCACAATTATCATCTTTCCTCTGGGCCAGCTCGTATGGCCATCAAGGTTGATCTTCATAAAGCGTATGATTCTGTTTGGTGGGACTTCTTGCTTCAGTTACTTCAACTTCATGGTTTTCCCTCTATGGTGATTAGTTGGATTCGAGCTTGTATCTCAAACCCCTCATTTACTATTAATATCAATGGTTCTTCTGTGGGTTTCTTTCGAAGTTCTCGAGGTCTAAGGCAAGGCTGCCCCATGGCTCCATATCTATTCCTCATTGTTATGCAGCATTTATACTCTCGCCTTGATGATGCAGCAAGGCGAGGTATGATCACTCCACACCCGGGCTGTGTAAACCCGCTTATTACTCATTTAGCGTTTGCAGATGCTCTCATTATATTTGCCGAAGCCTCTGAATCCAATGCTAAAGTGATCAGAAATGTTTTGGAATCCTTCGCGGATATTTCAGGTCTATCCGCAAGCACAACCAAATCATATCTGTATATGGCAGGGTGCTCTAGACACATGATGAACATAGTTCAGGACATTCTTGGCATGCCTATTGGTACTCTCCCCACTCGATTCCTAGGTGTTCCTCTCATTTCTAAGCAACTTACATATAATGATTGCCTTCCGCTTATTGAGAGTATCCAGAGCCGCATCCATTCTTGGAAGGCTAAGCACCTATCTTACATGGGTAGATTGGCACTTATCAAATCTGTTCTTCAGGGCAAGATTACCTACTGGTGCGCCGCTTACAAGCTTCCCCAGAAAGTCACGTCCCGCATTGAACATCTCCTTGCTAGATTCCTATGGAGTGGTGATGATAAAAAAGGCATCCATAAAGTTTCATGGGTTGATATATGTCAACCACATCAAAATGGTGGACTTGGACTTCATCGGCTCTCTCACCTTAATATTGCATATCTCATGAGGTATATTTGGGTCATTGCTTCAAAGAAAGACTCTCTTTGGATTCGTTGGATCACCTCTAAATACCTCAGCAACGATTCTATATGGTCTGTTAAACGACCATGGGCCTGCTCTTGGTGTTTTCGTAGCATTCTTTTTGCTCGTGATTATGCCTCTCGACTGGTAGAGTACTGCATTGGTGATGGTACGAACACCTTCCTATGGCTTGATCCTTGGATTCCTGATTACCTTCTTATTGACAGGAAGAACAACCATATCCCGGCCCGCCTCTACTCGAGTAGGACAGCCAGGGTATCTTCCATTTGGCAGCAAAATACTTGGCACCTGGGTAATCTTGCTCATGAGCTTGACCTGCTTAGTGCTTGGGATTCTATTGGCACTGTTATCACTAGTTCGAATGATGATCAGATCATCTGGAAGCCGTCTAGTAATGGTTTTTTCAGTATTGCATCAGCTTGCAATGGCATTTCCCCCACTAATCCCATGGTTACTTGGCATCATCTTGTTTGGTTCAAGGGAAGGATCCCAAGGTACTCTTTTGTTTTATGGCTTGCTCTCTTACGGAGATTACCAACTCTTGACCGACTTTCACATTGGGGAATAACACACTCTACTAGCTGTTGTTTTTGCGGTGTAGATGAATCCATTGAACACCTATTCTTTCACTGCCCCTTCTCGGCTATAATTTGGCGCAAGGTTCTAGATCTTTGTCTTTTGGCGAACCCTTTGCATCATTGGAGTGATCAGCTTAGATGGTGGGAAGACGTTATGAGTGGAGACTCATTCATTGGCTATATTAGGCGTATTGCTCTCACTGCTTCAGTTTACTTCATTTGGCGTGAGCGGAATGAACGTATTTTTTCTCATGTATCCTCTTCACCTGCTAGCGTGCTTAGCAGTGTTATCACCAGAGTCAAAATCAAAGTTCTTCAGATATATGGTACCAGGCCTATCACCGACACACCAAGGAACAGAGCTATTGCAGAACGGTGGAGCGTTCAAGTCCATTTCACTCCTGTCCGTTAAGATTAGTGTTTCACTGTGTGGGCTTTTATTGCTTGGCCCGAGTTGTGGGTGGTCCATGTGATATTCCTTACTTGGCCCGAGTTGTGGGTAATCCGTGTGATGCATTGTTTACATCTCTATTATTGTGCTTGACCCGGGCTGTGGGTTTTCCCTTTGTTCCTCTTTTCCTAAGGTTTTGGCTACTACCTTGCTGATGGCAATGCCGAAGGTGAGGGGCGTGGTCTTTTCCCTTGGGGGATGAGAAGCTCTACCATTACTATTAATGGTAGTCGTGTATGGACTCTATTGTATCTTTTTACGTAGTAATATATTTCCTTTGCCTTGTATGGACTCCCTACGTTTGATCGTATGCAGGCTTGGGGTCGACAGGGCCCTAATATATGTGGTCTTTGTCAGAATGCCTGTGAGAGTTTGAATCATATTTTCTTTGAGTGTGATTACACATATAAAATTTGGGAGGAGGTGCTGAAGAAGTGCAACCTGAGGCCTCGCAGAAGAACATGGTCTGATAGTCAGGTTTGGCTCCTTGATCACTTCAAGGGATCCTCCGAGGAAATGAATCATAGGAAACTTTCCCTCACCACTACGATATATCACATCTGGACTGAACGAAATCGCAGAATGCATGATGAGCAGTAGAGGACTTGGGAGCTCCTGGCTGGCGCAATCACTCATGATATTCAGAGCAGGAGAGGATGCCCCCCCCAAGTGCCGATAGACTAACCAGCGATCGATGATTTTATGAGGATTTATGATTTATTATATTTTCTTTTTGGTTACTGTCTTTCCCAGGCTGTAGGTCTTAGTGCTTATTGTCTATTTACTATATGTTGGTATGATTGTGAGCTTTTCCTGGGCTGTGGGACTTATTGCGTATCATTTCTTTCAGTTTGTGTGGTTTAGGTCATCATGACTTGTGTGCCTTTCCCGGGCTGTGGGATGTCTTTTCTTTTTAGATTGCTATGATTGTATCGTAGCGGGTCCATCAACCCTAGGGATTGGGTCTTGACCTTGCTGATGGCTATGCCGAAGGTGAGGTTCTAGACTCTTTTGTCCTAGGGTGATTGGCTACTGAACTTTACATGTACACATCTTCTTCATTACTAATACAACACACTTGCCTTGTTGCAAAAAAAAAATAGTCCAGAAATATCTGCAAAGGACTCCAAAGCATCTTTGATCGCTCTAGCATTGGATTCAGAGGCTTCGGCAAATATAATGAGATCATCTGCAAACGCTAAGTGAGTAATAAGCGAACTTTCACAGCTCGGGTGTGGAGTGATTATACCTCGCCTTGCTAAATCATCAAGACGAGAGGATAAGTGCTGCATAACAATGAGGAACGGATATGGAGCCATGGGGCAGCCTTGCCTTAGACATCTAGAGCTTCGAAAGAATCCCACGGAAGAACCATTTATATTGATAGTAAATGAGGGGTTTGAGATACAAGCTCTAATCCAACTACTCACCATAGCGGGAAACCCATACAGTTGAAGTAACTGAAGTAAGAAGTCCCAACGAACAGAATCATAAGCTTTATGAAGATCAACTTTGATGGCCATACGAGCTTGCCCAGAGGAAAGATGGTAATTGTGCATAAGGTCATGGCAGAGAGCAATATTCTCATGAATAATCCGACCACGCATAAAAGCATGTTGTGTTACGCTAATCAAATCAGGTAAAATAACCTTGAGCCTGTTTGCAATAATTTTAGAAATGAATCTGTAAATCATCTTGCAAATAGAAATAGGACGGTAATCAGCAAATGAGGTAGTGTTGCTCTTTTTAGGGATGAGAGTAATAGATGTAATATTAACTTCATTAAGAAGTTTACCAGTCCTGAAAACTCAAGTATCGCAGCAATAACATCATCCTTAATGACGGGCCAACAAGATTTGAAAAGTTAAGCATTTAATCCATCAACACCGGGGGCCTTATCAGAGTTTGATGACAAGATCACCTTTTCATCCTCCTGAGGTGTGATCAGCTGAGACAGTTAGGAAATGCTTTGTTGAAAGAGATGATTTGAGACTCGCACATCAGAGAAATCCACATTAGGAATCTCAGGGGCAAACTGCCTAGTAAAGTAGCTAATGGCCTCTTGCTCTAGAGCATGGCCCTCAAGGGAATTACCATCGGTATCTATAATTGAGAGTAAGGCATTTCTGTTACATCTGAGCTTCAAGGAATTATGAAAGAACTTAGAATTTGAGTCCCCAAGACGCAACCAAGTATCCCTTGATTTTTGTCTAAGAGAGGCCTCCTCATTAGCGTAGAGCCTTAAAAGTTCAACCCTGCATTCTGCCTCTTCGGTGATGGCCCTATCATCCATATTTGTAGATAGAGTGATAGCCTGTAACTCATGAAGCTTAGATTGTAGTGAATAAATTTGACTTTTCTGTGCCTTTACCATGTCTCTAGACCACATTTGTAGTGCCTTCCTGGTTCTTTTCAACTTCTAAATAAGGACAAACATTCTCGTTGTTCTGTGGCCGAGTCTACTACCAACAGGTGGGTTCCAAGCTGTCTCAATACAATCAAGAAAACTAGTCTCCTGGGGCCAATAATTAAAGAAATGAAAATTACGAGGCCGCCAGGGTAAATTGCACACCCTAAATATGATAAAAGTATGATAAGATACATCAGGATTATGGAAGGTAGCCTCTGAATCCGGAAATGTATGAACCCAATTCTAATTGCATAGAACCCTGTCCAGTTTTTCACATTCTCTATTGTTACCTATGGAAGAATTAGACCATGTAAAGAAGTTGCCTTTACTTTTCATATCAAATAGGCCCAAGTTATCAAGCTGGTCAGTAATAACCTCAATGTAGGAGCTATTAACATCACTACCCCCATGCTTTTCAAATGGTGAGAAGACCATATTAAAATCACCGAAGACAGTCCAAGGCCCCTCAACATGATTTGCAAAGTCATTCAAAGCAGTCCAAATATGAGTTCTATCATCATTAGAATAACGACCATAAACCACTGAAAAAGAAAATGTTGTACCTTGCTGAATAAATTTAATACTACCAGAAACCACTTGATCTGTAGAAGCAACGATAGCAATATCCACAACAATAGGATTCCAAATACACCATATCCTACCATGATGGTTAGGATAGACATTGACATGATAATTCCAGCCTTCCACAATATTCGTAAAGACGCGAGCTGAATTTTCCAATTTAACTCTAATCTCCAAGAGAAAAAAAATAATGAAGTTTGTGATGTGAGAGCTTACTTCTGATAGCCCTTTGCTTAGCACAGCTATTCAGGCCCCGAATGTTCCAAAAGGCTACTTGCATTTGTGGGACTGAGTGTTCTTTTTCTTACCCGGTTTCCTAGAACTCTCTGCACCTCCTTTGGCCTTTTTAATCTTAACATGGACATTTGCATCCTCAATAGGATCATCATCATCGTCATTATGCATATCATTATCTGACGAGTCTGCAAGAACATTGAACCTGTTGGGAGAGATTGTTAAACTTTCAGACTGTGGCCTATCTGGTTCAATTACACTTGTTTTGCCCTTCTTTCGAATATTTACATATGAAAGAATAGGAGACATATTCATGTCCTTCACATGTTTTTTAAGATTTCTCTCTTCTTCATTGTAAGCATCAATATCCTCTTGTTGTGGTTCAGGAGGTGGCTGGGGTTGTGTCTTCTTTGGAATCAAAATCTGATTGGCACTATTGCTGCAATTCCTAGTAGCATGACCAAAGTTTTTGCAATTTGTGCAGTGAACCGATATCCAATCATATTCAACACGAATAATATATTCTTCATTATTAACATGCACAGGCAGTTCTCTAGGATAAGTGCAGTCCAAGTCCAAAGTCACCTCAATACAAGCACACATATAATCCAAACGCTGTTTTGTGGATGACATGTGATCAAGATGGACAGGGTTTCCAATAACGCTGCAAAATTTGTTAATAAAGAAATGAGTGCACATAAATAATGGAACATTAAATTTTTTTACCCAAATAGGAATGATTTCCATTTTGGCTTTTCCCAACTTTAAGGCTCTATTCCATCTCCGAAGAGAAAGAAATCTATTCTGAATAAACCATGGGCCGCCCTCAAGAATAGAATCTGCATCGTCCCTCTGTGAGAATCGAAAGATAAAAAAATCCAGAATCCATAGAAAGGACATCGACATTGCCACTAATTTTCCACATCTTAGTCACCTAATTTTTCACAACTCTGTAAGGAAGGTGAGGTCCAATAAAGTGTCCAACTAAGGAGGAGTGCCAATACTTTTCCCCTGCTAAAATCTCTTCTTCAGGAGCCTCAATAATAATATTACCATCGACAAGATTCGATTCCTCAAAATTAAGCTTAGCTTCAAGTGTATGCGCATCTGAGGAGAATATCAAACTCCAAGAAGAAGTAATTCTGTGTCCAACCATAGGTTCTGGTGAAGACCAAGGTGGACAATTCAAAGGATGCATATCATGATTAGGAACTGAAGGGAGCATGCCTTTGATGGAGGAACGAGATGCCTCATCAATATCTAATTCATCTATTGTCTTCATGAGAATTGCCATAGCTTCAACATTTGAGGCCTTAGCACAATCAAGGACATCAGCATTGACATGAAAACTTGGTACAACACACTGTGTGGAAGTTGCAATTTCAACACGCCTGGGCATAGAACGAACATCACTTGATGGAATTCCAGAACCACACACTTAGGAGTCGTCAAGGTTGTCAAATCAGAGTTCCTCTTAAGGATGGAGCGAAGAAGGCCCGAGGAAGAAGAAGAAAGCATCGAAGAACCAGGATGGGACAATGAATGGCCCCCCAAATTCACATTGACGGCCATAGCTCGAGGAAGCCGACGGAAGCCTCAAGCACTTCACACAAGGAAGCACCAACACCACGACACCTTCGACGGAAATCACCACACCCAAGGAGCAATGGGGGAACACACACACACACCGAGACCGACAAATCTCCGACTGAGAGAAGGTGCAGTCGGATAGAATACGACGCCAATGGGAAAGGATCAGAAGCAACACCAAGGATCAATAACGAGCAATTTCAAACCCACGGAGGTAGCAAGCCAAACGAGGAAGATACCAGCAATTGCCCGCTGCAACCTGGACAACCAGCCCAGATGAACACAACACTCAGGAGGCACCAACACCACACTGCCACCATCGGAACCACCGCACCCAAGAGCTGCCGGAAATGGAGCGCACACACAAGACGACCAACAAGTCTCCGTCAAAGCCACAACCTTACTGCCGGAAAAAAGCCAAGAAAAAACCCAGCGACACCCAAGAAGGAAGATGCACCACGAGATTGCACCACGCCGGCGGTACAAGGGGAACCACCACAACAAACCGAAGGGAAAGAGCAGCAGAAACACCAAGGGACGACCAAAATCGACGGCAGACCCGGAGAAAGGCAGGGATCGATGGCGGAAGGAGCAAACACACAACGGAAATAAAGGCACAATAAACCCTAATCGCCGCCGCCACAACCCATAGTCTGCCACCCTTGCTGGTGAACCTCCGGGTACACAGGAGAAAACAAGAATGCTGGAGGAAAAGATCAACCGAGAAAGGCTGACGGACGCCGCCGCAGAATCCAGGAATCCCAGGAAAGGCCGATTGCCGCCAACCCCAACACAGAGAAGAAGAAGAGAAAACCCAAGCCGCCGCTGGAGAACCACCGGATCACCGGAGAAGGAGGAACACCGAGAAGAATGAAACCTCAGCAGAACCAACATGCGCCGCATACGCCCAAAGAAGACCGGAGAAGAGGCGCTGATAAAAGAAATCCCCAAATGGTCAAGACTTGAAATGGTCTGTCTCCTCTAGGATCCAACTTAGACTTCCTCTGAGTTGGAAATCTTTCTTTCCTCATATGAACCCAAACCCAATCACCGGGTTCAAAGGTCACTTGCTTGCGACCTTTGTTTGCTCTTTGTGCAGATGCTTGGTTCCTCTTCTCAATTTGCAGCCGTGCTTTCTCATGAATAGATTTCACCAATTCTGCCTTCTTTTATCCATCTATACTTTTAATCTCATTCAAAGGTAAAGACATTAAATCTAAAACAGTCAATGGATTAAATCCATACACAATTTCAAAGGGTGAATAGGTAGTGGAAGAATGAACACTTCTAATGTAAGCAAATTCAACAAAAGGTAAGCAATCTTCCCATGTCTTTAAATTCTTACCGACAAGAGCCCTTAACAAAGCTCGTAGTGTTCGATTAACCACTTTCGTTTGTCCAACAGTTTGTGGATGACAAGTAGAAGAATAAAGAAGTATAGTACCAACTTTACCACACAAAACACGCCAAAAATGACTAAGAAACTTTACATCACGATTAGACACAATAGTACTAGGAACACCATGCAATCTAACAACTTCTTGAATGAATAAATTAGCAATATTTGTTGCATCATCTGTTTTATGACATGCAATGAAGTGTGTCATCTTAGAGAAAATCTGTCAACAACAACACATATGCTATCTTTTCCTCTCTTAGTTCTAGGCAGTCCTAAAACAAAGTCCATACTAATATCCATCCAAGGTGCACTAGGAATAGGTAAAGAAGTGTATAAACCATGTGGCATAGACTTAGATTTGGCTTGCCTACATGCAATGCATCTAGAACATATTCTTTCTACGTCTTTCCTCATGTTAGGCCAATAAAAATGTTCATGCAAAACATCAAGAGTTTATGCACACCAAAGTGTCCCATTAATCCCCCACCATGTGCCTCCCTCACAAGCAATTCTCTCAATGAACATGATGGAATACATAGCTTTTTCTCTCTAAACAAATATCTCTCATGTCTATAGTACTTTTGAAAAGCTATATGTTCGCATGCATCATATACACTAGAAAAGTCTGAATCTTTGGCATACAAGTCTTTAATTTTTGCTCAAAGCCTAATAATTTAGTACTAAGAGTAGAGATCAATGCATACCTTCTAGATAGTGCATCAGCCACTACATTATCCTTACCTTGCTTGTACTGGATCACATATGGAAAGGTTTCAATGGAATTCCATCCATTTAGCATGTCGCTTGTTCAACTTGCATTGTCCTTTCAAGTACTTGAGTGATTCGTGGTCGGTGTGAATCACAAACTCATTCGGTAGCAAGTAGTGTTGTCACACCTCCAAAGCTCTCACCAAAGCATACAACTCCTTGTCATGTGTGGAATAGTTAAGTTGAGCTCCTTGTCAACTTCCCTAACCAAGTTCGTAACTTTTTGAACCAAGTTATCAATTTTTCGAACCAAGTTCCCAACTTTCCGAACCAAGTTCTCAACTTTCCAAACCAAGATCCCAACTTTTTGAACCAAGTTCCCAACTTTCGAAACAAAGTTCCCAACATTTCGAGCCAAGTTCCGAACTTCAGGAACTAAGTTTCGTATTTTCGGAACCAAGTTTCCAATTTTCGAAACCAAGTTCCCAACTTTCGAAATAAAGTTCTCAACTTTCTGAACAACGTTTTCAACTTTCCGAACCAATTACCAACTTTTCGAATAAACTTCCCAACTTTTCCAACCATTTCAAACTTTTTGACCCAAGATCGCAATTTTCTAAACCAAGTTTTCAACTTTTTGAACCAATTTCTCAACATTCTGACCCAAGTTCTTAACTTTTCGAGCCAAGTTCCGAATATTAGGAAACAATTTCCCAACTTTCTAACCAAGTTCTCAACTTTCAGAGCCAAGTTCCGAACGTTAGGTACCAAATTCTGAACTTTCCGAACCAAGCTCGCAACTTTTCGAACCAAATTCCCCACTTTCGGAACAAATTTCCCAACTTTCCAAACCATTTAAAGTTCCCAACTTTCCGAACTAAGTTCCCAATTTTCTGAACCAAGATCCCAACTTTCCAAATCAAGTTCCCAACTTTCCAAACCAAGATCCAAACTTTCGGAACCAACTTAGCAACTTTCAGAACTAAGTTCTCAACTTCCCTAACCAAGTTCGTAACTTTTCGAACCAAGTTTCCAATTTTCCGAACCAAATTCCCAACTTTTCGAACCAAAATCCCAACTTGCGGAACCAAGTTCCCAACTTTCGGAACAATGTTCCCAACTTTTCGAACCAAGTTCCCATCTTTTCGAACAAAGTTCCTAACTTTCCGAACCAATATCTCAACTTTATGAACCAAGTTCCCAACTTTCCAAACCAAGTTTCTAAATTTTCGAACCAAGTTCCCAACTTTTCGAGCCTAGTTCTGAACTTCAGGAACCAAGTTCCCAATTTTTGGAACCAAGTTCTTAATTTTCTAAGCCAAGTTCCCAACTTTCGGGAACAAGTTCTCAACTTTCCGAACCAAGTTCCCAACTTTTCGAACCAAATTCCCAACTTTCTGAATGAATTTCTGAACTTTTTTGAACAAAGTTCTCAACTTTCCGAGCCAAGTTCCCAACTTTTCGAACCTAGTTCTAAACTTTCCAAGTCAAGTTTCGAGTTCAGGTACCAAGATCCCAACATTCCGAACCAAGCTCCCAACTCTCCGAACCAAATTCACAACTTTCGAAACTAAGTTCTCAATTTTCCGAACCAAGTTCCCAACTTTCCCTACCAAATTTTTCGAACAAAGTTGCCAATTTTCGAAACGAAGTTCACAAGTTTCGAAACCAACTTCTCACCTTTCCAAACGTAGTTCTGAACTTTAGGAACCCAGTTCCCAATGTTCTAAATTAAATTCCCAACTTTCGAAACAAAGTTCTTTTGTTCTCAACTTTTCGAACCAAGTTCCTAACGTTCCAAACCAAGTTCCAAACAATCCAAACCAAGTTCCCAACTTTCTGAAATAAATTCCCAACTTTCGGAATAAACTTCCCAACCTTTCGAACCCAGTTCCAAACTTTTCGAACCAACATCCCAACTTTTCGAAAGAAGTTCCCAACTTTCTGAACTAAGTTTCTAACTCTCAGAACCAAGTTACCTAATTTTTGAATCATTACCCAACTTCCCTAACCAAGTTCCAACTTTCTGAAACAAATTCCCAACTTTCGAAATAAACTTCCCAACCATTCGAACGCAGTTCCAAACTTTTCGAACCAACATCCCAACTTTTCGAATGAAGTTCCCAATTATCTGAACTAAGTTTCTAACTCTCATAACTAAGTTACCTAATTTTGGAATCATTTCCCAACTTCCCTAACCAAGTTCCAACTTTCTAAATCAAGTTCTCAACTTTCTGAACCAAGTTCCCAATTTTTGAAACCAAGTTATCAGTTTTCTGAACCAAGTTCTCAAATTTCCGAACCTAGTTCCCAACTTTTCGAACCAAGTTCTCAACTTTCCGGACCAAGTTCCCAACTTTTCAAACCAAGTTCTGAACTTTAGCAACCAAGTTCCCAACTTTCAAAACGAAGTTCTAAATTTTTGAAACCAAGTTTTCAACTTTTCAAATCAAGTTCTCAAGTTTTCGAACGAAGTTCCGAACTTTAGCAACCAAGTTCCAAACTTTCAATATCAAGTTCTAAACTTTCGGAACCAAGTTTTTAACTTATGGAACCAAGTTTTCATCTTTCGGAACCAAGTTCCTAACTTTTCGAACCTAGTTCCTAACTTTTCGAACCAAGTTCTCAACATTCCGAGCCAAGTTCCGAACTTTAGGAACCAAGTTCCAAACTTTTTGAACCAAATTTGTAACTTTCGGAACCAAGTTCTCAATTTTCTGAGACAAGTTCCAACTTCGAGAACAAGTTCTCAACTTTTCGAACCAAGTTCCCAACTTTTTGAACCAAATTCCCAACTTTCTGAACGAATTTCTCATCCTTTTCGAACCAAGTTCTCAACTTTTCGAGCCAAGTTCCCAACTTTTCGAACCAAGTTCTAAACTTTCCAAGTCAAGTTTCAAGTTCAGACACCAAGATCCCAACTTTCCGAACCAAGCTCCCAACTCTCCGAACCAAATTCTCAACTTTCGGAACTAAGTTCCCAAGTTTACGAACCAAATTCCCAACTTTCCGAACCAAATTTTTCGAACCAAGTTGCCAATTTTTGGAATGAAGTTCACAACTTTTGAAAACAACTTCTCAACTTTCCAAACGAAGTTTTGAACTTTACGAACCAAGTTCCCAATGTTCTAAACCAAAATCCCAACTTTCGAAACAAAGTTCTTTTGTTCTCAACTTTCTGAACCAAGTTCCTAACGTTCCAAACCAAGTTCCAAACATTCCAAACCAAGTTCCCAACTTTCTGAAACAAATTCCCAACTTTCAGAATAAACTTCCCAACCTTTCGAACCCAGTTCCAAACTTTTCGAACCAACATCCCAACTTTTCGAATGGAGTTCCCAACTTTCTGAACTAAGTTTCTAACTCTCAGAACTAAGTTACCTAATTTTGGAATCATTTCCCAACTTCCCTAACCAAGTTCCAACTTTCTAAATCAAGTTCTCAACTTTCTGAACCAAGTTCCCAATTTTTGAAACCAAGTTATCAGTTTTCGGAACCAAGTTCTCAAATTTCCGAACCTAGTTCCCAAATTTCCGAACCAAGTTCTCAACTTTCCGGACCAAGTTCCCAACTTTTCAAACCAAGTTCTGAAGTTTCCGAATGAAGTTCCGAACTTTAGCAACCTAGTTTCCAACTTTCGGAACGAACTTCTAAATTTTCGGAACCACGTTTTCAACTTTTCAAACCAAGTTCTCAAGTTTCCGAACGAAGTTCCAAACTTTAGCAACCAAGTTTCCAACTTTCAAAATGAAGTTCTAAACTTTTGGAACCAAGTTTTTAACTTACGGAACCAAGATTCCAACTTACGAAACCAAGTTCCTAACTTTCCGTACCAAGTTCTCAACATTCCGAGCCAAGTTCCGAACTTTAGAAACCAAGTTCCCAACTTTTCGAACCAAGTTCCTAACTTTCGGAACCAAGTTCGCAATTTTCGGAACCAAATTCTCAACTTTCCGAATCAAGTTCCCAACTTTCGGAACCAAGTTCTCAACTTTCCGAGCCAAGTTCCAAATTTAAGAAACCAAATTCCCAACTTTCAAAACAAAGTTCTCAACTTTCCGAACCAAGTTCGTAACTTTTTTCACCAAGTTCTCAACTTTTTGAGCCAAGTTCTGAACTTTACGAACCAAGTTCCCAACTTTCCGAACCCAGTTCCTAATTTTCTGAACTAAGTTCCCAACTTTCCGAACCAAGTTCCCAACTTTCTGAACCAAGTTCTCAACTTTCAGAACCAATTTCTCAACTTTCGGAACCAAATTCCAACATTCCGAACCATGTTCTCAACTTTTCGAGCCAAGTTCCGAGCTTTTGGAAAAAAGTTTCCAACTTTCTGAACCAAGTTCTCATCTTTCCGAATCAAATTCCAAACTTTCGGAATAAGTTCTTAACTTTCTGAACCAAGTTCCCAAATTTCCGAACCAGATTCCTAACTTTCTAAACCAAGTCTCAACTTTCTGAGCCAAGTTTCGAACTTTAGGATGAATTTCCCAACTTTCTAAACAAAGTTCCTAACTTTCCGAACCAACTTCATAACTTTCGGAACCAAGTTTCCAATATTTAAAACCAAGTTCCCAACTTTACGAACCAAATTCCCAACTTTTGGCACAAACTTCCCAATTTTCCGAACCATTCCCAACATTCCGAACCAACTTCAAAACTTTCCGAACCAAGTTCAAAACTTTCTGAACCAAGTTCCCAACTTTCCGAACTAAAATCCAAATTTTCCAAACCTCCCAACTTTTCGAAACAAGTACCCAATTTTTGTAACCTAGTTCCCAACTTTCCGAACCAACTTAGCAACTTTCCGAACCAAGATCCTAATTTTCCGAACCAAGATCTCAATTTTCCGAACCAAATTCACAACTTTCTGAACCAAGTTCCCAACTTTCTCAACAAAGATTCCAACTTTTCAAACCAGGACCCAACTTTCTGAACCAAGTTCTCAACTTTCCAAACCAAGTTCCCAACTTTCTGAACCAAGTTCACAACTTTCGAAACCAAATTCGCAACTTTTGGAACCAAGTTCCCAAGTTCCGAACAAAGTTCCGAACTTTAGGAACCAAGTTTCCAACTTTCAGAATCAAATACTCAACTTTCGGAACCAAGTTTCCAACTTTCGGAATCAAGTTTCCAACTTTCGGAACTAAGTTCCCAACTTTCGAAACCAAGTTCCTAGCTTTTTGATCCAAGTTCTCAACTTTCCAAGCCAAGTTCCGAACTTTAGGAACCAAGTACCCAACTTTTCGAACCTAGTTTCCAATTTTCGAAACTTCCCAACTTTCGAATCTATTTCCCAATTTTTTGAATCAAGTTCCCAATTTTCGAAACCAAGTTCTCAACTTTCTGAACCAAGTTACCAATTTTTGAAATCATGTCCCCAACTTTCTGAACCAAGTTTCTAACATTCAGAAACAAGTTATCAACTTTCAAAACCAAGTTCCCAACTTTCGGAATCAAATCCCATCTTCCCTAACCAAGTTCCCAACTTTCTAAACCAACTTTCCAACTTTTCGAATAAAGTTTCCACCTTTCTGAATGAAGTTCCAAATTTTTCGAACCAAGTTCCCAACTTTCCGAACCAAATTCCAAACTTTCGAAGAAAAGTTTCCAACTTTTCGAACAAAGTTCACAAATTTCCGAACCAGGTTCCCAACTTTCCGAACCTAGTTCTCAACCTTCCGAGCGAGGTTTCGAACTTTAGTAACCAAGTTCCCAACTTTCCGAATCAAGTTCCCAACTTTCGAAACTAAGTTCTCAACTTTCCGAGCCAAGTTTCGAACTTAGGAAACCAAATCCAAACCATCCGAACCAAGTTCCCAACTTTCCGAACCAAGTTCCCAACTTTCGCACCAAGTTCTCAACTTTTCGAGCCATGCTTCGAACTTTAGGAACCAAGTTCCTAATTTTCCGAATCAAGTTCCTAACTTTCGGAACTAAGTTCTCAACTTTCCGAGCCAAGTTCCGAACTTAGGAAACCAAATTCCCAACTATCCGAACCTAAGTTCCCAACTTTCCGAACCAAGTTCCCAACTTTCGCACCAAGTTCTCAACTTTTCGAGCCAAGCTTCGAACTTTAGGAACCAAGTTCCCAATTTTCCGAATTAAGTTCCCAACTTTTCAAACCAAGATCCCAACTTTTTGAATCAAGTTCCCAACTTTCTGAACCAAGTTCTCAACTTTCAGAACCAATTTCTCAACTTTCGGAACCAAATTCTCAACTTTCGGAACTATGTTCCCGACTTTCCCAACCAAGTTCCCAACATTCCGAACCATGTTCTCAACTTTCCGAGCCAAGTTCCGAACTTTTGGAAAAAAGTTTTCAACTTTCTGAACCAAGTTTCCAATTTTTTGAACCAAGTTCGCATCTTTCCGGACCAAATTACGAACTTTCGGAACAGGTTCTCAACTTTATGAACCAAGTTCCCAACTTTCCGAACAAAGATCACAAATTTCCGAAGTAGGTTCCCAACTTTTTGAACCAAGTTCTCAACCTTCCGAGCCAGGTTTCGAACTTTAGTAACCAAGTTCTCAACATTCCGAGCCAAGTTCTGAACTTAGAAAACCAAATTTCCAACTATCCGAACCAAGTTCCCTACTTTTTGAACCAACTTCTCAACTTTCGCACCAAGTTCTCAACTTTTCGAGCCAAGCTTCGAACTTTAGGAACCAAGTTCCCAACTTTCCGAACTACATTCCCAATTTTCGGAACAAAGTTCTCAATTTTCCGAACCAAGTTCCCAACTTTCAAATCAAGATCCCAATTTTTCGAACCAAGTTTCCAATTTTTTGAATCAAGTTCCCAAATTTCAGAACCAATTTCTCAACTTTCGGAATCAAATTCCCAACTTTCGGAACTTAGTTCCCAATATTCCGAACCATGTTCTCAACTTTCAAAGCCAAGTTCTGAACTTTTGGAAAAAGGCTTCCAACTTTCTGAACCAAGTTCCCAATTTTTCGAACCAAGTTCTTATCTTTCCGAACCAAATTCCATTCGGAACAAGTTCTCAACTTTCTGACCAAAGTTCCTAAATTTTTGAACCAAGTTTTCAACTTTGAGAACCATGTCTCAACTTTTTGAGCCAAGTTCCGAACTTTAGGACAAATTTCTCAACTTTCCGAACCAAACTCCCAACTTTCGAACCAAATTCCCAACTTTCGAAATAAAGTTCCCAACTTTTGAAACCAAATACCCAATATTCGGAACCAACTTCATAACTTACGGAACCAAGAATCCAACTTTCTGAACCAAGTTCCCAACATTCCGAACCAAGTTCCCAACTTTACGAACCAAATTCCCAACTTTCGAAATAAACTTCCCAATTTTTCGAACCATTCCCAACTTTCCGAACCAAGTTCAAAACTTTTCGAACCAAGTTCCCAACTTTTTGAACTAAATTCCCAATTTTTCAAACCAAGCTCCCAACTTTCCGAACCAAGTACCCAATTTTCGTAACCTAGTTCCCAACTTTTTGAACCAACTTCCCAACTTTTCGAACCAGGATCCCAAATTTCTGAACCAAATTCCGAACTTTCGGAACAAAATTCTCAACTTTCCAAACCAAGTTCCCAATGTTCCGAACCAAGTTCTCATCATTCCCAACCAAGTACCCAATTTTTCGAAACAAGACCCAACTTTCTGAACCAAGTTCATAACTTTCCAAACCAAGTTCCCAACTTTCCGTACCAAGTTCCCAATTTCTAAACCAAATTCCCAACTTTTCGAACGAAGTTTCGAATTTTAGGAACCAAGTTTCCCAATTTCGGAACGAAATTCTCAACTTTCGGAACCAAGTTCCCAACTTTCGAAACCAATTTCCTAGATTTCCGAACCAAGTTCTCAACTTTCCAAGCCAAGTTCTGAACTTTAGGAACCAAGTTCCCAACTTTTTGAACCTAGTTCCCAATTATCGAAACCAAATTCTCAACTTTCCAAACTAAGTTCCCAACTTTTCGAACCAAGTTCCCAATTTTCCGAACCAAGTTCTCAATTTTTCGAGCAAAGTTCTGAACTTTTTGAACCAAGTTCCCAACTTTCAGAACCAAATTTCCAACTTTTAGAACAAAGTTTCCAACTTTCAGAACCAAGTTCCCAACTTTCCGAACCAAGTTCCCAACTTTCGGAATAAACTTCCCAATTTTCGAACCTACTTTCCAACTTTCCGAACCAAGTTCTCAATTTTCGATACCAAGTTCCCAACTTTCCGAACCAACTTTCGGAACTATATTCCCAACTTTCCAAACAAAGTTCTCAACTTTTCGGGTCAAATTCTGAACTTTTGGAACCAAGTTCCCAACTTTCCGAAGCAAGTTACCAATTTTACGTACCAAGTTTTGAACATTTCGTACCAAATTCCAAACTATCAAAATCATTTTCCCAAATTTCCAAACCATGCTCCCAAATTTCCGAACTAGGTTCCCAAATTTCCAGACCAAGTTTCCAAATTCCCAAACCAAATCCCAAACTTTCGGTACAAAGTTCTCAACATTCCGAACTAAGTTTAAAAATTTTCGAACAAGGTTCCCAACTTTTCGAGCCAGGTCGAACTTTAGGAACCACGTTTCCAACTTTTCGAACCAAGTTCCCAACTTTCTGACCCAAGTTTTCAACTTTTCAAACCAACTTCTCATCTTTCTGAACCAAGATCCCAACTTTCCAAACCAAGTTCCCAATATTTCGAACCAAGATCGCAACTTTCCAAACCAAGTTCCCAACTTTCCGAACCAAACTCCCAACTTTCCGAACTAAGTTCTAAACTTCCCGAGCCAAGTTTCGAACTTTTCGAACCAAATTCCCAATTTCGGGACATAATTCTCAACATTTCGAACTAAGTTACCAACTTTTCGAACTTTAGGAACCAACTTCCGAACTTTCCGAATCAAATTTCCAACTTTCGGAAAAAAGTTTCCATCTCTTTGAACCAAGTTCCCAGCTTTCCGAACCAAGTTCATAATTTTCGGAACCAAGTTTCCAACATTCCGAACCAAGTTCTCAACTTTTGGAACCAAGTTCCCAACTTTCCAAACCAAGATCGCAACTTTTCAATCTAAGTTCCCAACTTTCCGAACTAAGTTCTCAACTTTCCGAGCCAAGTTCCCAACTTTCCGAACCAAGTTCCCAATTTGCCGAACCAAGTTCCTATCTTTCATAACCAAGTTCCCATCTTTCCGAACCAAGATCCCAACTTTCCAAACCAAGTTCCCAACTTTCCGAACCAATATCACAATTTTGCAAACCAAGTTCCCAAATTTCCGAACCAAGTTCTCAACTTTCCGAGCCAAGTTCCGAACTTTAGGAACCAAGTTCCCAACTTTCCGAACCAAATTCCCAACTTTCATAACAAAGTTTCCAACTTTCCAAATCGAGTTTCCAACTTTTCGATCCAAGTTCTCAACTTTTCGAGCCAACCTCCTAACTTTTCGAATCAAATTCCCAACTATCCAAACAAAATTCCTAACTTTCGGAATAAACTTCCCAACTTTTCACACCATGATCGCAACTTTTCAAACCAAATTCCCAACATTCGAAACCAAGTACTCAACTTTTCGTTGGTTCCCGACTTTCTGAACCAAATTCTCAATTTTCGAAATCATGTTCCCAACTTTCCGAACGAAGATCCCAAATTTCCGAACCAAAGATCTTATCTTTCTAAACCAAGTTCCCAACTTTTCTAACCAAGATCGCAACTTTTCTAACCAAGTTCACAACTTTCCGTACAAATTTCTCAACTTTTTGAGCCAAGTTCCGAACTTTAGGAACCAAGTTCCCAACTTTCCGAACCAAGTTCCTAATTTTTCGAACCTAGTTCCCAACTTTACGAACCAAATTCTCAACTTTCGGAACAAAGTTTCGAACTTTCCGAACCAAGTTCCCAATTTTCGGAGCCAAGTTCACAACTTTCCGAACAAAGTTCACAACTTTCGGAACCAAGTTCCTAATTTTCGGGACAAAGTTTCTAACTTTTCGAACCAAGTTCTCAACTTTTCGAACAAAATTCCCAACTTTCGAAACCAAGTTCTCAAATTTCCTAATCAAGTTCCAAATTTTCAAACCAAGATCCCAACTTTCCGAACCAAGTCCCAACTTTCCGAACCAGGTTCTCAAATTTCGGAACCAAATTCTCAACTTTCTGAACCAAGTTCCCAACTTTTCGAACCAAGTTCTCAACTTTCAGAATGAACTTCCCAACTTTCGAAACTAGGTTCCCAACTTTTAGAACAAAGTTTCCAACTTTACGAACCAATTTCTCAATTTTCCAAACAAAGTTCCCAACATTCAGAACCATGTTACCAACTTTCTGAACCAAATTCCCAACTTTAAGAAAAAAGTTACCAACTTTCTGAACCAAATTCCCAACTTTAAGAAAAAAGTTACCAACTTTTAGAACAAAGTTCCCAACTTTCTGCACCAAGTTCCTAACATTTCGAAACAAGTTCTTATCTTTCTGAACCAAGGTTCCAACTTTTCGAACCAAGATCCCAACTTTCCGAACCAAATTCCCAACTTTCAGAATAAACTTCCCAACTTTCCGAACAAAGTTCCCAACTTTCCGAACCAAGTTCCCAATTTTTGAAACCAAGTTCTCAACTTTCCGAAGCAAGATCCTAACTTTCCGGATCAAGTTCCAAACTTTTAGAACCATGTTTCTAACTTTCAGAATCAAGTTTCTACCTTTTGAATGGCGTGTGGGGGTGAGCGTGCGGCTCTCGTGGCGACTGGGAAGTAGTATAGGTTTATTTTGGCGTGTGGAGGGGTATTTCGGGAAGGGGTTTGGTTTTTGAGTGCTTTGGGTGAAGGTTTGGCTCGGGTGGGAAAATTTTTACCCATCTGGGCTTCTTGGTGTCCTGATTGGGAATAACTTTTTACCCCTAGTGGAAGAATTGTGGGTATTCTGGGAAGATCTTTGGGCGATTGGGAATTACTTTGCTCGATCGAGATCACGTTTGGGCGACTAGGATATCCTTTCGCCCTTGCGTATCCCGATCGCCGCGAGCCTTTCTGCTCCGGCGCCCGTCTCTTCCTCGGGTGGCTCCTCTCCGGCGGGGCTTGGGCAAGGTGAAGAGGCGGTGGGGTTCTCGGGCGGTGGCTGTTGGCGGACGGGAGGCTTTGAGCGGCGGCGGTCTGCAAATCTAGGGTTCCTCAAAACCTAGGTTATCCTGCGTCTTTTTTGCCCTTCCGGCGTGGTTCCTGTGGGTTCTTTTCATCGGGATTGTTCTCTCTTCAGCGTAGTGGATTGCTTTCTCCAGTATCTTCATCTGTCCGGCGGCTGGGGCTTGGCGGAGGGGTTTTGTTTTTTCTGGGCGGTGGTCTCTCCTTCGGCTGCTTTGTTGTGAATTTTCCATCGTCTTGTTCGCTGCGGTGGTCATCTTCCGGCGATCCTTGGGTGTGTTGTTCATTGCGGCGACCCTCTCTGTCAAAGTGCAGTGAATTGGTTCCTGCGGTGGTGTGGTTTCCGGGGTTCTCTTCCTCCTGTAGGCTGAGTTCTTCATCCTTCTTCTTCCAGCAGCCATCAGTGTTTTGCTTGGCTTTTGGGCTGCATTTTTGTATCAGAGATCTGGATCATTTGCTGAGATTTGGATCATTTGCTTATCGTGATTCTTGCTGATTTCGTGCAATCTGGTGAATAGGCTGATCTTCGGCAAGCGGGGGTTTTTTTCTGTGCTGGATTCTCTGGCAGCGTTCTGATCACTCATTTATGCTTGCCGGGCCTGTGGTATTTTGCTTTACTTTATTCTCTTGACTGATGTTTCTATTCTGTGATTGTTGCTAGATACCGTGGCGAACTCTAGGTCTTCCGCTGGGGTGCTAGCAGCTGCTCGTGCATCGCTCTTATTCATGGCTCGGAATTCTAAGTCGGCGAGGGGTGCTCGTCGAGGTGGGAGGATCGTGATTGCCTCGCCAACCCAAAGGGTCGATGGCACGGGAGGAGAAGTATCCGGTGTCCCCTCTGATGTTCTTGTGGATGTTCAGGATTGTAATGCTAAGTTGATTGACGCTTCATATGAGGAATCAGTGACTCTACCGCAGATGAAAGCTCGGGCCGTCTCGCAGGGATGCAATGCTGATGTGGATGTTTGTGATTCTGGGGATCCTCAAGGGGAGGCCTGCCTAACCAGTTCGAGCGGTGTGTTAGATGAGGATGGACAGAATATGAGGGGTAAGCTTTCAGATATTGGAGGTAAGCTTCGAGCTACGACTGAGATTCAGGATATGTCGGCCGGCCCCAAGGCCATGGTCTTCATTGTTTTCATCGCCCGTGACACAAGCAGATTGCTCATTGAAGTTTGAAGAGCCCGCCTTTCAAGAGGGAGAGTTTGTAGTTGATGTGTCCGATGAGGAGCTAGATGCTGGGGTTGATCACTGGCGATATGCGTTAGTTGGCCATTTTATTGGTGCTAAGCCTTTTTTCCTTACCATCAGAGAAAGAACATTAATGTTGTGGCGTCCAAAAGGTGCTCTAGAGGCCTTCTCCCTCCCAAGTGGTTTTCTCATCTTCAGATTTGCTCAAGAGGAGGATATGCTCTCAGCCTTAGAAGGGGGACCTTGGTTTGTCCAAGGGAAGATATTACTGCTTAAAGATGGTCACCTGGTATGAAGCTTGTGAGGGAATCATTGTCTTCCATCCCCTTATGGGTTAAAATTCATGATCTTCCATTGGAATTCTGGAGTGCTTCTATTATTGGAAAGGTTATGAGTTGAGTTGGTAAGCCCCTTTACATGGACAATCCTACAGCTACTAAGAGTCGTATAGGGTATGCCCGCATTTGCATTGAGATGGAGGTTGGAGAAGGCCTCCCTGACAGCCTCAGCTTCATAGTGAGGAATGAGAAGTATGAGATCCATCTGGAATATGAATGGAAGCCAAGTAGATGTTCAAACTACTCTTCTTTTGGCCACTCTGAAAATAAGTGCCCCTCCTTAGCCAGAAAGTTGACATCTAAATGGGTTCCTAAGAAGCAGGACACAAACCGCAATGTGGCTGAGGTACCGCATCAGAAAAGCTATGGACTGACACGGTATGAAAAGGGAGAAACCAGCAGGAAGTATGAGATTGAAAAGCGGCCTCGGGGTTCTTTAGATGATCGTCAGATGACTGTTGGTTAGATGCGGGCATCAGAGATTCCGCCGAAAAGCTCTACTAGTAAAAGTAAGGTATCTGAGGTGGCTCAGCGTACTGATAATCAAAATGATGGACTGCTAGAGACAAGGAATTTTTTTCAGGTCCTTGATGATGGAGAATGTGCAGAGCCAAATATTATGTATTCTCTCTGTGGAAGTGCTAAGTGGGGGATAAATCTGGATAAAGGGGGCCGAGCACCCTCCTCTATTCTTCCTCATGATTAGCATAGCTTCATGGAACGTGCGAGGATTAAATTCTTCGTCACGACGAGCCGCAGTGCGTAGCAGTATTAATCTGAATAATCTTAGCTCAATTTGGCTTCTTGAAACAAAGGTGAAATGTAATAGAGCATCTCAAATTATCCAGTCTGTTACAGGAGGATGGAAGTACTTTTTTAATCATAGCTCAGCATCAAATGGGCGCATTTGCTTAGCTTGGGATCCTACAGTGATGGACTATCACATTATATCATAATCAGATCAGTATATATTTGGTAAGGCTACGGTGTTTGGCTCTGATATCTCATTTTTCTTCACTGCGGTTTATGGGAGAAATGAAGAGCAAGACAGATGACGGATGTGGGATCAACTGAGTGGCCTTCGGCCCTTAGTTGATGGTCCTTGGGTTGTCATGGGCGATTTCAACACCGTATTTAATTCTCTGGAGAAAGTAGGGGGCCGACACTTTCCTCCATCGGTAGCTACTCAGATAGAAGATTGCTTGGAAAATTTAGAGCTCTTTGATCTCAAATGGACATGATGCAAATACACTTGGACTAATAACCAGATTGGCTCTAGCAGGATAATGTGCAAGTTGGATAGGGTGCTAGTGAATGCAGATTGGCTCTCCTTATACCCTGATAGTGAGGCAGTCTTCCATAACCCGGGGATATCTGATCACTCTCTTGCTTTACTCCGATGTCAGGAACCCGAGCGAAGAAAATGCCCATTCAAGTTCTTTAATCAGTGGATCCATAAACATGATTTTCTGAGTGTAGTTAAAGAGGCTTGGGATCAGCCGGTAATCTGTAGAGATGGTAGAAGACCCTCACCTATGTTCTCTCTGGTTCAAAAGCTTAAGCTTACCAAGCGGTCCCTCAAACAGTGGGCCTTTAAAAATCACATCCGAGACACTGCGGAGAAGAGGAAATTAGTAGAGCACCTTGAGGTCCTGCAGACTCGAATTCAGCAGAGTCCACTTGACAACGTTTTACACATGGAGGAAAGAGAACTGAGGGGGCGGCTCCAGTCTTTTTTGAATGATGAAGAAGCAAGCCTGAAGCAGAAATCTAGAGTCCAATGGCTCAAACTTGGGGATTCCAATTCTAAGTATTTCTACCGGGCCTTTAAGCAGAGATGCCACAAAAATGCTATCCACTCTATTGTGAACGATTTGGGGCAGTGGGTATACGGTGATCGGGTGAATCAAGAAGCAGTGAATTTCTTTAATAACCTGTTTAATGCTCCATTTGATCATGTAGATTTCTCGAGGCTCAAGATTCATAGAAGATTGAAGCAAGAAAGTATTGAACTTCTGGGAAAACCAATCCTCGTTCAAGAGATCTTGGATGCTATTCGGCAATCGCCTAATAACAAAGCTCCAGGAATTGATGGTTTTACCAAAGAATTCTTTGTGGCCACGTGGGAAATTCTTGGGCATATTAGAGCTATCCAGAGTTTTTTTGATTCCAAATGCCTCCTTCAGGAAATCAACATCACTTCAATAACACTAGTGGCAAAGAAGAAGCGCCCTGATTCTGTTGCAGATTACCGCCCCATCTCGGTATGTAAAATAATTTATCGATTTATCTCTAAAATTATTGCAAACAGGTTGCAGAAGGTCCTGGCTGAATTCATTGGTCCCAACCAGCATGCTTTTCTGAAAGGCCGTCTTATTCATGAAAACATTGCTCTATGCCATGAGCTTATGACAGGGTATCACTTGCAGCGAGGGTCACCTAGAATGGCAGTCAAGATCGATCTTCATAAAGCTTACGATTCAGTCAGATGGGATTTCTTGCTTGAACTAATGAGACAATATGGCTTCTTTGGGATAATGATTAGCTGGGTCAAAGCATGCATCTCCAATCCCAAATTTACAATAAACATGAACGACACTAGTTGTGGTTTCTTTCAGAGTAGCAGAGGTCTCCGTCAGGGATGTCCCATGGCTCCTTATCTGTTTATCCTTGTTATGCAGTATTTTTCGGACCTATTGGATGATCAAGTTGCATCTGGACGGCTTACGCCCCACCATAGGTGCCTCACTCCACTTGTTACCCATCTGTCCTTTGCTGATGATCTATTTTTATTCTCTAAGGCAGATATTATGTCAGCCACAACTTTAAAGGATTGCCTAGAGCACTTTCACCAAGTTTCAGGACTGCGTACGAGCAACTTGAAATCCCACTTATACATCTCTGGTACATCCCCGGAGCTGAGGGCTTCTATTGCTACGGTGTTGGACATGCCTTTTGGTTCTCTACCAGTTCGATACTTGGAGATTCCTCTACTATCGACTAGGCCATCTTTCCAGGACTGCCAGCCCCTAATGGATAGCATTGCATCACAAATCAATGGATGGACTAGTAAATGTCTCTCTTTTGCAGGTCGTTTGGAGCTTATCAAATCTGTTTTGATGGGAAAGATATTATATTGGTGCTCTTCTTTTTCTCTCCCTCAACAGGTTATTATCCGTATTGAGCAACTCTTGGCCCGATTCCTTTGGTTTGGTCGATCGCTCAAGTGTAACCAACGGATCGCCTAGTTGTCCGTGTGCAAACCAAAAGAAAAGGGTGGCTTGGGGCTAAGAAATATCAGGAAGCTTAATCAAGCATGTATGATGAGATACATATGGGCCATTGCATCTAAGAAGGACTCACTTTGGGTGAGATGGGTTCATAGCAATTACTTGAGGGAGCACTCTATTTGGACTCGCCAGGTCCCTTCTACACTTGCTTGGGTGACAAGGAGCATTTTCAACGTTAGATATCTTGCTCAACCATTCATCTGGCACCAAATAGGAAATGGTGAAGGTACCAGGCTATGGCATGACCCATGGCACCCTGATGGGATTCTCTTTCACATTGTTAGACGATACCCTTATAGTATCCCTGCTCTCCCTACTGATCTAGTATCTGATATCCTTTCTCCCGAAGGGTGGAACACGGTTGGATTCCACCATTCGTGCTTATTCGATGCTTGGCACACCCTACACCAGGTCTGACTTCATGAAAGACATGGGTGTGATGCCATCCTTTGGACAGCTTCCCCATCGGGCACCTTCAGCCTTAAGTCGGCATACAACAAATTGAATTCCACTGAGCCTGATGTCGATTGGCATAGTCTGCTATGGTTTAAAAGCCATGTACCTCGATTCTCCTTCATCCCATGGCTGGCTTTCTGGAGAAGGCTCCCAACATTTGACCGCATGCATAGATGGGGTAAGCAAGGGCCAAATATTTGCTACCTATGTAGAGAAGATAGTGAGAGCATAGATCATATCCTATTATGCTGCACTTACTCTCTAAAGATCTGGCGCAAGGTACTAGGGATGATGCCACATGGAGATACCTTGGCGGATTGTATGCCATGGCTTTTGAGTCAATTTGGCGGCTCCTCTGATGCTAAGCTATTGAGAAAGCTTCTTCTCACTACCACTATTCACCATATGTGGAGAGAGCGGAATCGACGATTGCATGAGGAAGGACAATTATCTTGGGAGGCCCTTGCCAAACATATCCTGGATGACACTATGCAGAAGAGGACTAGGGGCACCACTGGGGATGCAGGAAACTGATATGGTGCATCTTTTGTTTATTCTTGCACTTCTAGTTTGCATACTATCTTACAAGAGGTGGTGCCTATCCGGGGATGTGGGATTCAATATTTTTATGCCCCTTGATTTGAGCCAGGCCTATCACTCTTTCTTGGTTATTGCTTTTCCTGGGCTGTGGGACTTTGTACTTATTCCTATTTCTATATTGCTAGACGTGTCGATATGATTTTGAGCTTTTCCCGGGCTGTGGGACTTATTGCTTATTACTTCTTTCAGTTTGTGAGTTTTTAGGGCATCATGACTTGTGTGCCTTTCCCGGGCTGTGGCATGTCTTTCTTTTTAGATTGCTATGATTGTATCATAGCGGGACCATCAACCCTAGGGGTTGGGTCTTGACCTTGCTGATGGCTATGCCGAAGGTGAGGTTCTAGACTCTTTTGTCCTAGGGTGATTGGCTACTGAACTTTACATGTACACATCTTCTTCATTACTAATACAATACACTTGCCTTGTTGCAAAAAAAAAAAAAAGGTTTCTACCTTTTGAAATCAAGTTCCCAACTTTCTGAATAAACTTCCCAACTCTCTGAACCAAGTTCCAAATCTTCGAAACCAAGTTTCCAATTTTCCGAACCAAGATCCCAACTTTTCGAATCAAGTTCCCAACTTTGAAAACCATGTTTCTAACTTTTAGAACCATGTTACCAACTTTCGGAACCAAGTTCTCAACTTTCCGAAGCAAGTTCCCAACTTCCCTAACCAATTTTCCAACTTTCTAAACTAAGTTCACAACTTTTCGAATCAAATTCCCAACTTTTCAAACCAAGTTTCCAATTTTCAGAACCACGTTCCCAACTTTCTAAAACAAGTTCCTAACTTTCGGAACCAAGTTCCTAACTTTCGAAATCAAGTTCTCAATATTCGGATCCAAGTTCCCAAATTTTCGAACCAAGTTCCCATCTTTTCGAACCCAATTTTCTGAACCAATATCCCAACTTTCTGAACCAAGTTCCCAACTTTTTGAACCAAATTTCTTATTTTCGGAACCAAGCTCTCAACTTTCTGATCCAAGTTCCCAACTTTTCGACCCAAATTCCCAATTTTTAAAACCAAGTTCCCAACTTTTCGAATCAAGTTCTCAACTTTCGGAACCAAGTTCATATCTTTTGGAACAAAGTTCCCAACTTTCCGAACTAAGTTCCCAACTGTCGGAATCAAGTTCTGAACTTTCGGAACCAAGTTCTCAAATTTTGAAATTAAGTTCCCAACTTTTCGAACCAAGTTCCCAATTTTCCGAACCAAGCTCTGTGACGAATGAGAGCTCGAAGGGAGTGGCTCAAACTCGTGATCACATCGGTCCACGTGGCGAGATCCTAGTGGAGAAAGATGTTGTGATCTCGGAGACCACATGCAAGGAGTCGGAGACGTATGCGAGCAGGCCAAAACAGCAGCGCCGAGGTGCGTGTAATAGACTCAAGCCACAGTGGCACGGGGATTATTCAATGTAATGAAGTTTGCTATTTCTTAAGTGATGTATAAATAAGCAAGGCCTGGCCCGCCCGGGACAGGGCGTGGCGAGAAAAAGTCCCGCCACGGGCGGGGCAATTCCAGATGTTGCGGAGCAGCGGAGTCCCGCGTGCGCAATGGCGCGGGGCAGTGCGCAACATGGACCATGGCGGGGCGCGGGCGCGCGCAACACCAGCCGTGGCGAGAGATTTCCCCGTGCGCGCCAAGGCACGGGCGGGAGCAGATGCATGGCTGCTCATGACGGACATTGCAGAGCGCGCGGTGTGCGCACCGCGCGGGGCGAGCGCTGCACTCGGCAAGTGCGGGCGCTGCGCGGGCTGCAGGCGCCCAGCTCAGTTGCTTGCTGCACTGAGCGGACCAGGTGGCTTGGCCGAGCCCAAGTCCTGATCAAACTCAAGTCCTGGACCCAACAGCAGTTGCGGCAGTTACTCGGCAGTAACTCAAGCAGTTCTAACTGACCCAGCAGTAACTTAGCAGTTCTAACTGACCCAGCATGATGTTCCTTCATCCAAAGGCTGAGATTGCTTGGTCTACTCGAGATTCACCCTATAAAAAGGGCTGCTGGTTGTATGAGCAAGGGTTGGCTGGTCTTGAGAGTGCAAGTGTGTGTGTGTTGTATCCTCATCCTCTTGTACATTCTTGTGAGCGAGATTGAGAGTCTTTAGCAGGAAGCACAAGCCCCGGGCTGGTGGGCGAGTCATCTTTGTTGGAGACATTTGAAGGGTTTTTGCCCGTACTTGTAAGTATTCTATAATACGAGTAAACGGTTTCCCTTCAACGTTGCTTTCTTGTATTCTTGCTGCTCGAACCTCTGTTTGTGTTGGTGAATGGCTGGTTGAGAATTGTGCATGGTTCTCAACGCCGCACGGTGGCAATTTGAGTCGGAAAAACATATCCTCAAATTGAGCCCTGTGACAGTGGTATCAGAGCCCCAAGTTCGTACCAACGGTGGTGGCAATTGACTCTACTCGACAATTGGACTCTGTCCCAAGACGGAGGCCAGCTGATCTTGAACTTGCGGTGGGCACAAGTTCTTGTTTTCCTCCTGTTCGGTTCTGTCCAGAAGTGAATTCTGCAGAAGTAGCCCCTGAACGTGGATGCTGCGGATGGACGCTCTGAGGGAACGCGTCTCTGCTGTCGAGGCATTGCTCGGCAATGCCCCGGAGGACTCGGACGGTACTGTGTTCGAAATGCTCAACCTGATTGTGGCAGATGTGGCGAATCTGCGCATGCAACTTGCAGTGGTCCAGCAAGCTGTTACCAGTACCGAGCGCGCTGAACGCGCTGAATCCTCCAAGTCCAGATTGAAGGTGCCGGAACCACACCCCTTCAACGGCACCAGAAGTTCTAAAGAGCTGGAGAACTTCCTGTGGGACGTTGAACAATACTTTGCTATTGCCCACGTCCCCAAGTGCGATCAAGTCGCCTTTGTCACCATGCACTTGGCCGGTGATGCCAAGTTGTGGTGGAGAACTCGGGAGCGCGAAGCTGTAACCGGTGGTCGTTCAACCATTGAAAGCTGGGACGATTTGAAGAAGGAGTTGCGGGAACAATTCCTTCCATGCACCACCTCCTGGATGGCTCGGGAGGCACTGTGCCGGCTTCGCCATACCGGATCTACTCGAGAGTATGTAAAGTATTTCAGTTCTCTTTTACTTGATATTACTGAAATGTCGGATGCAGATCAGTTTTTCAATTTTATGAGAAGACTGCAGCCTTGGGCGCAACTTGAATTGCGTCGCCAAGGTGTGAAGGACCTTCAGTCGGCAATGGCCCGTGCGGACGCACTGGTGGAGCTGAACACCGGCTGGGGTGATCATGGTCCTGCTCGTCCAAGGATGCAGGCCAAAGCCAAATTTCCACCGCCCAACAAGCAGTCGGGCAAGGGCGGCAGAAAGTTCCCTAAACCAGGGAATCGAAGGGCCAAAGAGGCGGAGACTAGCAAGAAGGACCCGAAGTCCAACTCGGGCTGCTTTATCTGCACTGGTCCTCATCGCGCAAGGGACTGCCCCAAGCGTGAACGGCTGACGGCCTTGGTGAATCGATCGGAGGACTCGGTATCTGAAGGAAGTCCACAGGTGGCTCCTCTTCAACTCCTTGGTGCCCTCAGTTCCAAACAGAAGAAAGAGGCAGATGGAGGCCTCACCTATGTCAAAGTGTCCTTGAACCAGAAGGACATCACTGCAATGGTGGACACTGGCGCCACACATACGTTCCTGTCCGATCGAATGGTGCAATCTGTCAACTTGAAGATGCAACCCCTCACCACCTTGATCAAGGCGGTGAATTCAGAAAGCAGACCCATTCTTGGAGTGTCCAAGAATGTTGAAGTCCAGATTGGAGGATGGACTGGGCTGTTAGATATCATGATCATACCTTTAGATGATTTTGATATGATCCTTGGAAACAACTTTTTTGTAAAGAACAATGCAGTTGTTGCACCCAACTTGGCTGGGATTTTTGTATCTGATGCTAACAATCCTTGTTTTATAAAAGGATTTCATGGCAGGTCTTTGAAAGGAAGCCATGACGAGAAGCTGACGGCCATGCAATTGGCCAAAGGATGGAAGAAGGGTCATCCTACTTTCTTGGCAGCCATCTACGAGCTGGAACTAGGAGATGAACCTGCTGCTCAAGTTCCTGACTCGGTGCAGAAAGTGCTGGGCGAATATGAAGATGTCATGCCCGACGCATTGCCGCCGGGACTGCCCCCGCACAGGGCAGTGGACCACAAAATAGAGCTTTATCCGGGAACGGTGCCCCCTGCCAAAGCCCCTTACCGGATGTCGCCCAAAGAACTGATGGAGTTGCGCAGCCAGCTCCATGACTTGCTTGAATCTGGAAAGATCCAGCCCTCAAAGGCCCCTTTCGGTGCCCCAGTTCTATTTCAGCAGAAGCAGGATGGTTCACTGCGTTTGTGCGTGGACTATCGAGGGCTGAACAAGGTCACTGTGAAAAACAAGTACCCTATCCTGTTGATAGCAGACCTGTTCGACAGGTTGAGCGGAGCAGTCTTCTTTACAAAGCTCGACCTGCGATCTGGCTATTGGCAGGTGCGCATAGCCGCTGGTGATGAGCAAAAAACTACTATGGTAACTAGATATGGTGCATTTGAATTTCTTGTGATGCCGTTTGGGCTTACAAATGCCCCGGCTACTTTTTGTAATCTTATGAACAATGTCTTCTATGATATGCTGGATTGTTATGTTGTGGTGTACTTAGATGACATTGTAGTCTATAGTCGTTCTTTAGATGAACATTTGATGCACCTAGACGTTGTGTTTAAACGTCTAAGGGAGCATCAACTCTATGTAAAGAGAGACAAGTCTGTGTTTTGTACTCCGGAGATCAAGTTCCTTGGTCACGTGGTGGGATACGGGAAGGTTAGAATGGATCCAAGAAAAGTGGAAGCCATCAGAGATTGGCCTGTTCCAAGCAATGTCGGAGAGCTCAGAAGCTTCCTGGGCTTGTCCAATTATTACCGTAAGTTCATCAAGGGGTACTCGCAGGGAGTGACCCCCCTCACTGATTTGTTGCGGAAGGACCATTCGTGGGAATGGGATTCTGCTTGCCAAGAGGCCTTTGAAAGGTTGAAGATGCAGATAACTTCAGAACCTGTGTTGAAGCTCCCAGACTTCAACCAGACCTTCGAGGTGCACACCGATGCATCCGACAGGGCTGTCGGTGGAGTGCTTGTTCAAGACGGGCACCCAGTTGCATTCGAGAGTTGGAAACTCAAGCCTGCAGAACAGCGCTACTCAGCGCATGAGCGAGAGATGTTGGCGGTGCTGCACTGCCTTCGAATGTGGAGAGTCTATCTCCTGGGCACTACCTTCTTGGTGAAAACAGATAATGTTGCAAACACTTTCTTTCAAACCCAGAAGAAGCTAACTCCAAGGCAGGCTCGGTGGCAAGAATACTTGGCAGAATATGACTTCCACTGGGAGCATAAGCCTGGGCGACACAACCAGGTCGCTGATGCTCTTAGTCGGAAGGCAGTCGACTTGGTGGCGGCTGTGACAAACTTCGAGTCTGATTTCATGGAGGACTTGAAGACCCAGGCTGCATTCGACCCAACTTATCAGAAGCTGGTGCAGCAAGTTCGGGATGGTGAAGTTCGCAGATACTTTCTGCAAGATGAACTGTTATATGCAAGAGGGATCCGGGTTTATGTGCCCAACGGAGGAGGGCTGCGAACCCGACTGCTGCGCGAGTGCCATGATGCGCAGTGGGCTGGTCATCCGGGAGTTGAACGCACTATGGCGTTGATGGCGCGCACCTATTACTGGCCAAAGATGGAGGTGGACATTGAGCTCTACGTTCGGACCTGCATGACCTGTCAGATGGACAAGGTCGAACGGCGCGCCCAGGCGGGGCTGCTGCAACCCCTGCCGATCCCCACGAAGCCATGGATGTCCCTGTCCATGGACTTCTCACCGGATTTCCAGAAGTGAAGGGATTTGACGCTGTGATGGTGGTGGTGGACAGGTTCTCCAAATACGCCATCTTCAGCCCCTTTGCAAAAGCTGGCACTGCAGAGCGAGCTGCGGAAGATTTCTTCAAGCATGTAGTGAAGCTGTTCGGGTTACCCACTGATATTGTGAGCGACAGAGATGGTCGTTTCACTGGTCGCTTCTGGGTGCATCTATTCAAGCTGCTGGGTACCGAACTCAAGTTTTCTATTGCCAATCATCCTCAAACTGATGGGCAGACGGAAAGGATCAATCAATTGCTTGAAGAGTACTTGCGACATTACTGCACAGCAAGTCAAAGAAATAGGCTGGAACTCTTAGACTCGGCGCAGTTCTGCTACAATCTGCACCGGTCCTCAGCCACCGGCTATAGTCCATTTGAATTGGCCTTAGGCTATCAGCCGCTCACTCCCAGTGAGGTAGCTCTGCAGAAAAATGAAGGCCCATGTCCTGCTGCCTACCGATATGCCATAAGCAAGCAGGAGATGATTGAAGAAGCAAGGGATAGTCTTGCTAAAGCGGTTGGGCGTATGAAGAAGTATGCTGACCAAGGAAGGAGGCCGCTTGAATTCCAAGTTGGAGATAAAGTGATGCTGAAACTTACTCAGATTTGGAAGAAAGTTACCAGTAAGCGATGGCACAAGGGACTGATCCAACGCTACGATGGTCCATTCGAGGTAGTGAAACGAGTAGGGGCTGTCGCCTACCGTTTGGCACTACCCGAGCGGATGAAGATTCATCCTACATTCCATGTTAGCTATTTGAAGCCTTTCCACGAAGATGCAGCTAACAACGAGCGTAACAAGATAAAACGCGCGCCCCTCAATGTAACTAAGGAGTTAGACAGGGAGGTTGACAAAGTACTCGAGCACCGGGTCTTGGGCTACAGCAAGATGAACCGGAGGACTGAGTACTTAGTCCAATGGAAGGGCCTGCCAACCAGTGAAGCAAGTTGGGAGAAAGATGTTGTCTTATGGCAGTATGAAGACAAAATCCAGCAGTACTTGAGCTCTATTCCGACGAGGACGCCGGCTTCAACTGGTGGGGGTGGTTTGTTAGACCCCTAAGTTCATGGATGGCCTAAGTGTCGCACCTCGGGCACGGACAGGCCATGGGCGTTCCATTTCAGAGGTATTGTATTGAGTTTTGTGGCTTTGCAGATTGAAGTTGCTCAAGTGCACAATGACTTGGGCACTGCTCACGGCGCATGGGCAAACAGCGTGCGCACGGGCGTGGGCAAGACTCGGCGGGCAGCTGTCTATGTGCGCAAAGGCATAGGCAGGACAGATTCGGCATCGCCAAGTGCGGAGCAAGGCCTGGCTCGCCCGGGACGGGGCGTGGCGAGAAAAAGTCCCGCCACGGGCGGGGCAATTCCAGATGTTGCGGAGCAGCGGAGTCCCGCGTGCGCAATGGCGCGGGGCAGTGCGCAACATGGACCATGGCGGGGCGCGGGCGCGCGCAACACCAGCCGTGGCGAGAGATTTCCCCGTGCGCGCCAAGGCACGGGCGGGAGCAGATGCATGGCTGCTCATGACGGACATTGCAGAGCACGCGGTGTGCGCACCGCGCGGGGCGAGCGCTGCACTCGGCAAGTGCGGGCGCTGCGCGGGCTGCAGGCGCCCAGCTCAGTTGCTTGCTGCACTGAGCGGACCAGGTGGCTTGGCCGAGCCCAAGTCCTGATCAAACTCAAGTCCTGGACCCAACAGCAGTTGCGGCAGTTACTCGGCAGTAACTCAAGCAGTTCTAACTGACCCAGCAGTAACTTAGCAGTTCTAACTGACCCAGCATGATGTTCCTTCATCCAAAGGCTGAGATTGCTTGGTCTACTCGAGATTCACCCTATAAAAGGGTTGCTGGTTGTATGAGCAAGGGTTGGCTGGTCTTGAGAGTGCAAGTGTGTGTGTGTTGTATCCTCATCCTCTTGTACATTCTTGTGAGCGAGATTGAGAGTCTTTAGCAGGAAGCACAAGCCCCGGGCTGGTGGGCGAGTCATCTTTGTTGGAGACATTTGAAGGGTTTTTGCCCGTACTTGTAAGTATTCTATAATACGAGTAAACGGTTTCCCTTCAACGTTGCTTTCTTGTATTCTTGCTGCTCGAACCTCTGTTTGTGTTGGTGAATGGCTGGTTGAGAATTGTGCATGGTTCTCAACGCCGCACGGTGGCAATTTGAGTCGGAAAAACATATCCTCAAATTGAGCCCTGTGATAGTGGTATCAGAGCCCCAAGTTCGTACCAACGGTGGTGGCAATTGACTCTACTCGACAATTGGAGTAATACTGTTAGAGAAGGTGGGGGAATGAATAATATCCATTACTTCCACTTAACTCTCTCTCTCTCTCTCTCTCTCTTATCCTGTTTTCTCCTTACGACTCTGTCTCGCGCTTTGGATCTGATTGAATGCGCGGCTTGGCGTGCATGCACGGACAAGGAGGGCGATCGGTAGCTGAGAACCCTTCTCATCGATCTTTGATCCGCCGTCAGGTCATCATCCTGACAAATTGGTGCTTCCATTGAGTCTATTAATTAGATCGAGGTTGAAACATGGAAACTCGATCACATGCGATGACAGAAACTGTCAAACTGCTGCAAGAGGCCAACGCTCGCCATGAGCAGATGCTTGGATCTATTCAAATCAGTATAGAAGCGCAGCAACAATCGTTGGATGCACAACAGAAAATACTACAGACGGTAGCATCGCAAATCGGTGTTCTGAACATTCAGATGGTTCAGATGTCAAAAATAAAGATGGAACAGATTAATGGAGGAGCCGAATCTCCGAGTAGTCGAGGCAAATCTCCATATAGAAGGGAATCGGCGGACGAAGAGGATTTCCCATTTCTACTGAAACCTCTGCAAGTTGAATTACCCATGTTCGACGGATCGGATGCAGATGATTGGATCGCGTCCGCCGAAGACTTCTTCGATTTCTATGCGATCGAAGACCAACACAGGGTGACGATGGCATCGTTTTGCATGGAGGGGATGGCGAGGAAATGGTTTCGTTGGATGCAACGGAGAAAATAGCTCGCCGGGTGGAAACATTTGGTGGAGGCAATGCGAAGGAGATTTGAGCCGACGAATCTTGAATCGGCCGAAGGGCAACTGACAAAATTAATGCAAACAACGAAGGTAGAGGAGTACGAAGGGAGGTTTAAGGAATTAGCTCTATGGACAACCAACCTGCCCGATTCATTCTTAGTAAACTGCTTCATCTCGGGACTTCGGGCTGATATGAAAATAGAAGTCCTAGCAATGCAGCCGACTACAATGCACGAAGCTGTAACCTTGGCAAAGAGATGCGAGGCCAAGATAGTTGTCGGTAGAAGGTTTCCGGGGTCGTAATACGGGGCCAAAGGACCTCCCTTATTACCGACGCCGCCGAAAGGATCGGCTATAGTTGCTGCAAGTAATCAGAATATGAAAGCTGTGGGTACTTTTCCTTCCAACTTCCAATCCTCTGTAACAGCGACAACAGCGAATTATAAACCATCACCTCGTCGACTTACAGTCGTAGAAGCTCAAAAGAGGCGGGAACATGGCCTTTGTTACTACTGTGATGACAAGTTTAGCTGGGGACATAAGTGCAAAACTCCTCAACTATTCATGTTCGATGAAGACACAATTGAAGAGGAAGTGGAGGAAGCACAAGGGCCACAACCTGAGTTAGGAGAGATAAATTCAGCTGAGCATTCTTTAATCTCATTGAATGCAATGTCGGGTATTCATCACCAATGACGTTGCGGTTCCAAGGATTGATTAAAGGGAAGAAAGTACACATTTTGCTGGATGGAGGGAGCACTGACAATTTTATACAGACACGAGTAGTTAAACATCTGGGATTACCTGTGGAGTCGACACTGGCTTTCAAAGTCATGGTCGGTAGTGGAGAAAGGATACAAAGCGAAGGGACAATTAAGCAGTTGAAAATGAAAGTGCAAGATACTGATATCACTACTGACTTCTTCGTGTTACCTATAAAGGGGTCAGACATTGTCTTGGGCGTAGCTTGGATGGCTATGCTAGGACCGGTGGTTATGGATTTTGCTAACATGTTATTTGAATTCCAATTACAAGGAAGTCAGCATACTTGGAAAGGTGATCGAGCAAATAAACCTGAGCAGGTTCAATGCAATGCTTTGAAGAAAATGTGGGAGACACTGGAAGTAATGGAAATGTACCAGCTCGAGTTACAATTGGAGGACAAGAATGTTGAAACTAGCTGCAATAAAAAAATTCAGGAATTGCTTCAGCAATTTCCTGCGGTATTTACACCAGCTTCAGAACTGCCGCCGGTTCGATCCACGGATCACAGGATACACATTCAGGAGAACCAAGCACCTGTGAATGTGAAGCCTTACCGCTACCCTCATTTTCAAAAAGAAGAAATAGAGAGGCAAGTGCAGCAGATGCTGAACGAGGGGTTGATCCAAAGCAGTACAAGCCCCTTCTCGTCGCCGGTTCTTCTGGTTAAAAAAAGAGACGGCACGTGGAGATTTTATGTCGACTACCGAGCTCTGAACTCGGTAACGACTAAAGATAAGTTTCCCATTCCAACAGTTGATGAGCTATTTGATGAGTTAGGGGGGCGCGCAAATATTTTCCAAACTTGATTTGCTTGCAGGCTACCATCAAATCCGTCTGAGGAAGGAAGATGTTTACAAAACAGCGTTCCGAACGCATGAAGGACATTACGAATTTCTCGTAATGCCCTTTGGATTAACGAATGCCCCATCAACATTCCATGCAACAATGAATGGAATTTTTAAGCCTTACCTGCGCCGGTTCATTCTAGTTTTCTTTGATGACATCCTTGTATACAGCCAAGATGAAGAGGAGCATTGCAAACATCTGCGGATAGTACTGCAGATACTAAGGCAGAATAAGTTCATTGCAAAGCAATCAAAATGTTCTTTTGGGTGTTCCTCAATTGATTACCTGGGGCATATTGTATCGGCAAAAGGTCTGGAGGTGGATCTAGATAAGATTTCTATGGGTGAGCAAACTTCACCGATTCACCGAAACCAAACCGAAACCGATTTAACCGAACCGAATTAACCGAATTAATTTCGGTTCGGTTTTCGGTTAAAGAAATTTTTGGGTTCGGTTTTCGGTTCGGTTCGGTAAATTAACCGACGGTTCGGTTAATTTACCGAATTAACCAAATATATATGTATATATATATGTATATGTATATATATATATAATAACATATATATTAGATCTTGGCATTTGTCTTGGTGGTTAAGTGTTAAGTTTAGCATTTCCGCCGGCTCGGGTTCGAATCTCATGTTGTGTAATAATATTTATTTAACATTCTATATATATATAATAGGTGTTAGTTATATATAAATTGATAGTAATGTTTGCTAAGATGTTTAGAAGGGTAAAAATTAAAATTAAAATCTCAGTTGGCCGAGTTCGAGTCCACATGCATGCTTTGAAATTTTTTTTTTTAATCTTTTCGGTTAACCGAACCAAACCGAAAATTCGGTTAATCGAACCGAATTAACCGAATTTTTTCGGTTCAGTAAACGGTTAAAATTTTTTCTATGGTTCGATTCGGTTAACCGAATTTTCGGTTCGGTTTTTAACCGAACCGAACCGATGCTCACCCCTAAAGATTTCAGCAGTGCAGGCCTGGCCTCCTCCATGAAATATCAAAGGACTCCGGGGATTTCTAGGAATTGCTGGATACTACCGGAGGTTTATAAAAGGCTTTGCTCAGCGAGCTGCGCCATTAACAGATCTTCTAAAGAAGGAGGCGTTCGTATGGTCTCTTCAAGCTCAGGAAGCTTTCGATGATTTAAAAAGAACTTTGAGTAGTGCCCCGATTCTGGCCTTACCTGATTTTAACAAAGAATTTGTCATCGGAACTGATGCATCGGGGGTTGGTATTGGCGCCATACTAACTCAAAATAAGAGGTCGATAGCCTTCTTCAGTCAAAAATTATCTCCTCAGATGCAGGCAACTCCTGTATACCAGAGAGAGATGTATGCGGTGTTACGGGCTGTGCAGAAGTGGTGTCAATATCTGCTCGGAAGACGATTCACCATCCTTACGGATCATTGTGCACTGCGGGAAATAACTAAGCAAGTTATCCAAACTCTAGAGCAGCAGAAGTGGTTGATCAAATTACTTGGATATGATTTTCACATCCAGTATCGGGCGGGAAAATTAAACACGATCGCGGATGCTTTATCACGAGCAACTGAAGGGGAGATGATGACCTTATCTAAGCATGCATTTGGTATCCTAGAGACACTACGGTAGCTCAATAAGGAGAATGAGGAAATGCAGCAATTACATAAGGCCATTATTGAAGGCACGACAGACAAAAGATATGCAATAAGAGATGGAATTCAGCTTTCAATGGGCATAATTATGGTTCCTGGTGATGCTTCTTGTAAATCACAATTGCTGAACGAGTTCCATGATTCAGTAGTTGGGGGACATGCTGGCATCAACAGAACGTATCATAGGATGGCGACTGATTTCTACTGGAAGAACATGAGAACTGATATCAAACGGTACGTAGAGGGGGCCAAGTATGCCAACGCATGAAACATGAACAGTTGGCACCTGCGGGTCTGCTACAACCCCTACCAATTCCGAAAGAAGTATTTGAAGACATAGCCATGGATTTCATCACTGGTCTTCTGGCATCCAATGGTAAGACTACCATTATGGTTGTAGTAGATAGATTAACTAAATATGGCCATTTCTTTGCATTGTCGTGCCATTACACCACTGAGAAAGTTGCAGAAGTATTTTTGAATGGCATTATTAAGCTGCATGGGATTCCAAAGTCTATCATCAGTGATAGAGATTGCCACTTTATAAGTGAGCTTTGGAAGGAGCTCACAAGGTTACAGGGTACTCAGCTAGGGTTTAGCTCGTCGTATCATCCCCAAACAGACGGTCAAACCAAGGCTTTGAATAAATGTTTGGAGATGTATCTACGGTGTTTTGCTTGTGAAGAACCTGCAACTTGGGGAAAGTATTTGGCATGGGCTGAATACTGGTATAACACCTCTTTTCAGTCATCTGCAGGCATGTCTCCTTTCCGGGCTTTATATGGGAGGAATCCACCATCACTGATTCGATACACAGGGGGTGCCTCTGGGAATTCTTGGGTTGATCGAGAGTTAATTACAAGAGATGTTATTCTGATGCAACTCAAGAAAAATTTAATGAAAGCTCAGGGACGGATGAAGGAACAGGCAAATAAACATAGAAGAGATGTGGAATATGAGGTGGGGGATTGGGTCTTTGTAAAATTGCAGCCTTATCGTCAAATGTCAGTAAGGTTAAGAAGGAATCAGAAGCTCGGTCCAAGATTCTTTAGACCCTTCAGGATTACCAGGAGAATTGGAAGGGTAGCTTACGAGTTAGCTTTGCTAGCGGTCGCCGGTATTCATTCCGTATTCCATGTCTCCGTGCTTAAAAAGTGTAGAGGCGAGCCGGAGTTGCAGGTAACCCCACTTCCGTTGATTGATAGACATGAGTGTGATGCCATTCTTTGGACAGCTTCCCCATCGGGCACTTTCAGCCTTAAGTCGGCATACAATAAATTGACTTCCACTGAATCTGATGTAGCTTGGCATAGTCTGCTATGGTTTAAAGGCCATGTACCTCGATTCGCCTTCATCTCATGGCTGGCTTTCGAGAAGGCTCCCAACATTTGACTGCATGCGTGGATGGGGTAAACAAGGGCCAAATATTTGTTACCTATGTAGAGAAGATAGCGAGAGCATAGATCATATCCTATTATGCTGCACTTACTCTCAAAAGATCTGGCGCAAGATACTTGGGGTGATACCACATTGAGATACCTTGGCAGATTGTATGCCATGGATTTTGCATCATTTTGGTGGCTCATCTGATGCCAAGTTATTGAGAAAGCTTCTTCTCACTACCACTATTCACCATTTGTGGAGAGAGCGAAATTAGCGATGCATGAGGAAGGGCAATTATCTTGGGAAACCCTTGCCAAACATATCCTGGATAACACTATGCAGAAGAGGACTAGGGACACCACTGGGGATGCAGGAAACTGATATGCTGTGTCTTTTGTTTATTCATGCACTTCTAGTTTGACTCTTATCTTACATGAGGTGTTGCCTGTCCCGGGCTGTGGGATTCAGTGTTTTTATGGGCCTTGATTTGAGCCAAGCCTATCACTTTTTCTTGGTTATTGCCTTTTCCGCGATGTGGGACTTAGTGCGTATTCCTATTTCTATGTTGCTAGACGTGTCGGTATGATTGTGAGCCTTTCCCGAGCTGCGGGACTTATTGCTTATTACTTCTTTCAGTTTGTGAGTTTTAGGTCATCATGACTTGTGTGCCTTTCCCGGGCTGTGGGATGTCTTTCATTTTAGATTGCTACGATTGTATCGTAGCGGGACCATCAATCCTAGGTTTTGGGTCTCGACCTTGCTGATGGCTATGCCGAAGGTGAGGTTCATGACTCTTTTGTCCTAGGGTGATTGGTTACTAAACTTTACATGTACACATCTTCTTCATTATTAATACAATACACTTTGCCTTGTTGCAAAAAAAAAAAAAAAAAAAAGCAACAGGAAATACCAAGAGCGCCGGAGACAAGTCGGAGCGAAACTAGGGGTAATAGGGAGCTTCCTATTTCAGCTAACCTTGAGGACAAGGTTCGTCTAAATCCGGGGGGGTATTGTGACAAATGCGAGCTCGGAGGGAGTGGCTCAAACTCGTGGTCACATCGGTCCACGTGGCGAGATCCTAGCGGAGACAGATGTTGTGATCTCGGAGACCACATGCAAGGAATCGGAGATGTATGCGAGCAGGCCAAAACAGCAGCGCCGAGGTGCGCGTAACAGACTCAAGCCACAGTGGCACGGGGATTATTCAATGTAATGATGTTTGCTTTTTCTTAAGTGATGTATAAATAGTAATACTGTTAGAGAAGGTGGGGGAACGAATAATATCCATTTCTTCCACTTAACTCTCTCTCTCTCTTATCTTGTTTTCTCCTTACAACTCTGTCTCGCGCTCTAGATCTGATTGAACGCGCGGCTTGGCGTGCATGCGCGGACAAGGAGGGCGATCGATAGCTGAGAACCCTTCTCATCGATCTTTGATCCGTCGTCAGGTAATCATCCTGACAAGTTCCCAAATTTCCATACCAGGTTCCCAACTTCCCGAATAAGTTTTCAACTTTTCGAGCCAAGTTTCGTATTTTAGGAACCATGTTCCCAACTTTTTGAAAAAAATTCTTAACTTTCCGAACCAAATTCTCAACTTTCCGAACCAAATTCTCAACTTTCCGAACCAATTTACCAACTTTCGGATCCAAGTTCCCAATTTTCCAAACCAAGATCCCAACTTTCCGAACAAAGTTCCCATATTTTGAACTAATTTCCTAACTTTCAGAATCAAGTTACCAACTTTCGGAACGAAGTTTCCAACTTTCGGAACTAAGTTTTCAACTTTCCTAACCAAGTTCCTAACTTTGTGAACCAAGTTCTCAACTTTTCGAATCAAGTTCCCAACTTTAGAAACCAAGTTCCCAACTTTCCGAACCAAGTGCTCAACTTTTCGAACCAAGTTCAAAACTTTAGGAACAAAGTTCCCAACTTTTCGAATGAGGTTCCCAATTTTCGAAACCAAAATTCCAAATTTCTGAACCAAGTTTCTAACTTTCTAAACCAAGTTGTTAACTTTTGGAACCAAGTTCTCAACTTTCGGAAGGAACCTCCCAACTTTCGAAACTAGGTTCCCAACTTCCCGAACGAAATTTCCAACTTTCCGAACCAAGTTCTCAACTTTCCGAACAAAGTTCCCAACTTTCAGAACCATGCACCCAACTTTTCGAACCAAATTCTCAACTTTTAGAACAAAGTTCCCAACTTTTCGAACCAAGTTTCCGTCTTTCTGAACCAAGTTTCTAACTTTCCGAATAGAGATCTCAACTTTCTAAACCAAGTTCTCAACTTTCCGCAGGGCTGAACTTCTGAGGCTCTACGCTAATGAGGAGGCATCATTTAGACAAAAATCAAGGGATACTTGGTTATGCCTTGGTGACTCAAACTCAAAGTTTTTTCATAATTCCTTAAAGTCCAAATATAATAGGAATGCCTTACTTTCTATTAAAGATGCAGATGGGAATATTCTCGAAGGCCAAGCTCTTGATCAAGAAGCTATCACCTACTTTACTCGGACATTTGCTCCTGAGATTCCTCATGTGAATCTTTCTAATGTTCATGTCCAAAGTTGCCTCTCCCAACAAAGCATATCCCTGTTGTCTCAGCCGGTTACCCCTCAAGAGATTGAACAAGTAATCCTATCATCAAATTCTGATAAGGCCCCTGGCGTTGATGGATTAAATGCTGAATTTTATAAACCTTGTTGGTCTATCATTAAGGATGATGTTATTGCTGCCATTCTTGAGTTCTTTAGGACCGGTAAACTTCTTAGTGAAGTTAATATTACCTCCATCACTCTTATTCCTAAGAAGGAGAACACCAACTCATTTTCTGATTACCGTCCTCTCTCTATTTGCAAGATGATCTATAGATTTATTTCAAAGCTTATTGCGAATAGGCTCAAGGTTGTATTACCTGATTTGATTAGCCCAACCCAACATGCCTTTATGAGTGGTAGGCTCATACATGAAAATATTGCTCTGTGCCATAGTCTTATGCACAACTATAATCTTAACTCTGGGCAGAAACGCATGGCCATGAAAGTTGACCTCCATAAGGCCTATGATTCAGTTCGATGGGATTTCCTGCTTCAGTTACTTCACTTGCATGGGTTCCCTACTATGATGGTCAGTTGGATTAGAGCCTGTGTTTCTAATCCCTCCTTTACTATCAATATTAATGGCTCTTCTGTGGGTTTCTTTCGGAGTTCTCGAGGCCTTAGACAAGGCTGCCCCATGACACCTTACTTGTTCCTTATTGTTATGCAGCACTTATCTTCTCGTCTTGATGACTTAGTCCGGCAAGGTATGATCACTCCACACCCGAGTTGTGCAAATCCACTTATTACTCACCTCGCATTTGCAGATGATCTCATTATATTTGCCGAAGCCTCAGAGTCCAATGCTAGAGCGATCAAGGATGTATTGGGGTCCTTTGCAGACATCTCAGGGCAATCCGCTAGTACTACCAAGTCTAATCTGTATATGGCGGGGTGCTCTAGCGACCTGATGAACAGAGTTCAGGACATTCTTGGTATTCCTATTGGTGCTCTCCCCACTCGATTCCTAGGTGTCCCTCTTATTACCAAGCAGCTTACATATAATGATTGCCTCCCTCTTATTGAGAGCATCCAGAGCCGCATTCACTCTTGGAAGGCAAAGCATTTATCTTACATGGGCAGGTTGGCTCTTATTAAATCTGTTTTACAGGGTAAGATCACCTATTGGTGCGCCACTTACAAGCTACCCCAGAGAGTCATATCTCGTATTGAACAATTTCTTGCTAGATTCCTGTGGAGTGGGGATTATAAAAGAAGCTTCCATAAGGTCTCCTGGGATGACATTTGTCAATCGTATCAAAATGGTGGGCTTGGGCTTCATCGACTCTCTCACCTTAACATTGCGTACCTTATGAGGTATATTTGGGCTATTGCTTCAAAGAAAGACTCTCTATGGATCCGTTGGATCAGCTCTAAATTCCTCAACAATGACTCCATTTGGACTGTACGACAGCCACAGGCTTGCTCTTGGTGTTTCCGCAGTATCCTTTTCGCTCGTGATCAAGCAAAGGAACTTGTAGAGTATTGCATTGGTGATGGTATGAATACATTCCTATGGCTTGATCCTTGGATTTCTAGTTATCTTCTTATTGATAGGATGAATGATCACATTTCGGCCCGCCTCTACTCAAGTAGGACCGCTAGGGTTTCATCTATTTGGCAACACAATACTTGGCAGTTGGGCAACCTTGGCCATGAACTTGTCTTGCATAGTGCTTGGGATTCTATTGGCACTGTGAACACTGGTTCGAATGGAGATCGGGTGCTTTGGAGACCGTCTGTAGATGGTCGTTTTAGTATTGCTTCAGCTTGCATTGGCATTTCACCCGCTAACCCTATAACTTCTTGGCATCATCTTGTTTGGTTGAAAGGAAGGGTCCCGAGGTACTCTTTTATACTGTGGCTTGTGCTCTTACGGAGACTACCAACTCTTGATCGTCTCTCACATTGGGGGATTACTCACTCTACCAGTTGTTGTTTTTGCGGTGTGGATGAGTCCATTGAGCACCTATTCTTCCACTGCCCCTTCTCAACTATCATCTGGTGCCAGATTCTAGATCTTTGTCTCTTGGCTAACCCCTTGCATCACTGGGAGGACCAACTTAAATGGTGGGAAGACGTCATGCGTGGGGACACACTAGTTGGCTATATTAGACGCATTACTCTCACTGCTTCAGTTTACTTCATTTGGCGTGAGTGAAATGATCGTATTTTCTCACATGTCTCCTCTACATCTACGAGCGTTCTTAGTAGTATTATTGCAGAAGTTAAAGGCAAGATCCTTCAGGATTATGCTACCAAAACAATCAAGGATACACCAAAGAATAGAGCCATTGCAGAGAGGTAGAGCATTCAGAGTTACCTCACTTATGTCCACCATGATTAATGTCACGCTATGATCTTATGAGCTTTATTACTTGACCCGAGTTGTGGGTATTCCGTGTGATACAGTGCTTGTGCATGTGAGCTTTTATTACTTGGCCCGAGGTGTGGGTAATTGATGTATTTCTTGCATATTCTATATTGTGCCTGACCCCGGGCTGTGGGTTTCTTCTTTGTTCCTCTTCTCCCAAGATTTTGGCTACTACCTTGTTGATGGCAATGCCGAAGGTGAGGGGCGTGGTCTTTTCACTTGGGGGGATGAGAGAGCTCTACCATTCCTATTTAATGGTAGTCGTGTATGAACTCCATTGTATCTTTTTTGTGAATTAATATATTTCCTTTGCCTTGTTGCAAAAAAAAAAAGTTGTTATGCATGAATATTGTGGTTATATATAGTAGATGTTATAACATTTGAATATTTTTCTTTAGCTTATACATGCTGTCCAAAAATGTTCATGGGCGGAATTCCAAAGTCGATACAAGGAATTCATCACCCAAAGTAGTGTGGAAGGTTAGATAACATGTAAGGCGTCGCGAGACATTCATCGTTCTTATATGGAAACTTAGCTAGGAGATGATATCACTTCTTGGACTTCTTGTAAACATTTAGAAACCTAGAACTCTTAGGTGTACACATTTTGGAAGGGCGGCATAAATTGTTGACCCTGTAGCCCGAATTAGGGCTAGATAGAGGCAATGGCCCAAAGTGTATATATGAAAATCCTACGACATTGATTGTGTGATGTGCTTGAGATGGTCCGTCGAGGAAAGTGGAGGTCGGGAATGACTAATGCTCAGCTCGGCCAGTGTTGGGTCTTGAGGTGCGCCAGCGGGCCCGCTAAGTGCCAGACCCCAGTTGGGTGGGACTAGCTATCCTTACCCCAGACGGTGTCCGAAGACTAGTGGACCATCCTAGTCGACGGCCCGGGATTGTTTGCTTATATCTTGAGATGATGTGGCCGATGGACAGTATGATACTACCTGATATGGTAGGGACGGCTATAGCCAAGATATTTATTCCATAAGTAGGCCCAAGGGTCGAATGCCGAAGGCTTGATAGGCCGAGATGGCAGGTTATCACATGTTCAGTTTGTACAGATTGACCCATTGGGGTCGGTAGTCGCATTAGAAATAGTTTACCTCCTTGTACATTTATTTTGTTGCCTTATATGATATGCATGCATAACTGAGGCTTAGGTGGAGGTTCGCTAGAGCCACTCACTGAGTCCCAAGTGGACTCACAGTTTATTCTTTATTTTTGCAGAGCAAGAGCAGTGACTTTGGCATGTCGACATGGTGCAGCTGGTGGGCGGGAGGCGGTGCCATATCTCGTAGCGGCATCCATGAGTCTTAGACCAGTGTCTAGTAGTTGCTTTTAGTTTTTGCACTGACAGATGTATTTAAAAGAGTAGTAAAACTTGTTACTTGAAACGTTCAGTTATTTTGAAATTGGTGTTCTTACTTGTTTTGGAAAACATAAAATTGTGACTTTTAAAACTTTTAATAAAGTGTGTTGAGATTTCTTTGATCGATACGATTTGATTTTTCTTATGTCAATGTAGACAGTAGGCTATAGGGCAGGATGTAAGCCCTGGCCGATCACACTACCCTCAGTTGGGGTGTGACAGTGAGTGGCATCGGCAAGCTTGGAGGGGAAGGCAATGGCATGTTCTTGGACAGCAGAGCCAAAGGAGAACAATGCATCTATCTACGGCAATAGCTCAGAGATGGTGTTGTACAAGCCCAATATCCAGAACATTTTCTCTGTTGACCGCTTGGATTTCACCAACTTCGGGAAACGCCGCTTGGATTTAACCAACTCCGAGAAATAGAGGAGCTGAACTACAACATTTTCAGCGATGTTATCTCTAACAATCTTCTAGATTGAATTGAAGCCACTAAAGACGTGAGCCAAGACGATTCGCTCATCGAAGTACAAGGTGGTGGTCGCCACCCACGAGGCGCTGATCCAAAACTAGATTTTTCTCTCGAGAAGCTACCAATCCATCCTCTAAACAAGCGACGAGGTACGTCACTCGAACGCGAGGCGATAGAGCCCCTTGATCAACTTGCAGAGGATCTTGTATACCCCGATGCACTCATTGCCATAGCCGACGATGATCGCGGTCTCGGCAATGGCGCAGAGGTGAACCATGACGCTGGCCGTAGCACTCTCCTCCTCAACATTAAAGTCCACAGTTGCGTGAATCTCATAGTCCTCGATGTCCTCGGAGACGCAAGAGCAATTGGCTACGAGAATATGATAGAGAACTCCTTCTCGAGGCGACGCATGGTAGCCTACAAGATTGAAGGTCACGTGGGACCCGCGGCCTCCATATCCTCGATGGAGACGATGTTGAACATGGCATACTAGAGGCCACAAAGATGAAATAGGGCAGCAGAAAGAAGAGAGAGAGAGAGAGAGAGAGAGAGAGAGAGAGAGAGAGAGAGAGAGAGAGAGAGAGAGGACCCATGATATAAGTTTTTAATTTATAAAATTTTAATATTAAAAAATATTTTTTTTATTATGGATCAACATGCCACGTTGTCGACACAAATCAGACTAAATGCTACAATTGAGACAAATCTCGTAATATAAGATTTAATTAAACAAAATATAAGTTCAAGCCACAAATGAGAAAAACCTCAAATGGTAGTGTATATTGAGATATTTTCCCAAGATATAATCTAGTAATGATAGTACAATCACTTCATAGAAGACAATGCTGTGACCACCAATTCATGAAAGTACCATATATTCTTAGGGTAAAATCAATGTTATTAATGGCGGATGGCGACTCAAGGCGGAAAGCCAAAAATCCGCCATACAAATATGGTGGATGGCGTTGCAACCAATAGCGAAAACATGGCGGCTGAAAATATTATATATATAAGTAATAACAAATGACCATATTGTTGTAAATTCTAAATCTTACAAATTTGAGGCTTTAAGTAGCAAACCAAACCTAAAATTTAGACTAGGACAGAAACAATAAAAAAGAAGAAAATGCTAGAAGTATTAAAAAAGAAAGAAATAGAGAAAAAATTGTGAAGGGCTCTTGGAACATAACTGAACTAAAAAAAGAAAACAGAACTAAAAAAAGAAAATAGAACTGAAAAAAAAGAGGACAAGTAATAAAAAACAATTGAAACAAAAAAAAGAACTTAACAGAAGTAAAAAAGAAGAAGAAGAGGACAGAAGTAATAAAAAATAAAGAAATAGAGAGAAATTTGTCAAGGGCTGTTGGAAGAGAACTGAAATGAAAGAAATAAACAAAAAAAGAAAACAAAAAAGAAAAAGAAATGAAATGAAAACGGAAATTCACTGAAAAAAAAAATGGAGTGAAAATGAAACGAAAGAAAAGTGTAGTAATAAAGAAGAATCGAACAAAACACGAAAGCAATAAAAAAAGAATCGAACAAAATAGAAGTAAAAAAGAAAGAAAGAAACAGGAAAAAAATCTGCATGTACGTGCGCAAATACCAAAAAAAGCAAGAAAATTTTAATGAAATGAAGAAGAGAGCTTAATGGGAGAGAAATGCCTTAAACAACAACAAAAACTGCTATCTTGTCGTTGGATTTCATCGCCGGAGTTCGTCGTCGGAGTTCATCGCCGGAGTTCATCGCCGGAGTGGAGCAGACACAGGTATAAGGGTTCTCAGGTTGGAGCAGCCGCTAGCCTTGCCTTAGGGTTTAGGGTTTTATTCTTAACTCTTAAAAAATTTACAAAAACACCCCCACTTAAAGAAAAAAACATTATGTTGCACCATTTCGAGCATAGTCGCCTTCGCGGTTGGCGGGTGCCACACAACGCCACGCAGAAACCGTAACATTGCGATTTTTTCGTGGCGATTTAATCAAATTCCACCACGCCATGGCCGTTATTTGACAACACTGGGTAAAATATGAAGTTGAAACATACAAATACGATGGTGGAAGCTATTAATAGAAAAACAAATACTACACTATTTTGATGAAATGAATTTTTTTTGGATTGTTAGATGTTACTAACCTCATTAATTCAGTTATGATTCATTTAATTAGCAAATTTGATAGTAACGGGTAAGAGCAATAAATGACAAAAAGAGCTGAACATACTCCAATATACCTAATTCAAAGAACATCTTATATCTGTAATAAAATAAATGTAGTTCAACTAGACGAGGAGACTTATGAATATGGTGTATTACATTTTAGAGAGAGAGAGAAGACACTATATTCCTCATCATGCATTACATTTTGAAGATGATTATTTTTCAATATTTTGAACCCATATATTTTCTTAATATAAAAGATACATAATGTGAAGGAAAATACCTGCTCTTACAAGTGGTCCTCATCCAGCGCCCATGATCATTAGAACCTTTTGTAGATTATAAAACACATATTTATTGTTTAACAAAAAAGAGAAGGAGAACAAAGATGCTCTTACAAGTGGTCCTCGTCCATTGCCCCCGACCATTAGTACATTTTGTAGATTAGAAACAACATATTTATTATTTAGCAAAAAGAACTAGAACACTATATATTGTTGCAAAACAAGGAAGATAACATAGTTTTCCAATACATGAACTATTAAATACATATGCATGACACCATCAAACAAGGTAATATAGCAGTATAGTATATTGTTGCAAAACAAGATAACATAGTGATAATAGTTTCTAACAAACAATATCACAAAACCCTTAGTCATCAACTGTTACAACATTTTAAAAGATGCATATGACCTAGGAAACAAACCTGAGCATATTTGACTATACCTTTCTCGAATGTTCATAAGTTTGAGCCTCAAGATTATCCATGAGAAGCACTAAGAAAGGAAAGCAATAATCAATTTAACTAAATAGGCTTAAACCAAATATTGGAGAACTCACTTATTGGACTCATTCTAAATATGAATTTCATAAATGAATTAAGCTCAATGAAAAACACAAGAAACATAAAAGAATTAAACGACTTAGCCTTTTGGTGGAAAGATCTGAAGAGTGGTGCATTGTTTGTGATGGGGTGCGAGATAGGCCAGAAGCCAAAGGTTGTGGTTGCCGGAAGAGGACCAAAGGTTGAAGAACTACATCCTAAAGCATGGGCATATTTCCTGAAGTCAACTTCCTGCTAAAGATGCATGTTTATACTACAGAACATTTATATGTGATGTAAAGTCAAGATCCATAAATTGATAACAACACAAGAATATAATAAACAAAATTGAAAATTCAATAATCTAGCCAAATAATAAAAGAACTTCCTCATACAGGTTGCATCTATTTACTTAACCTCAACTTCATATGCACAATTATCACACATCCCTTGAGTATTAATAGCAACGATGAGTATGGGAAATAAAAGAAAAGAAAAATGTTGGTTTTCTTTAGATCTAAAGCGGAAAGAAAAGAAAAATGTTCGTTTTCTTTAGATCTAAAGCAGAAAGAAAAGAAAAACGATCATACCATACAACTTTAAAGATTCCAATACCGGTTTTCCCGATCCTTAAAGAAAAGTCATTAGAAAAACTGGTCATACAGTCCATCAAAAATAAGTTTCCCTGCCAGACGCGTGGTAGAGATTAATATGTATACAGCTATAAGTTTTAAAATATATATACAAAGCTAGCATATTCAGGAAAAAACATAAGTAGATATTAAAAATACCAAAGAATCTCAAAATTGAAGATAACCTGAGTTGATAACTTCCATACAATCCAGAAATGCAATAACCACGCAATAACCACTACAGTATACTTATGAAATTGGCTTTTATTATGTGGAAAGCATACACCTTTTTAGGTCTAAACTTATGTTTAGACCTTTATAAAAACACCAATATTGAAGTAAAATAATAATAATAAAGAAATTTAAAAATTGGCACATATAAAAGCACCTGATTTCTATTAATTTTGAGTTGATAAAGAGAAATATGACGCTTAATAATAATAGTCTATTTTAATTTAACAAGTGCCCCTTTAAAGGGGCACCGGTTTCAATTTAACAAGTGACCCAGGCCTCTTGAAAGGTTAACCATTAATTAATGTTAGCTAGTATTTTTGGGTTTTTCTCATTTATGATATGTAATTTTATTTTGCTCAATTCAATCATATACTAACATATTTGTCTCAATTGTGACATGCCGTCTAATTTCCGATAGCAACACATTAAACTAATGATATGGCATGCTGGTGTGGAATAAAAAATACTTTTTTAATATTAAAATTTAATAAATTGAATATGTCTATCTCTATCTCTCGTTGTTCGTCATCGTTTAAGGACAAGGAGGAGCAAGAGGAAGAGGAGTCTCGCAAAAATGTCGACCTTCCAACCAGCGCCTCCGAGTGAAATGTATCAAATAAGAAGTCAAGGTGGAGGCTTTCTTTTTGCAGGGGGCCTTCCGTGAAGATCTCGGCGAGGGTTGACTCGTAGTCGGAGCTTTTGCGATGTAGTCAATGGCGTGACGAGTGGGCACTTGAACCATGGCATCAAGAGGCATTGAATTGGAGTGCTCCGTCTGAACTACGAATTTAAAGTCGACAAACATGGTGTGAGTGGCCTCGGCAAGCTTGTAGGGGGAGGCGATAGCCTGTTCTTGGACAATGGCCGTTGAGTTAAAGGAGAACAATGAATCTATCTCCAGCAATAGCTCAGAGATGGTGTTGTACAAGTCCAGTATGCAGAACATTTTCTCTGTCAACCGCTTGGATTTCACCAACTCTAGGAAACGCCGCTTGGATTTCACCAACTCCGAGAAACAGAGGAGCTAAACTACAACATTTTCAGCGATGTTAGCTCTGACAACCTCCCGAATTGAATTGAAGCCACGGAAGACGTGGGCCAGGAGGATTCGCTCATCGAAGTGCAGGGTTGGTCGCCACCCGCGAGGCGCCGATCCAAAACTGGATTTTTCTCTCGAGAAGCTACAAATCCATCCTCTAAATCTGCGATGAGGTACGTCACTCGAACCCGAAGTGATAGAACCCCATGATCAACTTGCAGAGGATCTTGTACCCCGACGCACTCATTGCCATAGCCAACGATTATCAAGGTCTCGGCAATGGCGCAGAGGTGAACCATGACGCTAGTCGTAGCACCCTCATCCTCAACATTAAAGTCCACAGATGCGTGAATCTCGTCATCCTCGGTGTCCTCGGGGATGATAGAGCGGTTGGCTACAAGAATATGATAGAGAACTCCTTCTCGAGGCGACGCATGGTGGCCTACAAGATCGAAGGTCGCGTGGGACCCACGGCTCCATATTCTCGGTGGAGACGATGTCGAACATTGCATACTAGAGGCCACAAAGAAGAAGAAATAAGGCAGCAGGAAGAAGAGAGAGGGCATGATATAAGTTTTCAATTTATAAAATTTTAATATTAATTTTTTTTTTTTTTACAGGTCAGCATGCCACGTTGTCGATACAAATTAGACAACATGTCACAATTGAGACAATTCTCGTAATATAAAATTTAATTAAACAAAATATAGGTACAATCCACAAATGAGAAAAACCTCAAAGGGCAGTCTATGTTTAGATATTTTCCCTAGATTTAATCTAGTAACGATAGTACAATCACTTCATAGAAGACAGTGTTATGACCACCAATTCATAAAAGTACCATATATTCTTGGGGTAAAATCAGTGTTATTAATGGCGGATGGCAGCTTATGGCGGAAAGCCAAAAATCTGCCATACAAATATGGCGGATGGCGTTGCGGCCAATAGCGGAAGCATGGCGGCTGAAAATATTATATATATATTAAGTAATAACAAATGAACATATTGTTGAAATTTCTAAATCCTACAAATTTGAGGCTTTGAGCAGCAAACCAAACCTAAAATTTAGACTATGACAGAAGTAATAAAAAAGAAGAAAAGGACATAAGTAATAAAAAAGATGAAATTGAAACATGCGAATACGATGGTGGAAGCCAATAATAGAAAAACAAATACTACACTATTTTGATGAAATGAATTTTTTTTTGGATTGTTAGATGTGACTAACCTCATTAATTCTGTTATAATTTATTTAATTGACAAATTAGGTGGTAACGAGTCAGAGCAATAAATGACTAAAAGAGCATTGAATATGCTCCAATATACATAATTCAAGGAACATCTTATATCTGTAATAAAAATAAATGCAGCTTCAACTAGACGAGGAGATTTAAGAAAATATTAAATGTGGTGTTTTGCTAAAAAAATAAGTACACACTTACCGATATAATAAAAAGAAATGCAGCTTCAATCAATATTGTGATATGCAAATATTCAGCAGGTAACACTTACCAATATTATCAAGTATTCAACTGCAAATTCCATCCCAAAAACATGAACAGGTAACAGTTACCGAGAAAAGAGATAGCAGCTAGACAAGCATTGGAATTATCAAGTATTTTATAAATAATTAGAATTTGAAACTATGCAACTACACAAGGATCAAAATTATCAACCTATGATTCCAAAACGTTTAAAAGTTGTTTTCTTGTTGCTATTTTTAAATATATATCACATGCTTTACAACAATCTATTATCATAGAAGAGTAATCATTACCGCACAGGCGTAGAAAGAGAGCTGTGGGAGAAACAAGATCTTATAAACAAATTGTTGTGTGTAGCCTAAGAATTTTCAACTTAAATCAATCACGCAGTCTTTGAGACATACTCTTAAATATACAAAATTACGAATAATATTGGACCGGCATAATACCTTGTGCATGTTGAAGCAACGTCATCTTTTGTGCACATATCTTCTTGTGCACAAACATCATGCACATAAAAAGCGCTGAACTAGTAAAGACATTATTAGAAAGTAAGGAGAGAGAGTTCGTATAATGGCATAATCTATTTAAAACACTACCTGGATTAAATATTAGCCCTTAAAGGGTTCGTTTCTACTAGTTAATATGACATTAAAGAAAAATTTTCTTGCCATCACATCTCAGCTACATTGCAACAATTATTTAGAAAATAAAATAAAATGTTTTATATAAAAATTACAAATGATCAGATAACGTATGTCAGTCAAAGGAGAGTGTGTAATGGCCCAGAATCAGTATTGGCTATATATTGGCGATTTCAAATTTATAATACTGCATTAGTGGTAGATCACATGAATTAATGTGTCCATCAAAGAGGTTATATGAATAAACCTATAGACTATTAACCAGTAGTCGTAGGAAACTAGCAGTCAATTGAAAGACTAGTATTTATCTTGAGATTGTTTAACTGTAGCAAAAAGTTTCTACAAGTAATGCTGAAACTAGTGATTCAGTAGTAAAAGCCATCAATTAATGTCCTTCCAATAATTTATCTAGCTTCTATATTCAACACCATATAAAGCCAGTTAAAATCATAGGTAATTTCATGATTCATGACACCTAATGAGTAATAAAAGATATAAATGAAACTAGGTAGATATACTGATATAGAACAAAAAATATATATTACTAGTCTGTATTGACTAACCTGTATAGTACTAGTGTCACGCCCCAACTCAAGGTCGCGTGATCGGCCAGGGTAAGTGTTGGTACCCCAAAGTCTACCACATGCACTAAACCACTACACCAAAGAAAACACTGCACATCCAGGTATCATGAACAAAAGACAGCGGCACAAATCTTTATTTAAAAAATAAATAAATGTCAAAACAGTTTTAGTAATTCCAAATTCGAAGGGAATAACTCAAGTTTCAAAGTCTAAACCAGATACAAGTTTTTTTTCAAAGACAAACTACTCAGTGCATGTCTACAACCCTATCGGCACGACTACGACTACATGACTGTGTGTTACGAGATCTGCGCCAACGCCTGCCCTCCAGTCGCACCATGCCATTAAGTCGTACCTCACTGGTCGGGCTTTGCAAAAATAAACAAAACAAGAAACGGTGAGTTCACAAGGAACTCAGTGAGCGGTCCTTCCGAACCTCCACTTAAATCCCTGTTATGATAACATATAAATATATACACAAGCACATAAATGAGGAGTCTATGCTAGTCATATCATGGTAACCGGCCAATTGGCCAACCTATGCGAATAAGTAGTCTAGCCATATTGGCTCCTTCAGACTGAGTATCATTCGGCCACTATGGCCTCATCCTGCATGAATGGTTCGGTTCTATTCGGCCTTCACCACAATACAGTACTTTGGCCGCACCGGCCTATACAACATACAAGGAATGTCAATCACAATCACCGGGCGCGTCAACTAGAATGGTCAACTAGTATCGAGATCCCACTGGGTTAGGGATAGCTAGTCCCACCCAACTCGGGTCTACCGTTAGCGTGGCCCACTTACGAAATCTCAAGATCCTCCGCCACTCGGGTCTAACACCTAGCGGGCCCGCTGGTGCAATCTCAAGACCCTAATCACCGTTGAGTCAAGTAATAGCCATTCCGACTATCGGTACTCCTCAGGAGACCATCTCAATCACAATACACAATCAGAGTTTCAAAAAAAAAATACTTCCATCTTAATCCCCGGGCATCAACCCGTATCCGACCCCTTCCTCAGGTCGCACTAGTCGAATACTAATGTTTGCTATCTTTTCCTAGGCGTGAAACCTAGTCTATGCATTATATTTCTTAAGTGTAACCACATTTCATAAGCATGAAAATGTCTAATTTTGGGTTCATCACAGCATATATAACTTAAGAAATTCGTTCTACAACTATCCACCTGAGTAATCACATGATTTCCAAAATAAGGAGATTAATTAAACTCAGCTTTTAATTACTAAAATTTCAACAAGGAAATAATTGGTCTAATATGGCAAAGATTTAACCATAGAATGGTAAACAATGAAGAATTTCCATGATTCACATTCCATACTAGATTCTAACCATATAAGTGCATTCAAGAACATTTCTTTATCAAGTGTTAATTGCAATCTACCACTATCAACAATCTATTCATCAAATAAAATACTTAACATACTAGGCCGAGATGTTCCCCTCTTACCCGCTTGGCCGAACCCTACACAAGGTTTATCATGCTCGGCCGAGCCTATCAAGGTGAGATTAGGGCTCTTTCGACCATGAACTCTCACACTTGAGTCACAAGTCTTGCAAGGAATTCGATCCAAGAGGTTTCAACCGCTCTAGAAAATTGGGGGCAAATTCGGCATGACTTTTCCCCTTTTTTCTTCATTCGGCCGACCCCTAAATTCGAGGAAAACTCCGTGAAACTTCGTCATTCAACAACATATACACAAGAGAATCAAATCTCGGTAAAATTTCGACGAGACGATGAAAATATCACGAGAAATCGACAAAATCCCCAATATCTTGGGTCAGCTACCCGCCTACCCTATGGATCTCGATTAGACCACTCACCTTGATCGGATGAAGGAGATGGACTAGATGAGGACGATCCTGATTTCTCCGACGATGGCACGAGATCGGCCCCGTCCACAAGCTCCTCTCCCCTTTCCTCTTCCCTCAGGTTACGTGCGGCTCCCTCTTGCCTTGAGCCACATGACGGCTTGGGGTGAGAGGGTTTAGGGGTGGCAATTGGAACCGATTAACCAAACTGCAAAATTTGGTTTTGGATAATGGTTTTGCGGTTCGGTTTCAGTTTCAGTTAGTGAAACTTAAAAACCGTTTCTAAACGGTTCAGTTTCGATTACCGAGTTGCGAATAACCGGTAACCAAAATCGGTTATAAGTTTTAGTTTCGAGTGTTAATGTGGCTCCATCAAATATGATGCATCTGCTGGACAAGAAGAAGGTACCCTAACGCGAAGCATCTCCAATTTCTCTTCAGCTTCTTCAGCTTATTCTTCCTATAGATTGAATTCTCTTAAACGTTAAACAAACTGAATTAAGTGATGGATTTATTTTTTAGAGAAGGAAACTAAAGTTGATATATGGTAAAATTAATAATTTAGACAATTAGAAGGAAAAAGGGTTTGAGAGGAGTTTATTTGTTCTTCACGAAGAGATTCCACCAAGAAACAACAAGAAATAGTTCTAATGAATTTGGTATGCTGCACGCAATCCACGTCTGACCACATTGAACAATTTGCTATTTGAATAGTAGGATGCTCTATTTTTGAGAGAATTAATTAGAGTTTCTTTCATTTGCAATTCACTCTTCCTCTTTTTTCCTTCATGCGAAAACACACACACACATATATATATATAGGGAAAATAGACTAAAAAATCACAAGGTTTGCAAAAATTCTTTGTTCTACTTGTGTTTTTAAAATTCGTCTGTAAATGCACAATCTTTATATCTGTTTATGTCATCTACCAAATCGTCAAACGTTGTTAGCTAAGTTCATATGACGCTTGACGATTTGGTAGATGACATAAACAGATGTAAAGATTGTGCATATATAGACGAATTTTGAAAACTCTGGTAGAACATAAAATTTCTGCAAACCTTGTGATTTTTTAGTCTACTTTCCATTAGACGAGGAAGACAACTTGTATTTTTTGGGACTTGATTATTCAATTATATTGTTTTTCAAATTTTGTGGAATTGGATGATTCAAACTGCAAGCATTTAGAGCATGTTTTTTTTCTTCCATTTCTTTTAATATTTGACAATGTGATAATTTAATTCAAACCTTGAGTTGAGAGGAAAACATCAATATGTTTATGTTTCAAGACATGTATAATATAATTGCTAAGATTAGGGTGGCAGTGGATTTGTGTAAATGAGTATTTCACCATTCCCAAACCTTGATAGGTCATTAGCAGGTTTGCAAAAAAATTTATGTTCTACCCGCATTTTTAAAATTTGCCCATAAATGCACAATATTTGCATTTCTTTATGTCATATACCAAATCGTCAAGCGTCGTCAGCTAAGTTGAGACGGCACTTGATGATTTGGTAGATGGCATAAACAAATGTAAATGTTGTGCATTTACAGACGAATTTTGAAAACACGAGTAGAACATAAAATTTCTACAAATCTTGTGATTTTTTAGTTTATTTTCCCATATATATATATATATAACAAAAGATCGTCCTATTTTATTTTTCAGCTTTATTTCATTTCTTGCAGCTCACAATATTTTTTTTTGCAACAAGGCAAACGGAAATATATTAATTCACAAAAAAAAAATACAATAGAGTTCATACACAACTACCATTAGAAGAAATGGTAGAACTTCTCATCCCCCAAGGGAAAAGACCACTCCTCTCACCTTCGGCATTGCCATCAGCAAGTTAGTTGCCAAAACCTTAGGAGAAGAGGAACAAAGAAAAAACCCACAGCCCGGGTCAAGCACGATATGCAAAAGCAATGCGTCACACGGAATACCCACAACTCGAGCCAAGTAATAAAGCTCACATGCAAAAGCAATATATCACACGGAATACCCACAACTCGGGCCAAGTAATAAAAGCTCACATGCAACAGCAATATATCACACGGAATACCCACAACTCGGGCCAAGTAATAAAAGCTCATGAGATCAACATATAGCGTGACATTAATCATGGCGGACATGAGTGAGGTAATGTTGAATGCTCCACCTCTCTGCAATGGCTCTATTATTTGGTGTATCCTTGATAGGTTTGGCAGCATATTTCTAAAGGATCTTGCTTTTAACTTCTGCAATAATATTGCTAAGAATGCTCGTCGATGTAGAGGAGACATGAGAGAAAATACAATCATTTCGCTCACGCCAAATGAAGTAAACTGAAGCAGTGAGAGTACTGCGTCTAATATAGCCAACTAGTGTGTCCCCACTCATGACGTCTTCCCACCATTTAAGCTGGTCATCCCAATGATACAGGGGGTTAGCCAAGAGACAACGATCTAGAATGTCACGCCAAATGATAGCTGAAAAGGGGCAGTGGAAAAATAGGTGCTCATTGACTCATCTACACTGCAGAAGCAACAACTAGTAGAGTGAGTAATCCCCCAATTTGAGAGGCGATCAAGAGTTGAAAGTCTTCGTAAGAGAACAAGCCATAATATAAAAGAATACCTCGGGACCCTTCCTTTGAACCAAACAAGATGATGCCAAGAAATTATAGAGTTAGTGGGCGAAATGCCAATGCAAGCTGAAGCAATACTAAAAGGACCCTTCCCAGACGGCTTCCAAAGTACTTGATCTTCATTCGAACCAGTATTCACAGTGCTAATGGAATCCCAAGCACTATGCAATACAAGTTCAGATGCCAATTATAGTGCTGCCAAATAGAAGAAACCCTAGCGGTCCTACTCGAGTAGAGGCGGGTCGGAATGTGATCATTCATCCTGTCAATAAGGAGATAACCAGGAATCCAAGGATCAAGCCAGAGAAATGTATTCATACCATCACCAATGCGATACTCTACAAGCTCCTTTGCTTGATCACGAGCAAAAAGGATACTGCGAAAACACCAAGAGCGGCATGTGGCTGTCGTACAGTCCAAATGGAATCGTTGTTGAGGAATTTAGAGCTGATCCAACGGATCCATAGAGAGTCTTTCTTTGAAGCAATAGCTCAAATATACCTCATAAGGTACGCAATGTTAAGGTGTGAGAGTCGATGAAGCCCAAGCCCACCATTTTGATGCGGTTGACAAATATCATCCCAGGAGACTTTATGAAAGCTTCTTTTATCATCCCCACTCCACGGGAATCTTGCAAGAAGTTGTTCAATACGAGATATGACTCTCTGGGGTAGCTTGTAAGTGGCGCACGAATAGGTGATCTTACCCTGTAAAACAGATTTGATAAGTGCCAACCTGCCATGTAAGATAGGTGCTTTGCCTTCCAAGAGTGGATGCGGCTCTGGATGCTCTCAATAAGAGGGAGACAATCATTATATGTAAGTTGCTTGGTAATAAGAGGGACACCCAGGAATCGAGTGGGGAGAGTACCAATAGGAATACCAAGAATGTCCTGAACTCTATTCATCAGGTCTCTAGAGCATCCTGCCATATACATATTAGACTTGGTAGTACTAGCGAATAGCCCCGAGATGTCTGCAAAGGACCCCAATATTGACTGATTCAATGCAAATTTCTTTTAAAAAAATAAAAATAAAACAAAATTATAAACGAAAAACTTGAATTATAGGTTGTTCATAACTACTTTATTATACAACATGAATTTTGCTCCTTTTAGTTATGTTTAGCTTTCGTGGTACCACAGAGAAGTTAGTCTCGCACTTTGACATATACAGAATAGATAGGAATATTGTCACGCCCCAACTCAGAATTGCGTGACCGGCTAGAGTAGGTGTCTGTACCCCAAAGCCTACCACATGCACTTATCAACTAAACACAACAAGCAACCAGATCGACATAGAAAACATAAATGAAAATGTTCCAACTTTATTAAATGTTTGAAAACATATTTTTACAACCTGAAGTTCAATGAAAACAACTCAATGCATGAACTAAGACTCTCACTACACGACTACGACTACATAACTGCATAATACGAGATATGCGACACCACCTGCCCTCCAGCCGCGCCATGTCATCAAGTCGTACCTCACTGGTCAAGCTCTGCAAAACAAAAACAATAAAACCATGAGTCTATGAGGAACTCGACGAGTGGTTCTTCCGAACCTTCAGTTAAATCCCAGTATAATCGTAACTTGGCCAGTCGGCCGCACCCTGCTCAGGCACTATCTTAGCCATTCATGGTTTTACACTGCAAATGTCACTTGGCCCATATGGGCCTCACTCCGTGGGATAACTCTCGGCCGCACCTGACCTTCACATTATAGTAATACTCGACCAACCGACCTACAAGATCAAGCAATGGTGATCAACATTTACCGGTTATATTTCATATAAAATACGCAAATAGCGATTCAATCACCGGGTCCGTCAACTAGGATGGTCAACTAGCTTCTGGAACCCCAATGGGTTAGAGATAGCCAGTCCCACCCAACACTCGGGTCTACGATCAGCGTGGCCCATCGACAGAATCTCAAGACCCCCGACACTTGGGTCTAACACCTAGCGGGGCCCACTAGTGCAATCTCAAGATCCTAAAACCGCCCGCTGAGTCAGGTGATAGCAGTGCTGGCTAAAAGCACCCCTCAGCCTGACCATCTCAAGCACAATACATAAACAAATTATTCTACAAATTATTAAGCACCTCTTGGGCTTTCGCCCGTACCCGGGCCCTCTCAATTCAAAACCTTAAGTATTAGATTCCTAGATGGGAGCACCTAATGTCTCTAAGTCAAAATGTATATATATATAGTTTCTAGTAATTTATGTCGTCAACTAGAGAGGCCTCGCCTCTTACATTTACGTCCACAAGCTAAACAACTTCATCTAAATTTTCCTCTAAAATAATCCATATTATAGACAATATACCTAGGTGATATAGGCAAGAAAAATACCCTACAATAAACTAACATAGGAAAAATATCCTACAAATGAGGAATCATAGAAGAATACCCTACAAGTGAGATAACATGACAATATTTCGTATATCAAACCCTTACTTGTAGATCTCCAAGGAAGTATGTTTTTCTACTCCAATCTCCTATTCCCCCATTCGGCCGCACCCCTACACATGGGTATGCCTTATTTGGCCAAACCCTTAAAGGTGAAGGAAAATATGTTTCAATCGAAATCTAAATTCTCCTTGATCTCTATCCTAACTAAGCATACAAGAACCTCAAATCTACAAGCTTCTACTGTTACACCCCAAAACAAAGGCGTAACCGGCCAGAGTACTACAAGTACCCCGAAGCCTAAACCAACAGTATAATCATAGAATACAACCTTGGACAGCACAAAAGTCTAATTTCTTACTATAACATAAAAGATTAAAATTTTCAACTCAAAGTCCATAAGAAGTTTGATAACTGCTTAAGTCCAGACTCAATTAAAATGAACCAACAATCATTTGAGTTTCAATATGAAATTATAATTTTTAAATGTCCATATACAACACATAATGAAAATGAAATGACTCAACCAACTCAACCCAACTCCTGATCACGACATGCCACGAGATCGACTGCTCCTGACGCTCCAACTGCATTATGACACTCAAGTACGTGCCTGACTACGCCCAAGTGCTACAAGATGGTGAAAAATAGTAAGTCCAACTAGGACTTAGCGAGTGATAAAATCTCCTACAATCATGTTCAATAAATACAAGCCAACAGAGATACATGAGTGAGTAGTACGTAATGTTTTGTAAACAGATGAAAGCTCTAAAGTAAATAGAGGTACACTCCATACAACCATTCATTTATCTGGCAACAATGCAGTAAGATCATATCAACAATACTGAACCCGAGATAAACAATAATGAAACCATTCCACTATTCATACAAGCCACCCGAGTTAGTCGTCAGCGTGGCAGTACTGACGAGCTTCCTGGTCCAAGGACCCGTCGGTCCAGTCATCCAGAGACCCGTCAGTCTATGAGTCGGGCGCTAATCACCTTTGTCTCAGCGTTTTCCCCGCTCTGAGCCACCCAAGTCGGTCGTTAGTGTGGCGGCTGACGAACTTCCCGGTCCACATCCACATATACAATCAGACACATACAATCAAGCTACAACACATGCGTTTAACCATAAAATGAGATGAATGTGCATATCTACATGTTTGAGCCCTATAATACAGTTCCAACCCACAACTTATGCTTTCATCCCCATGTTTACTCATTTCAATTACTCTGTCTCTATAAATTTGGACACAGCCCGTGTAAATACATCTCAAAGCCGAACACATCGGGTATAAAGACTTCTTAAAGTCAAACAATAGCAGGTGATAAGAATTCTACCTATCTCAGTCTTACCATACATCAACCGATTACATACCCACATTCCCGATCCATCAAATTCATAACATATACCTGGTGCTCGCTCTGTTCATGATTAAGCTGATCAACAGAGAGCATCATGGAGCCGACCGATCACTAATCATTCACTAATCACTAGATAGCAATCGAACAACAGAAAGCATATGAACATATACTTAGCATTCAGTCTGTAAATGGCGAATCAGAACAATAGAAAGCATATGAACATATAATCAGCATTCAATCTGTAACTGGCGAATCAGAACAATAGAAAGCATATGAAACCTCTATCTTGTATTCAATCTATAAATGGCGAAATCCACAACATGAAGCATATGAGCATATACATAGTAATCAATATGTAAATGGCCAAAACATACTGGAATCGATCAAGCACAACCCGACATTTCTATCGACCGAACACAACGCAACATCCCGATCCACCAATCCACAAGAACAATGCAGGGTATCTACTCGGTCAACAATCAGTAGATAGAAAAATAAACCCATGAACGAATTTAAATAATTTACCAACAATCACCGATCGATCCGCACCAGAACACAAGGCACAATGCGAAGGAAATTCGAAACATGATTCAAAGAAAGAAATGGGAACGATAGCTTGAATCCATGAACACAGTAGAAGGAGGATTAGCCACTCACCGTGAAAGGAGGAACGGCCGAGCTCCGATCGTTGTCGCCGCCGAGATCGCCGCTGCCGAGATCCTCTCTTCCTCCCCGTCCCCCCCTTGCGCTGCTCCTTTTGGGTCGTGATCGCCCGATGCCCGATCGCAACCCCTCTCTCTATAACTTGGGGTTAATTTTAACCCCAAGTTACCTTTTATAATCTGGGGTTAAAATTAATCCCAAATTACTCTTTTACCCCTCCCTTTTTATTTACTTATAAAACCCAATTACATCTAGATTGAGTCCGATTTGAATCCCGATCGAACCACCGAGTTCGACTTAATTTCATGATCGCAGAATAATAAAAATAGTAATAATAACATATATATATATATAATCATTTTTCCTTAATTTAAACCCTTACCGAGAATTCCTCGAGACTCGAGACCCCGCTAACTTGCCCGCCTTGAGTCTTCGTTTTTCTGTACGAAGCCAACAAAATTAATTTTAAAAAAATTTGGTTATAACATGCCTGCCTTAAGGGTGAAGGAAAATATGTTTCAATCAAAATCTAAGTTCTCCTTGATCTCTATCCTAACTAACCATACAAGAACCTCAAATCTACAAGCTTCTACGGCTCAAGGAAATTGGGAAAAATTTCGGCATGACCTTTCACCTTTTTTTCTTGATTCAACCGGCACCCAAACAGCATGAAAACAATGTGTAAAAATCACAATACGCCATGGTTCACAAGAAGAATCAACAAGGTTTGAGAATCGCCAAGAATACGACGAGAAACATATGTCAATCAGCAAGAATCAACATCACAAGGGTCGGCTAGAGCCTTCCCTTAAATCCTAGGTTCTACCACTCACATCGATTAAAAGAACAAGAAGAACGAGACGACGACGTTCCCGATCTCCGGCGATGACACCAAAATCCTGCGCCACCCTCCCCTTGATCGCCTCTCCCTCTCTTACTCTCGCCCTTCTCGGGTTCTGTGTGGATCTCCTTGTGCCGCACGACAACTAATGGGTGAGGGTTTTATTCCTTCTTCTTTTTGACAATTTTGCCCTAAAGACTTAAGTTCTTACACTCGATTCAACTTGAGCTCGAATTGAGCCTCGACTCGACCCGCGAACCCGGTTTCAACCCGACTTGAGTCAATCCAACTTATAAATCATAACGAAAACATCAATCATGAGTCCAACAATTTAAATTCTACCTTCTACTCGCGACGATCTCGCGACTCGACCCAGCTAGTTCCCCTTTGCGGATCTCAGTCACATTGGTCGACCGCCTCTAGTTCTACACTGCCTCCACCTTTGCGGGGTCCACTCTTACCCCTTCATTGAACATCACATGGCCTAGGAACCCTACACTCACCAACCAGAACTCGCATTTGGAGAATTTGACATACAACTGATGCTCCCTGAGGGTCTCCAGGACCATCCTCAATTGCTCGGAGTGCTCCTCCCTACCCTTGAGTAAACCAGGATGTCGTCAATAAAGTCAATCACAAATCTGTCCAGATACTCCTTGAACACTCGATTCATTAAGTCCATAAAGGCCGCAGGCGCATTAGTCAGCCCAAAGGACATCACCAGAACTTAAAGTGGTCATAATGAGTCCTGAAGGCAATCTTAGGCACATCACAATCTCGAATTCTTAGCTAATGGTATTCGGACCTCAAGTCAATTTTTGAGAACCATGGTGCCCCCTGCAGTTGGTCGAATAGGTCATCGATCCTTAGCAGTGGATAACGATTCTTGATTGTCACCTTGTTAAGATGTCTGTAGTCAATGCACAAGCGCATGGACACGTCCTTCTTCTTCACGAAGAGCACCGGAGCACCCCACAGAGACACGCTCGGGCGGATGAAACCCAAGTCTAGCAATTTTTGCAACTGTGTTTTCAATTCCCTCAACTCAGTCGGTGCCATCAGATAGGGTGGAATGGAGATCGGCTTCACCCCAGGCTGCAAATCGATGCAAAATTCTATCTCACTTCTTGGCGGTAAACCCAGCAACTCCTCGAGAAATACATTAGGGAACTCACAAACCACCTGTGTTCCCCCGACATCCCCTGCCATGTCTCACTCCTCCTCGACCACAGATACGAAGGCCGAGAAGGACTGGCAGCCTCCCATAAGCAGTTTGCGAGCATTTAGGGCTGAAATGACTCCCATAGGACCCCCCCTTCCATCTCCCTAGAAGGTAAACTGCGGCAACCCGGGCTTACTGAAAGTGACAATCTTAGCCCCACAATCCATTGACACAAAGTGATCCGCCAGCCAAACCATGCCGAGTATAACATCAAGTTCAAGCATCGATAAGAGTGTCAATTCTGTCTTCAACACATGCCCACAAATGATCACTTCATAGCCTCGGAAGGTGGTCTCAGCTAATATTGCATCGCCCGTAGGCGTCAACACAACGTATGGCACATCAAGCAAAGAAGGTGCCCCGAGTAACTTAGCAGCAAAAGTAGTAGATACAAAGGAGTGTGTAGCAACCAGATCAAATAACACATAACATGCAGATGAACCAATAATAAGTGTATCTGTTACTACCGCCTTAGACGCCTCAGCGCCGTCATGATTCATAGCATAAACCCTGGTGGAAGGCCTATCAGAGTGACTGGTCTGCTGCCACCTGCCCTGTGTCTGACCCTTTTGAGCTACAGAATCAACTGACATCGGTGCTTTCCCTCTCCACTGCTCAACTTTTCTGGTCACCTCTGTTCGGATAATCTTTCCTGAAGTGCCCAACTTGCCCACATCTGAAGCATGCATCTGTGCGGCCGTAGCAAGCGCCCCAATGCCTCATGTTACAACGGCCACACTATGGCATCTCGGTCTTTTGTGAAGCATCCCCCGACCCTGCTTGTCGATCCGCCCCTGACCCTGGGCCTCCACGACTCCTGCTACTGTTGTGTCCCCTGCTTGGCTAGTTACCTACAGCCACAACAGTGCCCTCAAAATGATCCATGAGTTGAAAGACGATCGAGAAAATTGGGGAAAATATCGGCATGACCTTTCCCATTTTTCCTCCACTCGGCCAACCCATAAAATGCAAAATAAATACGATTTAAAACATAAGATCACAGGTACACAAATCATTTATAGTTCCAACACGAGAAAATACGTTGATCGATAAGAAACTCGCAAAAGAAACCCGATTCCAAAGACTTCTAAGGTCGGCTACCGCCTCCCTTCACAATCACCCTAACCACTCACCTTGATCGGATCACAAGGTAACCTCGATGAAGATGAGCTTCGATTTCCTCGAGTGTCGACGCGGACTCGACGCCGAACAAAATCCCTCTCGCTCCCCCTTCCTCTTGGGATGCGTGCGGCTCTCCCCCACACGGCTGGCTTGTGTGAGGGGTTTTATTCCTCTCATCTATTGACTTAAATGCCCCCAATCACTTACTTACCTCCTCATCTGACTCCACCTAACCCGGATCGAGTCCCGACTCGATCCGCGAACCCAATCTCAACCCAACTTGAGTCAACCAATATACTCATCCACCCAATTACCAACATTAGGCTATAACTTAAATTAATTATACCTGCTATTCGTGGCGATCTCGCGACTCGTCCCGGCTAGCTCCCGACTCGATGGGCTGCACCACGAAAAATTTTATATTAGAAAACCCCGGGTATTACAACATCAATAACATAGAACTAATTACTTTAATTAGTAGATCTATGAGTTATTCTTTGTTCTGAAACTAGTAACCAACATCTTGATCAATTCTATGTGTTGACCTTTTGTTGATTGAACTCTAGAACACCAAATGTAGTTAGTAGAATGTATCGTACCATCCAGTGTTATTCCTTTTGCAGCAATTTTGTGGTTGGGAAGTATCAATGCTGGATCTAAATTCTGCACGCCCATGTCAGTTTTTTTTTCATGAGAGCAAGCAGTGGCTCTTGGAACTGACTTGAAACACTGTGTTGCACTTCCATCATTTGAGGAGCATGTTTCTCGAGACTTGTTGACAAAGACTGTTCTTCCAAAGAGCTTCAGAACAGTTGATTGTGTTTCCTACTGGTGAACGTTCATTCTACTGGAATGATGCCAAATCTAACTCATAAGGATTAAGAATGATTTCATTCTCCTACTGTATTTATAAAGGAAAAAAAAATAAGGATTAAGAATATACCATTGGAGCTTCATTTATCTTAGTAGATGCCAAGTCGAGTGACAAAATTCTATCAACTGTCACAGCTGATGAGGTAAGAGAGGAATATCCATTCTCTTGTTCACTCAGTGAGAGTTCTTCTAGATCTGATTAATGGTGTAATGTCTGAGCTTACGAGGAAATGGGTGTACTGGCTTTCGCTTCGGTCGAGGAGGAGGAATCTCAATAGACTTTTCAGTGTCTGCCTCACGATCAACCTAAGCGCGAATTGAAGCTTTAGCTTCATGCCTGCAAATTTGGATGTGAGAATAGTTCATTTTAATAATATGAAAGTTTTTTTTCACCAAAAAAAAGAAAATTATTTTATTAAGCGGCTAGAGCCAACATCAAAAGAGTAATAATATGGAAGTTAAAGGTTCCATATTGTAGGAGGCTTCAAATTCTCACAAACATAGCATTTAGGTATAGTCAACATATGCACCAAAGTTATTTTTATGACTAAAAGCACAAGTCCAACTAAGGTCTACAACTATAAAATTTCGATGTGTGGCTGTGGTCGAAAGGCTACAACGGCAAAATAATATGACTATTAAAAAAACATGAAAGGAACATAAGACAAAAAAGCTATAAAGCATGACTATAAATCAAAAATAACATTACAACACAATTTGGTAATCACCAAATTGCAAAAAAAGAAAAAAACTATAACCATGAATGAAACAGAAAACCAAAAAACAACTATTAAGCATGACTATAAATCCAAAATAACATTATAAAACAGAGAACAAATTAAAAACCTCCTAATTTAGTCCGGCATCATTTTATATCATAATTCCTAGAGAAAGTAAACCGAAAATGACACAAATTAGTATCTTGCATCTCACGGTTGTCGTCAATGTGCAACACGACGATGACGAGCAGGTGCAGCGACGAGCCACACAATTCGGGCGCAAAGCAAACTCAACCTCCACCTATGGCTCTACGACATAGTGCTTGAATCTATTGGCACCAAAAACAATATCTTCTTTTTCGTTGACATCTCCTCCAACAAGTTTGCGGCCACGAGGCGAACATCTTTATCTTTGCCGGCTTAGTAGTTTGTCTTCACCTCGTGATTCTGAAGTTGCATCTTGAAATTTCTCGAGTGATGCTCGTAAGAGATCATTGTCCTCCTCTAAAGCTTCATTGCTAGCCCCAAATCTATTGTCACCTACCGTCGTCCATGGTAGACGTTGCCTACAAAGCTGCTCTCAAACTCCTCTTGCTCGTGTTGGTGGGCACACGTAGGGGGAAATGTTCATGTTGAAGATGCAACCACAAGTTCGTCTTTAGCTTCTTTTTACAATGCTTGTACATGTATTAAATGTTTACAAAATTACCACTGAACTCGCTCGCTCTCAAAGTTATGCATCCCCCTTCGTCGAGTTGACAAAAATGTCGAACATATAAACTAGTCGTAGTCCAACTCAATTGCATCCATTATCAGCACCTGCACTTCGCTCTCCTCACCATTCTATGACACCTTTGACTTCTTCAGCATCGTACAAATTCGAGATCAAGCTTCACACGAAACTTCGCCATTATGGTTCGCTTTGACACACGCAGTGATTTCTCCCCCTTGTCCTTCATAATGACCTTGGGAGTATGGGGCGACTATGGTATTTCAACCACTAATTTCAAACAAACAATCCTTGAGGGTAAATCCAAACCATGTTGACATTCTCGTCGTAGAAGTGGAAGGTGGCGTTGGGTCAATCTTTTTTATTCGAATCTCGATATTGAGGTTCTTCTACAAATACCACTTGATATCTCCATTGAATGAGATCATGCATCGTGGAGTTAAAGCCTATAAGGGTTAGAGGCATGTGCATGTTTCCGAAGTTTATGGTAGGACAAAGATGGACCAATTTAGAGTGATAGCATTTTCATGCCATCATGCAAGTCCTTTTTCCAATATAAAAGGGCGAAGCCTCATCACTTAGGTATTTAGAACTTAGTGCTCAAGGTCGAGGAAATAGATCAAGTCATTGGTGTAATTAGCACGCTCATACCAGTCCTAATATCATACCCTGATGGTATGCCCCCACCACCACACCTAAGTATCATCGCTTTGTCGCACACTAGTGGTAGCCATACGATGCAAGACACCGACCAACACCACATCATAGCACGGACAATAACAAGAAAATAAAAAGAAATAAAACATAGGAAATGAATTTTATGATGCTATATATAAAGTTTTCTGTTGGAGAAATCATTTGCAAAACTAACGGAAAACTGATTCTCGGTAATGTTAAATATGATTCAATCAACATAATTATTATCTAGTGAAATAAGATCAAAATAAAATTTCTTTATGTGGGTGGAGACATCAACTTTTTTCTATTGAACATAACTAAAAATAATTAGAATGTAAAAACTACGAACTAATCATATCTCAAGTTAATATACATAACTTTCAAATCAATTGGTCATTAACATAAATTAGAATTCCTAATTCATCGCAACAACTACCGGCCAAAATAAAAGAATTAAACAATTGCAATATAGAATCATAGAAAACAAAAATATTAAACAAGGATTAGAAGAAGAAATAAGTACCGCACTTGAACCCGCAGTTGACTTCCAAAAATTTGTTCAATATCAATCATATTTGAAAGATCAACAACTCGATATTACCTGAAGTAATTTGAAATATGCTAGCTGTTTTGCTGTTGATAGTTGAAGTGGTTTCCAATCTATACAAATTGTGTTCCAAATGCAAAAAAATATTTAATCATTAACCTCACACCAACAAAGTTTTATGAACCATAGAAGGACAAATTTAATCATTAAAACCTCACATTGTAATTTATGTCAATAGTGATAAATATAATAAATTAGCAAATTGCTTACTCAACCAGTCAGTAGAACAAAACATGAATCCCACGTTCGGCCTACACGACATACCTAGATAAAATACTGAAAAACATAATAAAAAATAGCCTCAATGTACCTGACCAGAATGCTAGATACATTATTTGTCTCGTAGCAGTTGACCAATCAAAATCTCCAATCTTTAGATTTATCCATAGAAACACATCATAAAGTTGATCTGGTGCATCCTGCATAATGGATCAATACCAAACAATAATATGTCTAGCACATCCCAAACAATAATATTAGTTATGTATGGAAGTAATAATCATTAACAAAAAACCAAATAGAAGTAAAACAGATAAATTAGAAGAATTTTCTTATTGTATTCATCCTTCTTGTTGTTTTCATTCGTTTCAATGAAAAACAAGTAAATTCTTTATCAATTACCTGCTTGCGAGTAATTAAACTTATAACAATCTCCAACCCCTTGATTTTGTTCCAATGCTAATTTTGACCCCTGAAAAAAAATAGGCTTGAGAACAATAATTCAAAAATTAATAAAGAAGACTACAAGAGACAGTACCTGCGATGCAGATAAAGATCTATGGTAAAGAGCTCCAAAATCTCCCGAGTTAATCAATTATATATTTGTACCTATGCAAATATATATATTATTAAATTACATTATGCAATATATTCGTATTATACCTGAATCCTCTCGAAGCGTGTAAGAGAACAACGAAGCCCTCACCCACGCAAAAGCGATACCACAAGCCACTCCTACATGCAAAAAAACAAACATTTTCTGTATAGCATACTTATATTAAGATTTTACAGTATTCAATAGAAAAATTAGTAAATTGTGTATAGCATACTATTTATCACTGAAAGCAACATATAAAGGAAGCTTGAAGACAACAATATTGCACATGAACTTATTATTCATCTCAGAAACACAAACTAAAAATGTGAAAATGAAGATATTTTCAAGGACCACTACATAAAATAAATAAAATACAGCACCAAATTCAGTGAAAACCCGACACCTATACCATGCCTAAATTGAAACTTTGACCATTAGTACTCCATTAGTTTAGGTGTAAATATTAGGAATGAATTAAGAAATTGATGCTTGCATAAGTGCGTTAAAAAAAATTGCCTTATCTCAAGATATCGACGCCACAAGACAAATCGGCACCGCAAGCGCGAATTGAAGCTTTAGCTTCATGCCTGCAAATTTGGATGTGAGAATAGTTAATTTTAATAATATGAAAGTTTTTTTCAACAAGAAAAAGAAATTTATTTTATTAAGCGGCTAGAGCCAACGTCAAAAGAGTAATAATATGAAAGTTAAAGGTTCAATATTGTAGGAGGCTTCAAATTCCCACAAACATAGCATTTAGGTATAGTCAACATATGCACCAAAGTTATTTTTATGACTAAAAGCACAAGTCCAACTAAGGTCTACAACTATAAAATTTCGATGTGTGGCTGTGGTCGAAAGGCTACAACGGCAAAATAATATGACTATTAAAAAAACATGAAAGGAACATAAAACAAAAAAGCTATAAAGCATGACTATAAATCCAAAATAACATTACAACACAATTTGGTAATCACCAAATTGCAAAAAAAGAAAAAACCTATAACCATGAATGAAACAGAAAACCAAAAAACAACTATTAAGCATGACTATAAATCCAAAATAACATTATAAAACATAGAACAAATTAAAAACCTCCTTGTTTAATCCGGCAGCATTTTATATCATAATTCCTAGAGAAAGTAAACCGAAAATGACACAAATTAGTATCTTGCATCTCACGGTTGTCATCAATGTGCAACACGACGATGACGGGCAGGTGCAGCGACGAGCCACACAATTCGGGCGCAAAGCAAACTCAACCTCCACCTACGGCTCTACGACATAGTGCTTGAATCTATTGGCACCAAAAACAATATCTTCTTTTTCGTTGACATCTTCTCCTCCAACAAGTTTGCGGCCACGAGGCGAACATCTTTATCTTTGCCGGCTTAGTAGTTTGTCTTCACCTCGTGATTCTGAAGTTGCATCTTGAAATTTCTCGAGTGATGCTCGTTAGAGATCATTGTCCTCCTCTAAAGCTTCATTGCTAGCCCCAAATCTATTGTCACCTACCGTCGTCCATGGTAGACGTTGCCTACAACGCTGCTCTCAAACTCCTCTTGCTCGTGTTGGTGGGCACACGTAGGGGGAAATGCTCATGTTGAAGATGCAACCACAAGTTCGTCTTTAGCTTCTTTTTACAATGCTTGTACATGTATTAAATGTTTACAAAATTACCACTGAACTCGCTCGCTCTCAAAGTTATGCATCCCCCTTCGTCGAGTTGACAAAAACGTCAAACATATAAACTAGTCGTAGTCCAACTCAATTGCATCCATTATCAGCACCTTCTCTTCGCTCTTCTCACCATTCTATGACACCTTTGACTTCTTCAGCATCGTATAAATTCGAGATCAAGCTTCACACGAAACTTCGCCATTATGGTTCGCTTTGACACACGCAGTGATTTCTCCCCCTTGTCCTTCATAATGACCTTGGGAGTATGGGGCGACTATGGTATTTCAACCACTAATTTCAAACAAACAATCCTTGAGGGTAAATCCAAACCATGTTGACATTCTCGTCGTAGAAGTGGAAGGTGGCGTTGGGTCAATCTTTTTTATTCGAATCTCGATATTGAGGTTCTTCTACAAGTACCACTTGATATCTCCATTGAATGAGATCGTGCGTCGTGGAGTTAAAGCCTATAAGGGTTAGAGGCATGTGCATGTTTCCGAAGTTTATGGTAAGGACAAAGATGGACCAATTTAGAGTGATAGCATTTTCATGCCATCATGCAAGTCCTTTTTCCAATATAAAAGGGCGAAGCCTCATCACTTAGGTATTTAGAACTTAGTGCTCAAGGTCGAGGAAATAGATCAAGTCATTGGTGTAATTAGCACGCTCATACCGGTCCTAATATCATACCCTGATGGTAAGCCCCCACCACCACACCTAAGTATCACCGCTTTGTCGCACACTAGCGGTAGCCATATGATGCAAGACACCGACCAACACCACCTCATAGCACGGACAATAACAAGAAAATAAAAAGAAATAAAACATAGGAAATGAATTTTATGATGCTATATATAAAGTTTTCAGTTGGAGAAATCATTTGCAAAACTAACGAAAAACTGATTCTCGGTAATGTTAAATATGATTCAATCAACATAATTATTATCTAGTGAAATAAGATCAAAATAAAATTTCTTTATGTGGAGACATCATCTTTTTTCTATTGAACATAACTAAAAAATAATTAGAATGTAAAAACTACGAACTAATCATGTCTCAAGTTAACTTTCAAATCAATTGGTCATTAACATAAATTAGAATTCCTAATTCATCTCAACAACTACCGGCCAAAATAAAAGAATTAAACAATTGCAATATAGAATCATAGAAAACAAAAATATTAAACAAGGATTAGAAGAAGAAATAAGTACCGCACTTGAACTCGCAGTTGACTTCCAAAAATTTGTTCAATATCAATCATATTTGAAAGATCAACAACTCGATGTTACCTAAAGTAATTTGAAATAAGCTAGCTATTTTGCTGTTGATAGTTGAAGTGGTTTCCAGTCTATACAAATTGTGTTCCAAATGCAAAAAAATATTTAATCATTAACCTCACACCAACAAAGTTTTATGAACATAGAAGGACAAATTTAATCATTAAAACCTCACATTGTAATTTATGTCAATAGTGATAAATATAATAAATTAGCAAATTGCTTACTCAACCAGTCAGTAGAACAAAATATGAATCCCACGTCAGGCCTACACGGCATACCTAGATAAAATACTGAAAAACATAATAAAAAATATCCTCAATGTACCTGACCAGAATGCTAGATACATTATTTATCTCGTAGCAGTTGGCCAATCAAAATCTCCAATCTTTAGATTTATCCATAGAAACAAATCATAAAGTTGATCTGGTGCATCCAAAAAAATAGATGTGCAGCGTACTTAGAAAATCTTAACTTATTGAAAGTCCCAAACAGCATCTTTGTACGATACCAATCATTAACTAATTTAAAACCATTAACATTCTTATTTTATCCCAAACTAATGAAGATCCTTATTCATATTAATACCAATGGCAACAAATTTAACGACTTTTTTCAAATTATTCCAAAACACAACAAAGTCGGCAAAATTTTGAATAGCATGATAAAAAATTATATATACGGTAGACAAGTTCAATATCAATTTGCCAATAAAATGATAAACCAAAAGTGTCAATTGTTTTGGACAATCGTTGGATAATCAACCAAAAAATATCAATCAATATTTAGAAAATCATTCTTAATTGTGAGATTGCAAGGAAAAATATAAGTGAAAAATATAAAAACATAAATTTTATTATTTATCCAATAAATCAAATAATTAAAAAGCATATCAAACAAAGAAATAAATTAATTCATAATATTGAGCTATAATCAGCTTTATAATCCTAGCTAGCATACCCATGTCATGGCATAAAAGATATAAATTAGGTGTTAGTCAAATACCAATAACATATCCAAATTTTAAAAGGAAACAGTGGTGCACTAGAATTTAATATAACTCATACCAGTAATCTATAGCGGGTAAGTGAAAAATACCAGTAATCATACCAGTACCTCATCACAAACCATGGATAAATGAAAAAAGAAGCAAGAAATCTATAGCGGCAAATTAAACATAGATAGATTTATGATAAATAAAATTTTGCTTAAATTTATTGAAAAATAAAAAAACATATATCTCAATTATTTTAGCAATTTATTTTTCTTACCAAGAACTATTGTAGCAATTAATCCAACATTTAAATCAAACCTCCTCCCTACTTGTTGTCGTATTCCTTTCAAATCTTTTGAATCTAATACAACATTATATTCATTAAAAAGAAAACGAACACGTTGCAAACTAAATCAGGCATGTATAAAGAGCATTCTTCTAAATATATGATAAAGCAATGAGGACGATAATAACTTTTCCCAGCACAAGGCAAATACATACCACCATGTAAACAACTGTAACACAAGAATATAATTAACAAAAATGTAAATTCAATAATCTAACCAAATTATAAAAGAACTTTCTCATAAAGGTTGCATCATATGCACAAATATGATGAGTATTTACTTAACCTCAGCTTCATATGCACAAATATCACACATCCCTGAAGTATTAATAGCAACGATAAGTATGGGAAATAAAAGAAAAGAAAAATGCTGATTTTCAGTAGATCTAAAGCAAAAAGAAAAGAAAAACGATCATACCATATAGCTTTAAAGATTCCAGTACCGATTTTCCCGATCCTTAAAAAAAGTCATTAGAAAAATTGGTCATACAGTCCATCAAAAATAATCACTTGCAGTATGAGCTAAAAGTCCACTTCCACAAAGAACTTTGCTACCTCATGTGAATACGTATTGCACAATTAATGCATATAATCACATTCTTAAGTCTTAAATAAGGTTAACTCTTGAACCATACACTAAGTGTGTACTATACAATTAGTGCATATAATGACATTCTTACCTAAGATTAACTCCTAAACTCAAACAATTTGTAGTTTCTAGGTAGAAATAATTTTTCTTGCAAGACGCGTGGTAGAGATTAATATGTATGCACCTATAAGTTTTAGAATGTATAAATATAAAGCTATTATATTCAGGAAAAAACATAAGTAGAAATTAAAAAACGCAAAGAATTTCAAAATTGAAGATAATCTGAGTTGATAACTTCCATATAATCCAGAAATGCAACAACCACTACAGTAAACTTATAAATTGGCTTTCATTATATAGAAAGCATGCACATTTTTTAGGTCAACTTTTGTTTAGACCTTTATAAAAACGTCACTATTGAAGTAAAAGAATAATATAATAAAAAAAATTAAAAATTGACATATATAAAAGCATCCGATTTCTATTAATTTTGAGTTGATAATGAGAAATATGACGCTTAAAGAGCCTATTTCAATTTAACAAGTGCCCCTATAAAGGGGCACCAATTTCAATTTAACAAGCGCCCCTCGCCTTTTGAAAGATTAATCAACCATTAATTAATGTTAACTTATATTTTTGGGTTTCTCTCATTTATGATATGTACTTTTATTTTGCTCAATTCAATCATATACTACCACATTTGTCCCAATTGTGACATGTCGTCTAATTTTCGATAACAACCCATTAAACTAATGATATGGCATACTAATGTGAAATAAAAAATATTTTTTTAATATTAAAATTTAATAAAATGAATATCTCTATCTCTATCTCTCGTTATTCGTCATCATTTAAGGACAAGGAGCAAGAGGAAGAGGAGTCTCGCAAAAATGTCAACCATTCAACCAACGCCACCGAGTGCAATGTATCAAATAAGAAGTCGATGGAGGATTTCTTTTTGCAGGGGGACTTCCGTGAAGATCTCGGAGAGGGTTGATTCCTAGTCGAAGCTTTTGCTGGATGTAGTCAATGGCGTGACGAGTGGGCGCTTGAACCATGGCGCGTCAAGAGGCATTGACTTGGAGTGCTCCTTTTGGACTACGGCTTCAAAGTCGACAAACATGATGTGAGTGGCCTCGGCGAGCTTGGAGGGTAGGCTATGGCCTATTCTTGGACAACGGCAGTTGTGCTAAAGCAAAACAATGCATCTATCTATGGCAATAGCTCAGAGATGGTGTTGTACAAGTCCAGTATCCAAAAAAATTTCTCTGTCGACCGCTTCGATTTCACCAACTCCGGGAAACACCACTTGGATTTAACCAAATCCGGGAAACGGAAGAGCTGAACTACAACATTTTCAGCGATATTAGCTCTAACAATCTTCGGATTGAATTGAAGCCACTAAAGACGTGGGCCAAGACGATTCGTTGATCGAAGTACAGAGTGGCGACCCGCGAGGCGCCGATCCAAAACTAGATTTTTCTCTCGAGAAGCTATCAATCCATCCTCTAAACCTGCGAGGAGGTACGTCACTCGAAGCCGAGGCAATAGAGCCCCTTGATCAACTTGCGGAGGATCTTGTATACCCCGACGCACTCATTGTCATAGCTGATGATGATCGCGGTCTCGGCAATAGCGTAGAGGTGAACCATGACGCTAGCCGTAGCACTCTAATCCTCAACAATAAAGTCCACTGCTGGGTGAATCTCATCGTCCTCGGTGACCTCGGAGACGCTAGAGCAGTTGGCTATGAGAATATGATAGAGAACTCGTTTTCGAGGCGACGCATGGTGGCCTTCAAGATCGAAGGTCGCGTGGGACCCGTGGCCTCCATATATATCCTCAGTGGAGACGATGTTGAACATGGCATAATTGAGGCCACAAAGAAGAAATAGGGCAACAGAAAAGAGAGAGAGAGAGAGAGAGGACCATGATATAAGTTTTCAATTTATAATGTCTTAATAATAAAAAAATATTTTTTTATTACAGATCAGCATGTCACGTTGTCGACACAAATTAGACTAAATGCTAAATTGAGATAAATCTTGTAATATAAGATTTAATTAAACAAAACATAAGTTTAAGCCACAAATGAGGAAAACCTCGTAGGGCCAGTCTATGTTTTGATATTTTCCGTAGCTTTAATCTTGTAACGATAGTACAATCACTTCATAGACGACAGTGTTGTGACCACCAAATAATGAAAATACCATATATTCTTATGGTAAAATCAATGTTATTAATGGCGGAAGACGGCACATGACGGGAAGCCAAAAATCCACCATACAAATATGGCGGATGGAGTTGCAGCCAATAGCGAAAGCATGGCGACTGAATATATATAATAAATAATAAGAAATGACCATATTATTGTAATTTTCAACTCCTACAAATTTGAGGTTTTGAGTAGCAAACCAAACCTAAAATTTAGACTAGGACAAAAGCAATAAAAAAGAAGAAAAGGACAAAAGTATTTTAAAAAAAAAGAAATAGAGAAAAAATTGTGAAGGGATGTTGGAACATAACTGAAATGAAAAAAAGAAAATTGAAAAAAGAAAACAGAACAGAAGTAATAAAAAATAATTGAAACAAAAAATAGAACATACCAAAAGTATAAAAAAAAAAGAGGACAGAAGTAATAAAAAAGAAAAAAATATAGAGAAAATTGTCAAGGACTGTTGGAAGAGAACTGAAATGAAAGAAAGAAACAGAGAAAGAAAACAAAACAGGGAAAGAAATGAAGTGAAAACGAAAATTCACTAAAAAAAAGAAATGAAGTGAAAACATAGAGAAATGAAGTGAAAATGAAACGAAAGAAAACTGAAGTAATAAAGAAGAATCGAACAAAACACAAAAGCAATAAAAAAAGAATCAAACAAAATAGAAGTAAAAAATAAATAAACAGGAAAAAATCTGCATGTACGTTCGCAAATACCTAAAAAAGCAAGAAAATTTTAATGAATTGAAGAAGACAACTAAATAGGAGAGAAATGCCTTAGAAAAATAGCAAAAATTACTATCTTGTCGTTCGAATTCGTCGCCGGAGTTCATCGCCGGAGTGGAGCAAACACAGGTTTGAGGGTTCTCAAGTTAGAGCAGCCGCCAATCTTGCCTTAGGGTTTAGGATTTTATTCTTAACTCTTTTAAAAATTTACAAAAACACCCCACTTAAAGAAAAAAACAAAAAAAAACATTATGTTGCACCATTTCCGGCATAGTCGCCATGGCGATTGGCGGGCGCCACACAACGCCACACAGAAACCGCACCATTGCGGTTTTTGCATGGCAGTTTAATCAAATTCCGTCACGCCATGGCCGCTATTTGACAACACTAGGTAAAATATGAAGTTGAAACATACAAATACGATGGTGGAAGCTAATAATAGAAAAACAAATACTACAATATTTTGATGAAATGATTTTTTTGGGATTGTTAGATGTTACTAACCTCATTAATTCTATTATGAATCATTTAATTAGCAAATTTGGTGGTAACGGGTAAGAATAATAAATGACAAAAAGAGCATTGAACATGCTCCAATATACATAATTCAAGGAACATCTTATATCTGTAAGTAATAAAAATAAATGCAGTTTCAACTCGACGAGGAGATTTAAGAATATGGTCTATTAAATTTTGAGAGAGAGAAAACACCATATTCCTCATCATGCATTATATTTTGAAGATGATTATTTTTCAATATTCTAAACTTTTTTTTTTAATATAAAAGATACATAATGTGAAAGAAAATACCTGCTCTTACAAGTGGTCCTCATCCAGCGCCCACGATCATTAGAACCTTTTTTGTAGATTAAAAAAAATATATTTATTGTTTATCAAAAAGGGCAAGGAGAACAAAGATGCTCTTACAAGTGGTCCTCGTCTAGCACCCCGACCATTAGTACCTTTTGTAGATTAGAAACAACAAATTTATTATTTAGCAAAAAGGACTAGGAGAACACTATATATTGTTACAAAACAAGGAATGTAACATAATTTTCTAATACATGAACTATTAAATACATACGCATGACACAAATCATACAAGGAAGGTAATATAATGGTATTAAATATATTGTTGCAAAACAAGATAACATAGTGGTAATAGTTTCTAACAAGCAATATCACAAAACCCTTAGTCATCAACTGTTACAACATTTTAAAAGATGCATATGCTTAGGAAACAAACCTGAGTATATTTGACTATATCTTTCTCGAATGTTCATAAGTTTGAGCCTCAAGATATCCATAAGAAGCTCTAAGAAAGGAAAGCAATAATCAATTTAACTAAATAGGCTTAAACCAAATATTAGAGAGCTAACTTATTGAACTCATTCTAAATATGAATTCCATAAATGAATTAAGCTCAATGAAAAACACAGGAAACATAAATGAATTAAACGATTTAGACTTTCGGTGGAAAGCTCTGAAAGAGTGGTGCGAGATAGGCCAGAAGACAAATATGAGTCACCAGAGAGGGCTGTGGTTGCCGGAAGAGGACCAAAGATTGTTGGAGTCAACTTCCTACTAAAGATGCATGTTTATAATACAGAACATATGTATGTTATGTAAAGTCAAGATGCATAAATTGATAACAACACAAGAATATAATAAACAAAATATAAATTCAATAATCTAATCAAATTATAAAAGAACTTCCTCGTACATGTTGCAACTATTTACTTAACCTTAACTTCATGTGCACAATTATCACACATCCCTGAAGTATTAATATCAACGATGAGTATGAGAAATAAAAAGAAAAGAAAAATGCCGATTTTCTTTAGATCTAAAGCAGAAATAAAAGAAAATGCTGATTTTCTTTAGATCTAAAGCACAAAAAAAAAATTGGTCATACAGTCCATCAAAAATAATCACTTGTAGTATGAGTTAATACTTAATAGTCCACTTCTACAAAGAATTTTGCTAACTCAGGTGAATACGTAATGCACAATTAATACATATATCACATTCTTAAGTACTAACTAAGGTTAACTCTTGAACCATAGCACTGAGTGTGTACTGCACAATTAATGCATATAATCACATCTTAACTAAGGTTAACTCCTAAACCCAAACAATTTGAAGTTTCAAGGTACAAATAAGTTTCACTACCCTGAGTTGATAACTTCCATACAATCCAGAAATGCAATAACCACTATACTAAACTTATGAAATTGGCTTTCATTATGTAGAAAGCAGGCACCTCTTTTAGGTCTAAACTTAAGTTTAGACCTTTTATAAAAAGGTCAGTATTGAAGTAAAAGAATAAAAAATTAAAAATTAAAAATTGGCACATATTTTTTGCACCCGATTTCTATTAATTTTGAGATGATAAAGAGAAATATGGCACTTAATAACAAGAGTCTATTTCAATTTAACAAGTGCCCCCTTAAAGGGCACCGATTTCAATTTAACAGGCGCCTCTCGCCTCTTGAGAGGTTAACCATTAATTAATGTTAGCTTGTATTTTTGGGTTTCTCTTTTATGATATGTAATTTTATTTTGCTCAATTCAATAATATACTACCACATTTGTCTCAATTGTGACCTGTCGTCTAATTTTTGATAGCAACCTATTAAACTAATGATATGGCATGCTAATGTGGAATAAAAAATACCTTTTTAATATTAAAATTTAATAAATTGAATATATCTATCTCTATCTCTCGGTGTTCGTCATCGTTTAAGGACAAGGAGGAGCAAAAGGAAGAGGAGTCTCGCGAAAATGTCGACCTTCCGACCAGTGCCACCAAGTGCAATGTATCAAATAAGAAGTCAAGGTGGAAGCTTTCTTTTTGCAAGGGGCCTTCCGTGAAGATCTCGACGAGGGTAGACTCGTGGTCGGAGCTTTTGCGATGTAGTCAATAGCGTGACGAGTGGGCGTTTGAACCATGGCGTCAAGAGGCATTGACTTGGAGTGCTCCTTCTGAACTACGGCTTTAAAGTCGACAAACATGGTGTGAGTGGCCTCGGCAAGCTTGCAAGGGGAGGCGATGGCCTGTTCATGGACAACAACTGTTGAGCCAAAGGAAAACAATGCATCTATCTCCGGCAATAGCTCAAAGATGGTGTTATACAAGTCCAATACGCAGAACATTTTCTCTGTCGACCGCTTGGATTTCACCAACTCCTGGAAACGCCGCTTGGATTTCACCAACTTCGGAAAACGGAGGAGCTGAACTACAACTTTTTCAGCGATGTTAGCTCTGATAACCTCCCGGATTGAATTGAAGCCACGGAAGACATGGGACAAGAGGATTCGCTCATCGAAGTACAGGGTGGTCGTCGCCACCCGCGAGGGGCCGATCCAAAACTGGAATTTTCTCTCGAGAAGCTACCAATCCATCCTCTAAACCTGCAACGAGGTACGTCACTCGAACCCGAGGCGATAGAGCCCCTTGATCAACTTGTGGAGGATCTTGTATACCCCGACGTACGTTGCAATAGCCGACAATGATCAGTCTCGGCAATGGCGCAGAGGTGAACCATGACGCTGGCCGTAGCACTCTCATTCTGAACATTAAAGTCCACAGATGCGTGAATCTCAACATCCTCGAAGATGCTAAAGCAGTTGGCTACGAGAATATGATAGAGAACTCCTCGAGGAGACACATGGTGGCCTACAAGATCGAAGGCCGCGTGGGACCCGCGACCTCCATATCCTCGGTGGAGACGATGTTGAACATGGCATACTAGAGGCCACAAAGAAGAAGAAATAAGGCAGCAAGAAGAAAAGAGAAAGAGAGAGAGAGGGGACCCATGATATAAGTTTTCAATTTATAAAATTTTAATATTAAAAAATAATTTTTTTATTACGAGTCCGGAAGCCACTTTGTCGACACAAATTAGTCTATATGCCACAATTGAGACAAATCTCGTAATATAAGATTTAATTAAACAAAATATAAGTACAAGCCACAAATTAGAAAAACCACAAAGGGCAGTCTATGTTTAGATATTTTCCCTAGATTTAATCTAGTATCAATAGTACAATCACTTCATAGAAGACAGTGTTGTGACCACCAATTCATGAAAGTACCATATATTCTTGGGGTAAAATCAGTGTTATTAATGACGGATGACGGCTCATGGCGGGAAGCCAAAAATCTGCCATACAAATGTGGCAGATGGCGTTGCAGCCTATAGTGGAAGCATGACAGCTGAAAATATTATAAATATATATATATATATATATATATATATATATATATATATATATATATATATATATATATATATATATATATATATATATATATATATATATATATATATATATATATAATAAGTAATAACAAACGAACATACTGTTGTAATTTCGAAATCCTACAAATTTGAGGCTTTGAGCAGCAAACCAAAAGAAAAAAAATTGAAAAAAAGGAAAACAAAAATGAAAAAAAGGAAAACAAAACTGAAAAAGAACACTACAAAAGTAATATAAAAAAATTGAAATAAAAAAAGAACATGACTGAAGTAAAAAAAGAATAGGGCAGAAATAATAATAAAAAAAGAAAAAAATAGAGAGAAAATTGTCAATGGCCGTTGGAAGAGACCTGAAATGAAAGAAAGAAAAAAAAACTGAACGAAAAAAAGAAATGAAGTGAAAACAAAAATTCACTGAAAAAAGAAATGAGGTAAAAAATGAGAGAAATGAAGTGAAAATGAAACGAAAGAAAACTGAAGTAATAAAGAAGAATCGAACAAAACACTAAAGCAAAAAAAAAGATCGAACAAAATAGAAATAAAAAAGAAAGAAAGGGTAAAAATCTACATGTACGTGTGTAAATACCTAAAAAAAAATTAATGAAATGAAGAAGAGAGCTGAATGGGAGAGAAATGCCTTAAAAAACAGCAAAAACTGCTATCATGTCGCTAGATTTCGTCGCCAGAGTTCGTCGTCGGAGTTAGTCGCTGAAGTGGAGCAGCCACAGGTATGAGGGTTCACAAGTTGCGGCAGCCGCCAGCCTTGCCTTAGGGTTTAGGGTTTTATTCTTATGTCTTTTAAAAAATTACAAAAACACCTCCACTTAAATTAAAAAACAAAAAAAAACATTGTGGCACCATTTCCGTCATGGCGGACGCCACACCCATACAAAAATTTCAACATTGCTATTTTTTAGGGGTGGTTTAATCAAATTCTGCACGCCATGGCTGCTATTTTACAACACTGGGTAAAATATGAAGTTGAAACATGCAAATACGATGGTGGAAGTTAATAAAAGAAAAATAAATACTACACTATTTTGATGTAATGAATTTTTTTTTGGATTGTTAGATGTTACTAACCTCATTAATTCTGTTATTATTCATTGAATTGGCAAATTAGGTGGTAACGAGTAAGAGCAATAAATGACAAAAAGAGCATTGAACATGCTCCAATATACATAATTCAAGGAACATCTTATATCTGTAATAAAAATAAATGCAGCTTCAACTAGACGAGGAGATTTAAGAAAATATTAAATGTGGTGTATTGCTAAAAAAAATAAGTACACACTTACCTATATAATAAAAAGAAATGCAGTTTCAACCAATATTGTGAGGTGCAAATATTCAACATGTAACACTTACCAATATTATCAAGTATTCAATTGCAAATTCCATCCTAAAAACATCAACACGTAACAGTTATCGAGAAAAGATATAGCAGCTAGACAAGCATTGGAATTATCAAGTATTTTATAAATAGTTGAAATTTGAAACATGCAACTACACCAGAATTGAAATTATCAACCTATTAGGCTACTCTACGATTCCAAAACATTTAAAAATTGTTTTCTTGTTGTTATTTTTAAATATATATCCCATGCTTTACAATAATATATTATCATAGAAGAGTAATCATTACTGCATAGGCGTAGAAAGAGAGGGCTAAGGGAGAAACAAAATCTTATAAACAAATTGTTGTGTAGCCTAAGAATTTTCAACTTAAATCAAAACGCAATCTTTGATACATACTCTTAAATATACAAAATTACAAATAATATTGGACCGACATAATACCTTGTGCATGTTGAAGCAACGTCATCTCACGCTCTGAACTAGTAAAGACATTATTAGAAAGCAAGGAGAGAGTTCGTATAATGGCATAATCTATTTAAAATACTACTTGGATTAAATATTAGCCCTTAAAGGATTCGTTTCTACTAGTTAATATAATGTTAAAGAAGAAATTTCTTCCCATCACATCTCACCTACATTGCAACAATTATTTAAATAAAATATTTTATATAAAAATTACAAATGATCAGATAATGTATGAGTGTGTAATGGCCTAGAATCAATATTGGCTATATATTGGCGATTTCAAATTTATTAGACTGCATTAATGGTAGATCACATGGATTAATGTGTCCATCAAAGAGGTCATATGAATAAACCTAGCAATCAATTGAAAGGCTAGTATTTATCTTGAGATTGTTTAACTATAGCAAAAAATTTCTACAAGTAATGTTGAAACTAGTGATTCAGTAGTAAAAAGCCATCAATTAATGTCCTTCCAATAATTTCTCTAGCTTCTATATTCAACACCATATAAAGCCAGTTAAAATCATAGGTAATTTCATGATTCATGAGACCTAATGAGTAATAAAAAATATAAATCAAACTAGATAGATATACTGATATAGAACAAAAAATATATCAAATGGGTACCATCGTACCATATGTTGCAAATTATAGGCATGGATCTAACAATAAACCAACAATGATCTACTTTGTCCTAAGATGATAATTACAAGAGCACATAATTTGTAACGAACTGTGTTTGAGAACAACATACACATACACCTTTAGGAGTGAAGAGAAACCCTTTGATGTTTTAAAGATGACCACCATCCAAAACCCTCAAGTAACCTCAGTCAAGAAGAACCAATGGCTTACATGATTGTAACCCGGATCAAAAATTGAAGTGGAGAGTTAATTCATATATGGTTCATGAGACATCATAAACCATAAGACACTTCGATGCCTAATTGTAAGATTAACCATATTGATATGCGCAGAAACCAGTAAGATTGATATGTGCATAAACTAATATATGTACCCTTGAGATAATCTCCATAAAAGGACAAATGCATATCAAGTACAAAAGAAATCACCATTGATACAACTACATGAAGTAAGAACTACTTGAAATTACTGAGGCGATATTGAAACCAATACTAAAAACAATTCCTGAAGTCCATCTTACAGCATACAAAAATAGAACATCACAACAAAGTAAAGAACTATACCAATGAGATAACTCAAATATTGCGGCATTTCCAATGAGATAACTGATCTCAGTCTCATACCATTCTTCTTAATATACCAAGCAATCTCCTTAACAGCAATGACATATTTAAGAAATTAGAAATCAATCAAGCACATGAACATAATTAAAAGGAGCAAATTTGATGTAAAATGAGCCAGATATGTTTGTAAAATTTGAAGTAATTCTAAACAAGCTATAAATTCATGTTTTCCACATTCAATCTGGACTCTGATATGTTTGCAACATAACTCAATATCTAATGTTATAGTAATGAGCCAGATATGTTTACAACACAACTCAAAGTTTATTAGTTTTATTAAATTATTAAATATATGAGAAATAGAGCTTAATAATTATATTGAGATTGCAAGGGTAAAAACAAAAATAATTGGATATTTGCATAATCAATTCTTTTTCCAATCACATAAGGGTATGAAATTTAAATTTTGGTATGGTAAATAATAAACAATTGAAAGGAACAGAAACCATTTTAACTGAAAAAGACTTTCCTCTATTTTAAATTCTTAAGCAACTCGTACTTTATGAATAAGCAATATACATCACTTGAACATGCAGTTGACTTATAAGAATCTGTTTGATCAGCAAACAAAAATATGTAGAGAGCATTAAGATGAGAACTATATTGTTGAGTGGACGCTCCGTTTAGAATGGCGACAACAAAAACGAAACCAGCGCATTGTTGAACAGGGCGCCAATTTCATTGAAACCAACTCACTATCGAACAAGGCTCTACTGAAGCTTGGCTTTTAGAAGTTCCAAATTGTATCAGACTACAGAGGGCATCTATATATTATATAGATAGCATGATCTTTGTAGTGAAATAGCTTTCTTAATTCTGACATATTATATATTAATTTGGAATGTAGCAATTAATTTAGTAGAAGTTAAGAATTATTAGGCTAACCATTTATCCTAAATGCTTAAGATTCTACAAGAGATCTTAATCTATACAAAGCAAAACTATAATAGGATTCAAAACATGCATGTTGACCCACTGGCCTACATATATACAACAACAAGCTCACATATAGATAATTAAGCAAATAAATAAAAACAATAGGACAAATTTCGAATTCATGAGAAATTTAGTTTATTGAGAAATCTTAAAAGATTAGATAAACGAAGATATCATCTCCTCTGCAAAGAAAAAGCTAAAAACAAAGAGACAAATGGAGTATGAAACAAATGAGTTCAAATGCCAACATACTCATCAGGGGTTGCTCCTTTGGCTCCTTTGGATGTTTATCTTCACATGCTTCCACCATGACTTTTTGATCCCTCCTTGCAGAATAAATCATTAGAAGCTAAAAGTTAGCAGACTAAGACAAATGTAGATATATGAATTCAGATTTCCATAACCTCATTGAAGCCTAGTTCCTTGTTTTGATATTATTCTAGAAAATACTTTATTTGAAGCATTGTCAATTAGTTCAATGTATCTATCTATTCTAGAAACATAATAAGGTATTGATCAATAGTATTTAACTGATCAATAGCATTTAACTAACCGCCGAAATCAAAAGAACAAAAAGGTCAATTAAGAAATGCATCATGAAGAGGTGGAATCAACATTTTGAACAGGAATGCAAAATCAGGTGGAATCAACATTTCAAATAATAAAATTAATGAATAAGGGAGACAAGCAAGGAAATAAATTTATGCATATAAAAGGTCATGTCTTGGCCATTAAATGATTTAACAGAATGTAGCATAAAGTTTGACTGTGCATGGTTGAAAGCAAATAAGCTCGGGTAATGAGAGCAAATATACTTTGCAGCTACCATTAACTTTAAATATATATCCGGTTAATTCGGTAAATTAACCGAACCGTCGGTTAATTTACCGAACCGAACCGAAAACCGAACCGAAATTAATTCGGTTCGGTTAAATCGGTTTCGGTTCCATTTCAGTGAATCGGTGAAGTTTGCTCACCCCTATGGACCAGTGAGGACAGCCTTATGTGGTAGAGGATCATGGCTGAATTAGGAATGTCTGTCCATTAATGGGCTTTGATTGACCCGACAATGACTTAGGTGGCACATGTTTGGTCCACCAAAGGGCTTCTTTAATTAGGTCGACTATCTACTTTTAGTAGGACAACCGTCGGCTTCATTGAGCTTTAATTTTCTCAATTGTTCTAATGCTTGCTTCATTGTTATTTAATATTATTAACACATAACTCTTTGTAACAATTATATATATATAGCCCATATCCAATACTTATTTGTATTATCTAATATTACTTTGGTCAGTGCTTTTGGATATCAATATTTTGAGGTTCTTATGAAGTAGGAATAAATCTGTTTAATGTAATTGACATGTCATATTTTCATATATTTTATTTTATATATTATTTGGAGTATGCTTTCAAGTTTTTGACTGTCTGAATTTCTAATTTAGCTTCTCAGACATTTTTCCTTCTACGTAATCAACAATAGTATAACTACGTTTCGTTTTTTGTGCGAACAGTGCTATCTTGGGGAGGATGATATGGCAATCACTCGTGCAATCCTAATGTAAGTTTGCTTAAAATAGATACTCTAGTATACTTCCTATTACTATTTGACACAATTTGTCATTTATGTGATGAACTTTAATTAGGTACATGAATTGTTTGCTTGCTTCTAGGCATTTCCATTTACTCTTTTGTTAAGTGGTTTATATATATATTATCGAAGTCTCCTTTTACATTGTTAAATGCTTTATTTAGCTGTTGTGATTTGGTCCACTTAAATAGTTTGTTCTCATGACAACATGTTTTAAATGTCATACCAATTGAATTTGTCTTGATATGTTCTATGGGATATGAACATTTTATCTTGAACTGCTTAGTACTTCTAACTTTCATTTCATTATTTTTATAGGTATTTATCATAAGAAAATATTGCACTGTCGGAACAGTTTCGTTGATGTGGTCGTCTTAGTATGACGAGCCCATATATCTTTTATATGATTATTATTATGAAATCTATTGTTATTATATAATCCATTGTTTAGATATTTCAAAATACTTAAATAGTTAAACTGTTTAAGTATTTTTCATTGCTGCACATGTATGCATTTCACTAATACTGGTAGTGTAGAAATTTTAAATGCAAAAGTCTAGATTGTTTTTAAAAAAAATCTAGAAGAACATAATGATAGTAAAAAGAATGATAATAGTAATTTGCTAAACCTGAACAATATACTTAGCTCCGCACGTGGGCAGTAAATGAGTTGATAGATCTCTAATCCTTTTGAGCAGAAACATCTACCATAAGGGCCAGTTTGGTACATTGTACTAGCTTGTATAGTACTAGTCTGTATTGATTAACATGTATAATACTAGTGTTACGCCCCAACTCAAGGTCGCGTGATCGGCCAAGGTACATGTCGGTACCCCGAAGCCTACCACATGCACTAAACCACTACACCAAAGAAAACACTGCACATCCAGGTATCATGAACAAAAGACAAAGGTGCAAATCTTTATTTAAAAAACAAAACAAATGTCAAAACAGTTTTAGTAATTTCAAATTCGAAGGAAACAACTCAAGTTTCAAAGTCTAAAGCAGATACAAGTTTTTTTTTCAAAGACAAACTACTCAGTGCATGTCTACAACCCTATCGACACGACTACGACTATGTGACTGCCTGCTACGAGATCTGCGCCAACGCCTGCCCTCCAGTCGCACCATGCCACCAAGCCGTACCTCACTGGTCGGGCTCTGCAAAAAAAATAAAACAAGAAATCGTGAGTTCACAAGGAACTCAGTGAGCGGTCCTTCTGAACCTCCACTTAAATCATGTTAAGGACTTAATTATATATATCATTTCTCTATGTACTTTTATGCAAAAATAAATAATAATATATTGGTAGTAATATGGGGGCTGCCAAAGGCAGCAAGTGATTTCCCCAAACTTCTCATGGTATCAGAGCCAATTATGTGGTTGATATTGTGCCACCCGCAGATGTCTAGTTCTGCAAAACTCCACGCTCCAGATGTCCAATCCTGGGCGTGAGGGGGGGTGTTAAAGTCCCACATTGGTTAAAAATATTATCAAGGTAGCCTTTAAATAGTTTAGGCAATCCTCTCCTCATGAGCTAGCTTTTGGGATGAGTTAGACTCATTAATTTTTTAACATGGTATCAGAGCCAAGAAATCCCTAAAAAAAATTCTCCTTTTTCTGTCCGATTACTGTTCATTGCACACTGTTCACCCGACATTGTTCATCCCGCAGTACTGTTTATCATCTGCTCCTGCCATCTCCTGTTCTCTCCATCTAATTCTGAGATCCAAAGTTGGGAAAGGTTCCTCCCTAGATTTGTGTTCAAATCCAAAGTTGCGGCTTCGAGGAAATCTACGACAAGACTACAAATCAAAGGGTTTATGCTTATCACTATGAAAAAAATGAATGGATTTAGAAGGGGACACAGTGGATGCACTCAAAGCTCTCAACCTCAGACACAACTTGTTGTCTCTACCTTTGTTCATGGAGGTACTCCTACCACGTGCCTGGTTTAGCAAGTTTAGCTCCGCTATCACTCAGTTTGGTATGATGAGATGCACCTCCGATCATTCAGTCTTCTTTTGCACCTCTCCTTTTGGAAAACGAGTTCTCCTCATTGTTTATGTAGATGACATTATTATAACTAGAGATGATACAGATGGGATACAAAAATTGAAGTCTTATTTACATCAGCAATTTCAGACCAAGGACTTAGGTGATTTGAAATACTTCCTTGGTATTGAAGTAGCTCGATCAGGGGTAGCAATCTATATTTCTCAAAGGAAGTATGTACTTGATATGCTATAGGAGGCAGGTATGTTGGGAGCCCGACCAGTTGACACTCCTATGGAGCCAAATATAAAGCTATTAACGAAGCAGGGTGAATCCTTGGTTGATCCAGGTCCATATTGTAGATTGATAGGCAAGTTAAACTATCTTACAGTCACGAGACCTGATATCTCTTTCATTGTTAGTGTACTCAGTCAATTTCTTGAGTCACCCTGTGAGGGACATTGGGAAGCTGCATTGAGGGTCCTTCGTTGTCTCAAGAAAGCTCTAGGAAAGGGACTCTTGTACTGTGATAGGGGTCACCTCAGGTGACAGGCTATTCTGATGTAGATTGGGCAGGTTCACCTATTGATCGCCGATCTACTTCAGGATATTGTGTGATGCTTAGTGGTAACTTGATATCAAGGAAAAGCAAGAAACAAAGTGTGGTAGCTAGATCTAGTGCTAATGCAGAATACAGGGCTATGGCTCTTGTGTCTTGTGAATTAATATGGCTAAAGCAGTTAATAGGAGAACTCGGAATCATCCATAAAGAACCAATGAAGCTGCTTTGTGATAATCAGGCTGCTTTGCATATTGCCTCTAATCCGGTTTTTCATGAAAGAACAAAGCACATAGAAATTGATTGTCACTTTATCAGAGAGAAAGTGCAGTATAAGGAAATAGTCATATTATTTGTAAGTTCAAATGAACAATTAATTGGCTGATATACTAACTAAATCTTTAAGATGTCCTAGAATATTTTATATTTATAACAAGTTGGGCTTACATGACATATTTGCTCCAACTAGAGGGGGAGTGTTAAGGACCTAATTGTATATATCATTTCTCTATGTACTTTTATGCAAAAATACAGAATAATATATTGGTACTATGGTGGTTGCCAAAGATAGCAAGTGATTTTCTCAAACTTCTCAAATCCCTGATATGATAACATATAAATATATACACAAGCACATAAATGAGGAGTCTATGCTAGTCATATCATGGTAACCGGCTAATTGGCCAACCTATGCGAATAAGTAGTCTAGCCATATCGGCTCCTTCAGACTGAGTATCATTCGGCTACTATGGCCTCATCCTGCATGAATGGTTCGGCTCTGTCCGACCTTCACCGCAATACAGTACTCGGCTGCATCGGCCTATACAACATACAAGGAATGTCAATCACAATCACTGGGCCCGTCAACTAGGATGGTCAACTAGTATCGGGATCCCACCGGGTTAGGGATATCTAGCCCCACCCCACTCGGGTCTACCATCAGTGTAGCCCACTTATGAAATATCAGGACCCTCCGCCACTCAGGTCTAACACCTAGAGGGCCCGCTAGTGCAATCTCAAGACCCTAATCACCGCTGAGTCGAGTAATATCTATTTCGACAATCGGTATTCCTCAGTAGACCATCTCAATCACAATACACAATCAGAGTTTCAAAAAAAATACTTCCATCTTAATCCTCAGGCATCAACCCGTATCCGACCCCTTCCTCGGGTCTCACTAGTCGAATACTAATATTCGCTATCTTTCCCTAGGTGTGAAACCTAATCTATGCATTATATTTCTTAAGTGTAACCACATTTCATAAGCATGAAAATGTCTAATTTTGGGTTCATCACAACATAATTAACTTAATAAATTCATTCTACAACTATCCTCATGAGTAATCACATGATTCCCAAAATAAGGAGATTAAATTTAGCTTTTAATTACTAAAATTTCAGTAAGGAAATAATTGGTCTAATATGACAAAGATTTAACCATAGAATGGTAAAGAATGAAGAATTTCCATGATTCACATTCCATAATAGATTCTAACCATATAAGTGCATTCACGAACATTTCCTTATCAAGTGTTAATTGCAATCTACCACTATCAACAGTCCATTCATCGAATAAAATACTTAACATACTAGGCCGAGATGTTCCCCTCTTACCCACTCGGCCGAACCCTATAAAAGGTTTATCATACTCGGCCGAGCCTATCAAGGTGAGATTAGGGCTCTTTCGACCATGAACAAGAACACTCGAGTCACAAGTCTTGCAAGGAATTCGATCCAAGAGGTTTCAACACCTCTAAAAAATTGGGGGAAAATTCGGCATGACCTTTCCTTTTTTTCCTTCATTCGGCCGACCCCTAAATTCAAGGAAAACTCCGTGAAACTTCGTCATTCAACAACATATACACAAGATAATCAAATCTCGGCAAAATTTCGACGAGACGACGAAAATATCACGAGAAATCGATAAAATCTCCAATATCTTGGGTCGGCTACCCGCCTACCGTATGGATCTCGGTTAGACCACTCACCTTGATCGGATGAAGGAGATGGACTAGATGAGGACGATCCCGATTTCTCCGACGATGACACGAGACCGGCACCGTCCACAAGCTCCTCTCCCCTTTCATCTTCCCTCGGGCTGCGTGCGGCTCCCTCTTGCCTTGAGCCGCACGACGGCTTGGGGTGAGAGGGTTTTAGTCCCCCCCTTTTTTGACAAAAATGCCCTCATGACTTAAGTTCCCTCACTCAACTCAACCCGAGTTCGAATTGAGCACCGACTCGACCCGCGAATCTGATTTCAACTAGACTTGAATCGATCTAGCACATAAATCATATAAACATAACTCACGAGTCAAACAAATGGAATTATACCTTCTATTCGCGTCGATTTTCGTGACTCAACCCTACTATTCCCCAATCCCGTGCGCTGCACCAAATAAAATTTTTATATTAGGAAACCTCGGGTATTATAACTAGCCTTTATTGTATTATTATTATACAGTATTTGATGCACACATGTACTAGCATGTATAGTACTAATCTGTATGGACTAGTCTCTATTGACTAACTTGTATAATATAATATAATATAATATAATATAATATAATATAATATAATATAGTACAATATAATATAATACAATATAATAAAGTATAATATAATACAATATAATATAATACAATATAATATAATACAATATAATATAATATAATACAATATAATATAATATAATATAATATAATATAATATAATATATTGCAAGGAATTCGATCCAAGAGATTTCAACACCTCTAGGAAATTGGGGGAAAATTCGGTATGACCTTTCCCCTTTTTCCTTCATTCGGCCGACCCCTAAATTCAAGGAAAACTCTGTGAAACTTCGTCATTCAACAACATATACACAAGATAATCAAATCTCGGCAAAATTTCGACGAGACGACGAAAATATCACGAGAAATCGACAAAATCTCCAATATCTTGGGTCGGCTACTCGCCTACCCTATGGATCTCGGTTAGACCACTCACCTTGATCGGATGAAGGAGATGGACTAGATGAGGACGATTCCGATTTCTCCGACGATGGCACGAGACCGGCGCCGTCCACAAGCTCCTCTCCCCTTTCATCTTCCCTCGGGCTGCGTGCGGCTCCCTCTTGCCTTGAGCCGCACGACGGCTTGGGGTGAGAGGGTTTTAGTCCCCCCCTTTTTTGACAAAAATGCCCTCATGACTTAAGTTCCCTCACTCAACTCAACCCGAGTTCGAATTAAGCCCCGACTCGACCCGCAAATCTGATTTCAACCAGACTTGAATCGATCTAGCACATAAATCATTGCTCCTTGCCCCATTTGTGCCGAAGGCAAGTTGAATCTTTCGTCATGTTGTTTTGAGTACCCCCCCCCCTTAGGTTATTCACACGAGCCTGGATGTTTGGAACATTCATCTGGGCCGGTTTCCTAGTGCTGGGTGGATACATTGCTGGGCCCATTATGGGCTCCGTTGGCCTTCTTAAAGCAGATTCTGTCGATGAGAATGCTGCTTCTGTTTTTCTGAATAGGCTCCTTAAGGTTGGGTATTATAAACATAACTCACGAGTCAAATAAATGGAATTATACCTTCTATTCGCGTCGATTTTCGTGACTCAACCCTGCTATTCCCCAATCCCGTGCGCTGCACCAAATAAAATTTTTATATTTGGGTATTATAACTAGCCTGTATTGTACTATTATTATACAGTATTTGATGCACACATGTACTAGCATGTATAGTACTAGTCTGTATGAATTAGTCTCTATTGACTAACTTGTATAATATAATATAATATAATATAATATAGTATAATATAATATAATATAATATGATATAATATAATATAATATAATATAATATAATATAATATAATATAATACAATACAATATAATATAATATAATATAATATAATACAATACAATACAATACAATACAATACAATATAATACAATATAATATAATATAATACAATATAATACAATATAATATAATATAAAAATTATAATATATTTTATCATTAAAAATATTTCATAAATTAAAATTATTTTTTAATTTTTTTGTATGTTTTTAATATTTTTTAATTTTTGGCCGGAAGTAAAATGAGTAACCAAAATATTGAAAGTTTTAATGCAGGCTAATGAAGAGTTTTGGGAGTATATTATTAATACAGGTTATGTCAGCTTATGAGGTACAATTTTTGATGCATGTATTAGTTAATACTCTTTCCAAACACTATTATCCTAATACTATACATGATGGTTATACAAGGTACCAAACGGGCCCTAAATGTATGTAAGTGAGCTAATAATATTTATTTTTGCAGATGTTATTTGGTTTCATCATTGTAGTTGTTACTTATTAAGCTAATTATAGCATGCATCTACATTCTTGTTTAATTTTAATGATAATGCTAACTTCATATTTGAGCACCGATTTCACCAATATGCAAGTAGGTGATCTATACTTCTAATTCTAGGGTTGTGTGATCTCTCTTTCTTCATAGATCACATTAATTGATGTCTTGTTCTCTAAACAATTGATGATTGAGAATTATAACTTATAAATTGCATAGTTTATTCTTACTATTTATCTTGAGTTAATGATGTTTAGTAATGAGATTGAATCAAGTCCATTGACATTCATGAGATAGATATCAACTGCTATTTATAAACAACACTTGTGTCTTTGTTATATAATTTGACATCGATTATTTTTAAGGTGAAGTGTACTTTATGGTATCTTTCGACTATTGTCAATGCATAGAAAGCCACCAAAATGGTCTACGTTAGTTTTGCATTAGTCTACATTAGTTTTAGTATCTCTGCTTCGTCACAAAAAAATATCATCCAACAAAAACTAAGCCACCAAAATAGTCTACTAACTCTTTTTTGAAAAGAAAGATCCATTACATGATGATACATGTGATCCTTCAAAATCAAAGATAATAGGCACACATCTATTTTCTTCGATCATCAAACATGTCCTAATAGTTCTTTCTGGTTCTCATAACATATTGGTTTTCAGCAAGTTTACAACTTATCCCAATATTGAGTGTTAATATGGCTCCATCAAATATGATGCATCTGCTGGACAAGAAGAAGGTACCCTAACGCGAAGCATCTCCAATTTCTCTTCAGCTTATTCTTCCTATAGATTGATTTCTCTTAAACGTTAAACAAACTGAATTAAGTGATGGATTTGTTTTTTAGAGAAGGAAACTAAAGTTGATATATGGTAAAATTAATAATTTAGATAATTAGAAGGAAAAAGGGTTTGAGAGGAGTTTATTTGTTCTTCATGAAGATATTCCGCCAAGAAACAACAACAAATAGTCCTAATGAATTTGGTATGCTGCCCGCAATCAACGTTTGACCACATCGAACAATTTGCTATTTGAATAGTAGGATGCTCTATTTTTTAGAGAATTAATTAGAGTTTCTTTCATTTGCAATTCACTCTTCCTCTTTTTTCCTTAATGCGAACACACACACACATATATATAGGGAAAATAGACTAAAAAATCATAAGGTTTGCAGAAATTCTTTGTTCTACCCGTGTTTTTAAAATTCGTCTATAAATGCACAACCTTTACATTCGTTTATGTCATCTACAAAATCGTCAAGCGTTGTTAGCTAAGTTCAGACAACGTTTGACAATTTGGTAGATGACATAAACAGATGTAAATGTTGTGCATTTACAGACGAATTTTGAAAACTCAGGTAGAAAATAAAATTTCTGCTACCTTGTGATTTTTTAGTCTATTTTCCATTAGACGAGGAAGACAACTTGTATTTTTTGAGACTTGATTATTCAATTATATTATTTTTCAAATTTTGTGGAATTGGATGATTCAAATAGTAAGCAGTTAGAGCATGTTTTTTTTTTCTGCCATTTCTTTTAATATTTAGCAATGTGATAATTTTATTCAAACCTTGAGTTGAGAGAAAAACATCAATATGTTTATGTTTCAAGAACATGTAAATATAATTGCTAAGATTAGGATGACAGTGAATTTGTGTGAATGAGTATTTCACCCTTCCCAGACCTTGATAGGTCATTAGCGGGTTTGCAAAAAATTTATATTCTATCTGTATTTTCAAATTTTGCCTATAAATGCACAATCTTTGCATCTGTTTATATCATATACCAAATCATCAAGCGTCGTCAGCTAAGTTGAGATGACACTTGATGATTTGGTAGATGGTATAAACAGATGTAAATATTGTGCATTTACAGACGAATTTTGAAAACACGAGTAGAACATAAAATTTCTGCAAATCTTGTGATTTTTTAGTCTATATATATATTCGAGGTTCAAGCAACACAAGAAAATACACAACACAGTGAAGGGAAACCTTTAACTTGTATTTACAAAAGTACTTACTAGAATGGACTAAAACCCTTCCACATCCCAACCAAGGCCTATATATATATAACAAAAGATCGTCCTATTTTATTTTTCAGCTTTATTTCATTTCTTGCAGTTATGTTCTGAAATTTTGCTCATAACAATATTTCATAACAATATTGACTGATCCAATGCAAATTTCATTTTTAAAAATAGAAATAAAACAAAATTATAAATGAAAAACTTGAATTATAGGTTGTTCAGAACTACTTCATTATACAACATGAATTTTGCTCTTTTTAGTTATGTTCTGCTTTTATGGTACCACAGAGAAGTTAGTCCCGCACTTGGACATATGCAGAATAGATAGGAATATTATCATGCCCCAACTCAGGGTTGCGTGACTAGACAGGGTAGGTGTTTGTACCCCGAAGCCTACCACATGCACTTATCAACTAAACACAATATGCAACCAGATCAACATAGAAAACATAAATGAAAATGTACCAACTTTATTAAATGTTTGAAAACATGTTTTTACAACTCGAAGTTCAACGAAAATAACTCAGTGCATGAACTAAAATCATGAGTCTATGAGGAACTCGGCGAGTGATTCTTCCGAACCTTCACTTAGATCCCAGCATAATCGTAATCGTATAAGATGCAAGATAAAAATACTGGATTTATCACATAACTTGGCCAGTCGGTCGCACCTTGCTCAGGCACTATCTTAGCCATTCACGGCTTTACACAGCGAATGTCACTCTGCCCATACGGGCCTCACCCCGTGGGATAACTCTCGGCCGTATCTGGCCTTCACATTATAGTAATACTCGGCCAACCGACCTACAATATCAAGAAATGGTGATCTACCTTTACCAGTTATATTTCATATAAAATACGCATAGAGCGATTCAATCACCGGGTCCGTCAACTAGGATGGTCATATAGCTTCTGGAACCCCAATGGGTTAGGGATAGCCAGTCCCACCGAACACTCGGGTCTACCGTCAGCGTGTCCCACCCGACGGAATCTCAAGACCCCCGACACTTGGGTTTAACACCTAGCGTGGCCCACAGGTGCAATCTCAAGACCCTAAAACCGTCCGCTGAGTCGGGTGATAGCAGCGCCGGCTAAAACCACCCCTCTGCCCGACCATCTCAAGCACAATACACAAACAAAATATTCTACCAATTATTAAGCACCTCTCGGGCTTTCGCCTGTACCCGACCCCTTCCCGAGCTCTCTTAATTCAAAACCTTAAGTATTAGATTCCTAGGTGCGAGCACCTAATGTCTCTAAGTCAAAATCTCTCTCTCTCTCTCTCTCTCTCTCTCTCTATCTATCTATCTATATATATATATATATATATATATATATATATATATATATATATATATATATATATATATATATATATTTATTTATTTATGTCGTCAACTAGAGAGGCCTCCCCCCCTCTTACATTTAGCTCCACAAGCTAAATAACTTCATCTAATTTTTCCTCTCCATATTATAGACAACATACCTTCATCATTAATAGCTCAAAATAGACATAATAATTGCAAAAATTAATAAATTACAGCATGTAATTAATGAAATAATTCTGCAATTAAATCACCATACTCATCTACACAATTTCAATAATTAAACATTAATTTGCTGCATTTAAGCATGCAATTTCTGCATATTTAAATTTAATTTCAGCAACCTCATATTAATGTAGAAAATCTCAACGTAGGTGATCTAGGCAAGAAAAATACCCTACAATAAACTAACATAGGAAAAATATCCTACAAATGAGGAATCATAGAAGAATACCCTATAAGTGAGATAACATGACAATATTTCGTATATCAAACCCTTACTTGTAGATCTCCAAGGAAGTATGTTTTTCTACTCCAATCTCCTATTCTCCCATCCGGCGCACACCTACACATGGGTATGCCTTATTCGGCCAAACCCTTGAGGGTGAAGGAAAATATGTTTCAATCGAAATCTAAGTTCTCCTTGATTTCTATCTTAACTAAGCATACAAGAACCTCAAATCTACAAGCTTTTACGGCTCAAGAAAGTTGGGGAAAAATTCGACATGACCTTTCCCCTTTTTTTCTTGATTCAGTCGGCACCTGAACATCATGAAAACAACATGTAAAAATCATAATACGCCATGGTCCACAAGAAGAATCAACAAGGTTCAAGAATCGTCAAGAATACGACGAGAAAAACATGTCAATCGGCAAGAATCAACATCACAAGGGTCGGCTAGAGCCTTCCCTTAAATCCTAGGTTCTACCACTCACATCGATTAAAAGAACAAGAAGAACGAGACGATGACGTTCCCGATCTCTGGCGACGACACCAAACTCCCGCGCCACCCTCCCCTTGATCGCCTCTCCCTCTCTTGCTCTCGCCCTTCTCGGGTTCTGTGTGGCTCTCCTTGAGCCGTATGGCAGCTAATGGGTGAGGGTTTTATTCTCTCTCTTTTTTTGACAATTTTGCCCTCAAGACTTAAGTTCTTACACTTGATTCACCTGAGCCCGAATTGAGCCCCGACTCAACCAGCGAACCCAGTTTCAACCCGACTTGAGTCAATCCAACTTATAAATCATAAAGAAAACATTAATCATGAGTCCAACAATTTAAATTCTACCTTCTACTCGTGACGATCTCGCGACTCGACCTGGCTAGTTCCCCTTTGTGGATCTCAGTCACATTGGTCGACCGCCTCCAGTTCTGCACTTCCTCCACCTTTGCGGGGTCCACTCTTACCCTTTCATTGGACACCACATGGCCTAGGAACCCTACACTCTCCAATCAGAACTCGCACTTGGAGAATTTGGCATACAACTGATGCTCTCTGAGGGTCTCTAGGACCATCCTTAATTGCTTGGAGTGCTCCTCCCTACCCTTGAGTAAACCAGAATATCGTCAATAAAGACGATCACAAATCTGTCTACATACTCCTTGAACACTCGGTTCATCAAGTCCATAAAGGTCGTAGGCGCATTAGTCAGCCCAAAGGACATCACCAGAACTTAAAGTGGCCATAACGAGTCCTGAAGGCAGTCTTAGGCACATCACAATCCTGAATTCTCAGTTGATGGTATCTGGACCTCAAGTCAATTTTCGAGAACCATTGTGCCCCTTGCAGTTGGTCGAACAGGTCATCGATCCTTAGCAGCAGATAACGATTCTTGATTATCACCTTGTTAAGTTGCCTGTAGTCAATGCACAAGCGAATGGACACGTCCTTCTTCTTCACGAAGAGCACCGGAGCACCCCACGGAGACACGCTGGGGCGGATGAAACCCAAGTCTAGCAATTTCTGCAACTGTGTTTTCAATTCCCTCAACTCAGCCGGTGCCATCCGATAGGGTGGAATGGAGATCGACTTCACCCCAGGCTACAAGTCGATGCAAAATTCTATCTCTCTTCTTGGCGGTAAACCCGACAACTTCTCGGGAAATACGTTAGGGAACTCACAAACCACCTGTGCTCCCCCGACATCCCCTTCCATGTCTCTATCCTCCTCGACCACAGATACGAAAGCCGGGAAGGACTGGCAGCCTCCCATAAGCAGTTTGCGAGCCATTAGGGCTGAAATGACTCCCATAGGATCCCCCTTCCATCTCCCTAGAAGGTAAACTGTGGCAACCCGAGCTTGCCGAAAGTGACAATCTTAGCCCCATAATCCACTGACACAAAGTGATTCGCCAGCCAAACCATGCCGAGTATAACATCAAGTTCAAGCATCGGCAAGAGTGTCAATTCTGCCTTCAACACATGCCCACAAATGAGCACTTCACAGCCCCAGAAGGTGGTCTCAGCTAATATTCATCGCCCGTAGGTGTCAACACAACGTATGACACATCAAGCAAAGAAGGTGCCCCAGGTAACTTAGCAGCAAAAGTAGCAGATACAAAGAAGTGCGTAGCACCCAGATCAAATAACACATAAGCTGCAGATGAACCAACAATAAGTGTACCTATTACTACCGCCTTAGATGCCTCAGCGTCGTCACGGTTCATAGCATAGACCCCTGGTGGAAGGCCTATCAGAGTGACTGGTCTACTAACCCCTGCCCTGTGTCTGACCCTTCTGAGCTACAGAACCAACTGACATCGACGCTTTCCCTCTCAGCTGCTCAACTTTCTGGTCACCTCTGTTCGAACAATCTTTCTTGAAGCACCCAACTTGCCCACATCTGAAGCACGCATCTGTGCGGCCGTAGAAAGCCCCCCAATGCCTCATGTTACAGTGGCCACACTACGACATCTCGGTCTTCTATGGAGTATCCCCGGACCCTACATGTCGAGCCGCCCCTGACCCTGGGCCTCCACAGCCCCTACTACTGTTGTGTCCCTTGCTTGGTTGGTGACCTACAGCCGCAACAGTCCCCTCAGAATGCCAAGGCCGACCTCTAGATCCTTGAGGCTGAAACTTCTTCTTTGGGGGCCCGACACCAGTGCTTCCTTCCGAAGTGCCTCATCCACTACTTGAGCAAAAGAGGCGTCCTCAGTGTAATGGATGAGCCTGTTGATCGGCACCCTTAGCCCCTCGACAACCTCTTGACCTTGGAGGTCTTAGTCGCTACCAAACTGGTACTTCGAGAGCTGAGTAAATTTCATATCATAATCTAGCACTGACATGCCACCAGTCTGGCGTAACTGCTCAAACTCTTTTGCCCGTCAGGAACGGACACTCATCGGTATGTACCGTTCCACAATAGCAGCCTTAAACTCTGCCCAGGTTAGGGGTGGCGCACCTGCCCCCTACGATCTCTCCAGGTATGCAGCCACTCCTTCGCCGGTCCTCTAAGCTGTAGCCCGACCATATGAGCAGCCGCCTCTGAGGAATACCTGAGCTCCTCACACAACTTGTAGCAGCCGCTAAGGAAGTTGGTGACCTCCACTTGCTGATCTGTTCCAGTGAACTCTGGCGGCCTTAGTTTCACAAAGTCAATATAGGTAGCCGCTCTAGGAACCCTCTCTGCTGACTGGACTGGTTCGGCCACATCCGGTACCACCGGTGCCATCGGTACCGACTAGGGCTGATGCTGCCTCAACTCTTGCTCCTTGCGGAGCGCCTCAGTCGACTGTGCTACTTGAGCATGTAGCTGTGCAACTATGGGGTCCTGTCCTGCCCCCTCCTCGGCCTCATCCCCGGCCTCGACGTCGGCCCTATCGTGCTGTGGAATTACTGTCGCTGCCGCTCAACGCAGCATTGTGAGCCTCCATCACACTCGATTTAAGAAAAAGATTGCCATTAGTATAGAATAATTTATTCAAACTATTATTCTAATTTACTGACCGCATGACGTGCTGAGGTGCAATCGTGGCCGCCTGATCTCGTAGCATAACTATACCGTATGTCGACATGCTTGCTATGCCCATATGGTACCCAGACCCTAGTCGTAGTCAAGACCTAACCACATGCTCTGATACCACTTTGTCACGCCCAACTCAGGGTCGCGTGATTGGCCAGGGTAGGTGTCCGACCATCTCAAGCACAATACACAAACAAAATATTCTACCAATTATTAAGCACCTCTCGGGCTTTTACCCATACCCGGCCCTTCCAGGGCCCTCTCAATTCAAAACCTTAAGTATTAGATTCCTAGGTGCGAGCACCTAATGTCTCTAAGTCAAAATGTCTCTATATATATAGTTTCTAGTAATACTCGGCCAACCGACCCACAAGATCAAGCAATGGTGATCAACCTTTATCGGTTATATTTCATATAAAATACGCATAGAGCAATTCAATCCCTGGGTCCATCAACTAGGATGGTCAGCTAGCTTCTAGAACCCCACCGGGTTAGGGATAGTCAGTCCCACCCAACACTTGGGTCTACCGTCAGCGTGGCCCACCTACGGAATCTCAAGACCCCTGCCACTTGGGTCTAACACCTAGCGTGACCCATTGGTGTCAAGACCCTAAAATTGCCCGCTGAGTCGGGTGATAGCCGCGTCGGCTAAAAGCACCCCTCAGCCCGACCATCTCAAGCACCATACACAAACAAGATATTCTACACAAACAAGCTTTCGCCCGTACTCGGCCCCTTCCCGAGCCCTCTCAATTCAAAACCTTAAGTATTAGATTCCTAGGTGCGAGCACCTAATGTCCCTAAGTCAAAATGTCCACACATACACACACACATATAGTTTCTAATAATTTACGTCGTCAACTAGAGAGGCCTCGCCTCTTACATTTACGTCCACAAGCTAGACAACTTCATCTAATTTTCCTCTAAAATAATCCATATCATAGACAACATACCTTCATCATTATTTAGCTCAAAATAGACATAATAACTGCAAAAATTAATAAAATACAATATGTAATTAATGAAATAATTCTGCAATTAAATCACCATACTTATCTACACAATTTCAGCAATTAAATATTAATTTCCTGCATTTAAGCATGTAATTTCTGCACATTTAAATTTTATTTCAACAACCTCATATTAATGTAGACAATCTCAACGTAGGTGATCTAGCTAGGCAAGAAAAATACCAATAAACTAACATAGGAAGAATATCCTACAAATGAGGAATCATAGAAGAGTACCCTACAAGTGAGATAGCATGATAATCTTTCGTATATCAAACCCTTACTTGTAGATCTCCAAGGAAGTATGTTTTTCTACTCCAATATCCTATTCCCCCATCTGGCACCCCTACACATGGGTATTCTTTATTCGGCCGAACCCTTAAGGGTGAAGGAAAATATGTTTCAATCAAAATCTAAGTTTTCCTTGATCTCTATCATAACTAAGCATACAAGAACCTCAAATCTACAAGCTTCTACGGCTTGTGGAAATTGGAGAAAATTTCGACATGACATTTTCTCTTTTTTTCTTGATTCGGCCGGCACTCGAACATCATGAAAACAACGTGTAAAAATCACAATACGTCATGGTTCACTAGAAGAATCAACAAGGTTCGAGAATCATCAAGAATACGATGAGAAACACATGTCAATCGAAAAGCATCAACATCACAAGGGCCGGCTAGAGCCTTCCCTTAAATCTTAGGTTCTACCACTCACCTCGATTAGAAGAAAAAGAAGAACGAGACGACAAACGTTCCCGATCTCCTGCGACGACACCAAATTCCGGTGCCACCCTCCCCTTGATCGCCTCTCCCTCTCTTGCTCTCACCCTTCTCGGGTTCCGTGTGACTCTCCTAGAGTCGTACAACAGCCAATGGGTGAGGGTTTTATTCTATTTTTTTTGATAATTTTTCCCTCAAGACTTAAGTTATTACACTCGACTCAACTTGAGCCCGAATTGAGCCCCGACTCGACCTGCGAACCCGGTTTCAACCCGACTTGAGTCAATCCAACTTATAAATCATAAAGAAAATATTAATCATGAGTCCAATAATTTAAATTATACATTCTACTCGCGATGATCTCACGACTCGACCCGGCTAGTTCCCGCCTTGTGCGCTGTACCAATTAAAAATTTTATATTAGGAAATCTCGGGTATTACAACCTTCCCCCTTTAAGGGAAATTCGTCCTCGAATTTTTGTAGAGCATAGGGACTCATCATATCCTCGAACAAAGAGGGGTAGCGCTCCCTCATGTCTTGCTCCACCTCCCAAGTAGCCTCTTGCTCGGTGTGGTGCTCCCACCTGACCTTTACCAATGGAATTTCCTTGGACCTCAACTTCCTAATCTGTCGGTCAAGCACTTCTATCGGCCTCTCCTCATATGAGATCGTCATATCCACCTCAACCGCAGTCGGCTAGATCACATGGGACTTATCCCAGACATATCTCTTGAGCATCGACACATGGAAGACTAGGTGAACTCTGTCTATGCTAGGGGGCAAGGCCAGCTCATAAGCCACAGCACCCCTCCGCTTGAGAATGGGGAAAGGCCAGATGAATCTAGGGCTCAGCTTTCCCCTCTTCCAAACTGCACCACCCCCTTCAGGAATACCATGTCACCCTCAGCGAACTTCACCTCTCTGGCCTTCCCATATGCATATATTTTTTTGCGACTCTGAGCCGCCAACAATCTTTCCTTAATCAGTTTCACCTTTTCAATCGCCTCTTCAATCAAGTTAGGACCCATCATGAGAGTCTATCCTGCCTCAAACCAGCCCATTGGCGACCTGGATGTCCGCCCATATAGGGCCTCGAAAGGGGCCATACCATTGCTACTCTGATAGCTACTGTTGTAGGCAAACTCAATCAGAGATAGGTGTTTCTCCCAACCGCCAGCCATAGTCCACAGAGAGCTGGGATATGTGGCATGGGGTGATGAGTCTAATAATCAAAATATCATGTCAATTGATGCTTGCATGTACTTGATGACACATGGAAGCAGACTAGCATATTTTACACATTCATGGAATAGTTTATTGTTGAGTTTTTCTATTTCTTCTGATTGTAGATTTTTTTCCTTCTAAAGTCTGAGCCCAATGTATGAGAAAATAAAGCTATGATTTGATTTGAAAGCTTATGACTAATTTTTGTTCTAATAATGCCTTAGATCATGACTTTGTGGTTGGCATTCTAATTATGACCAAGATCATGAAGTTGTGGCCAACTTTCTAATTACTTAAACATCTTTATCTTCATCATTAAAGCTTTTATAGGTGTGATATTCTATAGTTAGCATTTGATTATTGAAAAAAAATGTAGAGCATTATTGATGACTGAATATCGTTTATGTTGTTAAAATGCAGGTTTTTGAAGGTTCTAATTCTAGATGGAATATAATTGAAATTTTTTGTTGTACATATGAGCATGCTTTATGGAGAACTAGAATGTACTCGTCCTTGTTCTCATTCAAGCACCTAACTACTTGGACAACTAACTTGTTGTTGCTGCCAGCAGCAATGATGTCGTTTGAGGTATGCTTATGATCACATATGCGTAGAATTTGGTTATTAATTAGTTATAGCATTGTTTGATCTCTGAGTTAATCCTGATATAATCTTTCCTTGTACAGTTTTTAAGTGAAAGTTTTTGATTTCTCCGGCGGAGATATGACACATCAAAGTTCAAAAGACCATAAGTAGTCTTTTAGTAGGTACCGGTTTATTCACATTCTATTGTTGATATTCACTTGTTGAAATATAGATCCATATAATAATTCAAAAGTTCTATGTTTTTCGTTGATGCTTGTATAAAAATTTATTAATTCCATTAATTGATGATAGCTAGTATGGACTGAGTTTTATTATATTTTCTTTTGTTTATATATTTTCTTGGAATTTTACATATTGCACATGATCTTAGAGTGAACCTGACTCTGTTTTCTTTGCACGTAAAATATCCTAGTCTATGAATCAATGAAAGATTGAGTCCATCTAAACTTTAGTTGCATATTTATGTAATTTTTTCTTTGATTTATTTCAGATTTAGCCATTTATTAGTGGTTAAAGTCTATAGTTTAGAGCTAAATCTTATGTAAGTTTTGATTCACAAATAGAAGAACTTTGCAAAGTCCAAATAAAATTACATGTTCTGGTTAAAGCATAATCTGGATGACTTGCTTCAGAGTATTCTTTGCTTATAATAAACATAGATTTAGCCAAATAAAAGTAGCAGTATATTAGTACTAAGTAGAGTCAACTAGTTCATTCTAATCTTTAAATTAAAGCTTGATGGAAGACAATAAGGCCCTGGAAGCTTCCTTGGAGCATCAGTAATATTACTTTGACCCATATGTTTAATGATAAATAAATATTGGACTTTTAAAACTTGTCAGTTTGATTTCTTCTTATTGCTATTAGATTTGTTTTGGACTAAACTGATCATATGTCTATATGACTCTCTCAATAAGTCAGAATGACAAAATCATGGACTAGAGTCGAGCGGTACATCATCCTCTTCAATTAGCAAGGGGTTGGTTCCACTTGATCTGACTCCCTCTCCCCCAGTCAGGATTCAAAGGGGAGACATGATTGACCAACTTAGCATCACTGTCATCCTACCCTTCATAATCATATAGTAGCCCAAGTAAATATGGGAATGACATTCTCAATCTTTCGAGCCCTGAGCAACAGCTACGTTGCGCCAAGTCCAACACCACCATAGGTTTTGTCAGTTCCACCACAATTCTCATATTCTCGTGCTGTTAGCAAGAAATAAAAGCTTCATCATGCATTGCCTTTATATGCTGTGTAACTTCTTTCGAGTAGCTAGATTGGTTGCACTGCATTTATTTGATGTTGAAAAATGATTTTGGATCAACTGGACTTGATTAAGCTATTGCTTCATTTTGGGCCAACTGTGTTCAACTAGTGGGTCTATTTGGGTTAATGGGCTACCGGACCTTTTTAAATATGCCGTTGTTAATAGGGAGTATGTGACCAATTTAAAATATATGCTTTTTCGAGCTAAGATTGGGTTTTCTGATCTAATAGTTGCTTAAATTGGGCCTTTTTAGCGGTTTAAATTGAGCCGTAAGCTTAGTTGGGCATGTTTGGGCCACTAAAGGCATAAGTTCGGCCACTAATGGTTTGATTCTAATGCACTTAGTTGGGGCGTGCTTGGGCCACTAATAGGCTCAATTGGGCCGACCATCGGGCTTAATTGAGCATATTTGGGCTAGTGAGGGCCTTCTGTGGCATAGGATCGGGGTTGAATTAGGAATGTATGTCCATTAATGGACTTTGATTAGCTTGACAACGGCTTAGGTGGCACGTGTTTGGTCCACCAATGGGCTTTAATTGGGTCGACCGTCTGCTTTTAGGACAACCGTCGGCTTCATTGGGCTTTAATTTTCTCAATTGTTCTAATGCTTGCTTACAAACTGTATAAACATCAGATATTTTATCTAATATTATTGACACAAAACTCTTTGTAACAATTATATATATAGCCCATATCCAATACTTATTGGTATTATCTAATATTACTTTGGTCTGTGCTTTTGGATGTCAATATTTTCATGTTCTTATGAAGTAGAAATAAATCTGTTTAATGTAATTGACATACCAGATTTTCAAATATTTTATTTTATAAATTGTTTGGAGTAGACTTTCAAGTTTTTGACTGTCTGGATTTCTTATTTAGCTTCTCGGACGTTTTTCCTTGTAGGTGATCATCAATAGTATAACTATCTTTCGTATTTTTTGTGAACAGTGCTATCCTGGGGAGAATGATATGACAATCACTCGTGCAATCCTGATGTAAGTTAGCTTAACATAGATACCTGAGTATACTTCATATTACTATTTGACACAATTTGTCGTTTGTGAGATGAACTTTAATTAGGTACATGTATTGTTTGCTTGCTTCTAGGCATCAAGTTTCCATTTACTCTTTTGTTGACTGTTTTATATATTATCGAAGTCTCCTTTTAGATTCCTAAATACTTTTTTTAGGTGATGTGATTTGATCCACCTAAGTAGTTTGTTCTCATGATAACATGTTTTAAATGTCATACCAATTGAATTTGTCTTGATATGCTCTATAGTATGAGATATGAACATTTTATCATGAACTGCTTTTTAGTGCTTCTAACATTATTTATTTCATTATTTTTATAGGTATTTATCATAAGGAAATGTTGCACTGTCGGATCCGCTTTGTTGATGTGGCCATCAGCTTGATAGTATGTTGTATGAAATATAGTATAACGAGCTTTTGTTTACAATTACTACTGAGAACTTAGTCTTAGTATGACGAGCCCATATATCTTTCATATAATTTTTATTATGGAATCCACTATTATTATATAATCCATTGTTTAGATGTTTCAAAATACTTAAATAGTTGAACGGTTTAAGTATTTTCCCTTGCCGCACATGTATGTATTTTCTTTGTATGACTATGAACCGTTTATTGTGCTCCCTTATGCTATTATTATTTTGTAGTGAAATTTTTTAAATTGTGACTACATTTCTTTACTAATGACCATGTAATTAAGCACGCAGCCACCCCCGCATTTGCTTTTTTGATGCGATAAAGCCAATGTAGAATATCTTCTAATCCATGTCACATTATACTACATCTATCTGAATTGGGTTAGGTTACTTAATAGGCAATTTCTTTCCTACAGTTAGCATAACCAAGGTAAACAACCAATGCACTTTGTTATTTTGATATCTGATATTCAAATCTTATGCTTCAGTTAATATCCTAATTTTATGCAGTTTCACTTCCCTTCCAATATTATACCCTACACTGAAGATAGGAATTCAGGCATTACAATTCAAACCTTCAGCTAAGAATGATTCTACTTCAAATACAACTGAAATTTTAAAGGTTCACTAATGCTTATTATGCTTTGCTGATTTAATGCTTTTTATGCTTTGGTAGACATTTCTATGGATATAGGTCAGTCGTACAAGTAGTTTAATATTGCATATATTTTATATTGATAATCAAAATTATCTGGTGCAGCATACCACTCAATGGACTTGTGAATTATCACATTGATATCAGATTGTCTAATTTGCACTTCTATGCTATGTTGTGTATCTTCTTTTGAGTAGCTAGATTGGTTGCAGTGCATTTATTTGATGTTGAAAAATGATTTTGGACCAACTGGAGTTGATTAAGCTATTATAATGTGCTTCATTTTGGGCCAACTGTGTTCAACTAGTGGGTCTATTTGGGTTAATGAGCTATCGGGCCTTTTTAAATATGCTGCAGTTAATAGGGAGTATGTGGCCAATTTAAAATTTATGTTTCTTCGGGCTAATATTGGATTTTCTGGTCTACTAGTTGCTTAAATGGAATCTTTTTAGCGGTTTAAATCTGTACCCGTATCCATATCTGTTTTTACTTATGGATATGGATCGGATACGGTGTGGATGCAGTTTTTAGTTGGCGGGTGCGGATAAAATTGCCACCCCTAATTGAAGTCTTTTTGGTAGAACTTGTGTTACGTGTTACATTAGAGTTGAATTTCTTGGTAAACCCTCTATAATTGCTTGTAGTGGGAAATGTAACTGTTCAATTCAGTAAAGAACTATACCTATGACTAGGGTATTATGTCTATGTATATGCATTTTGATCTAAAAATTTCCATGTATATTTGCTGGTCTGGCCTCTTGAGCATGGTTGCAGGGGATTATGTCACTCACTAAGTCCTAGTTGGATTTACCCTTTATACTATTATTGTTTTTCAGCCACTGAGCGTGATCAAGCAGGTACTAGGACGCAATAGCGCAACTGGTGGCGGCAGGGACAGCGGGTCTCGTGACACATCGTGGTCGGGGGTTATGTTGAGTCTATAGGATCATTTTTATTCTTCTTTTTGTAGATGAGCGTTTAAAACTTTGTTCCACATTGAATGTCAATAATTTTGTTTATGATTATTTGATTCATTTTAAATGAGTTTTGAACATTTGTAGTTATCGGAATATTTATGGATTGGCGTTTGGAATTTTGATCATTTATGTTTATTGCAAGAAAACTGGTTTTCTTATATGAACTGCTCAAGGTTTTGTATTCATTGGTTATTATGTTTAGGTCAGGCTTCGGGATACATGTAGTACTTTGGCCGATCATGCTTGGGTTTTGGGGTGTGATAATGTGGTATCAAATCGGGTACGACAATAGGACTTTAGGTATCGTATGAGGGCATTGCTAGTGTGTTTGCATATGGTATGTCCTAGTCACGAGATCGATGGCTGAACCTGCGCACCAGCGGCGGTACATATTCATGGTTAAATGTTGGTTAATTATGTATTAAATTGTGTGGAAATTGTTTTATTATTGATAGATATGGAGGCGCATGTCGATGTCGTGTTAAGCGGTAGCGTAAGTAACTCCGCTGGTAGGCGAGGCCGAGGCCGAGGTCATGGTCGGGGACGGGCTCGGGGCATCGGTTAGGCGGCCCAGGAGGAGGCCGTGCAGGACCCCAGAGTTGGACTGTTACTGGCACATGTGATGGAGCTAGCTGAGGAGCTTCATAGAGAGCGGGATGAGTTCCACAAAGAGCAGGAGGAGTTCCATAGGGAGCGAGAGACGAGGCAGCCGCAGGCCCCACTTGCACCACCAGTGGAACCCGCAGTACTGGATCCAGCTGATCCAATTCCATTTAGAAGCAGGGAGGAGGATCGTCGGGAACCAGCGGCAGGCAGTACCCTGTACATGAACTTCGTAAAGCTGATGCCGCCAGTGTACACAGGTACAAACCCACAGGTGGAGGTGACAGCGTTCCTAAATGATTATATAGAGCTATACGAGGTGTTGGACTGTTCTTCTGAGGCTATGGCACGCATGGTCGGGCTGCAGCTGAGGGGACCGGCAAAAGAATGGCACTAGACATGGAGGGCCTGCCGAGGAACTCACACGCCATCTCCTACATGGGAAGAATTTTGAAACACCATCGTGGAGAAGTACCTCCCCAGGAACATTCATGAGAGGCGGGCAAGAAAGTTCGAGCAGCTTCGTCAGACGGGTAACATGATAGTGACGGAGTATGAGGTAGAGTTCACACGATTGTCCCGTTACCACCCAGCCTTTGTGGCGACGGAGGCTGACTGGGTGAGGCGGTTTGTGGAGGGCCTGAGAGTTTAGATAGACAGATTGATCCACTACACTGAGGACACCAATTTTGTACAAGTGGTAGATGAGGCGATGCAGAAGGAGGCCATGGTACCTACAGATCGGCATGACGGGCCGATAAAGAAGAGGTGCAGACCTCATGGAGCAGGGGACTGGCAGTTTCATTCAGAGCCCAGTGACTCTAGGGTAGCTCGCCCGCAGGGCCATGGGCAGGGCAGTTTCAGGCTCAGGGCAGACGACTACACAGAGTGCTGCAGCGTTCGGAGGACAGAGGGGCGAGCCTCAGATTTTGCAGCGTCGGCAGCGCATCGGACTCAAACCCAGGCATCAGGGAAACAACGCACGACGGTCCAAGGGAGGCCACCTGCTTGAGTTTTTGCGTTGACTCCTGAGGGCGCAGATGCGTCCAATGCAGTAGTGACAGGTATCGTTGTAGTTAATTCATTACCTACTTATGTATTATTTGGTCCGGGTGCTACACACTGATTTCTATCTGAGTTGCTGGCTTCAAGGTTAGGGAAGGACAAAAGTTGGCTCGTTGAGCCTTTGGCAGTGTCTACACCTACAGGTGATACTGCGGTTGCTAGAACGGTCTTTAGAGACTTTGAGATCTCCATAGGGGGGCACGATCTGAAAGCGGAGCTGATACTCCCACCAACCCTTGAGATGGATGTAATATTGGGCATGGATTGGCTATCAGCCCACTTTACGTCACTTAACTACAGGAGAAAGGTGGTCACTTTTTGCAAGCCAGGAATACCACCATTTACCTTCTAGGGTGATGGGAGGGGAGATTCCATCAGAGTGATATCAGCCCTCCAGGCCTGCAAGCTGATGGCGGGAGGTTGTCAGTCATTTCTGGCTTTTGTGTCTGCAGATACCTTCGGCAGGGACTCGGCTGGCAGTATTGAGGGGACTCCGGTGGTCATGGATTTTCCTGACGTGTTCCTCGAGGAGTTACCGGGACTACCACCGGCGCGGGAGATCGAATTCTACATTGAACTGCAACCGAGGCTGAAACTGATCTCAATTCCACCTTACCGGATGACACCTGCGGAGTTGAGAGAGCTTAAGGCCCACCTGCAAGAGTTGTTGGATTTGGGGTTTATTCACCCAAGTGTATCACCTTGGGAGCACCGGTACTATTCATTAGAAAGAAAGACGGGTCAATGCGGATGTGTATAGATTACCGGCAGCTTAATAAGATAACCATCAAAAACCGTTATCCACTTCCCAGGATTGATGATCTGTTTGATCAGTTGCAGGGAGCCCAGTGATTTTCAAAGATTGACCTAAGGTCGGGGTACCATCAGCTGAGAATCCGAGGTCAGGACATTAAGAAGACCGCTTTTAGAACAAGATATGGTCATTATGAGTTCTTGGTCATGTCCTTCGGATAAAACTAACGCACCAGCAGCCTTCATGGACCTTATGAATTGGGTATTCAAGGAATTCTTAGACAGGTTCGTCATAGTATTCTGATATATTCCAAGAGCGAGGTTGAGCACCAAGATCATCTGAGGATAGTTCTAGAAACCCTCAGGCAGCACCAGCTTTTTGCTAAATTCTCTAAGTGTGAGTTCTGGTTGACTAGTGTAGGCTTCTTGGGGTATATTGTATCTAGAACGGGGGTGAAGGTGGACCATGCGAAGATCGAGGCAGTTCAGAACTATGAGAGGCCAACTAATATTGTCGAGATCCGTAGTTTCTTGGGGTTGGCCGACTACTATAGAAAATTTGTGGAGAATTTCTCTAAGATTGCCGCCCCGCTCACACGCCTGAATCAGAAGAAGGTAAAATTCATGTGGGATGATAAATGCGAGGAGAGCTTTCAGCAGCTTAAGGACCATTTGACTACCACTCCAGTGTTAGCATTACCTTCACGATCAGGACGATTCGCAGTATGTTGCGATGCTTCTCAGGTTGGGCTAGGGTGTGTACTGATGTCATGGCCGAGTCATTGTGTACGCATCCAGGCAGCTAAAGAACCACGAGAAGAATTATCCAACTCATGATCTAGAGTTGACGGCTATAGTTTTGGCTCTTAAGCTGTGGCGCCATTTTCTGTATAGTGAGGCATGTGAGATTTGCACTGACCACAAGAGCCTCCAATACTTGATTACCCAGAAGGACCTGAACCTAAGGCAGCACAGATGGATTGAGCTGCTAAAGGACTATGATTGCACGGTCTTGGACCATCTCGAGAAAGCAAATGTGGTGGTAGATGCTCTGAGCAAAAAGTTCATGGGCAATCTGGCACATGTGACAGTTAGGAGGAGACCGCTGGCGCGGGAGCTTGCCGCGTGTTTGGACGATGGAGCAGTCTTGTCAGTGTTTAACTTCGGAGTGCTGGTGGCGCATATGCGAGTGCAGTCCACGCTGGTGGAAATGTTGCGTGCAGCTCAGGCAGAGGATGCTTTCTGCTCGCTGATCGTGGACCTAGTTAGGAGAGGTGATGCTGACAATGGGTATGGAGTGGATTCCGAAGGTGTCCTGAGATTCAAGGATAGGATAGTGGTGCCCGACATGGCGGAGGTCCGCAAGCAGATATTGGAAATGGCCCACTGTTCCACCTACACCATGCACCCGGGGCTACAAAGATGTACAGGGATTTGAGGCAGCTTTATTGGTGGAAAGGAATGAAGAAAGATGTGGCAGAGTTCATGGCTAAGTGTTTGGTTTGCCAGCAGGTAAAGGCCGAACACTTGAGGCCTGCAGGACTGTTGCAGAATCTGGAGGTGCCATAGTGGAAATGAGAGAAAATCACTATGGATTTTGTTACAGGCTTACCGAGACTAGGGAAGGAAAATAATTATATCTCGGTAGTGGTGGACCGGTTAACCAAGATGGCACATTTTATTTCAATAAAGACTACATTCACTGCTGAGCAGTATGCACGACTGTTTCTAGACGCATTGTTGCATATCACGAGATCCCAGTAATGATTATATCTGATCGGGGCACTCAGTTCACTGCGCGGTTCTGGCAGTCCTTCTAGGAGGCCTTGGGCACGCAGGTCCAATTTAGCACCGCTTTCCACCCGCAGACAGACGGACAGTCCAAGAGGACCATTCAGACACCAGAAGATATGCTGAAAGCCTGCGTTTTGGATTTGGAGGGCGGTTGGGAGAGACATTTACCTTTGATTGAGTTCGCCTATAATAATAACTACTAGAGTAGCATCGGCATGGCACCGTTCGAGGCCTTGTACGGGCGCAGATGCAGGTCGCCCGTAGGATGGTTTGAGGCTGGCGAGTCCCAAATGTTAGGTCCGGATCTGGTTCATGAGGCAGTTGAGAAGGTGAAGCTAATTAAGGAATGACTTTTGGTAGAGCGGAGTCATCAGAAAATGTGTACATATGGTAAAGCTCGGGACTTGGAATTCCAGGAAGGGGAGTTGGTTTTCCTAAAGGTGTCTCCTATGAAGGGAGTTGTTCATTTTGGGAAGAGAGGGAAACTAAACCCCAGATTTATCGGGCCATTCCCTATCCTGCGACGTAGAGGTGCGATTGCTTATGAGCTGGCCCTACCATCTAGCAAGGATCGAGTTCATCCTATTTCCCATGTATCCATGCTAAAGCAGTATGTTCGAGATGAGTCTCATGTTCTCGATGAGTCTTATGTTCTCGATGCTGTTGTAGTAGAGATTGACCCGACAGTCTCGTTTGAAGAAAATTCCATTGAGATTCTGGACAGGCAGATAAGGAAGCTTAGATCTCGAGAGGTTCCCCTGGTAAAGGTCTGTTGGGAGATTCACTCGGGTCAGGAGGCCACCTGGGAGGTTGAGAGCGACATGAAGGAAAAATATCCCCATCTTTTCGATGTCGTGGTGAGTCTCTTTTCCTGCTTGAAAATTCGAGGTCGAATTTCCCTTAAGGGGGGTAGATTGTTATAACCAAAATTTGTTGTTAATTTTATTTAACCGGTTTGGTAGAAGGAAAATGAAGACTTAAATCGGGCAAGTTAGCGGAGTTTCAAGCGAAACTTGGTATGATTTAATTTAGAAAAAAAAATATAGAAATTTCATATATGTAGTTGCCTAAGTAAATCAATGGAGACATACTATCAGGTAGGCTCAAATATAAGCATCCTTTACATTGTTCAATATCTTCCTATTAATTTTCTTATCCTCCCAGGAGAGAGTGGTCGAGCTGGGAGAGACGGACTGTTATCAGATTGTGTTTTATATTATCGACCAGGCGATGTTCCATGACACGTGAAACTTGTGATTGATTATCAAGCCTCAATGTCTCATATGCATCTTTGACAACTAATTAGTTATTTTGCTTTTTAGCCAGAGTTCAATGGTTTTTTACGAGAATGCTGGTTTGCAGAATCTCTATGATATAGTTAGATATTGCTAGGTGGAACAAATGACCTTTTGTTTATCTTTGTAATTAAGTTGTGTAATTTGGTATAGGCCGATAATTCCTAATAAAAAATAAAGGAACACATTATCGTTCTTGTTTGGATTCTTCTAACAGAAAAGAAACAAATGGCCTTTAAGTATGTTAATTCTGTTTTGAACAAAGGCTTACATCATACTTTTTAATCAGTATTTCTTTCTATAGTCTAAAAGAAAATGCCGCCGAGAAGCTTTCTTTCGGCATTTTGGGGAACCCATACAGGAATGTAATGGTACGTTAATATGTTTTCTTAATTTGCAGTAGAATTACCATTTTTAGTTTCTTTCAACTAGATTTTTCTACCACCCCATACTCTTCGTTGCTATTAATACTTCATGGATATGTGATAATGTTATAACCAAAATTTGTTGTTAATTTTATTTAATCGGTTTGGTAGCAGGAAAGCGAAGACTTAAAGGGCAAGTTAGCGGAGTTTCGAGTGAAACTTGGTATGATTTAATTTAGAAAAAAAAATTAGAAAAATTTCATATCTATTATTTGTGCAATTTTTGGCATGATATTATGATAGTGGATTTCAAAACGAACTCGGTTGTTCGACCGGAGTTTGAATCAGACTTAGATCGGATTCAAAATGAGCCTTTTTTAATTGATTTAAGTATGAGGGTAATAGGGTAACTTGGGGTTTAATTAAACCCCAAGTTATAAATTAGGGAGGGTGTGTGGCTGGGCGCCGAGAGCACCCAACCGAGGAGAAGCGACGCAAAGAGGGGGCGAGCGGACCACGGTCGGGCTTTGGCAAACTCGGCGGCGGCGGTTGTCGGAGGAATCAAATTTACCCTTCCTCCTCTTCATCTTCCCTAAAGCTGTGAGTGATTTAACCTCCTTCTTCTTTGCGTATAGAGTCTAGCCGCCGCCTCCCTGTTCGTGATTTCTCACCATGAATTTAACGTCAATTTTGATGAGGTTTTTCACGCTATCAAGGATTTCAATAATGTTGCATGATTGTATGTTGATTTATTGTTTCTTTGGACCTTGCTACCTCTAATTGACCCAAGCCAGGGCAACCGTCTCCCCCCAATCGCCGATGGCTTCACGGCCAGAAAAGGGGGCCGTGCCCCTGTTTTTGTGCGTGGCCTTCTCGGGTAGAAATGGGGGGCCACGCCTCTGTTCCACGCATGGACTTCTCGGCTAGAACAGGGGGGCCGCACCTCTGTTCCGCGCATGGCCTTCTCGGCTAGAACAGGGGGCCGCGCCCCTGTTCATGCGTATGGCCTTCTCGGCCAAGAATAGAGCCAACCGCCCCCTCCCCATGAAAAAGGCCACTCGGCCAAATTGTGGGTAGCTGTCCCCTTCTATGTTGAAGGTCACTTGGTCTTGGATGAATCTGGACAGCCGTTTATCCTTGCTCGTTGCTAGGTTCATAAGTTAGATTAATCAAGCAATAGGATAGCACACATCAACTTAAGGATCTTAAACTTAATGGTAGGGACTAAACTGCTCACAAATGCTCTTACACATAGTTTAGGGTCAAACACCGAGTAGGAAGAGATTAGAGACAAGTAAAACATAGGCTTCCCTTGGCATGTTGGAAATTTAGATGATGTTTCTCTTATATTTTGTAAATGATACGACTTGATTTAATTGTGTGCATAAAGTTATTTTGATTATCTCATGAATTGTCTCACTTACATGTTATGAATAAGTCATGTGCCCCTTTTACTTGCGGATATTAAAGGCCTTGGTGGCCCCAGGATAGTTTACAAGCTTGCAGATGTACACATTTATTTTATGTTATGTTTATATGCATGTACCATGGATTGGTTGTGAGTGCTTGGATGTGTTTGTGGATGTGGATCGGGAAGCTCGTCAGTTGCTACACGAACGATCGACCCGGGTGGCCAAGAGCGGGAAGTGCGCTGAGACAGAGGTGATCAGTGCCTGACTCATAGATCGACGGGTCTCTAGATGATTGGATGGATGGGTCCCTGGATATTGGACCGACGGGTCCTTGGACCGGGAAGCTCGTCAGTACTGCCACGTTGACGATCGACTCAGGTGGCTTGAGTGGATGATTGATTGTTTGTACTTGATAATTACCTTATGATGGATTTTATTTATGTCGTTATATGGCTACGCTTGAATATACACACATATATGTATGGATTATTAGCATGTCTATCTCCGTATTCTATGCATTTTGATCTAAAAACTTCTCTGTATATTTGTTGGTCTGGCCTCTTGAGCATGGTTGCAGGAGATTATGTCACTCACTAAGTCCTAGTTGGACTTACCCTTTATATTATTATTGTTTTTCAGCCCCTGGGCGTGATCAAGCAGGTACTAGGACATAGTAGCGCAATTGGTGGCGGCAGGGACCGCAGGTCTCATGACACGTTGTGGTCGGGGTTATGTTGAGTCCATAGGATCATTTTTATTCTTCTTTTTGTAGATGGGCGTTTAAAACTTTGTTCCACATTAAATGTCAAAAATTTTATTTATGATTATTTGATTCATTTTAAATGAGTTTTGAACATTTGTAGTTATCAGATTATTTATGGATTGGCTTTTGGAATTTTGATCATTTATGTTTATTGCAAGAAAACTAGTTTTCTTATATGAACTTCTCAAGGTTTCGTATTAATTGGTTATTATGTTTAGGTCAGGCTTTGTGGTACATGTAGTACTCTGGCCGGTCATGCCTGGCTTTTGGTATGTGATAATATGGTATCAGAGCGGGTACGATAATAGGACTTTAGGTATCGTTTGGGGGCATTGCTAGCGTGTCTACATATGGTATGTCCTAGTCACGAGATCGATGATTGAACCTACGCACCAGCGGCGATACGTATTCATGGTTAAATGTTGGTTAATTGTGTATTAAATTGTGTGGAAATTGTTTTATTATTGATAGATATGGAGGCGCATGTCGATGCCGTGTTAAGCGGTAGAGTAAGTAACTCCGCTGGTAGGCGAGGCCGAGGCCGAGGACGAGGTAGAGGCCGAGGCCGTGGCTGGGGACGGGCTCAGGGCATCGGTTAGGCGGCCCAGGAGGAGGTCGTGCAGGACCCCAAAGTCAGACAGTTATCGGCACAGGTGACGGAGCTAATTGAGGAATTGCATATCTATTATTTTTGCAATTTTTGGCATGATATTATGATAGTGGATTTCAAGACGAACTTGGTGGTTCGATCGGAGTTCGAATCGGAGTTAGATCGGACTCAAAATGAGTCTTTTCTAATTGATTTAAGTAAAAGGGTAAAAGGGTAACTTTGGGTTTAATTAAACCCAAGTTATAAATTAGGGAGAGTGTGCGGTTGGGCGCCGAGAGCACCCAACCGAGGAGAAGCGACGCAGGGAGAGGGCGAGCGGACCACGGCCGGGCTTTGGCAAACTCGTCGGCGGCGGTTGTTGGAGGAATCAAATTTACCTTTCCTCCTCTTAATCTTCCCTAAAGCTGTGAGTGATTTAACCTCCTTCTTCTTTGCTTATAGAGTCTAGCCACCGCCTCCCTGTTCGTGATTTCTCGCCATGGATTTAACGTCAATTTTGATGAAGTTTTTCACGCTATCAAGGATTTCAATACTGTTGCATGATTGTATGTTGATTTATTGTTTCTCTGGACCTTGCTACCTCTAATTGACCCAAGCCAGGGCAACTGTCTCCCCCCAATCGCCGATGGCTTCTCGGCCAGAACAGGGGGCTGCGCTCCTATTTCTGCATGTGGCCATCTCAGCAAGAATAGGGGGTCGCACCCCTATTTATGCACGTGGCCATCTCGGCCAGAACAGGGGGTCGCGCCCCTGTTTTTGCGCATGGCCTTCTCGGCCAGAAAAGGGGGGGGGCTCTGTTTTGCGCATGGACTTCTCAGACAAAATAGGGGGCCGTGCCCCTGTTCATGCGTATGGCCCCCTCGGCCAAGAACAGAGGCAGCCACCCCCTCCCCATGAAAAAGGCCACTTGGCCAGATTGTGGGTAGCTGTCCCCTTCTATGTTGATGGTCACTTGGTCTTGGATGAATCTGGACAACCGTTTATCCTTGCTCGCTGCTAGGTGCATAACTTAGATTGATCAAGCATTAGGATAGCACATATCAACTTAAGGATCTTAAACTTAGTGGTAGGGACTAAACTGCTCACAAATGCTCTTACACTTAGTTTAGGGTCAAACACTGAGTAGGAAGAGATTAGAGACAAGTAAAACATAGGCTTCCCTTGGCATGTTTGAAATTTAGAGAAATTTCATCAGATTAAATGAGTTTTGAACATTTGTAGTTATCAGATTATTTATGGATTGACTTTTGGAATTTTGATCATTTATGCTTATTGCAAGAAAACTGATTTTCTTATATGAACTGCTCAAGTTTTCGTATTCATTGGTTATTATGTTTGGGTCAAGCTTCGGGATACATGTAGTACTATGGTCGGTCATGCCTGGGTTTTGGGGTGTGACAGATAATTGTGCACATGAAGTCGAGGTTAAGGAATTAGATGCAACTTGTATGAGGAATTTCTTTTATAATTTGGCTAGATTATTGAATTTACATTTTTGTGTTGTTATCAAGTTATGCATCCCGACTTTACATCACAAACAGATGTTCTTTGTAGTATAAACATGCATATCTTTTTTTCTGTAACTATTTTTGTTAATTTGGTTTTTGGACACCTGAGATAGAAGCTAATACTGTTAGGTTACCAATAATAATACTGTCATTTTCTAAGTTCTTACTCGATGTGTATATAATTGCATCTATGCAAACTTATGCTTATCAGCTTATAAAGAAGTTTTCGTCAAGATCCAGTTGTTTGAGTTAATATGAGTTCAATACTTGCTGCCCTTACAATATGAAAATACAAGGCATTGAAAAATGCAACCTTTGTATCATACCAAGTCTCAGAATTGTGTACCATCGTGGTTCAAGAAGTACCGATATGGTCCTGATATTGAAAAATGCAACCTTAGTATGCCACTTTTGTAGTCTCTATGATGTTTTAGTTAAACTATTTAGATTTCTAGTTTCTTAATTCTGTCCTTTCTCTTAAGAAGGTACCTTGGTATATTAAGAAGAATAGTATGAGACTAAGATGTTCCACACTAACTATTCTGAATAGCCAAAGCAGTTATCTCTTTGGAAATGCTTCCATGTTACAAGTAAGACTTTAGCTGGAAATGCAAAAGGGGTGTAAATAAGACAGAAGGTGTCCAGAATGATCAGGATTTACTTTACAGGTTAATATTTTGTTTCATAATTTATTAGGAATCAATGACAAATTATGTTCTCATATTACTTGTTATATAAAAGCTACTATTTGCATCCTCAAAATTTTTCATAACATTTTACTATACATGGAAATCATCTATGATAATGTTTTTCTATGCTTGGAAATGTTAATAATTTGACTAATCAGCTTGGAAATATTTTTGTCCTATCCTGGTTAATATTATATCACTATGTTGAGTTGTTGACACATACAAGAATGCTCAATTTAATTATGCATATTAGTAAAGTGGATATATATTTTTTGTCAACTTTTCTCCACTGTTTAGAATAAGTTATTTACATTAATGGTCTTCAAACCATCTCCGTTGATGGTCTCCACTCTCCAGGTGATTTTTAAACTCCCTTGATGCTATAAACTTCCATCAAAGCAAATAAGGGAAGAAAAGAATACTAGGAATATTAGAATGATCTCTTTAATATGTTTTCGTGATACATTTTTCAGTGACCTCTCTATTATGGATCTAATAGGCTTTGTCCAAGTCATTCAAGATGAATATGTATGTATTTATCAGCCTGCTTTCCACCTCATTATGATTTGTTTTTAGAAACAACCATTGATACAGATCTTGATGGGGAAAGCAAGGAGAAGGTGAGAGTTTGAGGTTTAGGTCGGTTTTTGGAAGAGGGTATGTGAAGATGGGTATGGCCAGATGGAGGTTTGATGAGGAAACGATGAGAAAACAAATAAAACAAGAAATTAAAGAAAGGTATCCTACTAGACCTCCATCTAACAACGTAGAAGGCAATCTAGATAATGGGATTGAGTTTTCCTACTAGACCTCTAATTAACATGCAATTAGCAACCTAGATCAAAGGAACAAGAACCAAGAAACGCCACAAGCACAAGACTTGATAAGTTAACAAGCTCTTGGAATAAAATGAGAAGATCAATTCCTCACGATTTGCATAAGCAAAGTAATGTATTCAAAAGTTCTCAAAAATACATAATAATGAGGTATTTATAGACCTCAAAACCTAGACCTAAATAAAAGACTTTCCATAATTGTAAAACAAGCCTTAAACAAGTTTGCTTGCTAAATAATTCAGACCTAATTAAAACATAAAGACTAGTGGACTTAGCATCATAAGGCCCAAAAATAAATAAGTATTCGGCCTTAGAACAAAATAACCTATCCAAAACATGAAATGACATAACTTAAGGTCTTTAACAATGAAAACTAAATGGACAACTTGAGCAACAACTAATCATCTTGGTCGTTCATTACAAGCCCAATAAGAGTGACATAATGGACTTGTTCTTCATCTCCCAGCAAGCTCCTTTGAATTGGATCTTTAAGTTCCTTGCTCACCAAACGTTGCACAAAAGTTTGATAAGCTTCTCTAATTTTCTTGGACTTGGATCTAGTGATTGGACCTTGTGGAACTTCAAACTCATCTCTAGGCCTTGAACTCTTCTCCTTGCTAGCTCCATAGCTTACTTCTGTGCTTGCATCATTCCCTCCCTCGTCAAAAAGATTCGTCCTTGAATCTAAAAAATCAAAAGGAGAAAGATCAGAAACATTAAAAGTAGCACTTACACCATACTCACCTGGTAAAACTATCTTGTAAGCATTGCCATTGATTTTGGCCAAGACTTGAAATGGTTCGTCTCCTCTAGGATCCAACTTAGACTTCCTTTGAGTTGGAAATCTTTCTTTCCTCATATGAACCCAAACCCAATCACCGGGTTCAAAGGTCACTAACTTGCGACCTTTGTTTGCTCTTTGTGTAGTTGCTTGGTTCCTCTTCTCAATTTGCAGCATTGCTTTCTCATGGATAGATTTCACCAATTCTGCCTTCTTTTGTCCATCTATACTTTTAATCTCATTCAAAGGTAAATGCATTAAATCTAAAACAGTCAATGGATTAAATCCATACACAATTTCAATTTTAAGCAAATTCAACAAAAGGTAAGCAAATTGTAAGCAAATTCACCAAAAGGTAGTGGAAGAATGAACACTTCTATTGTAAGCAAATTCAACAAAAGGTAAGCAATCTTCCCATGTCTTTAAATTCTTACCTACAACAGCCCTTAACAAAGCTCCTAGTGTTCGATTAACCACTTCTATTTGTCCATCAATTTGTGGATGACAAGTAGTAGAATAAAGAAGTTTAGTACCAAGTTTACCCCACAAAACACGCCAAAAATGACTAAGAAACTTTACATCACAATCAGACACAATAGTACTAGGAACACCATGCAATCTAACAACTTCTTGAAAGAATAAATTTGCAATATTTGTTGCATCATCTGTTTTATAACATGCAATGAAGTGTGACATCTTAGAAAATCCGTCAACAATAACAAATATGCTATCTTTTCCTCTCTTAGTTCTAGGCAGTCCTAAAATAAAGTCCATACTAATATCCATCCAAGGTGCACTTGGAATAGGTAAAGGGGTGTATAAACCATGTGACATAGACTTAGATTTGACTTGTTTACATGCAATGCAACTAGAACATATTCTTTCTACATCTTTCCTCATGTTAGGCCAATAAAAATGTTCATTCAAAATATCAAGAGTTTTATGCACACCAAAGTGTCCCATTAATCCCCCACAATGTGCCTCCCTCGCAAGCAATTCTCTCAACGAACATGATAGAATACAAAGCTTTTTCTCTCTAAACAAATATCCCTCATGTCTATAGTACTTTTGAAAAGCTATATGTTCACATGCATCATACACACTAGAAAAATCTGAATCTTTGGCATACAAGTCTTTAATTTGCTCAAAGCCTAATAGTTTAGCACTAAGAGTAGAGATCAATGCATACCTTCTAGATAGCGCATCAGCCACTACATTATCCTTACCTTGCTGTACTGGATCACATATGGAAAGGTTTCAATGAATTCCACCCATTTTGCATATCGTTTGTTCAACTTGCTTTGTCCTTTCAAGTACTTGAGTGATTCGTGGTCGGTGTGAATCACAAACTCCTTTGGTAGCAAGTAGTGTTGCCATACCTCCAAAGCTCTCACCAAAGCATACAACTCCTTGTCATAGGTGGAATAGTTAAGTTGAGCTCCTTTTAGTTTCTCACTAAAGTAGGCAATCGGCTTCTTTTCCTGCATCAAAACAGCACCTATACCAATCCCGGAAGCATTACATTCTATTTCAAAAGTTTTAACAAAATTCGGTAATTTCAAAATAGGAGCTGAACATAATTTCTCTTTTAACAAGTTAAAGGCATTCTCTTGAGCCTCGCCCCACTTAAAACCAAATTCTTTCTTTATAATTTCATTCAAGGGTGCAACAATGGTGCTAAAGTCTTTAACAAACCGCCTATAAAAACTAGCTAAGCCATGGAAGCTCCTAACCTCACTAATGGACTTAGGTGTAGGCCATTCTTGAATAGCCTTAACCTTTTCATTATCAACCTCAATTCCATTAGCACTAACAACAAATCCCAAGAAAACAAGTTTGTCCATGCAAAAATCACACTTTTTAGCATTAGCATACAACTTTTGTTCTCTAAAAACATCCAAAACAAATTTGATATGCATAACATGCTCATCTAATGAAGTTTTTACCAAGAAAATCAAGATATCATCAAAGTACACAACAACAAATTTACCAAGAAAATCTCGCAAAACATGATTCATCATTCTCATGAATGTACTAGGTGCATTAGTTAAACCAAATGGCATTACCAACCACTCATACAAACCATATTTAGTTTTAAATGCAGTTTTTCATTCATCACCTGGTTTCATGCGAATTTGATGATAACCACTTTTCAAGTCAATCTTAGTAAATATGCTAGCACCATGCAACTCATCAAGCATATCATCTAACCTAGGTATGGGGTGGCGATACTTTACCGTAATCTTGTTAACGGCTCTACAATCAACACACATGCGCCATGAACCATCCTTTTTAGGCACTAAGAGAACCAGAACAGCACATGGACTAAGGCTTTCCCTCACAAGTCCTTTGTCAAGCAACTCTTCCACTTGTCTTTGAAGTTTTTTAGTCTCTTCTGGGTTTGCTCTATATGCTGGTCAGTTTGGAATTGTGGATCCGGGCACAAAGTCAATTTGGTGTTCTATGCCTCTCAAGGGTGGCAATCCATTAGGCAAGTCATCTGGAAATATATCTTCATATTCCTGTAACAAAGAAAGAACATCACTAGGCAAATTTTGATTAGCTTCATGCAAAGTTAGATAAACATCTTTAAACATAATCAAGAAAAGCTTTTTCTACCCATTAAGAGTATGCTTTATGTCCCTCTCTTTTGCATAGAAACTTTGCCTCACTTTTGTTATCTCTCTTTTGTTATCACTCACAATTGGGCCATTGATTTATATTCTTCTATTTACGACCTCTTTTACATCTTTTTTTTTCACAAGTTCTTTTTTTGCTCCCCCACTTTCTTTGACATTTTTCTCAACCTCTCTTTGTTTCCTTTCTTCAAAGTGCTTCATCATCCGAATTTGATCTTCATACACTTCCTTTGGTGTCAAAGGTGTCAAAGTAAACTTTCTACCGTTTAAGCTCAAAGTGTATCTATTATGGAACCCATCATGGATAGCCTTCCTATCGTATTGCCATGGACGCCCCAACAAGATATGGCTAGCTTGCATAAGTATCACATCATAAAGAATCTCATATGAATATCTCCCGATAGTAAAAGAAACCATCACTTGCCTTGTCACCTTAATTACAGTACAATCATTCAACCATTGAAGCTTGTAAGGCCGTGGGTGCTTCTCACACTTCAAACCTAACTTTTCCACCAAAATAGTACTAGCCACATTAGTAACACTACCATTATCAATAATCAAATAACATACTTTACCACCAATGTGACATCTAGTGTGGAATATATTTTCTCTTTGCTCCGAGCTATCTTCCACCACTTGAGCACTCAAAGCTCTTTGCACCACCAAAGTTTCACCTCTAGCCGCCATCTCCATGTCATTATCTGAAATATCTTCCAATGGAGGCATATCATCACTTTCATGTTCACTTTCAAGTTCACCTTCATTGTTGGGTATCATGACTCTTTTGTTTGGACATTGACTTGCTATGTGACCGCTGCCCAAACACTTAAAACACTTGATATCTCGTTGCCTTTGTGTTGAATTGGAGGTAATTGGGGTAGCTTGGATCTCGGCTTTGTCACTTTTCACCTTGGCTAAATCTCTCACATTAAACCTAGGCTTGGTTCTTGGCTTCTCATCTTGCTTAGGCCACTTAGAACTCCATGTGTTGCTTGAACCCATGGTTGCCCTTGTGGTAGTTCTCCTCTTAAGCCGCCTATCAACCTTCATAGCCATGTTCACCATATCAACAAGCACCTTTTTACTAAAAAAACTATTGCAAACAATTAGAAGCACTCAAGAAAATAAATAGTAGGAAAGACCAATGAAGGGTTCGGTAAGGAGTAAGGGTTGACTAAAAGAAATATAGGAAATAGAGGATGGTTAGGTCAGATAAGAAAAAAAAAAGGCTAGGTATGGAAAATGATAGATGTGAATTATGATAGGAGAATAAAGCCTTTTTCCTTTTGGTAGGAGAGTAATTCAAGATATGAATTATGTTAGAAAAATTATTTTCCTTTTTTTTTTCTCCACAAATTTCTCTTCCCCCCTTTTTTTTCCTTTCTTTCTCCACAAATTTCTCTTCCTTTTTTTTTTCTTTCCTTTCTTTCTCCACAAATTTCTCTTCCCCCTTTTTTTTCTTTTGAAACAATTACAAAATAATAAATCAACAAGAACAAATAGGCTAAACCAAAAAAAAACTAACTTGATTCTTCGCAGTTTCCAAACTGATTTTTGATCCGATTTTTGATCCGCTTCCAAACTGATTCTGAAACAGTGCAAAACAGCAAAGTTGTAGATCTTCCTCTTATCTTTCCAACGAGTACTCACACGCCTTGATCGGAGTTATGCTTGGGGAGATATGCTTGAAATACTGCTCCTGCTCCTGGAGGCTTTTGGTTGTGCGAATTTATCCGAGCAAAAGGTGTAGAGAACCTTGGCTCTGATACCAAATGATACAAATCTTGATGGGGAAAGCAAGGAGAAGGTGCGAGTTTGAGGTTTAGGTCGGTTTTTGAAAGAGGGTATGTGAAGATGGGTATGGCCGGATGGGGGTTTGATGAGGAAACGATGAGAAAACAAATAAAACAAGAAATTAAAGAAAGGTATCCTACTAGACCTCCATCTAACAATAGAAGGCAATCTAAATAATGGGATTGAGTTTTCCTACTAGACCTCTAATTAACATGCAATTAGCAAGCTAGATCAAAGGAACAAGAACCAAGAAACGCCACAAGCACAAGACTTGATAAGTTAACAAGCTCTTGGAATAAAATGAGAAGATCAATTCCTCACAATTTGCATAAGCAAAGTAATGTATTCAAAAGTTCTCAAAAATACATAATAATGAGGTATTTATAGACCTCAAAACCTAGACCTAAATAAAAGACTTTCCATAATTGTAAAATAAGCCTTAAACAAGTTTGCTTGCTAAACAATTCAGACCTAATTAAAACATAAAGACTAGTGGACTTAGCATCATAAGGCCCAAAAACAAATAAGTATTCGGCCTTAGAACAAAATACCCTATCCAAAATATGAAATGACATAACTTAAGGTCTTTAACAATGAAAACTAAATGAACAACTTGAGCAACAACTAATCATCTTGGTCGTTCATTACAAACCCAATAAGAGTGACATAATGGACTTGTTCTTCATCTCCCAGCAAGCTCCTTTGAATTGGATCTTTAAGTTCCTTGCTCACCAAACGTTGCACATAAGTTTGATAAGCTTCTCTAATTTTCTTGGACTTGGATCTAGTGATTGGACCTTGTGGAACTTCTAACTCATCTCTAGGCCTTGAACTCTTCTCCTTGCTAGCTCCATAGCTTACTTCCGTGCTTGCATCAACCATATACATACAAATATAAATAATTCATTTTTCTTAGTGTACTACAAAGTCCTTACTATGCTTTACTATGCAGCAGAAGTTATCCTCCTTATGTTCTCCTTATCATTAAAGATAAATTGAGTGTTTATATAGATTATAGAGGAGGAAGAGCTTAGACTTGCCTGTATAACTAACATACATCCTCCTGTTTAACTTTTGATATGATGAATCAATATTGTCACTAATGAATTTTAGTTTCATTTATTCAATCAATCTTCTTTTTAGTTTGTCATGCAGGCGTAAGTGCTGCTGTAAATGCCATCATTCTTATAAACATGTTTCTTCTCCCCAAAAACATATATTATATCAACTTTGTCATACCTGTACCGGCAGCACTGATGGTAACTCCTTGCTCTTTGGTTTTTTAATGTATAACATAGATAACATATAGGGACATAGAGGGAACATTCTTGATCGAGGCTGATTTATGGAGGATTAAGAAGGTATGTGGAGCATTCTTCAAATACTTTTTCGAAGAATTATGATCTTTGATAAACTAATAACATGTCAGGCTTCCAATAATATTATTATTGCTATATAAAGTTATGGACCATCTCATTGTCAGTAGTTATAAGCAAGAAAAATTCGATTTCGGTACCAGTACCGGTGCATTTTTTTTTTGTTAATTTGGTTTTTGACGCACTGAGACAGAAGCTAATATTGTCATTTTCTAAGTTCTTACTCAATGCAAACTTATGCTTGCAATGTACTGATGATGGGAGCTAGAGAAAAGCAAACATTGTTATTAATGACTATGATGATGGGAGCTAGAGAAAAGCAATGTACTGTTGATGGGTTCAACTGGCTCAGATAAGATATCTTTTTCAATGCTTGTGCAGCTGCATATTAGCTATCTCTTTTCCAAGTAACTGTTAGATGTTGAAAGTTTTTCGGATGGGTTTGCACATACTTGATAATTCTATTTTTACAGAAGATGGCCCCCTTCTATTTTTCAGCATTATTTCATTTATTGCAGCTCACAATATTGACTGAAGGTGCATTTCTTTTTATTACATCCGTATGTGTGGTGTACTTATTCTTTTAGCAAAACATCATATTTAATATTTTCTTAAATCTCCTCGTCTAGTTGAAGTTGCATTTCTTTTTTTACACATATAAGATGTTACTTGCGTTATGTATATGGAGCATGTTCAATGCTCTTTTCATCATTTATTGCTCTTACCAGTTACCCCAAATTTGCCAATTGAATGAATCATAACAGGATAACATCTAACAATCCTTAAAAAACTCTTCATCTAAGTGATGTAATTGTTTTTGTATTTCTGTTATTAGCTTCCACCATATTTTCATGTTTTAATATCATATTTTACTGCAAGAATATACGGGAGAAATACTTTCATGAATTCGTGGTCACAACACTTTGTCTTCTATAAAGTGATTGCAAGATTAAAATAAATTCCTTCTGACTATTTTTATTTTTATTTATTGGAAACAAGGCTGTTCCTACTGGCCCATTTGATGTTTATTAAACTTCTTTTGAAATTTCCAACCTTGTTAAGCTCTATTATCTGGTTAAACAGAAAATTTATTTATTCAATATCCAGTCCCACTTTTCCTAGAATAGTTTGTTGTTTTCCCTTTAGAGCCTTCTATTTTTGCACTCTAAATTCTAAAAGCCATAGTGGTGATATATATTTAACTAGGCAAATTTAATTGTTAGTTTATTACATAATAATTTTGAATTTGTACATCATGTTTGCATGAGACTTTATTACATTGCATTATCTTGTATGCTAGTATGCAACATATGCATCAAATTGCTATATCTATTTTAATGGAAGTTACTAATTCTGATATACTTGAAAACTAGTCGAAAACCCGCGCGTTGCGCAATTATATATATACATAATTAAATTTAAATAAATTATATATATACATAATTATCAAAATTAATTTAAATTAAATATACTTTTAAATAATAATATTAATATCCAAATAATTAAGAGTAATAGTACATATCTCATATATATATATATAAGTGTAAACAAAATAGTAAATATTAATTTAATTTAATTTATACAATTTAAAAGTAAAAATATACATACCTCTTTTTAAATATAATTTTTGTTTATTGCTTAAAATCCACTTAAAACACTAATAATGAAATTGGGAAAATAAATCGAGAAATTGAAATCAATGATATATATTGCTTAATAATATTAATGAATGCAGTATAAAAATTATAATTTTATAGAATATAAAATAAATAATTGGTTATAGTTATTTGAATATATATATATATATATACAAATAGTTAGAATTATTAAAATTACATATTATAAAAAAATAGCATTAAACCAACTCAGAGCATAATATTATTTTATTTCACTTAAAATATCTGAAAATTAAAAAGATTAAAAAACATAATCCAATATTATTTCGTTCAAATTATAAAATATAAAACTTAATCACCATATAAAATTATGAATAAAAACAAATTTATGAGAGATGAAAAAATCGTTATAAAAAATAATATGTCTGTGCATAGATCAAATCATTATCATAGTTATTGTAGCATGCGCTATCAATCTTGTATCAAAATTGTCATTGTCGACGTCTTCATCGCCATCGTGAGCTCTTGCAGTAATCTAATAAAAAGTATGTAATAATAATATTAGGAATCATCATAACACTGAGAAAACTCAAACAAAATTAATTATAAATCTCAAATCACCATCATATAAAAAATAATAGAAAAAATATATTTAAAAAACTCAAGTAAAATTTTGCCCTAATTACCAACAAAAGCAAGAATATAGAGATGGAAAACTTGTATGTCTAAGAGATAGAAAAGAAACAAAATATGTATAAAATGCACAAATTTTAGATCTAAATTTATAAATAAATTAAGAAATAAATATTAAAATTGCACTAAATATTACCGATATAATTTTTATGTTTATAAACTGCACATATATGCGCAATAAGAAAGGAATTTGTAATTAATATTTAATATAAAATTTAATGACACATATTAATGAAATGGAATTTATTGGATAAAAAAATAAATAAAATATATGAGGAGTACAAATTGGAGATCTAAATTGATAATTAAATTGAGAAATAGGTACCTAAACTACAATAATGTCATTAAAGATTAAAAACAATTATCTTTAGAAACCACACATTTTTTTATAATAAGGAAAAAATATTTAATATTTAATATGAATTTAATAATGTAATTAATATTTAACATAAATTTTAATGACATAAAATAATGAAATGGAATTAAAATTGGATTCATAATGCGACATTAATTGAAATTCTGAAACTGCACATTTTTCTACAGTAAAAAAGGAAATACAATTAAAAATTAATTCTAAATGTAAAAATGAGAAAACTTGCACAGTAAGCATTGTTTAAAAGAAAACCTACGTAATAAGCATTATTCAAGCTATGACTTCAGAACCAGCACAACATCAGGGAAAACAATTATTTCCCATAAGAATTAATGGAATTCAATCTCAATAGTGCAAGAAAATACTCTGATGAAACCAAATAAAATCCAACAAATTCAACTAATACATTAATGTATTGAATAATGTACATGCCACATATAAGAAAAAATTATTTGATGAAAGTGAAAATGTGTTTCAAGTATACATATAACTTAATTTAACATTAGCGGTAATTATTTACATTTTTTTGCTATAGTGCTGAAAGCTTCCTTGTGGTTGATCTTAGAATTTTTTGCCTTTAGACGGCAGATCTCCTCCCTGTACACATGAAAGGAAAAAAACATACATTATTTGTTAATCACAGGAATTAGTTACTTCATTTGCAACTTACTTTATAAATCTGTTGTAGGCAGAAGTAACACATCGCTTTTCTGTAGCTGCATGCATAGGAAACTAAGTTGCATGCACTCAGATGATGTTTCTAGAATATAAACATTGAAAGAATAATAAAAGAAAATATCGAATACATATGGTAAGTAATTAATTAAGTTTACGATGGATAAGTTGCATTTGTTGCTGAACATAATCCACTGTACGTGTTCATTAGTGATAGCCTGGCACGCTTTGAAGAGGAACATCTACAATCCATGTATTAGATATGTTGCAATGACCCAATGTTTTGATTCTGCATTCACTCCTTCATATCCATATATATATATATATGTGTGTGTGTGTGAGATATTTTCTTATAGTATTATCTAAGTAAATATATATAACCACATATTACTATTTTATTATCATAAATAAACTATATATAGTATTACATATAAACACAGCTCGAACTATGTTCGTTCGAGCAGACAAATGGAAAGCTCAAATTAAACTTTTAAATGAATTGGTAATGAACTCCAAGAAGAGATCATCGCATGCAATTTCCTTTTGCAGAGTCGAAGGTAAATATATGAATGCATGTAATATATATTCATGATAAATTAGTTCAGAACAAATATTAGGTGTATAAGACGTGAAAATACCAAATTTAGCATATATATATATATATATATATATATATAAGAGAATATCGTTCGAAACTAACATGGAAATATCATGAAGAGGGTGTTTTCCAATAAAAGCTTCGAGATTCACAAACAATATTTCAGCACAAAGTCCACATCTTATTGTGACAATATTGTTAAACGAATTGTTGCTCGGTACATTAACCTGCACACGGTAGAAATTAAGTAAAAGAATATTAAGAGAGACACAATTAAGTCTAGAAAATATATATCTACTTAATATATATGATTTGTCTTTATTCATAATTTATACAACTCCATGCACGCAGGTCATGTAGCATGTTTTCAGCACAATTAATTAAATGGTCTGATTAATTAATCTCGACCATCTCTCATGATCAGGATATGTTTGAGTGCGGGTGCTATCAAATACATACAGAGGGAGTAAAGAAGAAGAAGAAGAAGATGTGGTTGATTAGAAGAAGAAGAAGAAGAAGAAGAAGAAGAAGAAGAAGAAGTTGTGGTTGATTAGAAGAAGAAGAGGCTGCTTGATTCTGCTTATTGAATGTGGCGGTGTTGATGGTAGTGAATCCATTGACGTAGTTCTCATTCATGCTCACCATCGTTTTCCTCTGCCCATCGCCGTACATGAGCAGATTCACCTTCTCTATCATTTTCCTACTGGCCCTCACGTAGATCACGTATTTGCTAGGCATGGCGTTGACCGAAGCCTGGATCGACTTGAAGTCCCCACTACCATCCTATTCGCGAGCAGCTATAAGCCGACGACTGCTAGTGATCTGGATATTGTCGAGGTTGAGGATCTTGAGCACGTGCTAGCTGATGCACAATGGCGAAGGCGTTGCTGGTGAGCTGCGTGGAGTTGAGGAGGCCGCCTTGCATCACCGCCTTGAGGTCCCGACTGCGTGATGTCGTCGATGCAGGTCTGCTAGAGAAGAAGAAGAAACGTAATGAGAAAGTAACGGCTGTATATTAATTGTGGAAAGGGGAGACAGGAATCGTGTGAGAGGGAGGATGAGTAGTAGCTGTAAATTAATTGATAGAGGAAACGTGTGAGAGAGTGTAAAGGGCGCAAAACAGACGTATTAAAAAAAAAAGCAGGCGTATTAAATTAAAAAAATTCCGAAACTGCCTCTCTCTCTCTTTCTCTTCACGTAAATAGGACGTTTAATTGTTAAATGAAATGACATTAATAAAGAAGGTAATTGAAGAGGAGAGAGAGGAGATTTGATTGAGAGAGAGGAGTTAAAAGAGAGAGGGAGAGGTGGAGACGTGAGAGAGGAATTAAAAGATAGAGAATACATATGAGATTGGTTTAATAAGGAGAGAGAATTAAATCTATATAACGTTTGAATTAGGGGTGAGCAAAAAAAACCAGTTTTTCGGTTAACCGGAAAACCGGTCCGAAACTGAACCGGTTTTTCCGGTTAACCGAACCGGTTTTTTCGGTTTCGGTTTTTTTTTTTTTGGAAAAATCGGTTTTCGGTTTCGGTCCGAGAGGTAAAAAGTCCACCGGTTTCGGTTAACCGACCGGTTGGATATAATTTATTAATTTTTAATTATATATATAATAATAAATTATAAAATATAAAAAATTACAGAAAATTATAAAAAAATTATAAAAAATATTAAAAAAATATTAAAATATTTTTAAAAATCAAAAAATATTTTTTAAAAAAATAATAAAAATATTAGTTTTTGTAGAACATTATCTTGGTTCAATGGTTTCACTTTTTTTTTTCTCAATGAGAATTTGCTATTTATTTAGGTTTTTCTCCATGATTTGCATAATATTATTATGTTTGTAGGTTAAAAAAAATTATTGGTTAACCGAAAATTATTGGTTAACTGTTAGATGTTGAAAGTTTTTCGGATGGGTTTGCACATACTTGATAATTCTATTTTTACAGAAGATGGCCCCCTTCTATTTTTCAGCATTATTTCATTTATTGCAGCTCACAATATTGACTGAAGGTGCATTTCTTTTTATTACATCCGTATGTGTGGTGTACTTATTCTTTTAGCAAAACATCATATTTAATATTTTCTTAAATCTCCTCGTCTAGTTGAAGTTGCATTTCTTTTTTTACACATATAAGATGTTACTTGCGTTATGTATATGGAGCATGTTCAATGCTCTTTTCATCATTTATTGCTCTTACCAGTTACCCCAAATTTGCCAATTGAATGAATCATAACAGGATAACATCTAACAATCCTTAAAAAACTCTTCATCTAAGTGATGTAATTGTTTTTGTATTTCTGTTATTAGCTTCCACCATATTTTCATGTTTTAATATCATATTTTACTGCAAGAATATACGGGAGAAATACTTTCATGAATTCGTGGTCACAACACTTTGTCTTCTATAAAGTGATTGCAAGATTAAAATAAATTCCTTCTGACTATTTTTATTTTTATTTATTGGAAACAAGGCTGTTCCTACTGGCCCATTTGATGTTTATTAAACTTCTTTTGAAATTTCCAACCTTGTTAAGCTCTATTATCTGGTTAAACAGAAAATTTATTTATTCAATATCCAGTCCCACTTTTCCTAGAATAGTTTGTTGTTTTCCCTTTAGAGCCTTCTATTTTTGCACTCTAAATTCTAAAAGCCATAGTGGTGATATATATTTAACTAGGCAAATTTAATTGTTAGTTTATTACATAATAATTTTGAATTTGTACATCATGTTTGCATGAGACTTTATTACATTGCATTATCTTGTATGCTAGTATGCAACATATGCATCAAATTGCTATATCTATTTTAATGGAAGTTACTAATTCTGATATACTTGAAAACTAGTCGAAAACCCGCGCGTTGCGCAATTATATATATACATAATTAAATTTAAATAAATTATATATATACATAATTATCAAAATTAATTTAAATTAAATATACTTTTAAATAATAATATTAATATCCAAATAATTAAGAGTAATAGTACATATCTCATATATATATATATAAGTGTAAACAAAATAGTAAATATTAATTTAATTTAATTTATACAATTTAAAAGTAAAAATATACATACCTCTTTTTAAATATAATTTTTGTTTATTGCTTAAAATCCACTTAAAACACTAATAATGAAATTGGGAAAATAAATCGAGAAATTGAAATCAATGATATATATTGCTTAATAATATTAATGAATGCAGTATAAAAATTATATTTTTATAGAATATAAAATAAATAATTGGTTATAATTATTTGAATATATATATATATATATATATATATATATATATATATATATATATATATATAATTATCTATACAAATAGTTAGAATTATTAAAATTACATATTATAAAAAAATAGCATTAAACCAACTCAGAGCATAATATTATTTTATTTCACTTAAAATATCTGAAAATTAAAAAGATTAAAAAACATAATCCAATATTATTTGGTTCAAATTATAAAATATAAAACTTAATCACCATATAAAATTATGAATAAAAACAAATTTATGAGAGATGAAAAAATCGTTATAAAAAATAATATGTCTGTGCATAGATCAAATCATTATCATAGTTATTGTAGCATGTGCTATCAATCTTGTATCAAAATTGTCATTGTCGACGTCTTCATCGCCATCGTGAGCTCTTGCAATAACCTAATAAAAAGTATGTAATAATAATATTAGGAATCATCATAACACTGAGAAAACTCAAACAAAATTAATTATAAATCTCAAATCACCATCATATAAAAAATAATAGAAAAAATATATTTAAAAAACTCAAGTAAAATTTTGCCCTAATTACCAACAAAAGCAAGAATATAGAGATGGAAAACTTGTATGTCTAAGAGATAGAAAAGAAACAAAATATGTATAAAATGCACAAATTTTAGATCTAAATTTATAAATAAATTAAGAAATAAATATTAAAATTGCACTAAATGTTACCGATATAATTTTTATGTTTATAAACTGCACATATATGCGCAATAAGAAAGGAATTTGTAATTAATATTTAATATAAAATTTAATGACACATATTAATGAAATGGAATTTATTGGATAAAAAAATAAATAAAATATATGAGGAGTACAAATTGGAGATCTAAATTGATAATTAAATTGAGAAATAGGTACCTAAACTACAATAATGTCATTAAAGATTAAAAACAATTATCTTTAGAAACCACACATTTTTTTATAATAAGGAAAAAATATTTAATATTTAATATGAATTTAATAATGTAATTAATATTTAACATAAATTTTAATGACATAAAATAATGAAATGGAATTAAAATTGGATTCATAATGCGACATTAATTGAAATTCTAAAATTGCACATTTTTCTACAGTAAAAAAGGAAATACAATTAAAAATTAATTCTAAATGTAAAAAATGAGAAAACTTGCACAGTAAGCATTGTTTAAAAGAAAACCTACGTAATAAGCATTATTCAAGCTATGACTTCAGCACCTGCACAACATCAGGGAAAACAATTATTTCCCATAAGAATTAATGGAATTCAATCTCAATAGTGCAAGAAAATACTATGATGAAACCAAATAAAATCCAACAAATTCAACTAATACATTAATGTATTGAATAATGTACATGCCACATATAAGAAAAAATTATTTGATTAAAGTGAAAATGTGTTTCAAGAATACATATAACTTAATTTAACATTAGCGGTAATTATTTACATTTTTTTGCTGTAGTGCTGAAAGCTTCCTTGTGGCTGATCTTAGGATTTTTTGCCTTTAGACGGCAGATCTCCTCCCTGTACACATGAAAGGAAAAAAACATACATTATTTGTTAATCACAGGAATTAGTTACTTCATTTGCAACTTACTTTATAAATTTGTTGTAGGCAGAAGTAACACATCGCTTTTCTGTAGCTGCATGCATAGGAAACTAAGTTGCATGCACTCAGATGATGTTTCTAGAATATAAACATTGAAAGAATAATAAAAGAAAATATCGAATACATATGGTAAGTAATTAATTAAGTTTACGATGGATAAGTTGCATTTGTTGCTGAACATAATCCACTGTACGTGTTCATTAGTGATAGCCTGGCAAGCTTTGAAGAGGAACATCTACAATCCATGTATTAGATATGTTGCAATGACCCAATGTTTTGATTCTGCATTCACTCCTTCATATATATATATATATATATATATGTGTGATATTTTCTCATAGTATTATCTAAGTAAATATATATAACCACATATTACTATTTTATTATCATAAATAAATTATATATAGTATTACATATAAACACAGCTCGAACTATGTTCGTTCGAGCAGACAAATGGAAAGCTCAAATTAAACTTTTAAATGAATTGGTAATGAACTCCAAGAAGAGATCATCGCATGCAATTTCCTTTTGCAGAGTCGAAGGTAAATATATGAATGCATGTAATATATATTCATGATAAATTAGTTCAGAACAAATATTAGGTGTATAAGACGTGAAAATACCAAATTTAGCATATATATATATATATATATATATATAAGAGAATATCGTTCGAAACTAACATGGAAATATCATGAAGAGGGTGTTTTCCAATAAAAGCTTCGAGATTCACAAACAATATTTCAGCACAAAGTCCACATCTTATTGTGACAATATTGTTAAACGAATTGTTGCTCGGTACATTAACCTGCACACGGTAGAAATTAAGTAAAAGAATATTAAGAGAGACACAATTAAGTCTAGAAAATATATATCTACTTAATATATATGATTTGTCTTTATTCATAATTTATACAACTCCATGCACGCAGGTCATGTAGCATGTTTTCAGCACAATTAATTAAATGGTCTGATTAATTAATCTCGACCATCTCTCATGATCAGGATATGTTTGAGTGCGGGTGCTATCAAATACATACAGAGGGAGTAAAGAAGAAGAAGAAGAAGATGTGGTTGATTAGAAGAAGAAGAAGAAGAAGAAGAAGAAGAAGAAGCTGTGGTTGATTAGAAGAAGAAGAGGCTGCTTGATTCTGCTTATTGAATGTGGCGGTGTTGATGGTAGTGAATCCATTGACGTAGTTCTCATTCATGCTCACCATCGTTTTCCTCTGCCCATCGCCGTACATGAGCAGATTCACCTTCTCTATCATTTTCCTACTGGCCCTCACGTAGATCACGTATTTGCTAGGCATGGCGTTGACCGAAGCCTGGATCGACTTGAAGTCCCCACTACCATCCTATTCGCGAGCAGCTATAAGCCGACGACTGCTAGTGATCTGGATATTGTCGAGGTTGACGATCTTGAGCACGTGCTAGCTGATGCACAATGGCGAAGGCGTTGCTGGTGAGCTGCGTGGAGTTGAAGAGGCCGCCTTGCATCACCGCCTTGAGGTCCCGACTGCGTGATGTCGTCGATGCAGGTCTGCTAGAGAAGAAGAAGAAACGTAATGAGAAAGTAACGGCTGTATATTAATTGTGGAAAGGGGAGACAGGAATCGTGTGAGAGGGAGGATGAGTAGTAGCTGTAAATTAATTGATAGAGGAAACGTGTGAGAGAGTGTAAAGGGCGCAAAACAGACGTATTAAAAAAAAAAGCAGGCGTATTAAATTAAAAAAATTCCGAAACTGCCTCTCTCTCTCTTTCTCTTCACGTAAATAGGACGTTTAATTGTTAAATGAAATGACATTAATAAAGAAGGTAATTGAAGAGGAGAGAGAGGAGATTTGATTGAGAGAGAGGAGTTAAAAGAGAGAGGGAGAGGTGGAGACGTGAGAGAGGAATTAAAAGATAGAGAATACATATGAGATTGGTTTAATAAGGAGAGAGAATTAAATCTATATAACGTTTGAATTGAAATAATTGGTAAGAGAGAGAAAGTAATTTGAAAAATATATATTTGCCTAAAAATTGTAAATTTGCCATGTCAGCAAACAAAGCTTTTGAAGATGCCACATGGCAAGTTTGTATCTTGCTTTTATATATATATATAGATCATAATTCAAATCAAATGTTCCAAATCTATCATTAATCATACCTAAATACTTGTTTGAGTATGCATGAAAATCTTCCACATTTGTTATCATAGAGGCTTGGAACTTTTGTTGGAAAGTTGTGTAAACATGTGAAACTGTGGAGTTTAGTATATCTAGGGGTCATGAGGATTTCGTTTTTTTCCCCTCCATTTCTGGATTCATACTACTTAGTTTGCTTTATTATATTTTCTTTCTTCATTAGTATGTTTGTCATTGATTAATATCTCACTTTAGACAAATTATCGTGTACTATTGTATGCATCACAAATGACAGGTTAATATCCCAGTTTAGACAAATTGTCATTAGAGTTCTTGTATACTTGTTGTTGAGAAGATGGTTTAATTTGAGAACCTTTAATTTGATTAATATTTAATTTGATTTTTGTCTTTTCTCCCTCCATTTTTAGATTTATACTGCTCAGTTTGCTTTACTATACTTTCTTTCTTAATTAATATGCTTGTCATTGGTTAATATCCCAATTTACACAAATTGCCGTGTTGGTGTGGTACTAAGCTTGTCATGCATTGTTACTTTAATGACTAATGAATAGCAACTTACTGAGTTGGTTTAGGATCTGCATTTTCTAAAAATAAAAAAAGAACTAATTGACATAGTTATATGGTTAAATATCAATTATTGGTAATATTAGTTATATATGTATTGGCTTGATAGGTATTTGAGAACTTTTTTGCTGACCAATTGATGTGTTTTTAAATGCCTTTTTTGATGTGATTTGCATACTTCTTATTCAGGTTACGGTGTACAAATTGATGTGCAAAGAAACACGCAAAGAAAAGATTTTGCAAAGGACAAGTGCAACAGCTAGTCATGACAGGTGGCCATGTTGAAGGTGATCTTTTGAAGCCTAAGGATGTAGTTTCTCTTCTCCTTGATGACGGTCAGTTAGAGCATAAATTAAGAGAAATACCACAACAGGTAGGTATCCCTTAATATTGCTTGATTTATACTCGACCTCCTTAACCTATAGTGGAAAACATGGTTTGTCACACCATGCTACGTCAAAGGGTTATCTTTCGTCAGACTTTGCACTTTATAGTTATGTAGTTATGCTGGTTGGAATTTCTTGTTTAACTTAAATATACAACGGTTGAGGCCTAGTCATTGCATGTAAGCCTCAGTTTGTTTATCATGTGGCTGCGTATTTATTGTATTATCTTTCCTTATATGCTAAGGATGGGAAAAATAAAAAGCGAATGAAGGGAATACGAGTAGATGCTGATGGTGATGTATCTCTGGAGGACTTCACATAAATGACATAAATATAAAGTCCTAGATAACATAAAATGCATAGCAAAAAGGAACATCTACCATAAATGTATGTAAGTGAGCTAATAATATCTATTTTTGCAGATGTTATTTGGTTTCATCATTGTAGTTGTTACTTATTAAGCTAATTGTAGCCTGCATCTACAATCTTGTTTAATTTTAATGATAATGCTAACTTCAGATTTGAGCATCGATTTCACCAATCTGCAAGCAGGTAATCTATACTTCTAATTCTAGGGTTTGTGTGATTTCTCTATCTTCATATATCACATTAACTGATGTCTTTTTCTCTAAACAATTGATGACTGAGAATTATAACTTATAAACTGCATAGTTTATCCTTACTATTTATCTTGAGTTAATGATGTTTAGTAATGAGATTGAATCAAGTCTATTGACATTCATGAGATAGATATCAACTGCTATTTATAAACATCACTTGTGTCTTTGTTATATAATTTGACATCGATTATTTTTAAGGTAGAGTGTACTTTATGGTATCTTTCGGCTGTTGTCAATGCACAGAAAGCCACCAAAATGATCTACATTAGTTTTACATTAGCATTTTAAAGGAGGCAATAACGGCTTCGTACCAATTTTGGCAGGAAGTTTTCTCCAGCAACCATTTTCATGCTTGAGAATGTACTTGAAAAATTTAATTGCTAACATCCTTAGGATATGGATTATTTTCCTTGACCAATATAGGAGAGTATGATAAGAAACAAAGTAAATTCCTCAACATTAATCGCTTCCTATTTCATAACACTCTGTTGGTAATGATTTTTTGGTGATTGTGCTTGTAGAACTGCTCCCATTTCAGACATTCAACATGGATTATTAGTGGTTGGAGTTTCTGTTCTCTCACTTGAACTTGTGACTACCAATCCTCAGCTTTGTATCAAGTCTCTTGTTGCTGATATAAAGGTCACAAACAAGAGCATTTAAATACTCTGCATATTTTTGTGCCATACAATTATTACCTCTGATCTAATGTAATGGATAGATTCTATTATTTTTATTTCTTAATAGTTTCATACCACTAGCACTCGAGAAACTCTAAGGTGCAACTTCAGAATCGCGAGGCGAAGCAAGCTACTCAGTCGACAAAGATAAAAGTGATTGTCCCCGTGCTCGCGAACATGTTGGAAGAGAAGATGTCAATGTGGAAGAAGGGGAGATTGAGTTTGATGCTAATAGATGCGAGCATGATGTCGTAGATGCCTAGATGGAGAATGAGTTTGCTTCGCGCTCGAACTACAACGCCTCGTTGCTGTAGCTTCTCGTCACCATCTTCTCTGACAACAACCGTGCTATACAAGAGACTAGCTAGTGTCACGTCATTGGGAGAGAGCAGGAACACTTACAATGGTATGTCACATCAATAGCATAGAACTAATTATTTTAATTAGTAGATCTATGAGTTATTCTTTGTTTTGAAACTAGTAACCAACATCTTGATCAATTCTATGTGTTCACCTTTTGTTGATTGAATGCACTAATATTTCATCTTCTTCTATGATTTAGAGGTATATCATATTATGTTATTCTTGAATATTAATGTTATATAATCTGTAGTGGGATTATTCCCTTCATTATGCAAGAGAAAGGAAATGGCTTCTTGCTTAGTGCTTTTACCTAGTGTTTTTTGTTTGGTATTGGGTACATTAACCTTAGTTCATCTAAATTATGTGGATCATAACTACAATAGTTGGAACTAGATTCAAATAGGAAATAAAAAGTTTATTTACTGCCATTTAATAAAATTCATTTAAACAGTCACCTTGTGTGTAAGCTTGTAAGGTTTTGATATGCTTTGTGAATTGACCTGCATATGCTTCTTTTCAATATACTTCTTTTCAATTTGCTTAGTTCAATATGCTAAAATTCATTTGAATAGTCCTCTTGTGTGTAAAATTCATTTGACCTTAGTTCATGTATACGTAATGTTTTAATATGCTATTTTGTTATTTTTAATAAAAAATATGCATTATGGAAAAAAAGAGAAGCTTAGTTGTGTAATTAAAGATAACTAATTTCCCATTACCTTAAGATCATGAAACTAATACATGCTTTATTTGTCATGCAGGTACCAACATATTTTGAAGGAGGCGAAAATGGTTTCTTACCAACTTTAGCAGGAAGTTGACTCCAACAACCATTTCCATGCATGAGGCTCAACCACTGGTCCTCTTCTGGCAACCACAGCCTTCACCAGCACCAGTGACTCACCATTGGCTTCTTGAATGTCTCGCACCCCATCACAAACAATGCACCACTCTTCGGAGCTTTCCACTGAATGGCTATGTAGCTTAATTCTTTTATATTTCCTTTGTTTTTCATTCAGCTTACTTCAAAATATTTTTTCTTTTTGACCGGGTATGATTAGTGGTGCAAGAATAAAATAATTCCAATTTTTGTTGGTACAAATCCTTAGGATTTCTTTCAAAGCAAACTAAGTAATTTTCAAAATGGTTGCATAAATTTTCTTCCGATGGCAGTTCTCGCATCTATAGCTTAATTGAAATGCTTACAATTTTTTTATCTTTGGCATATGCTACCTCATATGGTACTTGCAGTTTTCATCTCCAAATAGTAACTCTCACTTAGTACGGGAGCTAACACTTAGGATAAAGGAGATATAAAGATTTGTTGGTCGAGCCAGCACAGATACAAATTTATACACAAGGTACAACTATTATCTTAGGTTGACAAATAGTTACTATACAACTTGTGAATATTTTGATGTATGTATAAATAGCATATTATTATTGACTTAGAGAGATCTTGTTCAGTGAATTGCAGAAAATGAGAGCCAATGAAGTAGCTTTATCAAAGCTAGAAAGTCTTATCCAGATTGCTCTACAATGAGAACAAAATTATGTGTCCTAAAACGAGCTTGTTTTTTAAAAAAATCCAACCACCTTTGTTATTTTTAATGGGAAGATATGCATTATAGGAAGAAAAAGAGAAGCTTAGTTGTGTAATTAAAGACAATTAATTTCCCATTACCTTAAGACCATGAAACTAATACATGCTTTATTTGTTCAGCAAGAACCTGCAGGAACCAACATATTTTAAAGGAGGCGATAACGGCTTCGTACCAACTTTGGCAGGAAGTTTTCTCCAGCAACCATTTCCATACTTGAAAATGTACCTGAAAAATTTAGCTGCTAACATCCTTAGGATATGGATTATTTTCCTTGACCAATACAAGAGAGTATGATAAGAAACAAAGTAAATTCCTCAACATTGATCACTTCTTATTTCATAACACTCTGTTGGTAATGATTTTTTGGTGGTTGTGCTTGTAGAACTGCTCCCATTTCAGGCATTCAACATGGATCATTAGTGGTTGGAATTTTTGTTCTCCCACTTGAACTTGTGACTACCAATCCTCAGCTTTGCATCAAGTCTCTTGTTGCTGATATAAAGGTCACAAACAAGAGCATTTAAATTCTCTATATATTTATGTGCCATATAATTATTTCCTCTGATCTAATGTAATGGATAGATTCTATTGTTTTTATTTCTTAATAGTTTCATATGTTTTTATTTCTTAATGCATGCTCTAGTTGAATCTTTCTCTTCCCCTTGTCGGCTTCTGAAAAACCCTACATAGTTAGGGTTATCAGCCCCGATTAATTGCATCGAGCAAAGGTAGCGAACAACGGAGCTAGGTTTCATGGGGGATGAATCGATGAACCACCAGTACCACATCCGGCGATGGTATCGCACGGTTCACCCACCATCACCGACGCCATCTTCTTCTTTTCTCTCTTACATATGCGCATCCAGGTTTAGTATTTTTAATCATAAATTTATATTTTTTATTTCATATAAACATTGCATAAAATTATTCATGACAATGGAGAAAGAAGTCAAAGGCACAAAAGGACACCATCTGATGCAAGCACGGAAGTAAGCTATGGAGCTAGCAAGGAGAAGAGTTCAAGGCCTAGAGATGAGTTAGAAGTTCCACAAGGTCCAATCACTAGATCCAAGTCCAAGAAAATTAGAGAACCTTATCAAACTTATGTGCAACGTTTGGTGAGCAAGGAACTTAAAGATCCAATTCAAAGGAGCTTGCTGGGAGATGAAGAACAAGTCCATTATATCACTCTTATTGGGCTTGTAATGAACGACCAAGATGATTAGTTGTTGCTCAAGTTGTCCATTTAGTTTTCATTGTTAAAGACCTTAAGTTATGTCATTTCATGTTTTGGATAGGTTATTTTGTTCTAAGGCCTAATACTTATTTGTTTTTGGGCCTTATGATGCTAAGTCCACTAGTCTTTATGTTTTAATTAGGTCTGAATTGTTTAGCAAGCAAACTTGTTTAAGGCTTGTTTTACAATTATGGAAAGTTTTTTATTTAGGTCTAGGTTTTGAGGTCTATAAATACCTCATTATTATGTATTTTTGAGAACTTTTGAATACATTACTTTGCTTATGCAAATTGTGAGGAATTATTCTTCTCATTTTATTCCTAGAGCTTGTTAACTTATCAAGTCTTGTGCTTGTGGCGTTTCTTGGTTCTTGTTCCTTTGATCTAGGTTGCTAATTGCATGTTAATTAGAGGTCTAGTAGGAAAACTCAATCCCATTATCTAGATTGCCTTCTACGTTGTTAGATAGAGGTCTAGTAGGATACCTTTCTTTAATTTCTTGTTTTATTTGTTTTCTCATCGTTTCCTCATCAAACCCCCATCCGGCCATACCCATCTTCACATACCCTCTTCCAAAAACCGACCTAAACCTCAAACTCGCACCTTCTCCTTGCTTTCCCCATCAAGATTTGTAAACTTGGTACTAAACTTCTTTATTCTACTACTTGTCATCCACAAACTGATGGACAAACGGAAGTGGTTAATCGAACACTAGGAGCTTTGTTAAGGGCTGTTGTAGGTAAGAATTTAAAGACATGGGAAGATTGCTTACCTTTTGTTGAATTTGCTTACAATAGAAGTGTTCATTCTTCCACTACCTATTCACCCTTTGAAATTGTGTATGGATTTAATCCATTGACTGTTTTAGATTTAATGCATTTACCTTTGAATGAGATTAAAAGTATAGATGGACAAAAGAAGGCAGAATTGGTGAAATCTATCCATGAGAAAGCAATGCTGCAAATTGAGAAGAGGAACCAAGCAACTACACAAAGAGCAAACAAATGTCGCAAGTTAGTGACCTTTGAACCCGGTGATTGGGTTTGGGTTCATATGAGGAAAGAAAGATTTCCAACTCAAAGGAAGTCTAAGTTGGATCCTAGAGGAGACGGACCATTTCAAGTCTTGGCCAAAATCAATGGCAATGTTTACAAGATAGATTTACCAGGTGAGTATGGTGTAAGTGCTACTTTTAATGTTTCTGATCTTTCTCCTTTTGCTTTTTTAGATTCGAGGACGAATCTTTTTGACGAGGGAGGGAATGATGCAAGCACGGAAGTAAGCTATGGAGCTAGCAAGGAGAAGAGTTCAAGGCCTAGAGATGAGTTAGAAGTTCCACAAGGTCCAATCACTAGATCCAAGTCCAAGAAAATTAGAGAAGCTTATCAAACTTTTGTGCAACGTTTGGTGAGCAAGGAACTTAAAGATCCAATTCAAAGGAGCTTGCTGGGAGATGAAGAACAAGTCCATTATGTCACTCTTATTGGGCTTGTAATGAACGACCAAGATGATTAGTTGTTGCTCAAGTTGTCCATTTAGTTTTCATTGTTAAATATCTTAAGTTATGTCATTTCATGTTTTAGATAGGTTATTTTGTTCTAAGGCCGAATACTTATTTGTTTTTGGGCCTTATGATGCTAAGTCCACTAGTCTTTATATTTTAATTAGGTCTGAATTATTTAGCAAACAAACTTGTTTAAGGCTTGTTTTACAATTATGAAAAGTCTTTTATTTAGGTCTAGGCTTTGAGGTCTATAAATACTTCATTATTATGTATTTTTGAGAACTTTCGAATACATTACTTTGCTTATGTAAATTGTGAGGAATTGATCTTCTCAGTTTATTCCAAGAGCTTGTTAACTTACAAGTCTTGTGCTTGTGGCGTTTCTTGGTTCTTGTTTGTTTGATCTAGGTTGCTAATTGCATGTCAATTAGAGGTCTAGTAGGAAAACTCAATCCCATTATCTAGATTGCCTTCTACATTGTTAGATGGAGGTCTATTAGGATACCTATCTTTAATTTCTTGTTTTACTTGTTTTCTCATCGTTTCATCATCAAACTCCCATCCGGCCATACCCATCTTCACATACCCTCTTCCAAAAACCGACCTAAACCTCAAACTCTCACCTTCTCCTTGCTTTCCCCATCAAGATCCGTATCACCATCTTTAATGCAAGAGAAGATAACAGCTCAAAGGAAAAAAAGAGAGTATATGTTATTTACATACTGCGAATCCTTCTTATTTCTTCATAACGTTGATGCCTAACACGAGAAATGTGTGCTCCTCAACGTTCTCTTTCGTTTTTCCAGAATTCCAGCAACCTTTCTGCGTGCCCTGGAAGTGTTGTTCTGAGCTAGCCAAGAGATGCTTCTGTTTGATTTCTCCTCCTCCCCCACTTCCCTCAGCTTCGTCTGATCACTGATGCAGATCGAGAATCGGACGACGGCCGCGTTCTCCTTGTTCCGCGCACATGAATTCTCCCTTATGATGCTAAGCATGGTAGCAAGGCCTCTAGTCTCGGCGATCTCCTCGATCGCCTCTTGGTCGCTCGATAGCAATGCGAGGATCGCTAGTGACTCATCCACGAGCGACTGATGAACGATGGCCTTCAAGACTACGCCAATGACCCCTACCCTCACCGCCTTCCCACGGTTTTCGTGAACTTGTAGGGATGCCAAAGTGAATATAATGGTGCTTGGTGAAAACCGTGAAGAAATCTTGGTTGTTTTCATGAAATATTTTCATAATGGCTCAAGCCTAGGCTGGTATTGGAACTGGATCAAGTTAAAAAATTCTCAGGTTCACGAATAATATAGTTTCCTACTTGATGTCAAACAGTATCTTACTCCGACTAACAAGTGTTTTTTGCCGAAATCAGTTATTAGTCTTCCATGTAGTTTCATCAATAAATGCTGCGCAAATATTTCTGTCAATGTTTATGTAGATTGTTGGTTTCATGAAATTGTTCTGCAGGCAAGTGTTCATACACCTGGATTAGGATTTGTCTTACTACATCATGTAATGGGAGAGACTGATGGAGAACGTGGTGCTTGGTCGTACGTATTTATTCCCATCTCTACTATATTTTCTACTTTGACATTGCCAAGCTTGGTTGATTTTCCCACTCTCACTTTCACTAAGAATGGAAATGTTTAATTTGACTATTGTAATCCATATATGTGACATATGGCTTCAGACAATGTTCAATTTGAAGACATCTAATTCTTGTATCTGATCTTTTATGGTGAATATAATGAAAAAATGCAATTTCTTTATAACTCATGAGTAATTTTGTTGTCTTTTTATGTGCTCCTATCTTTTGTTCACCGCTATTGCAGTTATATTTAGAAAAAAAATATAGTTAACTGTTTAGGTACTTGTGACTTATTTGTTTAGGAATTCTGGTTTAGGTACTTCAGAATTCCATTGTGGCTTTTGATTTATTTGGTTGTTTGCAGACTATGCATTGTACTGCAAAGTATGGATTTAGTTTTCATGATTCTTTAGCTGATGAGTATAATCTGATTATCATGTTCAATTGATTGACTTTTTGTTTATTTTTAAGAAGTAGTTGTCTTTATTGATTAGGTTGCTCAAATTATAATTGATGAATTGATTGTGTTAGCCAAGGGGTAAGTCTTGTCTAATTTGATTGTGTTGGATATGATTTTATCCTGCTGACATTTGATTCCATCACACAGGTTGTACTGCTTGATGGAACAGAGGTGCGTTCCTCAGTTGTTCTGTCAAATGCAACAACATATAGGACTTTTATGGTATAACAACATCCTTTGATTTGCTGCCATATCAGATTTTGTTAATTCCTATTTTTTGTATAGGGTGATTGTTTACATTGTTGAATGGAAGTTTTAGGTAAAGCAATTAGCAGTCAATTATTCTACATCATAATTAAAGAAGAAAATAACAAGAGCAGAGTAATGACATAATGAATAACACCATATTCTCATCTCTCCAGTACACAACCAAAGAACAAGGTCATCCAGACTGGTTGGATCAACTGATCCCGTATGTTCCTTTTGCAAGGGCCTCATCAACTAAATATCAAATGACTTTTCATGTTGATTTACATAAATGGGAAGACAAGGACTTATCATAACTAGTGTTATCAGTTGAAGAACAAGGTTTGCATTATATGTGGTCATCTCCTTTCTTCCACATTAATTATTGTTTTTAAAATAAAATATATTAGAAAAACCCCATTAAGTAATTCTTGTGGTGAAGACTGAAGAGAGAGAGAGAGAGAGAGAGGAGAACCAAAAACTATAAAGTGCTTTTAATTCCTTGGCTATCTTGTTCTTGTGACTAACAACCAGTAGGGAGTGCAAACTTGGCAAAATAAAGTGCTTTTAATACTGCCAAAAAGATTGTGCATGATTTACTTGTTGTGTCAACCTTCAAGACGCAAGAACAAGTGATAGTGATATATAAATTGGGGAAAAACAAAAGTAAATAGTACATGTATAACCCAGGACAAAAAAGGAGGGACGTCCTAGGATAAAGTTTCCAAAAAAAGCCACTTGATTTTAGATGCAAAAAAGGAGCAGATGATACTCTACATCATCTGTTGGCTCATCTGTTGGCTTATCTATCTGTTAGAAAACACCTATGCAGACTGCACAGAGAAGATAAAAAGGTTAAGAGGTTTCTACTCAGCACATTCTAGCTCAATTATCTCATCTCTTCTTCAAATTCAAGCCCTCAACTTATTTTCACTTCTAAATTTCTCATAGGGCAAAAAACCCTTTTCACATCTGCTCTTGCTAGCTTTGACAGGATAGAAAGCTGAGGTTTTGCTTCGCTTTAGCTTGGCAGTGCTCGAGAGCTCCTGAATTCTTGAACCTTCGGTGACTATAATGCGATTGCTATCGCCCATACTAGTGTCCATCCAAGCAGAATGTAAGTTGGGACTGATTGCTTCATTTTGGCCAATTGTTTTAGTAATAGTTTCTTTACCGGTATGAGGTAGATCTTGTCTCAAACTCATGTTGAGTTTGGTGAATGAGATTCCATTCAAAGTTTCCCATAAAGGCACTGGAGCAAATAATTCAGCATTTGCCTTCATCTAAACATCGGTATGGACCCAAATGTAGTTAGTAGAATGTATCGTACCATCCAGTGTTATTCCTCTTGCAGCAATTTTGTGGTTGGGAAGTATCAATGCTGGATCTAAATTCTGCACGCCCATGTCAGTTTTTTTTTCCTGAGAGCAAGCAGTGGCTCTTGGAACTGACTTGAAACACTGTGTTGCACTTCCATCATCTGAGGAGCATATTTCTTGAGACTTGTTGACAAAGACTGTTCTTCCAAAGAGGTTCAGAACAGTTGATTGTGTTTCTACTGGTGAACGTTCATTCTCCTGGAATGATGCCAAATCTAACTCATAAGGATTAAGAATGATTTCATTCTCCTACTGTATTTATAAAGGAAAAAAAAAAGGATTAAGAATATACCATTGGAGCTTCATTTATCTTAGTAGATGCCAAGTCGAGTGACAAAATTCTATCAACTGCCACAGCTGATGAGGTAAGAGAGCAATATCCATTCTCTTGTTCACTCGGTGAGAGTTCTTCTAGATCTGATTGATGGTGTAATGTCTGAGCTTACGAGGAAATGGGTGTACTGGCTTTCGCTTCGGTCGAGGAGGAGGAATCTCAATAAACTTTTCAGTGTCCGCCTCACGATCAACCTATACATTGTAAGGCAGTCAAATCAGGAGGTACGCAACGATAATTTTCCCATAATTATGGATGCATCAGAATGGAAGAAAAATAATTGCTGGAGGAAGAATTGCACACCTTTGAGAAAAACTTGTGTATGACTTCGAATCTGAATGGCAGTTTTGGTGTCAATATGTTCTGGAGAATGAGTTCATGAGATGATGAAGTATCATGATCAATGTCAAGATGTGTGATGGGGATGGGAAAAAAGGTTTTTTGAGGAGATGAAGTGTCGAATGGATATATGTGCTCAACAAATACTATATTTCTGGAAATGACAATGGAATGAGTTCTTATATCATAAACCTTATAACTTTTTTACCATAAGGGTATCCTATGAATGTGCATTCTCTAGCTCTTTCATCAAACTTAAGTATGCCTTGTTTGAGAGTGCTCACATAACATAAACACCAAAAATATCTTAGATGGGACAAGTTTGATGTTTTTTGATACATCTTTTCAAATGGACTGAAATTGTCTATGCTAGAGCTAGGAATTCTATTTATCAAATATGTGGCTGTTAGAATGCAGTCACCCCAGAAATGGAGAGGAAGCTTTGATTGGTACTTAAGACTTCTAGCTACATTTAACAAATGCCTATGCTTGCGCTCTACTATGGCATTCTGTTGTGGAGTTTCAACACAAGAACTCTAGTGGATGATGCCCTGATCATCTAGGTAAGAATTTAAGGTTATGTTAAAAGAACTCACTTCCATTGTCAGACCTAAGAATCTTGATGTTTCTTTTGAACTGATTTTGCACTAGTTTAATGAAGTTGATGACTAAGTTTGGAACTTGGCTTTTGGTGGAAAAGAGATATGTCCAGCAACATCTAGAATAGTCATCCACGATAGTTAAAAAATATGAATTGCCATCATAAGTGGGAATCTTATGAGGTCCCCATACATCAAAATGAACAAGCTCAAAAGGTTCTGCAGTTTTATTTGATCTTTGAGGAAAAGATAAAATGCATTGTTTGGAAATAGGCCAAACATTGCAATACAATGAGTCTACTTTACCAAGTTCAGGAATAACATTTGACATCAATTTCATTTTTTCTATAGACATATGTCCTAAACGCATGTGCCACAAGGCCAAAGAATTCAAAGGAACTTTAGAAGCAAAAGTACTTGATTTATTTTGTTGCTGGTTGGTATGGCTAGAAGCTCCACTCAAGTAGTACAACCCATATTCCTCCCTACCACTCCTCAAAACCTTCATTGAGGTGAGGTCCTGGATAATGAAATTTTCAAGGTTAAATGTAATGAAACAATTTAACTCCTTGGTAAGTTTGCTCACTGAAAGTAAATTGAATTTGAAAGATGGGACAGATAGGATGTTAAGAAGCTTAATGTGCTTGCTAATGTAGGCTGTTCCTATTTGGGATACATTTGCGGAAGTGCCATCTGGTAGAGTCACTTTGCTACTTTGTGTTGAGGATAAAGGATTTTCTAAGGTAATACTTGATGAGGTAATGTGATCGGTGGATCCATTGTCTAGTATCCAAGCAATAGATAGAGAATGTGCAGCTGAACAAAGATGAGATTTAGTTATACCTGCCATGTTTACATAGTGCTGACTTGAGCTGCTTTGGCTTATCATATTCAACAAAACTTTGTATTGATCTTCAGTAAAGCCTCTAAGTTTCTTCTCTTGCTCAGAATTGGTTTCTTTCGCAGCTTCAGTCATGTCACCACTGTCACTCAATGACATATGCACATTGTTGACCAGTTTATCAGTTACAGGACTGCTCCCATTTTGTTCAACCATCTTCATTTTTCCTTTGTAGAATTTGTGGCCAGGAGGGAAGCCGTGAAGCCTATAACACACATCTTTGGTGTGTCCTGATCGCTGACAATATTCACAAAATTTCTTGCTTTGATTCTGAAATTTGCCTTTTCCATACTTCGGGTTGAAGCTTTGATTCTGATAACTACTGTTGAGAGCCACAGACTCAATGCTTGAACTCATTCCTGTTCCAACTTGTCTCTGCGTCTCTTCTTGCTCGAGCATGGAATATACTTGAGCAATTGTAGGCAGAGGCTTCATCAACAAGATTTGGCCCCTAATTCCCACATAAGTCTCGTTGAGTCCCATAAGAAATTGTCTCAGCCGGGTTTTCTCCATATTTTCCTACCTAGTTTTGCAATTGCAGTATGAACCGGCATCTACGGCATCTAATTCGTCCCAAAACCCCTTTAACTTTGTGTAATACACTGATATAGTCAAGTTATTTTGCCGAGTGTTGCTAATTTGCAGCTGAATGTTGAAGACCCTCGGTTCATTGCAGCGTGCACCAAAGCGATCTTCTAGATCGATCCACATGAAGTGTGCTGTCTTCGCATAGATCACACTCGGGCTCAATTCCGGGGCAATTGAATGCAGGATCCATGATCGGACCATATCGTTGCATCTTCTCCAAAGATTGTATTGAGGAGAGGATACATCTGGTTCTGTGATCGTTCCATTAACAAACCCTAGTTTGTTCTTTGCTGAGAGGGATATTAACATCGATTCCCTCCACGGTAGGTAATTTTCATGACCTTTAAGTTGAATTGAAATCATTGACATACCCGGATGATCATGCCTTTGTAGGTAGTATGGGTTGTCTTGGATCTCAACAACTTCCGACGGGCTGCCGCTTCCCTGGATGCTTTGCGATTCGCCCACAACTGACCTAGCAGCTTTTCTGCGATTTCTGGCCATCGGTGGAATTCGATCGACAAATTTGATCTAGACGAGCATCTTGATTTGAGGATGAGCTTTGATTGATTACTCCTGCTCTGATACCATGTTGTGAAAAGGGATCTACTGGCTCATCGACTCAAGAAGAAAAAAAAAGGAAGCTTCACAGAGCTTTTATTCAAAAGGGGAAAATAGAGTTACACATAGCAAGCAGTCGAAGCCTTCTTTTACAGAAGGAAATAAAACTTCTTGACCTAATAAGCTAGCTTATTACACAGCAGCTTTTATAGTTTCAGATATCAGCTAATATTAGTAAAATGGCATTTATGCCCTTGGATGTAAAGAATATATGAACACTTATGTAAAACTAAAAATGTAATTACACACTGAAAATAAAACTATGATGCTGAAATAGAAACTATCTTACATATTGCATGTCTTAATAACTTTTTAGTGTCTGCCTCACGATCAACCTATACATTGTAAGGCAGTCAAATCAAGAGGAACGCAACGATAATTTTCCCATAATTATGGATGCATCAGAATGGAAGAGAAATAATTGCGGGAGGAAGAATTGCACACCTTTGAGAAAAACTTTTGTGCATGACTTCGAATCTGAATGACAATTTTGGTGCCAATATTTTCTGCAGGTATACTCTAAATTAGAATAAATATAAGTTCCATAGCCTGATCTAAAGATAACTGATTACTAATGAATAGGAACCTTGTATTCAACACCAAGAACGACCATGGAGTTGTATGGCTTCCAGAAACTTTTCATGCTCTTCTTCTGTCCATCTTTCTCTCTACTTAGTTATCGTGTAAGGTTTCCTTACCTAATTCATGAGAATCATAATACAATGAGAATCTAGCTGATCAGTGAAAGATTATCACAAGATTTAAAAGTTTGAACGAGATAAATACCTTAATCTGCAAATCCGCTGTTGAAGAATCCTGCTTCATCATCTGAAGGTCATCAACAATTGGTCTTTTATCGACAAATAGTTGCTTATTTGGAAAATGGATAATATTTGTAGATGAAACACAATTATCCTGCGCATCCAACAGAATGAATATATATATGAGACTTCACTTTCCAAATTAGATAGAAACACATCTGTCAATCTGTGACTATAAATTTAGCTAGAACTGCTTATCAATCTTGCAACCAACATATGTAACTGTCTAATTCTTGATATAGTATTCAGTATCACTAAAAGATAGAACATCCTGGACAAAAATGAAGATGTAGTTGCCTCATAGGATCAAACATATTGTTTTTGAAGCTTTGGATCACACTTTCACTATTTCCTGTAAGAATCAGATCGTCTACATATTAGCAAGCAAATAAAATATTTTCTTCACTTCTCAAAGTGTAGAGAGTGTGATCATTAAGACTTAAACCTTGACCAATAAAATATTGGTCTATCTTTTGATACCAAGCCCGTGGGGCTTGTCTTAGGCCATACAGAACTTTCCTCAACCGGTATACTTTTCCTTCATCCCCTTTCTTAACAAAGCCTTGTGGTTGACAGACGTATACTTCTTCAGTCAAATCCCCATTTTAAAAAGCGGGTTTAACATCTAATTGGAAGATTTTCCAATTTCTAAAAGCTGCCAAAGCTATCAGAACTCTAATTGTCACCATCCTGGCCACTGGTGCAAAAATTTCTTGGAAATCAACCCCTTCCATTTGCATAAAGTCTTTAGCTACTAACCTTGTTTTATACTACAGGAACATGTACCTTGAACCTCGCTCTGATAATCAAAGATAGGTTGTGTTGCTTCCTCCACCTCCCCATCCTGAGAAATTAGGTCCCACCTAATTTTTGTAGGGTTGACGCTTTCAGAATGATCGTCTGATGTATCCCATACGGGCAAGTCGTCCAGGAAGTTGTCGTGGAGAGTCATGAAATGATGTTGTGCTGCACGGACATCTTCTTCATCATATTCACTGTCAAAGTCCTGCTCATAGTTATAATCACAGTATGTCATACCTGCGAACTCCTCAGTAATGTCATTATCTTGGGTCGCAGCTTCCGGTGTGATAGCATAATCAGCGAATTGAACCGCTAATGAGCCATCAGTTCTGGTCCGAATACTGGATGTTTGCGGATTTTTAGTTACCACAATAGAAGCGGGTCGGATAATCCATTGCTGACCCTGTAAGCTTTCCGTTGTGCGGATTTGTCCCGGGATTGCACGGATCCTTCTGCTTGCTAAGTGATCCGCTACATGCTGAACATTGTAACGGAAGTTGGTATGGCTGGTATTGGATAATCGGCCAATAAGAGATCGAGAGAGCAAGTGCTCTCTCCTCCTTGCCATCCTTGATAACCATGTGTTTGGATGACCAGTTGGATGTGCTCCCGGAAGTCATGGATACTTATAGTAATGTCCGGGGCAGTGTATGCTAACTGCGTACCGGATGTAAGGTCCACTTCCATGGAACTAATCACGGCGCGGTCATCTGACCATCTGGTGTCTCGAAGTAAGATCAAAGCAGTAACACCGGCGCTTCGTCGGTGTAGAGGATGGAGTCGAACCATAACCATGCCCATGTGAAGGTGTTGAAGTCCTTCCTGCACTAATAGATTATAGCTTTGGTCGGTAATAAAAGGAGTTCAACTTGCGAACCTTCTGTGACCAGGATGCGCTCATCCGAGTAGTGCTGGTACACTCGATGAGTCCTTTCAGACCAACCGGCCTGATACAAAGTTTCTGCCGGGACTTGCTGTGCTCGTTGGTATTGTGAGATTGAGAGCTCAGCTTCCGGATTTAGTTGTGATTCCAGGCTACGTCTAAAGCCTGTCCTTCTGTTGTTGTTAGACATTCGCCGTTGTACCTCATGGCGTAGTCTGTTGCTCAGACGATAACTTCGAATTTGGTCATCTATCGTCGGTTGGCGGTTCTCTCCGCCGGATATGGAAGGTCTAGGGGCCAAGACCTCCGTTCTTGTTGATGTTCTTGCTGCGGTTGTCATTTTTGTTTGGCTCTTTCTTTTTCTTGTTCAAAAATGACTTTAGGATCCTTGAAGACGTAGAGCTTTCCTTGTGTCTTTGGAATTTTCTTTTCCGAAGCGTCTCCGATCTTCAATTGCTACAGATCTCTTGCCAAAGAGTCTATAGAGTCTGTTATAGACTGTGGGCTAGCTTTGTCTTTTGCTAATTTTAATTGTTTAACTTCAGCAGCTACCTCGTCTAATTGTTCTTTGATTTTCACGGTTAGTTGAATAAGAGTATTCAGTTGTTTAAATAAAGCTTCCGAGTATTTATTTGTAATAGAAGTAGGTCTTATGAATCCCTCTGCTGGTGCGCTGAGAGTTTCTGTTGCTTTAAGAGCTTCTTTATAGACTGAACTTGCAGCAGTTAGGTTCCAGTCACTCATAAAGTGCTTTAAAAACTTAATATAGATACTTGTTGGCTATTAATAGCTTAAGATGACGAAGGTATGGGAAATCTTCTCCTTATGCGGGTACTGTTATCCCCTTTATCATCTATCTTAAGGTAAGTAATAGCTTGAAGTACTAAATCAAATTTCTAAGGACACAGATTGAATTCAGGAAGTAAGGTTCCATCGGCATTATACTTGGCTTTGTCAATCCATTTTAGTCCCACTGATTTCTTGCCTTCTGGAAGACAGACCAGCTCCCAAGAGTCATGTTGTTCAATAGCCTGTAATTCTTCATGCATAGCTTTCAACCAGTTCTTGGACTTGCTTGCTTCACATTAATTACGTGGCTCACTGATTTGTGCTGAGTTGCACCTTTGAGTCTGCCCATATATTTCTTTTAAACTCCTCAACATCATGGGAGATGTTTCTTCATCACTTGAGCTTAATTCTCTGGCATTAATAAGTTGATTCTCCTGTGTATTATTCTCAACATCACCTCCTTCTTGTTCATCATTCTCAGTAGCAGTCAACTCTTCCTCTTGCAAGTCAATATTTCTTACCCATACAGGAGATTGTGTTTTGTCTTCAGCTTGAATTTTCCAATTCCATTCTTGATGCTCGTCTACAATCAGTCTCTACTGATAAGTATTGTCATACTTTCTGGATGTCGATAAGCCTTTGATTCATTGCTGTAACCCAGAAAAATGCATCTAACACATTTATCATCTAGCTTTCTTCTTTGCTGAGACGGAACATGTGCAAATGCTAAGCTTCCAAAAATCTTAAAATGACTTACAGATGGTTTCCTCTTGTAAAGAACTTCATATGGTGTAGAATCTTCAAGAGCAGAGGAATACAATCTGTTGACTGTGTACACTGCAGTCTGAGCAGCCTCTGCCCACAGCTTCTTCGGCAAGTTTTTTTCTTTAAGCATACATCTAACCATTTCTGTAATGGTCCTATTCTTCCTCTCCGCAACACCATTTTGTTGCGGAGAATAATTTGAAATAAGCTGTCTTTTAATACCCGAGTTATTGCAAAAGTCATTAGAAGACCTGAAACTTTTTCATTACTTCTGACTTGTTCTTAATGAAACAAATCCATACAAATCTATTGAAGTCGTCTATGAATAGAAGAAAATACCTGAACCCACTCAAGGATTCTTCCTGCATTGGGCCACAGACATCTGAGTGAATGAGCGGGAGTGGTTTTGTTGCTCTTGACTCAGTTTTGGCTGGGAATGATTGTCTATGCATTTTAGAACACAATCATCACATACTTTATAAATAGATCATTTCAAGTCAGGCAGACCAAGCACCATAGATTTTGTACTCATCTTCTTCAGGTACTCGAGACATACATGTCCCAGTCTACTGTGCCATAACCAGTTGTTGTCACAGACATCTGCTTTGAGGTCATGACCAGCTGAATGAGGATTGAAACTGAATAGATTGTTACCTGCCACTGGTACTCGAATTAATTCATTTTGTTTTGACTTGTCTGTATAGACAATGCAGTTGTTTCCTTCAAACATAAGAGAGAATCCCTCCTTCATCAATTGACCAACACTTAGTAAATTTGAGTCCAAATCTGGAACATATAATACGTTTTTGATAAGTTTGTCTTCACTATGATTGAGTCTCAGATGTCCTTTACCTCTAGCCATTTTAATTGATCCATCACCAAACTTGACCTCAGCAACATGTGTTCTATCAAGTCCAGTAAACAATTTTAGTTCTGCCGACATGTGATTACTACACCCACTGTCAATATACCACTCACCATGCTTATGATCTAGACTAGCCATTAACACAACTTCGCTATCATTTTCAACATTTTCTTGTGCTAAATTGACATGGTTCATGTGTTTAGCTTTGATTCTACAGAACCTCTATATGTGTCCGAATCTTTTACAGTAATAACACTATAGTTTCTTAAAAGATTGACGTTTAGATTTCATAGAAGTAGATGATACCCGACTCTTAGTTTCATCTTCATCATCTGAGTAATCATTTGATTCGGCACTCTGCTTCCCTTTGTTCTTTGGCTGGTAGGTTTCATTTTTGTTCTAGAATCCTTTCTCTTTGCGTTCTACTGTTTTGGTCTTGAACGCTCTTTCTTCCCTGCGCTCTTCATGTCTCTTCATTCTATCTTCATGAGATAGTAAAGAGCCAAGGAGTTCATCTTGAAACGAGCGGGTCTAATTCCATTTCTTTTTCCATTCGATTTTGAAAGCTGTTCTTTTTGTCGTTAAAGGATCGGTCTTGGTCCCAAAGTGAATTCACTCCGGAACTTTGATTTGATTTCGCGGGTGCTTCGCTTAGCCTACTGTTCCGCCTTCATTCTCCATTCTTGTGGTCCTCCCTCCTCAATAGCTGCTGATATGTGATCATACTTGTTGGAAAGACTCCTCAAAATCTTTTCCACAACCCTTCGTTCTCAGACTTCTTCTCCATATTGAATCATTTGATTCACAAGTTCTAAAGCTCTGGCCACATAAGTACTGATGTCTTCCTCATCTCTCATGAAGCAATCTTCAAAACGTCTTCTCATAGTCTGCATCTTGACCTTTTTAACTTTCATTGTTCCCTGATATGCATTCATCAACAAATTCCAAGCAACTTTTGCGGTCCGCGCTCCAGAAATCCTTTTAAACACTCTATGATCCAGAGATTGTTGTATGAAACTCAATGCTTTCGCATCTTTTTTCCTCATTTCCCGAAGAACTCCGGCCATCAATTTCTCCTCATCATAACCATCCCTAACTATTTCCCATATATCTTGAGAAATAAAAAAGGTTTGCATCATAGTAGACCAGTCCTCGTACTCTACGCCATCAAAATGCGGTACCGAAGGACTGACCTGGTTTGTAGTTGCTGCCATCAAAGCTGAAGACGTAGCTCTGATACCAATGTTAATTCAGCTTCTTGTGGACAACAAATACACCAGATCCAGAGATCGTATGAACAGAGGAGAACTACAACAGAGAACACAGAAGAAATGAAGTATAAACTGGACAAACAAATCACATCAACTAGCTTCTTGATTACATCTACATGACTTTATAGGCTTCTTGGTATTCGAGAAGCTTCTACAGTACTCTTCAGCTCTACAAATGAGCTCCACTAAGTATTCAAACAGAAACAACGAAAGCAAGTAAAAGCAAACTAAAAACTGGTAAAAGCTAATAGTATTGTAAACAGAACAGTTGTGACGTGACATATTCATGCAAGTAGTAGTAACATAATATGAGAGTATAAATCGAATACTATAATGAGGTTCCCCTTCCCTTGCCTAGAATCTAGCTATGCACAGAGAGAGTTCTTCACCGTCTTCAATCTGGCTATGCACAGAGAGAAGAAAGCAAAGAATTTCTCTGCGGATTCCTAGGCGATTTCCAAAATTGAAGATGGCTTCGAATTATCCAGTGATTGGAGCCTACAATCCGCTTGCTAATTGCTATAAATAGGTCGCAGATTGCCCTCTCCAAAGACACGGGATTGGGTAGAGTACACAGGCGAGTAGGCGACAGGGAGCTTGATTGATGGCACGGCGGCAATATGGGGGATTGTCTTCGTCTTCCCAGGGCCACAAAGATCCTTGTCCACCTTCTTCTGGCACTGATTGGTGGCTCGAAGCCACCTGCCCTATTCAGCGACTCCGCTGCAGACCAAGAGAGGGCGGCGGCTGTTACGCGCGAATAAGAAAGAGGTCGTAGTCACATCACGCTGCATGCGGAATCAGAGGGTGAGGATGTTGACACGTCGGCGAGAGCAGCATCAGCTGCAAACGATCACTGGAATCGTGAGGAAGCGCCACATAGGAGTATGCGAGTGAAGCAGAGACCCCAATGGGGCCGAGACTATGAGTTCAATAATCATTGTAATTGAACTGTAAATGAACATATAAATAGATGAATAAAAGCTGAGATGAGTATCGAGATTTGAATACAAATTTCCTCTTCTCTCTATCCACTTCTCTTCCCTTCTTCTCCAGATCCCCCCTTCTACTCTCTTCAGAGTAATCGCCTGAATTAGATCAAGTAATCCAGACGCGTAGGAGAGCTCCGTTCCGTGGCAGCTTGGTCTCAGGTACGATTGTCATTACATTGGTGCTTTCATTGTATTTATTGTCTGGATTTTCGTCGTTCGATCGACGATTGCAAACATGGAGACGCGTTCTCACGTATTGGCTGAAGCCGTCAAGTCATTGCAAGAGGCATCTGATCGCCATGATAAGCTACTTGGATCGCTTCAATCGAATCTGGAATCTCAAGAACAGGCGATCGAAGGCCAGCAGCAAATTTTGCAAACGATCTCTTCTCAGATTTATTTGTTGAACAATCAAATGGCGCAATGGTCGAAAGTTAAACCAGAGCAGATGACTCCGTCAAGTGTTACTATCCAACCGCCGAGTTGGAAAATTCCATTAAGAGGCGGAGCTGGGGAGGACGACGAGTTTCTGTTTCCTCCTAAACCTCTACAGACCGAGTTGCCACTCTTTAATGGAACAAATGTTGAGGAGTGGATTGCGGCGGCTGAGGATTTTTTTGAATTCTATGCCACGGACGACCAACATCGAGTGACCATGACATCATTTCGTATGGAGGGGATCGCGCGGAAGTGGTTCCTTTGGATGCAGCGGAGGAACATAGCATCTAAGTTATTTTTATGACTAAAAGCACAAGTCCAACTAAGGTCTATAACTACAAAATTTTGATGTGTGGCTGTGGTAGAAAGGCTACAACTGCAAATTTTATGACTATTAAAAAAACATGAAAGGAACATAAAACAAAAAAGCTATAAAGCATGACTATAAATCCAAAATAACATTACAACACAATTTGGTAATCACCAAATTACAAAAAAAGAAAAAAACTATAACCATGAATGAAACAGAAAACCAAAAAACAACTATTAAGCATGACTATAAATCCAAAATAACATTATAAAATAGAGAACAAATTAAAAACCTACTATGACAAAAGCACCAATAAAAATATGAATAAATATATAATAAAATAGGTTCCATAACACGCAACATGTAATAACTTCCTTGTTTAGTCCGGCAGCATTTTATATCATAATTCCTAGAGAAAGTAAACCGAAAATGACACAAATTAGTATCTTGCATCTCACGGTTGTCGTCAATGTGCAACACGACGATGACGAGCAGGTGCAGCGATGGGCCACACAATTCAGGCGCAAAGCAAACTCAACCTCCACCTACGGCTCTATGACATAGTGCTTGCATCTATTGGCACCAAAAACAATATCTTCTTTTTCGTTGACATCTTCTCCTCCAACGACTATCAGAAGGGCCTCATCAAACTAGAATACATCTCCAGTAAAAATCAACCAGCAAATATTTTAACCAAAGCACTGCCATCACATGAACATTATCAGTTATTGACCAAGTTAGGAATGGAGAATTCTGTGTATTGAGGAGATTAGTAGAAGTATATTAGTAGATGTAGATTAGTAGAAGTGTAGATTGAAGTGCAGGAAGTGCATATGCAGAGTAGGCACAGCTCAAATAAATTAGGCTCAGCATTCATTTAGTTTTACTTAAATAACCTCTGTTGTAATAAAGCTCTGTAATTAGCTCAAGGGCAAACTTATCTTTTTACTTTGTGTTTTGAACTAAAACAAGTTTAAATACCGCGAAACTTTAAGGTTGTACTTGACTTTTGCTAATTGAATCTGATCGACTTAGGTCGATTCCTTTTTCTTTCATCTCAGCTCTTCAGCTCAATTTGTATCATTCAACACTCCCCTCAAGTGTTAGACCCCTAAATCTCAGGGATAGCCTAAGTGTCACATCTTGGGCACGGGCCAGCCATGGAGGTCCCAAAGGTATTTTGATGGCTTTGCGGAACAAAGACTGTCCACATGCACAATGGCATGGGCAACGTCCACATCGCCCACGACGCATGGCAGAGGCATAGGCGTGGGCAAGGCAAGGTGGGCAGCAGCCCATGTGCTCGGAGGCAAAGGCATAAACAAGACTTGGTATTGCCCGGGTGCGGAGCCAAGCAAGTCCCGCCCAGGGCGAGGCATGGCGAGAAGAAGTCCCGCAACGGGCGGGGCATTTGATGATGTTGCAGAGCAACGGAGTCCCGTGTGTGCAATGGCACGGCGGCAGTGCAAACAACACATGACCTTGGCGGAAGAAAACCCCGCCACGGCTGGGCCGTGGCGAGAGATTTGGCGGAAGGCCGCATGCGCAATGTGCGCGGGGCAGTAGAGCAACAAGTCATGATAATGTGTTCACACTTGGCGGAAGAAAACCCCGCCACTGCTGGGCCGTGGCGAGAGATTTGGTGGAAGCCCGCGTGCGCAATGGCGCAGGGCAGCGGAGCGACAAGTCATGAAGATGTGTTCACACTTGGCGGGACAAAACCCCGCCACGGCTGGGCCATGGCAAGAGATTTGGCGGAAGCCCACGTGCGCAATGGCGCGGGGCAGCGGAGCAACAAGTCATGAAGTTGTGTTCACACTTGGCGGGACAAAACCCCGCCACGGCGGGGCCGTGGCGAGAGATTTGGCGGAGTCCCGTGTGCGCTATGGCACGGGCCAGCAGCGCAAGAAGACATTGGCAGCCCATGCGCGCGGAGGCATGGGCGTCGCACGCAACGTTGCGGGGCAACGGACGACCCGTGTGAGCAAAGGCACGGGCTTGGCGTGGCGAGCAAACATTGAGCATGGAGCAGGGCGCAACATGTCCACATTGCCACGGGAAGGCAGCGGCCGAGGCAAGACGCAAAGCAAGCGGGCTGTAGTGCGCGGAGCATGCACTGCCCAGCCTGCCCTCAAGCAGTGTTGGCCTTGGACTTGGCCAACACAAGATGGGCGACCTGATCAAGGCAAAGGGGGTGCAGCCAACATGATGTGGTGCACCTAGGGCGTGGAGGGCTTGGACTTGGTCTCAACTCAAGTCAAGTTGGACACATGGACAGCCAAGATGGAATCTAAAGATACACAGCCTTTGGGGAAAGGCTGAGATGAATCCAGGGGGGATGTATCCCCAAGAAGGGGTGCTTTGAGCACCATAAAAACCCAGGAGCCTTGTATGAACGACCCAGGAGATGTGTGAGTGGAAAAAGTGAGAATACAAAGTGTGTAACTCTACTTGTAAGGCAAAAGCCACTAGTACTTGAGGGTGTATGCTTAACCAAGGGTTGGAGGCACAAAGCGGGGAGTGCGCTCTTGGTGTGCGCTTGTGGAAGGGATCTTGTGTACTTGTAAACACTTGTAAATCAATGCATATAGTATTCCTCCAAGTATTGTTCTTTGTTTCCTCATCTCCCTTGCTGTGAATTACTGTGAATTGGTGAACTTCGACTTGGTACTCGCCCTTTGACGCTGCGGAGTTCGTTCTGCAACCTTGTGGGTAGAACGTTTTGGAATTGGGACAAGGCTGGCTGAGAGCAACGGGCTGCTCAGCGCCATCACGGAGTCAAAAAATTTGGGCATAAAATTGACCCTGTGACATCAAGTTGGTGCATAGATGTCAATCATATCCAACTTGTCACGAAGAAATTTAAAACGATAAACACTTAGAGGATTAGTAAAGATATTTGCAGTTTGCGCTTGAGAGGATGTAATCTTCTTGGAGCGACATCCAGGACAAAATGACAATCAACTTCAATGTGCTTGGTTCTCTCTAATATAGGATTATTTGCAATATGAATAGCCAACTGATTGTCACAGTGCATACAATAGGTTCATTATATGAGAAACCAAGTTCATGGAGTAGACAATTTATCCACATTAATTCACATGGAGTAATTCAGCCTCAGCGCTTGAACGAGCTACCACATTATGTTTTTCTCCAAGTAACTAAATTTCCACCAATATAAGTACAACACCTCGATGTGGATCTTCTATCATGACTTGCCCCAGCATAATTGGCGTCAGAGAAACCTTCTATTCCTATGTGTCCATTCTTTTTCAACCGTATTATCCTTTTCCTGGTGAGCTCTTAACATAGTGCAGAATTTTGAGAAGTGCATTCCAGTAAGAGTTCTTGGGTTGATGCATAAACTGACTAACAACTCCCACCGAATAAGAAATATTTTACCGAGTAAATGTGAGGTAAATTAGCTTCCCAACTAACTTTCTAAACCTGGCAAGGTCATGGAAGTCATTGTCCTCTTCCTATTTAAAAGTGACATTAGAATCAATAGGTACGGCAGCCGATTTACAACCCAATATACACACTTCATTGAGAAGGTCCATAGCATACTTCCTTTGAGAGAGGACCACCCCTGTGGAACTAAGGCAAATTCAATACCAAGGAAATACTTTGGTCGTCCCAAGTCTTTAGTTACAAAACAGTTGTTCAGGTGAGCTTTAAGCCTTAAACTATATCAAAGCCTTCACAATCACCGCCACTGAGCAAAATATCATTCACATAAATAGCCAAAATCACACTCACTTTAGGAGTTTGTCTTGCGAACACATATCAGATTTGCACTCCTTGAGTCCTATAGCAGATTCAATAGTGTGCAACTTGTCGAACCAAGCTCGAGGACTCTACTTGAGCCCATAAATAGCTTTCTTCAATTTACAAACTAGATTCTCCCTCTGAGCAACATACCCCGGTAGTTGCTCCACAAAGACAACTTTAATTAAGTCACCATAAAGAAAGGCATTTTTAACATCGAACTGATACATCGGCCTGTCAAGATTGATAGCAAGAGAGAGAATTATCCTGACAGAATTTAATCGAGCCACTAGGTTGAAAGTCTCAAAATAGTCGACACCATACTCTTATGTGAATCCTTTGGCAACAAGCTGTGATTTGTAGCGCTCAATGGTCCCGTGATGCAAATATTTCAAGGTAAATATGTAAGCAACTGGTTTTGCATCCCCAGGTAATGGAACCAAGTCCTACGTGTGTCTACTTTTGAGTGTTGTCATCTCCTATACATAGCATGTTTCCAATTGGGATCAATCAGTGTCTCTTGGTAAGACCTAGTAATGGTAATAGAAGACAAGGACAGTGCAAGCCCGTCTACCTTTGCGCAAAGCTATAGCCAATTCAAGTTAAGGTGGAGGATCTTGTGACTGAGGTAGAAGGGAGGTCTGCTGTCTAGAGAGGCCTTTGGTCCATTTATGTCTTCTTTGGTAGACTTGTAAAGGAGGGATACTAATGGTTGTGGTAGGTGGCACATCAATAGGAGGAGGAAGTGGTAATGACTCCGCAGTAGGAGCACGAGAATTCTCAAAGGAGGCATAGAAGGGTGTGTCCTCAAAAAAGGTGACATGAGATGTGAAGAGCTTCCTGATCCCTCGATCATAACACTAGTATCCCTTCTGGGTGTGAGAGTACCCAATAAAGATACATTTCACAACCTTAGGAGATAACTTTAGGTGATGGCCACGACCTAGAGTATGGACGAAACAGACACACCCGAAAGTTTTAGGTGGAACCTTGAACACAGACGATGAGGATAAAGAGAATAGAGACTTGTCCCAAGAATATAGGACATGACCCGATTGATAAGGTAGGTGGCGGTAAGAATAGCATCTCCCTAAAAATGCTTGGGTACATTCATATGCAAAGTTGTCAAATCGTGAATCGCATCGTGAATCGTTTGATCAAATTTCAAATCGTGTATCGTTTCGTATCGTACGATAAAGAATCATATTCATAAAAAGCCTAAATAGCAAAATTACATACATACCAACAGATACTTAATAGAAAATACTTAAGATATGATGTGTATTTCAAACTTCAGTGAGTACCAACAGTGATCCACATCTTAAGATATGATCCAATTTTAAGATGTGGAACTCACATCTTAAGATATGATCCAATTTTTCTCTAAGAAATTAGAAATTTAGAACCAACAGTGAATACTTAATAGAAATTAAGAACCATCAGTGAATACCTAATAGGAAATTAGAACCTAAGTTAAGAAGCCGATTCCAGAAATACTTAATAGATTAAGTAAATAGGAAATAGAAATACTTAATAGATTAAGAAATAATAGGATGAAGAACCTGAAAAATAACCAACAGTGAAAAATAGGAAATATAAATACTTAATAGAATAAGTAAATAGGAAGAAGAACTTGGAAGACTCGTGTGAAGAAGAATCACGTGAAGAAGCTGATTGCAGAAATTTGCCTTTGCAGAAGCCGCGAATCGCGTGAAGTGGCGGCGTCGGGGAAGGGGGGATTGCAGAAGCCGCGTGAAGTGGCGGCGTCGGCGACGCTTCTGCAATCGCAACGAGTCGCTACGGGGAGGGGGGATTGCAGAAGCCGCGTGAAGTGGTGGCGTCGGCATCGCGATTGCGGCAACTTGTCGCGATTGCAAAAGCGTCATCGCGTGAAATCGCGCCTATGAAGGCGCCTCTCCGAATCGCTTGAATCGCATATTCAGAATCGCGAGTCTGAATCGCAATGATTCAGGCGATTCTTATATGATTCAGCGTCCAAAATGATTCGATCTGGTTTTCGAATCGCTGGGACGCCGGATCGAATCGAATCGTGAATCGCATGATACTAACAACAGAGTTCATATGGAACAACAGCATTCTAGCAACATCCAAGATGATGGTTTTTTCGTTCGGCAACACACCATTCTGTTGAGATGTATACAAGCAGGTTGTTTCATGGATAATGCCATGAGATGCACAAAAAATTGATGAAGCCAGTATGAAGATATTCACAAGCATTGACAGTACACGTTTTCAAAGAGACACCAAACTGATTTTTTATTTATGAATGAAAATTTTGGAATAGGTTGAATACTTCTGACCGACACTTTAACAGATAGACCCAAGTTATACAAGTGTGGTCATCAATAAAGGCAACAAAATATTTGTATACCAAACAACTGACAACAGAACTCGGGCCCCAAATATCAAAACAGACTCACTACGTTGATTGGAGCTTGTGGGAAAGGACACAAAATGGTGTTTATGTATCTCACAAGCTTCACATCTGAAAAGAACACACGAGACAGATTTAGGAAGAATAAACTTGAGTTTTTCGGTGGAGGGATGACATAGATGGCAATGCCATTGGTAAAATATTGTGATGTGGTGAGCCACATGAACGCAAGAAGACAGAAGGTAGACACTTCCAAACCTAGCTCCCCCACCAATCTTCCTCCTCGTCTTTAGATCTTGTATGACACGTGAGAGGGAAAGAAGCTTACGGAACAATTATGGCTTTTGGTGAGTTGACTAATAGAAAGTAGAAAGTAAATTAACGGGAAACTTGGGTATGTAAAAAACTTTGTCTAGGTTTAAGTTGATGGACGTAGTAATAGAACCAAGACTCGGATAGGTGAAACAGAGCTATCGGCTATACAAACATGAGGTAAATTGGAGGTTGTATGAAAATTAAAATCCTATTACCTAATATATGGTTGGAAGCACTAGAGTCAAAAATCCATGGCATACCATATGTTAATCCCGGGGGGGAAACTCGTAGCAGTGGATGAGGTGGCCTACACAATTTTTTTATACTCGGGCCTGGAGATGGTAACTAAATCATCCATCTGTGTATTGGTTGTCGTTGAGGAAATTTGTCGTGCTAGAGGTGCCAGAGGGAATTTGAGTAGGAGCAACAGTAAAAGCGGCTGCTTTAGCTTGTGGCGGTCTTCAACCGCCCACAATGTAGGCACGGTGGGAAGGAATTTCTTCCTCTCCCATGACCTCCAGCTCTGCTGCCGCCACGGCCTCGACCCCCGCCACCACGGCCTTGACTCCCTGCAACAAGAGCCAGAGTTTTCTCTGATAGAAGCAGAGTATGTTCAGTCACCCAGAGGATTCTAGCCATAGCACTGTTGAGATTCAATATCGTATTATCTGCCATTAGCTGAGACTTCACACTTTGAAGTGAAGGAGGAAGAGCAAATAAAAATTCCTCATGTTGTTTCTTCTGCTATAGTAGACTAGTAGTTAAGGGGTGATATTCTGCTAACTCATCTGCCTTCCCTTTCAAGGTAGCATAGAAGTCTTGTACATATCCTCCTTCATACAACTTTAGGTTGAATATTTCGGAGCACAATGTAAATCCTCAAGATATTCTTGTCTTGGAAGTAGGTTTGTTTAAGGGCATCCCACATGCTTTTAGCCGTGGGATGGAAAACCACTGTGGATGTTATTTGAAGCTCTAGGTTGTTAAGCATCCAAGAGACACAATCATTGGCCTCCCGCTCAGCGTACTCTTCATCTTCAATATTTGCAGTATTAGGAGGTTCACAATCAATATGTTTCGTTTTCCCTCTGGAGCTGCACAGAAGAAAAAACACCCTTGACTTGAGGAGATAGTTTGCACCATTGAGTTTGATGGAGGTGCACATGGAAGCATCTTAGAATCCATCAAGGAGTTCGACGTCGTCAACTGAACTCAGCACGAAGAGAGGCGGCTAAAATATAAAACTCGATCCTTGATCAAGAGATATGGAGAGATTCGGCGAGAGAGAAGGGGCTGGTGCCTTCTTCCAAGAGGAGGCCCGAAGATGCCGAATCTAAAAATTTCGATCGTTGAGATATCGCCCTAGAGGGAAGCACCCTCGGAGAAGGAGAACAAGGTGAAGCTGCCGCCTAAAAACAACCCCAAATGCTGCTAAGATGCAGTTTCCACCTCGGCCTGAAAACCGCCGAGAACCGTCGGAGAAGAGATGACTGCCAGGGTAGTCCGACAAGAGGAGGGAAACATGAGGTGTCCGCCTGGACTGGCGAACTCACCAGGGGGTCTGCCTAGCCAACGGACCCAAGGAACAGTCTGCCTGGTAGGTGGACTTGAAGGGAGCCGAAAAACAAGGTCCGCCAATTTAGCGGACTGAGACGGGGGTCGGCGGACCTTAGAAGAGGGTAGGGAGGTTGTCGGCCTTGAGAGGATGAAAAAGAAGAGAAAAAAAATACTTTTTTCTCAGGTTCGCCGGAACCCTAGGCGCCACCATCGGAAGCTCAGGTAGGAGAGAGGATAAACCCTAGCTCTGTTACCATGTTGAGTTGAGCCCAAAAAGTTAGTCATTTATTCAAGAAAGGGGTACATGGTATGGTAAGATGTAAATGAGATATAACCTAAGCTATCCTATACTACCATACAAAAACATGTATAAAACTTAGTCATTCAACAATGCCAAGGTACCAAGAAGTTCACCAATTTGCACCAACTTGTACCATCCATTATGATAGAATGATACGATAAAAAAAAATAAAGTTTGATTAATACACTGAGTAGAACCAAGACATATGCTCTAAAACTGGTCTGACTAGTAAAATACTAGTTAGTATGTGTCAATATGACCTATATTATCATGCTATATTATCATGCTGCAAACTTTATACAATTTTGTAAATTTATACAGAAAATTAGATAGAGTAAAAAATAGCCAAGTTGCATGAGTCCTTTCTTATTTGAATTTTCTTACAAAAATAACATAATGTCAAGTCTATACCAATACCTATTGAACAATGGATTAAACTATGTGAATAAATATATTGGATCAAAATCAAGAACTTAGGAAACACATAAAGGAATTGAAAATGATAAAAAAAATTATGAAAATATATTGACAATCAAAAATAAAAGAGAAGGGATGATTGCTATCAGTTAGTTCAATGGAATTAGAAACAATAAGAGGATGCAAAGATGAGTGGACGATGAAAGAATCATTCTTCCATTATCCTAGTAGACCTAGATAAACACATTCTGGTTGCAATGTACGGACAAGATAAGATATGCACAATTTATAGGCTGAGAATATGAATGCCTAACAGCTTCAATTAAAAAAACACATTATGAATGATATTACAATCTCTTGACAACTGAAAAGTCGATCTAGATAGATTCATAAGTAATACACTTAAATCTTAATACAATGCTTGAGATCCACAAGGCCAAATTTTTTATTACAAATTTTCTACTTTAAGTGCTATGTACATTTTATGATACTAATACCAACTCTCTTTTTAGATTGATAAATTCTTGGATGAGTATCTATCCAACATTACTCCAAAGAGGATTCAACAAAATTGTTGTTTAAAGTCAAAGGAATGCTATTTCACTATTCAACTTGCACAAGTATCAATCGATGGATTGAGTTTTACCAAGACACCATCTTTATTGGCATTGTTCAACTTATAAAATAAATGATTTGCAATTTACCTAGAATTTTAAAAGATCGAGTGGTAATATTTTTGTGTTGCTCATAGTTGCTTTGGTATCGAGATTTTGATAGGTTTATGAAATAGTTGTCCATATAAATAAGACAGCAAGGGGGGTTGTTGGATTTTTGGTGGCAACTGCGGGTTTAGGGTAGCTCATGAGGGATTAAAATTTTTGAACAGAGCAATTGTTTCCCATATTCTTTTGGTAGATTCTACCAGAACCAAAGATGTTTTTTAGTGAAGCATCCTTATGAAAGAACAAGTCTTTTGTGGTGTCTACTTTGAGTCTATTAAGATATGCAATTACAAACTCTTAAAGTCAGATTGTAACGTTTCATCTTTACACATGAATTTCAAAAGAAAAGAAATCTACAGCCTAAAAGCAACATATATAGGAAAATATTGTCAATCTTCATGCTAAAATGAGGAGCATTTGAAGCCCGATCATCCAAAAAGTATCAACATATATTGCCATATGATAAACATGCACAACTGAGGAAAAGCTTGCCTTTTGGATAAACATGCACGATGCTTTAATCTGTCTCCAAAGAAGCTAATTAAAAATGAGGAAAAGCTTCCCTTTTGAATAAACATACAGAATGTTTTAATCATGCATACTAGTTGTTTCCTAGAGCTTTTTCCTCCAAATTTTTGCTTATTTTAGATGGAAAATTTTACCTTAGAAATCATCTTTCATTCTCACCAGGAAACGACCTCTTTGTTTATTTTAGATGGAAACCACTTTGATCCCGTGGAAAGCTTATCTATCGAATTCATTAGGCATTGAACTATTGTTTTCATTGTATTTTTGCTATTTCAATGTGAGCATCACATCCAATGTATTAAGGTATTTGGGAGGAACCTTAGATTCTTCTGCTTGAGGTCATATATTCATATGCTAAACACACAAAATTAAGCCAACAACGATTAGAAGACATGGTTCAGTGTTACCTTCCGGAGACTGGCAATGCAGAGATGCCAATAGAGCAACTTCAACAGTGATAAGATAATTGAATGAGTGCCTCACAATTTCAACTTCAGATATCTGTTATCAAGAGGCTTGGCTTTTCCTCAGACGAACTGAGAAAAATGGTCAACATATACTCCTATAAATGAAGCATTCAGAATGAGCAGGAGGATTTAATTCGTTCATCGAATAAATTCGCAGAACTAATCGAGATTCATCATCATGCCCATTATCGCAATAATAAATATACAAAAAAGAAACAAGGAATAGGAAAAGAAGACAGAAAACATAAAGGATTTCTCTCAGACAAATGCCTCGATTCGTCCTCACGTAGAATGGAATGGATAAATCAGACTCGTCATCTATGAATTCATCTCATCATCGAGAAACCCCTCAATAGATTAAAAAACCAACTTAATCAACAGCCCTACAGCGATCTAATAAAAGAGTATGTAAAAGATAAAAACCAGTGAAAGAATGTAGCAGGGTGGAATTGATCCGGATGACCCCGCAGGTGGCGCGCGAGCTGCAGCTAGGTCTTCGAAACCTGCCTACCCTAGACGGCGGCGGAGATGGTGGAGACGGCGCGAGCGAAGAGGTGAAGAGTGAAAGAAACGAAGAAATGGGGATTACCGTGAGCTATTCTGGTGCGAATGAAGAAACGAAGAAAAGGGGATTACCGCGCGAGGGAAATGAGGAAAATTCATGAATCCACCATCACTGGAGACTTTTAATCAAAGACCTTTTCTAAATTTGCAGCAGCTACCAACAACAAGAGAAAGATTTACTCTCACCATCGGAAGCAAGCAGCCATCCGTTGCACAGCTAAAAGGCTAGAAGCAAGCTAGGGACCTAGGGTTGGCCAACAGTATTCAACTACAAAGAAATAGGGAGTCTTAGGGCCCGTTCGTTTCGCAAACTATGTAGTATAGAACAGATTAACCACCACAGTATAAGATTATATAGGACAGCATAATAAATAATCTCATATTTATTTCGCAGGGTACTGAACATCAAATCCAGTATTGTTATGCGTTCGTTTCGTATTATCACAACACATGATAAGATAATTTGACGAAAATATCATTTGTACTATTTTTTATTCGTTTTATCATATAAAATATGTTGGACAATATCATATATTATTATAATAATAAAATATTTATTTTAATTAACACAAGAATTATGAATCCAATTAATAAATAGATAAATGTGATAAAACTTATTATTATATCATACAAAATAATGAATAGTAAATTAATAAATGTGCTCCAATATTTATAAATCTAACAAAAGCAACGACTATAAATACAATTGAAATAGTGGTCAATAATTACCAATGACTAAATTTTGTAGTATTTTTCGACATGTCTCCGACAATAAGTTCCTTGGAATTTCGTGAAAAACTTTAAGATTTTTTTAAAATAATAATAATAATTCAAAATAAAAATAGCATTTATATATGTAATAGTAACAAATAGCCTATACAATTATCTAAAAATTTCAATCATATGATTCAAAATATGTACAACATGCAAGCACCATCAATAATTAAAATGAAGAAAATCAAATCAACAGACACATCCACTTGTTAGAACCTGATCAAATCCAAAATAATATTATAAAATAGAGAACAAATTAAAAACCTACTATGACAAAAGCACCAATAAAAATATGAATAAATATATAATAAAATAGGTTCCATAACACGCAACATGTAATAACTTCCTTGTTTAGTCCGGTAGCATTTTATATCATAATTCCTAGAGAAAGTAAACCGAAAATGACACAAATTAGTATCTTGCATCTCATGGTTGTCGTCAATGTGCAACACGACGATGACGAGCAGATGCAGCGACGGGCCACACAATTCGGGCGCTAAACAAACTCAACCTCCACCTACGGCTCTATGACATAGTACTTGCATCTATTGGCACCAAAAACAATATCTTCTTTTTCGTTGACATCTTCTCCTACAACGAGTTTGCGGCCACGAGGCAAACATCTTTATCTTTGCCGGCTTAGTAGTTTATCTTCACCTCGTGATTCTGAAGTTGCATCTTGAAATTTCTCGAGTGATGCTCGTAAGAGATCATTGTCCTCCTCTAAAGCTTCATTGCTAACCCCAAATCTATTGTCACCTACCGTCGTCCATGGTAGACGTTGCCTACAACGCTGCTCTCAAACTCCTCTTGCTCGTGTTGGTGGGCACACGTAGGGGGAAATGCTCATGTTGAAGATGCAACCACAAGTACGTCTTTAGCTTCTTTTTACAATGCTTGTGCATGTATTAAATGTTTACGGAACTCGCTCGCTCTCAAAGTTATGCATCCCCCTTTGTCGAGTTGACAAAGACGTCGAACATATAAACTAGTCGTAGTCCAACTCAATTGCATCCATTATCAGCACCTTCTCTTCACTCTCCTCACCATTCTATGACACATTTGACTTCTTCAGCATCGTACAAATTCGAGATCAAGCTTCATACGGAACTTCGCCATTATGGTTCGCTTTGACACACGCAGTGATTTCTCCCCCTTGTCCTTCATAATGACCTTGGGAATATGGGGCGACTATGATATTTCAACCACTAATTTCAAACAAACAATCCTTGAGGGTAAATCCAAACCATGTTGACATTCTCGTCGTAGAAGTGGAAGGTGGCGTTGGGTCAATATTTTTTATTCGAATCTCGATATTGAGATTCTTCTACAAATACCACTTGATATCTCAATTGAATGAGATCGTGCGTCGTGGAGTTAAAGCCTATAAGGGCTAGAGGCATGTGCATGTTTCCGAAGTTTATGATAGGACAAAGATGGACCAATTTAGAGTGATAGCATTTTCATGCCATCATGCAAGTCCTTTTTCCAATATAAAATGGCGAAGCCTCATCACTTAGGTATTTAGAACTTAGTGCTCAAGGTCGAGGAAATAGATCAAGTCATTGGTGTAATTAGCATGCTCATACCGGTCCTAATATCATACCCTGATGGTATGCCCCCACCACCACACCTAAGTATCACCGCTTTCTCGCACACTAGCGGTAGCCATACGATGCAAGACACCGACTAACACCACATCACAGCACGGACAATAACAAGAAAATAAAAAGAAATAAAGCATAGGAAATGAATTTTATGATGCTATATATAAAGTTTTCTGTTGGAGAAATCATTTGCAAAACTAACGGAAAACTAATTCTCGGTAATGTTAAATATGATTCAATCAACATAATTATTATCTAGTGAAATAAGATCAAAATAAAATTTCTTTATGTGGAGACATCAGCTTTTTTCTATTGAACATAACTAAAAATAATTAGAACGTAAAAACTACGAACTAATCGTGTCTCAAGTTAATATACATAACTTTCAAATCAATTTGTCATTAACATAAATTAGAATTTCTAATTCATCTCAACAACTACCGGCCAAAATAAAAGAATTAAACAATTGCAATATAGAATCATAGAAAACAAAAATATTAAACAAGGATTAGAAAAAGAAATAAGTACCGCACTTGAACCCGCAGTTGACTTCCAAGAATTTGTTCAATATCAATCATATTTGAAAGATCAACAACACGATGTTACCTGAAGTAATTGGAAATAGGCTAGCTGTTTTGCTGTTGATAGTTGAAGTGGTTTCCAATCTATACAAAATGTGTTCCAAATGCAAAAAAGTATTTTTGTTCTAGATGTTATATATTTCTAATGTGCCTTTAACGAGGAATTTCAGTTTATGTTTCAGATGCCAAGCAAACGTATTTCCAAATAACTATTTGCATGTCGGACAACATTGAAGCATTGTGAGTGAAGATGGACACCCTAGGGACAGTCAGTTACTTATGTACCTACATATCTTCACAAACATGCACCAAATATAAAACTGTATGTGTTTAACAGTAACTACTAACAAGGTAAAATAATTATTCCCTAAGTCATAATTTAGTCAAATTAGAGGCCATAATTTAGCATTACAAGTTGTGTTTGAAATATTGACCTAAAAATATTGACTAACCTTTTCAATCAAAGCTTCTTTAAGTGCCCCAATTTACTTTTGAATCAATAGAGAACCAAAAAATGCTTCTAAAGACCTTTTCATTCGACGTGAAATTTCGTTGAAGAAAATTAAAATAAAAAGAGGAAGAGACAAACGAACAAAAGATAACGAAACCGTAGAATTAATAGCATATGTGAGCGTAGTTTGTGAAAATAAAAATTATATAGGATATGCAATTTATGTCCAAAAGGTCAAAGGTAACGTTTACGAAGAATCATATTAATTAATTATTTCTAAAGCAACAATTTTATTCATATATTTCATGATTTAACTTTCGTCGTGGCCAAGAATTACCAACCTGTTAAGAATAAGAAACTCCCAACTAGCATCTTCATTCCATATCAACTTGGGAACTAATTTGAAGTCCCATGTCCCATCTAGCATCCTATTACTCCATCAACAAAGCTTTATGAACCATAGAAGGACAAACTTAATCATTAAAACCTCACATTCTAATTTATGTCAACAGTGATAAATATAATAAATTAGCAAATTGCTTACTCAAACAGTCAGTAGAACAAAACATGAATCCCACGTCAGGCCTACACGGCATACCTAGGTAAAATACTAAAAAACATAATAAAAAATATCCTCAATGTACCTAACCCGAATGCTAGATACATTATTTGTCTCGTAGCAGTTGGCCAATCAAAATCTTCAATCTTTAGATTTATCCATAGAAACACATATCATAAAGTTGATCTGGTGCATCCAAAAAAATAGATGTGCAGCGTACTTAGGAGATCTTAACTTATTGAAAGTCCCAAATAGCATCTCTGTACGATACCAATCATTAACTAATTTAAAACCATTAACATTCTTATTTTATCCCAAACTAGTGAAGATCCATATTCATTTTAATACCAATGGCAATAAATTTAACGACATTTTTCAAATTATTCCAAAACACAACAAAGCCGGCAAAATTTTGAATAGCATGATAAAAAATTATATATACAGTAGACAAGTTCAATATCAGTTTGCCAATAAAATAATAAACCAAAAGTGTCAATTGTTTTGGACAATCTTTGGATAATCAACCAAAAAATATCAATCAATACTTAGAAAATCATTCTTAATTGTGAGGTAGCAAGGAGAAATATAAGTGAAAAATATAAAAACAAATATTTTATTATTTATCCAATAAATAAAAAATGATTAAAAATCATATCAAACAAGGATTAGAAAAAGAAATAAGTACCAGGATTATTATCTAGTGAAATAAGATCAAAATAAAATTTCTTTATGTCGAGACATCAACTTTTTTCTATTCAACATAACTAAAAATAATTAGAATGTAAAAACTACGAACGAATCGTGTCTCAAGTTAATATACATAACTTTCAAATCAATTGGTCATTAACATAAATTAGAATTCCTAATTCATCTCAACAACTACCGGCCAAAATAAAAGAATTAAACAATTGCAATATAGAATCATAGAAAACAAAAATATTAAACAAGGATTAGAAAAAGAAATAAGTACCGCACTTGAACCCGCAGTTGACTTCCAAAAATTTGTTCAATATCAATCATATTTGAAAGATCAACAACTCGATGTTACCTGAAGTAATTTGAAATAGGCTAGCTGTTTTGCTGTTGATAGTTGAAGTGGTTTCCAATCTATACAAATTGTGTTCCAAATGCAAAAAAGTATTTTTGTTCTAGATGTTATATATTTCTAATGTGCCTTTAACGAGGAATTTCAGTTTATGTTTCAGATGCCAAGCAAATATATTTCCAAATAACTATTTGCATGTTGGACAACATTGAAGCATTGTGAGTGAAGATGACACCCTAGGGACAGTCAGTTACTTATGTACCTACATGTCTTCACAAACATGCACCAAATATAAAACTGTATGTGTTTAACAGTAACTACTAACAAGGTAAAATAATTATTGCCTAAGTCATAATTTAGGCAAATTAGAGTCCATAATTTAGCATTACAAGTTGTGTTTGGAATATTGACCTAAAAATATTGACTAACCTTTTCAATCAAAGCTTCTTTAAGTGCCCCAATTTACTTTTGAATCAATAGAGAACCAAAAAATGCTTCTAAAGACCTTTTCATTCGACGTGAAATTTCGTAGAAGAAAATTAAAATAAAAAGAGGAGGAGAAAAACGAACAAAAGAGAACGAAACCATAGAATTAATAGCATATGTGAGCGTAGTTTGTGAAAATAAAAATTATATAGGATATGCAATTTATGTCCAAAAGGTCAAAGGTAACGTGTACAGAGAATCATATTAATTAATTATTTCTAAAGCAACAAGTTTATTCATATATTTCATAATTTAACTTTCGTCGTGGCTAAGAATTACCAACCTGTTAAGAATAAGAAACTCCCAACTAGCATCTTCATTCCGTATCAACTTGGTAACTAATTTGAAGTCTCATGTCCCATCTAGCATCCTATTACTCCATCAACAAAGCTTTATGAACCATAGAAGGACAAATTTAATCATTAAAACCTCACATTCTAATTTATGTCAATAGTGATAAATATAATAAATTAACAAATTGTTTACTCAACCAGTCAGTAGAACAAAACATGAATCCCACGTCAGGCCTACACGACATACCTAGGTAAAATACTAAAAAACATAATAAAAAATATCCTCGATGTACCTAACCCGAATGCTAGATATATTATTTGCCTCGTAGCAGTTGGCCAATCAAAATCTTCAATCTTTAGATTTATCCATAGAAACACATATCATAAAGTTGATCTGGTGCATCCAAAAAAATAGATGTGCAGCGTACTTAGGAGATCTTAACTTATTGAAAGTCCCAAATAGCATCTCTGTACGATACCAATCATTAACTAATTTAAAACCATTAACATTCTTATTTTATCCCAAACTAGTGAAGATCCATATTCATTTTAATACCAATGGCAATAAATTTAACGACTTTTTTCAAATTATTCCAAAACACAACAAAGTCGGCAAAATTTTGAATAGCATGATAAAAAATTATATATACGGTAGACAAGTTCAATATCAGTTTGCCAATAAAATGATAAACCAAAAGTGTCAATTATTTTGGACAATCTTTGGATAATCAACCAAAAAATATCAATCAATATTTAGAAAATCATTCTTAATTGTGAGGTAGCAAGGAGAAATATAAGTGAAAAATATAAAAACATAAATTTTATTATTTATCCAATAAATCAAATGATTAAAAAGAATATCAAACAAAGAAATAAAATAATTCATAATATTGAGCTATAATCAGCTTTATAATCCTAGCTAGCATACCCCTGCCATAGCATAAAAGATATAAATTAGGTGTTAGTCAAAGACCAATAACATATCCAGATTTTAAAAGGAAACAGTGGTGCAGTAGAATTTAATATAACTCATACCAGTATTCCAATCGTATCTCAACATGCAACTGCCAAAAACACAGAATGAAGCTATTATAATATTATCATTAATCAAATAAATCAAATGATTGAAAAGCATGTCAAACAAGTAAATAGAATCACTCACAGATCACAATACTGTGCTCATCAGCTTTATAATAATCCTTAATAGCATCTCCATCTCATACCACGAATGATTTAAATTTAGTGTCAATTAAAAACTTGATACAGATGAAAATTAATGCTGCAGCAGAATCAATTATAACACATACCTATATTCAGCAGTGTAGCAACATGAATCAGCAAAAAAAGATCACATAACTAAGTTGTTATAAATTTGATAACCAACGGTACGGAAGACACAAACCAAATTGTAGTGTCAGGAAAGTACAAAAAAAATAAAATATTAGTATAATATGACAACAATAGTAGAAAAGGCACAAACCTAATGGTTGTTTCACATGAATACAAATTTGAGACTTTGAGTAACAAACCAAATCGAAAATTTAGACTAGGACAGAAGTAATAAAAAAGAAGAATAGGACAGAAGTATTAAAAAAGAAAGAAATAGAAAAAAAAATTGTGAAGGGCTGTTGGAACATAACTGAAATGAAAGAAAGAAAGCAAAACTGAAAAAAAGAAACATGACTGGAAAAAAACACGACTTAAGTAATAAAAAACAATTGAAATAAAAAAAAGAACACGATAGAACTAAAAAAGAAAAAGAAGATGACAGAAGTAATAAAAAAGAAAGAAATAGAGAGTAAATTGTTAAAGGTTGTTGGAAAAGAACTGAAATGAAAGAAAAAAACATAAAAAGAAAACAGAACAGAAAAACAAATGAAGTGAAAACGTTCACTGAAAAAAGAAATGAAGCGAAAATGAAAATTCACTGAAAAAAGAAATGAAGTGAAAACAGAGAGAAATGAAGTGAAAATGAAACGAAAGAAAACTGAAGTAATAAAGAAGAATCGAACAAAACACATAAGCTATAAAAAAAGAATCGAACAAAATAGAAGTAAAAAAGAAAGAAAGAAACATGAAAAAAATCTGCATGTACGTGTGCAAATACTTAAGAAAGCAAGAAAATTTTAATTAAATGATGAGAGCTGAATGGGAGAGAAATGCCTTTAAAAAATAGCAAAAACTGCTATCTTGTTGCTAAATTTCATCGCCGGAGTTCGTAACTAGAGTTCGTCGTCGGAGTTCGTCGCCAGAGTGGAGCAACCACAGGTAGGAGGGTTCTCAAGTTGGAGCAGCCGCCAGCCTTGCCTTAGGTTTTAGGGTTTAATTCTTAACTCTTTTAAAAAAATATAATCATAGAACAACACTTGGCTATGGCAGAGAGAGCATAATTGGTATATAAATTATGAAGGTTCACTGGATTTAGTACCTTGCTAAAATGTCATCTCATGTAACATCACATAACTGATATATAAATTCCTCTAGAGCTCATTTCTCAGATAGATTGACATGAAAATAGATGGAGACATGTGACTAGCAAAAAAAATTCACAAATAAAAAAAAAAAACATATTTAACTTTGACAAAGTTAACTTTAAATAAGCATCACTTCATATGATATTCAAATTTCATTTCGGCATCATGATTGAAAAGAACTTAAAGATATTTATATTGTCATCTTGTACATGGATCATTGTTACGAGAAATGTATGATTGTGTTCATCCATTTTAAGCTCGGATGAAGCAATTCTTCTATTTTTTATATATATATTGCATAGTACTAAACCAATTTTCATAAATAAAGATGAAATATTTTTCAAATACAAGAATGAGCTCAAACAAAATAAAGATGCATATTGTAACTACCCTAACTACTTAAGCTGAAATACCACAAATCATAATTAATAGCTGCATTTATGGAAGACTAAACTCAGTATATCAAATTTTAATTTACAAAAATTAATGTGCAAAAATCAACTCCCTTTGCTCTTGATGTATAACTTTATTGCTAGATAGTATGAGATCATTTCCACAAAATAAATTACTGACTCATTTCCAAAAAAATTGCACATATATAAATGGTAATATATAGTCCATCAATTCATAGAAATACTGACAATTTTCTAATTAGCACAAATTTGCATCCAGCATAATGGATCAACACCAAACAATAATAGGTCTAGCACATACCAAACAATAATATTAGTTATGTATGGAAGTAATAATCATTAACAAAAAACCAAAGAGAAGTAAAACAGATAAATTAGAAGAATTTTCTTATTGTATTCATCCTTCTTGTTGTTTTCATTCGTTTCAATGAAAAACAAGTAAATTCTTTATCAATTACCTGCTTGCGAGTAATTAAACTTATAACAATCTCTAATCCCTTGATTTTGTTCAAATGCTAATTTTGACCCTGAAAAAAAATAGGCTTGAGAACAATAATTCAAAAATTAATAAAGAAGACTACAAGAGATAGTACCTGCGATGCAGATAAAGATCTATGGTAAAGAGCTCCATCTCCCGAGTTAATCAATTATATATTTGTGCCTATGCAAATATATATATATTATTAAATTACAATATGCAATATATTCATATTATACCGAATCCTCTCGAAGCGTGTAAGAGAACAACGAAGCCCTCACCCACGCGAAAGCGATACCACAAGCCACTCCTACATGCAAAAAAACAAACACTTTCTGTGTAGCATACTTATATTAAGATTTTACAGTATTTAATAGAAAAATTAGTAAATTGTATATAGCATACTATTTATCACTCAAAGTGACATATAAAGGAAGCTTGAAGACAACAATATTGCACATGAACTTATTATTCATCTCAGAAACACAAACTAATAATGTGAAAATGAAGATATTTTCAAGGACAACTACATAAAATAAATAAAGTACTGCACCAAATTCAGTGAAAACTCGACACCTACACCATGCCTAAATTGAAACTTTCACCATTATTACTCCATTAGTTTAGGTGTAAATATTAGGAGGAAGGAATTAAGAAATTGATGCTTGCATAAGTGTCGTTAAAAAAAATTGCCTTATCTCAAGATATCGACGCCACAAGACAAATCGGCGCCGCAAGTGCGAATTGAAGCTTTAGCTTCATGCCTGCAAATTTGGATGTGAGAATAGTTAATTTTAATAATATGAAAGTTTTTTTTCAACAAGAAAAAGAAAATTGCTTAATTGTTTAATAGTTTCATGCCTGCAAATTTGGATGTGAGAATAATTAATTTTAATAATATGAAAGTTTTTTTTCATCAAGAAAAAGAAAATTATTTTATTAAGCGGCTAGAGCCAACGTCAAGAGAGTAATAATATGGAAGTTAAAGCTTCCATATTGTAGGAGGCTTCAAATTCCCACAAACATACCATTAGGTATAGTCAACATATGCACCTAAGTTATTTTTATGACTAAAAGAACAAGTCCAATTAAGATCTATAACTACAAAATTTTGATGTGTGGCTGTGGTCGACGCCAGAAGACAAATCGGCGCCGCAAGCGCGAATTGAAGCTTTAGCTTCATGCCTGCAAATTTGGATGTGAGAATAGTTAATTTTAATAATATGAAAGTTTTTTTTCACCAAGAAAAAGAAAATTATTTTATTAAGCGGCTAGAGCCAACGTCAAAAGAGTAATAATATGGAAGTTAAAGGTTCCATATTGTAGGAGGCTTCAAATTCCCACAAACATAGCATTTAGGTATAGTCAACATATGCATCTAAGTTATTTTTATGACTAAAAGCACAAGTCCAACTAAGGTCTATAACTATAAAATTTTGATGTGTGGCTGTGGTCGAAAGGCTAAAACGGCAAAATAATATGACTATTAAAAAAACATGAAAGAAACATAAAACAAAAAAGCTATAAAGCATGACTATAAATCCAAAATAACATTACAACACAATTTGGTAATCACCAAATTGCAAAAAAAGAAAAAAACTATAACCATGAATGAAACAGAAAACCAAAAAAAAACTATTAGGCATGACTATAAATCCAAAATAACATTATAAAACAGAGAACAAATTAAAAACCTCCATGTTTAGTCCGACAGCATTTTATATTATAATTCCTAGAGAAAGTAAACCGAAAATGACACAAATTAGTTTCTTGCATCTCACGGTTGTCGTCAATGTGCAACACGACGATGACGAGCAGGTGCAGCGACGAGCCACACAATTCGGGCGCAAAGCAAACTCAACCTCCACCTACGGCTCTACGACATAGTGCTTGAATCTATTGGCACCAAAAACAATATCTTCTTTTTCGTTGACATCTTCTCCTCCAACAAGTTTGCGGCCACGAGGCGAACATCTTTATCTTTGCCGGCTTGGTAGTTTGTCTTCACCTCGTGATTCTGAAGTTGCATCTTGAAATTTCCCGAGTGATGCTCGTAAGAGATCATTGTCCTCCTCTAAAGCTTCATTGCTAGCCCCAAATCTATTGTCGCCTACCGTCGTCCATGGTAGACGTTGCCTACAACGCTGCTCTCAAACTCCTCTTGCTCGTGTTGGTGGGCACACGTAGGGGGAAATGCTCATGTTGAAGATGCAACCACAAGTTCGTCTTTAGCTTCTTTTTACAATGCTTGTACATGTATTAAATGTTTACAAAATTACCACTGAACTCGCTCGCTCTCAAAGTTATGCATCCCCCTTCGTCGAGTTGACAAAAACGTCGAACATATAAACTAGTCGTAGTCCAACTCAATTGCATCCATTATCAGTACCTTCACTTCGCTCTTCTCACCATTCTATGACACCTTTGACTTCTTCAGCATCGTACAAATTCGAGATCAAGCTTCACACGAAACTTCGCCATTATGGTTCGCTTTGACACACGCAGTGATTTCTCCCCCTTGTCCTTCATAATGACCTTGGGAGTATGGGGCGACTATGGTATTTCAACCACTAATTTGAAACAAACAATCCTTGAGGGTAAATCCAAACCATGTTGACATTCTCGTCGTAGAAGTGGAAGGTGGCATTGGGTCAATCTTTTTTATTCGAATCTCGATATTGAGGTTCTTCTACAAATACCACTTGATATCTCCATTGAATGAGATCGTGCGTCGTGGAGTTAAAGCCTATAAGGGTTAGAGGCATGTGCATGTTTCCGAAGTTTATGGTAGGACAAAGATGGACCAATTTAGAGTGATAGCATTTTCATGCCATCATGCAAGTCCTTTTTCCAATATAAAAGGGCGAAGCCTCATCACTTAGGTATTTAGAACTTAGTGCTAAGTCATTGGTGTAATTAGCATGCTCATACCGGTCCTAATATCATACCCTAATGGTATGCCCCCACCACCACACCTAAGTATCACCGCTTTGTCGCACACTAGCGGTAGCCATACGATGCAAGACACCGACCAACACCACATCACAGCACGGACAATAACAAGAAAATAAAAAGAAATAAAACGTAGGAAATGAATTTTATGATCCTATATATAAAGTTTTCTGATGGAGAAATCATTTGCAAAACTAACGAAAAACTGATTCTCGGTAATGTTAAATATGATTCAATCATCATAATTATTATCTAGTGAAATAAGATCAAAGTAAAATTTCTTTATATGGAGACATCAACTTTTTTCTATTGAACATAACTAAAAATAATTAGAATGTAAAAACTAGGAACTAATCATGTCTCAAGTTAATATACATAACTTTCAAATCAATTGGTCATTAACATAAATTAGAATTCCTAATTCATCTCAACAACTACCGGCCAAAATAAAAGAATTAAACAATTGCAATATAGAATCATAGAAAACAAAAATATTAAACAAGGATTAGAAGAAGAAATAAGTACCGCACTTGAACCCGCAGTTGACTTCCAAAAATTTGTTCAATATCAATCATATTTGAAAGATCAAGAACTCGATGTTACCTGAAGTAATTTGAAATATGCTAGTTGTTTTGCTGTTGATAGTTGAAGTGGTTTCCAATCTATACAAATTATGTTCCAAATGCAAAAAAATATTTAATCATTAACCTCACACCAACAAAGTTTTATGAACCATAGAAGGACAAATTTAATCATTAAAACCTCACATTGTAATTTATGTCAATATTGATAAATATAATAAATTAGCAAATTGCTTACTCAACCAGTCAGTAGAACAAAACATGAATCCCACGTCAGGCCTACACGGCATACCAAGATAAAATACTGAAAAACATAATAAAAAATAGCCTCAATGTACCTGACCAGAATGCTAGATACATTATTTGTCTCGTAACAGTTGGCCAATCAAAATCTCCAACCTTTAGATATATCCATAGAAACACATCATAAAGTTGATCTGGTGCATCCTGCATAATGGATCAATACCAAACAATAATAGGTCTAGCACATCCCTAACAATATTATTAATTATGTATGGAAGTAATAATCATTAACAAAAAACCAAAGAGAAGTAAAACAGATAAATTAGAAGAATTTTCTTATTGTATTCATCTTTCTTGTTGTTTTCATTCGTTTCAATGAAAAACAAGTAAATTCTTTATCAATTACCTGCTTGCGAGTAATTAAACTTATAACAATCTCGAACCCCTTGATTTTGTTCCAATGCTAATTTTGACCCCTGAAAAAAAATAGGTTTGAGAACAATAATTCAAAAATTAATAAAGAATACTACAAGAGAGAGTACCTGCGGTGCAGATAAAGATCTATGGTAAAGAGCTCCAAAATCTCCTGAGTTAATCAATTATATATTTGTACCTATGCAAATATATATATTATTAAATTACAATATGCAATATATTCGTATTATACCCGAATCCTCTCGAAGCGTGTAAGAGAACAACGAAGCCCTCACCCACGCGAAAGCGATACCACAAGCCATTCCTACATGCAAAAAAACAAATATTTTCTGTATAGCATACTTATATTAAGATTTTACAGTATTCAATAGAAAAATTAGTAAATTGTGTATAGCATACTATTTATCACTGAAAGCAACATATAAAGGAAGCTTGAAGACAACAATATTGCACATGAACTTATTATTCATCTCAGAAACACAAACTAAAAATGTGAAAATGAAGATATTTTCAAGGACCACTACATAAAATAAATAAAATATTGCACCAAATTCAGTGAAAACCCGACACCTATACCATGCCTAAATTGAAACTTTGACCATTATTACTCCATTAGTTTAGGTGTAAATATTTGGAGGAATGAATTAAGAAATTGATGTTTGCATAAGTGCGTTTAAAAAAATTGCCTTATCTCAAGATATCGAAGCCACAGGACAAATCGGCGCCGCAAGCGCGAATTGAAGCTTTAGCTTCATGCCTGCAAATTTGGATGTGAGAATAGTTAATTTTAATAATATGAAAGTTTTTTTTCACCAAGAAAAAGAAAATTATTTTATTAAGCGGCTAGAGCCAACGTCAAAAGAGTAATAATATGGAAGTTAAAGGTTCCATATTGTAGGAGGCTTCAAATTCCCACAAACATAGCATTTAGGTATAGTCAACATATGCACCTAAGTAATTTTTATGACTAAAAGCACAAGTCCAACTAAGGTCTACAACTATAAAATTTCGATGTGTGGCTATGGTCGAAAGGCTACAACGGCAAAATAATATGACTATTAAAAAAACATGAAAGGAACATAAAACAAAAAAGCTATAAAGCATGACTATAAATCCAAAATAACATTACAACACAATTTGGTAATCAACAAATTGCAAAAAAAGAAAAAAACTATAACCGTGAATGAAACAGAAAACCAAAAAACAACTATTAAGCATGACTATAAATCCAAAATAACATTATAAAACAGAGAACAAATTAAAAATCTCCTTGTTTAGTCCGGTAGCATTTTATATCATAATTCCAAGAGAAAGTAAACCTAAAATGACACAAATTAGTATCTTGCATCTTACGGTTGTCGTCAATGTGCAACACGACGATGACGAGCAGGTGCAGCGATGAGCCACACAATTCGGGCGCAAAGCAAACTCAACCTAATAGTCCACTTCTACAAAGAATTTTGCTAACTCAGGTGAATACGTAATGCACAATTAATACATATATCACATTCTTAAGTATTAACTAAGGTTAACTCTTGAACCATAGCACTGAGTGTGCACTGCACAATTAATGCATATAATCACATCTTAACTAAGGTTAACTCCTAAACCCAAACAATTTGAAGTTTCAAGGTACAAATAAGTTTCACTACCAGACGCGTGGTAGAGATTAATATGCATGCACCTATAAGTTTTATATATATATATATATATATTTAACTATCATATTCAGGAAAATACATAGGTAGATATTAAAAAAACCCAAAGAATCTCAAAATTTAAAATAACCTGAGTTGATAACTTCCATACAATCCAGAAATGCAATAACCACTATACTAAACTTATGAAATTGGCTTTCATTATGTAGAAAGCAGGCACCTCTTTTAGGTCTAAACTTAAGTTTAGACCTTTTATAAAAAGGTCAGTATTGAAGTAAAAGAATAATAATAAAGAAATTTAAAAATTGGCACATATAAAAGCACCCGATTTCTATTAATTTTGAGATGATAAAGAGAAATATGGCACTTAATAACAAGAGTCTATTTCAATTTAACAAGTGCCCCCTTAAAGGGCACCGGTTTCAATTTAACAGGCGCCCCTCGCCTCTTGAGAGGTTAACCATTAATTAATGTTAGCTTGTATTTTTGGGTTTCTCTTTTATGATATGTAATTTTATTTTGCTCAATTCAATAATATACTACCACATTTGTCTCAATTGTGACCTGTCGTCTAATTTTTGATAGCAACCCATTAAACTAATGATAAGGCATGCTAATGTGGAATAAAAAATACCTTTTAATATTAAAATTTAATAAATTGAATATATCTATCTCTATCTCTCGGTGTTCGTCATCGTTTAAGGACAAGGAGGAGCAAAAGGAAGAGGAGTCTCGCGAAAATGTCGACCTTCCGACGAGTGCCACCAAGTGCAATGTATCAAATAAGAAGTCAAGGTGGAAGCTTTCTTTTTGCAGGGGGCCTTCCGTGAAGATCTCGGCAAGGGTTGACTCGTGGTCGGAGCTTTTGCGATGTAGTCAATAGCGTGACGAGTGGGCGCTTGAACCATGGCGTCAAGAGGCATTGACTTGGAGTGCTCCTTCTGAACTACGGCTTTAAAGTTGACAAACATGGTGTGAGTGGCCTCGGCAAGTTGTTCATGGACAACTGTTGAGCCAAAGGAAAACAATGCATCTATCTCCGACAATAGCTCAGAGATGGTGTTATACAAGTCCAATATGCAGAACATTTTCTCTGTCGACCGCTTGGATTTCACCAACTCCTGGAAACGCCGCTTGGATTTCACCAACTTCGGAAAACGAAGGAGCTGAACTACAACTTTTTCAGCGATGTTAGCTCTGACAACCTCCCGGATTGAATTGAAGCCACGGAAGACATGGGACAAGAGGATTCGCTCATCGAAGTACAGGGTGGTCGTCGCCACCCGCGAGGGGCCGATCCAAAACTGGAATTTTCTCTCGAGAAGCTACCAATCCATCCTCTGAACCTGCGACGAGGTACGTCACTCGAACCCGAGGCGATAGAGCCCCTTGATCAACTTGTGGAGGATCTTGTATACCCCGACATACGTTGCAATAGCCGACAATGATCAGTCTCGGCAATGGCGCAGAGGTGAACCATGACGCTGGCCGTAGCACTCTCATTCTGAACATTAAAGTCCACAGATGCGTGAATCTCAACATCCTCGAAGATGCTAGAGCAGTTGGCTACGAGAATATGATAGAGAACTCCTCGAGGCGACGCATGGTGGCCTACAAGATCGAAGGCCGCGTGGGACCCGCGACCTCCATATCCTCGGTGGAGACGATGTTGAACATGGCATACTAGAGGCCACAAAGAAGAAGAAATAAGGCAGCAAGAAGAAAAGAGAAAGAGAGAGAGAGGGGACCCATGATATAAGTTTTCAGTTTATAAAATTTTAATATTAAAAAATAATTTTTTTATTACGAGTCCGCATGCCACTTTGTCGACACAAATTAGTCTATATGCCACAATTGAGACAAATCTCGTAATATAAGATTTAATTAAACAAAATATAAGTACAAGCCACAAATTGGAAAAACCACAAAGGGCAGTCTATGTTTAGATATTTTCCCTAGATTTAGTCTAGTATCAATAGTACAATCACTTCATAGAAGACAGTGTTGTGACCACCAATTCATGAAAGTACCATATATTCTTGGGGTAAAAATCAGTGTTATTAATGACGGATGACGGCTCATGGCGGGAAACCAAAAATCTGCCATACAAATGTGGCAGATGGCGTTGCGGCCTATAGTGGAAGCATGACCGCTGAAAATATTATAAATATATATATATATATAATAAGTAATAACAAACGAACATATTGTTGTAATTTCGAAATCCTACAAATTTGAGGCTTTGAGCAGCAAACCAAAAGAAAAAAAAAATGAAAAAAAGGAAAACAAAAAGGAAAAAAAGGAAAACAAAACTGAAAAAGAACACTACAAAAGTAATATAAAAAAATTGAAATAAAAAAAGAACATGACTGAAGTAAAAAAAGAAGAGGGCAGAAATAATAAAAAAAAAGAAAAAAAATAGAGAGAAAATTGTCAATGGCTGTTGGAAGAGACCTGAAATGAAAGAAAGCAAAAAAAAACTGAACGAAAAAAAGAAATGAAGTGAAAACAAAAATTCACTGAAAAAAGAAATGAGGTAAAAAAATGAGAGAAATGAAGTGAAAATGAAACGAAAGAAAACTGAAGTAATAAAGAAGAATCGAACAAAACACTAAAGCAAAAAAAAAGATGGAACAAAATAGAAATAAAAAAGAAAGAAAGGGTAAAAAACTACATGTACGTGTGTAAATACCTAAAAAAAAAATTAATGAAATGAAGAAGAGAGCTGAATGGGAGAGAAATGCCTTAAAAAACAGCAAAAACTGCTATCATGTCGCTAGATTTCGTCGCCAGAGTTCGTCGTCGGAGTTAGTCGCCGAAGTGGAGCAGCCACAGGTAGGAGGGTTCACAAGTTGCGGCAGCCGCCAGCCTTGCCTTAGGGTTTAGGGTTTTATTCTTATCTCTTTTAAAAAATTACAAAAACACCTCCACTTAAATTAAAAAACAAAAAAAAACATTGTGGCACCATTTCCGTCAGCCACACCCATACAAAAATTTCAACATTGCTATTTTTTAGGGGTGATTTAATCAAATTCTGCACGCCATGGCTGCTATTTTACAACACTGGGTAAAATATGAAGTTGAAACATACAAATACGATGGTGAAAGTTAATAAAAGAAAAATAAATACTACACTATTTTGATGTAATGAATTTTTTTTTGGATTGTTAGATGTTACTAACCTCATTAATTCTGTTATTATTCATTGAATTGGCAAATTAGGTGGTAACGAGTAAGAGCAATAAATGACAAAAAGAGCATTGAACATGCTCCAATATACATAATTCAAGGAACATCTTATATCTATAATAAAAATAAATGCAGCTTCAACTAGACGAGGAGATTTAAGAATATATTAAATGTGGTGTATTGCTAAAAAAAATAAGTACACACTTACCAATATAATAAAAAGAAATGCAGCTTCAACCAATATTGTGAGGTGCAAATATTCAACATGTAACACTTACCGATATTATCAAGTATTCAATTGCAAATTCCATCCTAAAAACATCAACACGTAACAGTTATCGAGAAAAGATATAACAGCTAGACAAGCATTGGAATTATCAAGTATTTTATAAATAGTTGAAATTTGAAACTATGCAACTACACCAGAATTGAAATTATCAACCTATTAGGCTGCTCTACGATTCCAAAACATTTAAAAATTGTTTTCTTGTTGTTATTTTTAAATATATATCCCATGCTTTACAATAATATATTATCATAGAAGAGTAATCATTACTGCATAGGCGTAGAAAGAGAGGGCTAAGGGAGAAACAAAATCTTATAAACAAATTGTTGTGTAGCCTAAGAATTTTCAACTTAAATCAAAACGCAATCTTTGATACATACTCTTAAATATACAAAATTACAAATAATATTGGACCGACATAATACCTTGTGCATGTTGAAGCAACGTCATCTCACGCTCTGAACTAGTAAAGACATTATTAGAAAGCAAGGAGAGAGAGTTCGTATAATGGCATAATCTATTTAAAATACTACTTGGATTAAATATTAGCCCTTAAAGGATTCGTTTCTACTAGTTAATATGATGTTAAAGAAGAAATTTCTTCCCATCACATCTCACCTACATTGCAACAATTATTTAGAAAATTAAATAAAATATTTTATATAAAAATTACAAATGATCAGATAATGTATGAGTGTGTAATGGCCTAGAATCAATATTGGCTATATATTGGCGATTTCAAATTTATTAGACTGCATTAATGGTAGATCACATGAATTAATGTGTCCATCAAAGAGGTCATATGAATAAACCTAGCAATCAATTGAAAGGCTAGTATTTATCTTGAGATTGTTTAACTATAGCAAAAAATTTCTACAAGTAATGTTGAAACTAGTGATTCAGTAGTAAAAACCCATAATTAATGTCCTTCCAATAATTTCTCTAGCTTCTATATTCAACACCATATAAAGCCAGTTAAAATCATAGGTAATTTCACGATTCATGAGACCTAATGAGTAATAAAAAATATAAATCAAACTAGATAGATATACTGATATAGAACAAAAAATATATCAAATGGGTACCATCGTACCATATGTTGCAAATTATAGGCATGGATCTAACAATAAACCAACAATGATCTACTTTGTCCTAAGATGATAATTACAAGAGCACATAATTTGTAACGAACTGTGTTTGAGAACAACATACACATACACCTTTAGGAGTGAAGAGAAACCCTTTGATGTTTTAAAGATGACCACCATCCAAAACCCTCAAGTAACCTCAGTCAAGAAGAACCAATGTCTTACATGATTGTAACCCTGATCAAAAATTGAAGTGGAGAGTTAATTCATATATGGTTCATGAGACATCATAAACCATAAGACACTTCGATGCCTAATTGTAAGATTAACCATATTGATATGCGCAGAAACCAGTAAGATTGATATGTGCATAAACTAATATATGTACCCTTGAGATAATCTCCATAAAAGGACAAATGCATATCAAGTACAAAAGAAATCACCATTGATACAACTACATGAAGTAAGAACTACTTGAAATTACTGAGGCGATATTGAAACCAATACTAAAAACAATTCCTGAAGTCCATCTTACAGCATACAAAAATAGAACATCACAACAAAGTAAAGAACTATACCAATGAGATAACTCAAATATTGCGGCATTTCCAATGAGATAACTGATCTCAGTCTCAAACCATTCTTCTTAATATACCAAGCAATCTCCTTAACAGCAATGACATATTTAAGAAATTAGAAATCAATCAAGCACATGAACATAATTAAAAGGAGCAAATTTGATGTAAAATGAAGTAATTCTAAACAAGCTATAAATTCATGTTTTCCACATTCAATCTGGACTCTGATATGTTTGCAACATAACTCAATATCTAATGTTATAGTAATGAGCCAGATATGTTTACAACACAACTCAAAGTTTATTAGTTTTATTAAATTATTAAATATATGAGAAATAGAGCTTAATAATTATTGGTTTGAGATTGCAAGGGTAAAAACAAAAATAATTGGATATTTGCATAATCAATTCTTTTTCCAATCACATAAGGGTATGAAATTTAAATTTTGGAATGGTAAATAATAAACAATTGAAAGGAACAGAAACCATTTTAACTGAAAAAGACTTGCCTCTATTTTAAATTCTTAAGCAACTCGTACTTTATGAATAAGCAATATACATCACTTGAACATGCAGTTGACTTATAAGAATCTGTTTGATTAGCAAACAAAAATATGTAGAGAGCATTAAGATGAGAACTATATTGTTGAGTGGACGCTCCGTTTAGAATGGCGACAACAAAAATGAAACCAGCGCATTGTTGAACAGGGCGCCAATTTCATTGAAACCAACTCACTATCGAACAAGGCTCTACTGAAGCTTGGCTTTTAGAAGTTCCAAATTGTATCAGACTACAGAGGGCATCTATATATTATATAGATAGCATGATCTTTGTAGTGAAATAGCTTTCTTAATTCTGACATATTATATATTAATTTGGAATGTAGCAATTAATTTAATAGAAGTTAAGAATTATTAGGCTTAAATAATAACCTAATATCTTCTTAGTATTACCAAAGTTACTAAGAACTGAAATATGTTTGCCAGCCTCAGTACAATGTGGATGGTTATCTTCTTTTGTTATTTGTAGTGCCATGTACAATACCTACACATGCTAAAAAAGATTATATTAAAATACAAAAGATTTGCAAATGATAGAGGATTTTCTTATTTCTAACCTTACATATCACCCAACGGAAGCCTAAATCATCAGCTGAGAATGATAGACAGAAGAAACACTTAATTTGGTCAAGTAAAAAATTGAACTTTTGGTAGGAAGAACGAAAAAAATAAAAGGATGCGCAAAAAGGACTTCGGAGCGCTCACGTACCTCTCTGCAGCTTGGCGGTGGGATGGTAAAGAGAAGGCAAAACCCTAACTCGTCCCACATAGGCATATACTATATAGCTGGTTTGTGCGAATGGGATACACAAACGAATGCGAACCAAGAAACAACCAGAAACAGGGAATGGGAATGGATCTGCAATAGATGCGGGAAGGAAGATGCCGGAAGACGAGAACCGAGAAGCATGAAGAATGAGAAAGCGGAGAAACAATGCAGAAAACAAGAAAACCGGACAGTGCGAAAAACAACGAAGAAGAAAGGAGATGCGGAAAACAGCGAAGAAGATTGGAGATAAGGAAAACATAGCGGAAAAAAGAGCGCACACTTGATGGAGCCAATTATTAATTAATCGGCTCCATCAACTAGCGGCGGATTCTAACCATTGAATTTCAACTTCGAAGCTCAATTTCAAACATTGAATTTCTTTCTTGTTAGGGTCATCTTTTATGGTATATAAGTTGAAATTTCCTGCATATTTTTCTTCCAATATAACAACTTGGGAATGGCAAGTGCACTGACACCTGTGTGGACAAGCTTATGGTGCAAAACAATATCACATGCATGGTATTCATACACAAAAGGCAATGCTAATTCTTCTGCTTGCGGGCATACCATTGGCCCTCATTTGGACCTACACAAGACAAATTCTTATGCAATTGGTCAAAATCTAGAGATGAGAGATATGAGTTGAAGCAGGACTATATGCTTATTATTGGCTAATCCCAAGCCTTTTTGCCTGTGTTTCCCATGCTCATAAGTTCTAGGATAACTACAATATTCCACACTTTTATATGCTGGGTTTTAGTGTATATTTTTGCCCTTGGCAGCAAGAGTGCTGCCCTTGCAACAACCATATCATATTGAATAAATCTTGCTATTTTAGCATTTTATGTCAAGTTCTCTCAAGCTTGCAAGGAGACATGGACAAGTCTATCAAAAGAATCAGTCAAATGATGTATTTGACTTCCGTTGTTCCTTGTAGTGATTCTATATAATATTGAATCATTTTTTGAACCATGTTATCACTCTACGCCATGGAGTTACATCCATCCTAATAATGATATTTTGACCATTGAATAGAAAAGTCTACAACAAGGAACTTAATTTAGACCCTTGAAATAATTATTCAAGAGTACTAGATAATTCGGAAACTTAAAGTAGATATTGGTAATCTAATGTAACAAGATGGTATGAACTATGGAGCATATATATGTATTTCTATCTTCGTGAGTGATGGATTTGTAGCTAAGTTAGAAAAAATATATGTAGCATATATATGTATAATCTAACTTCTATCTTCTAACTTCTATCTTCGCGAGCATATATATGTATTTGGAGCGCATATATATGTTGCAAGAAAAAAAACCTAAAAACAGAACCCTTAATTCAATAAAGTAGAAGTTAGAAAGAATTAAAGTAGCTGCCATGCTAGTGCTAAAGAAATTTGAAACTAAGAAAAGAAAATTGTTAGCATGTTTTCATTCAGAGTAAATTCACTATAACTGACACAGATAAGACAAATACATACATGGTCTTGAACACGTCTTCATCTAGATTAAATTCCACATTTAAGTTGACAGGAATGTTAAACCTATGTACCATGTATGCGTGTCTTTCAATTAGCAAATAAAAGTTTTCAAATTCAAGTAATATTTTTATATAATGTCTAAGAAAGAGGAAAAGAATACATAGATTTCCAGCTACACAAGCATTAACATAAATTTTGAAACAACTAGCAGTAACGTGGAATCTCAATTGAAGAAAACATCTACGGAAATTGCACCTTATTTTATATCTACAGTAAAATAAGGTTATGCAACCTTATTTTATATCTTGTCTCAATTGAAGAAAACATCTGCAGTAAATTCTAGGAATAAGGTTATGCAACCTCAATAAGAACCAATCACAAGGAGGTTCATATTGATAAATAATAATTGTATATATTACTACACCTCAAACACCAATATAAAAGTATTAAATTATTTATATCTCATACCACTAGGTTGTTAGGGACATGTTGATGAACCAGTATATGGGAATTGGCCTACACAGTACATTTGCTTAAGGCATATTTGATATCATGTGTTCCTTCAAACCAATTGCTCATATCAATATTATTTCTTAAGTGTGTTATTGGCTAAGTATAGACATTATATTTTAGAATCCACGACGACATACACCCACATGCACGTGGTGGATGATTGATGAGTAACTTCGATTATATTTCAATCATTAAAGGGTAGAGCAAAAGTCAAGGAGATATAAAAGCTTAATTGCGGTCTAAAAATTGAGACAGAATCCACTAACCAAATTTTGCCAGCTGAGAGGAATAGGAAGAGATCCTCTTCAAATAAGCTACCATGATAGGATATTTACAAAGATATGGATCCTCTTCAATTTCAATGGATCTATTTTTTTCTCCAATTCATAAAACTATCTTCATTCATTGCACCTTCATCTCTCATTATATATCAACATTAATGACAGTCCTTGACTATGACTAAAATGATCGAGATGTTATATGAAAAAGATAATGTAGCAAAGGGAGAACTGGAGAGGATCCTAACACAATTAATATATAGAAAAGAAATGTTACCTCCTGGGTAACCGGATCCAAAGTTTCTTTGCATATTTTCAGCAGTTTCGTCAAAGACCCAATTACACAATGCTCTATCTCTAGTTACCTTATCAGGTTTTCTTCCTAATCCACAGCTGGAGACAACATCAGTTTTGTCAATTAGGTTGGGAACTTGGAAACTTGAATCTCCTGAAATAGAAAGCTCCATGATTCTTGAGCAAGTATATGAATTTTCTAAGCAAGAACAAAAATCAAGCAAACAAGCAAAACAGGGATAACAAGGTAAGAACTAGAAGGAGAGATGTTCAAAGGCTTATTAGGGTAGTAAAATACTTGTCCAGGAAATTCTGCAGAGGCAAACAAAAATCTAATGTGGGGACCTGTGTTTCTGCTCCAACTACCCACTCTTCTATGCAACTATCCATTGGTGAAAACATGTTCCAAGAACCTCTATCCACCATGATGAAGAGTTTAGACCCCGGAATTGCATATGGAGATAACTAATTCACAATCCTTTGGCAATCATGTGAGATACTCACAACTAGGAAAACAAATATATATAAAAAAAGGTATTGAGTCAAGAATTTAAGTCAGATAGACAAATACTATATCTTAAGAAATAGTAAATGAAGCCAACTAGAACAACTTATAATATATGTTGAATACATCAAGAAGTTCTAAGTGTAGATAAATACGAACACTCATTCTTTACATAAAATGCTGAAATGCATAGAAGTTTCCAATTTCTGAGAAAAAAAGTTGATTTTCGTCATAATTATAAGCTAAGAGTCGGATCAAATCACAAAAGTTTATCAAAAATATACAGGAGGTACTAGAATCAATACCGGCGAGAGAAACTCCAAGGCATGCAAGACCAAAGAATAAAGATACTCGACCTTCCGGCTATATACCTGAACCGAACCTTGCAGCAGCAATGCAACTAAAAACCAAATTCTCGTGAGGAAAACAAAATTAAAGAAATCACATAACGGGTAGTACAAAAACAAGTGAGTTTCAAATAGGAATCTCAAAATACCACCTTCAGCAAAGTTCACCTGAACGGAGGAAATCTCGCCAGAGCAGATTTTCGAGAGGTACTCTTCGAGCTTCTTGGCGAGGTCGACCTCCCAGTTGGACTGGAGGTCACGATTGGGCAGGACAAACTGGAAGCGCGACCCGGACTCGTCAGACCCCAGGAAGACGGGGGCGAAAAGTCCATCGGCGGCACTAAATCCTCGCCCACATGACGAGCGCTGAGAGCAGTGAGCAATTAATCGAGAGAAGAAACCTAGAAAACGAATTCTTGGTGGATTCGAAGGTTAGGGTTTGGAGAGCCTCGAAGAGGAAGTGCTCTTTATCGTTCATCTTCGTGCGACGGGGGCGAAAGGTCCATCAGCGGCACTACACATGACGAGCGCTGAGAGCAGTGAGCAATTAATCGAGAAAAGATACCTAGAAAACGAATTCTTGGTGGATTCGAAGGTTAGGGTTTGGAGAGCCTCGAAGAGGAAGTGCTCTTTATCGTTCATCTTCGGGCGACGGGGGCGAAAGGTCCATCAGCGGCACTAAATCCTCGCCCACATGACGAGCGCTGAGAGCAGTGAGCAATTAATCGAGAGAAGAAACCTAGAAAACGAATTCTTGGTGGATTCGAAGGTTAGGGTTTGGAGAGCCTCAGAAGAGGAAGTGGAATTGAATAGCGAGAGGAATTTTGATTTCACGCTCAGGCGGAGGTGATTTAACTTCTTTCGGTTTACGGAAATGATCTCGTCCGTTCAATAGATGTATAATACCATCTGAGGGCTAACTTGAATACAATATTAAAAATATAGTTTTAACTTTAATTTGACCCTAAAACTTAAAAGTTATACTAAATTTTAAAAAATGAGAGAAATTAAAAATAACCGAAAGAATTTGATGAACTTTGGTTGGTTCAACAGAATGAAAGAGATAAAGAATAACAATAATTTATTTTATTAACATTCGAAATAGATTTAAAAAAATAGTTATTCATTGATAATCACATAGGCCGGTGAAACGTGTACAGAGATTTCATATATAATTATATCTAACCGGTCGGTTAACCGAAACCGGTGGACTTTTTACCTCTTTGACCGAAACTGAAACCGAAAATCGATTTTTCAAAAAATAAAAACCGAAATCGTAAAAATCGGTTCAGTTAACCGAAAAACCGGGTTTTTTTTCTCACCCCTAATCATGATATTTTTTCCTCTATCAACATGCATATCTAAATAATTATACTCTCTCTATCTATATGCATGATCTTCCTATATTCTCTTCCTGTTTACTTATATTTTTCTCTCCCTTTTGACATCAATCAAAAAAGGCAATAAAATTCAACTATGGTAAAGGTTGAGACTCTAAAAACTATTTTTCATGAAAAACATGTAGATCTTAACTCAATGGATGAAAACATACATACAAGTGAGACTAATCAATACATGATATCATAGAATGATAAACATAATCTAAAACTAGAAATCATGTACTAATTTAAGTATCGATATTACACGTATTGGTCAAAGTATCAAAAATTATTTTAGAAATGATTTTTCTCGAGCCAAAATAAGAACGATACCAAAAACACGAATCTAACATCATACTTGAAGTCTTATTCGAAGATTTCGACGAAAATCTAAAGTATCGAGAAATGAGCACTTGAAAAGAACGATACTTTAAAGTTTCGAAATTTAATTCCAAACATTCATAACAAATCATATTTACACTCAAGATTTTTGAAATTTTTATGTCATAAACTAAATTTTCTAAGGAAGATGCGGATTCAAGAATCAACAAAAAATTATTTTTTTGCATTTTTCTAAAATTCATTGAGTTCTAATGGTATTTTCATAAATAACCGAAATTTTTCAAAAGTTATCAAATTTTATTCAAACTTTCATGACACCAATATATGATTATTTAAAACATCTATGTCAAGTTTGAGATGAAAATGATGTTATTTACCTAATGTTTCAACTTAGCATGATTTCAATAAAAAATAAGCATGTTAACATGAAATTACTAAGTATCAACTTTTATTCTTTACTCATGGTTTTTCAAACATAGACACATAGACACCTAACATAAGTAAATTTAAACATGTTTGTGAAGTTTGAGCTCAAAAGAAAATTTCTAATTCACTTTGTTGACTTATGCTAAGTACTAAGAATTTTTCTACGCATAAGATTTCAATCATTTTCATGTTATTTCAATCATGAGTATAGAGACATTCTAGTAGCCCTTCATCATCTAGTAGCCAAGATAAATATGAGAGTGACATTCTCAATCTTTCGAGCCTCGAGCAACAACTACGTAGAGCCAAGTCCAACACCGCCACAAGCACAATTCTCATATTCTCGTGTTGTTAGCAAGAAATAAAAGCTTCATCATGCATTGCCTTTATATGTTGTGTATCTTCTTTCCAATAGCTAGATTGGTTGCATTGCATTTCTTTGATGTTGAAAAATGATTTTGGACTAACTTGACTTGATTAAGCTATTATAATACACTTCATTTTGGGCCAACTGTGTTCAACAAGTAGATCTATTTGAGTTAATGGGCTATCGAGCCTTTTTAAATATGCTGTGATTAATAGGGAGTATGTGGCCAATTTAAAATTTATATTTTTTCGGGCTAATATTGGGTTTTATTGTCTACTAGTTGCTTAAATTGGGTCTTAATTTTTAGCGATTTAAATTGAGTTGTAAGCTTAGTTGGCCTGTTTGGGCCACTAATGATTTGATTCTAATGCGCTTAGTTGGGGTGTGTTTGGGCCGTTAATAGGCTCAATTGGGTCGACCACCATGCTTAAATAAAGAGTATTTGGACCAGTAGGGGTGAGCATCGGTTCGGTTTGGTTAAAAACCGAACCGAAAATTCGGTTAATCGAACCGAACCAAAGAAAAAAATTTAACCGTTTACCGAACCGAAAAAATTTGGTTCGGTTAACCGAATTTTTGGTTCGGTTCGGTTAATTTGGTTCGGTTAACCGAAAAGATAAAAAAAAAAAATTTCAAAGAATGCATGTGGACTTGAACTCGGCCCAACTAAGAATTAGATTTTAATTTTTACCCCTTCTAACCATCTTAGCAAACATTACTATCAATTTATATATAACTAACACCTATTATATATATATCAAATGTTAAATAAATATTATTGCACAACATGGGATTCGAACCCGGGCGGCGGAAAACTAAACATAACACTTAACCACCAAGACAAATGCCAAGATCTAATATATCTGTTATTATATATATATCCGGTTAATTCGGTAAATTAACTGAACCGTCGGTTAATTTATCGAACCGAACCGAAAACCGAACCCAAAAATTTCTTTAACCGAAAACCGAATCGAAATTAATTCGGTTCGATTAAATCGGTTTCGGTTCGATCGGTTTCGGTTCGATTTTGATGAATCGGTGAAGTTTGCTCACCCCTATGGACCAGTGAGGACAGCCTTATGTGGTAAAGGATCATGGCTGAATTAGGAATGTCTGTCCATTAATGGGCTTTGATTGACCCGACAATGACTTAGGTGGCACATGTTTGGTCCACCAAAGGGCTTCTTTAATTGGGTCGACTATCTACTTTTAGTAGGACAACCGCCGGCTTCATTGAGCTTTAATTTTCTCAATTGTTCTAATGCTTGCTTCATTGTTATTTAATATTATTAACACATAACTCTTTGTAACAATTATATATATATAGCCCATATCCAATACTTATTTGTATTATCTAATATTACTTTGGTCAGTGCTTTTGGATATCAATATTTTGAGGTTCTTATGAAGTAGGAATAAATCTGTTTAATGTAATTGACATGTCATATTTTCATATATTTTATTTTATATATTATTTGGAGTATGCTTTCAAGTTTTTGACTGTCTGAATTTCTAATTTAGCTTCTCAGACATTTTTCCTTCTAGGTAATCAACAATAGTATAACTACGTTTCGTTTTTTGTGCGAACAGTGCTATCTTGGGGAGGATGATATGGCAATCACTCGTGCAATCCTAATGTAAGTTTGCTTAAAATAGATACTCTAGTATACTTCCTATTACTATTTGACACAATTTGTCATTTATGTGATGAACTTTAATTAGGTACATGAATTGTTTGCTTGCTTCTAGGCATTTTCATTTACTCTTTTGTTAAGTGGTTTATATATTATCGAAGTCTCCTTTTCCATTGTTAAATGCTTTATTTAGCTGTTGTGATTTGGTCCACTTAAATAGTTTGTTCTCATGACAACATGTTTTAAATGTCATACCAATTGAATTTGTCTTGATATGTTCTATGGGATATGAACATTTTATCTTGAACTGCTTTTTAGTACTTCTAACTTTTATTTCATTATTTTTATAGGTATTTATTATAAGAAAATATTGCACTGTCGGAACAGTTTCGTTGATGTGGTTGTCTTAGTATGACGAGCCCATATATCTTTTATATGATTATTATTATGAAATCTATTGTTATTATATAATCCATTGTTTAGATATTTCAAAATACTTAAATAGTTTAACTGTTTAAGTATTTTTCATTGCTGCACATGTATGCATTTCACTAATACTGGTAGTGTAGAAATTTTAAATGCAAAAGTCTAGATTGTTTTTTAAAAAAATCTAGAAGAACATAATGATAGTAAAAAGAATGATAATAGTAATTTGCTAAACCTGAACAATATACTTAGCTCCGCACGTGGGCAGTAAATGAGTTGATAGATCTCTAATCCTTTTGAGCAGAAACATCTACCATAAGGGCCAGTTTGGTACATTGTACTAGCTTGTATAGTACTAGTCTGTATTGATTAACATGTATAGTACTAGTGTTACGCCCCAACTCAGGGTCGCGTGATCGGTCAAGGTACGTGTCGGTACCCCGAAGCCTACCACATGCACTAAACCACTACACCAAAGAAAACACTGCACATCCAGGTATCATGAACAAAAGACAAAGGTGCAAATCTTTATTTAAAAAACAAAACAAATGTCAAAACAGTTTTAGTAATTTCAAATTCGAAGGAAACAACTCAAGTTTCAAAGTCTAAAGCAGATACAAGTTTTTTTTTCAAAGACAAACTACTCAGTGCATGTCTACAACCCTATCGACACGACTACGACTATGTGACTGCCTGCTACGAGATCTGCGCCAACGCCTGCCCTCCAGTCGCACCATGCCACCAAGCCGTACCTCACTGGTCGGGCTCTGCAAAAAAAATAAAACAAGAAATCGTGAGTTCACAAGGAACTCAGTGAGCGGTCCTTCTGAACCTCCACTTAAATCATGTTAAGGACTTAATTATATATATCATTTCTCTATGTACTTTTATGCAAAAATAAATAATAATATATTGGTAGTAATATGGGGGCTGCCAAAGGCAGCAAGTGATTTCCCCAAACTTCTCATGGTATCAGAGCCAATTATGTGGTTGATATTGTGCCACCCGCAGATGTCTAATTCTGCAAAACTCCACGCTCCAGATGTCCAATCCTGGGCGTGAGGGGGGGTGTTAAAGTCCCACATTGGTTAAAAATATTGTCAAGGTAGCCTTTAAATAGTTTAGGCAATCCTCTCCTCATGAGCTAGCTTTTGGGATGAGTTAGACTCATTAATTTTTTAACATGGTATCAGAGCCAAGAAATCCCTAAAAAAATTTCTCCTTTTTCTGTCCGATTACTGTTCATTGCACACTGTTCACCCGACATTGTTCATCCCGCAGTACTGTTTATCATCTGCTCCTGCCATCTCCTGTTCTCTCCATCTAATTCTGAGATCCAAAGTTGGGAAAGGTTCCTCCCTAGATTTGTGTTCAAATCCAAAGTTGCGGCTTCGAGGAAATCTACGACAAGACTACAAATCAAAGGGTTTATGCTTATCACTATGAAAAAAATGAATGGATTTAGAAGGGGACACAGTGGATGCACTCAAAGCTCTCAACCTCAGACACAACTTGTTGTCTCTATCTTTGTTCATGGAGGTACTCCTACCACGTGCCTGGTTTAGCAAGTTTAGCTCCGCTATCACTCAGTTTGGTATGATGAGATGCACCTCCGATCATTCAGTCTTCTTTTGCACCTCTCCTTTTGGAAAACGAGTGCTCCTCATTGTTTATGTAGATGACATTATTATAACTAGAGATGATACAGATGGGATACAAAAATTGAAGTCTTATTTACATCAGCAATTTCAGACCAAAGACTTAGGTGATTTGAAATACTTCCTTGGTATTGAAGTAGCTCGATCAGGGGTAGCAATCTATATTTCTCAAAGGAAGTATGTACTTGATATGCTATAGGAGGCAGGTATGTTGGGAGCCCGACCAGTTGACACTCCTATGGAGCCAAATATAAAGCTATTAACGAAGCAGGGTGAATCCTTGGCTGATCCAGGTCCATATTGTAGATTGATAGGCAAGTTAAACTATCTTACAGTCACGAGACCTGATATCTCTTTCATTGTTAGTGTACTCAGTCAATTTCTTGAGTCACCCTGTGAGGGACATTGGGAAGCTGCATTGAGGGTCCTTCGTTGTCTCAAGAAAGCTCTAGGAAAGGGACTCTTGTACTGTGACAGGGGTCACCTCAGGTGACAGGCTATTCTGATGCAGATTGGGCAGGTTCATCTATTGATCGCCGATCTACTTCAGGATATTATGTGATGCTTAGTGGTAACTTGATATCATGGAAAAGCAAGAAACAAAGTGTGGTAGCTAGATCTAGTGCTAATGCAGAATACAGGGCTATGGCTCTTGTGACTTGTGAATTAATATGGCTAAAGCAGTTAATAGGAGAACTCAGAATCATCCATAAAGAACCAATGAAGCTGCTTTGTGATAATCAGGCTGCTTTGCATATTGCCTCTAATCCGGTTTTTCATGAAAGAACAAAGCACATAGAAATTGATTGTCACTTTATCAGAGAGAAAGTGCAGTATAAGGAAATAGTCATATTATTTGTAAGTTCAAATGAACAATTAATTGGCTGATATACTAACTAAATCTTTAAGATGTCCTAGAATATTTTATATTTATAACAAGTTGGGCTTACATGACATATTTGCTCCAACTTGAGGGGGAGTGTTAAGGACCTAATTGTATATATCATTTCTCTATGTACTTTTATGCAAAAATACAGAATAATATATTGGTAGTATGGGGGTTGCCAAAGATAGCAAGTGATTTTCTCAAACTTCTCAAATCCCTGATATGATAACATATAAATATATACACAAGCACATAAATGAGGAGTCTATGCTAGTCATATCATGGTAACCGGCTAATTGGCCAACCTATGCGAATAAGTAGTCTAGCCATATCGGCTCCTTCAGACTGAGTATCATTCGGCCACTATGGCCTCATCCTGCATGAATGGTTCGGCTCTGTCCGACCTTCACCGCAATACAGTACTCGGCCGCATCGGCCTATACAACATACAAGGAATGTCAATCACAATCACTGGGCCCGTCAACTAGGATGGTCAACTAGTATCGGGATCCCACCGGGTTAGGGATATCTAGCCCCACCCCACTCGGGTCTACCATCAGCGTAGCCCACTTATGAAATATCAGGACCCTCCGCCACTCGGGTCTAACACCTAGCGGGCCCGCTGGTGCAATCTCAAGACCCTAATCACCGCTGAGTCGAGTAATATCTATTTCGACTATCGGTATTCCTCAGTAGACCATCTCAATCACAATACACAATCAGAGTTTCAAAAAACATACTTCCATCTTAATCCTCAGGCATCAACCCGTATCCGATCCCTTCCTCGGGTCTCACTAGTCGAATACTAATATTCGCTATCTTTCCCTAGGTGTGAAACCTAATCTATGCATTATATTTCTTAAGTGTAACCACATTTCATAAGCATGAAAATGTCTAATTTTGGGTTCATCACAACATATATAACTTAATAAATTCATTCTACAACTATCCTCATGAGTAATCACATGATTCCCCAAATAAGGAGATTAAATTTAGCTTTTAATTACTAAAATTTCAGTAAGGAAATAATTGGTCTAATATGACAAAGATTTAACCATAGTATGGTAAAGAATGAAGAATTTCCATGATTCACATTCCATAATAGATTCTAACCATATAAGTGCATTCACGAACATTTCCTTATCAAGTGTTAATTGCAATCTACCACTATCAACAGTCCATTCATCGAATAAAATACTTAACATACTAGGCCGAGATGTTCCCCTCTTACCCGCTCGGCCGAACCCTATAAAAGGTTTATCATACTCGGCCGAGCCTATCAAGGTGAGATTAGGGCTCTTTCGACCATGAACAAGAACACTCGAGTCACAAGTCTTGCAAGGAATTCGATCCAAGAGGTTTCAACACCTCTAGAAAATTGGGGAAAAATTCGGCATGACCTTTCCTTTTTTTCCTTCATTCGGCCGACCCCTAAATTCAAGGAAAACTCCGTGAAACTTCGTCATTCAACAACATATACACAAGATAATCAAATCTCGGCAAAATTTCGACGAGACGACGAAAATATCACGAGAAATCGACAAAATCTCCAATATCTTGGGTCGGCTACCCGCCTACCCTATGGATCTCGGTTAGACCACTCACCTTGATCGGATGAAGGAGATGGACTAGATGAGGACGATCCCGATTTCTCCGACGATGACACGAGACCGGCGCCGTCCACAAGCTCCTCTCCCCTTTTATCTTCCCTCGGGCTGTGTGCGGCTCCCTCTTGCCTTGAGCCGCACGACGGCTTGGGGTGAGAGGGTTTTAATCCCCCCCTTTTTTGATAAAAATGATCTCATGACTTAAGTTCCCTCACTCAACTCAACCCGAGTTCGAATTGAGCACCGACTCGACCCGCGAATCTGATTTCAACTAGACTTGAATCGATCTAGCACATAAATCATATAAACATAACTCACGAGTCAAACAAATGGAATTATACCTTCTATTCGCGTTGATTTTCGTGACTCAACCCTGCTATTCCCCAATCCCGTGCGCTGCACCAAATAAAATTTTTATATTAGGAAACCTCGGGTATTATAACTAGCCTTTATTGTACTATTATTATACAGTATTTGATGCACACATGTACTAGCATGTATAGTACTAATCTGTATGGACTAGTCTCTATTGACTAACTTGTATAATATAATATAATATAATATAATATAGTACAATATAATATAGTATAATATAATACAATATAATATAATATAATATAATATAATATAATATAATATAATATATTATATTATATTGCAAGGAATTCGATCCAAGAGATTTCAACACCTCTAGGAAATTGGGGGAAAATTCGGTATGACCTTTCCCCTTTTTCCTTCATTCGGCCGACCCCTAAATTCAAGGAAAACTCCGTGAAACTTCGTCATTCAACAACATATACACAAGATAATCAAATCTCGGCAAAATTTCGACGAGACGACAAAAATATCATGAGATATCGACAAAATCTCCAATATCTTGGGTCGGCTACCCGCCTACCCTATGGATCTCGGTTAGACCACTCACCTTGATCGGATGAAGGAGATGGACTAGATGAGGACGATCCCGATTTCTCCGACGATGGCACGAGACCGGCGCCGTCCACAAGCTCCTCTCCCCTTTCATCTTCCCTCGGGCTGCGTGCGGCTCCCTCTTGCCTTGAGCCGCACGACGGCTTGGGGTGAGAGGGTTTTAGTCCCCCCCTTTTTTGACAAAAATGCCCTCATGACTTAAGTTCCCTCACTCAACTCAACCCGAGTTCGAATTAAGCCCCGACTCGACCCGCGCATCTGATTTCAACCAGACTTGAATCGATCTAGCACATAAATCATTGCTCCTTGCCCCATTTGTGCCGAAGGTAAGTTGAATCTTTCGTCATGTTGTTTTGAGTACCCCCCCTTAGGTTATTCACACGAGCCTGGATGTTTGGAACATTCATCTGGGCCGGTTTCCTAGTACTGGGTGGATACATTGCTGGGCCCATTATGGGCTCCGTTGGCCTTGTTAAAGCAGATTCTGCTGATGAGAATGCTGCTTCTGTTTTTCTGAATAGGCTCCTTAAGGTTGGGTATTAAAAACATAACTCACGAGTCAAATAAACGGAATTATACCTTCTATTCGCGTCGATTTTCGTGACTCAACCCTGATATTCCCCAATCCTGTGCGCTGCACCAAATAAATTTTTTATATTTGGGTATTATAACTAGCCTGTATTGTACTATTATTATACAGTATTTGATGCACACATGTACTAGCATGTATAGTACTAGTCTGTATGGACTAGTCTCTATTGACTAACTTGTATAATATAATATAATATAATATTGTATAATATAATATAATATAGTATAATATAATATAATATAATATAATATAATATGATATAATACAATATGGTATAATATAATATAATACAATATAATATAATATGATATAATATAATATAATATAATATAATATAATATAATATAATATAATATAATATAATATAATATAATATAATATAATATAATATAATATAATATAATATAATATAATATAATATAATATAATACAATACAATACAATACAATACAATACAATATAATACAATATAATACAATATAATATAATATAATACAATATAATACAATATAATATAATATAAAAATTATAATATATTTTATCATTAAAAATATTTCATAAATTAAAATTATTTTTTAATTTTTTTGTATGTTTTTAATATTTTTTAATTTTTAGCCGGAAGTAAAATGAGTAACCAAAATATTGAAAGTTTTAATGCAGGCTAATAAAGAGTTTTGGGAGTATATTATTAATACAGCTTATGTCAGCTTATGAGGTACAATTTTTGATGCATGTATTAGTTAATACTCTTTCCAAACACTATTATCCTAATACTATACATGATGCTTATACAAGGTACCAAACGGGCCCTAAATGTATGTAAGTGAGCTAATAATATTTATTTTTGCAGATGTTATTTGGTTTCATCATTGTAGTTGTTACTTATTAAGCTAATTATAGCATGCATCTACATTCTTGTTTAATTTTAATGATAATGCTAACTTCATATTTGAGCACCGATTTCACCAATATGCAAGTAGGTGATCTATACTTCTAATTCTAGGGTTTGTGTGATCTCTCTTTCTTCATAGATCACATTAATTGATGTCTTGTTATCTAAACAATTGATGATTGAGAATTATAACTTATAAATTGCATAGTTTATTCTTACTATTTATCTTGAGTTAATGATGTTTAGTAATGAGATTGAATCAAGTCCATTGACATTCATGAGATAGATATCAACTGCTATTTATAAACAACACTTGTGTCTTTGTTATATAATTTGACATCGATTATTTTTAAGGTGAAATGTACTTTATGGTATCTTTCGACTATTGTCAATGCATAGAAAGCCACCAAAATGGTCTACATTAGTTTTGCATTAGTCTACATTAGTTTTAGTATCTCTGCTTCGTCACAAAAAATATCATCCAACAAAAACTAAGCCACCAAAATAGTCTACTAACTCTTTTTGAAAAGAAAGATCCATTACATGATGATACATGTGATCCTTCAAAATCAAAGATAATAGGCACACATCTATTTTCTTCGATCATCAAACATGTCCTAATAGTTCTTTCTGGTTCTCATAACATATTGGTTTTCAGCAAGTTTACAACTTATCCCAATATTGAGTGTTAATATAGCTCCATCAAATATGATGCATCTGCTGGACAAGAAGAAGATACCCTAACGCGAAGCATCTCCAATTTCTCTTCAGCTTATTCTTCCTATAGATTGATTTCTCTTAAACGTTAAACAAACTGAATTAAGTGATGGATCTGTTTTTTAGAGAAGGAAACTAAAGTTGATATATGGTAAAATTAATAATTTAGATAATTAGAAGGAAAAAGTGTTTGAGAGGATTTTATTTGTTCTTCATGAAGAGATTCCGCCAAGAAACAACAACAAATAGTCCTAATGAATTTGGTATGCTGCCCGCAATCAATGTTTGACCACATCGAACAATTTGCTATTTGAATAGTAGGATGCTCTATTTTTTAGAGAATTAATTAGAGTTTCTTTCATTTGCAATTCACTCTTCCTCTTTTTTCCTTAATGCGAACACACACACACACACACATATAGGGAAAATAGACTAAAAAATCATAAGATTTCCAGAAATTCTTTGTTCTACCCGTGTTTTTAAAATTCGTCTATAAATGCACAACCTTTACATTCGTTTATGTCATCTACAAAATCGTCAAGCGTTGTTAGCTAAGTTCAGACAACGTTTGACAATTTGGTAGATGACATAAACAGATGTAAATGTTGTGCATTTACAGACGAATTTTGAAAACTTAGGTAGAAAATAAAATTTCTGCTACCTTGTGATTTTTTAGTCTATTTTCCATTAGACGAGGAAGACAACTTGTATTTTTTGGGACTTGATTATTCAATTATATTATTTTTCAAATTTTGTGGAATTGGATGATTCAAATAGTAAGCATTTAGAGCATGTTTTTTTTTCTGCCATTTCTTTTAATATTTAGCAATGTGATAATTTTATTCAAACCTTGAGTTGAGAGAAAAACATCAATATGTTTATGTTTCAAGAACATGTATAATATAATTGCTAAGATTAGGGTGGCAGTGGATTTGTGTAAATGAGTATTTCATCCTTCCCAGACCTTGATAGGTCATTAGCGGGTTTGCAAAAAATTTATATTCTATCCGTATTTTCAAAATTTGCCTATAAATGCACAATCTTTGCATCTGTTTATATCATATACCAAATCATCAAGCGTCGTCAGCTAAGTTGAGACGACACTTGATGATTTGGTAGATGGTATAAACAGATGTAAATATTGTGCATTTACCGACGAATTTTGAAAACACGGGTAGAACATAAAATTTCTGCAAATCTTGTGATTTTTTAGTCTATATATATATTCGAGGTTCAAGCAACACAAGAAAATACACAACACAGTGAAGGGAAACCTTTAACTTGTATTTACAAAAGTACTTATTAGAATGGACTAAAACCCTTCCACATCCCAACCAAGGCCTATATATATATATATATATATAACAAAAGATCGTCCTATTTTATTTTTCAGCTTTATTTCATTTCTTGCAGTTATGTTCTGAAATTTTGCTCATAACAATATTTCATAACAATATTGACTGATCCAATGCAAATTTCATTTTTAAAATAGAAATAAAACAAAATTATAAATGAAAAACTTGAATTATAGGTTGTTCAGAACTACTTCATTATACAACATGAATTTTGCTCTTTTTAGTTATGTTCTGCTTTTATGGTACCACAGAGAAGTTAGTCCCGCACTTGGACATATGCAGAATAGATAGGAATATTATCACGCCCCAACTCAGGGTTGCGTGACTAGCCAGGGTAGGTGTTTGTACCCCAAAGCCTACCACATGCACTTATCAACTAAACACAATATGCAACCAGATCAACATAGAAAACATAAATGAAAATGTACCAACTTTATTAAATGTTTGAAAACATGTTTTTACAACTCGAAGTTCAACGAAAATAACTCAGTGCATGAACTAAAATCATGAGTCTATGAGGAACTCGACGAGTGATTCTTCCGAACCTTCACTTAAATCCCAGCATAATCGTAATCGTATAAGATGCAAGATAAAAATACTGGATTTATCACATAACTTGGCCAGTCGGTCACACCTTGCTCAGGCACTATCTTAGCCATTCACGGCTTTACACAGCGAATGTCACTCTGCCCATACGGGCCTCACCCCGTGGGATAACTCTCGGCCGTATCTGGCCTTCACATTATAGTAATACTCGGCCAACCGACCTACAATATCAAGAAATGGTGATCTACCTTTACCAGTTATATTTCATATAAAATACGCATAGAACGATTCAATCACCGGGTCCGTCAACTAGGATGGTCAGATAGCTTCTGGAACCCCAACGGGTTAGGGATAGCCAGTCCCACCGAACACTCGGGTCTACCGTCAGCGTGTCCCACCCGACGGAATCTCAAGACCCCCGACACTTGGGTTTAACACCTAGCGTGGCCCACAGGTGCAATCTCAAGACCCTAAAACCGTCCGCTGAGTCGGGTGATAGCAGCGCCGGCTAAAACCACCCCTCTGCCCGACCATCTCAAGCACAATACACAAACAAAATATTCTACCAATTATTAAGCACCTCTCGGGCTTTCGCCTGTACCCGACCCCTTCCCGAGCTCTCGTAATTCAAAACCTTAAGTATTAGATTCCTAGGTGCGAGCACCTAATGTCTCTAAGTCAAAATCTCTCTCTCTCTCTCTCTCTCTCTCTCTCTCTATATATATATATATATATATATATTTATGTCGTCAACTAGAGAGGCCTCCCCCCCTCTTACATTTACGTCCACAAGCTAAATAACTTAATCTAATTTTTCCTCTCCATATTATAGACAACATACCTTCATCATTAATAGCTCAAAATAGACATAATAATTGCAAAAATTAATAAATTACAGCATGTAATTAATGAAATAATTCTGCAATTAAATCACCATACTCATCTACACAATTTCAACAATTAAACATTAATTTGCTGCATTTAAGCATGCAATTTCTGCATATTTAAATTTAATTTCAGCAACCTCATATTAATGTAGAAAATCTCAACGTAGGTGATCTAGGCAAGAAAAATACCCTACAATAAACTAACATAGGAAAAATATCCTACAAATGAGGAATCATAGAAGAATACCCTATAAGTGAGATAACATGACAATATTTCGTATATCAAACCCTTACTTGTAGATCTCCAAGGAAGTATGTTTTTCTACTCCAATCTCCTATTCTCCCATTCGGCCGCACACCTACACATGGGTATGCCTTATTCGGCCAAACCCTTGAGGGTGAAGGAAAATATGTTTCAATCGAAATCTAAGTTCTCCTTGATTTCTATCTTAACTAAGCATACAAGAACCTCAAATCTACAAGCTTTTACGGCTCGAGAAAGTTGGGGAAAAATTCGACATGACCTTTCCCCTTTTTTTCTTGATTCAGTCGGCACCTGAACATCATGAAAACAACATGTAAAAATCATAATACGCCATGGTCCACAAGAAGAATCAACAAGGTTCAAGAATCGTCAAGAATACGACGAGAAACACATGTCAATCGGCAAGAATCAACATCACAAGGGTCGGCTAGAGCCTTCCCTTAAATCCTAGGTTCTACCACTCACATCGATTAAAAGAACAAGAAGAACGAGACGATGACGTTCCCGATCTCCGGCGACGACACCAAACTCCCGCGCCACCCTCCCCTTGATCGCTTCTCCCTCTCTTGCTCTCGCCCTTCTCGGGTTCTGTGTGGCTCTCCTTGAGCCGTATGGCAGCTAATGGGTGAGGGTTTTATTCTCTTTTTTTTTTGACAATTTTGCCCTCAAGACTTAAGTTCTTACACTTGATTCACCTGAGCCCGAATTGAGCCCTGACTCAACCAGCGAACCCACTTTCAACCCGACTTTAGTCAATCCAACTTATAAATCATAAAGAAAACATTAATCATGAGTCCAACAATTTAAATTCTACCTTCTACTCGTGACGATCTCGCGACTCGACCTGGCTAGTTCCCCTTTGTGGATCTCAGTCACATTGGTCGACCGCCTCCAGTTCTGTACTTCCTCCACCTTTGCGGGGTCCACTCTTATCCCTTCATTGGACACCACATGGCCTAGGAACCCTACACTCTCCAACCAGAACTCGCACTTGGAGAATTTGACATACAACTGATGCTCTCTGAGGGTCTCTAGGACCATCCTCAATTGCTTGGAGTGCTCCTCCCTACCCTTGAGTAAACCATAATATCGTCAATAAAGACGATCACAAATCTGTCCAGATACTCCTTGAACACTCGGTTCATCAAGTCCATAAAGGTCGTAAGCGCATTAGTCAGCCCAAAGGACATCACCAGAACTTAAAGTGGCCATAACGAGTCCTGAAGGCAGTCTTAGGCACATCACAATCCCGAATTCTCAGTTGATGGTATCTGGACCTCAAGTCAATTTTCGAGAACCATTGTGCCCCTTGCAGTTGGTCGAACAGGTCATCGATCCTTAGCAGCAGATAACGATTCTTGATTATCACCTTGTTAAGTTGCCTGTAGTCAATGCACAAGCGAATGGACACGTCCTTCTTCTTCACGAAGAGCACCGGAGCACCCCATGGAGACACGCTGGGGCGGATGAAACCCAAGTTTAGCAATTTCTGCAACTGTGTTTTCAATTCCCTCAACTCAGCCGGTGCCATTCGATAGGGTGGAATGGAGATCGACTTCACCCCAGGCTACAAGTCGATGCAAAATTCTATCTCTCTTCTTGGCGGTAAACCCGACAACTTCTCGGGAAATACGTTAGGGAACTCACAAACCACCTGTGCTCCCCCGACATCCCCTGCCATGTCTCTATCCTCCTCGACCACAGATACGAAAGCCGGGAAGGACTGGAAGCCTCCCATAAGCAGTTTGCGAGCCTTTAGGGCTGAAATGACTCCCATAGGATCCCCCTTCCATCTCCCTAGAAGGTAAACTGTGGCAACCCGAGCTTGCTGAAAGTGACAATCTTAGCCCCATAATCCACTGACACAAAGTGATTCGCCAGCCAAACCATGCCGAGTATAACATCAAGTTCAAGCATCGGCAAGAGTGTCAATTCTGCCTTCAACACATGCCCACAAATGAGCACTTCACAGCCTCAGAAGGTGGTCTCAGCTAATATTCATCGCCCGTAGGTGTCGACACAACGTATGGCACATCAAGCAAAGAAGGTGCCCCAGGTAACTTAGCAGCAAAAGTAGCAGATACAAAGAAGTGCGTAGCACCCATATCAAATAACACATAAGCTGTAGATGAACCAACAATAAGTGTACCTGTTACTACCGCCTTAGATGCCTCAGCGTCGTCACGGTTCATAGCATAGACCCTGGTGGAAGGCCTATCAGAGTGACTGGTCTACTAACCCCTGCCCTGTGTCTGACCCTTCTGAGCTACAGAACCAACTGACATCGACGCTTTCCCTCTCAACTGCTCAACTTTCTGGTCACCTCTGTTCGAACAATCTTTCTTGAAGCACCCAACTTGCCCACATCTGAAGCACGCATCTGTGCGGCCGTAGCAAGCCCCCCAATGCCTCATGTTACAGTGGCCACACTACGACATCTCGGTCTTCTATGGAGTATCCCCAGACCCTGCATGTCGAGCCGCCCCTGACCCTGGGCCTCCACAGCCCCTACTACTGCTGTGTCCCCTGCTTGGTTGGTGACCTACAGCCGCAACAGTCCCCTCAGAATGCCAAGGCCGACCTCCAGATCCTTGACGCTGAAACTTCTTCTTTGGGGGCCCGACACCAGTGCTTCCTTCCGAAGTGCCTCATCCACTACCTGAGCAAAAGAGGCGTCCTCAGTGTAATGGATGAGCCTGTTGATCTGCACCCTTAGCCCCTCGACAACCTCTTGACCTTGGAGGTCTTAGTCGCTACCAAACTGGTACTTCGAGAGCTGAGTAAATTTCATCTCATAATCTAGCACTGACATGCCACCAGTCTGGCGTAACTGCTCAAACTCTTTTGCCCGTCAGGAACGGACACTCATCGGTATGTACCGTTCCACAATAGCAGCCTTAAACTCTGCCCAGGTTAGGGGTGGCGCACCTGCCCCCTACGATCTCTCCAGGTATGCAGCCACTCCTTCGCCGGTCTTCTAAGCTGTAGCCCGACCATATGAGCAGCCGCCTCCGAGGAATACCTGAGCTCCTCACACAACTTGTAGCAGCCGCTAAGGAAGTTGGTGACCTCCACTTGCTGATCTGTTCCAGTGAACTCTGGCGGCCTTAGTTTCACAAAGTCAATATAGGTAGCCGCTCTAGGAACCCTCTCTGCTGACTGGACTGGTTCGGCCACATCCGGTACCACCGGTGCCATCGGTACCGACTAGGGCTGATGCTGCCTCAACTCTTGCTCCCTGCGGAGCGCCTCAGTCAACTGTGCTACTTGAGCATGTAGTTGTGCAACTATGGGGTCCTGTCCTGCCCCCTCCTCGGCCTCGTCCCCGGCCTCGACGTCGGCCCTATCGTGCTGTGGAATTACTGTCGCTGCCGCTCAACGCAGCATTGTGAGCCTCCATCACACTCGATTTAAGAAAAAGATTGCCATTAGTATAGAATAATTTATTCAAACTATTATTCTAATTTACTGACCGCATGACGTGCTGAGGTGCAATCGTGGCCGCCTGATCTCGTAGCATAACTATACCGTATGTCGACATGCTTGCTATGCCCATATGGTACCCAGACCCTAGTCGTAGTCAAGACCTAACCACATGCTCTGATACCACTTTGTCACGCCCAACTCAGGGTCGCGTGATCGGCCAGGGTAGGTGTCTATACCCCGAAGCCTACCACATGCACTTATCAACTAAACACAATATGCAACCAGATCAACATAGAAAACATAAATGAAAATGTACCAACTTTATTAAATGTTTGAAAACATATTTTTACAACTCGAAGTTCAACGAAAATAACTCGGTGCATGAACTAAGACTCTCACAACATAAAGTGCATGCTACGAGATCTGAGACACCACCTGCCCTCCAGCCGCGTCACGCCATCAAGTCGTACCTCACTGGTCAGGCTCTACAAAATAAAAATAATAAAACCATGAGTCCACGAGGAACTCGGTGAGTGGTTCTTTCGAACCTTCACTTAAATCCCTGTAAATCATAACCGATAAGCAATATAATATGCAAGATAAAAATACTGGATTTATCACATAACTTGGCCAGTTTGCCGCACCCTGTTCAGACACTATCTTAGCCATTCGTGGCTTTAAACCGCGAATGTCACTCAGCCCATATGGGCCTCACCCCGTGGGGGTAACTCTTGGTCGTACTTGGCCTTCACATTATAGTAATACTCGGCCAACCGACCCACAAGATCAAGCAATGGTGATCAACCTTTACCTGTTATATTTCATATAAAATACGCATAGAGCGATTCAATCACCGGGTCCGTCAACTAGGATGGTCAGCTAGCTTTTGGAACCCCACCAGGTTAGGGATAGCCAGTCCCGCCCAACACTCGGGTCTACCGTCAGCATGGCCTACCGATAGAATCTCAAGACCCCCGACACTTGGGTTTAACACCTAGAGTGGTTAACTGGTGCAATCTAAAGACCCTAAAACCGTTCGCTGAGTCGGGTGATAGCAGCACCGGCTAAAAGCACCCCTCAGCCCGACCATCTCAAGCACAATACACAAACAAAATATTCTACCAATTATTAAGCACCTCTCGGGCTTTTACCCGTACCCGGCCCTTCCAGGGCCCTCTCAATTCAAAACCTTAAGTATTAGATTCCTAGGTGCGAGCACCTAATGTCTCTAAGTCAAAATGTCTATATATATATAGTTTCTAGTAATACTCGGCCAACCGACCCACAAGATCAAGCAATGGTGATCAACCTTTATCGGTTATATTTCATATAAAATACGCATAGAGCAATTCAATCCCTGGGTCCATCAACTAGGATGGTCAGCTAGCTTCTAGAACCCCACCGGGTTAGGGATAGTCAGTCCCACCCAACACTTGGGTCTACCGCCAGCGTGGCCCACCTACGGAATCTCAAGACCCCTGCCACTTGGGTCTAACACCTAGCGTGACCCATTGGTGTCAAGACCCTAAAATTGCCCGCTGAGTCGGGTGATAGCCGCGCCGGCTAAAAGCACACCTCAGCCCGACCATCTCAAGCACCATACACAAACAAGATATTCTACACAAACAAGCTTTCGCCCGTACTCGGCCCCTTCCCGAGCCCTCTCAATTCAAAACCTTAAGTATTAGATTCCTAGGTGCGAGCACCTAATGTCCCTAAGTCAAAATGTCCACACATACACACACATATAGTTTCTAATAATTTACGTCGTCAACTAGAGAGGCCTCGCCTCTTACATTTACGTCCACAAGCTAAACAACTTCATCTAATTTTCCTCTAAAATAATCCATATCATAGACAACATACCTTCATCATTATTTAGCTCAAAATAGACATAATAACTGCAAAAATTAATAAAATACAATATGTAATTAATGAAATAATTCTGCAATTAAATCACCATACTTATCTACACAATTTCAGCAATTAAATATTAATTTCCTGCATTTAAGCATGTAATTTCTGCACATTTAAATTTTATTTCAACAACCTCATATTAATGTAGACAATCTCAACGTAGGTGATCTAGCTAGGCAAGAAAAATACCAATAAACTAACATAGGAAGAATATCCTACAAATGAGGAATCATAGAAGAGTACCCTACAAGTGAGATAGCATGATAATCTTTCGTATATCAAACCCTTACTTGTAGATCTCCAAGGAAGTATGTTTTTCTACTCCAATATCCTATTCCCCCATCTGGCACCCCTACACATGGGTATTCTTTATTCGGCCGAACCCTTAAGGGTGAAGGAAAATATGTTTCAATCAAAATCTAAGTTTTCCTTGATCACTATCATAACTAAGCATACAAGAACCTCAAATCTACAAGCTTCTACGGCTTGTGGAAATTGGAGAAAATTTCGACATGACCTTTTCTCTTTTTTTCTTGATTCGGCTGGCACTCGAACATCATGAAAACAACGTGTAAAAATCACAATACGTCATGGTTCACAAGAAGAATCAACAAGGTTCGAGAATCATCAAGAATATGACGAGAAACACATGTCAATCGAAAAGCATCAACATCACAAGGGCCGGCTAGAGCCTTCCCTTAAATCTTAGGTTCTACCACTCACCTCGATTAGAAGAAAAAGAAGAACGAGACGACAACGTTCCCGATCTCCTGCGACGACACCAAATTTCGGTGCCACCCTCCCCTTGATCGCCTCTCCCTCTCTTGCTCTCACCCTTCTCGGGTTCCGTGTGACTCTCCTAGAGTCGTACAACAGCCAATGGGTGAGGGTTTTATTCTATTTTTTTTGATAATTTTTCCCTCAAGACTTAAGTTATTACACTCGACTCAACTTGAGCCCGAATTGAGCCCCGACTCGACTTGCGAACCCGGTTTCAACCCGACTTGAGTCAATCCAACTTATAAATCATAAAGAAAATATTAATCATGAGTCCAATAATTTAAATTATACATTCTACTCGCGATGATCTCACGACTCGACCCGGCTAGTTCCCGCCTCGTGCGCTGTACCAATTAAAAATTTTATATTAGGAAATCTCGGGTATTACAACCTTCCCCCTTTAAGGGAAATTCGTCCTCGAATTTTTGTAGAGCATAGGGACTCATCATATCCTCGAACAAAGAGGGGTAGCGCTCCCTCATGTCTTGCTCCACCTCCCAAGTAGCCTCTTGCTCGGTTTGGTGCTCCCACCTGACCTTTATCAATGGAATTTCCTTGGACCTCAACTTCCTGATCTGTCGGTCAAGCACTTCTATCGGCCTCTCCTCATATGAGACCGTCGTATCCACCTCAACCGCAGTCGGCTAGATCACATGGGACTTATCCCAGACATATCTCTTGAGCATCGATACATGGAAGACTAGGTGAACTCTGTCTATGCTAGGGGGCAAGGCCAGCTCATAAGCCACAACACCCCTCCGCTTGAGAATAGGGAAAGGCCAGATGAATCTAGGGCTCAGCTTTCCCCTCTTCCAAACTGCACCACCCCCTTCAGGAATACCATGTCACCCTCAGCGAACTTCACCTCTCTGGCCTTCCCATATGCATATATTTTTTGGCGACTCTGAGCCGCCAACAATATTTCCTTAATCAGTTTCACCTTTTCAATCGCCTCTTCAATCAAGTTAGGACCCATCATGAGAGTCTATCCTGCCTCAAATCAGCCCACTGGCGACCTAGATGTCCGCCCATATAGGGCCTCGAAAGGGGCCATACCATTGCTACTCTGATAGCTACTGTTGTAGGCAAACTCAATCAGAGATAGGTGTTTCTCCCAACCGCCAGCCATAGTCCACAGAGAGCTGGGATATGTGGCATGGGGTGATGAGTCTAATAATCAAAATATCATGTCAATTGATGCTTGCATGTACTTGATGACACATGGAAGCAGACTAGCATATTTTACACATTCATGGAATAGTTTATTGTTGAGCTTTTCTATTTCTTCTGATTGTAGATTTTTTTCCTTCTAAAGTCTGAGCCCAATGTATGAGAAAATAAAGCTATGATTTGATTTGAAAGCTTATGACTAATTTTTGTTCTAATAATGCCTTAGATCATGACTTTGTGGTTGGCATTCTAATTATGACCAAGATCATGAAGTTGTGGCCAACTTTCTAATTACTTAAACATCTTTATCTTCATCATTAAAGCTTTTATAGGTGTGATATTCTATAGTTAGCATTTGATTATTGAAAAAAAATGTAGAGCATTATTGATGACTGAATATCGTTTATGTTGTTAAAATGCAGGTTTTTGAAGGTTTTAATTCTAGATGGAATATAATTGAAATTTTTTGTTGTACATATGAACATGCTTTATGGAGAACTAGAATGTACTCGTCCTTGTTCTCATTCAAGCACCTAACTACTTGGACAAACTAACTTGTTGTTGCTGCCAGCAGCAGTGATGTCGTTTGAGGTATGCTTATGATCACATATGCGTAGAATTTGGTTATTAATTAGTTATAGCATTGTTTGATCTCTGAGTTAATCCTGATATAATCTTTCCTTGTACAGTTTTTAAGTGAAAGTTTTTTATTTCTCCGGCGGAGATATGACACATCAAAGTTCAAAAGACCATAAGTAGTCTTTTAGTAGGTACCGGTTTATTCACATTCTATTGTTGATATTCACTGTTGAAATATAGATCCATATAATAATTCAAAAGTTCTATGTTTTTCGTTGATGCTTGTATAAAAATTTATTAATTCCATTAATTGATGATAGCTAGTATGGACTGAGTTTTATTATATTTTCTTTTGTTTATATATTTTCTTGGAATTTTACATATTGCACATGATCTTAGAGTGAACCTGACTCTGTTTTCTTTGCACGTAAAATATCCTAGTCTATGAATCAATGAAAGATTGAGTCCATCTAAACTTTAGTTGCAGATTTATGTAATTTTTTCTTTGATTTATTTCAGATTTAGCCATTTATTAGTGGTTAAAGTCTATAGTTTAGAGCTAAATCTTATGTAAGTTTTGATTCACAAATAGAAGAACTTTGCAAAGTCCAAATAAAATTACATGTCCAGGTTAAAGCATAATCTGGATGACTTGCTTCAGTATTCTTTGCTTATAATAAACATAGATTTAGCCAAATAAAAGTAGCAGTATATTAGTACTAAGTAGAGTCAACTAGTTCATTCTAATCTTTAAATTAAAGCTTGATGGAAGACAATAAGGCCCTGGAAGCTTCCTTGGAGCATCAGTAATATTACTTTGACCCATATGTTTAATGATAAATAAATATTAGACTTTTAAAACTTGTCAGTTTGATTTCTTCTTATTGCTATTAGATTTGTTTTGGACTAAACTGATCATATGTCTATATGACTCTCTCAATAAGTCAGAATGACAAAATCATGGACTAGAGTCGAGCGGTACATCATCCTCTTCAATTAGCAAGGGGTTGGTTCCACTTGATCTGTCTCCCTCTCCCCCAGTCAGGATTCAAAGGGGAGACATGATTGACCAACTTAGCATCACTGTCATCCTACCCTTCATAATCATATAGTAGCCCAAGTAAATATGGGAATGACATTCTCAATCTTTCGAGCCCTGAGCAACAACTACGTTGCGCCAAGTCCAACACCACCATAGGTTTTGTCAGTTCCACCACAATTCTCATATTCTCGTGCTGTTAGCAAGAAATAAAAGCTTCATCATGCATTGCCTTTATATGTGTGTAACTTCTTTCGAGTAGCTAGATTGGTTGCACTGCATTTATTTGATGTTGAAAAATGATTTTGGATCAACTGGACTTGATTAAGCTATTGCTTCATTTTGGGCCAACTGTGTTCAACTAGTGGGTCTATTTGGGTTAATGGGCTACCGGACCTTTTTAAATATGCCGTTGTTAATAGGGAGTATGTGGCCAATTTAAAATATATGCTTTTTCGAGCTAAGATTGGGTTTTCTAATCTAATAGTTGCTTAAATTGGGCCTTTTTAGCGGTTTAAATTGAGCCGTAAGCTTAGTTGGGCATGTTTGGGCCACTAAAGGCATAAGTTCGGCCACTAATGGTTTGATTCTAATGCACTTAGTTGGGGCGTGCTTGGGCCACTAATAGGCTCAATTGGGCCGACCATCGGGCTTAATTGAGCATATTTGGGCTAGTGAGGGCCTTCTGTGGCATAGGATCGGGGTTGAATTAGGAATGTATGTCTATTAATGGACTTTGATTAGCCTGACAACGGCTAAGGTGGCACGTGTTTGGTCCACCAATGGGCTTTAATTGGGTCGATCGTCTGCTTTTAGGACAACCGTCGGCTTCATTGGGCTTTAATTTATCCTGTCTTCCCAAGCTTTCATTTCCTTCTTGCTTAAGTTGTCTGGTATATTTTCCTTCAAATAATCATGAAGCTGATTAGTTGGGATAAGACTCTTTATATATAGTGAATTTCTATCCATTTTGTTAGATGTATTAATAACATTATGTAAGATGAAGGCCCTGAAGCGAAGGACAGGAACGAGCGGAATCAATGTGTTCCAATTTTTGGCCTTGCACCGACCATCCAACGGACCATGGACTAAACGGCCACTGCCTGAAAGGACTATGTCCAGGGGACCGCCGCCCCCCACAAGGTACATCTCGCGCCTATGGGCCGCTATAACTATCCAAGAAGACACTCGAAACTTGAAGGATAAACAAACCTACCCGGTGGACTGCCGAGCTACAAGTCCTACGACACAGGAGCGGGATTCTCTAAAAAGCGGGATTCTCTAATGCTTGCTTACAAACTGTATAAACATCAGATATTTTATCTAATATTATTGACACAAAACTCTTTGTTTATATATATATATATATATATTCTTCGACAAGGTAGCCCATATCCAATACTTATTGGTATTATCTAATATTACTTTGGTTTGTGCTTTTGGATGTCAATATTTTCATGTTCTTATGAAGTAGAAATAAATCTGTTTAATGTAATTGACATGCCAGATTTTCAAATATTTTATTTTATAAATTGTTTGGAGTAGACTTTCAAGTTTTTGACTGTCTAGATTTCTTATTTAGCTTCTCGAACGTTTTTCCTTGTAGGTGATCATCAATAGTATAACTATCTTTCGTATTTTTTGTGAACAGTGCTATCCTGGGGAGAATGATATGACAATCACTCGTGCAATCCTAATGTAAGTTAGCTTAACATAGATACCTGAGTATACTTCATATTACTATTTGACACAATTTGTCGTTTGTGAGATGAACTTTAATTAGGTACATGTATTGTTTGCTTGCTTCTAGGCATCAAGTTTCCATTTACTCTTTTGTTGACTGTTTTATATATTATCGAAGTCTCCTTTTAGATTCCTAAATACTTTTTTTAGGTGATGTGATTTGATCCACCTAAGTAGTTTGTTCTCATGATAACATGTTTTAATTGTCATACCAATTGAATTTGTCTTGATATGCTCTATAGTATGAGATATGAATATTTTATCGTGAACTGCTTTTTAGTGCTTCTAACATTATTTATTTCATTATTTTTATAGGTATTTATCATAAGGAAATGTTGCACTGTCGGAACAGCTTTGTTGATGTGGCCATCAGCTTGATAGTATGTTGTATGAAATATAGTATAACGAGCTTTTGTTTACAATTACTACTGAGAACTTAGTCTTAGTATGACGAGCCCATATATCTTTCATATAATTTTTATTATGGAATCCACTATTATTATATAATCCATTGTTTAGATGTTTCAAAATACTTAAATAGTTGAACGGTTTAAGTATTTTCCCTTGCCGCACATGTATGTATTTTCTTTGTATGACTATGAATCGTTTATTGTGCTCCCTTATGCTATTATTATTTTGTAGTGAAATTTTTTAAATTGTGACTACATTTCTTTACTAATGACCATGTAATTAAGCACGCAGCCACCCCCGCATTTGCTTTTTTGATGCGATAAAGCCAATGTAGAATATCTTCTAATCCATGTCACATTATACTACATCTATCTGAATTGGGTTAGGTTACTTAATAGGCAATTTCTTTCGTACAGTTAGCATAACCAAGGTAAACAACCAATGCACTTTGTTATTTTGATATCTGATATTCAAATCTTATGCTTCAGTTAATATCCTAATTTTATGCAGTTTCACTTCCCTTCCAATATTATACCCTACACTGAAGATAGGAATTCAGGCATTACAATTCAAACCTTCAGCTAAGAATGATTCTACTTCAAATACAACTGAAATTTTAAAGGTTCACTAATGCTTATTATGCTTTGCTGATTTAATGCTTTTTATGCTTTGGTAGACATTTCTATGGATATAGGTCAGTCGTACAAGTAGTTTAATATTGCATATATTTTATATTGATAATCAAAATTACCTGGTGCAGCATACCACTCAATGGATACTTGTGAATTATCACATTGATATCAGATTGTGCAATTTGCACTTCTATGCTATGTTGTGTATCTTCTTTTGAGTAGCTAGATTGGTTGCAGTGCATTTATTTGATGTTGAAAAATGATTTTGGACCAACTGGAGTTGATTAAGCTATTATAATGTGCTTCATTTTGGGCCAACTGTGTTCAACTAGTGGGTCTATTTGGGTTAATGAGCTATCGGGCCTTTTTAAATATGCTGCAGTTAATAGGGAGTATGTGGCCAATTTAAAATTTATGTTTCTTCAGGCTAATATTGGATTTTCTGGTCTACTAGTTGCTTAAATGGAATCTTTTTAGCGATTTAAATCTGTACCCGTATCCATATCCGTTTTTACTTATGGATATGGATCGGATACGGTGTGGATGCAGTTTTTAGTTGGCGGATGCAGATAAAATTGCCACCCCTAATTGAAGTCTTTTTGGTAGAACTTGTGTTACGTGTTACATTCACAACAAGAAAATTTTGAAATAACGACGTTTATTTTTTGACGTCCGAAGAAGCGTCGAAATGTTTAAGGACGGATGCGAAAAAGTTTAAAAATATCGACGTCTATATTAGACGTCGATATGTAAAACGGGAAATATGGCGTTTTTTCGTCGAAAAGGCAGCGTCGAAAAATTTCGACGCCAGCATTTCGACGCATCTGGCGTCGAAATATTTCGACGCCAGCGTTTCGACGCAGGTGGCGTCGAAATGTTTTCCCGCGCGAACGCGCGCTCGTCGAAGCAAGTATCACGGGTTGAAAATTTCAACCCGTGAGCGTACGGTAAGCAGTTGAAATTTCATTTCAGCTGCAGAACGTACGAAATTTTACAAAAATTTTACCTATAAAGTATCGGTTCACCGCCTAAATTTTTTCCTCCCGCGCGATTTAATTATTTCTTCTTCTTCTTCCTTCGTCTCATCGCTGCTGCCGATCGATTTCTTCGTCCGATTTCTTCCGTCGTCGAATCAGCAGGTAATTTCTTTCTTCTTCCGTCTGATTTCTGCTCCTTCTTCTTTCTTCTTCCGTCGCTGCTCCTTCTTCTTGTTAATTTTTTTTTTTCTTTCTTCTTCCGTCGCTGCTGCTGCTGTGTTTTTTTTTTTTTTTTTTCTTTCTTCTTCCATCGCTGCTGCTGCTGTTTTTTTTTTTTTTTTTTTCTTTCTTCTTCCGTCGCTGCTGCTGCTGTTTTTTTTTTTCTTTTCTTTCTTCTTCCGTCGCTGCTGCTGCTGTTTTTTTTTTTTTCTTTCTTTCTTCTTCCGTCGCCGCTGCTGTTTTTTTTTTTTTTTTTTTCTTTCTTCTTCCGTCGCTGCTGTTCTTCACGTCGACGAATCCGTAATTAACTAATATTTTTTTTTTCTGTTCATCTCGACGAAGCAACCGGCGGCCGTAAATTTTGCTCGTCGAATCAGCTCGAGATCCGGCTCTTATTCTCAAGTTAGTATAAATTTGATGTTATGCATATATATATATATATCTTTAGATTTAAGATCAGTTATCTTGTTTAATTTTTTTTAAACTATGCTATCATGCTTTAGTTAGCATAATTTAGATACGGCTAATTATCATGTTATATTATGCATGTTACTGCTTTAGATATTAATTTAGATATTATGCATGTTAATTTAGATATTATGCTTTAGTTACTGCTAACTATGCTATCATGTTATATTATTACTGCTATCTTTAGTTAGAATTACTGCTATCTTTAGTTAGATATTATATAGTTACTAATTAATAAATACTATATTATTATTATTATGTAATTATTATCACTAATTAATAATAATAATAATATTATTATTATTACTGTTATTATTATTATTATTAATAAAACTAATTAATTATTATTATTATTATTATTATTATTATTATTTAATTATTATTATTATTATTACTGTTATTATTATTATTATTGTTATTATTTATTATTATTATTACTGTTATTATTATAAATACTATATTATTATTATTATTTAATTAATATCACTAATTATTATTATTATTATTGTTGTTATTATTATTATTATTATTATTATTATTATTATTAGTATAACTGAATTGATAATATTATTATTATTATTTAATTATGATCACTAATTATTTATTATTATTATTATTATTTATTATAAATACTATATTATTATTATTATTACTGTTATTATTATAAATACTATATTATTATTATTAATTAATTATTATCACTAATTAATAATAATATTATTATTGTTGTTATTATTATTATTAGTATAACTGAATTAATAATAATAATATTATTATTTAATTATTATCACTAATTAATATTATTATTATTACTGTTATTATTATTATTGTTATTATTATTATTATTATTATTATTATTATTTATTATAAATACTATATTATTATTATTACTGTTATTATTATAAATACTATATTATTATTATTAATTAATTATTATCACTAATAAATATTATTATTATTATTGTTGTTATTATTATTATTATTAGTATAACTGAATTAATAATAATATTATTATTATTTAATTATTATCACTAATTAATATTATTATTATTACTGTTATTATTATAAATACTATATTATTATTATTATTATTATTTTATTATTATTATTACTATATTAATATTATTGACATTAATACTATATTATTAATATTATTATTATAAATACTATATTATTATTATTATTATTATTTAATTAATATTGCTAATTAATATTATACTTATTACTAATTATTATTATTATTATTATTAAATATATTACTAAATAATATTATTATTATTATTATTTAAACTTATATTAGAGTATATAATTAATTAGAATAATTAAATTTAGAATTCATTAATCTTATCTTGATGGACTAAATTTCTTGCTTCCAACAATGAACTTTTTATTTAAACTTCTCAATTTGATATTTTTATAATTTTCTACCCAGAGCTTAGACCCGTTCGAGAAATATTTTTTGATTTTATAAATTTTATTGATAAAATTTAGTTGTAATATTAAGTTGAATACTTATTTCGATATGGAGGAATACGTATTCTACTTAATATTTTACTAAATAATATCAATAAAATTTATATTTTTCAAATAATAAATCTTGAATTGTCCCTTATTGGACAGTTTAGCAACACAATTATTAATATCGCAAATTTAATTTCATTTTATCACACATGTCAATGAAATATCGGTTGCATCTCTTTTGTTCTCCGGTACGCTTCAGAAGTTTTGCGTACTTGGAGAACTAAAAAGAGATGCTGCCGAAATTTTCAGTGACTTGTTGTGATTAAATGAGATTATAAGTGCGATATTAATAATGTGTTGCTGAATGGGATAGGACCAACCCACCTATATGACTATACCCTTTATAATAACATTGAAATTCACAAATGTAGTCAAAGATGGATAAAACTTGGATGTCAGCACCTCAATCATCTAAAGCCTATGCGAGAGGACTGAAAAATTTTATGCAGTTTGCAATTGATAATGGATTGGATGAAGATGGCACAATGAATTGTCCGTGCAAAAAATACATCAATAGGAAATATCATAAACCAGAAGATGTTGAAAGACACTTAATATGGAATGGAATTTTACCGAGATATACCATTTGGTATTACCATGGTGAACCTTTATATCCGACAACAGAAGCACAACTTGATATATCAAACAGAGCTGAAGCATCCCATCAACTACATTCTCATAATGATGAAACACCAATTGATGTCAATGATGAAACATCAAACGGATGTAATTGAATTGGACTATCGTGGGGTATTCAAGGTAGTTCTTTTTCGTGCTGAATGGGTTGATATAAGAAATTCACGGGGTTTACGAGTGGATGAGAATGGATTCACATTAGTTAATCTTTCTCGATTATTTCATACCGGTGCATTTCTAAAAGATGACCCGTATGTGTTTTCATCACAAGCAAAACAAGTATTTTATATGTCAGATCCGAAGAATAATGAGTGGTCGCATGTCATAAATGTATATCCTAGAGATTTATATGACATCGGTAAATGACTTATTATTTATCAATATTATTTATATAATTTGTTAATCTTTATGTATTTATCAATATATAATATTATGTTATTATACAGGATGTCAAGATCAAGAATAATTGATTCAGATGCTGAGACTCGCGAGGAGGGCGAGCTTAGCCCCGAGAGTGATCGTCCTGGGTCGTCACAAGGACGAATTCACAGACCTTTCTACATTTGGAGTTAGTTTTTATATCATTATACATGTGAACATTATTTATTTAATCAAATTTATATTAATGTTTTCTGATGTAATTTAAAAACAGACACTACAACACAAATGCAACATGAAGAGTCTCCATATTTTACAGCTTCTTCTGTGTATACACTTAATCCCGACCAGTTAATTATGGTCAATTTTTCTGATTGGGGTCAAAGTCATGATGGCGGCCACAGATTATACTCACGTTTTATGGGGTTACTAGTGCGTGATTCTACATTCTTACCATTGACGCCTGACCCTTGGAATCAAATTTCTTCCATATATAAGAATGGATTATGGGAGCAATTATTGGTATGTTATGAATTTATATGAATTTATGTTAGATTGCATTATTTAGTTGCGTGAAATTATATATTAAATATATATTTTGGGGTCAAACTAATATCATTTATAAATGCAGAGATATTTTTTGATCCCTACTGAGAACAGGGATCGTATTTATCGCACTACTATGGCAGCCTTCGACAGAAAATTTAAAAATTATAAACTTATATTAAAAAAAAAATATTTTAAAATTGAAGAGTCAAAAGAGGAAAACTACTCACGTCGACCACGAAATGTTAGTAGAGAATCATGGATAAGAATGGTCGATTATTGGCATTCTTCGGCTAGTCAGGTAAAAATTTATATTTTGATACTTGCAATATTTGTTTTATAATTATAATTAAATATGACAGGCTGCGTCTGAACGGGGTCGAAGGGCAAGAAGTGCAACTCAAGATTGCATACATACTAGCGGTGCGACCCCTTACATTCAAAGACGTGCTGATTTTGTAAGTAGTTTAGTAAATAATTTATAATTTATTTGTTTTTATTTTTAATATCTTTTAAATAATTAATTTTTTTTTATATTGTGTGAAGCGACGTACACATAATAGAGAGCCCAGTGAACTCGAAGTGTATAGAACAACACATCTTCGTAAAAGTGGACGAGGATATGTACGCGAAGAAGCTGCTCAATTTATGGTATAACACATCTACGAATGAATTAAATTAATATTTTTAAAATTTATAATCTATTTTTTGAAATGTAGGCCACCGCCGAACAAACACTTAATGAACGACTTGAGACTAATCCAACAACAGAGCGAGTTCAACTCGAGAACCAAGTATATCGGGAAATATCTGGTCCCGAACATCATTCTCGAGTTCGCCTACAAGGGATTGGAGTCACACCAAGTCAATTTTATGAACGTCATCGACAATCTTTTGTTGCATCTTCCCACGATGCAACATATGACGAGCTTCGACGGCAACAAGAGGCTGCAATGAAAGAAATGCAGCAAAAACATGATGCTGAGATGAGGGAGGTTCAGCAAAGACTGAACAGAATGAAGCAGATGTGGTTTCAACAACAATTTAATAATTCATCGTCACAGGGACTAAATCCAATTATTAATCAAGCTAATATGTTTTCCTCGCCAATTGATCATGTATGTATTTATTTAATTTATTTGTAGTTGATATTTTTAGCATTGTAATTAATTAAATATGTTTTTTAACAGGATCGATTGTATGTTCCTGAAAGTCTTCCTCATGAAATACCGTCGGCTAATCTCGGAGAAGGTACAAGTAAAGATCCATTTCTAAACTGTAAGTAATTTATATATTGTCATACTGAATATTTTAATTAATAATATTAAAATTTATATGCTTATAATTGATATAAATGTACAGATAGAGATGTTGATCCGTATAGAGAAGACGACGAGGAAGAACAAGAAGAGGAGGAGGAGGAGGAAATGGACGATGATGAAGATTAAATTATTTAATTTTATTTGTAAATAAAATTACTGAGTATTGTTTAAATTAAATTTTGTATTACTGTTTCAATTAAATAAAATTATGAATTTTTGATGATAATTTGATTAATTTTAAATTAATTAGTTAATTAATATATTAATTATTGATTATGAGTAAAAATTATTTAAAAAAAACGAAAAAAAGGTTAATTAGCATATTGACGCCTGTTTAGACGTCAATATGCTAAGCATAACGTCCTCGTTTTGAATACTGACGTCTCGTTTCGACCGCACACGCCGTCGAAATTTAAATATTTACGCCTGGATAGACGTCAATATTTAAAATTAAGCGGAAGGTTTTTGACACGCGTTTTCGACGGATTCATTGCCGTCAGAATGCATATATTTACTCCCTCCGACGCCAAAATTTCTTTATAATCTGCCGTCAGAATTCCAACGATGTGTTGTAGTGATTAGAGTTGAATTTCTTGGTAAACCCTCTATAATTACTTGTAGTGGGAAATGTAACTGTTCAATTCAGTAAAGAACTATACCTATGACTAGGGTATTATGTCTATGTATATGCATTTTGATCTAAAAATTTCCATGTATATTTGCTGGTCTGGCCTCTTGAGCATGGTTGCAGGGGATTATGTCAGTCACTAAGTCTTAGTTGGATTTACCCTTTATACTATTATTGTTTTTCAGCCACTGAGCGTGATCAAGCAGGTACTAGGACGCAGTAGCGCAACTGGTGGCGGCAGGGACAGTGGGTCTCGTGACACATCGTGGTCGGGGGTTATGTTGAGTCTATAGGATCATTTTTATTCTTCTTTTTGTAGATGAGCGTTTAAAACTTTGTTCCACATTGAATGTCAATAATTTTGTTTATGATTATTTGATTCATTTTAAATGAGTTTTGAACATTTGTAGTTATCGGAATATTTATGGATTGGCGTTTGGAATTTTGATCATTTATGTTTATTGCAAGAAAACTAGTTTTCTTATATGAACTGCTCAAGGTTTTGTATTTATTGGTTATTATGTTTAGGTCAGGCTTCGGGATACATGTAGTACTTTGGCCGATCATGCTTGGGTTTTGGGGTGTGATAATGTGGTATCAAATCGGGTACGACAATAGGACTTTAGGTATCGTATGGGGGCATTGCTAGTGTGTTTGCATATGGTATGTCCTAGTCACGAGATCGATGGCTGAACCTGCGCACCAGCGGCGGTACATATTCATGGTTAAATGTTGGTTAATTATGTATTAAATTGTGTGGAAATTGTTTTATTATTGATAGATATGGAGGCGCATGTCGATGCCGTGTTAAGCGGTAGCGTAAGTAACTCCGCTGGTAGGCGAGGCCGAGGTCATGGTCGGGGACGGGCTTGGGGCATCGGTTAGGCGGCCCAGGAGGAGGCCGTGCAGGACCCCAGAGTTGGACTGTTACTGGCACATGTGATGGAGCTAGCTGAGGAGCTTCATAGAGAGCGGGATGAGTTCCACAAAGAGCAGGAGGAGTTCCATAGGGAGCGAGAGACGAGGCAGCCGCAGGCCCCACTTGCACCACCAGTGGAACCCGCAGTACTGGATCCAGCTGATCCAATTCCATTTAGAAGCAGGGAGGAGGATCGTCGGGAACCAGCGGCAGGCAGTACCCTGTACATGAACTTCGTAAAGCTGATGCCGCCAGTGTACACAGGTACAAACCCACAGGTGGAGGTGACAGCGTTCCTAAATGATTATATAGAGCTATACGAGGTGTTGGACTGTTCTTCTGAGGCTATGGCACGCATGGTCGGGCTGCAGCTGAGGGGATCGGCAAAAGAATGGCACTAGACATGGAGGGCCTGCCGAGGAACTCACACGCCATCTCCTACATGGGAAGAATTTTGAAACGCCATCGTGGAGAAGTACCTCCCCAGGAACATTCATGAGAGGCGGGCAAGAAAGTTCGAGCAGCTTCGTCAGACGGGTAACATGACAGTGACGGAGTATGAGGTAGAGTTCACACGATTGTCCCGTTACCACCCAGCCTTTGTGGCGACGGAGGCTGACTGGGTGAGGCGGTTTGTGGAGGGCCTGAGAGTTTAGATAGACAGATTGATCCACTACACTGAGGACACCAATTTTGTATAAGTGGTGGATGAGGCGATGCAGAAGGAGGCCATGGTACCTACAGATCGGCATGACGGGCCGATAAAGAAGAGGTGCAGAACTCATGGAGCAGGGGACTGGCAGTTTCATTCAGAGCCCAGTGACTCTAGGGTAGCTCGCTCGCAGGGCCATGGGCAGGGCAGTTTCAGGCTCAGGGCAGACGACTACACAGAGTGCTGCAGCATTCGGAGGACAGAGGGGCGAGCCTCAGATTTTGCAGCGTCGGCAGCGCATCGGACTCAAACCCAGGCATCAGGGAAACAACGCCTACAGGTGATACTGCGGTTGCTAGAACGGTCTTTAGAGACTTTGAGATCTCCATAGGGGGGCACGATTTGAAAGCGGAGCTGATACTCCCACCAACCCTTGAGATGGATGTAATATTGGGCATGGATTGGCTATCAGCCCACTTTGCGTCACTTAACTACAGGAGAAAGGTGGTCACTTTTTGCAAGCCGGGAATACCACCATTTACCTTCTAGGGTGATGGGAGGGGAGATTCCATCAGAGTGATATCAGCCCTCCAGGCCTGCAAGCTGATGGCGGGAGGTTGTCAGTCATTTCTGGCTTTTGTGTCTGCAGATACCTTCGGCAGGGACTCGGCTGGCAGTATTGAGGGGACTCCGGTGGTCATGGATTTTCCTGACGTGTTCCTCGAGGAGTTACCGGGACTACCACCGGCGCGGGAGATCGAATTCTACATTGAACTGCAACCGAGGGTGAAACTGATCTCAATTCCACCTTACCGGATGACACCTGCGGAGTTGAGAGAGCTTAAGGCCCACCTGCAAGAGTTGTTGGATTTGGGGTTTATTCACCCAAGTGTATCACCTTGGGAGCACCGGTACTATTCATTAGAAAGAAAGACGGGTCAATGCGGATGTGTATAGATTATCGGCAGCTTAATAAGATAACCATCAAAAACCGTTATCCACTTCCCAGGATTGATGATTTGTTTGATCAGTTGCAGGGAGCCCAGTGGTTTTCAAAGATTGACCTAAGGTCGGGGTACCATCAGCTGAGAATCCGAGGTCAAGACATTAAGAAGACCGCTTTTAGAACAAGATATGGTCATTATGAGTTCTTGGTCATGTCCTTCGGGCTAACTAACGCACCAGCAGCCTTCATGGATCTTATGAATCGGGTATTCAAGGAATTCTTAGACAGGTTCGTCATAGTATTCTGATATATTCCAAGAGCGAGGTTGAGCACCAAGATCATCTGAGGATAGTTCTAGAAACCCTCAGGCAGCACCAGCTTTTTGCTAAATTCTCTAAGTGTGAGTTCTGGTTGACTAGTGTAGGCTTCTTGGGGTATATTATATCTAGAACGGGGGTGAAGGTGGACCATGCGAAGATCGAGGCAGTTCAGAACTATGAGAGGCCAACTAATATTGTCGAGATCTGTAGTTTCTTGGGGTTGGCCGACTACTATAGAAAATTTGTGGAGAATTTCTCTTAAGATTGCCGCCCCGCTCACATGCCTGACTCAGAAGAAGGTAAAATTCATGTGGGATGATAAATGCGAGGAGAGCTTTCAGCAGCTTAAGGACCATTTGACTACCACTCCAGTGTTAGCATTACCTTCACGATCAGGACGGTTCGCAGTATGTTGCGATGCTTCTCAGGTTGGGCTAGGGTGTGTACTGATGTCATGGCCGAGTCATTGTGTACGCATCCAGGCAGCTAAAGAACCACGAGAAGAATTATCCAACTCATGATCTAGAGTTGACGGCTATAGTTTTGGCTCTTAAGCTGTGGCGCCATTTTCTGTATAGTGAGGCATGTGAGATTTGCACTGACCACAAGAGCCTCCAATACTTGATTACCCAGAAGGACCTGAACCTAAGGCAGCGCAGATGGATCGAGCTGCTAAAGGACTATGATTGCACGGTCTTGTACCATCTCGAGAAAGCAAATGTGGTGGTAGATGCTCTGAGCAAAAAGTTCATGGGCAGTCTGGCACATGTGACAGTTAGGAGGAGACCGCTGGCACGGGAGCTTGCCGCGTGTTTGGACGATGGAGCAGTCCTATCAGTGTTTAACTTCGGAGTGCTGGTGGCGCATATGCGAGTGCAGTCCACGCTGGTGGAAATGTTGCGTGCAGCTCAGGCAGAGGATGCTTTCTGCTCGCTGATCGTGGACCTAGTTAGGAGAGGTGATGCTGACAATGGGTATGGAGTGGATTCCGAAGGTGTCCTGAGATTCAAGGATAGGATAGTGGTGCCCGACATGGCGGAGGTCCGCAAGCAGATATTGGAAATGACCCACTGTTCCACCTACACCATGCACCCGGGGCTACAAAGATGTACAGGGATTTGAGGCAGCTTTATTGGTGGAAAGGAATGAAGAAAGAGGTGGCAGAGTTCGAGGCTAAGTGTTTGGTTTGCCAGCAGGTAAAGGCCGAACACTTGAGGCCTGCAGGACTGTTGCAGAATCTGGAGGTGCCATAGTGGAAATGAGAGAAAATCACTATGGATTTTGTTATAGGCTTACCGAGACTAGGGAAGGAAAATAATTCTATCTCGGTAGTGGTGGACCGGTTAACGAAGATGGCACGTTTTATTTCAATAAAGACTACATTCACTGCTGAGCAGTATGCACGACTGTTTCTAGACGCATTGTTGCATATCACGAGATCCCAATAATGATTATATCTGATCGGGGCACTCAGTTCACTGCGCGGTTCTGGCAGTCCTTCTAGGAGGCCTTGGGCACGCAGGTCCAATTTAGCACCGCTTTCCACCCGCAGACAGACGGACAGTCCAAGAGGACCATTCAGACACTAGAAGATATGCTGAAAGCCTGCGTTTTGAATTTGGAGGGCGGTTGGGAGAGACATTTACCTTTGATTGAGTTCGCCTATAATAATAACTACTAGAGTAGCATCGGCATGGCACCGTTCGAGGCCTTGTACGGGCGCAGATGCAGGTCGCCCGTAGGATGGTTTGAGGCTGGCGAGTCCCAAATGTTAGGTTCTGAATCTGGTTCATGAGGCAGTTGAGAAGGTGAAGCTAATTAAGGAATGACTTTTGGTAGAGCAGAGTCGTCAGAAAATGTATACATATGGTAAAGCTCGGGATTTGGAATTCCAGGAAGGGAAGTTGGTTTTCCTAAAGGTGTCTCCTATGAAGGGAGTTGTTCATTTTGGGAAGAGAGGGAAACTAAACCCCAGATTTATCGGGCCATTCCCTATCCTGCGACGTAGAGGTGCGATTGCTTATGAGCTGGCCCTACCATCTAGCATGGATCGAGTTCATCCTATTTCCCATGTATCCATGCTAAAGCAGTATGTTCGAGATGAGTCTCATGTTCTCGATGAGTCTTATGTTCTCGATGCTGCTGCAGTAGAGATTGACCCGACAGTCTCGTTTGAAGAAAATTCCATTGAGATTATGGACAGGCAGATAAGGAAGCTTAGATCTCGAGAGGTTCCCCTGGTAAAGGTCTGCTGGGAGATTCACTCGGGTCAGGAGGCCACCTGGGAGGTTGAGAGCGACATGAAGGAAAAATATCCCCATCTTTTCGATGTCGTGGTGAGTCTCTTTTCCTGTTTGAAAATTCGAGGTCGAATTTCCCTTAAGGGGGGGGGGGGGGGGGTAGATTGTTATAACCAAAATTTGTTGTTAATTTTATTTAATCGGTTTGGTAGAAGGAAAATGAAGACTTAAATCGGGCAAGTTAGCGGAGTTTCCAGCGAAACTTGGTATGATTTAATTTAGAAAAAAAAATTAGAAATTTCATATATGTAGTTGCCTAAGTAAATCAATGGAGACATACTATCAGGTAGGCTCAAATATAAGCATCCTTTACATTGTTCAATATCTTCCTATTAATTTTCTTATCCTCCTAGGAGAGAGTGGTCGAGCTGGGAGAGACGGACTGTTATCAGATTGTGTTTTATATTATCGACCAGGCGATGTTCCACGACACGTGAAACTTGTGATTGATTATCAAGCCTCAATGTCTCATATGCATCTTTGACAACTAATTAGTTATTTTGCTTTTTAGCCAGAGTTCAATGGTTTTTTACGAGAATGCTGGTTTGCAGAATCTCTATGATATAGTTAGATATTGCTAGGTGGAACAAATGACCTTTTGTTTATCTTTGTAATTAAGTTGTGTAATTTGGTATAGGCCGATAATTCCTAATAAAAAATAAAGGAACACATTATCGTTCTTGTTTGGATTCTTCTAATAGAAAAGAAACAAATGGCCTTTAAGTATGTTAATTCTGTTTTGAACAAAGGCTTACATCATACTTTTTAATCAGTATTTCTTTCTATAGTCTAAAAGAAAATGCCGCCGAGGAGCTTTCTTTCGGCATTTTGGGGAACCCATACAGGAATGTAATGGTACGTTAATATGTTTTCTTAATTTGCAGTAGGATTACCATTTTTAGTTTCTTTCAACTAGATTTTTCTACCACCCCATACTCTTCGTTGCTATTAATACTTCATGGATGTGTGATAATGTTATAACCAAAATTTGTTGTTAATTTTATTTAATCGGTTTGGTAGCAGGAAAGCGAAGACTTAAAGGGCAAGTTAGCGGAGTTTCGAGCGAAACTTGGTATGATTTAATTTAGAAAAAAAAAATTAGAAAAATTTCATATCTATTATTTGTGCAATTTTTGGCATGATATTATGATAGTGGATTTCAAGACGAACTCGGTTGTTCGACCGGAGTTTGAATCAGACTTAGATCGGATTCAAAATGAGCCTTTTTTAATTGATTTAAGTATGAGGGTAATAGGGTAACTTGGGGTTTAATTAAACCCCAAGTTATAAATTAGGGAGGGTGTGTGGCTGGGCGCCGAGAGCACCCAACCGAGGAGAAGCGACGCAAAGAGGGGGCGAGCGGACCACGGTCGGGCTTTGGCAAACTCGTCGGCGGCGGTTGTCGGAGGAATCAAATTTACCCTTCCTCCTCTTCATCTTCCCTAAAGCTGTGAGTGATTTAACCTCCTTCTTCTTTGCTTATAGAGTCTAGCCGCCGCCTCCCTGTTCGTGATTTCTCACCATGAATTTAACGTCAATTTTGATGAGGTTTTTCACGCTATCAAGGATTTCAATAATGTTGCATGATTGTATGTTGATTTATTGTTTCTTTGGACCTTGCTACCTCCAATTGACCCAAGCCAAGGCAACCGTCTCCCCCCAATCGCCGATGGCTTCACGGCCAGAAAAGGGGGTCGTGCCCCTGTTTCTGTGCGTGGCCTTCTCGGGTAGAAATGGGGGGCCACGCCTCTGTTCCACGCATGGCCTTCTCGGCCAGAACAGGGGGGCCGCGCCTCTGTTCCGCGCATGGCCTTCTCGGCCAGAACAGGGGGCCGCGCCCCTGTTCATGCGTATGGCCTTCTCGGCCAAGAACAGAGCCAACCGCCCCCTCCCCATGAAAAAGGCCACTCGGCCAAATTGTGGGTAGCTGTCCCCTTCTATGTTGAAGGTCACTTGGTGGATGAATCTGGACAGCCGTTTATCCTTGCTCGTTGCTAGGTTCATAAGTTAGATTAATCAAGCAATAGGATAGCACACATCAACTTAAGGATCTTAAACTTAATGGTAGGGACTAAACTGCTCACAAATGCTCTTACACATAGTTTAGGGTCAAACACCGAGTAGGAAGAGATTAGAGACAAGTAAAACATAGGCTTCCCTTGGCATGTTGGAAATTTAGATGATGTTTCTCTTATATTTTGTAAATGATACGACTTGATTTAATTGTGTGCATAAAGTTATTTTGATTATCTCATGAATTGTCTCACTTACATGTTATGAATAAGTCATGTGCCCCTTTTACTTGCGGATATTAAAGGCCTTGGTGGCCCCAGGATAGTTTACAAGCTTGCAGATGTACACATTTATTTTATGTTATGTTTATATGCATGTACCGTGGATTGGTTGTGAGTGCTTGGATGTGTTTGTGGATGTGGATCGGGAAGCTCGTCAGTTGCTACACGGACGATCGACCCGGGTGGCCAAGAGCGGGAAGTGCGCTGAGACAGAGGTGATCAGTGCCTGACTCATAGATCGACGGGTCTCTAGATGATTGGATGGATGGGTCCCTGGATATTGGACCGACGGGTCCTTGGACCGGGAAGCTCGTCAGTACTGCCACGTTGACGATCGACTCAGGTGGCTTGCGTGGATGATTGATTGTTTGTACTTGATAATTACCTTATGATTGATTTTATTTATGTCGTTATATGGCTACGCTTGAATATACACACATATATGTATGGATTATTAGCATGTCTATCTCTGTATTCTATGCATTTTGATCTAAAAATTTCTCTGTATATTTGTTGGTCTGGCCTCTTGAGCATGGTTGCAGGAGATTATGTCACTCACTAAGTCCTAGTTGGACTTACCCTTTATATTATTATTGTTTTTCAGCCCCTGGGCGTGATCAAGCAGGTACTAGGACATAGTAGCGCAATTGGTGGCGGCAGGGACCGCGGGTCTCATGACACGTTGTGGTCGGGGGTTATGTTGAGTCCATAGGATCATTTTTATTCTTCTTTTTGTAGATGGGCGTTTAAAACTTTGTTCCACATTAAATGTCAAAAATTTTATTTATGATTATTTGATTCATTTTAAATGAGTTTTGAACATTTGTAGTTATCAGATTATTTATGGATTGGCTTTTGGAATTTTGATCATTTATGTTTATTGCAAGAAAACTAGTTTTCTTATATGAACTTCTCAAGGTTTCGTATTAATTGGTTATTATGTTTAGGTCAGGCTTTGGGGTACATGTAGTACTCTAGCCAGTCATGCCTGGCTTTTGGTATGTGATAATATGGTATCAGAGCGGGTACGATAATAGGACTTTAGGTATCGTTTGGGGGCATTGCTAGCGTGTCTACATATGGTATGTCCTAGTCATGAGATCGATGATTGAACCTGCGCACTAGCGGCGATACGTATTCATGGTTAAATGTTGGTTAATTGTGTATTAAATTGTGTGGAAATTGTTTTATTATTGATAGATATGGAGGCGCATGTCGATGCCGTGTTAAGCGGTTGCGTAAGTAACTCCGCTGGTAGGCGAGGCCGAGGCCGAGGACGAGGTAGAGGCCGAGGCCGTGGCTGGGGACGGGCTCGGGGCATCGGTTAGGCGGCCCAGGAGGAGGTCGTGCAGGACCCCAAAGTCGGACAGTTATCGGCACAGGTGACGGAGCTAACTGAGGAATTTCATATCTATTATTTTTGCAATTTTTGGCATGATATTATGATAGTGGATTTCAAGACGAACTTGGTGGTTCGATCGGAGTTCGAATCGGAGTTAGATCGGACTCAAAATGAGTCTTTTCTAATTGATTTAAGTAAAAGGGTAAAAGGGTAACTTTGGGTTTAATTAAACCCAAGTTATAAATTAGGGAGAGTGTGCGGTTGGGCGCCGAGAGCACCCAACCGAGGAGAAGCGACGCAGGGAGAGGGCGAGCAGACCACGGCCGGGCTTTGGCAAACTCGTCGGCGGCGGTTGTTGGAGGAATCAAATTTACCTTTCCTCCTCTTAATCTTCCCTAAAGCTGTGAGTGATTTAACCTCCTCCTTCTTTGCTTATAGAGTCTAGCCGCCGCCTCCCTGTTCGTGATTTCTCGCCATGGATTTAACGTCAATTTTGATGAAGTTTTTCACGCTATCAAGGATTTCAATACTGTTGCATGATTGTATGTTGATTTATTGTTTCTCTGGACCTTGCTACCTCTAATTGACCCAAGCCAGGGCAACCGTCTCCCCCTAATCGCCGATGGCTTCTCGGCCAGAACAGGGGGCTGCGCTCCTATTTCTGCATGTGGCCATCTCAGCAAGAATAGGGGGTCGCACCCCTATTTATGCGCGTGGCCATCTCGGCCAGAACAGGGGGTCGCGCCCCTATTTTTGCGCATGGCCTTCTCGGCCAGAAAAGGGGGGGGGCTCTGTTTTGCGCATGGACTTCTCGGACAAAATAGGGGGTCGTGCCCCTATTCATGCGTATGGCCCCCTCGGCCAAGAACAGAGGCAGCCACCCCCTCCCCATGAAAAAGGCCACTTGGCCAGATTGTGGGTAGCTGTCCCCTTCTATGTTGAAGGTCACTTAGTCTTGGATGAATCTGGACAGCCGTTTATCCTTGCTCGCTGCTAGGTGCATAACTTAGATTGATCAAGCATTAGGATAGCACATATCAACTTAAGGATCTTAAACTTAGTGGTAGGGACTAAACTGCTCACAAATGCTCTTACACTTAGTTTAGGGTCAAACACTGAGTAGGAAGAGATTAGAGACAAGTAAAACATAGGCTTCCCTTGGCATGTTTGAAATTTAGAGAAATTTCATCAGATTAAATGAGTTTTGAACATTTGTAGTTATCAGATTATTTATGGATTGACTTTTGGAATTTTGATCATTTATGTTTATTGCAAGAAAACTGATTTTCTTATATGAACTGCTCAAGTTTTCGTATTCATTGGTTATTATGCTTGGGTCAAGCTTCGGGATACATGTAGTACTATGGTCGGTCATGCTTGGGTTTTGGGGTGTGACAGATAATTGTGCACATGAAGTCGAGGTTAAGGAATTAGATGCAACTTGTATGAGGAATTTCTTTTATAATTTGGCTAGATTACTGAATTTACATTTTTGTGTTGTTATCAAGTTATGCATCCTGACTTTACATCACAAACAAATGTTCTTTGTAGTATAAACATACATATCTTTTTTCTGTAACTATTTTTGTTAATTTGGTTTTTGGACACCTGAGATAGAAGCTAATACTGTTAGGTTACCAATAATAATACTGTCATTTTCTAAGTTCTTACTCGATGTGTATATAATTGCATCTATGCAAACTTATGCTTATCAGCTTATAAAGAAGTTTTCGTCAAGATCCAGTTGTTTGAGTTAATATGAGTTCAATACTTGCTGCCCTTACAATATGAAAATACAAGGCATTGAAAAATGCAACCTTTGTATCATACCAAGTCTCAGAATTGTGTACCATCGTGGTTCAAGAAGTACCGATATGGTCCTGATATTGAAAAATGCAACCTTAGTATGCCACTTTTGTAGTCTCTATGATGTTTTAGTTAAACTATTTAGATTTCTAGTTTCTTAATTCTGTCCTTGCTCTTAAGGAGGTAGCTTGGTATATTAAGAAGAATAGTATGAGACTAAGATGTTCCACACTAACTATTCTGAATAGCCAAAGCAGTTATCTCTTTGGAAATGCTTCCATGTTACAAGTAAGGCTTTAGCTGGAAATGCAAAAGGGGTGTAAATAAGACAGAAGATGTCCAGAATGATCAGGATTTACTTTACAGGTTAATATTTTGTTTCATAATTTATTAGGAATCAATGACAAATTATGTTCTCATATTACTTGTTATATAAAAGCTACTATTTGCATCCTCAAAAATTTTCATAACATTTTACATACATGGAAATCATCTATGATAATGTTTTTCTATGCTTGGAAATGTTAATAATTTGACTAATCAGCTTGGAAATATTTTTGTCCTATCCTGGTTGATATTATATCACTATGTTGAGTTGTTGACACATACAAGAAAGCTCAATTTAATTATGCATATTAGTAAAGTGGATATATATTTTCTGTCAACTTTTCTCCACTGTTTAGAATAAGTTATTTACATTAATGGTCTTCAAACCATCTCCGTTGATGGTCTCCACTCTCCAGGTGATTTTTAAACTCCCTTGATGCTATAAACTTCCATCAAAGCAAATAAGGGAAGAAAAGAATACTAGGAATATTAGAATGATCTCTTTAATATGTTTTCGTGATACATTTTTCAGTGACCTCTCTATTATGGATCTAATAGGCTTTGTCCAAGTCATTCAAGATGAATATGTATGTATTTATCAGCCTGCTTTCCACCTCATTATGATTTGTTTTTAGAAACAACCATTGATACAGATCTTGATGGGGAAAGCAAGGAGAAGGTGAGAGTTTGAGGTTTAGGTCGGTTTTTGGAAGAGGGTATGTGAAGATGGGTATGGCCAGATGGAGGTTTGATGAGGAAACAATGAAAAAACAAATAAAACAAGAAATTAAAGAAAGGTATCCTACTAGACCTCCATCTAACAACGTAGAAGGCAATCTAGATAATGGGATTGAGTTTTCCTACTAGACCTCTAATTAACATGCAATTAGCAGCCTAGATCAAAGGAACAAGAACCAAGAAACGCCACAAGCACAAGACTTGATAAGTTAACAAGCTCTTGGAATAAAATGAGAAGATCAATTCCTCACAATTTGCATAAGCAAAGTAATGTATTCAAAAGTTCTCAAAAATACATAATAATGAGGTATTTATAGACCTCAAAACCTAGACCTAAATAAAAGACTTTCCATAATTGTAAAACAAGCCTTAAACAAGTTTGCTTGCTAAATAATTCAGACCTAATTAAAACATAAAGACTAGTGGACTTAGCATCATAAGGCCCAAAAATAAATAAGTATTCGGCCTTAGAACAAAATAACCTATCCAAAACATGAAATGACATAACTTAAGGTCTTTAACAATGAAAACTAAATGGACAACTTGAGCAACAACTAATCATCTTGGTCGTTCATTACAAGCCCAATAAGAGTGACATAATGGACTTGTTCTTCATCTCCCAGCAAGCTCCTTTGAATTGGATCTTTAAGTTCCTTGCTCACCAAACGTTGCACAAACGTTTGATAAGCTCCTCTAATTTTCTTGGACTTGGATCTAGTGATTGGACCTTGTGGAACTTCAAACTCATCTCTAGGCCTTGAACTCTTCTCCTTGCTAGCTCCATAGCTTACTTCTGTGCTTGCATCATTCCCTCCCTCGTCAAAAAGATTCGTCCTCGAATCTAAAAAATCAAAAGGAGAAAGATCAGAAACATTAAAAGTAGCACTTACACCATACTCACCTGGTAAATCTATTTTGTAAGCATTGCCATTGATTTTGGCCAAGACTTGAAATGGTCCGTCTCCTCTAGGATCCAACTTAGACTTCCTTTGAATTGGAAATCTTTCTTTCCTCATATGAACCCAAACCCAATCACCGGGTTCAAAGGTCACTAACTTGCGACCTTTGTTTGCTCTTTGTGTAGTTGCTTGGTTCCTCTTCTCAATTTGCAGCATTGCTTTCTCATGGATAGATTTCACCAATTCTGCCTTCTTTTGTCCATCTATACTTTTAATCTCATTCAAAGGTAAATGCATTAAATCTAAAACAGTCAATGGATTAAATCCATACACAATTTCAATTTTAAGCAAATTCAACAAAAGGTAAGCAAATTGTAAGCAAATTCACCAAAATGTAGTGGAAGAATGAACACTTCTATTGTAAGCAAATTCAACAAAAGGTAAGCAATCTTCCCATGTCTTTAAATTCTTACCTACAACAGCCCTTAACAAAGCTCCTAGTGTTCGATTAACCACTTCCGTTTGTCCATCAGTTTGTGGATGACAAGTAGTAGAATAAAGAAGTTTAGTACCAAGTTTACCCCACAAAACACGCCAAAAATGACTAAGAAACTTTACATCACGATCAGACACAATAGTACTAGGAACACCATGCAATCTAACAACTTCTTGAAAGAATAAATTTGCAATATTTGTTGCATCATCTGTTTTATGACATGCAATGAAGTGTGACATCTTAGAAAATCCGTCAACAATAACAAATATGCTATCTTTTCCTCTCTTAGTTCTAGGCAGTCCTAAAATAAAGTCCATACTAATATCCATCAAGGTGCACTTGGAATAGGTAAAGGGGTGTATAAACCATGTGGCATAGACTTAGATTTGACTTGTTTACATGCAATGCAACTAGAACATATTCTTTCTACATCTTTCCTCATGTTAGGCCAATAAAAATGTTCATTCAAAATATCAAGAGTTTTATGCACACCAAAGTGTCCCATTAATCCCCCACAATGTGCCTCCCTCACAAGCAATTCTCTCAACGAACATGATAGAATACAAAGCTTTTTCTCTCTAAACAAATATCCCTCATGTCTATAGTACTTTTGAAAAGCTATATGTTCACATGCATCATACACACTAGAAAAATCTGAATCTTTGGCATACAAGTCTTTAATTTGCTCAAAGCCTAATAGTTTAGCACTAAGAGTAGAGATCAATGCATACCTTCTAGATAGCGCATCAGCCACTACATTATCCTTACCTTGCTTGTACTGGATCACATATGGAAAGGTTTCAATGAATTCCACCCATTTTGCATATCGTTTGTTCAACTTGCTTTGTCCTTTCAAGTACTTGAGTGATTCGTGGTCGGTGTGAATCACAAACTCCTTTGGTAGCAAGTAGTGTTGCCATATACCTCCAAAGCTCTCACCAAAGCATACAACTCCTTGTCATAGGTGGGATAGTTAAGTTGAGCTCCTTTTAGTTTCTCACTAAAGTAGGCAATCGGCTTCTTTTCCTGCATCAAAACAGCACCTATACCAATCCCGGAAGCATTACATTCTATTTCAAAAGTTTTAACAAAATTCGGTAATTTCAAAATAGGAGCTGAACATAATTTCTCTTTTAACAAGTTAAAGGCATTCTATTGAGCCTCGCCCCACTTAAAACCAAATTCTTTCTTTATAATTTCATTCAAGGGTGCAACAATGGTGCTAAAGTCTTTAACAAACCGCCTATAAAAACTAGCTAAGCCATGGAAGCTCCTAACCTCACTAATGGACTTAGGTGTAGGCCATTCTTGAATAGCCTTAACCTTTTCATTATCAACCTCAATTCCATTAGCACTAACAACAAATCCCAAGAAAACAAGTTTGTCCATGCAAAAATCACACTTTTTAGCATTAGCATACAACTTTTGTTCTCTAAAAACATCCAAAACAAATTTGATATGCATAACATGCTCATCTAATGAAGTTTTTACCAAGAAAATCAAGATATCATCAAAGTACACAACAACAAATTTACCAAGAAAATCTCGCAAAACATGATTCATCATTCTCATGAATGTACTAGGTGCATTAGTTAAACCAAATGGCATTACCAACCACTCATACAAACCATATTTAGTTTTAAATGCAGTTTTTCATTCATCACCTGGTTTCATGCGAATTTGATGATAACCACTTTTCAAGTCAATCTTAGTAAATATGCTAGCACCATGCAACTCATCAAGCATATCATCTAACCTAGGTATGGGGTGGCGATACTTTACCGTAATCTTGTTAACGGCTCTACAATCAACACACATGCGCCATGAACCATCCTTCTTAGGCACTAAGAGAACCAGAACAGCACATGGACTAAGGCTTTCCCTCACAAGTCCTTTGTCAAGCAACTCTTCCACTTGTCTTTGAAGTTCTTTAGTCTCTTCTGGGTTTGCTCTATATGCTGGTCAGTTTGGAATTGTGGATCCGGGCACAAAGTCAATTTGGTGTTCTATGCCTCTCAAGGGTGGCAATCCATTAGGCAAGTCATCCGGAAATATATCTTCATATTCCTGTAACAAAGAAAGAACATCACTAGGCAAATTTTGATTAGCTTCATGCAAAGTTAGATAAACATCTTTAAACATAATCAAGAAAAGCTTTTTCTACCCATTAAGAGTATGCTTTATGTCCCTCTCTTTTGCATAGAAACTTTGCCTCACTTTTGTTATCTCTCTTTTGTTATCACTCACAATTGGGCCATTGATTTCTATTCTTCTATTTTCGGCCTCTTTTACATCTTTTTTTTTCACAAGTTCTTTTTTTGCTCCCCCACTTTCTTTGACATTTTTCTCAACCTCTCTTTGCTTCCTTTCTTCAAAGTGCTTCATCATCCGAATTTGGTCTTCATACACTTCCTTTGGTGTCAAAGGTGTCAAAGTAAACTTTCTACCGTTTAAGCTCAAAGTGTATCTATTATGGAACCCATCATGGATAGCCTTCCTATCGTATTGCCATGGACGCCCCAACAAGATATGGCTAGCTTGCATAGGTATCACATCATAAAGAATCTCATATGAATACCTCCCGATAGTAAAAGAAACCATCACTTGCCTTGTCACCTTAATTCCAGTACAATCATTCAACCATTGAAGCTTGTAAGGCCGTGGGTGCTTCTCACACTTCAAACCTAACTTTTCCACCAAAATAGTACTAGCCACATTAGTAACACTATCATTATCAATAATCAAATAACATACTTTACCACCAATGTGACATCTAGTGTGGAATATATTTTCTCTTTGCTCCGAGCTATCTTCCACCACTTGAGCACTCAAAGCTCTTTGCACCACCAAAGTTTCACCTCTAGCCGCCATCTTCATGTCATTATCTGAAATATCTTCCAATGGAGGCATATCATCACTTTCATGTTCACTTTCAAGTTCACCTTCATTGTTGAGTATCATGACTCTTTTGTTTGGACATTGACTTGCTATGTGACCGCTGCCCAAACACTTAAAACACTTGATATCTCGCTGCCTTTGTGTTGAATTGGAGGTAATTGGGGTAGCTTGGATCTCGGCTTTGTCACTTTTCACCTTGGCTAAATCTCTCACATTAAACCCAGGCTTGGTTCTTGGCTTCTCATCTTGCTTAGGCCACTTAGAACTCCATGTGTTGCTTGAACCCATGGTTGCCCTTGTGGTAGTTCTCCTCTTAAGCCGCCTTTCAACCTTCATAGCCATGTTCACCATATCAACAAGCACCTTTTTACTAAAAAAACTATTGCAAACAATTAGAAGCACTCAAGAAAATAAATAGTAGGAAAGACCAATGAAGGGTTCGGTAAGGAGTAAGGGTTGAGTAAAAGAAAAATAGGAAATAGAGGATGGTTAGGTCAGATAAGAAAAAAAAAAAGGCTAGGTATGGAAAATGATAGATGTGAATTATGATAGGAGAATAAAGCCTTTTTCCTTTTGGTAGGAGAGTAATTCAAGATATGAATTATGTTAGAAAATTTCTTTTCCTTTTTTTTTTCTCCACAAATTTCTCTTCCCCCCTTTTTTTTCCTTTCTTTCTCCACAAATTTCTCTTCCTTTTTTTTTTTCTTTCCTTTCTTTCTCCACAAATTTCTCTTCCCTTTTTTTTTTCTTTTGAAACAATTACAAAATAATAAATCAACAAGAACAAATAGGCTAAACCAAAAAAAAACTAACTTGATTCTTCGCAGTTTCTTTTTGAGCCGATTTTTGATCCGCTTCCAAACTGATTCTGAAACAGTGCAAAACAGAAAAGTTGTAGATCTTCCTCTTATCTTTCCAACGAGTACTCACACGCCTTGATCGGAGTTATGCTTGGGGAGATATGCTTGAAATACTGCTCCTGCTCCTGGATGCTTTTGGTTCTGCGAATTTATCCGAGCAAAAGGTGTAGAGAACCTTGGCTCTGATACCAAATGATACAAATCTTGATGGGGAAAGCAAGGAGAAGGTGCGAGTTTGAGGTTTAGGTCGGTTTTTGGAAGAGGGTATGTGAAGATGGGTATGGCCGGATGGGGGTTTGATGAGGAAACGATGAGAAAACAAATAAAACAAGAAATTAAAGAAAGGTATCCTACTAGACCTCCATCTAACAACGTAGAAGACAATCTAGATAATGGGATTGAGTTTTCCTACTAGACCTCTAATTAACATGCAATTAGCAACCTAGATCAAAGGAACAAGAACCAAGAAACGCCACAAGCACAAGACTTGATAAGTTAACAAGCTCTTGGAATAAAATGAGAAGATCAATTCCTCACAATTTGCATAAGCAAAGTAATGTATTCAAAAGTTCTCAAAAATACATAATAATGAGGTATTTATAGACCTCAAAACCTAGACCTAAATAAAAGACTTTCCATAATTGTAAAATAAGCCTTAAACAAGTTTGCTTGCTAAATAATTCAGACCTAATTAAAACATAAAGACTAGTGGATTTAGCATCATAAGGCCCAAAAACAAATAAGTATTCGGCCTTAGAATAAAATATCCTATCCAAAACATGAAATGACATAACTTAAGCTCTTTAACAATGAAAACTAAATGAACAACTTGAGCAACAACTAATCATCTTGGTCGTTCATTACAAGCCCAATAAGAGTGACATAATGGACTTGTTCTTCATCTCCCAGCAAGCTCCTTTGAATTGGATCTTTAAGTTCCTTGCTCACCAAACGTTGCACATAAGTTTGATAAGCTTCTCTAATTTTCTTGGACTTGGATCTAGTGATTGGACCTTGTGGAACTTCTAACTCATCTCTAGGCCTTGAACTCTTCTCCTTGCTAGCTCCATAGCTTACTTCCGTGCTTGCATCAACCATATACATACAAATATAAATAATTCATTTTTCTTAGTGTACTACAAAGTCCTTACTATGCTTTACTATGCAGCAGAAGTTATCCTCCTTATTTTCTCCTTATCATTAAAGATAAATTGAGTGTTTATATAGATTATAGAGGAGGAAGAGCTTAGACTTGCCTGTATAACTAACATACATCCTCCTGTTTAACTTTTGATATGATGAATCAATATTGTCACTAATGAATTTTAGTTTCATTTATTCAATCAATCTTCTTTTTAGTTTGTCATGCAGGCGTAAGTGCTGTTGTAAATGCCATCATTCTTATAAACGTGTTTTTCTCCCCAAAAACATATATTATATCAACTTTGTCATACCTGTACCGGCAGCACTGATGGTAACTCCTTGCTCTTTGGTTTTTTAATGTATGACATAGATAACATATAGGGACATAGAGGGAACATTCTTGATCGAGGCTGATTTATGGAGGATTAAGAAGGTATGTGGAGCATTCTTCAAATACTTTTTCGAAGAATTATGATCTTTGATAAACTAATAACATGTCAGGCTTCCAATAATATTATTATTGCTATATAAAGTTATGGACCATCTCATTGTCAGTAGTTATAAGCAAGAAAAATTCGATTTCGGTACCAGTACCGGTGCATTTTTTTTTGTTAATTTGGTTTTTGACACACTGAGACAGAAGCTAATATTGTCATTTTCTAAGTTCTTACTCAATGCAAACTTATGCTTGCAATGTACTGATGATGGGAGCTAGAGAAAAGCAAACATTGTTATTAATGACTATGATGATGGGAGCTAGAGAAAAGCAATGTACTGTTGATGGGTTCAACTGGCTCAGATAAGATATCTTTTTTCAATGCTTGTGCAGCTGCATATTAGCTATCTCTTTTCCAAGTAACTGTTAGATGTTGAAAGTTTTTCGGATGGGTTTGCACATACTTGATAATTCTATTTTTACAGAAGATGGCCCCCTTCTATTTTTCAGCATTATTTCATTTATTGCAGCTCACAATATTGACTGAAGGTGCATTTCTTTTTATTACATCCGTATGTGTGGTGTACTTATTCTTTTAGCAAAACATCATATTTAATATTTTCTTAAATCTCCTCGTCTAGTTGAAGTTGCATTTCTTTTTTTACACATATAAGACGTTACTTGCGTTATGTATATGGAGCATGTTCAATGCTCTTTTCATCATTTATTGCTCTTACCAGTTACCCCAAATTTGCCAATTGAATGAATCATAACAGGATAACATCTAACAATCCTTAAAAAACTCTTCATCTAAGTGATGTAATTGTTTTTGTATTTCTGTTATTAGCTTCCACCATAGTTCCATGTTTCAATATCATATTTTACTGCAAGAATATACGGGAGAAATACTTTCATGAATTGGTGGTCACAACACTTTGTCTTCTATAAAGTGATTGCAAGATTAAAACAAATTCCTTCTGACTATTTTTATTTTTATTTATTGGAAACAAGGCTGTTCCTACTGGCCCATTTGATGTTTATTAAACTTCTTTTGAAATTTCCAACCTTGTTAAGCTCTATTATCTGGTTAAACAGGAAATTTATTTATTCAATATCCAGTCCCACTTTTCCTAGAATAGTTTGTTGTTTTCCCTTTAGAGCCTTCTATTTTTGCACTCTAAATTCTAAAAGCCATAGTGGTGATATATATTTAACTAGGCAAATTTAATTGTTAGTTTATTACATAATAATTTTGAATTTGTACATCATGTTTGCATAAGACTTTATTACATTGCATTATCTTGTATGCTAGTATGCAACATATGCATCAAATTGCTATATCTATTTTAATGGAAGTTACTAATTCTGATATACTTGAAAACTAGTCGAAAATCCGCGCGTTGCGCAATTATATATATACATAATTAAATTTAAATAAATTTTAAAAATTGTGAACACATAAAATTATCAAAATTAATTTAAATTAAATATACTTTTAAATAATAATATTAATATCCAAATAATTAAGAGTAATAGTACATATCTCATATATATATATATATATATATAAGTGTAAACAAAATAGTAAATATTAATTTAATTTATACAATTTAAAAGTAAAAATATACATACCTCTTTTTAAATATAATTTTTGTTTATTGCTTAAAATCCACTTAAAACACTAATAATGAAATTGGGAAAATAAATCGAGAAATTGAAATCAATGATATATATTGCTTAATAATATTAATGAATGCAGTATAAAAATTATAATTTTATAGAATATAAAATAAATAATTGGTTATAGTTATTTGAATATATATATATATATACAAATAGTTAGAATTATTAAAATTACATATTATAAAAAAATAGCATTAAACCAACTCAGAGCATAATATTATTTTATTTCACTTAAAATATCTGAAAATTAAAAAGATTAAAAAACATAATCCAATATTATTTCGTTCAAATTATAAAATATAAAACTTAATCACCATATAAAATTATGAATAAAAACAAATTTATGAGAGATGAAAAAATCGTTATAAAAAATAATATGTCTGTGCATAGATCAAATCATTATCATAGTTATTGTAGCATGCGCTATCAATCTTGTATCAAAATTGTCATTGTCGACGTCTTCATCGCCATCGTGAGCTCTTGCAGTAACCTAATAAAAAGTATGTAATAATAATATTAGGAATCATCATAACACTGAGAAAACTCAAACAAAATTAATTATAAATCTCAAATCACCATCATATAAAAAATAATAGAAAAAATATATTTAAAAAACTCAAGTAAAATTTTGCCCTAATTACCAACAAAAGCAAGAATATAGAGATGGAAAACTTGTATGTCTAAGAGATAGAAAAGAAACAAAATATGTATAAAATGCACAAATTTTAGATCTAAATTTATAAATAAATTAAGAAATAAATATTAAAATTGCACTAAATATTACCGATATAATTTTTATGTTTATAAACTGCACATATATGCGCAATAAGAAAGGAATTTGTAATTAATATTTAATATAAAATTTAATGACACATATTAATGAAATGGAATTTATTGGATAAAAAAATAAATAAAATATATGAGGAGTACAAATTGGAGATCTAAATTGATAATTAAATTGAGAAATAGGTACCTAAACTACAATAATGTCATTAAAGATTAAAAACAATTATCTTTAGAAACCACACATTTTTTTATAATAAGGAAAAAATATTTAATATTTAATATGAATTTAATAATGTAATTAATATTTAACATAAATTTTAATGACATAAAATAATGAAATGGAATTAAAATTGGATTCATAATGCGACATTAATTGAAATTCTGAAACTGCACATTTTTCTACAGTAAAAAAGGAAATACAATTAAAAATTAATTCTAAATGTAAAAATGAGAAAACTTGCACAGTAAGCATTGTTTAAAAGAAAACCTACGTAATAAGCATTATTCAAGCTATGACTTCAGAACCAGCACAACATCAGGGAAAACAATTATTTCCCATAAGAACGAATGGAATTCAATCTCAATAGTGCAAGAAAATACTCTGATGAAACCAAATAAAATCCAACAAATTCAACTAATACATTAATGTATTGAATAATGTACATGCCACATATAAGAAAAAATTATTTGATGAAAGTGAAAATGTGTTTCAAGTATACATATAACTTAATTTAACATTAGCGGTAATTATTTACATTTTTTTGCTATAGTGCTGAAAGCTTCCTTGTGGTTGATCTTAGAATTTTTTGCCTTTAGACGGCAGATCTCCTCCCTGTACACATGAAAGGAAAAAAACATACATTATTTGTTAATCACAGGAATTAGTTACTTCATTTGCAACTTACTTTATAAATCTGTTGTAGGCAGAAGTAACACATCGCTTTTCTGTAGCTGCATGCATAGGAAACTAAGTTGCATGCACTCAGATGATGTTTCTAGAATATAAACATTGAAAGAATAATAAAAGAAAATATCGAATACATATGGTAAGTAATTAATTAAGTTTACGATGGATAAGTTGCATTTGTTGCTGAACATAATCCTGTACGTGTTCATTAGTGATAGCCTGGCACGCTTTGAAGAGGAAGTTCATCTACAATCCATGTATTAGATATGTTGCAATGACCCAATGTTTTGATTCTGCATCCACTCCTTCATATCCATACATATATATATATATATATATATATGTGTGTGTGTGTGTGTGAGATATTTTCTTATAGTATTATCTAAGTAAATATATATAACCACATATTACTATTTTATTATCATAAATAAACTATATATAGTATTACATATAAACACAGCTCGAACTATGTTCGTTCGAGCAGACAAATGGAAAGCTCAAATTAAACTTTTAAATGAATTGGTAATGAACTCCAAGAAGAGATCATCGCATGCAATTTCCTTTTGCAGAGTCGAAGGTAAATATATGAATGCATGTAATATATATTCATGATAAATTAGTTCAGAACAAATATTAGGTGTATAAGACGTGAAAATACCAAATTTAGCATATATATATATATATATATATATATATATAAGAGAATATCGTTCGAAACTAACATGGAAATATCATGAAGAGGGTGTTTTCCAATAAAAGCTTCGAGATTCACAAACAATATTTCAGCACAAAGTCCACATCTTATTGTGACAATATTGTTAAACGAATTGTTGCTCGGTACATTAACCTGCACACGGTAGAAATTAAGTAAAAGAATATTAAGAGAGACACAATTAAGTCTAGAAAATATATATCTACTTAATATATATGATTTGTCTTTATTCATAATTTATACAACTCCATGCACGCAGGTCATGTAGCATGTTTTCAGCACAATTAATTAAATGGTCTGATTAATTAATCTCGACCATCTCTCATGATCAGGATATGTTTGAGTGCGGGTGCTATCAAATACATACAGAGGGAGTAAAGAAGAAGAAGAAGAAGATGTGGTTGATTAGAAGAAGAAGAAGAAGAAGAAGAAGAAGAAGAAGAAGTTGTGGTTGATTAGAAGAAGAAGAGGCTGCTTGATTCTGCTTATTGAATGTGGCGGTGTTGATGGTAGTGAATCCATTGACGTAGTTCTCATTCATGCTCACCATCGTTTTCCTCTGCCCATCGCCGTACATGAGCAGATTCACCTTCTCTATCATTTTCCTACTGGCCCTCACGTAGATCACGTATTTGCTAGGCATGGCGTTGACCGAAGCCTGGATCGACTTGAAGTCCCCACTACCATCCTATTCGCGAGCAGCTATAAGCCGACGACTGCTAGTGATCTGGATATTGTCGAGGTTGAGGATCTTGAGCACGTGCTAGCTGATGCACAATGGCGAAGGCGTTGCTGGTGAGCTGCGTGGAGTTGAGGAGGCCGCCTTGCATCACCGCCTTGAGGTCCCGACTGCGTGATGTCGTCGATGCAGGTCTGCTAGAGAAGAAGAAGAAACGTAATGAGAAAGTAACGGCTGTATATTAATTGTGGAAAGGGGAGACAGGAATCGTGTGAGAGGGAGGATGAGTAGTAGCTGTAAATTAATTGATAGAGGAAACGTGTGAGAGAGTGTAAAGGGCGCAAAACAGACGTATTAAAAAAAAAAGCAGGCGTATTAAATTAAAAAAATTCCGAAACTGCCTCTCTCTCTCTTTCTCTTCACGTAAATAGGACGTTTAATTGTTAAATGAAATGACATTAATAAAGAAGGTAATTGAAGAGGAGAGAGAGGAGATTTGATTGAGAGAGAGGAGTTAAAAGAGAGAGGGAGAGGTGGAGACGTGAGAGAGGAATTAAAAGATAGAGAATACATATGAGATTGGTTTAATAAGGAGAGAGAATTAAATCTATATAACGTTTGAATTAGGGGTGAGCAAAAAAAACCGGTTTTTCGGTTAACCGGAAAACCGGTCCGAAACTGAACCGGTTTTTCCGGTTAACCGAACCGGTTTTTTCGGTTTCGGTTTTTTTTTTTTTGGAAAAATCGGTTTTCGGTTTCGGTCCGAGAGGTAAAAAGTCCACCGGTTTCGGTTAACCGACCGGTTGGATATAATTTATTAATTTTTAATTATATATATAATAATAAATTATAAAATATAAAAAAATTACAGAAAATTATAAAAAAATTATAAAAAATTATAAAAAAATATTAAAATATTTTTAAAAATCAAAAAATATTTTTTAAAAAAATAATAAAAATATTAGTTTTTGTAGAACATTATCTTGGTTCAATGGTTTCACTTTTTTTTTTCTCAATGAGAATTTGCTATTTATTTAGGTTTTTCTCCATGATTTGCATAATATTATTATGTTTGTAGGTTAAAAAAAATTATTGGTTAACCGAAAATTATCGGTTAACCGAACCGAAAAAACCGAAACCGAAATAGCGGTTAACCGAAGTTAATGGACCGGTTTACGGTTAATGATTTTGAAAAACCGAAATTAATGGACCGGTTTTTTTTTTTGCTAATGGACCGGTTAACCGGTCCATGCTCACCCCTAATTTGAATTGAAATAATTGGTAAGAGAGAAAGTAATTTGAAAAATAGATATTTGCCTAAAAATTATAAATTTGCCATGTCAGCAAACAAAGCTTTTGAAGATGCCACATGGCAAGTTTGTATCTTGCTTTTTTATATATATATAGATCATAATTCAAATCAAATGTTCCAAATCTATCATTAATCATACTTAAATACTTGTTTGAGTATGCATGAAAATCTTCGACATTTGTTATCATAGAGGCTTGGAACTTTTGTTGGAAAGTTGTGTAAACCTGTGAAACTGTGGAGTTTAGTATATCAAGGGGTCATGAGGATTTCGTTTTCTGGATTCATACTACTTAGTTTGCTTTATTATATTTTCTTTCTTCATTAGTATGTTTGTCATTGATTAATATCTCACTTTAGACAAATTATCGTGTACTATTGTATGCATCACAAATGACAGGTTAATATCCCAGTTTAGACAAATTGTCATAGAGTTCTTGTATACTTGTTGTTCAGAAGATGGTTTAATTTGAGAACCTTTAATTTGATTTTTGTCTTTTCCCCCTCCATTTTTAGATTTATACTGCTCAGTTTGCTTTACTATACTTTCTTTCTTAATTAATATGCTTGTCATTGGTTAATATCCCAATTTACACAAATTGCCGTGTTGGTGTGGTACTAAGCTTGTCATGCATTGTTACTTTAATGACTAATGAATTGCAACTTACTGAGTTGGTTTAGGATCTGCATTTTCTAAAAATAAAAAAAGAACTAATTGACATAGTTATATGGTTAAATATCAATTATTGGTAATATTAGTTATATATGTATTGGCTTGATAGGTATTTGAGAACTTTTTTGCTGACCAATTGATGTGTTTTTAAATGCCTTTTTTGATGTGATTTGCATACTTCTTATTCAGGTTACGGTGTACAAACTGATGTGCAAAGAAACACGCAAAGAAAAGATTTTGCAAAGGACAAGTGCAACAGCTAGTCATGACAGGTGGCCATGTTCAAGGTGATCTTTTGAAGCCTAAGGATGTAGTTTCTCTTCTCCTTGATGACGGTCAGTTAGAGCATAAATTAAGAGAAATACAACAACAGGTAGGTATCCCTTAATATTGCTTGATTTATACTCGACCTCCTTAACCTATAGTGGAAAACATGGTTTGTCACACCATGCTACGTCAAAGGGTTATCTTTCGTCAGACTTTGCACTTTATAGTTATGTAGTTATGCTGGTTGGAATTTCTTGTTTAACTTAAATATACAACGGTTGAGGCCTAGTCATTGCATGTAAGCCTCAGTTTGTTTATCATGTGGTTGCGTATTTGTTGTATTATCTTTCCTTATATGCTAAGGATGGGAAAAATAAAAAGCGCCTGAAGGGAATACGAGTAGATGCTGATGGTGATGTATCTCTGGAGGGCTTCACATAAATGACATAAATATAAAGTCCTAGATAACATAAAATGCATAGCAAAAAGGAACATCTACCATAAATGTATGTAAGTGAGCTAATAATATCTATTTTTGCATATGTTATTTGGTTTCATCATTGTAGTTGTTACTTATTAAGCTAATTGTAGCCTGCATCTACAATCTTGTTTAATTTTAATGATAATGCTAACTTCATATTTGAGCATCGATTTCACCAATCTGCAAGCAGGTAATCTATACTTCTAATTCTAGGGTTTGTGTGATTTCTCTATCTTCATAGATCACATTAACTGGTGTCTTTTTCTCTAAACAATTGATGACTGAGAATTATAACTTATAAACTGCATAGTTTATCCTTACTATTTATCTTGAGTTAATGATGTTTAGTAATGAGATTGAATCAAGTCTATTGACATTCATGAGATAGATATCAACTGCTATTTATAAACATCACTTGTGCCTTTGTTATATAATTTGACATCGATTATTTTTAAGGTAGAGTGTACTTTATGGTATCTCTCGGCGGTTGTCAATGCACAGAAAGCCACCAAAATGATCTACATTAGTTTTACATTAGCATTTTAAAGGAGGCAATAACGGCTTCGTACCAATTTTGGCAGGAAATTTTCTCCAGCAACCATTTTCATGCTTGAGAATGTACCTGAAAAATTTAACTTCTAACATCCTTAGGATATGGATTATTTTCCTTGACCAATATAGGAGAGTATGATAAGAAACAAAGTAAATTCCTCAACATTGATCGCTTCCTATTTCATAACACTCTGTTGGTAATGATTTTTTGGTGGTTGTGCTTGTAGAACTGCTCCTATTTCAGACATTCAACATGGATTATTAGTGGTTGGAGTTTCTGTTCTCTCACTTGAAATTGTGACTATCAATCCTCAGCTTTGTATCAAGTCTCTTGTTGCTGATATAAAGGTCACAAACAAGAGCATTTAAATACTCTGCATATTTTTGTGCCATACAATTATTACCTCTGATCTAATGTAATGGATAGATTCTATTACTTTTATTTCTTAATAGTTTCATACCACTAGCACTCGAGAAACTCTAAGGTGCAACTTCAGAATCGCGAGGCGAAGCAAGCTACTCAGTCGACAAAGATAAAAGTGATTGTCCCCGTGCTCGCGAACATGTTGGAAGAGAAGATGTCAATGTGGAAGAAGGGGAGATTGAGTTTGATGCTAATAGATGCGAGCATGATGTCGTAGATGCCTAGATGGAGAATGAGTTTGCTTCGCCCTCGAACTACAACGCCTCGTTGCTGTAGCTTCTCGTCACCATCTTCTCTGACAACAACCGTGCTATACAAGAGACTAGCTAGTGTCACGTCATTGGGAGAGAGCAGGAACAGTTACAATGGTATGTCACATCAATAGCATAGAACTAATTATTTTAATTAGTAGACCTATGAGTTATTCTTTGTTTTGAAACTAGTAACCAACATCTTGATCAATTCTATGTGTTGACCTTTTGTTGATTGAATGCACTAATATTTCATCTTCTTCTATGATTTAGAGGTATATCATATTATGTTATTCTTGAATATTAATGTTATATAACATGTAGTGGGATTATTTCCTTCATTATGCAAGAGAAAGGAAATGGCTTCTTGCTTAGTGCTTTTACCTAGTGTTTTTTGTTTGGTATTGGGTACATTAACCTTAGTTCATCTAAATTATGTGGATCATAACTACAATAGTTGGAACTAGATTCAAATAGGAAATAAAAAGTTTATTTACTGCCATTTGCTAAAATTCATTTAAACAGTCACCTTGTGTGTAAGCTTGTAAGGTTTCGATATGCTTTGTGAATTGACCTGCATATGCTTCTTTTCAATATACTTCTTTTCAATTTGCTTAGTTCAATATGCTAAAATTCATTTGAATAGTCCTCTTGTGTGTAAAATTCATTTGACCTTAGTTCATGTATACGTAATGTTTTAATATGCTATTTTGTTGTTTTTAATAAAAAATATGCATTATGGAAAAAAAGAGAAGCTTAGTTGTGTAATTAAAGATAACTAATTTCCCATTACCTTAAGATCATGAAACTAATACATGGTTTATTTGTCATGCAGGTACCAACATATTTTGAAGGAGGCGAAAATGGTTTCTTACCAACTTTAGCAGGAAGTTGACTCCAACAACCATTTCCATGCATGAGGCTCAACCACTGGTCCTCTTCTGGCAACCACAGCCTTCACCAGCACCAGTGACTCACCATTGGCTTCTTGAATGTCTCGCACCCCATCACAAACAATGCACCACTCTTCGGAGCTTTCCACTGAATGGCTATGTAGCTTAATTCTTTTATATTTCCTTTGTTTTTCATTCAGCTTACTTCAAAATATTTTTTCTTTTTGACCGGGTATGATTAGTGGTGCAAGAATAAAATAATTCCAGTTTTTGTTGGTACAAATCCTTAGGATTTCTTTCAAAGCAAACTAAGTAATTTTCAAAATGGATGCATAAATTTTCTTCCGATGGCAGTTCTCGCATCTATAGCTTAATTGAAATGCTTACAATTTTTTTATCTTTGGCATATGCTACCTCATATGGTACTTGCAGTTTTCATCTCCAAATAGTAACTCTCACTTAGTACGGGAGCTAACACTTAGGATAAAGGAGATATAAAGATTTGTTGGTCGAGCCAACACAGATACAAATTTATACACAAGGTACAACTATTATCTTAGGTTGACAAATAGTTACTATACAACTTGTGAATATTTTGATGTGTGTATAAATAGCATATTATTATTGACTTAGAGAGATCTTGTTCAGTGAATTGCAAAAAATGAGAGCCAATGAAGTAGCTTTATCAAAGCTAGAAAGTCTTATCCAGATTGCTCTACAATGGGAACAAAATTACGTGTCCTAAAACGAGCTTGTTTTTTAAAAAAATCCAACCACCTTTGTTATTTTTAATGGGAAGATATGCATTATAGGAAGAAAAAGAGAAGTTTAGTTGTGTAATTAAAGACAATTAATTTTCCATTACCTTAAGACCATGAAACTAATACATGCTTTATTTGTTCAGCAAGAACCTGCAGGAACCAACATTTTAAAGGAGGTGATAACGGCTTCGTACCAACTTTGGCAGGAAGTTTTCTCCAGCAACCATTTCCATACTTGAAAATGTACCTGAAAAATTTAGCTGCTAACATCCTTAGGATATGGATTATTTTCCTTGACCAATACAAGAGAGTATGATAAGAAACAAAGTAAATTCCTCAACATTGATCACTTCTTATTTCATAACACTCTGTTGGTAATGATTTTTTGGTGGTTGTGCTTGTAGAACTGCTCCCATTTCAGGCATTCAACATGGATCATTAGTGGTTGGAGTTTCTGTTCTCCCACTTGAACTTGTGACTACCAATCCTCAGCTTTGCATCAAGTCTCTTGTTGCTGATATAAAGGTCACAAACAAGAGCATTTAAATGCTCTACATATTTATGTGCCATATAATTATTTCCTCTGATCTAATGTAATGGATAGATTCTATTGTTTTTATTTCTTAATAGTTTCATATGTTTTTATTTCTTAATGCATGCTCTAGTTGAATCTTTCTCTTCCCCTTGTCGGCTTCTGAAAAACCCTACATAGTTAGGGTTATTAGCCCCGATTAATTGCATCGAGCAAAGGTAGCGAACAACGGAGCCAGGTTTCATGGGGGATGAATCGATGAACCACCAGTACCACATCCGGCGATGGTACCGCACGGTTCACCCACCATCACCGACGCCATCTTCTTCTTTTCTCTCTTACATATGCGCATCCAGGTTTAGTATTTTTAATCATAAATTTATATTTTTTATTTCATATAAACATTGCATAAAATTATTCATGACAATGGAGAAAGAAGTCAAAGGCACAAAAGGACACCATCTGATGCAAGCACGGAAGTAAGCTATGGAGCTAGCAAGGAGAAGAGTTCAAGGCCTAGAGATGAGTTAGAAGTTCCACAAGGTCCAATCACTAGATCCAAGTCCAAGAAAATTAGAGAAGCTTATCAAACTTATGTGCAACGTTTGGTGAGCAAGGAATTTAAAGATCCAATTCAAAGGAGCTTGCTGGGAGATGAAGAACAAGCCCATTATGTCACTCTTATTGGGCTTGTAATGAACGACCAAGATGATTAGTTGTTGCTCAAGTTGTCCATTTAGTTTTCATTGTTAAAGACCTTAAGTTATGTCATTTCATGTTTTGGATAGGTTATTTTGTTCTAAGGCCGAATACTTATTTGTTTTTGGGCCTTATGATGCTAAGTCCACTAGTCTTTATGTTTTAATTAGGTCTGAATTGTTTAGCAAGCAAACTTGTTTAAGGCTTGTTTTATAATTATGAAAAGTCTTTTATTTAGGTCTAGGTTTTGAGGTCTATAAATACCTCATTATTATGTATTTTGAGAACTTTTGAATACATTACTTTGCTTATGCAAATTGTGAGGAATTGTTCTTCTCATTTTATTCCTAGAGCTTGTTAACTTATCAAGTCTTGTGCTTATGGCGTTTCTTGGTTCTTGTTCCTTTGATCTAGGTTGCTAATTGCATGTTAATTAGAGGTCTAGTAGGAAAACTCAATCCCATTATCTAGATTGTCTTCTACGTTGTTAGATGGAGGTCTAGTAGGATACCTTTCTTTAATTTCTTATTTTATTTGTTTTCTCATCGTTTCCTCATCAAACCCCCATCCGGCCATACCCATCTTCACATACCCTCTTCCAAAAACCAACCTAAACCTCAAACTCACACCTTCTCCTTGCTTTCCCCATCAAGATTTGTAAACTTGGTACTAAACTTCTTTATTCTACTACTTGTCATCCACAAACTGATGGACAAACGGAAGTGGTTAATCAAACACTAGGAGCTTTGTTAAGGGCTGTTGTAGGTAAGAATTGAAAGACATGGGAAGATTGCTTACCTTTTGTTGAATTTGCTTACAATAGAAGTGTTCATTCTTCCACTACCTATTCACCCTTTGAAATTGTGTATGGATTTAATCCATTGACTGTTTTAGATTTAATGCATTTACCTTTGAATGAGATTAAAAGTATAGATGGACAAAAGAAGGCAGAATTGGTGAAATCTATCCATGAGAAAGCAATGCTGCAAATTGAGAAGAGGAACCAAGCAACTACACAAAGAGCAAACAAAGGTCGCAAGTTAGTGACCTTTGAACCCGGTGATTGGGTTTGGGTTCATATGAGGAAAGAAAGATTTCCAACTCAAAGGAAGTCTAAGTTGGATCCTAGAGTAGACGGACCATTTCAAGTCTTGGCCAAAATCAATGGCAATGCTTACAAGATAGATTTGCCAGGTGAGTATGGTGTAAGTTCTACTTTTAATGTTTCTGATCTTTCTCCTTTTGCTTTTTTAGATTCGAGGACGAATCTTTTTGACGAGGGAGGGAATGATGCAAGCACGGAAGTAAGCTATGGAGCTAGCAAGGAGAAGAGTTCAAGGCCTAGAGATGAGTTAGAAGTTCCACAAGGTCCAATCACTAGATCCAAGTCCAAGAAAATTAGAGAAGCTTATCAAACTTTTGTGCAACGTTTGGTGAGCAAGGAACTTAAAGATCCAATTCAAAGGAGCTTGCTGGGAGATGAAGAACAAGTCCATTATGTCACTCTTATTGGGCTTGTAATGAACGACCAAGATGATTAGTTGTTGCTCAAGTTGTCCATTTAGTTTTCATTATTAAAGATCTTAAGTTATGTCATTTCATGTTTTAGATAGGTTATTTTGTTCTAAGGCCGAATACTTATTTGTTTTTGGGCCTTATGATGCTAAGTCCACTAGTCTTTATGTTTTAATTAGGTCTGAATTGTTTAGCAAACAAACTTGTTTAAGGCTTGTTTTACAATTATGAAAAGTCTTTTATTTAGGTCTAGGTTTTGAGGTCTATAAATACTTCATTATTATGTATTTTTGAGAACTTTTGAATACATTACTTTGCTTATGTAAATTGTGATGAATTGATCTTCTCAGTTTATTCCAAGAGCTTGTTAACTTATCAAGCCTTATGATGCTAAGTCCACTAGTCTTTATGTTTTAATTAGGTCTGAATTGTTTAGCAAACAAACTTGTTTAAGGCTTGTTTTACAATTATGAAAAGTCTTTTATTTAGGTCTAGGTTTTGAGGTCTATAAATACTTCATTATTATGTATTTTTGAGAACTTTTGAATACATTACTTTGCTTATGTAAATTGTGATGAATTGATCTTCTCAGTTTATTCCAAGAGCTTGTTAACTTATCAAGTCTTGTGCTTGTGGCGTTTCTTGGTTCTTGTTTGTTTAATCTAGGTTGCTAATTGCATGTCAATTAGAGGTCTAGTAGAAAAACTCAATCCCATTATCTAGATTGCCTTCTACATTGTTAGATGGAGGTCTATTAGGATACCTATCTTTAATTTCTTGTTTTACTTGTTTTCTCATCGTTTCCTCATCAAACTCCCATCCGGCCATACCCATCTTCACATACCCTCTTCCAAAAACCGACCTAAACCTCAAACTCTCACCTTCTCCTTGCTTTCCCCATCAAGATCCGTATCACCATCTTTAATGCAAGAGAAGATAACAGCTCAAAGGAAAAAAAGAGAGTAGATGTTATTTACATACTGCGAATCCTTCTTATTTCTTCATAACGTTGATGCCTAACACGAGAAATGTGTGCTCCTCAACGTTCTCTTTCGTTTTTCCAGAATTCCAGCAACCTTTCTGCGTGCCCTGGAAGTGTTGTTCTGAGCTAGCCAAGAGATGCTTCTGTTTGATTTCTCCTCCTCCCCCACTTCCCTCAGCTTCGTCTGATCACTGATGCAGATCGAGAATCGGACGACAGCCGCGTTCTCCTTGTTCCGCGCACATGAATTCTCCCTTATGATGCTAAGCATGGTAGCAAGGCCTCTAGTCTCGACGATCTCCTCGATCGCCTCTTGGTCGCTCGATAGCAATGCGAGGATCGCTAGTGACTCATCCACGAGCGACTGATGAACGATGGCCTTCAAGACTACGCCGATGACCCCTACCCTCACCGCCTTCCCACGATTTTCGTGAACTTGTAGGGATGCCAAAGTGAATATAATGGTGCTTGGTGAAAACCGTGAAGAAATCTTGGTTGTTTTCATGAAATATTTTCATAATGGCTCAAGCCTAGGCTGGTATTGGAACTGGATCAAGTTAAAAAATTCTCAGGTTCACGAATAATACAGTTTCCTACTTGATGTCAAACAGTATCTTACTCCGACTAACAAGTGTTTTTTGCCGAAATCAGTTATTAGTCTTCCATGTAGTTTCATCACTAAATGCTGCGCAAATATTTCTGTCAATGTTTATGTAGATTGTTGATTTCATGAAATTACACCTGGCTTAGGATTTGTCTTACTACATCATGTAATGGGAGAGACTGATGGAGAACGTGGTGCTTGGTCGTACGTATTTATTCTCATCTCTATTATATTTTCTACTTTGACATTGCCAAGCTTGGTTGATTTTCCCACTCTCACTTTCACTAAGAATGGAAATGTTTAATTTGACTATTGTAATCCATATATGTGACATATGGCTTCAGACAATGTTCAATTTGAAGACATCTAATTCTTGTATCTGATCTTTTATGGTGAATATAATGAAAAAATGCAATTTCTTTATAACTCATGAGTAATTTTAACACATAGGTTCTGCTTTTGTGCATGGGTTGAGAGTCTTTTTCATTTGCTTCTTTCATGAAGTTTTCCCTTAAACAAACAAGCCTATATAGGTACCTTAGGACATCTCAAAAGAAGTATGGTCTAAGAAAAAAAAATTGTTGCAGGTATGTTGAAGGTGGAATGGGTGGTGTCACAAGCTATAAGTAATGCCGCTCATTAAGCAGGTGCACATATTGTGACTGATGCAGAGGTATTTTCTTAGAAATATTTTGTTGTCTTTTTATGTGCTCCTATCTTTTGTTCACCGCTATTGCAGTTATATTTAGAAAAAAAATATAGTTAACTGTTTAGGTACTTGTGACTTATTTGTTTAGGAATTCTGGTTTAGGTACTTCAGAATTCCATTGTGGCTTTTGATTTATTTGGTTGTTTGCAGACTATGCATTGTACTGCAAAGTATGGATTTAGTTTTCATGATTCTTTAGCTGATGAGTATAATCTGATTATCATGTTCAATTGATTGACTTTTTGTTTATTTTTAAGAAGTAGTTGTCTTTATTGATTAGGTTGCTCAAATTATAATTGATGAATTGATTGTGTTAGCCAAGGGGTAAGTCTTGTCTAATTTGATTGTGTTGGATATGATTTTATCCTGCTGACATTTGATTCCATCACACAGGTTGTACTGCTTGATGGAACAGAGGTGCGTTCCTCAGTTGTTCTGTCAAATGCAACAACATATAGGACTTTTATGGTATAACAACATCCTTTGATTTGCTGCCATATCAGATTTTGTTAATTCCTATTTTTTGTATAGGGTGATTGTTTACATTGTTGAATGGAAGTTTTAGGTAAAGCAATTAGCAGTCAATTATTCTACATCATAATTAAAGAAGAAAATAACAAGAGCAGAGTAATGACATAATGAATAACACCATATTCTCATCTCTCCAGTACACAACCAAAGAACAAGGTCATCCAGACTGGTTGGATCAACTGATCCCGTATGTTCCTTTTGCAAGGGCCTCATCAACTAAATATCAAATGACTTTTCATGTTGATTTACATAAATGGGAAGACAAGGACTTATCATAACTAGTGTTATCAGTTGAAGAACAAGGTTTGCATTATATGTGGTCATCTCCTTTCTTCCACATTAATTATTGTTTTTAAAATAAAATATATTAGAAAAACCCCATTAAGTAATTCTTGTGGTGAAGACTGAAGAGAGAGAGAGAGAGAGAGAGGAGAACCAAAAACTATAAAGTGCTTTTAATTCCTTGGCTATCTTGTTCTTGTGACTAACAACCAGTAGGGAGTGCAAACTTGGCAAAATAAAGTGCTTTTAATACTGCCAAAAAGATTGTGCATGATTTACTTGTTGTGTCAACCTTCAAGACGCAAGAACAAGTGATAGTGATATATAAATTGGGGAAAAACAAAAGTAAATAGTACATGTATAACCCAGGACAAAAAAGGAGGGACGTCCTAGGATAAAGTTTCCAAAAAAAGCCACTTGATTTTAGATGCAAAAAAGGAGCAGATGATACTCTACATCATCTGTTGGCTCATCTGTTGGCTTATCTATCTGTTAGAAAACACCTATGCAGACTGCACAGAGAAGATAAAAAGGTTAAGAGGTTTCTACTCAGCACATTCTAGCTCAATTATCTCATCTCTTCTTCAAATTCAAGCCCTCAACTTATTTTCACTTCTAAATTTCTCATAGGGCAAAAAACCCTTTTCACATCTGCTCTTGCTAGCTTTGACAGGATAGAAAGCTGAGGTTTTGCTTCGCTTTAGCTTGGCAGTGCTCGAGAGCTCCTGAATTCTTGAACCTTCGGTGACTATAATGCGATTGCTATCGCCCATACTAGTGTCCATCCAAGCAGAATGTAAGTTGGGACTGATTGCTTCATTTTGGCCAATTGTTTTAGTAATAGTTTCTTTACCGGTATGAGGTAGATCTTGTCTCAAACTCATGTTGAGTTTGGTGAATGAGATTCCATTCAAAGTTTCCCATAAAGGCACTGGAGCAAATAATTCAGCATTTGCCTTCATCTAAACATCGGTATGGACCCAAATGTAGTTAGTAGAATGTATCGTACCATCCAGTGTTATTCCTCTTGCAGCAATTTTGTGGTTGGGAAGTATCAATGCTGGATCTAAATTCTGCACGCCCATGTCAGTTTTTTTTTCCTGAGAGCAAGCAGTGGCTCTTGGAACTGACTTGAAACACTGTGTTGCACTTCCATCATCTGAGGAGCATATTTCTTGAGACTTGTTGACAAAGACTGTTCTTCCAAAGAGGTTCAGAACAGTTGATTGTGTTTCTACTGGTGAACGTTCATTCTCCTGGAATGATGCCAAATCTAACTCATAAGGATTAAGAATGATTTCATTCTCCTACTGTATTTATAAAGGAAAAAAAAAAGGATTAAGAATATACCATTGGAGCTTCATTTATCTTAGTAGATGCCAAGTCGAGTGACAAAATTCTATCAACTGCCACAGCTGATGAGGTAAGAGAGCAATATCCATTCTCTTGTTCACTCGGTGAGAGTTCTTCTAGATCTGATTGATGGTGTAATGTCTGAGCTTACGAGGAAATGGGTGTACTGGCTTTCGCTTCGGTCGAGGAGGAGGAATCTCAATAAACTTTTCAGTGTCCGCCTCACGATCAACCTATACATTGTAAGGCAGTCAAATCAGGAGGTACGCAACGATAATTTTCCCATAATTATGGATGCATCAGAATGGAAGAAAAATAATTGCTGGAGGAAGAATTGCACACCTTTGAGAAAAACTTGTGTATGACTTCGAATCTGAATGGCAGTTTTGGTGTCAATATGTTCTGGAGAATGAGTTCATGAGATGATGAAGTATCATGATCAATGTCAAGATGTGTGATGGGGATGGGAAAAAAGGTTTTTTGAGGAGATGAAGTGTCGAATGGATATATGTGCTCAACAAATACTATATTTCTGGAAATGACAATGGAATGAGTTCTTATATCATAAACCTTATAACTTTTTTACCATAAGGGTATCCTATGAATGTGCATTCTCTAGCTCTTTCATCAAACTTAAGTATGCCTTGTTTGAGAGTGCTCACATAACATAAACACCAAAAATATCTTAGATGGGACAAGTTTGATGTTTTTTGATACATCTTTTCAAATGGACTGAAATTGTCTATGCTAGAGCTAGGAATTCTATTTATCAAATATGTGGCTGTTAGAATGCAGTCACCCCAGAAATGGAGAGGAAGCTTTGATTGGTACTTAAGACTTCTAGCTACATTTAACAAATGCCTATGCTTGCGCTCTACTATGGCATTCTGTTGTGGAGTTTCAACACAAGAACTCTAGTGGATGATGCCCTGATCATCTAGGTAAGAGTTTAAGGTTATGTTAAAAGAACTCACTTCCATTGTCAGACCTAAGAATCTTGATGTTTCTTTTGAACTGATTTTGCACTAGTTTAATGAAGTTGATGACTAAGTTTGGAACTTGGCTTTTGGTGGAAAAGAGATATGTCCAGCAACATCTAGAATAGTCATCCACGATAGTTAAAAAATATGAATTGCCATCATAAGTGGGAATCTTATGAGGTCCCCATACATCAAAATGAACAAGCTCAAAAGGTTCTGCAGTTTTATTTGATCTTTGAGGAAAAGATAAAATGCATTGTTTGGAAATAGGCCAAACATTGCAATACAATGAGTCTACTTTACCAAGTTCAGGAATAACATTTGACATCAATTTCATTTTTTCTATAGACATATGTCCTAAACGCATGTGCCACAAGGCCAAAGAATTCAAAGGAACTTTAGAAGCAAAAGTACTTGATTTATTTTGTTGCTGGTTGGTATGGCTAGAAGCTCCACTCAAGTAGTACAACCCATATTCCTCCCTACCACTCCTCAAAACCTTCATTGAGGTGAGGTCCTGGATAATGAAATTTTCAAGGTTAAATGTAATGAAACAATTTAACTCCTTGGTAAGTTTGCTCACTGAAAGTAAATTGAATTTGAAAGATGGGACAGATAGGATGTTAAGAAGCTTAATGTGCTTGCTAATGTAGGCTGTTCCTATTTGGGATACATTTGCGGAAGTGCCATCTGGTAGAGTCACTTTGCTACTTTGTGTTGAGGATAAAGGATTTTCTAAGGTAATACTTGATGAGGTAATGTGATCGGTGGATCCATTGTCTAGTATCCAAGCAATAGATAGAGAATGTGCAGCTGAACAAAGATGAGATTTAGTTATACCTGCCATGTTTACATAGTGCTGACTTGAGCTGCTTTGGCTTATCATATTCAACAAAACTTTGTATTGATCTTCAGTAAAGCCTCTAAGTTTCTTCTCTTGCTCAGAATTGGTTTCTTTCGCAGCTTCAGTCATGTCACCACTGTCACTCAATGACATATGCACATTGTTGACCAGTTTATCAGTTACAGGACTGCTCCCATTTTGTTCAACCATCTTCATTTTTCCTTTGTAGAATTTGTGGCCAGGAGGGAAGCCGTGAAGCCTATAACACACATCTTTGGTGTGTCCTGATCGCTGACAATATTCACAAAATTTCTTGCTTTGATTCTGAAATTTGCCTTTTCCATACTTCGGGTTGAAGCTTTGATTCTGATAACTACTGTTGAGAGCCACAGACTCAATGCTTGAACTCATTCCTGTTCCAACTTGTCTCTGCGTCTCTTCTTGCTCGAGCATGGAATATACTTGAGCAATTGTAGGCAGAGGCTTCATCAACAAGATTTGGCCCCTAATTCCCACATAAGTCTCGTTGAGTCCCATAAGAAATTGTCTCAGCCGGGTTTTCTCCATATTTTCCTACCTAGTTTTGCAATTGCAGTATGAACCGGCATCTACGGCATCTAATTCGTCCCAAAACCCCTTTAACTTTGTGTAATACACTGATATAGTCAAGTTATTTTGCCGAGTGTTGCTAATTTGCAGCTGAATGTTGAAGACCCTCGGTTCATTGCAGCGTGCACCAAAGCGATCTTCTAGATCGATCCACATGAAGTGTGCTGTCTTCGCATAGATCACACTCGGGCTCAATTCCGGGGCAATTGAATGCAGGATCCATGATCGGACCATATCGTTGCATCTTCTCCAAAGATTGTATTGAGGAGAGGATACATCTGGTTCTGTGATCGTTCCATTAACAAACCCTAGTTTGTTCTTTGCTGAGAGGGATATTAACATCGATTCCCTCCACGGTAGGTAATTTTCATGACCTTTAAGTTGAATTGAAATCATTGACATACCCGGATGATCATGCCTTTGTAGGTAGTATGGGTTGTCTTGGATCTCAACAACTTCCGACGGGCTGCCGCTTCCCTGGATGCTTTGCGATTCGCCCACAACTGACCTAGCAGCTTTTCTGCGATTTCTGGCCATCGGTGGAATTCGATCGACAAATTTGATCTAGACGAGCATCTTGATTTGAGGATGAGCTTTGATTGATTACTCCTGCTCTGATACCATGTTGTGAAAAGGGATCTACTGGCTCATCGACTCAAGAAGAAAAAAAAAGGAAGCTTCACAGAGCTTTTATTCAAAAGGGGAAAATAGAGTTACACATAGCAAGCAGTCGAAGCCTTCTTTTACAGAAGGAAATAAAACTTCTTGACCTAATAAGCTAGCTTATTACACAGCAGCTTTTATAGTTTCAGATATCAGCTAATATTAGTAAAATGGCATTTATGCCCTTGGATGTAAAGAATATATGAACACTTATGTAAAACTAAAAATGTAATTACACACTGAAAATAAAACTATGATGCTGAAATAGAAACTATCTTACATATTGCATGTCTTAATAACTTTTTAGTGTCTGCCTCACGATCAACCTATACATTGTAAGGCAGTCAAATCAAGAGGAACGCAACGATAATTTTCCCATAATTATGGATGCATCAGAATGGAAGAGAAATAATTGCGGGAGGAGGAAATGCACACCTTTGAGAAAAACTTTTGTGCATGACTTCGAATCTGAATGACAATTTTGGTGCCAATATTTTCTGCAGGTATACTCTAAATTAGAATAAATATAAGGTCCATAGCCTGATCTAAAGATAACTGATTACTAATGAATAGGAACCTTGTATTCAACACCAAGAACGACCATGGAGTTGTATGGCTTCCAGAAACTTTTCATGCTCTTCTTCTGTCCATCTTTCTCTCTACTTAGTTATCGTGTAAGGTTTCCTTACCTAATTCATGAGAATCATAATACAATGAGAATCTAGCTGATCAGTGAAAGATTATCACAAGATTTAAAAGTTTGAACGAGATAAATACCTTAATCTGCAAATCCGCTGTTGAAGAATCCTGCTTCATCATCTGAAGGTCATCAACAATTGGTCTTTTATCGACAAATAGTTGCTTATTTGGAAAATGGATAATATTTGTAGATGAAACACAATTATCCTGCGCATCCAACAGAATGAATATATATATGAGACTTCACTTTCCAAATTAGATAGAAACACATCTGTCAATCTGTGACTATAAATTTAGCTAGAACTGCTTATCAATCTTGCAACCAACATATGTAACTGTCTAATTCTTGATATAGTATTCAGTATCACTAAAAGATAGAACATCCTGGACAAAAATGAAGATGTAGTTGCCTCATCGGATCAAACATATTGTTTTTGAAGCTTTGGATCACACTTTCACTATTTCCTGTAAGAATCAGATCGTCTACATATAGCAAGCAAATAAAATATTTTCTTCACTTCTCAAAGTGTAGAGAGTGTGATCATTAAGACTTAAACCTTGACCAATAAAATATTGGTCTATCTTTTGATACCAAGCCCGTGGGGCTTGTCTTAGGCCATACAGAACTTTCCTCAACCGGTATACTTTTCCTTCATCCCCTTTCTTAACAAAGCCTTGTGGTTGACAGACGTATACTTCTTCAGTCAAATCCCCATTTTAAAAAGCGGGTTTAACATCTAATTGGAAGATTTTCCAATTTCTAAAAGCTGCCAAAGCTATCAGAACTCTAATTGTCACCATCCTGGCCACTGGTGCAAAAATTTCTTGGAAATCAACCCCTTCCATTTGCATAAAGTCTTTAGCTACTAACCTTGTTTTATACTACAGGAACATGTACCTTGAACCTCGCTCTGATAATCAAAGATAGGTTGTGTTGCTTCCTCCACCTCCCCATCCTGAGAAATTAGGTCCCACCTAATTTTTGTAGGGTTGACGCTTTCAGAATGATCGTCTGAGGTATCCCATACGGGCAAGTCGTCCAGGAAGTTGTCGTGGAGAGTCATGAAATGATGTTGTGCTGCACGGTCATCTTCTTCATCATATTCACTGTCAAAGTCCTGCTCATAGTTATAATCACAGTATGTCATACCTGCGAACTCCTCAGTAATGTCATTATCTTGGGTCGCAGCTTCCGGTGTGATAGCATAATCAGCGAATTGAACCGCTAATGAGCCATCAGTTCTGGTCCGAATACTGGATGTTTGTGGATTTTTAGTTACCACAATAGAAGCGGGTCGGATAATCCATTGCTGACCCTGTAAGCTTTCTGTTGTGCGGATTTGTCCCGGGATTGCACGGATCCCTCTGCTTGCTAAGTGATCCGCTACATGCTGAACATTGTAACGGAAGTTGGTATGGCTGGTATTGGATAATCGGCCAATAAGAGATCGAGAGAGCAAGAGATTGCTCTCTCCTCCTTGCCATCCTTGATAACCATGTGTTTGGATGACCAGTTGGATGTGCTCCCGGAAGTCATGGATACTTATAGTAATGTCCGGGGCAGTGTATGCTAATTGCGTACCGGATGTAAGGTCCACTTCCATGGAACTAATCACGGCGCGGTCATCTGACCATCTGGTGTCTCGAAGTAAGATCAAAGCAGTAACACCGGCGCTTCGTCGGTGTAGAGTATGGAGTCGAACCATAACCATGCCCATGTGAAGGTGTTGAAGTCCTTCCTGCACTAATAGATTATAGCTTTGGTCGGTAATAAAAGGGAGTTCAACTTGCGAACCTTCTGTGACCAGGATGCGCTCATCCGAGTAGTGCTGGTACACTCGATGAGTCCTTTCAGACCAACCGGCCTGATACAAAGTTTCTGCCGGGACTTGCTGTGCTCGTTGGTATTGTGAGATTGAGAGCTCAGCTTCCGGATTTAGTTGTGATTCCAGGCTACGTCTAAAGCCTGTCCTTCTGTTGTTGTTAGACATTCGCCGTTGTACCTCATGGCGTAGTCTGTTGCTCAGACGATAACTTCGAATTTGGTCATCTATTGTCGGTTGGCGGTTCTCTCCGCCGGATATGGAAGGTCTAGGGGCCAAGACCTCCGTTCTTGTTGATGTTCTTGCTGCGGTTGTCATTTTTGTTTGGCTCTTTCTTTTTCTTGTTCAAAAATGACTTTAGGATCCTTGAAGACGTAGAGCTTTCCTTGTGGCTTTGGAATTTTCTTTTCCGAGGCGTCTCCGATCTTCAATTGCTGCAGATCTCTTGCCAAAGAGTCTATAGAGTCTGTTATAGACTGTGGGCTAGCTTTGTCTTTTGCTAATTTTAATTGTTTAACTTCAGCAGCTACCTCGTCTAATTGTTCTTTGATTTTCACGGTTAGTTGAATAAGAGTATTCAGTTGTTTAAATAAAGCTTCCGAGTATTTATTTGTAATAGAAGTAGGTCTTATGAATCCCTCTGCTGCTGCGCTGAGAGTTTCTGTTGCTTTAAGAGCTTCTTTATAGACTGAACTTGCTCCAGTCACTCATAAAGTGCTTTAAAAACTTAATATAGATACTTGTTGGCTATTAATAGCTTAAGATGACGAAGGTATGGGAAATCTTCTCCTTATGCGGGTACTGTTATCCCCTTTATCATCTATCTTAAGGTAAGTAATAGCTTGAAGTACTAAATCAAATTTCTAAGGACACAGATTGAATTCAGGAAGTAAGGTTCCATCGGCATTATACTTGGCCTTGTAAATCCATTTTAGTCCCACTGATTTCTTGCCTTCTGGAAGACAGACCAGCTCCCAAGAGTCATGTTGTTCAATAGCCTGTAATTCTTCATGCATAGCTTTCAACCAGTTCTTGGACTTGCTTGCTTCACAGTAATTACGTGGCTCACTGATTTGTGCTGAGTTGCACCTTTGAGTCTGCCCATATATTTCTTTTAAACTCCTCAACTTCATGGGAGATGTTTCTTCATCACTTGAGCTTAATTCTCTGGCATTAATAAGTTGATTCTCCTGTGTATTATTCTCAACATCACCTCCTTCTTGTTCATCATTCTCAGTAGCAGTCAACTCTTCCTCTTGCAAGTCAATATTTCTTACCCATACAGGAGATTGTGTTTTGTCTTCAGCTTGAATTTTCCAATTCCATTCTTGATGCTCGTCTACAATCACGTCTCTACTGATAAGTATTGTCATACTGTCTGGATGTCGATAAGCCTTTGATTCATTGCTGTAACCCAGAAAAATGCATCTAACACATTTATCATCTAGCTTTCTTCTTTGCTGAGACGGAACATGTGCAAATGCTAAGCTTCCAAAAATCTTAAAATGACTTACAGATGGTTTCCTCTTGTAAAGAACTTCATATGGTGTAGAATCTTCAAGAGCAGAGGAATACAATCTGTTGATTGTGTACACTGCAGTCTGAGCAGCCTCTGCCCACAGCTTCTTCGGCAAGTTTTTTTCTTTAAGCATACATCTGTCTTTTAATACCCGAGTTATTGCAAAAGTCATTAGAAGACCTGAAACTTTTTCATTACTTCTGACTTGTTCTTAATGAAACAAATCCATACAAATCTATTGAAGTCGTCTATGAATAGAAGAAAATACCTGAACCCACTCAAGGATTCTTCCTGCATTGGGCCACAGACATCTGAGTGAATGAGCGGGAGTGGTTTTGTTGCTCTTGACTCAGTTTTGGCTGGGAATGATTGTCTATGCATTTTAGAACACAATCATCACATACTTTATAAATAGATCATTTCATGTCAGGCAGACCATGCACCATAGATTTTGTACTCATCTTCTTCAGGTACTCGAGACATACATGTCCCAGTCTACTGTGCCATAACCAGTTGTTGTCACAGACATCTGCTTTGAGGTCATGACCAGCTGAATGAGGATTGAAACTGAATAGATTGTTACCTGCCACTGGTACTCGAATTAATTCATTTTGTTTTGACTTGTCTGTATAGACAATGCAGTTGTTTCCTTCAAACATAAGAGAGAATCCCTCCTTCATCAATTGACCAACACTTAGTAAATTTGAGTCCAAATCTGGAACATATAATACGTTTTTGATAAGTTTGTCTTCACTATGATTGAGTCTCAGATGTCCTTTACCTCTAGCCATTTTAATTGATCCATCACCAAACTTGACCTCAGCAACATGTGTTCTATCAAGTCCAGTAAACAATTTAAGTTCTGCCGACATGTGATTACTACACCCACTGTCAATATACCACTCACCATGCTTATGATCTAGACTAGCCATTAACACAACTTCGCTATCATTTTCAACATTTTCTTGTGCTAAATTGACATGGTTCATGTGTTTAGCTTTGATTCTACAGAACCTCTATATGTGTCCGAATCTTTTACAGTAATAACACTGTAGTTTCTTAAAAGATTGACGCTTAGATTTCATAGAAGTAGATGATACCCGACTCTTAGTTTCATCTTCATCATCTGAGTAATCATTTGATTCGGCACTCTGCTTCCCTTTGTTCTTTGGCTGGTAGGTTTCATTTTTGTTCTAGAATCCTTTCTCTTTGCGTTCTACTGTTTTGGTCTTGAACGCTCTTTCTTCCCTGCGCTCTTCATGTCTCTTCATTCTATCTTCATGAGATAGTAAAGAGCCAAGGAGTTCATCTTGAAACGAGCGGGTCTAATTCCATTTCTTTTTCCATTCGATTTTGAAAGCTGTTCTTTTTGTCGTTAAAGGATCGGTCTTGGTCCCAAAGTGAATTCACTCCGGAACTTTGATTTGATTTCGCGGGTGCTTCGCTTAGCCTACTGTTCCGCCTTCATTCTCCATTCTTGTGGTCCTCCCTCCTCAATAGCTGCTGATATGTGATCATACTTGTTGGAAAGACTCCTCAAAATCTTTTCCACAACCCTTCGTTCTCAGACTTCTTCTCCATATTGAACCATTTGATTCACAAGTTCTAAAACTCTGGCCACATAAGTACTGATGTCTTCCTCATCTCTCATGAAGCAATCTTCAAAACGTCTTCTCATAGTCTGCATCTTGACCTTTTTAACTTTCATTGTTCCCTGATATGCATTCATCAACAAATTCCAAGCAACTTTTGCGGTCCGCGCTCCAGAAATCCTTTTAAACACTCTATGATCCAGAGATTGTTGTATGAAACTCAATGCTTTCGCATCTTTTTTCCTCATTTCCCGAAGAACTCCGGCCATCAATTTCTCCTCATCATAACCATCCCTAACTATTTCCCATAGATCTTGAGAAATAAAAAAGGTTTGCATCATAGTAGACCAGTCCTCGTACTCTACGCCATCAAAATGCGGTACCGAAGGACTGACCTGGTTTGTAGTTGCTGCCATCAAAGCTGAAGACGTAGCTCTGATACCAATGTTAATTCAGCTTCTTGTGGACAACAAATACACCAGATCCAGAGATCGTATGAACAGAGGAGAACTACAACAGAGAACACAGAAGAAATGAAGTATAAACTGGACAAACAAATCACATCAACTAGCTTCTTGATTACATCTACATGACTTTATAGGCTTCTTGGTATTCGAGAAGCTTCTACAGTACTCTTCAGCTCTACAAATGAGCTCCACTAAGTATTCAAACAGAAACAACGAAAGCAAGTAAAAGCAAACTAAAAACAGGTAAAAGCTAATAGTATTGTAAACAGAACAGTTGTGACGTGACATATTCATGCAAGTAGTAGTAACATAATATGAGAGTATAAATCGAATACTATAATGAGGTTCCCCTTCCCTTGCCTAGAATCTAGCTATGCACAGAGAGAGTTCTTCACCGTCTTCAATCTGGCTATGCACAGAGAGAGGAAAGCAAAGAATTTCTCTGCGGATTCCTAGGCGATTTCCAAAATTGAAGATGGCTTCGCATTATCCAGTGATTGGAGCCTACAATCCGCTTGCTAATTGCTATAAATAGGTCGCAGATTGCCCTCTCCAAAGACACGGGATTGGGTAGAGTACACAGGCGAGTAGGCGACAGGGAGCTTGATTGATGGCACGGCGGCAATATGGGGGATTGTCTTCGTCTTCCCAGGGCCACAAAGATCCTTGTCCACCTTCTTCTGGCACGATTGGTGGCTCGAAGCCACCTGCCCTATTCAGCGACTCCGCTGCAGACCAAGAGAGGGCGGCGGCTGTTACGCGCGAATAAGAAAGAGGTCGTAGTCACATCACGCTGCATGCGGAATCAGAGGGTGAGGATGTTGACACGTCGGCGAGAGCAGCATCAGCTGCAAACGATCACTGGAATCGTGAGGAAGTGCCACATAGGAGTATGCGAGTGAAGCAGAGACCCCAATGGGGCCGAGACTATGAGTTCAATAATCATTGTAATTGAACTGTAAATGAACATATAAATAGATGAATAAAAGCTGAGATGAGTATCGAGATTTGAATACAAATTTCCTCTTCTCTCTATCCACTTCTCTTCCCTTCTTCTCCAGATCCCCCCTTCTACTCTCTTCAGAGTAATCGCCTGAATTAGATCAAGTAATCCAGACGCGTAGGAGAGCTCCGTTCCGTGGCAGCTTGGTCTCAGGTACGATTGTCATTACATTGGTGCTTTCATTGTATTTATTGTCTGGATTTTCGTCGTTCGATCGACGATTGCAAACATGGAGACGCGTTCTCACGTATTGGCTGAAGCCGTCAAGTCATTGCAAGAGTCATCTGATCGCCATGATAAGCTACTTGGATCGCTTCAATCGAATCTGGAATCTCAAGAACAGGCGATCGAAGGCCAGCAGCAAATTTTGCAAACGATCTCTTCTCAGATTTATTTGTTGAACAATCAAATGGCGCAATGGTCGAAAGTTAAACCAGAGCAGATGACTCCGTCAAGTGTTACTATCCAACCGCCGAGTTGGAAAATTCCATTAAGAGGCGGAGCTGGGGAGGACGACGAGTTTCTGTTTCCTCCTAAACCTCTACAGATCGAGTTGCCACTCTTTAATGGAACAAATGTTGAGGAGTGGATTGCGGCGGCTGAGGATTTTTTTGAATTCTATGCCACGGACGACCAACATCGAGTGACCATGACATCATTTCGTATGGAGGGGATCGCGCGGAAGTGGTTCCTTTGGATGCAGCGGAGGAACATAGCATCTAAGTTATTTTTATGACTAAAAGCACAAGTCCAACTAAGGTCTATAACTACAAAATTTTGATGTGTGGCTGTGGTAGAAAGGCTACAACTGCAAATTTTATGACTATTAAAAAAACATGAAAGGAACATAAAACAAAAAAGCTATAAAGCATGACTATAAATCCAAAATAACATTACAACACAATTTGGTAATCACCAAATTACAAAAAAGGCACGGGCTTGGCGTGGCGAGCAAACATTGAGCATGAAGCAGGGCGCAACATGTCCACATTGCCACGGGAAGGCAGCGGCCGAGGCAAGACGCAAAGCAAGCGGGCTGTAGTGCGCGGAGCATGCACTGCCCAGCCTGCCCTCAAGCAGTGTTGGCCTTGGACTTGGCCAACACAAGATGGGCGACCTGATCAAGGCAAAGGGGGTGCAGCCAACATGATGTGGTGCACCTAGGGCGTGGAGGGCTTGGACTTGGTCTCAACTCAAGTCAAGTTGGACACATGGACAGCCAAGATGGAATCTAAAGATACACAGCCTTTGGGGAAAGGCTGAGATGAATCCAGGGGGGATGTATCCCCAAGAAGGGGTGCTTTGAGCACCATAAAAACCCAGGAGCCTTGTATGAACGACCCAGGAGATGTGTGAGTGGAAAAAGTGAGGATACAAAGTGTGTAACTCTACTTGTAAGGCAAAAGCCACTAGTGCTTGAGGGTGTATGCTTAACCAAGGGTTGGAGGCACAAAGCGGGGAGTGCGCTCTTGGTGTGCGCTTGTGGAAGGGATCTTGTGTACTTGTAAACACTTGTAAATCAATGCATATAGTATTCCTCCAAGTATTGTTCTTTGTTTCCTCATCTCCCTTGCTGTGAATTACTGTGAATTGGTGAACTTCGACTTGGTACTCGCCCTTTGACGCTGCGGAGTTCGTTCTGCGACCTTGTGGGTAGAACGTTTTGGAATTGGGACAAGGCTGGCTGAGAGCAACGGGCTGCTCAGCGCCATCACGGAGTCAAAAATTTTGGGCACAAAATTGACCCTGTGACATCAAGTTGGTGCATAGATGTCAATCATGTCCAGCTTGTCACGAAGAAATTTAAAACGATAAACACTTAGAGGATTAGTAAAGATATTTGCCGTTTGCGCTTGAGAGGATGTATGAGGAGTAATAATCTTCTTGGAGCGACATCCAGGACAAAATGACAATCAACTTCAATGTGCTTGGTTGTCTCTAATATAGGATTATTTGCAATATGAATAGCCAACTGATTGTCACAGTGCATACAATAGGTTCATGATATGAGAAACCAAGTTCATGGAGTAGACAATTTATCCACATTAATTCACATGGAGTAATTCAGCCTCAGCGCTTGAACGAGCTACCACATTATGTTTTTCTCCAAGTAACTAAATTTCCACCAATATAAGTACAACACCTCGATGTGGATCTTCTATCATGACTTGCCCCAGCATAATTGGCGTCAGAGAAACCTTCTATTCCTATGTGTCCATTCTTTTTCAACCGTATTATCCTTTTCCTCGTGAGCTCTTAACATAGTGCAGAATTTTGAGAAGTGCATTCCAGTAAGAGTTCTTGGGTTGATGCATAAACTGACTAACAACTCCCACCGAATAAGAAATATTTTACCGAGTAAATGTGAGGTAAATTAGCTTCCCAACTAACTTTCTAAACCTGGCAAGGTCATGGAAGTCATTGTCCTCTTCCTATTTAAAAGTGACATTAGAATCAATAGGTACGGCAGCCGATTTACAACCCAATATACACACATCATTGAGAAGGTCCAGAGCATACTTCCTTTGAGAGAGGACCACCCCTGTGGAACTAAGGCAAATTCAATACCAAGGAAATACTTTGGTCGTCCCAAGTCTTTAGTTACAAAACAGTTGTTCAGGTGAGCTTTAATCTTTAAACTATATCAAAGCCTTCACAATCACCGCCACTGAGCAAAATATCATTCACATAAATAGCCAAAATCACACTCACTTTAGGAGTTTGTCTTGCGAACACATCAGATTTGCACTCCTTGAGTCCTATAGCAGATTCAATAGTGTGCAACTTGTCGAACCAAGCTCGAGGACTCTACTTGAGCCCATGGTTTAAAATACCGATACCGGTCATCAACTCGGTGGATGACCGGTACCGGTACGTACCGATACCGTACCGTACCGACACACGGTACGGTCCGGTACGAAAATTGCATACCGAGCCTTTTTTTTTTCTTTTTCTTTTTTGATTTTGCTGCTAAAAATAACTCCAATAACCCATGATTGATCAAGAAATACTTAAATTTCATATTCAAATATCAAATACATGAATACAATGTTTAAAATGCGGACGAATGACGTCCATCGTACTCGTACATATCTTGGGGACATACACTGTCGGCACTGTAGCAGCCCAACGGCTCTTAAAAAGAGCCGTTGGGTCGGGTGATACCGGGCGATACCGCCCGGTATCATAGCTCTTACCGCCAGGTATTTGCTAAATACCGGAGCATACCGGGCAGTATTTATCGGTATACCGGTATTTTTAAAGTATCGATATTTTGCTACAGTGCAAAATATCATACCGGGAGGTATAGCCCGGTATGATAGCAAATACCGCCCGGTATTTGATAAATACCGAGGATACCGGGCGGTATTTACCGAGATACTCGGTATTTACCCATACCGGGTATCTCGTATACCGGTTTTTTCAAAAACCGGTAAATACCGGGCTTACCGCCCGGTACGGTACGAGATTTAAAACCATGCTTGAGCCCATAAATAGCTTTCTTCAATTTACAAACTAGATTCTCCCTCTGAGCAACATACCCCGGTAGTTGCTCCACAAAGACAACTTCAATTAAGTCACCATAAAGAAAGGCATTTTTAACATCGAACTGATACATCGGCCTGTCAAGATTGATAGCAAGAGAGAGAATTATCCTGACAGAATTTAATCGAGCCACTAGGTTGAAAGTCTCAAAATAGTCGACACCATACTCTTATGTGAATCCTTTGGCAACAAGCTGTGATTTGTAGCGCTCAATGGTCCCGTGATGCAAATATTTCAAGGTAAATATGTAAGCAACTGATTTTGCATCCCCAGGTAATGGAACCAAGTCCTACGTGTGTCTACTTTTGAGTGTTGTCATCTCCTATACATAGCATGTTTCCAATTGGGATCAATCAGTGTCTCTTGGTAAGACCTAGTAATGGTAATAGAAGACAAGGACAGTGCAAGCCCGTCTACCTTTGCGCAAAGCTATAGCCAATTCAAGTTAAGGTGGAGGATCTTGTGACTGAGGTAGAAGGGAGGTCTGCTGTCTAGAGAGGCCTTTGGTCCATTTATGTCTTCTTTGGTAGACTTGTAAAGGAGGGATACTAATGGTTGTGGTAGGTGGCACATCAATAGGAGGAAGAAGTGGTAATGACTCCGCAGTAGGAGCACGAGAATTCTCAAAGGAGGCATAGAAGGGTGTGTCCTCAAAAAAGGTGACATGAGATGTGAAGAGCTTCCTGATCCCTCGATCATAACACTAGTATCCCTTCTGGGTGTGAGAGTACCCAATAAAGATACATTTCACAACCCTAGGAGATAACTTTAGGTGATGGCCACGACCTAGAGTATGGACGAAACAGACACACCCGAAAGTTTTAGGTGGAACCTTGAACACAGACGATGAGGATAAAGAGAATAGAGACTTGTCCCAAGAATATAGGACATGACCCGATTGATAAGGTAGGTGGCGGTAAGAATAGCATCTCCCTAAAAATGCTTGGGTACATTCATATGCAAAGTTGTCAAATCGTGAATCGCATCGTGAATCGTTTGATCAAATTTCAAATCGTGTATCGTTTCGTATCGTACGATAAAGAATCATATTCATAAAAAGCCTAAATAGCAAAATTACATACATACCAACAGATACTTAATAGAAAATACTTAAGATATGATGTGTATTCCAAACTTCAGTGAGTACCAACAGTGATCCACATCTTAAGATATGATCCGATTTTAAGATGTGGAACTCACATCTTAAGATATGATCCAATTTTTCTCTAAGAAATTAGAAATTTAGAACCAACAGTGAATACTTAATAGAAATTAAGAACCATCAGTGAATACCTAATAGGAAATTAGAACCTAAGTTAAGAAGCCGATTCCAGAAATACTTAATAGATTAAGTAAATAGGAAATAGAAATACTTAATAGATTAAGAAATAATAGGATGAAGAACCTGAAAAATAACCAACAGTGAAAAATAGGAAATATAAATACTTAATAGAATAAGTAAATAGGAAGAACTTGGAAGACTCGTGTGAAGAAGAATCACGTGAAGAAGCTGATTGCAGAAATTTGCCTTTGCAGAAGCCGCGAATCGCGTGAAGTGGCGGCGTCGAGGAAGGGGGGATTGCAGAAGCCGCGTGAAGTGGCGGCGTCGGCGACGCTTCTACAATCGCAACGAGTCGCTGCGGGGAGGGGGGATTGCAGAAGCCGCGTGAAGTAGTGGCGTCGGCATCGCGATTGCAGGCAGCGACTCGTCGCGATTGTGGCAACTTGTCGTGATCTGCTTCGTCGCGATTGCGGCAACTTGTCGCGATTGCAAAAGCGTCATCGCGTGAAATCGCGCCTGTGAAGGCGCCTCTCCGAATCGCTTGAATCGCATATTCAGAATCGCGAGTCTGAATCGCAATGATTCAGGCGATTCTTATATGATTCAGTGTCCAAAATGATTCGATCTGGTTTTCGAATCGCTGGGACGCCGGATCGAATCGAATCGTGAATCACATGATACTAACAACAGAGTTCATATGGAACAACAGCATTCTAGCAACATCCAAGATGATGGTTTTTTCGTTCGGCAACACACCATTCTGTTGAGATGTATACAAGCAGGTTGTTTCATGGATAATGCCATGAGATGCACAAAAAATTGATGAAGCCAGTATGAAGATATTCACAAGCATTGACAGTACACGTTTTCAAAGAGACACCAAACTGATTTTTTATTTATGAATGAAAATTTTGGAATAGGTTGAATACTTCTGACCGACACTTTAACAGATAGACCCAAGTTATACAAGTGTGGTCATCAATAAAGGCAACAAAATATTTGTATACCAAACAACTGACAACAGAACTCGGGCCCCAAATATCAAAACAGACTCACTACGTTGATTGGAGCTTGTGGGAAAGGACACAAAATGGTGTTTATGTATCTCACAAGCTTCACATCTGAAAAGAACACACGAGACAGATTTAGGAAGAATAAACTTGAGTTTTTCGGTGGAGGGATGACATAGATGACAATGCCATTGGTAAAATATTGTGATGTGGTGAGCCACATGAACGCAAGAAGACAGAAGGTAGACGACACTTCCAAACCTAGCTCCCCCACCAATCTTCCTCCTCGTCTTTAGATCTTGTATGACACGTGAGAGGGAAAGAAGCTTACGGAACAATTATGGCTTTTGGTGAGTTGACTAATAGAAAGTAGAAAGTAAATTGACGGGAAACTTGGGTAAGTAAAAAACTTTGTCTAGGTTTAAGTTGATGGACGTAGTAATAGAACCAAGACTCGGATAGGTGAAACAGAGCTATCGGCTATACAAACATGAGGTAAATTGGAGGTTGTATGAAAATTAAAATCCTATTACCTAATATATGGTTGGAAGCACTAGAGTCAAAAATCCATGGCATACCATATGTTAATCCCGGGGGGGAAACTCGTAGCAGTGGATGAGGTGGCCTACACAATTTTTTTATTCTCGGGACTGGAGATGGTAACTAAATCATCCATCTGTGTATTGGTTGTCGTTGAGGAAATTTGTCGTGCTAGAGGTGCCAGAGGGAATTTGAGTAGGAGCAACAGTAAAAGCGGCTGCTTTAGCTTGTGGCGGTCTTCAACCGCCCACAATGTAGGCACGGTGGGAAGGAATTTCTTCCTCTCCCATGACCTCCAGCTCTGCTGCCGCCACGGCCTCGACCCCCGCCACCACGGCCTTGACTCCCTGCAACAAGAGCCAGAGTTTTCTCTGATAGAAGCAGAGTATGTTCAGTCACCCAGAGGATTCTAGCCATAGCACTGTTGAGATTCAATATCGTATTATCTGCCATTAGCTGAGACTTCACACTTTGAAGTGAAGGAGGAAGAGCAAATAAAAATTCCTCATGTTGTTTCTTCTGCTATAGTAGACTAGTAGTTAAGGGGTGATATTCTGCTAACTCATCTGCCTTCCCTTTCAAGGTAGCATAGAAGTCTTGTACATATCCTCCTTCATACAACTTTAGGTTGAATATTTCGGAGCACAATGTAAATCCTCAAGATATTCTTATCTTGGAAGTAGGTTTGTTTAAGGGCATCCCACATGCTTTTAGCCGTGGGATGGAAAACCACTGTGGACGTTATTTGAAGCTCTAGGTTGTTAAGCATCCAAGAGACACAATCATTGGCCTCCCGCTCAGCGTACTCTTCATCTTCAATATTTGCAGTATTAGGAGGTTCACAATCAATATGTTTCGTTTTCCCTCTGGAGCTGCACAGAAGAAAAAACACCCTTGACTTGAGGAGATAGTTTGCACCATTGAGTTTGATGGAGGTGCAGATGGAAGCATCTTAGAATCCATCAAGGAGTTCGACGTCGTCAACTGAACTCAGCACGAAGAGAGGCGACTAAAATATAAAACTCGATCCTTGATCAAGAGATATGGAGAGATTCGGCGAGAGACAAGGGGCTGGTGCCTTCTTCCAAGAGGAGGCCCGAAGATGCCGAATCTAAAAATTTCGATCGTTGAGATATCGCCCTAGAGGGAAGCACCCTCGGAGAAGGAGAACAAGGTGAAGCTGCCGCCTAAAAACAACCCCAAATGCTGCTAAGATGCAGTTTCCACCTCGGCCTGAAAACCGCCGAGAACCGTCGGAGAAGAGATGACTGCCAGGGTAGTCCGACAAGAGGAGGGAAGCAGGAAGGAAACCCGCCGGAGTACATGAGGTGTCCGCCTGGACTGGCGAACTCACCAGGGGGTCTGCCTAGCCAACGGACCCAAGGAACAGTCTGCCTGGTAGGTGGACTTGAAGGGAGCCGAAAAACAAGGTCCGCCAATTTAGCGGACTGAGACGGGGGTCGGCGGACCTTAGAAGAGGGTAGGGAGGTTGTCGGCCTTGAGAGGATGAAAAAGAAGAGAAAAAAAATACTTTTTTCTCAGGTTCGCCGGAACCCTAGGCGCCACCATCGGAAGCTCAAGTAGGAGAGAGGATAAACCCTAGCTCTGTTACCATGTTGAGTTGAGCCCAAAAAGTTAGTCATTTATTCAAGAAAGGGGTACATGGTATGGTAAGATGTAAATGAGATATAACCTAAGCTATCCTATACTACCATACAAAAACATGTATAAAACTTAGTCATTCAACAATGCCAAGGTACCAAGAAGTTCACCAATTTGCACCAACTTGTACCATCCATTATGATAGAATGATACGATAAAAAAAAATAAAGTTTGATTAATACACTGAGTAGAACCAAGACATATGCTCTAAAACTGGTCTGATTAGTAAAATACTAGTTAGTATGTGTCAATATGACCTATATTATCATGCTATATTATCATGCTGCAAACTTTATACAATTTTGTAAATTTATACAGAAAATTAGATAGAGTAAAAAATAGCCAAGTTGCATGAGTCCTTTCTTATTTGAATTTTCTTACAAAAATAACATAATGTCAAGTCTATACCAATACCTATTGAACAATGGATTAAACTATGTAAATAAATATATTGGATCAAAATCAAGAACTTAGTAAACACATAAAGGAATTGAAAATGATAAAAAAAATTATGAAAATATATTGACAATCAAAAATAAAAGAGAAGGGATGATTGCTATCAGTTAGTTCAATGGAATTAGAAACAATAAGAGGATGCAAAGATGAGTGGACGACGAAAGAATCATTCTTCCATTATCCTAGTAGACCTAGATAAACACATTCTGGTTGCAATGTACGGACAAGATAAGATATGCACAATTTATAGGCTGAGAATGTGAATGCCTAACAGCTTCAATTAAAAAAACACATTATGAATGATATTACAATCTCTTGACAACTGAAAAGTCGATCTAGATAGATTCATAAGTAATACACTTAAATCTTAATACAATGCTTGAGATCCACAAGGCCAAATTTTCTATTACAAATTTTCTACTTTAAGTGCTATGTACATTTTATGATACTAATACCAACTCTCTTTTTAGATTGATAAATTCTTGGATGAGTATCTATCCAACATTACTCCAAAGAGGATTCAACAAAATTGTTGTTTAAAGTCAAAGGAATGCTATTTCACTATTCAACTTGCACAAGTATCAATCGATGGATTGAGTTTTACCAAGACACCATCTTTATTGGCATTGTTTAACTTATAAAATAAATGATTTGCAATTTACCTAGAATTTTAAAAGATCGAGTGGTAATATTTTTGTGTTGCTCATAGTTGCTTTGGTATCGAGGTTTTGATAGGTTTATGAAATAGTTGTCCATATAAATAAGACACCAAGGGGGGTTGTTGGATTTTTGGTGGCAACTGCGGGTTTAGGGTAGCTCATGAGGGATTAAAATTTTTGAACAGAGCAATTGTTTCCCATATTCTTTTGGTAGATTCTACCAGAACCAAAGATGTTTTTTAGTGAAGCATCCTTATGAAAGAACAAGTCTTTTGTGGTGTCTACTTTGAGTCTATTAAGATATGCAATTACAAACTCTTAAAGTCAGATTGTAACGTTTCATCTTTACACATGAATTTCAAAAGAAAAGAAATCTACAGCCTAAAAGCAACATATATAGGAAAATATTGTCAATCTTCATGCTAAAATGAGGAGCATTTGAAGCCCAATCATCCAAAAAGTATCAACATATATTGCCATATGATAAACATGCACAACTGAGGAAAAGCTTGCCTTTTGGATAAACATGCACGATGCTTTAATCTGTCTCCAAAGAAGCTAATTAAAAATGAGGAAAAGCTTCCCTTTTGAATAAACATACAGAATGTTTTAATCATGCATACTAGTTGTTTCCTAGAGCTTTTTCCTCCAAATTTTTGCTTATTTTAGATGGAAAATTTTACCTTAGAAATCATCTTTCATTCTCACCAGGAAATGACCTCTTTGTTTATTTTAGATGGAAACCACTCTGATCCTATGGAAAGCTTATCTATCGAATTCATTAGGCATTGAACTATTGTTTTCATTGTATTTTTGCTATTTCAATGTGAGCATCACATCCAATGTATTAAGGTATTTGGGAGGAACCTTAGATTCTTCTGCTTGAGGTCATATATTCATATGCTAAACACACAAAATTAAGCCAACAACGATTAGAAGACATGGTTCAGTGTTACCTTCCGGAGACTGGCAATGCAGAGATGCCAATAGAGCAACTTCAACAGTGATAAGATAATTGAATGAGTGCCTCACAATTTCAACTTCAGATATCTGTTATCAAGAGGCTTGGCTTTTCCTCAGACGAACTGAGAAAAATGGTCAACATATACTCCTATAAATGAAGCATTCAGAATGAGCAGGAGGATTTAATTCGTTCATCGAATAAATTCGCAGAACTAATCGAGATTCATCATCATGCCCATTATCGCAATAATAAATATACAAAAAAGAAACAAGGAATAGGAAAAGAAGACAGAAAACATAAAGGATTTCTCTCAGACAAATGCCTCGATTCGTCCTCACGTAGAATGGAATGGATAAATCAGACTCGTCATCTATGAATTCATCTCATCATCGAGAAACCCCTCAATAGATTAAAAAACCAACTTAATCAACAGCCCTACAGCGATCTAATAAAAGAGTATGTAAAAGATAAAAACCAGTGAAAGAATGTAGCAGGGTGGAATTGATCCGGATGACCCCGCAGGTGGCGCGCGAGCTGCAGCTAGGGCTTCGAAACCTGCCTGCCCTAAACGGCGGCGGAGATGGTGGAGACAGCGCGAGCGAAGAGGTGAAGAGTGAAAGAAACGAAGAAATGGGGATTACCGTGAGCTATTCTGGTGCGAATGAAGAAACGAAGAAAAGGGGATTACCGCGCGAGGGAAATGAGGAAAATTCATGAATCCACCATCACTGGAGACTTTTAATCAAAGACCTTTTCTAAATTTGCAGCAGCTACCAACAACAAGAGAAAGATTTACTCTCACCATCGGAAGCAAGCAGCCATCCGTTGCACAGCTAAAAGGCTAGAAGCAAGCTAGGGACCTAGGGTTGGCCAACAGTATTCAACTACAAAGAAATAGGGAGTCTTAGGGCCCGTTCGTTTCGCAAACTATGTAGTATAGAACAGATTAACCACCACAGTATAAGATTATATAGGACAACATAATAAATAATCTCATATTTATTTCGCAGGGTACTGAACATCAAATCCAGTATTGTTATGCGTTCGTTTCGTATTATCACAACACATGATAAGATAATTTGACGAAAATATCATTTGTACTATTTCTTGTTCGTTTTATCATATAAAATATGCTGGACAATATCATATATTATTATAATAATAAAATATTTATTTTAATTAACACAAGAATTATGAATCCAATTAATAAATAGATAAATGTGATAAAACTTATTATTATATCATACAAAATAATGAATAGTAAATGAATAAATGTGCTCCAATATTTATAAATCTAACAAAAGCAACGACTATAAATACAATTGAAATAGTGGTCAATAATTACCAATGACTAAATTTTGTAGTATTTTTCGACGTGTCTCCGACAATAAGTTCGTTGGAATTTCGTGAAAAACTTTAAGATTTTTTTAAAATAATAATAATAATTCAAAATAAAAATAGCATTTATATATGTAATAGTAACAAATAGCCTATACAATTATCTAAAAATTTCAATCATATGATTCAAAATATGTACAACATGCAAGCACCATCAATAATTAAAATGAAGAAAAGCAAATCAACAAACACATCCACTTGTTAGAACCTGATCAAATCCAAAATAATATTATAAAATAGAGAACAAATTAAAAACCTACTATGACAAAAGCACCAATAAAAATATGAATAAATATATAATAAAATAGGTTCCACAACACGCAACATGTAATAACTTCCTTGTTTAGTCCGGTAGCATTTTATATCATAATTCCTAGAGAAAGTAAACCGAAAATGACACAAATTAGTATCTTGCATCTCATGGTTGTCGTCAATGTGCAACACGACGATGACGAGCAGGTGCAGCGACGGGCCACACAATTCGGGCGCTAAACAAACTCAACCTCCACCTACGGCTCTATGACATAGTACTTGCATCTATTGGCACCAAAAACAATATCTTCTTTTTCGTTGACATCTTCTCCTCCAACGAGTTTGCGGCCACGAGGCAAACATCTTTATCTTTGTCGGCTTAGTAGTTTATCTTCACCTCGTGATTCTGAAGTTGCATCTTGAAATTTCTCGAGTGATGCTCGTAAGAGATCATTGTCCTCCTCCAAAGCTTCATTGCTAACCCCAAATCTATTGTCACCTACCGTCGTCCATGGTAGACGTTGCCTACAACGCTGCTCTCAAACTCCTCTTGCTCGTGTTGGTGGGCACACGTAGGGGGAAATGCTCATGTTGAAGATGCAACCACAAGTTCGTCTTTAGCTTCTTTTTACAATGCTTGTACATGTATTAATTGTTTACGGAACTCGCTCGCTCTCAAAGTTATGCATCCCCCTTTGTCGAGTTGACAAAGACGTCGAACATATAAACTAGTCGTAGTCCAACTCAATTGCATCCATTATCAGCACCTTCTCTTCACTCTCCTCACCATTCTATGACACATTTGACTTCTTCAGCATCGTACAAATTCGAGATCAAGCTTCATATGAAACTTCGCCATTATGGTTCGCTTTGACACACACAGTGATTTCTCCCCCTTGTCCTTCATAATGACCTTGGGAATATGGGGCGACTATGATATTTCAACCACTAATTTCAAACAAACAATCCTTGAGGGTAAATCCAAACCATGTTGACATTCTCGTCGTAGAAGTGGAAGGTGGCGTTGGGTCAATATTTTTTATTCGAATCTCGATATTGAGATTCTTCTACAAATACCACTTGATATCTCAATTGAATGAGATCGTGCGTCGTGGAGTTAAAGCCTATAAGGGCTAGAGGCATGTGCATGTTTTCGAAGTTTATGATAGGACAAAGATGGACCAATTTAGAGTGATAGCATTTTCATGCCATCATGCAAGTCCTTTTTTCCAATATAAAATGGCGAAGCCTCATCACTTAGGTATTTAGAACTTAGTGCTCAAGGTCGAGGAAATAGATCAAGTCATTGGTGTAATTAGCATGCTCATACCGGTCCTAATATCATACCTTGATGGTATGCCCCCACCACCACACCTAAGTATCACCGCTTTCTCGCACACTAGCGGTAGCCATACGATGCAAGACACCGACTAACACCACATCATAGCACATACAATAACAAGAGAATAAAAAGAAATAAAGCATAGGAAATGAATTTTATGATGCTATATATAAGGTTTTCTGTTGGAGAAATCATTTGCAAAACTAACGGAAAACTAATTCTCGGTAATGTTAAATATGATTCAATCAACATAATTATTATCTAGTGAAATAAGATCAAAATAAAATTTCTTTATATGTGGAGACATCAACTTTTTTCTATTGAACATAACTAAAAATAATTAGAACGTAAAAACTACGAACGAATCGTGTCTCAAGTTAATATACATAACTTTCAAATCAATTTGTCATTAACATAAATTAGAATTTCTAATTCATCTCAACAACTACCGTCCAAAATAAAAGAATTAAACAATTGCAATATAGAATCATAGAAAACAAAAATATTAAACAAGGATTAGAAAAAGAAATAAGTACCGCACTTGAACCCGCAGTTGACTTCCAAAAATTTGTTCAATATCAATCATATTTGAAAGATCAACAACACGATGTTACCTGAAGTAATTGGAAATAGGCTAGCTGTTTTGCTGTTGATAGTTGAAGTGGTTTCCAATCTATACAAAATGTGTTCCAAATGCAAAAAAGTATTTTTGTTCTAGAAGTTATATATTTCTAATGTGCCTTTAACGAGGAATTTCAGTTTATGTTTCAGATGCCAAGCAAATGTATTTCCAAATAACTATTTGCATGTCAGACAACATTGAAGCATTGTGAGTGAAGATGACACCCTAGGGACAGTCAGTTACTTATGTACCTACATGTCTTCACAAACATGCACCAAATATAAAACTGTATGTGTTTAACAGTAACTACTAACAAGGTAAAATAATTATTCCCTAAGTCATAATTTAGTCAAATTAGAGGCCATAATTTAGCATTACAAGTTGTGTTTGAAATATTGACCTAAAAATATTGACTAACCTTTTCAATCAAAGCTTCTTTAAGTGCCACAATTTACTTTTGAATCAATAGCGAACCAAAAAATGCTTCTAAAGACCTTTTCATTCGACGTGAAATTTCGTTGAAGAAAATTAAAATAAAAAGAGGAAGAGACAAACGAACAAAAGATAACGAAACCGTAGAATTAATAGCATATGTGAGCATAGTTTGTGAAAATAAAAATTATATAGGATATGCAATTTATGTCCAAAAGGTCAAAGGTAACGTTTACGAAGAATCATATTAATTAATTATTTCTAAAGCAACAATTTTATTCATATATTTCATGATTTAACTTTCGTCGTGGCTAAGAATTACCAACCTGTTAAGAATAAGAAACTCCCAACTAGCATCTTCATTCCATATCAACTTGGTAACTAATTTGAAGTCCCATGTCCCATCTAGCATCCTATTACTCCATCAACAAAGCTTTATGAACCATAGAAGGACAAACTTAATCATTAAAACCTCACATTCTAATTTATGTCAATAGTGATAAAATAATAAATTAGCAAATTGCTTACTCAACCAGTCAGTAGAACAAAACATGAATCCCACGTCAGGCCTACACGGCATACCTAGGTAAAATACTGAAAAACATAATAAAAAATATCCTCAATGTACCTAACCCGAATGCTAGATACATTATTTGTCTCGTAGCAGTTGGCCAATCAAAATCTTCAATCTTTAGATTTATCCATAGAAACACATATCATAAAGTTGATCTGGTGCATCCAAAAAAATAGATGTGCAGCGTACTTAGGAGATCTTAACTTATTGAAAGTCCCAAATAGCATCTCTGTACGATACCAATCATTAACTAATTTAAAACCATTAACATTCTTATTTTATCCCAAACTAGTGAAGATCCATATTCATTTTAATACCAATGGCAATAAATTTAACGACATTTTTCAAATTATTCCAAAACACAACAAAGTCGGCAAAATTTTGAACAACATGATAAAAAATTATATATACAGTAGACAAGTTCAATATCAATTTGCCAATAAAATGATAAACCAAAAGTGTCAATTATTTTGGACAATCTTTGGATAATCAACCAAAAAATATCAATCAATACTTAGAAAATCATTCTTAATTGTGAGGTAGCAAGGAGAAATATAAGTGAAAAATATAAAAACAAATATTTTATTATTTATCCAATAAATAAAAAATGATTAAAAATCATATCAAACAAGGATTAGAAAAAGAAATAAGTACCAGGATTATTATCTAGTGAAATAAGATCAAAATAAAATTTCTTTATGTCGAGACATCAACTTTTTTCTATTCAACATAACTAAAAATAATTAGAATGTAAAAAGTACGAACGAATCGTGTCTCAAGTTAATATACATAACTTTCAAATCAATTGGTCATTAACATAAATTAGAATTCCTAATTCATCTCAACAACTACTAGCCAAAATAAAAGAATTAAACAATTGCAATATAGAATCATAGAAAACAAAAATATTAAACAAGAATTAGAAAAAGAAATAAGTACCGCACTTGAACCCGCAGTTGACTTTCAAAAATTTGTTCAATATCAATCATATTTGAAAGATCAACAACTCGATGTTACCTGAAGTAATTTGAAATAGGCTAGCTGTTTTGCTGTTGATAGTTGAAGTGGTTTCCAATCTATACAAATTGTGTTCCAAATGCAAAAAAGTATTTTTGTTCTAGATGTTATATATTTCTAATGTGCCTTTAACGAGGAATTTCAGTTTATGTTTCAGATGCCAAGCAAATATATTTCCAAATAACTATTTGCATGTTGGACAACATTGAAGCATTGTGAGTGAAGATGACACCCTAGGGACAGTCAGTTACTTATGTACCTACATGTCTTCACAAACATGCACCAAATATAAAACTGTATGCGTTTAACAGTAACTACTAACAAGGTAAAATAATTATTGCCTAATTCATAATTTAGGCAAATTAGAGTCCATAATTTAGCATTACAAGTTGTGTTTGGAATATTGACCTAAAAATATTGACTAACCTTTTCAATCAAAGCTTCTTTAAGTGCCCCAATTTACTTTTGAATCAATAGAGAACCAAAAAATGCTTCTAAAGACCTTTTCATTCGACGTGAAATTTCGTAGAAGAAAATTAAAATAAAAAGAGGAGGAGAAAAACGAACAAAAGAGAACGAAACCATAGAATTAATAGCATATGTGAGCGTAGTTTGTAAAAATAAAAATTATATAGGATATGCAATTTATGTCCAAAAGGTCAAAGGTAACGTGTACGAAGAATCATATTAATTAATTATTTCTAAAGCAACAAGTTTATTCATATATTTCATAATCTAATGGTTGTTATAAATTTGTTATAAATTTGTTCTAAAGCAAAAAAAGATCACATAACTAAGTTGTTATAAATTTGATAACCAACGGTACGGAAGACACAAACCAAATTGTAGTGTCAAGAAAGTACCAAAAAAATAAAATATTAGTACAAATATGACAACAATAGTAGAAAAGGCACAAACCTAATTGTATTGTCACAAACCTAATGGTTGTTTCACATGAATACAAATTTGAGACTTTGAGTAACAAACCAAATCGAAAATTTAGACTAGGACAGAAGTAATAAAAAAGAAGAATAGGACAGAAGTATTAAAAAAGAAAGAAATAGAAAAAAAAATTGTGAAGGGCTGTTGGAACATAACTGAAATGAAAGAAAGAAAGCAAAACTGAAAAAAAGAAACATTACTGGAAAAAAACACGACTTAAGTAATAAAAAACAATTGAAATAAAAAAAAGAACACGATAGAACTAAAAAAGAAAAAGAAGATGACAGAAGTAATAAAAAAGAAAGAAATAGAGAGTAAATTGTTAAAGGTTGTTGGAAAAGAACTGAAATGAAAGAAAGAAACATAAAAAGAAAACAGAACAATAAAACAAATGAAGTGAAAACGTTCACTGAAAAAAGAAATGAAGCGAAAATGAAAATTCACTGAAAAAAGAAATGAAGTGAAAACAGAGAGAAATGAAGTGAAAATGAAACGAAAGAAAACTGAAGTAATAAAGAAGAATCGAACAAAACACATAAGCTATAAAAAAAGAATCGAACAAAATAGAAGTAAAAAAGAAAGAAAGAAACATGAAAAAAATCTGCATGTACGTGTGCAAATACTTAAACAAGCAAGAAAATTTTAATTAAATGATGAGAGCTGAATGGGAGAGTAATGCCTTTAAAAAATAGCAAAAACTGCTATCTTGTTGCTAGATTTCATCGCCGGAGTTCGTAACTAGAGTTCGTCGTCGAACATATAAACTAGTCGTAGTCCAACTCAATTGCATCCATTATCAGCACCTTCACTTCGCTCTCGAGGGTAAATCCAAACCATGTTGACATTCTCGTCGTAGAAGTGGAAGGTGGCGTTGGGTCAATCTTTTTTATTCGAATCTCGATATTGAGGTTCTTCTACAAATACCACTTGATATCTCCATTGAATGAGATCGTGCGTCGTGGAGTTAAAGCCTATAAGGGTTAGAGGCATGTGCATGTTTCCGAAGTTTATGGTAGGACAAAGATGGACCAATTTAGAGTGATAGCATTTTCATGCCATCATGCAAGTCCTTTTTCCAATATAAAAGGGCGAAGCCTCATCACTTAGGTATTTAGAACTTAGTGCTCAAGGTCGAGGAAATAGATCAAGTCATTGGTGTAATTAGCATGCTCATACCGGTCCTAATATCATACCCTGATGGTATGCCCCCACCACCACACCTAAGTATCACCTCTTTGTCGCACACTAGCGGTAGCCATACGATGCAAGACACCGACCAACACCACATCACAGCACGGATAATAACAAGAAAATAAAAAGAAATAAAACATAGGAAATGAATTTTATGATGCTATATATAAAGTTTTCTGATGGAGAAATCATTTGCAAAACTAACGGAAAACTGATTCTCGGTAATGTTAAATATGATTCAATCAACATAATTATTATCTAGTGAAATAAGATCAAAGTAAAATTTCTTTATGTGGAGACAACAACTTTTTTCTATTGAACATAACTAAAAATAATTAGGTCTAGCACATCATAAAGTTGATCTGGTGCATCCTGCATAATGGATCAATACCAAACAATAATAGGTCTAGCACATCCCTAACAATATTATTAATTATGTATGGAAGTAATAATCATTAACAAAAAACCAAAGAGAAGTAAAACAGATAAATTAGAAGAATTTTCTTATTGTATTCATCTTTCTTGTTGTTTTCATTCGTTTCAATTAAAAACAAGTAAATTCTTTATCAATTACCTGCTTGCGAGTAATTAAACTTATAACAATCTCCAACCCCTTGATTTTGTTCCAATGCTAATTTTGACCCCTGAAAAAAAATAGGCTTGAGAACAATAATTCAAAAATTAATAAAGAATACTACAAGAGAGAGTACCTGCGGTGCAGATAAAGATCTATGGTAAAGAGCTCCAAAATCTCCTGAGTTAATCAATTATATATTTGTACCTATGCAAATATATATATTATTAAATTACAATATGCAATATATTCGTATTATACCCGAATCCTCTCGAAGCGTGTAAGAGAACAACGAAGCCCTCACCCACGCGAAAGCGATACCACAAGCCACTCCTACATGCAAAAAAACAAATATTTTCTGTATAGCATACTTATATTAAGATTTTACAGTATTCAATAGAAAAATTAGTAAATTGTGTATAGCATACTATTTATCACTGAAAGCAACATATAAAGGAAGCTTGAAGACAACAATATTGCACATGAACTTATTATTCATCTCAGAAACACAAACTAAAAATGTGAAAATGAAGATATTTTCAAGGACCACTACATAAAATAAATAAAATATTGCACCAAATTCAGTGAAAACCCGACACCTATACCATGCCTAAATTGAAACTTTGACCATTATTACTCCATTAGTTTAGGTGTAAATATTTGGAGGAATGAATTAAGAAATTGATGTTTGCATAAGTGCGTTTAAAAAAATTGCCTTATCTCAAGATATCGAAGCCACAAGACAAATCGGCGCCGCAAGCGCGAATTGAAGCTTTAGCTTCATGCCTGCAAATTTGGATGTGAGAATAGTTAATTTTAATAATATGAAAGTTTTTTTTCACCAAGAAAAAGAAAATTATTTTATTAAGCGGCTAGAGCCAACGTCAAAAGAGTAATAATATGGAAGTTAAAGGTTCCATATTGTAGGAGGCTTCAAATTCCCACAAACATAGCATTTAGGTATAGTCAACATATGCACCTAAGTTATTTTTATGACTAAAAGCACAAGTCCAACTAAGGTCTACAACTATAAAATTTCGATGTGTGGCTATGGTCGAAAGGCTACAACGGCAAAATAATATGACTATTAAAAAAACATAAAAGGAACATAAAACAAAAAAGCTATAAAGCATGACTATAAATCCAAAATAACATTACAACACAATTTGGTAATCACCAAATTGCAAAAAAAGAAAAAAACTATAACCGTGAATGAAACAGAAAACCAAAAAACAACTATTAAGCATGACTATAAATCCAAAATAACATTATAAAACAGAGAACAAATTAAAAATCTCCTTGTTTGGTCCGGTAGCATTTTATATCATAATTCCTAGAGAAAGTAAACCGAAAATGACACAAATTAGTATCTTGCATCTCACGGTTGTCGTCAATGTGCAACACGACGATGACGAGCAGGTGCAGCGACGAGCCACACAATTCGGGCGCAAAGCAAACTCAACCTCCACCCACGGCTCTACGACATAGTGCTTGAATCTATTGGCACCAAAAACAATATCTTCTTTTTCGTTGACATCTTCTCCTCCAACAAGTTTGCGGCCACGAGGCGAACATCTTTATCTTTGCCGGCTTGGTAGTTTGTCTTCACCTCGTGATTCTGAAGTTGCATCTTGAAATTTCTCGAGTGATGCTCGTAAGAGATCATTGTCCTCCTCTAAAGCTTCATTGCTAGCCCCAAATCTATTGTCGCCTACCGTCGTCCATGGTAGACGTTGCCTACAACGCTGCTCTCAAACTCCTCTTGCTCGTGTTGGTGGGCACACGTAGGGGGAAATGCTCATGTTGAAGATGCAACCACAAGTTCGTCTTTAGCTTCTTTTTACAATGCTTGTACATGTATTAAATGTTTACAAAATTACCACTGAACTCGCTCGCTCTCAAAGTTATGCATCCCCCTTCGTCGAGTTGACAAAAACGTCGAACATATAAACTAGTCGTAGTCCAACTCAATTGCATCCATTATCAGCACCTTCACTTCGCTCTTCTCACCATTCTATGACTGACACCTTTGACTTCTTCAGCATCGTACAAATTCGAGATCAAGCTTCACACGAAACTTCGCCATTATGGTTCGCTTTGACACACGCAGTGATTTCTCCCCCTTGTCCTTCATAATGACCTTGGGAGTATGGGGCGACTATGGTATTTCAACCACTAATTTGAAACAAACAATCCTTGAGGGTAAATCCAAACCATGTTGACATTCTCGTCGTAGAAGTGGAAGGTGGCGTTGGGTCAATCTTTTTTATTCGAATCTCGATATTGAGGTTCTTCTACAAATACCACTTGATATCTCCATTGAATGAGATCGTGCGTCGTGGAGTTAAAGCCTATAAGGGTTAGAGGCATGTGCATGTTTCCGAAGTTTATGGTAGGACAAAGATGGACCAATTTAGAGTGATAGCATTTTCATGCCATCATGCAAGTCCTTTTTCCAATATAAAAGGGCGAAGCCTCATCACTTAGGTATTTAGAACTTAGTGCTCAAGGTCGAGGAAATAGATCAAGTCATTGGTGTAATTAGCATGCTCATACCGGTCCTAATATCATACCCTGATGGTATGCCCCCACCACCACACCTAAGTATCACCTCTTTGTCGCACACTAGCGGTAGCCATACGATGCAAGACACCGACCAACACCACATCACAGCACGGATAATAACAAGAAAATAAAAAGAAATAAAACATAGGAAATGAATTTTATGATGCTATATATAAAGTTTTCTGATGGAGAAATCATTTGCAAAACTAACGGAAAACTGATTCTCGGTAATGTTAAATATGATTCAATCAACATAATTATTATCTAGTGAAATAAGATCAAAGTAAAATTTCTTTATGTGGAGACATCAACTTTTTTCTATTGAACATAACTAAAAATAATTAGAATGTAAAAACTAGGAACTAATCATGTCTCAAGTTAATATACATAACTTTCAAATCAATTGGTCATTAACATAAATTAGAATTCCTAATTCATCTCAGCAACTACCGACCAAAATAAAAGAATTAAACAATTGCAATATAGAATCATAGAAAACAAAAATATTAAACAAGGATTAGAAAAAGAAATAAGTACCGCACTTGAACCCGCAGTTGACTTCCAAAAATTTGATCAATATCAATCATATTTGAAAGATCAAGAACTCGATGTTACCTGAAGTAATTTGAAATATGCTAGTTGTTTTGCTGTTGATAGTTGAAGTGGTTTCCAATCTATACAAATTGTGTTCCAAATGCAAAAAAATATTAATCATTAACCTCACACCAACAAAGTTTTATGAACCATAGAAGGACAAATTTAATCATTAAAACCTCACATTGTAATTTATGTCAATATTGATAAATATAATAAATTAGCAAATTGCTTACTCAACCAGTCAGTAGAACAAAACATGAATCCCACGTCAGGCCTACACGACATACCAAGATAAAATACTGAAAAACATAATAAAAAATAGCCTCAATGTACCTGACCAGAATGCTAGATACATTATTTGTCTCGTAACAGTTGGCCAATCAAAATCTCCAACCTTTAGATATATCCACAGAAACACATCATAAAGTTGATCTGGTGCATCTTGCATAATGGATCAATACCAAACAATAATAGGTCTAGCACATCCCTAACAATATTATTAATTATGTATGGAAGTAATAATCATTAACAAAAAACCAAAGAGAAGTAAAACAGATAAATTAGAAGAATTTTCTTATTGTATTCATCTTTCTTGTTGTTTTCATTCGTTTCAATGAAAAACAAGTAAATTCTTTATCAATTACCTGCTTGCGAGTAATTAAACTTATAACAATCTCCAACCCCTTGATTTTGTTCCAATGCTAATTTTGACCCCTGAAAAAAAATAGGCTTGAGAACAATAATTCAAAAATTAATAAAGAATACTACAAGAGAGAGTACCTGCGGTGCAGATAAAGATCTATGGTAAAGAGCTCCAAAATCTCCTGAGTTAATCAATTATATATTTGTACCTATGCAAATATATATATTATTAAATTACAATATGCAATATATTCGTATTATACCCGAATCCTCTCGAAGCGTGTAAGAGAACAACGAAGCCCTCACCCACGCGAAAGCGATACCACAAGCCACTCCTACATGCAAAAAAACAAATATTTTCTGTATAGCATACTTATATTAAGATTTTACAGTATTCAATAGAAAAATTAGTAAATTGTGTATAGCATACTATTTATCACTGAAAGCAACATATAAAGGAAGCTTGAAGACAACAATATTGCACATGAACTTATTATTCATCTCAGAAACACAAACTAAAAATGTGAAAATGAAGATATTTTCAAGAACCACTACATAAAATAAATAAAATATTGCACCAAATTCAGTGAAAACCCGACACCTATGCCATGCCTAAATTGAAACTTTGACCATTATTACTCCATTAGTTTAGGTGTAAATATTTGGAGGAATGAATTAAGAAATTGATGTTTGCATAAGTGCGTTTAAAAAAATTGCCTTATCTCAAGATATCGAAGCCACAAGACAAATCGGCGCCGCAAGCGCGAATTGAAGCTTTAGCTTCATGCCTGCAAATTTGGATGTGAGAATAGTTAATTTTAATAATATGAAAGTTTTTTTTCACCAAGAAAAAGAAAATTATTTTATTAAGCGGCTAGAGCCAACGTCAAAAGAGTAATAATATGGAAGTTAAAGGTTCCATATTGTAGGAGGCTTCAAATTCCCACAAACATAGCATTTAGGTATAGTCAACATATGCACCTAAGTTATTTTTATGACTAAAAGCACAAGTCCAACTAAGGTCTACAACTATAAAATTTCGATGTGTGGCTATGGTCGAAAGGCTACAACGGCAAAATAATATGACTATTAAAAAAACATAAAAGGAACATAAAACAAAAAAGCTATAAAGCATGACTATAAATCCAAAATAACATTACAACACAATTTGGTAATCACCAAATTGCAAAAAAAGAAAAAAACTATAACCGTGAATGAAACAGAAAACCAAAAAACAACTATTAAGCATGACTATAAATCCAAAATAACATTATAAAACAGAGAACAAATTAAAAATCTCCTTGTTTAGTCCGGTAGCATTTTATATCATAATTCCTAGAGAAAGTAAACCGAAAATGACACAAATTAGTATCTTGCATCTCACGGTTGTCGTCAATGTGCAACACGACGATGACGAGCAGGTGCAGCGACGAGCCACACAATTCGAGCGCAAAGCAAACTCAACCTCCACCTACGGCTCTACGACATAGTGCTTGAATCTATTGGCACCAAAAACAATATCTTCTTTTTCGTTGACATCTTCTCCTCCAACAAGTTTGCGGCCACGAGGCGAACATCTTTATCTTTGCCGGCTTGGTAGTTTGTCTTCACCTCGTGATTCTAAAGTTGCATCTTGAAATTTCTCGAGTGATGCTCGTAAGAGATCATTGTCCTCCTCTAAAGCTTCATTGCTAGCCCCAAATCTATTGTCGCCTACCGTCGTCCATGGTAGACGTTGCCTACAACGCTGCTCTCAAACTCCTATTGCTCGTGTTGGTGGGCACACGTAGGGGGAAATGCTCATGTTGAAGATGCAACCACAAGTTCGTCTTTAGCTTCTTTTTACAATGCTTGTACATGTATTAAATGTTTACAAAATTACCACTGAACTCGCTCGCTCTCAAAGTTATGCATCCCCCTTCGTCGAGTTGACAAAAACGTCGAACATATAAACTAGTCGTAGTCCAACTCAATTGCATCCATTATCAGCACCTTCACTTCGCTCTTCTCACCATTCTATGACACCTTTGACTTCTTCAGCATCGTACAAATTCGAGATCAAGCTTCACACGAAACTTCGCCTTTATGGTTCGCTTTGACACACGCAGTGATTTCTCCCCCTTGTCCTTCATAATGACCTTGGGAGTATGGGGCGACTATGGTATTTCAACCACTAATTTGAAACAAACAATCCTTGAGGGTAAATCCAAACCATGTTGACATTCTCGTCGTAGAAGTAGAAGGTGGCGTTGGGTCAATCTTTTTTATTCGAATCTCGATATTGAGGTTCTTCTACAAATACCACTTGATATCTCCATTGAATGAGATCGTGCGTCGTGGAGTTAAAGCCTATAAGGGTTAGAGGCATGTGCATGTTTCCGAAATTTATGGTAGGACAAAGATGGACCAATTTAGAGTGATAGCATTTTCATGCCATCATGCAAGTCCTTTTTCCAATATAAAAGGGCGAAGCCTCATCACTTAGGTATTTAGAACTTAGTGCTCAAGGACGAGGAAATAGATCAAGTCATTGGTGTAATTAGCATGCTCATACCGGTCCTAATATCATACCCTGATGGTATGCCCCCACCACCACACCTAAGTATCACCGCTTTGTCGCACACTAGCGGTAGCCATACGATGCAAGACACCGACCAACACCACATCACAGCACGGACAATAACAAGAAAATAAAAAGAAATAAAACATAGGAAATGAATTTTATGATGCTATATATAAAGTTTTCTGATGGAGAAATCATTTGCAAAACTAACGGAAAACTGATTCTCGGTAATGTTAAATATGATTCAATCAACATAATTATTATCTAATGAAATAAGATCAAAGTAAAATTTCTTTATGTGGAGACATCAACTTTTTTCTATTGAACATAACTAAAAATAATTAGAATGTAAAAACTAGGAACTAATCATGTCTCAAGTTAATATACATAACTTTCAAATCAATTGGTCATTAACATAAATTAGAATTCCTAATTCATCTCAACAACTACCGGCCAAAATAAAAGAATTAAACAATTGCAATATAGAATCATAAAAAACAAAAATATTAAATAAGGATTAGAAGAAGAAATAAGTACCGCACTTGAACCCGCAGTTGACTTCCAAAAATTTGTTCAATATCAATCATATTTGAAAGATCAAGAACTCGATGTTACCTGAAGTAATTTGAAATATGCTAGTTGTTTTGCTGTTGATAGTTGAAGTGGTTTCCAATCTATACAAATTGTGTTCCAAATGCAAAAAAATATTTAATCATTAACCTCACACCAACAAAGTTTTATGAACCATAGAAGGACAAATTTAATCATTAAAAACTCACATTGTAATTTATGTCAATATTGATAAATATAATAAATTAGCAAATTGCTTACTCAACCAGTCAGTAGAACAAAACATGAATCCCACGTCAGGCCTACACGGCATACCAAGATAAAATACTGAAAAACATAATAAAAAATAGCCTCAATGTACCTGACCAGAATGCTAGATACATTATTTGTCTCGTAACAGTTGGCCAATCAAAATCTCCAACCTTTAGATATATCCATAGAAACACATCATAAAGTTGATCTGGTGCATCCTGAATAATGGATCAATACCAAACAATAATAGGTCTAGCACATCCCTAACAATATTATTAATTATGTATGGAAGTAATAATCATTAACAAAAAACCAAAGAGAAGTAAAACAGATAAATTAGAAGAATTTTCTTATTGTATTCATCTTTCTTGTTGTTTTCATTCGTTTCAATGAAAAACAAGTAAATTCTTTATCAATTACCTGCTTGCGAGTAATTAACCTTATAACAATCTCCAACCCCTTGATTTTGTTCCAATGCTAATTTTGACCCCTGAAAAAAAATAGGCTTGAGAACAATAATTCAAAAATTAATAAAGAATACTACAAGAGAGAGTACCTGCGGTGCAGATAAAGATCTATGGTAAAGAGCTCCAAAATCTCCTGAGTTAATCAATTATATATTTGTACCTATGCAAATATATATATTATTAAATTACAATATGCAATATATTCGTATTATACCCGAATCCTCTCGAAGCGTGTAAGAGAACAACGAAGCCCTCACCCACGCGAAAGCGATACCACAAGCCACTCCTACATGCAAAAAAACAAATATTTTCTGTATAGCATACTTATATTAAGATTTTACAGTATTCAATAGAAAAATTAGTAAATTGTGTATAGCATACTATTTATCACTGAAAGCAACATATAAAGGAAGCTTGAAGACAACAATATTGCACATGAACTTATTATTCATCTCAGAAACACAAACTAAAAATGTGAAAATGAAGATATTTTCAAGGACCACTACATAAAATAAATAAAATATTGCACCAAATTCAGTGAAAACCCGACACCTATACCATGCCTAAATTGAAACTTTGACCATTATTACTCCATTAGTTTAGGTGTAAATATTTGGAGGAATGAATTAAGAAATTGATGTTTGCATAAGTGCGTTTAAAAAAATTGCCTTATCTCAAGATATCGAAGCCACAAGACAAATCGGCGCCGCAAGCGCGAATTGAAGCTTTAGCTTCATGCCTGCAAATTTGGATGTGAGAATAGTTAATTTTAATAATATGAAAGTTTTTTTTCACCAAGAAAAAGAAAATTATTTTATTAAGCGGCTAGAGCCAACGTCAAAAGAGTAATAATATGGAAGTTAAAGGTTCCATATTGTAGGAGGCTTCAAATTCCCACAAACATAGCATTTAGGTATAGTCAACATATGCACCTAAGTTATTTTTATGACTAAAAGCACAAGTCCAACTAAGGTCTACAACTATAAAATTTCGATGTGTGGCTATGGTCGAAAGGCTACAACGGCAAAATAATATGACTATTAAAAAAACATGAAAGGAACATGAAACAAAAAAACTATAAAGATTTTACAGTATTCAATAGAAAAATTAGTAAATTGTGTATAGCATACTATTTATCACTGAAAGCAACATATAAAGGAAGCTTGAAGACAACAATATTGCACATGAACTTATTATTCATCTCAGAAACACAAACTAAAAATGTGAAAATGAAGATATTTTCAAGGACCACTACATAAAATAAATAAAATATTGCACCAAATTCAGTGAAAACCCGACACCTATACCATGCCTAAATTGAAACTTTGACCATTATTACTCCATTAGTTTAGGTGTAAATATTTGGAGGAATGAATTAAGAAATTGATGTTTGCATAAGTGCGTTTAAAAAAATTGCCTTATCTCAAGATATCGAAGCCACAAGACAAATCGGCGCCGCAAGCGCGAATTGAAGCTTTAGCTTCATGCCTGCAAATTTGGATGTGAGAATAGTTAATTTTAATAATATGAAAGTTTTTTTTCACCAAGAAAAAGAAAATTATTTTATTAAGCGGCTAGAGCCAACGTCAAAAGAGTAATAATATGGAAGTTAAAGGTTCCATATTGTAGGAGGCTTCAAATTCCCACAAACATAGCATTTAGGTATAGTCAACATATGCACCTAAGTTATTTTTATGACTAAAAGCACAAGTCCAACTAAGGTCTACAACTATAAAATTTCGATGTGTGGCTATGGTCGAAAGGCTACAACGGCAAAATAATATGACTATTAAAAAAACATAAAAGGAACATAAAACAAAAAAGCTATAAAGCATGACTATAAATCCAAAATAACATTACAACACAATTTGGTAATCACCAAATTGCAAAAAAAGAAAAAAACTATAACCGTGAATGAAACAGAAAACCAAAAAACAACTATTAAGCATGACTATAAATCCAAAATAACATTATAAAACAGAGAACAAATTAAAAATCTCCTTGTTTGGTCCGGTAGCATTTTATATCATAATTCCTAGAGAAAGTAAACCGAAAATGACACAAATTAGTATCTTGCATCTCACGGTTGTCGTCAATGTGCAACACGACGATGACGAGCAGGTGCAGCGACGAGCCACACAATTCGGGCGCAAAGCAAACTCAACCTCCACCCACGGCTCTACGACATAGTGCTTGAATCTATTGGCACCAAAAACAATATCTTCTTTTTCGTTGACATCTTCTCCTCCAACAAGTTTGCGGCCACGAGGCGAACATCTTTATCTTTGCCGGCTTGGTAGTTTGTCTTCACCTCGTGATTCTGAAGTTGCATCTTGAAATTTCTCGAGTGATGCTCGTAAGAGATCATTGTCCTCCTCTAAAGCTTCATTGCTAGCCCCAAATCTATTGTCGCCTACCGTCGTCCATGGTAGACGTTGCCTACAACGCTGCTCTCAAACTCCTCTTGCTCGTGTTGGTGGGCACACGGAGGGGGAAATGCTCATGTTGAAGATGCAACCACAAGTTCGTCTTTAGCTTCTTTTTACAATGCTTGTACATGTATTAAATGTTTACAAAATTACCACTGAACTCGCTCGCTCTCAAAGTTATGCATCCCCCTTCGTCGAGTTGACAAAAACGTCGAACATATAAACTAGTCGTAGTCCAACTCAATTGCATCCATTATCAGCACCTTCACTTCGCTCTTCTCACCATTCTATGACTGACACCTTTGACTTCTTCAGCATCGTACAAATTCGAGATCAAGCTTCACACGAAACTTCGCCATTATGGTTCGCTTTGACACACGCAGTGATTTCTCCCCCTTGTCCTTCATAATGACCTTGGGAGTATGGGGCGACTATGGTATTTCAACCACTAATTTGAAACAAACAATCCTTGAGGGTAAATCCAAACCATGTTGACATTCTCGACGTAGAAGTGGAAGGTGGCGTTGGGTCAATCTTTTTTATTCGAATCTCGATATTGAGGTTCTTCTACAAATACCACTTGATATCTCCATTGAATGAGATCGTGCGTCGTGGAGTTAAAGCCTATAAGGGTTAGAGGCATGTGCATGTTTCCGAAGTTTATGGTAGGACAAAGATGGACCAATTTAGAGTGATAGCATTTTCATGCCATCATGCAAGTCCTTTTTCCAATATAAAAGGGCGAAGCCTCATCACTTAGGTATTTAGAACTTAGTGCTCAAGGTCGAGGAAATAGATCAAGTCATTGGTGTAATTAGCATGCTCATACCGGTCCTAATATCATACCCTGATGGTATGCCCCCACCACCACACCTAAGTATCACCTCTTTGTCGCACACTAGCGGTAGCCATACGATGCAAGACACCGACCAACACCACATCACAGCACGGATAATAACAAGAAAATAAAAAGAAATAAAACATAGGAAATGAATTTTATGATGCTATATATAAAGTTTTCTGATGGAGAAATCATTTGCAAAACTAACGGAAAACTGATTCTCGGTAATGTTAAATATGATTCAATCAACATAATTATTATCTAGTGAAATAAGATCAAAGTAAAATTTCTTTATGTGGAGACATCAACTTTTTTCTATTGAACATAACTAAAAATAATTAGAATGTAAAAACTAGGAACTAATCATGTCTCAAGTTAATATACATAACTTTCAAATCAATTGGTCATTAACATAAATTAGAATTCCTAATTCATCTCAGCAACTACCGACCAAAATAAAAGAATTAAACAATTGCAATATAGAATCATAGAAAACAAAAATATTAAACAAGGATTAGAAGAAGAAATAAGTACCGCACTTGAACCCGCAGTTGACTTCCAAAAATTTGATCAATATCAATCATATTTGAAAGATCAAGAACTCGATGTTACCTGAAGTAATTTGAAATATGCTAGTTGTTTTGCTGTTGATAGTTGAAGTGGTTTCCAATCTATACAAATTGTGTTCCAAATGCAAAAAAATATTAATCATTAACCTCAAACCAACAAAGTTTTATGAACCATAGAAGGACAAATTTAATCATTAAAACCTCACATTGTAATTTATGTCAATATTGATAAATATAATAAATTAGCAAATTGCTTACTCAACCAGTCAGTAGAACAAAACATGAATCCCACGTCAGGCCTACACGACATACCAAGATAAAATACTGAAAAACATAATAAAAAATAGCCTCAATGTACCTGACCAGAATGCTAGATACATTATTTGTCTCGTAACAGTTGGCCAATCAAAATCTCCAACCTTTAGATATATCCACAGAAACACATCATAAAGTTGATCTGGTGCATCCTGCATAATGGATCAATACCAAACAATAATAGGTCTAGCACATCCCTAACAATATTATTAATTATGTATGGAAGTAATAATCATTAACAAAAAACCAAAGAGAAGTAAAACAGATAAATTAGAAGAATTTTCTTATTGTATTCATCTTTCTTGTTGTTTTCATTCGTTTCAATGAAAAACAAGTAAATTCTTTATCAATTACCTGCTTGCGAGTAATTAAACTTATAACAATCTCCAACCCCTTGATTTTGTTCCAATGCTAATTTTGACCCCTGAAAAAAAATAGGCTTGAGAACAATAATTCAAAAATTAATAAAGAATACTACAAGAGAGAGTACCTGCGGTGCAGATAAAGATCTATGGTAAAGAGCTCCAAAATCTCCTGAGTTAATCAATTATATATTTGTACCTATGCAAATATATATATTATTAAATTACAATATGCAATATATTCGTATTATACCCGAATCCTCTCGAAGCGTGTAAGAGAACAACGAAGCCCTCACCCACGCGAAAGCGATACCACAAGCCACTCCTACATGCAAAAAAACAAATATTTTCTGTATAGCATACTTATATTAAGATTTTACAGTATTCAATAGAAAAATTAGTAAATTGTGTATAGCATACTATTTATCACTGAAAGCAACATATAAAGGAAGCTTGAAGACAACAATATTGCACATGAACTTATTATTCATCTCAGAAACACAAACTAAAAATGTGAAAATGAAGATATTTTCAAGGACCACTACATAAAATAAATAAAATATTGCACCAAATTCAGTGAAAACCCGACACCTATACCATGCCTAAATTGAAACTTTGACCATTATTACTCCATTAGTTTAGGTGTAAATATTTGGAGGAATGAATTAAGAAATTGATGTTTGCATAAGTGCGTTTAAAAAAATTGCCTTATCTCAAGATATCGAAGCCACAAGACAAATCGGCGCCGCAAGCGCGAATTGAAGCTTTAGCTTCATGCCTGCAAATTTGGATGTGAGAATAGTTAATTTTAATAATATGAAAGTTTTTTTTCACCAAGAAAAAGAAAATTATTTTATTAAGCGGCTAGAGCCAACGTCAAAAGAGTAATAATATGGAAGTTAAAGGTTCCATATTGTAGGAGGCTTCAAATTCCCACAAACATAGCATTTAGGTATAGTCAACATATGCACCTAAGTTATTTTTATGACTAAAAGCACAAGTCCAACTAAGGTCTACAACTTTAAAATTTCGATGTGTGGCTATGGTCGAAAGGCTACAACGGCAAAATAATATGACTATTAAAAAAACATGAAAGGAACATAAAACAAAAAAGCTATAAAGCATGACTATAAATCCAAAATAACATTACAACACAATTTGGTAATCACCAAATTGCAAAAAAAGAAAAAAACTATAACCGTGAATGAAACAGAAAACCAAAAAACAACTATTAAGCATGACTATAAATCCAAAATAACATTATAAAACAGAGAACAAATTAAAAATCTCCTTGTTTGGTCCGGTAGCATTTTATATCATAATTCCTAGAGAAAGTAAACCGAAAATGACACAAATTAGTATCTTGCATCTCACGGTTGTCGTCAATGTGCAACACGACGATGACGAGCAGGTGCAGCGACGAGCCACACAATTTGAGCGCAAAGCAAACTCAACCTCCACCTACGGCTCTACGACATAGTGCTTGAATCTATTGGCACCAAAAACAATATCTTCTTTTTCGTTGACATCTTCTCCTCCAACAAGTTTGCGGCCACGAGGCGAACATCTTTATCTTTGCCGGCTTAGTAGTTTGTCTTCACCTCGTGATTCTGAAGTTGCATCTTGAAATTTCTCGAGTGATGCTCGTAAGAGATCATTGTCCTCCTCTAAAGCTTCATTGCTAGCCCCAAATCTATTGTCGCCTACCGTCGTCCATGGTAGACGTTGCCTACAACGCTGCTCTCAAACTCCTCTTGCTCGTGTTGGTGGGCACACGTAGGGGGAAATGCTCATGTTGAAGATGCAACCACAAGTTCGTCTTTAGCTTCTTTTTACAATGCTTGTACATGTATTAAATGTTTACAAAATTACCACTGAACTCGCTCGCTCTCAAAGTTATGCATCCCCCTTCGTCGAGTTGACAAAAACGTCGAACATATAAACTAGTCGTAGTCCAACTCAATTGCATCCATTATCAGCACCTTCACTTCGCTCTTCTCACCATTCTATGACTGACACCTTTGACTTCTTCAGCATCGTACAAATTCGAGATCAAGCTTCACACGAAACTTCGCCATTATGGTTCGCTTTGACACACGCAGTGATTTCTCCCCCTTGTCCTTCATAATGACCTTGGGAGTATGGGGCGACTATGGTATTTCAACCACTAATTTGAAACAAACAATCCTTGAGGGTAAATCCAAACCATGTTGACATTCTCGTCGTAGAAGTGGAAGGTGGCGTTGGGTCAATCTTTTTTATTCGAATCTCGATATTGAGGTTCTTCTACAAATACCACTTGATATCTCCATTGAATGAGATCGTGCGTCGTGGAGTTAAAGCCTATAAGGGTTAGAGGCATGTGCATGTTTCCGAAGTTTATGGTAGGACAAAGATGGACCAATTTAGAGTGATAGCATTTTCATGCCATCATGCAAGTCCTTTTTCCAATATAAAAGGGCGAAGCCTCATCACTTAGGTATTTAGAACTTAATGCTCAAGGTCGAGGAAATAGATCAAGTCATTGGTGTAATTAGCATGCTCATACCGGTCCTAATATCATACCCTGATGGTATGCCCCCACCACCACACCTAAGTATCACCTCTTTGTCGCACACTAGCGGTAGCCATACGATGCAAGACACCGACCAACACCACATCACAGCACGGATAATAACAAGAAAATAAAAAGAAATAAAACATAGGAAATGAATTTTATGATGCTATATATAAAGTTTTCTGATGGAGAAATCATTTGCAAAACTAACGGAAAACTGATTCTCGGTAATGTTAAATATGATTCAATCAACATAATTATTATCTAGTGAAATAAGATCAAAGTAAAATTTCTTTATGTGGAGACATCAACTTTTTTCTATTGAACATAACTAAAAATAATTAGAATGTAAAAACTAGGAACTAATCATGTCTCAAGTTAATATACATAACTTTCAAATCAATTGGTCATTAACATAAATTAGAATTCCTAATTCATCTCAAACAATTGCAATATAGAATCATAGAAAACAAAAATATTAAACAAGGATTAGAAGAAGAAATAAGTACCGCACTTGAACCCGCAGTTGACTTCCAAAAATTTGATCAATATCAATCATATTTGAAAGATCAAGAACTCGATGTTACCTGAAGTAATTTGAAATATGCTAGTTGTTTTGCTGTTGATAGTTGAAGTGGTTTCCAATCTATACAAATTGTGTTCCAAATGCAAAAAAATATTAATCATTAACCTCACACCAACAAAGTTTTATGAACCATAGAAGGACAAATTTAATCATTAAAACCTCACATTGTAATTTATGTCAATATTGATAAATATAATAAATTAGCAAATTGCTTACTCAACCAGTCAGTAGAACAAAACATGAATCCCACGTCAGGCCTACACGACATACCAAGATAAAATACTGAAAAACATAATAAAAAATAGCCTCAATGTACCTGACCAGAATGCTAGATACATTATTTGTCTCGTAACAGTTGGCCAATCAAAATCTCCAACCTTTAGATATATCCATAGAAACACATCATAAAGTTGATCTGGTGCATCCTGCATAATGGATCAATACCAAACAATAATAGGTCTAGCACATCCCTAACAATATTATTAATTATGTATGGAAGTAATAATCATTAACAAAAAACCAAAGAGAAGTAAAACAGATAAATTAGAAGAATTTTCTTATTGTATTCATCTTTCTTGTTGTTTTCATTCGTTTCAATGAAAAACAAGTAAATTCTTTATCAATTACCTGCTTGCGAGTAATTAAACTTATAACAATCTCCAACCCCTTGATTTTGTTCCAATGCTAATTTTGACCCCTGAAAAAAAATAGGCTTGAGAACAATAATTCAAAAATTAATAAAGAATACTACAAGAGAGAGTACCTGCGGTGCAGATAAAGATCTATGGTAAAGAGCTCCAAAATCTCCTGAGTTAATCAATTATATATTTGTACCTATGCAAATATATATATTATTAAATTACAATATGCAATATATTCGTATTATACCCGAATCCTCTCGAAGCATGTAAGAGAACAACGAAGCCCTCACCCACGCGAAAGCGATACCACAAGCCACTCCTACATGCAAAAAAACAAATATTTTCTGTATAGCATACTTATATTAAGATTTTACAGTATTCAATAGAAAATTTAGTAAATTGTGTATAGCATACTATTTATCACTGAAAGCAACATATAAAGGAAGCTTGAAGACAACAATATTGCACATGAACTTATTATTCATCTCAGAAGCACAAACTAAAAATGTGAAAATGAAGATATTTTCAAGGACCACTACATAAAATAAATAAAATATTGCACCAAATTCAGTGAAAACCCGACACCTATACCATGCCTAAATTGAAACTTTGACCATTATTACTCCATTAGTTTAGGTGTAAATATTTGGAGGAATGAATTAAGAAATTGATGTTTGCATAAATGCGTTTAAAAAAATTGCCTTATCTCAAGATATCGAAGCCACAAGACAAATCGGCGCCGCAAGCGCGAATTGAAGCTTTAGCTTCATGCCTGCAAATTTGGATGTGAGAATAGTTAATTTTAATAATATGAAAGTTTTTTTTAACCAAGAAAAAGAAAATTATTTTATTAAGCGGCTAGAGCCAACGTCAAAAGAGTAATAATATGGAAGTTAAAGGTTCCATATTGTAGGAGGCTTCAAATTCCCACAAACATAGCATTTAGGTATAGTCAACATATGCACCTAAGTTATTTTTATGACTAAAAGCACAAGTCCAACTAAGGTCTACAACTATAAAATTTCGATGTGTGGCTATGGTCGAAAGGCTACAACGGCAAAATAATATGACTATTAAAAAAACATGAAAGGAACATAAAACAAAAAAGCTATAAAGCATAACTATAAATCCAAAATAACATTACAACACAATTTGGTAATCAACAAATTGCAAAAAAAGAAAAAAAACTATAACCGTGAATGAAAGAAACAGAAAACCAAAAAACAACTATTAAGCATGACTATAAATCCAAAATAACATTATAAAACAGAGAACAAATTAAAAATCTCCTTGTTTAGTCCGGTAGCATTTTATATCATAATTCCTAGAGAAAGTAAACCGAAAATGACACAAATTAGTATCTTGCATCTCACGGTTGTCGTCAATGTGTAACACGACGATGACGAGCAGGTGCAGCGACGAGCCACACAATTCGGGCGCAAAGCAAACTCAACCTCCAACTACGGCTCTACGACATAGTGCTTGAAACTATTGGCACCAAAAACAATATCTTCTTTTTCGTTGACATCTTCTCCTCCAACAAGTTTCCGGCCACGAGGCGAACATCTTTATCTTTGCCGGCTTGGTAGTTTGTCTTCACCTCGTGATTCTGAAGTTGCATCTTGAAATTTCTCGAGTGATGCTCGTAAGAGATCATTGTCCTCCTCTAAAGCTTCATTGCAAGCCCCAAATCTATTGTCGCCTACCGTCGTCCATGGTAGACGTTGCCTACAACGCTGCTCTCAAACTCCTCTTGCTCGTGTTGGTGGGCACACGTAGGGGGAAATGCTCATGTTGAAGATGCAACCACAAGTTCGTCTTTAGCTTCTTTTTACAATGCTTGTACATGTATTAAATGTTTACAAAATTACCACTGAACTCGCTCGCTCTCAAAGTTATGCTTCCCCCTTCGTCGAGTTGACAAAAACGTCGAACATATAAACTAGTCGTAGTCCAACTCAATTGCATCCATTATCAGCACCTTCACTTCGCTCTTCTCACCATTCTATGACACCTTTGACTTCTTCAGCATCGTACAAATTCGAGATCAAGCTTCACACGAAACTTCGCCATTATGGTTCGCTTTGACAGACGCAGTGATTTCTCCCCCTTGTCCTTCATAATGACCCTGGGAGTATGGGGCGAATATGGTATTTCAACCACTAATTTGAAACAAACAATCCTTGGGGGTAAATCTTTGCCAAGTTGACATTCTCGTCGTAGAAGTGGAAGGTGGCGTTGGGTCAATCTTTTTTATTCGAATCTCGATATTGAGGTTCTTCTACAAATACCACTTGATATCTCCATTGAATGAGATCGTGCGTCGTGGAGTTAAAGCCTATAAGGGTTAGAGGCATGTGCATGTTTCCGAAGTTTATGGTAGGACAAAGATGGACCAATTTAGAGTGATACCATTTTCATGCCATCATGCAAGTCCTTTTTCCAATATAAAAGGGCGAAGCCTCATCACTTAGGTATTTAGAACTTAGTGCTCAAGGTCGAGGAAATAGATCAAGTCATTGGTGTAATTAGCATGCTCATACCGGTCCTAATATCATACCCTGATGGTATGCCCCCACCACCACACCTAAGTATCACCGCTTTGTCGCACACTAGCGGTAGCCATACGATGCAAGACACCGACCAACACCACATCACAGCACGGACAATAACAAGAAAATAAAAAGAAATAAAACATAGGAAATGAATTTTATGATGCTATATATAAAGTTTTCTGATGGAGAAATCATTTGCAAAACTAACGGAAAACTGATTCTCGGTAATGTTAAATATGATTCAATCAACATAATTATTATCTAGTGAAATAAGATCAAAGTAAAATTTCTTTATATGGAGACATCAACTTTTTTCTATTGAACATAACTAAAAATAATTAGAATGTAAAAACTAGGAACTAATCATGTCTCAAGTTAATATACATAACTTTCAAATCAATTGGTCATTAACATAAATTAGAATTCCTAATTCATCTCAACAACTACCGGCCAAAATAAAAGAATTAAACAATTGCAATATAGAATCATAGAAAACAAAAATATTAAACAAGGATTAGAAGAAGAAATAAGTACCGCACTTGAACCCACAGTTGACTTCCAAAAATTTGTTCAATATCAATCATATTTGAAAGATCAAGAACTCGATGTTACCTGAAGTAATTTGAAATATGCTAGTTGTTTTGCTGTTGATAGTTGAAGTGGTTTCCGATCTATACAAATTGTGTTCCAAATGCAAAAAAATATTTAATCATTAACCTCACACCAACAAAGTTTTATGAACCATAGAAGGACAAATTTAATCATTAAAACCTCACATTGTAATTTATGTCAATAGTGATATATATAATAAATTAGCAAATTGCTTACTCAACTAGTCAGTGGAACAAAACATGAATCCCACGTCAGGCCTTCACGGCATATCTAGATAAAATACTGAAAAACATAATAAAAAATAGCCTCAATGTACCTGACCAGAATGCTAGATACATTATTTGTCTCGTAACAGTTGGCCAATCAAAATCTCCAATCTTTAGATTTATCCATCGAAACACATCATAAAGTTGATCTGGTGCATCCTGCATAATGGATCAATACCAAACAATAATAGGTCTAGCACATCCCAAACAATAATATTAATTATGTATGGAAGTAATAATCATTAACAAAAAACCAAAGAGAAGTACAACAGATAAATTAGAAGAATTTTCTTATTGTATTCATCTTTCTTGTTGTTTTCATTCGTTTCAATGAAAAACAAGTAAATTCTTTATCAATTACCTGCTTGCGAGTAATTAAACTTATAACAATCTCCAACCCCTTGATTTTGTTCCAATGCTAATTTTGACCTCCGAAAAAAAATAGGCTTGAGAATAATAATTCAAAAATTAATAAAGAAGACTACAAGAGACAGTACCTGCGATCCAGATAAAGATCTATGGCAACCACAAGTTCGTCTTTAGCTTCTTTTTACAATGCTTGTACATGTAATAAATGTTTACAAAATTACCACTGAACTCGCTCGCTCTCAAAGTTATGCATCCCCCTTCGTCGAGTTGACAAAAACGTCGAACATATAAACTAGTCGTAGTCCAACTCAATTGCATCCATTATCAGCACCTTCACTTCGCTCTTCTCACCATTCTATGACTGACACCTTTGACTTCTTCAGCATCGTACAAATTCGAGATCAAGCTTCACACGAAACTTCGCCTTTATGGTTCGCTTTGACACACGCAGTGATTTCTCCCCCTTGTCCTTCATAATGACCTTGGGAGTATGGAGTGACTATGGTATTTCAACCACTAATTTGAAACAAACAATCCTTGAGGGTAAATCCAAACCATATTGACATTCTCGTCGTAGAAGTGGAAGGTGGCGTTGGGTCAATCTTTTTTATTCGAATCTCGATATTGAGGTTCTTCTACAAATATCACTTGATATCTCCGTTGAATGAGATCGTGCGTCGTGGAGTTAAAGCCTATAAGGGTTAGAGGCATGTGCATGTTTCCGAAGTTTATGGTAGGACAAAGATGGACCAATTTAGAGTGATACCATTTTCATGCCATCATGCAAGTCCTTTTTCCAATATAAAAGGGCGAAGCCTCATCACTTATGTATTTAGAACTTAGTGCACAAGGTCGAGAAAATAGATCAAGTCATTGGTGTAATTAGCACGCTCATACCGGTCCTAATATCATACCCTGATGGTATGCCCCCACCACCACACCTAAGTATCACCGCTTTGTCGCACACTAGCGGTAGTCATATGATGCAAGACACCGACCAACACCACATCATAGCACGGACAATAACAAGAAAATAAAAAGAAATAAAACATAGGAAATGAATTTTATGATGCTATATATAAAGTTTTCTGTTGGAGAAATCATTTGCAAAACTAACATAGAAACACAACAAATCATAAAGTTGATCTGGTGCATCCAAAAAAATAGATGTGCAGCGTACTTAGAAGATCTTAACTTATTGAAAATCCCAAATAGCATCTTCGTACAATACCAATCATTAACTAATTTAAAACCATTAACATTCTTATTTTATCCCAAACTAATGAAGATCCTTATTCATATTAATACCAATGGCAATAAATTTAACGACTTTTTTCAAATTATTCCAAAACACAACAAAGTCGGCAAAATTTTGAATAGCATGATAAAAAATTATATATACGGTAGACAAGTTCAATATCAATTTGCCAATAGAATGATAAACCAAAAGTGTCAATTGTTTTGGACAATTGTTGGATAATCAATCAAAAAATATCAATCAATATTTTAGAAAATCATTCTTAATTGTGAGATTGCAAGGAGAAATATAAGTGAAAAATATAAAAACATAAATTTTATTATTTATCTAATAAATCAAATAATTAAAAAGCATATCAAACAAAGAAATAAAATAATTCATAATATTGAGCTATAATCAGCTTTATAATCCTAGCTAGCATACCCATGTCATGGCATAAAAGATAGAAATTAGGTGTTAGTCAAATACCAATAACATATCCAAATTTTAAAAGGAAACAGTGGTGCACTAGAATTTAATATAACTCATACCAGTAATCTATAGCGGGTAAGTGAAAAATACCAGTAATCATACCAGTACCTCATCACAAACCACAGATAAGTGAAAAAAGAAGCAAGAAATCTATAGCGGCAAATTAAACATAGATTTATGATAAATAAATTTTGCTTAAATTTATTGAAAAATAAAAAAACATATATCTCAATTATTTTAGCAATTTATTTTTCTTAACAAGAACTATTGTAGCAATTAATCCAACATTTAAATCAAACCTCCTCCCTACTTGTTGTCGTATTCCTTTCAAATCTTTTGAATCTAATACAATATTATATTCATTAAAAAGAAAACGAACACGTTGCAAACTAAATCAGGCATGTATAAAGAGCATTCTTCTAAATATATGATAAAGCAATGAGGACGATAATAACTTTTCCCAGCACAAGGCAAATACATACCACCATGTAAACAACTGTAACACAAGAATATAATTAACAAAAATGTAAATTCAATAATCTAACCAAATTATAAAAGAACTTTCTCATAAAGGTTGCATCATATGCACAAATATGATGAGTATTTACTTAACCTCAGCTTCATATGCACAAATATCACACATCCCTGAAGTATTAGCAACGATAAGTATGGGAAATAAAAGAAAAGAAAAATGCTGATTTTCAGTAGATCTAAAGCAAAAAGAAAAGAAAAACGATCATACCATATAGATTTAAAGATTCCAGTACCGATTTTCCCGATCCTTAAAAAAAGTCATTAGAAAAATTGGTCATACAGACCATCAAAAATAATCACTTGCAGTATGAGCTAAAAGTCCACTTCCACAAAGAACTTTGCTACCTCATGTGAATACGTATTGCACAATTAATGCATATAATCACATTCTTAAGTCTTAAATAAGGTTAACTCTTGAACCATACACTAAGTGTGTACTATACAATTAGTGCATATAATGACATTCTTACCTAAGATTAACTTCTAAACTCAAACAATTTGTAGTTTCTAGGTAGAAATAATTTTTCTTGCAAGACGCGTGGTAGAGATTAATATGTATGCACCTATAAGTTTTAGAATGTATAAATACAAAGCTATTATATTCAGGAAAAAACATAAGTAGAAATTAAAAAAACGCAAAGAATTTCAAAATTGAAGATAATCTGAGTTGATAACTTCCATATAATCCAGAAATGCAACAACCACTACAGTAAACTTATAAATTGGCTTTCATTATATAGAAAGCAGGCACATTTGTTAGGTCAACTTTTGTTTAGACCTTTATAAAAACGTCACTATTGAAGTAAAAGAATAATATAATAATTTTTTAAAAAAATTGACATATATAAAAGCATCCGATTTCTATTAATTTTGAGTTGATAAAGAGAAATATGACGTTTAAAGAGCCTATTTCAATTTAACAAGTGCCCCTTTAAAAGGGCACCAGTTTCAATTTAACAAGCGCCCCTCGCCTTTTGAAAGATTAATCAACCATTAATTAATGTTAGCTTATATTTTTGGGTTTCTCTCATTTATGATATGTACTTTTATTTTGCTCAATTCAATCATATACTACCACATTTGTCCCAATTGTGACATGTCGTCTAATTTTCGATAACAACCCATTAAACTAATGATATGGCATACTAATGTGAAATAAAAAATATTTTTTTAATATTAAAATTTAATAAAATGAATATCTCTATCTCTATCTCTATCTCTCGTTGTTCGTCATCATTTAAGGACAAGGAGCAAGAGGAAGAGGAGTCTCGCGAAAATGTCAACCATTCAACCAGCGCCACCGAGTGCAACGTATCAAATAAGAAGTCGATGGAGGATTTCTTTTTGCAGGGGGACTTTCGTGAAGATCTCGGAGAGGGTTGATTCCTAGTCGGAGCTTTTGCTGGATGTAGTCAATGGCGTGACGAGTGGGCGCTTGAACCATGGCGTCAAGAGGCATTGACTTGGAGTGCTCCTTTTGGACTACGGCTTCAAAGTCGACAAACATGATGTGAGTGGCCTCGGCGAGCTTGGAGGGTAAGGCTATGGCCTATTCTTGGACAACGGCAGTTGTGCTAAAGCAAAACAATGCATCTATCTATGGCAATAACTCAGAGATGGTGTTGTACAAGTCCAGTATCCAAAAAAATTTCTCTGTCGACCGCTTAGATTTCACCAGCTCCGGGAAACGCCACTTGGATTTAACCAAATCCGGGAAACGGAAGAGCTGAACTACAACATTTTCAACGATGTTAGCTCTAACAATCTTCGGATTGAATTGAAGCCACTAAAGACGTGGGCCAAGAGGATTCGTTGATCGAAGTACAGAGTGGCGACCCGCGAGGCGCCGATCCAAAACTAGATTTTTCTCTCGAGAAGCTATCAATCCATCCTCTAAACCTGCGAGGAGGTACGTCACTCGAAGCCGAGGCAATAGAGCCCCTTGATCAACTTGCGGAGGATCTTGTATACCCCGACGCACTCATTGTCATAGCTGATGATGATCACGGTCTCGGCAATAGCGTAGAGGTGAACCATGACGCTAGCCGTAGCACTCTAATCCTCAACAATAAAGTCCACTGCTAGGTGAATCTCATCGTCCTCGGTGACCTCGGAGACGCTAGAGCAGTTGGCTATGAGAATATGATAGAGAACTCGTTTTCGAGGCGACGCATGGTGGCCTTCAAGATCGAAGGTCGCGTGGGACCCGTGGCCTCCATATCCTCGGTGGAGACGATGTTGAACATGGCATAATAGAGGCCACAAAGAAGAAATAGGGCAACAGAAAAGAGAGAGAGAGAGAGAGAGAGGACCATGATATAAGTTTTCAATTTATAATGTCTTAATAATAAAAAATATATTTTTATTACAGATCAGCATGTCATGTTGTCGACACAAATTAGACTAAATGCTAAATTGAGATAAATCTTGTAATATAAGATTTAATTAAACAAAACATAAGTTTAAGCCACAAATGAGGAAAACCTCGTAGGGCCAGTCTATGTTTTGATATTTTCCGTAGCTTTAATCTTGTAACGATAGTACAATCACTTCATAGACGACAGTGTTGTGATCACCAAATAATGAAAATACCATATATTCTTATGGTAAAATTAATGTTATTAATGGCGGAAGACGGCACATGACGCGAAGCCAAAAATCCACCATACAAATATGGCGGAAGGAGTTTTAGCCAATAGCGAAAGCATGGCGACTGAATATATATAATAAGTAATAAGAAATGACCATATTGTTGTAATTTTCAACTCCTACAAATTTGAGGTTTTGAGTAGCAAACCAAACCTAAAATTTAGACCAGGACAAAAGCAATAAAAAGAAGAAAAGGACAAAAGTATTTTTTAAAAAAAAGAAATAGAGAAAAAATTGTGAAGGGATGTTGGAACATAACTGAAATGAAAAATACAAAATTGAAAAAAGAAAACAGAACAGAAGTAATAAAAAATAATTGAAGTAAAAAATAGAACATACCAAAAGTATATAAAAAAAGAGGACAGAAGTAATAAAAAAATATAGAGAAAATTGTCAAGGACTGTTGGAAGAGAACTGAAATGAAAGAAAGAAACAGGGAAAGAAATGAAGTGAAAACGAAAATTCACTGAAAAAAAGAAATGAAGTGAAAACATAGAGAAATGAAGTGAAAATGGAACGAAAGAAAACTGAAGTAATAAAGAAGAATCGAACAAAACACAAAAGCAATAAAAAAAGAATCAAACAAAATAGAAGTAAAAAATAAATAAACAGGAAAAAATCTGCATGTACGTGCGCAAATACCTAAAAAAGCAAGAAAATTTTAATGAATTGAAGAAGACAACTAAATGGGAGAGAAATGCCTTAGAAAAATAGCAAAAATTACTATCTTGTCGTTGGAATTCGTCGCCGGAGTTCATCGCCGGAGTGGAGCAAACACAGGTTTGAGGGTTCTCAAGTTAGAGCAGCCGCCAGTCTTGCCTTAGGGTTTAGTATTTTATTCTTAACTCTTTTAAAAATTTACAAAAACACCCCACTTAAAGAAAAAAACAAAAAAGAAACATTATGTTGCACCATTTCCGGCATAGTCGCCATGGCGATTGGCGGGCGCCACACAACGCCACACAGAAACCGCACCATTGCGGTTTTTGTGTGGCAGTTTAATCAAATTCCGTCACGCCATGGCCGCTATTTGACAACACTGGGTAAAATATGAAGTTGAAACATACAAATACGATGGTGAATGCTAATAATAGAAAAACAAATACTACGATATTTTGATGAAATGATTTTTTTGGGATTGTTAGATGTTACTAACCTCATTAATTCTATTATGAATCATTAAATTAGCAAATTTGGTGGTAACGGATAAGAGTAATAAATGACAAAAAGAGCATTGAACATGCTCTAATATACATAATTCAAGGAACATCTTATATCTGTAAGTAATAAAAATAAATGCAGTTTCAACTCGACGAGGAGATTTAAGAATATGGTGTATTACATTTTGAGAGAGAGAAAACACCATATTCCTCATCATGCATTATATTTTGAAGATGATTATTTTTCAATATTCTAAACTTTTTTTTTAATATAAAAGATATATAATGTGAAAGAAAATACCTGCTCTTACAAGTGGTCCTCATCCAGCGCCTACGATCATTAGAACCTTTTGTAGATTAAAAAAAACATATTTATTGTTTAACAAAAAGGGCAAGGAGAACAAAGATGCTCTTACAAGTGGTCCTCGTCCAGCACCCCGACCATTAGTACCTTTTGTAGATTAGAAACAACATATTTATTATTTAGCAAAAAGGACTAGGAGAACACTATATTGTTGCAAAACAAGGAATGTAACATAATTTTCTAATACATGAACTATTAAATACATACGCATGACACAAATCATACAAGGAATGTAACATAATGGTATAAATATATTGTTGCAAAACAAGATAACATAGTGGTAATAGTTTCTAACAAGCAATATCACAAAACCCTTAGTCATCAACTGTTACAATATTTCAAAAGATGCATATGCTTAGGAAACAAACCTGAGTATATTTGACTATATCTTTCTCGAATGTTCATAAGTTTGAGCCTCAAGATATCCATAAGAAGCTCTAAGAAAGGAAAGCAATAATCAATTTAACTAAATAGGCTTAAACCAAATATTAGAGAGCTAACTTATTGAACTCATTCTAAATATGAATTCCATAAATGAATTAAGCTCAATGAAAAACACTGGAAACATAAATGAATTAAACGATTTAGACTTTCGGTGGAAAGCTCTGAAGAGTGGTGCGAGATAGGCCAGAAGACAAATATGAGTCACCAGAGAGGGTTGTGGTTGCCGGAAGAGGACCAAAGATTGTTGGAGTCAACTTCCTACTAAAGATGCATGTTTATAATGCAGAACATATGTATGTTATGTAAAGTCAAGATGCATAAATTGATAAGAACACAAGAATATAATAAACAAAATATAAATTCAATAATCTAATCAAATTATAAAAGAACTTCCTCGTACATGTTGCAACTATTTACTTAACCTCAACTTCGTGTGCACAATTATCACACATCCCTGAAGTATTAATATCAACGATGAGTATGAGAAATAAAAAGAAAAGAAAAATGCCGATTTTCTTTAGATCTAAAGCAGAAATAAAAGAAAATGCTGATTTTCTTTAGATCTAAAGCACAAAAAAAAAAATTGGTCATACAGTCCATCAAAAATAATCACTTGTAGTATGAGTTAATACTTAATAGTCCACTTCTACAAAGAATTTTGCTAACTCAGGTGAATACGTAATGCACAATTAATACATATATCACATTCTTAAGTATTAACTAAGGTTAACTCTTGAACCATAGCACTGAGTGTGCACTGCACAATTAATGCATATAATCACATCTTAACTAAGGTTAACTCCTAAACCCAAACAATTTGAAGTTTCAAGGTACAAATAAGTTTCACTACCAGACGCGTGGTAGAGATTAATATGCATGCACCTATAAGTTTTATATATATATATATATATATATATATATATATATATATATATATATATTTAACTATCATATTCAGGAAAATACATAGGTAGATATTAAAAAAACCCAAAGAATCTCAAAATTTAAAATAACCTGAGTTGATAACTTCCATACAATCCAGAAATGCAATAACCACTATACTAACTTATGAAATTGGCTTTCATTATGTAGAAAGCAGGCACCTCTTTTAGGTCTAAACTTAAGTTTAGACCTTTTATAAAAAGGTCAGTATTGAAGTAAAAGAATAATAATAAAGAAATTTAAAAATTGGCACATATAAAAGCACCCGATTTCTATTAATTTTGAGATGATAAAGAGAAATATGGCACTTAATAACAAGAGTCTATTTCAATTTAACAAGTGCCCCCTTAAAGGGCACCGGTTTCAATTTAACAGGCGCCCCTCGCCTCTTGAGAGGTTAACCATTAATTAATGTTAGCTTGTATTTTTGGATTTCTCTTTTATGATATGTAATTTTATTTTGCTCAATTCAATAATATACTACCACATTTGTCTCAATTGTGACCTGTCGTCTAATTTTTGATAGCAACCCATTAAACTAATGATATGGCATGCTAATGTGGAATAAAAAATACCTTTTTAATATTAAAATTTAATAAATTGAATATATCTATCTCTATCTCTCGGTGTTCGTCATCGTTTAAGGACAAGGAGGAGCAAAAGGAAGAGGAGTCTCGCGAAAATGTCGACCTTCCGACGAGTGCCACCAAGTGCAATGTATCAAATAAGAAGTCAAGGTGGAAGCTTTCTTTTTGCAGGGGGCCTTCCGTGAAGATCTCGGCAAGGGTTGACTCGTGGTCGGAGCTTTTGCGATGTAGTCAATAGCGTGACGAGTGGGCGCTTGAACCATGGCGTCAAGAGGCATTGACTTGGAGTGCTCCTTCTGAACTACGGCTTTAAAGTTGACAAACATGGTGTGAGTGGCCTCGGCAAGTTGTTCATGGACAACAACTGTTGAGCCAAAGGAAAACAATGCATCTATCTCCGACAATAGCTCAGAGATGGTGTTATACAAGTCCAATATGCAGAACATTTTCTCTGTCGACCGCTTGGATTTCACCAACTCCTGGAAACGCCGCTTGGATTTCACCAACTTCGGAAAACGGAGGAGCTGAACTACAACTTTTTCAGCGATGTTAGCTCTGACAACCTCCCGGATTGAATTGAAGCCACGGAAGACATGGGACAAGAGGATTCGCTCATCGAAGTACAGGGTGGTCGTCGCCACCCGCGAGGGGCCGATCCAAAACTGGAATTTTCTCTCGAGAAGCTACCAATCCATCCTCTGAACCTGCGACGAGGTACGTCACTCGAACCCGAGGCGATAGAGCCCCTTGATCAACTTGTGGAGGATCTTGTATACCCCGACATACGTTGCAATAGCCGACAATGATCAGTCTCGGCAATGGCGCAGAGGTGAACCATGACGTTGGCCGTAGCACTCTCATTCTGAACATTAAAGTCCACAGATGCGTGAATCTCAACATCCTCGAAGATGCTAGAGCAGTTGGCTACGAGAATATGATAGAGAACTCCTCGAGGCGACGCATGGTGGCCTACAAGATCGAAGGCCGCGTGGGACCCGCGACCTCCATATCCTCGGTGGAGACGATGTTGAACATGGCATACTAGAGGCCACAAAGAAGAAGAAATAAGGCAGCAAGAAGAAAAGAGAAAGAGAGAGAGAGGGGACCCATGATATAAGTTTTCAATTTATAAAATTTTAATATTAAAAAATAATTTTTTTATTACGAGTCCGCATGCCACTTTGTCGACACAAATTAGTCTATATGCCACAATTGAGACAAATCTCGTAATATAAGATTTAATTAAACAAAATATAAGTACAAGCCACATGTTTAGATATTTTCCCTAGATTTAATCTAGTATCAATAGTACAATCACATCATAGAAGACAGTGTTGTGACCACCAATTCATGAAAGTACCATATATTCTTGGGGTAAAATCAGTGTTATTAATGACGGATGACGGCTCATGGCGGGAAACCAAAAATCTGCCATACAAATGTGGCAGATGGCGTTGCGGCCTATAGTGGAAGCATGACCGCTGAAAATATTATAAATATATATATATATATATAATAAGTAATAACAAACGAACATATTGTTGTAATTTCGAAATCCTACAAATTTGAGGCTTTGAGCAGCAAACCAAAAGAAAAAAAAATGAAAAAAAGGAAAACAAAAAGGAAAAAAAGGAAAAAAAGGAAAACAAAACTGAAAAAGAACACTACAAAAGTAATATAAAAAAATTGAAATAAAAAAAGAACATGACTGAAGTAAAAAAAGAAGAGGGCAGAAATAATAAAAAAAAGAAAAAAAATAGAGAGAAAATTGTCAATGGCTGTTGGAAGAGACCTGAAATGAAAGAAAGCAAAAAAAAAACTGAACGAAAAAAAGAAATGAAGTGAAAAGAAAAATTCACTGAAAAAAGAAATGAGGTCAAAAAATGAGAGAAATGAAGTGAAAATGAAACGAAAGAAAACTGAAGTAATAAAGAAGAATCGAACAAAACACTAAAGCAAAAAAAAAGATGGAACAAAATAGAAATAAAAAAGAAAGAAAGGGTAAAAAACTACATGTACGTGTGTAAATACCTAAAAAAAAATTAATGAAATGAAGAAGAGAGCTGAATGGGAGAGAAATGCCTTAAAAAACAGCAAAAACTGCTATCATGTCGCTAGATTTCGTCGCCAGAGTTCGTCGTCGGAGTTAGTCGCCGAAGTGGAGCAGCCACAGGTAGGAGGGTTCACAAGTTGCGGCAGCCGCCAGCCTTGCCTTAGGGTTTAGGGTTTTATTCTTATCTCTTTTAAAAAATTACAAAAACACCTCCACTTAAATTAAAAAACAAAAAAAAACATTGTGGCACCATTTCCGTCATGGCGGACGCCACACCCATACAAAAATTTCAACATTGCTATTTTTTAGGGGTGATTTAATCAAATTCTGCACGCCATGGCTGCTATTTTACAACACTGGGTAAAATATGAAGTTGAAACATGCAAATACGATGGTGAAAGTTAATAAAAGAAAAATAAATACTACACTATTTTGATGTAATGAATTTTTTTTTGGATTGTTAGATGTTACTAACCTCATTAATTCTGTTATTATTCATTGAATTGGCAAATTAGGTGGTAACGAGTAAGAGCAATAAATGACAAAAAGAGCATTGAACATGCTCCAATATACATAATTCAAGGAACATCTTATATCTATAATAAAAATAAATGCAGCTTCAACTAGACGAGGAGATTTAAGAAAATATTAAATGTGGTGTATTGCTAAAAAAAATAAGTACACACTTACCAATATAATAAAAAGAAATGCAGCTTCAACCAATATTGTGAGGTGCAAATATTCAACATGTAACACTTACCGATATTATCAAGTATTCAATTGCAAATTCCATCCTAAAAACATCAACACGTAACAGTTATCGAGAAAAGATATAACAGCTAGACAAGCATTGGAATTATCAAGTATTTTATAAATAGTTGAAATTTGAAACTATGCAACTACACCAGAATTGAAATTATCAACCTATTAGGCTGCTCTACGATTCCAAAACATTTAAAAATTGTTTTCTTGTTGTTATTTTTAAATATATATCCCATGCTTTACAATAATATATTATCATAGAAGAGTAATCATTACTGCATAGGCGTAGAAAGAGAGGGCTAAGGGAGAAACAAAATCTTATAAACAAATTGTTGTGTAGCCTAAGAATTTTCAACTTAAATCAAAACGCAATCTTTGATACATACTCTTAAATATACAAAATTACAAATAATATTGGACCGACATAATACCTTGTGCATGTTGAAGCAACGTCATCTCACGCTCTGAACTAGTAAAGACATTATTAGAAAGCAAGGAGAGAGAGTTCGTATAATGGCATAATCTATTTAAAATACTACTTGGATTAAATATTAGCCCTTAAAGGATTCGTTTCTACTAGTTAATATGATGTTAAAGAAGAAATTTCTTCCCATCACATCTCACCTACATTGCAACAATTATTTAGAAAATTAAATAAAATATTTTATATAAAAATTACAAATGATCAGATAATGTATGAGTGTGTAATGGCCTAGAATCAATATTGGCTATATATTGGCGATTTCAAATTTATTAGACAGCATTAATGGTAGATCACATGAATTAATGTGTCCATCAAAGAGGTCATATGAATAAACCTAGCAATCAATTGAAAGGCTAGTATTTATCTTGAGATTGTTTAACTATAGCAAAAAATTTCTACAAGTAATGTTGAAACTAGTGATTCAGTAGTAAAAACCCATAATTAATGTCCTTCCAATAATTTCTCTAGCTTCTATATTCAACACCATATAAAGCCAGTTAAAATCATAGGTAATTTCACGATTCATGAGACCTAATGAGTAATAAAAAATATAAATCAAACTAGATAGATATACTGATATAGAACAAAAAATATATCAAATGGGTACCATCGTACCATATGTTGCAAATTATAGGCATGGATCTAACAATAAACCAACAATGATCTACTTTGTCCTAAGATGATAATTACAAGAGCCATAATTTGTAACGAACTGTGTTTGAGAACAACATACACATACACCTTTAGGAGTGAAGAGAAACCCTTTGATGTTTTAAAGATGACCACCATCCAAAACCCTCAAGTAACCTCAGTCAAGAAGAACCAATGTCTTACATGATTGTAACCCTGATCAAAAATTGAAGTGGAGAGTTAATTCATATATGGTTCATGAGACATCATAAACCATAAGACACTTCGATGCCTAATTGTAAGATTAACCATATTGATATGCGCAGAAACCAGTAAGATTGATATGTGCATAAACTAATATATGTACCCTTGAGATAATCTCCATAAAAGGACAAATGCATATCATGAACATAATTAAAAGGAGCAAATTTGATGTAAAATGAAGTAATTCTAAACAAGCTATAAATTCATGTTTTCCACATTCAATCTGGACTCTGATATGTTTGCAACATAACTCAATATCTAATGTTATAGTAATGAGCCAGATATGTTTACAACACAACTCAAAGTTTATTAGTTTTATTAAATTATTAAATATATGAGAAATAGAGCTTAATAATTATTGGTTTGAGATTGCAAGGGTAAAAACAAAAATAATTGGATATTTGCATAATCAATTCTTTTTCCAATCACATAAGGGTATGAAATTTAAATTTTGGAATGGTAAATAATAAACAATTGAAAGGAACAGAAACCATTTTAACTGAAAAAGACTTGCCTCTATTTTAAATTCTTAAGCAACTCGTACTTTATGAATAAGCAATATACATCACTTGAACATGCAGTTGACTTATAAGAATCTGTTTGATTAGCAAACAAAAATATGTAGAGAGCATTAAGATGAGAACTATATTGTTGAGTGGACGCTCCGTTTAGAATGGCGACAACAAAAATGAAACCAGCGCATTGTTGAACAGGGCGCCAATTTCATTGAAACCAACTCACTATCGAACAAGGCTCTACTGAAGCTTGGCTTTTAGAAGTTCCAAATTGTATCAGACTACAGAGGGCATCTATATATTATATAGATAGCATGATCTTTGTAGTGAAATAGCTTTCTTAATTCTGACATATTATATATTAATTTGGAATGTAGCAATTAATTTAGTAGAAGTTAAGAATTATTAGGCTTAAATAATAACCTAATATCTTCTTAGTATTACCAAAGTTACTAAGAACTGAAATATGTTTGCCAGCCTCAGTACAATGTGGATGGTTATCTTCTTTTGTTATTTGTAGTGCCATGTACAATACCTACACATGCTAAAAAAGATTATATTAAAATACAAAAGATTTGCAAATGATAGAGGATTTTCTTATTTCTAACCTTACATATCACCCAACGGAAGCCTAAATCATCAGCTGAGAATGATAGACAGAAGAAACACTTAATTTGGTCAAGTAAAAAATTGAACTTTTGGTAGGAAGAACGAAAAAAATAAAAGGATGCGCAGAAAGGACTTCGGAGCGCTCACGTACCTCTCTGCAGCTTGGCGGTGGGATGGTAAAGAGAAGGCAAAACCCTAACTCGTCCCACATAGGCATATACTATATAGCTGGTTTGTGCGAATGGGATACACAAACGAATGCGAACCAAGAAACAACCAGAAACAGGGAATGGGAATGGATCTGCAATAGATGCGGGAAGGAAGATGCCGGAAGACGAGAACCGAGAAGCATGAAGAATGAGAAAGCGGAGAAACAATGCAGAAAACAAGAAAACCGGACAGTGCGAAAAACAACGAAGAAGAAAGGAGATGCGGAAAACAGCGAAGAAGATTGGAGATAAGGAAAACATAGCGGAAAAAAGAGCGCACACTTGATGGAGCCAATTATTAATTAATCGGCTCCATCAACTAGCGGCGGATTCTAACCATTGAATTTCAACTTCGAAGCTCAATTTCAAACATTGAATTTCTTTCTTGTTAGGGTCATCTTTTATGGTATATAAGTTGAAATTTCCTGCATATTTTTCTTCCAATATAACAACTTGGGAATGGCAAGTGCACTGACACCTGTGTGGACAAGCTTATGGTGCAAAACAATATCACATGCATGGTATTCATACACAAAAGGCAATGCTAATTCTTCTGCTTGCGGGCATACCATTGGCCCTCATTTGGACCTACACAAGACAAATTCTTATGCAATTGGTCAAAATCTAGAGATGAGAGATATGAGTTGAAGCAGGACTATATGCTTATTATTGGCTAATCCCAAGCCTTTTTGCCTGTGTTTCCCATGCTCATAAGTTCTAGGATAACTACAATATTCCACACTTTTATATGCTGGGTTTTAGTGTATATTTTTGCCCTTGGCAGCAAGAGTGCTGCCCTTGCAACAACCATATCATATTGAATAAATCTTGCTATTTTAGCATTTTATGTCAAGTTCTCTCAAGCTTGCAAGAAGACATGGACAAGTCTATCAAAAGAATCAGTCAATGATGTATTTGACTTCCGTTGTTCCTTGTAGTGATTCTATATAATATTGAATCATTTTTTGAACCATGTTATCACTCTACGCCATGGAGTTACATCCATCCTAATAATGATATTTTGACCATTGAATAGAAAAGTCTCCAACAAGGAACTTAATTTAGACCCTTGAAATAATTATTCAAGAGTACTAGATAATTCGGAAACTTAAAGTAGATATTGGTAATCTAATGTAACAAGATGGTATGAACTATGGAGCATATATATGTATTTCTATCTTCGTGAGTGATGGATTTGTAGCTAAGTTAGAAAAAATATATGTAGCATATATATGTATAATCTAACTTCTATCTTCTAACTTCTATCTTCGCGAGCATATATATGTATTTGGAGCGCATATATATGTTGCAAGAAAAAAAACCTAAAAACAGAACCCTTAATTCAATAAAGTAGAAGTTAGAAAGAATTAAAGTAGCTGCCATGCTAGTGCTAAAGAAATTTGAAACTAAGAAAAGAAAATTGTTAGCATGTTTTCATTCAGAGTAAATTCACTATAACTGACACAGATAAGACAAATACATACATGGTCTTGAACACGTCTTCATCTAGATTAAATTCCACATTTAAGTTGACAGGAATGTTAAACCTATGTACCATGTATGCGTGTCTTTCAATTAGCAAATAAAAGTTTTCAAATTCAAGTAATATTTTTATATAATGTCTAAGAAAGAGGAAAAGAATACATAGATTTCCAGCTACACAAGCATTAACATAAATTTTGAAACAACTAGCAGTAACGTGGAATCTCAATTGAAGAAAACATCTACGGAAATTGCACCTTATTTTATATCTACAGTAAAATAAGGTTATGCAACCTTATTTTATATCTTGTCTCAATTGAAGAAAACATCTGCAGTAAATTCTAGGAATAAGGTTATGCAACCTCAATAAGAACCAATCACAAGGAGGTTCATATTGATAAATAATAATTGTATATATTACTACACCTCAAACACCAATATAAAAGTATTAAATTATTTATATCTCATACCACTAGGTTGTTAGGGACATGTTGATGAACCAGTATATGGGAATTGGCCTACACAGTACATTTGCTTAAGGCATATTTGATATCATGTGTTCCTTCAAACCAATTGCTCATATCAATATTATTTCTTAAGTGTGTTATTGGCTAAGTATAGACATTATATTTTAGAATCCACGACGACATACACCCACATGCACGTGGTGGATGATTGATGAGTAACTTCGATTATATTTCAATCATTAAAGAGTAGAGCAAAAGTCAAGGAGATATAAAAGCTTAATTGCGGTCTAAAAATTGAGACAGAATCCACTAACCAAATTTTGCCAGCTGAGAGGAATAGGAAGAGATCCTCTTCAAATAAGCTACCATGATAGGATATTTACAAAGATATGGATCCTCTTCAATTTCAATGGATCTATTTTTTTCTCCAATTCATAAAACTATCTTCATTCATTGCACCTTCATCTCTCATTATATATCAACATTAATGACAGTCCTTGACTATGACTAAAATGATCGAGATGTTATATGAAAAAGATAATGTAGCAAAGGGAGAACTGGAGAGGATCCTAACACAATTAATATATAGAAAAGAAATGTTACCTCCTGGGTAACCGGATCCAAAGTTTCTTTGCATATTTTCAGCAGTTTCGTCAAAGACCCAATTACACAATGCTCTATCTCTATTTACCTTATCAGGTTTTCTTCCTAATCCACAGCTGGAGACAACATCAGTTTTGTCAATTAGGTTGGGAACTTGGAAACTTGAATCTCCTGAAATAGAAAGCTCCATGATTCTTGAGCAAGTATATGAATTTTCTAAGCAAGAACAAAAATCAAGCAAACAAGCAAAACAGGGATAACAAGGTAAGAACTAGAAGGAGAGATGTTCAAAGGCTTATTAGGGGAGTAAAATACTTGTCCAGGAAATTCTGCAGAGGCAAACAAAAATCTAATGTGGGGACCTGTGTTTCTGCTCCAACTACCCACTCTTCTATGCAACTATCCATTGGTGAAAACATGTTCCAAGAACCTCTATCCACCATGATGAAGAGTTTAGACCCCGGAATTGCATATGGAGATAACTAATTCACAATCCTTTGGCAATCATGTGAGATACTCACAACTAGGAAAACAAATATATATAAAAAAAGGTATTGAGTCAAGAATTTAAGTCAGATAGACAAATACTATATCTTAAGAAATAGTAAATGAAGCCAACTAGAACAACTTATAATATATGTTGAATACATCAAGAAGTTCTAAGTGTAGATAAATACGAACACTCATTCTTTACATAAAATGCTGAAATGCATAGAAGTTTCCAATTTCTGAGAAAAAAAGTTGATTTTCGTCATAATTATAAGCTAAGAGTCAGATCAAATCACAAAAGTTTATCAAAAATATACAGGAGGTACTAGAATCAATACCTGCGAGAGAAACTCCAAGGCATGCAAGACCAAAGAATATAGATACTCGACCTACCGGCTATATACCTGAACCGAACCTTGCAGCAGCAATGCAACTAAAAACCAAATTCCCGTGAGGAAAACAAAATTAAAGAAATCACATAACGGGTAGTACAAAAACAAGTGAGTTTCAAATAGGAATCTCAAAATACCACCTTCAGCAAAGTTCACCTGAACGGAGGAAATCTCGCCAGAGCAGATTTTCGAGAGGTACTCTTCGAGCTTCTTGGCGAGGTCGACCTCCCAGTTGGACTGGAGGTCACGATTGGGCAGGACAAACTGGAAGCGCGACCCGAACTCGTCAGACCCCAGGAAGACGGGGGCGAAAAGTCCATCGGCGGCACTAAATCCTCGCCCACATGACGAGCGCTGAGAGCAGTGAGCAATTAATCGAGAGAAGAAACCTAGAAAACGAATTCTTGGTGGATTCGAAGGTTAGGGTTTGGAGAGCCTCGAAGAGGAAGTGCTCTTTATCGTTCATCTTCGTGCGACGGGGGCGAAAGGTCCATCAGCGGCACTACACATGACGAGCGCTGAGAGCAGTGAGCAATTAATCGAGAAAAGATACCTAGAAAACGAATTCTTGGTGGATTCGAAGGTTAGGGTTTGGAGAGCCTCGAAGAGGAAGTGCTCTTTATCGTTCATCTTCGGGCGACGGGGGCGAAAGGTCCATCAGCGGCACTAAATCCTCGCCCACATGACGAGCGCTGAGAGCAGTGAGCAATTAATCGAGAGAAGAAACCTAGAAAACGAATTCTTGGTGGATTCGAAGGTTAGGGTTTGGAGAGCCTCGAAGAGGAAGTGGAATTGAATAGCGAGAGGAATTTTGATTTCACGCTCAGGCGGAGGTGATTTAACTTCTTTCGGTTTACGGAAATGATCTCGTCCGTTCAATAGATGTATAATACCATCTGAGGGCTAACTTGAATACAATATTAAAAATATAGTTTTAACTTTAATTTGACCCTAAAACTTAAAAGTTATACTAAATTTTAAAAAATGAGAGAAATTAAAAATAACCGAAAGAATTTGATGAACTTTGGTTGGTTCAACAGAATGAAAGAGATAAAGAATAACAATAATTTATTTTATTAACATTCGAAATAGATTTTAAAAATAGTTATTCATTGATAATCACATAGGCCGGTGAAACGGGTACAGAGATTCCATAACACTTTAGATATTACGAAATGTAAACCTGTAAAGTAGGGGTGTGTTGGTGAAATAGCCACACTAGAGGGGGATGAATAGTATGTTAACAATATTTTTCGCCTAATTTCGATTTTAATCGTGTTTAGACTATTTAGGCAAATTGTAATTCATCGACTAAATGTGGAAATAATAATAAAATAATTTAAACACAAGCAAGGATATCAATGTTGACATAAAAAATTTATAGTGGTTCGGCCACAATGTCTACTCCACTACCTAAGCACCGCGCTTAAGATTTCACACTCAAATCCACTAAATTATGAGTACCTTATAATCGAGGACTTTACACCGAAAAGTCCCTACACTCACCTCCAAGGCACTTTCACACCCCGAAAGTATCCCGGCTTAGAGGCATCAACAACAACCTAGGAATAAGTTTGGAATGAGTATTTATAACCCCCAAACATCAAGGCTTATCAACGGGCGTTCTTTTGCCCGTTGGCGATGCCCGATCGCTTGCCAATCGATCGTCGGTCGATCGACCGAGCGACCGAATGCACTCTACCTATTCTAGGCATCGTTCAATCGACCAATCGGTCGATCAAAATGCCTTCTGCCTATTTTTGCCTTCTGCCGGTCGACCAGTCGGTCGATCGAATCTGGGCAAGACTAATTTTTTGTGTATTTTCTTGTGCGCTTCATTTTCGAGTTTTGGCCTTCAGCGTGCATCAACTTGGAGAGCTTTCCATATGTTCTTTAGACTCGTCCAAGACGTCTTTGGTGCACACGTCGAACTTCTAGAAATTTCCACGACGAACCTGAACGCGTCAACCAATGTCCTTCCGATTTTTTGATTTCTTCGATATTTCTGATCGAGGACATCGTGCGCTAACCGATATGGAACCTAAAAATATTTCTCAATAAAATATTAGTTTCATTTTGTTATCATCAAAATCGAGATTAAGACCAAGGTAGAAAATCTTAGGCCAACAATCTCCCCCTTTTTGATGATGACAAACATCCTTAAAAAAAATATTCAATTAAAGTGCAAAGGATATCAATCATGAGTAGGGGTGAGCATGGACTGGTTAACCGGTCCATTAGCCAAAAAAATCGGTCCATTAACTTCGGTTTTTAAAAACCATTAACCGTAAACCGGTCCATTAACTTCGGTTAACCGCTATTTCGGTTTCGGTTTTTTCGGTTCGGTTAACCGATAATTTTCGGTTAACCAATAAATTTTTTAACCTACAAACATAATAATATTATGCAAATTATAGAGAAAAATTCAAATAAATATCGAATTCGCATTGAGAAAAAAAAAAGAGTCAAACCACTTGAACGAAGATGATGTTCTACAAAAACTAATATTTTTATTTTATTTTTATTTTATTTTTATTTATTTATTTATTTATATTTTTTTAATAATTTTTTATTTTTTTATAATTTTCTGTAATTTTTTTATAATTTTTTGTAATTTCTTAAAAAAATATATAATTTATAAATCATTATTTAATATATATAATTATATCTAACCGGTCGGTTAACCGAAACCGGTGGACTTTTTACCTCTTTGACCGAAACTGAAACCGAAAATCGGTTTTTCAAAAAATAAAAACCGAAATCGTAAAAATCGGTTCGGTTAACCGAAAAACCGGGTTTTTTTTCTCACCCCTAATCATGATATTTTTTCCTCTATCAACATGCATATCTAAATAATTATACTCTCTCTATCTATATGCATGATCTTCCTATATTCTCTTCCTGTTTACTTATATTTTTCTCTCCCTTTTGACATCAATCAAAAAAGGCAATAAAATTCAACTATGGTAAAGGTTGAGACTCTAAAAACTATTTTTCATGAAAAACATGTAGATCTTAACTCAATGGATGAAAACATACATACAAGTGAGACTAATCAATACATGATATCATAGAATGATAAACATAATCTAAAACTAGAAATCATGCACTAATTTAAGTATCGATATTACACGTATTGGTCAAAGTATCAAAAATTATTTTAGAAATGATTTTTCTCGAGCCAAAATAAGAACGATACCAAAAACATGAATCTAACATCATACTTGAAGTCTTATTCGAAGATTTCGACGAAAATCTAAAGTATCGAGAAATGAGCACTTGAAAAGAACGATACTTTATAGTTTCGAAATTTAATTCCAAACATTCATAACAAATCATATTTACACTCAAGATTTTTGAAATTTTTATGTCATAAACTAAATTTTCTAAGAAAGATGTGGATTCAAGAATCAACAAAAAATTATTTTTTTGCATTTTTCTAAAATTCATTGAGTTCTAATGGTATTTTCATAAATAACCGAAATTTTTCAAAAGTTATCAAATTTTATTCAAACTTTCATGACACCAATATATGATTATTTAAAACATCTATGTCAAGTTTGAGATGAAAATGATGTATTTACCTAATGTTTCAACTTAGCATGATTTCAATAAAAAATAAGCATGTTAACATGAAATTACTAAGTATCAACTTTTATTCTTTACTCATGGTTTTTCAAACATAGACACATAGACACCTAACATAAGTAAATTTAAACATGTTTGTGAAGTTTGAGCTCAAAAGAAAATTTCTAATTCACTTTGTTGACTTATGCTAAGTACTAAGAATTTTTCTACGCATAAGATTTCAATCATTTTCATGTTATTTCAATCATGAGTATAGAGACATTCTAGTAGCCCTTCATCATCTAGTAGCCAAGATAAATATGAGAGTGACATTCTCAATCTTTCGAGCCCCGAGCAACAACTACGTAGAGCCAAGTCCAACACCGCCACAAGCACAATTCTCATATTCTCGTGTTGTTAGCAAGAAATAAAAGCTTCATCATGCATTGCCTTTATATGTTGTGTATCTTCTTTCCAATAGCTAGATTGGTTGCATTGCATTTCTTTGATGTTGAAAAATGATTTTGGACTAACTTGACTTGATTAAGCTATTATAATACACTTCATTTTGGGCCAACTGTGTTCAACTAGTAGATCTATTTAAGTTAATGGGCTATCGAGCCTTTTTAAATATGCCGTGATTAATAGGGAGTATGTGGCCAATTTAAAATTTATATTTTTTCGGGCTAATATTGGGTTTTATTGTCTACTAGTTGCTTAAATTGGGTCTTAATTTTTAGCGATTTAAATTGAGTTGTAAGCTTAGTTGGCCTGTTTGGGCCACTAATGATTTGATTCTAATGCGCTTAGTTGGGGTGTGTTTGGGCCGTTAATAGGCTCAATTGGGTCGACCACCATGCTTAAATAAAGAGTATTTGGACCAGTAGGGGTGAGCATCGGTTCGGTTTGGTTAAAAACCGAACCGAAAATTCGGTTAACCGAACCGAACCAAAGAAAAAAATTTAACCGTTTACCGAACCGAAAAAATTTGGTTCGGTTAACCGAATTTTCGGTTCGGTTCGGTTAATTTGGTTCGGTTAACCGAAAAGATAAAAAAAAAAAATTCAAAGAATGCATGTGGACTTGAACTCGGCCCAACTAAGAATTAGATTTTAATTTTTACCCCTTCTAACCATCTTAGCAAACATTACTATCAATTTATATATAACTAACACCTATTATATATATATCGAATGTTAAATAAATATTATTGCACAACATGGGATTCGAACCCGGGCGGCGGAAAACTAAACATAACACTTAACCACCAAGACAAATGCCAAGATCTAATATATCTGTTATTATATATATATCCGGTTAATTCGGTAAATTAACCGAACCGTCGGTTAATTTATCGAACCGAACCGAAAACCGAACTCAAAAATTTCTTTAACCAAAAACCGAATCGAAATTAATTCGGTTCGGTTAAATCGGTTTCGGTTCGATCGGTTTCGGTTCGATTTCGGTGAATCGGTGAAGTTTGCTCACCCCTATGGACCAGTGAGGACAGCCTTATGTGGTAGAGGATCATGGCTGAATTAGGAATGTCTGTCCATTAATGGGCTTTGATTGACCCGACAATGACTTAGGTGGCACATGTTTGGTCCACCAAAGGGCTTCTTTAATTGGGTCGACTATCTACTTTTAGTAGGACAACCGCCGGCTTCATTGAGCTTTAATTTTCTCAATTGTTCTAATGCTTGCTTCATTGTTATTTAATATTATTAACACATAACTCTTTGTAACAATTATATATATATAGCCCATATCCAATACTTATTTGTATTATCTAATATTACTTTGGTCAGTGCTTTTGGATATCAATATTTTGAGGTTCTTATGAAGTAGGAATAAATCTGTTTAATGTAATTGACATGTCATATTTTCATATATTTTATTTTATATATTATTTGGAGTATGCTTTCAAGTTTTTGACTGTCTGAATTTCTAATTTAGCTTCTCAGACATTTTTCCTTCTAGGTAATCAACAATAGTATAACTACGTTTCGTTTTTTGTGCGAACAGTGCTATCTTGGGGAGGATGATATGGCAATCACTCGTGCAATCCTAATGTAAGTTTGCTTAAAATAGATACTCTAGTATACTTCCTATTACTATTTGACACAATTTGTCATTTATGTGATGAACTTTAATTAGGTACATGAATTGTTTGCTTGCTTCTAGGCATTTCCATTTACTCTTTTGTTAAGTGGTTTATATATTATCGAAGTCTCCTTTTCCATTGTTAAATGCTTTATTTAGCTGTTGTGATTTGGTCCACTTAAATAGTTTGTTCTCATGACAACATGTTTTAAATGTCATACCAATTGAATTTGTCTTGATATGTTCTATGGGATATGAACATTTTATCTTGAACTGCTTTTTAGTACTTCTAACTTTTATTTCATTATTTTTATAGGTATTTATTATAAGAAAATATTGCACTGTCGGAACAGTTTCGTTGATGTGGTTGTCTTAGTATGACGAGCCCATATATCTTTTATATGATTATTATTATGAAATCTATTGTTATTATATAATCCATTGTTTAGATATTTCAAAATACTTAAATAGTTAAACTGTTTAAGTATTTTTCATTGCTGCACATGTATGCATTTCACTAATACTGGTAGTGTAGAAATTTTAAATGCAAAAGTCTAGGTTGTTTTTAAAAAAAATCTAGAAGAACATAATGATAGTAAAAAGAATGATAATAGTAATTTGCTAAACCTGAACAATATACTTAGCTCCGCACGTGGGCAGTAAATGAGTTGATAGATCTCTAATCCTTTTGAGCAGAAACATCTACCATAAGGGCCAGTTTGGTACATTGTACTAGCTTGTATAGTACTAGTCTGTATTGATTAACATGTATAGTACTAGTGTTACGCCCCAACTCAGGGTCACGTGATCGGTCAAGGTACGTGTCGGTACCCCGAAGCCTACCACATGCACTAAACCACTACACCAAAGAAAACACTGCACATCCAGGTATCATAAACAAAAGACAAAGGTGCAAATCTTTATTTAAAAAACAAAACAAATGTCAAAACAGTTTTAGTAATTTCAAATTCGAAGGAAACAACTCAAGTTTCAAAGTCTAAAGCAGATACAAGTTTTTTTTTTAAAGACAAACTACTCAGTGCATGTCTACAACCCTATCGACACGACTACGACTATGTGACTGCCTGCTACGAGATCTGCGCCAACGCCTGCCCTCCAGTCGCACCATGCCACCAAGCCGTACCTCACTGGTCGGGCTCTGCAAAAAAAATAAAACAAGAAATCGTGAGTTCACAAGGAACTCAGTGAGCGGTCCTTCTAAACCTCCACTTAAATCATGTTAAGGACTTAATTATATATATCATTTCTCTATGTACTTTTATGCAAAAATAAATAATAATATATTGGTAGTAATATGGGGGCTGCCAAAGGCAGCAAGTGATTTCCCCAAACTTCTCATGGTATCAGAGCCAATTATGTGGTTGATATTGTGCCACCCGCAGATGTCTAGTTCTGCAAAACTCCACGCTCCAGATGTCCAATCCTGGGCGTGAGGGGGGGTGTTAAAGTCCCACATTGGTTAAAAATATTGTCAAGGTAGCCTTTAAATAGTTTAGGCAATCCTCTCATCACGAGCTAGCTTTTGGGATGAGTTAGACTCATTAATTTTTTAACATGGTATCAGAGCCAAAAAATCCCTAAAAAAATTTCTCCTTTTTCTGTCCGATTACTGTTCATTGCACACTGTTCACCCGACATTGTTCATCCCGCAGTACTGTTTATCATCTGCTCCTGCCATCTCCTGTTCTCTCCATCTAATTCTGAGATCCAAAGTTGGGAAAGGTTCCTCCCTAGATTTGTGTTCAAATCCAAAGTTGCGGCTTCGAGGAAATCTACGACAAGACTACAAATCAAAGGGTTTATGCTTATCACTATGAAAAAAATGAATGGATTTAGAAGGGGACACAGTGGATGCACTCAAAGCTCTCAACCTCAGACACAACTTGTTGTCTCTACCTTTGTTCATGGAGGTACTCCTACCACGTGCCTGGTTTAGCAAGTTTAGCTCCGCTATCACTCAGTTTGGTATGATGAGATGCACCTCCGATCATTCAGTCTTCTTTTGCACCTCTCCTTTTGGAAAACGAGTGCTCCTCATTGTTTATGTAGATGACATTATTATAATTAACTAGAGATGATACAGATGGGATACAAAAATTGAAGTCTTATTTACATCAGCAATTTCAGACCAAGGACTTAGGTGATTTGAAATACTTCCTTGGTATTGAAGTAGCTCGATCAGGGGTAGCAATCTATATTTCTCAAAGGAAGTATGTACTTGATATGCTATAGGAGGCAGGTATGTTGGGAGCCCGACCAGTTGACACTCCTATGGAGCCAAATATAAAGCTATTAACGAAGCAGGGTGAATCCTTGGCTGATCCAGGTCCATATTGTAGATTGATAGGCAAGTTAAACTATCTTACAGTCACGAGACCTGATATCTCTTTCATTGTTAGTGTACTCAGTCAATTTCTTGAGTCACCCTGTGAGGGACATTGGGAAGCTGCATTGAGGGTCCTTCGTTGTCTCAAGAAAGCTCTAGAAAAGGGACTCTTGTACTGTGACAGGGGTCACCTCAGGTGACAGGCTATTCTGATGCAGATTGGGCAGGTTCATCTATTGATCGCCGATCTACTTCAGGATATTATGTGATGCTTAGTGGTAACTTGATATCATGGAAAAGCAAGAAACAAAGTGTGGTAGCTAGATCTAGTGCTAATGCAGAATACAGGGCTATGGCTCTTGTGACTTGTGAATTAATATGGCTAAAGCAGTTAATAGGAGAACTCGAAATCATCCATAAAGAACCAATGAAGCTGCTTTGTGATAATCAGGCTGCTTTGCATATTGCCTCTAATCCGGTTTTTCATGAAAGAACAAAGCACATAGAAATTGATTGTCACTTTATCAGAGAGAAAGTGCAGTATAAGGAAATAGTCATATTATTTGTAAGTTCAAATGAACAATTAATTGGCTGATATACTAACTAAATCTTTAAGATGTCATAGAATATTTCATATTTATAACAAGTTGGGCTTACATGACATATTTGCTCCAACTTGAGGGGGAGTGTTAAGGACCTAATTGTATATATCATTTCTCTATGTACTTTTATGCAAAAATACATAATAATATATTGGTAGTATGGGGGTTGCCAAAGATAGCAAGTGATTTTCTCAAACTTCTCAAATCCCTGATATGATAACATATAAATATATACACAAGCACATAAATGAGGAGTCTATGCTAGTCATATCATGGTAACCGGCTAATTGGCCAACCTATGCGAATAAGTAGTCTAGCCATATCGGCTCCTTCAGACTGAGTATCATTCGGCCACTATGGCCTCATCCTGCATGAATGGTTCGGCTCTGTCCGACCTTCACCGCAATACAGTACTCGGCCGCGGCCTATACAACATACAAGGAATGTCAATCACAATCACTGGGCCCGTCAACTAGGATGGTCAACTAGTATCGGGATCCCACCGGGTTAGGGATATCTAGCCCCACCCCACTCGGGTCTACCATCAGCGTAGCCCACTTATGAAATATCAGGACCCTCCGCCACTCGGGTCTAACACCTAGCGGGCCCGCTGGTGCAATCTCAAGACCCTAACCACCGCTGAGTCGAGTAATATCTATTTCGACTATCGGTATTCCTCAGTAGACCATCTCAATCACAATACACAATCAGAGTTTCAAAAAACATACTTCCATCTTAATCCTCAGGCATCAACCCGTATCCGACCCCTTCCTCGGGTCTCACTAGTCGAATACTAATATTCGCTATCTTTCCCTAGGTGTGAAACCTAATCTATGCATTATATTTCTTAAGTGTAACCACATTTCATAAGCATGAAAATGTCTAATTTTGGGTTCATCACAACATATATAACTTAATAAATTCATTCTACAACTATCCTCATGAGTAATCACATGATTCCCAAAATAAGGAGATTAAATTTAGCTTTTAATTACAAAAATTTCAGTAAGGAAATAATTGGTCTAATATGACAAAGATTTAACCATAGTATGGTAAAGAATGAAGAATTTCCATGATTCACATTCCATAGTAGATTCTAACCATATAAGTGCATTCACGAACATTTCCTTATCAAGTGTTAATTGCAATGTACCACTATCAACAGTCCATTCATCGAATAAAATACTTAACATACTAGGCCGAGATGTTCCCCTCTTACCCGCTCGGCCGAACCCTATAAAAGGTTTATCATACTCGGCCGAGCCTATCAAGGTGAGATTAGGGCTCTTTCGACCATGAACAAGAACACTTGAGTCACAAGTCTTGCAAGGAATTCGATCCAAGAGGTTTCAACACCTCTAGAAAATTGGGGGAAAATTCGGCATGACCTTTCCTTTTTTTCCTTCATTCGGCCGACCCCTAAATTCAAGGAAAACTCCGTGAAACTTCGTCATTCAACAACATATACACAAGATAATCAAATCTCGACAAAATTTCGACGAGACGACGAAAATATCACGAGAAATCGACAAAATCTCCAATATCTTGGGTCGGCTACCCGCCTACCCTATGGATCTCGGTTAGACCACTCACCTTGATCGGATGAAGGAGATGGACTAGATGAGGACGATCCCGATTTCTCCGACGATGACACGAGACCGGCGCCGTCCACAAGCTCCTCTCCCCTTTTATCTTCCCTCGGGCTGTGTGCGGCTCCCTCTTGCCTTGAGCCGCACGACGGCTTGGGGTGAGAGGGTTTTAATCCCCCCTTTTTTTTGACAAAAATGCTCTCATGACTTAAGTTCCCTCACTCAACTCAACCCGAGTTCGAATTGAGCACCGACTCGACCCGCGAATCTGATTTCAACTAGACTTGAATCGATCTAGCACATAAATCATATAAACATAACTCACGAGTCAAACAAATGGAATTATACCTTCTATTCGCGTTGATTTTCGTGACTCAACCCTGCTATTCCCCAATCCCGTGCGCTGCACCAAATAAAATTTTTATATTAGGAAACCTCGGGTATTATAACTAGCCTTTATTGTACTATTATTATACAGTATTTGATGCACACATGTACTAGCATGTATAGTACTAATCTGTATGGACTAGTCTCTATTGACTAACTTGTATAATATAATATAATATAATATAATATAATATAATATAATATAATATAATATAATATAATATAATATAATATAATATAATATAATATAATATAATATAATATAATATAATATAGTACAATATAATATAGTATAATATAATACAATATAATATAGTATAATATAATACAATATAATATAATACAATATAATATAATATAATATAATATAATATAATATAATATATTATATTGCAAGGAATTCGATCCAAGAGATTTCAACACCTCTAGGAAATTGGGGGAAAATTCGGTATGACCTTTCCCCTTTTTCCTTCATTCGGCCGACCCCTAAATTCAAGGAAAACTCCGTGAAACTTCGTCATTCAACAACATATACACAAGATAATCAAATCTTGGCAAAATTTCGACGAGACGACGAAAATATCATGAGAAATCGACAAAATCTCCAATATCTTGGGTCGGCTACCCGCCTACCCTATGGATCTCGGTTAGACCACTCACCTTGATCGGATGAAGGAGATGGACTAGATGAGGACGATCCCGATTTCTCCGACGATGGCACGAGACCGGCGCCGTCCACAAGCTCCTCTCCCCTTTCATCTTCCCTCGGGCTGCGTGCGGCTCCCTCTTGCCTTGAGCCGCACGACGGCTTGGGGTGAGAGGGTTTTAGTCCCCCCCCTTTTTTGACAAAAATGCCCTCATGACTTAAGTTCCCTCACTCAACTCAACCCGAGTTCGAATTAAGCCCCGACTCGACCCGCGCATCTGATTTCAACCAGACTTGAATCGATCTAGCACATAAATCATTGCTCCTTGCCCCATTTGTGCCGAAGGTAAGTTGAATCTTTCGTCATGTTGTTTTGAGTACCCCCCCTTAGGTTATTCACACGAGCCTGGATGTTTGGAACATTCATCTGGGCCGGTTTCCTAGTGCTGGGTGGATACATTGCTGGGCCCATTATGGGCTCCGTTGGCCTTGTTAAAGCAGATTCTGCTGATGAGAATGCTGCTTCTGTTTTTCTGAATAGGCTCCTTAAGGTTGGGTATTATAAACATAACTCACGAGTCAAATAAACGAAATTATACCTTCTATTCGCGTCGATTTTCGTGACTCAACCCTGATATTCCCCAATCCTGTGCGCTGCACCAAATAAATTTTTTATATTTGGGTATTATAACTAGCCTGCATTGTACTATTATTATACAGTATTTGATGCACACATGTACTAGCATGTATAGTACTAGTCTGTATGGACTAGTCTCTATTGACTAACTTGTATAATATAATATAATATAATATTGTATAATATAATATAATATAATATAGTATAGTATAATATAATATAATATAATATAATATAATATGATATAATACAATATGATATAATATAATATGATATAATACAATATGATATGATATAATATAATATAATATAATATAATATAATATAATATAATATAATATAATATAATATAATATAATATAATATAATATAATATAATATAATATAATATAATATAATATAATATAATATAATATAATATAATATAATACAATACAATACAATATAATACAATATAATACAATATAATATAATATAATACAATATAATACAATATAATATAATATAATACAATATAATACAATATAATATAATATAATATAAAAATTATAATATATTTTATCATTAAAAATATTTCATAAATTAAAATTATTTTTTAATTTTTTTGTATGTTTTTAATATTTTTTAATTTTTGGCCGGAAGTAAAATGAGTAACCAAAATATTGAAAGTTTTAATGCAGGCTAATGAAGAGTTTTGGGAGTATATTATTAATACAGCTTATGTCAGCTTATGAGGTATAATTTTTGATGCATGTATTAGTTAATACTCTTTCCAAACACTATTATCCTAATACTATACATGATGCTTATACAAGGTACCAAACGGGCCCTAAATGTATGTAAGTGAGCTAATAATATTTATTTTTGCAGATGTTATTTGGTTTCATCATTGTAGTTGTTACTTATTAAGCTAATTATAGCATGCATCTACATTCTTGTTTAATTTTAATGATAATGCTAACTTCATATTTGAGCACCGATTTCACCAATATGCAAGTAGGTGATCTATACTTCTAATTCTAGGGTTTGTGTGATCTCTCTTTCTGCATAGATCACATTAATTGATGTCTTGTTATCTAAACAATTGATGATTGAGAATTATAACTTATAAATTGCATAGTTTATTCTTACTATTTATCTTGAGTTAATGATGTTTAGTAATGAGATTGAATCAAGTCCATTGACATTCATGAGATAGATATCAACTGCTATTTATAAACAACACTTGTGTCTTTGTTATATAATTTGACATCGATTATTTTTAAGGTGAAATGTACTTTATGGTATCTTTCGACTATTGTCAATGCATAGAAAGCCACCAAAATGGTCTACATTAGTTTTGCATTAGTCTACATTAGTTTTAGTATCTCTGCTTCGTCACAAAAAATATCATCCAACAAAAACTAAGCCACCAAAATAGTCTACTAACTCTTTTTGAAAAGAAAGATCCATTACATGATGATACATGTGATCCTTCAAAATCAAAGATAATAGGCACACATCTATTTTCTTCGATCATCAAACATGTCCTAATAGTTCTTTCTGGTTCTCATAACATATTGGTTTTCAGCAAGTTTACAACTTATCCCAATATTGAGTGTTAATATAGCTCCATCAAATATGATGCATCTGCTGGACAAGAAGAAGGTACCCTAACGCGAAGCATCTCCAATTTCTCTTCAGCTTATTCTTCCTATAGATTGATTTCTCTTAAACGTTAAACAAACTGAATTAAGTGATGGATTTGTTTTTTAGAGAAGGAAACTAAAGTTGATATATGGTAAAATTAATAATTTAGATAATTAGAAGGAAAAAGGGTTTGAGAGGAGTTTATTTGTTCTTCATGAAGAGATTCCGCCAAGAAACAACAACAAATAGTCCTAATGAATTTGGTATGCTGCCCGCAATCAATGTTTGACCACATCGAACAATTTGCTATTTGAATAGTAGGATGCTCTATTTTTTAGAGAATTAATTAGAGTTTCTTTCATTTGCAATTCACTCTTCCTCTTTTTTCCTTAATGCGAACACACACACACACACATATATATAGGGAAAATAGACTAAAAAATCATAAGGTTTCCAGAAATTCTTTGTTCTACCCGTGTTTTTAAAATTCGTCTATAAATGCACAACCTTTACATTCGTTTATGTCATCTACAAAATCGTCAAGCGTTGTTAGCTAAGTTCAGACAACGTTTGACAATTTGGTAGATGACATAAACAGATGTAAATGTTGTGCATTTACAGACGAATTTTGAAAACTTAGGTAGAAAATAAAATTTCTGCTACCTTGTGATTTTTTAGTCTATTTTCCATTAGACGAGGAAGACAACTTGTATTTTTTGGGACTTGATTATTCAATTATATTATTTTTCAAATTTTGTGGAATTGGATGATTCAAATAGTAAGCATTTAGAGCATGTTTTTTTTTTTCTGCCATTTCTTTTAATATTTAGCAATGTGATAATTTTATTCAAACCTTTAGTTGAGAGAAAAACATCAATATGTTTATGTTTCAAGAACATGTATAATATAATTGCTAAGATTAGGGTGGCAGTGGATTTGTGTAAATGAGTATTTCATCCTTCCCAGACCTTGATAGGTCATTAGCGGGTTTGCAAAAAATTTATATTCTATCCGTATTTTCAAAATTTGCCTATAAATGCACAATCTTTGCATCTGTTTATATCATATACCAAATCATCAAGCGTCGTCAGCTAAGTTGAGACGACACTTGATGATTTGGTAGATGGTATAAACAGATGTAAATATTGTGCATTTACAGACGAATTTTGAAAACACGGGTAGAACATAAAATTTCTGCAAATCTTGTGATTTTTTAGTCTATATATATATTCGAGGTTCAAGCAACACAAGAAAATACACAACACAGTGAAGGGAAACCTTTAACTTGTATTTACAAAAGTACTTACTAGAATGGACTAAAACCCTTCCACATCCCAACCAAGGCCTATATATATATATATATATATATATATATAAAACAAAAGATCGTCCTATTTTATTTTTCAGCTTTATTTCATTTCTTGCAGTTATGTTCTAAAATTTTGCTCATAACAATATTGACTGATCCAATGCAAATTTCATTTTTAAAAATAGAAATAAAACAAAATTATAAATGAAAAACTTGAATTATAGGTTGTTCAGAACTACTTCATTATACAACATGAATTTTGCTCTTTTTAGTTATGTTCTGCTTTTATGGTACCACAGAGAAGTTAGTCCCGCACTTGGACATATGCAGAATAGATAGGAATATTATCACGCCCCAACTCAGGGTTGCGTGACTAGCCAGGGTAGGTGTTTGTACCCCAAAGCCTACCACATGCACTTATCAACTAAACACAATATGCAACCAGATCAACATAGAAAACATAAATGAAAATGTACCAACTTTATTAAATGTTTGAAAACATGTTTTTACAACTCGAAGTTCAACGAAAATAACTCAGTGCATGAACTAAAATCATGAGTCTATGAGGAACTCGGCGAGTGATTCTTCCGAACCTTCACTTAAATCCCAGCATAATCGTAATCGTATAAGATGCAAGATAAAAATACTGGATTTATCACATAACTTGGCCAGTCGGTCGCACCTTGCTCAGGCACTATCTTAGCCATTCACGGCTTTACACAGCGAATGTCACTCTGCCCATACGGGCCTCACCCCGTGGGATAACTCTCGGCCGTATCTGGCCTTCACATTATAGTAATACTCGGCCAACCGACCTACAATATCAAGAAATGGTGATCTACCTTTACCAGTTATATTTCATATAAAATACGCATAGAACGATTCAATCACCGGGTCCGTCAACTAGGATGGTCAGATAGCTTCTGGAACCCCAACGGGTTAGGGATAGCCAGTCCCACCGAACACTCGGGTCTACCGTCAGCGTGTCCCACCCGACGGAATCTCAAGACCCCCGACACTTGGGTTTAACACCTAGCGTGGCCCACAGGTGCAATCTCAAGACCCTAAAACCGTCCGCTGAGTCGGGTGATAGCAGCGCCGGCTAAAACCACCCCTCTGCCCGACCATCTCAAGCACAATACACAAACAAAATATTCTACCAATTATTAAGCACCTCTCGGGCTTTCGCCTGTACCCGACCCCTTCCCGAGCTCTCGTAATTCAAAACCTTAAGTATTAGATTCCTAGGTGCGAGCACCTAATGTCTCTAAGTCAAAATCTCTCTCTCTCTCTCTCTCTCTCTCTCTCTCTATATATATATATATATATATATATATATTTATGTCGTCAACTAGAGAGGCCTCCCCCCCTCTTACATTTACGTCCACAAGCTAAATAACTTCATCTAATTTTTCCTCTCCATATTATAGACAACATACCTTCATCATTAATAGCTCAAAATAGACATAATAATTGCAAAAATTAATAAATTACAGCATGTAATAAATGAAATAATTCTGCAATTAAATCACCATACTCATCTACACAATTTCAACAATTAAACATTAATTTGCTGCATTTAAGCATGCAATTTCTGCATATTTAAATTTAATTTCAGCAACCTCATATTAATGTAGAAAATCTCAACGTAGGTGATCTAGGCAAGAAAAATACCCTACAATAAACTAACATAGGAAAAATATCCTACAAATGAGGAATCATAGAAGAATACCCTATAAGTGAGATAACATGACAATATTTCGTATATCAAACCCTTACTTGTAGATCTCCAAGGAAGTATGTTTTTCTACTCCAATCTCCTATTCTCCCATCCGGCCGCACACCTACACATGGGTATGCCTTATTCGGCCAAACCCTTGAGGGTGAAGGAAAATATGTTTCAATCGAAATCTAAGTTCTCCTTGATTTCTATCTTAACTAAGCATACAAGAACCTCAAATCTACAAGCTTTTACGGCTCGAGAAAGTTGGGGAAAAATTCGACATGACCTTTCCCCTTTTTTTCTTGATTCAGTCGGCACCTGAACATCATGAAAACAACATGTAAAAATCATAATACGCCATGGTCCACAAGAAGAATCAACAAGGTTCAAGAATCGTCAAGAATACGACGAGAAACACATGTCAATCGGCAAGAATCAACATCACAAGGGTCGGCTAGAGCCTTCCCTTAAATCCTAGGTTCTACCACTCACATCGATTAAAAGAACAAGAAGAACGAGACGATGACGTTCCCGATCTCCGGCGACGACACCAAACTCCCGCGCCACCCTCCCCTTGATCGCCTCTCCCTCTCTTGCTCTCGCCCTTCTCGGGTTCTGTGTGGCTCTCCTTGAGCCGTATGGCAGCTAATGGGTGAGGGTTTTATTCTCTTTTTTTTTTTGACAATTTTGCCCTCAAGACTTAAGTTCTTACACTTGATTCACCTGAGCCCGAATTGAGCCCTGACTCAACCAGCGAACCCACTTTCAACCCAACTTTAGTCAATCCAACTTATAAATCATAAAGAAAACATTAATCATGAGTCCAACAATTTAAATTCTACCTTCTACTCGTGACGATCTCGCGACTCGACCTGGCTAGTTCCCCTTTGTGGATCTCAGTCACATTGGTCGACCGCCTCCAGTTCTGCACTTCCTCCACCTTTGCGGGGTCCACTCTTACCCCTTCATTGGACACCACATGGCCTAGGAACCCTACACTCTCCAACCAGAACTCGCACTTGGAGAATTTGGCATACAACTGATGCTCTCTGAGGGTCTCTAGGACCATCCTCAATTGCTTGGAGTGCTCCTCCCTACCCTTGAGTAAACCATAATATCGTCAATAAAGACGATCACAAATCTGTCCAGATACTCCTTGAACACTCGGTTCATCAAGTCCATAAAGGTCGTAAGCGCATTAGTCAGCCCAAAGGACATCACCAGAACTTAAAGTGGCCATAACGAGTCCTGAAGGCAGTCTTAGGCACATCACAATCCCGAATTCTCAGTTGATGGTATCTGGACCTCAAGTCAATTTTCGAGAACCATTGTGCCCCTTGCAGTTGGTCGAACAGGTCATCGATCCTTAGCAGCAGATAACGATTCTTGATTATCACCTTGTTAAGTTGCCTGTAGTCAATGCACAAGCGAATGGACACGTCCTTCTTCTTCACGAAGAGCACCGGAGCACCCCACGGAGACACGCTGGGGCGGATGAAACCCAAGTCTAGCAATTTCTGCAACTGTGTTTTCAATTCCCTCAACTCAGCCGGTGCCATCCGATAGGGTGGAATGGAGATCGACTTCACCCCAGGCTACAAGTCGATGCAAAATTCTATCTCTCTTCTTGGCGGTAAACCCGACAACTTCTCGGGAAATACGTTAGGGAACTCACAAACCACCTGTGCTCCCCCGACATCCCCTGCCATGTCTCTATCCTCCTCGACCACAGATACGAAAGCCGGGAAGGACTGGCAGCCTCCCATAAGCAGTTTGCGAGCCTTTAGGGCTGAAATGACTCCCATAGGATACCCCTTCCATCTCCCTAGAAGGTAAACTGTGGCAACCCGAGCTTGCTGAAAGTGACAATCTTAGCCCCATAATCCACTGACACAAAGTGATTCGCCAGCCAAACCATGCCGAGTATAACATCAAGTTCAAGCATCGGCAAGAGTGTCAATTCTGCCTTCAACACATGCCCACAAATGAGCACTTCACAGCCTCAGAAGGTGGTCTCAGCTAATATTCATCGCCCGTAGGTGTCGACACAACGTATGGCACATCAAGCAAAGAAGGTGCCCCAGGTAACTTAGCAGCAAAAGTAGCAGATACAAAGAAGTGCGTAGCACCCAGATCAAATAACACATAAGCTGTAGATGAACCAACAATAAGTGTACCTGTTACTACCGCCTTAGATGCCTCAGCGTCGTCACGGTTCATAGCATAGACCCTGGTGGAAGGCCTATCAGAGTGACTGGTCTACTAACCCCTGCCCTGTGTATGACCCTTCTGAGCTACAGAACCAACTAACATCGACGCTTTCCCTCTCAACTGCTCAACTTTCTGGTCACCTCTGTTCGAACAATCTTTCTTGAAGCACCCAACTTGCCCACATCTGAAGCACGCATCTGTGCGGCCGTAGCAAGCCCCCCAATGTCTCATGTTACAGTGGCCACACTACGACATCTCGGTCTTCTATGGAGTATCCCCGGACCCTGCATGTCGAGCCGCCCCTGACCCTGGGCCTCCACAGCCCCTACTACTGCTGTGTCCCCTGCTTGGTTGGTGACCTACAGCCGCAACAGTCCCCTCAGAATGCCAAGGCCGACCTCCAGATCCTTGAGGCTGAAACTTCTTCTTTGGGGGCCCGACACCAGTGCTTCCTTCCGAAGTGCCTCATCCACTACCTGAGCAAAAGAGGCGTCCTCAGTGTAATGGATGAGCCTGTTGATCTGCACCCTTAGCCCCTCGACAACCTCTTGACCTTGGAGGTCTTAGTCGCTACCAAACTGGTACTTCGAGAGCTGAGTAAATTTCATCTCATAATCTAGCACTGACATGCCACCAGTCTGGCGTAACTGCTCAAACTCTTTTGCCCGTCAAGAACGGACACTCATCGGTATGTACCGTTCCACAATAGCAGCCTTAAACTCTGCCCAGGTTAGGGGTGGCGCACCTGCCCCCTACGATCTCTCCAGGTATGCAGCCACTCCTTCGCCGGTCTTCTAAGCTGTAGCCCGACCATATGAGCAGCCGCCTCCGAGGAATACCTGAGCTCCTCACACAACTTGTAGCAGCCGCTAAGGAAGTTGGTGACCTCCACTTGCTGATCTGTTCCAGTGAACTCTGGCGGCCTTAGTTTCACAAAGTCAATATAGGTAGCCGCTCTAGGAACCCTCTCTGCTGACTGGACTGGTTCGGCCACATCCGGTACCACCGGTGCCATCGGTACCGACTAGGGCTGATGCTAATCTTTCGTATATCAAACCCTTACTTGTAGATCTCCAAGGAAGTATGTTTTTATACTCCAATATCCTATTCCCCCATCTGGCACCCCTACACATGGGTATTCTTTATTCGGCCGAACCCTTAAGGGTGAAGGAAAATATGTTTCAATCAAAATCTAAGTTTTCCTTGATCTCTATCATAACTAAGCATACAAGAACCTCAAATCTACAAGCTTCTACGGCTTGTGGAAATTGGAGAAAATTTCGACATGACCTTTTCTCTTTTTTTCTTGATTCGGCTGGCACTCGAACATCATGAAAACAACGTGTAAAAATCACAATACGTCATGGTTCACAAGAAGAATCAACAAGGTTCGAGAATCATCAAGAATATGACGAGAAACACATGTCAATCGAAAAGCATCAACATCACAAGGGCCGGCTAGAGCCTTCCCTTAAATCTTAGGTTCTACCACTCACCTCGATTAGAAGAAAAAGAAGAACGAGACGACAACGTTCCCGATCTCCTGCGACGACACCAAATTTCGGTGCCACCCTCCCCTTGATCGCCTCTCCCTCTCTTGCTCTCACCCTTCTCGGGTTCCGTGTGACTCTCCTAGAGTCGTACAACAGCCAATGGGTGAGGGTTTTATTCTATTTTTTTTGATAATTTTTCCCTCAAGACTTAAGTTATTACACTCGACTCAACTTGAGCCCGAATTGAGCCCCGACTCGACCTGCGAACCCGGTTTCAACCCGACTTGAGTCAATCCAACTTATAAATCATAAAGAAAATATTAATCATGAGTCCAATAATTTAAATTATACATTCTACTCGCGATGATCTCACGACTCGACCCGGCTAGTTCCCGCCTCGTGCGCTGTACCAATTAAAAATTTTATATTAGGAAATCTCGGGTATTACAACCTTCCCCCTTTAAGGGAAATTCGTCCTCGAATTTTTGTAGAGCATAGGGACTCATCATATCCTCGAACAAAGAGGGGTAGCGCTCCCTCATGTCTTGCTCCACCTCCCAAGTAGCCTCTTGCTCGGTGTGGTGCTCCCACCTGACCTTTATCAATGGAATTTCCTTGGACCTCAACTTCCTGATCTGTCGGTCAAGCACTTCTATCGGCCTCTCCTCATATGAGACCGTCGTATCCACCTCAACCGCAGTCGGCTAGATCACATGGGACTTGTCCCAGACATATCTCTTGAGCATCGATACATGGAAGACTAGGTGAACTCTGTCTATGCTAGGGGGCAAGGCCAGCTCATAAGCCACAACACCCCTCCGCTTGAGAATAAGGAAAGGCCAGATGAATCTAGGGCTCAGCTTTCCCCTCTTCCAAACTGCACCACCCCCTTCAGGAATACCATGTCACCCTCAGCGAACTTCACCTCTCTGGCCTTCCCATATGCATATATTTTTTGGCGACTCTGAGCCGCCAACAATATTTCCTTAATCAGTTTCACCTTTTCAATCGCCTCTTCAATCAAGTTAGGACCCATCATGAGAGTCTATCCTGCCTCAAACCAGCCCACTGGCGACCTAGATGTCCGCCCATATAGGGCCTCGAAAGGGGCCATACCATTGCTACTCTGATAGCTACTGTTGTAGGCAAACTCAATCAGAGATAGGTGTTTCTCCCAACCGCCAGCCATAGTCCACAGAGAGCTGGGATATGTGGCATGGGGTGATGAGTCTAATAATCAAAATATCATGTCAATTGATGCTTGCATGTACTTGATGACACATGGAAGCAGACTAGCATATTTTACACATTCATGGAATAGTTTATTGTTGAGCTTTTCTATTTCTTCTGATTGTAGATTTTTTTCCTTCTAAAGTCTGAGCCCAATGTATGAGAAAATAAAGCTATGATTTGATTTGAAAGCTTATGACTAATTTTTGTTCTAATAATGCCTTAGATCATGACTTTGTGGTTGGCATTCTAATTATGACCAAGATCATGAAGTTGTGGCCAACTTTCTAATTACTTAAACATCTTTATCTTCATCATTAAAGCTTTTATAGGTGTGATATTCTATAGTTAGCATTTGATTATTGAAAAAAAATGTAGAGCATTATTGATCACTGAATATCGTTTATGTTGTTAAAATGCAGGTTTTTGAAGGTTTTAATTCTAGATGGAATATAATTGAAATTTTTTGTTGTACATATGAACATGCTTTATGGAGAACTAGAATGTACTCGTCCTTGTTCTCATTCAAGCACCTAACTACTTGGACAAACTAACTTGTTGTTGCTGCCAGCAGCAGTGATGTCGTTTGAGGTATGCTTATGATCACATATGCGTAGAATTTGGTTATTAATTAGTTATAGCATTGTTTGATCTCTGAGTTAATCCTGATATAATCTTTCCTTGTACAGTTTTTAAGTGAAAGTTTTTTATTTCTCCGGCGGAGATATGACACATCAAAGTTCAAAAGACCATAAGTAGTCTTTTAGTAGGTACCGGTTTATTCACATTCTATTGTTGATATTCACTGTTGAAATATAGATCCATATAATAATTCAAAAGTTCTATGTTTTTCGTTGATGCTTGTATAAAAATTTATTAATTCCATTAATTGATGATAGCTAGTATGGACTGAGTTTTATTATATTTTCTTTTGTTTATATATTTTCTTGGAATTTTACATATTGCACATGATCTTAGAGTGAACCTGACTCTGTTTTCTTTGCACGTAAAATATCCTAGTCTATGAATCAATGAAAGATTGAGTCCATCTAAACTTTAGTTGCAGATTTATGTAATTTTTTCTTTGATTTATTTCAGATTTAGCCATTTATTAGTGGTTAAAGTCTATAGTTTAGAGCTAAATCTTATGTAAGTTTTGATTCACAAATAGAAGAACTTTGCAAAGTCCAAATAAAATTACATGTTCTGGTTAAAGCATAATCTGGATGACTTGCTTCAGTATTCTTTGCTTATAATAAACATAGATTTAGCCAAATAAAAGTAGCAGTATATTAGTACTAAGTAGAGTCAACTAGTTCATTCTAATCTTTAAATTAAAGCTTGATGGAAGACAATAAGGCCCTGGAAGCATCCTTGGAGCATCAGTAATATTACTTTGACCCATATGTTTAATGATAAATAAATATTAGACTTTTAAAACTTGTCAGTTTGATTTCTTCTTATTGCTATTAGATTTGTTTTGGACTAAACTGATCATATGTCTATATGACTCTCTCAATAAGTCAGAATGACAAAATCATGGACTAGAGTCGAGCGGTACATCATCCTCTTCAATTAGCAAGGGGTTGGTTCCACTTGATCTGACTCCCTCTCCCCCAGTCAGGATTCAAAGGGGAGACATGATTGACCAACTTAGCATCACTGTCATCCTACCCTTCATAATCATATAGTAGCCCAAGTAAATATGGGAATGACATTCTCAATCTTTCGAGCCCTGAGCAACAACTACGTTGCGCCAAGTCCAACACCACCATAGGTTTTGTCAGTTCCACCACAATTCTCATATTCTCGTGCTGTTAGCAAGAAATAAAAGCTTCATCATGCATTGCCTTTATATGCTGTGTAACTTCTTTCGAGTAGCTAGATTGGTTGCACTGCATTTATTTGATGTTGAAAAATGATTTTGGATCAACTGGACTTGATTAAGCTATTGCTTCATTTTGGGCCAACTGTGTTCAACTAGTGGGTCTATTTGGGTTAATGGGCTACCGGACCTTTTTAAATATGCCGTTGTTAATAGGGAGTATGTGGCCAATTTAAAATATATGCCTTTTCGAGCTAAGATTGGGTTTTCTGATCTAATAGTTGCTTAAATTGGGCCTTTTTAGCGGTTTAAATTGAGCCGTAAGCTTAGTTGGGCATGTTTGGGCCACTAAAGGCATAAGTTCGGCCACTAATGGTTTGATTCTAATGCACTTAGTTGGGGCGTGCTTGGGCCACTAATAGTCTCAATTGGGCCGACCATCGGGCTTAATTGAGCATATTTGGGCTAGTGAGGGCCTTCTGTGGCATAGGATCGAGGTTGAATTAGGAATGTATGTCCATTAATGGACTTTGATTAGCCTGACAACGGCTTAGGTGGCACGTGTTTGGTCCACCAATGGGCTTTAATTGGGTCGACCGTCTACTTTTAGGACAACCGTCGGCTTCATTGGGCTTTAATTTTCTCAATTGTTCTAATGCTTGCTTACAAACTGTATAAACATCAGATATTTTATCTAATATTGTTGACACAAAACTCTTTGTTTATATATATATATATATATATATATATATATTATTCGACAAGGTAGCCCATATCCAATACTTATTGGTATTATCTAATATTACTTTGGTTTGTGCTTTTGGATGTCAATATTTTCATGTTCTTATGAAGTAGAAATAAATCTGTTTAATGTAATTGACATGCCAGATTTTCAAATATTTTATTTTATAAATTGTTTGGAGTAGACTTTCAAGTTTTTGACTGTCTAGATTTCTTATTTAGCTTCTCGGACGTTTTTCCTTGTAGGTGATCATCAATAGTATAACTATCTTTCGTATTTTTTGTGAACAGTGCTATCCTGGGGAGAATGATATGACAATCACTCGTGCAATCCTAATGTAAGTTAGCTTAACATAGATACCTGAGTATACTTCATATTACTATTTGACACAATTTGTCGTTTGTGAGATGAACTTTAATTAGGTACATGTATTGTTTGCTTGCTTCTAGGCATCAAGTTTCCATTTACTCTTTTGTTGACTGTTTTATATATTATCGAAGTCTCCTTTTAGATTCCTAAATACTTTTTTTAGGTGATGTGATTTGATCCACCTAAGTAGTTTGTTCTCATGATAACATGTTTTAAATGTCATACCAATTGAATTTGTCTTGATATGCTCTATAGTATGAGATATGAACATTTTATCGTGAACTGCTTTTTAGTGCTTCTAACATTATTTATTTCATTATTTTTATAGGTATTTATCATAAGGAAATGTTGCACTGTCGGAACAGCTTTGTTGATGTGGCCATCAGCTTGATAGTATGTTGTATGAAATATAGTATAACGAGCTTTTGTTTATAATTACTACTGAGAACTTAGTCTTAGTATGACGAGCCCATATATCTTTCATATAATTTTTATTATGGAATCCACTATTATTATATAATCCATTGTTTAGATGTTTCAAAATACTTAAATAGTTGAACGGTTTAAGTATTTTCCCTTGCCGCACATGTATGTATTTTCTTTGTATGACTATGAATCGTTTATTGTGCTCCCTTATGCTATTATTATTTTGTAGTGAAATTTTTTAAATTGTGACTACATTTCTTTACTAATGACCATGTAATTAAGCACGCAGCCACCCCCGCATTTGCTTTTTTGATGCGATAAAGCCAATGTAGAATATACATCTTCTAATCCATGTCACATTATACTACATCTATCTGAATTGGGTTAGGTTACTTAATAGACAATTTCTTTCCTACAGTTAGCATAACCAAGGTAAACAATCAATGCACTTTGTTATTTTGATATCTGATATTCAAATCTTATGCTTCAGTTAATATCCTAATTTTATGCAGTTTCACTTCCCTTCCAATATTATACCCTACACTGAAGATAGGAATTCAGGCATTACAATTCAAACCTTCAGCTAAGAATGATTCTACTTCAAATACAACTGAAATTTTAAAGGTTCACTAATGCTTATTATGCTTTGCTGATTTAATGCTTTTTATGCTTTGGTAGACATTTCTATGGATATAGGTCAGTCGTACAAGTAGTTTAATATTGCATATATTTTATATTGATAATCAAAATTACCTGGTGCAGCATACCACTCAATGGATACTTGTGAATTATCACATTGATATCAGATTGTGCAATTTGCACTTCTATGCTATGTTGTGTATCTTCTTTTGAGTAGCTAGATTGGTTGCAGTGCATTTATTTGATGTTGAAAAATGATTTTGGACCAATTGGAGTTGATTAAGCTATTATAATGTGCTTCATTTTGGGCCAACTGTGTTCAACTAGTGGGTCTATTTGGGTTAATGAGCTATCGGGCCTTTTTAAATATGCTGCAGTTAATAGGGAGTATGTGGCCAATTTAAAATTTATGTTTCTTCGGGCTAATATTGGATTTTCTGGTCTACTAGTTGCTTAAATGGAATCTTTTTAGCGATTTAAATCTGTACCCGTATCCATATCCGTTTTTACTTATGGATATGGATCGGATACGGTGTGGATGCAGTTTTTAGTTGGCGGATGCGGATAAAATTGCCACCCCTAATTGAAGTCTTTTTGGTAGAACTTGTGTTACGTGTTACATTAGAGTTGAATTTCTTGGTAAACCCTCTATAATTACTTGTAGTGGGAAATGTAACTGTTCAATTCAGTAAAGAACTATACCTATGACTAGGGTATTATGTCTATGTATATGCATTTTGATCTAAAAATTTCCATGTATATTTGCTGGTCTGGCCTCTTGAGCATGGTTGCAGGGGATTATGTCAGTCACTAAGTCTTAGTTGGATTTACCCTTTATACTATTATTGTTTTTCAGCCACTGAGCGTGATCAAGCAGGTACTAGGACGCAGTAGCGCAACTGGTGGCGGCAGGGACAGCGGGTCTCGTGACACATCGTGGTCGGGGGTTATGTTGAGTCTATAGGATCATTTTTATTCTTCTTTTTGTAGATGAGCGTTTAAAACTTTGTTCCACATTGAATGTCAATAATTTTGTTTATGATTATTTGATTCATTTTAAATGAGTTTTGAACATTTGTAGTTATCGGAATATTTATGGATTGACGTTTGGAATTTTGATCATTTATGTTTATTGCAAGAAAACTGGTTTTCTTATATGAACTGCTCAAGGTTTTGTATTCATTGGTTATTATGTTTAGGTCAGGCTTCGGGATACATGTAGTACTTTGGCCGATCATGCTTGGGTTTTGGGGTGTGATAATGTGGTATCAAATCGGGTACGACAATAGGACTTTAGGTATCGTATGGGGGCATTGCTAGTGTGTTTGCATATGGTATGTCCTAGTCACGAGATCGATGGCTGAGGCGGTACATATTCATGGTTAAATGTTGGTTAATTATGTATTAAATTGTGTGGAAATTGTTTTATTATTGATAGATATGGAGGCGCATGTCGATGCCGTGTTAAGCGGTAGCGTAAGTAACTCCGCTGGTAGGCGAGGCCGAGGCCGAGGCCGAGGTAGAGGCCGAGGTCATGGTCGGGGACGGGCTCGGGGCATCGGTTAGGCGGCCCAGGAGGAGGCCGTGCAGGACCCCAGAGTTGGACTGTTACTGGCACATGTGATGGAGCTAGCTGAGGAGCTTTATAGAGAGCGGGATGAGTTCCACAAAGAGCAGGAGGAGTTCCATAGGGAGCGAGAGACGAGGCAGCCGCAGGCTCCACTTGCACCACCAGTGGAACCCGCAGTACTGGATCCAGCTGATCCAATTCCATTTAGAAGCAGGGAGGAGGATCGTCGGGAACCAGCGGCAGGCAGTACCCTGTACATGAACTTCGTAAAGCTGATGCCGCCAGTGTACACAGGTACAAACCCACAGGTGGAGGTGACAGCGTTCCTAAATGATTATATAGAGCTATACGAGGTGTTGGACTGTTCTTCTGAGGCTATGGCACGCATGGTCGGGCTGCAGCTGAGGGGATCGGCAAAAGAATGGCACTAGACATGGAGGGCCTGCCGAGGAACTCACACGCCATCTCCTACATGGGAAGAATTTTGAAACGCCATCGTGGAGAAGTACCTCCCCAGGAACATTCATGAGAGGCGGGCAAGAAAGTTTGAGCAGCTTCGTCAGACGGGTAACATGACAGTGACGGAGTATGAGGTAGAGTTCACACGATTGTCCCGTTACCACCCAGCCTTTGTGGCGACGGAGGCTGACTGGGTGAGGCGGTTTGTGGAGGGCCTGAGAGTTTAGATAGACAGATTGATCCACTACACTGAGGACACCAATTTTGTATAAGTGGTGGATGAGGCGATGCAGAAGGAGGCCATGGTACCTACAGATCGGCATGACGGGCCGATAAAGAAGAGGTGCAGACCTCATGGAGCAGGGGACTGGCAGTTTCATTCAGAGCCCAGTGACTCTAGGGTAGCTCGCTCGCAGGGCCATGGGCAGGGCAGTTTCAGGCTCAGGGCAGACGACTACACAGAGTGCTGCAGCATTCGGAGGACAGAGGGGCGAGCCTCAGATTTTGCAGCGTCGGCAGCGCATCAGACTCAAACCCAGGCATCAGGGAAACAACGCACGACGGTCCAAGGGAGGCCACCTGCTTGAGTTTTTGCGTTGACTCCTGAGGGCGCAGATGCGTCCAATGCAGTAGTGACAGGTATCGTTGTAGTTAATTCATTACCTGCTTATGTATTATTTGGTCCGGGTGCTACACACTGATTTCTATCTGAGTTGCTGGCTTCAAGGTTAGGGAAGGACAAAAGTTGGCTCGTTGAGCCTTTGGCAGTGTCTACACCTACAGGTGATACTGCGGTTGCTAGAACGGTCTTTAGAGACTTTGAGATCTCCATAGGGGGGCACGATTTGAAAGCGGAGCTGATACTCCCACCAACCCTTGAGATGGATGTAATATTGGGCAAGGATTGGCTATCAGCCCACTTTGCGTCACTTAACTACAGGAGAAAGGTGGTCACTTTTTGCAAGCCGGGAATACCACCATTTACCTTCTAGGGTGATGGGAGGGGAGATTCCATCAGAGTGATATCAGCCCTCCAGGCCTGCAAGCTGATGGCGGGAGGTTGTCAGTCATTTCTGGCTTTTGTGTCTGCAGATACCTTCGGCAGGGACTCGGCTGGCAGTATTGAGGGGACTCCGGTGGTCATGGATTTTCCTGACGTGTTCCTCGAGGAGTTACCGGGACTACCACCGGCGCGGGAGATCGAATTCTACATTGAACTGCAACCGAGGGTGAAACTGATCTCAATTCCACCTTACCGGATGACACCTGCGGAGTTGAGAGAGCTTAAGGCCCACCTGCAAGAGTTGTTGGATTTGGAGTTTATTCACCCAAGTGTATCACCTTGGGAGCACCGGTACTATTCATTAGAAAGAAAGACGGGTCAATGCGGATGTGTATAGATTACCGGCAGCTTAATAAGATAACCATCAAAAACCGTTATCCACTTCCCAGGATTGATGATCTGTTTGATCAGTTGCAGGGAGCCCAGTGGTTTTCAAAGATTGACCTAAGGTCGGGGTACCATCAGCTGAGAATCCGAGGTCAAGACATTAAGAAGACTGCTTTTAGAACAAGATATGGTCATTATGAGTTCTTGCTCATGTCCTTCGGGCTAACTAACACACCAGCAGCCTTCATGGACCTTATGAATCGGGTATTCAAGGAATTCTTAGACAGGTTCGTCATAGTATTCTGATATATTCCAAGAGCGAGGTTGAGCACCAAGATCATCTGAGGATAGTTCTAGAAACCCTCAGGCAGCACCAGCTTTTTGCTAAATTCTCTAAGTGTGAGTTCTGGTTGACTAGTGTAGGCTTCTTGGGGTATATTGTATCTAGAACGGGGGTGAAGGTGGACCATGCGAAGATCGAGGCAGTTCAGAACTATGAGAGGCCAACTAATATTGTCGAGATCTGTAGTTTCTTGGGGTTGGCCGACTACTATAGAAAATTTGTGGAGAATTTCTCTAAGATTGCCGCCCCGCTCACATGCCTGACTCAGAAGAAGGTAAAATTCGTGTGGGATGATAAATGCGAGGAGAGCTTTCAGCAGCTTAAGGACCATTTGACTACCACTCCAGTGTTAGCATTACCTTCACGATCAGGACGGTTCGCAGTATGTTGCGATGCTTCTCAGGTTGGGCTAGGGTGTGTACTGATGTCATGGCCGAGTCATTGTGTACGCATCCAGACAGCTAAAGAACCACGAGAAGAATTATCCAACTCATGATCTAGAGTTGGCGGCTATAGTTTTGGCTCTTAAGCTGTGGCGCCATTTTCTGTATAGTGAGGCATGTGAGATTTGCACTGACCACAAGAGCCTCCAATACTTGATTACCCAGAAGGACCTGAACCTAAAGCAGCGCAGATGGATCGAGCTGCTAAAGGACTATGATTGCACGGTCTTGTACCATCTCGAGAAAGCAAATGTGGTGGTAGATGCTCTGAGCAAAAAGTTCATGGGCAGTCTGGCACATGTGACAGTTAGGAGGAGACCGCTGGCACGGGAGCTTGCCGCGTGTTTGGACGATGGAGCAGTCCTGTCAGTGTTTAACTTCGGAGTGCTGGTGGCGCATATGCGAGTGCAGTCCACGCTGGTGGAAATGTTGCGTGCAGCTCAGGCAGAGGATGCTTTCTGCTCGCTGATCGTGGACCTAGTTAGGAGAGGTGATGCTGACAATGGGTATGGAGTGGATTCCGAAGGTGTCCTGAGATTCAAGGATAGGATAGTGGTGCCCGACATGGCGGAGGTCCGCAAGCAGATATTGGAAATAACCCACTGTTCCACCTACACCATGCACCCGGGGCTACAAAGATGTACAGGGATTTGAGGCAGCTTTATTGGTGGAAAGGAATGAAGAAAGAGGTGGCAGAGTTCAAGGCTAAGTGTTTGGTTTGCCAGCAGGTAAAGGCCGAACACTTGAGGCCTGCAGGACTGTTGCAGAATCTGGAGGTGCCATAGTGGAAATGAGAGAAAATCACTATGGATTTTGTTACAGGCTTACCGAGACTAGGGAAGGAAAATAATTCTATCTCGGTAGTGGTGGACCGGTTAACCAAGATGGCACGTTTTATTTCAATAAAGACTACATTCACTGCTGAGCAGTATGCACGACTGTTTCTAGACGCATTGTTGCATATCACGAGATCCCAGTAATGATTATATCTGATCGGGGCACTCAGTTCACTGCGCGGTTCTGGCAGTCCTTCTAGGAGGCCTTGGGCACGCAGGTCCAATTTAGCACCACTTTCCACCCGCAGACAGACGGACAGTCCAAGAGGACCATTCAGACACTAGAAGATATGCTGAAAGCCTGCGTTTTGGATTTGGAGGGCGGTTGGGAGAGACATTTACCTTTGATTGAGTTCGCCTATAATAATAACTACTAGAGTAGCATCGGCATGGCACCGTTCGAGGCCTTGTACGGGCGCAGATGCAGGTCGCCCGTAGGATGGTTTGAGGCTGGCGAGTCCCAAATGTTAGGTCCGAATCTGGTTCATGAGGCAGTTGAGAAGGTGAAGCTAATTAAGGAATGACTTTTGGTAGAGCAGAGTCGTCAGAAAATGTATACATATGGTAAAGCTCGGGATTTGGAATTCCAGGAAGGGGAGTTGGTTTTCCTAAAGGTGTCTCCTATGAAGGGAGTTGTTCATTTTGGGAAGAGAGGGAAACTAAACCCCAGATTTATCGGGCCATTCCCTATCCTGCGACGTAGAGGTGCGATTGCTTATGAGCTGGCCCTACCATCTAGCATGGATCGAGTTCATCCTATTTCCCATGTATCCATGCTAAAGCAGTATGTTCGAGATGAGTCTCATGTTCTCGATGAGTCTTATGTTCTCGATGCTGCTGCAGTAGAGATTGACCCGACAGTCTCGTTTGAAGAAAATTCCATTGAGATTATGGACAGGCAGATAAGGAAGCTTAGATCTCGAGAGGTTCCCCTGGTAAAGGTCTGCTGGGAGATTCACTCGGGTCAGGAGGCCACCTGGGAGGTTGAGAGCGACATGAAGGAAAAATATCCCCATCTTTTCGATGTCGTGGTGAGTCTCTTTTCCTGTTTGAAAATTCGAGGTCGAATTTCCCTTAAGGGGGGGGGGTAGATTGTTATAACCAAAATTTGTTGTTAATTTTATTTAATCGGTTTGGTAGAAGAAAAATGAAGACTTAAATCGGGCAAGTTAGCGGAGTTTCGAGCGAAACTTGGTATGATTTAATTTAGAAAAAAAAAATAGAAATTTCATATATGTAGTTGCCTAAGTAAATCAATGGAGACATACTATCAGGTAGGCTCAAATATAAGCATCCTTTACATTGTTCAATATCTTCCTATTAATTTTCTTATCCTCCCAGGAGAGAGTGGTCGAGCTGGGAGAGACGGACTGTTATCAGATTGTGTTTTATATTATCGACCAGGCGATGTTCCACGACACGTGAAACTTGTGATTGATTATCAAGCCTCAATGTCTCATATGCATCTTTGACAACTAATTAGTTATTTTGCTTTTTAGCCAGAGTTCAATGGTTTTTTACGAGAATGCTGGTTTGCAGAATCTCTATGATATAGTTAGATATTGCTAGGTGGAACAAATGACCTTTTGTTTATCTTTGTAATTAAGTTGTGTAATTTGGTATAGGCCGATAATTCCTAATAAAAAATAAAGGAACACATTATCGTTCTTGTTTGGATTCTTCTAATAGAAAAGAAACAAATGGCCTTTAAGTATGTTAATTCTGTTTTGAACAAAGGCTTACATCATACTTTTTAATCAGTATTTCTTTCTATAGTCTAAAAGAAAATGCCGCCGAGGAGCTTTCTTTCGGCATTTTGGGGAACCCATACAGGAATGTAATGGTACGTTAATATGTTTTCTTAATTTGCAGTAGGATTACCATTTTTAGTTTCTTTCAACTAGATTTTTCTACCACCCCATACTCTTCGTTGCTATTAATACTTCATGGATGTGTGATAATGTTATAACCAAAATTTGTTGTTAATTTTATTTAATCGGTTTGGTAGCAGGAAAGCGAAGACTTAAAGGGCAAGTTAGAGGAGTTTCGAGCGAAACTTGGTATGATTTAATTTAGAAAAAAAAAATTAGAAAAATTTCATATCTATTATTTGTGCAATTTTTGGCATGATATTATGATAGTGGATTTCAAGACGAACTCGGTTGTTCGACCGGAGTTTGAATCAGACTTAGATCGGATTCAAAATGAGCCTTTTTTAATTGATTTAAGTATGAGGGTAATAGGGTAACTTGGGGTTTAATTAAACCCCAAGTTATAAATTAGGGAGGGTGTGTGGCTGGGCGCCGAGAGCACCCAACCGAGGAGAAGCGACGCAAAGAGGGGGCGAGCGGACCACGGTCGGGCTTTGGCAAACTCGTCGGCGGCGGTTGTCGGAGGAATCAAATTTACCCTTCCTCCTCTTCATCTTCCCTAAAGCTGTGAGTGATTTAACCTCCTTCTTCTTTGCTTATAGAGTCTAGCCGCCGCCTCCCTGTTCGTGATTTCTCACCATGAATTTAACGTCAATTTTGATGAGGTTTTTCACACTATCAAGGATTTCAATAATGTTGCATGATTGTATGTTGATTTATTGTTTCTTTGGACCTTGCTACCTCTAATTGACCCAAGCCAGGGCAACCGTCTCCCCCCAATCGCCGATGGCTTCACGGCCAGAAAAGGGGGTCGTGCCCCTGTTTCTGTGCGTGGCCTTCTCGGGTAGAAATGGGGGGCCACGCCTCTGTTCCACGCATGGCCTTCTCGGCCAGAACAGGGGGGCCGCGCCTCTGTTCCGCGCATGGCCTTCTCGGCCAGAACAGGGGGCCGCGCCCCTGTTCATGCGTATGGCCTTCTCGGCCAAGAACAGAGCCAACCGCCCCCTCCCCATGAAAAAGGCCACTCGGCCAAATTGTGGGTAGCTGTCCCCTTCTATGTTGAAGGTCACTTGGTCTTGGATGAATCTGGACAGCCGTTTATCCTTGCTTGTTGCTAGGTTCATAAGTTAGATTAATCAAGCAATAGGATAGCACACATCAACTTAAGGATCTTAAACTTAATGGTAGGGACTAAACTGCTCACAAATGCTCTTACACATAGTTTAGGGTCAAACACCGAGTAGGAAGAGATTAGAGACAAGTAAAACATAGGCTTCCCTTGGCATGTTGGAAATTTAGATGATGTTTCTCTTATATTTTGTAAATGATACGACTTGATTTAATTGTGTGCATAAAGTTATTTTGATTATCTCATGAATTGTCTCACTTACATGTTATGAATAAGTCATGTGCCCCTTTTACTTGCGGATATTAAAGGCCTTGGTGGCCCCAGGATAGTTTACAAGCTTGCAGATGTACACATTTATTTTATGTTATGTTTATATGCATGTACCGTGGATTGGTTGTGAGTGCTTGGATGTGTTTGTGGATGTGGATCGGGAAGCTCGTCAGTTGCTACACGGACGATCGACCCGGGTGGCCAAGAGCGGGAAGTGCGCTGAGACAGAGGTGATCAGTGCCTGACTCATAGATCGACGGGTCTCTAGATGATTGGATGGATGGGTCCCTGGATATTGGACCGACGGGTCCTTGGACCGGGAAGCTCGTCAGTACTGCCACGTTGACGATCGACTCAGGTTGCTTGCGTGGATGATTGATTGTTTGTACTTGATAATTACCTTATGATGGATTTTATTTATGTCGTTATATGGCTACGCTTGAATATACACACATATATGTATGGATTATTAGCATGTCTATCTCCGTATTCTATGCATTTTGATCTAAAAATTTCTCTGTATATTTGTTGGTCTGGCCTCTTGAGCATGGTTGCAGGAGATTATGTCACTCACTAAGTCCTAGTTGGACTTACCCTTTATATTATTATTGTTTTTCAGCCCCTGGGCGTGATCAAGCAGGTACTAGGACATAGTAGCGCAATTGGTGGCGGCAGGGACCGCGGGTCTCATGACACGTTGTGGTCGGGGGTTATGTTGAGTCCATAGGATCATTTTTATTCTTCTTTTTGTAGATGGGCGTTTAAAACTTTGTTCCACATTAAATGTCAAAAATTTTATTTATGATTATTTGATTCATTTTAAATGAGTTTTGAACATTTGTAGTTATCAGATTATTTATGGATTGGCTTTTGGAATTTTGATCATTTATGTTTATTGCAAGAAAACTAGTTTTCTTATTTGAACTTCTCAAGGTTTCGTATTAATTGGTTATTATGTTTAGGTCAGGCTTTGGGGTACATGTAGTACTCTAGCCGGTCATGCCTGGCTTTTGGTATGTGATAATATGGTATCAGAGCGGGTACGATAATAGGACTTTAGGTATCGTTTGGGGGCATTGCTAGCGTGTCTACATATGGTATGTCCTAGTCACGAGATCGATGATTGAACCTGCGCACTAGCGGCGATACGTATTCATGGTTAAATGTTGGTTAATTGTGTATTAAATTGTGTGGAAATTGTTTTATTATTAATAGATATGGAGGCGCATGTCGATGCCGTGTTAAGCGGTAGCATAAGTAACTCCGCTGGTAGGCGAGGCCGAGGCCGAGGACGAGGTAGAGGCCGAGGCCGTGGCTGGGGACGGGCTCGGGGCATCGGTTAGGCGGCCCAGGAGGAGGTCGTGCAGGACCCCAAAGTCGGACAGTTATCGGCACAGGTGACGGAGCTAACTGAGGAATTTCATATCTATTATTTTTGCAATTTTTGGCATGATATTATGATAGTGGATTTCAAGACGAACTTGGTGGTTCGATCGGAGTTCGAATCGGAGTTAGATCAGACTCAAAATGAGTCTTTTCTAATTGATTTAAGTAAAAGGGTAAAAGGGTAACTTTGGGTTTAATTAAACCCAAGTTATAAATTAGGGAGAGTGTGCGGTTGGGCGCCGAGAGCACCCAACCGAGGAGAAGCGACGCAGGGAGAGGGCGAGCGGACCACGGCCGGGCTTTGGCAAACTCGTCGGCGGCGGTTGTTGGAGGAATCAAATTTACCTTTCCTCCTCTTAATCTTCCCTAAAGCTGTGAGTGATTTAACCTCCTCCTTCTTTGCTTATAGAGTCTAGCCGCCGCCTCCCTGTTCGTGATTTCTCGCCATGGATTTAACGTCAATTTTGATGAAGTTTTTCACGCTATCAAGGATTTCAATACTGTTGCATGATTGTATGTTGATTTATTGTTTCTCTGGACCTTGCTACCTCTAATTGACCCAAGCCAGGGCAACCGTCTCCCCCTAATCGCCGATGGCTTCTCGGCCAGAACAGGGGGCTGCGCTCCTATTTCTGCATGTGGCCATCTCAGCAAGAATAGGGGGTCGCACCCCTATTTATGCGCGTGGCCATCTCGGCCAGAACAGGGGGTCGCGCCCCTATTTTTGCGCATGGCCTTCCCGGCCAGAAAAGGGGGGGGGGGCTCTGTTTTGCGCATGGACTTCTCGGACAAAATAGGGGGTCGTGCCCCTGTTCATGCGTATGGCCCCCTCGGCCAAGAACAGAGGCAGCCACCCCCTCCCCATGAAAAAGGCCACTTGGCCAGATTGTGGGTAGCTGTCCCCTTCTATGTTGAAGGTCACTTAGTCTTGGATGAATCTGGACAGCCGTTTATCCTTGCTCGCTGCTAGGTGCATAACTTAGATTGATCAAGCATTAGGATAGCACATATCAACTTAAGGATCTTAAACTTAGTGGTAGGGACTAAACTGCTCACAAATGCTCTTACACTTAGTTTAGGGTCAAACACTGAGTAGGAAGAGATTAGAGACAAGTAAAACATAGGCTTCCCTTGGCATGTTTGAAATTTAGAGAAATTTCATCAGATTAAATGAGTTTTGAACATTTGTAGTTATCAGATTATTTATGGATTGACTTTTGGAATTTTGATCATTTATGTTTATTGCAAGAAAACTGATTTTCTTATATGAACTGCTCAAGTTTTCGTATTCATTGGTTATTATGCTTGGGTCAAGCTTCGGGATACATGTAGTACTATGGTCGGTCATGCTTGGGTTTTGGGGTGTGACAGATAATTGTGCACATGAAGTCGAGGTTAAGGAATTAGATGCAACTTGTATGAGGAATTTCTTTTATAATTTGGCTAGATTATTGAATTTACATTTTTGTTATTATATTTTTGTGTTGTTATCAAGTTATGCATCCTGACTTTACATCACAAACAAATGTTCTTTGTAGTATAAACATACATATCTTTTTTTCTGTAACTATTTTTGTTAATTTGGTTTTTGGATACCTGAGATAGAAGCTAATACTGTTAGGTTACCAATAATAATACTGTCATTTTCTAAGTTCTTACTCGATGTGTATATAATTGCATCTATGCAAACTTATGCTTATCAGCTTATAAAGAAGTTTTCGTCAAGATCCAGTTGTTTGAGTTAATATGAGTTCAATACTTGCTGCCCTTACAATATGAAAATACAAGGCATTGAAAAATGCAACCTTTGTATCATACGAAGTCTCAGAATTGTGTACCATCGTGGTTCAAGAAGTACCGATATGGTCCTGATATTGAAAAATGCAACCTTAGTATGCCACTTTTGTAGTCTCTATGATGTTTTAGTTAAACTATTTAGATTTCTAGTTTCTTAATTCTGTCCTTGCTCTTAAGGAGGTAGCTTGGTATATTAAGAAGAATAGTATGAGACTAAGATGTTCCACACTAACTATTCTGAATAGCCAAAGCAGTTATCTCTTTGGAAATGCTTCCATGTTACAGTAAGGCTTTAGCTGGAAATGCAAAAGGGGTGTAAATAAGACAGAAGATGTCCAGAATGATCAGGATTTACTTTACAGGTTAATATTTTGTTTCATAATTTATTAGGAATCAATGACAAATTATGTTCTCATATTACTTGTTATATAAAAGCTACTATTTGCATCCTCAAAAATTTTCATAACATTTTACTATACATGGAAATCATCTATGATAATGTTTTTCTATGCTTGGAAATGTTAATAATTTGACTAATCAGCTTGGAAATATTTTTGTCCTATCCTTGTTGATATTATATCACTATGTTGAGTTGTTGACACATACAAGAAGGCTCAATTTAATTATGCATATTAGTAAAGTGGATATATATTTTCTGTCAACTTTTCTCCACTGTTTAGAATAAGTTATTTACATTAATGGTCTTCAAACCATCTCCGTTGATGGTCTCCACTCTCCAGGTGATTTTTAAACTCCCTTGATGCTATAAACTTCCATCAAAGCAAATAAGGGAAGAAAAGAATACTAGGAATATTAGAATGATCTCTTTAATATGTTTTCGTGATACATTTTTCAGTGACCTCTCTATTATGGATCTAATAGGCTTTGTCCAAGTCATTCAAGATGAATATGTATGTATTTATCAGCCTGCTTTCCATTATTATTGCTATATAAAGTTATGGACCATCTCATTGTCAGTAGTTATAAGCAAGAAAAATTCGATTTCGGTACCAGTACCGGTGCATTTTTTTTTGTTAATTTGGTTTTTGACACACTGAGACAGAAGCTAATATTGTCATTTTCTAAGTTCTTACTCAATGCAAACTTATGCTTGCAATGTACTGATGATGGGAGCTAGAGAAAAGCAAACATTGTTATTAATGACTATGATGATGGGAGCTAGAGAAAAGCAATGTACTGTTGATGGGTTCAACTGGCTCAGATAAGATATCTTTTTTCAATGCTTGTGCAGCTGCATATTAGCTATCTCTTTTCCAAGTAACTGTTAGATGTTGAAAGTTTTTCGGATGGGTTTGCACATACTTGATAATTCTATTTTTACAGAAGATGGCCCCCTTCTATTTTTCAGCATTATTTCATTTATTGCAGCTCACAATATTGACTGAAGGTGCATTTCTTTTTATTACATCCGTATGTGTGGTGTACTTATTCTTTTAGCAAAACATCATATTTAATATTTTCTTAAATCTCCTCGTCTAGTTGAAGTTGCATTTCTTTTTTTACACATATAAGACGTTACTTGCGTTATGTATATGGAGCATGTTCAATGCTCTTTTCATCATTTATTGCTCTTACCAGTTACCCCAAATTTGCCAATTGAATGAATCATAACAGGATAACATCTAACAATCCTTAAAAAACTCTTCATCTAAGTGATGTAATTGTTTTTGTATTTCTGTTATTAGCTTCCACCATATTTTCATGTTTTAATATCATATTTTACTGCAAGAATATACGGGAGAAATACTTTCATGAATTGGTGGTCACAACACTTTGTCTTCTATAAAGTGATTGCAAGATTAAAACAAATTCCTTCTGACTATTTTTATTTTTATTTATTGGAAACAAGGCTGTTCCTACTGGCCCATTTGATGTTTATTAAACTTCTTTTGAAATTTCCAACCTTGTTAAGCTCTATTATCTGGTTAAACAGGAAATTTATTTATTCAATATCCAGTCCCACTTTTCCTAGAATAGTTTGTTGTTTTCCCTTTAGAGCCTTCTATTTTTGCACTCTAAATTCTAAAAGCCATAGTGGTGATATATATTTAACTAGGCAAATTTAATTGTTAGTTTATTACATAATAATTTTGAATTTGTACATCATGTTTGCATAAGACTTTATTACATTGCATTATCTTGTATGCTAGTATGCAACATATGCATCAAATTGCTATATCTATTTTAATGGAAGTTACTAATTCTGATATACTTGAAAACTAGTCGAAAATCCGCGCGTTGCGCAATTATATATATACATAATTAAATTTAAATAAATTTTAAAAATTGTGAACACATAAAATTATCAAAATTAATTTAAATTAAATATACTTTTAAATAATAATATTAATATCCAAATAATTAAGAGTAATAGTACATATCTCATATATATATATATATATAAGTGTAAACAAAATAGTAAATATTAATTTAATTTATACAATTTAAAAGTAAAAATATACATACCTCTTTTTAAATATAATTTTTGTTTATTGCTTAAAATCCACTTAAAACACTAATAATGAAATTGGGAAAATAAATCGAGAAATTGAAATCAATGATATATATTGCTTAATAATATTAATGAATGCAGTATAAAAATTATAATTTTATAGAATATAAAATAAATAATTGGTTATAGTTATTTGAATATATATATATATATACAAATAGTTAGAATTATTAAAATTACATATTATAAAAAAATAGCATTAAACCAACTCAGAGCATAATATTATTTTATTTCACTTAAAATATCTGAAAATTAAAAAGATTAAAAAACATAATCCAATATTATTTCGTTCAAATTATAAAATATAAAACTTAATCACCATATAAAATTATGAATAAAAACAAATTTATGAGAGATGAAAAAATCGTTATAAAAAATAATATGTCTGTGCATAGATCAAATCATTATCATAGTTATTGTAGCATGCGCTATCAATCTTGTATCAAAATTGTCATTGTCGACGTCTTCATCGCCATCGTGAGCTCTTGCAGTAATCTAATAAAAAGTATGTAATAATAATATTAGGAATCATCATAACACTGAGAAAACTCAAACAAAATTAATTATAAATCTCAAATCACCATCATATAAAAAATAATAGAAAAAATATATTTAAAAAACTCAAGTAAAATTTTGCCCTAATTACCAACAAAAGCAAGAATATAGAGATGGAAAACTTGTATGTCTAAGAGATAGAAAAGAAACAAAATATGTATAAAATGCACAAATTTTAGATCTAAATTTATAAATAAATTAAGAAATAAATATTAAAATTGCACTAAATATTACCGATATAATTTTTATGTTTATAAACTGCACATATATGCGCAATAAGAAAGGAATTTGTAATTAATATTTAATATAAAATTTAATGACACATATTAATGAAATGGAATTTATTGGATAAAAAAATAAATAAAATATATGAGGAGTACAAATTGGAGATCTAAATTGATAATTAAATTGAGAAATAGGTACCTAAACTACAATAATGTCATTAAAGATTAAAAACAATTATCTTTAGAAACCACACATTTTTTTATAATAAGGAAAAAATATTTAATATTTAATATGAATTTAATAATGTAATTAATATTTAACATAAATTTTAATGACATAAAATAATGAAATGGAATTAAAATTGGATTCATAATGCGACATTAATTGAAATTCTGAAACTGCACATTTTTCTACAGTAAAAAAGGAAATACAATTAAAAATTAATTCTAAATGTAAAAATGAGAAAACTTGCACAGTAAGCATTGTTTAAAAGAAAACCTACGTAATAAGCATTATTCAAGCTATGACTTCAGAACCAGCACAACATCAGGGAAAACAATTATTTCCCATAAGAATTAATGGAATTCAATCTCAATAGTGCAAGAAAATACTCTGATGAAACCAAATAAAATCCAACAAATTCAACTAATACATTAATGTATTGAATAATGTACATGCCACATATAAGAAAAAATTATTTGATGAAAGTGAAAATGTGTTTCAAGTATACATATAACTTAATTTAACATTAGCGGTAATTATTTACATTTTTTTGCTATAGTGCTGAAAGCTTCCTTGTGGTTGATCTTAGAATTTTTTGCCTTTAGACGGCAGATCTCCTCCCTGTACACATGAAAGGAAAAAAACATACATTATTTGTTAATCACAGGAATTAGTTACTTCATTTGCAACTTACTTTATAAATCTGTTGTAGGCAGAAGTAACACATCGCTTTTCTGTAGCTGCATGCATAGGAAACTAAGTTGCATGCACTCAGATGATGTTTCTAGAATATAAACATTGAAAGAATAATAAAAGAAAATATCGAATACATATGGTAAGTAATTAATTAAGTTTACGATGGATAAGTTGCATTTGTTGCTGAACATAATCCACTGTACGTGTTCATTAGTGATAGCCTGGCACGCTTTGAAGAGGAACATCTACAATCCATGTATTAGATATGTTGCAATGACCCAATGTTTTGATTCTGCATTCACTCCTTCATATCCATATATATATATATATATGTGTGTGTGTGAGATATTTTCTTATAGTATTATCTAAGTAAATATATATAACCACATATTACTATTTTATTATCATAAATAAACTATATATAGTATTACATATAAACACAGCTCGAACTATGTTCGTTCGAGCAGACAAATGGAAAGCTCAAATTAAACTTTTAAATGAATTGGTAATGAACTCCAAGAAGAGATCATCGCATGCAATTTCCTTTTGCAGAGTCGAAGGTAAATATATGAATGCATGTAATATATATTCATGATAAATTAGTTCAGAACAAATATTAGGTGTATAAGACGTGAAAATACCAAATTTAGCATATATATATATATATATATATATATATATATAAGAGAATATCGTTCGAAACTAACATGGAAATATCATGAAGAGGGTGTTTTCCAATAAAAGCTTCGAGATTCACAAACAATATTTCAGCACAAAGTCCACATCTTATTGTGACAATATTGTTAAACGAATTGTTGCTCGGTACATTAACCTGCACACGGTAGAAATTAAGTAAAAGAATATTAAGAGAGACACAATTAAGTCTAGAAAATATATATCTACTTAATATATATGATTTGTCTTTATTCATAATTTATACAACTCCATGCACGCAGGTCATGTAGCATGTTTTCAGCACAATTAATTAAATGGTCTGATTAATTAATCTCGACCATCTCTCATGATCAGGATATGTTTGAGTGCGGGTGCTATCAAATACATACAGAGGGAGTAAAGAAGAAGAAGAAGAAGATGTGGTTGATTAGAAGAAGAAGAAGAAGAAGAAGAAGAAGAAGTTGTGGTTGATTAGAAGAAGAAGAGGCTGCTTGATTCTGCTTATTGAATGTGGCGGTGTTGATGGTAGTGAATCCATTGACGTAGTTCTCATTCATGCTCACCATCGTTTTCCTCTGCCCATCGCCGTACATGAGCAGATTCACCTTCTCTATCATTTTCCTACTGGCCCTCACGTAGATCACGTATTTGCTAGGCATGGCGTTGACCGAAGCCTGGATCGACTTGAAGTCCCCACTACCATCCTATTCGCGAGCAGCTATAAGCCGACGACTGCTAGTGATCTGGATATTGTCGAGGTTGAGGATCTTGAGCACGTGCTAGCTGATGCACAATGGCGAAGGCGTTGCTGGTGAGCTGCGTGGAGTTGAGGAGGCCGCCTTGCATCACCGCCTTGAGGTCCCGACTGCGTGATGTCGTCGATGCAGGTCTGCTAGAGAAGAAGAAGAAACGTAATGAGAAAGTAACGGCTGTATATTAATTGTGGAAAGGGGAGACAGGAATCGTGTGAGAGGGAGGATGAGTAGTAGCTGTAAATTAATTGATAGAGGAAACGTGTGAGAGAGTGTAAAGGGCGCAAAACAGACGTATTAAAAAAAAAAGCAGGCGTATTAAATTAAAAAAATTCCGAAACTGCCTCTCTCTCTCTCTTTCTCTTCACGTAAATAGGACGTTTAATTGTTAAATGAAATGACATTAATAAAGAAGGTAATTGAAGAGGAGAGAGAGGAGATTTGATTGAGAGAGAGGAGTTAAAAGAGAGAGGGAGAGGTGGAGACGTGAGAGAGGAATTAAAAGATAGAGAATACATATGAGATTGGTTTAATAAGGAGAGAGAATTAAATCTATATAACGTTTGAATTAGGGGTGAGCAAAAAAAACCGGTTTTTCGGTTAACCGGAAAACCGGTCCGAAACTGAACCGGTTTTTCCGGTTAACCGAACCGGTTTTTTCGGTTTCGGTTTTTTTTTTTTTGGAAAAATCGGTTTTCGGTTTCGGTCCGAGAGGTAAAAAGTCCACCGGTTTCGGTTAACCGACCGGTTGGATATAATTTATTAATTTTTAATTATATATATAATAATAAATTATAAAATATAAAAAAATTACAGAAAATTATAAAAAAATTATAAAAAATATTAAAAAAATATTAAAATATTTTTAAAAATCAAAAAATATTTTTTAAAAAAATAATAAAAATATTAGTTTTTGTAGAACATTATCTTGGTTCAATGGTTTCACTTTTTTTTTTCTCAATGAGAATTTGCTATTTATTTAGGTTTTTCTCCATGATTTGCATAATATTATTATGTTTGTAGGTTAAAAAAAATTATTGGTTAACCGAAAATTATCGGTTAACCGAACCGAAAAAACCGAAACCGAAATAGCGGTTAACCGAAGTTAATGGACCGGTTTACGGTTAATGATTTTGAAAAACCGAAATTAATGGACCGGTTTTTTTTTTTGCTAATGGACCGGTTAACCGGTCCATGCTCACCCCTAATTTGAATTGAAATAATTGGTAAGAGAGAGAAAGTAATTTGAAAAATAGATATTTGCCTAAAAATTATAAATTTGCCATGTCAGCAAACAAAGCTTTTGAAGATGCCACATGGCAAGTTTGTATCTTGCTTTTTTATATATATATAGATCATAATTCAAATCAAATGTTCCAAATCTATCATTAATCATACTTAAATACTTGTTTGAGTATGCATGAAAATCTTCGACATTTGTTATCATAGAGGCTTGGAACTTTTGTTGGAAAGTTGTGTAAACCTGTGAAACTGTGGAGTTTAGTATATCAAGGGGTCATGAGGATTTCGTTTTCTGGATTCATACTACTTAGTTTGCTTTATTATATTTTCTTTCTTCATTAGTATGTTTGTCATTGATTAATATCTCACTTTAGACAAATTATCGTGTACTATTGTATGCATCACAAATGACAGGTTAATATCCCAGTTTAGACAAATTGTCATAGAGTTCTTGTATACTTGTTGTTCAGAAGATGGTTTAATTTGAGAACCTTTAATTTGATTTTTGTCTTTTCCCCCTCCATTTTTAGATTTATACTGCTCAGTTTGCTTTACTATACTTTCTTTCTTAATTAATATGCTTGTCATTGGTTAATATCCCAATTTACACAAATTGCCGTGTTGGTGTGGTACTAAGCTTGTCATGCATTGTTACTTTAATGACTAATGAATTGCAACTTACTGAGTTGGTTTAGGATCTGCATTTTCTAAAAATAAAAAAAGAACTAATTGACATAGTTATATGGTTAAATATCAATTATTGGTAATATTAGTTATATATGTATTGGCTTGATAGGTATTTGAGAACTTTTTTGCTGACCAATTGATGTGTTTTTAAATGCCTTTTTTGATGTGATTTGCATACTTCTTATTCAGGTTACGGTGTACAAACTGATGTGCAAAGAAACACGCAAAGAAAAGATTTTGCAAAGGACAAGTGCAACAGCTAGTCATGACAGGTGGCCATGTTCAAGGTGATCTTTTGAAGCCTAAGGATGTAGTTTCTCTTCTCCTTGATGACGGTCAGTTAGAGCATAAATTAAGAGAAATACAACAACAGGTAGGTATCCCTTAATATTGCTTGATTTATACTCGACCTCCTTAACCTATAGTGGAAAACATGGTTTGTCACACCATGCTACGTCAAAGGGTTATCTTTCGTCAGACTTTGCACTTTATAGTTATGTAGTTATGCTGGTTGGAATTTCTTGTTTAACTTAAATATACAACGGTTGAGGCCTAGTCATTGCATGTAAGCCTCAGTTTGTTTATCATGTGGTTGCGTATTTGTTGTATTATCTTTCCTTATATGCTAAGGATGGGAAAAATAAAAAGCGCCTGAAGGGAATACGAGTAGATGCTGATGGTGATGTATCTCTGGAGGGCTTCACATAAATGACATAAATATAAAGTCCTAGATAACATAAAATGCATAGCAAAAAGGAACATCTACCATAAATGTATGTAAGTGAGCTAATAATATCTATTTTTGCATATGTTATTTGGTTTCATCATTGTAGTTGTTACTTATTAAGCTAATTGTAGCCTGCATCTACAATCTTGTTTAATTTTAATGATAATGCTAACTTCATATTTGAGCATCGATTTCACCAATCTGCAAGCAGGTAATCTATACTTCTAATTCTAGGGTTTGTGTGATTTCTCTATCTTCATAGATCACATTAACTGGTGTCTTTTTCTCTAAACAATTGATGACTGAGAATTATAACTTATAAACTGCATAGTTTATCCTTACTATTTATCTTGAGTTAATGATGTTTAGTAATGAGATTGAATCAAGTCTATTGACATTCATGAGATAGATATCAACTGCTATTTATAAACATCACTTGTGCCTTTGTTATATAATTTGACATCGATTATTTTTAAGGTAGAGTGTACTTTATGGTATCTCTCGGCGGTTGTCAATGCACAGAAAGCCACCAAAATGATCTACATTAGTTTTACATTAGCATTTTAAAGGAGGCAATAACGGCTTCGTACCAATTTTGGCAGGAAATTTTCTCCAGCAACCATTTTCATGCTTGAGAATGTACCTGAAAAATTTAACTTCTAACATCCTTAGGATATGGATTATTTTCCTTGACCAATATAGGAGAGTATGATAAGAAACAAAGTAAATTCCTCAACATTGATCGCTTCCTATTTCATAACACTCTGTTGGTAATGATTTTTTGGTGGTTGTGCTTGTAGAACTGCTCCTATTTCAGACATTCAACATGGATTATTAGTGGTTGGAGTTTCTGTTCTCTCACTTGAAATTGTGACTATCAATCCTCAGCTTTGTATCAAGTCTCTTGTTGCTGATATAAAGGTCACAAACAAGAGCATTTAAATACTCTGCATATTTTTGTGCCATACAATTATTACCTCTGATCTAATGTAATGGATAGATTCTATTACTTTTATTTCTTAATAGTTTCATACCACTAGCACTCGAGAAACTCTAAGGTGCAACTTCAGAATCGCGAGGCGAAGCAAGCTACTCAGTCGACAAAGATAAAAGTGATTGTCCCCGTGCTCGCGAACATGTTGGAAGAGAAGATGTCAATGTGGAAGAAGGGGAGATTGAGTTTGATGCTAATAGATGCGAGCATGATGTCGTAGATGCCTAGATGGAGAATGAGTTTGCTTCGCCCTCGAACTACAACGCCTCGTTGCTGTAGCTTCTCGTCACCATCTTCTCTGACAACAACCGTGCTATACAAGAGACTAGCTAGTGTCACGTCATTGGGAGAGAGCAGGAACAGTTACAATGGTATGTCACATCAATAGCATAGAACTAATTATTTTAATTAGTAGACCTATGAGTTATTCTTTGTTTTGAAACTAGTAACCAACATCTTGATCAATTCTATGTGTTGACCTTTTGTTGATTGAATGCACTAATATTTCATCTTCTTCTATGATTTAGAGGTATATCATATTATGTTATTCTTGAATATTAATGTTATATAACATGTAGTGGGATTATTTCCTTCATTATGCAAGAGAAAGGAAATGGCTTCTTGCTTAGTGCTTTTACCTAGTGTTTTTTGTTTGGTATTGGGTACATTAACCTTAGTTCATCTAAATTATGTGGATCATAACTACAATAGTTGGAACTAGATTCAAATAGGAAATAAAAAGTTTATTTACTGCCATTTGCTAAAATTCATTTAAACAGTCACCTTGTGTGTAAGCTTGTAAGGTTTCGATATGCTTTGTGAATTGACCTGCATATGCTTCTTTTCAATATACTTCTTTTCAATTTGCTTAGTTCAATATGCTAAAATTCATTTGAATAGTCCTCTTGTGTGTAAAATTCATTTGACCTTAGTTCATGTATACGTAATGTTTTAATATGCTATTTTGTTGTTTTTAATAAAAAATATGCATTATGGAAAAAAAGAGAAGCTTAGTTGTGTAATTAAAGATAACTAATTTCCCATTACCTTAAGATCATGAAACTAATACATGGTTTATTTGTCATGCAGGTACCAACATATTTTGAAGGAGGCGAAAATGGTTTCTTACCAACTTTAGCAGGAAGTTGACTCCAACAACCATTTCCATGCATGAGGCTCAACCACTGGTCCTCTTCTGGCAACCACAGCCTTCACCAGCACCAGTGACTCACCATTGGCTTCTTGAATGTCTCGCACCCCATCACAAACAATGCACCACTCTTCGGAGCTTTCCACTGAATGGCTATGTAGCTTAATTCTTTTATATTTCCTTTGTTTTTCATTCAGCTTACTTCAAAATATTTTTTCTTTTTGACCGGGTATGATTAGTGGTGCAAGAATAAAATAATTCCAGTTTTTGTTGGTACAAATCCTTAGGATTTCTTTCAAAGCAAACTAAGTAATTTTCAAAATGGATGCATAAATTTTCTTCCGATGGCAGTTCTCGCATCTATAGCTTAATTGAAATGCTTACAATTTTTTTATCTTTGGCATATGCTACCTCATATGGTACTTGCAGTTTTCATCTCCAAATAGTAACTCTCACTTAGTACGGGAGCTAACACTTAGGATAAAGGAGATATAAAGATTTGTCGGTCGAGCCAACACAGATACAAATTTATACACAAGGTACAACTATTATCTTAGGTTGACAAATAGTTACTATACAACTTGTGAATATTTTGATGTGTGTATAAATAGCATATTATTATTGACTTAGAGAGATCTTGTTCAGTGAATTGCAAAAAATGAGAGCCAATGAAGTAGCTTTATCAAAGCTAGAAAGTCTTATCCAGATTGCTCTACAATGGGAACAAAATTACGTGTCCTAAAACGAGCTTGTTTTTTAAAAAAATCCAACCACCTTTGTTATTTTTAATGGGAAGATATGCATTATAGGAAGAAAAAGAGAAGTTTAGTTGTGTAATTAAAGACAATTAATTTTCCATTACCTTAAGACCATGAAACTAATACATGCTTTATTTGTTCAGCAAGAACCTGCAGGAACCAACATTTTAAAGGAGGTGATAACGGCTTCGTACCAACTTTGGCAGGAAGTTTTCTCCAGCAACCATTTCCATACTTGAAAATGTACCTGAAAAATTTAGCTGCTAACATCCTTAGGATATGGATTATTTTCCTTGACCAATACAAGAGAGTATGATAAGAAACAAAGTAAATTCCTCAACATTGATCACTTCTTATTTCATAACACTCTGTTGGTAATGATTTTTTGGTGGTTGTGCTTGTAGAACTGCTCCCATTTCAGGCATTCAACATGGATCATTAGTGGTTGGAGTTTCTGTTCTCCCACTTGAACTTGTGACTACCAATCCTCAGCTTTGCATCAAGTCTCTTGTTGCTGATATAAAGGTCACAAACAAGAGCATTTAAATGCTCTACATATTTATGTGCCATATAATTATTTCCTCTGATCTAATGTAATGGATAGATTCTATTGTTTTTATTTCTTAATAGTTTCATATGTTTTTATTTCTTAATGCATGCTCTAGTTGAATCTTTCTCTTCCCCTTGTCGGCTTCTGAAAAACCCTACATAGTTAGGGTTATCAGTCCCGATTAATTGCATCGAGCAAAGGTAGCGAACAACGGAGCCAGGTTTCATGGGGGATGAATCGATGAACCACCAGTACCACATCCGGCGATGGTACCGCACGGTTCACCCACCATCACCGACGCCATCTTCTTCTTTTCTCTCTTACATATGCGCATCCAGGTTTAGTATTTTTAATCATAAATTTATATTTTTTATTTCATATAAACATTGCATAAAATTATTCATGACAATGGAGAAAGAAGTCAAAGGCACAAAAGGACACCATCTGATGCAAGCACGGAAGTAAGCTATGGAGCTAGCAAGGAGAAGAGTTCAAGGCCTAGAGATGAGTTAGAAGTTCCACAAGGTCCAATCACTAGATCCAAGTCCAAGAAAATTAGAGAAGCTTATCAAACTTATGTGCAACGTTTGGTGAGCAAGGAATTTAAAGATCCAATTCAAAGGAGCTTGCTGGGAGATGAAGAACAAGCCCATTATGTCACTCTTATTGGGCTTGTAATGAACGACCAAGATGATTAGTTGTTGCTCAAGTTGTCCATTTAGTTTTCATTGTTAAAGACCTTAAGTTATGTCATTTCATGTTTTGGATAGGTTATTTTGTTCTAAGGCCGAATACTTATTTGTTTTTGGGCCTTATGATGCTAAGTCCACTAGTCTTTATGTTTTAATTAGGTCTGAATTGTTTAGCAAGCAAACTTGTTTAAGGCTTGTTTTATAATTATGAAAAGTCTTTTATTTAGGTCTAGGTTTTGAGGTCTATAAATACCTCATTATTATGTATTTTGAGAACTTTTGAATACATTACTTTGCTTATGCAAATTGTGAGGAATTGTTCTTCTCATTTTATTCCTAGAGCTTGTTAACTTATCAAGTCTTGTGCTTATGGCGTTTCTTGGTTCTTGTTCCTTTGATCTAGGTTGCTAATTGCATGTTAATTAGAGGTCTAGTAGGAAAACTCAATCCCATTATCTAGATTGTCTTCTACGTTGTTAGATGGAGGTCTAGTAGGATACCTTTCTTTAATTTCTTATTTTATTTGTTTTCTCATCGTTTCCTCATCAAACCCCCATCCGGCCATACCCATCTTCACATACCCTCTTCCAAAAACCAACCTAAACCTCAAACTCACACCTTCTCCTTGCTTTCCCCATCAAGATTTGTAAACTTGGTACTAAACTTCTTTATTCTACTACTTGTCATCCACAAACTGATGGACAAACGGAAGTGGTTAATCAAACACTAGGAGCTTTGTTAAGGGCTGTTGTAGGTAAGAATTGAAAGACATGGGAAGATTGCTTACCTTTTGTTGAATTTGCTTACAATAGAAGTGTTCATTCTTCCACTACCTATTCACCCTTTGAAATTGTGTATGGATTTAATCCATTGACTGTTTTAGATTTAATGCATTTACCTTTGAATGAGATTAAAAGTATAGATGGACAAAAGAAGGCAGAATTGGTGAAATCTATCCATGAGAAAGCAATGCTGCAAATTGAGAAGAGGAACCAAGCAACTACACAAAGAGCAAACAAAGGTCGCAAGTTAGTGACCTTTGAACCCGGTGATTGGGTTTGGGTTCATATGAGGAAAGAAAGATTTCCAACTCAAAGGAAGTCTAAGTTGGATCCTAGAGTAGACGGACCATTTCAAGTCTTGGCCAAAATCAATGGCAATGCTTACAAGATAGATTTGCCAGGTGAGTATGGTGTAAGTTCTACTTTTAATGTTTCTGATCTTTCTCCTTTTGCTTTTTTAGATTCGAGGACGAATCTTTTTGACGAGGGAGGGAATGATGCAAGCACGGAAGTAAGCTATGGAGCTAGCAAGGAGAAGAGTTCAAGGCCTAGAGATGAGTTAGAAGTTCCACAAGGTCCAATCACTAGATCCAAGTCCAAGAAAATTAGAGAAGCTTATCAAACTTTTGTGCAACGTTTGGTGAGCAAGGAACTTAAAGATCCAATTCAAAGGAGCTTGCTGGGAGATGAAGAACAAGTCCATTATGTCACTCTTATTGGGCTTGTAATGAACGACCAAGATGATTAGTTGTTGCTCAAGTTGTCCATTTAGTTTTCATTATTAAAGATCTTAAGTTATGTCATTTCATGTTTTAGATAGGTTATTTTGTTCTAAGGCCGAATACTTATTTGTTTTTGGGCCTTATGATGCTAAGTCCACTAGTCTTTATGTTTTAATTAGGTCTGAATTGTTTAGCAAACAAACTTGTTTAAGGCTTGTTTTACAATTATGAAAAGTCTTTTATTTAGGTCTAGGTTTTGAGGTCTATAAATACTTCATTATTATGTATTTTTGAGAACTTTTGAATACATTACTTTGCTTATGTAAATTGTGATGAATTGATCTTCTCAGTTTATTCCAAGAGCTTGTTAACTTATCAAGTCTTGTGCTTGTGGCGTTTCTTGGTTCTTGTTTGTTTAATCTAGGTTGCTAATTGCATGTCAATTAGAGGTCTAGTAGAAAAACTCAATCCCATTATCTAGATTGCCTTCTACATTGTTAGATGGAGGTCTATTAGGATACCTATCTTTAATTTCTTGTTTTACTTGTTTTCTCATCGTTTCCTCATCAAACTCCCATCCGGCCATACCCATCTTCACATACCCTCTTCCAAAAACCGACCTAAACCTCAAACTCTCACCTTCTCCTTGCTTTCCCCATCAAGATCCGTATCACCATCTTTAATGCAAGAGAAGATAACAGCTCAAAGGAAAAAAAGAGAGTAGATGTTATTTACATACTGCGAATCCTTCTTATTTCTTCATAACGTTGATGCCTAACACGAGAAATGTGTGCTCCTCAACGTTCTCTTTCGTTTTTCCAGAATTCCAGCAACCTTTCTGCGTGCCCTGGAAGTGTTGTTCTGAGCTAGCCAAGAGATGCTTCTGTTTGATTTCTCCTCCTCCCCCACTTCCCTCAGCTTCGTCTGATCACTGATGCAGATCGAGAATCGGACGACAGCCGCGTTCTCCTTGTTCCGCGCACATGAATTCTCCCTTATGATGCTAAGCATGGTAGCAAGGCCTCTAGTCTCGACGATCTCCTCGATCGCCTCTTGGTCGCTCGATAGCAATGCGAGGATCGCTAGTGACTCATCCACGAGCGACTGATGAACGATGGCCTTCAAGACTACGCCGATGACCCCTACCCTCACCGCCTTCCCACGGTTTTCGTGAACTTGTAGGGATGCCAAAGTGAATATAATGGTGCTTGGTGAAAACCGTGAAGAAATCTTGGTTGTTTTCATGAAATATTTTCATAATGGCTCAAGCCTAGGCTGGTATTGGAACTGGATCAAGTTAAAAAATTCTCAGGTTCACGAATAATACAGTTTCCTACTTGATGTCAAACAGTATCTTACTCCGACTAACAAGTGTTTTTTGCCGAAATCAGTTATTAGTCTTCCATGTAGTTTCATCACTAAATGCTGCGCAAATATTTCTGTCAATGTTTATGTAGATTGTTGATTTCATGAAATTACACCTGGCTTAGGATTTGTCTTACTACATCATGTAATGGGAGAGACTGATGGAGAACGTGGTGCTTGGTCGTACGTATTTATTCTCATCTCTATTATATTTTCTACTTTGACATTGCCAAGCTTGGTTGATTTTCCCACTCTCACTTTCACTAAGAATGGAAATGTTTAATTTGACTATTGTAATCCATATATGTGACATATGGCTTCAGACAATGTTCAATTTGAAGACATCTAATTCTTGTATCTGATCTTTTATGGTGAATATAATGAAAAAATGCAATTTCTTTATAACTCATGAGTAATTTTAACACATAGGTTCTGCTTTTGTGCATGGGTTGAGAGTCTTTTTCATTTGCTTCTTTCATGAAGTTTTCCCTTAAACAAACAAGCCTATATAGGTACCTTAGGACATCTCAAAAGAAGTATGGTCTAAGAAAAAAAAATTGTTGCAGGTATGTTGAAGGTGGAATGGGTGGTGTCACAAGCTATAAGTAATGCCGCTCATTAAGCAGGTGCACATATTGTGACTGATGCAGAGGTATTTTCTTAGAAATATTTTGTTGTCTTTTTATGTGCTCCTATCTTTTGTTCACCGCTATTGCAGTTATATTTAGAAAAAAAATATAGTTAACTGTTTAGGTACTTGTGACTTATTTGTTTAGGAATTCTGGTTTAGGTACTTCAGAATTCCATTGTGGCTTTTGATTTATTTGGTTGTTTGCAGACTATGCATTGTACTGCAAAGTATGGATTTAGTTTTCATGATTCTTTAGCTGATGAGTATAATCTGATTATCATGTTCAATTGATTGACTTTTTGTTTATTTTTAAGAAGTAGTTGTCTTTATTGATTAGGTTGCTCAAATTATAATTGATGAATTGATTGTGTTAGCCAAGGGGTAAGTCTTGTCTAATTTGATTGTGTTGGATATGATTTTATCCTGCTGACATTTGATTCCATCACACAGGTTGTACTGCTTGATGGAACAGAGGTGCGTTCCTCAGTTGTTCTGTCAAATGCAACAACATATAGGACTTTTATGGTATAACAACATCCTTTGATTTGCTGCCATATCAGATTTTGTTAATTCCTATTTTTTGTATAGGGTGATTGTTTACATTGTTGAATGGAAGTTTTAGGTAAAGCAATTAGCAGTCAATTATTCTACATCATAATTAAAGAAGAAAATAACAAGAGCAGAGTAATGACATAATGAATAACACCATATTCTCATCTCTCCAGTACACAACCAAAGAACAAGGTCATCCAGACTGGTTGGATCAACTGATCCCGTATGTTCCTTTTGCAAGGGCCTCATCAACTAAATATCAAATGACTTTTCATGTTGATTTACATAAATGGGAAGACAAGGACTTATCATAACTAGTGTTATCAGTTGAAGAACAAGGTTTGCATTATATGTGGTCATCTCCTTTCTTCCACATTAATTATTGTTTTTAAAATAAAATATATTAGAAAAACCCCATTAAGTAATTCTTGTGGTGAAGACTGAAGAGAGAGAGAGAGAGAGAGAGGAGAACCAAAAACTATAAAGTGCTTTTAATTCCTTGGCTATCTTGTTCTTGTGACTAACAACCAGTAGGGAGTGCAAACTTGGCAAAATAAAGTGCTTTTAATACTGCCAAAAAGATTGTGCATGATTTACTTGTTGTGTCAACCTTCAAGACGCAAGAACAAGTGATAGTGATATATAAATTGGGGAAAAACAAAAGTAAATAGTACATGTATAACCCAGGACAAAAAAGGAGGGACGTCCTAGGATAAAGTTTCCAAAAAAAGCCACTTGATTTTAGATGCAAAAAAGGAGCAGATGATACTCTACATCATCTGTTGGCTCATCTGTTGGCTTATCTATCTGTTAGAAAACACCTATGCAGACTGCACAGAGAAGATAAAAAGGTTAAGAGGTTTCTACTCAGCACATTCTAGCTCAATTATCTCATCTCTTCTTCAAATTCAAGCCCTCAACTTATTTTCACTTCTAAATTTCTCATAGGGCAAAAAACCCTTTTCACATCTGCTCTTGCTAGCTTTGACAGGATAGAAAGCTGAGGTTTTGCTTCGCTTTAGCTTGGCAGTGCTCGAGAGCTCCTGAATTCTTGAACCTTCGGTGACTATAATGCGATTGCTATCGCCCATACTAGTGTCCATCCAAGCAGAATGTAAGTTGGGACTGATTGCTTCATTTTGGCCAATTGTTTTAGTAATAGTTTCTTTACCGGTATGAGGTAGATCTTGTCTCAAACTCATGTTGAGTTTGGTGAATGAGATTCCATTCAAAGTTTCCCATAAAGGCACTGGAGCAAATAATTCAGCATTTGCCTTCATCTAAACATCGGTATGGACCCAAATGTAGTTAGTAGAATGTATCGTACCATCCAGTGTTATTCCTCTTGCAGCAATTTTGTGGTTGGGAAGTATCAATGCTGGATCTAAATTCTGCACGCCCATGTCAGTTTTTTTTTCCTGAGAGCAAGCAGTGGCTCTTGGAACTGACTTGAAACACTGTGTTGCACTTCCATCATCTGAGGAGCATATTTCTTGAGACTTGTTGACAAAGACTGTTCTTCCAAAGAGGTTCAGAACAGTTGATTGTGTTTCTACTGGTGAACGTTCATTCTCCTGGAATGATGCCAAATCTAACTCATAAGGATTAAGAATGATTTCATTCTCCTACTGTATTTATAAAGGAAAAAAAAAAGGATTAAGAATATACCATTGGAGCTTCATTTATCTTAGTAGATGCCAAGTCGAGTGACAAAATTCTATCAACTGCCACAGCTGATGAGGTAAGAGAGCAATATCCATTCTCTTGTTCACTCGGTGAGAGTTCTTCTAGATCTGATTGATGGTGTAATGTCTGAGCTTACGAGGAAATGGGTGTACTGGCTTTCGCTTCGGTCGAGGAGGAGGAATCTCAATAAACTTTTCAGTGTCCGCCTCACGATCAACCTATACATTGTAAGGCAGTCAAATCAGGAGGTACGCAACGATAATTTTCCCATAATTATGGATGCATCAGAATGGAAGAAAAATAATTGCTGGAGGAAGAATTGCACACCTTTGAGAAAAACTTGTGTATGACTTCGAATCTGAATGGCAGTTTTGGTGTCAATATGTTCTGGAGAATGAGTTCATGAGATGATGAAGTATCATGATCAATGTCAAGATGTGTGATGGGGATGGGAAAAAAGGTTTTTTGAGGAGATGAAGTGTCGAATGGATATATGTGCTCAACAAATACTATATTTCTGGAAATGACAATGGAATGAGTTCTTATATCATAAACCTTATAACTTTTTTACCATAAGGGTATCCTATGAATGTGCATTCTCTAGCTCTTTCATCAAACTTAAGTATGCCTTGTTTGAGAGTGCTCACATAACATAAACACCAAAAATATCTTAGATGGGACAAGTTTGATGTTTTTTGATACATCTTTTCAAATGGACTGAAATTGTCTATGCTAGAGCTAGGAATTCTATTTATCAAATATGTGGCTGTTAGAATGCAGTCACCCTAGAAATGGAGAGGAAGCTTTGATTGGTACTTAAGACTTCTAGCTACATTTAACAAATGCCTATGCTTGCGCTCTACTATGGCATTCTGTTGTGGAGTTTCAACACAAGAACTCTAGTGGATGATGCCCTGATCATCTAGGTAAGAGTTTAAGGTTATGTTAAAAGAACTCACTTCCATTGTCAGACCTAAGAATCTTGATGTTTCTTTTGAACTGATTTTGCACTAGTTTAATGAAGTTGATGACTAAGTTTGGAACTTGGCTTTTGGTGGAAAAGAGATATGTCCAGCAACATCTAGAATAGTCATCCACGATAGTTAAATATGAATTGCCATCATAAGTGGGAATCTTATGAGGTCCCCATACATCAAAATGAACAAGCTCAAAAGGTTCTGCAGTTTTATTTGATCTTTGAGGAAAAGATAAAATGCATTGTTTGGAAATAGGCCAAACATTGCAATACAATGAGTCTACTTTACCAAGTTCAGGAATAACATTTGACATCAATTTCATTTTTTCTATAGACATATGTCCTAAACGCATGTGCCACAAGGCCAAAGAATTCAAAGGAACTTTAGAAGCAAAAGTACTTGATTTATTTTGTTGCTGGTTGGTATGGCTAGAAGCTCCACTCAAGTAGTACAACCCATATTCCTCCCTACCACTCCTCAAAACCTTCATTGAGGTGAGGTCCTGGATAATGAAATTTTCAAGGTTAAATGTAATGAAACAATTTAACTCCTTGGTAAGTTTGCTCACTGAAAGTAAATTGAATTTGAAAGATGGGACAGATAGGATGTTAAGAAGCTTAATGTGCTTGCTAATGTAGGCTGTTCCTATTTGGGATACATTTGCGGAAGTGCCATCTGGTAGAGTCACTTTGCTACTTTGTGTTGAGGATAAAGGATTTTCTAAGGTAATACTTGATGAGGTAATGTGATCGGTGGATCCATTGTCTAGTATCCAAGCAATAGATAGAGAATGTGCAGCTGAACAAAGATGAGATTTAGTTATACCTGCCATGTTTACATAGTGCTGACTTGAGCTGCTTTGGCTTATCATATTCAACAAAACTTTGTATTGATCTTCAGTAAAGCCTCTAAGTTTCTTCTCTTGCTCAGAATTGGTTTCTTTCGCAGCTTCAGTCATGTCACCACTGTCACTCAATGACATATGCACATTGTTGACCAGTTTATCAGTTACAGGACTGCTCCCATTTTGTTCAACCATCTTCATTTTTCCTTTGTAGAATTTGTGGCCAGGAGGGAAGCCGTGAAGCCTATAACACACATCTTTGGTGTGTCCTGATCGCTGACAATATTCACAAAATTTCTTGCTTTGATTCTGAAATTTGCCTTTTCCATACTTCGGGTTGAAGCTTTGATTCTGATAACTACTGTTGAGAGCCACAGACTCAATGCTTGAACTCATTCCTGTTCCAACTTGTCTCTGCGTCTCTTCTTGCTCGAGCATGGAATATACTTGAGCAATTGTAGGCAGAGGCTTCATCAACAAGATTTGGCCCCTAATTCCCACATAAGTCTCGTTGAGTCCCATAAGAAATTGTCTCAGCCGGGTTTTCTCCATATTTTCCTACCTAGTTTTGCAATTGCAGTATGAACCGGCATCTACGGCATCTAATTCGTCCCAAAACCCCTTTAACTTTGTGTAATACACTGATATAGTCAAGTTATTTTGCCGAGTGTTGCTAATTTGCAGCTGAATGTTGAAGACCCTCGGTTCATTGCAGCGTGCACCAAAGCGATCTTCTAGATCGATCCACATGAAGTGTGCTGTCTTCGCATAGATCACACTCGGGCTCAATTCCGGGGCAATTGAATGCAGGATCCATGATCGGACCATATCGTTGCATCTTCTCCAAAGATTGTATTGAGGAGAGGATACATCTGGTTCTGTGATCGTTCCATTAACAAACCCTAGTTTGTTCTTTGCTGAGAGGGATATTAACATCGATTCCCTCCACGGTAGGTAATTTTCATGACCTTTAAGTTGAATTGAAATCATTGACATACCCGGATGATCATGCCTTTGTAGGTAGTATGGGTTGTCTTGGATCTCAACAACTTCCGACGGGCTGCCGCTTCCCTGGATGCTTTGCGATTCGCCCACAACTGACCTAGCAGCTTTTCTGCGATTTCTGGCCATCGGTGGAATTCGATCGACAAATTTGATCTAGACGAGCATCTTGATTTGAGGATGAGCTTTGATTGATTACTCCTGCTCTGATACCATGTTGTGAAAAGGGATCTACTGGCTCATCGACTCAAGAAGAAAAAAAAAGGAAGCTTCACAGAGCTTTTATTCAAAAGGGGAAAATAGAGTTACACATAGCAAGCAGTCGAAGCCTTCTTTTACAGAAGGAAATAAAACTTCTTGACCTAATAAGCTAGCTTATTACACAGCAGCTTTTATAGTTTCAGATATCAGCTAATATTAGTAAAATGGCATTTATGCCCTTGGATGTAAAGAATATATGAACACTTATGTAAAACTAAAAATGTAATTACACACTGAAAATAAAACTATGATGCTGAAATAGAAACTATCTTACATATTGCATGTCTTAATAACTTTTTAGTGTCTGCCTCACGATCAACCTATACATTGTAAGGCAGTCAAATCAAGAGGAACGCAACGATAATTTTCCCATAATTATGGATGCATCAGAATGGAAGAGAAATAATTGCGGGAGGAGGAAATGCACACCTTTGAGAAAAACTTTTGTGCATGACTTCGAATCTGAATGACAATTTTGGTGCCAATATTTTCTGCAGGTATACTCTAAATTAGAATAAATATAAGGTCCATAGCCTGATCTAAAGATAACTGATTACTAATGAATAGGAACCTTGTATTCAACACCAAGAACGACCATGGAGTTGTATGGCTTCCAGAAACTTTTCATGCTCTTCTTCTGTCCATCTTTCTCTCTACTTAGTTATCGTGTAAGGTTTCCTTACCTAATTCATGAGAATCATAATACAATGAGAATCTAGCTGATCAGTGAAAGATTATCACAAGATTTAAAAGTTTGAACGAGATAAATACCTTAATCTGCAAATCCGCTGTTGAAGAATCCTGCTTCATCATCTGAAGGTCATCAACAATTGGTCTTTTATCGACAAATAGTTGCTTATTTGGAAAATGGATAATATTTGTAGATGAAACACAATTATCCTGCGCATCCAACAGAATGAATATATATATGAGACTTCACTTTCCAAATTAGATAGAAACACATCTGTCAATCTGTGACTATAAATTTAGCTAGAACTGCTTATCAATCTTGCAACCAACATATGTAACTGTCTAATTCTTGATATAGTATTCAGTATCACTAAAAGATAGAACATCCTGGACAAAAATGAAGATGTAGTTGCCTCATCGGATCAAACATATTGTTTTTGAAGCTTTGGATCACACTTTCACTATTTCCTGTAAGAATCAGATCGTCTACATATAGCAAGCAAATAAAATATTTTCTTCACTTCTCAAAGTGTAGAGAGTGTGATCATTAAGACTTAAACCTTGACCAATAAAATATTGGTCTATCTTTTGATACCAAGCCCGTGGGGCTTGTCTTAGGCCATACAGAACTTTCCTCAACCGGTATACTTTTCCTTCATCCCCTTTCTTAACAAAGCCTTGTGGTTGACAGACGTATACTTCTTCAGTCAAATCCCCATTTTAAAAAGCGGGTTTAACATCTAATTGGAAGATTTTCCAATTTCTAAAAGCTGCCAAAGCTATCAGAACTCTAATTGTCACCATCCTGGCCACTGGTGCAAAAATTTCTTGGAAATCAACCCCTTCCATTTGCATAAAGTCTTTAGCTACTAACCTTGTTTTATACTACAGGAACATGTACCTTGAACCTCGCTCTGATAATCAAAGATAGGTTGTGTTGCTTCCTCCACCTCCCCATCCTGAGAAATTAGGTCCCACCTAATTTTTGTAGGGTTGACGCTTTCAGAATGATCGTCTGAGGTATCCCATACGGGCAAGTCGTCCAGGAAGTTGTCGTGGAGAGTCATGAAATGATGTTGTGCTGCACGGTCATCTTCTTCATCATATTCACTGTCAAAGTCCTGCTCATAGTTATAATCACAGTATGTCATACCTGCGAACTCCTCAGTAATGTCATTATCTTGGGTCGCAGCTTCCGGTGTGATAGCATAATCAGCGAATTGAACCGCTAATGAGCCATCAGTTCTGGTCCGAATACTGGATGTTTGTGGATTTTTAGTTACCACAATAGAAGCGGGTCGGATAATCCATTGCTGACCCTGTAAGCTTTCCGTTGTGCGGATTTGTCCCGGGATTGCACGGATCCCTCTGCTTGCTAAGTGATCCGCTACATGCTGAACATTGTAACGGAAGTTGGTATGGCTGGTATTGGATAATCGGCCAATAAGAGATCGAGAGAGCAAGAGATTGCTCTCTCCTCCTTGCCATCCTTGATAACCATGTGTTTGGATGACCAGTTGGATGTGCTCCCGGAAGTCATGGATACTTATAGTAATGTCCGGGGCAGTGTATGCTAACTGCGTACCGGATGTAAGGTCCACTTCCATGGAACTAATCACGGCGCGGTCATCTGACCATCTGGTGTCTCGAAGTAAGATCAAAGCAGTAACACCGGCGCTTCGTCGGTGTAGAGTATGGAGTCGAACCATAACCATGCCCATGTGAAGGTGTTGAAGTCCTTCCTGCACTAATAGATTATAGCTTTGGTCGGTAATAAAAGGGAGTTCAACTTGCGAACCTTCTGTGACCAGGATGCGCTCATCCGAGTAGTGCTGGTACACTCGATGAGTCCTTTCAGACCAACCGGCCTGATACAAAGTTTCTGCCGGGACTTGCTGTGCTCGTTGGTATTGTGAGATTGAGAGCTCAGCTTCCGGATTTAGTTGTGATTCCAGGCTACGTCTAAAGCTTGTCCTTCTGTTGTTGTTAGACATTCGCCGTTGTACCTCATGGCGTAGTCTGTTGCTCAGACGATAACTTCGAATTTGGTCATCTATTGTCGGTTGGCGGTTCTCTCCGCCGGATATGGAAGGTCTAGGGGCCAAGACCTCCGTTCTTGTTGATGTTCTTGCTGCGGTTGTCATTTTTGTTTGGCTCTTTCTTTTTCTTGTTCAAAAATGACTTTAGGATCCTTGAAGACGTAGAGCTTCTTGTGGCTTTGGAATTTTCTTTTCCGAGGCGTCTCCGATCTTCAATTGCTGCAGATCTCTTGCCAAAGAGTCTATAGAGTCTGTTATAGACTGTGGGCTAGCTTTGTCTTTTGCTAATTTTAATTGTTTAACTTCAGCAGCTACCTCGTCTAATTGTTCTTTGATTTTCACGGTTAGTTGAATAAGAGTATTCAGTTGTTTAAATAAAGCTTCCGAGTATTTATTTGTAATAGAAGTAGGTCTTATGAATCCCTCTGCTGCTGCGCTGAGAGTTTCTGTTGCTTTAAGAGCTTCTTTATAGACTGAACTTGCAGCAGTTAGGTTCCAGTCACTCATAAAGTGCTTTAAAAACTTAATATAGATACTTGTTGGCTATTAATAGCTTAAGATGACGAAGGTATGGGAAATCTTCTCCTTATGCGGGTACTGTTATCCCCTTTATCATCTATCTTAAGGTAAGTAATAGCTTGAAGTACTAAATCAAATTTCTAAGGACACAGATTGAATTCAGGAAGTAAGGTTCCATCGGCATTATACTTGGCCTTGTAAATCCATTTTAGTCCCACTGATTTCTTGCCTTCTGGAAGACAGACCAGCTCCCAAGAGTCATGTTGTTCAATAGCCTGTAATTCTTCATGCATAGCTTTCAACCAGTTCTTGGACTTGCTTGCTTCACAGTAATTACGTGGCTCACTGATTTGTGCTGAGTTGCACCTTTGAGTCTGCCCATATATTTCTTTTAAACTCCTCAACTTCATGGGAGATGTTTCTTCATCACTTGAGCTTAATTCTCTGGCATTAATAAGTTGATTCTCCTGTGTATTATTCTCAACATCACCTCCTTCTTGTTCATCATTCTCAGTAGCAGTCAACTCTTCCTCTTGCAAGTCAATATTTCTTACCCATACAGGAGATTGTGTTTTGTCTTCAGCTTGAATTTTCCAATTCCATTCTTGATGCTCGTCTACAATCACGTCTCTACTGATAAGTATTGTCATACTGTCTGGATGTCGATAAGCCTTTGATTCATTGCTGTAACCCAGAAAAATGCATCTAACACATTTATCATCTAGCTTTCTTCTTTGCTGAGACGGAACATGTGCAAATGCTAAGCTTCCAAAAATCTTAAAATGACTTACAGATGGTTTCCTCTTGTAAAGAACTTCATATGGTGTAGAATCTTCAAGAGCAGAGGAATACAATCTGTTGATTGTGTACACTGCAGTCTGAGCAGCCTCTGCCCACAGCTTCTTCGGCAAGTTTTTTTCTTTAAGCATACATCTGTCTTTTAATACCCGAGTTATTGCAAAAGTCATTAGAAGACCTGAAACTTTTTCATTACTTCTGACTTGTTCTTAATGAAACAAATCCATACAAATCTATTGAAGTCGTCTATGAATAGAAGAAAATACCTGAACCCACTCAAGGATTCTTCCTGCATTGGGCCACAGACATCTGAGTGAATGAGCGGGAGTGGTTTTGTTGCTCTTGACTCAGTTTTGGCTGGGAATGATTGTCTATGCATTTTAGAACACAATCATCACATACTTTATAAATAGATCATTTCATGTCAGGCAGACCATGCACCATAGATTTTGTACTCATCTTCTTCAGGTACTCGAGACATACATGTCCCAGTCTACTGTGCCATAACCAGTTGTTGTCACAGACATCTGCTTTGAGGTCATGACCAGCTGAATGAGGATTGAAACTGAATAGATTGTTACCTGCCACTGGTACTCGAATTAATTCATTTTGTTTTGACTTGTCTGTATAGACAATGCAGTTGTTTCCTTCAAACATAAGAGAGAATCCCTCCTTCATCAATTGACCAACACTTAGTAAATTTGAGTCCAAATCTGGAACATATAATACGTTTTTGATAAGTTTGTCTTCACTATGATTGAGTCTCAGATGTCCTTTACCTCTAGCCATTTTAATTGATCCATCACCAAACTTGACCTCAGCAACATGTGTTCTATCAAGTCCAGTAAACAATTTAAGTTCTGCCGACATGTGATTACTACACCCACTGTCAATATACCACTCACCATGCTTATGATCTAGACTAGCCATTAACACAACTTCGCTATCATTTTCAACATTTTCTTGTGCTAAATTGACATGGTTCATGTGTTTAGCTTTGATTCTACAGAACCTCTATATGTGTCCGAATCTTTTACAGTAATAACACTGTAGTTTCTTAAAAGATTGACGCTTAGATTTCATAGAAGTAGATGATACCCGACTCTTAGTTTCATCTTCATCATCTGAGTAATCATTTGATTCGGCACTCTGCTTCCCTTTGTTCTTTGGCTGGTAGGTTTCATTTTTGTTCTAGAATCCTTTCTCTTTGCGTTCTACTGTTTTGGTCTTGAACGCTCTTTCTTCCCTGCGCTCTTCATGTCTCTTCATTCTATCTTCATGAGATAGTAAAGAGCCAAGGAGTTCATCTTGAAACGAGCGGGTCTAATTCCATTTCTTTTTCCATTCGATTTTGAAAGCTGTTCTTTTTGTCGTTAAAGGATCGGTCTTGGTCCCAAAGTGAATTCACTCCGGAACTTTGATTTGATTTCGCGGGTGCTTCGCTTAGCCTACTGTTCCGCCTTCATTCTCCATTCTTGTGGTCCTCCCTCCTCAATAGCTGCTGATATGTGATCATACTTGTTGGAAAGACTCCTCAAAATCTTTTCCACAACCCTTCGTTCTCAGACTTCTTCTCCATATTGAACCATTTGATTCACAAGTTCTAAAACTCTGGCCACATAAGTACTGATGTCTTCCTCATCTCTCATGAAGCAATCTTCAAAACGTCTTCTCATAGTCTGCATCTTGACCTTTTTAACTTTCATTGTTCCCTGATATGCATTCATCAACAAATTCCAAGCAACTTTTGCGGTCCGCGCTCCAGAAATCCTTTTAAACACTCTATGATCCAGAGATTGTTGTATGAAACTCAATGCTTTCGCATCTTTTTTCCTCATTTCCCGAAGAACTCCGGCCATCAATTTCTCCTCATCATAACCATCCCTAACTATTTCCCATAGATCTTGAGAAATAAAAAAGGTTTGCATCATAGTAGACCAGTCCTCGTACTCTACGCCATCAAAATGCGGTACCGAAGGACTGACCTGGTTTGTAGTTGCTGCCATCAAAGCTGAAGACGTAGCTCTGATACCAATGTTAATTCAGCTTCTTGTGGACAACAAATACACCAGATCCAGAGATCGTATGAACAGAGGAGAACTACAACAGAGAACACAGAAGAAATGAAGTATAAACTGGACAAACAAATCACATCAACTAGCTTCTTGATTACATCTACATGACTTTATAGGCTTCTTGGTATTCGAGAAGCTTCTACAGTACTCTTCAGCTCTACAAATGAGCTCCACTAAGTATTCAAACAGAAACAACGAAAGCAAGTAAAAGCAAACTAAAAACAGGTAAAAGCTAATAGTATTGTAAACAGAACAGTTGTGACGTGACATATTCATGCAAGTAGTAGTAACATAATATGAGAGTATAAATCGAATACTATAATGAGGTTCCCCTTCCCTTGCCTAGAATCTAGCTATGCACAGAGAGAGTTCTTCACCGTCTTCAATCTGGCTATGCACAGAGAGAGGAAAGCAAAGAATTTCTCTGCGGATTCCTAGGCGATTTCCAAAATTGAAGATGGCTTCGCATTATCCAGTGATTGGAGCCTACAATCCGCTTGCTAATTGCTATAAATAGGTCGCAGATTGCCCTCTCCAAAGACACGGGATTGGGTAGAGTACACAGGCGAGTAGGCGACAGGGAGCTTGATTGATGGCACGGCGGCAATATGGGGGATTGTCTTCGTCTTCCCAGGGCCACAAAGATCCTTGTCCACCTTCTTCTGGCACTGATTGGTGGCTCGAAGCCACCTGCCCTATTCAGCGACTCCGCTGCAGACCAAGAGAGGGCGGCGGCTGTTACGCGCGAATAAGAAAGAGGTCGTAGTCACATCACGCTGCATGCGGAATCAGAGGGTGAGGATGTTGACACGTCGGCGAGAGCAGCATCAGCTGCAAACGATCACTGGAATCGTGAGGAAGCGCCACATAGGAGTATGCGAGTGAAGCAGAGACCCCAATGGGGCCGAGACTATGAGTTCAATAATCATTGTAATTGAACTGTAAATGAACATATAAATAGATGAATAAAAGCTGAGATGAGTATCGAGATTTGAATACAAATTTCCTCTTCTCTCTATCCACTTCTCTTCCCTTCTTCTCCAGATCCCCCCTTCTACTCTCTTCAGAGTAATCGCCTGAATTAGATCAAGTAATCCAGACGCGTAGGAGAGCTCCGTTCCGTGGCAGCTTGGTCTCAGGTACGATTGTCATTACATTGGTGCTTTCATTGTATTTATTGTCTGGATTTTCGTCGTTCGATCGACGATTGCAAACATGGAGACGCGTTCTCACGTATTGGCTGAAGCCGTCAAGTCATTGCAAGAGTCATCTGATCGCCATGATAAGCTACTTGGATCGCTTCAATCGAATCTGGAATCTCAAGAACAGGCGATCGAAGGCCAGCAGCAAATTTTGCAAACGATCTCTTCTCAGATTTATTTGTTGAACAATCAAATGGCGCAATGGTCGAAAGTTAAACCAGAGCAGATGACTCCGTCAAGTGTTACTATCCAACCGCCGAGTTGGAAAATTCCATTAAGAGGCGGAGCTGGGGAGGACGACGAGTTTCTGTTTCCTCCTAAACCTCTACAGATCGAGTTGCCACTCTTTAATGGAACAAATGTTGAGGAGTGGATTGCGGCGGCTGAGGATTTTTTTGAATTCTATGCCACGGACGACCAACATCGAGTGACCATGACATCATTTCGTATGGAGGGGATCGCGCGGAAGTGGTTCCTTTGGATGCAGCGGAGGAACATAGCATCTAAGTTATTTTTATGACTAAAAGCACAAGTCCAACTAAGGTCTATAACTACAAAATTTTGATGTGTGGCTGTGGTAGAAAGGCTACAACTGCAAATTTTATGACTATTAAAAAAACATGAAAGGAACATAAAACAAAAAAGCTATAAAGCATGACTATAAATCCAAAATAACATTACAACACAATTTGGTAATCACCAAATTACAAAAAAGGCACGGGCTTGGCGTGGCGAGCAAACATTGAGCATGAAGCAGGGCGCAACATGTCCACATTGCCACGGGAAGGCAGCGGCCGAGGCAAGACGCAAAGCAAGCGGGCTGTAGTGCGCGGAGCATGCACTGCCCAGCCTGCCCTCAAGCAGTGTTGGCCTTGGACTTGGCCAACACAAGATGGGCGACCTGATCAAGGCAAAGGGGGTGCAGCCAACATGATGTGGTGCACCTAGGGCGTGGAGGGCTTGGACTTGGTCTCAACTCAAGTCAAGTTGGACACATGGACAGCCAAGATGGAATCTAAAGATACACAGCCTTTGGGGAAAGGCTGAGATGAATCCAGGGGGGATGTATCCCCAAGAAGGGGTGCTTTGAGCACCATAAAAACCCAGGAGCCTTGTATGAACGACCCAGGAGATGTGTGAGTGGAAAAAGTGAGGATACAAAGTGTGTAACTCTACTTGTAAGGCAAAAGCCACTAGTGCTTGAGGGTGTATGCTTAACCAAGGGTTGGAGGCACAAAGCGGGGAGTGCGCTCTTGGTGTGCGCTTGTGGAAGGGATCTTGTGTACTTGTAAACACTTGTAAATCAATGCATATAGTATTCCTCCAAGTATTGTTCTTTGTTTCCTCATCTCCCTTGCTGTGAATTACTGTGAATTGGTGAACTTCGACTTGGTACTCGCCCTTTGACGCTGCGGAGTTCGTTCTGCGACCTTGTGGGTAGAACGTTTTGGAATTGGGACAAGGCTGGCTGAGAGCAACGGGCTGCTCAGCGCCATCACGGAGTCAAAAATTTTGGGCACAAAATTGACCCTGTGACATCAAGTTGGTGCATAGATGTCAATCATGTCCAGCTTGTCACGAAGAAATTTAAAACGATAAACACTTAGAGGATTAGTAAAGATATTTGCCGTTTGCGCTTGAGAGGATGTATGAGGAGTAATAATCTTCTTGGAGCGACATCCAGGACAAAATGACAATCAACTTCAATGTGCTTGGTTGTCTCTAATATAGGATTATTTGCAATATGAATAGCCAACTGATTGTCACAGTGCATACAATAGGTTCATGATATGAGAAACCAAGTTCATGGAGTAGACAATTTATCCACATTAATTCACATGGAGTAATTCAGCCTCAGCGCTTGAACGAGCTACCACATTATGTTTTTCTCCAAGTAACTAAATTTCCACCAATATAAGTACAACACCTCGATGTGGATCTTCTATCATGACTTGCCCCAGCATAATTGGCGTCAGAGAAACCTTCTATTCCTATGTGTCCATTCTTTTTCAACCGTATTATCCTTTTCCTCGTGAGCTCTTAACATAGTGCAGAATTTTGAGAAGTGCATTCCAGTAAGAGTTCTTGGGTTGATGCATAAACTGACTAACAACTCCCACCGAATAAGAAATATTTTACCGAGTAAATGTGAGGTAAATTAGCTTCCCAACTAACTTTCTAAACCTGGCAAGGTCATGGAAGTCATTGTCCTCTTCCTATTTAAAAGTGACATTAGAATCAATAGGTACGGCAGCCGATTTACAACCCAATATACACACTTCATTGAGAAGGTCCAGAGCATACTTCCTTTGAGAGAGGACCACCCCTGTGGAACTAAGGCAAATTCAATACCAAGGAAATACTTTGGTCGTCCCAAGTCTTTAGTTACAAAACAGTTGTTCAGGTGAGCTTTAATCTTTAAACTATATCAAAGCCTTCACAATCACCGCCACTGAGCAAAATATCATTCACATAAATAGCCAAAATCACACTCACTTTAGGAGTTTGTCTTGCGAACACATCAGATTTGCACTCCTTGAGTCCTATAGCAGATTCAATAGTGTGCAACTTGTCGAACCAAGCTCGAGGACTCTACTTGAGCCCATGGTTTAAAATACCGATACCGGTCATCAACTCGGTGGATGACCGGTACCGGTACGTACCGATACCGTACCGTACCGACACACGGTACGGTCCGGTACGAAAATTGCATACCGAGCCTTTTTTTTTTCTTTTTCTTTTTTGATTTTGCTGCTAAAAATAACTCCAATAACCCATGATTGATCAAGAAATACTTAAATTTCATATTCAAATATCAAATACATGAATACAATGTTTAAAATGCGGACGAATGACGTCCATCGTACTCGTACATATCTTGGGGACATACACTGTCGGCACTGTAGCAGCCCAACGGCTCTTAAAAAGAGCCGTTGGGTCGGGTGATACCGGGCGATACCGCCCGGTATCATAGCTCTTACCGCCAGGTATTTGCTAAATACCGGAGCATACCGGGCAGTATTTATCGGTATACCGGTATTTTTAAAGTATCGATATTTTGCTACAGTGCAAAATATCATACCGGGAGGTATAGCCCGGTATGATAGCAAATACCGCCCGGTATTTGATAAATACCGGGGATACCGGGCGGTATTTACCGAGATACTCGGTATTTACCCATACCGGGTATCTCGTATACCGGTTTTTTCAAAAACCGGTAAATACCGGGCTTACCGCCCGGTACGGTACGAGATTTAAAACCATGCTTGAGCCCATAAATAGCTTTCTTCAATTTACAAACTAGATTCTCCCTCTGAGCAACATACCCCGGTAGTTGCTCCACAAAGACAACTTCAATTAAGTCACCATAAAGAAAGGCATTTTTAACATCGAACTGATACATCGGCCTGTCAAGATTGATAGCAAGAGAGAGAATTATCCTGACAGAATTTAATCGAGCCACTAGGTTGAAAGTCTCAAAATAGTCGACACCATACTCTTATGTGAATCCTTTGGCAACAAGCTGTGATTTGTAGCGCTCAATGGTCCCGTGATGCAAATATTTCAAGGTAAATATGTAAGCAACTGATTTTGCATCCCCAGGTAATGGAACCAAGTCCTACGTGTGTCTACTTTTGAGTGTTGTCATCTCCTATACATAGCATGTTTCCAATTGGGATCAATCAGTGTCTCTTGGTAAGACCTAGTAATGGTAATAGAAGACAAGGACAGTGCAAGCCCGTCTACCTTTGCGCAAAGCTATAGCCAATTCAAGTTAAGGTGGAGGATCTTGTGACTGAGGTAGAAGGGAGGTCTGCTGTCTAGAGAGGCCTTTGGTCCATTTATGTCTTCTTTGGTAGACTTGTAAAGGAGGGATACTAATGGTTGTGGTAGGTGGCACATCAATAGGAGGAAGAAGTGGTAATGACTCCGCAGTAGGAGCACGAGAATTCTCAAAGGAGGCATAGAAGGGTGTGTCCTCAAAAAAGGTGACATGAGATGTGAAGAGCTTCCTGATCCCTCGATCATAACACTAGTATCCCTTCTGGGTGTGAGAGTACCCAATAAAGATACATTTCACAACCCTAGGAGATAACTTTAGGTGATGGCCACGACCTAGAGTATGGACGAAACAGACACACCCGAAAGTTTTAGGTGGAACCTTGAACACAGACGATGAGGATAAAGAGAATAGAGACTTGTCCCAAGAATATAGGACATGACCCGATTGATAAGGTAGGTGGCGGTAAGAATAGCATCTCCCTAAAAATGCTTGGGTACATTCATATGCAAAGTTGTCAAATCGTGAATCGCATCGTGAATCGTTTGATCAAATTTCAAATCGTGTATCGTTTCGTATCGTACGATAAAGAATCATATTCATAAAAAGCCTAAATAGCAAAATTACATACATACCAACAGATACTTAATAGAAAATACTTAAGATATGATGTGTATTCCAAACTTCAGTGAGTACCAACAGTGATCCACATCTTAAGATATGATCCGATTTTAAGATGTGGAACTCACATCTTAAGATATGATCCAATTTTTCTCTAAGAAATTAGAAATTTAGAACCAACAGTGAATACTTAATAGAAATTAAGAACCATCAGTGAATACCTAATAGGAAATTAGAACCTAAGTTAAGAAGCCGATTCCAGAAATACTTAATAGATTAAGTAAATAGGAAATAGAAATACTTAATAGATTAAGAAATAATAGGATGAAGAACCTGAAAAATAACCAACAGTGAAAAATAGGAAATATAAATACTTAATAGAATAAGTAAATAGGAAGAACTTGGAAGACTCGTGTGAAGAAGAATCACGTGAAGAAGCTGATTGCAGAAATTTGCCTTTGCAGAAGCCGCGAATCGCGTGAAGTGGCGGCGTCGAGGAAGGGGGGATTGCAGAAGCCGCGTGAAGTGGCGGCGTCGGCGACGCTTCTACAATCGCAACGAGTCGCTGCGGGGAGGGGGGATTGCAGAAGCCGCGTGAAGTAGTGGCGTCGGCATCGCGATTGCAGGCAGCGACTCGTCGCGATTGTGGCAACTTGTCGTGATCTGCTTCGTCGCGATTGCGGCAACTTGTCGCGATTGCAAAAGCGTCATCGCGTGAAATCGCGCCTGTGAAGGCGCCTCTCCGAATCGCTTGAATCGCATATTCAGAATCGCGAGTCTGAATCGCAATGATTCAGGCGATTCTTATATGATTCAGTGTCCAAAATGATTCGATCTGGTTTTCGAATCGCTGGGACGCCGGATCGAATCGAATCGTGAATCACATGATACTAACAACAGAGTTCATATGGAACAACAGCATTCTAGCAACATCCAAGATGATGGTTTTTTCGTTCGGCAACACACCATTCTGTTGAGATGTATACAAGCAGGTTGTTTCATGGATAATGCCATGAGATGCACAAAAAATTGATGAAGCCAGTATGAAGATATTCACAAGCATTGACAGTACACGTTTTCAAAGAGACACCAAACTGATTTTTTATTTATGAATGAAAATTTTGGAATAGGTTGAATACTTCTGACCGACACTTTAACAGATAGACCCAAGTTATACAAGTGTGGTCATCAATAAAGGCAACAAAATATTTGTATACCAAACAACTGACAACAGAACTCGGGCCCCAAATATCAAAACAGACTCACTACGTTGATTGGAGCTTGTGGGAAAGGACACAAAATGGTGTTTATGTATCTCACAAGCTTCACATCTGAAAAGAACACACGAGACAGATTTAGGAAGAATAAACTTGAGTTTTTCGGTGGAGGGATGACATAGATGGCAATGCCATTGGTAAAATATTGTGATGTGGTGAGCCACATGAACGCAAGAAGACAGAAGGTAGACGACACTTCCAAACCTAGCTCCCCCACCAATCTTCCTCCTCGTCTTTAGATCTTGTATGACACGTGAGAGGGAAAGAAGCTTACGGAACAATTATGGCTTTTGGTGAGTTGACTAATAGAAAGTAGAAAGTAAATTGACGGGAAACTTGGGTAAGTAAAAAACTTTGTCTAGGTTTAAGTTGATGGACGTAGTAATAGAACCAAGACTCGGATAGGTGAAACAGAGCTATCGGCTATACAAACATGAGGTAAATTGGAGGTTGTATGAAAATTAAAATCCTATTACCTAATATATGGTTGGAAGCACTAGAGTCAAAAATCCATGGCATACCATATGTTAATCCCGGGGGGGAAACTCGTAGCAGTGGATGAGGTGGCCTACACAATTTTTTTATACTCGGGACTGGAGATGGTAACTAAATCATCCATCTGTGTATTGGTTGTCGTTGAGGAAATTTGTCGTGCTAGAGGTGCCAGAGGGAATTTGAGTAGGAGCAACAGTAAAAGCGGCTGCTTTAGCTTGTGGCGGTCTTCAACCGCCCACAATGTAGGCACGGTGGGAAGGAATTTCTTCCTCTCCCATGACCTCCAGCTCTGCTGCCGCCACGGCCTCGACCCCCGCCACCACGGCCTTGACTCCCTGCAACAAGAGCCAGAGTTTTCTCTGATAGAAGCAGAGTATGTTCAGTCACCCAGAGGATTCTAGCCATAGCACTGTTGAGATTCAATATCGTATTATCTGCCATTAGCTGAGACTTCACACTTTGAAGTGAAGGAGGAAGAGCAAATAAAAATTCCTCATGTTGTTTCTTCTGCTATAGTAGACTAGTAGTTAAGGGGTGATATTCTGCTAACTCATCTGCCTTCCCTTTCAAGGTAGCATAGAAGTCTTGTACATATCCTCCTTCATACAACTTTAGGTTGAATATTTCGGAGCACAATGTAAATCCTCAAGATATTCTTATCTTGGAAGTAGGTTTGTTTAAGGGCATCCCACATGCTTTTAGCCGTGGGATGGAAAACCACTGTGGACGTTATTTGAAGCTCTAGGTTGTTAAGCATCCAAGAGACACAATCATTGGCCTCCCGCTCAGCGTACTCTTCATCTTCAATATTTGCAGTATTAGGAGGTTCACAATCAATATGTTTCGTTTTCCCTCTGGAGCTGCACAGAAGAAAAAACACCCTTGACTTGAGGAGATAGTTTGCACCATTGAGTTTGATGGAGGTGCAGATGGAAGCATCTTAGAATCCATCAAGGAGTTCGACGTCGTCAACTGAACTCAGCACGAAGAGAGGCGACTAAAATATAAAACTCGATCCTTGATCAAGAGATATGGAGAGATTCGGCGAGAGACAAGGGGCTGGTGCCTTCTTCCAAGAGGAGGCCCGAAGATGCCGAATCTAAAAATTTCGATCGTTGAGATATCGCCCTAGAGGGAAGCACCCTCGGAGAAGGAGAACAAGGTGAAGCTGCCGCCTAAAAACAACCCCAAATGCTGCTAAGATGCAGTTTCCACCTCGGCCTGAAAACCGCCGAGAACCGTCGGAGAAGAGATGACTGCCAGGGTAGTCCGACAAGAGGAGGGAAGCAGGAAGGAAACCCGCCGGAGTACATGAGGTGTCCGCCTGGACTGGCGAACTCACCAGGGGGTCTGCCTAGCCAACGGACCCAAGGAACAGTCTGCCTGGTAGGTGGACTTGAAGGGAGCCGAAAAACAAGGTCCGCCAATTTAGCGGACTGAGACGGGGGTCGGCGGACCTTAGAAGAGGGTAGGGAGGTTGTCGGCCTTGAGAGGATGAAAAAGAAGAGAAAAAAAATACTTTTTTCTCAGGTTCGCCGGAACCCTAGGCGCCACCATCGGAAGCTCAAGTAGGAGAGAGGATAAACCCTAGCTCTGTTACCATGTTGAGTTGAGCCCAAAAAGTTAGTCATTTATTCAAGAAAGGGGTACATGGTATGGTAAGATGTAAATGAGATATAACCTAAGCTATCCTATACTACCATACAAAAACATGTATAAAACTTAGTCATTCAACAATGCCAAGGTACCAAGAAGTTCACCAATTTGCACCAACTTGTACCATCCATTATGATAGAATGATACGATAAAAAAAAATAAAGTTTGATTAATACACTGAGTAGAACCAAGACATATGCTCTAAAACTGGTCTGATTAGTAAAATACTAGTTAGTATGTGTCAATATGACCTATATTATCATGCTATATTATCATGCTGCAAACTTTATACAATTTTGTAAATTTATACAGAAAATTAGATAGAGTAAAAAATAGCCAAGTTGCATGAGTCCTTTCTTATTTGAATTTTCTTACAAAAATAACATAATGTCAAGTCTATACCAATACCTATTGAACAATGGATTAAACTATGTAAATAAATATATTAGATCAAAATCAAGAACTTAGTAAACACATAAAGGAATTGAAAATGATAAAAAAAATTATGAAAATATATTGACAATCAAAAATAAAAGAGAAGGGATGATTGCTATCAGTTAGTTCAATGGAATTAGAAACAATAAGAGGATGCAAAGATGAGTGGACGACGAAAGAATCATTCTTCCATTATCCTAGTAGACCTAGATAAACACATTCTGGTTGCAATGTACGGACAAGATAAGATATGCACAATTTATAGGCTGAGAATGTGAATGCCTAACAGCTTCAATTAAAAAAACACATTATGAATGATATTACAATCTCTTGACAACTGAAAAGTCGATCTAGATAGATTCATAAGTAATACACTTAAATCTTAATACAATGCTTGAGATCCACAAGGCCAAATTTTCTATTACAAATTTTCTACTTTAAGTGCTATGTACATTTTATGATACTAATACCAACTCTCTTTTTAGATTGATAAATTCTTGGATGAGTATCTATCCAACATTACTCCAAAGAGGATTCAACAAAATTGTTGTTTAAAGTCAAAGGAATGCTATTTCACTATTCAACTTGCACAAGTATCAATCGATGGATTGAGTTTTACCAAGACACCATCTTTATTGGCATTGTTTAACTTATAAAATAAATGATTTGCAATTTACCTAGAATTTTAAAAGATCGAGTGGTAATATTTTTGTGTTGCTCATAGTTGCTTTGGTATCGAGGTTTTGATAGGTTTATGAAATAGTTGTCCATATAAATAAGACACCAAGGGGGGTTGTTGGATTTTTGGTGGCAACTGCGGGTTTAGGGTAGCTCATGAGGGATTAAAATTTTTGAACAGAGCAATTGTTTCCCATATTCTTTTGGTAGATTCTACCAGAACCAAAGATGTTTTTTAGTGAAGCATCCTTATGAAAGAACAAGTCTTTTGTGGTGTCTACTTTGAGTCTATTAAGATATGCAATTACAAACTCTTAAAGTCAGATTGTAACGTTTCATCTTTACACATGAATTTCAAAAGAAAAGAAATCTACAGCCTAAAAGCAACATATATAGGAAAATATTGTCAATCTTCATGCTAAAATGAGGAGCATTTGAAGCCCAATCATCCAAAAAGTATCAACATATATTGCCATATGATAAACATGCACAACTGAGGAAAAGCTTGTCTTTTGGATAAACATGCACGATGCTTTAATCTGTCTCCAAAGAAGCTAATTAAAAATGAGGAAAAGCTTCCCTTTTGAATAAACATACAGAATGTTTTAATCATGCATACTAGTTGTTTCCTAGAGCTTTTTCCTCCAAATTTTTGCTTATTTTAGATGGAAAATTTTACCTTAGAAATCATCTTTCATTCTCACCAGGAAATGACCTCTTTGTTTATTTTAGATGGAAACCACTCTGATCCTATGGAAAGCTTATCTATCGAATTCATTAGGCATTGAACTATTGTTTTCATTGTATTTTTGCTATTTCAATGTGAGCATCACATCCAATGTATTAAGGTATTTGGGAGGAACCTTAGATTCTTCTGCTTGAGGTCATATATTCATATGCTAAACACACAAAATTAAGCCAACAACGATTAGAAGACATGGTTCAGTGTTACCTTCCGGAGACTGGCAATGCAGAGATGCCAATAGAGCAACTTCAACAGTGATAAGATAATTGAATGAGTGCCTCACAATTTCAACTTCAGATATCTGTTATCAAGAGGCTTGGCTTTTCCTCAGACGAACTGAGAAAAATGGTCAACATATACTCCTATAAATGAAGCATTCAGAATGAGCAGGAGGATTTAATTCGTTCATCGAATAAATTCGCAGAACTAATCGAGATTCATCATCATGCCCATTATCGCAATAATAAATATACAAAAAAGAAACAAGGAATAGGAAAAGAAGACAGAAAACATAAAGGATTTCTCTCAGACAAATGCCTCGATTCGTCCTCACGTAAAATGGAATGGATAAATCAGACTCGTCATCTATGAATTCATCTCATCATCGAGAAACCCCTCAATAGATTAAAAAACCAACTTAATCAACAGCCCTACAGCGATCTAATAAAAGAGTATGTAAAAGATAAAAACCAGTGAAAGAATGTAGCAGGGTGGAATTGATCCGGATGACCCCGCAGGTGGCGCGCGAGCTGCAGCTAGGGCTTCGAAACCTGCCTGCCCTAGACGGCGGCGGAGATGGTGGAGACAGCGCGAGCGAAGAGGTGAAGAGTGAAAGAAACGAAGAAATGGGGATTACCGTGAGCTATTCTGGTGCGAATGAAGAAACGAAGAAAAGGGGATTACCGCGCGAGGGAAATGAGGAAAATTCATGAATCCACCATCACTGGAGACTTTTAATCAAAGACCTTTTCTAAATTTGCAGCAGCTACCAACAACAAGAGAAAGATTTACTCTCACCATCGGAAGCAAGCAGCCATCCGTTGCACAGCTAAAAGGCTAGAAGCAAGCTAGGGACCTAGGGTTGGCCAACAGTATTCAACTACAAAGAAATAGGGAGTCTTAGGGCCCGTTCGTTTCGCAAACTATGTAGTATAGAACAGATTAACCACCACAGTATAAGATTATATAGGACAACATAATAAATAATCTCATATTTATTTCGCAGGGTACTGAACATCAAATCCAGTATTGTTATGCGTTCGTTTCGTATTATCACAACACATGATAAGATAATTTGACGAAAATATCATTTGTACTATTTCTTGTTCGTTTTATCATATAAAATATGCTGGACAATATCATATATTATTATAATAACAAAATATTTATTTTAATTAACACAAGAATTATGAATCCAATTAATAAATAGATAAATGTGATAAAACTTATTATTATATCATACAAAATAATGAATAGTAAATGAATAAATGTGCTCCAATATTTATAAATCTAACAAAAGCAACGACTATAAATACAATTGAAATAGTGGTCAATAATTACCAATGACTAAATTTTGTAGTATTTTTCGACGTGTCTCCGACAATAAGTTCGTTGGAATTTCGTGAAAAACTTTAAGATTTTTTTAAAATAATAATAATAATTCAAAATAAAAATAGCATTTATATATGTAATAGTAACAAATAGCCTATACAATTATCTAAAAATTTCAATCATATGATTCAAAATATGTACAACATGCAAGCACCATCAATAATTAAAATGAAGAAAAGCAAATCAACAAACACATCCACTTGTTAGAACCTGATCAAATCCAAAATAATATTATAAAATAGAGAACAAATTAAAAACCTACTATGACAAAAGCACCAATAAAAATATGAATAAATATATAATAAAATAGGTTCCATAACACGCAACATGTAATAACTTCCTTGTTTAGTCCGGTAGCATTTTATATCATAATTCCTAGAGAAAGTAAACCGAAAATGACACAAATTAGTATCTTGCATCTCATGGTTGTCGTCAATGTGCAACACGACGATGACGAGCAGGTGCAGCGACGGGCCACACAATTCGGGCGCTAAACAAACTCAACCTCCACCTACGGCTCTATGACATAGTACTTGCATCTATTGGCACCAAAAACAATATCTTCTTTTTCGTTGACATCTTCTCCTCCAACGAGTTTGCGGCCACGAGGCAAACATCTTTATCTTTGTCGGCTTAGTAGTTTATCTTCACCTCGTGATTCTGAAGTTGCATCTTGAAATTTCTCGAGTGATGCTCGTAAGAGATCATTGTCCTCCTCCAAAGCTTCATTGCTAACCCCAAATCTATTGTCACCTACCGTCGTCCATGGTAGACGTTGCCTACAACGCTGCTCTCAAACTCCTCTTGCTCGTGTTGGTGGGCACACGTAGGGGGAAATGCTCATGTTGAAGATGCAACCACAAGTTCGTCTTTAGCTTCTTTTTACAATGCTTGTACATGTATTAATTGTTTACGGAACTCGCTCGCTCTCAAAGTTATGCATCCCCCTTTGTCGAGTTGACAAAGACGTCGAACATATAAACTAGTCGTAGTCCAACTCAATTGCATCCATTATCAGCACCTTCTCTTCACTCTCCTCACCATTCTATGACACATTTGACTTCTTCAGCATCATACAAATTCGAGATCAAGCTTCATATGAAACTTCGCCATTATGGTTCGCTTTGACACACACAGTGATTTCTCCCCCTTGTCCTTCATAATGACCTTGGGAATATGGGGCGACTATGATATTTCAACCACTAATTTCAAACAAACAATCCTTGAGGGTAAATCCAAACCATGTTGACATTCTCGTCGTAGAAGTGGAAGGTGGCGTTGGGTCAATATTTTTTATTCGAATCTCGATATTGAGATTCTTCTACAAATACCACTTGATATCTCAATTGAATGAGATCGTGCGTCGTGGAGTTAAAGCCTATAAGGGCTAGAGGCATGTGCATGTTTTCGAAGTTTATGATAGGACAAAGATGGACCAATTTAGAGTGATAGCATTTTCATGCCATCATGCAAGTCCTTTTTTCCAATATAAAATGGCGAAGCCTCATCACTTAGGTATTTAGAACTTAGTGCTCAAGGTCGAGGAAATAGATCAAGTCATTGGTGTAATTAGCATGCTCATACCGGTCCTAATATCATACCTTGATGGTATGCCCCGACCACCACACCTAAGTATCACCGCTTTCTCGCACACTAGCGGTAGCCATACGATGCAAGACACCGACTAACACCACATCATAGCACATACAATAACAAGAGAATAAAAAGAAATAAAGCATAGGAAATGAATTTTATGATGCTATATATAAGGTTTTCTGTTGGAGAAATCATTTGCAAAACTAACGGAAAACTAATTCTCGGTAATGTTAAATATGATTCAATCAACATAATTATTATCTAGTGAAATAAGATCAAAATAAAATTTCTTTATATGTGGAGACATCAACTTTTTTCTATTGAACATAACTAAAAATAATTAGAACGTAAAAACTACGAACGAATCGTGTCTCAAGTTAATATACATAACTTTCAAATCAATTTGTCATTAACATAAATTAGAATTTCTAATTCATCTCAACAACTACCGTCCAAAATAAAAGAATTAAACAATTGCAATATAGAATCATAGAAAACAAAAATATTAAACAAGGATTAGAAAAAGAAATAAGTACCGCACTTGAACCCGCAGTTGACTTCCAAAAATTTGTTCAATATCAATCATATTTGAAAGATCAACAACACGATGTTACCTGAAGTAATTGGAAATAGGCTAGCTGTTTTGCTGTTGATAGTTGAAGTGGTTTCCAATCTATACAAAATGTGTTCCAAATGCAAAAAAGTATTTTTGTTCTAGAAGTTATATATTTCTAATGTGCCTTTAACGAGGAATTTCAGTTAATGTTTCAGATGCCAAGCAAATGTATTTCCAAATAACTATTTGCATGTCAGACAACATTGAAGCATTGTGAGTGAAGATGACACCCTAGGGACAGTCAGTTACTTATGTACCTACATGTCTTCACAAACATGCACCAAATATAAAACTGTATGTGTTTAACAGTAACTACTAACAAGGTAAAATAATTATTCCCTAAGTCATAATTTAGTCAAATTAGAGGCCATAATTTAGCATTACAAGTTGTGTTTGAAATATTGACCTAAAAATATTGACTAACCTTTTCAATCAAAGCTTCTTTAAGTGCCACAATTTACTTTTGAATCAATAGCGAACCAAAAAATGCTTCTAAAGACCTTTTCATTCGACGTGAAATTTCGTTGAAGAAAATTAAAATAAAAAGAGGAAGAGACAAACGAACAAAAGATAACGAAACCGTAGAATTAATAGAATATGTGAGCGTAGTTTGTGAAAATAAAAATTATATAGGATATGCAATTTATGTCCAAAAGGTCAAAGGTAACGTTTACGAAGAATCATATTAATTAATTATTTCTAAAGCAACAATTTTATTCATATATTTCATGATTTAACTTTCGTCGTGGCTAAGAATTACCAACCTGTTAAGAATAAGAAACTCCCAACTAGCATCTTCATTCCATATCAACTTGGTAACTAATTTGAAGTCCCATGTCCCATCTAGCATCCTATTACTCCATCAACAAAGCTTTATGAACCATAGAAGGACAAACTTAATCATTAAAACCTCACATTCTAATTTATGTCAATAGTGATAAAATAATAAATTAGCAAATTGCTTACTCAACCAGTCAGTAGAACAAAACATGAATCCCACGTCAGGCCTACACGGCATACCTAGGTAAAATACTGAAAAACATAATAAAAAATATCCTCAATGTACCTAACCCGAATGCTAGATACATTATTTGTCTCGTAGCAGTTGGCCAATCAAAATCTTCAATCTTTAGATTTATCCATAGAAACACATATCATAAAGTTGATCTGGTGCATCCAAAAAAATAGATGTGCAGCGTACTTAGGAGATCTTAACTTATTGAAAGTCCCAAATAGCATCTCTGTACGATACCAATCATTAACTAATTTAAAACCATTAACATTCTTATTTTATCCCAAACTAGTGAAGATCCATATTCATTTTAATACCAATGGCAATAAATTTAACGACATTTTTCAAATTATTCCAAAACACAACAAAGTCGGCAAAATTTTGAACAACATGATAAAAAATTATATATACAGTAGACAAGTTCAATATCAATTTGCCAATAAAATGAAAAACCAAAAGTGTCAATTATTTTGGACAATCTTTGGATAATCAACCAAAAAATATCAATCAATACTTAGAAAATCATTCTTAATTGTGAGGTAGCAAGGAGAAATATAAGTGAAAAATATAAAAACAAATATTTTATTATTTATCCAATAAATAAAAAATGATTAAAAATCATATCAAACAAGGATTAGAAAAAGAAATAAGTACCAGGATTATTATCTAGTGAAATAAGATCAAAATAAAATTTCTTTATGTCGAGACATCAACTTTTTTCTATTCAACATAACTAAAAATAATTAGAATGTAAAAAGTACGAACGAATCGTGTCTCAAGTTAATATACATAACTTTCAAATCAATTGGTCATTAACATAAATTAGAATTCCTAATTCATCTCAACAACTACTAGCCAAAATAAAAGAATTAAACAATTGCAATATAGAATCATAGAAAACAAAAATATTAAACAAGAATTAGAAAAAGAAATAAGTACCGCACTTGACTTCCAAAAATTTGTTCAATATCAATCATATTTGAAAGATCAACAACTCGATGTTACCTGAAGTAATTTGAAATAGGCTAGCTGTTTTGCTGTTGATAGTTGAAGTGGTTTCCAATCTATACAAATTGTGTTCCAAATGCAAAAAAGTATTTTTGTTCTAGATGTTATATATTTCTAATGTGCCTTTAACGAGGAATTTCAGTTTATGTTTCAGATGCCAAGCAAATATATTTCCAAATAACTATTTGCATGTTGGACAACATTGAAGCATTGTGAGTGAAGATGACACCCTAGGGACAGTCAGTTACTTATGTACCTACATGTCTTCACAAACATGCACCAAATATAAAACTGTATGCGTTTAACAGTAACTACTAACAAGGTAAAATAATTATTGCCTAATTCATAATTTAGGCAAATTAGAGTCCATAATTTAGCATTACAAGTTGTGTTTGGAATATTGATCTAAAAATATTGACCTAAAAATATTGACTAACCTTTTCAATCAAAGCTTCTTTAAGTGCCCCAATTTACTTTTGAATCAATAGAGAACCAAAAAATGCTTCTAAAGACCTTTTCATTCGACGTGAAATTTCGTAGAAGAAAATTAAAATAAAAAGAGGAGGAGAAAAACGAACAAAAGAGAACGAAACCATAGAATTAATAGCATATGTGAGCGTAGTTTGTAAAAATAAAAATTATATAGGATATGCAATTTATGTCCAAAAGGTCAAAGGTAACGTGTACGAAGAATCATATTAATTAATTATTTCTAAAGCAACAAGTTTATTCATATATTTCATAATCTAATGGTTGTTATAAATTTGTTATAAATTTGTTCTAAAGCAAAAAAAGATCACATAACTAAGTTGTTATAAATTTGATAACCAACGGTACGGAAGACACAAACCAAATTGTAGTGTCAAGAAAGTACCAAAAAAATAAAATATTAGTACAAATATGACAACAATAGTAGAAAAGGCACAAACCTAATTGTATTGTCACAAACCTAATGGTTGTTTCACATGAATACAAATTTGAGACTTTGAGTAACAAACCAAATCGAAAATTTAGACTAGGACAGAAGTAATAAAAAAGAAGAATAGGACAGAAGTATTAAAAAAGAAAGAAATAGAAAAAAAAATTGTGAAGGGCTGTTGGAACATAACTGAAATGAAAGAAAGAAAGCAAAACTGAAAAAAAGAAACATTACTGGAAAAAAACACGACTTAAGTAATAAAAAACAATTGAAATAAAAAAAAGAACACGATAGAACTAAAAAAGAAAAAGAAGATGACAGAAGTAATAAAAAAGAAAGAAATAGAGAGTAAATTGTTAAAGGTTGTTGGAAAAGAACTGAAATGAAAGAAAGAAACATAAAAAGAAAACAGAACAATAAAACAAATGAAGTGAAAACGTTCACTGAAAAAAGAAATGAAGCGAAAATGAAAATTCACTGAAAAAAGAAATGAAGTGAAAACAGAGAGAAATGAAGTGAAAATGAAACGAAAGAAAACTGAAGTAATAAAGAAGAATCGAACAAAACACATAAGCTATAAAAAAAGAATCGAACAAAATAGAAGTAAAAAAGAAAGAAAGAAACATGAAAAAAATCTGCATGTACGTGTGCAAATACTTAAACAAGCAAGAAAATTTTAATTAAATGATGAGAGCTGAATGGGAGAGTAATGCCTTTAAAAAATAGCAAAAACTGCTATCTTGTTGCTAGATTTCATCGCCGGAGTTCGTAACTAGAGTTCGTCGTCGAACATATAAACTATTCGTAGTCCAACTCAATTGCATCCATTATCAGCACCTTCACTTCGCTCTCGAGGGTAAATCCAAACCATGTTGACATTCTCGTCGTAGAAGTGGAAGGTGGCGTTGGGTCAATCTTTTTTATTCGAATCTCGATATTGAGGTTCTTCTACAAATACCACTTGATATCTCCATTGAATGAGATCGTGCGTCGTGGAGTTAAAGCCTATAAGGGTTAGAGGCATGTGCATGTTTCCGAAGTTTATGGTAGGACAAAGATGGACCAATTTAGAGTGATAGCATTTTCATGCCATCATGCAAGTCATTTTTCCAATATAAAAGGGCGAAGCCTCATCACTTAGGTAATTAGAACTTAGTGCTCAAGGTCGAGGAAATAGATCAAGTCATTGGTGTAATTAGCATGCTCATACCGGTCCTAATATCATACCCTGATGGTATGCCCCCACCACCACACCTAAGTATCACCGCTTTCTCGCACACTAGCGGTAGCCATACGATGCAAGACACCGACCAACACCACATCACAGCACGGACAATAACAAGAAAATAAAAAGAAATAAAACATAGGAAATGAATTTTATGATGCTATATATAAAGTTTTCTGATGGAGAAATCATTTGCAAAACTAACGGAAAACTGATTCTCGGTAATGTTAAATATGATTCAATCAACATAATTATTATCTAGTGAAATAAGATCAAAGTAAAATTTCTTTATGTGGAGACAACAACTTTTTTCTATTGAACATAACTAAAAATAATTAGGTCTAGCACATCATAAAGTTGATCTGGTGCATCCTGCATAATGGATCAATACCAAACAATAATAGGTCTAGCACATCCCTAACAATATTATTAATTATGTATGGAAGTAATAATCATTAACAAAAAACCAAAGAGAAGTAAAACAGATAAATTAGAAGAATTTTCTTATTGTATTCATCTTTCTTGTTGTTTTCATTCGTTTCAATTAAAAACAAGTAAATTCTTTATCAATTACCTGCTTGCGAGTAATTAAACTTATAACAATCTCCAACCCCTTGATTTTGTTCCAATGCTAATTTTGACCCCTGAAAAAAAATAGGCTTGAGAACAATAATTCAAAAATTAATAAAGAATACTACAAGAGAGAGTACCTGCGGTGCAGATAAAGATCTATGGTAAAGAGCTCCAAAATCTCCTGAGTTAATCAATTATATATTTGTACCTATGCAAATATATATATTATTAAATTACAATATGCAATATATTCGTATTATACCCGAATCCTCTCGAAGCGTGTAAGAGAACAACGAAGCCCTCACCCACGCGAAAGCGATACCACAAGCCACTCCTACATGCAAAAAAACAAATATTTTCTGTATAGCATACTTATATTAAGATTTTACAGTATTCAATAGAAAAATTAGTAAATTGTGTATAGCATACTATTTATCACTGAAAGCAACATATAAAGGAAGCTTGAAGACAACAATATTGCACATGAACTTATTATTCATCTCAGAAACACAAACTAAAAATGTGAAAATGAAGATATTTTCAAGGACCACTACATAAAATAAATAAAATATTGCACCAAATTCAGTGAAAACCCGACACCTATACCATGCCTAAATTGAAACTTTGACCATTATTACTCCATTAGTTTAGGTGTAAATATTTGGAGGAATGAATTAAGAAATTGATGTTTGCATAAGTGCGTTTAAAAAAATTGCCTTATCTCAAGATATCGAAGCCACAAGACAAATCGGCGCCGCAAGCGCGAATTGAAGCTTTAGCTTCATGCCTGCAAATTTGGATGTGAGAATAGTTAATTTTAATAATATGAAAGTTTTTTTTCACCAAGAAAAAGAAAATTATTTTATTAAGCGGCTAGAGCCAACGTCAAAAGAGTAATAATATGGAAGTTAAAGGTTCCATATTGTAGGAGGCTTCAAATTCCCACAAACATAGCATTTAGGTATAGTCAACATATGCACCTAAGTTATTTTTATGACTAAAAGCACAAGTCCAACTAAGGTCTACAACTATAAAATTTCGATGTGTGGCTATGGTCGAAAGGCTACAACGGCAAAATAATATGACTATTAAAAAAACATAAAAGGAACATAAAACAAAAAAGCTATAAAGCATGACTATAAATCCAAAATAACATTACAACACAATTTGGTAATCACCAAATTGCAAAAAAAGAAAAAAACTATAACCGTGAATGAAACAGAAAACCAAAAAACAACTATTAAGCATGACTATAAATCCAAAATAACATTATAAAACAGAGAACAAATTAAAAATCTCCTTGTTTGGTCCGGTAGCATTTTATATCATAATTCCTAGAGAAAGTAAACCGAAAATGACACAAATTAGTATCTTGCATCTCACGGTTGTCGTCAATGTGCAACACGACGATGACGAGCAGGTGCAGCGACGAGCCACACAATTCGGGCGCAAAGCAAACTCAACCTCCACCCACGGCTCTACGACATAGTGCTTGAATCTATTGGCACCAAAAACAATATCTTCTTTTTCGTTGACATCTTCTCCTCCAACAAGTTTGCGGCCACGAGGCGAACATCTTTATCTTTGCCGGCTTGGTAGTTTGTCTTCACCTCGTGATTCTGAAGTTGCATCTTGAAATTTCTCGAGTGATGCTCGTAAGAGATCATTGTCCTCCTCTAAAGCTTCATTGCTAGCCCCAAATCTATTGTCGCCTACCGTCGTCCATGGTAGACGTTGCCTACAACGCTGCTCTCAAACTCCTCTTGCTCGTGTTGGTGGGCACACGGAGGGGGAAATGCTCATGTTGAAGATGCAACCACAAGTTCGTCTTTAGCTTCTTTTTACAATGCTTGTACATGTATTAAATGTTTACAAAATTACCACTGAACTCGCTCGCTCTCAAAGTTATGCATCCCCCTTCGTCGAGTTGACAAAAACGTCGAACATATAAACTAGTCGTAGTCCAACTCAATTGCATCCATTATCAGCACCTTCACTTCGCTCTTCTCACCATTCTATGACTGACACCTTTGACTTCTTCAGCATCGTACAAATTCGAGATCAAGCTTCACACGAAACTTCGCCATTATGGTTCGCTTTGACACACGCAGTGATTTCTCCCCCTTGTCCTTCATAATGACCTTGGGAGTATGGGGCGACTATGGTATTTCAACCACTAATTTGAAACAAACAATCCTTGAGGGTAAATCCAAACCATGTTGACATTCTCGTCGTAGAAGTGGAAGGTGGCGTTGGGTCAATCTTTTTTATTCGAATCTCGATATTGAGGTTCTTCTACAAATACCACTTGATATCTCCATTGAATGAGATCGTGCGTCGTGGAGTTAAAGCCTATAAGGGTTAGAGGCATGTGCATGTTTCCGAAGTTTATGGTAGGACAAAGATGGACCAATTTAGAGTGATAGCATTTTCATGCCATCATGCAAGTCCTTTTTCCAATATAAAAGGGCGAAGCCTCATCACTTAGGTATTTAGAACTTAGTGCTCAAGGTCGAGGAAATAGATCAAGTCATTGGTGTAATTAGCATGCTCATACCGGTCCTAATATCATACCCTGATGGTATGCCCCCACCACCACACCTAAGTATCACCTCTTTGTCGCACACTAGCGGTAGCCATACGATGCAAGACACCGACCAACACCACATCACAGCACGGATAATAACAAGAAAATAAAAAGAAATAAAACATAGGAAATGAATTTTATGATGCTATATATAAAGTTTTCTGATGGAGAAATCATTTGCAAAACTAACGGAAAACTGATTCTCGGTAATGTTAAATATGATTCAATCAACATAATTATTATCTAGTGAAATAAGATCAAAGTAAAATTTCTTTATGTGGAGACATCAACTTTTTTCTATTGAACATAACTAAAAATAATTAGAATGTAAAAACTAGGAACTAATCATGTCTCAAGTTAATATACATAACTTTCAAATCAATTGGTCATTAACATAAATTAGAATTCCTAATTCATCTCAGCAACTACCGACCAAAATAAAAGAATTAAACAATTGCAATATAGAATCATAGAAAACAAAAATATTAAACAAGGATTAGAAGAAGAAATAAGTACCGCACTTGAACCCGCAGTTGACTTCCAAAAATTTGATCAATATCAATCATATTTGAAAGATCAAGAACTCGATGTTACCTGAAGTAATTTGAAATATGCTAGTTGTTTTGCTGTTGATAGTTGAAGTGGTTTCCAATCTATACAAATTGTGTTCCAAATGCAAAAAAATATTAATCATTAACCTCACACCAACAAAGTTTTATGAACCATAGAAGGACAAATTTAATCATTAAAACCTCACATTGTAATTTATGTCAATATTGATAAATATAATAAATTAGCAAATTGCTTACTCAACCAGTCAGTAGAACAAAACATGAATCCCACGTCAGGCCTACACGACATACCAAGATAAAATACTGAAAAACATAATAAAAAATAGCCTCAATGTACCTGACCAGAATGCTAGATACATTATTTGTCTCGTAACAGTTGGCCAATCAAAATCTCCAACCTTTAGATATATCCACAGAAACACATCATAAAGTTGATCTGGTGCATCCTGCATAATGGATCAATACCAAACAATAATAGGTCTAGCACATCCCTAACAATATTATTAATTATGTATGGAAGTAATAATCATTAACAAAAAACCAAAGAGAAGTAAAACAGATAAATTAGAAGAATTTTCTTATTGTATTCATTCGTTTCAATGAAAAACAAGTAAATTCTTTATCAATTACCTGCTTGCGAGTAATTAAACTTATAACAATCTCCAACCCCTTGATTTTGTTCCAATGCTAATTTTGACCCCTGAAAAAAAATAGGCTTGAGAACAATAATTCAAAAATTAATAAAGAATACTACAAGAGAGAGTACCTGCGGTGCAGATAAAGATCTATGGTAAAGAGCTCCAAAATCTCCTGAGTTAATCAATTATATATTTGTACCTATGCAAATATATATATTATTAAATTACAATATGCAATATATTCGTATTATACCCGAATCCTCTCGAAGCGTGTAAGAGAACAACGAAGCCCTCACCCACGCGAAAGCGATACCACAAGCCACTCCTACATGCAAAAAAACAAATATTTTCTGTATAGCATACTTATATTAAGATTTTACAGTATTCAATAGAAAAATTAGTAAATTGTGTATAGCATACTATTTATCACTGAAAGCAACATATAAAGGAAGCTTGAAGACAACAATATTGCACATGAACTTATTATTCATCTCAGAAACACAAACTAAAAATGTGAAAATGAAGATATTTTCAAGGACCACTACATAAAATAAATAAAATATTGCACCAAATTCAGTGAAAACCCGACACCTATACCATGCCTAAATTGAAACTTTGACCATTATTACTCCATTAGTTTAGGTGTAAATATTTGGAGGAATGAATTAAGAAATTGATGTTTGCATAAGTGCGTTTAAAAAAATTGCCTTATCTCAAGATATCGAAGCCACAAGACAAATCGGCGCCGCAAGCGCGAATTGAAGCTTTAGCTTCATGCCTGCAAATTTGGATGTGAGAATAGTTAATTTTAATAATATGAAAAAAAAATTTCACCAAGAAAAAGAAAATTATTTTATTAAGCGGCTAGAGCCAACGTCAAAAGAGTAATAATATGGAAGTTAAAGGTTCCATATTGTAGGAGGCTTCAAATTCCCACAAACATAGCATTTAGGTATAGTCAACATATGCACCTAAGTTATTTTTATGACTAAAAGCACAAGTCCAACTAAGGTCTACAACTATAAAATTTCGATGTGTGGCTATGGTCGAAAGGCTACAACGGCAAAATAATATGACTATTAAAAAAACATGAAAGGAACATGAAACAAAAAAGCTATAAAGCATGACTATAAATCCAAAATAACATTACAACACAATTTGGTAATCACCAAATTGCAAAAAAAGAAAAAAACTATAACCGTGAATGAAACAGAAAACCAAAAAACAACTATTAAGCATGACTATAAATCCAAAATAACATTATAAAACAGAGAACAAATTAAAAATCTCCTTGTTTAGTCCGGTAGCATTTTATATCATAATTCCTAGAGAAAGTAAACCGAAAATGACACAAATTAGTATCTTGCATCTCACGGTTGTCGTCAATGTGCAACACGACGATGACGAGCAGGTGCAGCGACGAGCCACACAATTTGAGCGCAAAGCAAACTCAACCTCCACCTACGGCTCTACGACATAGTGCTTGAATCTATTGGCACCAAAAACAATATCTTCTTTTTCGTTGACATCTTCTCCTCCAACAAGTTTGCGGCCACGAGGCGAACATCTTTATCTTTGCCGGCTTGGTAGTTTGTCTTCACCTCGTGATTCTGAAGTTGCATCTTGAAATTTCTCGAGTGATGCTCGTAAGAGATCATTGTCCTCCTCTAAAGCTTCATTGCTAGCCCCAAATCTATTGTCGCCTACCGTCGTCCATGGTAGACGTTGCCTACAACGCTGCTCTCAAACTCCTCTTGCTCGTGTTGGTGGGCACACGTAGGGGGAAATGCTCATGTTGAAGATGCAACCACAAGTTCGTCTTTAGCTTCTTTTTACAATGCTTGTACATGTATTAAATGTTTACAAAATTACCACTGAACTCGCTCGCTCTCAAAGTTATGCATCCCCCTTCGTCGAGTTGACAAAAACGTCGAACATATAAACTAGTCGTAGTCCAACTCAATTGCATCCATTATCAGCACCTTCACTTCGCTCTTCTCACCATTCTATGACTGACACCTTTGACTTCTTCAGCATCGTACAAATTCGAGATCAAGCTTCACACGAAACTTCGCCATTATGGTTCGCTTTGACACACGCAGTGATTTCTCCCCCTTGTCCTTCATAATGACCTTGGGAGTATGGGGCGACTATGGTATTTCAACCACTAATTTGAAACAAACAATCCTTGAGGGTAAATCCAAACCATGTTGACATTCTCGTCGTAGAAGTGGAAGGTGGCGTTGGGTCAATCTTTTTTATTCGAATCTCGATATTGAGGTTCTTCTACAAATACCACTTGATATCTCCATTGAATGAGATCGTGCGTCGTGGAGTTAAAGCCTATAAGGGTTAGAGGCATGTGCATGTTTCCGAAGTTTATGGTAGGACAAAGATGGACCAATTTAGAGTGATAGCATTTTCATGCCATCATGCAAGTCCTTTTTCCAATATAAAAGGGCGAAGCCTCATCACTTAGGTATTTAGAACTTAGTGCTCAAGGTCGAGGAAATAGATCAAGTCATTGGTGTAATTAGCATGCTCATACCGGTCCTAATATCATACCCTGATGGTATGCCCCCACCACCACACCTAAGTATCACCTCTTTGTCGCACACTAGCGGTAGCCATACGATGCAAGACACCGACCAACACCACATCACAGCACGGATAATAACAAGAAAATAAAAAGAAATAAAACATAGGAAATGAATTTTATGATGCTATATATAAAGTTTTCTGATGGAGAAATCATTTGCAAAACTAACGGAAAACTGATTCTCGGTAATGTTAAATATGATTCAATCAACATAATTATTATCTAGTGAAATAAGATCAAAGTAAAATTTCTTTATGTGGAGACATCAACTTTTTTCTATTGAACATAACTAAAAATAATTAGAATGTAAAAACTAGGAACTAATCATGTCTCAAGTTAATATACATAACTTTCAAATCAATTGGTCATTAACATAAATTAGAATTCCTAATTCATCTCAGCAACTACCGACCAAAATAAAAGAATTAAACAATTGCAATATAGAATCATAGAAAACAAAAATATTAAACAAGGATTAGAAGAAGAAATAAGTACCGCACTTGAACCCGCAGTTGACTTCCAAAAATTTGATCAATATCAATCATATTTGAAAGATCAAGAACTCGATGTTACCTGAAGTAATTTGAAATATGCTAGTTGTTTTGCTGTTGATAGTTGAAGTGGTTTCCAATCTATACAAATTGTGTTCCAAATGCAAAAAAATATTAATCATTAACCTCACACCAACAAAGTTTTATGAACCATAGAAGGACAAATTTAATCATTAAAACCTCACATTGTAATTTATGTCAATATTGATAAATATAATAAATTAGCAAATTGCTTACTCAACCAGTCAGTAGAACAAAACATGAATCCCACGTCAGGCCTACACGACATACCAAGATAAAATACTGAAAAACATAATAAAAAATAGCCTCAATGTACCTGACCAGAATGCTAGATACATTATTTGTCTCGTAACAGTTGGCCAATCAAAATCTCCAACCTTTAGATATATCCACAGAAACACATCATAAAGTTGATCTGGTGCATCCTGCATAATGGATCAATACCAAACAATAATAGGTCTAGCACATCCCTAACAATATTATTAATTATGTATGGAAGTAATAATCATTAACAAAAAACCAAAGAGAAGTAAAACAGATAAATTAGAAGAATTTTCTTATTGTATTCATCTTTCTTGTTGTTTTCATTCGTTTCAATGAAAAACAAGTAAATTCTTTATCAATTACCTGCTTGCGAGTAATTAAACTTATAACAATCTCCAACCCCTTGATTTTGTTCCAATGCTAATTTTGACCCCTGAAAAAAAATAGGCTTGAGAACAATAATTCAAAAATTAATAAAGAATACTACAAGAGAGAGTACCTGCGGTGCAGATAAAGATCTATGGTAAAGAGCTCCAAAATCTCCTGAGTTAATCAATTATATATTTGTACCTATGCAAATATATATATTATTAAATTACAATATGCAATATATTCGTATTATACCCGAATCCTCTCGAAGCGTGTAAGAGAACAACGAAGCCCTCACCCACGCGAAAGCGATACCACAAGCCACTCCTACATGCAAAAAAACAAATATTTTCTGTATAGCATACTTATATTAAGATTTTACAGTATTCAATAGAAAAATTAGTAAATTGTGTATAGCATACTATTTATCACTGAAAGCAACATATAAAGGAAGCTTGAAGACAACAATATTGCACATGAACTTATTATTCATCTCAGAAACACAAACTAAAAATGTGAAAATGAAGATATTTTCAAGGACCACTACATAAAATAAATAAAATATTGCACCAAATTCAGTGAAAACCCGACACCTATACCATGCCTAAATTGAAACTTTGACCATTATTACTCCATTAGTTTAGGTGTAAATATTTGGAGGAATGAATTAAGAAATTGATGTTTGCATAAGTGCGTTTAAAAAAATTGCCTTATCTCAAGATATCGAAGCCACAAGACAAATCGGCGCCGCAAGCGCGAATTGAAGCTTTAGCTTCATGCCTGCAAATTTGGATGTGAGAATAGTTAATTTTAATAATATGAAAAAAAAATTTCACCAAGAAAAAGAAAATTATTTTATTAAGCGGCTAGAGCCAACGTCAAAAGAGTAATAATATGGAAGTTAAAGGTTCCATATTGTAGGAGGCTTCAAATTCCCACAAACATAGCATTTAGGTATAGTCAACATATGCACCTAAGTTATTTTTATGACTAAAAGCACAAGTCCAACTAAGGTCTACAACTATAAAATTTCGATGTGTGGCTATGGTCGAAAGGCTACAACGGCAAAATAATATGACTATTAAAAAAACATGAAAGGAACATGAAACAAAAAAGCTATAAAGCATGACTATAAATCCAAAATAACATTACAACACAATTTGGTAATCACCAAATTGCAAAAAAAGAAAAAAACTATAACCGTGAATGAAACAGAAAACCAAAAAACAACTATTAAGCATGACTATAAATCCAAAATAACATTATAAAACAGAGAACAAATTAAAAATCTCCTTGTTTAGTCCGGTAGCATTTTATATCATAATTCCTAGAGAAAGTAAACCGAAAATGACACAAATTAGTATCTTGCATCTCACGGTTGTCGTCAATGTGCAACACGACGATGACGAGCAGGTGCAGCGACGAGCCACACAATTTGAGCGCAAAGCAAACTCAACCTCCACCTACGGCTCTACGACATAGTGCTTGAATCTATTGGCACCAAAAACAATATCTTCTTTTTCGTTGACATCTTCTCCTCCAACAAGTTTGCGGCCACGAGGCGAACATCTTTATCTTTGCCGGCTTGGTAGTTTGTCTTCACCTCGTGATTCTGAAGTTGCATCTTGAAATTTCTCGAGTGATGCTCGTAAGAGATCATTGTCCTCCTCTAAAGCTTCATTGCTAGCCCCAAATCTATTGTCGCCTACCGTCGTCCATGGTAGACGTTGCCTACAACGCTGCTCTCAAACTCCTCTTGCTCGTGTTGGTGGGCACACGTAGGGGGAAATGCTCATGTTGAAGATGCAACCACAAGTTCGTCTTTAGCTTCTTTTTACAATGCTTGTACATGTATTAAATGTTTACAAAATTACCACTGAACTCGCTCGCTCTCAAAGTTATGCATCCCCCTTCGTCGAGTTGACAAAAACGTCGAACATATAAACTAGTCGTAGTCCAACTCAATTGCATCCATTATCAGCACCTTCACTTCGCTCTTCTCACCATTCTATGACTGACACCTTTGACTTCTTCAGCATCGTACAAATTCGAGATCAAGCTTCACACGAAACTTCGCCATTATGGTTCGCTTTGACACACGCAGTGATTTCTCCCCCTTGTCCTTCATAATGACCTTGGGAGTATGGGGCGACTATGGTATTTCAACCACTAATTTGAAACAAACAATCCTTGAGGGTAAATCCAAACCATGTTGACATTCTCGTCGTAGAAGTGGAAGGTGGCGTTGGGTCAATCTTTTTTATTCGAATCTCGATATTGAGGTTCTTCTACAAATACCACTTGATATCTCCATTGAATGAGATCGTGCGTCGTGGAGTTAAAGCCTATAAGGGTTAGAGGCATGTGCATGTTTCCGAAGTTTATGGTAGGACAAAGATGGACCAATTTAGAGTGATAGCATTTTCATGCCATCATGCAAGTCCTTTTTCCAATATAAAAGGGCGAAGCCTCATCACTTAGGTATTTAGAACTTAGTGCTCAAAGTCGAGGAAATAGATCAAGTCATTGGTGTAATTAGCATGCTCATACCGGTCCTAATATCATACCCTGATGGTATGCCCCCACCACCACACCTAAGTATCACCTCTTTGTCGCACACTAGCGGTAGCCATACGATGCAAGACACCGACCAACACCACATCACAGCACGGATAATAACAAGAAAATAAAAAGAAATAAAACATAGGAAATGAATTTTATGATGCTATATATAAAGTTTTCTGATGGAGAAATCATTTGCAAAACTAACGGAAAACTGATTCTCGGTAATGTTAAATATGATTCAATCAACATAATTATTATCTAGTGAAATAAGATCAAAGTAAAATTTCTTTATGTGGAGACATCAACTTTTTTCTATTGAACATAACTAAAAATAATTAGAATGTAAAAACTAGGAACTAATCATGTCTCAAGTTAATATACATAACTTTCAAATCAATTGGTCATTAACATAAATTAGAATTCCTAATTCATCTCAGCAACTACCGACCAAAATAAAAGAATTAAACAATTGCAATATAGAATCATAGAAAACAAAAATATTAAACAAGGATTAGAAGAAGAAATAAGTACCGCACTTGAACCCGCAGTTGACTTCCAAAAATTTGATCAATATCAATCATATTTGAAAGATCAAGAACTCGATGTTACCTGAAGTAATTTGAAATATGCTAGTTGTTTTGCTGTTGATAGTTGAAGTGGTTTCCAATCTATACAAATTGTGTTCCAAATGCAAAAAAATATTAATCATTAACCTCACACCAACAAAGTTTTATGAACCATAGAAGGACAAATTTAATCATTAAAACCTCACATTGTAATTTATGTCAATATTGATAAATATAATAAATTAGCAAATTGCTTACTCAACCAGTCAGTAGAACAAAACATGAATCCCACGTCAGGCCTACACGACATACCAAGATAAAATACTGAAAAACATAATAAAAAATAGCCTCAATGTACCTGACCAGAATGCTAGATACATTATTTGTCTCGTAACAGTTGGCCAATCAAAATCTCCAACCTTTAGATATATCCACAGAAACACATCATAAAGTTGATCCGGTGCATCTTGCATAATGGATCAATACCAAACAATAATAGGTCTAGCACATCCCTAACAATATTATTAATTATGTATGGAAGTAATAATCATTAACAAAAAACCAAAGAGAAGTAAAACAGATAAATTAGAAGAATTTTCTTATTGTATTCATCTTTCTTGTTGTTTTCATTCGTTTCAATGAAAAACAAGTAAATTCTTTATCAATTACCTGCTTGCGAGTAATTAAACTTATAACAATCTCCAACCCCTTGATTTTGTTCCAATGCTAATTTTGACCCCTGAAAAAAAATAGGCTTGAGAACAATAATTCAAAAATTAATAAAGAATACTACAAGAGAGAGTACCTGCGGTGCAGATAAAGATCTATGGTAAAGAGCTCCAAAATCTCCTGAGTTAATCAATTATATATTTGTACCTATGCAAATATATATATTATTAAATTACAATATGCAATATATTCGTATTATACCCGAATCCTCTCGAAGCGTGTAAGAGAACAACGAAGCCCTCACCCACGCGAAAGCGATACCACAAGCCACTCCTACATGCAAAAAAACAAATATTTTCTGTATAGCATACTTATATTAAGATTTTACAGTATTCAATAGAAAAATTAGTAAATTGTGTATAGCATACTATTTATCACTGAAAGCAACATATAAAGGAAGCTTGAAGACAACAATATTGCACATGAACTTATTATTCATCTCAGAAACACAAACTAAAAATGTGAAAATGAAGATATTTTCAAGGACCACTACATAAAATAAATAAAATATTGCACCAAATTCAGTGAAAACCCGACACCTATACCATGCCTAAATTGAAACTTTGACCATTATTACTCCATTAGTTTAGGTGTAAATATTTGGAGGAATGAATTAAGAAATTGATGTTTGCATAAGTGCGTTTAAAAAAATTGCCTTATCTCAAGATATCGAAGCCACAAGACAAATCGGCGCCGCAAGCGCGAATTGAAGCTTTAGCTTCATGCCTGCAAATTTGGATGTGAGAATAGTTAATTTTAATAATATGAAAAAAAAATTTCACCAAGAAAAAGAAAATTATTTTATTAAGCGGCTAGAGCCAACGTCAAAAGAGTAATAATATGGAAGTTAAAGGTTCCATATTGTAGGAGGCTTCAAATTCCCACAAACATAGCATTTAGGTATAGTCAACATATGCACCTAAGTTATTTTTATGACTAAAAGCACAAGTCCAACTAAGGTCTACAACTATAAAATTTCGATGTGTGGCTATGGTCGAAAGGCTACAACGGCAAAATAATATGACTATTAAAAAAACATAAAAGGAACATAAAACAAAAAAGCTATAAAGCATGACTATAAATCCAAAATAACATTACAACACAATTTGGTAATCACCAAATTGCAAAAAAAGAAAAAAACTATAACCGTGAATGAAACAGAAAACCAAAAAACAACTATTAAGCATGACTATAAATCCAAAATAACATTATAAAACAGAGAACAAATTAAAAATCTCCTTGTTTAGTCCGGTAGCATTTTATATCATAATTCCTAGAGAAAGTAAACCGAAAATGACACAAATTAGTATCTTGCATCTCACGGTTGTCGTCAATGTGCAACACGACGATGACGAGCAGGTGCAGCGACGAGCCACACAATTCGAGCGCAAAGCAAACTCAACCTCCACCTACGGCTCTACGACATAGTGCTTGAATCTATTGGCACCAAAAACAATATCTTCTTTTTCGTTGACATCTTCTCCTCCAACAAGTTTGCGGCCACGAGGCGAACATCTTTATCTTTGCCGGCTTGGTAGTTTGTCTTCACCTCGTGATTCTGAAGTTGCATCTTGAAATTTCTCGAGTGATGCTCGTAAGAGATCATTGTCCTCCTCTAAAGCTTCATTGCTAGCCCCAAATCTATTGTCGCCTACCGTCGTCCATGGTAGACGTTGCCTACAACGCTGCTCTCAAACTCCTAATGCTCGTGTTGGTGGGCACACGTAGGGGGAAATGCTCATGTTGAAGATGCAACCACAAGTTCGTCTTTAGCTTCTTTTTACAATGCTTGTACATGTATTAAATGTTTACAAAATTACCACTGAACTCGCTCGCTCTCAAAGTTATGCATCCCCCTTCGTCGAGTTGACAAAAACGTCGAACATATAAACTAGTCGTAGTCCAACTCAATTGCATCCATTATCAGCACCTTCACTTCGCTCTTCTCACCATTCTATGACACCTTTGACTTCTTCAGCATCGTACAAATTCGAGATCAAGCTTCACACGAAACTTCGCCTTTATGGTTCGCTTTGACACACGCAGTGATTTCTCCCCCTTGTCCTTCATAATGACCTTGGGAGTATGGGGCGACTATGGTATTTCAACCACTAATTTGAAACAAACAATCCTTGAGGGTAAATCCAAACCATGTTGACATTCTCGTCGTAGAAGTAGAAGGTGGCGTTGGGTCAATCTTTTTTATTCGAATCTCGATATTGAGGTTCTTCTACAAATACCACTTGATATCTCCATTGAATGAGATCGTGCGTCGTGGAGTTAAAGCCTATAAGGGTTAGAGGCATGTGCATGTTTCCGAAGTTTATGGTAGGACAAAGATGGACCAATTTAGAGTGATAGCATTTTCATGCCATCATGCAAGTCCTTTTTCCAATATAAAAGGGCGAAGCCTCATCACTTAGGTATTTAGAACTTAGTGCTCAAGGTCGAGGAAATAGATCAAGTCATTGGTGTAATTAGCATGCTCATACCGGTCCTAATATCATACCCTGATGGTATGCCCCCACCACCACACCTAAGTATCACCGCTTTCTCGCACACTAGCGGTAGCCATACGATGCAAGACACCGACCAACACCACATCACAGCACGGACAATAACAAGAAAATAAAAAGAAATAAAACATAGGAAATGAATTTTATGATGCTATATATAAAGTTTTCTGATGGAGAAATCATTTGCAAAACTAACGGAAAACTGATTCTCGGTAATGTTAAATATGATTCAATCAACATAATTATTATCTAATGAAATAAGATCAAAGTAAAATTTCTTTATGTGGAGACATCAACTTTTTTCTATTGAACATAACTAAAAATAATTAGAATGTAAAAACTAGGAACTAATCATGTCTCAAGTTAATATACATAACTTTCAAATCAATTGGTCATTAACATAAATTAGAATTCCTAATTCATCTCAACAACTACCGGCCAAAATAAAAGAATTAAACAATTGCAATATAGAATCATAAAAAACAAAAATATTAAATAAGGATTAGAAGAAGAAATAAGTACCGCACTTGAACCCGCAGTTGACTTCCAAAAATTTGTTCAACATCAATGAAGTGAAAATGGAACGAAAGAAAACTGAAGTAATAAAGAAGAATCGAACAAAACACAAAAGCAATAAAAAAAGAATCAAACAAAATAGAAGTAAAAAATAAATAAACAGGAAAAAATCTGCATGTACGTGCGCAAATACCTAAAAAAGCAAGAAAATTTTAATGAATTGAAGAAGACAACTAAATGGGAGAGAAATGCCTTAGAAAAATAGCAAAAATTACTATCTTGTCGTTGGAATTCGTCGCCGGAGTTCATCGCCGGAGTGGAGCAAACACAGGTTTGAGGGTTCTCAAGTTAGAGCAGCCGCCAGTCTTGCCTTAGGGTTTAGTATTTTATTCTTAACTCTTTTAAAAATTTACAAAAACACCCCACTTAAAGAAAAAAACAAAAAAGAAACATTATGTTGCACCATTTCCGGCATAGTCGCCATGGCGATTGGCGGGCGCCACACAACGCCACACAGAAACCGCACCATTGCGGTTTTTGTGTGGCAGTTTAATCAAATTCCGTCACGCCATGGCCGCTATTTGACAACACTGGGTAAAATATGAAGTTGAAACATACAAATACGATGGTGAATGCTAATAATAGAAAAACAAATACTACGATATTTTGATGAAATGATTTTTTTGGGATTGTTAGATGTTACTAACCTCATTAATTCTATTATGAATCATTAAATTAGCAAATTTGGTGGTAACGGGTAAGAGTAATAAATGACAAAAAGAGCATTGAACATGCTCTAATATACATAATTCAAGGAACATCTTATATCTGTAAGTAATAAAAATAAATGCAGTTTCAACTCGACGAGGAGATTTAAGAATATGGTGTATTACATTTTGAGAGAGAGAAAACACCATATTCCTCATCATGCATTATATTTTGAAGATGATTATTTTTCAATATTCTAAACTTTTTTTTTTAATATAAAAGATATATAATGTGAAAGAAAATACCTGCTCTTACAAGTGGTCCTCATCCAGCGCCTACGATCATTAGAACCTTTTGTAGATTAAAAAAAACATATTTATTGTTTAACAAAAAGGGCAAGGAGAACAAAGATGCTCTTACAAGTGGTCCTCGTCCAGCACCCCGACCATTAGTACCTTTTGTAGATTAGAAACAACATATTTATTATTTAGCAAAAAGGACTAGGAGAACACTATATTGTTGCAAAACAAGGAATGTAACATAATTTTCTAATACATGAACTATTAAATACATACGCATGACACAAATCATACAAGGAATGTAACATAATGGTATAAATATATTGTTGCAAAACAAGATAACATAGTGGTAATAGTTTCTAACAAGCAATATCACAAAACCCTTAGTCATCAACTGTTACAATATTTCAAAAGATGCATATGCTTAGGAAACAAACCTGAGTATATTTGACTATATCTTTCTCGAATGTTCATAAGTTTGAGCCTCAAGATATCCATAAGAAGCTCTAAGAAAGGAAAGCAATAATCAATTTAACTAAATAGGCTTAAACCAAATATTAGAGAGCTAACTTATTGAACTCATTCTAAATATGAATTCCATAAATGAATTAAGCTCAATGAAAAACACTGGAAACATAAATGAATTAAACGATTTAGACTTTCGGTGGAAAGCTCTGAAGAGTGGTGCGAGATAGGCCAGAAGACAAATATGAGTCACCAGAGAGGGTTGTGGTTGCCGAAAGAGGACCAAAGATTGTTGGAGTCAACTTCCTACTAAAGATGCATGTTTATAATGCAGAACATATGTATGTTATGTAAAGTCAAGATGCATAAATTGATAAGAACACAAGAATATAATAAACAAAATATAAATTCAATAATCTAATCAAATTATAAAAGAACTTCCTCGTACATGTTGCAACTATTTACTTAACCTCAACTTCGTGTGCACAATTATCACACATCCCTGAAGTATTAATATCAACGATGAGTATGAGAAATAAAAAGAAAAGAAAAATGCCGATTTTCTTTAGATCTAAAGCAGAAATAAAAGAAAATGCTGATTTTCTTTAGATCTAAAGCACAAAAAAAAAAATTGGTCATACAGTCCATCAAAAATAATCACTTGTAGTATGAGTTAATACTTAATAGTCCACTTCTACAAAGAATTTTGCTAACTCAGGTGAATACGTAATGCACAATTAATACATATATCACATTCTTAAGTATTAACTAAGGTTAACTCTTGAACCATAGCACTGAGTGTGCACTGCACAATTAATGCATATAATCACATCTTAACTAAGGTTAACTCCTAAACCCAAACAATTTGAAGTTTCAAGGTACAAATAAGTTTCACTACCAGACGCGTGGTAGAGATTAATATGCATGCACCTATAAGTTTTATATATATATATATATATATATATATATATATATATATATATTTAACTATCATATTCAGGAAAATACATAGGTAGATATTAAAAAAACCCAAAGAATCTCAAAATTTAAAATAACCTGAGTTGATAACTTCCATACAATCCAGAAATGCAATAACCACTATACTAAACTTATGAAATTGGCTTTCATTATGTAGAAAGCAGGCACCTCTTTTAGGTCTAAACTTAAGTTTAGACCTTTTATAAAATGGTCAGTATTGAAGTAAAAGAATAATAATAAAGAAATTTAAAAATTGGCACATATAAAAGCACCCGATTTCTATTAATTTTGAGATGATAAAGAGAAATATGGCACTTAATAACAAGAGTCTATTTCAATTTAACAAGTGCCCCCTTAAAGGGCACCGGTTTCAATTTAACAGGCGCCCCTCGCCTCTTGAGAGGTTAACCATTAATTAATGTTAGCTTGTATTTTTGGATTTCTCTTTTATGATATGTAATTTTATTTTGCTCAATTCAATAATATACTACCACATTTGTCTCAATTGTGACCTGTCGTCTAATTTTTGATAGCAACCCATTAAACTAATGATATGGCATGCTAATGTGGAATAAAAAATACCTTTTTAATATTAAAATTTAATAAATTGAATATATCTATCTCTATCTCTCGGTGTTCGTCATCGTTTAAGGACAAGGAGGAGCAAAAGGAAGAGGAGTCTCGCGAAAATGTCGACCTTCCGACGAGTGCCACCAAGTGCAATGTATCAAATAAGAAGTCAAGGTGGAAGCTTTCTTTTTGCAGGGGGCCTTCCGTGAAGATCTCGGCAAGGGTTGACTCGTGGTCGGAGCTTTTGCGATGTAGTCAATAGCGTGACGAGTGGGCGCTTGAACCATGGCGTCAAGAGGCATTGACTTGGAGTGCTCCTTCTGAACTACGGCTTTAAAGTTGACAAACATGGTGTGAGTGGCCTCGGCAAGTTGTTCATGGACAACAACTGTTGAGCCAAAGGAAAACAATGCATCTATCTCCGACAATAGCTCAGAGATGGTGTTATACAAGTCCAATATGCAGAACATTTTCTCTGTCGACCGCTTGGATTTCACCAACTCCTGGAAACGCCGCTTGGATTTCACCAACTTCGGAAAACGGAGGAGCTGAACTACAACTTTTTCAGCGATGTTAGCTCTGACAACCTCCCGGATTGAATTGAAGCCACGGAAGACATGGGACAAGAGGATTCGCTCATCGAAGTACAGGGTGGTCGTCGCCACCCGCGAGGGGCCGATCCAAAACTGGAATTTTCTCTCGAGAAGCTACCAATCCATCCTCTGAACCTGCGACGAGGTACGTCACTCGAACCCGAGGCGATAGAGCCCCTTGATCAACTTGTGGAGGATCTTGTATACCCCGACATACGTTGCAATAGCCGACAATGATCAGTCTCGGCAATGGCGCAGAGGTGAACCATGACGCTGGCCGTAGCACTCTCATTCTGAACATTAAAGTCCACAGATGCGTGAATCTCAACATCCTCGAAGATGCTAGAGCAGTTGGCTACGAGAATATGATAGAGAACTCCTCGAGGCGACGCATGGTGGCCTACAAGATCGAAGGCCGCGTGGGACCCGCGACCTCCATATCCTCGGTGGAGACGATGTTGAACATGGCATACTAGAGGCCACAAAGAAGAAGAAATAAGGCAGCAAGAAGAAAAGAGAAAGAGAGAGAGAGGGGACCCATGATATAAGTTTTCAATTTATAAAATTTTAATATTAAAAAATAATTTTTTTATTACGAGTCCGCATGCCACTTTGTCGACACAAATTAGTCTATATGCCACAATTGAGACAAATCTCGTAATATAAGATTTAATTAAACAAAATATAAGTACAAGCCACATGTTTAGATATTTTCCCTAGATTTAATCTAGTATCAATAGTACAATCACATCATAGAAGACAGTGTTGTGACCACCAATTCATGAAAGTACCATATATTCTTGGGGTAAAATCAGTGTTATTAATGACGGATGACGGCTCATGGCGGGAAACCAAAAATCTGCCATACAAATGTGGCAGATGGCGTTGCGGCCTATAGTGGAAGCATGACCGCTGAAAATATTATAAATATATATATATATATATAATAAGTAATAACAAACGAACATATTGTTGTAATTTCGAAATCCTACAAATTTGAGGCTTTGAGCAGCAAACCAAAAGAAAAAAAAATGAAAAAAAGGAAAACAAAAAGGAAAAAAAGGAAAAAAAGGAAAAAAAGGAAAACAAAACTGAAAAAGAACACTACAAAAGTAATATAAAAAAATTGAAATAAAAAAAGAACATGACTGAAGTAAAAAAAGAAGAGGGCAGAAATAATAAAAAAAAAGAAAAAAAATAGAGAGAAAATTGTCAATGGCTGTTGGAAGAGACCTGAAATGAAAGAAAGCAAAAAAAAAACTGAACGAAAAAAAGAAATGAAGTGAAAAGAAAAATTCACTGAAAAAAGAAATGAGGTCAAAAAATGAGAGAAATGAAGTGAAAATGAAACGAAAGAAAACTGAAGTAATAAAGAAGAATCGAACAAAACACTAAAGCAAAAAAAAAGATGGAACAAAATAGAAATAAAAAAGAAAGAAAGGGTAAAAAACTACATGTACGTGTGTAAATACCTAAAAAAAAATTAATGAAATGAAGAAGAGAGCTGAATGGGAGAGAAATGCCTTAAAAAACAGCAAAAACTGCTATCATGTCGCTAGATTTCGTCGCCAGAGTTCGTCGTCGGAGTTAGTCGCCGAAGTGGAGCAGCCACAGGTAGGAGGGTTCACAAGTTGCGGCAGCCGCCAGCCTTGCCTTAGGGTTTAGGGTTTTATTCTTATCTCTTTTAAAAAATTACAAAAACACCTCCACTTAAATTAAAAAACAAAAAAAAACATTGTGGCACCATTTCCGTCATGGCGGACGCCACACCCATACAAAAATTTCAACATTGCTATTTTTTAGGGGTGATTTAATCAAATTCTGCACGCCATGGCTGCTATTTTACAACACTGGGTAAAATATGAAGTTGAAACATGCAAATACGATGGTGAAAGTTAATAAAAGAAAAATAAATACTACACTATTTTGATGTAATGAATTTTTTTTTGGATTGTTAGATGTTACTAACCTCATTAATTCTGTTATTATTCATTGAATTGGCAAATTAGGTGGTAACGAGTAAGAGCAATAAATGACAAAAAGAGCATTGAACATGCTCCAATATACATAATTCAAGGAACATCTTATATCTATAATAAAAATAAATGCAGCTTCAACTAGACGAGGAGATTTAAGAATATATTAAATGTGGTGTATTGCTAAAAAAAATAAGTACACACTTACCAATATAATAAAAAGAAATGCAGCTTCAACCAATATTGTGAGGTGCAAATATTCAACATGTAACACTTACCGATATTATCAAGTATTCAATTGCAAATTCCATCCTAAAAACATCAACACGTAACAGTTATCGAGAAAAGATATAACAGCTAGACAAGCATTGGAATTATCAAGTATTTTATAAATAGTTGAAATTTGAAACTATGCAACTACACCAGAATTGAAATTATCAACCTATTAGGCTGCTCTACGATTCCAAAACATTTAAAAATTGTTTTCTTGTTGTTATTTTTAAATATATATCCCATGCTTTACAATAATATATTATCATAGAAGAGTAATCATTACTGCATAGGCGTAGAAAGAGAGGGCTAAGGGAGAAACAAAATCTTATAAACAAATTGTTGTGTAGCCTAAGAATTTTCAACTTAAATCAAAACGCAATCTTTGATACATACTCTTAAATATACAAAATTACAAATAATATTGGACCGACATAATACCTTGTGCATGTTGAAGCAACGTCATCTCACGCTCTGAACTAGTAAAGACATTATTAGAAAGCAAGGAGAGAGAGTTCGTATAATGGCATAATCTATTTAAAATACTACTTGGATTAAATATTAGCCCTTAAAGGATTCGTTTCTACTAGTTAATATGATGTTAAAGAAGAAATTTCTTCCCATCACATCTCACCTACATTGCAACAATTATTTAGAAAATTAAATAAAATATTTTATATAAAAATTACAAATGATCAGATAATGTATGAGTGTGTAATGGCCTAGAATCAATATTGGCTATATATTGGCGATTTCAAATTTATTAGACTGCATTAATGGTAGATCACATGAATTAATGTGTCCATCAAAGAGGTCATATGAATAAACCTAGCAATCAATTGAAAGGCTAGTATTTATCTTGAGATTGTTTAACTATAGCAAAAAATTTCTACAAGTAATGTTGAAACTAGTGATTCAGTAGTAAAAACCCATAATTAATGTCCTTCCAATAATTTCTCTAGCTTCTATATTCAACACCATATAAAGCCAGTTAAAATCATAGGTAATTTCACGATTCATGAGACCTAATGAGTAATAAAAAATATAAATCAAACTAGATAGATATACTGATATAGAACAAAAAATATATCAAATGGGTACCATCGTACCATATGTTGCAAATTATAGGCATGGATCTAACAATAAACCAACAATGATCTACTTTGTCCTAAGATGATAATTACAAGAGCACATAATTTGTAACGAACTGTGTTTGAGAACAACATACACATACACCTTTAGGAGTGAAGAGAAACCCTTTGATGTTTTAAAGATGACCACCATCCAAAACCCTCAAGTAACCTCAGTCAAGAAGAACCAATGTCTTACATGATTGTAACCCTGATCAAAAATTGAAGTGGAGAGTTAATTCATATATGGTTCATGAGACATCATAAACCATAAGACACTTCGATGCCTAATTGTAAGATTAACCATATTGATATGCGCAGAAACCAGTAAGATTGATATGTGCATAAACTAATATATGTACCCTTGAGATAATCTCCATAAAAGGACAAATGCATATCAAGTACAAAAGAAATCACCATTGATACAACTACATGAAGTAAGAACTACTTGAAATTACTGAGGCGATATTGAAACCAATACTAAAAACAATTCCTGAAGTCCATCTTACAGCATACAAAAATAGAACATCACAACAAAGTAAAGAACTATACCAATGAGATAACTCAAATATTGCGGCATTTCCAATGAGATAACTGATCTCAGTCTCAAACCATTCTTCTTAATATACCAAGCAATCTCCTTAACAGCAATGACATATTTAAGAAATTAGAAATCAATCAAGCACATGAACATAATTAAAAGGAGCAAATTTGATGTAAAATGAAGTAATTCTAAACAAGCTATAAATTCATGTTTTCCACATTCAATCTGGACTCTGATATGTTTGCAACATAACTCAATATCTAATGTTATAGTAATGAGCCAGATATGTTTACAACACAACTCAAAGTTTATTAGTTTTATTAAATTATTAAATATATGAGAAATAGAGCTTAATAATTATTGGTTTGAGATTGCAAGGGTAAAAACAAAAATAATTGGATATTTGCATAATCAATTCTTTTTCCAATCACATAAGGGTATGAAATTTAAATTTTGGAATGGTAAATAATAAACAATTGAAAGGAACAGAAACCATTTTAACTGAAAAAGACTTGCCTCTATTTTAAATTCTTAAGCAACTCGTACTTTATGAATAAGCAATATACATCACTTGAACATGCAGTTGACTTATAAGAATCTGTTTGATTAGCAAACAAAAATATGTAGAGAGCATTAAGATGAGAACTATATTGTTGAGTGGACGCTCCGTTTAGAATGGCGACAACAAAAATGAAACCAGCGCATTGTTGAACAGGGCGCCAATTTCATTGAAACCAACTCACTATCGAACAAGGCTCTACTGAAGCTTGGCTTTTAGAAGTTCCAAATTGTATCAGACTACAGAGGGCATCTATATATTATATAGATAGCATGATCTTTGTAGTGAAATAGCTTTCTTAATTCTGACATATTATATATTAATTTGGAATGTAGCAATTAATTTAATAGAAGTTAAGAATTATTAGGCTTAAATAATAACCTAATATCTTCTTAGTATTACCAAAGTTACTAAGAACTGAAATATGTTTGCCAGCCTCAGTACAATGTGGATGGTTATCTTCTTTTGTTATTTGTAGTGCCATGTACAATACCTACACATGCTAAAAAAGATTATATTAAAATACAAAAGATTTGCAAATGATAGAGGATTTTCTTATTTCTAACCTTACATATCACCCAACGGAAGCCTAAATCATCAGCTGAGAATGATAGACAGAAGAAACACTTAATTTGGTCAAGTAAAAAATTGAACTTTTGGTAGGAAGAACGAAAAAAATAAAAGGATGCGCAAAAAGGACTTCGGAGCGCTCACGTACCTCTCTGCAGCTTGGCGGTGGGATGGTAAAGAGAAGGCAAAACCCTAACTCGTCCCACATAGGCATATACTATATAGCTGGTTTGTGCGAATGGGATACACAAACGAATGCGAACCAAGAAACAACCAGAAACAGGGAATGGGAATGGATCTGCAATAGATGCGGGAAGGAAGATGCCGGAAGACGAGAACCGAGAAGCATGAAGAATGAGAAAGCGGAGAAACAATGCAGAAAACAAGAAAACCGGACAGTGCGAAAAACAACGAAGAAGAAAGGAGATGCGGAAAACAGCGAAGAAGATTGGAGATAAGGAAAACATAGCGGAAAAAAGAGCGCACACTTGATGGAGCCAATTATTAATTAATCGGCTCCATCAACTAGCGGCGGATTCTAACCATTGAATTTCAACTTCGAAGCTCAATTTCAAACATTGAATTTCTTTCTTGTTAGGGTCATCTTTTATGGTATATAAGTTGAAATTTCCTGCATATTTTTCTTCCAATATAACAACTTGGGAATGGCAAGTGCACTGACACCTGTGTGGACAAGCTTATGGTGCAAAACAATATCACATGCATGGTATTCATACACAAAAGGCAATGCTAATTCTTCTGCTTGCGGGCATACCATTGGCCCTCATTTGGACCTACACAAGACAAATTCTTATGCAATTGGTCAAAATCTAGAGATGAGAGATATGAGTTGAAGCAGGACTATATGCTTATTATTGGCTAATCCCAAGCCTTTTTGCCTGTGTTTCCCATGCTCATAAGTTCTAGGATAACTACAATATTCCACACTTTTATATGCTGGGTTTTAGTGTATATTTTTGCCCTTGGCAGCAAGAGTGCTGCCCTTGCAACAACCATATCATATTGAATAAATCTTGCTATTTTAGCATTTTATGTCAAGTTCTCTCAAGCTTGCAAGAAGACATGGACAAGTCTATCAAAAGAATCAGTCAATGATGTATTTGACTTCCGTTGTTCCTTGTAGTGATTCTATATAATATTGAATCATTTTTTGAACCATGTTATCACTCTACGCCATGGAGTTACATCCATCCTAATAATGATATTTTGACCATTGAATAGAAAAGTCTCCAACAAGGAACTTAATTTAGACCCTTGAAATAATTATTCAAGAGTACTAGATAATTCGGAAACTTAAAGTAGATATTGGTAATCTAATGTAACAAGATGGTATGAACTATGGAGCATATATATGTATTTCTATCTTCGTGAGTGATGGATTTGTAGCTAAGTTAGAAAAAATATATGTAGCATATATATGTATAATCTAACTTCTATCTTCTAACTTCTATCTTCGCGAGCATATATATGTATTTGGAGCGCATATATATGTTGCAAGAAAAAAAACCTAAAAACAGAACCCTTAATTCAATAAAGTAGAAGTTAGAAAGAATTAAAGTAGCTGCCATGCTAGTGCTAAAGAAATTTGAAACTAAGAAAAGAAAATTGTTAGCATGTTTTCATTCAGAGTAAATTCACTATAACTGACACAGATAAGACAAATACATACATGGTCTTGAACACGTCTTCATCTAGATTAAATTCCACATTTAAGTTGACAGGAATGTTAAACCTATGTACCATGTATGCGTGTCTTTCAATTAGCAAATAAAAGTTTTCAAATTCAAGTAATATTTTTATATAATGTCTAAGAAAGAGGAAAAGAATACATAGATTTCCAGCTACACAAGCATTAACATAAATTTTGAAACAACTAGCAGTAACGTGGAATCTCAATTGAAGAAAACATCTACGGAAATTGCACCTTATTTTATATCTACAGTAAAATAAGGTTATGCAACCTTATTTTATATCTTGTCTCAATTGAAGAAAACATCTGCAGTAAATTCTAGGAATAAGGTTATGCAACCTCAATAAGAACCAATCACAAGGAGGTTCATATTGATAAATAATAATTGTATATATTACTACACCTCAAACACCAATATAAAAGTATTAAATTATTTATATCTCATACCACTAGGTTGTTAGGGACATGTTGATGAACCAGTATATGGGAATTGGCCTACACAGTACATTTGCTTAAGGCATATTTGATATCATGTGTTCCTTCAAACCAATTGCTCATATCAATATTATTTCTTAAGTGTGTTATTGGCTAAGTATAGACATTATATTTTAGAATCCACGACGACATACACCCACATGCACGTGGTGGATGATTGATGAGTAACTTCGATTATATTTCAATCATTAAAGGGTAGAGCAAAAGTCAAGGAGATATAAAAGCTTAATTGCGGTCTAAAAATTGAGACAGAATCCACTAACCAAATTTTGCCAGCTGAGAGGAATAGGAAGAGATCCTCTTCAAATAAGCTACCATGATAGGATATTTACAAAGATATGGATCCTCTTCAATTTCAATGGATCTATTTTTTTCTCCAATTCATAAAACTATCTTCATTCATTGCACCTTCATCTCTCATTATATATCAACATTAATGACAGTCCTTGACTATGACTAAAATGATCGAGATGTTATATGAAAAAGATAATGTAGCAAAGGGAGAACTGGAGAGGATCCTAACACAATTAATATATAGAAAAGAAATGTTACCTCCTGGGTAACCGGATCCAAAGTTTCTTTGCATATTTTCAGCAGTTTCGTCAAAGACCCAATTACACAATGCTCTATCTCTATTTACCTTATCAGGTTTTCTTCCTAATCCACAGCTGGAGACAACATCAGTTTTGTCAATTAGGTTGGGAACTTGGAAACTTGAATCTCCTGAAATAGAAAGCTCCATGATTCTTGAGCAAGTATATGAATTTTCTAAGCAAGAACAAAAATCAAGCAAACAAGCAAAACAGGGATAACAAGGTAAGAACTAGAAGGAGAGATGTTCAAAGGCTTATTAGGGGAGTAAAATACTTGTCCAGGAAATTCTGCAGAGGCAAACAAAAATCTAATGTGGGGACCTGTGTTTCTGCTCCAACTACCCACTCTTCTATGCAACTATCCATTGGTGAAAACATGTTCCAAGAACCTCTATCCACCATGATGAAGAGTTTAGACCCCGGAATTGCATATGGAGATAACTAATTCACAATCCTTTGGCAATCATGTGAGATACTCACAACTAGGAAAACAAATATATATAAAAAAAGGTATTGAGTCAAGAATTTAAGTCAGATAGACAAATACTATATCTTAAGAAATAGTAAATGAAGCCAACTAGAACAACTTATAATATATGTTGAATACATCAAGAAGTTCTAAGTGTAGATAAATACGAACACTCATTCTTTACATAAAATGCTGAAATGCATAGAAGTTTCCAATTTCTGAGAAAAAAAGTTGATTTTCGTCATAATTATAAGCTAAGAGTCAGATCAAATCACAAAAGTTTATCAAAAATATACAGGAGGTACTAGAATCAATACCTGCGAGAGAAACTCCAAGGCATGCAAGACCAAAGAATATAGATACTCGACCTACCGGCTATATACCTGAACCGAACCTTGCAGCAGCAATGCAACTAAAAACCAAATTCCCGTGAGGAAAACAAAATTAAAGAAATCACATAACGGGTAGTACAAAAACAAGTGAGTTTCAAATAGGAATCTCAAAATACCACCTTCAGCAAAGTTCACCTGAACGGAGGAAATCTCGCCAGAGCAGATTTTCGAGAGGTACTCTTCGAGCTTCTTGGCGAGGTCGACCTCCCAGTTGGACTGGAGGTCACGATTGGGCAGGACAAACTGGAAGCGCGACCCGAACTCGTCAGACCCCAGGAAGACGGGGGCGAAAAGTCCATCGGCGGCACTAAATCCTCGCCCACATGACGAGCGCTGAGAGCAGTGAGCAATTAATCGAGAGAAGAAACCTAGAAAACGAATTCTTGGTGGATTCGAAGGTTAGGGTTTGGAGAGCCTCGAAGAGGAAGTGCTCTTTATCGTTCATCTTCGTGCGACGGGGGCGAAAGGTCCATCAGCGGCACTACACATGACGAGCGCTGAGAGCAGTGAGCAATTAATCGAGAAAAGATACCTAGAAAACGAATTCTTGGTGGATTCGAAGGTTAGGGTTTGGAGAGCCTCGAAGAGGAAGTGCTCTTTATCGTTCATCTTCGGGCGACGGGGGCGAAAGGTCCATCAGCGGCACTAAATCCTCGCCCACATGACGAGCGCTGAGAGCAGTGAGCAATTAATCGAGAGAAGAAACCTAGAAAACGAATTCTTGGTGGATTCGAAGGTTAGGGTTTGGAGAGCCTCGAAGAGGAAGTGGAATTGAATAGCGAGAGGAATTTTGATTTCACGCTCAGGCGGAGGTGATTTAACTTCTTTCGGTTTACGGAAATGATCTCGTCCGTTCAATAGATGTATAATACCATCTGAGGGCTAACTTGAATACAATATTAAAAATATAGTTTTAACTTTAATTTGACCCTAAAACTTAAAAGTTATACTAAATTTTAAAAAATGAGAGAAATTAAAAATAACCGAAAGAATTTGATGAACTTTGGTTGGTTCAACAGAATGAAAGAGATAAAGAATAACAATAATTTATTTTATTAACATTCGAAATAGATTTTAAAAATAGTTATTCATTGATAATCACATAGGCCGGTGAAACGGGTACAGAGATTCCATAACACTTTAGATATTACGAAATGTAAACCTGTAAAGTAGGGGTGTGTTGGTGAAATAGCCACACTAGAGGGGGATGAATAGTATGTTAACAATATTTTTCGCCTAATTTCGATTTTAATCGTGTTTAGACTACTTAGGCAAATTGTAATTCATCGACTAAATGTGGAAATAATAATAAAATAATTTAAACACAAGCAAGGATATCAATGTTGACATAAAAAATTTATAGTGGTTCGGCCACAATGTCTACTCCACTACCTAAGCACCGCGCTTAAGATTTCACACTCAAATCCACTAAATTATGAGTACCTTATAATCGAGGACTTTACACCGAAAAGTCCCTACACTCACCTCCAAGGCACTTTCACACCCCGAAAGTATCCCGGCTTAGAGGCATCAACAACAACCTAGGAATAAGTTTGGAATGAGTATTTATAACCCCCAAACATCAAGGCTTATCAACGGGCGTTCTTTTGCCCGTTGGCGATGCCCGATCGCTTGCCAATCGATCGTCGGTCGATCGACCGAGCGACCGAATGCACTCTACCTATTCTAGGCATCGTTCAATCGACCAATCGGTCGATCAAAATGCCTTCTGCCTATTTTTGCCTTCTGCCGGTCGACCAGTCGGTCGATCGAATCTGGGCAAGACTAATTTTTTGTGTATTTTCTTGTGCGCTTCATTTTCGAGTTTTGGCCTTCAGCGTACATCAACTTGGAGAGCTTTCCATATGTTCTTTAGACTCGTCCAAGACGTCTTTGGTGCACACGTCGAACTTCTAGAAATTTCCACGACGAACCTGAACGCGTCAACCAATGTCCTTCCGATTTTTTGATTTCTTCGATATTTCTGATCGAGGACATCGTGCGCTAACCGATATGGAACCTAAAAATATTTCTCAATAAAATATTAGTTTCATTTTGTTATCATCAAAATCGAGATTAAGACCAAGGTAGAAAATCTTAGGCCAACAATCTCCCCCTTTTTGATGATGACAAACATCCTTAAAAAAAATATTCAATTAAAGTGCAAAGGATATCAATCATGAGTAGGGGTGAGCATGGACTGGTTAACCGGTCCATTAGCCAAAAAAATCGGTCCATTAACTTCGGTTTTTAAAAACCATTAACCGTAAACCGGTCCATTAACTTCGGTTAACCGCTATTTCGGTTTCGGTTTTTTCGGTTCGGTTAACCGATAATTTTCGGTTAACCAATAAATTTTTTAACCTACAAACATAATAATATTATGCAAATTATAGAGAAAAATTCAAATAAATATCGAATTCGCATTGAGAAAAAAAAAAGAGTCAAACCACTTGAACGAAGATGATGTTCTACAAAAACTAATATTTTTATTTTATTTTTATTTTATTTTTATTTATTTATTTATTTATATTTTTTTAATAATTTTTTATTTTTTTATAATTTTCTGTAATTTTTTTATAATTTTTTGTAATTTCTTAAAAAAATATATAATTTATAAATCATTATTTAATATATATAATTATATCTAACCGGTCGGTTAACCGAAACCGGTGGACTTTTTACCTCTTTGACCGAAACTGAAACCGAAAATCGGTTTTTCAAAAAATAAAAACCGAAATCGTAAAAATCGGTTCGGTTAACCGAAAAACCGGGTTTTTTTTCTCACCCCTAATCATGATATTTTTTCCTCTATCAACATGCATATCTAAATAATTATACTCTCTCTATCTATATGCATGATCTTCCTATATTCTCTTCCTGTTTACTTATATTTTTCTCTCCCTTTTGACATCAATCAAAAAAGGCAATAAAATTCAACTATGGTAAAGGTTGAGACTCTAAAAACTATTTTTCATGAAAAACATGTAGATCTTAACTCAATGGATGAAAACATACATACAAGTGAGACTAATCAATACATGATATCATAGAATGATAAACATAATCTAAAACTAGAAATCATGCACTAATTTAAGTATCGATATTACACGTATTGGTCAAAGTATCAAAAATTATTTTAGAAATGATTTTTCTCGAGCCAAAATAAGAACGATACCAAAAACATGAATCTAACATCATACTTGAAGTCTTATTCGAAGATTTCGACGAAAATCTAAAGTATCGAGAAATGAGCACTTGAAAAGAACGATACTTTATAGTTTCGAAATTTAATTCCAAACATTCATAACAAATCATATTTACACTCAAGATTTTTGAAATTTTTATGTCATAAACTAAATTTTCTAAGAAAGATGTGGATTCAAGAATCAACAAAAAATTATTTTTTTGCATTTTTCTAAAATTCATTGAGTTCTAATGGTATTTTCATAAATAACCGAAATTTTTCAAAAGTTATCAAATTTTATTCAAACTTTCATGACACCAATATATGATTATTTAAAACATCTATGTCAAGTTTGAGATGAAAATGATGTATTTACCTAATGTTTCAACTTAGCATGATTTCAATAAAAAATAAGCATGTTAACATGAAATTACTAAGTATCAACTTTTATTCTTTACTCATGGTTTTTCAAACATAGACACATAGACACCTAACATAAGTAAATTTAAACATGTTTGTGAAGTTTGAGCTCAAAAGAAAATTTCTAATTCACTTTGTTGACTTATGCTAAGTACTAAGAATTTTTCTACGCATAAGATTTCAATCATTTTCATGTTATTTCAATCATGAGTATAGAGACATTCTAGTAGCCCTTCATCATCTAGTAGCCAAGATAAATATGAGAGTGACATTCTCAATCTTTCGAGCCCCGAGCAACAACTACGTAGAGCCAAGTCCAACACCGCCACAAGCACAATTCTCATATTCTCGTGTTGTTAGCAAGAAATAAAAGCTTCATCATGCATTGCCTTTATATGTTGTGTATCTTCTTTCCAATAGCTAGATTGGTTGCATTGCATTTCTTTGATGTTGAAAAATGATTTTGGACTAACTTGACTTGATTAAGCTATTATAATACACTTCATTTTGGGCCAACTGTGTTCAACTAGTAGATCTATTTAAGTTAATGGGCTATCGAGCCTTTTTAAATATGCCGTGATTAATAGGGAGTATGTGGCCAATTTAAAATTTATATTTTTTCGGGCTAATATTGGGTTTTATTGTCTACTAGTTGCTTAAATTGGGTCTTAATTTTTAGCGATTTAAATTGAGTTGTAAGCTTAGTTGGCCTGTTTGGGCCACTAATGATTTGATTCTAATGCGCTTAGTTGGGGTGTGTTTGGGCCGTTAATAGGCTCAATTGGGTCGACCACCATGCTTAAATAAAGAGTATTTGGACCAGTAGGGGTGAGCATCGGTTCGGTTTGGTTAAAAACCGAACCGAAAATTCGGTTAACCGAACCGAACCAAAGAAAAAAATTTAACCGTTTACCGAACCGAAAAAATTTGGTTCGGTTAACCGAATTTTCGGTTCGGTTCGGTTAATTTGGTTCGGTTAACCGAAAAGATAAAAAAAAAAAATTCAAAGAATGCATGTGGACTTGAACTCGGCCCAACTAAGAATTAGATTTTAATTTTTACCCCTTCTAACCATCTTAGCAAACATTACTATCAATTTATATATAACTAACACCTATTATATATATATCGAATGTTAAATAAATATTATTGCACAACATGGGATTCGAACCCGGGCGGCGGAAAACTAAACATAACACTTAACCACCAAGACAAATGCCAAGATCTAATATATCTGTTATTATATATATATCCGGTTAATTCGGTAAATTAACCGAACCGTCGGTTAATTTATCGAACCGAACCGAAAACCGAACTCAAAAATTTCTTTAACCAAAAACCGAATCGAAATTAATTCGGTTCGGTTAAATCGGTTTCGGTTCGATCGGTTTCGGTTCGATTTCGGTGAATCGGTGAAGTTTGCTCACCCCTATGGACCAGTGAGGACAGCCTTATGTGGTAGAGGATCATGGCTGAATTAGGAATGTCTGTCCATTAATGGGCTTTGATTGACCCGACAATGACTTAGGTGGCACATGTTTGGTCCACCAAAGGGCTTCTTTAATTGGGTCGACTATCTACTTTTAGTAGGACAACCGCCGGCTTCATTGAGCTTTAATTTTCTCAATTGTTCTAATGCTTGCTTCATTGTTATTTAATATTATTAACACATAACTCTTTGTAACAATTATATATATATAGCCCATATCCAATACTTATTTGTATTATCTAATATTACTTTGGTCAGTGCTTTTGGATATCAATATTTTGAGGTTCTTATGAAGTAGGAATAAATCTGTTTAATGTAATTGACATGTCATATTTTCATATATTTTATTTTATATATTATTTGGAGTATGCTTTCAAGTTTTTGACTGTCTGAATTTCTAATTTAGCTTCTCAGACATTTTTCCTTCTAGGTAATCAACAATAGTATAACTACGTTTCGTTTTTTGTGCGAACAGTGCTATCTTGGGGAGGATGATATGGCAATCACTCGTGCAATCCTAATGTAAGTTTGCTTAAAATAGATACTCTAGTATACTTCCTATTACTATTTGACACAATTTGTCATTTATGTGATGAACTTTAATTAGGTACATGAATTGTTTGCTTGCTTCTAGGCATTTCCATTTACTCTTTTGTTAAGTGGTTTATATATTATCGAAGTCTCCTTTTCCATTGTTAAATGCTTTATTTAGCTGTTGTGATTTGGTCCACTTAAATAGTTTGTTCTCATGACAACATGTTTTAAATGTCATACCAATTGAATTTGTCTTGATATGTTCTATGGGATATGAACATTTTATCTTGAACTGCTTTTTAGTACTTCTAACTTTTATTTCATTATTTTTATAGGTATTTATTATAAGAAAATATTGCACTGTCGGAACAGTTTCGTTGATGTGGTTGTCTTAGTATGACGAGCCCATATATCTTTTATATGATTATTATTATGAAATCTATTGTTATTATATAATCCATTGTTTAGATATTTCAAAATACTTAAATAGTTAAACTGTTTAAGTATTTTTCATTGCTGCACATGTATGCATTTCACTAATACTGGTAGTGTAGAAATTTTAAATGCAAAAGTCTAGGTTGTTTTTAAAAAAAATCTAGAAGAACATAATGATAGTAAAAAGAATGATAATAGTAATTTGCTAAACCTGAACAATATACTTAGCTCCGCACGTGGGCAGTAAATGAGTTGATAGATCTCTAATCCTTTTGAGCAGAAACATCTACCATAAGGGCCAGTTTGGTACATTGTACTAGCTTGTATAGTACTAGTCTGTATTGATTAACATGTATAGTACTAGTGTTACGCCCCAACTCAGGGTCACGTGATCGGTCAAGGTACGTGTCGGTACCCCGAAGCCTACCACATGCACTAAACCACTACACCAAAGAAAACACTGCACATCCAGGTATCATAAACAAAAGACAAAGGTGCAAATCTTTATTTAAAAAACAAAACAAATGTCAAAACAGTTTTAGTAATTTCAAATTCGAAGGAAACAACTCAAGTTTCAAAGTCTAAAGCAGATACAAGTTTTTTTTTTAAAGACAAACTACTCAGTGCATGTCTACAACCCTATCGACACGACTACGACTATGTGACTGCCTGCTACGAGATCTGCGCCAACGCCTGCCCTCCAGTCGCACCATGCCACCAAGCCGTACCTCACTGGTCGGGCTCTGCAAAAAAAATAAAACAAGAAATCGTGAGTTCACAAGGAACTCAGTGAGCGGTCCTTCTAAACCTCCACTTAAATCATGTTAAGGACTTAATTATATATATCATTTCTCTATGTACTTTTATGCAAAAATAAATAATAATATATTGGTAGTAATATGGGGGCTGCCAAAGGCAGCAAGTGATTTCCCCAAACTTCTCATGGTATCAGAGCCAATTATGTGGTTGATATTGTGCCACCCGCAGATGTCTAGTTCTGCAAAACTCCACGCTCCAGATGTCCAATCCTGGGCGTGAGGGGGAGTGTTAAAGTCCCACATTGGTTAAAAATATTGTCAAGGTAGCCTTTAAATAGTTTAGGCAATCCTCTCATCACGAGCTAGCTTTTGGGATGAGTTAGACTCATTAATTTTTTAACATGGTATCAGAGCCAAAAAATCCCTAAAAAAATTTCTCCTTTTTCTGTCCGATTACTGTTCATTGCACACTGTTCACCCGACATTGTTCATCCCGCAGTACTGTTTATCATCTGCTCCTGCCATCTCCTGTTCTCTCCATCTAATTCTGAGATCCAAAGTTGGGAAAGGTTCCTCCCTAGATTTGTGTTCAAATCCAAAGTTGCGGCTTCGAGGAAATCTACGACAAGACTACAAATCAAAGGGTTTATGCTTATCACTATGAAAAAAATGAATGGATTTAGAAGGGGACACAGTGGATGCACTCAAAGCTCTCAACCTCAGACACAACTTGTTGTCTCTACCTTTGTTCATGGAGGTACTCCTACCACGTGCCTGGTTTAGCAAGTTTAGCTCCGCTATCACTCAGTTTGGTATGATGAGATGCACCTCCGATCATTCAGTCTTCTTTTGCACCTCTCCTTTTGGAAAACGAGTGCTCCTCATTGTTTATGTAGATGACATTATTATAATTAACTAGAGATGATACAGATGGGATACAAAAATTGAAGTCTTATTTACATCAGCAATTTCAGACCAAGGACTTAGGTGATTTGAAATACTTCCTTGGTATTGAAGTAGCTCGATCAGGGGTAGCAATCTATATTTCTCAAAGGAAGTATGTACTTGATATGCTATAGGAGGCAGGTATGTTGGGAGCCCGACCAGTTGACACTCCTATGGAGCCAAATATAAAGCTATTAACGAAGCAGGGTGAATCCTTGGCTGATCCAGGTCCATATTGTAGATTGATAGGCAAGTTAAACTATCTTACAGTCACGAGACCTGATATCTCTTTCATTGTTAGTGTACTCAGTCAATTTCTTGAGTCACCCTGTGAGGGACATTGGGAAGCTGCATTGAGGGTCCTTCGTTGTCTCAAGAAAGCTCTAGAAAAGGGACTCTTGTACTGTGACAGGGGTCACCTCAGGTGACAGGCTATTCTGATGCAGATTGGGCAGGTTCATCTATTGATCGCCGATCTACTTCAGGATATTATGTGATGCTTAGTGGTAACTTGATATCATGGAAAAGCAAGAAACAAAGTGTGGTAGCTAGATCTAGTGCTAATGCAGAATACAGGGCTATGGCTCTTGTGACTTGTGAATTAATATGGCTAAAGCAGTTAATAGGAGAACTCGAAATCATCCATAAAGAACCAATGAAGCTGCTTTGTGATAATCAGGCTGCTTTGCATATTGCCTCTAATCCGGTTTTTCATGAAAGAACAAAGCACATAGAAATTGATTGTCACTTTATCAGAGAGAAAGTGCAGTATAAGGAAATAGTCATATTATTTGTAAGTTCAAATGAACAATTAATTGGCTGATATACTAACTAAATCTTTAAGATGTCATAGAATATTTCATATTTATAACAAGTTGGGCTTACATGACATATTTGCTCCAACTTGAGGGGGAGTGTTAAGGACCTAATTGTATATATCATTTCTCTATGTACTTTTATGCAAAAATACATAATAATATATTGGTAGTATGGGGGTTGCCAAAGATAGCAAGTGATTTTCTCAAACTTCTCAAATCCCTGATATGATAACATATAAATATATACACAAGCACATAAATGAGGAGTCTATGCTAGTCATATCATGGTAACCGGCTAATTGGCCAACCTATGCGAATAAGTAGTCTAGCCATATCGGCTCCTTCAGACTGAGTATCATTCGGCCACTATGGCCTCATCCTGCATGAATGGTTCGGCTCTGTCCGACCTTCACCGCAATACAGTACTCGGCCGCGGCCTATACAACATACAAGGAATGTCAATCACAATCACTGGGCCCGTCAACTAGGATGGTCAACTAGTATCGGGATCCCACCGGGTTAGGGATATCTAGCCCCACCCCACTCGGGTCTACCATCAGCGTAGCCCACTTATGAAATATCAGGACCCTCCGCCACTCGGGTCTAACACCTAGCGGGCCCGCTGGTGCAATCTCAAGACCCTAACCACCGCTGAGTCGAGTAATATCTATTTCGACTATCGGTATTCCTCAGTAGACCATCTCAATCACAATACACAATCAGAGTTTCAAAAAACATACTTTCATCTTAATCCTCAGGCATCAACCCGTATCCGACCCCTTCCTCGGGTCTCACTAGTCGAATACTAATATTCGCTATCTTTCCCTAGGTGTGAAACCTAATCTATGCATTATATTTCTTAAGTGTAACCACATTTCATAAGCATGAAAATGTCTAATTTTGGGTTCATCACAACATATATAACTTAATAAATTCATTCTACAACTATCCTCATGAGTAATCACATGATTCCCAAAATAAGGAGATTAAATTTAGCTTTTAATTACAAAAATTTCAGTAAGAAAATAATTGGTCTAATATGACAAAGATTTAACCATAGTATGGTAAAGAATGAAGAATTTCCATGATTCACATTCCATAGTAGATTCTAACCATATAAGTGCATTCACGAACATTTCCTTATCAAGTGTTAATTGCAATGTACCACTATCAACAGTCCATTCATCGAATAAAATACTTAACATACTAGGCCGAGATGTTCCCCTCTTACCCGCTCGGCCGAACCCTATAAAAGGTTTATCATACTCGGCCGAGCCTATCAAGGTGAGATTAGGGCTCTTTCGACCATGAACAAGAACACTTGAGTCACAAGTCTTGCAAGGAATTCGATCCAAGAGGTTTCAACACCTCTAGAAAATTGGGGGAAAATTCGGCATGACCTTTCCTTTTTTTCCTTCATTCGGCCGACCCCTAAATTCAAGGAAAACTCCGTGAAACTTCGTCATTCAACAACATATACACAAGATAATCAAATCTCGACAAAATTTCGACGAGACGACGAAAATATCACGAGAAATCGACAAAATCTCCAATATCTTGGGTCGGCTACCCGCCTACCCTATGGATCTCGGTTAGACCACTCACCTTGATCGGATGAAGGAGATGGACTAGATGAGGACGATCCCGATTTCTCCGACGATGACACGAGACCGGCGCCGTCCACAAGCTCCTCTCCCCTTTTATCTTCCCTCGGGCTGTGTGCGGCTCCCTCTTGCCTTGAGCCGCACGACGGCTTGGGGTGAGAGGGTTTTAATCCCCCCTTTTTTTTGACAAAAATGCTCTCATGACTTAAGTTCCCTCACTCAACTCAACCCGAGTTCGAATTGAGCACCGACTCGACCCGCGAATCTGATTTCAACTAGACTTGAATCGATCTAGCACATAAATCATATAAACATAACTCACGAGTCAAACAAATGGAATTATACCTTCTATTCGCGTTGATTTTCGTGACTCAACCCTGCTATTCCCCAATCCCGTGCGCTGCACCAAATAAAATTTTTATATTAGGAAACCTCGGGTATTATAACTAGCCTTTATTGTACTATTATTATACAGTATTTGATGCACACATGTACTAGCATGTATAGTACTAATCTGTATGGACTAGTCTCTATTGACTAACTTGTATAATATAATATAATATAATATAATATAATATAATATAATATAATATAGTACAATATAATATAGTATAATATAATACAATATAATATAGTATAATATAATACAATATAATATAATACAATATAATATAATATAATATAATATAATATAATATATTATATTGCAAGGAATTCGATCCAAGAGATTTCAACACCTCTAGGAAATTGGGGGAAAATTCGGTATGACCTTTCCCCTTTTTCCTTCATTCGGCCGACCCCTAAATTCAAGGAAAACTCCGTGAAACTTCGTCATTCAACAACATATACACAAGATAATCAAATCTTGGCAAAATTTCGACGAGACGACGAAAATATCATGAGAAATCGACAAAATCTCCAATATCTTGGGTCGGCTACCCGCCTACCCTATGGATCTCGGTTAGACCACTCACCTTGATCGGATGAAGGAGATGGACTAGATGAGGACGATCCCGATTTCTCCGACGATGGCACGAGACCGGCGCCGTCCACAAGCTCCTCTCCCCTTTCATCTTCCCTCGGGCTGCGTGCGGCTCCCTCTTGCCTTGAGCCGCACGACGGCTTGGGGTGAGAGGGTTTTAGTCCCCCCCCTTTTTTGACAAAAATGCCCTCATGACTTAAGTTCCCTCACTCAACTCAACCCGAGTTCGAATTAAGCCCCGACTCGACCCGCGCATCTGATTTCAACCAGACTTGAATCGATCTAGCACATAAATCATTGCTCCTTGCCCCATTTGTGCCGAAGGTAAGTTGAATCTTTCGTCATGTTGTTTTGAGTACCCCCCCTTAGGTTATTCACACGAGCCTGGATGTTTGGAACATTCATCTGGGCCGGTTTCCTAGTGCTGGGTGGATACATTGCTGGGCCCATTATGGGCTCCGTTGGCCTTGTTAAAGCAGATTCTGCTGATGAGAATGCTGCTTCTGTTTTTCTGAATAGGCTCCTTAAGGTTGGGTATTATAAACATAACTCACGAGTCAAATAAACGAAATTATACCTTCTATTCGCGTCGATTTTCGTGACTCAACCCTGATATTCCCCAATCCTGTGCGCTGCACCAAATAAATTTTTTATATTTGGGTATTATAACTAGCCTGCATTGTACTATTATTATACAGTATTTGATGCACACATGTACTAGCATGTATAGTACTAGTCTGTATGGACTAGTCTCTATTGACTAACTTGTATAATATAATATAATATAATATTGTATAATATAATATAATATAATATAGTATAGTATAATATAATATAATATAATATAATATGATATAATACAATATGATATAATATAATATGATATAATACAATATAATATGATATAATATAATATAATATAATATAATATGATATAATATAATATAATATAATATAATATAATATAATATAATATAATATAATATAATATAATATAATATAATATAATATAATATAATACAATACAATACAATATAATACAATATAATACAATATAATATAATATAATACAATATAATACAATATAATATAATATAAAAATTATAATATATTTTATCATTAAAAATATTTCATAAATTAAAATTATTTTTTAATTTTTTTGTATGTTTTTAATATTTTTTAATTTTTGGCCGGAAGTAAAATGAGTAACCAAAATATTGAAAGTTTTAATGCAGGCTAATGAAGAGTTTTGGGAGTATATTATTAATACAGCTTATGTCAGCTTATGAGGTATAATTTTTGATGCATGTATTAGTTAATACTCTTTCCAAACACTATTATCCTAATACTATACATGATGCTTATACAAGGTACCAAACGGGCCCTAAATGTATGTAAGTGAGCTAATAATATTTATTTTTGCAGATGTTATTTGGTTTCATCATTGTAGTTGTTACTTATTAAGCTAATTATAGCATGCATCTACATTCTTGTTTAATTTTAATGATAATGCTAACTTCATATTTGAGCACCGATTTCACCAATATGCAAGTAGGTGATCTATACTTCTAATTCTAGGGTTTGTGTGATCTCTCTTTCTGCATAGATCACATTAATTGATGTCTTGTTATCTAAACAATTGATGATTGAGAATTATAACTTATAAATTGCATAGTTTATTCTTACTATTTATCTTGAGTTAATGATGTTTAGTAATGAGATTGAATCAAGTCCATTGACATTCATGAGATAGATATCAACTGCTATTTATAAACAACACTTGTGTCTTTGTTATATAATTTGACATCGATTATTTTTAAGGTGAAATGTACTTTATGGTATCTTTCGACTATTGTCAATGCATAGAAAGCCACCAAAATGGTCTACATTAGTTTTGCATTAGTCTACATTAGTTTTAGTATCTCTGCTTCGTCACAAAAAATATCATCCAACAAAAACTAAGCCACCAAAATAGTCTACTAACTCTTTTTGAAAAGAAAGATCCATTACATGATGATACATGTGATCCTTCAAAATCAAAGATAATAGGCACACATCTATTTTCTTCGATCATCAAACATGTCCTAATAGTTCTTTCTGGTTCTCATAACATATTGGTTTTCAGCAAGTTTACAACTTATCCCAATATTGAGTGTTAATATAGCTCCATCAAATATGATGCATCTGCTGGACAAGAAGAAGGTACCCTAACGCGAAGCATCTCCAATTTCTCTTCAGCTTATTCTTCCTATAGATTGATTTCTCTTAAACGTTAAACAAACTGAATTAAGTGATGGATTTGTTTTTTAGAGAAGGAAACTAAAGTTGATATATGGTAAAATTAATAATTTAGATAATTAGAAGGAAAAAGGGTTTGAGAGGAGTTTATTTGTTCTTCATGAAGAGATTCCGCCAAGAAACAACAACAAATAGTCCTAATGAATTTGGTATGCTGCCCGCAATCAATGTTTGACCACATCGAACAATTTGCTATTTGAATAGTAGGATGCTCTATTTTTTAGAGAATTAATTAGAGTTTCTTTCATTTGCAATTCACTCTTCCTCTTTTTTCCTTAATGCGAACACACACACACATATATATAGGGAAAATAGACTAAAAAATCATAAGGTTTCCAGAAATTCTTTGTTCTACCCGTGTTTTTAAAATTCGTCTATAAATGCACAACCTTTACATTCGTTTATGTCATCTACAAAATCGTCAAGCGTTGTTAGCTAAGTTCAGACAACGTTTGACAATTTGGTAGATGACATAAACAGATGTAAATGTTGTGCATTTACAGACGAATTTTGAAAACTTAGGTAGAAAATAAAATTTCTGCTACCTTGTGATTTTTTAGTCTATTTTCCATTAGACGAGGAAGACAACTTGTATTTTTTGGGACTTGATTATTCAATTATATTATTTTTCAAATTTTGTGGAATTGGATGATTCAAATAGTAAGCATTTAGAGCATGTTTTTTTTTTTCTGCCATTTCTTTTAATATTTAGCAATGTGATAATTTTATTCAAACCTTTAGTTGAGAGAAAAACATCAATATGTTTATGTTTCAAGAACATGTATAATATAATTGCTAAGATTAGGGTGGCAGTGGATTTGTGTAAATGAGTATTTCATCCTTCCCAGACCTTGATAGGTCATTAGCGGGTTTGCAAAAAATTTATATTCTATCCGTATTTTCAAAATTTGCCTATAAATGCACAATCTTTGCATCTGTTTATATCATATACCAAATCATCAAGCGTCGTCAGCTAAGTTGAGACGACACTTGATGATTTGGTAGATGGTATAAACAGATGTAAATATTGTGCATTTACAGACGAATTTTGAAAACACGGGTAGAACATAAAATTTCTGCAAATCTTGTGATTTTTTAGTCTATATATATATTCGAGGTTCAAGCAACACAAGAAAATACACAACACAGTGAAGGGAAACCTTTAACTTGTATTTACAAAAGTACTTACTAGAATGGACTAAAACCCTTCCACATCCCAACCAAGGCCTATATATATATATATATATATATATAAAACAAAAGATCGTCCTATTTTATTTTTCAGCTTTATTTCATTTCTTGCAGTTATGTTCTAAAATTTTGCTCATAACAATATTGACTGATCCAATGCAAATTTCATTTTTAAAAATAGAAATAAAACAAAATTATAAATGAAAAACTTGAATTATAGGTTGTTCAGAACTACTTCATTATACAACATGAATTTTGCTCTTTTTAGTTATGTTCTGCTTTTATGGTACCACAGAGAAGTTAGTCCCGCACTTGGACATATGCAGAATAGATAGGAATATTATCACGCCCCAACTCAGGGTTGCGTGACTAGCCAGGGTAGGTGTTTGTACCCCAAAGCCTACCACATGCACTTATCAACTAAACACAATATGCAACCAGATCAACATAGAAAACATAAATGAAAATGTACCAACTTTATTAAATGTTTGAAAACATGTTTTTACAACTCGAAGTTCAACGAAAATAACTCAGTGCATGAACTAAAATCATGAGTCTATGAGGAACTCGGCGAGTGATTCTTCCGAACCTTCACTTAAATCCCAGCATAATCGTAATCGTATAAGATGCAAGATAAAAATACTGGATTTATCACATAACTTGGCCAGTCGGTCGCACCTTGCTCAGGCACTATCTTAGCCATTCACGGCTTTACACAGCGAATGTCACTCTGCCCATACGGGCCTCACCCCGTGGGATAACTCTCGGCCGTATCTGGCCTTCACATTATAGTAATACTCGGCCAACCGACCTACAATATCAAGAAATGGTGATCTACCTTTACCAGTTATATTTCATATAAAATACGCATAGAACGATTCAATCACCGGGTCCGTCAACTAGGATGGTCAGATAGCTTCTGGAACCCCAACGGGTTAGGGATAGCCAGTCCCACCGAACACTCGGGTCTACCGTCAGCGTGTCCCACCCGACGGAATCTCAAGACCCCCGACACTTGGGTTTAACACCTAGCGTGGCCCACAGGTGCAATCTCAAGACCCTAAAACCGTCCGCTGAGTCGGGTGATAGCAGCGCCGGCTAAAACCACCCCTCTGCCCGACCATCTCAAGCACAATACACAAACAAAATATTCTACCAATTATTAAGCACCTCTCGGGCTTTCGCCTGTACCCGACCCCTTCCCGAGCTCTCGTAATTCAAAACCTTAAGTATTAGATTCCTAGGTGCGAGCACCTAATGTCTCTAAGTCAAAATCTCTCTCTCTCTCTCTCTCTCTCTCTCTCTCTCTATATATATATATATATATATATATATATATTTATGTCGTCAACTAGAGAGGCCTCCCCCCCTCTTACATTTACGTCCACAAGCTAAATAACTTCATCTAATTTTTCCTCTCCATATTATAGACAACATACCTTCATCATTAATAGCTCAAAATAGACATAATAATTGCAAAAATTAATAAATTACAGCATGTAATAAATGAAATAATTCTGCAATTAAATCACCATACTCATCTACACAATTTCAACAATTAAACATTAATTTGCTGCATTTAAGCATGCAATTTCTGCATATTTAAATTTAATTTCAGCAACCTCATATTAATGTAGAAAATCTCAACGTAGGTGATCTAGGCAAGAAAAATACCCTACAATAAACTAACATAGGAAAAATATCCTACAAATGAGGAATCATAGAAGAATACCCTATAAGTGAGATAACATGACAATATTTCGTATATCAAACCCTTACTTGTAGATCTCCAAGGAAGTATGTTTTTCTACTCCAATCTCCTATTCTCCCATCCGGCCGCACACCTACACATGGGTATGCCTTATTCGGCCAAACCCTTGAGGGTGAAGGAAAATATGTTTCAATCGAAATCTAAGTTCTCCTTGATTTCTATCTTAACTAAGCATACAAGAACCTCAAATCTACAAGCTTTTACGGCTCGAGAAAGTTGGGGAAAAATTCGACATGACCTTTCCCCTTTTTTTCTTGATTCAGTCGGCACCTGAACATCATGAAAACAACATGTAAAAATCATAATACGCCATGGTCCACAAGAAGAATCAACAAGGTTCAAGAATCGTCAAGAATACGACGAGAAACACATGTCAATCGGCAAGAATCAACATCACAAGGGTCGGCTAGAGCCTTCCCTTAAATCCTAGGTTCTACCACTCACATCGATTAAAAGAACAAGAAGAACGAGACGATGACGTTCCCGATCTCCGGCGACGACACCAAACTCCCGCGCCACCCTCCCCTTGATCGCCTCTCCCTCTCTTGCTCTCGCCCTTCTCGGGTTCTGTGTGGCTCTCCTTGAGCCGTATGGCAGCTAATGGGTGAGGGTTTTATTCTCTTTTTTTTTTTGACAATTTTGCCCTCAAGACTTAAGTTCTTACACTTGATTCACCTGAGCCCGAATTGAGCCCTGACTCAACCAGCGAACCCACTTTCAACCCAACTTTAGTCAATCCAACTTATAAATCATAAAGAAAACATTAATCATGAGTCCAACAATTTAAATTCTACCTTCTACTCGTGACGATCTCGCGACTCGACCTGGCTAGTTCCCCTTTGTGGATCTCAGTCACATTGGTCGACCGCCTCCAGTTCTGCACTTCCTCCACCTTTGCGGGGTCCACTCTTACCCCTTCATTGGACACCACATGGCCTAGGAACCCTACACTCTCCAACCAGAACTCGCACTTGGAGAATTTGGCATACAACTGATGCTCTCTGAGGGTCTCTAGGACCATCCTCAATTGCTTGGAGTGCTCCTCCCTACCCTTGAGTAAACCATAATATCGTCAATAAAGACGATCACAAATCTGTCCAGATACTCCTTGAACACTCGGTTCATCAAGTCCATAAAGGTCGTAAGCGCATTAGTCAGCCCAAAGGACATCACCAGAACTTAAAGTGGCCATAACGAGTCCTGAAGGCAGTCTTAGGCACATCACAATCCCGAATTCTCAGTTGATGGTATCTGGACCTCAAGTCAATTTTCGAGAACCATTGTGCCCCTTGCAGTTGGTCGAACAGGTCATCGATCCTTAGCAGCAGATAACGATTCTTGATTATCACCTTGTTAAGTTGCCTGTAGTCAATGCACAAGCGAATGGACACGTCCTTCTTCTTCACGAAGAGCACCGGAGCACCCCACGGAGACACGCTGGGGCGGATGAAACCCAAGTCTAGCAATTTCTGCAACTGTGTTTTCAATTCCCTCAACTCAGCCGGTGCCATCCGATAGGGTGGAATGGAGATCGACTTCACCCCAGGCTACAAGTCGATGCAAAATTCTATCTCTCTTCTTGGCGGTAAACCCGACAACTTCTCGGGAAATACGTTAGGGAACTCACAAACCACCTGTGCTCCCCCGACATCCCCTGCCATGTCTCTATCCTCCTCGACCACAGATACGAAAGCCGGGAAGGACTGGCAGCCTCCCATAAGCAGTTTGCGAGCCTTTAGGGCTGAAATGACTCCCATAGGATACCCCTTCCATCTCCCTAGAAGGTAAACTGTGGCAACCCGAGCTTGCTGAAAGTGACAATCTTAGCCCCATAATCCACTGACACAAAGTGATTCGCCAGCCAAACCATGCCGAGTATAACATCAAGTTCAAGCATCGGCAAGAGTGTCAATTCTGCCTTCAACACATGCCCACAAATGAGCACTTCACAGCCTCAGAAGGTGGTCTCAGCTAATATTCATCGCCCGTAGGTGTCGACACAACGTATGGCACATCAAGCAAAGAAGGTGCCCCAGGTAACTTAGCAGCAAAAGTAGCAGATACAAAGAAGTGCGTAGCACCCAGATCAAATAACACATAAGCTGTAGATGAACCAACAATAAGTGTACCTGTTACTACCGCCTTAGATGCCTCAGCGTCGTCACGGTTCATAGCATAGACCCTGGTGGAAGGCCTATCAGAGTGACTGGTCTACTAACCCCTGCCCTGTGTATGACCCTTCTGAGCTACAGAACCAACTAACATCGACGCTTTCCCTCTCAACTGCTCAACTTTCTGGTCACCTCTGTTCGAACAATCTTTCTTGAAGCACCCAACTTGCCCACATCTGAAGCACGCATCTGTGCGGCCGTAGCAAGCCCCCCAATGTCTCATGTTACAGTGGCCACACTACGACATCTCGGTCTTCTATGGAGTATCCCCGGACCCTGCATGTCGAGCCGCCCCTGACCCTGGGCCTCCACAGCCCCTACTACTGCTGTGTCCCCTGCTTGGTTGGTGACCTACAGCCGCAACAGTCCCCTCAGAATGCCAAGGCCGACCTCCAGATCCTTGAGGCTGAAACTTCTTCTTTGGGGGCCCGACACCAGTGCTTCCTTCCGAAGTGCCTCATCCACTACCTGAGCAAAAGAGGCGTCCTCAGTGTAATGGATGAGCCTGTTGATCTGCACCCTTAGCCCCTCGACAACCTCTTGACCTTGGAGGTCTTAGTCGCTACCAAACTGGTACTTCGAGAGCTGAGTAAATTTCATCTCATAATCTAGCACTGACATGCCACCAGTCTGGCGTAACTGCTCAAACTCTTTTGCCCGTCAAGAACGGACACTCATCGGTATGTATCGTTCCACAATAGCAGCCTTAAACTCTGCCCAGGTTAGGGGTGGCGCACCTGCCCCCTACGATCTCTCCAGGTATGCAGCCACTCCTTCGCCGGTCTTCTAAGCTGTAGCCCGACCATATGAGCAGCCGCCTCCGAGGAATACCTGAGCTCCTCACACAACTTGTAGCAGCCGCTAAGGAAGTTGGTGACCTCCACTTGCTGATCTGTTCCAGTGAACTCTGGCGGCCTTAGTTTCACAAAGTCAATATAGGTAGCCGCTCTAGGAACCCTCTCTGCTGACTGGACTGGTTCGGCCACATCCGGTACCACCGGTGCCATCGGTACCGACTAGGGCTGATGCTAATCTTTCGTATATCAAACCCTTACTTGTAGATCTCCAAGGAAGTATGTTTTTATACTCCAATATCCTATTCCCCCATCTGGCACCCCTACACATGGGTATTCTTTATTCGGCCGAACCCTTAAGGGTGAAGGAAAATATGTTTCAATCAAAATCTAAGTTTTCCTTGATCTCTATCATAACTAAGCATACAAGAACCTCAAATCTACAAGCTTCTACGGCTTGTGGAAATTGGAGAAAATTTCGACATGACCTTTTCTCTTTTTTTCTTGATTCGGCTGGCACTCGAACATCATGAAAACAACGTGTAAAAATCACAATACGTCATGGTTCACAAGAAGAATCAACAAGGTTCGAGAATCATCAAGAATATGACGAGAAACACATGTCAATCGAAAAGCATCAACATCACAAGGGCCGGCTAGAGCCTTCCCTTAAATCTTAGGTTCTACCACTCACCTCGATTAGAAGAAAAAGAAGAACGAGACGACAACGTTCCCGATCTCCTGCGACGACACCAAATTTCGGTGCCACCCTCCCCTTGATCGCCTCTCCCTCTCTTGCTCTCACCCTTCTCGGGTTCCGTGTGACTCTCCTAGAGTCGTACAACAGCCAATGGGTGAGGGTTTTATTCTATTTTTTTTGATAATTTTTCCCTCAAGACTTAAGTTATTACACTCGACTCAACTTGAGCCCGAATTGAGCCCCGACTCGACCTGCGAACCCGGTTTCAACCCGACTTGAGTCAATCCAACTTATAAATCATAAAGAAAATATTAATCATGAGTCCAATAATTTAAATTATACATTCTACTCGCGATGATCTCACGACTCGACCCGGCTAGTTCCCGCCTTGTGCGCTGTACCAATTAAAAATTTTATATTAGGAAATCTCGGGTATTACAACCTTCCCCCTTTAAGGGAAATTCGTCCTCGAATTTTTGTAGAGCATAGGGACTCATCATATCCTCGAACAAAGAGGGGTAGCGCTCCCTCATGTCTTGCTCCACCTCCCAAGTAGCCTCTTGCTCGGTGTGGTGCTCCCACCTGACCTTTATCAATGGAATTTCCTTGGACCTCAACTTCCTGATCTGTCGGTCAAGCACTTCTATCGGCCTCTCCTCATATGAGACCGTCGTATCCACCTCAACCGCAGTCGGCTAGATCACATGGGACTTGTCCCAGACATATCTCTTGAGCATCGATACATGGAAGACTAGGTGAACTCTGTCTATGCTAGGGGGCAAGGCCAGCTCATAAGCCACAACACCCCTCCGCTTGAGAATAGGGAAAGGCCAGATGAATCTAGGGCTCAGCTTTCCCCTCTTCCAAACTGCACCACCCCCTTCAGGAATACCATGTCACCCTCAGCGAACTTCACCTCTCTGGCCTTCCCATATGCATATATTTTTTGGCGACTCTGAGCCGCCAACAATATTTCCTTAATCAGTTTCACCTTTTCAATCGCCTCTTCAATCAAGTTAGGACCCATCATGAGAGTCTATCCTGCCTCAAACCAGCCCACTGGCGACCTAGATGTCCGCCCATATAGGGCCTCGAAAGGGGCCATACCATTGCTACTCTGATAGCTACTGTTGTAGGCAAACTCAATCAGAGATAGGTGTTTCTCCCAACCGCCAGCCATAGTCCACAGAGAGCTGGGATATGTGGCATGGGGTGATGAGTCTAATAATCAAAATATCATGTCAATTGATGCTTGCATGTACTTGATGACACATGGAAGCAGACTAGCATATTTTACACATTCATGGAATAGTTTATTGTTGAGCTTTTCTATTTCTTCTGATTGTAGATTTTTTTCCTTCTAAAGTCTGAGCCCAATGTATGAGAAAATAAAGCTATGATTTGATTTGAAAGCTTATGACTAATTTTTGTTCTAATAATGCCTTAGATCATGACTTTGTGGTTGGCATTCTAATTATGACCAAGATCATGAAGTTGTGGCCAACTTTCTAATTACTTAAACATCTTTATCTTCATCATTAAAGCTTTTATAGGTGTGATATTCTATAGTTAGCATTTGATTATTGAAAAAAAATGTAGAGCATTATTGATCACTGAATATCGTTTATGTTGTTAAAATGCAGGTTTTTGAAGGTTTTAATTCTAGATGGAATATAATTGAAATTTTTTGTTGTACATATGAACATGCTTTATGGAGAACTAGAATGTACTCGTCCTTGTTCTCATTCAAGCACCTAACTACTTGGACAAACTAACTTGTTGTTGCTGCCAGCAGCAGTGATGTCGTTTGAGGTATGCTTATGATCACATATGCGTAGAATTTGGTTATTAATTAGTTATAGCATTGTTTGATCTCTGAGTTAATCCTGATATAATCTTTCCTTGTACAGTTTTTAAGTGAAAGTTTTTTATTTCTCCGGCGGAGATATGACACATCAAAGTTCAAAAGACCATAAGTAGTCTTTTAGTAGGTACCGGTTTATTCACATTCTATTGTTGATATTCACTGTTGAAATATAGATCCATATAATAATTCAAAAGTTCTATGTTTTTCGTTGATGCTTGTATAAAAATTTATTAATTCCATTAATTGATGATAGCTAGTATGGACTGAGTTTTATTATATTTTCTTTTGTTTATATATTTTCTTGGAATTTTACATATTGCACATGATCTTAGAGTGAACCTGACTCTGTTTTCTTTGCACGTAAAATATCCTAGTCTATGAATCAATGAAAGATTGAGTCCATCTAAACTTTAGTTGCAGATTTATGTAATTTTTTCTTTGATTTATTTCAGATTTAGCCATTTATTAGTGGTTAAAGTCTATAGTTTAGAGCTAAATCTTATGTAAGTTTTGATTCACAAATAGAAGAACTTTGCAAAGTCCAAATAAAATTACATGTTCTGGTTAAAGCATAATCTGGATGACTTGCTTCAGTATTCTTTGCTTATAATAAACATAGATTTAGCCAAATAAAAGTAGCAGTATATTAGTACTAAGTAGAGTCAACTAGTTCATTCTAATCTTTAAATTAAAGCTTGATGGAAGACAATAAGGCCCTGGAAGCATCCTTGGAGCATCAGTAATATTACTTTGACCCATATGTTTAATGATAAATAAATATTAGACTTTTAAAACTTGTCAGTTTGATTTCTTCTTATTGCTATTAGATTTGTTTTGGACTAAACTGATCATATGTCTATATGACTCTCTCAATAAGTCAGAATGACAAAATCATGGACTAGAGTCGAGCGGTACATCATCCTCTTCAATTAGCAAGGGGTTGGTTCCACTTGATCTGACTCCCTCTCCCCCAGTCAGGATTCAAAGGGGAGACATGATTGACCAACTTAGCATCACTGTCATCCTACCCTTCATAATCATATAGTAGCCCAAGTAAATATGGGAATGACATTCTCAATCTTTCGAGCCCTGAGCAACAACTACGTTGCGCCAAGTCCAACACCACCATAGGTTTTGTCAGTTCCACCACAATTCTCATATTCTCGTGCTGTTAGCAAGAAATAAAAGCTTCATCATGCATTGCCTTTATATGCTGTGTAACTTCTTTCGAGTAGCTAGATTGGTTGCACTGCATTTATTTGATGTTGAAAAATGATTTTGGATCAACTGGACTTGATTAAGCTATTGCTTCATTTTGGGCCAACTGTGTTCAACTAGTGGGTCTATTTGGGTTAATGGGCTACCGGACCTTTTTAAATATGCCGTTGTTAATAGGGAGTATGTGGCCAATTTAAAATATATGCCTTTTCGAGCTAAGATTGGGTTTTCTGATCTAATAGTTGCTTAAATTGGGCCTTTTTAGCGGTTTAAATTGAGCCGTAAGCTTAGTTGGGCATGTTTGGGCCACTAAAGGCATAAGTTCGGCCACTAATGGTTTGATTCTAATGCACTTAGTTGGGGCGTGCTTGGGCCACTAATAGTCTCAATTGGGCCGACCATCGGGCTTAATTGAGCATATTTGGGCTAGTGAGGGCCTTCTGTGGCATAGGATCGAGGTTGAATTAGGAATGTATGTCCATTAATGGACTTTGATTAGCCTGACAACGGCTTAGGTGGCACGTGTTTGGTCCACCAATGAGCTTTAATTGGGTCGACCGTCTACTTTTAGGACAACCGTCGGCTTCATTGGGCTTTAATTTTCTCAATTGTTCTAATGCTTGCTTACAAACTGTATAAACATCAGATATTTTATCTAATATTGTTGACACAAAACTCTTTGTTTATATATATATATATATATATATATATATATTATTCGACAAGGTAGCCCATATCCAATACTTATTGGTATTATCTAATATTACTTTGGTTTGTGCTTTTGGATGTCAATATTTTCATGTTCTTATGAAGTAGAAATAAATCTGTTTAATGTAATTGACATGCCAGATTTTCAAATATTTTATTTTATAAATTGTTTGGAGTAGACTTTCAAGTTTTTGACTGTCTAGATTTCTTATTTAGCTTCTCGGACGTTTTTCCTTGTAGGTGATCATCAATAGTATAACTATCTTTCGTATTTTTTGTGAACAGTGCTATCCTGGGGAGAATGATATGACAATCACTCGTGCAATCCTAATGTAAGTTAGCTTAACATAGATACCTGAGTATACTTCATATTACTATTTGACACAATTTGTCGTTTGTGAGATGAACTTTAATTAGGTACATGTATTGTTTGCTTGCTTCTAGGCATTAAGTTTCCATTTACTCTTTTGTTGACTGTTTTATATATTATCGAAGTCTCCTTTTAGATTCCTAAATACTTTTTTTAGGTGATGTGATTTGATCCACCTAAGTAGTTTGTTCTCATGATAACATGTTTTAAATGTCATACCAATTGAATTTGTCTTGATATGCTCTATAGTATGAGATATGAACATTTTATCGTGAACTGCTTTTTAGTGCTTCTAACATTATTTATTTCATTATTTTTATAGGTATTTATCATAAGGAAATGTTGCACTGTCGGAACAGCTTTGTTGATGTGGCCATCAGCTTGATAGTATGTTGTATGAAATATAGTATAACGAGCTTTTGTTTATAATTACTACTGAGAACTTAGTCTTAGTATGACGAGCCCATATATCTTTCATATAATTTTTATTATGGAATCCACTATTATTATATAATCCATTGTTTAGATGTTTCAAAATACTTAAATAGTTGAACGGTTTAAGTATTTTCCCTTGCCGCACATGTATGTATTTTCTTTGTATGACTATGAATCGTTTATTGTGCTCCCTTATGCTATTATTATTTTGTAGTGAAATTTTTTAAATTGTGACTACATTTCTTTACTAATGACCATGTAATTAAGCACGCAGCCACCCCCGCATTTGCTTTTTTGATGCGATAAAGCCAATGTAGAATATACATCTTCTAATCCATGTCACATTATACTACATCTATCTGAATTGGGTTAGGTTACTTAATAGGCAATTTCTTTCCTACAGTTAGCATAACCAAGGTAAACAATCAATGCACTTTGTTATTTTGATATCTGATATTCAAATCTTATGCTTCAGTTAATATCCTAATTTTATGCAGTTTCACTTCCCTTCCAATATTATACCCTACACTGAAGATAGGAATTCAGGCATTACAATTCAAACCTTCAGCTAAGAATGATTCTACTTCAAATACAACTGAAATTTTAAAGGTTCACTAATGCTTATTATGCTTTGCTGATTTAATGCTTTTTATGCTTTGGTAGACATTTCTATGGATATAGGTCAGTCGTACAAGTAGTTTAATATTGCATATATTTTATATTGATAATCAAAATTACCTGGTGCAGCATACCACTCAATGGATACTTGTGAATTATCACATTGATATCAGATTGTGCAATTTGCACTTCTATGCTATGTTGTGTATCTTCTTTTGAGTAGCTAGATTGGTTGCAGTGCATTTATTTGATGTTGAAAAATGATTTTGGACCAACTGGAGTTGATTAAGCTATTATAATGTGCTTCATTTTGGGCCAACTGTGTTCAACTAGTGGGTCTATTTGGGTTAATGAGCTATCGGGCCTTTTTAAATATGCTGCAGTTAATAGGGAGTATGTGGCCAATTTAAAATTTATGTTTCTTCGGGCTAATATTGGATTTTCTGGTCTACTAGTTGCTTAAATGGAATCTTTTTAGCGATTTAAATCTGTACCCGTATCCATATCCGTTTTTACTTATGGATATGGATCGGATACGGTGTGGATGCAGTTTTTAGTTGGCGGATGCGGATAAAATTGCCACCCCTAATTGAAGTCTTTTTGGTAGAACTTGTGTTACGTGTTACATTAGAGTTGAATTTCTTGGTAAACCCTCTATAATTACTTGTAGTGGGAAATGTAACTGTTCAATTCAGTAAAGAACTATACCTATGACTAGGGTATTATGTCTATGTATATGCATTTTGATCTAAAAATTTCCATGTATATTTGCTGGTCTGGCCTCTTGAGCATGGTTGCAGGGGATTATGTCAGTCACTAAGTCTTAGTTGGATTTACCCTTTATACTATTATTGTTTTTCAGCCACTGAGCGTGATCAAGCAGGTACTAGGACGCAGTAGCGCAACTGGTGGCGGCAGGGACAGCGGGTCTCGTGACACATCGTGGTCGGGGGTTATGTTGAGTCTATAGGATCATTTTTATTCTTCTTTTTGTAGATGAGCGTTTAAAACTTTGTTCCACATTGAATGTCAATAATTTTGTTTATGATTATTTGATTCATTTTAAATGAGTTTTGAACATTTGTAGTTATCGGAATATTTATGGATTGACGTTTGGAATTTTGATCATTTATGTTTATTGCAAGAAAACTGGTTTTCTTATATGAACTGCTCAAGGTTTTGTATTCATTGGTTATTATGTTTAGGTCAGGCTTCGGGATACATGTAGTACTTTGGCCGATCATGCTTGGGTTTTGGGGTGTGATAATGTGGTATCAAATCGGGTACGACAATAGGACTTTAGGTATCGTATGGGGGCATTGCTAGTGTGTTTGCATATGGTATGTCCTAGTCACGAGATCGATGGCTGAGGCGGTACATATTCATGGTTAAATGTTGGTTAATTATGTATTAAATTGTGTGGAAATTGTTTTATTATTGATAGATATGGAGGCGCATGTCGATGCCGTGTTAAGCGGTAGCGTAAGTAACTCCGCTGGTAGGCGAGGCCGAGGCCGAGGCCGAGGTAGAGGCCGAGGTCATGGTCGGGGACGGGCTCGGGGCATCGGTTAGGCGGCCCAGGAGGAGGCCGTGCAGGACCCCAGAGTTGGACTGTTACTGGCACATGTGATGGAGCTAGCTGAGGAGCTTTATAGAGAGCGGGATGAGTTCCACAAAGAGCAGGAGGAGTTCCATAGGGAGCGAGAGACGAGGCAGTCGCAGGCTCCACTTGCACCACCAGTGGAACCCGCAGTACTGGATCCAGCTGATCCAATTCCATTTAGAAGCAGGGAGGAGGATCGTCGGGAACCAGCGGCAGGCAGTACCCTGTACATGAACTTCGTAAAGCTGATGCCGCCAGTGTACACAGGTACAAACCCACAGGTGGAGGTGACAGCGTTCCTAAATGATTATATAGAGCTATACGAGGTGTTGGACTGTTCTTCTGAGGCTATGGCACGCATGGTCGGGCTGCAGCTGAGGGGATCGGCAAAAGAATGGCACTAGACATGGAGGGCCTGCCGAGGAACTCACACGCCATCTCCTACATGGGAAGAATTTTGAAACGCCATCGTGGAGAAGTACCTCCCCAGGAACATTCATGAGAGGCGGGCAAGAAAGTTTGAGCAGCTTCGTCAGACGGGTAACATGACAGTGACGGAGTATGAGGTAGAGTTCACACGATTGTCCCGTTACCACCCAGCCTTTGTGGCGACGGAGGCTGACTGGGTGAGGCGGTTTGTGGAGGGCCTGAGAGTTTAGATAGACAGATTGATCCACTACACTGAGGACACCAATTTTGTATAAGTGGTGGATGAGGCGATGCAGAAGGAGGCCATGGTACCTACAGATCGGCATGACGGGCCGATAAAGAAGAGGTGCAGACCTCATGGAGCAGGGGACTGGCAGTTTCATTCAGAGCCCAGTGACTCTAGGGTAGCTCGCTCGCAGGGCCATGGGCAGGGCAGTTTCAGGCTCAGGGCAGACGACTACACAGAGTGCTGCAGCATTCGGAGGACAGAGGGGCGAGCCTCAGATTTTGCAGCGTCGGCAGCGCATCAGACTCAAACCCAGGCATCAGGGAAACAACGCACGACGGTCCAAGGGAGGCCACCTGCTTGAGTTTTTGCGTTGACTCCTGAGGGCGCAGATGCGTCCAATGCAGTAGTGACAGGTATCGTTGTAGTTAATTCATTACCTGCTTATGTATTATTTGGTCCGGGTGCTACACACTGATTTCTATCTGAGTTGCTGGCTTCAAGGTTAGGGAAGGACAAAAGTTGGCTCGTTGAGCCTTTGGCAGTGTCTACACCTACAGGTGATACCGCGGTTGCTAGAACGGTCTTTAGAGACTTTGAGATCTCCATAGGGGGGCACGATTTGAAAGCGGAGCTGATACTCCCACCAACCCTTGAGATGGATGTAATATTGGGCAAGGATTGGCTATCAGCCCACTTTGCGTCACTTAACTACAGGAGAAAGGTGGTCACTTTTTGCAAGCCGGGAATACCACCATTTACCTTCTAGGGTGATGGGAGGGGAGATTCCATCAGAGTGATATCAGCCCTCCAGGCCTGCAAGCTGATGGCGGGAGGTTGTCAGTCATTTCTGGCTTTTGTGTCTGCAGATACCTTCGGCAGGGACTCGGCTGGCAGTATTGAGGGGACTCCGGTGGTCATGGATTTTCCTGACGTGTTCCTCGAGGAGTTACCGGGACTACCACCGGCGCGGGAGATCGAATTCTACATTGAACTGCAACCGAGGGTGAAACTGATCTCAATTCCACCTTACCGGATGACACCTGCGGAGTTGAGAGAGCTTAAGGCCCACCTGCAAGAGTTGTTGGATTTGGAGTTTATTCACCCAAGTGTATCACCTTGGGAGCACCGGTACTATTCATTAGAAAGAAAGACGGGTCAATGCGGATGTGTATAGATTACCGGCAGCTTAATAAGATAACCATCAAAAACCGTTATCCACTTCCCAGGATTGATGATCTGTTTGATCAGTTGCAGGGAGCCCAGTGGTTTTCAAAGATTGACCTAAGGTCGGGGTACCATCAGCTGAGAATCCGAGGTCAAGACATTAAGAAGACTGCTTTTAGAACAAGATATGGTCATTATGAGTTCTTGCTCATGTCCTTCGGGCTAACTAACACACCAGCAGCCTTCATGGACCTTATGAATCGGGTATTCAAGGAATTCTTAGACAGGTTCGTCATAGTATTCTGATATATTCCAAGAGCGAGGTTGAGCACCAAGATCATCTGAGGATAGTTCTAGAAACCCTCAGGCAGCACCAGCTTTTTGCTAAATTCTCTAAGTGTGAGTTCTGGTTGACTAGTGTAGGCTTCTTGGGGTATATTGTATCTAGAACGGGGGTGAAGGTGGACCATGCGAAGATCGAGGCAGTTCAGAACTATGAGAGGCCAACTAATATTGTCGAGATCTGTAGTTTCTTGGGGTTGGCCGACTACTATAGAAAATTTGTGGAGAATTTCTCTAAGATTGCCGCCCCGCTCACATGCCTGACTCAGAAGAAGGTAAAATTCGTGTGGGATGATAAATGCGAGGAGAGCTTTCAGCAGCTTAAGGACCATTTGACTACCACTCCAGTGTTAGCATTACCTTCACGATCAGGACGGTTCGCAGTATGTTGCGATGCTTCTCAGGTTGGGCTAGGGTGTGTACTGATGTCATGGCCGAGTCATTGTGTACGCATCCAGACAGCTAAAGAACCACGAGAAGAATTATCCAACTCATGATCTAGAGTTGGCGGCTATAGTTTTGGCTCTTAAGCTGTGGCGCCATTTTCTGTATAGTGAGGCATGTGAGATTTGCACTGACCACAAGAGCCTCCAATACTTGATTACCCAGAAGGACCTGAACCTAAAGCAGCGCAGATGGATCGAGCTGCTAAAGGACTATGATTGCACGGTCTTGTACCATCTCGAGAAAGCAAATGTGGTGGTAGATGCTCTGAGCAAAAAGTTCATGGGCAGTCTGGCACATGTGACAGTTAGGAGGAGACCGCTGGCACGGGAGCTTGCCGCGTGTTTGGACGATGGAGCAGTCCTGTCAGTGTTTAACTTCGGAGTGCTGGTGGCGCATATGCGAGTGCAGTCCACGCTGGTGGAAATGTTGCGTGCAGCTCAGGCAGAGGATGCTTTCTGCTCGCTGATCGTGGACCTAGTTAGGAGAGGTGATGCTGACAATGGGTATGGAGTGGATTCCGAAGGTGTCCTGAGATTCAAGGATAGGATAGTGGTGCCCGACATGGCGGAGGTCCGCAAGCAGATATTGGAAATAACCCACTGTTCCACCTACACCATGCACCCGGGGCTACAAAGATGTACAGGGATTTGAGGCAGCTTTATTGGTGGAAAGGAATGAAGAAAGAGGTGGCAGAGTTCAAGGCTAAGTGTTTGGTTTGCCAGCAGGTAAAGGCCGAACACTTGAGGCCTGCAGGACTGTTGCAGAATCTGGAGGTGCCATAGTGGAAATGAGAGAAAATCACTATGGATTTTGTTACAGGCTTACCGAGACTAGGGAAGGAAAATAATTCTATCTCGGTAGTGGTGGACCGGTTAACCAAGATGGCACGTTTTATTTCAATAAAGACTACATTCACTGCTGAGCAGTATGCACGACTGTTTCTAGACGCATTGTTGCATATCACGAGATCCCAGTAATGATTATATCTGATCGGGGCACTCAGTTCACTGCGCGGTTCTGGCAGTCCTTCTAGGAGGCCTTGGGCACGCAGGTCCAATTTAGCACCACTTTCCACCCGCAGACAGACGGACAGTCCAAGAGGACCATTCAGACACTAGAAGATATGCTGAAAGCCTGCGTTTTGGATTTGGAGGGCGGTTGGGAGAGACATTTACCTTTGATTGAGTTCGCCTATAATAATAACTACTAGAGTAGCATCGGCATGGCACCGTTCGAGGCCTTGTACGGGCGCAGATGCAGGTCGCCCGTAGGATGGTTTGAGGCTGGCGAGTCCCAAATGTTAGGTCCGAATCTGGTTCATGAGGCAGTTGAGAAGGTGAAGCTAATTAAGGAATGACTTTTGGTAGAGCAGAGTCGTCAGAAAATGTATACATATGGTAAAGCTCGGGATTTGGAATTCCAGGAAGGGGAGTTGGTTTTCCTAAAGGTGTCTCCTATGAAGGGAGTTGTTCATTTTGGGAAGAGAGGGAAACTAAACCCCAGATTTATCGGGCCATTCCCTATCCTGCGACGTAGAGGTGCGATTGCTTATGAGCTGGCCCTACCATCTAGCATGGATCGAGTTCATCCTATTTCCCATGTATCCATGCTAAAGCAGTATGTTCGAGATGAGTCTCATGTTCTCGATGAGTCTTATGTTCTCGATGCTGCTGCAGTAGAGATTGACCCGACAGTCTCGTTTGAAGAAAATTCCATTGAGATTATGGACAGGCAGATAAGGAAGCTTAGATCTCGAGAGGTTCCCCTGGTAAAGGTCTGCTGGGAGATTCACTCGGGTCAGGAGGCCACCTGGGAGGTTGAGAGCGACATGAAGGAAAAATATCCCCATCTTTTCGATGTCGTGGTGAGTCTCTTTTCCTGTTTGAAAATTCGAGGTCGAATTTCCCTTAAGGGGGGGGGGGGGTAGATTGTTATAACCAAAATTTGTTGTTAATTTTATTTAATCGGTTTGGTAGAAGAAAAATGAAGACTTAAATCGGGCAAGTTAGCGGAGTTTCGAGCGAAACTTGGTATGATTTAATTTAGAAAAAAAAAATAGAAATTTCATATATGTAGTTGCCTAAGTAAATCAATGGAGACATACTATCAGGTAGGCTCAAATATAAGCATCCTTTACATTGTTCAATATCTTCCTATTAATTTTCTTATCCTCCCAGGAGAGAGTGGTCGAGCTGGGAGAGACGGACTGTTATCAGATTGTGTTTTATATTATCGACCAGGCGATGTTCCACGACACGTGAAACTTGTGATTGATTATCAAGCCTCAATGTCTCATATGCATCTTTGACAACTAATTAGTTATTTTGCTTTTTAGCCAGAGTTCAATGGTTTTTTACGAGAATGCTGGTTTGCAGAATCTCTATGATATAGTTAGATATTGCTAGGTGGAACAAATGACCTTTTGTTTATCTTTGTAATTAAGTTGTGTAATTTGGTATAGGCCGATAATTCCTAATAAAAAATAAAGGAACACATTATCGTTCTTGTTTGGATTCTTCTAATAGAAAAGAAACAAATGGCCTTTAAGTATGTTAATTCTGTTTTGAACAAAGGCTTACATCATACTTTTTAATCAGTATTTCTTTCTATAGTCTAAAAGAAAATGCCGCCGAGGAGCTTTCTTTCGGCATTTTGGGGAACCCATACAGGAATGTAATGGTACGTTAATATGTTTTCTTAATTTGCAGTAGGATTACCATTTTTAGTTTCTTTCAACTAGATTTTTCTACCACCCCATACTCTTCGTTGCTATTAATACTTCATGGATGTGTGATAATGTTATAACCAAAATTTGTTGTTAATTTTATTTAATCGGTTTGGTAGCAGGAAAGCGAAGACTTAAAGGGCAAGTTAGAGGAGTTTCGAGCGAAACTTGGTATGATTTAATTTAGAAAAAAAAAATTAGAAAAATTTCATATCTATTATTTGTGCAATTTTTGGCATGATATTATGATAGTGGATTTCAAGACGAACTCGGTTGTTCGACCGGAGTTTGAATCAGACTTAGATCGGATTCAAAATGAGCCTTTTTTAATTGATTTAAGTATGAGGGTAATAGGGTAACTTGGGGTTTAATTAAACCCCAAGTTATAAATTAGGGAGGGTGTGTGGCTGGGCGCCGAGAGCACCCAACCGAGGAGAAGCGACGCAAAGAGGGGGCGAGCGGACCACGGTCGGGCTTTGGCAAACTCGTCGGCGGCGGTTGTCGGAGGAATCAAATTTACCCTTCCTCCTCTTCATCTTCCCTAAAGCTGTGAGTGATTTAACCTCCTTCTTCTTTGCTTATAGAGTCTAGCCGCCGCCTCCCTGTTCGTGATTTCTCACCATGAATTTAACGTCAATTTTGATGAGGTTTTTCACACTATCAAGGATTTCAATAATGTTGCATGATTGTATGTTGATTTATTGTTTCTTTGGACCTTGCTACCTCTAATTGACCCAAGCCAGGGCAACCGTCTCCCCCCAATCGCCGATGGCTTCACGGCCAGAAAAGGGGGTCGTGCCCCTGTTTCTGTGCGTGGCCTTCTCGGGTAGAAATGGGGGGCCACGCCTCTGTTCCACGCATGGCCTTCTCGGCCAGAACAGGGGGGCCGCGCCTCTGTTCCGCGCATGGCCTTCTCGGCCAGAACAGGGGGCCGCGCCCCTGTTCATGCGTATGGCCTTCTCGGCCAAGAACAGAGCCAACCGCCCCCTCCCCATGAAAAAGGCCACTCGGCCAAATTGTGGGTAGCTGTCCCCTTCTATGTTGAAGGTCACTTGGTCTTGGATGAATCTGGACAGCCGTTTATCCTTGCTTGTTGCTAGGTTCATAAGTTAGATTAATCAAGCAATAGGATAGCACACATCAACTTAAGGATCTTAAACTTAATGGTAGGGACTAAACTGCTCACAAATGCTCTTACACATAGTTTAGGGTCAAACACCGAGTAGGAAGAGATTAGAGACAAGTAAAACATAGGCTTCCCTTGGCATGTTGGAAATTTAGATGATGTTTCTCTTATATTTTGTAAATGATACGACTTGATTTAATTGTGTGCATAAAGTTATTTTGATTATCTCATGAATTGTCTCACTTACATGTTATGAATAAGTCATGTGCCCCTTTTACTTGCGGATATTAAAGGCCTTGGTGGCCCCAGGATAGTTTACAAGCTTGCAGATGTACACATTTATTTTATGTTATGTTTATATGCATGTACCGTGGATTGGTTGTGAGTGCTTGGATGTGTTTGTGGATGTGGATCGGGAAGCTCGTCAGTTGCTACACGGACGATCGACCCGGGTGGCCAAGAGCGGGAAGTGCGCTGAGACAGAGGTGATCAGTGCCTGACTCATAGATCGACGGGTCTCTAGATGATTGGATGGATGGGTCCCTGGATATTGGACCGACGGGTCCTTGGACCGGGAAGCTCGTCAGTACTGCCACGTTGACGATCGACTCAGGTTGCTTGCGTGGATGATTGATTGTTTGTACTTGATAATTACCTTATGATGGATTTTATTTATGTCGTTATATGGCTACGCTTGAATATACACACATATATGTATGGATTATTAGCATGTCTATCTCCGTATTCTATGCATTTTGATCTAAAAATTTCTCTGTATATTTGTTGGTCTGGCCTCTTGAGCATGGTTGCAGGAGATTATGTCACTCACTAAGTCCTAGTTGGACTTACCCTTTATATTATTATTGTTTTTCAGCCCCTGGGCGTGATCAAGCAGGTACTAGGACATAGTAGCGCAATTGGTGGCGGCAGGGACCGCGGGTCTCATGACACGTTGTGGTCGGGGGTTATGTTGAGTCCATAGGATCATTTTTATTCTTCTTTTTGTAGATGGGCGTTTAAAACTTTGTTCCACATTAAATGTCAAAAATTTTATTTATGATTATTTGATTCATTTTAAATGAGTTTTGAACATTTGTAGTTATCAGATTATTTATGGATTGGCTTTTGGAATTTTGATCATTTATGTTTATTGCAAGAAAACTAGTTTTCTTATTTGAACTTCTCAAGGTTTCGTATTAATTGGTTATTATGTTTAGGTCAGGCTTTGGGGTACATGTAGTACTCTAGCCGGTCATGCCTGGCTTTTGGTATGTGATAATATGGTATCAGAGCGGGTACGATAATAGGACTTTAGGTATCGTTTGGGGGCATTGCTAGCGTGTCTACATATGGTATGTCCTAGTCACGAGATCGATGATTGAACCTGCGCACTAGCGGCGATACGTATTCATGGTTAAATGTTGGTTAATTGTGTATTAAATTGTGTGGAAATTGTTTTATTATTAATAGATATGGAGGCGCATGTCGATGCCGTGTTAAGCGGTAGCATAAGTAACTCCGCTGGTAGGCGAGGCCGAGGCCGAGGACGAGGTAGAGGCCGAGGCCGTGGCTGGGGACGGGCTCGGGGCATCGGTTAGGCGGCCCAGGAGGAGGTCGTGCAGGACCCCAAAGTCGGACAGTTATCGGCACAGGTGACGGAGCTAACTGAGGAATTTCATATCTATTATTTTTGCAATTTTTGGCATGATATTATGATAGTGGATTTCAAGACGAACTTGGTGGTTCGATCGGAGTTCGAATCGGAGTTAGATCAGACTCAAAATGAGTCTTTTCTAATTGATTTAAGTAAAAGGGTAAAAGGGTAACTTTGGGTTTAATTAAACCCAAGTTATAAATTAGGGAGAGTGTGCGATTGGGCGCCGAGAGCACCCAACCGAGGAGAAGCGACGCAGGGAGAGGGCGAGCGGACCACGGCCGGGCTTTGGCAAACTCGTCGGCGGCGGTTGTTGGAGGAATCAAATTTACCTTTCCTCCTCTTAATCTTCCCTAAAGCTGTGAGTGATTTAACCTCCTCCTTCTTTGCTTATAGAGTCTAGCCGCCGCCTCCCTGTTCGTGATTTCTCGCCATGGATTTAACGTCAATTTTGATGAAGTTTTTCACGCTATCAAGGATTTCAATACTGTTGCATGATTGTATGTTGATTTATTGTTTCTCTGGACCTTGCTACCTCTAATTGACCCAAGCCAGGGCAACCGTCTCCCCCTAATCGCCGATGGCTTCTCGGCCAGAACAGGGGGCTGCGCTCCTATTTCTGCATGTGGCCATCTCAGCAAGAATAGGGGGTCGCACCCCTATTTATGCGCGTGGCCATCTCGGCCAGAACAGGGGGTCGCGCCCCTATTTTTGCGCATGGCCTTCCCGGCCAGAAAAGGGGGGGGGGGCTCTGTTTTGCGCATGGACTTCTCGGACAAAATAGGGGGTCGTGCCCCTGTTCATGCGTATGGCCCCCTCGGCCAAGAACAGAGGCAGCCACCCCCTCCCCATGAAAAAGGCCACTTGGCCAGATTGTGGGTAGCTGTCCCCTTCTATGTTGAAGGTCACTTAGTCTTGGATGAATCTGGACAGCCGTTTATCCTTGCTCGCTGCTAGGTGCATAACTTAGATTGATCAAGCATTAGGATAGCACATATCAACTTAAGGATCTTAAACTTAGTGGTAGGGACTAAACTGCTCACAAATGCTCTTACACTTAGTTTAGGGTCAAACACTGAGTAGGAAGAGATTAGAGACAAGTAAAACATAGGCTTCCCTTGGCATGTTTGAAATTTAGAGAAATTTCATCAGATTAAATGAGTTTTGAACATTTGTAGTTATCAGATTATTTATGGATTGACTTTTGGAATTTTGATCATTTATGTTTATTGCAAGAAAACTGATTTTCTTATATGAACTGCTCAAGTTTTCGTATTCATTGGTTATTATGCTTGGGTCAAGCTTCGGGATACATGTAGTACTATGGTCGGTCATGCTTGGGTTTTGGGGTGTGACAGATAATTGTGCACATGAAGTCGAGGTTAAGGAATTAGATGCAACTTGTATGAGGAATTTCTTTTATAATTTGGCTAGATTATTGAATTTACATTTTTGTTATTATATTTTTGTGTTGTTATCAAGTTATGCATCCTGACTTTACATCACAAACAAATGTTCTTTGTAGTATAAACATACATATCTTTTTTTCTGTAACTATTTTTGTTAATTTGGTTTTTGGATACCTGAGATAGAAGCTAATACTGTTAGGTTACCAATAATAATACTGTCATTTTCTAAGTTCTTACTCGATGTGTATATAATTGCATCTATGCAAACTTATGCTTATCAGCTTATAAAGAAGTTTTCGTCAAGATCCAGTTGTTTGAGTTAATATGAGTTCAATACTTGCTGCCCTTACAATATGAAAATACAAGGCATTGAAAAATGCAACCTTTGTATCATACGAAGTCTCAGAATTGTGTACCATCATGGTTCAAGAAGTACCGATATGGTCCTGATATTGAAAAATGCAACCTTAGTATGCCACTTTTGTAGTCTCTATGATGTTTTAGTTAAACTATTTAGATTTCTAGTTTCTTAATTCTGTCCTTGCTCTTAAGGAGGTAGCTTGGTATATTAAGAAGAATAGTATGAGACTAAGATGTTCCACACTAACTATTCTGAATAGCCAAAGCAGTTATCTCTTTGGAAATGCTTCCATGTTACAGTAAGGCTTTAGCTGGAAATGCAAAAGGGGTGTAAATAAGACAGAAGATGTCCAGAATGATCAGGATTTACTTTACAGGTTAATATTTTGTTTCATAATTTATTAGGAATCAATGACAAATTATGTTCTCATATTACTTGTTATATAAAAGCTACTATTTGCATCCTCAAAAATTTTCATAACATTTTACTATACATGGAAATCATCTATGATAATGTTTTTCTATGCTTGGAAATGTTAATAATTTGACTAATCAGCTTGGAAATATTTTTGTCCTATCCTTGTTGATATTATATCACTATGTTGAGTTGTTGACACATACAAGAAGGCTCAATTTAATTATGCATATTAGTAAAGTGGATATATATTTTCTGTCAACTTTTCTCCACTGTTTAGAATAAGTTATTTACATTAATGGTCTTCAAACCATCTCCGTTGATGGTCTCCACTCTCCAGGTGATTTTTAAACTCCCTTGATGCTATAAACTTCCATCAAAGCAAATAAGGGAAGAAAAGAATACTAGGAATATTAGAATGATCTCTTTAATATGTTTTCGTGATACATTTTTCAGTGACCTCTCTATTATGGATCTAATAGGCTTTGTCCAAGTCATTCAAGATGAATATGTATGTATTTATCAGCCTGCTTTCCATTATTATTGCTATATAAAGTTATGGACCATCTCATTGTCAGTAGTTATAAGCAAGAAAAATTCGATTTCGGTACCAGTACCGGTGCATTTTTTTTTGTTAATTTGGTTTTTGACACACTGAGACAGAAGCTAATATTGTCATTTTCTAAGTTCTTACTCAATGCAAACTTATGCTTGCAATGTACTGATGATGGGAGCTAGAGAAAAGCAAACATTGTTATTAATGACTATGATGATGGGAGCTAGAGAAAAGCAATGTACTGTTGATGGGTTCAACTGGCTCAGATAAGATATCTTTTTTCAATGCTTGTGCAGCTGCATATTAGCTATCTCTTTTCCAAGTAACTGTTAGATGTTGAAAGTTTTTCGGATGGGTTTGCACATACTTGATAATTCTATTTTTACAGAAGATGGCCCCCTTCTATTTTTCAGCATTATTTCATTTATTGCAGCTCACAATATTGACTGAAGGTGCATTTCTTTTTATTACATCCGTATGTGTGGTGTACTTATTCTTTTAGCAAAACATCATATTTAATATTTTCTTAAATCTCCTCGTCTAGTTGAAGTTGCATTTCTTTTTTTACACATATAAGACGTTACTTGCGTTATGTATATGGAGCATGTTCAATGCTCTTTTCATCATTTATTGCTCTTACCAGTTACCCCAAATTTGCCAATTGAATGAATCATAACAGGATAACATCTAACAATCCTTAAAAAACTCTTCATCTAAGTGATGTAATTGTTTTTGTATTTCTGTTATTAGCTTCCACCATATTTTCATGTTTCAATATCATATTTTACTGCAAGAATATACGGGAGAAATACTTTCATGAATTGGTGGTCACAACACTTTGTCTTCTATAAAGTGATTGCAAGATTAAAACAAATTCCTTCTGACTATTTTTATTTTTATTTATTGGAAACAAGGCTGTTCCTACTGGCCCATTTGATGTTTATTAAACTTCTTTTGAAATTTCCAACCTTGTTAAGCTCTATTATCTGGTTAAACAGGAAATTTATTTATTCAATATCCAGTCCCACTTTTCCTAGAATAGTTTGTTGTTTTCCCTTTAGAGCCTTCTATTTTTGCACTCTAAATTCTAAAAGCCATAGTGGTGATATATATTTAACTAGGCAAATTTAATTGTTAGTTTATTACATAATAATTTTGAATTTGTACATCATGTTTGCATAAGACTTTATTACATTGCATTATCTTGTATGCTAGTATGCAACATATGCATCAAATTGCTATATCTATTTTAATGGAAGTTACTAATTCTGATATACTTGAAAACTAGTCGAAAATCCGCGCGTTGCGCAATTATATATATACATAATTAAATTTAAATAAATTTTAAAAATTGTGAACACATAAAATTATCAAAATTAATTTAAATTAAATATACTTTTAAATAATAATATTAATATCCAAATAATTAAGAGTAATAGTACATATCTCATATATATATATATATATAAAAGTGTAAACAAAATAGTAAATATTAATTTAATTTATACAATTTAAAAGTAAAAATATACATACCTCTTTTTAAATATAATTTTTGTTTATTGCTTAAAATCCACTTAAAACACTAATAATGAAATTGGGAAAATAAATCGAGAAATTGAAATCAATGATATATATTGCTTAATAATATTAATGAATGCAGTATAAAAATTATAATTTTATAGAATATAAAATAAATAATTGGTTATAGTTATTTGAATATATATATATATACAAATAGTTAGAATTATTAAAATTACATATTATAAAAAAATAGCATTAAACCAACTCAGAGCATAATATTATTTTATTTCACTTAAAATATCTGAAAATTAAAAAGATTAAAAAACATAATCCAATATTATTTCGTTCAAATTATAAAATATAAAACTTAATCACCATATAAAATTATGAATAAAAACAAATTTATGAGAGATGAAAAAATCGTTATAAAAAATAATATGTCTGTGCATAGATCAAATCATTATCATAGTTATTGTAGCATGCGCTATCAATCTTGTATCAAAATTGTCATTGTCGACGTCTTCATCGCCATCGTGAGCTCTTGCAGTAATCTAATAAAAAGTATGTAATAATAATATTAGGAATCATCATAACACTGAGAAAACTCAAACAAAATTAATTATAAATCTCAAATCACCATCATATAAAAAATAATAGAAAAAATATATTTAAAAAACTCAAGTAAAATTTTGCCCTAATTACCAACAAAAGCAAGAATATAGAGATGGAAAACTTGTATGTCTAAGAGATAGAAAAGAAACAAAATATGTATAAAATGCACAAATTTTAGATCTAAATTTATAAATAAATTAAGAAATAAATATTAAAATTGCACTAAATATTACCGATATAATTTTTATGTTTATAAACTGCACATATATGCGCAATAAGAAAGGAATTTGTAATTAATATTTAATATAAAATTTAATGACACATATTAATGAAATGGAATTTATTGGATAAAAAAATAAATAAAATATATGAGGAGTACAAATTGGAGATCTAAATTGATAATTAAATTGAGAAATAGGTACCTAAACTACAATAATGTCATTAAAGATTAAAAACAATTATCTTTAGAAACCACACATTTTTTTATAATAAGGAAAAAATATTTAATATTTAATATGAATTTAATAATGTAATTAATATTTAACATAAATTTTAATGACATAAAATAATGAAATGGAATTAAAATTGGATTCATAATGCGACATTAATTGAAATTCTGAAACTGCACATTTTTCTACAGTAAAAAAGGAAATACAATTAAAAATTAATTCTAAATGTAAAAATGAGAAAACTTGCACAGTAAGCATTGTTTAAAAGAAAACCTACGTAATAAGCATTATTCAAGCTATGACTTCAGAACCAGCACAACATCAGGGAAAACAATTATTTCCCATAAGAATTAATGGAATTCAATCTCAATAGTGCAAGAAAATACTCTGATGAAACCAAATAAAATCCAACAAATTCAACTAATACATTAATGTATTGAATAATGTACATGCCACATATAAGAAAAAATTATTTGATGAAAGTGAAAATGTGTTTCAAGTATACATATAACTTAATTTAACATTAGCGGTAATTATTTACATTTTTTTGCTATAGTGCTGAAAGCTTCCTTGTGGTTGATCTTAGAATTTTTTGCCTTTAGACGGCAGATCTCCTCCCTGTACACATGAAAGGAAAAAAACATACATTATTTGTTAATCACAGGAATTAGTTACTTCATTTGCAACTTACTTTATAAATCTGTTGTAGGCAGAAGTAACACATCGCTTTTCTGTAGCTGCATGCATAGGAAACTAAGTTGCATGCACTCAGATGATGTTTCTAGAATATAAACATTGAAAGAATAATAAAAGAAAATATCGAATACATATGGTAAGTAATTAATTAAGTTTACGATGGATAAGTTGCATTTGTTGCTGAACATAATCCACTGTACGTGTTCATTAGTGATAGCCTGGCACGCTTTGAAGAGGAACATCTACAATCCATGTATTAGATATGTTGCAATGACCCAATGTTTTGATTCTGCATTCACTCCTTCATATCCATATATATATATATATATGTGTGTGTGTGTGAGATATTTTCTTATAGTATTATCTAAGTAAATATATATAACCACATATTACTATTTTATTATCATAAATAAACTATATATAGTATTACATATAAACACAGCTCGAACTATGTTCGTTCGAGCAGACAAATGGAAAGCTCAAATTAAACTTTTAAATGAATTGGTAATGAACTCCAAGAAGAGATCATCGCATGCAATTTCCTTTTGCAGAGTCGAAGGTAAATATATGAATGCATGTAATATATATTCATGATAAATTAGTTCAGAACAAATATTAGGTGTATAAGACGTGAAAATACCAAATTTAGCATATATATATATATATATATATATATATATATAAGAGAATATCGTTCGAAACTAACATGGAAATATCATGAAGAGGGTGTTTTCCAATAAAAGCTTCGAGATTCACAAACAATATTTCAGCACAAAGTCCACATCTTATTGTGACAATATTGTTAAACGAATTGTTGCTCGGTACATTAACCTGCACACGGTAGAAATTAAGTAAAAGAATATTAAGAGAGACACAATTAAGTCTAGAAAATATATATCTACTTAATATATATGATTTGTCTTTATTCATAATTTATACAACTCCATGCACGCAGGTCATGTAGCATGTTTTCAGCACAATTAATTAAATGGTCTGATTAATTAATCTCGACCATCTCTCATGATCAGGATATGTTTGAGTGCGGGTGCTATCAAATACATACAGAGGGAGTAAAGAAGAAGAAGAAGAAGATGTGGTTGATTAGAAGAAGAAGAAGAAGAAGAAGAAGAAGTTGTGGTTGATTAGAAGAAGAAGAGGCTGCTTGATTCTGCTTATTGAATGTGGCGGTGTTGATGGTAGTGAATCCATTGACGTAGTTCTCATTCATGCTCACCATCGTTTTCCTCTGCCCATCGCCGTACATGAGCAGATTCACCTTCTCTATCATTTTCCTACTGGCCCTCACGTAGATCACGTATTTGCTAGGCATGGCGTTGACCGAAGCCTGGATCGACTTGAAGTCCCCACTACCATCCTATTCGCGAGCAGCTATAAGCCGACGACTGCTAGTGATCTGGATATTGTCGAGGTTGAGGATCTTGAGCACGTGCTAGCTGATGCACAATGGCGAAGGCGTTGCTGGTGAGCTGCGTGGAGTTGAGGAGGCCGCCTTGCATCACCGCCTTGAGGTCCCGACTGCGTGATGTCGTCGATGCAGGTCTGCTAGAGAAGAAGAAGAAACGTAATGAGAAAGTAACGGCTGTATATTAATTGTGGAAAGGGGAGACAGGAATCGTGTGAGAGGGAGGATGAGTAGTAGCTGTAAATTAATTGATAGAGGAAACGTGTGAGAGAGTGTAAAGGGCGCAAAACAGACGTATTAAAAAAAAAAGCAGGCGTATTAAATTAAAAAAATTCCGAAACTGCCTCTCTCTCTCTTTCTCTTCACGTAAATAGGACGTTTAATTGTTAAATGAAATGACATTAATAAAGAAGGTAATTGAAGAGGAGAGAGAGGAGATTTGATTGAGAGAGAGGAGTTAAAAGAGAGAGGGAGAGGTGGAGACGTGAGAGAGGAATTAAAAGATAGAGAATACATATGAGATTGGTTTAATAAGGAGAGAGAATTAAATCTATATAACGTTTGAATTAGGGGTGAGCAAAAAAAACCGGTTTTTCGGTTAACCGGAAAACCGGTCCGAAACTGAACCGGTTTTTCCGGTTAACCGAACCGGTTTTTTCGGTTTCGGTTTTTTTTTTTTTGGAAAAATCGGTTTTCAGTTTCGGTCCGAGAGGTAAAAAGTCCACCGGTTTCGGTTAACCGACCGGTTGGATATAATTTATTAATTTTTAATTATATATATAATAATAAATTATAAAATATAAAAAAATTACAGAAAATTATAAAAAAATTATAAAAAATATTAAAAAAATATTAAAAAAATATTAAAATATTTTTAAAAATCAAAAAATATTTTTTAAAAAAATAATAAAAATATTAGTTTTTGTAGAACATTATCTTGGTTCAATGGTTTCACTTTTTTTTTTCTCAATGAGAATTTGCTATTTATTTAGGTTTTTCTCCATGATTTGCATAATATTATTATGTTTGTAGGTTAAAAAAAATTATTGGTTAACCGAAAATTATCGGTTAACCGAACCGAAAAAACCGAAACCGAAATAGCGGTTAACCGAAGTTAATGGACCGGTTTACGGTTAATGATTTTGAAAAACCGAAATTAATGGACCGGTTTTTTTTTTTGCTAATGGACCGGTTAACCGGTCCATGCTCACCCCTAATTTGAATTGAAATAATTGGTAAGAGAGAGAAAGTAATTTGAAAAATAGATATTTGCCTAAAAATTATAAATTTGCCATGTCAGCAAACAAAGCTTTTGAAGATGCCACATGGCAAGTTTGTATCTTGCTTTTTTATATATATATAGATCATAATTCAAATCAAATGTTCCAAATCTATCATTAATCATACTTAAATACTTGTTTGAGTATGCATGAAAATCTTCGACATTTGTTATCATAGAGGCTTGGAACTTTTGTTGGAAAGTTGTGTAAACCTGTGAAACTGTGGAGTTTAGTATATCAAGGGGTCATGAGGATTTCGTTTTCTGGATTCATACTACTTAGTTTGCTTTATTATATTTTCTTTCTTCATTAGTATGTTTGTCATTGATTAATATCTCACTTTAGACAAATTATCGTGTACTATTGTATGCATCACAAATGACAGGTTAATATCCCAGTTTAGACAAATTGTCATAGAGTTCTTGTATACTTGTTGTTCAGAAGATGGTTTAATTTGAGAACCTTTAATTTGATTTTTGTCTTTTCCCCCTCCATTTTTAGATTTATACTGCTCAGTTTGCTTTACTATACTTTCTTTCTTAATTAATATGCTTGTCATTGGTTAATATCCCAATTTACACAAATTGCCGTGTTGGTGTGGTACTAAGCTTGTCATGCATTGTTACTTTAATGACTAATGAATTGCAACTTACTGAGTTGGTTTAGGATCTGCATTTTCTAAAAATAAAAAAAGAACTAATTGACATAGTTATATGGTTAAATATCAATTATTGGTAATATTAGTTATATATGTATTGGCTTGATAGGTATTTGAGAACTTTTTTGCTGACCAATTGATGTGTTTTTAAATGCCTTTTTTGATGTGATTTGCATACTTCTTATTCAGGTTACGGTGTACAAACTGATGTGCAAAGAAACACGCAAAGAAAAGATTTTGCAAAGGACAAGTGCAACAGCTAGTCATGACAGGTGGCCATGTTCAAGGTGATCTTTTGAAGCCTAAGGATGTAGTTTCTCTTCTCCTTGATGACGGTCAGTTAGAGCATAAATTAAGAGAAATACAACAACAGGTAGGTATCCCTTAATATTGCTTGATTTATACTCGACCTCCTTAACCTATAGTGGAAAACATGGTTTGTCACACCATGCTACGTCAAAGGGTTATCTTTCGTCAGACTTTGCACTTTATAGTTATGTAGTTATGCTGGTTGGAATTTCTTGTTTAACTTAAATATACAACGGTTGAGGCCTAGTCATTGCATGTAAGCCTCAGTTTGTTTATCATGTGGTTGCGTATTTGTTGTATTATCTTTCCTTATATGCTAAGGATGGGAAAAATAAAAAGCGCCTGAAGGGAATACGAGTAGATGCTGATGGTGATGTATCTCTGGAGGGCTTCACATAAATGACATAAATATAAAGTCCTAGATAACATAAAATGCATAGCAAAAAGGAACATCTACCATAAATGTATGTAAGTGAGCTAATAATATCTATTTTTGCATATGTTATTTGGTTTCATCATTGTAGTTGTTACTTATTAAGCTAATTGTAGCCTGCATCTACAATCTTGTTTAATTTTAATGATAATGCTAACTTCATATTTGAGCATCGATTTCACCAATCTGCAAGCAGGTAATCTATACTTCTAATTCTAGGGTTTGTGTGATTTCTCTATCTTCATAGATCACATTAACTGGTGTCTTTTTCTCTAAACAATTGATGACTGAGAATTATAACTTATAAACTGCATAGTTTATCCTTACTATTTATCTTGAGTTAATGATGTTTAGTAATGAGATTGAATCAAGTCTATTGACATTCATGAGATAGATATCAACTGCTATTTATAAACATCACTTGTGCCTTTGTTATATAATTTGACATCGATTATTTTTAAGGTAGAGTGTACTTTATGGTATCTCTCGGCGGTTGTCAATGCACAGAAAGCCACCAAAATGATCTACATTAGTTTTACATTAGCATTTTAAAGGAGGCAATAACGGCTTCGTACCAATTTTGGCAGGAAATTTTCTCCAGCAACCATTTTCATGCTTGAGAATGTACCTGAAAAATTTAACTTCTAACATCCTTAGGATATGGATTATTTTCCTTGACCAATATAGGAGAGTATGATAAGAAACAAAGTAAATTCCTCAACATTGATCGCTTCCTATTTCATAACACTCTGTTGGTAATGATTTTTTGGTGGTTGTGCTTGTAGAACTGCTCCTATTTCAGACATTCAACATGGATTATTAGTGGTTGGAGTTTCTGTTCTCTCACTTGAAATTGTGACTATCAATCCTCAGCTTTGTATCAAGTCTCTTGTTGCTGATATAAAGGTCACAAACAAGAGCATTTAAATACTCTGCATATTTTTGTGCCATACAATTATTACCTCTGATCTAATGTAATGGATAGATTCTATTACTTTTATTTCTTAATAGTTTCATACCACTAGCACTCGAGAAACTCTAAGGTGCAACTTCAGAATCGCGAGGCGAAGCAAGCTACTCAGTCGACAAAGATAAAAGTGATTGTCCCCGTGCTCGCGAACATGTTGGAAGAGAAGATGTCAATGTGGAAGAAGGGGAGATTGAGTTTGATGCTAATAGATGCGAGCATGATGTCGTAGATGCCTAGATGGAGAATGAGTTTGCTTCGCCCTCGAACTACAACGCCTCGTTGCTGTAGCTTCTCGTCACCATCTTCTCTGACAACAACCGTGCTATACAAGAGACTAGCTAGTGTCACGTCATTGGGAGAGAGCAGGAACAGTTACAATGGTATGTCACATCAATAGCATAGAACTAATTATTTTAATTAGTAGACCTATGAGTTATTCTTTGTTTTGAAACTAGTAACCAACATCTTGATCAATTCTATGTGTTGACCTTTTGTTGATTGAATGCACTAATATTTCATCTTCTTCTATGATTTAGAGGTATATCATATTATGTTATTCTTGAATATTAATGTTATATAACATGTAGTGGGATTATTTCCTTCATTATGCAAGAGAAAGGAAATGGCTTCTTGCTTAGTGCTTTTACCTAGTGTTTTTTGTTTGGTATTGGGTACATTAACCTTAGTTCATCTAAATTATGTGGATCATAACTACAATAGTTGGAACTAGATTCAAATAGGAAATAAAAAGTTTATTTACTGCCATTTGCTAAAATTCATTTAAACAGTCACCTTGTGTGTAAGCTTGTAAGGTTTCGATATGCTTTGTGAATTGACCTGCATATGCTTCTTTTCAATATACTTCTTTTCAATTTGCTTAGTTCAATATGCTAAAATTCATTTGAATAGTCCTCTTGTGTGTAAAATTCATTTGACCTTAGTTCATGTATACGTAATGTTTTAATATGCTATTTTGTTGTTTTTAATAAAAAATATGCATTATGGAAAAAAAGAGAAGCTTAGTTGTGTAATTAAAGATAACTAATTTCCCATTACCTTAAGATCATGAAACTAATACATGGTTTATTTGTCATGCAGGTACCAACATATTTTGAAGGAGGCGAAAATGGTTTCTTACCAACTTTAGCAGGAAGTTGACTCCAACAACCATTTCCATGCATGAGGCTCAACCACTGGTCCTCTTCTGGCAACCACAGCCTTCACCAGCACCAGTGACTCACCATTGGCTTCTTGAATGTCTCGCACCCCATCACAAACAATGCACCACTCTTCGGAGCTTTCCACTGAATGGCTATGTAGCTTAATTCTTTTATATTTCCTTTGTTTTTCATTCAGCTTACTTCAAAATATTTTTTCTTTTTGACCGGGTATGATTAGTGGTGCAAGAATAAAATAATTCCAGTTTTTGTTGGTACAAATCCTTAGGATTTCTTTCAAAGCAAACTAAGTAATTTTCAAAATGGATGCATAAATTTTCTTCCGATGGCAGTTCTCGCATCTATAGCTTAATTGAAATGCTTACAATTTTTTTATCTTTGGCATATGCTACCTCATATGGTACTTGCAGTTTTCATCTCCAAATAGTAACTCTCACTTAGTACGGGAGCTAACACTTAGGATAAAGGAGATATAAAGATTTGTCGGTCGAGCCAACACAGATACAAATTTATACACAAGGTACAACTATTATCTTAGGTTGACAAATAGTTACTATACAACTTGTGAATATTTTGATGTGTGTATAAATAGCATATTATTATTGACTTAGAGAGATCTTGTTCAGTGAATTGCAAAAAATGAGAGCCAATGAAGTAGCTTTATCAAAGCTAGAAAGTCTTATCCAGATTGCTCTACAATGGGAACAAAATTACGTGTCCTAAAACGAGCTTGTTTTTTAAAAAAATCCAACCACCTTTGTTATTTTTAATGGGAAGATATGCATTATAGGAAGAAAAAGAGAAGTTTAGTTGTGTAATTAAAGACAATTAATTTTCCATTACCTTAAGACCATGAAACTAATACATGCTTTATTTGTTCAGCAAGAACCTGCAGGAACCAACATTTTAAAGGAGGTGATAACGGCTTCGTACCAACTTTGGCAGGAAGTTTTCTCCAGCAACCATTTCCATACTTGAAAATGTACCTGAAAAATTTAGCTGCTAACATCCTTAGGATATGGATTATTTTCCTTGACCAATACAAGAGAGTATGATAAGAAACAAAGTAAATTCCTCAACATTGATCACTTCTTATTTCATAACACTCTGTTGGTAATGATTTTTTGGTGGTTGTGCTTGTAGAACTGCTCCCATTTCAGGCATTCAACATGGATCATTAGTGGTTGGAGTTTCTGTTCTCCCACTTGAACTTGTGACTACCAATCCTCAGCTTTGCATCAAGTCTCTTGTTGCTGATATAAAGGTCACAAACAAGAGCATTTAAATGCTCTACATATTTATGTGCCATATAATTATTTCCTCTGATCTAATGTAATGGATAGATTCTATTGTTTTTATTTCTTAATAGTTTCATATGTTTTTATTTCTTAATGCATGCTCTAGTTGAATCTTTCTCTTCCCCTTGTCGGCTTCTGAAAAACCCTACATAGTTAGGGTTATCAGTCCCGATTAATTGCATCGAGCAAAGGTAGCGAACAACGGAGCCAGGTTTCATGGGGGATGAATCGATGAACCACCAGTACCACATCCGGCGATGGTACCGCACGGTTCACCCACCATCACCGACACCATCTTCTTCTTTTCTCTCTTACATATGCGCATCCAGGTTTAGTATTTTTAATCATAAATTTATATTTTTTATTTCATATAAACATTGCATAAAATTATTCATGACAATGGAGAAAGAAGTCAAAGGCACAAAAGGACACCATCTGATGCAAGCACGGAAGTAAGCTATGGAGCTAGCAAGGAGAAGAGTTCAAGGCCTAGAGATGAGTTAGAAGTTCCACAAGGTCCAATCACTAGATCCAAGTCCAAGAAAATTAGAGAAGCTTATCAAACTTATGTGCAACGTTTGGTGAGCAAGGAATTTAAAGATCCAATTCAAAGGAGCTTGCTGGGAGATGAAGAACAAGCCCATTATGTCACTCTTATTGGGCTTGTAATGAACGACCAAGATGATTAGTTGTTGCTCAAGTTGTCCATTTAGTTTTCATTGTTAAAGACCTTAAGTTATGTCATTTCATGTTTTGGATAGGTTATTTTGTTCTAAGGCCGAATACTTATTTGTTTTTGGGCCTTATGATGCTAAGTCCACTAGTCTTTATGTTTTAATTAGGTCTGAATTGTTTAGCAAGCAAACTTGTTTAAGGCTTGTTTTATAATTATGAAAAGTCTTTTATTTAGGTCTAGGTTTTGAGGTCTATAAATACCTCATTATTATGTATTTTGAGAACTTTTGAATACATTACTTTGCTTATGCAAATTGTGAGGAATTGTTCTTCTCATTTTATTCCTAGAGCTTGTTAACTTATCAAGTCTTGTGCTTATGGCGTTTCTTGGTTCTTGTTCCTTTGATCTAGGTTGCTAATTGCATGTTAATTAGAGGTCTAGTAGGAAAACTCAATCCCATTATCTAGATTGTCTTCTACGTTGTTAGATGGAGGTCTAGTAGGATACCTTTCTTTAATTTCTTATTTTATTTGTTTTCTCATCGTTTCCTCATCAAACCCCCATCCGGCCATACCCATCTTCACATACCCTCTTCCAAAAACCAACCTAAACCTCAAACTCACACCTTCTCCTTGCTTTCCCCATCAAGATTTGTAAACTTGGTACTAAACTTCTTTATTCTACTACTTGTCATCCACAAACTGATGGACAAACGGAAGTGGTTAATCAAACACTAGGAGCTTTGTTAAGGGCTGTTGTAGGTAAGAATTGAAAGACATGGGAAGATTGCTTACCTTTTGTTGAATTTGCTTACAATAGAAGTGTTCATTCTTCCACTACCTATTCACCCTTTGAAATTGTGTATGGATTTAATCCATTGACTGTTTTAGATTTAATGCATTTACCTTTGAATGAGATTAAAAGTATAGATGGACAAAAGAAGGCAGAATTGGTGAAATCTATCCATGAGAAAGCAATGCTGCAAATTGAGAAGAGGAACCAAGCAACTACACAAAGAGCAAACAAAGGTCGCAAGTTAGTGACCTTTGAACCCGGTGATTGGGTTTGGGTTCATATGAGGAAAGAAAGATTTCCAACTCAAAGGAAGTCTAAGTTGGATCCTAGAGTAGACGGACCATTTCAAGTCTTGGCCAAAATCAATGGCAATGCTTACAAGATAGATTTGCCAGGTGAGTATGGTGTAAGTTCTACTTTTAATGTTTCTGATCTTTCTCCTTTTGCTTTTTTAGATTCGAGGACGAATCTTTTTGACGAGGGAGGGAATGATGCAAGCACGGAAGTAAGCTATGGAGCTAGCAAGGAGAAGAGTTCAAGGCCTAGAGATGAGTTAGAAGTTCCACAAGGTCCAATCACTAGATCCAAGTCCAAGAAAATTAGAGAAGCTTATCAAACTTTTGTGCAACGTTTGGTGAGCAAGGAACTTAAAGATCCAATTCAAAGGAGCTTGCTGGGAGATGAAGAACAAGTCCATTATGTCACTCTTATTGGGCTTGTAATGAACGACCAAGATGATTAGTTGTTGCTCAAGTTGTCCATTTAGTTTTCATTATTAAAGATCTTAAGTTATGTCATTTCATGTTTTAGATAGGTTATTTTGTTCTAAGGCCGAATACTTATTTGTTTTTGGGCCTTATGATGCTAAGTCCACTAGTCTTTATGTTTTAATTAGGTCTGAATTGTTTAGCAAACAAACTTGTTTAAGGCTTGTTTTACAATTATGAAAAGTCTTTTATTTAGGTCTAGGTTTTGAGGTCTATAAATACTTCATTATTATGTATTTTTGAGAACTTTTGAATACATTACTTTGCTTATGTAAATTGTGATGAATTGATCTTCTCAGTTTATTCCAAGAGCTTGTTAACTTATCAAGTCTTGTGCTTGTGGCGTTTCTTGGTTCTTGTTTGTTTAATCTAGGTTGCTAATTGCATGTCAATTAGAGGTCTAGTAGAAAAACTCAATCCCATTATCTAGATTGCCTTCTACATTGTTAGATGGAGGTCTATTAGGATACCTATCTTTAATTTCTTGTTTTACTTGTTTTCTCATCGTTTCCTCATCAAACTCCCATCCGGCCATACCCATCTTCACATACCCTCTTCCAAAAACCGACCTAAACCTCAAACTCTCACCTTCTCCTTGCTTTCCCCATCAAGATCCGTATCACCATCTTTAATGCAAGAGAAGATAACAGCTCAAAGGAAAAAAAGAGAGTAGATGTTATTTACATACTGCGAATCCTTCTTATTTCTTCATAACGTTGATGCCTAACACGAGAAATGTGTGCTCCTCAACGTTCTCTTTCGTTTTTCCAGAATTCCAGCAACCTTTCTGCGTGCCCTGGAAGTGTTGTTCTGAGCTAGCCAAGAGATGCTTCTGTTTGATTTCTCCTCCTCCCCCACTTCCCTCAGCTTCGTCTGATCACTGATGCAGATCGAGAATCGGACGACAGCCGCGTTCTCCTTGTTCCGCGCACATGAATTCTCCCTTATGATGCTAAGCATGGTAGCAAGGCCTCTAGTCTCGACGATCTCCTCGATCGCCTCTTGGTCGCTCGATAGCAATGCGAGGATCGCTAGTGACTCATCCACGAGCGACTGATGAACGATGGCCTTCAAGACTACGCCGATGACCCCTACCCTCACCGCCTTCCCACGGTTTTCGTGAACTTGTAGGGATGCCAAAGTGAATATAATGGTGCTTGGTGAAAACCGTGAAGAAATCTTGGTTGTTTTCATGAAATATTTTCATAATGGCTCAAGCCTAGGCTGGTATTGGAACTGGATCAAGTTAAAAAATTCTCAGGTTCACGAATAATACAGTTTCCTACTTGATGTCAAACAGTATCTTACTCCGACTAACAAGTGTTTTTTGCCGAAATCAGTTATTAGTCTTCCATGTAGTTTCATCACTAAATGCTGCGCAAATATTTCTGTCAATGTTTATGTAGATTGTTGATTTCATGAAATTACACCTGGCTTAGGATTTGTCTTACTACATCATGTAATGGGAGAGACTGATGGAGAACGTGGTGCTTGGTCGTACGTATTTATTCTCATCTCTATTATATTTTCTACTTTGACATTGCCAAGCTTGGTTGATTTTCCCACTCTCACTTTCACTAAGAATGGAAATGTTTAATTTGACTATTGTAATCCATATATGTGACATATGGCTTCAGACAATGTTCAATTTGAAGACATCTAATTCTTGTATCTGATCTTTTATGGTGAATATAATGAAAAAATGCAATTTCTTTATAACTCATGAGTAATTTTAACACATAGGTTCTGCTTTTGTGCATGGGTTGAGAGTCTTTTTCATTTGCTTCTTTCATGAAGTTTTCCCTTAAACAAACAAGCCTATATAGGTACCTTAGGACATCTCAAAAGAAGTATGGTCTAAGAAAAAAAAATTGTTGCAGGTATGTTGAAGGTGGAATGGGTGGTGTCACAAGCTATAAGTAATGCCGCTCATTAAGCAGGTGCACATATTGTGACTGATGCAGAGGTATTTTCTTAGAAATATTTTGTTGTCTTTTTATGTGCTCCTATCTTTTGTTCACCGCTATTGCAGTTATATTTAGAAAAAAAATATAGTTAACTGTTTAGGTACTTGTGACTTATTTGTTTAGGAATTCTGGTTTAGGTACTTCAGAATTCCATTGTGGCTTTTGATTTATTTGGTTGTTTGCAGACTATGCATTGTACTGCAAAGTATGGATTTAGTTTTCATGATTCTTTAGCTGATGAGTATAATCTGATTATCATGTTCAATTGATTGACTTTTTGTTTATTTTTAAGAAGTAGTTGTCTTTATTGATTAGGTTGCTCAAATTATAATTGATGAATTGATTGTGTTAGCCAAGGGGTAAGTCTTGTCTAATTTGATTGTGTTGGATATGATTTTATCCTGCTGACATTTGATTCCATCACACAGGTTGTACTGCTTGATGGAACAGAGGTGCGTTCCTCAGTTGTTCTGTCAAATGCAACAACATATAGGACTTTTATGGTATAACAACATCCTTTGATTTGCTGCCATATCAGATTTTGTTAATTCCTATTTTTTGTATAGGGTGATTGTTTACATTGTTGAATGGAAGTTTTAGGTAAAGCAATTAGCAGTCAATTATTCTACATCATAATTAAAGAAGAAAATAACAAGAGCAGAGTAATGACATAATGAATAACACCATATTCTCATCTCTCCAGTACACAACCAAAGAACAAGGTCATCCAGACTGGTTGGATCAACTGATCCCGTATGTTCCTTTTGCAAGGGCCTCATCAACTAAATATCAAATGACTTTTCATGTTGATTTACATAAATGGGAAGACAAGGACTTATCATAACTAGTGTTATCAGTTGAAGAACAAGGTTTGCATTATATGTGGTCATCTCCTTTCTTCCACATTAATTATTGTTTTTAAAATAAAATATATTAGAAAAACCCCATTAAGTAATTCTTGTGGTGAAGACTGAAGAGAGAGAGAGAGAGAGAGAGGAGAACCAAAAACTATAAAGTGCTTTTAATTCCTTGGCTATCTTGTTCTTGTGACTAACAACCAGTAGGGAGTGCAAACTTGGCAAAATAAAGTGCTTTTAATACTGCCAAAAAGATTGTGCATGATTTACTTGTTGTGTCAACCTTCAAGACGCAAGAACAAGTGATAGTGATATATAAATTGGGGAAAAACAAAAGTAAATAGTACATGTATAACCCAGGACAAAAAAGGAGGGACGTCCTAGGATAAAGTTTCCAAAAAAAGCCACTTGATTTTAGATGCAAAAAAGGAGCAGATGATACTCTACATCATCTGTTGGCTCATCTGTTGGCTTATCTATCTGTTAGAAAACACCTATGCAGACTGCACAGAGAAGATAAAAAGGTTAAGAGGTTTCTACTCAGCACATTCTAGCTCAATTATCTCATCTCTTCTTCAAATTCAAGCCCTCAACTTATTTTCACTTCTAAATTTCTCATAGGGCAAAAAACCCTTTTCACATCTGCTCTTGCTAGCTTTGACAGGATAGAAAGCTGAGGTTTTGCTTCGCTTTAGCTTGGCAGTGCTCGAGAGCTCCTGAATTCTTGAACCTTCGGTGACTATAATGCGATTGCTATCGCCCATACTAGTGTCCATCCAAGCAGAATGTAAGTTGGGACTGATTGCTTCATTTTGGCCAATTGTTTTAGTAATAGTTTCTTTACCGGTATGAGGTAGATCTTGTCTCAAACTCATGTTGAGTTTGGTGAATGAGATTCCATTCAAAGTTTCCCATAAAGGCACTGGAGCAAATAATTCAGCATTTGCCTTCATCTAAACATCGGTATGGACCCAAATGTAGTTAGTAGAATGTATCGTACCATCCAGTGTTATTCCTCTTGCAGCAATTTTGTGGTTGGGAAGTATCAATGCTGGATCTAAATTCTGCACGCCCATGTCAGTTTTTTTTTCCTGAGAGCAAGCAGTGGCTCTTGGAACTGACTTGAAACACTGTGTTGCACTTCCATCATCTGAGGAGCATATTTCTTGAGACTTGTTGACAAAGACTGTTCTTCCAAAGAGGTTCAGAACAGTTGATTGTGTTTCTACTGGTGAACGTTCATTCTCCTGGAATGATGCCAAATCTAACTCATAAGGATTAAGAATGATTTCATTCTCCTACTGTATTTATAAAGGAAAAAAAAAAGGATTAAGAATATACCATTGGAGCTTCATTTATCTTAGTAGATGCCAAGTCGAGTGACAAAATTCTATCAACTGCCACAGCTGATGAGGTAAGAGAGCAATATCCATTCTCTTGTTCACTCGGTGAGAGTTCTTCTAGATCTGATTGATGGTGTAATGTCTGAGCTTACGAGGAAATGGGTGTACTGGCTTTCGCTTCGGTCGAGGAGGAGGAATCTCAATAAACTTTTCAGTGTCCGCCTCACGATCAACCTATACATTGTAAGGCAGTCAAATCAGGAGGTACGCAACGATAATTTTCCCATAATTATGGATGCATCAGAATGGAAGAAAAATAATTGCTGGAGGAAGAATTGCACACCTTTGAGAAAAACTTGTGTATGACTTCGAATCTGAATGGCAGTTTTGGTGTCAATATGTTCTGGAGAATGAGTTCATGAGATGATGAAGTATCATGATCAATGTCAAGATGTGTGATGGGGATGGGAAAAAAGGTTTTTTGAGGAGATGAAGTGTCGAATGGATATATGTGCTCAACAAATACTATATTTCTGGAAATGACAATGGAATGAGTTCTTATATCATAAACCTTATAACTTTTTTACCATAAGGGTATCCTATGAATGTGCATTCTCTAGCTCTTTCATCAAACTTAAGTATGCCTTGTTTGAGAGTGCTCACATAACATAAACACCAAAAATATCTTAGATGGGACAAGTTTGATGTTTTTTGATACATCTTTTCAAATGGACTGAAATTGTCTATGCTAGAGCTAGGAATTCTATTTATCAAATATGTGGCTGTTAGAATGCAGTCACCCCAGAAATGGAGAGGAAGCTTTGATTGGTACTTAAGACTTCTAGCTACATTTAACAAATGCCTATGCTTGCGCTCTACTATGGCATTCTGTTGTGGAGTTTCAACACAAGAACTCTAGTGGATGATGCCCTGATCATCTAGGTAAGAGTTTAAGGTTATGTTAAAAGAACTCACTTCCATTGTCAGACCTAAGAATCTTGATGTTTCTTTTGAACTGATTTTGCACTAGTTTAATGAAGTTGATGACTAAGTTTGGAACTTGGCTTTTGGTGGAAAAGAGATATGTCCAGCAACATCTAGAATAGTCATCCACGATAGTTAAAAAATATGAATTGCCATCATAAGTGGGAATCTTATGAGGTCCCCATACATCAAAATGAACAAGCTCAAAAGGTTCTGCAGTTTTATTTGATCTTTGAGGAAAAGATAAAATGCATTGTTTGGAAATAGGCCAAACATTGCAATACAATGAGTCTACTTTACCAAGTTCAGGAATAACATTTGACATCAATTTCATTTTTTCTATAGACATATGTCCTAAACGCATGTGCCACAAGGCCAAAGAATTCAAAGGAACTTTAGAAGCAAAAGTACTTGATTTATTTTGTTGCTGGTTGGTATGGCTAGAAGCTCCACTCAAGTAGTACAACCCATATTCCTCCCTACCACTCCTCAAAACCTTCATTGAGGTGAGGTCCTGGATAATGAAATTTTCAAGGTTAAATGTAATGAAACAATTTAACTCCTTGGTAAGTTTGCTCACTGAAAGTAAATTGAATTTGAAAGATGGGACAGATAGGATGTTAAGAAGCTTAATGTGCTTGCTAATGTAGGCTGTTCCTATTTGGGATACATTTGCGGAAGTGCCATCTGGTAGAGTCACTTTGCTACTTTGTGTTGAGGATAAAGGATTTTCTAAGGTAATACTTGATGAGGTAATGTGATCGGTGGATCCATTGTCTAGTATCCAAGCAATAGATAGAGAATGTGCAGCTGAACAAAGATGAGATTTAGTTATACCTGCCATGTTTACATAGTGCTGACTTGAGCTGCTTTGGCTTATCATATTCAACAAAACTTTGTATTGATCTTCAGTAAAGCCTCTAAGTTTCTTCTCTTGCTCAGAATTGGTTTCTTTCGCAGCTTCAGTCATGTCACCACTGTCACTCAATGACATATGCACATTGTTGACCAGTTTATCAGTTACAGGACTGCTCCCATTTTGTTCAACCATCTTCATTTTTCCTTTGTAGAATTTGTGGCCAGGAGGGAAGCCGTGAAGCCTATAACACACATCTTTGGTGTGTCCTGATCGCTGACAATATTCACAAAATTTCTTGCTTTGATTCTGAAATTTGCCTTTTCCATACTTCGGGTTGAAGCTTTGATTCTGATAACTACTGTTGAGAGCCACAGACTCAATGCTTGAACTCATTCCTGTTCCAACTTGTCTCTGCGTCTCTTCTTGCTCGAGCATGGAATATACTTGAGCAATTGTAGGCAGAGGCTTCATCAACAAGATTTGGCCCCTAATTCCCACATAAGTCTCGTTGAGTCCCATAAGAAATTGTCTCAGCCGGGTTTTCTCCATATTTTCCTACCTAGTTTTGCAATTGCAGTATGAACCGGCATCTACGGCATCTAATTCGTCCCAAAACCCCTTTAACTTTGTGTAATACACTGATATAGTCAAGTTATTTTGCCGAGTGTTGCTAATTTGCAGCTGAATGTTGAAGACCCTCGGTTCATTGCAGCGTGCACCAAAGCGATCTTCTAGATCGATCCACATGAAGTGTGCTGTCTTCGCATAGATCACACTCGGGCTCAATTCCGGGGCAATTGAATGCAGGATCCATGATCGGACCATATCGTTGCATCTTCTCCAAAGATTGTATTGAGGAGAGGATACATCTGGTTCTGTGATCGTTCCATTAACAAACCCTAGTTTGTTCTTTGCTGAGAGGGATATTAACATCGATTCCCTCCACGGTAGGTAATTTTCATGACCTTTAAGTTGAATTGAAATCATTGACATACCCGGATGATCATGCCTTTGTAGGTAGTATGGGTTGTCTTGGATCTCAACAACTTCCGACGGGCTGCCGCTTCCCTGGATGCTTTGCGATTCGCCCACAACTGACCTAGCAGCTTTTCTGCGATTTCTGGCCATCGGTGGAATTCGATCGACAAATTTGATCTAGACGAGCATCTTGATTTGAGGATGAGCTTTGATTGATTACTCCTGCTCTGATACCATGTTGTGAAAAGGGATCTACTGGCTCATCGACTCAAGAAGAAAAAAAAAGGAAGCTTCACAGAGCTTTTATTCAAAAGGGGAAAATAGAGTTACACATAGCAAGCAGTCGAAGCCTTCTTTTACAGAAGGAAATAAAACTTCTTGACCTAATAAGCTAGCTTATTACACAGCAGCTTTTATAGTTTCAGATATCAGCTAATATTAGTAAAATGGCATTTATGCCCTTGGATGTAAAGAATATATGAACACTTATGTAAAACTAAAAATGTAATTACACACTGAAAATAAAACTATGATGCTGAAATAGAAACTATCTTACATATTGCATGTCTTAATAACTTTTTAGTGTCTGCCTCACGATCAACCTATACATTGTAAGGCGGTCAAATCAAGAGGAACGCAACGATAATTTTCCCATAATTATGGATGCATCAGAATGGAAGAGAAATAATTGCGGGAGGAGGAAATGCACACCTTTGAGAAAAACTTTTGTGCATGACTTCGAATCTGAATGACAATTTTGGTGCCAATATTTTCTGCAGGTATACTCTAAATTAGAATAAATATAAGGTCCATAGCCTGATCTAAAGATAACTGATTACTAATGAATAGGAACCTTGTATTCAACACCAAGAACGACCATGGAGTTGTATGGCTTCCAGAAACTTTTCATGCTCTTCTTCTGTCCATCTTTCTCTCTACTTAGTTATCGTGTAAGGTTTCCTTACCTAATTCATGAGAATCATAATACAATGAGAATCTAGCTGATCAGTGAAAGATTATCACAAGATTTAAAAGTTTGAACGAGATAAATACCTTAATCTGCAAATCCGCTGTTGAAGAATCCTGCTTCATCATCTGAAGGTCATCAACAATTGGTCTTTTATCGACAAATAGTTGCTTATTTGGAAAATGGATAATATTTGTAGATGAAACACAATTATCCTGCGCATCCAACAGAATGAATATATATATGAGACTTCACTTTCCAAATTAGATAGAAACACATCTGTCAATCTGTGACTATAAATTTAGCTAGAACTGCTTATCAATCTTGCAACCAACATATGTAACTGTCTAATTCTTGATATAGTATTCAGTATCACTAAAAGATAGAACATCCTGGACAAAAATGAAGATGTAGTTGCCTCATCGGATCAAACATATTGTTTTTGAAGCTTTGGATCACACTTTCACTATTTCCTGTAAGAATCAGATCGTCTACATATAGCAAGCAAATAAAATATTTTCTTCACTTCTCAAAGTGTAGAGAGTGTGATCATTAAGACTTAAACCTTGACCAATAAAATATTGGTCTATCTTTTGATACCAAGCCCGTGGGGCTTGTCTTAGGCCATACAGAACTTTCCTCAACCGGTATACTTTTCCTTCATCCCCTTTCTTAACAAAGCCTTGTGGTTGACAGACGTATACTTCTTCAGTCAAATCCCCATTTTAAAAAGCGGGTTTAACATCTAATTGGAAGATTTTCCAATTTCTAAAAGCTGCCAAAGCTATCAGAACTCTAATTGTCACCATCCTGGCCACTGGTGCAAAAATTTCTTGGAAATCAACCCCTTCCATTTGCATAAAGTCTTTAGCTACTAACCTTGTTTTATACTACAGGAACATGTACCTTGAACCTCGCTCTGATAATCAAAGATAGGTTGTGTTGCTTCCTCCACCTCCCCATCCTGAGAAATTAGGTCCCACCTAATTTTTGTAGGGTTGACGCTTTCAGAATGATCGTCTGAGGTATCCCATACGGGCAAGTCGTCCAGGAAGTTGTCGTGGAGAGTCATGAAATGATGTTGTGCTGCACGGTCATCTTCTTCATCATATTCACTGTCAAAGTCCTGCTCATAGTTATAATCACAGTATGTCATACCTGCGAACTCCTCAGTAATGTCATTATCTTGGGTCGCAGCTTCCGGTGTGATAGCATAATCAGCGAATTGAACCGCTAATGAGCCATCAGTTCTGGTCCGAATACTGGATGTTTGTGGATTTTTAGTTACCACAATAGAAGCGGGTCGGATAATCCATTGCTGACCCTGTAAGCTTTCCGTTGTGCGGATTTGTCCCGGGATTGCACGGATCCCTCTGCTTGCTAAGTGATCCGCTACATGTTGAACATTGTAACGGAAGTTGGTATGGCTGGTATTGGATAATCGGCCAATAAGAGATCGAGAGAGCAAGAGATTGCTCTCTCCTCCTTGCCATCCTTGATAACCATGTGTTTGGATGACCAGTTGGATGTGCTCCCGGAAGTCATGGATACTTATAGTAATGTCCGGGGCAGTGTATGCTAACTGCGTACCGGATGTAAGGTCCACTTCCATGGAACTAATCACGGCGCGGTCATCTGACCATCTGGTGTCTCGAAGTAAGATCAAAGCAGTAACACCGGCGCTTCGTCGGTGTAGAGTATGGAGTCGAACCATAACCATGCCCATGTGAAGGTGTTGAAGTCCTTCCTGCACTAATAGATTATAGCTTTGGTCGGTAATAAAAGGGAGTTCAACTTGCGAACCTTCTGTGACCAGGATGCGCTCATCCGAGTAGTGCTGGTACACTCGATGAGTCCTTTCAGACCAACCGGCCTGATACAAAGTTTCTGCCGGGACTTGCTGTGCTCGTTGGTATTGTGAGATTGAGAGCTCAGCTTCCGGATTTAGTTGTGATTCCAGGCTACGTCTAAAGCCTGTCCTTCTGTTGTTGTTAGACATTCGCCGTTGTACCTCATGGCGTAGTCTGTTGCTCAGACGATAACTTCGAATTTGGTCATCTATTGTCGGTTGGCGGTTCTCTCCGCCGGATATGGAAGGTCTAGGGGCCAAGACCTCCGTTCTTGTTGATGTTCTTGCTGCGGTTGTCATTTTTGTTTGGCTCTTTCTTTTTCTTGTTCAAAAATGACTTTAGGATCCTTGAAGACGTAGAGCTTTCCTTGTGGCTTTGGAATTTTCTTTTCCGAGGCGTCTCCGATCTTCAATTGCTGCAGATCTCTTGCCAAAGAGTCTATAGAGTCTGTTATAGACTGTGGGCTAGCTTTGTCTTTTGCTAATTTTAATTGTTTAACTTCAGCAGCTACCTCGTCTAATTGTTCTTTGATTTTCACGGTTAGTTGAATAAGAGTATTCAGTTGTTTAAATAAAGCTTCCGAGTATTTATTTGTAATAGAAGTAGGTCTTATGAATCCCTCTGCTGCTGCGCTGAGAGTTTCTGTTGCTTTAAGAGCTTCTTTATAGACTGAACTTGCAGCAGTTAGGTTCCAGTCACTCATAAAGTGCTTTAAAAACTTAATATAGATACTTGTTGGCTATTAATAGCTTAAGATGACGAAGGTATGGGAAATCTTCTCCTTATGCGGGTACTGTTATCCCCTTTATCATCTATCTTAAGGTAAGTAATAGCTTGAAGTACTAAATCAAATTTCTAAGGACACAGATTGAATTCAGGAAGTAAGGTTCCATCGGCATTATACTTGGCCTTGTAAATCCATTTTAGTCCCACTGATTTCTTGCCTTCTGGAAGACAGACCAGCTCCCAAGAGTCATGTTGTTCAATAGCCTGTAATTCTTCATGCATAGCTTTCAACCAGTTCTTGGACTTGCTTGCTTCACAGTAATTACGTGGCTCACTGATTTGTGCTGAGTTGCACCTTTGAGTCTGCCCATATATTTCTTTTAAACTCCTCAACTTCATGGGAGATGTTTCTTCATCACTTGAGCTTAATTCTCTGGCATTAATAAGTTGATTCTCCTGTGTATTATTCTCAACATCACCTCCTTCTTGTTCATCATTCTCAGTAGCAGTCAACTCTTCCTCTTGCAAGTCAATATTTCTTACCCATACAGGAGATTGTGTTTTGTCTTCAGCTTGAATTTTCCAATTCCATTCTTGATGCTCGTCTACAATCACGTCTCTACTGATAAGTATTGTCATACTGTCTGGATGTCGATAAGCCTTTGATTCATTGCTGTAACCCAGAAAAATGCATCTAACACATTTATCATCTAGCTTTCTTCTTTGCTGAGACGGAACATGTGCAAATGCTAAGCTTCCAAAAATCTTAAAATGACTTACAGATGGTTTCCTCTTGTAAAGAACTTCATATGGTGTAGAATCTTCAAGAGCAGAGGAATACAATCTGTTGATTGTGTACACTGCAGTCTGAGCAGCCTCTGCCCACAGCTTCTTCGGTAAGTTTTTTTCTTTAAGCATACATCTGTCTTTTAATACCCGAGTTATTGCAAAAGTCATTAGAAGACCTGAAACTTTTTCATTACTTCTGACTTGTTCTTAATGAAACAAATCCATACAAATCTATTGAAGTCGTCTATGAATAGAAGAAAATACCTGAACCCACTCAAGGATTCTTCCTGCATTGGGCCACAGACATCTGAGTGAATGAGCGGGAGTGGTTTTGTTGCTCTTGACTCAGTTTTGGCTGGGAATGATTGTCTATGCATTTTAGAACACAATCATCACATACTTTATAAATAGATCATTTCATGTCAGGCAGACCATGCACCATAGATTTTGTACTCATCTTCTTCAGGTACTCGAGACATACATGTCCCAGTCTACTGTGCCATAACCAGTTGTTGTCACAGACATCTGCTTTGAGGTCATGACCAGCTGAATGAGGATTGAAACTGAATAGATTGTTACCTGCCACTGGTACTCGAATTAATTCATTTTGTTTTGACTTGTCTGTATAGACAATGCAGTTGTTTCCTTCAAACATAAGAGAGAATCCCTCCTTCATCAATTGACCAACACTTAGTAAATTTGAGTCCAAATCTGGAACATATAATACGTTTTTGATAAGTTTGTCTTCACTATGATTGAGTCTCAGATGTCCTTTACCTCTAGCCATTTTAATTGATCCATCACCAAACTTGACCTCAGCAACATGTGTTCTATCAAGTCCAGTAAACAATTTAAGTTCTGCCGACATGTGATTACTACACCCACTGTCAATATACCACTCACCATGCTTATGATCTAGACTAGCCATTAACACAACTTCGCTATCATTTTCAACATTTTCTTGTGCTAAATTGACATGGTTCATGTGTTTAGCTTTGATTCTACAGAACCTCTATATGTGTCCGAATCTTTTACAGTAATAACACTGTAGTTTCTTAAAAGATTGACGCTTAGATTTCATAGAAGTAGATGATACCCGACTCTTAGTTTCATCTTCATCATCTGAGTAATCATTTGATTCGGCACTCTGCTTCCCTTTGTTCTTTGGCTGGTAGGTTTCATTTTTGTTCTAGAATCCTTTCTCTTTGCGTTCTACTGTTTTGGTCTTGAACGCTCTTTCTTCCCTGCGCTCTTCATGTCTCTTCATTCTATCTTCATGAGATAGTAAAGAGCCAAGGAGTTCATCTTGAAACGAGCGGGTCTAATTCCATTTCTTTTTCCATTCGATTTTGAAAGCTGTTCTTTTTGTCGTTAAAGGATCGGTCTTGGTCCCAAAGTGAATTCACTCCGGAACTTTGATTTGATTTCGCGGGTGCTTCGCTTAGCCTACTGTTCCGCCTTCATTCTCCATTCTTGTGGTCCTCCCTCCTCAATAGCTGCTGATATGTGATCATACTTGTTGGAAAGACTCCTCAAAATCTTTTCCACAACCCTTCGTTCTCAGACTTCTTCTCCATATTGAACCATTTGATTCACAAGTTCTAAAACTCTGGCCACATAAGTACTGATGTCTTCCTCATCTCTCATGAAGCAATCTTCAAAACGTCTTCTCATAGTCTGCATCTTGACCTTTTTAACTTTCATTGTTCCCTGATATGCATTCATCAACAAATTCCAAGCAACTTTTGCGGTCCGCGCTCCAGAAATCCTTTTAAACACTCTATGATCCAGAGATTGTTGTATGAAACTCAATGCTTTCGCATCTTTTTTCCTCATTTCCCGAAGAACTCCGGCCATCAATTTCTCCTCATCATAACCATCCCTAACTATTTCCCATAGATCTTGAGAAATAAAAAAGGTTTGCATCATAGTAGACCAGTCCTCGTACTCTACGCCATCAAAATGCGGTACCGAAGGACTGACCTGGTTTGTAGTTGCTGCCATCAAAGCTGAAGACGTAGCTCTGATACCAATGTTAATTCAGCTTCTTGTGGACAACAAATACACCAGATCCAGAGATCGTATGAACAGAGGAGAACTACAACAGAGAACACAGAAGAAATGAAGTATACACAGAGTGGCCATGGGCAGGGCCATGGGCAGGGCAGTTTCAGGCTCAGGGCAGACGACTACACAGAGTGCTGCAGCATTCGGAGGACAGAGGGGCGAGCCTCAGATTTTGCAGCGTCGGCAGCGCATCAGACTCAAACCCAGGCATCAGGGAAACAACGCACGACGGTCCAAGGGAGGCCACCTGCTTGAGTTTTTGCGTTGACTCCTGAGGGCGCAGATGCGTCCAATGCAGTAGTGACAGGTATCGTTGTAGTTAATTCATTACCTGCTTATGTATTATTTGGTCCGGGTGCTACACACTGATTTCTATCTGAGTTGCTGGCTTCAAGGTTAGGGAAGGACAAAAGTTGGCTCGTTGAGCCTTTGGCAGTGTCTACACCTACAGGTGATACTGCGGTTGCTAGAACGGTCTTTAGAGACTTTGAGATCTCCATAGGGGGGCACGATTTGAAAGCGGAGCTGATACTCCCACCAACCCTTGAGATGGATGTAATATTGGGCAAGGATTGGCTATCAGCCCACTTTGCGTCACTTAACTACAGGAGAAAGGTGGTCACTTTTTGCAAGCCGGGAATACCACCATTTACCTTCTAGGGTGATGGGAGGGGAGATTCCATCAGAGTGATATCAGCCCTCCAGGCCTGCAAGCTGATGGCGGGAGGTTGTCAGTCATTTCTGGCTTTTGTGTCTGCAGATACCTTCGGCAGGGACTCGGCTGGCAGTATTGAGGGGACTCCGGTGGTCATGGATTTTCCTGACGTGTTCCTCGAGGAGTTACCGGGACTACCACCGGCGCGGGAGATCGAATTCTACATTGAACTGCAACCGAGGGTGAAACTGATCTCAATTCCACCTTACCGGATGACACCTGCGGAGTTGAGAGAGCTTAAGGCCCACCTGCAAGAGTTGTTGGATTTGGAGTTTATTCACCCAAGTGTATCACCTTGGGAGCACCGGTACTATTCATTAGAAAGAAAGACGGGTCAATGCGGATGTGTATAGATTACCGGCAGCTTAATAAGATAACCATCAAAAACCGTTATCCACTTCCCAGGATTGATGATCTGTTTGATCAGTTGCAGGGAGCCCAGTGGTTTTCAAAGATTGACCTAAGGTCGGGGTACCATCAGCTGAGAATCCGAGGTCAAGACATTAAGAAGACTGCTTTTAGAACAAGATATGGTCATTATGAGTTCTTGCTCATGTCCTTCGGGCTAACTAACACACCAGCAGCCTTCATGGACCTTATGAATCGGGTATTCAAGGAATTCTTAGACAGGTTCGTCATAGTATTCTGATATATTCCAAGAGCGAGGTTGAGCACCAAGATCATCTGAGGATAGTTCTAGAAACCCTCAGGCAGCACCAGCTTTTTGCTAAATTCTCTAAGTGTGAGTTCTGGTTGACTAGTGTAGGCTTCTTGGGGTATATTGTATCTAGAACGGGGGTGAAGGTGGACCATGCGAAGATCGAGGCAGTTCAGAACTATGAGAGGCCAACTAATATTGTCGAGATCTGTAGTTTCTTGGGGTTGGCCGACTACTATAGAAAATTTGTGGAGAATTTCTCTAAGATTGCCGCCCCGCTCACATGCCTGACTCAGAAGAAGGTAAAATTCGTGTGGGATGATAAATGCGAGGAGAGCTTTCAGCAGCTTAAGGACCATTTGACTACCACTCCAGTGTTAGCATTACCTTCACGATCAGGACGGTTCGCAGTATGTTGCGATGTTTCTCAGGTTGGGCTAGGGTGTGTACTGATGTCATGGCCGAGTCATTGTGTACGCATCCAGACAGCTAAAGAACCACGAGAAGAATTATCCAACTCATGATCTAGAGTTGGCGGCTATAGTTTTGGCTCTTAAGCTGTGGCGCCATTTTCTGTATAGTGAGGCATGTGAGATTTGCACTGACCACAAGAGCCTCCAATACTTGATTACCCAGAAGGACCTGAACCTAAAGCAGCGCAGATGGATCGAGCTGCTAAAGGACTATGATTGCACGGTCTTGTACCATCTCGAGAAAGCAAATGTGGTGGTAGATGCTCTGAGCAAAAAGTTCATGGGCAGTCTGGCACATGTGACAGTTAGGAGGAGACCGCTGGCACGGGAGCTTGCCGCGTGTTTGGACGATGGAGCAGTCCTGTCAGTGTTTAACTTCGGAGTGCTGGTGGCGCATATGCGAGTGCAGTCCACGCTGGTGGAAATGTTGCGTGCAGCTCAGGCAGAGGATGCTTTCTGCTCGCTGATCGTGGACCTAGTTAGGAGAGGTGATGCTGACAATGGGTATGGAGTGGATTCCGAAGGTGTCCTGAGATTCAAGGATAGGATAGTGGTGCCCGACATGGCGGAGGTCCGCAAGCAGATATTGGAAATAACCCACTGTTCCACCTACACCATGCACCCGGGGCTACAAAGATGTACAGGGATTTGAGGCAGCTTTATTGGTGGAAAGGAATGAAGAAAGAGGTGGCAGAGTTCAAGGCTAAGTGTTTGGTTTGCCAGCAGGTAAAGGCCGAACACTTGAGGCCTGCAGGACTGTTGCAGAATCTGGAGGTGCCATAGTGGAAATGAGAGAAAATCACTATGGATTTTGTTACAGGCTTACCGAGACTAGGGAAGGAAAATAATTCTATCTCGGTAGTGGTGGACCGGTTAACCAAGATGGCACGTTTTATTTCAATAAAGACTACATTCACTGCTGAGCAGTATGCACGACTGTTTCTAGACGCATTGTTGCATATCACGAGATCCCAGTAATGATTATATCTGATCGGGGCACTCAGTTCACTGCGCGGTTCTGGCAGTCCTTCTAGGAGGCCTTGGGCACGCAGGTCCAATTTAGCACCACTTTCCACCCGCAGACAGACGGACAGTCCAAGAGGACCATTCAGACACTAGAAGATATGCTGAAAGCCTGCGTTTTGGATTTGGAGGGCGGTTGGGAGAGACATTTACCTTTGATTGAGTTCGCCTATAATAATAACTACTAGAGTAGCATCGGCATGGCACCGTTCGAGGCCTTGTACGGGCGCAGATGCAGGTCGCCCGTAGGATGGTTTGAGGCTGGCGAGTCCCAAATGTTAGGTCCGAATCTGGTTCATGAGGCAGTTGAGAAGGTGAAGCTAATTAAGGAATGACTTTTGGTAGAGCAGAGTCGTCAGAAAATGTATACATATGGTAAAGCTCGGGATTTGGAATTCCAGGAAGGGGAGTTGGTTTTCCTAAAGGTGTCTCCTATGAAGGGAGTTGTTCATTTTGGGAAGAGAGGGAAACTAAACCCCAGATTTATCGGGCCATTCCCTATCCTGCGACGTAGAGGTGCGATTGCTTATGAGCTGGCCCTACCATCTAGCATGGATCGAGTTCATCCTATTTCCCATGTATCCATGCTAAAGCAGTATGTTCGAGATGAGTCTCATGTTCTCGATGAGTCTTATGTTCTCGATGCTGCTGCAGTAGAGATTGACCCGACAGTCTCGTTTGAAGAAAATTCCATTGAGATTATGGACAGGCAGATAAGGAAGCTTAGATCTCGAGAGGTTCCCCTGGTAAAGGTCTGCTGGGAGATTCACTCGGGTCAGGAGGCCACCTGGGAGGTTGAGAGCGACATGAAGGAAAAATATCCCCATCTTTTCGATGTCGTGGTGAGTCTCTTTTCCTGTTTGAAAATTCGAGGTCGAATTTCCCTTAAGGGGGGGGGGGGGGGGGGTAGATTGTTATAACCAAAATTTGTTGTTAATTTTATTTAATCGGTTTGGTAGAAGAAAAATGAAGACTTAAATCGGGCAAGTTAGCGGAGTTTCGAGCGAAACTTGGTATGATTTAATTTAGAAAAAAAAAATAGAAATTTCATATATGTAGTTGCCTAAGTAAATCAATGGAGACATACTATCAGGTAGGCTCAAATATAAGCATCCTTTACATTGTTCAATATCTTCCTATTAATTTTCTTATCCTCCCAGGAGAGAGTGGTCGAGCTGGGAGAGACGGACTGTTATCAGATTGTGTTTTATATTATCGACCAGGCGATGTTCCACGACACGTGAAAATTGTGATTGATTATCAAGCCTCAATGTCTCATATGCATCTTTGACAACTAATTAGTTATTTTGCTTTTTAGCCAGAGTTCAATGGTTTTTTACGAGAATGCTGGTTTGCAGAATCTCTATGATATAGTTAGATATTGCTAGGTGGAACAAATGACCTTTTGTTTATCTTTGTAATTAAGTTGTGTAATTTGGTATAGGCCGATAATTCCTAATAAAAAATAAAGGAACACATTATCGTTCTTGTTTGGATTCTTCTAATAGAAAAGAAACAAATGGCCTTTAAGTATGTTAATTCTGTTTTGAACAAAGGCTTACATCATACTTTTTAATCAGTATTTCTTTCTATAGTCTAAAAGAAAATGCCGCCGAGGAGCTTTCTTTCGGCATTTTGGGGAACCCATACAGGAATGTAATGGTACGTTAATATGTTTTCTTAATTTGCAGTAGGATTACCATTTTTAGTTTCTTTCAACTAGATTTTTCTACCACCCCATACTCTTCGTTGCTATTAATACTTCATGGATGTGTGATAATGTTATAACCAAAATTTGTTGTTAATTTTATTTAATCGGTTTGGTAGCAGGAAAGCGAAGACTTAAAGGGCAAGTTAGAGGAGTTTCGAGCGAAACTTGGTATGATTTAATTTAGAAAAAAAAAATTAGAAAAATTTCATATCTATTATTTGTGCAATTTTTGGCATGATATTATGATAGTGGATTTCAAGACGAACTCGGTTGTTCGACCGGAGTTTGAATCAGACTTAGATCGGATTCAAAATGAGCCTTTTTTAATTGATTTAAGTATGAGGGTAATAGGGTAACTTGGGGTTTAATTAAACCCCAAGTTATAAATTAGGGAGGGTGTGTGGCTGGGCGCCGAGAGCACCCAACCGAGGAGAAGCGACGCAAAGAGGGGGCGAGCGGACCACGGTCGGGCTTTGGCAAACTCGTCGGCGGCGGTTGTCGGAGGAATCAAATTTACCCTTCCTCCTCTTCATCTTCCCTAAAGCTGTGAGTGATTTAACCTCCTTCTTCTTTGCTTATAGAGTCTAGCCGCCGCCTCCCTGTTCGTGATTTCTCACCATGAATTTAACGTCAATTTTGATGAGGTTTTTCACACTATCAAGGATTTCAATAATGTTGCATGATTGTATGTTGATTTATTGTTTCTTTGGACCTTGCTACCTCTAATTGACCCAAGCCAGGGCAACCGTCTCCCCCCAATCGCCGATGGCTTCACGGCCAGAAAAGGGGGTCGTGCCCCTGTTTCTGTGCGTGGCCTTCTCGGGTAGAAATGGGGGGCCACGCCTCTGTTCCACGCATGGCCTTCTCGGCCAGAACAGGGGGGCCGCGCCTCTGTTCCGCGCATGGCCTTCTCGGCCAGAACAGGGGGCCGCGCCCCTGTTCATGCGTATGGCCTTCTCGGCCAAGAACAGAGCCAACCGCCCCCTCCCCATGAAAAAGGCCACTCGGCCAAATTGTGGGTAGCTGTCCCCTTCTATGTTGAAGGTCACTTGGTCTTGGATGAATCTGGACAGCCGTTTATCCTTGCTTGTTGCTAGGTTCATAAGTTAGATTAATCAAGCAATAGGATAGCACACATCAACTTAAGGATCTTAAACTTAATGGTAGGGACTAAACTGCTCACAAATGCTCTTACACATAGTTTAGGGTCAAACACCGAGTAGGAAGAGATTAGAGACAAGTAAAACATAGGCTTCCCTTGGCATGTTGGAAATTTAGATGATGTTTCTCTTATATTTTGTAAATGATACGACTTGATTTAATTGTGTGCATAAAGTTATTTTGATTATCTCATGAATTGTCTCACTTACATGTTATGAATAAGTCATGTGCCCCTTTTACTTGCGGATATTAAAGGCCTTGGTGGCCCCAGGATAGTTTACAAGCTTGCAGATGTACACATTTATTTTATGTTATGTTTATATGCATGTACCGTGGATTGGTTGTGAGTGCTTGGATGTGTTTGTGGATGTGGATCGGGAAGCTCGTCAGTTGCTACACGGACGATCGACCCGGGTGGCCAAGAGCGGGAAGTGCGCTGAGACAGAGGTGATCAGTGCCTGACTCATAGATCGACGGGTCTCTAGATGATTGGATGGATGGGTCCCTGGATATTGGACCGACGGGTCCTTGGACCGGGAAGCTCGTCAGTACTGCCACGTTGACGATCGACTCAGGTTGCTTGCGTGGATGATTGATTGTTTGTACTTGATAATTACCTTATGATGGATTTTATTTATGTCGTTATATGGCTACGCTTGAATATACACACATATATGTATGGATTATTAGCATGTCTATCTCCGTATTCTATGCATTTTGATCTAAAAATTTCTCTGTATATTTGTTGGTCTGGCCTCTTGAGCATGGTTGCAGGAGATTATGTCACTCACTAAGTCCTAGTTGGACTTACCCTTTATATTATTATTGTTTTTCAGCCCCTGGGCGTGATCAAGCAGGTACTAGGACATAGTAGCGCAATTGGTGGCGGCAGGGACCGCGGGTCTCATGACACGTTGTGGTCGGGGGTTATGTTGAGTCCATAGGATCATTTTTATTCTTCTTTTTGTAGATGGGCGTTTAAAACTTTGTTCCACATTAAATGTCAAAAATTTTATTTATGATTATTTGATTCATTTTAAATGAGTTTTGAACATTTGTAGTTATCAGATTATTTATGGATTGGCTTTTGGAATTTTGATCATTTATGTTTATTGCAAGAAAACTAGTTTTCTTATTTGAACTTCTCAAGGTTTCGTATTAATTGGTTATTATGTTTAGGTCAGGCTTTGGGGTACATGTAGTACTCTAGCCGGTCATGCCTGGCTTTTGGTATGTGATAATATGGTATCAGAGCGGGTACGATAATAGGACTTTAGGTATCGTTTGGGGGCATTGCTAGCGTGTCTACATATGGTATGTCCTAGTCACGAGATCGATGATTGAACCTGCGCACTAGCGGCGATACGTATTCATGGTTAAATGTTGGTTAATTGTGTATTAAATTGTGTGGAAATTGTTTTATTATTAATAGATATGGAGGCGCATGTCGATGCCGTGTTAAGCGGTAGCATAAGTAACTCCGCTGGTAGGCGAGGCCGAGGCCGAGGACGAGGTAGAGGCCGAGGCCGTGGCTGGGGACGGGCTCGGGGCATCGGTTAGGCGGCCCAGGAGGAGGTCGTGCAGGACCCCAAAGTCGGACAGTTATCGGCACAGGTGACGGAGCTAACTGAGGAATTTCATATCTATTATTTTTGCAATTTTTGGCATGATATTATGATAGTGGATTTCAAGACGAACTTGGTGGTTCGATCGGAGTTCGAATCGGAGTTAGATCAGACTCAAAATGAGTCTTTTCTAATTGATTTAAGTAAAAGGGTAAAAGGGTAACTTTGGGTTTAATTAAACCCAAGTTATAAATTAGGGAGAGTGTGCGGTTGGGCGCCGAGAGCACCCAACCGAGGAGAAGCGACGCAGGGAGAGGGCGAGCGGACCACGGCCGGGCTTTGGCAAACTCGTCGGCGGCGGTTGTTGGAGGAATCAAATTTACCTTTCCTCCTCTTAATCTTCCCTAAAGCTGTGAGTGATTTAACCTCCTCCTTCTTTGCTTATAGAGTCTAGCCGCCGCCTCCCTGTTCGTGATTTCTCGCCATGGATTTAACGTCAATTTTGATGAAGTTTTTCACGCTATCAAGGATTTCAATACTGTTGCATGATTGTATGTTGATTTATTGTTTCTCTGGACCTTGCTACCTCTAATTGACCCAAGCCAGGGCAACCGTCTCCCCCTAATCGCCGATGGCTTCTCGGCCAGAACAGGGGGCTGCGCTCCTATTTCTGCATGTGGCCATCTCAGCAAGAATAGGGGGTCGCACCCCTATTTATGCGCGTGGCCATCTCGGCCAGAACAGGGGGTCGCGCCCCTATTTTTGCGCATGGCCTTCCCGGCCAGAAAAGGGGGGGGGGCTCTGTTTTGCGCATGGACTTCTCGGACAAAATAGGGGGTCGTGCCCCTGTTCATGCGTATGGCCCCCTCGGCCAAGAACAGAGGCAGCCACCCCCTCCCCATGAAAAAGGCCACTTGGCCAGATTGTGGGTAGCTGTCCCCTTCTATGTTGAAGGTCACTTAGTCTTGGATGAATCTGGACAGCCGTTTATCCTTGCTCGCTGCTAGGTGCATAACTTAGATTGATCAAGCATTAGGATAGCACATATCAACTTAAGGATCTTAAACTTAGTGGTAGGGACTAAACTGCTCACAAATGCTCTTACACTTAGTTTAGGGTCAAACACTGAGTAGGAAGAGATTAGAGACAAGTAAAACATAGGCTTCCCTTGGCATGTTTGAAATTTAGAGAAATTTCATCAGATTAAATGAGTTTTGAACATTTGTAGTTATCAGATTATTTATGGATTGACTTTTGGAATTTTGATCATTTATGTTTATTGCAAGAAAACTGATTTTCTTATATGAACTGCTCAAGTTTTCGTATTCATTGGTTATTATGCTTGGGTCAAGCTTCGGGATACATGTAGTACTATGGTCGGTCATGCTTGGGTTTTGGGGTGTGACAGATAATTGTGCACATGAAGTCGAGGTTAAGGAATTAGATGCAACTTGTATGAGGAATTTCTTTTATAATTTGGCTAGATTATTGAATTTACATTTTTGTTATTATATTTTTGTGTTGTTATCAAGTTATGCATCCTGACTTTACATCACAAACAAATGTTCTTTGTAGTATAAACATACATATCTTTTTTTCTGTAACTATTTTTGTTAATTTGGTTTTTGGATACCTGAGATAGAAGCTAATACTGTTAGGTTACCAATAATAATACTGTCATTTTCTAAGTTCTTACTCGATGTGTATATAATTGCATCTATGCAAACTTATGCTTATCAGCTTATAAAGAAGTTTTCGTCAAGATCCAGTTGTTTGAGTTAATATGAGTTCAATACTTGCTGCCCTTACAATATGAAAATACAAGGCATTGAAAAATGCAACCTTTGTATCATACGAAGTCTCAGAATTGTGTACCATCATGGTTCAAGAAGTACCGATATGGTCCTGATATTGAAAAATGCAACCTTAGTATGCCACTTTTGTAGTCTCTATGATGTTTTAGTTAAACTATTTAGATTTCTAGTTTCTTAATTCTGTCCTTGCTCTTAAGGAGGTAGCTTGGTATATTAAGAAGAATAGTATGAGACTAAGATGTTCCACACTAACTATTCTGAATAGCCAAAGCAGTTATCTCTTTGGAAATGCTTCCATGTTACAGTAAGGCTTTAGCTGGAAATGCAAAAGGGGTGTAAATAAGACAGAAGATGTCCAGAATGATCAGGATTTACTTTACAGGTTAATATTTTGTTTCATAATTTATTAGGAATCAATGACAAATTATGTTCTCATATTACTTGTTATATAAAAGCTACTATTTGCATCCTCAAAAATTTTCATAACATTTTACTATACATGGAAATCATCTATGATAATGTTTTTCTATGCTTGGAAATGTTAATAATTTGACTAATCAGCTTGGAAATATTTTTGTCCTATCCTTGTTGATATTATATCACTATGTTGAGTTGTTGACACATACAAGAAGGCTCAATTTAATTATGCATATTAGTAAAGTGGATATATATTTTCTGTCAACTTTTCTCCACTGTTTAGAATAAGTTATTTACATTAATGGTCTTCAAACCATCTCCGTTGATGGTCTCCACTCTCCAGGTGATTTTTAAACTCCCTTGATGCTATAAACTTCCATCAAAGCAAATAAGGGAAGAAAAGAATACTAGGAATATTAGAATGATCTCTTTAATATGTTTTCGTGATACATTTTTCAGTGACCTCTCTATTATGGATCTAATAGGCTTTGTCCAAGTCATTCAAGATGAATATGTATGTATTTATCAGCCTGCTTTCCATTATTATTGCTATATAAAGTTATGGACCATCTCATTGTCAGTAGTTATAAGCAAGAAAAATTCGATTTCGGTACCAGTACCGGTGCATTTTTTTTTGTTAATTTGGTTTTTGACACACTGAGACAGAAGCTAATATTGTCATTTTCTAAGTTCTTACTCAATGCAAACTTATGCTTGCAATGTACTGATGATGGGAGCTAGAGAAAAGCAAACATTGTTATTAATGACTATGATGATGGGAGCTAGAGAAAAGCAATGTACTGTTGATGGGTTCAACTGGCTCAGATAAGATATCTTTTTTCAATGCTTGTGCAGCTGCATATTAGCTATCTCTTTTCCAAGTAACTGTTAGATGTTGAAAGTTTTTCGGATGGGTTTGCACATACTTGATAATTCTATTTTTACAGAAGATGGCCCCCTTCTATTTTTCAGCATTATTTCATTTATTGCAGCTCACAATATTGACTGAAGGTGCATTTCTTTTTATTACATCCGTATGTGTGGTGTACTTATTCTTTTAGCAAAACATCATATTTAATATTTTCTTAAATCTCCTCGTCTAGTTGAAGTTGCATTTCTTTTTTTACACATATAAGACGTTACTTGCGTTATGTATATGGAGCATGTTCAATGCTCTTTTCATCATTTATTGCTCTTACCAGTTACCCCAAATTTGCCAATTGAATGAATCATAACAGGATAACATCTAACAATCCTTAAAAAACTCTTCATCTAAGTGATGTAATTGTTTTTGTATTTCTGTTATTAGCTTCCACCATATTTTCATGTTTCAATATCATATTTTACTGCAAGAATATACGGGAGAAATACTTTCATGAATTGGTGGTCACAACACTTTGTCTTCTATAAAGTGATTGCAAGATTAAAACAAATTCCTTCTGACTATTTTTATTTTTATTTATTGGAAACAAGGCTGTTCCTACTGGCCCATTTGATGTTTATTAAACTTCTTTTGAAATTTCCAACCTTGTTAAGCTCTATTATCTGGTTAAACAGGAAATTTATTTATTCAATATCCAGTCCCACTTTTCCTAGAATAGTTTGTTGTTTTCCCTTTAGAGCCTTCTATTTTTGCACTCTAAATTCTAAAAGCCATAGTGGTGATATATATTTAACTAGGCAAATTTAATTGTTAGTTTATTACATAATAATTTTGAATTTGTACATCATGTTTGCATAAGACTTTATTACATTGCATTATCTTGTATGCTAGTATGCAACATATGCATCAAATTGCTATATCTATTTTAATGGAAGTTACTAATTCTGATATACTTGAAAACTAGTCGAAAATCCGCGCGTTGCGCAATTATATATATACATAATTAAATTTAAATAAATTTTAAAAATTGTGAACACATAAAATTATCAAAATTAATTTAAATTAAATATACTTTTAAATAATAATATTAATATCCAAATAATTAAGAGTAATAGTACATATCTCATATATATATATATATAAGTGTAAACAAAATAGTAAATATTAATTTAATTTATACAATTTAAAAGTAAAAATATACATACCTCTTTTTAAATATAATTTTTGTTTATTGCTTAAAATCCACTTAAAACACTAATAATGAAATTGGGAAAATAAATCGAGAAATTGAAATCAATGATATATATTGCTTAATAATATTAATGAATGCAGTATAAAAATTATAATTTTATAGAATATAAAATAAATAATTGGTTATAGTTATTTGAATATATATATATATATACAAATAGTTAGAATTATTAAAATTACATATTATAAAAAAATAGCATTAAACCAACTCAGAGCATAATATTATTTTATTTCACTTAAAATATCTGAAAATTAAAAAGATTAAAAAACATAATCCAATATTATTTCGTTCAAATTATAAAATATAAAACTTAATCACCATATAAAATTATGAATAAAAACAAATTTATGAGAGATGAAAAAATCGTTATAAAAAATAATATGTCTGTGCATAGATCAAATCATTATCATAGTTATTGTAGCATGCGCTATCAATCTTGTATCAAAATTGTCATTGTCGACGTCTTCATCGCCATCGTGAGCTCTTGCAGTAATCTAATAAAAAGTATGTAATAATAATATTAGGAATCATCATAACACTGAGAAAACTCAAACAAAATTAATTATAAATCTCAAATCACCATCATATAAAAAATAATAGAAAAAATATATTTAAAAAACTCAAGTAAAATTTTGCCCTAATTACCAACAAAAGCAAGAATATAGAGATGGAAAACTTGTATGTCTAAGAGATAGAAAAGAAACAAAATATGTATAAAATGCACAAATTTTAGATCTAAATTTATAAATAAATTAAGAAATAAATATTAAAATTGCACTAAATATTACCGATATAATTTTTATGTTTATAAACTGCACATATATGCGCAATAAGAAAGGAATTTGTAATTAATATTTAATATAAAATTTAATGACACATATTAATGAAATGGAATTTATTGGATAAAAAAATAAATAAAATATATGAGGAGTACAAATTGGAGATCTAAATTGATAATTAAATTGAGAAATAGGTACCTAAACTACAATAATGTCATTAAAGATTAAAAACAATTATCTTTAGAAACCACACATTTTTTTATAATAAGGAAAAAATATTTAATATTTAATATGAATTTAATAATGTAATTAATATTTAACATAAATTTTAATGACATAAAATAATGAAATGGAATTAAAATTGGATTCATAATGCGACATTAATTGAAATTCTGAAACTGCACATTTTTCTACAGTAAAAAAGGAAATACAATTAAAAATTAATTCTAAATGTAAAAATGAGAAAACTTGCACAGTAAGCATTGTTTAAAAGAAAACCTACGTAATAAGCATTATTCAAGCTATGACTTCAGAACCAGCACAACATCAGGGAAAACAATTATTTCCCATAAGAATTAATGGAATTCAATCTCAATAGTGCAAGAAAATACTCTGATGAAACCAAATAAAATCCAACAAATTCAACTAATACATTAATGTATTGAATAATGTACATGCCACATATAAGAAAAAATTATTTGATGAAAGTGAAAATGTGTTTCAAGTATACATATAACTTAATTTAACATTAGCGGTAATTATTTACATTTTTTTGCTATAGTGCTGAAAGCTTCCTTGTGGTTGATCTTAGAATTTTTTGCCTTTAGACGGCAGATCTCCTCCCTGTACACATGAAAGGAAAAAAACATACATTATTTGTTAATCACAGGAATTAGTTACTTCATTTGCAACTTACTTTATAAATCTGTTGTAGGCAGAAGTAACACATCGCTTTTCTGTAGCTGCATGCATAGGAAACTAAGTTGCATGCACTCAGATGATGTTTCTAGAATATAAACATTGAAAGAATAATAAAAGAAAATATCGAATACATATGGTAAGTAATTAATTAAGTTTACGATGGATAAGTTGCATTTGTTGCTGAACATAATCCACTGTACGTGTTCATTAGTGATAGCCTGGCACGCTTTGAAGAGGAACATCTACAATCCATGTATTAGATATGTTGCAATGACCCAATGTTTTGATTCTGCATTCACTCCTTCATATCCATATATATATATATATATATGTGTGTGAGATATTTTCTTATAGTATTATCTAAGTAAATATATATAACCACATATTACTATTTTATTATCATAAATAAACTATATATAGTATTACATATAAACACAGCTCGAACTATGTTCGTTCGAGCAGACAAATGGAAAGCTCAAATTAAACTTTTAAATGAATTGGTAATGAACTCCAAGAAGAGATCATCGCATGCAATTTCCTTTTGCAGAGTCGAAGGTAAATATATGAATGCATGTAATATATATTCATGATAAATTAGTTCAGAACAAATATTAGGTGTATAAGACGTGAAAATACCAAATTTAGCATATATATATATATATATATATATATATATAAGAGAATATCGTTCGAAACTAACATGGAAATATCATGAAGAGGGTGTTTTCCAATAAAAGCTTCGAGATTCACAAACAATATTTCAGCACAAAGTCCACATCTTATTGTGACAATATTGTTAAACGAATTGTTGCTCGGTACATTAACCTGCACACGGTAGAAATTAAGTAAAAGAATATTAAGAGAGACACAATTAAGTCTAGAAAATATATATCTACTTAATATATATGATTTGTCTTTATTCATAATTTATACAACTCCATGCACGCAGGTCATGTAGCATGTTTTCAGCACAATTAATTAAATGGTCTGATTAATTAATCTCGACCATCTCTCATGATCAGGATATGTTTGAGTGCGGGTGCTATCAAATACATACAGAGGGAGTAAAGAAGAAGAAGAAGAAGATGTGGTTGATTAGAAGAAGAAGAAGAAGAAGAAGAAGAAGAAGAAGAAGAAGAAGAAGTTGTGGTTGATTAGAAGAAGAAGAGGCTGCTTGATTCTGCTTATTGAATGTGGCGGTGTTGATGGTAGTGAATCCATTGACGTAGTTCTCATTCATGCTCACCATCGTTTTCCTCTGCCCATCGCCGTACATGAGCAGATTCACCTTCTCTATCATTTTCCTACTGGCCCTCACGTAGATCACGTATTTGCTAGGCATGGCGTTGACCGAAGCCTGGATCGACTTGAAGTCCCCACTACCATCCTATTCGCGAGCAGCTATAAGCCGACGACTGCTAGTGATCTGGATATTGTCGAGGTTGAGGATCTTGAGCACGTGCTAGCTGATGCACAATGGCGAAGGCGTTGCTGGTGAGCTGCGTGGAGTTGAGGAGGCCGCCTTGCATCACCGCCTTGAGGTCCCGACTGCGTGATGTCGTCGATGCAGGTCTGCTAGAGAAGAAGAAGAAACGTAATGAGAAAGTAACGGCTGTATATTAATTGTGGAAAGGGGAGACAGGAATCGTGTGAGAGGGAGGATGAGTAGTAGCTGTAAATTAATTGATAGAGGAAACGTGTGAGAGAGTGTAAAGGGCGCAAAACAGACGTATTAAAAAAAAAAGCAGGCGTATTAAATTAAAAAAATTCCGAAACTGCCTCTCTCTCTCTCTTTCTCTTCACGTAAATAGGACGTTTAATTGTTAAATGAAATGACATTAATAAAGAAGGTAATTGAAGAGGAGAGAGAGGAGATTTGATTGAGAGAGAGGAGTTAAAAGAGAGAGGGAGAGGTGGAGACGTGAGAGAGGAATTAAAAGATAGAGAATACATATGAGATTGGTTTAATAAGGAGAGAGAATTAAATCTATATAACGTTTGAATTAGGGGTGAGCAAAAAAAACCGGTTTTTCGGTTAACCGGAAAACCGGTCCGAAACTGAACCGGTTTTTCCGGTTAACCGAACCGGTTTTTTCGGTTTCGGTTTTTTTTTTTTTGGAAAAATCGGTTTTCGGTTTCGGTCCGAGAGGTAAAAAGTCCACCGGTTTCGGTTAACCGACCGGTTGGATATAATTTATTAATTTTTAATTATATATATAATAATAAATTATAAAATATAAAAAAATTACAGAAAATTATAAAAAAATTATAAAAAATATTAAAAAAATATTAAAATATTTTTAAAAATCAAAAAATATTTTTTAAAAAAATAATAAAAATATTAGTTTTTGTAGAACATTATCTTGGTTCAATGGTTTCACTTTTTTTTTTCTCAATGAGAATTTGCTATTTATTTAGGTTTTTCTCCATGATTTGCATAATATTATTATGTTTGTAGGTTAAAAAAAATTATTGGTTAACCGAAAATTATCGGTTAACCGAACCGAAAAAACCGAAACCGAAATAGCGGTTAACCGAAGTTAATGGACCGGTTTACGGTTAATGATTTTGAAAAACCGAAATTAATGGACCGGTTTTTTTTTTTGCTAATGGACCGGTTAACCGGTCCATGCTCACCCCTAATTTGAATTGAAATAATTGGTAAGAGAGAGAAAGTAATTTGAAAAATAGATATTTGCCTAAAAATTATAAATTTGCCATGTCAGCAAACAAAGCTTTTGAAGATGCCACATGGCAAGTTTGTATCTTGCTTTTTTATATATATATAGATCATAATTCAAATCAAATGTTCCAAATCTATCATTAATCATACTTAAATACTTGTTTGAGTATGCATGAAAATCTTCGACATTTGTTATCATAGAGGCTTGGAACTTTTGTTGGAAAGTTGTGTAAACCTGTGAAACTGTGGAGTTTAGTATATCAAGGGGTCATGAGGATTTCGTTTTCTGGATTCATACTACTTAGTTTGCTTTATTATATTTTCTTTCTTCATTAGTATGTTTGTCATTGATTAATATCTCACTTTAGACAAATTATCGTGTACTATTGTATGCATCACAAATGACAGGTTAATATCCCAGTTTAGACAAATTGTCATAGAGTTCTTGTATACTTGTTGTTCAGAAGATGGTTTAATTTGAGAACCTTTAATTTGATTTTTGTCTTTTCCCCCTCCATTTTTAGATTTATACTGCTCAGTTTGCTTTACTATACTTTCTTTCTTAATTAATATGCTTGTCATTGGTTAATATCCCAATTTACACAAATTGCCGTGTTGGTGTGGTACTAAGCTTGTCATGCATTGTTACTTTAATGACTAATGAATTGCAACTTACTGAGTTGGTTTAGGATCTGCATTTTCTAAAAATAAAAAAAGAACTAATTGACATAGTTATATGGTTAAATATCAATTATTGGTAATATTAGTTATATATGTATTGGCTTGATAGGTATTTGAGAACTTTTTTGCTGACCAATTGATGTGTTTTTAAATGCCTTTTTTGATGTGATTTGCATACTTCTTATTCAGGTTACGGTGTACAAACTGATGTGCAAAGAAACACGCAAAGAAAAGATTTTGCAAAGGACAAGTGCAACAGCTAGTCATGACAGGTGGCCATGTTCAAGGTGATCTTTTGAAGCCTAAGGATGTAGTTTCTCTTCTCCTTGATGACGGTCAGTTAGAGCATAAATTAAGAGAAATACAACAACAGGTAGGTATCCCTTAATATTGCTTGATTTATACTCGACCTCCTTAACCTATAGTGGAAAACATGGTTTGTCACACCATGCTACGTCAAAGGGTTATCTTTCGTCAGACTTTGCACTTTATAGTTATGTAGTTATGCTGGTTGGAATTTCTTGTTTAACTTAAATATACAACGGTTGAGGCCTAGTCATTGCATGTAAGCCTCAGTTTGTTTATCATGTGGTTGCGTATTTGTTGTATTATCTTTCCTTATATGCTAAGGATGGGAAAAATAAAAAGCGCCTGAAGGGAATACGAGTAGATGCTGATGGTGATGTATCTCTGGAGGGCTTCACATAAATGACATAAATATAAAGTCCTAGATAACATAAAATGCATAGCAAAAAGGAACATCTACCATAAATGTATGTAAGTGAGCTAATAATATCTATTTTTGCATATGTTATTTGGTTTCATCATTGTAGTTGTTACTTATTAAGCTAATTGTAGCCTGCATCTACAATCTTGTTTAATTTTAATGATAATGCTAACTTCATATTTGAGCATCGATTTCACCAATCTGCAAGCAGGTAATCTATACTTCTAATTCTAGGGTTTGTGTGATTTCTCTATCTTCATAGATCACATTAACTGGTGTCTTTTTCTCTAAACAATTGATGACTGAGAATTATAACTTATAAACTGCATAGTTTATCCTTACTATTTATCTTGAGTTAATGATGTTTAGTAATGAGATTGAATCAAGTCTATTGACATTCATGAGATAGATATCAACTGCTATTTATAAACATCACTTGTGCCTTTGTTATATAATTTGACATCGATTATTTTTAAGGTAGAGTGTACTTTATGGTATCTCTCGGCGGTTGTCAATGCACAGAAAGCCACCAAAATGATCTACATTAGTTTTACATTAGCATTTTAAAGGAGGCAATAACGGCTTCGTACTAATTTTGGCAGGAAATTTTCTCCAGCAACCATTTTCATGCTTGAGAATGTACCTGAAAAATTTAACTTCTAACATCCTTAGGATATGGATTATTTTCCTTGACCAATATAGGAGAGTATGATAAGAAACAAAGTAAATTCCTCAACATTGATCGCTTCCTATTTCATAACACTCTGTTGGTAATGATTTTTTGGTGGTTGTGCTTGTAGAACTGCTCCTATTTCAGACATTCAACATGGATTATTAGTGGTTGGAGTTTCTGTTCTCTCACTTGAAATTGTGACTATCAATCCTCAGCTTTGTATCAAGTCTCTTGTTGCTGATATAAAGGTCACAAACAAGAGCATTTAAATACTCTGCATATTTTTGTGCCATACAATTATTACCTCTGATCTAATGTAATGGATAGATTCTATTACTTTTATTTCTTAATAGTTTCATACCACTAGCACTCGAGAAACTCTAAGGTGCAACTTCAGAATCGCGAGGCGAAGCAAGCTACTCAGTCGACAAAGATAAAAGTGATTGTCCCCGTGCTCGCGAACATGTTGGAAGAGAAGATGTCAATGTGGAAGAAGGGGAGATTGAGTTTGATGCTAATAGATGCGAGCATGATGTCGTAGATGCCTAGATGGAGAATGAGTTTGCTTCGCCCTCGAACTACAACGCCTCGTTGCTGTAGCTTCTCGTCACCATCTTCTCTGACAACAACCGTGCTATACAAGAGACTAGCTAGTGTCACGTCATTGGGAGAGAGCAGGAACAGTTACAATGGTATGTCACATCAATAGCATAGAACTAATTATTTTAATTAGTAGACCTATGAGTTATTCTTTGTTTTGAAACTAGTAACCAACATCTTGATCAATTCTATGTGTTGACCTTTTGTTGATTGAATGCACTAATATTTCATCTTCTTCTATGATTTAGAGGTATATCATATTATGTTATTCTTGAATATTAATGTTATATAACATGTAGTGGGATTATTTCCTTCATTATGCAAGAGAAAGGAAATGGCTTCTTGCTTAGTGCTTTTACCTAGTGTTTTTTGTTTGGTATTGGGTACATTAACCTTAGTTCATCTAAATTATGTGGATCATAACTACAATAGTTGGAACTAGATTCAAATAGGAAATAAAAAGTTTATTTACTGCCATTTGCTAAAATTCATTTAAACAGTCACCTTGTGTGTAAGCTTGTAAGGTTTCGATATGCTTTGTGAATTGACCTGCATATGCTTCTTTTCAATATACTTCTTTTCAATTTGCTTAGTTCAATATGCTAAAATTCATTTGAATAGTCCTCTTGTGTGTAAAATTCATTTGACCTTAGTTCATGTATACGTAATGTTTTAATATGCTATTTTGTTGTTTTTAATAAAAAATATGCATTATGGAAAAAAAGAGAAGCTTAGTTGTGTAATTAAAGATAACTAATTTCCCATTACCTTAAGATCATGAAACTAATACATGGTTTATTTGTCATGCAGGTACCAACATATTTTGAAGGAGGCGAAAATGGTTTCTTACCAACTTTAGCAGGAAGTTGACTCCAACAACCATTTCCATGCATGAGGCTCAACCACTGGTCCTCTTCTGGCAACCACAGCCTTCACCAGCACCAGTGACTCACCATTGGCTTCTTGAATGTCTCGCACCCCATCACAAACAATGCACCACTCTTCGGAGCTTTCCACTGAATGGCTATGTAGCTTAATTCTTTTATATTTCCTTTGTTTTTCATTCAGCTTACTTCAAAATATTTTTTCTTTTTGACCGGGTATGATTAGTGGTGCAAGAATAAAATAATTCCAGTTTTTGTTGGTACAAATCCTTAGGATTTCTTTCAAAGCAAACTAAGTAATTTTCAAAATGGATGCATAAATTTTCTTCCGATGGCAGTTCTCGCATCTATAGCTTAATTGAAATGCTTACAATTTTTTTATCTTTGGCATATGCTACCTCATATGGTACTTGCAGTTTTCATCTCCAAATAGTAACTCTCACTTAGTACGGGAGCTAACACTTAGGATAAAGGAGATATAAAGATTTGTCGGTCGAGCCAACACAGATACAAATTTATACACAAGGTACAACTATTATCTTAGGTTGACAAATAGTTACTATACAACTTGTGAATATTTTGATGTGTGTATAAATAGCATATTATTATTGACTTAGAGAGATCTTGTTCAGTGAATTGCAAAAAATGAGAGCCAATGAAGTAGCTTTATCAAAGCTAGAAAGTCTTATCCAGATTGCTCTACAATGGGAACAAAATTACGTGTCCTAAAACGAGCTTGTTTTTTAAAAAAATCGAACCACCTTTGTTATTTTTAATGGGAAGATATGCATTATAGGAAGAAAAAGAGAAGTTTAGTTGTGTAATTAAAGACAATTAATTTTCCATTACCTTAAGACCATGAAACTAATACATGCTTTATTTGTTCAGCAAGAACCTGCAGGAACCAACATTTTAAAGGAGGTGATAACGGCTTCGTACCAACTTTGGCAGGAAGTTTTCTCCAGCAACCATTTCCATACTTGAAAATGTACCTGAAAAATTTAGCTGCTAACATCCTTAGGATATGGATTATTTTCCTTGACCAATACAAGAGAGTATGATAAGAAACAAAGTAAATTCCTCAACATTGATCACTTCTTATTTCATAACACTCTGTTGGTAATGATTTTTTGGTGGTTGTGCTTGTAGAACTGCTCCCATTTCAGGCATTCAACATGGATCATTAGTGGTTGGAGTTTCTGTTCTCCCACTTGAACTTGTGACTACCAATCCTCAGCTTTGCATCAAGTCTCTTGTTGCTGATATAAAGGTCACAAACAAGAGCATTTAAATGCTCTACATATTTATGTGCCATATAATTATTTCCTCTGATCTAATGTAATGGATAGATTCTATTGTTTTTATTTCTTAATAGTTTCATATGTTTTTATTTCTTAATGCATGCTCTAGTTGAATCTTTCTCTTCCCCTTGTCGGCTTCTGAAAAACCCTACATAGTTAGGGTTATCAGTCCCGATTAATTGCATCGAGCAAAGGTAGCGAACAACGGAGCCAGGTTTCATGGGGGATGAATCGATGAACCACCAGTACCACATCCGGCGATGGTACCGCACGGTTCACCCACCATCACCGACGCCATCTTCTTCTTTTCTCTCTTACATATGCGCATCCAGGTTTAGTATTTTTAATCATAAATTTATATTTTTTATTTCATATAAACATTGCATAAAATTATTCATGACAATGGAGAAAGAAGTCAAAGGCACAAAAGGACACCATCTGATGCAAGCACGGAAGTAAGCTATGGAGCTAGCAAGGAGAAGAGTTCAAGGCCTAGAGATGAGTTAGAAGTTCCACAAGGTCCAATCACTAGATCCAAGTCCAAGAAAATTAGAGAAGCTTATCAAACTTATGTGCAACGTTTGGTGAGCAAGGAATTTAAAGATCCAATTCAAAGGAGCTTGCTGGGAGATGAAGAACAAGCCCATTATGTCACTCTTATTGGGCTTGTAATGAACGACCAAGATGATTAGTTGTTGCTCAAGTTGTCCATTTAGTTTTCATTGTTAAAGACCTTAAGTTATGTCATTTCATGTTTTGGATAGGTTATTTTGTTCTAAGGCCGAATACTTATTTGTTTTTGGGCCTTATGATGCTAAGTCCACTAGTCTTTATGTTTTAATTAGGTCTGAATTGTTTAGCAAGCAAACTTGTTTAAGGCTTGTTTTATAATTATGAAAAGTCTTTTATTTAGGTCTAGGTTTTGAGGTCTATAAATACCTCATTATTATGTATTTTGAGAACTTTTGAATACATTACTTTGCTTATGCAAATTGTGAGGAATTGTTCTTCTCATTTTATTCCTAGAGCTTGTTAACTTATCAAGTCTTGTGCTTATGGCGTTTCTTGGTTCTTGTTCCTTTGATCTAGGTTGCTAATTGCATGTTAATTAGAGGTCTAGTAGGAAAACTCAATCCCATTATCTAGATTGTCTTCTACGTTGTTAGATGGAGGTCTAGTAGGATACCTTTCTTTAATTTCTTATTTTATTTGTTTTCTCATCGTTTCCTCATCAAACCCCCATCCGGCCATACCCATCTTCACATACCCTCTTCCAAAAACCAACCTAAACCTCAAACTCACACCTTCTCCTTGCTTTCCCCATCAAGATTTGTAAACTTGGTACTAAACTTCTTTATTCTACTACTTGTCATCCACAAACTGATGGACAAACGGAAGTGGTTAATCAAACACTAGGAGCTTTGTTAAGGGCTGTTGTAGGTAAGAATTGAAAGACATGGGAAGATTGCTTACCTTTTGTTGAATTTGCTTACAATAGAAGTGTTCATTCTTCCACTACCTATTCACCCTTTGAAATTGTGTATGGATTTAATCCATTGACTGTTTTAGATTTAATGCATTTACCTTTGAATGAGATTAAAAGTATAGATGGACAAAAGAAGGCAGAATTGGTGAAATCTATCCATGAGAAAGCAATGCTGCAAATTGAGAAGAGGAACCAAGCAACTACACAAAGAGCAAACAAAGGTCGCAAGTTAGTGACCTTTGAACCCGGTGATTGGGTTTGGGTTCATATGAGGAAAGAAAGATTTCCAACTCAAAGGAAGTCTAAGTTGGATCCTAGAGTAGACGGACCATTTCAAGTCTTGGCCAAAATCAATGGCAATGCTTACAAGATAGATTTGCCAGGTGAGTATGGTGTAAGTTCTACTTTTAATGTTTCTGATCTTTCTCCTTTTGCTTTTTTAGATTCGAGGACGAATCTTTTTGACGAGGGAGGGAATGATGCAAGCACGGAAGTAAGCTATGGAGCTAGCAAGGAGAAGAGTTCAAGGCCTAGAGATGAGTTAGAAGTTCCACAAGGTCCAATCACTAGATCCAAGTCCAAGAAAATTAGAGAAGCTTATCAAACTTTTGTGCAACGTTTGGTGAGCAAGGAACTTAAAGATCCAATTCAAAGGAGCTTGCTGGGAGATGAAGAACAAGTCCATTATGTCACTCTTATTGGGCTTGTAATGAACGACCAAGATGATTAGTTGTTGCTCAAGTTGTCCATTTAGTTTTCATTATTAAAGATCTTAAGTTATGTCATTTCATGTTTTAGATAGGTTATTTTGTTCTAAGGCCGAATACTTATTTGTTTTTGGGCCTTATGATGCTAAGTCCACTAGTCTTTATGTTTTAATTAGGTCTGAATTGTTTAGCAAACAAACTTGTTTAAGGCTTGTTTTACAATTATGAAAAGTCTTTTATTTAGGTCTAGGTTTTGAGGTCTATAAATACTTCATTATTATGTATTTTTGAGAACTTTTGAATACATTACTTTGCTTATGTAAATTGTGATGAATTGATCTTCTCAGTTTATTCCAAGAGCTTGTTAACTTATCAAGTCTTGTGCTTGTGGCGTTTCTTGGTTCTTGTTTGTTTAATCTAGGTTGCTAATTGCATGTCAATTAGAGGTCTAGTAGAAAAACTCAATCCCATTATCTAGATTGCCTTCTACATTGTTAGATGGAGGTCTATTAGGATACCTATCTTTAATTTCTTGTTTTACTTGTTTTCTCATCGTTTCCTCATCAAACTCCCATCCGGCCATACCCATCTTCACATACCCTCTTCCAAAAACCGACCTAAACCTCAAACTCTCACCTTCTCCTTGCTTTCCCCATCAAGATCCGTATCACCATCTTTAATGCAAGAGAAGATAACAGCTCAAAGGAAAAAAAGAGAGTAGATGTTATTTACATACTGCGAATCCTTCTTATTTCTTCATAACGTTGATGCCTAACACGAGAAATGTGTGCTCCTCAACGTTCTCTTTCGTTTTTCCAGAATTCCAGCAACCTTTCTGCGTGCCCTGGAAGTGTTGTTCTGAGCTAGCCAAGAGATGCTTCTGTTTGATTTCTCCTCCTCCCCCACTTCCCTCAGCTTCGTCTGATCACTGATGCAGATCGAGAATCGGACGACAGCCGCGTTCTCCTTGTTCCGCGCACATGAATTCTCCCTTATGATGCTAAGCATGGTAGCAAGGCCTCTAGTCTCGACGATCTCCTCGATCGCCTCTTGGTCGCTCGATAGCAATGCGAGGATCGCTAGTGACTCATCCACGAGCGACTGATGAACGATGGCCTTCAAGACTACGCCGATGACCCCTACCCTCACCGCCTTCCCACGGTTTTCGTGAACTTGTAGGGATGCCAAAGTGAATATAATGGTGCTTGGTGAAAACCGTGAAGAAATCTTGGTTGTTTTCATGAAATATTTTCATAATGGCTCAAGCCTAGGCTGGTATTGGAACTGGATCAAGTTAAAAAATTCTCAGGTTCACGAATAATACAGTTTCCTACTTGATGTCAAACAGTATCTTACTCCGACTAACAAGTGTTTTTTGCCGAAATCAGTTATTAGTCTTCCATGTAGTTTCATCACTAAATGCTGCGCAAATATTTCTGTCAATGTTTATGTAGATTGTTGATTTCATGAAATTACACCTGGCTTAGGATTTGTCTTACTACATCATGTAATGGGAGAGACTGATGGAGAACGTGGTGCTTGGTCGTACGTATTTATTCTCATCTCTATTATATTTTCTACTTTGACATTGCCAAGCTTGGTTGATTTTCCCACTCTCACTTTCACTAAGAATGGAAATGTTTAATTTGACTATTGTAATCCATATATGTGACATATGGCTTCAGACAATGTTCAATTTGAAGACATCTAATTCTTGTATCTGATCTTTTATGGTGAATATAATGAAAAAATGCAATTTCTTTATAACTCATGAGTAATTTTAACACATAGGTTCTGCTTTTGTGCATGGGTTGAGAGTCTTTTTCATTTGCTTCTTTCATGAAGTTTTCCCTTAAACAAACAAGCCTATATAGGTACCTTAGGACATCTCAAAAGAAGTATGGTCTAAGAAAAAAAAATTGTTGCAGGTATGTTGAAGGTGGAATGGGTGGTGTCACAAGCTATAAGTAATGCCGCTCATTAAGCAGGTGCACATATTGTGACTGATGCAGAGGTATTTTCTTAGAAATATTTTGTTGTCTTTTTATGTGCTCCTATCTTTTGTTCACCGCTATTGCAGTTATATTTAGAAAAAAAATATAGTTAACTGTTTAGGTACTTGTGACTTATTTGTTTAGGAATTCTGGTTTAGGTACTTCAGAATTCCATTGTGGCTTTTGATTTATTTGGTTGTTTGCAGACTATGCATTGTACTGCAAAGTATGGATTTAGTTTTCATGATTCTTTAGCTGATGAGTATAATCTGATTATCATGTTCAATTGATTGACTTTTTGTTTATTTTTAAGAAGTAGTTGTCTTTATTGATTAGGTTGCTCAAATTATAATTGATGAATTGATTGTGTTAGCCAAGGGGTAAGTCTTGTCTAATTTGATTGTGTTGGATATGATTTTATCCTGCTGACATTTGATTCCATCACACAGGTTGTACTGCTTGATGGAACAGAGGTGCGTTCCTCAGTTGTTCTGTCAAATGCAACAACATATAGGACTTTTATGGTATAACAACATCCTTTGATTTGCTGCCATATCAGATTTTGTTAATTCCTATTTTTTGTATAGGGTGATTGTTTACATTGTTGAATGGAAGTTTTAGGTAAAGCAATTAGCAGTCAATTATTCTACATCATAATTAAAGAAGAAAATAACAAGAGCAGAGTAATGACATAATGAATAACACCATATTCTCATCTCTCCAGTACACAACCAAAGAACAAGGTCATCCAGACTGGTTGGATCAACTGATCCCGTATGTTCCTTTTGCAAGGGCCTCATCAACTAAATATCAAATGACTTTTCATGTTGATTTACATAAATGGGAAGACAAGGACTTATCATAACTAGTGTTATCAGTTGAAGAACAAGGTTTGCATTATATGTGGTCATCTCCTTTCTTCCACATTAATTATTGTTTTTAAAATAAAATATATTAGAAAAACCCCATTAAGTAATTCTTGTGGTGAAGACTGAAGAGAGAGAGAGAGAGAGAGAGGAGAACCAAAAACTATAAAGTGCTTTTAATTCCTTGGCTATCTTGTTCTTGTGACTAACAACCAGTAGGGAGTGCAAACTTGGCAAAATAAAGTGCTTTTAATACTGCCAAAAAGATTGTGCATGATTTACTTGTTGTGTCAACCTTCAAGACGCAAGAACAAGTGATAGTGATATATAAATTGGGGAAAAACAAAAGTAAATAGTACATGTATAACCCAGGACAAAAAAGGAGGGACGTCCTAGGATAAAGTTTCCAAAAAAAGCCACTTGATTTTAGATGCAAAAAAGGAGCAGATGATACTCTACATCATCTGTTGGCTCATCTGTTGGCTTATCTATCTGTTAGAAAACACCTATGCAGACTGCACAGAGAAGATAAAAAGGTTAAGAGGTTTCTACTCAGCACATTCTAGCTCAATTATCTCATCTCTTCTTCAAATTCAAGCCCTCAACTTATTTTCACTTCTAAATTTCTCATAGGGCAAAAAACCCTTTTCACATCTGCTCTTGCTAGCTTTGACAGGATAGAAAGCTGAGGTTTTGCTTCGCTTTAGCTTGGCAGTGCTCGAGAGCTCCTGAATTCTTGAACCTTCGGTGACTATAATGCGATTGCTATCGCCCATACTAGTGTCCATCCAAGCAGAATGTAAGTTGGGACTGATTGCTTCATTTTGGCCAATTGTTTTAGTAATAGTTTCTTTACCGGTATGAGGTAGATCTTGTCTCAAACTCATGTTGAGTTTGGTGAATGAGATTCCATTCAAAGTTTCCCATAAAGGCACTGGAGCAAATAATTCAGCATTTGCCTTCATCTAAACATCGGTATGGACCCAAATGTAGTTAGTAGAATGTATCGTACCATCCAGTGTTATTCCTCTTGCAGCAATTTTGTGGTTGGGAAGTATCAATGCTGGATCTAAATTCTGCACGCCCATGTCAGTTTTTTTTTCCTGAGAGCAAGCAGTGGCTCTTGGAACTGACTTGAAACACTGTGTTGCACTTCCATCATCTGAGGAGCATATTTCTTGAGACTTGTTGACAAAGACTGTTCTTCCAAAGAGGTTCAGAACAGTTGATTGTGTTTCTACTGGTGAACGTTCATTCTCCTGGAATGATGCCAAATCTAACTCATAAGGATTAAGAATGATTTCATTCTCCTACTGTATTTATAAAGGAAAAAAAAAAGGATTAAGAATATACCATTGGAGCTTCATTTATCTTAGTAGATGCCAAGTCGAGTGACAAAATTCTATCAACTGCCACAGCTGATGAGGTAAGAGAGCAATATCCATTCTCTTGTTCACTCGGTGAGAGTTCTTCTAGATCTGATTGATGGTGTAATGTCTGAGCTTACGAGGAAATGGGTGTACTGGCTTTCGCTTCGGTCGAGGAGGAGGAATCTCAATAAACTTTTCAGTGTCCGCCTCACGATCAACCTATACATTGTAAGGCAGTCAAATCAGGAGGTACGCAACGATAATTTTCCCATAATTATGGATGCATCAGAATGGAAGAAAAATAATTGCTGGAGGAAGAATTGCACACCTTTGAGAAAAACTTGTGTATGACTTCGAATCTGAATGGCAGTTTTGGTGTCAATATGTTCTGGAGAATGAGTTCATGAGATGATGAAGTATCATGATCAATGTCAAGATGTGTGATGGGGATGGGAAAAAAGGTTTTTTGAGGAGATGAAGTGTCGAATGGATATATGTGCTCAACAAATACTATATTTCTGGAAATGACAATGGAATGAGTTCTTATATCATAAACCTTATAACTTTTTTACCATAAGGGTATCCTATGAATGTGCATTCTCTAGCTCTTTCATCAAACTTAAGTATGCCTTGTTTGAGAGTGCTCACATAACATAAACACCAAAAATATCTTAGATGGGACAAGTTTGATGTTTTTTGATACATCTTTTCAAATGGACTGAAATTGTCTATGCTAGAGCTAGGAATTCTATTTATCAAATATGTGGCTGTTAGAATGCAGTCACCCCAGAAATGGAGAGGAAGCTTTGATTGGTACTTAAGACTTCTAGCTACATTTAACAAATGCCTATGCTTGCGCTCTACTATGGCATTCTGTTGTGGAGTTTCAACACAAGAACTCTAGTGGATGATGCCCTGATCATCTAGGTAAGAGTTTAAGGTTATGTTAAAAGAACTCACTTCCATTGTCAGACCTAAGAATCTTGATGTTTCTTTTGAACTGATTTTGCACTAGTTTAATGAAGTTGATGACTAAGTTTGGAACTTGGCTTTTGGTGGAAAAGAGATATGTCCAGCAACATCTAGAATAGTCATCCACGATAGTTAAAAAATATGAATTGCCATCATAAGTGGGAATCTTATGAGGTCCCCATACATCAAAATGAACAAGCTCAAAAGGTTCTGCAGTTTTATTTGATCTTTGAGGAAAAGATAAAATGCATTGTTTGGAAATAGGCCAAACATTGCAATACAATGAGTCTACTTTACCAAGTTCAGGAATAACATTTGACATCAATTTCATTTTTTCTATAGACATATGTCCTAAACGCATGTGCCACAAGGCCAAAGAATTCAAAGGAACTTTAGAAGCAAAAGTACTTGATTTATTTTGTTGCTGGTTGGTATGGCTAGAAGCTCCACTCAAGTAGTACAACCCATATTCCTCCCTACCACTCCTCAAAACCTTCATTGAGGTGAGGTCCTGGATAATGAAATTTTCAAGGTTAAATGTAATGAAACAATTTAACTCCTTGGTAAGTTTGCTCACTGAAAGTAAATTGAATTTGAAAGATGGGACAGATAGGATGTTAAGAAGCTTAATGTGCTTGCTAATGTAGGCTGTTCCTATTTGGGATACATTTGCGGAAGTGCCATCTGGTAGAGTCACTTTGCTACTTTGTGTTGAGGATAAAGGATTTTCTAAGGTAATACTTGATGAGGTAATGTGATCGGTGGATCCATTGTCTAGTATCCAAGCAATAGATAGAGAATGTGCAGCTGAACAAAGATGAGATTTAGTTATACCTGCCATGTTTACATAGTGCTGACTTGAGCTGCTTTGGCTTATCATATTCAACAAAACTTTGTATTGATCTTCAGTAAAGCCTCTAAGTTTCTTCTCTTGCTCAGAATTGGTTTCTTTCGCAGCTTCAGTCATGTCACCACTGTCACTCAATGACATATGCACATTGTTGACCAGTTTATCAGTTACAGGACTGCTCCCATTTTGTTCAACCATCTTCATTTTTCCTTTGTAGAATTTGTGGCCAGGAGGGAAGCCGTGAAGCCTATAACACACATCTTTGGTGTGTCCTGATCGCTGACAATATTCACAAAATTTCTTGCTTTGATTCTGAAATTTGCCTTTTCCATACTTCGGGTTGAAGCTTTGATTCTGATAACTACTGTTGAGAGCCACAGACTCAATGCTTGAACTCATTCCTGTTCCAACTTGTCTCTGCGTCTCTTCTTGCTCGAGCATGGAATATACTTGAGCAATTGTAGGCAGAGGCTTCATCAACAAGATTTGGCCCCTAATTCCCACATAAGTCTCGTTGAGTCCCATAAGAAATTGTCTCAGCCGGGTTTTCTCCATATTTTCCTACCTAGTTTTGCAATTGCAGTATGAACCGGCATCTACGGCATCTAATTCGTCCCAAAACCCCTTTAACTTTGTGTAATACACTGATATAGTCAAGTTATTTTGCCGAGTGTTGCTAATTTGCAGCTGAATGTTGAAGACCCTCGGTTCATTGCAGCGTGCACCAAAGCGATCTTCTAGATCGATCCACATGAAGTGTGCTGTCTTCGCATAGATCACACTCGGGCTCAATTCCGGGGCAATTGAATGCAGGATCCATGATCGGACCATATCGTTGCATCTTCTCCAAAGATTGTATTGAGGAGAGGATACATCTGGTTCTGTGATCGTTCCATTAACAAACCCTAGTTTGTTCTTTGCTGAGAGGGATATTAACATCGATTCCCTCCACGGTAGGTAATTTTCATGACCTTTAAGTTGAATTGAAATCATTGACATACCCGGATGATCATGCCTTTGTAGGTAGTATGGGTTGTCTTGGATCTCAACAACTTCCGACGGGCTGCCGCTTCCCTGGATGCTTTGCGATTCGCCCACAACTGACCTAGCAGCTTTTCTGCGATTTCTGGCCATCGGTGGAATTCGATCGACAAATTTGATCTAGACGAGCATCTTGATTTGAGGATGAGCTTTGATTGATTACTCCTGCTCTGATACCATGTTGTGAAAAGGGATCTACTGGCTCATCGACTCAAGAAGAAAAAAAAAGGAAGCTTCACAGAGCTTTTATTCAAAAGGGGAAAATAGAGTTACACATAGCAAGCAGTCGAAGCCTTCTTTTACAGAAGGAAATAAAACTTCTTGACCTAATAAGCTAGCTTATTACACAGCAGCTTTTATAGTTTCAGATATCAGCTAATATTAGTAAAATGGCATTTATGCCCTTGGATGTAAAGAATATATGAACACTTATGTAAAACTAAAAATGTAATTACACACTGAAAATAAAACTATGATGCTGAAATAGAAACTATCTTACATATTGCATGTCTTAATAACTTTTTAGTGTCTGCCTCACGATCAACCTATACATTGTAAGGCAGTCAAATCAAGAGGAACGCAACGATAATTTTCCCATAATTATGGATGCATCAGAATGGAAGAGAAATAATTGCGGGAGGAGGAAATGCACACCTTTGAGAAAAACTTTTGTGCATGACTTCGAATCTGAATGACAATTTTGGTGCCAATATTTTCTGCAGGTATACTCTAAATTAGAATAAATATAAGGTCCATAGCCTGATCTAAAGATAACTGATTACTAATGAATAGGAACCTTGTATTCAACACCAAGAACGACCATGGAGTTGTATGGCTTCCAGAAACTTTTCATGCTCTTCTTCTGTCCATCTTTCTCTCTACTTAGTTATCGTGTAAGGTTTCCTTACCTAATTCATGAGAATCATAATACAATGAGAATCTAGCTGATCAGTGAAAGATTATCACAAGATTTAAAAGTTTGAACGAGATAAATACCTTAATCTGCAAATCCGCTGTTGAAGAATCCTGCTTCATCATCTGAAGGTCATCAACAATTGGTCTTTTATCGACAAATAGTTGCTTATTTGGAAAATGGATAATATTTGTAGATGAAACACAATTATCCTGCGCATCCAACAGAATGAATATATATATGAGACTTCACTTTCCAAATTAGATAGAAACACATCTGTCAATCTGTGACTATAAATTTAGCTAGAACTGCTTATCAATCTTGCAACCAACATATGTAACTGTCTAATTCTTGATATAGTATTCAGTATCACTAAAAGATAGAACATCCTGGACAAAAATGAAGATGTAGTTGCCTCATCGGATCAAACATATTGTTTTTGAAGCTTTGGATCACACTTTCACTATTTCCTGTAAGAATCAGATCGTCTACATATAGCAAGCAAATAAAATATTTTCTTCACTTCTCAAAGTGTAGAGAGTGTGATCATTAAGACTTAAACCTTGACCAATAAAATATTGGTCTATCTTTTGATACCAAGCCCGTGGGGCTTGTCTTAGGCCATACAGAACTTTCCTCAACCGGTATACTTTTCCTTCATCCCCTTTCTTAACAAAGCCTTGTGGTTGACAGACGTATACTTCTTCAGTCAAATCCCCATTTTAAAAAGCGGGTTTAACATCTAATTGGAAGATTTTCCAATTTCTAAAAGCTGCCAAAGCTATCAGAACTCTAATTGTCACCATCCTGGCCACTGGTGCAAAAATTTCTTGGAAATCAACCCCTTCCATTTGCATAAAGTCTTTAGCTACTAACCTTGTTTTATACTACAGGAACATGTACCTTGAACCTCGCTCTGATAATCAAAGATAGGTTGTGTTGCTTCCTCCACCTCCCCATCCTGAGAAATTAGGTCCCACCTAATTTTTGTAGGGTTGACGCTTTCAGAATGATCGTCTGAGGTATCCCATACGGGCAAGTCGTCCAGGAAGTTGTCGTGGAGAGTCATGAAATGATGTTGTGCTGCACGGTCATCTTCTTCATCATATTCACTGTCAAAGTCCTGCTCATAGTTATAATCACAGTATGTCATACCTGCGAACTCCTCAGTAATGTCATTATCTTGGGTCGCAGCTTCCGGTGTGATAGCATAATCAGCGAATTGAACCGCTAATGAGCCATCAGTTCTGGTCCGAATACTGGATGTTTGTGGATTTTTAGTTACCACAATAGAAGCGGGTCGGATAATCCATTGCTGACCCTGTAAGCTTTCCGTTGTGCGGATTTGTCCCGGGATTGCACGGATCCCTCTGCTTGCTAAGTGATCCGCTACATGCTGAACATTGTAACGGAAGTTGGTATGGCTGGTATTGGATAATCGGCCAATAAGAGATCGAGAGAGCAAGAGATTGCTCTCTCCTCCTTGCCATCCTTGATAACCATGTGTTTGGATGACCAGTTGGATGTGCTCCCGGAAGTCATGGATACTTATAGTAATGTCCGGGGCAGTGTATGCTAACTGCGTACCGGATGTAAGGTCCACTTCCATGGAACTAATCACGGCGCGGTCATCTGACCATCTGGTGTCTCGAAGTAAGATCAAAGCAGTAACACCGGCGCTTCGTCGGTGTAGAGTATGGAGTCGAACCATAACCATGCCCATGTGAAGGTGTTGAAGTCCTTCCTGCACTAATAGATTATAGCTTTGGTCGGTAATAAAAGGGAGTTCAACTTGCGAACCTTCTGTGACCAGGATGCGCTCATCCGAGTAGTGCTGGTACACTCGATGAGTCCTTTCAGACCAACCGGCCTGATACAAAGTTTCTGCCGGGACTTGCTGTGCTCGTTGGTATTGTGAGATTGAGAGCTCAGCTTCCGGATTTAGTTGTGATTCCAGGCTACGTCTAAAGCCTGTCCTTCTGTTGTTGTTAGACATTCGCCGTTGTACCTCATGGCGTAGTCTGTTGCTCAGACGATAACTTCGAATTTGGTCATCTATTGTCGGTTGGCGGTTCTCTCCGCCGGATATGGAAGGTCTAGGGGCCAAGACCTCCGTTCTTGTTGATGTTCTTGCTGCGGTTGTCATTTTTGTTTGGCTCTTTCTTTTTCTTGTTCAAAAATGACTTTAGGATCCTTGAAGACGTAGAGCTTTCCTTGTGGCTTTGGAATTTTCTTTTCCGAGGCGTCTCCGATCTTCAATTGCTGCAGATCTCTTGCCAAAGAGTCTATAGAGTCTGTTATAGACTGTGGGCTAGCTTTGTCTTTTGCTAATTTTAATTGTTTAACTTCAGCAGCTACCTCGTCTAATTGTTCTTTGATTTTCACGGTTAGTTGAATAAGAGTATTCAGTTGTTTAAATAAAGCTTCCGAGTATTTATTTGTAATAGAAGTAGGTCTTATGAATCCCTCTGCTGCTGCGCTGAGAGTTTCTGTTGCTTTAAGAGCTTCTTTATAGACTGAACTTGCAGCAGTTAGGTTCCAGTCACTCATAAAGTGCTTTAAAAACTTAATATAGATACTTGTTGGCTATTAATAGCTTAAGATGACGAAGGTATGGGAAATCTTCTCCTTATGCGGGTACTGTTATCCCCTTTATCATCTATCTTAAGGTAAGTAATAGCTTGAAGTACTAAATCAAATTTCTAAGGACACAGATTGAATTCAGGAAGTAAGGTTCCATCGGCATTATACTTGGCCTTGTAAATCCATTTTAGTCCCACTGATTTCTTGCCTTCTGGAAGACAGACCAGCTCCCAAGAGTCATGTTGTTCAATAGCCTGTAATTCTTCATGCATAGCTTTCAACCAGTTCTTGGACTTGCTTGCTTCACAGTAATTACGTGGCTCACTGATTTGTGCTGAGTTGCACCTTTGAGTCTGCCCATATATTTCTTTTAAACTCCTCAACTTCATGGGAGATGTTTCTTCATCACTTGAGCTTAATTCTCTGGCATTAATAAGTTGATTCTCCTGTGTATTATTCTCAACATCACCTCCTTCTTGTTCATCATTCTCAGTAGCAGTCAACTCTTCCTCTTGCAAGTCAATATTTCTTACCCATACAGGAGATTGTGTTTTGTCTTCAGCTTGAATTTTCCAATTCCATTCTTGATGCTCGTCTACAATCACGTCTCTACTGATAAGTATTGTCATACTGTCTGGATGTCGATAAGCCTTTGATTCATTGCTGTAACCCAGAAAAATGCATCTAACACATTTATCATCTAGCTTTCTTCTTTGCTGAGACGGAACATGTGCAAATGCTAAGCTTCCAAAAATCTTAAAATGACTTACAGATGGTTTCCTCTTGTAAAGAACTTCATATGGTGTAGAATCTTCAAGAGCAGAGGAATACAATCTGTTGATTGTGTACACTGCAGTCTGAGCAGCCTCTGCCCACAGCTTCTTCGGCAAGTTTTTTTCTTTAAGCATACATCTGTCTTTTAATACCCGAGTTATTGCAAAAGTCATTAGAAGACCTGAAACTTTTTCATTACTTCTGACTTGTTCTTAATGAAACAAATCCATACAAATCTATTGAAGTCGTCTATGAATAGAAGAAAATACCTGAACCCACTCAAGGATTCTTCCTGCATTGGGCCACAGACATCTGAGTGAATGAGCGGGAGTGGTTTTGTTGCTCTTGACTCAGTTTTGGCTGGGAATGATTGTCTATGCATTTTAGAACACAATCATCACATACTTTATAAATAGATCATTTCATGTCAGGCAGACCATGCACCATAGATTTTGTACTCATCTTCTTCAGGTACTCGAGACATACATGTCCCAGTCTACTGTGCCATAACCAGTTGTTGTCACAGACATCTGCTTTGAGGTCATGACCAGCTGAATGAGGATTGAAACTGAATAGATTGTTACCTGCCACTGGTACTCGAATTAATTCATTTTGTTTTGACTTGTCTGTATAGACAATGCAGTTGTTTCCTTCAAACATAAGAGAGAATCCCTCCTTCATCAATTGACCAACACTTAGTAAATTTGAGTCCAAATCTGGAACATATAATACGTTTTTGATAAGTTTGTCTTCACTATGATTGAGTCTCAGATGTCCTTTACCTCTAGCCATTTTAATTGATCCATCACCAAACTTGACCTCAGCAACATGTGTTCTATCAAGTCCAGTAAACAATTTAAGTTCTGCCGACATGTGATTACTACACCCACTGTCAATATACCACTCACCATGCTTATGATCTAGACTAGCCATTAACACAACTTCGCTATCATTTTCAACATTTTCTTGTGCTAAATTGACATGGTTCATGTGTTTAGCTTTGATTCTACAGAACCTCTATATGTGTCCGAATCTTTTACAGTAATAACACTGTAGTTTCTTAAAAGATTGACGCTTAGATTTCATAGAAGTAGATGATACCCGACTCTTAGTTTCATCTTCATCATCTGAGTAATCATTTGATTCGGCACTCTGCTTCCCTTTGTTCTTTGGCTGGTAGGTTTCATTTTTGTTCTAGAATCCTTTCTCTTTGCGTTCTACTGTTTTGGTCTTGAACGCTCTTTCTTCCCTGCGCTCTTCATGTCTCTTCATTCTATCTTCATGAGATAGTAAAGAGCCAAGGAGTTCATCTTGAAACGAGCGGGTCTAATTCCATTTCTTTTTCCATTCGATTTTGAAAGCTGTTCTTTTTGTCGTTAAAGGATCGGTCTTGGTCCCAAAGTGAATTCACTCCGGAACTTTGATTTGATTTCGCGGGTGCTTCGCTTAGCCTACTGTTCCGCCTTCATTCTCCATTCTTGTGGTCCTCCCTCCTCAATAGCTGCTGATATGTGATCATACTTGTTGGAAAGACTCCTCAAAATCTTTTCCACAACCCTTCGTTCTCAGACTTCTTCTCCATATTGAACCATTTGATTCACAAGTTCTAAAACTCTGGCCACATAAGTACTGATGTCTTCCTCATCTCTCATGAAGCAATCTTCAAAACGTCTTCTCATAGTCTGCATCTTGACCTTTTTAACTTTCATTGTTCCCTGATATGCATTCATCAACAAATTCCAAGCAACTTTTGCGGTCCGCGCTCCAGAAATCCTTTTAAACACTCTATGATCCAGAGATTGTTGTATGAAACTCAATGCTTTCGCATCTTTTTTCCTCATTTCCCGAAGAACTCCGGCCATCAATTTCTCCTCATCATAACCATCCCTAACTATTTCCCATAGATCTTGAGAAATAAAAAAGGTTTGCATCATAGTAGACCAGTCCTCGTACTCTACGCCATCAAAATGCGGTACCGAAGGACTGACCTGGTTTGTAGTTGCTGCCATCAAAGCTGAAGACGTAGCTCTGATACCAATGTTAATTCAGCTTCTTGTGGACAACAAATACACCAGATCCAGAGATCGTATGAACAGAGGAGAACTACAACAGAGAACACAGAAGAAATGAAGTATACACAGAGTGGCCATGGGCAGGGCCATGGGCAGGGCAGTTTCAGGCTCAGGGCAGACGACTACACAGAGTGCTGCAGCATTCGGAGGACAGAGGGGCGAGCCTCAGATTTTGCAGCGTCGGCAGCGCATCAGACTCAAACCCAGGCATCAGGGAAACAACGCACGACGGTCCAAGGGAGGCCACCTGCTTGAGTTTTTGCGTTGACTCCTGAGGGCGCAGATGCGTCCAATGCAGTAGTGACAGGTATCGTTGTAGTTAATTCATTACCTGCTTATGTATTATTTGGTCCGGGTGCTACACACTGATTTCTATCTGAGTTGCTGGCTTCAAGGTTAGGGAAGGACAAAAGTTGGCTCGTTGAGCCTTTGGCAGTGTCTACACCTACAGGTGATACCGCGGTTGCTAGAACGGTCTTTAGAGACTTTGAGATCTCCATAGGGGGGCACGATTTGAAAGCGGAGCTGATACTCCCACCAACCCTTGAGATGGATGTAATATTGGGCAAGGATTGGCTATCAGCCCACTTTGCGTCACTTAACTACAGGAGAAAGGTGGTCACTTTTTGCAAGCCGGGAATACCACCATTTACCTTCTAGGGTGATGGGAGGGGAGATTCCATCAGAGTGATATCAGCCCTCCAGGCCTGCAAGCTGATGGCGGGAGGTTGTCAGTCATTTCTGGCTTTTGTGTCTGCAGATACCTTCGGCAGGGACTCGGCTGGCAGTATTGAGGGGACTCCGGTGGTCATGGATTTTCCTGACGTGTTCCTCGAGGAGTTACCGGGACTACCACCGGCGCGGGAGATCGAATTCTACATTGAACTGCAACCGAGGGTGAAACTGATCTCAATTCCACCTTACCGGATGACACCTGCGGAGTTGAGAGAGCTTAAGGCCCACCTGCAAGAGTTGTTGGATTTGGAGTTTATTCACCCAAGTGTATCACCTTGGGAGCACCGGTACTATTCATTAGAAAGAAAGACGGGTCAATGCGGATGTGTATAGATTACCGGCAGCTTAATAAGATAACCATCAAAAACCGTTATCCACTTCCCAGGATTGATGATCTGTTTGATCAGTTGCAGGGAGCCCAGTGGTTTTCAAAGATTGACCTAAGGTCGGGGTACCATCAGCTGAGAATCCGAGGTCAAGACATTAAGAAGACTGCTTTTAGAACAAGATATGGTCATTATGAGTTCTTGCTCATGTCCTTCGGGCTAACTAACACACCAGCAGCCTTCATGGACCTTATGAATCGGGTATTCAAGGAATTCTTAGACAGGTTCGTCATAGTATTCTGATATATTCCAAGAGCGAGGTTGAGCACCAAGATCATCTGAGGATAGTTCTAGAAACCCTCAGGCAGCACCAGCTTTTTGCTAAATTCTCTAAGTGTGAGTTCTGGTTGACTAGTGTAGGCTTCTTGGGGTATATTGTATCTAGAACGGGGGTGAAGGTGGACCATGCGAAGATCGAGGCAGTTCAGAACTATGAGAGGCCAACTAATATTGTCGAGATCTGTAGTTTCTTGGGGTTGGCCGACTACTATAGAAAATTTGTGGAGAATTTCTCTAAGATTGCCGCCCCGCTCACATGCCTGACTCAGAAGAAGGTAAAATTCGTGTGGGATGATAAATGCGAGGAGAGCTTTCAGCAGCTTAAGGACCATTTGACTACCACTCCAGTGTTAGCATTACCTTCACGATCAGGACGGTTCGCAGTATGTTGCGATGCTTCTCAGGTTGGGCTAGGGTGTGTACTGATGTCATGGCCGAGTCATTGTGTACGCATCCAGACAGCTAAAGAACCACGAGAAGAATTATCCAACTCATGATCTAGAGTTGGCGGCTATAGTTTTGGCTCTTAAGCTGTGGCGCCATTTTCTGTATAGTGAGGCATGTGAGATTTGCACTGACCACAAGAGCCTCCAATACTTGATTACCCAGAAGGACCTGAACCTAAAGCAGCGCAGATGGATCGAGCTGCTAAAGGACTATGATTGCACGGTCTTGTACCATCTCGAGAAAGCAAATGTGGTGGTAGATGCTCTGAGCAAAAAGTTCATGGGCAGTCTGGCACATGTGACAGTTAGGAGGAGACCGCTGGCACGGGAGCTTGCCGCGTGTTTGGACGATGGAGCAGTCCTGTCAGTGTTTAACTTCGGAGTGCTGGTGGCGCATATGCGAGTGCAGTCCACGCTGGTGGAAATGTTGCGTGCAGCTCAGGCAGAGGATGCTTTCTGCTCGCTGATCGTGGACCTAGTTAGGAGAGGTGATGCTGACAATGGGTATGGAGTGGATTCCGAAGGTGTCCTGAGATTCAAGGATAGGATAGTGGTGCCCGACATGGCGGAGGTCCGCAAGCAGATATTGGAAATAACCCACTGTTCCACCTACACCATGCACCCGGGGCTACAAAGATGTACAGGGATTTGAGGCAGCTTTATTGGTGGAAAGGAATGAAGAAAGAGGTGGCAGAGTTCAAGGCTAAGTGTTTGGTTTGCCAGCAGGTAAAGGCCGAACACTTGAGGCCTGCAGGACTGTTGCAGAATCTGGAGGTGCCATAGTGGAAATGAGAGAAAATCACTATGGATTTTGTTACAGGCTTACCGAGACTAGGGAAGGAAAATAATTCTATCTCGGTAGTGGTGGACCGGTTAACCAAGATGGCACGTTTTATTTCAATAAAGACTACATTCACTGCTGAGCAGTATGCACGACTGTTTCTAGACGCATTGTTGCATATCACGAGATCCCAGTAATGATTATATCTGATCGGGGCACTCAGTTCACTGCGCGGTTCTGGCAGTCCTTCTAGGAGGCCTTGGGCACGCAGGTCCAATTTAGCACCACTTTCCACCCGCAGACAGACGGACAGTCCAAGAGGACCATTCAGACACTAGAAGATATGCTGAAAGCCTGCGTTTTGGATTTGGAGGGCGGTTGGGAGAGACATTTACCTTTGATTGAGTTCGCCTATAATAATAACTACTAGAGTAGCATCGGCATGGCACCGTTCGAGGCCTTGTACGGGCGCAGATGCAGGTCGCCCGTAGGATGGTTTGAGGCTGGCGAGTCCCAAATGTTAGGTCCGAATCTGGTTCATGAGGCAGTTGAGAAGGTGAAGCTAATTAAGGAATGACTTTTGGTAGAGCAGAGTCGTCAGAAAATGTATACATATGGTAAAGCTCGGGATTTGGAATTCCAGGAAGGGGAGTTGGTTTTCCTAAAGGTGTCTCCTATGAAGGGAGTTGTTCATTTTGGGAAGAGAGGGAAACTAAACCCCAGATTTATCGGGCCATTCCCTATCCTGCGACGTAGAGGTGCGATTGCTTATGAGCTGGCCCTACCATCTAGCATGGATCGAGTTCATCCTATTTCCCATGTATCCATGCTAAAGCAGTATGTTCGAGATGAGTCTCATGTTCTCGATGAGTCTTATGTTCTCGATGCTGCTGCAGTAGAGATTGACCCGACAGTCTCGTTTGAAGAAAATTCCATTGAGATTATGGACAGGCAGATAAGGAAGCTTAGATCTCGAGAGGTTCCCCTGGTAAAGGTCTGCTGGGAGATTCACTCGGGTCAGGAGGCCACCTGGGAGGTTGAGAGCGACATGAAGGAAAAATATCCCCATCTTTTCGATGTCGTGGTGAGTCTCTTTTCCTGTTTGAAAATTCGAGGTCGAATTTCCCTTAAGGGGGGGGGGGGTAGATTGTTATAACCAAAATTTGTTGTTAATTTTATTTAATCGGTTTGGTAGAAGAAAAATGAAGACTTAAATCGGGCAAGTTAGCGGAGTTTCGAGCGAAACTTGGTATGATTTAATTTAGAAAAAAAAAATAGAAATTTCATATATGTAGTTGCCTAAGTAAATCAATGGAGACATACTATCAGGTAGGCTCAAATATAAGCATCCTTTACATTGTTCAATATCTTCCTATTAATTTTCTTATCCTCCCAGGAGAGAGTGGTCGAGCTGGGAGAGACGGACTGTTATCAGATTGTGTTTTATATTATCGACCAGGCGATGTTCCACGACACGTGAAACTTGTGATTGATTATCAAGCCTCAATGTCTCATATGCATCTTTGACAACTAATTAGTTATTTTGCTTTTTAGCCAGAGTTCAATGGTTTTTTACGAGAATGCTGGTTTGCAGAATCTCTATGATATAGTTAGATATTGCTAGGTGGAACAAATGACCTTTTGTTTATCTTTGTAATTAAGTTGTGTAATTTGGTATAGGCCGATAATTCCTAATAAAAAATAAAGGAACACATTATCGTTCTTGTTTGGATTCTTCTAATAGAAAAGAAACAAATGGCCTTTAAGTATGTTAATTCTGTTTTGAACAAAGGCTTACATCATACTTTTTAATCAGTATTTCTTTCTATAGTCTAAAAGAAAATGCCGCCGAGGAGCTTTCTTTCGGCATTTTGGGGAACCCATACAGGAATGTAATGGTACGTTAATATGTTTTCTTAATTTGCAGTAGGATTACCATTTTTAGTTTCTTTCAACTAGATTTTTCTACCACCCCATACTCTTCGTTGCTATTAATACTTCATGGATGTGTGATAATGTTATAACCAAAATTTGTTGTTAATTTTATTTAATCGGTTTGGTAGCAGGAAAGCGAAGACTTAAAGGGCAAGTTAGAGGAGTTTCGAGCGAAACTTGGTATGATTTAATTTAGAAAAAAAAAATTAGAAAAATTTCATATCTATTATTTGTGCAATTTTTGGCATGATATTATGATAGTGGATTTCAAGACGAACTCGGTTGTTCGACCGGAGTTTGAATCAGACTTAGATCGGATTCAAAATGAGCCTTTTTTAATTGATTTAAGTATGAGGATAATAGGGTAACTTGGGGTTTAATTAAACCCCAAGTTATAAATTAGGGAGGGTGTGTGGCTGGGCGCCGAGAGCACCCAACCGAGGAGAAGCGACGCAAAGAGGGGGCGAGCGGACCACGGTCGGGCTTTGGCAAACTCGTCGGCGGCGGTTGTCGGAGGAATCAAATTTACCCTTCCTCCTCTTCATCTTCCCTAAAGCTGTGAGTGATTTAACCTCCTTCTTCTTTGCTTATAGAGTCTAGCCGCCGCCTCCCTGTTCGTGATTTCTCACCATGAATTTAACGTCAATTTTGATGAGGTTTTTCACACTATCAAGGATTTCAATAATGTTGCATGATTGTATGTTGATTTATTGTTTCTTTGGACCTTGCTACCTCTAATTGACCCAAGCCAGGGCAACCGTCTCCCCCCAATCGCCGATGGCTTCACGGCCAGAAAAGGGGGTCGTGCCCCTGTTTCTGTGCGTGGCCTTCTCGGGTAGAAATGGGGGGCCACGCCTCTGTTCCACGCATGGCCTTCTCGGCCAGAACAGGGGGGCCGCGCCTCTGTTCCGCGCATGGCCTTCTCGGCCAGAACAGGGGGCCGCGCCCCTGTTCATGCGTATGGCCTTCTCGGCCAAGAACAGAGCCAACCGCCCCCTCCCCATGAAAAAGGCCACTCGGCCAAATTGTGGGTAGCTGTCCCCTTCTATGTTGAAGGTCACTTGGTCTTGGATGAATCTGGACAGCCGTTTATCCTTGCTTGTTGCTAGGTTCATAAGTTAGATTAATCAAGCAATAGGATAGCACACATCAACTTAAGGATCTTAAACTTAATGGTAGGGACTAAACTGCTCACAAATGCTCTTACACATAGTTTAGGGTCAAACACCGAGTAGGAAGAGATTAGAGACAAGTAAAACATAGGCTTCCCTTGGCATGTTGGAAATTTAGATGATGTTTCTCTTATATTTTGTAAATGATACGACTTGATTTAATTGTGTGCATAAAGTTATTTTGATTATCTCATGAATTGTCTCACTTACATGTTATGAATAAGTCATGTGCCCCTTTTACTTGCGGATATTAAAGGCCTTGGTGGCCCCAGGATAGTTTACAAGCTTGCAGATGTACACATTTATTTTATGTTATGTTTATATGCATGTACCGTGGATTGGTTGTGAGTGCTTGGATGTGTTTGTGGATGTGGATCGGGAAGCTCGTCAGTTGCTACACGGACGATCGACCCGGGTGGCCAAGAGCGGGAAGTGCGCTGAGACAGAGGTGATCAGTGCCTGACTCATAGATCGACGGGTCTCTAGATGATTGGATGGATGGGTCCCTGGATATTGGACCGACGGGTCCTTGGACCGGGAAGCTCGTCAGTACTGCCACGTTGACGATCGACTCAGGTTGCTTGCGTGGATGATTGATTGTTTGTACTTGATAATTACCTTATGATGGATTTTATTTATGTCGTTATATGGCTACGCTTGAATATACACACATATATGTATGGATTATTAGCATGTCTATCTCCGTATTCTATGCATTTTGATCTAAAAATTTCTCTGTATATTTGTTGGTCTGGCCTCTTGAGCATGATTGCAGGAGATTATGTCACTCACTAAGTCCTAGTTGGACTTACCCTTTATATTATTATTGTTTTTCAGCCCCTGGGCGTGATCAAGCAGGTACTAGGACATAGTAGCGCAATTGGTGGCGGCAGGGACCGCGGGTCTCATGACACGTTGTGGTCGGGGGTTATGTTGAGTCCATAGGATCATTTTTATTCTTCTTTTTGTAGATGGGCGTTTAAAACTTTGTTCCACATTAAATGTCAAAAATTTTATTTATGATTATTTGATTCATTTTAAATGAGTTTTGAACATTTGTAGTTATCAGATTATTTATGGATTGGCTTTTGGAATTTTGATCATTTATGTTTATTGCAAGAAAACTAGTTTTCTTATTTGAACTTCTCAAGGTTTCGTATTAATTGGTTATTATGTTTAGGTCAGGCTTTGGGGTACATGTAGTACTCTAGCCGGTCATGCCTGGCTTTTGGTATGTGATAATATGGTATCAGAGCGGGTACGATAATAGGACTTTAGGTATCGTTTGGGGGCATTGCTAGCGTGTCTACATATGGTATGTCCTAGTCACGAGATCGATGATTGAACCTGCGCACTAGCGGCGATACGTATTCATGGTTAAATGTTGGTTAATTGTGTATTAAATTGTGTGGAAATTGTTTTATTATTAATAGATATGGAGGCGCATGTCGATGCCGTGTTAAGCGGTAGCATAAGTAACTCCGCTGGTAGGCGAGGCCGAGGCCGAGGACGAGGTAGAGGCCGAGGCCGTGGCTGGGGACGGGCTCGGGGCATCGGTTAGGCGGCCCAGGAGGAGGTCGTGCAGGACCCCAAAGTCGGACAGTTATCGGCACAGGTGACGGAGCTAACTGAGGAATTTCATATCTATTATTTTTGCAATTTTTGGCATGATATTATGATAGTGGATTTCAAGACGAACTTGGTGGTTCGATCGGAGTTCGAATCGGAGTTAGATCAGACTCAAAATGAGTCTTTTCTAATTGATTTAAGTAAAAGGGTAAAAGGGTAACTTTGGGTTTAATTAAACCCAAGTTATAAATTAGGGAGAGTGTGCGGTTGGGCGCCGAGAGCACCCAACCGAGGAGAAGCGACGCAGGGAGAGGGCGAGCGGACCACGGCCGGGCTTTGGCAAACTCGTCGGCGGCGGTTGTTGGAGGAATCAAATTTACCTTTCCTCCTCTTAATCTTCCCTAAAGCTGTGAGTGATTTAACCTCCTCCTTCTTTGCTTATAGAGTCTAGCCGCCGCCTCCCTGTTCGTGATTTCTCGCCATGGATTTAACGTCAATTTTGATGAAGTTTTTCACGCTATCAAGGATTTCAATACTGTTGCATGATTGTATGTTGATTTATTGTTTCTCTGGACCTTGCTACCTCTAATTGACCCAAGCCAGGGCAACCGTCTCCCCCTAATCGCCGATGGCTTCTCGGCCAGAACAGGGGGCTGCGCTCCTATTTCTGCATGTGGCCATCTCAGCAAGAATAGGGGGTCGCACCCCTATTTATGCGCGTGGCCATCTCGGCCAGAACAGGGGGTCGCGCCCCTATTTTTGCGCATGGCCTTCCCGGCCAGAAAAGGGGGGGGGGGCTCTGTTTTGCGCATGGACTTCTCGGACAAAATAGGGGGTCGTGCCCCTGTTCATGCGTATGGCCCCCTCGGCCAAGAACAGAGGCAGCCACCCCCTCCCCATGAAAAAGGCCACTTGGCCAGATTGTGGGTAGCTGTCCCCTTCTATGTTGAAGGTCACTTAGTCTTGGATGAATCTGGACAGCCGTTTATCCTTGCTCGCTGCTAGGTGCATAACTTAGATTGATCAAGCATTAGGATAGCACATATCAACTTAAGGATCTTAAACTTAGTGGTAGGGACTAAACTGCTCACAAATGCTCTTACACTTAGTTTAGGGTCAAACACTGAGTAGGAAGAGATTAGAGACAAGTAAAACATAGGCTTCCCTTGGCATGTTTGAAATTTAGAGAAATTTCATCAGATTAAATGAGTTTTGAACATTTGTAGTTATCAGATTATTTATGGATTGACTTTTGGAATTTTGATCATTTATGTTTATTGCAAGAAAACTGATTTTCTTATATGAACTGCTCAAGTTTTCGTATTCATTGGTTATTATGCTTGGGTCAAGCTTCGGGATACATGTAGTACTATGGTCGGTCATGCTTGGGTTTTGGGGTGTGACAGATAATTGTGCACATGAAGTCGAGGTTAAGGAATTAGATGCAACTTGTATGAGGAATTTCTTTTATAATTTGGCTAGATTATTGAATTTACATTTTTGTTATTATATTTTTGTGTTGTTATCAAGTTATGCATCCTGACTTTACATCACAAACAAATGTTCTTTGTAGTATAAACATACATATCTTTTTTTCTGTAACTATTTTTGTTAATTTGGTTTTTGGATACCTGAGATAGAAGCTAATACTGTTAGGTTACCAATAATAATACTGTCATTTTCTAAGTTCTTACTCGATGTGTATATAATTGCATCTATGCAAACTTATGCTTATCAGCTTATAAAGAAGTTTTCGTCAAGATCCAGTTGTTTGAGTTAATATGAGTTCAATACTTGCTGCCCTTACAATATGAAAATACAAGGCATTGAAAAATGCAACCTTTGTATCATACGAAGCCTCAGAATTGTGTACCATCGTGGTTCAAGAAGTACCGATATGGTCCTGATATTGAAAAATGCAACCTTAGTATGCCACTTTTGTAGTCTCTATGATGTTTTAGTTAAACTATTTAGATTTCTAGTTTCTTAATTCTGTCCTTGCTCTTAAGGAGGTAGCTTGGTATATTAAGAAGAATAGTATGAGACTAAGATGTTCCACACTAACTATTCTGAATAGCCAAAGCAGTTATCTCTTTGGAAATGCTTCCATGTTACAGTAAGGCTTTAGCTGGAAATGCAAAAGGGGTGTAAATAAGACAGAAGATGTCCAGAATGATCAGGATTTACTTTACAGGTTAATATTTTGTTTCATAATTTATTAGGAATCAATGACAAATTATGTTCTCATATTACTTGTTATATAAAAGCTACTATTTGCATCCTCAAAAATTTTCATAACATTTTACTATACATGGAAATCATCTATGATAATGTTTTTCTATGCTTGGAAATGTTAATAATTTGACTAATCAGCTTGGAAATATTTTTGTCCTATCCTTGTTGATATTATATCACTATGTTGAGTTGTTGACACATACAAGAAGGCTCAATTTAATTATGCATATTAGTAAAGTGGATATATATTTTCTGTCAACTTTTCTCCACTGTTTAGAATAAGTTATTTACATTAATGGTCTTCAAACCATCTCCGTTGATGGTCTCCACTCTCCAGGTGATTTTTAAACTCCCTTGATGCTATAAACTTCCATCAAAGCAAATAAGGGAAGAAAAGAATACTAGGAATATTAGAATGATCTCTTTAATATGTTTTCGTGATACATTTTTCAGTGACCTCTCTATTATGGATCTAATAGGCTTTGTCCAAGTCATTCAAGATGAATATGTATGTATTTATCAGCCTGCTTTCCATTATTATTGCTATATAAAGTTATGGACCATCTCATTGTCAGTAGTTATAAGCAAGAAAAATTCGATTTCGGTACCAGTACCGGTGCATTTTTTTTTGTTAATTTGGTTTTTGACACACTGAGACAGAAGCTAATATTGTCATTTTCTAAGTTCTTACTCAATGCAAACTTATGCTTGCAATGTACTGATGATGGGAGCTAGAGAAAAGCAAACATTGTTATTAATGACTATGATGATGGGAGCTAGAGAAAAGCAATGTACTGTTGATGGGTTCAACTGGCTCAGATAAGATATCTTTTTTCAATGCTTGTGCAGCTGCATATTAGCTATCTCTTTTCCAAGTAACTGTTAGATGTTGAAAGTTTTTCGGATGGGTTTGCACATACTTGATAATTCTATTTTTACAGAAGATGGCCCCCTTCTATTTTTCAGCATTATTTCATTTATTGCAGCTCACAATATTGACTGAAGGTGCATTTCTTTTTATTACATCCGTATGTGTGGTGTACTTATTCTTTTAGCAAAACATCATATTTAATATTTTCTTAAATCTCCTCGTCTAGTTGAAGTTGCATTTCTTTTTTTACACATATAAGACGTTACTTGCGTTATGTATATGGAGCATGTTCAATGCTCTTTTCATCATTTATTGCTCTTACCAGTTACCCCAAATTTGCCAATTGAATGAATCATAACAGGATAACATCTAACAATCCTTAAAAAACTCTTCATCTAAGTGATGTAATTGTTTTTGTATTTCTGTTATTAGCTTCCACCATATTTTCATGTTTCAATATCATATTTTACTGCAAGAATATACGGGAGAAATACTTTCATGAATTGGTGGTCACAACACTTTGTCTTCTATAAAGTGATTGCAAGATTAAAACAAATTCCTTCTGACTATTTTTATTTTTATTTATTGGAAACAAGGCTGTTCCTACTGGCCCATTTGATGTTTATTAAACTTCTTTTGAAATTTCCAACCTTGTTAAGCTCTATTATCTGGTTAAACAGGAAATTTATTTATTCAATATCCAGTCCCACTTTTCCTAGAATAGTTTGTTGTTTTCCCTTTAGAGCCTTCTATTTTTGCACTCTAAATTCTAAAAGCCATAGTGGTGATATATATTTAACTAGGCAAATTTAATTGTTAGTTTATTACATAATAATTTTGAATTTGTACATCATGTTTGCATAAGACTTTATTACATTGCATTATCTTGTATGCTAGTATGCAACATATGCATCAAATTGCTATATCTATTTTAATGGAAGTTACTAATTCTGATATACTTGAAAACTAGTCGAAAATCCGCGCGTTGCGCAATTATATATATACATAATTAAATTTAAATAAATTTTAAAAATTGTGAACACATAAAATTATCAAAATTAATTTAAATTAAATATACTTTTAAATAATAATATTAATATCCAAATAATTAAGAGTAATAGTACATATCTCATATATATATATATATATAAAAGTGTAAACAAAATAGTAAATATTAATTTAATTTATACAATTTAAAAGTAAAAATATACATACCTCTTTTTAAATATAATTTTTGTTTATTGCTTAAAATCCACTTAAAACACTAATAATGAAATTGGGAAAATAAATCGAGAAATTGAAATCAATGATATATATTGCTTAATAATATTAATGAATGCAGTATAAAAATTATAATTTTATAGAATATAAAATAAATAATTGGTTATAGTTATTTGAATATATATATATATATACAAATAGTTAGAATTATTAAAATTACATATTATAAAAAAATAGCATTAAACCAACTCAGAGCATAATATTATTTTATTTCACTTAAAATATCTGAAAATTAAAAAGATTAAAAAACATAATCCAATATTATTTCGTTCAAATTATAAAATATAAAACTTAATCACCATATAAAATTATGAATAAAAACAAATTTATGAGAGATGAAAAAATCGTTATAAAAAATAATATGTCTGTGCATAGATCAAATCATTATCATAGTTATTGTAGCATGCGCTATCAATCTTGTATCAAAATTGTCATTGTCGACGTCTTCATCGCCATCGTGAGCTCTTGCAGTAATCTAATAAAAAGTATGTAATAATAATATTAGGAATCATCATAACACTGAGAAAACTCAAACAAAATTAATTATAAATCTCAAATCACCATCATATAAAAAATAATAGAAAAAATATATTTAAAAAACTCAAGTAAAATTTTGCCCTAATTACCAACAAAAGCAAGAATATAGAGATGGAAAACTTGTATGTCTAAGAGATAGAAAAGAAACAAAATATGTATAAAATGCACAAATTTTAGATCTAAATTTATAAATAAATTAAGAAATAAATATTAAAATTGCACTAAATATTACCGATATAATTTTTATGTTTATAAACTGCACATATATGCGCAATAAGAAAGGAATTTGTAATTAATATTTAATATAAAATTTAATGACACATATTAATGAAATGGAATTTATTGGATAAAAAAATAAATAAAATATATGAGGAGTACAAATTGGAGATCTAAATTGATAATTAAATTGAGAAATAGGTACCTAAACTACAATAATGTCATTAAAGATTAAAAACAATTATCTTTAGAAACCACACATTTTTTTATAATAAGGAAAAAATATTTAATATTTAATATGAATTTAATAATGTAATTAATATTTAACATAAATTTTAATGACATAAAATAATGAAATGGAATTAAAATTGGATTCATAATGCGACATTAATTGAAATTCTGAAACTGCACATTTTTCTACAGTAAAAAAGGAAATACAATTAAAAATTAATTCTAAATGTAAAAATGAGAAAACTTGCACAGTAAGCATTGTTTAAAAGAAAACCTACGTAATAAGCATTATTCAAGCTATGACTTCAGAACCAGCACAACATCAGGGAAAACAATTATTTCCCATAAGAATTAATGGAATTCAATCTCAATAGTGCAAGAAAATACTCTGATGAAACCAAATAAAATCCAACAAATTCAACTAATACATTAATGTATTGAATAATGTACATGCCACATATAAGAAAAAATTATTTGATGAAAGTGAAAATGTGTTTCAAGTATACATATAACTTAATTTAACATTAGCGGTAATTATTTACATTTTTTTGCTATAGTGCTGAAAGCTTCCTTGTGGTTGATCTTAGAATTTTTTGCCTTTAGACGGCAGATCTCCTCCCTGTACACATGAAAGGAAAAAAACATACATTATTTGTTAATCACAGGAATTAGTTACTTCATTTGCAACTTACTTTATAAATCTGTTGTAGGCAGAAGTAACACATCGCTTTTCTGTAGCTGCATGCATAGGAAACTAAGTTGCATGCACTCAGATGATGTTTCTAGAATATAAACATTGAAAGAATAATAAAAGAAAATATCGAATACATATGGTAAGTAATTAATTAAGTTTACGATGGATAAGTTGCATTTGTTGCTGAACATAATCCACTGTACGTGTTCATTAGTGATAGCCTGGCACGCTTTGAAGAGGAACATCTACAATCCATGTATTAGATATGTTGCAATGACCCAATGTTTTGATTCTGCATTCACTCCTTCATATCCATATATATATATATATATGTGTGTGTGAGATATTTTCTTATAGTATTATCTAAGTAAATATATATAACCACATATTACTATTTTATTATCATAAATAAACTATATATAGTATTACATATAAACACAGCTCGAACTATGTTCGTTCGAGCAGACAAATGGAAAGCTCAAATTAAACTTTTAAATGAATTGGTAATGAACTCCAAGAAGAGATCATCGCATGCAATTTCCTTTTGCAGAGTCGAAGGTAAATATATGAATGCATGTAATATATATTCATGATAAATTAGTTCAGAACAAATATTAGGTGTATAAGACGTGAAAATACCAAATTTAGCATATATATATAAGAGAATATCGTTCGAAACTAACATGGAAATATCATGAAGAGGGTGTTTTCCAATAAAAGCTTCGAGATTCACAAACAATATTTCAGCACAAAGTCCACATCTTATTGTGACAATATTGTTAAACGAATTGTTGCTCGGTACATTAACCTGCACACGGTAGAAATTAAGTAAAAGAATATTAAGAGAGACACAATTAAGTCTAGAAAATATATATCTACTTAATATATATGATTTGTCTTTATTCATAATTTATACAACTCCATGCACGCAGGTCATGTAGCATGTTTTCAGCACAATTAATTAAATGGTCTGATTAATTAATCTCGACCATCTCTCATGATCAGGATATGTTTGAGTGCGGGTGCTATCAAATACATACAGAGGGAGTAAAGAAGAAGAAGAAGAAGATGTGGTTGATTAGAAGAAGAAGAAGAAGAAGAAGAAGAAGAAGAAGTTGTGGTTGATTAGAAGAAGAAGAGGCTGCTTGATTCTGCTTATTGAATGTGGCGGTGTTGATGGTAGTGAATCCATTGACGTAGTTCTCATTCATGCTCACCATCGTTTTCCTCTGCCCATCGCCGTACATGAGCAGATTCACCTTCTCTATCATTTTCCTACTGGCCCTCACGTAGATCACGTATTTGCTAGGCATGGCGTTGACCGAAGCCTGGATCGACTTGAAGTCCCCACTACCATCCTATTCGCGAGCAGCTATAAGCCGACGACTGCTAGTGATCTGGATATTGTCGAGGTTGAGGATCTTGAGCACGTGCTAGCTGATGCACAATGGCGAAGGCGTTGCTGGTGAGCTGCGTGGAGTTGAGGAGGCCGCCTTGCATCACCGCCTTGAGGTCCCGACTGCGTGATGTCGTCGATGCAGGTCTGCTAGAGAAGAAGAAGAAACGTAATGAGAAAGTAACGGCTGTATATTAATTGTGGAAAGGGGAGACAGGAATCGTGTGAGAGGGAGGATGAGTAGTAGCTGTAAATTAATTGATAGAGGAAACGTGTGAGAGAGTGTAAAGGGCGCAAAACAGACGTATTAAAAAAAAAGCAGGCGTATTAAATTAAAAAAATTCCGAAACTGCCTCTCTCTCTCTTTCTCTTCACGTAAATAGGACGTTTAATTGTTAAATGAAATGACATTAATAAAGAAGGTAATTGAAGAGGAGAGAGAGGAGATTTGATTGAGAGAGAGGAGTTAAAAGAGAGAGGGAGAGGTGGAGACGTGAGAGAGGAATTAAAAGATAGAGAATACATATGAGATTGGTTTAATAAGGAGAGAGAATTAAATCTATATAACGTTTGAATTAGGGGTGAGCAAAAAAAACCGGTTTTTCGGTTAACCGGAAAACCGGTCCGAAACTGAACCGGTTTTTCCGGTTAACCGAACCGGTTTTTTCGGTTTCGGTTTTTTTTTTTTTGGAAAAATCGGTTTTCGGTTTCGGTCCGAGAGGTAAAAAGTCCACCGGTTTCGGTTAACCGACCGGTTGGATATAATTTATTAATTTTTAATTATATATATAATAATAAATTATAAAATATAAAAAAATTACAGAAAATTATAAAAAAATTATAAAAAATATTAAAAAAATATTAAAATATTTTTAAAAATCAAAAAATATTTTTTAAAAAAATAATAAAAATATTAGTTTTTGTAGAACATTATCTTGGTTCAATGGTTTCACTTTTTTTTTTCTCAATGAGAATTTGCTATTTATTTAGGTTTTTCTCCATGATTTGCATAATATTATTATGTTTGTAGGTTAAAAAAAATTATTGGTTAACCGAAAATTATCGGTTAACCGAACCGAAAAAACCGAAACCGAAATAGCGGTTAACCGAAGTTAATGGACCGGTTTACGGTTAATGATTTTGAAAAACCGAAATTAATGGACCGGTTTTTTTTTTTGCTAATGGACCGGTTAACCGGTCCATGCTCACCCCTAATTTGAATTGAAATAATTGGTAAGAGAGAGAAAGTAATTTGAAAAATAGATATTTGCCTAAAAATTATAAATTTGCCATGTCAGCAAACAAAGCTTTTGAAGATGCCACATGGCAAGTTTGTATCTTGCTTTTTTATATATATATAGATCATAATTCAAATCAAATGTTCCAAATCTATCATTAATCATACTTAAATACTTGTTTGAGTATGCATGAAAATCTTCGACATTTGTTATCATAGAGGCTTGGAACTTTTGTTGGAAAGTTGTGTAAACCTGTGAAACTGTGGAGTTTAGTATATCAAGGGGTCATGAGGATTTCGTTTTCTGGATTCATACTACTTAGTTTGCTTTATTATATTTTCTTTCTTCATTAGTATGTTTGTCATTGATTAATATCTCACTTTAGACAAATTATCGTGTACTATTGTATGCATCACAAATGACAGGTTAATATCCCAGTTTAGACAAATTGTCATAGAGTTCTTGTATACTTGTTGTTCAGAAGATGGTTTAATTTGAGAACCTTTAATTTGATTTTTGTCTTTTCCCCCTCCATTTTTAGATTTATACTGCTCAGTTTGCTTTACTATACTTTCTTTCTTAATTAATATGCTTGTCATTGGTTAATATCCCAATTTACACAAATTGCCGTGTTGGTGTGGTACTAAGCTTGTCATGCATTGTTACTTTAATGACTAATGAATTGCAACTTACTGAGTTGGTTTAGGATCTGCATTTTCTAAAAATAAAAAAAGAACTAATTGACATAGTTATATGGTTAAATATCAATTATTGGTAATATTAGTTATATATGTATTGGCTTGATAGGTATTTGAGAACTTTTTTGCTGACCAATTGATGTGTTTTTAAATGCCTTTTTTGATGTGATTTGCATACTTCTTATTCAGGTTACGGTGTACAAACTGATGTGCAAAGAAACACGCAAAGAAAAGATTTTGCAAAGGACAAGTGCAACAGCTAGTCATGACAGGTGGCCATGTTCAAGGTGATCTTTTGAAGCCTAAGGATGTAGTTTCTCTTCTCCTTGATGACGGTCAGTTAGAGCATAAATTAAGAGAAATACAACAACAGGTAGGTATCCCTTAATATTGCTTGATTTATACTCGACCTCCTTAACCTATAGTGGAAAACATGGTTTGTCACACCATGCTACGTCAAAGGGTTATCTTTCGTCAGACTTTGCACTTTATAGTTATGTAGTTATGCTGGTTGGAATTTCTTGTTTAACTTAAATATACAACGGTTGAGGCCTAGTCATTGCATGTAAGCCTCAGTTTGTTTATCATGTGGTTGCGTATTTGTTGTATTATCTTTCCTTATATGCTAAGGATGGGAAAAATAAAAAGCGCCTGAAGGGAATACGAGTAGATGCTGATGGTGATGTATCTCTGGAGGGCTTCACATAAATGACATAAATATAAAGTCCTAGATAACATAAAATGCATAGCAAAAAGGAACATCTACCATAAATGTATGTAAGTGAGCTAATAATATCTATTTTTGCATATGTTATTTGGTTTCATCATTGTAGTTGTTACTTATTAAGCTAATTGTAGCCTGCATCTACAATCTTGTTTAATTTTAATGATAATGCTAACTTCATATTTGAGCATCGATTTCACCAATCTGCAAGCAGGTAATCTATACTTCTAATTCTAGGGTTTGTGTGATTTCTCTATCTTCATAGATCACATTAACTGGTGTCTTTTTCTCTAAACAATTGATGACTGAGAATTATAACTTATAAACTGCATAGTTTATCCTTACTATTTATCTTGAGTTAATGATGTTTAGTAATGAGATTGAATCAAGTCTATTGACATTCATGAGATAGATATCAACTGCTATTTATAAACATCACTTGTGCCTTTGTTATATAATTTGACATCGATTATTTTTAAGGTAGAGTGTACTTTATGGTATCTCTCGGCGGTTGTCAATGCACAGAAAGCCACCAAAATGATCTACATTAGTTTTACATTAGCATTTTAAAGGAGGCAATAACGGCTTCGTACCAATTTTGGCAGGAAATTTTCTCCAGCAACCATTTTCATGCTTGAGAATGTACCTGAAAAATTTAACTTCTAACATCCTTAGGATATGGATTATTTTCCTTGACCAATATAGGAGAGTATGATAAGAAACAAAGTAAATTCCTCAACATTGATCGCTTCCTATTTCATAACACTCTGTTGGTAATGATTTTTTGGTGGTTGTGCTTGTAGAACTGCTCCTATTTCAGACATTCAACATGGATTATTAGTGGTTGGAGTTTCTGTTCTCTCACTTGAAATTGTGACTATCAATCCTCAGCTTTGTATCAAGTCTCTTGTTGCTGATATAAAGGTCACAAACAAGAGCATTTAAATACTCTGCATATTTTTGTGCCATACAATTATTACCTCTGATCTAATGTAATGGATAGATTCTATTACTTTTATTTCTTAATAGTTTCATACCACTAGCACTCGAGAAACTCTAAGGTGCAACTTCAGAATCGCGAGGCGAAGCAAGCTACTCAGTCGACAAAGATAAAAGTGATTGTCCCCGTGCTCGCGAACATGTTGGAAGAGAAGATGTCAATGTGGAAGAAGGGGAGATTGAGTTTGATGCTAATAGATGCGAGCATGATGTCGTAGATGCCTAGATGGAGAATGAGTTTGCTTCGCCCTCGAACTACAACGCCTCGTTGCTGTAGCTTCTCGTCACCATCTTCTCTGACAACAACCGTGCTATACAAGAGACTAGCTAGTGTCACGTCATTGGGAGAGAGCAGGAACAGTTACAATGGTATGTCACATCAATAGCATAGAACTAATTATTTTAATTAGTAGACCTATGAGTTATTCTTTGTTTTGAAACTAGTAACCAACATCTTGATCAATTCTATGTGTTGACCTTTTGTTGATTGAATGCACTAATATTTCATCTTCTTCTATGATTTAGAGGTATATCATATTATGTTATTCTTGAATATTAATGTTATATAACATGTAGTGGGATTATTTCCTTCATTATGCAAGAGAAAGGAAATGGCTTCTTGCTTAGTGCTTTTACCTAGTGTTTTTTGTTTGGTATTGGGTACATTAACCTTAGTTCATCTAAATTATGTGGATCATAACTACAATAGTTGGAACTAGATTCAAATAGGAAATAAAAAGTTTATTTACTGCCATTTGCTAAAATTCATTTAAACAGTCACCTTGTGTGTAAGCTTGTAAGGTTTCGATATGCTTTGTGAATTGACCTGCATATGCTTCTTTTCAATATACTTCTTTTCAATTTGCTTAGTTCAATATGCTAAAATTCATTTGAATAGTCCTCTTGTGTGTAAAATTCATTTGACCTTAGTTCATGTATACGTAATGTTTTAATATGCTATTTTGTTGTTTTTAATAAAAAATATGCATTATGGAAAAAAAGAGAAGCTTAGTTGTGTAATTAAAGATAACTAATTTCCCATTACCTTAAGATCATGAAACTAATACATGGTTTATTTGTCATGCAGGTACCAACATATTTTGAAGGAGGCGAAAATGGTTTCTTACCAACTTTAGCAGGAAGTTGACTCCAACAACCATTTCCATGCATGAGGCTCAACCACTGGTCCTCTTCTGGCAACCACAGCCTTCACCAGCACCAGTGACTCACCATTGGCTTCTTGAATGTCTCGCACCCCATCACAAACAATGCACCACTCTTCGGAGCTTTCCACTGAATGGCTATGTAGCTTAATTCTTTTATATTTCCTTTGTTTTTCATTCAGCTTACTTCAAAATATTTTTTCTTTTTGACCGGGTATGATTAGTGGTGCAAGAATAAAATAATTCCAGTTTTTGTTGGTACAAATCCTTAGGATTTCTTTCAAAGCAAACTAAGTAATTTTCAAAATGGATGCATAAATTTTCTTCCGATGGCAGTTCTCGCATCTATAGCTTAATTGAAATGCTTACAATTTTTTTATCTTTGGCATATGCTACCTCATATGGTACTTGCAGTTTTCATCTCCAAATAGTAACTCTCACTTAGTACGGGAGCTAACACTTAGGATAAAGGAGATATAAAGATTTGTCGGTCGAGCCAACACAGATACAAATTTATACACAAGGTACAACTATTATCTTAGGTTGACAAATAGTTACTATACAACTTGTGAATATTTTGATGTGTGTATAAATAGCATATTATTATTGACTTAGAGAGATCTTGTTCAGTGAATTGCAAAAAATGAGAGCCAATGAAGTAGCTTTATCAAAGCTAGAAAGTCTTATCCAGATTGCTCTACAATGGGAACAAAATTACGTGTCCTAAAACGAGCTTGTTTTTTAAAAAAATCCAACCACCTTTGTTATTTTTAATGGGAAGATATGCATTATAGGAAGAAAAAGAGAAGTTTAGTTGTGTAATTAAAGACAATTAATTTTCCATTACCTTAAGACCATGAAACTAATACATGCTTTATTTGTTCAGCAAGAACCTGCAGGAACCAACATTTTAAAGGAGGTGATAACGGCTTCGTACCAACTTTGGCAGGAAGTTTTCTCCAGCAACCATTTCCATACTTGAAAATGTACCTGAAAAATTTAGCTGCTAACATCCTTAGGATATGGATTATTTTCCTTGACCAATACAAGAGAGTATGATAAGAAACAAAGTAAATTCCTCAACATTGATCACTTCTTATTTCATAACACTCTGTTGGTAATGATTTTTTGGTGGTTGTGCTTGTAGAACTGCTCCCATTTCAGGCATTCAACATGGATCATTAGTGGTTGGAGTTTCTGTTCTCCCACTTGAACTTGTGACTACCAATCCTCAGCTTTGCATCAAGTCTCTTGTTGCTGATATAAAGGTCACAAACAAGAGCATTTAAATGCTCTACATATTTATGTGCCATATAATTATTTCCTCTGATCTAATGTAATGGATAGATTCTATTGTTTTTATTTCTTAATAGTTTCATATGTTTTTATTTCTTAATGCATGCTCTAGTTGAATCTTTCTCTTCCCCTTGTCGGCTTCTGAAAAACCCTACATAGTTAGGGTTATCAGTCCCGATTAATTGCATCGAGCAAAGGTAGCGAACAACGGAGCCAGGTTTCATGGGGGATGAATCGATGAACCACCAGTACCACATCCGGCGATGGTACCGCACGGTTCACCCACCATCACCGACACCATCTTCTTCTTTTCTCTCTTACATATGCGCATCCAGGTTTAGTATTTTTAATCATAAATTTATATTTTTTATTTCATATAAACATTGCATAAAATTATTCATGACAATGGAGAAAGAAGTCAAAGGCACAAAAGGACACCATCTGATGCAAGCACGGAAGTAAGCTATGGAGCTAGCAAGGAGAAGAGTTCAAGGCCTAGAGATGAGTTAGAAGTTCCACAAGGTCCAATCACTAGATCCAAGTCCAAGAAAATTAGAGAAGCTTATCAAACTTATGTGCAACGTTTGGTGAGCAAGGAATTTAAAGATCCAATTCAAAGGAGCTTGCTGGGAGATGAAGAACAAGCCCATTATGTCACTCTTATTGGGCTTGTAATGAACGACCAAGATGATTAGTTGTTGCTCAAGTTGTCCATTTAGTTTTCATTGTTAAAGACCTTAAGTTATGTCATTTCATGTTTTGGATAGGTTATTTTGTTCTAAGGCCGAATACTTATTTGTTTTTGGGCCTTATGATGCTAAGTCCACTAGTCTTTATGTTTTAATTAGGTCTGAATTGTTTAGCAAGCAAACTTGTTTAAGGCTTGTTTTATAATTATGAAAAGTCTTTTATTTAGGTCTAGGTTTTGAGGTCTATAAATACCTCATTATTATGTATTTTGAGAACTTTTGAATACATTACTTTGCTTATGCAAATTGTGAGGAATTGTTCTTCTCATTTTATTCCTAGAGCTTGTTAACTTATCAAGTCTTGTGCTTATGGCGTTTCTTGGTTCTTGTTCCTTTGATCTAGGTTGCTAATTGCATGTTAATTAGAGGTCTAGTAGGAAAACTCAATCCCATTATCTAGATTGTCTTCTACGTTGTTAGATGGAGGTCTAGTAGGATACCTTTCTTTAATTTCTTATTTTATTTGTTTTCTCATCGTTTCCTCATCAAACCCCCATCCGGCCATACCCATCTTCACATACCCTCTTCCAAAAACCAACCTAAACCTCAAACTCACACCTTCTCCTTGCTTTCCCCATCAAGATTTGTAAACTTGGTACTAAACTTCTTTATTCTACTACTTGTCATCCACAAACTGATGGACAAACGGAAGTGGTTAATCAAACACTAGGAGCTTTGTTAAGGGCTGTTGTAGGTAAGAATTGAAAGACATGGGAAGATTGCTTACCTTTTGTTGAATTTGCTTACAATAGAAGTGTTCATTCTTCCACTACCTATTCACCCTTTGAAATTGTGTATGGATTTAATCCATTGACTGTTTTAGATTTAATGCATTTACCTTTGAATGAGATTAAAAGTATAGATGGACAAAAGAAGGCAGAATTGGTGAAATCTATCCATGAGAAAGCAATGCTGCAAATTGAGAAGAGGAACCAAGCAACTACACAAAGAGCAAACAAAGGTCGCAAGTTAGTGACCTTTGAACCCGGTGATTGGGTTTGGGTTCATATGAGGAAAGAAAGATTTCCAACTCAAAGGAAGTCTAAGTTGGATCCTAGAGTAGACGGACCATTTCAAGTCTTGGCCAAAATCAATGGCAATGCTTACAAGATAGATTTGCCAGGTGAGTATGGTGTAAGTTCTACTTTTAATGTTTCTGATCTTTCTCCTTTTGCTTTTTTAGATTCGAGGACGAATCTTTTTGACGAGGGAGGGAATGATGCAAGCACGGAAGTAAGCTATGGAGCTAGCAAGGAGAAGAGTTCAAGGCCTAGAGATGAGTTAGAAGTTCCACAAGGTCCAATCACTAGATCCAAGTCCAAGAAAATTAGAGAAGCTTATCAAACTTTTGTGCAACGTTTGGTGAGCAAGGAACTTAAAGATCCAATTCAAAGGAGCTTGCTGGGAGATGAAGAACAAGTCCATTATGTCACTCTTATTGGGCTTGTAATGAACGACCAAGATGATTAGTTGTTGCTCAAGTTGTCCATTTAGTTTTCATTATTAAAGATCTTAAGTTATGTCATTTCATGTTTTAGATAGGTTATTTTGTTCTAAGGCCGAATACTTATTTGTTTTTGGGCCTTATGATGCTAAGTCCACTAGTCTTTATGTTTTAATTAGGTCTGAATTGTTTAGCAAACAAACTTGTTTAAGGCTTGTTTTACAATTATGAAAAGTCTTTTATTTAGGTCTAGGTTTTGAGGTCTATAAATACTTCATTATTATGTATTTTTGAGAACTTTTGAATACATTACTTTGCTTATGTAAATTGTGATGAATTGATCTTCTCAGTTTATTCCAAGAGCTTGTTAACTTATCAAGTCTTGTGCTTGTGGCGTTTCTTGGTTCTTGTTTGTTTAATCTAGGTTGCTAATTGCATGTCAATTAGAGGTCTAGTAGAAAAACTCAATCCCATTATCTAGATTGCCTTCTACATTGTTAGATGGAGGTCTATTAGGATACCTATCTTTAATTTCTTGTTTTACTTGTTTTCTCATCGTTTCCTCATCAAACTCCCATCCGGCCATACCCATCTTCACATACCCTCTTCCAAAAACCGACCTAAACCTCAAACTCTCACCTTCTCCTTGCTTTCCCCATCAAGATCCGTATCACCATCTTTAATGCAAGAGAAGATAACAGCTCAAAGGAAAAAAAGAGAGTAGATGTTATTTACATACTGCGAATCCTTCTTATTTCTTCATAACGTTGATGCCTAACACGAGAAATGTGTGCTCCTCAACGTTCTCTTTCGTTTTTCCAGAATTCCAGCAACCTTTCTGCGTGCCCTGGAAGTGTTGTTCTGAGCTAGCCAAGAGATGCTTCTGTTTGATTTCTCCTCCTCCCCCACTTCCCTCAGCTTCGTCTGATCACTGATGCAGATCGAGAATCGGACGACAGCCGCGTTCTCCTTGTTCCGCGCACATGAATTCTCCCTTATGATGCTAAGCATGGTAGCAAGGCCTCTAGTCTCGACGATCTCCTCGATCGCCTCTTGGTCGCTCGATAGCAATGCGAGGATCGCTAGTGACTCATCCACGAGCGACTGATGAACGATGGCCTTCAAGACTACGCCGATGACCCCTACCCTCACCGCCTTCCCACGGTTTTCGTGAACTTGTAGGGATGCCAAAGTGAATATAATGGTGCTTGGTGAAAACCGTGAAGAAATCTTGGTTGTTTTCATGAAATATTTTCATAATGGCTCAAGCCTAGGCTGGTATTGGAACTGGATCAAGTTAAAAAATTCTCAGGTTCACGAATAATACAGTTTCCTACTTGATGTCAAACAGTATCTTACTCCGACTAACAAGTGTTTTTTGCCGAAATCAGTTATTAGTCTTCCATGTAGTTTCATCACTAAATGCTGCGCAAATATTTCTGTCAATGTTTATGTAGATTGTTGATTTCATGAAATTACACCTGGCTTAGGATTTGTCTTACTACATCATGTAATGGGAGAGACTGATGGAGAACGTGGTGCTTGGTCGTACGTATTTATTCTCATCTCTATTATATTTTCTACTTTGACATTGCCAAGCTTGGTTGATTTTCCCACTCTCACTTTCACTAAGAATGGAAATGTTTAATTTGACTATTGTAATCCATATATGTGACATATGGCTTCAGACAATGTTCAATTTGAAGACATCTAATTCTTGTATCTGATCTTTTATGGTGAATATAATGAAAAAATGCAATTTCTTTATAACTCATGAGTAATTTTAACACATAGGTTCTGCTTTTGTGCATGGGTTGAGAGTCTTTTTCATTTGCTTCTTTCATGAAGTTTTCCCTTAAACAAACAAGCCTATATAGGTACCTTAGGACATCTCAAAAGAAGTATGGTCTAAGAAAAAAAAATTGTTGCAGGTATGTTGAAGGTGGAATGGGTGGTGTCACAAGCTATAAGTAATGCCGCTCATTAAGCAGGTGCACATATTGTGACTGATGCAGAGGTATTTTCTTAGAAATATTTTGTTGTCTTTTTATGTGCTCCTATCTTTTGTTCACCGCTATTGCAGTTATATTTAGAAAAAAAATATAGTTAACTGTTTAGGTACTTGTGACTTATTTGTTTAGGAATTCTGGTTTAGGTACTTCAGAATTCCATTGTGGCTTTTGATTTATTTGGTTGTTTGCAGACTATGCATTGTACTGCAAAGTATGGATTTAGTTTTCATGATTCTTTAGCTGATGAGTATAATCTGATTATCATGTTCAATTGATTGACTTTTTGTTTATTTTTAAGAAGTAGTTGTCTTTATTGATTAGGTTGCTCAAATTATAATTGATGAATTGATTGTGTTAGCCAAGGGGTAAGTCTTGTCTAATTTGATTGTGTTGGATATGATTTTATCCTGCTGACATTTGATTCCATCACACAGGTTGTACTGCTTGATGGAACAGAGGTGCGTTCCTCAGTTGTTCTGTCAAATGCAACAACATATAGGACTTTTATGGTATAACAACATCCTTTGATTTGCTGCCATATCAGATTTTGTTAATTCCTATTTTTTAAAACCCCATTAAGTAATTCTTGTGGTGAAGACTGAAGAGAGAGAGAGAGAGAGAGAGAGAGAGAGAGAGAGAGAGAGAGAGAGAGAGAGAGAGAGAGAGAGAGGAGAACCAAAAACTATAAAGTGCTTTTAATTCCTTGGCTATCTTGTTCTTGTGACTAACAACCAGTAGGGAATGCAAACTTGGCAAAATAAAGTGCTTTTAATACTGCCAAAAAGATTGTGCATGATTTACTTGTTGTGTCAACCTTCAAGACGCAAGAACAAGTGATAGTGATATATAAATTGGGGAAAAACAAAAGTAAATAGTACATGTATAACCCAGGACAAAAAAGGAGGGACGTCCTAGGATAAAGTTTCCAAAAAAAGCCACTTGATTTTAGATGCAAAAAAGGAGCAGATGATACTCTACATCATCTGTTGGCTCATCTGTTGGCTTATCTATCTACATCATCTGTTGGCTTATCTATCTGTTAGAAAACACCTATGCAGACTGCACAGAGAAGATAAAAAGGTTAAGAGGTTTCTACTCAGCACATTCTAGCTCAATTATCTCATCTCTTCTTCAAATTCAAGCCCTCAACTTATTTTCACTTCTAAATTTCTCATAGGGCAAAAAACCCTTTTCACATCTGCTCTTGCTAGCTTTGACAGGATAGAAAGCTGAGGTTTTGCTTCGCTTTAGCTTGGCAGTGCTCGAGAGCTCCTGAATTCTTGAACCTTCGGTGACTATAATGCGATTGCTATCGCCCATACTAGTGTCCATCCAAGCAGAATGTAAGTTGGGACTGATTGCTTCATTTTGGCCAATTGTTTTAGTAATAGTTTCTTTACCGGTATGAGGTAGATCTTGTCTCAAACTCATGTTGAGTTTGGTGAATGAGATTCCATTCAAAGTTTCCCATAAAGGCACTGGAGCAAATAATTCAGCATTTGCCTTCATCTAAACATCGGTATGGACCCAAATGTAGTTAGTAGAATGTATCGTACCATCCAGTGTTATTCCTCTTGCAGCAATTTTGTGGTTGGGAAGTATCAATGCTGGATCTAAATTCTGCACGCCCATGTCAGTTTTTTTTTCCTGAGAGCAAGCAGTGGCTCTTGGAACTGACTTGAAACACTGTGTTGCACTTCCATCATCTGAGGAGCATATTTCTTGAGACTTGTTGACAAAGACTGTTCTTCCAAAGAGGTTCAGAACAGTTGATTGTGTTTCTACTGGTGAACGTTCATTCTCCTGGAATGATGCCAAATCTAACTCATAAGGATTAAGAATGATTTCATTCTCCTACTGTATTTATAAAGGAAAAAAAAAAGGATTAAGAATATACCATTGGAGCTTCATTTATCTTAGTAGATGCCAAGTCGAGTGACAAAATTCTATCAACTGCCACAGCTGATGAGGTAAGAGAGCAATATCCATTCTCTTGTTCACTCGGTGAGAGTTCTTCTAGATCTGATTGATGGTGTAATGTCTGAGCTTACGAGGAAATGGGTGTACTGGCTTTCGCTTCGGTCGAGGAGGAGGAATCTCAATAAACTTTTCAGTGTCCGCCTCACGATCAACCTATACATTGTAAGGCAGTCAAATCAGGAGGTACGCAACGATAATTTTCCCATAATTATGGATGCATCAGAATGGAAGAAAAATAATTGCTGGAGGAAGAATTGCACACCTTTGAGAAAAACTTTTGTGTATGACTTCGAATCTGAATGGCAGTTTTGGTGTCAATATGTTCTGGAGAATGAGTTCATGAGATGATGAAGTATCATGATCAATGTCAAGATGTGTGATGGGGATGGGAAAAAAGGTTTTTTGAGGAGATGAAGTGTCGAATGGATATATGTGCTCAACAAATACTATATTTCTGGAAATGACAATGGAATGAGTTCTTATATCATAAACCTTATAACTTTTTTACCATAAGGGTATCCTATGAATGTGCATTCTCTAGCTCTTTCATCAAACTTAAGTATGCCTTGTTTGAGAGTGCTCACATAACATAAACACCAAAAATATCTTAGATGGGACAAGTTTGATGTTTTTTGATACATCTTTTCAAATGGACTGAAATTGTCTATGCTAGAGCTAGGAATTCTATTTATCAAATATGTGGCTGTTAGAATGCAGTCACCCCAGAAATGGAGAGGAAGCTTTGATTGGTACTTAAGACTTCTAGCTACATTTAACAAATGCCTATGCTTGCGCTCTACTATGGCATTCTGTTGTGGAGTTTCAACACAAGAACTCTAGTGGATGATGCCCTGATCATCTAGGTAAGAGTTTAAGGTTATGTTAAAAGAACTCACTTCCATTGTCAGACCTAAGAATCTTGATGTTTCTTTTGAACTGATTTTGCACTAGTTTAATGAAGTTGATGACTAAGTTTGGAACTTGGCTTTTGGTGGAAAAGAGATATGTCCAGCAACATCTAGAATAGTCATCCACGATAGTTAAAAAATATGAATTGCCATCATAAGTGGGAATCTTATGAGGTCCCCATACATCAAAATGAACAAGCTCAAAAGGTTCTGCAGTTTTATTTGATCTTTGAGGAAAAGATAAAATGCATTGTTTGGAAATAGGCCAAACATTGCAATACAATGAGTCTACTTTACCAAGTTCAGGAATAACATTTGACATCAATTTCATTTTTTCTATAGACATATGTCCTAAACGCATGTGCCACAAGGCCAAAGAATTCAAAGGAACTTTAGAAGCAAAAGTACTTGATTTATTTTGTTGCTGGTTGGTATGGCTAGAAGCTCCACTCAAGTAGTACAACCCATATTCCTCCCTACCACTCCTCAAAACCTTCATTGAGGTGAGGTCCTGGATAATGAAATTTTCAAGGTTAAATGTAATGAAACAATTTAACTCCTTGGTAAGTTTGCTCACTGAAAGTAAATTGAATTTGAAAGATGGGACAGATAGGATGTTAAGAAGCTTAATGTGCTTGCTAATGTAGGCTGTTCCTATTTGGGATACATTTGCGGAAGTGCCATCTGGTAGAGTCACTTTGCTACTTTGTGTTGAGGATAAAGGATTTTCTAAGGTAATACTTGATGAGGTAGTGTGATCGGTGGATCCATTGTCTAGTATCCAAGCAATAGATAGAGAATGTGCAGCTGAACAAAGATGAGATTTAGTTATACCTGCCATGTTTACATAGTGCTGACTTGAGCTGCTTTGGCTTATCATATTCAACAAAACTTTGTATTGATCTTCAGTAAAGCCTCTAAGTTTCTTCTCTTGCTCAGAATTGGTTTCTTTCGCAGCTTCAGTCATGTCACCACTGTCACTCAATGACATATGCACATTGTTGACCAGTTTATCAGTTACAGGACTACTCCCATTTTGTTCAACCATCTTCATTTTTCCTTTGTAGAATTTGTGGCCAGGAGGGAAGCCGTGAAGCCTATAACACACATCTTTGGTGTGTCCTGATCGCTGACAATATTCACAAAATTTCTTGCTTTGATTCTGAAATTTGCCTTTTCCATACTTCGGGTTGAAGCTTTGATTCTGTTAACTACTGTTGAGAGCCACAGACTCAATGCTTGAACTCATTCCTGTTCCAACTTGTCTCTGCGTCTCTTCTTGCTCGAGCATGGAATATACTTGAGCAATTGTAGGCAGAGGCTTCATCAACAAGATTTGGCCCCTAATTCCCACATAAGTCTCGTTGAGTCCCATAAGAAATTGTCTCAGCCGGGTTTTCTCCATATTTTCCTACCTAGTTTTGCAATTGCAGTATGAACCGGCATCTACGGCATCTAATTCGTCCCAAAACCCCTTTAACTTTGTGTAATACACTGATATAGTCAAGTTATTTTGCCGAGTGTTGCTAATTTGCAGCTGAATGTTGAAGACCCTCGGTTCATTGCAGCGTGCACCAAAGCGATCTTCTAGATCGATCCACATGAAGTGTGCTGTCTTCGCATAGATCACACTCGGGCTCAATTCCGGGGCAATTGAATGCAGGATCCATGATCGGACCATATCGTTGCATCTTCTCCAAAGATTGTATTGAGGAGAGGATACATCTGGTTCTGTGATCGTTCCATTAACAAACCCTAGTTTGTTCTTTGCTGAGAGGGATATTAACATCGATTCCCTCCACGGTAGGTAATTTTCATGACCTTTAAGTTGAATTGAAATCATTGACATACCCGGATGATCATGCCTTTGTAGGTAGTATGGGTTGTCTTGGATCTCAACAACTTCCGACGGGCTGCCGCTTCCCTGGATGCTTTGCGATTCGCCCACAACTGACCTAGCAGCTTTTCTGCGATTTCTGGCCATCGGTGGAATTCGATCGACAAATTTGATCTAGACGAGCATCTTGATTTGAGGATGAGCTTTGATTGATTACTCCTGCTCTGATACCATGTTGTGAAAAGGGATCTACTGGCTCATCGACTCAAGAAGAAAAAAAAAGGAAGCTTCACAGAGCTTTTATTCAAAAGGGGAAAATAGAGTTACACATAGCAAGCAGTCGAAGCCTTCTTTTACAGAAGGAAATAAAACTTCTTGACCTAATAAGCTAGCTTATTACACAGCAGCTTTTATAGTTTCAGATATCAGCTAATATTAGTAAAATGGCATTTATGCCCTTGGATGTAAAGAATATATGAACACTTATGTAAAACTAAAAATGTAATTACACACTGAAAATAAAACTATGATGCTGAAATAGAAACTATCTTACATATTGCATGTCTTAATAACTTTTTAGTGTTTGCCTCACGATCAACCTATACATTGTAAGGCAGTCAAATCAAGAGGAACGCAACGATAATTTTCCCATAATTATGGATGCATCAGAATGGAAGAGAAATAATTGCGGGAGGAAGAATTGCACACCTTTGAGAAAAACTTTTGTGCATGACTTCGAATCTGAATGACAATTTTGGTGCCAATATTTTCTGCAGGTATACTCTAAATTAGAATAAATATAAGGTCCATAGCCTGATCTAAAGATAACTGATTACTAATGAATAGGAACCTTGTATTCAACACCAAGAACGACCATGGAGTTGTATGGCTTCCAGAAACTTTTCATGCTCTTCTTCTGTCCATCTTTCTCTCTACTTAGTTATCGTGTAAGGTTTCCTTACCTAATTCATGAGAATCATAATACAATGAGAATCTAGCTGATCAGTGAAAGATTATCACAAGATTTAAAAGTTTGAACGAGATAAATACCTTAATCTGCAAATCCGCTGTTGAAGAATCCTGCTTCATCATCTGAAGGTCATCAACAATTGGTCTTCTATCGACAAATAGTTGCTTATTTGGAAAATGGATAATATTTGTAGATGAAACACAATTATCCTGCGCATCCAACAGAATGAATATATATATGAGACTTCACTTTCCAAATTAGATAGAAACACATCTGTCAATCTGTGACTATAAATTTAGCTAGAACTGCTTATCAATCTTGCAACCAACATATGTAACTGTCTAATTCTTGATATAGTATTCAGTATCACTAAAAGATAGAACATCCTGGACAAAAATGAAGATGTAGTTGCCTCATAGGATCAAACATATTGTTTTTGAAGCTTTGGATCACACTTTCACTATTTCCTGTAAGAATCAGATCGTCTACATATAAGCAAGCAAATAAAATATTTTCTTCACTTCTCAAAGTGTAGAGAGTGTGATCATTAAGACTTAAACCTTGACCAATAAAATATTGGTCTATCTTTTGATACCAAGCCCGTGGGGCTTGTCTTAGGCCATACAGAACTTTCCTCAACCGGTATACTTTTCCTTCATCCCCTTTCTTAACAAAGCCTTGTGGTTGACAGACGTATACTTCTTCAGTCAAATCCCCATTTTAAAAAGCGGGTTTAACATCTAATTGGAAGATTTTCCAATTTCTAAAAGCTGCCAAAGCTATCAGAACTCTAATTGTCACCATCCTGGCCACTGGTGCAAAAATTTCTTGGAAATCAACCCCTTCCATTTGCATAAAGTCTTTAGCTACTAACCTTGTTTTATACTACAGGAACATGTACCTTGAACCTCGCTCTGATAATCAAAGATAGGTTGTGTTGCTTCCTCCACCTCCCCATCCTGAGAAATTAGGTCCCACCTAATTTTTGTAGGGTTGACGCTTTCAGAATGATCGTCTGATGTATCCCATACGGGCAAGTCGTCCAGGAAGTTGTCGTGGAGAGTCATGAAATGATGTTGTGCTGCACGGTCATCTTCTTCATCATATTCACTGTCAAAGTCCTGCTCATAGTTATAATCACAGTATGTCATACCTGCGAACTCCTCAGTAATGTCATTATCTTGGGTCGCAGCTTCCGGTGTGATAGCATAATCAGCGAATTGAACCGCTAATGAGCCATCAGTTCTGGTCCGAATACTGGATGTTTGTGGATTTTTAGTTACCACAATAGAAGCGGGTCGGATAATCCATTGCTGACCCTGTAAGCTTTCCGTTGTGCGGATTTGTCCCGGGATTGCACGGATCCCTCTGCTTGCTAAGTGATCCGCTACATGCTGAACATTGTAACGGAAGTTGGTATGGCTGGTATTGGATAATCGGCCAATAAGAGATCGAGAGAGCAAGAGATTGCTCTCTCCTCCTTGCCATCCTTGATAACCATGTGTTTGGATGACCAATTGGATGTGCTCCCGGAAGTCATGGATACTTATAGTAATGTCCGGGGCAGTGTATGCTAACTGCGTACCGGATGTAAGGTCCACTTCCATGGAACTAATCACGGCGCGGTCATCTGACCATCTGGTGTCTCGAAGTAAGATCAAAGCAGTAACACCGGCGCTTCGTCGGTGTAGAGTATGGAGTCGAACCATAACCATGCCCATGTGAAGGTGTTGAAGTCCTTCCTGCACTAATAGATTATAGCTTTGGTCGGTAATAAAAGGGAGTTCAACTTGCGAACCTTCTGTGACCAGGATGCGCTCATCCGAGTAGTGCTGGTACACTCGATGAGTCCTTTCAGACCAACCGGCCTGATACAAAGTTTCTGCCGGGACTTGCTGTGCTCGTTGGTATTGTGAGATTGAGAGCTCAGCTTCCGGATTTAGTTGTGATTCCAGGCTACGTCTAAAGCCTGTCCTTCTGTTGTTGTTAGACATTCGCCGTTGTACCTCATGGCGTAGTCTGTTGCTCAGACGATAACTTCGAATTTGGTCATCTATCGTCGGTTGGCGGTTCTCTCCGCCGGATATGGAAGGTCTAGGGGCCAAGACCTCCGTTCTTGTTGATGTTCTTGCTGCGGTTGTCATTTTTGTTTGGCTCTTTCTTTTTCTTGTTCAAAAATGACTTTAGGATCCTTGAAGACGTAGAGCTTTCCTTGTGGCTTTGGAATTTTCTTTTCCGAGGCGTCTCCGATCTTCAATTGCTGCAGATCTCTTGCCAAAGAGTCTATAGAGTCTGTTATAGACTGTGGGCTAGCTTTGTCTTTTGCTAATTTTAATTGTTTAACTTCAGCAGCTACCTCGTCTAATTGTTCTTTGATTTTCACGGTTAGTTGAATAAGAGTATTCAGTTGTTTAAATAAATCTTCCGAGTATTTATTTGTAATAGAAGTAGGTCTTATGAATCCCTCTGCTGGTGCGCTGAGAGTTTCTGTTGCTTTAAGAGCTTCTTTATAGACTGAACTTGCAGCAGTTAGGTTCCAGTCACTCATAAAGTGCTTTAAAAACTTAATATAGATACTTGTTGGCTATTAATAGCTTAAGATGACGAAGGTATGGGAAATCTTCTCCTTATGCGGGTACTGTTATCCCCTTTATCATCTATCTTAAGGTAAGTAATAGCTTGAAGTACTAAATCAAATTTCTAAGGACACAGATTGAATTCAGGAAGTAAGGTTCCATCGGCATTATACTTGGCTTTGTAAATCCATTTTAGTCCCACTGATTTCTTGCCTTCTAGAAGACAGACCAGCTCCCAAGAGTCATGTTGTTCAATAGCCTGTAATTCTTCATGCATAGCTTTCAACCAGTTCTTGGACTTGCTTGCTTCACAGTAATTACGTGGCTCACTGATTTGTGCTGAGTTGCACCTTTGAGTCTGCCCATATATTTCTTTTAAACTCCTCAACTTCATGGGAGATGTTTCTTCATCACTTGAGCTTAATTCTCTGGCATTAATAAGTTGATTCTCCTGTGTATTATTCTCAACATCACCTCCTTCTTGTTCATCATTCTCAGTAGCAGTCAACTCTTCCTCTTGCAAGTCAATATTTCTTACCCATACAGGAGATTGTGTTTTGTCTTCAGCTTGAATTTTCCAATTCCATTCTTGATGCTCGTCTACAATCACATCTCTACTGATAAGTATTGTCATACTTTCTGGATGTCGATAAGCCTTTGATTCATTGCTGTAACCCAGAAAAATGCATCTAACACATTTATCATCTAGCTTTCTTCTTTGCTGAGACGGAACATGTGCAAATGCTAAGCTTCCAAAAATCTTAAAATGACTTACAGATGGTTTCCTCTTGTAAAGAACTTCATATGGTGTAGAATCTTCAAGAGCAGAGGAATACAATCTGTTGATTGTGTACACTGCAGTCTGAGCAGCCTCTGCCCACAGCTTCTTCTGCAAGTTTTTTTCTTTAAGCATACATCTAACCATTTCTGTAATGGTCCTATTCTTCCTCTCCCCAACACCATTTTGTTGCGGAGAATAATTTGAAATAAGCTGTCTTTTAATACCCGAGTTATTGCAAAAGTCATTAGAAGACCTGAAACTTTTTCATTACTTCTGACTTGTTCCTAATGAAACAAATCCATACAAATCTATTGAAGTCGTCTATGAATAGAAGAAAATACCTGAACCCACTCAAGGATTCTTCCTGCATTGGGCCACAGACATCTGAGTGAATGAGCGGGAGTGGTTTTGTTGCTCTTGACTTAGTTTTGGTTGGGAATGATTGTCTATGCATTTTAGAACACAATCATCACATACTTTATAAATAGATCATTTCATGTCAGGCAGACCATGCACCATAGATTTTGTACTCATCTTCTTCAGGTACTCGAGACATACATGTCCCAGTCTACTGTGCCATAACCAGTTGTTGTCACAGACATCTGCTTTGAGGTCATGACCAGCTGAATGAGGATTGAAACTGAATAGATTGTTACCTGCCACTGGTACTCGAATTAATTCATTTTGTTTTGACTTGTCTGTATAGACAATGCAGTTGTTTCCTTCAAACATAAGAGAGAATCCCTCCTTCATCAATTGACCAACACTTAGTAAATTTGAGTCCAAATCTGGAACATATAATACGTTTTTGATAAGTTTGTCTTCACTATGATTGAGTCTCAGATGTCCTTTACCTCTAGCCATTTTAATTGATCCATCACCAAACTTGACCTCAGCAACATGTGTTCTATCAAGTCCAGTAAACAATTTAAGTTCTGCCGACATGTGATTACTACACCCACTGTCAATATACCACTCACCATGCTTATGATCTAGACTAGCCATTAACACAACTTCGCTATCATTTTCAACATTTTCTTGTGCTAAATTGACATGGTTCATGTGTTTAGCTTTGATTCTACAGAACCTCTATATGTGTCCGAATCTTTTACAGTAATAACACTGTAGTTTCTTAAAAGATTGACACTTAGATTTCATAGAAGTAGATGATACCCGACTCTTAGTTTCATCTTCATCATCTGAGTAATCATTTGATTCGGCACTCTGCTTCCCTTTGTTCTTTGGCTGGTAGGTTTCATTTTTGTTCTAGAATCCTTTCTCTTTGCGTTCTACTGTTTTGGTCTTGAACGCTCTTTCTTCCCTGCGCTCTTCATGTCTCTTCATTCTATCTTCATGAGATAGTAAAGAGCCAAGGAGTTCATCTTGAAACGAGCGGGTCTAATTCCATTTCTTTTTCCATTCGATTTTGAAAGCTGTTCTTTTTGTCGTTAAAGGATCGGTCTTGGTCCCAAAGTGAATTCACTCCGGAACTTTGATTTGATTTTGCGGGTGCTTCGCTTAGCCTACTGTTCCGCCTTCATTCTCCATTCTTGTGGTCCTCCCTCCTCAATAGCTGCTGATATGTGATCATACTTGTTGGAAAGACTCCTCAAAATCTTTTCCACAACCCTTCGTTCTCAGACTTCTTCTCCATATTGAACCATTTGATTCACAAGTTCTAAAACTCTGGCCACATAAGTACTGATGTCTTCCTCATCTCTCATGAAGCAATCTTCAAAACGTCTTCTCATAGTCTGCATCTTGACCTTTTTAACTTTCATTGTTCCCTGATATGCATTCATCAACAAATTCCAAGCAACTTTTGCGGTCCGCGCTCCAGAAATCCTTTTAAACACTCTATGATCCAGAGATTGTTGTATGAAACTCAATGCTTTCGCATCTTTTTTCCTCATTTCCCGAAGAACTCCGGCCATCAATTTCTCCTCATCATAACCATCCCTAACTATTTCCCATAGATCTTGAGAAATAAAAAAGGTTTGCATCATAGTAGACCAGTCCTCGTACTCTACGCCATCAAAATGCGGTACCGAAGGACTGACCTGGTTTGTAGTTGCTGCCATCAAAGCTGAAGACGTAGCTCTGATACCAATGTTAATTCAGCTTCTTGTGGACAACAAATACACCAGATCCAGAGATCGTATGAACAGAGGAGAACTACAACAGAGAACACAGAAGAAATGAAGTATAAACTGGACAAACAAATCACATCAACTAGCTTCTTGATTACATCTACATGACTTTATAGGCTTCTTGGTATTCGAGAAGCTTCTACAGTACTCTTCAGCTCTACAAATGAGCTCCACTAAGTATTCAAACAGAAACAACGAAAGCAAGTAAAAGCAAACTAAAAACAGGTAAAAGCTAATAGTATTGTAAACAGAACAGTTGTGACGTGACATATTCATGCAAGTAGTAGTAACATAATATGAGAGTATAAATCGAATACTATAATGAGGTTCCCCTTCCCTTGCCTAGAATCTAGCTATGCACAGAGAGAGTTCTTCACCGTCTTCAATCTGGCTATGCACAGAGAGAGGAAAGCAAAGAATTTCTCTGCGGATTCCTAGGCGATTTCCAAAATTGAAGATGGCTTCGCATTATCCAGTGATTGGAGCCTACAATCCGCTTGCTAATTGCTATAAATAGGTCGCAGATTGCCCTCTCCAAAGACACGGGATTGGGTAGAGTACACAGGCGAGTAGGCGACAGGGAGCTTGATTGATGGCACGGCGGCAATATGGGGGATTGTCTTCGTCTTCCCAGGGCCACAAAGATCCTTGTCCACCTTCTTCTGGCACTGATTGGTGGCTCGAAGCCACCTGCCCTATTCAGCGACTCCGCTGCAGACCAAGAGAGGGCGGCGGCTGTTACGCGCGAATAAGAAAGAGGTCGTAGTCACATCACGCTGCATGCGGAATCAGAGGGTGAGGATGTTGACACGTCGGCGAGAGCATCATCAGCTGCAAACGATCACTGGAATCGTGAGGAAGCGCCACATAGGAGTATGCGAGTGAAGCAGAGACCCCAATGGGGCCGAGACTATGAGTTCAATAATCATTGTAATTGAACTGTAAATGAACATATAAATAGATGAATAAAAGCTGAGATGAGTATTGAGATTTGAATACAAATTTCCTCTTCTCTCTATCCACTTCTCTTCCCTTCTTCTCCAGATCCCCCCTTCTACTCTCTTCAGAGTAATCGCCTGAATTAGATCAAGTAATCCAGACGCGTAGGAGAGCTCCGTTCCGTGGCAGCTTGGTCTCAGGTACGATTGTCATTACATTGGTGCTTTCATTGTATTTATTGTCTGGATTTTCGTCGTTCGATCGACGATTGCAAACATGGAGACACGTTCTCACGTATTGGCTGAAGCCGTCAAGTCATTGCAAGAGTCATCTGATCGCCATGATAAGCTACTTGGATCGCTTCAATCGAATCTGGAATCTCAAGAACAGGCGATCGAAGGCCAGCAGCAAATTTTGCAAACGATCTCTTCTCAGATTTATTTGTTGAACAATCAAATGGCGCAATGGTCGAAAGTTAAACCAGAGCAGATGACTCCGTCAAGTGTTACTATCCAAACGCCGAGTTGGAAAATTCCATTAAGAGGCGGAGCTGGGGAGGACGACGAGTTTCTGTTTCCTCCTAAACCTCTACAGATCGAGTTGCCACTCTTTAATGGAACAAATGCTGAGGAGTGGATTGCGGCGGCTGAGGATTTTTTTGAATTCTATGCCACGGACGACCAACATCGAGTGACCATGACATCATTTCGTATGGAGGGGATCGCGCGGAAGTGGTTCCTTTGGATGCAGCGGAGGAACATAGCATCTAAGTTATTTTTATGACTAAAAGCACAAGTCCAACTAAGGTCTATAACTACAAAATTTCGATGTGTGGCTGTGGTAGAAAGGCTACAACTGCAAATTTTATGACTATTAAAAAACATGAAAGGAACATAAAACAAAAAAGCTATAAAGCATGACTATAAATCCAAAATAACATTACAACACAATTTGGTAATCACCAAATTACAAAAAAAGAAAAAAACTATAACCATGAATGAAACAGAAAACCAAAAAACAACTATTAAGCATGACTATAAATCCAAAATAACATTATAAAATAGAGAACAAATTAAAAACCTACTATGACAAAAGCACCAATAAAAATATGAATAAATATATAATAAAATAGGTTCCATAACACGCAACATGTAATAACTTCCTTGTTTAGTCCGGCAGCATTTTATATCATAATTCCTAGAGAAAGTAAACCGAAAATGACACAAATTAGTATCTTGCATCTCACGGTTGTCGTCAATGTGCAACACGACGATGACGAGCAGGTGCAGCGACGTGCCACACAATTCAGGCGCAAAGCAAACTCAACCTCCACCTACGGCTCTATGACATAGTGCTTGCATCTATTGGCACCAAAAACAATATCTTCTTTTTCGTTGACATCTTCTCCTCCAACGACTATCAGAAGGGCCTCATCAAACTAGAATACATCTCCAGTAAAAATCAACCAGCAAATATTTTAACCAAAGCACTGCCATCACATGAACATTATCAGTTATTGACCAAGTTAGGAATGGAGAATTCTGTGTATTGAGGAGATTAGTAGAAGTATATTAGTAGATGTAGATTAGTAGAAGTGTAGATTGAAGTGCAGGAAGTGCATATGCAGAGTAGGCGCAGCTCAAATAAATTAGGCTCAGCATTCATTTAGTTTTACTTAAATAACCTCTGCTGTAATAAAGCTCTGTAATTAGCTCAAGGGCAAACTTATATTTTTACTTTGTGTTTTGAACTAAAACAAGTTTAAATACCGCGAAACTTTAAGGTTGTACTTGACTTTTGCTAATTGAATCTGATCGACTTAGGTCGATTCCTTTTTCTTTCATCTCAGCTCTTCAGCTCAATTTGTATCATTCAACACTCCCCTCAAGTGTTAGACCCCTAAATCTCAGGGATAGCCTAAGTGTCACATCTTGGGCACGGGCCAGCCATGGAGGTCCCAAAGGTATTTTGATGGCTTTGCAGAACAAAGACTGTCCACATGCACAATGGCATGGGCATCGTCCACATCGCCCACGACGCATGGCAGAGGCATAGGCGTGGGCAAGGCAAGGTGGGCAGCAGCCCATGTGCTCGGAGGCAAAGGCATAAACAAGACTTGGTATTGCCCGGGTGCGGAGCCAAGCAAGTCCCGCCCAGGGCGAGGCATGGCGAGAAGAAGTCCCGCAACGGGCGGGGCATTTAATGATGTTGCAGAGCAACGGAGTCCCGTGTGTGCAATGGCACGGCGGCAGTGCAAACAACACATGACCTTGGCGGAAGAAAACCCCGCCACGGCTGGGCCGTGGCGAGAGATTTGGCGGAAGGCCGCATGCGCAATGTGCGCGGGGCAGTAGAGCAACAAGTCATGAAAATGTGTTCACACTTGGCGGAAGAAAACCCCGCCACTGCTGGGCCGTGGCGAGAGATTTGGTGGAAGCCCGCGTGCGCAATGGCGCAGGGCAGCGGAGCGACAAGTCATGAAGATGTGTTCACACTTGGCGGGACAAAACCCCGCCACGGCTGGGCCATGGCAAGAGATTTGGCGGAAGCCCACGTGCGCAATGGCGCGGGGCAGCGGAGCAACAAGTCATGAAGTTGTGTTCACACTTGGCGGGACAAAACCCCGCCACGGCGGGGCCGTGGCGAGAGATTTGGCGGAGTCCCGTGTGCGCTATGGCACGGGCCAGCAGCGCAAGAAGACATTGGCAGCCCATGCGCGCGGAGGCATGGGCGTCGCACGCAACGTTGCGGGGCAACGGACGACCCGTGTGCGCAAAGGCACGGGCTTGGCGTGGCGAGCAAACATTGAGCATGAAGCAGGGCGCAACATGTCCACATTGCCACGGGAAGGCAGCGGCCGAGGCAAGACGCAAAGCAAGCGGGCTGTAGTGCGCGGAGCATGCACTGCCCAGCCCTGCCCTCAAGCAGTGTTGGCCTTGGACTTGGCCAACACAAGATGGGCGACCTGATCAAGGCAAAGGGGGTGCAGCCAACATGATGTGGTGCACCTAGGGCGTGGAGGGCTTGGACTTGGTCTCAACTCAAGTCAAGTTGGACACATGGACAGCCAAGATGGAATCTAAAGATACACAGCCTTTGGGGAAAGGCTGAGATGAATCCAGGGGGGATGTATCCCCAAGAAGGGGTGCTTTGAGCACCATAAAAACCCAGGAGCCTTGTATGAACGACCCAGGAGATGTGTGAGTGGAAAAAGTGAGAATACAAAGTGTGTAACTCTACTTGTAAGGCAAAAGCCACTAGTGCTTGAGGGTGTATGCTTAACCAAGGGTTGGAGGCACAAAGCGGGGAGTGCGCTCTTGGTGTGCGCTTGTGGAAGGGATCTTGTGTACTTGTAAACACTTGTAAATCAATGCATATAGTATTCCTCCAAGTAACGTTCTTTGTTTCCTCATCTCCCTTGCTGTGAATTACTGTGAATTGGTGAACTTCAACTTGGTACTCGCCCTTTGACGCTGCGGAGTTCGTTCTGCGACCTTGTGGGTAGAACGTTTTGGAATTGGGACAAGGCTGGCTGAGAGCAACGGGCTGCTCAGCGCCATCACGGAGTCAAAAATTTTGGGCACAAAATTGACCCTGTGACATCAAGTTGGTGCATAGATGTCAATCATGTCCAGCTTGTCACGAAGAAATTTAAAACAATAAACACTTAGAGGATTAGTAAAGATATTTGCCGTTTGCGCTTGAGAGGATGTATGAGGAGTAATAATTTTCTTGGAGCGACATCCAGGACAAAATGACAATCAACTTCAATGTGCTTGGTTCTCTCTAATATAGGATTATTTGCAATATGAATAGCCAACTGATTGTCACAGTGCATACAATAGGTTCATGATATGAGAAACCAAGTTCATGGAGTAGACAATTTATCCACATTAATTCACATGGAGTAATTCAGCCTCAGCGCTTGAACGAGCTACCACATTATGTTTTTCTCCAAGTAACTAAATTTCCACCAATATAAGTACAACACCTCGATGTGGATCTTCTATCATGACTTGCCCCAGCATAATTGGCGTCAGAGAAACCTTCTATTCCTATGTGTCCATTCTTTTTCAACCGTATTATCCTTTTCCTGGTGAGCTCTTAACATAGTGCAGAATTTTGAGAAGTGCATTCCAGTAAGAGTTCTTGGGTTGATGCATAAACTGACTAACAACTCCCACCGAATAAGAAATATTTTACCGAGTAAATGTGAGGTAAATTAGCTTCCCAACTAACTTTCTAAACCTGGCAAGGTCATGGAAGTCATTGTCCTCTTCCTATTTAAAAGTGACATTAGAATCAATAGGTACGGTAGCCGATTTACAACCCAATATACACACTTCATTGAGAAGGTCCAGAGCATACTTCCTTTGAGAGAGGACCACCCCTGTGGAACTAAGGCAAATTCAATACCAAGGAAATACTTTGGTCGTCCCAAGTCTTTAGTTACAAAATAGTTGTTCAGGTGAGCTTTAAGCCTTAAACTATATCAAAGCCTTCACAATCACCGCCACTGAGCAAAATATCATTCACATAAATAGCCAAAATCACACTCACTTTAGGAGTTTGTCTTGCGAACACATATCAGATTTGCACTCCTTGAGTCCTATAGCAGATTCAATAGTGTGCAACTTGTCGAACCAAGCTCGAGGACTCTACTTGAGCCCATGGTTTAAAATACCGATACCGGTCATCAACTCGGTGGATGACCGGTACCGGTACGTACCGATACCGTACCGTACCGACACACGGTACGGTCCGGTACGAAAATTGCATACCGAGCCTTTTTTTTTTCTTTTTCTTTTTTGATTTTGCTGCTAAAAATAACTCCAATAACCCATGATTGATCAAGAAATACTTAAATTTCATATTCAAATATCAAATACATGAATACAATGTTTAAAATGCGGACGAATGACGTCCATCGTACTCGTACATATCTTGGGGACATACACTGTCGGCACTGTAGCAGCCCAACGGCTCTTAAAAAGAGCCGTTGGGTCGGGTGATACCGGGCGATACCGCCCGGTATCATAGCTCTTACCGCCAGGTATTTGCTAAATATCGGAGCATACCGGGCAGTATTTATCGGTATACCGATATTTTTAAAGTATCGATATTTTGCTACAGTGCAAAATATCATACCAGGCGGTATAGCCCGGTATGATAGCAAATACCGCCCGGTATTTGATAAATACCGGGGATACCGGGCGGTATTTACCGAGATACCCGGTATTTACCCATACCGGGTATCTCGTATACCGGTTTTTTCAAAAACCGGTAAATACCGGACTTACCGCCCGGTACGGTACGAGATTTAAAACCATGCTTGAGCCCATAAATAGCTTTCTTCAATTTACAAACTAGATTCTCCCTCTGAGCAACATACCCCGGTAGTTGCTCCACAAAGACAACTTCAATTAAGTCACCATAAAGAAAGGCATTTTTAACATCGAACTGATACATCGGCCTGTCAAGATTGATAGCAAGAGAGAGAATTATCCTGACAGAATTTAATCGAGCCACTAGGTTGAAAGTCTCAAAATAGTCGACACCATACTCTTATGTGAATGCTTTGGCAACAAGCTGTGATTTGTAGCGCTCAATGGTCCCGTGATGCAAATATTTCAAGGTAAATATGTAAGCAACTGGTTTTGCATCCCCAGGTAATGGAACCAAGTCCTACGTGTGTACTTTTGAGTGTTGTCATCTCCTATACATAGCATGTTTCCAATTGGGATCAATCAGTGTCTCTTGGTAAGACCTAGTAATGGTAATAGAAGACAAGGACAGTGCAAGCCCGTCTACCTTTGCGCAAAGCTATAGCCAATTCAAGTTAAGGTGGAGGATCTTGTGACTGAGGTAGAAGGGAGGTCTGCTGTCTAGAGAGGCCTTTGGTCCATTTATGTCTTCTTTGGTAGACTTGTAAAGGAGGGATACTAATGGTTGTGGTAGGTGGCACATCAATAGGAGGAGGAAGTGGTAATGACTCCGCAGTAGGAGCACGAGAATTCTCAAAGGAGGCATAGAAGGGTGTGTCCTCAAAAAAGGTGACATGAGATGTGAAGAGCTTCCTGATCCCTCGATCATAACACTAGTATCCCTTCTGGGTGTGAGAGTACCCAATAAAGATACATTTCACAACCTTAGGAGATAACTTTAGGTGATGGCCACGACCTAGAGTATGGACGAAACGGACACACCCGAAAGTTTTAGGTGGAACCTTGAACACAGACGATGAGGATAAAGAGAATAGAGACTTGTCCCAAGAATATAGGACATGACCCGATTGATAAGGTAGGTGGCGGTAAGAATAGCATCTCCCTAAAAATGCTTGGGTACATTCATATGCAAAGTTGTCAAATCGTGAATCGCATCGTGAATCGTTTGATCAAATTTCAAATCGTGTATCGTTTCGTATCGTACGATAAAGAATCATATTCATAAAAAGCCTAAATAGCAAAATTACATACATACCAACAGATACTTAATAGAAAATACTTAAGATATGATGTGTATTCCAAACTTCAGTGAGTACCAACAGTGATCCACATCTTAAGATATGATCCAATTTTAAGATGTGGAACTCACATCTTAAGATATGATCCAATTTTTCTCTAAGAAATTAGAAATTTAGAACCAACAGTGAATACTTAATAGAAATTAAGAACCATCAGTGAATACCTAATAGGAAATTAGAACCTAAGTTAAGAAGCCGATTCCAGAAATACTTAATAGATTAAGTAAATAGGAAATAGAAATACTTAATAGATTAAGAAATAATAGGATGAAGAACCTGAAAAATAACCAACAGTGAAAAATAGGAAATATAAATACTTAATAGAATAAGTAAATAGGAAGAAGAACTTGGAAGACTCGTGTGAAGAAGAATCACGTGAAGAAGCCGATTGCAGAAATTTGCCTTTGCAGAAGCCGCGAATCGCGTGAAGTGGCGGCGTCGGGGAAGGGGGGATTGCAGAAGCCGCGTGAAGTGGCGGCGTCGGCGACGCTTCTACAATCGCAACGAGTCGCTACGGGGAGGGGGGATTGCAGAAGCCGCGTGAAGTGGTGGCGTCGGCATCGCGATTGCAGGCAGCGACTCGTCGCGATTGTGGTAACTTGTCGTGATCTGCTTCGTCGCGATTGCGGCAACTTGTCGCGATTGCAAAAGCGTCATCGCGTGAAATCGCGCCTGTGAAGGCGCCTCTCCGAATCGCTTGAATCGCATATTCAGAATAGCGAGTCTGAATCGCAATGATTCAGGCGATTCTTATATGATTCAGCGTCCAAAATGATTCGATCTGGTTTTCGAATCGCTGGGACGCCGGATCGAATCGAATCGTGCGATTCGAATCGTGAATCGCATGATACTAACAACAGAGTTCATATGGAACAACAGTATTCTAGCAACATCCAAGATGATGGTTTTTTCGTTCGGCAACACACCATTCTGTTGAGATGTATACAAGCAGGTTGTTTCATGGATAATGCCATGAGATGCACAAAAAATTGATGAAGCCAGTATGAAGATATTCACAAGCATTGACAGTACACATTTTCAAAGAGACACCAAACTGATTTTTTATTTATGAATGAAAATTTTGGAATAGGTTGAATACTTCTGACCGACACTTTAACAGATAGACACAAGTTATACAAGTGTGGTCATCAATAAAGGCAACAAAATATTTGTATACCAAACAACTGACAACAGAACTCGGGCCCCAAATATCAAAACAGACTCACTATGTTGATTGGAGCTTGTGGGAAAGGACACAAAATGGTGTTTATGTATCTCACAAGCTTCACATCTGAAAAGAACACACGAGACAGATTTAGGAAGAATAAACTTGAGTTTTTCGGTGGAGGGATGACATAGATGGCAATGCCATTGGTAAAATATTGTGATGTGGTGAGCCACATGAACGCAAGAAGACAGAAGGTAGACACTTCCAAACCTAGCTCCCCATCAATCTTCCTCCTCGTCTTTAGATCTTGTATGACACATGAGAGGGAAAGAAGCTTACGGAACAATTATGGCTTTTGGTGAGTTGACTAATAGAAAGTAGAAAGTAAATTAACGGGAAACTTGGGTAAGTAAAAAACTTTGTCTAGGTTTAAGTTGATGGACGTAGTAATAGAACCAAGACCCGGATAGGTGAAACAGAGCTATCGGCTATACAAACATGAGGTAAATTGGAGGTTGTATGAAAATTAAAATCCTATTACCTAATATATGGTTGGAAGCACTAGAGTCAAAAATCCATGGCATACCAGATGTTAATCCCGGGGGGGAAACTCGTAGCAGTGGATGAGGTGGCCTACACAATTTTTTTATACTCGGGCCTGGAGATGGTAACTAAATCATCCATCTGTGTATTGGTTGTCGTTGAGGAAATTTGTCGTGCTAGAGGTGCCAGAGGGAATTTGAGTAGGAGCAACAGCAAAAGCGGCTGCTTTAGCTTGTGGCGGTCTTCAACCGCCCACAATGTAGGCACGGTGGGAAGGAATTTCTTCCTCTCCCATGACCTCCAGCTCTGCTGCCGCCACGGCGTCGACCCCCACCACCACGGCGTCGACCCCCACCACCACGGCCTTGACTCCCTGCAACAAGAGCCAGAGTTTTCTCTAATAGAAGCAGAGTATGTTCAGTCACCCAGAGGATTCTAGCCATAGCATTGTTGAGATTCAATATCGTATTATCTGCCATTAGCTGAGACTTCACACTTTGAAGTGAAGGAGGAAGAGCAAATAAAAATTCCTCATGTTGTTTCTTCTGCTATAGTAGACTAGTAGTTAAGGGGTGATATTCTGCTAACTCATCTGCCTTCCCTTTCAAGGTAGCATAGAAGTCTTGTACATATCCTCCTTCATACAACTTTAGGTTGAATATTTCGGAGCACAATGTAAATCCTCAAGATATTCTTGTCTTGGAAGTAGGTTTGTTTAAGGGCATCCCACATGCTTTTAGCCGTGGGATGGAAAACCACTGTGGACGTTATTTGAAGCTCTAGGTTGTTAAGCATCCAAGAGACACAATCATTGGCCTCCCGCTCAGCGTACTCTTCATCTTCAATATTTGCAGTATTAGGAGGTTCACAATCAATATGTTTCGTTTTCCCTCTGGAGCTGCACAGAAGAAAAAACACCCTTGACTTGAGGAGATAGTTTGCACCATTGAGTTTGATGGAGGTGCACATGGAAGCATCTTAGAATCCATCAAGGAGTTCGACGTCGTCAACTGAACTCAGCACGAAGAGAGGCGGCTAAAATATAAAACTCGATCCTTGATCAAGAGATATGGAGAGATTCGGCGAGAGAGAAGGGGCTGGTGCCTTCTTCCAAGAGGAGGCCCGAAGATGCCGAATCTAAAAATTTCGATCGTTGAGATATCGCCCTAGAGGGAAGCACCCTCGGAGAAGGAGAACAAGGTGAAGCTGCCGCCTAAAAACAACCCCAAATGCTGCTAAGATGCAGTTTCCACCTCGGCCTGAAAACCGCCGAGAACCGTCGGAGAAGAGATGACTGCCAGGGTAGTCCGACAAGAGGAGGGAAGCAGGAAGGAAACCCGCCGGAGTACATGAGGTGTCCGCCTGGACTGGCGAACTCACCAGGGGGTCTGCCTAGCCAACGGACCCAAGGAACAGTCTGCCTGGTAGGTGGACTTGAAGGGAGCTGAAAAACAAGGTCCGCCAATTTAGCGGACTGAGACGGGGGTCGGCGGACCTTAGAAGAGGGTAGGGAGGTTGTCGTCCTTGAGAGGATGAAAAAGAAGAGAAAAAAAATACTTTTTTCTCAGGTTCGCCGGAACCCTAGGCGCCACCATCGGAAGCTCAGGTAGGAGAGAGGATAAACCCTAGCTCTGTTACCATGTTGAGTTGAGCCCAAAAAGTTAGTCATTTATTCAAGAAAGGGGTACATGGTATGGTAAGATGTAAATGAGATATAACCTAAGCTATCCTATACTACCATACAAAAACATGTATAAAAACTTAGTCATTCAACAATGCCAAGGTACCAAGAAGTTCACCAATTTGCACCAACTTGTACCATCCATTATGATAGAATGATACGATAAAAAAAAATAAAGTTTGATTAATACACTGAGTAGAACCAAGACATATGCTCTAAAACTGGTCTGACTAGTAAAATACTAGTTAGTATGTGTCAATATGACCTATATTATCATGCTATATTATCATGTTGCAAACTTTATACAATTTTGTAAATTTATACAGAAAATTAGATAGAGTAAAAAATAGCCAAGTTGCATGAGTCTTTTCTTATTTGAATTTTCTTACAAAAATAACATAATGTCAAGTCTATACCAATACCTATTGAACAATGGATTAAACTATGTAAATAAATATATTGGATCAAAATCAAGAACTTAGGAAACACATAAAGGAATTGAAAATGATAAAAAAAATTATGAAAATATATTGACAATCAAAAATAAAAGAGAAGGGATGATTGCTATCAGTTAGTTCAATGGAATTAGAAACAATAAGAGGATGCAAAGATGAGTGGACGACGAAAGAATCATTCTTCCATTATCCTAGTAGACCTAGATAAACACATTCTGGTTGCAATGTACGGACAAGATAAGATATGCACAATTTATAGGCTGAGAATGTGAATGCCTAACAGCTTCAATTAAAAAAACACATTATGAATGATATTACAATCTCTTGACAACTGAAAAGTCGATCTAGATAGATTCATAAGTAATACACTTAAATCTTAATACAATGCTTGAGATCCACAAGGCCAAATTTTCTATTACAAATTTTCTACTTTAAGTGCTATGTACATTTTATGATACTAATACCAACTCTCTTTTTAGATTGATAAATTCTTGGATGAGTATCTATCCAACATTACTCCAAAGAGGATTCAACAAAATTGTTGTTTCAAGTCAAAGGAATGCTATTTCACTATTCAACTTGCACAAGTATCAATCGATGGATTGAGTTTTACCAAGACAGCATCTTTATTGGCATTGTTTAACTTATAAAATAAATGATTTGCAATTTACCTAGAATTTTAAAAGATCGAGTGGTAATATTTTTGTGTTGCTCATAGTTGCTTTGGTGTCGAGGTTTTGATAGGTTTATGAAATAGTTGTCCATATAAATAAGACACCAAGGGGGGTTGTTGGATTTTTGGTGGCAACTGCGGGTTTAGGGTAGCTCATGAGGGATTAAAATTTTTGAACAGAGCAATTGTTTCCCATATTCTTTTGGTAGATTCTACCAGAACCAAAGATGTTTTTTAGTGAAGCATCCTTATGAAAGAACAAGTCTTTTGTGATGTCTACTTTGAGTCTATTAAGATATGCAATTACAAACTCTTAAAGTCAGATTGTAACGTTTCATCTTTACACATGAATTTCAAAAGAAAAGAAATCTACAGCCTAAAAGCAACATATATATATATAGGAAAATATTGTCAATCTTCATGCTAAAATGAGGAGCATTTGAAGCCCAATCATCCAAAAAGTATCAACATATATTGCCATATGATAAACATGCACAACTGAGGAAAAGCTTGCCTTTTGGATAAACATGCACGATGCTTTAATCTGTCTCCAAAGAAGCTAATTAAAAATGAGGAAAAGCTTCCCTTTTGAATAAACATACAGAATGTTTTAATCATGCATACTAGTTGTTTCCTAGAGCTTTTTCCTCCAAATTTTTGCTTATTTTAGATGGAAAATTTTACCTTAGAAATCATCTTTCATTCTCACCAGGAAACGACCTCTTTGTTTATTTTAGATGGAAACCACTCTGATCCTGTGGAAAGCTTATCTATCGAATTCATTAGGCATTGAACTATTGTTTTCATTGTATTTTTGCTATTTCAATGTGAGCATCACATCCAATGTATTAAGGTATTTGGGAGGAACCTTAGATTCTTCTGCTTGAGGTCATATATTCATATGCTAAACACACAAAATTAAGCCAACAACGATTAGAAGACATGGTTCAGTGTTACCTTCCGGAGACTGGCAATGCAGAGATGCCAATAGAGCAACTTCAACAGTGATAAGATAATTGAATGAGTGCCTCACAATTTCAACTTCAGATATCTGTTATCAAGAGGCTTGGCTTTTCCTCAGACGAACTGAGAAAAATGGTCAACATATACTCCTATAAATGAAGCATTCAGAATGAGCAGGAGGATTTAATTCGTTCATCGAATAAATTCGCAGAACTAATCGAGATTCATCATCATGCCCATTATCGCAATAATAAATATACAAAAAAGAAACAAGGAATAGGAAAAGAAGACAGAAAACATAAAGGATTTCTCTCAGACAAATGCCTCGATTCGTCCTCACGTAGAATGGAATGGATAAATCAGACTCGTCATCTATGAATTCATCTCATCATCGAGAAACCCCTCAATAGATTAAAAAACCAACTTAATCAACAGCCCTACAGCGATCTAATAAAAGAGTATGTAAAAGATAAAAACCAGTGAAAGAATGTAGCAGGGTGGAATTGATCCGGATGACCCCGCAGGTGGCGCGCGAGCTGCAGCTAGGGCTTCGAAACCTGCCTGCCCTAGACGGCGGCGGAGATGGTGGAGACGGCGCGAGCGGAGAGGTGAAGAGTGAAAGAAACGAAGAAAAGGGGATTACCGCGCGAGGGAAATGAGGAAAATTCATGAATCCACCATCACTGGAGACTTTTAATCAAAGACCTTTTCTAAATTTGCAGCAGCTACCAACAGCAAGAGAAAGATTTACTCTCACCATCGGAAGCAAGCAGCCATCTGTTGCAAGCTAGGGACCTAGGGTTGGCCAACAGTATTCAACTACAAAGAAATAGGTAGTCTTAGGGCCCGTTTCGCAAACTATGTAGTATAGAACAGATTAGCCACCACAGTATAAGATTATATAGGACAGCATAATAAATAATCTCATATTTATTTCGCAGGGTACTGAACATCAAATCCAGTATTATTATGCGTTCGTTTCATATTATCACAACACATGATAAGATAATTTGACGAAAATATCATTTGTACTATTTCTTGTTCGTTTTATCATATAAAATATGCTGGACAATATCATATATTATTATAATAATAAAATATTTATTTTAATTAACACAAGAATTATGAATCCAATTAATAAATAGATAAATGTGATAAAACTTATTATTATATCATACAAAATAATGAATAGTAAATGAATAAATGTGCTCCAATATTTATAAATCTAACAAAAGCAACGACTATAAATACAATTGAAATAGTGGTCAATAATTACCAATGACTAAATTTTGTAGTATTTTTCGACTTGTCTCCGACAATAAGTTCGTTGGAATTTCGTGGAAAACTTTAAGATTTTTTTAAAATAATAATAATAATTCAAAATAAAAATAGCATTTATATATGTAATAGTAACAAATAGCATATACAATTATCTAAAAATTTCAATCATACGATTCAAATATGTACAACATGCAAGCACCATCAATAATTAAAATGAAGAAAAGCAAATCAACAAACACATCCACTTGTTAGAACCTGATCAAGTACTCTCATTCTCATCTCTCTGTATTATTTCTTTGTTTCATTAATTACCACGAGCCTCCTCCGTTAATGATGTCATTCCAAAACCCAAGAGGATCACCACCTTGCCCCTTGTTTTGCTCGAACTGGCTGTCTCCAAGATCCTCACTCGAATGAAGTACTATGGTTTCATATCCTCAAAAGGAATATTAACACCCGCAAAGCTTCCATACGTACATGATCTAAAGCAAAACCAAGCTTCGATGACACTGCTGTGATCAACGATGTGGCCTCATGCGAAGCCGCGACATCTAGAGGCTGCGGCAGCGTCATCAATGCCGCGGACGTTGTCGCGACATCCCTGCCAAGCTGCGGCATCCAGGAGGCCGCGACAGCGTCATCGATGTCATCGACGCTGCCGCAGCCTCCCAGCCATGCCGCGCAAATGCTATCGCAGCCTCCCTACAGGCCGCGACACCCAAGACGCCACGGCAGCGATATCCAAGACGCTGCAGCAGCGACATCTTGGAGAAGATGACACTTGCGGCGGGCAGCGACATCTTGGAGAAGATGATGTCCTCTCTGTTGTGGCCCTCTAACTGCTACTGCCACGATTGGTGAAGAAGGTAACAACGTCGTCAAAGTCCTCCCTGACAGCGACATCATCGTTGATGTCGGATAAGAAAGTTCCAATGGTGGGAGAGGAGAGGAGATTACGGCACCAACGGATTAGGATGAAAAAATAGAATTTAAAATATGAAGGATATTATAGTTATTTTAAGCCTTTAACCAAAGTAGCAAACTCTTGTTACTCCAAATTGGAGTAACAAGGAAATGAGCTCGGTGTACTGTATCGAGATATTATTTTTATCATGTACTTTGTATAATTTTGAAAATGAACACCGAACAACATGTGTTGTTCTGTGATGTACCTTAAAATTATGCGAAACGAACGGACCCTTAGAAATAATGATTAATGTGTGGTGATTTCCCTATGACATACACGACAGCTTGTGTTTTGTGGCCAATGACTTAATTTTGACTGTCAGCGCTCTTAATATACTAGTTGATTATATATCCTCACATTATGAGATATTTCATCAAAGGCCAAATTTTGCTATGAGAACATTAATGGAAGAGGGTGCTGGGATTTTTAAGGTGGTAATCGTCAGAGGAAATAATTTGGCTACGAGGGATTTTACTAGTCGTGATCCTTATGTTGTAGTTAAACTAGGAAAGCAGGTGAGTATCCATATCCTTGTTTTATTTTGATTTTGAGAAGATGAATTTTCTAAATTCTGTAATGTTCAGGTACTTGGTGATATGAAGATAGCATTTGACATGCATGGTCAATTTATCTCCTTGCGTTTTGTGGAGCTATCAAATTTGATTTTTTTTTCTCCCAAAAAATCTTCTCTCCTGGTTGCTTGTTTTTTCTCATTCATTTTGAAGAATGTTCTTTTATCAAGTTAAGAGAAATATGCTGGAACACCCTTACCCAGATCAGAGTTACTCGGAAGAGAATTAGGATACGGATCTGGGAAGAGCTCCTCGTATAGCACTGGAATATTATGGTCGTGACGGTGGAAGTATGAGAGTGAAAAAGGAAGATAGAGAGAGAGATCGGGAGAGAAGAAACCGAGAAACAAAAGAGATAGAAGGAAGAGGAAATCAATTCATATATATATCCTCCTTTTCTTCTTATTACACATTCCTATTTATACATACTTTTGCACGTTCTCCAACTGTTAGCATCGTAACCATCGAAGCCATCTCAGCCGTTAGTCGTTAGACCTCGTAATCATCAAGGTGGTGAGGCCTACGTCGCGCACGCACGTCTCGCTCCAACTGACGTGGATTATCTTCCACGTTAACTGGGTCCCTTACTCGCAGGTCCCCTACGCTGCTCCTCACATTGCCTTCCAGTCCAGAACACACCTCGTCCTCGAGCTTCTTTTCAACAAGACCCTGCTCCTGTTCTTCCTCACCATTTACGATGTTATCTTCTTGAGCAGTCATCTGGGTGTTTTGATCCCTTCGTAACAGCGGCATAGGAATGGTCTGCTGTTGTGGAATTCCCTTGCACTATTTTAGGATGGATACGTGGAACACTGGGTGAAGTCGCGCGTCTTCCGGCAATGCCAACTTGTAGGCGACTTGTCCCACTCTTTTAATAACTCGGAAGGGCCCGAAATATTTTGGTCCCAGCTTCTGATGTCGTTGCAGTCGGAGGGAGAGTTGCCTATAGGGTTGAAGTTTTACGAAAACCCAATCATCTTCTTTAAATTCTAGCTCTCTTCTCCGGTGGTCAGCTTGAAGTTTCATGTGTTCCTGAGCCTTACTTAAATTCTTCTCGAGCTGTGTAAGAAGCATGTCTCGGGTCCTAAGTTCCCGGTCCACTTCCGCATTCTTGCTGCTGTTTCCCAAGTAGCGGATCAGCTGTGGTGGATCTCGGCCATATAACGCCTTAAAGGGTGTCATCTCAGCAGAGGATTGGTAAGAAGTATTATACCAATACTCTGCCCAAGATAAGAACTTTTCCCATTTGGTTGGCTCATCAGCAACGAAGCTACGAAGGTACATTTCGAGGCATTTATTCAAAGCTTCCGTTTGGTCGTCGATCTGCGGGTGATAGGCCGAACTGATACCCAACATTGTTCCTTGTAAGCGAGCTAATTCTTTCCAGAAGTCACTGATGAAGTGACTGTCACGGTCACTAATTATGGACCAAGGTATACCATGGAGTCGGACGACTACGTTGATGAACACCTCTACTACTTTCTCAGTGGAATATCTTTTAGGTAGCGACATGAAGTGCCCGTATTTAGTCAATCGATCTACCACCACAAATATGGTTGTCTTCCCAGCTGACGGTGGAAGTCCTGTAATAAAATCCATGCTGATATCTTTGAAAACTTCTTCAGGGATGGGCAATGGTTGCAATAGCCCGGCAGCTGACTTTTGTTCGGTTTTCATTTGCTGGTATACTTGGCATTCTTCCACGTACTTCTTTATATCAACCTTCATTGCCCTCCAATAAAAATTCTCAGCCATGCGATGGTAGGTACGGTTGACGCTTGCATGTCCTCCGGTTGTTGAGCTATGGTATTCTCGTAGAAGAATATATTTAAGGGTGCGGTCTTCAGGAATCATAATCCGACCCTTATATAGTAAGGATACCCTCCCTGACCTCATACTCGGAAGGCTCCTAGGATTGAGCCAACTGGTGCAATGCCAGCAAGTCCTGGTTCTCCCTGTTGCTCCTTCTTATCTCCTCAAGGATTCCGAATATGGGATGACTGATGGCGAGCAGCGTGGCCTCTGGTTCTCTTGATAAAGCATCGGCAGCTGCATTTTGTTTGCCAAATCGATATTTGACATCAAAGTCATATCCCAAGAGCTTCACTAACCATTTCTGCTGCTCTGGGGTTTCAATGACTTGGTCGTTGAGCTCCTTTAAAGAGCGATGGTCTGTCAGAATTAAAAATTTGCGCCCGAGGAGGTACTACCTCCATTTCTTCACGGCTTGGGTAATTGCTTACATCTCTCGCTGGTAGGTAGAGGCTGCCTGCTTTTGTTGTGACATCTTTTGGCTGTAGTAGGCAATGGGCTGTTTTCCTTGCGATAAAATTGCTCCAATTCCGACGTCGGATGCATCGGTTTCTACTGTAAATTCCTTGTTGAAATCAGGTAGCACCAGAACCGATGTTCGACTCAGGTTATCTTTAAGTGATTTAAAGGCTAACTGAGCCTCTTGAGTCCACTTAAAAGTGTTTCCTTTAAACAGATAAGTGAGGGGGGCTAATATTTGAGCGAAGTTCCTGATAAAGCACTTGTAGTAGCCCGCCAAGCCCAAGAATCCCCGTAATTCTTTGATTTGTCACGGAGGTGGCCAAGCTTGTACCGCCGCTATTTTTGCAGGATCAACTTTGAGGCCCTCAGCCGATATCAAATGTCCCAAGTACTCGATTGTTTGGCATCCAAACGAGCACTTAGTCTTCTTGGCTACCAGATGGTGATCTTTCAATGTCTGCAATACCTCCCGTAGATGAATTAGATGCTCATTCATATTGCCACTATACACTAAAATGTCATCGAAGAAGACCAATAAAATTTTTCGCAAGTGGCGTTTGAAGACATTGTTCATCGTCGCCTGGAAAGTTGATGGCGCGTTAGTTAACCCGAAGGGCATTACACGTAATGGCCTTCGTGTGTCCGAAATGCTGTTTTGGAAACATCTTCAGCGTGCACTCGGATCTGGTGGTATCCAGCCAACATATCCAATTTAGAAAAAAATGTGGCTCAACCCAGCTCATCGAAGAGCTTATCAGCAGTCGGGATAGGGAAGCGATCTTTGATCGTTGCTGCGTTCAATGCCCTGTAATCAAGCAGAATCGCCACGTCCCATCCTTCTTCTTCACCAACAAAACGGGAGAGGAGAAGGGACTGTTGCTGGGTTGAATGATTCCGCTGCTCAGCATTTGTTGTACTTGCTTCTCTATTTCCTCCTTCTGGAAGTGTGGGTAGCGGTAAGGACGTACATTAATTGGAGACCTTCGGATGTGAGGTGAATTCGGTGATCATTTGTCCGGGTAGGAGGTAACCCTTTGGGAGGCTCGAACACCTTAGGAAATTGAGCTAGTATATCTTGCAATTCCTCATTGTGGTAGTCTAGCTCTTCTCCCTCAATGGGTCGCAGCTCAAGATGGTATAATTCCATCACTGATTGAGTGTCGCACATCCTTCTGAGGGCGTGACACTGAACTTGTTTGGTTGGCCGACTGTTGAGACTCTTCCAGCAATATTTCTGGCCTTGTCATTGCCAGACAAAGGATTGTTGAGCAAAATCCATGGTGACCGGCCCCAAGGTAGCCATCCACGCTACCCCTAGTACCACCTCTGAGCCCCGAATTGGCAGTACATAGAAATCTGCACTAACATCAGTTCCTTGTACTACAATCTTTAAGTTTCGGATAACACCATCACTTTTGATTCTATCTCTGCTCCCCACCATTACTCCAAAGGTCGGCGTGGCCTCCACTTGTAACCCAAGGTGCTTTGCCACTCTTGTTTGGATGAAATTGTGGGTGCTGCCCCCATCCAACAAGATTTGGACTTCTCTGCCTCGTATGACCCCAGTGAATCGTAATGTCATAGGCATATAGCACCCGGACATCGCATTGAAGGAGATTAAAGTAGATCCCATACCTTCAGCCTCCGGCAATACATTGTTGTCACTGGTTTCTTCTTCCAAGTCTTCTCCATCATCGAGCATGAAGAGTTGGGGTGCCTTGCATCTATGGCCCCACGTATACTTCTCGTCGCAATAATAACACAGGCCTTGCTCCTTTCTTTTTTGAGCTTCGACCGAAGTTATTTTGCCTAGAGGAGGACGTGGATGGTTCGGCACACTGGAGGGGGTTGATCGGGACGTCATTGCAGTAGGAACATTCGCCAATTGCTTATGAGGTGTAGGCAAAATTGTCGGACTTCTCATCCCGGTGAGTGATGACACTTTTCGGCGTACCGCATCAAATTTGGCTTCGTGCCTTTTTGCCAACAGAATGGCTTCATGCATAGTGTTTGGTTGCTGCGCCAGGACCTCCGTCTTGATATCATTGTGTAGCCCTGAGATGAAGCAGTTCACCAGGAACGATTCCGATAGATCGGTGGGGCGCAAGGATAACTCTTCAAAGCGTCCTTCGTATTCCTCCACCCCCGCCGTCCGAACAAGCTTTGTGAGCTGCCCTTCGGGGTGTTCCAAGTCTGTTGGCTCAAACCGTCGTCGAATCGCCTCAACCAGGTGGTTCCACCCGGCGAGTTGCCTCCTCCGCTGCATCCAGCAGAACCATCTTTTGGCGATTCCCTCCATGCGGAACGAGGCCATTGTGACGCGGTGCTGATCTTCCGTAGAGTAGAACTCAAAGAAGTATTCTGCTGAAGCGATCCAATCTTCAGCGTCTCGCCCATTGAAGATCGGCAATTCGACCTGTGGAGGCTTTGGAGGGAAGGGAAAGTCATCCTCATCCTCGGATCCTCCTCGTGATTTGGCTCGGCATCGAGCAGCATAACTAGTGCCACCTTGTCTCGATCCTATGGTCTCCGACTTCATTTTGGACATTTGAACAATCTGCGAGTTCAAAAGGGCGATTTGAGACAAAACGTTCTGCAGCAACTTTTGCTGTGCTTCCATGGCTTGATGTTGAACATCGAGGTTAGCTTGAAGTGTTCCTAGTAACTGTTCATGACGAGCACCCACTTCTTGCAACGCTTTCACTGAATCTGCTAGCACATGAGCCCGTGTTTCCATTGCGCTCTCAATGAAAGCACCAATGGAACACCCTTACCCAGATCAGAGTTACTCGGAAGAGAATTAGGATACGGATCTGGGAAGAGCTCCTCGTATAGCACTGGAATATTACGGTCGTGACGGTGGAAACGTGAGAGTGAAAAAGGAAGATAGAGAGAGAGATCGGGAGAGAAGAAACAGAGGAAGACAGAAGAGATAGAAGGAAGAGGAAGTCAATTCATATATTTCTCCTCCTTTTCTTCTTATTACACATTCCTATTTCTACATTCTTTCGCACGTTCTCCAGCTGTTAGCCTCGTAACCATCGAAGCCGTCTCAGCCGTTAGTCGTTAGACCTCGTAATCATTGAGGTGGTGAGGCCTACGTCGCGCACGCACGTCTCGCTCCAACTAACGTGTGTTGCTTTCCACGAGCTGGCGTGGATTATCTTCCACGTTGACTGGGTCCCTTACTCGCGGGTCCCCTACGCTGCTCCTCACATATGCATCATTCAATAATTAGGAGATTCTCATGTTAATAAAATGTGTGTTCTTGGCTAGATTGCTAATTATGTAATCCTTTCCAATTCCTAATGACAACAGTTATTCAATATAAGAAATATAATTAGTAATCAATGGATACTATTTATATAGGATTGCAAGTTGTTTCTAGCATTGTAAATACTATTTTCCTCGAGAAAAGCAATTTTGGTGATTTTTTATCCTTGAATTTATTTGTGCAAGCTTCTTACAATGGTTCATCCATACTTGTTAATTCAATACTTTACTTGTCCTTTCACCACTGGTATTATTGAAAATGATCAAATGATAGATAGTGGCAGAAGAGTGCATAGGAATTACTGAAAATGTACTGATAATTTGTCTGCTAATTCTTCAGCACCCACTCTCGGTGCTCCCAGAAATAAAGCATTCTTCTTATGTTGTGCATCTTCACATGATTGTAGATCTACTATGTATTGAACAGTACATCTCATGTGCCTATCTAGATCCTTCCTTCAAGATATTGGCATGGTTCAAGCAGTGCTTTAGGATGGTTAATGTTATTCAAATAGAACATATATATGCAATACATAATTATATAGGAAGCTATCTTAACAATAACATGATTAATGTTGTTGTTTGTGCCTCAGCTGACACTGTTCATGATTTTAGGTTTGGTACTTAAAATCCAGATATAATGAGCTCGTGGTCCACCTTGTTGCATGAATTGTTCCAAACACCATATTAGACTTATCATATCATCCATTCCTTTTCAAATTAATTAACTTGCAGCAACGTTGACCACTTAGAACCATGCATGCATCATATGAGAAACCCACCCAAGCTTTATGTGCTAGCTACCTGGCTATAGCATGTTAGCTGCTACCACATTCAACATTCCAGTGCATGTGCATACTTACATGTTCAAGCGTCTTGGAATTAATTAGAGAGTCAATGTTGTGTATTTGTTATCTTTATGTTTTTTATTTAGATCTTTGGGCATAATCTTTTGTACACTGCACGGCTAGCTCCTACCTTATATTAATGCCATGAGTAGGAAATATCCATGTGACTGTGTCAACTTCATAATAGAGAATGAAACTACGCCGAGTATGAACATGAACAGTTCTGCTAGCCACTACAAGAAATATGATGATTTCCGACGGCCATTGTAGTCGAAAGTTGGTCGGAAATATTGATTTACCGACCAAATTTCGACTGGTTACCGAAGCTAATATTTGTGTCGGTAAAACCTTGGTCGAAATGAGTACCGATAGTTTATCGATAAAAAATATTGTCGATAATTACCGACCAACGTTTTAATCGAAAAACCGTCGGTAGTTCCTCGGTGACTACCGACAAAAGTTTTGTCGGTTGCTCTCGATAATTACCGACTACAAGTGCTGTCGAAAACTATGGTCGGTAATTACCGACAACATTTCGTCGGAATTTCGTCGGAAACTCTAAGTTTTTTTTTTATAAAAAAGCTAATAAATCGGACTAATAGATTCATATTAAATTAGTTAAAAATACATCCTATTATATTTCACATGATTTATTTATTTCACATGCACGTTGTCATTATAGGATGTCAAAAATTAAACATTATTATTTTTGTAATCAACAAAATTCTGATCTATTATGCGAGCTGCATACAACAAAAGTTACAATATTTTACAAGAATCTAAAACCACTCATCTCAAGAAGAAAATAAAAATGATGTTATTTATTTTTATACAAGCTTTATGTTGAGCCTTCTCAACCAGACCGAGTGCAGTATCATATGAAACACATCCAACCTTTTCGCCGGCTGGTTCAACACAAAATGCTTCTTCACCGCCTTCAGCCCCTCCCTCAATTTCCTCATCTCCTCCTTTGACACCCCTTCCAATATCTGCCTCAGCCTCGACACCTCCTCCACCTTCACCGCCACCGAGAATGCCTCCCACCGCAACACGTCGCTAAACGGCAGCACGTACCCCTCCGACAAGATCACCGGCACGCACTCGGCGTAGATGGCCTCCACGATCCTGGGGCTCGCCACCTCGAACCCGCTCGGGCAGAGGCAGAAGCGGGACTGGAGCATGAAGGAGTAGTAGTCGAGGCCCTTGGGGAGGTACTCGAAGACCGGCATGTCGGCGTCCCGGCCCTCCCAATGGCGGAGGAGGTGGTGGCGGATGAGGTCGTGGAAGCCGCCGACGAAAAAGGCGAGGTAGGGGTGGGATGGGAAGCTAGGGAGGTGGGCAGAGAGGAGCTGGCTGGGGATGCGGCCGGTGTAGAGGTTGATCTCCGGGATGCTGACATCCTTCCTGGGATTGAAGCCTTCGGAGATGTTAGCGTTGCAGAGTGCGCGTATGGAGTTCTTGTAGAGGTTCGGGTTGGCTTCTGATGTAGTGGAGTGAAGCAGTGAGCACCCCGACGAGAAGAAGAAGAAGTAGAAGCGAAGAAGAAGTGAAGTAGAAATATAATTAAATATAAAATATATTTATTTATTTATATATAAAAAAGCAGGAGGCGGGAGATTTCCCGCCTCCTGCCTGGAATATAGTCATTCTATAAGTGGGTAAGGGGGAATAAAAATTTCAAAATTATTTATAATTTTTCGACTCATTTTGGTTGAAAATTTTTGTCGATAACTCTTTTCGACGCAAAAAGTCATCGGAAATCTAACGAAAATTTTCGACAACATATATCTTCTCGTTGAAAGTTGTGGTTGATAAATCTAATATTTCGTCGGTAACTCTTTTCGATACCGAAAGTTGTCGGAACTTTAACGAAAATTTTCGACGATGGATTTTCGTCGGAAATTGTGGTCGATAAATTCAGTATAAAGACATGTCATTAATATTTTCGACGAACTTGCGACTAAAAAGTTTGCCGAAAATTATTTTCGACCAAATTTTCGACGAAAATTCATCGATAATAATATGATAATTTTTCGACACATTTTGGTCGAAAAGTTTTGTCGGTAACTCTTTTCGACACTATGGGTCGTCGAAAATATAACGAAAATTTTCGACAACATCTTCTCGTCGGAAGTTGTGGTCGATAAATCTAAATTTTCTTGTAGTGGCTCTGCTAGAAGTTTTGGCATCCAAAACCACCTACAAGGTTGATACCGATGTTGTTTTTCCTGCAATGTCTGATTGCTTCATTGCAAAGAAGGATATTAGTACCAAATTATGGCTTCATGATATAAAGTATAGTATGTCTGATTGCTTGAGTTTGATTCCTTCATGGTATAAAGTATTGCTTGACTAGAAGTAGAAACTCTGCTTGAGTTTATTACTTGACTAATTATGTTACCTGCATATTTTTCTCTTGTTATTCTTTTAACAATTAAAAGTGCATGAGTAACGACACTTTGATTATCTAACTTTCTCTTATATCTCATGAGTAGTTCTTGTCTCAACATTCTTGGGTTAGGCACCTTGTTGTTTGCCAGATGTAGCTAATTATATTGGCTTATATTAGAATGGTGATGCAGAAGGAAAACCCAGAAAGGGCCAGTATGTAGGACATGGTACAGACTTAACTACAATGCTTGAAAGAGATGTATTGGAGACTACTTCTGGAGTGAGATGGGATGTTGTTGCAGGATTAAGTGAAGCTAAAAGACTCCTAGAGGAAGCTGTAGTTCTTCCTTTATATATGCCAGAGTATTTTCAGGTACTTATTACAACAGATCTTATGGTATACTATATAAATTATTCATCAATTTGGAGTTAATTATTGTATTCATTTACTTGCAGGTGCCACAAATTGAAGCTTAGTGAAGTTGGAGATGCATTTTGACTAGAATTTTACTCATTTGTGATGACTAATTGTAATTGACTACAATTTAGTGTTGACTGATTGTAACTGAGTCATACTCCTTTCTGATTAGGGATGTCAACGGGACGGGGCGGGTACGAGGGGTGCCTACCCGCTACCCACCCCACGAAATAAATAGGTATCTGCTACCCGTTTATTCTCCGCGGGTATCAAAAATGAATACTCATTTAATTACCCGGGGGATACCCACAGGTATTGGCGGGTACCCATGACACTTAAAAGTATATATATATTTCTATATTTTAATAACACTTCAACTCTTCAAGTATTTTGATAACAACTTCAAGTATAACAATTTCATTTTGATAAACACAACATTTGGATAACAATATCATCATAAGGTTTCAAAACATAAAGTATATGAGTATTGAATTAGGTTATGATTTTTTTAGTATATGTGCCTAAAGTAATATTTTAATTTACCAATTCTCACGGGTAACGGGTACCCGCGGGTACGGGTACTATAATACCCGTACCTGTCCCATATAATAAACGGGTAAAAAAAATTACCCCCGAAATCTTCGCGGGTAGGAAACTACCCCCCCTACCCGTCATAAACGGGTAAATACCCACGGGTACCCGCCTAAACGGGTATTATTGCCATCCCTATTTGTGATGGCTTATTAAATCAAAGGTTGTATGATGCTAATTGTATTAAATTGAAGGCTTTGTGATGGCATCTGTTAGCATGTTATATGTGCTTATTAAATCAAATGATGTTTGATGTTATATTGTATTAGTAGGAATCTCTTGCATGTTTTTTATGCTAATTAATTTTTAGTGTAAGAGCATGATCAACACTAAATGACTAAAATTGATATAATTAATTTTTATTCATAGCTTCGAAAAGTAAGGGTCTCTTCCACACTTAATAAAATTCTTGTCTCATCTAATTCAAATTTTTTCCTTGCTGGGAAAAATAGTTTTTCGTCGTAGTTTATGCATAGGAAGAAATGGTTTTTCCATGCGGTTTACCTATTGGGAAAAATAACTTTTCCCTATGGAACAAATAGTTGGAACCAATAGCTTTTCCCTGCAGTTTATGCGCGGGGAGAAAATACTTTTTCAAACATTTTAATTTGTTGGGAAAAATACTTTTCTCAACGGTTGAAATTGTTGGAACAAAGAGCTTTTCCATGCAGTTTATACGCGGGGAGAAAATACTTTTCCAAACATTTTAATCTGTCGGGAAAAATATCTTTCTTGACTATTGAAATTGCTGGAACAAATAGTTTTTCCCTGCGGTTTATACGTGGGGAGAAATGACTTTTGGCTTCTGTTTATGCTTTAAGAACAATCATTTTCCATGCAATTGTGACTAATGAGAAAAATATGTTTGCTGCGATTTATTAACTACAACATAAAATTTACTTTAACCTACAGTTAGAAAATTGTAGCCAGAGAAACTCCCCACGGTAATTTAGGCTGCAGTTTTGAAACCGCATGCTAAAGTAAACTGTGTTGTACTAAATATTTTTATAAACATTTATTTATATTAATCTATTATATTGAAATAAATTAATATATATTTAATTAATATGAAATATATATTAATTCATATTAATATATAGAATAATATATATTATATTATATATTAATCTATGAGTAGAATAAATACAATCTCAAAAACCAAATGTGTCAACACAATAATCTTCCCCAAGGTTTAAATGAAACATTAAAAAGTGAATAGCCGATTACAAGCAAAATTTATAAAGCTAACATCACATAACAGGTCTAGCACATCCTCAAACAATAATATTAACATCCTCAAGCTCTTTTCCTTTTCTAGCACATCCAAAAAGAAAACTGCTAAAGCAAAAAAGTAAAAGATGGAAAGAATACAAGAGCAGAAAAGATGGCAGTTTAAGCTACATAACGCTTAATTGCTAATCATCTTCATCTTCTTCGTCATTGGTACCAGATGAATTAAGGACATTCAAGTTATTTCTCATCTTTCTTAAAACCATCAAACCTCTTATCACTACGAGGAACATCAAGTCCACCATCCAATATATGCACCCTACATTCACGATACCACTATTAGCCAATATTTGCTTTAGATTATAATATTACACAAAATACTAGATAAAAAACATACAAGATCAAAAGCACTTCATAGATAAAAAATATACAAGATCATAAGTATATTTGGATTTAGTCATCCGACTAAATCCAACTGCGTCCTAAATGTCACCTGCATTTTAGCTTCATCACATTTCCTTGTTTCAATTGGTAAAAAATGTCCCTTCAAATACTATCCAATTTGGCATACAAAATAAGCCTCCTAAGTCCTCAAGAATGAAGAACTAGGATCACTATTAATTTAACTAATTTCATTAATGGAACACATAGAATAAAAATAGTTGAAGAATAACCTCTAAGACTTCAAGCATGACCATACATTGAGCTACTAGTCTTTCAACCCCACCCTCCTCTAGACAAATATATGAACTGCCAAATAATCTATGTTTTACGTTAAAAATAATGAAATAATCACCTCTTCGGCCTTCCATTCTTATTTAGTCAAATGTCTCTGACAAAACCTAAAAGAAGCCTATAGAACTCTTCATCAGGATGTCAAGTTTATTAGAAAACTATTTTCTTAATAATATCCCATATTTATCTCTTATTTTTCTTAATGATAGTCCCTAATATTTTACATTGATGAAATTTCTAGATACCCATATCTAGCTGTGATGTGCAGGTGCTAACTACATTATACTACAACCAAGTCAAAGTTTGGTCTTTGTAACCTGTATATATATATGGCATGAGCTAGATGCATGTTCAATGGTGGAGACCAAATGGCCAAGTCCACACCTCAAGCATTGTGATTCAATGGTGAAGCAGCAGCAGCTAGTAGTCCTGCATATTTTTTTCTTCTTAATTTCACATACCTCATCATTTGCTTGATCTATCAAAGACAAAGAACACAAATTATACACTTACGCACAAAGCATGCTATTAGCAACAAAGAACAACAACGCCTAGATATCAAAGCATGTTCATTACCTCGAACCGACAAAAGAGGAAGTAGACGCATGACATAAAATCCATAAGAGAATCATGTAACATAAGCATATAAAATCAATATTTTTTTGGGATATTGTCCCTTGCAAGCAAAAATACTTGACCTTGAGAGTATTTTTTAGGATATATTTCAGAATATTTTCTTATATATTTTTCAAGATATTTTTTTTCAGGATATCACCCAACTTTGTAGAGAATTCATAAATGACGAAAGCAATGTTTGTTCATAGCTCCACAAGCATGACTCATGGTGTGTAACAAATGATCTACTAAGGTATGTAGATTTCAAACCATAAAACTAGTAACTACTAAAGCTTAACCATGTAGTACATAGCAGAGAGACATGATACTTGTAAGATTAGTCATAAAATCATATTAGTCAACTACTTGACAATTTTGTTTAATTCATTGGATAATCTATATGTTCCTCAAAATGGATAAGATTCTCCCCTGTTGTCCAAGTGCATTCTTCTTTTTGCATGATGACTTGATGAAGGACAACTAAAAGCCCATAGGTTATAATCATGTGCTATATATTCACAGGTGATCAAACAATCAAGCAGATGGTTTGCAAGCCTGGGAGCCTTGCAGCACCTGTGAATTAAATATTTAAATGAAAGTGAATATACAAGAAAAGATTAAAGATGAAGAGAACATAGGTATGAAGACTCACCAATTCATTGGGCAAGCAAATCTATTCCTATAGAGAATAAGATGTAACATGGACTAGAATAGCTAGCGAAGTAATACCAATCATATTCTTATCTAGATGTATATGCATTATTGGTTACTTACTCATCTTGAATAGAATGTGCAAGATTGCAATACCTCAAGATACACAGCTCTACTTTTTTAGTCAAATAGTTAACAAATACACTGAATACATAATGGGCAACACAATTGACATCTTACAAAGTATTTATCTAAACAAACAGATGATAAGGCAGAAAGTGCTGCAACAAAATATTTAGGAGATTCTGCTACATAGATATTAAAAACAATATTTCTAAAAATAAAAGTCTGTTGACTAGTAATTTTGTTCTCTATCCAAAAGTATTAACATTAAAAATAATATCAACTATCCCAAAGATTAGTGCCTTGTTCATTGTAGGGAGGAGTTGGTCTTAATTATTTTCTTTTCATTCTTTCCTCAAATTAGTGCCCTTTTTAATCTATACTGCGATTATGTAGTAGTTGTCGTTGATGATAATAAATTAAAAGAAAAAAGTTAATTGATTTTCATGTATAAGGTTCTTGATTTCTGATAAAGATCTTTAATTTTGTTCTTCTACCACGAATGAAATGTTCGAAAACATGTGAGGAAGGGAGAGGCCGAAGGAAATCACCCAATTTGGGGGAGTTGTGTCACACCCCAACTGAGGGTAGTGTGATCGGCCAGGGCCTACATCCTGCCCTGTAGCCTATTATCTACACTGATATAAAGAAAACCAGAACGTATCGAAAAAAGGAATCTCAACACGAACTTTATTAAAAAGTTTTCAAAATTCAAATTTTTTATGTTTTCAAACCAAATAACAAAACCAACATCAGAACGACTGAACGTCTCAAGTATCAAGTTTTTACAAACTCTTTCAAATACAACTATCAGTGCAGAAAATAAAACAACAACTAAACACTGGTCTATGACTCATGGACGCCGCTACGAGATATGGCACCACCTCTCGCCCACCAGCTGTACCATGTCGACAGGTCAAAGTCACTGCTCATGCTCTGCAAAAACAAAGAACAAACTGTGAGTCCACTTCGGACTCAGTGAGCGATTCGAGCGAACCTCCACATAATCCACAATTATTCATGCATGACATATAAGACAACATAATGTATATTCAGGGAGGTAAGCTACTTTTAATGTGACTACTAACCCCATGGGTCATTTTGTATAAACCGAATATGTGAAAATCTGCCATCTCGGCCTATTAAGCCTTCGGCATCCGGCCATTGGGCCTACTTGTGGTAATAAAAATCCTGGCTACAACCGGCCCTACCATACAAGGTAGAATCATACTGGTTGTCGGCCACATCATATCAAGATGTAAACAAACAATCCCGGGCCATCGACTAGAATGGTCCACTAGTCTTCGGACACCGTCTGGGGTAAGGATAGCTAGTCCCACCCAACTGGGGTCTAGCACCTAGCGGGCCCGCTGGCGCACCTCAAGACCCAAACACTGGCCGAGCTAAGCATTGGTCATTTTCGACCTCCACGCTTCTCGGCGGACCATCTCAAGCACATCACACAATCAATGTCCTAGGGTTTCCTTATACACCTTTCGGACCATTGCCCGTATCTGGCCCTAATCTGGGCTACAGGGTCAACAAATTACCGTTGCCCTTTCAAAATGTGTACACCTAACAGTTCTAGATTTCCAAAATATTTACTAGAAGTCCTAGAAGTTATATCATCTCCTAGCTAAGTTTTCATATATGCTGAACGTCTCGCAATGTCCTACAAGTTATCTAACATTATACACTACCTTGGGTGAGGAATTTCATGTACCGACCTTGGAATTCCGCCCCTGAACATTTTAGGACAACAAGTGTAAATTAAAGAATAGTAAGCAAACTTTACTGTATCTACTATATATATCCACAATATTCATGCATAACAATTATACACTACCTTGAGAATTAAGCTCAATAAGAAACAATTTATCTAGCATGGCAAGGTAGCAATGAATTCAAAAATGCATGAAATACTAAGCATAGTAAACTATTTCATCATTTCAAATTAAAAGATTTAATGAGATAAGGATGGTCATTAAGCTAGCATTCCTACAATCTCATAAATCAATCAATTTACTTACTATGGTTAGTGTTCTTTCTAAGTATCATCATGCCTCTATAGTTTGAACATTCTCTATGGAAGTTTCCATCTAAAGCTCAACCTTTTCTCCCTCCCTAGGCTTGGCCGAGCCTTGAGCAAGGGAAACCTTGTTCGACCATGGTCCTTAGGGTAGGAAAGGAAAGAGGATTTTTGCTCTGACCTTAACTCTTCGTCTCCGATATATCTTATTTTCATAAGGACTAATTTACCCCTTCCCCTACCCTTGGCCGAACCCTTCTCATGAGGCTTAGGGTTCATTCGGCCATACCTAGGAGTCCTAGGGAAGACAAACCTTTTAACACGGGAAATCGACGACGTAGAATGCACTATTAATAGATTTATGATCATCTAATGGCTCTACTTCCATCAAGGGGATTGGGGAAAATTTTGGCATGACCTTTCCCCTTTCCCCATGATTCGGCAGCCCTAGATCTGAGAAAACGACGAGAAAACAAAATGATCTGGTCATTGATTGATACAAGAATCATGCATGTACGACTACGGAAACTCGATTCGTCGAAAAATCATGAGAAAACATGATCCTATCACCACTAAGGGTTCGGCTACCCGCCTCCCCCCTTTTCAAATCCAACCACTCACCTTGATTGCGGAGAACGAAAGATCGGATGACGACAACTTCGAATCTTCCGGCAACGACGCGAAATCCCGGATCGACCAAATCCCCCCCTCCCCCTTTTTCCTTTCTCCTCCGGCACATGGATGAGGGATATTTTAATCCCTCATCAAACCTTCCTTAAAGGTTCAAGACTCTAACTCATGACTTGACTAAAGCCGGGCTCGACTTGGTTTCCGACTCTATTCGCAACACTGGTCGACTTAACTCGATTAAGAATATAAATGCATAAAAGGAAAGAGTCAATTGCCCAATTTCATTGCATACAACATTAGTCGAATCATACCTTTCACTCGAGGCGATGCAAAGGCTCGACTCGACTATCCTCGGTTCTGGCGCGCTGCACCAAAATAGATTTTTATATTAGTAAATTTTTCTCGGGTCTTACAAGTTGGAAAATAGACAATAGAGGAGAATTGAGGGTTTCCCAAACAAGGCCTTGAGGAGGAAAAGGGTTTCCATTAGCACATAAATTGGGCATAGAACTTTGGAGGTACAATACTTAAAGTTATATAAATGAAAGTGTTAATTTAGTATAACATCTCTCTTTACTTAGGCAAAATATCTTTCAGTTTAGTACAAAATTTATATTTTCATTTCGAACTTTGATGCTACAAAAGTAGTTGAATGACAAGTCCTTCAGGTGTTCCATTCTCTAAATGCCTACTTCAAGGGTTTTATGTTATGCTTTAGCATGCATCATAGCACACAAGGGTTATGGTGGTCGTCACAGTTTCTAATTATAATGTTGTTGTGATAGGCGAAGTTAAAAATCATCTCAACATCATCGACATTTTTTAATCCACCTTCAACACAGGGAAGATCTTATAGTCATAATATAAGATTTTTCGAGACCTCCATAGTGCCATCGCTTGGGGCAAAGATATGTACAAGCAATGTTAGGTGGAGCAACATTATGTTGGCAACATATAGCAGTAAATCTTCCGCAGAACCAAGCACTTCAGAGGTTGGTAATGATGAAACTACATCATCTAATGATCAACTCACATCATCATCCAATGTTCACCTTGTTTCAAATGGTAGAGTGCCATCATCTTCAATAAACTTGGAAAATCATGTACCCAGGAGGTCATCTCTGACTGTGCGAGAGAAATTTGAGGGCAGCTCGGGTTCTCAGTAAATATATGGAATCAAAGCCCGCGGAAATAGAAGTTGGGAGTAAAGTGTTAGAGGCATCGAGACAAAGCGATAAAGGATACTACATACTGCACAGACAATGAATCATACACAGCACAGGAAATTAATGAACAAATACTGCACAGAAAATCAATGAACAAATATTGCATAGGAAATCAATGAATCAAACACGGCATAGGAAATCAATGAACAAATACTGCACAGGAAATCAATGAACAAATACTGCATAGGAAATCAATGAATCAAACAAGCTGAACATCAAAGTAGTTGATCAATGAATCAAACTGAAATGTAGCTAAGGAGCAAGTAGCTTGTTTCGCCTTGTGATTCTAAACTTGCATCTTCGAGTTTCTCGAGTGCATGTGGTAAGAAATCATATTCCTCGTCTATTGTCGTCTATCGTCATCCATGGCAAACATTGGCTATGGCACCACTATCAAACTCCTCCTGCTCGTGTTCGTAGTGGTGGTATAGCACACGTAGGAATAATGCTTACGTTTGTTCGGTTTCATCTTTAGCTTCTCCTTTTTACAAAGCTTGTTAAATGTTGACGAAATTACCACTGAACTCACTCGCTCTCAAAGTTATGCCTTCCCCCTTCGTCGAGTTGACAAAGACGTCGAACATGATAACTCAATTACCTCTATGATCAGCACTTCCTCTTCGCTCTCTTTGCCACTACGACACCTTTGATTTCTTCAACGTCGTACAAACTGAATCAAGCTTCACTGGGAACTGTGCCATTATGGTTGGCTTTAGCGTTCGCAAGTGACTTCTTCCCCTTCTTGTCCTTCATAATGACCTTAGGATTAGTGGCGGCTCATGTATCGCAACCACTATCTCCAAGCAAGCAATCCTTGAGGGTAACCCAAACGAGGTCGATATTCTCATCCTAGAAGAGGAAGGTGGCATTGAGTCAATCCTTGTCATTAGAATCTCGATGTTGAGGTTCTTCCACAAATACCACTTTCAATCTCAACTGGATGGGGTCGTGTGCAGTAGAGTTAAAGTCGATAAGGGTCGAAGGAATGTACGAGTTTGTGAAGCTCATCATAGAGGGACAAAGATGGACCAATGTAGATTGATGGCATAGTAATGCCGTCAGGCAAGTCAAGTCATGTTCCAATACAGGACAACAAAGCCTCATCACTTAGGTATTTTGGACTTAGAGCTCAAGATCGGGGAAATAGATCTAGTCACGAGTGTCGTCATTATTGTTGATATAGGCCTAATATCATACCCCGCATCACTGCTTTGTTGCGTAGTAACAGTAACCACACGATGCAAGAGACCGACAAACACCACATCAAAAAGGAGAGAAACCTGGGACAATAACAATGAAATAAAAAAAAATCTAAAAATAAATTTTATGATATATATATTTCTATTGGGGAAATCATTTTCTAAACTAATGAAAAACTAATTACCGACAATGTTAAATATGATTCAATCAACGTACTCATTATCTAGCGAAATAAGATCAATTTAAAACTCCGCTACGTGAAGTCAACAACTTCTTTCTATTGAACAAACCTAAAAATAATTAAGGTAAAAACTAAGAATGAATAATGTCCCAAATTTACGTACATAACTTTAAAATCAATTGGCCACTAATAATGCTATATCAATCAAAATTCATAATTCATGTAAACAATCACTGACCCAACAAAATTAAACAATTACAATATAGAATAAATCATAGAAAATAAAAGAACTCGACAAGAATTAAAAAAGAAACAAGTGAGTTCTCATGAAAAAGAAAATACCTCAATTGAACCTGCAGCTGACTTCCAAGAATTTGTTTAGTTAGCAAACAAAAATGTGTAAACAACATTAAGAAGACAACTATATTGTTAAGCATGGGCGCACTGTTGAGCATGGCGTAACAAAAATGAAATCGGTGCACCGTTGAGCAGGGCACCCCTGTTGAGCACGGTGCCACATTCATTGAAAATAGCGCACTACTTAGTAGGGCACCAAGCCACCAATTTCATTGAAATTGATGCTCAACCGGTTAACATACCAAATTCAGGTTCTTTTACTCCACATATTAACTAATGACAGCAAAATATACAACACATATGCCAAAGCAACTAATGGTATTGGGACAATGAATTTGAAAACACAACAACAAATGTGAAAACAATGATTCTAAAAGAAACCAATATTTCAGAACAATGAATCTGAAAGTAGAACTAACATATACTAAAACAATGAATCTAAAAGCAACATATTGATTAGTAGCTGGAAACAACATAACAACATATATAATTTGGAAGATAATATGTGAAGAAGCCAAAATACATCACTAAAAGCATTAATTTAAACTTTGAGTTTAACACATTAAAACCAGTATAATGATTAGTAGCTATTGTATTTGATTTTGCTGTCAAAAAAACTAATTGATGAATAGTTCATCCTCAAATTTGAAGTATGGTGACTTTCTTCAAAAATTAAACTTCCTAAGTTCTATATAATATGAATTTCATTTGAGTAAACATACTAAAAACTATTGAAACCTTCATTGAAAAGAAGCATATTAAAAGATGAGTTATACATGAACTAAGGTCAATGAACTAAAGTAAAATGAATTTTACAAACAAGGTGAATGTTCAAATGAATTTTAGCATATTGAACTAAGCATATTGAGAAGAAGCATATTGAGGTCAACAAACTAAGGCAACGTGCCCAATACCAAACTAAAAGTACTAAGTAAAATCACTAAGCAAGTAGTCATTTCCTTTCCCTTGCATAATGAAGGGAATAATCCCACTGCAAGTAATATAACTTAATTTTTCTTTCATGAGAACTCACTGATTTTTTATGGAACTCTAGAATTAAGAATACTTTAAAGTGGACAATCCTTAGTTATCGCAAAGTGATGATTCTTCACCTCCATTTGCTTCAAAGATTAATCAGTCACCAAGCCTTATTTTTTTTATCTTTCTTACATCCATGGAGGAAATATAATGAGGAAACCATTATTTGTTTGTTGACAATTTAATACATAATACTATTTTTCAAAAGTCTGCTCATGATTGTGGACTACAGAGTGAATGGTTTGGAAAAATTATATTTTAATGCTAAAATAAGGATACTGAATCCTCTCAACATCCATAGGGACAATATCATAGGAGTTGATGAAAAAAGACAACAGTTAGACTAGGGAAGAACAAGAGATGAGAGAGAGGAGCATGAGAGAAAAGGAGAAAATGACAGGGAAGGAGTGAAATAGAGATAATCAAGAGATAGACCAAAATTGAAAATTTAATAACCTAAGAAAAGCTATTACATGATAAGAATTTAAAGTAAAAGAAATCATATAACTACAGATATACTCGAATTATAAATTAGTGTAATTCTTGAAATCTTAATAGACTAAGTCAAAAAATGAGCACTAAAAGGAACATGCGCTACATCAAATCACTGCAACACAATCGACCTATAGAGACACATAATTAAAAACCTAAATCTTTACATTTAGAGACTAATAAATATAAAATATGTTCCTAATTATCCTCTAAAAATAGCTTTAGAGTCAAATCAATTAAGTGACTATGTTGCTAGTATTTCTATAGCTTAGAGTCAAATCAATTAAGTGACTCCGTGTTGTTGCTTCTATAGATCTTTAGAGGCTAATTAGAAATAAATTTTATGTCTAATAGTCTCTAAATGTGAAGAATAAAAAATAAAAATATAATTTGTATCTAATTTTATGTCTCTATAGGTCAATTGTATTGTAGTGAATTTTAAAAAATCTTTCATAAGAAAATAATGTTGACAGTAATAAATAAGGATGAAATAAGCATTAAGATAAAGTTAGCAACTAAACTATCAAAATCATCTATGCAACAAAGTCCTCCATCGGCCAAAACAAGTGCTCCAGCTTTGAGCATCCATTCCCCTGTTGATAAGCATCTGTGTAAGATGATACGAGTTATACAAGTAAATAAACTAAACAAAGAAAAAAATTGAAATTAAGATGACTAACATGTATCTTCTTTATTAGGCATCAATTTCCTTGTAAATTTACAATAAATCTTGTCAGTCATCAATAAGAATTTGGATACCAAGGAAAGAATTATACCAGTTTATAGCTTTCCATCACAATGAAGATCTGCAACACTATTGTTCCTCTCTAGTCTCCACAAATTATTATTCATCCCAATGCACTAACTGTACTTTATCATGCTTCACGTTAACACAAAAATTGTCAACAACTATAATAGTAAAGATTGAGATATTTGCTAAAAGTTTAAACATTTAAGAGAAATGGTCACCCACTCGATCAAACTGAACGCAGTATCAGTACTAATTAAAAACATATAGACGTAGGTGCGTGTCCAGTGTTAGTAATTAAAATCATTTTTAAATCTCCTTTCTAAAATATACTTACCATTAAAAAAAAGTTCAACTAATTTCTCTAATTTAGTTTAAGTATGTTTTGAGCTCTGTAATACCCAAAATCTTAATAGTAATATTTTTGTTCTTGAACGGAGAATTATGGACCCTAGTTAGCGCAGATTAACAGAAAGCTTCGGGATTAGACCCGAGCAAGTATTTAATGTAGAAAAAATTAAGGGAAATTTTATTTGTCTTATCTCTGTGATTTAGCATGCTAGGGTGAAAGAGGGTCTCGAGGCAAATTTGGCGGTGCAATCAGATCTCGAATCGGAGTTAGATCGGATGAGTTATGGGTTGTTTAAGTCAGATCTCTTAGGTAGGGGTATTTTGGTCATTTGGACCCAACCGATGTCTATAAATTAGACCCTGGGGTGTGCAGCTAGGGGTTTTGAGCTACACACCACCCGAGGCAAAGGAGAGGAGAGAGAGGGCACCGTCAAGGAGGAGGAGCCGTCGGAGCCAAATTTTCGCGAGTTCGTTGGTGTCGATCGGGCGAAGATCCTGCGCGTCTTCTTCTTCTTCCGTTTTCTCTCCATCCGGTGAGTGGATTTAAGTCTTCTTTTCTCCAATTCTTGATTCATGTCGTTGTTTTTATGTCTCGGGGTTTTCATCGATTTTTGACGCGTTTTCTCGTATCGGATCGGAAGTCGGATCGGTCGTCTCTTAATTGAATCATGTGGGTTACCTCATTTTGGAATAAAATATTGTTTTTCTTTCCCTTTCTTGGTTTTTTTTTCTTCTCCTACTACAGCCGATCGCGCCGGGAGGTGTCGCCTGGTGAGTCGCCGCGGGGGAGGCGGCGCCCGACGATCAGCGGTGCCCGGCGTAGCCGCGCGAGGCGCCGCCACCGCTGCGTGGTGGCGGCAGTGCGCCGGCAGGCGTCGGCGTCGGTGCCAGCGCCTCTGGCGGCCCGACGGCGGCAGGTGGGTGAGGAGAGGTGGAGAAGATGACCTAAGGTGGTTGAGTGAAATGGAGGGTTGAGATTGATTTGGGTAAGATGAAGGGTTGGATTGAGTTGGTTGAGATGAAGGGTTGGGATTTGATCTTGTGTAGATGTAAGGCTTAGATTTCATCATGTAGATGAAGGGATGGGATTGCATCAGGATAGATGTAAGGCTGTGGATGCATCATGTTAGAGGGAAGGCTGTGATTGCATCATGTAGATGGAGAGCTGTGATTGCATTTGGTTAGATGGAGGGTTGTGACTGCATCTGATTAGATGTAAGGCTATGATTTCATCATGTAGATGGAGGGTGCATAATTGCATCTGGTTAGATGTAAGGCTAAGATTTGCATCATGTTAAATAGAGGGTTGTGATTGCATTATATTAGATGGAAGGCTGTGATGTGATCATGTTTAGATGAAGGGCTGAGATTTCATTACTGGTTTATTGATTGTAACACCGTTATATTGATTCATAGCAGTGATTTATTAAATAAATTAAGGTTTTTTTGTCATTATTCTAAATAATTATTTGGAGGTCTTAGAGTTAGCAAAATTATTCATGTTATAAATGAATTTTTACCTAATCGACGTTCTGGATTCATTGGTGAGATATGTTTTACCATCAGACCTTTGGATTTTGAAAACAGTGCGTGAATGTCGCCTTATTTTGCGTGCCAGGCTGAAAAATCATATTTTATATATTTTTATGTTTCGATCTGAGATGATTTATGGACATAGTAGTTAATAAGGTGCATTTTACCCTAGATTAGTTATTTCTATGACGAGTCATTTTATCATGTTCCAATTTATTGATTTATAGTTAGGGTTTCTTTTGGTGCACTGCTTTCATAATACACGTGCATCCTTTCTTACAGTGTTATAATGCTATTTTATGGTTGTTTGTTTGTGCTGAGCATTCATGATTTATGAGCGATATTTCTACATATATATATGTATGTGATTGTGATGTATGGCAGGAGGAGGTGGAGGATGAGGTATGCACTTGACATACCCTTTTTGTTACTTGTTGATAGCACATCTTGTTTATACTTATATACTTGCGTGTGTGGTGTTGTGATGTGCTTGTTGCATTTCTCGAAAGTCTCGTTGGTGAGGGGAGAGTATGCCCCAAAGAGACAGCATTGGCCTTATTCCGGAAGTCCGGCTGGTGAGGGGAGATCATACCCTAAAGAGACAGTCCGGAGACCCGAGCAGGTGAGGGGAACGTATGCCCCAACAGGCTAGCTCGGAAGAGCCAGTGCCGGTGAGGGGAGGGCATGCCCCAAAGAGATGACACTGAGCTGGGTGGTAGTTCGGCGGCCACCCATCTACCTACCCTATGTGGCTATGTGGGACCGATGGCTCCGGAAAGCATACATATGATTGAGGTGTTGCATTCATCCTTGGTTATGTTTATATTTATTGATGGATGCTTATACTTATTGTTGTGGATATGAGTAGGGTAGCGGATGTGTTACTGATGTTTGTTCCGTCATTTTTAAAGATATTTTATACTTGTTGACGGATGTTGATTTCATGCATACGGATATATTATTGCTGATTTCTTTTGACATTGCTGTTACGTTATTGATATCTGCTTTTGTGTTTTTATACATTATGATTAATTTGGTGAATTGATGACGGATCTACTCACTAAGTCCTAGTTGGACTTATCCCACATTTATGTTGTTTTTCAGCACCTAAGTTAGATCAGAGAGGTACTGTTATACTTGAAAATATTTTGGACTTAGTTGTAAAAATATTTCTTAGAGGGGCCTTTTTGCAAAAATGCTAATCCTATTTAATTAAGCCCTAAACCCTCTCTAAACTTTTCTTTTCTCTCTCGATCCCGGTAGCGGCAGCAGGTGCGGCGGTTTACGGAAGGTCTTGAGGCGTCGGCGGTGAGAAGGCTCCGGTGAATCGGAGTTCGGAGGAGATTTCCGGTAGGATTCTTAAACCACTTCTTTCCTTTCGCTTAGGGTAAAATCGATTTTGGATGAGATTGGTGTAGATAGTTGTCGATTTGTAGATCTGAAGTTTTTGTTGTTCGCTCGTCATGTGTTCTTGCCGACTGGAATTTTCGAATATGAAATGCATTCGTTGAATCTCGTTGTTTTCGTTTGAGTTTGGATCGGATCTTCTCGTCGTGGTTTGTCGAGATGTCGGCCTGTCTGTGCGCGAACTCGTCGTCAGGAACGTCGTCTCTGCCGGACGCGCTGCTGTCAGGCACGTCGTCGCCACGCGCACGAAGTCGCCCGGCGCGAGGGGCGCGATGTCGGCCGCACAGCGTCGCCTGGCGCGAGGGGTGCGATGTTGGCCGCACAGCATCGCCTGGCGCGAGGGGCGAGGACGCCCCAGACTAGGGATGCCGCCCCTGTTCCTCGTCGCCGCCTGGTAGTAGGGCGGCGACGAGTCGTCGGCATCGGCGGCGGGCTCCCCGGCGACCCGATCGGCCGGAGTAGTCGGGGATGAGGCAGTAGTGACGTCGGGTTGAGGTGGCGGCGTTGGCGAGCTGGGTTAAGGAAGATGAAGGTTATAACCTTATAATGTAATTATAAGTATATATCGGTGTTATATACTTTATATCCGTGTTATATTCATTATACCAGTGTTATTATCTTGTATCAATTCAGTAATTGTTTTAGTCATATAACACTGTTATATGTGATTAGATGCTGCTGTGTGTGGTATGGTGGATGTAGCAGTGATATGTCAAGTTGTAGCACTGTTACGAATTTTGTAACAGTGATGTATTAAGGTGTTATTAAGGCATTATGTTTGTTATTTTAAATAATTATTTGGAGGCTTTATAGTTGGTCAAATTAGTCATATTATATATGATTTTGTACATACTCGTCGCCCCGAATCCATTGGTAGGGTCAGTTTTGCCATTTGGTTTCCGAATGTTAATAGCAGTATGCGTTATTGCCTCGTTTTGCCTCGTTTTGCGTGTCAGACCGAAAAGTATTATTTTATCGGTTTTCATGGTTTCTTCTCGAGTTATTCTTTTGTGGTAGTTGTTGTCAAGGTGAATCTCATCCTAGATCGGTTGTTACCCAATGTCGAAATATATCTTGTTGTTCTATTCCGTTGAAAATTGATATCTACTGTTGTTGAAACTCCTTATGCATATTTGTTGAAATATGTTGCAAGCATGCTATTTTTATCTGCATATTAGTTGAGGATGCTAGTATAGATGTTGCATGCCTTATCTGTTGATAACATCTTAAGCTGTTGTTTATATATTTGGTTCATATAAGATGACATGATTACTAGCATTATATTAGTCGAGTTGTAGTTGTATAGTTGTTGACATGATGCATAGTTGATCTTTTGCTGGGCGATAGCCCTGGACACTGTTGATATATATTGCCCAAGGTGTAGGGCAAGTGACACCGGTGATCACCTATTTATCACACGGGTTGTGTGTACGGCGTCGAGGTGTTAGACGTCTGCGGACTACCATTTTTGGATAGTCGCATCTCTAGCTGGAGCGGGCTTGAGGTGCCACTCTCGAGGTGTGAGAGTGCGGGGGAAACCCAATGTCCACTACGCTCTTGATTGGGTTTATGACACATACTCATATAGATGATAGTTGACATAGTTGACATAGTTGATTGGTATAGGTGCATCGAGTAGATGATTGAATCATATCTTCCGTTGTACACATGGCATCATAGCATCTTGTTGAAATCCTACTCAGCCTTCCGCTGATGTTTGTTGTTTTTGCCTCAGATCCTCAAGTATGACGGCTTTATCTCATGGGGTAGCTAGAGTTTTGGAGGAGGAGGAGACGTCTTCCGCACAGCATTTAGTTTCCTTATTTATTAGTTGATCTATGCACTTTTAGCTAGACTCTAGAATTCATTGTTCATTTATGGACTGTTAAACTTTTATTATTATCTGGTTGGACATTTTGATTAGAATCTGGTTGCAAGTTTAAATTCAGTCCATTTGATGATTGTTGTTCTGTTGCTAGTTGCGCTTCTCCTAGGTGAGGTCCCTTATATAGGGATAAATCTAGGCGGGGCGTAACAACTTGGTATCAGAGCTTAGGATCGTCCTTCTCCATAGGATTGTTGGGTGTTTAGGTCTAAGGATGAGATTTCACCTTACTTTTATATAATAAGTTGATTTTTAAATCGTTGGTTGTTGGTTGATTGAGAAACTTGAGTCGTTCTTTCCTTTTAGGAAATATGGAGGCTAGAGGTAGCTCGGGTGTCAGGACTGCCTTCAGAGGTGGACGCCGAGGTCGAGCTCGAGGTCGAGGCGGTAGGCAGGCTGCACAGACTCAGAGGGTTAGTCCAGTTCCGGCCAGAGTCGAGCCAAACTTGGCAGATGATGTCCCTTTGGCTCAGTTTCAGCGTCGGGCGCGCTCGAGCCATAGGCCCAGCCAGAGTAGCTCTCGGGGTGGCCGAGCGAGAGGACAGACCGAGCAGATGGAGCCTCAGCCTGAGTCCGATTCTGAGTTCGATTCTGACTCAGCTTATAGTGAGGATTCACCTTTTGAGATGTCTGCTGGAGATGCTTCAGAGGATTCACCGGTGCAGCCGCAGCCAGTAGCTCGGTATAACCCAGTACAGTCTGAGTCTCTCGAGAGGCGGAAGATGAACCGTCTGAATCAGTTTCTACGCCTAGGAAGAGACAAATTCGACAGCTTCTCTGGGACCACCGACCCTGCAGTGGCTCAGTCGTGGGTCCGCGAGGTTGAGCGGGCCTTTGGTGTATTGGGTTGTCCAGAGGAGGATCAGGTCGGTTTGGCGACTTACTGCTTTACTGGGGAGGCTTTGGTCTGGTGGGAGATGCAGCAGAGGCTACTGAGAGGGAAGGCGATCTCTTGGAAGAAATTCTTGAAGATATTCTTCAAGAAATATTATACAGCTACCTTTGCGAGGCAGAAGTTGCAGGAGTTCATTCAGTTATGTCAGGGGACGAGGCGGGTGGTGGAGTATGCCCATAAGTTTGATGCACTCGCGATGTTCGTCCCAGATTTGGTTTCCACCAGTAGCAGACGGGCAGAGTTCTTTTTCAATGGACTGAACAACTCCATTAAGGGGTTGATGGCTAGTGAGGAGCTGGATAGCTATGACAGAGTCCTGAGGCGGGCGCTACGGGCGGAGGTGACTCACGCCGAGATGTTCCCGGATCGTCAGCAGGTTGAGGCTAGCCAGCCATCTCAGGCTCAGAGTCAGGGTGGCGGAGGACAGAGACAGTCGGGACAGTCTCATTCCAGGCAGCACAGAGGGCGCAGAGATGGTGGCAGAGGATTTGGGCAGCCGCAGGCCAAGAGGGCCAGATCCGCACCAGCCCAGTCGCAGGCATCTTCGCTACCTACTCATCAGTCGGGAGGTCAGTCGAGCCGAGGTCAGTTCCACTGCTTTAAGTGTGGGGATGCTTCCCACTCTGTCAGGGACTGCCCACAGTCGCAGAGTTTGTGCTTTAGTTGTAAGCAGCCAGGCCACATCAGTAGAGAGTGTCCGACTAGACAGCAGGCAGAGGGCCAGAGCTCTCAGCAGCAGCAGCAGAGAGGCCCGCAGCAGTCCGCCATAGTGTTTGCACTGACTCAGCAGCAGGCCCAGGAGGCTTCTGGTACAGTTGTTAGAGGTATAATCCAGATTTTTAATATTCCTGCATCATTACTGTTTGATACTGGCTCTACCCATTCTTTCATTGCTCCTCATATGCTTAAAAAGTTGAATATGGAGCCTACACCTAGTGCGACGAGCCTGGCCGTGCATACACCATCTGGGGATGTGCTAGTGTCGGAGTTGCAGTTGAGTGGGTGTAGACTCGGCTTTGGTGGCCATGTTTGTTTAGCTGATCTGTTGGTGTTAGACTTCTCTGAGTTTGATATTATTCTGGGTATGGATTGGCTTTCTGCCAACCATGCTAAAGTTGACTGTCATGGGAAGACTGTAGCAATATCACCTACGGGATTGCCTTCATTTGAGTTCATGGGAGTGAGAGAATCTATGACTCCCTTAATCTCAGCACTACAGGCCCGACGATTGTTAGCTCAGGGGTGCCTTGGCTTTATTGCATCATTGGTGGGCACTTCCGAAAGCAGTCAGAGTCGGCTTGAGGGTCTACCTGTGGTCTGTGATTTTCTGGATGTATTCCCGGATGAGTTACCAGGATTACCCCCGGTGCGTCAGGCGGACTTCACCATTGATTTGCATCCTGGTACCGCTCCTATCTCGAAGGCACCGTACAGAATGGCGCCTAAGGAGTTAGAGGAGTTGAAAGAGCAGCTGCAGGAGCTGTTGGATAAAGGGTTCATCCGACCCAGTGTCTCACCCTGGGGAGCTCCAGTGTTGTTTGTAAAGAAGAAGGATGGCTCTATGAGGCTTTGCATTGATTATAGGCAGCTGAACTCGGTGATTATAAAGAACAGATACCCTCTTCCCAGGATCGATGATCTGTTTGATCAGTTGCAGGGGACGAGTGTGTACTCCAAGATTGATTTGAGATCAGACTATCATCAGCTCAGAGTTAGAGATGAGGATGTTCAGAAGACTGCATTCAGGACTCGCTATGGGCACTACGAGTTCTTGGTTATGCCGTTTGGGTTGACCAATGCACCAGAGACATTTATGGACTTGATGAACCGCATTTTCATGGGCTTTCTTGATCGGTTCGTCGTGGTGTTCATTGATGATATTTTGGTGTACTCTCGCAGTGAGGAAGAGCATAAAGGGCATTTGAGGATGGTGCTTGGTGTGCTGAGGAAAGAGCGGTTGTATGCCAAATTCAGCAAGTGTGCTTTTTGGTTGAAGGAAGTTAGCTTCCTTGGTCATGTGATTTCTGGAGCCGGCATTGCAGTGGATTCTCAGAAGATTAATGCAGTGTCCGAGTGGCAAAGGCCTAGGACAGTCCATGAGATTCGGAGTTTCTTGGGACTAGCAGGCTATTATCGGTGATTTGTTGAAGGTTTCTCAAAGATCGCGTCACCCTTGTCTAGATTGACAAAGAAAGGGGTGAAATTTATTTGGAATGACCAGTGCGAGGCGAGCTTCCATGAGCTCAAGAGGCGGCTCACTAGTGCACCTGTTTTGGTAGTTCCATCTGGATGTGATGGGTTTGTGTTGTTTACAGACGCCTCCATTCAGGGACTTGGAGCTGTGTTGATGCAGCATGAGAGAGTGGTTGCTTATGCTTCTCGTCAGTTGAAGGAGCATGAGAAGAACTACCCAGTGCATGACCTGGAGTTAGCAGCGATCATTTTTGTGCTAAAGATTTGGCGGCACTACCTGTATGGAGCGACTTTTGAGATCTTCACAGATCATAAGAGCCTGAAGTATCTGTTCACTCAGAAGGAGTTGAACATGAGGCAGCGCAGATGGATGGATTTCTTGAAGGATTATGATTGCTCCATTAACTATCATCCTGGTAAGGCTAATGTTGTTGCAGATGCCTTAAGCAGAAAATCAGTTGGGATGTTGGCTTACCTCAGAGTTGCAGCGTCTGAACTAATTCGGCAGTTTTCAGAGCTGAGTTTGGATGTGCTTCGTCCTACTGAGAGAGGAGTGCTAGCTCAGCTCATTGCTCATTCGCCGATTGTTCAGCGGATTCAGGAGAGCCAGATCGAGGATCGTCATCTTCAGGCTATGATTGAGGAGATAGAGCAAGGGCGAAAGCCCGACTTCTCCAGAGATTCAGATGGTACCATCAGATTTAGAGGCAGGTTATGTGTGCTTGAGGAGCATCCGGTAAAGGAAGAATTGTTGGCTGAAGCTCATAGATCCCGATTTGCAATGCATCCGGGGAGTTCTCGGATGTATCAGGACCTCAAACGGTCATATTGGTGGCGAGGGATGAAAAAGGATGTTGCAGAGGTTGTGGCTAAGTGCTTGATTTGTCAGCAGATCAAGATAGAGCATCAGCGACCTGCAGGGAAGCTTCAGAACATTCCTATTCCGGAGTGGAAATGGGAGCATATCACGATGGATTTTGTTACTGGACTTCCGAGATCGCAGAGAGGGCATGACTCGATTTGGGTGATTGTTGATCGACTTACCAAGTCTGCCCACTTTTTGCCGATGAAGAAGACTTTTCCTCTTAGTCGATTGGCAGCCTTATATTGCAGAGAGATTGTTCGGCTTTATGGTGTGCCAGCCAGCATCATCTCGGATAGAGATCCGCGATTTACTTCGCATTTTTGGGAGAGTTTGCAGCAAGCTTTGGGTATGCAGCTCCGATTCAGTACCACCTATCATCCGCAGACTGATGGCCAGTCGGAGCGCACGATTTAGACTCTTGAGGATCTTTTGCGTGCTTGTGTGTTGGACTTCGGAGGTAGCTGGGAGGACCACCTTCATCTGGTGGAGTTCTCATATAATAATAGCTACCACTCGGCTATTCAGATGGCACCGTTTGAGGCTCTTTATGGCCGAAGATGCAGATCACCAGTGCATTGGGATGAGGTTGGTGAGCGTCGACTTTTGGGACCAGAGATGGTTCAGCGGGATATAGAGCTGGTGCAGATGATCAGACAGAGATTACTGACCGCCCAGAGTCGTCAGAAGAGTTATGCTGATCGGCGTATGAGAGACTTAGAGTTCTCAGTTGGGGATCATGTTTTTCTTAGAGTGTCTCCTACCAGAGGTGTCATGCGGTTTGGCAAGAAGGGAAAGCTCGCACCGCGTTTTATTGGCCCATTCGAGATCTTGGAGAGAGTGGGAGCGGTAGCGTATCGGCTAGCCTTGCCTCCGTCATTAGCTGATGTGCACGATGTCTTCCATGTTTCTATGTTGAGGAAGTATGTGCCTGATCCTACTCACATCTTGTAGCAGCAGTCAGTTCAGCTTCAGCCTGACTTTAGCTTTGAGGAGCAGCCTGTTCGGATTCTTGACAGGAAAAAGCATCAGCTTCGTAACAAGGTAATATCGCTCGTCAAGGTTGGGTGGCAGCATTATTCTGATTCGGAGGCCACTTGGGAGCGAGAGGAGGATATTCGAGTGCTCTACCCTCATCTCTTTGAGTCAGGTATTCAAATTTGGAGGACCAAATTTTTTTAGGTGGGGAGGATGTTATACCTGAAAATATTTTGGACTTAGTTGTAAAAATATTTCTTAGAGAGGCCTTTTTGCAAAAATGCTAATCCTATTTAATTAAGCCCTAAACCCTCTCTAATATTTTCTTTTCTCTCTCGATCCCGGTAGGGCCAATAGGTGCGGCGGTCGACGGAAGGTCTTTAGGCGTCAGCGGTGAGAAGGCTCCGGTGAATCAAAGTTCGGAGGAGATTTCCGGTAGGATTCTTAAACCACTTCTTTCCTTTCGCTTAGGGTAAACTCGATTTGGGATGAGATTGGTGTAGATAGTTGTCGATTTGTAGATCTGAAGTTTTTGTTGTTCGCTCGTCATGTGTTCTTGCCGACTGGAATTTTCGAATATGAAATGCATTCGTTGAATCTCGTTGTTTTCGTCGTCGTTTTCGTTTGAGTTTGGATCGGATCTTCTCGTCATGGTTTGTCGAGATGTCGGCCTGTCTGTGCGCGAACTCGTCGTCAGGAACGTCGTCGCTGCCGGACGCGCTGCTGTCAGGCACGTCGTCGCCACGCGCACGAAGTCGCCCGGCGCGAGGGGCGCGATGTCGGCCGCACAGCGTCGCCTGGCGCGAGGGGTCCGATGTTGGCCGCACAGCATCGCCTGGCGCGAGGGGCGAGGACGCCCCAGACTAGGGATGCCACCCCTGTTCCTCGTCGCCGCCTGGTAGTAGGGCGGCGACGAGTCGTCGGCATCGGCGGCGGGCTCCCCGGCGACCCGATCGGCCGGAGTAGTCGGGGATGAGGCAGTAGTGACGTCGGGTTGAGGTGGCGGCGTTGGCGAGCTGGGTTAAGGAAGATGAAGGTTATAACCTTATAATGTAATTATAAGTATATATCGGTGTTATATACTTTATATCCGTGTTATATTCATTATACCAGTGTTATTATCTTGTATCAATTCAGTAATTGTTTTAGTCATATAACACTGTTATATGTGATTAGATGCTGCTGTGTGTGGTATGGTGGATGTAGCAGTGATATGTCAAGTTGTAGCACTGTTACGAATTTTGTAACAGTGATGTATTAAGGTGTTATTAAGGCATTATGTTTGTTATTTTAAATAATTATTTGGAGGCTTTATAGTTGGTCAAATTAGTCATATTATATATGATTTTGTACATACTCGTCGCCCCGAATCCATTGGTAGGGTCAGTTTTGCCATTTGGTTTCCGAATGTTAATAGCAGTATGCGTTATTGCCTCGTTTTGCCTCGTTTTGCGTGTCAGACCGAAAAGTATTATTTTATCGGTTTTCATGGTTTCTTCTCGAGTTATTCTTTTGTGGTAGTTGTTGTCAAGGTGAATCTCATCCTAGATCGGTTGTTACCCAATGTCGAAATATATCTTGTTGTTCTATTCCGTTGAAAATTGATATCTACTGTTGTTGAAACTCCTTATGCATATTTGTTGAAATATGTTGCAAGCATGCTATTTTTATATGCATATTAGTTGAGGATGCTAGTATAGATGTTGCATGCCTTATCTGTTGATAACATCTTAAGCTGTTGTTTATATATTTGGTTCATATAAGATGACATGATTACTAGCATTATATTAGTCGAGTTGTAGTTGTATAGTTGTTGACATGATGCATAGTTGATCTTTTGCTGGGCGATAGCCCTGGACACTGTTGATATATATTGCCCAAGGTGTAGGGCAAGTGACACCGGTGATCACCTATTTATCACACGGGTTGTGTGTACGGCGTCGAGGTGTTAGACGTCTGCGGACTACCATTTTTGGATAGTCGCATCTCTAGCTGGAGCGGGCTTGAGGTGCCACTCTCGAGGTGTGAGAGTGCGGGGGAAACCCAATGTCCACTACGCTCTTGATTGGGTTTATGACACATACTCATATAGATGATAGTTGACATAGTTGACATAGTTGATTGGTATAGGTGCATCGAGTAGATGATTGAATCATATCTTCCGTTGTACACATGGCATCATAGCATCTTGTTGAAATCCTACTCAGCCTTCCGCTGATGTTTGTTGTTTTTGCCTCAGATCCTCAAGTATGACGGCTTTATCTCATGGGGTAGCTAGAGTTTTGGAGGAGGAGGAGACGTCTTCCGCACAGCATTTAGTTTCCTTATTTATTAGTTGAGTTATGCACTTTTAGCTAGACTCTAGAATTCATTGTTCATTTATGGACTGTTAAACTTTTATTATTATCTGGTTGGACATTTTGATTAGAATCTGGTTGTAAGTTTAAATTCAGTCCATTTGATGATTGTTGTTCTGTTGCTAGTTGCGCTTCTCCTAGGTGAGGTCCCTTATATAGGGATAAATCTAGGCGGGGCGTAACAACTTGGTATCAGAGCTTAGGATCGTCCTTCTCCATAGGATTGTTGGGTGTTTAGGTCTAAGGATGAGATTTCACCTTACTCTTAGATAATAAGTTGATTTTTAAATCGTTGGTTGTTGGTTGATTGAGAAACTTGAGTCGTTCTTTCCTTTTAGGAAATATGGAGGCTAGAGGTAGCTCGGGTGTCAGGACTGCCTTCAGAGGTGGACGCCGAGGTCGAGCTCGAGGTCGAGGCGGTAGGCAGGCTGCACAGACTCAGAGGGTTAGTCTCGTTGTTTTCGTTGAATCTCGTTGTTTTCGTCGTCGTTTTCGTTTGAGTTTGGATCGGATCTTCTCGTCGTGGTTTGTCGAGATGTCGGTCTGTCTGTGCGCGAACTGGTCGTCAGGAGCGTCGTCGCTGCCGGACGCGTTGCTGTCGGGCGCGTCGTCGCCACGCGCACGAAGTCGCCCGGCGCGAGGGGCGCAATGTCGGCCGCACAGCGTCGCCTGGCGCGAGGGGCGAGGACGCCCCAAACTAGGGATGTCGCCCCTGTTCCTCGTCGCCGCCTGGTAGTAGGGCGGCGGCGAGTCGTCGGCGAGCTCCCCGGCGACCCGATCGGCCAGAGTAGTCGGGGATGAGGCAGTAGTGACGCCGGGTTGAGACGGTGGCGTTGGTGAGCTGAGTTAAGGAAGATGAAGGTTATAACCTTATAATGTAATTATAAGTATATATCGGTGTTATATACTTTATATCCGTGTTATATTCATTATACCAGTGTTATTATCTTGTATCAATTCAGTAATTGTTTTAGTCATATAACACTGTTATATGTGATTAGATGCTGCTGTGTGTGGTATGGTGGATGTAGCAGTGATATGTCAAGTTGTAGCACTGTTACGAATTTTGTAACAGTGATGTATTAAGGTGTTATTAAGGCATTATGTTTGTTATTTTAAATAATTATTTGGAGGCTTTATAGTTGGTCAAATTAGTCATATTATATATGATTTTGTACATACTCGTCGCCCCGAATCCATTGGTGGGGTCAGTTTTGCCATTTGGTTTCCGGATGTTGATAGCAGTATGCGTTATTGCCTCGTTTTGCCTCGTTTTGCGTGTCAGACCGAAAAGTATTATTTTATCGGTTTTCATGGTTTCTTCTCGAGTTATTCTTTTGTGGTAGTTGTTGTCAAGGTGAATATCATCCTAGATCGGTTGTTACTCTATGTCGAAATATATCTTGTTGTTCTATTCCGTTGAAAATTGATATCTACTGTTGTTGAAACTCCTTATGCATATTTGTTGAAATATGTTGCAAGCATGCTATTTTTATATGCCTATTAGTTGAGGATGCTAGTATAGATGTTGCATGCCTTATCTGTTGATAACATCTTAAGCTGTTGTTTATATATTTGGTTCATATAAGATGACATGATTACTAGCATTATATTAGTCGAGTTGTAGTTGTATAGTTGTTAACATGATGCATAGTTGATCGTTTGCTGGGCGATAGCCCTGGACACTGTTGATATATATTGCCCAAGGTGTAGGGCAAGTGACACCGGTGATCACCTATTTATCACACGGGTTGTGTGTACGGCGTCGAGGTGTTAGACGTCTGCGGACTACCATTTTTGGATAGTCGCATCTCTAGCTGGAGCGGGCTTGAGGTGCCACTCTCGAGGTGTGAGAGTGCGGGGGAAACCCAATGTCCACTACGCTCTTGATTGGGTTTATGACACATACTCATATAGATGATAGTTGACATAGTTGACATAGTTGATTGGTATAGGTGCATCGAGTAGATGATTGAATCATATCTTCCGTTGTACACATGGCATCATAGCATCTTGTTGAAATCCTACTCAGCCTTCCGCTGATGTTTGTTGTTTTTGCCTCAGATCCTCAAGTATGACGGCTTTATCTCATGGGGTAGCTAGAGTTTTGGAGGAGGAGGAGACGTCTTCCGCACAGCATTTAGTTTCCTTATTTATTAGTTGAGTTATGCACTTTTAGCTAGACTCTAGAATTCATTGTTCATTTATGGACTGTTAAACTTTTATTATTATCTGGTTGGACATTTTGATTAGAATCTGGTTGTAAGTTTAAATTCAGTCCATTTGATGATTGTTGTTCTGTTGCTAGTTGCGCTTCTCCTAGGTGAGGTCCCTTATATAGGGATAAATCTAGGCGGGGCGTAACAACTTGGTATCAGAGCTTAGGATCGTCCTTCTCCATAGGATTGTTGGGTGTTTAGGTCTAAGGATGAGATTTCACCTTACTCTTAGATAATAAGTTGATTTTTAAATCGTTGGTTGTTGGTTGATTGAGAAACTTGAGTCGTTCTTTCCTTTTAGGAAATATGGAGGCTAGAGGTAGCTCGGGTGTCAGGACTGCCTTCAGAGGTGGACGCCGAGGTCGAGCTCGAGGTCGAGGCGGTAGGCAGGCTGCACAGACTCAGAGGGTTAGTCTCGTTGTTTTCGTTGAATCTCGTTGTTTTCGTCGTCGTTTTCGTTTGAGTTTGGATCGGATCTTCTCGTCGTGGTTTGTCGAGATGTCGGTCTGTCTGTGCGCGAACTGGTCGTCAGGAGCGTCGTCGCTGCCGGACGCGTTGCTGTCGGGCGCGTCGTCGCCACGCGCACGAAGTCGCCCGGCGCGAGGGGCGCAATGTCGGCCGCACAGCGTCGCCTGGCGCGAGGGGCGAGGACGCCCCAAACTAGGGATGTCGCCCCTGTTCCTCGTCGCCGCCTGGTAGTAGGGCGGCGGCGAGTCGTCGGCGTCGGCGGCGAGCTCCCCGGCGACCCGATCGGCCAGAGTAGTCGGGGATGAGGCAGTAGTGACGCCGGGTTGAGACGGTGGCGTTGGTGAGCTGAGTTAAGGAAGATGAAGGTTATAACCTTATAATGTAATTATAAGTATATATCGGTGTTATATACTTTATATCCGTGTTATATTCATTATACCAGTGTTATTATCTTGTATCAATTCAGTAATTGTTTTAGTCATATAACACTGTTATATGTGATTAGATGCTGCTGTGTGTGGTATGGTGGATGTAGCAGTGATATGTCAAGTTGTAGCACTGTTACGAATTTTGTAACAGTGATGTATTAAGGTGTTATTAAGGCATTATGTTTGTTATTTTAAATAATTATTTGGAGGCTTTATAGTTGGTCAAATTAGTCATATTATATATGATTTTGTACATACTCGTCGCCCCGAATCCATTGGTGGGGTCAGTTTTGCCATTTGGTTTCCGGATGTTGATAGCAGTATGCGTTATTGCCTCGTTTTGCCTCGTTTTGCGTGTCAGACCGAAAAGTATTATTTTATCGGTTTTCATGGTTTCTTCTCGAGTTATTCTTTTGTGGTAGTTGTTGTCAAGGTGAATATCATCCTAGATCGGTTGTTACTCTATGTCGAAATATATCTTGTTGTTCTATTCCGTTGAAAATTGATATCTACTGTTGTTGAAACTCCTTATGCATATTTGTTGAAATATGTTGCAAGCATGCTATTTTTATATGCCTATTAGTTGAGGATGCTAGTATAGATGTTGCATGCCTTATCTGTTGATAACATCTTAAGCTGTTGTTTATATATTTGGTTCATATAAGATGACATGATTACTAGCATTATATTAGTCGAGTTGTAGTTGTATAGTTGTTAACATGATGCATAGTTGATCGTTTGCTGGGCGATAGCCCTGGACACTGTTGATATATATTGCCCAAGGTGTAGGGCAAGTGACACCGGTGATCACCTATTTATCACACGGGTTGTGTGTACGGCGTCGAGGTGTTAGACGTCTGCGGACTACCATTTTTGGATAGTCGCATCTCTAGCTGGAGCGGGCTTGAGGTGCCACTCTCGAGGTGTGAGAGTGCGGGGGAAACCCAATGTCCACTACGCTCTTGATTGGGTTTATGACACATACTCATATAGATGATAGTTGACATAGTTGACATAGTTGATTGGTATAGGTGCATCGAGTAGATGATTGAATCATATCTTCCGTTGTACACATGGCATCATAGCATCTTGTTGAAATCCTACTCAGCCTTCCGCTGATGTTTGTTGTTTTTGCCTCAGATCCTCAAGTATGACGGCTTTATCTCATGGGGTAGCTAGAGTTTTGGAGGAGGAGGAGACGTCTTCCGCACAGCATTTAGTTTCCTTATTTATTAGTTGATCTATGCACTTTTAGCTAGACTCTAGAATTCATTGTTCATTTATGGACTGTTAAACTTTTATTATTATCTGGTTGGACATTTGATTAGAATCTGGTTGTAAGTTTAAATTCAGTCCATTTGATGATTGTTGTTCTGTTGCTAGTTGCGCTTCTCCTAGGTGAGGTCCCTTATATAGGGATAAACCTAGGCGGGGCGTAACATGTACCGAGGTGCAGTAGCGCAGCTGGTAGCGGCAGGGCAGCGGGTCTCGTGACATGTCGTGATCAAGGAGGACACCTGAGTCATTTTAGTGTCTCTTTGAGTTGTTGAGTCATGTTGACTCGGGTTGTAGTTTCCGCACTTTATTTTATTTGGGGAGTCTTGTTTATTTATTTGAACTTCTTTTTTAATAACTTGTTCAGTGTATTCATATTGAGTTTTGGTTTGGGTTGGTTCGTGATGTCATGTCGATTCTTTTCAAAAAATAAATAAATTTTCTATTGTTCAGGTTATTGTTGTTTTATTTGAGTTGGGTTAGGTTTCAGGATATGTGACGTATCCTGGCCAGTCATACCGAGTTTGAGGTGTGACAAGCTCACATTGATACTGAATATTAAGGCTTAATTTTGCCAATGGTCAAGGCACAATTTCAATGCAAATGTTTTTCTAGTGTTGAAAGTTCAAACTACTAGAAACTTTTTGATAAAATAGAAACAAACATAAGCTTGTGTCTACTCTACAATTTTATATTTGGCATTGTTAATTTGCAGAAAGTATGCCATAGTGAGAGATTATATAGAAGGAATAGAGAAAACTCTTTACTGCATCTTGTAAATCTTATGGCCACGCATGGGGGAGGGGGAGGAACACTAGCACTTCTATCAAAATGAGCATTTTTCCTAAAATACTCAATGAACCTTATATACGCCATGAACATTTCGTAAAAATGCTATACCGTGATGTAGAGACAAAGGTTAATTATCTTACATAAGAGCTAGGTGAACCTTAGCCAATTTGAGAGGTGCTATCATTTATGAGGAAAGTTGTGGAATAGTTATTTACATAAAGCAACTAAAGTAAAAAAAAAAATCATGCATGGGTAAAAATTGCATGAATATGAGAGAGAAGTAAAGAAAGAAAGAAAGAACATAGAAGAGGGGCAGTGAAGAGGCGAAATGGAGATCCTAGATGAAAAGGGGAAATTGGAGAGAGGCGAGAAGAGGTTGATTACCAGGGCTAGAATATGGGCAGTTATGAGGCTCCTCCTTGTAGATCGGCGAAATAGAGAAATGGAGCTGGAGAATGGCAAAATTGAGAGAGAAGAAAGAAAAAAGAGACAACAATGATATCACCTTGAAGCTATCTTGAAGCCGACACCAGCGAAGGTAGTCGATGCATATGGTCACCATGAGTGGCGGAACCGGCGGAGCATCGATACCACACCGTCATTACCATCGCAATTGTTGCAATCATGTCTCACCTTTTATCTCGATAGGAAGATGAAGTTTGAGAACACGCTGGGAAAAGAAGAAAGAAAAAATTAGGGATGAGGGTAGTAGATCAATCAATCATCGCTTTCTCCTTTTTTTCTTGACCGGAAGATGAAGTTTGAAAGCAGACGGGAAGAGAAGAAAGAGAATAAAAAACAAGGGTGATGAGGGACCAGGGTTATGAGATTACCTTGAACTTGATCTTGATCTTGAAGCAGGCGCCAATCCCTATCCCAGCCTCCCAGGAGTGGATGTATATGTTGACATGAGTGGTCGATGCTACGGAGCATTGCCACCACCGCTTTTGCACTCATCGCTCTCACCTACCAAGTTATTCTCTCTCCCTCTTTCCCCTCTCTCTCGTTTGAACTCTGAAATACGAATCAGTTGTCCTTAATTATTCACATAACAAGTCACGTGCAGAGGAACAACAAAACTTCACGAACAAGCTAAAAATTAATGGCCCAAGAGTCACGAAGTATAAATTATATAATGAAAAATCAATTTTATATTAAGAAAAATGAGATATTATTTTTAATTTATCATCACCTTGAAGTTGGCGTGGCATTTACATCAAGTAGGTTGATGCAAAAAGATTAAAAGAAAATAAAAGAAATGTTTATAAATATGCAAGCTAGGTTTTTATGATAAATAAATTTAATCTAACAATTATAATAATATTGATTTTATTTTTTAACATATAAAACAAATACATCATAATTAAACATTATGAAAATAAAATAATTAATTAATACAACTAAAATCTATAAAAATTTAACTTAAATTCAATTAGAGTAATAAAAATTTCAATATTGCAAATATAAAATTAGTGAAAATGTGAGAAAGGTGAATATAATAATAATAAAAACTCAAAAAATAACCATAAGTAAAAATTCTCAAAACAATTTACTTGCTAATAAAAAATAATGAGTTTAAGAAAATACAACGTCGATAAGGAAAATTATGTGCTTTTTGACATAATAACGTAGATAACTATATCTACATTATAGCTTTTTTAAAAAAAGCCTAACTTAAACCCTGGTAATCGCTTGACGCTCGACTCTTCCTCATCTTATTTTCTTCCTCGCATCCCGTCGGCGCCTCACTTCTCCCGCTCAGCATCACTTCCGGCGATCCAATTTTCTATTTTCTGGCAGCCAGGTATATTTCCAGCGATCCTTCTCCTTCCTCGCTTCCGCAATTTCGCCTTTGATGTTTTTGCTTCCGCCTGCTTGAGTCCAGAAGAAGTTCTGGAATTTGATTATGATTCCAGAACTGTTCTGGAATCAAATTAATTTGATTCCAGAACTGTTCTGGAATCAAATTAATTTGATTCCAGAATCCAGATCAAAGTTGAGTATAAATTAATTTGTCATGGTGATTTATTATTTAATTGTTTGTTACATTAATTTGTGCACTGTCTTATACTCAATTTAATTTGTGCACTGTTTTATTATTATCCCTGAATCAAATTAATTTGTGCACTGCCTTAGTGTTACATTAACTATTTAATTGTTTGAGTATTAATTCTGTTTAATTGATTGTTTGGGTATTAATTGAGTATAGATTGTTTGGGTTTACATGCTGTGTTCATTTTGTATTGTGTGCAACTGTGCATGTTTGATATGGTGGATTTATGTTTGTATGTTTGATATTATATATATATTGCTCTAGATATGCTTAAGTAGCTCTTTGTTGTTTACTATTGCTTTATTTGTTCCTATTTTTTGGGTTAAATTTTTTTACTTACATGATTTCTTAAAGAAAAAGGAACTTTAGACATTGATTATCCAATAGCTAGTAAATGGGCCAAATCAAATGGAAAGGTGTAATATGGACTCAGCAATCAGGAAGCATCTCATTGTTTTATCTCAAAAAAGTATGTTTTAAAACTTCTATTTTATTTTCTAATGTGCATTTTAAAATCTATATATTGAAGCTTACATATGAATACATTATTTCAAGAAGATATTAAAGTTAGATATACTTGGCACAATTAGCGCATGAGGGATCACGAATCCATGTCAAATCATTCTCAATATCCACATCAAGTAAGTAATGTCTAGGTGAACTCCCAACAATTGGATGCTCTTTTGTTTATGCTTATGGTTCGTTTCATGAATTTATTTGTTCACTTGTTTATATTTGTAGGTAGGTACTGTTTATGTTATGTGTTCTCTTGTTTATTGGATGCTCTTTTGCTCACTTGTTTATGTTCAATTTTTAAAATACAATCTCATCATAAGGTTCATTGAAAAAAGAATAATGTTGTATTTTTACATTTTGGGAAACGAAACACGATTAACTACTTGCATACTACTTTCATAAGCTATTAATAGAATTCATTTTTCTTTTCATTCATGTTTACTTTCATGTTCTACTTCCAAACCAAGTTGCTCTTTGTCTCAATTGAAATGTAGAAGCATAATCATTTCGTTCACATATCACTTCATGCAATTTATTTGTTATTGTGTTCTTATAATTATATTTATTTCTTAATTTTGTCTAGACATTCTTGGAAGTGAGCAATATGTTCAAGTGAGGTATATACTCGTTTCTTTTTTTTTATCCTTGTCAAATACTTTTGTTTTCTACTGTTTATTCTATCTTATAATTGTTTAATTCTTTTGACAAGTGGTTGTTAAGATGAATTAGAAATTTTGATTGTTATAAAATTATCAATAGCTAATCGATTTGAAAATTATGTATGTAATGTATGTTTGCTCATTACAAAGAAGTTGATGACTTGATAGGAGTTTTATTATAATCTTATTTCACGAGATAAATGGTTAACATTGATTTAAATCATATTTAATATTGTCGACAATTAATTATTCTTTAGTTTATCAAATGATTCCTTATATAGAAACTTTATATAACATCAAAAAATTTATTTTCTAAGACTTAGTTTCTTTTATTTTCTTGTTATTGTCCTTGGTCTCTCTCCTTGCTGGTGTGGTGTTGGTCGGTTTCATGCATCATGTGGTTACTACTATTGTCCGACAAAGTGGCGATGCTTGAGCGTGATGGTTGGGGCATGCCATCAAGGCATGATATTAGGGCCTATATTAGCAATGATGACGACACAATAATTAGATCTATTTCTTCGACCTTGAGCTCTAAGTCCAAAATACCTAAGTGATGAAGCTTCGTCTTACTGTATTGGAAAGAGGACTTGTGTGACGGTATGACAATGTCATCAATTACATTGGTCCATCTTTGTCCCTCTACGATAAATTTTATAAACTTGCATAATTCTCTGACCCTTATTGACTCTAGCTCCACCACACATGATCCTATCTAATTGAGATTGCAAGTGGTATTCGTGGAAATATCTCAAAATGGAGATTCAAATGACATGGATTGGCTGAACGTCATCTTCCTCTTCTATGACGGGAATGTTGACTCGGTTTGGGATTACCCTTAAGGATTTCTTGCTAGGAGATAGTTCTCGCAATACAAGAGCCGCCGCTAATCCCAAGGTCGTTATGAAGGACAAGAAGGGGAAGAAATCACATCGAGCGCTAAAGCTAACCATAATGGAAAAGTTCCCTATGAAGCGTGATTTTTTGGTCAATACGATGTTGAAGAAGCGAAAGGTGTCGTACAATGGAGGTGTTAATCTTGGAGGCAATTGAGGTGAACTATGACTACTTTATCTGTTTATTATGTTCAACGTCTTTCTCAACTCGACGGAGGGGGAAGACATAACTTTGAGAAGTGCGAGCTTTGTAAGAAGAAGCTAAAGTTGAAAGTTTGATTGGGCAAACGTTAGCATTTGCACCTATACGTGCTTTACCACCATTACGAACACTAGCAAGAGGAGTTTGAGAGCAGCACTGCTGGCAAAATCTACCATGGACGATGGTAGGTGATAATAGATTTGGGGTTAGCGCGGAGGCTTTAGACGAGGACTATGATCGAGAATCTCCAAGATGCAACTTCAGAATCACGAGGCGAAGCAAGCTACTCAGCTGACAAAGACAAAGATGACTATCTATTGCTCGTGAACACCCATGAGAAGATGTAAACTAGGAAGAAGATGAGATTGAGTTCAGTGCCAATAGATGTGAGCACAATATCGTAGATGCATAGGTGGAGAATGAGTTTCCTACGCGCGTGCATTGCGAGTCCTGGCTGATGCTGCTACTCGTGAGTGTCGTGTCGCACAATGACAACAACCGTGCGATGCAAGAGATTAACTGGTGTCAAGTTATTGGGGAGAGACTAGGAACAATCACGAGTAATTTAAAAAATAAGACTTAAAAAAAAAAGTTTTTCGATGTTTATTAGATAAATGGTAATATTTTTTTGTCGGTTTTAATTTTATCTTTTTTGCGGAATTTTGTTATCTCTCTCTCTCTCTCCACATTCCTTGTATGCTCATTCTCTCGAAAGTAGCAAAGCCCTTTTTCCTATTCTTCGCGTAATTCCTTCTTTGCGTCAAATTCTCCGATCTCCTTTCCTCCCTAAACTTCTCCTCACATCCTCTGATCCAGTTCTTTTTCCCTTCCTCTCGAAACAAGCCGCATTCTTTGTTCTCAATCGCAACACTTAGCCCTTGATTCAATTATCTGAAACCATTACCTTGGTAAAAAAATTACTATCACTTTGGTATCCAAATTATTTGAACCAAATCCATACAACCATTGCAGAATCAGTAAAAGATCAAAAGAATTCAGCTCATCGTACAAGTCTCAAACCAGAAATGAAACTTACAAGCGTGGGACAAGACTCATAATAGACAGAAAAGAAAGGATATTTAATGGGTTAGAATTTTTACTTGATTTCAGAATGAAAAGGAACTTGAGACATTGATTAGCCAATATGGAGCTCATGTTCTACTTTGTAAACATAACAAATCTAATGGAAATGTGGAACATGAACATTGCAGGAAGCATTTGATTGTTTTATCTCATTGTTTTAGCATAATGCATATACATTTTTCTATTCTTCTATTTTTGTGAATGGGATAGTTTCTATTAGATTTAGAATTGGTGTCAGTTATATATTATTTATTGTCTTCTTTATCATAGCATGAAAACCCTTGTTAATTGATCTATTTGTGTTATGTAGTGCATTAGGGACCACAGTGTCTCAGGGTACAGAGTGTCTCATGTATCTTGTCTGCTTTTGATCCCACGTAGGATTCTAATATCTAAATGGACTCGTTCTATGTCGACTTAATTAATGCTTGCTTTAATTTGATATAAATTTTCTTCTATCTATCGTTCTCAGCTGAAGATTTAGGCTTCCGTCGGGTGATATGTAAAAGGTTAGAAATAAGAACATCCTCTATCATTTGCAAATCTTTTGTATTTTGTCTCTTCATTTTCATTTCGTGTTATAGCTTTCAGTTTATTCCCTATAGATGATCTTTGTTGTTCAGTCGTCAATTGCTACTGAATTGCTACACTTCACGAGCTAGATTTTGTTAATGCTAAGATTTGATTTGTAAATCTTTTTATTTGATTTTTATCGGAAAGTTAACATTATTCTTAATTTTTTTGATGAATTGAATTTTAATGAATAAGGAACTAAATTGTGTAAATAGTTTATCTGATGATTTCGGTTTAGTTTATCCTCCTAACATTACATGCAATTATATGTTTATTGCTCATATACACATACACAAACATTTTCCTAATTTTTTGTATATTATATTCGGATGTGTGAAGAAATAAATACAATCATTTTACCATATCTTCAAAGTTGAATTATACCATCTTGACTCTCTTTAATTATCTTATTGGACTTTATGATTTGTATATTGATTTGCACCATTATGCTGTAAATCAGATTGGTTCTTGATTTTTTTTCAATATGGAATGCCTTACATCCCTATATAACTCTACCCATCTCTAAATGTTTTGAAGATTAACAATGGAGAGATTAATCATTCAGCAAAGATAGCTTTTAGGTGGTACTTTTAAATTTTGAGAGAGACAACTTCCAAATGCCAAGAAGCACAGTGTTTTTTGTTGTGTTATTAAATATGCTTATCAAAATATCTAATATCTTGCAAACATATATTTTGATAAATTAATGTAAAGTGTAAACATATATTGATGATACCAAATTTTAACCTAAACACGCAAACACCCAATTTTAACCTAAACTATCAAAATTTGTTTTAGGCTTTTGTTAATTAATGTTTCCACATAAATTTTATTGATGATAGCATGGAAACATAACATAATTCAACTGTGTATATAATGTTTCCCGTTCATTCATCTAGACTCCATTATACTTATTTGTTATTACTTTTTTTAGAAAGGTTCCTTCTACAAATTATGTTACTCTTAGCTTTATTTAGACTTAGTTATGCATAGACTTCATTAACAATGCATACGTCGCTAGAAATTATGACCGATGAAACGCATACGTCGCTAGAAATAAGCCGGATGCTTGTAACCAAAAGCACCTTGCTCATTTAGTAAATGAGAAGAGGTTAAGACATCCTTAACATACTCCATTTACACATATAGGATTTCTTGCCTATTATTCAACAACAACAACTAAGCCTTAATCCCATGCTAGATAGAGTCGGATGAAAATAATAAACTCGTTTGAGATTATTGGTCTGTCAGTACTAGTTAATTTATTGTCTCTCTAATGGTTAGAAAATATCCCAATGCCCCTCTATATATGCATCTAGTTAAATGTTAAATTATTTGTGTATTTAAACATATATGACTATGTTGACAATAGATTGTATTTGCATAATTGAGAAACTGCTTATTTCTCCATGCAATGAAAATAGCTTTCGTAATATTTTTTTGTGTTTCTCTTTATTTTTTTTAGTTAAATATGAAGCTTTTGGTTCTTTAATTTCATTAGTGTAATTAGCTACATGGTAGTTGAACTCCAGTGATGTCTTTAGCCATATGCCCTAATACTATTGTTTCTATCTATGTGCATTATTTCTTTGTCCAAGTAGTATTATTTATTTAATAGCATTTAATTATTATGAGCATAGGTCCCTACATGGTTTAGATTTATAATAATTAATAAAAGCTGGATGGATGGAAAATTTGAGGTACAGAGACTAGCTTTGCTGGTTGGGTCCTTGAAATCAAAGTCATACAATAGATAATAGGACATGAGTGATTTATAGAAATATATTTCTACTGCATATGAAATCATATGAAATATGCTACAATAGTTGCACCTGTTGCAACAAAGTTTGGGCCGCCTTTCCTTCTTGTTGTACGCGCTTTATGGTAATTGTCGATAGACTTATAGCATGTTTTCAACTGACACATGTTTTCAACTGAAACTTATAGCTGGTTGTATGAGCATTCTATGCTCTCACAGAGTTGTTTCATATTTTTCTAGCATGTTGTCTTGTATTCAGCTATGGTTGGCTTTCCTTTTGATGATACAAGGGGGGTATATTCAAATACATGTGTCATTTCGCATGTCATTTCGCTATGGGTTCTTTTTTTTGTCTAAATTTGTGCTTTGTGTCCTACTATGATAACCAATATCCTACGTGACACTTTATATAAGACACTTGACTTATGCGACAATGCAAGTGTATTCTTTCTTTCTTGTCTTTGGAGGTATAAAGCCTATTAATTATGCTTAACGTTTAGAGTTTAGGCCATTGGTCAAATGGTAGCAGTAGTACTTAATGTCATAGAATTTTAAATGACATTTGGCACATGGTAGCTTGATGCCGCCTTGTTGATTTAAGCCTTTATGAATTATGACATTGTAATAAACTAATGATATGTTTGTCATCTTGTTGATTCTTTTTAGAGTTTTAATTAGAACTATGAATGAGCTTGGATTTTAATTTGAATATGTGATTGGATAGTATATTTAGTCGACTTTATAATATAATTAGTTTCATATTATTTTGAAAATTATAAAAATATTTGACAAAGATTTCAATTTGACTTCATAATATAAGTGTTCATTGGAAAAAGAAACATGTATCAGTTTATATTTACACGTTGAATTCTAAGACTAATCAAAATTACTTGGAAATTTTTGAATAGGTGCTTGGCTTTGAGAATTCTTTATCAGTTTATATTTATAAGTACTTTGTAGTCCTTGTTTGTATTGCTTTAGATATGTTTAAGTAGCTCTTTGTTGTTTACTATTGCTTTATTTGTTCCTATTTTTTGGGTTAGAATTTTACTTAGAGGATTTCAGAATGAAAAGGATCTTCAAACATTGATTAGCTAATACCTAGTGAATAGACCAAATCTAATGGAAAGGTGGAAGATGGACTCTGCAATCAAGAAGCACCTCATTGATTTATCTCGAAAAAAGGTCTATTCTAAAACTTCTATTTTATTTTCTAACGTGCAGTTTAAAATTTATTTATTGAAGCTTAAAGATGAATACATTATTTCAAATTAGTAGTGGAATATATTAAAGTTAGATATATCTTGAATCCATGTCAAGTTACTCTCAATATCCACATCAAATAGGTGGACCCAATAATTGGATGCTCTTTTGTTTATGTTATATTTTTACAATTTTCGATTACTTTCATGAGCTAGCAATACAATTAATTACTTCTGGACTATTTTCATGAGCTACCAATATAATTCATTTTTACTTTCAACCCAAGTTGCTCTTTGTCTCTCAATAGAAATGTAAAATCACAATCATTTCTTTCACAGGTCACTTATTCCAACATATTTGTTATTGTGTAGACATTTTTATTTACTATTTAAATCGATTCTTGGAAAAGTGCAGTAAGTTCAAGTGAGGTATATACTTGTTTCTTTTTTTTAATCCTTGTGAAATACTTTTGTTTTCTATGATTTGTTTTATACTAAAATAGTTTAATTTTTTTGGCAAGTGGTTGTTAAGATGAATTTGAAATTGTGATTGTTTAATAACCAATCGATTTGAAACTTATGATTGTAAACTAGGTTTGCTCAATACAAAGAAGTTGATGACTTTAGAGGAGTTTTATTATAATCTTATTTCACGAGATAAATGATTAACATTGATTTAAATCATATTTAATATTGTCGATAATTAGTTGTCTTTAGTTTAGTAAATGGTTTCACATATAGAAAACTTTAATCATAAAATTTATTTTCTAAGTCATATTTGCTTTTATTTTCTTGTTATTGTCCTTGGTCTCTCTCCTTGCTGATGTGGTGTTGGTCTGTCTCCTACATCATGTGGCCACTACTACTGCCCGACCAGGTGGTGATGCTTAGGTGTGGTGGTGGGGGTATACAGGCATGATATTAGGGCCTATATTAGCAATGATGACGATGCATTGATTATATCTATTTCCTCGACCTTGAGCTCTAAGTGATGAGGCTTCGCCTTTTTGTATTGGAAAGAGGACTTGCCCGACGACATGACAGCGTCATCAATTTACATTGGTCCATCTTTGTCCCTCTACAATATACTTTGCAAACTTGCACAATTCTTTGACCCTTATCGACTCTGGCTCCACCACGCACGATATTGCAAGTGGTATTCGTGGAAAACCTCAACATTGAGATTTGAATAACAAGGATTGGCCCAATGTCACATTCCTCTTCTATGGCGAGAATGTCTACCTGGTTTGGGGTTACCCTGTTACGCCCCGCCTAGGTTTATCCCTATATAAGGGACCTCACCTAGGAGAAGCGCAACTAGCAACAGAACAACAACATCATAAGTGGACTGAATTTTAATTACAACCAGATTCCAATCAAATGTTCAACAAGATAACAAATGATAAAAGTTCAACAGTCTATTTATGAATAATGAATTCCAACGTCTAGCCAAAGAGTCTAAACAGCCCAAAAGTAAATAGAGTGAACAGTTCAACTAGCAAAATAGGAAACTAAATACTGTGCGAAAGACGTCTCCTCCTCCAAAACTCTAGCTACCCCAAAAGGAAATGTCGTCATACTTGAGGATCTGAGGCAAAAACAACAAACATCAGCATAAGGCTGAGTAGGATTGCAATAAGATGCTATGATGTCATGTATATGAAGGATATGATTCAACAGTTTATTTGATGCTCCTACACCAACAACTATGTCAACTATTCTCTACATGAATATGTGGTCATAGACCCAATCAAGAGCGTAGTGGACATTGGGTTCCCCCCGCACTCTCGCACCCTAGAGTGGCACCTCAAGCCCGCTCCAGCTAGAGATGCGACTATCCAAAAATGGTAGTCCGCCGACGTCTAACACCTCGACGCCGCACACGCACCCCGTGTGGTAAATAGGTGATCACCGGTGTCACTTGCCCTACACCTTGGGCAATATATCAACAGTGTCCAGGGCTATCGCCCAATAGTAGGTCAACTATGCATCATGTCAACAACTCCTCTACTACAACTCAACTAATATAATGCTAGTAGTCATGTCATCATGTATGCATTAAATATATAAACAATAGCAGAAGACATGCAACGTCTATACTGGCATTCTCAACTAATATGCATATAAAATATCATGCTGGCAACATGTATCAACAAAATATGCATAAAGAGCTCCAACGGCAGTAGATATCAAATTTCAACGGAATAGAACAACAAGATATATTTCGACATAGGGTAACAACCGATCTAGGATGAGATTCACTTTAACAACTAATATAAAACCAAATAACTCATTTTGAAACCATAAAAGCCGATAAAATATATTTTCCAACTCGGTAGACAATCACCAAAACGACGAGAAAACACGAACGTAAGATACAACACATGATCGCATAAAATCTCGCAACATTGCGGAAATCCCAAATCGACGACAAGAATCAATCCTAGAATCTCATCCAAAAATGTTGATTACCCTAGACGAGAAGAAAGAAACACGTAGGAGAATCCTACCTAATAACTCCTCCGAACTCCGATTCACTGGAGCCTTCAATTGTCGACGCCTCACGCTCCTCCGCTGGCTGTCGCTGATACAAGGTTCGGGAGAGAAGAGATTAGAGAGGGGATTAGACTAATTATATAAGATTAGGTACTTTTGCAAAAACACCCTTCTAAGAAAAATATTTACAATTAAGTCCTCCTTTTTCTGGCTATAACATTCTCCCCACCTAAAGAAATTTGGTCCTCCAAATTCGAATACCTGACTCAAAGAGATGTGGGTAGAGCGCTCGAATATCCTCCTCTCGCTCCCAAGTGGCCTCTGAGTCAGAATGATGCTGCCACCCAACCTTGACGAGCGATATTACCTTATTGCGAAGCTGATGCTCTTTCCTGTCAAGAATCCGAACAGGCTGCTCCTCGAAACTAAAGTCAGGCTGTAGCTGAACTGACTGCTGCTCCAAGATGTGAGTATGATTTTGCACGTACTTCCTCAACATGGAAACATGAAAGACATCGTGTACATCAGCTAATGACGGAGGCAAGGCTAGCCGATACGCTACCGCTTCCATTCTCTCCAAGATCTCGAATGGGCCAATATAACGCGGTGCGAGCTTTCCTTTCTTGCCAAACCGCATAACACCTCTAGAAGGGGACACTCTAAGGAATACATGATCCCCAACTGAGAACTCTAGGTCTCTCATACGCCGATCAGCATAACTCTTCTGACGACTCTAGGCGGTCAGTAATCTCTGTCTGATCATCTGCACCAGCTCTATATCTCGCTGAACCATCTCTGGTCCCAAAAGACGACGCTCACCTGCCTCATCCCAATGCACTGGTGATCTGCATTTTCGGCCATAAAGAGCCTCAAACGGTGCCATCTGAATAGCCGAGTGGTAGCTATTATTATATGAGAACTCCACCAGATGAAGATGGTCCTCCCAGCTACCTTCGAAGTCCAACACACAAGCACGCAGGAGATCCTCAAGAGTCTGGATCGTGCGCTCCGATTGGTCGTCAGTCTGAGGGTGATAGGCGGTGCTGAATCGAAGCTGTGTACCCAAAGCCTGCTGCAAACTCTCCCAAAAATGCGAAGTGAATCGCGGATCTCTATCTGAGATGATGCTGGCTGGTACACCATGCAGTCGAACAATCTCTCTGCAATACAGGGATGCCAATCGACTAAGAGGGAAAGTCTTCTTCATCGGCAAGAAGTGGGCAGACTTGGTAAGATGATCAACAATAACCCAAATCGAGTCATGCCCTCTCTGCGATCTCGGAAGACCAGTAACAAAATCCATCGTGATATGCTCCCATTTCCACTCTGGAATAGGAATGCTCTGAAGCTTCCCTGCAGGTCGCTGATGCTCCACTTTGATCTGCTGACAGATCAAGCACTTAGCCACAAACTCTGCCATATCCTTTTTCATCCCTCGCCACCAATATGACCGTTTGAGGTCCTGATACATCCGAGAACTCCCCGGATGCACTGAAAATCGAGATCTATGAGCTTCAGCCAATAATTCTTCCTTTACCGGATGCCCCTCAGGCACACATAACCTGCCTCTAAATCTGATGATACCATATGTACCTCTGGAGAAGTCGGGCTTCCGCCCCTGCTCTATCTCCTCAATCATAGCCTGAAGGTGACGATCCTCGATCTGACTCCCCTGAATCCGCTGAACAATTAGCGAATGAGCAATGAGCTGAGCTAGTACTCCTCTCTCAGTAGGGCGAAGCACATCCAAACTCAGCTCTAAAAATTGCCTAATTAGTTCGGACGCTGTAACTCTGAGGTGAGCCAACATCCCAATTGATTTTTCTGCTTAAGGCATCTGCAACCACATTAGCCTTACTAGGATGATAGTTAATGGAGCAATCATAATCCTTCAGAAAATCCATCCATCTGCGCTGCCTCATGTTCAGTTCCTTCTGAGTGAACAAATACTTCAGGCTCTTATGATCTGTGAAGATCTCAAAAGTCGCTCCATACAGGTAATGCTGCCAAATCTTCAACGCAAAGATGATCGCTGCTAGCTCCAAGTCATGCACTGGGTAGTTTTTCTTATGCTCCTTCAACTGACGAGAAGCATAAGCAACTACTCTCTCATGCTGCATCAACACAGCTCCAAGTCCCTGAATGGAGGCGTCTGTGAACAACACAAACCCGTCACATCCAGATGGAACTACCAAAACAGGTGCACTAGTGAGCCGCCTCTTGAGCTCATGGAAGCTCACCTCGCACCGGTCATCCCAAACAAATTTCACCCCTTTCTTTATCAATCTAGTCAAGGGTGAGGCGATCTTTGAGAAGCCTTCAACAAATCGCCGATAGTAGCCTGCTAGTCCCAAGAAACTCCGAATCTCGTGGACTGTCCTAGGCCTTTGCCACTCGGTCACTGAATTAATCTTCAAAGGATCGACTGCAATGCCAGCTCCAGAAATCACATGACCAAGGAAGCTAACTTCCTTTAACCAGAAAGCACACTTGCAAATCAATGGTGAAGTCAGTCTAATGCACTGGGGGTAATCCTGGTAACTCATTTGGGAATACGTCTGGAAAATCACAGACCACAGGTAGATCCTTAAGCCGACTCTGACTGCTTTCGGAAGTGCCCACCAATGAAGCAACAAAACCAAGGCACCCTTGAGCTAGTAATCGTCAGACCAGCAATACTGAGATTAAGGGAGTCATGGATTCTCTCACTCCCAAGAACTCAAATGAAGGCAATCCCAGAGGTGATATTGTCACAGCCTTCCCATGGCAGTCAACTTTAGCATGATTGGTAGAAAGCCAATCCATACCCAAAATAATATCAAACTCAGAGAAATCCAGCACCAATAAATCAGCTAGACAAACATGGCCGCCAAAATCGAGTCTACACCCACTCAACTGAAACTCTGACACTAGCACATCCCCAGACGGTGTATGCACAGCCAGACTCGTCACACTAGGTGTAGGCTCCATACTCAATTTTTCAATCATATGCAGAGCAATAAAAGAATGCGTAGAACCAGTATCAAACGGCAACGATACAGGAATACTAAAAATCTGAATCATACCTCTCATAACTGTACCAGAAGCCTCCTGGGCCTGCTACTGAGTCAGTGCGAACAATCTGGCCGACTGCTCGGTGCTCTGCTGCGGGCCTCTCTGCCGCTGCTGCTGAGAGCTCTGGCCCCCTGCATGCTGCCTAGTCGGACACTCTCTACTGATGTGGCCTGGTTGCTTACAACTAAAGCACAGACTCTGCGACTGTGGGCAGTCCCTGACATAGTGGGAAGCATCCCCACACTTAAAGCAATGGAACTGGCCTCGGCTCATCTTACCTCCTGACTGATGTGTAGGTCGTGAAGATGCCTGAGACTGGGCTAGTGCTGATCTGGCCCTCTTGGCATGTGGCTGTCCAAACCCTCCGCCACCATCTCTGCGCCCTCTGCGCTGCCTGAAATGAGACTGTCCCGATTGTCCCTGTCCTCTGCCGCCCTGACTCTGAACCGGAGATGGCTGGCTAGCCTCAACCTACTGATGGTCCGGGAACATCTCAGCATGAGTCGCCTCCACCCGAAGCGCCCGTCTCAGAACTCTGTCATAGCTATCCAGCTCCTCACTAGCCATCAACCCCTTAATGGAGTTGTTCAGTCCGTTGAAAAAGAACTCTGCCCGTCTGCTACTGGTGGAAATCAAATCTGGGACGAACGTCGCGAGTGCATCAAACTTACCAGCATACTCCACTACCCGCCTCGTCCCCTGACGCAACTGAATGAACTCCTCTAACTTCTACCTCGCATAGGTAGCTGGATAATACTTCTTGAAGAATATCTTCAAGAATCTCTTTCAAGTGACAGTCTTCCTTCTCAATAGTCTCTGCTGCATCTCCCACCAAACCAAGGCCTCCCCAGTAAAACAATAAGTTGCCAAATCGACCTGATCCTCCTTGGGACAGCCCAATACACCAAAGGCTCGCTCCACCTCGCGGACCCACAACTGAGCCACTGCAGGGTCGGTGGTCCCAGAGAAGCTGTCGAATTTGTCTCTCTCTAGGCGTAGAAACTGATTGAGTCGATTCATCTTTCGCCCCTTCAAAGACTCAGTCTGTACTGGGTTATACTGAGCTACTAGCTACGGCTGCACCGGTGAATCCACTGAAGGCTCTCCAGCAGACATCTCAGAAGGTGTATCCATACTATGAGTTGAGTCGGAATCGAACTCAAAATTGGACTCAGGCTGAGGCTCCATCTGCTCGGTCTGTCCTCTCGCTCGGCCACCCTGAGTGCTACTCTGGCCGGGTCTACGGCTCGAGCGTGCCCGACGCTGAAACTGAGCCAAAGGAACATCATCTGCCAGGTCTGGCTCGACTCTGGCCGGAACTGGACTAACCCTCTGAGTCTGCGCAGACTGCCTACTGCCTCGACCTCGGCGTCCACCTCTAAAGGCAGTCCTGACACCCGTGCTACCTCTAGCCTCCATATTTCCTAAAAGGAAAGAACGCCTCAGGTTTCACATTCAACCAACAACCAACAATTTAAAAATCAACTTATTATCTTACAGTAAGGTGAAATCTCATCCGTAGACCTAAACACCCAACAATCCTATGGAGGAGGAAGAACCTGGCTCTGATACCAAATTGTTACGCCCCGCCTAGGTTTATCCCTATATAAGGGACCTCACCTAGGAGAAGCGCAAGCAACAGAACAACAACATCATAAGTGGACTGAATTTTAATTACAACTAGATTCCAATCAAATGTCCAACAAGATAACAAATGATAAAAGTTCAACAGTCTATTTATGAACAATGAATTCTAAAGTCTAGCCAAAGAGTCTAAACAGCCCAAAAGTGAATAGAGTGAACAGTTCAACTAGCAAAATAGGAAACTAAATACTGTGCGGAAGACGTCTCCTCCTCCAAAACTCTAGCTACCCCAAAAGGAAATATCGTCATACCTGAGGATCTGAGGCAAAAACAACAAACATCAGCAGAAGACTAAGTAGGATTGCAACAAGATGCTATGATGCCATGTATATGAAGGATATGATTCAATAGTTTATTTGATGCTCCTACACCAATAACTATGTCAACTATTCTCTACATGAATATGTGGTCATAGACCCAATCAAGAGCGTAGTGGACATTGGGTTTTCCCCGCACTCTCGCACCCTAGAGTGGCACCTCAAGCCCGCTCCAGCTAGAGATGCGACTATCCAAAAATGGTAGTCCGCCGACGTCTAACACCTCGACGCCGCACACGCACCCCGTGTGGTAAATAGGTGATCACCGGTGTCACTTGCCCTACACCTTGGGCAATATATCAACAGTGTCCAGGGCTATCGCCCAATAGTAGGTCAACTATGCATCATGTCAACAACTCCTCTACTACAACTCAACTAATATAATGCTAGAAGTCATGTCATCATGTATGCATTAAATATATAAACAATAGCAGAAGACATGCAACGTCTATACTGGCATTCTCAACTAATATGCATATAAAATATCATGCTGGCAACATGTATCAACAAAATATGCATAAAGAGCTCCAACGGCAGTAGATATCAAATTTCAACGGAATAGAACAACAAGATATATTTCGACATAGGGTAACAACCGATCTAGGATGAAATTCACTTTAACAACTAATATAAAACCAAATAACTCATTTTGAAACCATAAAAGCTGATAAAATATATTTTCCAACTCGGTAGACAATCACCAAAACGACGAGAAAACACGAACGTAAGATACAACACATGATCGCATAAAATCTCGCAACATTGCGGAAAATCCCAAATCGACGACAAGAATCAATCCTAGAATCTCATCCAAAAACGTTGATTACCCTAGACGAGAAGGAAGAAACAGGTAGGAGAATCCTACCTAATAACTCCTCCGAACTCCGATTCACCGGAGCCTTCAACTGTCGACGCCTCACGCTCCTCCACCGGCTGCCGCTGCTACAGGGTTCGGGAGAGAAGAGATTAGAGAGGGGATTAGACTAATTATATAAGATTAGGTACTTTTGCAAAAATACCCTTCTAAGAAAAATATTTACAATTAAGTCCTCCTTTTTCAGGCTATAACATACCCTCAAGGATTGCTTGCTAGGAGATAGTGGTCGCGGTACAAGAGCCGCCTCTAATCCCAAGATGGTTATGAAGGGCAAGAAGGGGAAGAAGTCACAGTGAGCGCTAAAGCTAACATAATGGCAAAGTTCCCTGTGAAGCTTGATTCTTCGGTCAATATGATATTGAAGAAGTGAAAGGTGTCATAGAGTTGAGGTGTTGATCTTGGAGGCAACTGAGGTGAACTATGATTACTTTATCATGTCCAACGTCTTTGTCAACTCGATAGAGGGGGGAAGGCATAACTTTGAGATGTGCAAGCATTGTAAGAAGGAGAAGCTACAGTTGAAATTTTGATTGGCAAAGCGTTAGCATTTGCACCCAAACTACAAGGCCCCGTCGGTGTCGTTGATTTTGGTGCCAATAGATGCGACTGTCATGTCGTTGATGCCTAGGTGGAGAATGAGTTTGCTTTGCGCTCGAACTACAAGGCCCCGTCGCTCGTCAATGTCGTGTTGCAGAATGACAACAACCGTCCGATGCAAGAGACTAAATTGTGTCATGTCATAGGGGAGAGACTAGGAACAATAACAAGAGAAATCCAAAAAATAAGACTTAGATAAATGAGTTTTTGGATGCTTATTGTCTTTTTTTGTTGTTGTCTTTGATTTTAGAGTCGTCATGTGGTTTTAAGTTCAGAGAAATAGAATGTAGGGTAGAGCTGGTTTTGCATGAAAGTATTTATAAATTTTTATTTAATGACTAATGACTAATGACTAATGACTGACACTAGCAGAATACAGTTTGCTTTGCTATGTTCCACCCCACATTGCCTAATCTGCAATATTTTTGACAAAATTCATTATGCTACCAACAAAGAGACCTTGGGTATGTATGTAACAATATATTTGTTATATGATTTTTGCAACATAATCTTCAACATAGATTAACATCACGTAATATGAAATAATAATTTGTAGAATTAATTTGAAATAATATATTTATAGAATCAAAGTTTTAAAATCAAAACTTGTTACTTGAGTTGACAAGTTGGTTTCAGAATTAGAGCAAGACTTAAAAAATGAGTTTTTGGAAGTTGATTATAAATTTAATACATGTGACCAATTGCACGTTAGTATCTAAATAACTAAACTTATAATAATGGTAAAATATGATTGGTAAAATATGATTCTCAGTATTAATTATAATTGTGTAATTGTGTTTTTGGATGCTTATTATACATTTAACACATGAGAGCAAAAAATATGAATCGCGAGGTTTCCATATTCTTGGTGGTTTCTCCATTCTTCTATTCATGTATTGAAATGAGCACAGAGCGAGAGAGCATCAAGAAGAATCCCGAGATTTTTTGATTCTTGGGGGTTTCTCCGTTCTTCGATTCAGGTATTTAATGCTCTTCTCATCTCCTCTTGTTTCTTTCTCTCCTTTCAATTCTCTGTTTCCCATTCTTGAATGTTGATGAGTTTTAATACTTTCGCTCGTACAAAATCAGATATGGCATGAGTTTTGATGAGTTTTAGGGAATAAGTCACCATTCTTCGTCTTGTTTCCCAAACAATATCCATTTAAAATTTCTCCAAAAACCTTCGGCTGCATATGTTTTGTTCATAATCTTGGTCCAGGTTATGACAAACTGTCTCCTAGAGCTGTGAATTGTGTCTTCATTGGATACCCTCGCACTCAAAAGGGATATCGTTGTTATGACCCGATTTTAAAAAAACTCTTTATCTCTGCTGATGCCTCCTTTTTTGAAGATATTTCCTACTTCACATCTACACCGAGTCCTGGAACTCCTACTTGGAAGTCTGTTCCCCTACCTCCACCTCTTCCTTCTATTACCCATCACTCCGATGAGTCATTGTCTCGTGCTCCTCCCTTGTTAGTCTATCAAAGAAGACATAATAATACAAGTGAACTCTCCAAACAAGCTACACTGCCAGCTTCGAATCACTCTCAAGATCCTCTGTCCAGTGTTGACCTTCCCATTGCTTTACGGAAAGGTAAGCGGAGTTGTACTGCTCATCCCATTAGCAATCATGTATCCTTTGCTCAACTATCATCCTTGATTCACCAGTTGGCTTTTTCCTTGTCTTATGTTTCCATTCGCAGGACATACCAGGATGCTCTGCTTCATCCTAAGTGGAAGAGTGCCATGGATGAGGAGATGGATGCTCTCAGAACCAGACGGACCTGGGAACTTGTTCCACCTCCTCCTGGCTCTAAACCAGTCGCTTGTAAGTGGCTGTTCAGCTTAAAATATCTTCCTGATGGATCCATTGAACGGTACAAGACACGCTTGGTGGTAAAAGGTTTCACACAATAATTTGGCGTAGACTACTTCGAGACTTTTTCTCTTGTGGCTCGGCTAAACTATGTGAGGATTCTCATCTCTCTTGCCGTAAATCTGGGTTGGCCCTTGCATCAAATGGATGTTAAGAATGTCTTTCTTTATGGTGACTTGAGTGAGACTGTCTTTATGGAGCAACCTCCTGGGTATGTTGCTCAGGGGGAGAATCTAGTGTGTCACCTCAAGAAAGAAATTTATGGCCTAAAACAAAGTCCTCGGGCATGGTTTGACAAACTAAGCAAAGTTGCATCTACTATTGGGCTAAAGGAATGTAAATTGATCACTCTGTTCTTATGAAAAAGATATCTGCTGGTTGTGTTATTCTTGCAATGTATGTGAATGACATCTTACTCACTAGCAGTGATAGCAATGAAATTGAGGCAAGTAAAAGCTCATCCGAAAAAATATTTTGTGACAAAGGATTTGGGTCGTCCGAGATACTTTCTTGGCGTTGAGTTTGCCTATAATGAGACAGGGGTGGTACTTTCGCAGAGGAAACTCCTGAGTGAGGTAGGCATGCTTGGATTCAGACCTGCCAGTATACCTATTGATGCAGGTGCTACTCTTGAGCTTGAAGGTGACAAAGACTTCGAGGACCTTGTGAGATTTAGAAAGTTAGTTGGAAAACTTATTTATCTAACTGTCACCCGTCCTGACATCTCCTACGCCGTTGGTGTTGTTAGTCAGTTCATGCATCAGCCAAAATATTCTCATTGGAATGCTCTGTTAAAAATTCTACACTATATCAAGAGTTCTCCTGGTAATGGTTTGTGGCTCAAGAAAAACGGCCACATTAAAATAGAGGGGTACTCTGATGCAGATTATGTTGGGTCCATCTGTGATAGAAGATCCACCTCAGGGTATTGCACGTATGTTGGAGAAAACTTGGTCACATGGAGGAGTAAGAAACAGAATGTGGTAGCTCGCTCAAGTGCCGAGGCTGAGTATAGGGTCATGGCTCATACCACAAGTGAACTAATGTGGGTCAAAAGTTTTTTAGGAGAACTAGGGTTCTCTTCTGATAAGCCTATGATGATGCATTGTGATAACCGGTCTGTCATTCATATTGCAAATAATCCGATCTTTCACGAAAGAACAAAACATATTGAAGTCGACTGTTATTTTATTCGGGATGTTGTTCTTTCCAAGAAGATTATTACGCCTCATGTCTCCTCTCAGGACCAAATTGCAGACATTTTCACTAAAGCTCTCAACTCGACTCGGTTCAAATTACTATGTGACAAGCTGGGCATGATTGACATCTATGCTCCAGCTTGAGGGAGAGTGTTAAATATAATAGTTTTTATATTGTATATATTGTTGGTATATGTTAGCTTATATTGTTCCTAGGCTTAGCTTATGATGTCTCTGGCTTATATATAGGTTTTTTCTATGATTAATGAAATATACTTTTGGGGCTCAACATGCACAACAGGCACATGTTGTTCCTATGCAATTTATTGTTGCAATGTCTAGCCCTCAGTCTTCCAAAGCATGCACCTTGTTGACATTGAAAGGCCTCCTTCAAATTCGGGGTTGGGTGGACAGTTGAGTGTTAATGAGAAGAAAAATACCATGGAATTTTCGATAATTCTTTTGATAATCTGGATGCTTTTGCCAATTGGCCACCTAAGCAAAAATTCTGCAAGCAGTTTAAGCCCTGCAACTTTGCCAACCCAAAATTATAGAATTTCAGGACCTAGCATGAACATCATAGAAATTTCTGCCAACATATTGGCCTGTCAAAAACCATACAAGGAGAACTTCTTAAACTCCAACAAACAGAGCGGTTTGCCGATGAATAGTCAAGACTTTGGACAGTTGAACTTTGTATCTGCATCAATTATGGGAAACTCAGTCTTATCATCTGGCATGAGTTACTTGAACTCTAATAACAATACTACTATTTGGTAGAAAATTATTCACTTTTACGAACTGTTGTGCTATTTTTTTTCGGCTAACCAACTTGGCCAAGAATGCTGCTAATGTACATTTCTTTTTTCATGGGCTGTAAGTGCAAAACATCTAATTGATTCCTTAGCATCATCTATACAAACCTTCAAGGATACCTTAGTTGCAAGGTTTTAAAATTCGTACTGTACCACCCGTACGGTACTTTTTTAAAAATAGTATCCGGTACTCGTCGGTACTCGTCGGTACTGGATGTACCGGTAAATACTGGGCAGACCTCCTAGTATTCAATAGTACTGCCGGTACTGCCTGGTATGGGTGTCGTACCGTGCTGCACACGACACAACATCAGCAGCATAGGGTGTTGTAGGCTATTTCTTGCTACTAATAACAACAACACATAGGTTGTTGCTGCTGCTGACAACAGCAGCAACATAGTTTGCTGCAGCACAACAAAATAATTTTTTTTTTATCTCGGTACCATTTTCGGTATCGAGCTGTACCGAATGTCTGTACGGTATGGTATTGGTACGAAAACCGGTATTTTAATTCTCCGTTGGTTTCGTTACTCATGGTGTGACTATATACATCGATTACCCCGCGGTCGTCGGCTTCAAGTCAAGCTTCAAGGTGATCTCATTACTCTCATCCTTGTTTCTTTTCTTTTTCTTATTTTCCATTGTGCTCTAAAATTTCCTCTTCTCGACCAGATGGAAGAAAATTTTCTGAAATTTACTTTCTTCTTTTTCTTTCTTCTTTGTGTTATCAAATTTCCTATTCCCTCTCGAGATGAAAGACTAGAGCAATGATTCAACAATCGCGATGAAGATGACTGTAGTTGCTCTGCTCTACCGATTTTGCTACTAACGGTGACAATATACATCGACTACCTCGACCGGCATTGGCTTCTAGATCAAGCTTCATGGTGTTCTCGTTAATAATGGCCCAAGTTGTGTTCCCTCATGGTCCAAGGGTTGCAATGACAAAGGGTTGATTTATGTGCTACATCTTCTCTTTTTTTGCATATCTTCATCTTTTATCTAAATAATTTTCTTCATCAGGAATGTTAATTAATGAAAATTGTTGCAGGATCTTTGCGTAGACAAAGCAATGGTTTTGAAACAAGTTCAAGTTATGCTTACTTTATGTTCGAAAATTGTATTTATGTTATTATATTTGTCTTATTCACTTTTTTCTTCTTTCAAAGGATGGGAAATTAATGACCACCAACATGACAAAGTTTCGAAGGAATGCCTCTGCTTCGACAAATATGAATTGGCTAGGAGCACAATATTCCTCTGTTAATCCAAGTTTGTCCAACCCATCATCAGCTTGATAACATACTCCATACTTAATTCGCTAGCTTAAGAAACATCACATAATTGACATCCAATATAACTTTGTTAGATACATGGATCTTTATAAGTTATTATCCTTGTTAGCTGGAAATCTCAGTTGGAAGAAGTGTAGACACCTTGTCCTAGTATAGGTTCATCTTGTATCATAGATTCACCTTGCCAACATCTTGTTTCTACCTCATTCAAAAAGTGAACTGATACCCCCGATAGTGTATTCTTATTGATTGAAGTTTTGTGTTTTCATCATAGTAATCTTATTTATCTCTTTTGACCCTCAAAAGATATTTAATCCACGTTAATGCTAGCTTATAGGTTTCAAAATCTATGTTAATGCTTAGATAGCTGGATATCTATGTATTCTTTTTCTTTTTCCCACATTTTAGAAAAATATTACTGTGTATATATTTTTTCCAGTTCACTCATCTAGACTCCATTACACTTTTTATTATTACTTTTTTCTCATTTAGAAAGGTCCCTTCTATAAAATATGTTATTCTGGGTTTCCATATACTGGTTCATCAACATATCCCTAACAACCTAGTGGTATGAAATATAAATAATTTAATACTTTTATATTGGTGTTTGAGGCGTAGTAATATATACAATTATTATTTATCAATATGAACCTCCTTGTGATTGGTTCTTATTGACGTTGCATAACCTTATTCCTAGGATTTACTACTCATGTTTTCTTCAATTGAGATGATATAAAATAAGGTTGCATAACCTTATTTTACTGTAGATATAAAATAAGGTGCAATTTCTGTAAATGTTTTCTTCAATTGAGATTCTACGTTACGTTGTTTTAAAATCTATGTTAATGCTTGTGTAGCTGGATTATTTTCCTTTTTTTAGACATTATATAAAAATATTACGTGAATTTGAAAGCTTTTATTTGCTAATTGAAAGACATGCATATATGGTACATAGGTTTAACATCCCTGTCAACTTAAATGTGGAATTTAATCTAGATGAAGACGGGTTCAAGACCATGTATGTATTTGTCTTATCTGTATCAGTTATAGTGAATTTACTCTGAATGAAAACATGCTAACAATTATGCTTTTTAGGATAAGAATGATTCTGGTCTTTCAACTTTACCTATATCGTAGTTGTGACGCATGCAAAGATTATTATCCACAAGGTGATTTAGTTTCTCAACTACATCTTATCTTATAAATGTTTTTATAATTGTGCTTGTTTTCTTGTTTGATAAATCCTTTATTATAGATGCCATCTTTTTGTAGGATACTTTGTTTCTAGTGTCCGAAGGCCATCTATTTGTGAGCTCTCTTTTTGCTAGATTTGGTTAAAGTTATTTCTTGTGCACCTTATTGGTGGTAATGAAGATGCCATGTCAACTATTCTACATGGGAATGTTCGAAAGAGTTTTGCATGGGATTTAATACAACACTCTGATTTCTATTTCAATAATGTAATAGTGGTTTACTTAGTGGCCACATGGCCACCTTCCTCTGTTTGAGAGTTGTTATGTAGACAGTGCTGAGGAGATATACAAGACTCCTCTGTTTTCGTCTTTGGGATGATGTATTCTTTAATACCTATCTTTTAACTCAAGCATTCTATTCATTCTGAGTGTTTTCAAGTGTGTGTGAGTTCAAGTGTTTGGATCTACAGAGGTGATCATCTCCTTCAAGTGGTATCAGAGCCAGGTTACGTTGAGGAATGGCTAACACCAACTCGGCGATGGGGATGCCAGGTATTCCCGTTTTCACTGGTTCTGGCTTCGAGTTATGGTCCTCCAAGATGGAGAACTATTTTATTTCACAGGAGCTCTGGGAGTTGATTGAGGATGGATACAATCCCGAGGGTTTGCCTGCGAATCGACTCAAAGAGATGAGGAAGAAAGATGCGAAGGCCATCTTTTGTATTCAGCAGGGTCTATCCGAGCAGATCGCTACCAGATTAGGGCGAATCACCTATGCCAAATCCGCTTGGCAAGCACTTAAAGATCGATTCCAAGGTACGACGAAGATTAAAGAGGCTCGGCTTCAAACCATGAGAAGAAATTTCGAGAGCATCTTCATGGGAGAAGATGAAGATCTGGACACTTTCGTATGTGATATGATTGAAAGAGCAAATCAGATCAGAAGCTTCGGAGAAGAACTAGAAGAATCGAAGCTGGTTCAAAAGATTCTGAGAAGCTTACCACAAAAATACGATCATGTGGTAGCAGCAATAGAAGAGGGAAATGACTTGAGGGTGATGACCAGTGAAGATCTGCACAATTCGTTGTTGTCACATGATGAGAGGATGAAGAGATTCGAGAGCAAGCAAAAGGAGGGGATCACATTTTATATGAGATCAGGTAACACTTCAAACATCCCTGATCCAAAAAAAAAGTGGAAAAAACTTGATGAAAACTCAGATCCGAATACCAACACTAATAAAACTGATGAAAAAAGGAAGCAAATACAGTGTTTCTATTGTAGACGTTATGGTCACGTTGCACGATTCTGTCGACTTAAACAAAAACATGAAATAGAAAGGTGTGCTAACTTTGCCGAGGAAGAACATGAAAACAAAGAAGAAGCAGTGTTACTTATGGCCAAACTCCAAGATAATACCAAGGATGGTTGGTACTTGGATTCAGGGTGCAGCAATCATATGACTGCAAATCCTGATTATTTTGTTCACCTGGACAGAAGCTATTCTACACATGTGAAGCTAGGAGATGGATCTATGAAGATGTCTAAAGGAAAAGGTGATCTGCAATTGCTTACTGATCATGGAGAAATCATTATTCATCAGGTACTATTTGTTCCTGAACTTGATGCAAATCTTCTTAGTGTTGGACAATTGTTGAGGGATGGCTTCAAGATTCACTTTGAAGGAGATAGTTGTCAGATTTTTTCTAAGTCTGATTCAAACCAAGTTTTGTTTAATATTAATATGGCATCGAACAATCTATTTTACCTCAAGAATTTTGAAACTCTTTGTCTGGCCATAAATTGTTCTGATTCAGAAACTTGGCATGAAAGATTTGGTCACATTAATATGCAGTATCTCAGTGACATGTCAACCAAAGGATTAGTGACAGGACTTCCCAAGCTTAGTGGAGATAAAATCTGTCAAGTATGTGCTATTGGTAAACAAGCTCGTACTCCTTTTCCTAAGGGGGAGGCAAGTCGTGCTAGTGGTCCTTTGGAGCTTGTTATGCAGATCTTTGTGGGCCAATGAAGGTAAAATCAAACTCTGGTTTTAAGTATTTCATGGTTCTTATTGATGATTTTAGTCGACATATATGGGTATACTTTCTGCAAAATAAGTTTGAAGCATTTAATCACTTTAAACGTTTTAAGGCTGCTGTAGAGAATGAGACTTGTTGCAAAATTAAAACTCTCAGAACAGATAGAGAGGGAGAGTTTTTGTCAAATGATTTTACTAAATTTTGTGAAGAACATGGAATCAGAAGACAACTAACTGCTGCTTATACCCCGCAGCAAAACGGCGTTGCAGAGCGCAAAAACAGAAGTCTGGTAGAGATGACCAGATGTATGCTGAGAAGAAGTCACTTGCCCAAAGAATTATGGGCAGAAGGCATAAACACAGCTGCTTATCTTTTAAACAGGAGCTTTACAAAGGCTGTTTCAGACAAAACTCCCTATGAAGCATGGCATGGTAAGAAACCTGATGTGAGCAATCTTAAAATTTTTGGAAGTCTTGTCTACTATCATGTTCCTAAGCAGCTAAGACAGAAGTTAGATGATAAAAGCAAAGTTGCAGTTTTAGTTGGGTATAGTGCTGAAACAAAGGGATATCGTCTGTATGATCCTATCAAAAGAAATTTGATTATTAGTCGTGATGTTATAGTTGATGAGTCAAAGAGCTACAAAGATATAAAGGAAGCTACTCACTCTTCATGGGAAATAACAACCAGGTGTATAAGTGTAAATGAAGATGATGTGACAACAATTGAAGAAAATGTGATAGAAGGAGCTGCAGAAGATGAAAATACTATTGAGGAAGTTGTGTCAGATAACACTGGTGGCACTAGTGATTCAACACCTCCTACAAGAGGATACTGCAGTTTAAGAGAAGTATATGAAAGGACTAAAAGATGCCAGCTTATGCAGCTAGTTGAGCCTAGAAACTTTAATGAAGCAGTAGCATCTGCAGTATGGGTTCAAGCTATGAACAAAGAGATAGAGTCTATTGAAGCACATAAAACATGGTCCTTGACTGATCTTCCAGAAGGAAAAGAAGCCATCAGACTCAAATGGGTGTATAAGATAAAGCTAAATGCTGATGGAAGTCTAAACAAGTGTAAGGCACGACTGGTTGTTCTTGGATATATGCAGAAGGAAGGAAGTGATTTTGATGAGACTTTTGCTCCTGTTGCCCGAATGGACACAATGAGATGTTTAATGGCTATAGTTGCTCAAAAGAACTGGAAGATTTATCAAATGGATGTTAAATCAGCGTTCTTAAATGAAGATCTTAAAGAAGATGTATTTGTAAACCAACCTGAAGGATATACTATTGAAGGAGAAGAGGAGAAAGTGTATAAATTGAACAAGGCACTTTATGGACTCAAACAAGCTCCACGAGCTTGGTATGACCGATTGGACACTTATTTTATAGCCGAAGGCTTTGAAAGAAGCAAGAATGAACATACCTTGTACATCAAACAAACTTCAAACAGAGATGTTCTAATTGTTCTGGTCTATGTAGATGACTTGTTAATCTGTGGTAGTGATGAAGAGCTCAGTATTAGTTTCAAAACTAAGATGGGCAAGGAGTTTGAGATGACTGACTTGGTTGTGCTAAATTTCTTTCTGGGGATAGAAATAGAACAAAGTGATGAATGTATTTTTGCTTCACAAAGAAGGTACACTTTAGAAATACTTGAGAGATTTGGTATGATAAACTGTAATCCAGTTAATACTCCCATGGTTACTAATCTTAGTTTGACCATTGATGAAAGTGAGATGAAAACAAGCTGCTTTGACTACAGGAGCTTGATTGGATGCTTAATGTATCTGACCAACACTAGGCCAGATATACTTCAAAGTGTCAGCTATCTTTCACGTTTTATGAGTTCTCCTAACAGTGCTCATTTTGTAGCAGCAAAACGTGTACTGAGGTACTTGAAAGGCACATTGGACTTTGGTCTAGCTTTTGCACGATTAGGTAGTCTAGAAGTTACAGGCTTCTCGGACAGCGATTGGGCTGGCTCAGTTGAGGATCGAAAAAGCACTTTTGGTTACCTGTTTAAGATTGGTGGAAGCTCAGTATGTTGGTGTTCAAAAAAACAGACCACAACAGCTCTATCTTCAGCTGAAGCTGAGTACGTAGCAGCTGCTGCTGCAGGATGCCAAGCAACTTGGCTCAAGAGAATCCTCTGTGATTTTGGAATAAATGATGAGAAGTCCATTATTCTCTACTGTGACAATATATCTACAATTTTGATGTCTCATAATCCAGTTCATCACTCTCGAACAAGACATATTGACATCAAGCATCATTTCCTCAGAGATTTGGTTAGAGACAAAATTGTGAAGCTGGAATTTTGCAAGAGTGGAGAACAAATAGCAGATGTTTTTACTAAGGCATTACCACATGAGAAGTTTGTCTATTTCAGAGATCTACTAAAAGTTTGCAAATGCCTTCATTAAGGGGGAGTATTGGTGGTAATGAAGATGCCATGTCAACTATTCTACGTGGGAATGTTCGAAAGAGTTTTGCATGAGATTTAATACAACACTCTGATTTCTATTTCAATAATGTAATAGTGGTTTACTTAGTGGTCACATGGCCACCTTCCTCTGTTTGAGAGTTGTTATGTAGACAGTGCTGAGGAGATATACAAGACTCCTCTGTTTTCGTCTTTGGAATGATGTATTCTTTAATACCTATCTTTTAACTCAAGTATTCTATTCATTCTGAGTGTTTTCAAATGTGTGTGAGTTCAAGTGTTTGGATCTAATCATCTCCTTCACACCTAGGTGATCGATTTGCACCATCAGGGGTAACATATATTGACCATCCGCAAGCTCTAGGTTCTCTATATAATCCTCACATCTACCAGCAACACATAAGGCAATGTTCGCATCGCCTAGCAAGCAAATGACACAGAGATCCAAAGCAAAATGAAGTAATGGGTTTGGAGTTTCTTGCTACCATTGCCTGTCGGTCGTGTACTTATTTCTTCTTGATTCGTATGTACTCGGAAAATTGCAGCGGAGTTGGGCTGAACTGTGTTGCTCTCAGCCCATCGCATCTTCCAGCAACAAATAAGGCAGAGTTCGCATCTCCTAGCAACAAATGAGGCAAAGTTCTCATCTCTTAGCAACAAATGAGGCAGAGATCCAAAGCAAAAATAGATAAAGGGTTTCGTCTTTTTTGCTACCATGGCTTGTCGTCGGCTTGCCGTGTTCTTCTTTCTTCTTGATTCATATGGACTTGGGGAAATTGTAGCGGAGTTGGGCTGAACTGAGTTGCTCTCTGCCCATAGCATCTCCAAACAACAAATGAGACTAAATTCACATCTCCCATAAAGCAAATGAGGCAGAGATCCAAAGCAAAAGAGGTATAGGTTTTCGTCTTTCTTGCTACTATTGCCTACCAGCCGTGTTATTCTTTCTTCTCGATTCATATGGACTCGGGGACTGCAGCGAAGTTGGGCTATAAAGTGTGTTGCTCTCAGCCCGTCGCATCTCCTATCTACAAATGAGGGAGAGTTCACATATTCCTTGTTTTCCCATTGTTTTCCTGCTTTTTTCCGGTTCACAATCTTGTGTGTATCCGATTTGTACAAACTACCTTCCAGCTACATAGAATTTTCCTACAAATGAGGAGTTAGGGTTTTGCCTTCTCTCTACCATCCCACCACCAAGCTGCACAGAGGTACGCGAGCGCTCCGAGGTCCTTTCTTGTGCATCTTTTATTTGCTCGTTTTTCCTGCCCAAAGTTCAATTTTTTACTTGACCAAATTAAGTATTTCTTCTGTCGTCCTCAGTTGACTATTTAGGCTTCCGTCGAGTGATATGTAAAAGTTAGAAAGAAAAATTCTCTATCATTTCCTAGTCTTTTGTATTTTGGCTCTTCATTTTTATTTCGTGTTATAGCATACTTTATTCCCTATAGATGATCTTTGTGGTTCAGCCCCTAAGAGGGTAAAATTTCAGCACACAACGCGGGAGGAAATCGGCCACTTGCGGCCTCCAACTAAAACATGAGTTTGAGATCCCAACACCTCACTAAACCAAAGAGATTTGCAGCCGCATGAGAATTGCTGATAGACTTAAAGCATGTTCTCAACTCAGACTTCACACGAGGACTCTTTCCTTTGATTGATACACTTTTGGATGGAAGGTATGAGCATTCTATGGTCTCATAGAGTTTGACATCATTGTTTCATATTTTTATGGAATGTTCTGTTTTCAGTTGAGGTTGGATTTCCTTATGAGTTTGTGGAATGTTGTTCTATGGTCTCATTTCATTATGGTTTCTTGTTTTTTTGTCTAAGTTTGTGTTTCGTGTCCTATGATGACAAACACAATATCCTACCTGACACTTTATAGTAAGGCACTTGACTTATGCAGCAATTCAAGTGTATTCTTTCTTTCTTGTCTTTGGAGCTATAAAGCCTATTAATTATGCTTAAGGTTTAGAGTTTAGGCCATTGGTCAAATGGTAGCAGTAATACTTATTGTCATAGAATTTGTAATATATGCTATTTAAATGTCATATTGAACTTCAAAAAGAATTAAAGAACTTTAACAATCACGATCCATTGTCTAAAAAATTGCAGTTTTAAGCATGCTATTTCATTAAAAATAAAGGTCCCGTTGGACTCTTGGCTACTGGTGGTTAATCTTTAACTATAGACATGTCATCGAGATAAGCAAACCAAGTTGAATTTTGTGTTGTGCCAAGCTCATAAATTAGTCTAATGATCTTAATGATATGTTTTTCACGTGTACAACCAAGGTTGTCGAAGGCGCTAGGCGCACTCAAGGCGCAAAGGTCCCATAATCGTCTGAGGCACAATGCGCAAAAAAAGCGCGTGCCTGATCGAAGCAAGGTGCACATTTTTAAAAATATTATATTTTAGAAAATATTGTGATATGTCCACTTCCACTATCTATGATGCTGCACACTAAATGCTAAATGAAGTTTATGTTGAATGAAGGTGCTGGTAGCCTGGTAGTGGTAGCTAAAAGAAAAATAAATGATGAAAAACTCTGAAAATAAAAGAAAAATCGGCTGAAAAAATGAAGAAATTTGAAGTAACACTCAGCTAGCTAATACATGGTGATACAAGATAAATAATCCTTCATCAGAAAAAAAATAATACAAGAAATTTGAAGTAACAATCTGCTAGCTAATACATGGACTTCACCCAAGCGCGCACCTGGTGTGCCTGGGGCTTCAAAAAAATGCGCAGAGGCGCATCCAAGGCGCGCGCCTGGGTGACGGCGCTGCGCCTTGGCCATGCAAAGGCGCTAGGCCTGTTTTGCGCCTCGCCTGGTGCGCCCAGGCGCCCAGGCGCTCGTTTTTGACAACCCTGTGTACAGCCAGTTAGGTTCTATTAAGAATGAGCTTTTGTGCGTGCTGATGAACTCTTATCAATGTTTGTAGTCATATTCATAGTGCATTCTAACAACTTTTTATGTGTCTACATGTGGAGTAGATAAAGTGTAATTCCTTCATTTCCTTAGATTATGTCTTATTAGCAACTTTCATTATAGCTCCTCCCTCTTTTTAATAACATTATGTTCAACCTACATTTCCTGGACGTATTAATTCAAATATTGTTTTCCTTGTAATTTGCTATCTCAATCATTATAAGCTGTTTTTTTACTAACTGTTACAGCTCTCAAATGCATGCTCTATTAAGGTGCACAATTGTTGCATGTGAACCTTATAAAGTTATCCAAAGAGACTTTAAAAGAACAGATTGGAGGTATGATTTATTCTTTCGATTCATAAGCTCAAAGAGTAACAATGAAGCAAGAATTCATAAGCTCAACAGTAATAATTTATTTGATATTTTTTTGATTTTATGCAGTAGCTCTTGCTTTCTATTTTTCTTATTAGTTATTATGGATGTTTCATTAAAGCCCTCCATGCTGCACTCAACATCTTTACTCATCAGTTTCCTGTTATTAGTGTGTTCAATTCTTTTTGGCTTTGTATATGTTTTCTATTTTCTAGTTAGTTGTATTCCTTATTTCACTAAAACCTTCATATCGATGTTGTACTCAACCGTTATACTGTTCAGTGTTGTTTTTTTGTTAGTGTTTTTATTTGGTGTCTTTCTTCTAATTTTTTCTTGACATTTTGTATTCGTTGTGTGAGTACTAGTGAGTTTTAATTAGTCATTTTGTTGGTTTGATTGTTGAGAACAATGAGTAATATGCAATAAGTCAATTCTTCGTTTTTTCTTACTGACCGGCAACTGAATGTTCACCAATTTGCTAAGTATATGTTCTTCAAATGACAAGTATACCAATTCTAAGTTAAAGTATGAGGTGCACCAGCAAATGGGCTTCAGTCTGAACCATTACCTAAACCAAGATCACAAAATTAATCAACAAAGGGCAGGCCCTGATGGGATGAAGACTGGGATCCCACAGTAAAGAAGACTGGCAACCCTTTGCTTCCCTTGGAAGCCAACCTTAAACAACCTGAATAGTCATTGCCAATTGCACAGCAGGCACATGCTGTTCCTATGCAATCTATTGCTGCAGTGTCTAGCCCTCAGTTTTCTACATCATGCTCCCTGTTGACATTGGAAGACCTTCAAATTCATATACGGGGGTTGGGTGAACAGTTGAGTGTTAATGAGAAGCAAAGTACCATGGGAATTTCCAATAATTCTTTTGATAATCTGGATGCTTTTGCCAATTGGCCACCTAAGCAAAAATTCTGCAAGCAATTTAGGCCCTGCAACTCTGCCAATCCAAAATTATAGAATTTCAGGACCAACAGATTGGCCAGTCAAAAACCATACAAGGAGAACTTAAACTCGAACGAACAGAGTGTTTTGCCGATGAATAGTCGAGACTTTGGACTGTTGAATCTTGCATCTGCATCAAGTATGGGAAACTTAGTCTTATCATTCGGCATGAGTTACTTGAACTCTAATAGTAATACTACTATTTAATAGGAAATTATTCACTTTTACATACTTTTGTACTATTTTTTCCAGCTATCCATCTTGGCCAAGATTGTTGTTGATGTACATTGCTTTTTTCGTGGGCTGGAAGTGCAAAATATCTAACTGATTCTTTAGCATCATTTATACAAACCTTCTAGGATACCTTAGTTGTTTTAAATTTTGGAACACCTTAGTTTTCTGGATATCATTCTAATAAGAAAATGATGTAAGAGTGTAATATCCAATTGCTAAATTAGATTATCATATGATTTATTCTAATTTAGCCTTTGAACTCACGTGGGATTGATATCTCATTGAATGGATTTTCTTTACTGAGAGAAAGATGGTTTTCGTGGAGTACTTTTACATTGTAGGTATTATTTAATCAACAAATTAAGTCCTAAACTTTATAGGGCCGTCACGTATCAAGTAACTGAAGCATTATATGTCCATACAGAAATTGATGGCCTACCTCCAGTAACATTGGCTATAGCATCAGAAGAGACAGCGAGGTGTCAATGTGCTTGAATGTCCTTGCTTCATGATTAGCGGAGGTTCTGATGCTTTTACAGCTAGGGATATGTGGCGTGTAATCAAAGAGGTTGGTGATATTTGTTTGTTGACATGTAATATCATTATAATGAAAGGATGCTCTAATTCTCATTCCTGGTCTTGAAATGTCACTTTAAATATTCACACAAGATGTGAAAGTAATAATTTATCTTATTCATTAAAATTAAAACTTGTTCAAATTAACAAAAATATATAGAAAATTATACTGAATTTGTAAACAAGGGAGATATATTTTTCAAAAACACAAATATGTTAACAACTTGAAGGTCTTTTTTGTCTAATTTGCCATTTGACTATAGTATCAGTTTTGATGATGCTGCTATTTACCTTAAACCATGTCATTGAAAATGGAGTCAACCTTAATAAATAAATGGTTGATGTACACAACCTTCCCATTAGAAGCAGAAGATGTTTCCATGATTGAACCTCATTAGCAAAAGTCACAAAGGAATAATTTTACTGTGATGCCACAGATTGCCATCTCTTTATCTATCATATCTTTATTTATTTATTTCTTGTAAACTAGCACACATCTAAGTCCTCCTAACTCAGTAGAACATGGTTCATGGGAGACACCCAGATTAAATATAATTACCGATCTATATATAAATATAATAATATAATTTTAAAAATTATAATTTGCCTTATCCACAACTTGTGTAATTATGACACAAAAGCCACATTAGTACTCCACTCACCTCTTTCCTTTTCATTCCTTGTGTTTTCACTTTGTAGTGAGTCTTCCTGGAATTAAGAATTTGATGAACTCTAATATGTTGTGAATTTCCAAAATCTGGATCAATTCATTTTTCATGCTATGGTGCTTGGAAATTAGAATATGATTTTTTTGTTGTTGCTTCTGGCATAGGTTGAGTTCTCATTCTTCACGCAAAAGGATCCGGGCTTGCTGATGAAGTAGGATCCGGACTTGATGAAGTTGCTGCTTTATGGTTAGCTTTTTTGGTGACTGATCTTCTCCAAGTTGTTGCTAAAGGTGGCAGGTCAAAGACTCAAAGTATCACCGACACTTTGGTCGAATTACTCTAACAAAGTATGTCAATTAAATTACACTTGTGCACCTGAACCTTGTGATAAAAAAATATTTTGATGAGTGAAAAGTCTATTATTTATGGTATCATTGATTAACACCTTACATCCATCAAATGCTTTCAATATTTACTCTTGTATTTTTATTAATACAAAATGATGATGTTTGACTAAATAAAACATTGACAAAATGAGCTGGTGATGCTCCGTTGGTTTCGTCACTCATGGTGTGACGATATACATCGACTACCTTGCTGGTGTCAGCTTCAAGTCAAGCTTCAAGGTGATCTCATTAGTCTCACCCATGTTTCTTTTCTTTTTAATTTTATTTTCCTTTGTGCTCGGAAATTTTCTCTTCTCGTCGAGATGGAAGAAAATTTTCTGAAATTTACTTTCTTCTTTGTGTTATCAAATTTCCTCTTTCCTTTCGAGATGAAAGACTAGAGCAATGATTGATTGCAACAATCGCGATGAAGATGGCTGTGGTGGAGCTGTTCTGCCGGTTTTGCCACTCACGGTGGCAATATACATCGACTACCTCGACGGGCTTTGGCTTCAAGATCAAGCTTCATGGTGATCTCATTAAGCTCACCCTTTCCCTTTTCTTTTTCTTTCTTCTGTGTCCTCTAATACTATATAAATCTTATGTATGATGCTAATGTGGTTGCGGTCTATTTCTTCCCCTAGCAAACTTAAATTGCCACATTCTTTTTCCTTTTCTCTTAATGATTCCTAGAAAGGATTATCAAGATTTTTAGAATCTCGTGTTTGATGCTTATAATTTTTGATGTCATTTCTTCAATCTTCTTATCCTCATAACCACAAATCACGGTTTTGTACAAAATTGTGAGTTTCTTGCGTTTGAAAATTAAGCAGCCTCTAACTTGTGATTCCTTTTTTTTTCAAGCCCGTCGATAGTTGTTGATCAAGATAGTTGTTGTTTGCTTTTATAAGCAATTTAGTTATGGTCTAGTGAACCAATCACCTATTCTTTCTTGTTGTGTTCTCCAATGATCAAGATAGATGGAACAAGACAATATTGTGCTTGTTTCTTTTTCCAGCAAACTGGGTTCTTGGCCCTCTTGAACATCTATAAATAATCTGGTGCTATTATTAGGGTGTTTCCAGGCGCTCTGTTTATTTATTTTAGTTAGAGCGAAAATTATTCTTCTGTATGATTTTAAATTTTTCATTGCCATCTTATATTTCAATCAATTTTCTCATGTTGCTCCTACGAGTATGCATCAGATTAATCTTTCCTTTACTTCACTTATCCGTTTGTAATAAACTAATGATATGGTTGTGATCTCGTTGATTTTCTCTATAGTTTTAATTAGAGCTATTAATGAACTTGGATTTCAACTTGAATCTGTGTTTGGATTTAGTCGACTTTATAATATAATTAGTTTCACATTATTTTGAAAATTAAAAAATATTTGATAAATATTTATATAAGGATGTTTATTGGAAAAAGAAACATTTATCGATTTATATTTACTTGTTGAATTCTAAGACTAATCAAAATTTCTTGGAAATTTTTGAATGAGTGCTTGACCTTGAGAATTATTTATCAGTTTATATTTAAAAATACTATTTGTAGCCCTTGTTTGTATTGCTCTAGATATGTTTAAGTAGCTCTTTGTTGTTTTACTATTGATTAATTTGTTCCTGTTTTTTAGGTTAGAATTTTTACTTACAGGATTTTAGACATTGATTAGCTAATACCTAGTAAATAGACCAAACATAATGGAAAGGTGAAAGATGGACTCTGCAATCACGAAGCACTTCATTGTTTTTTCTCCAAAAAGGTCTGTTCTAAGACTGCTATTTTATTTTCTAACATGCATTTTAAAATCTATTTATTGAACGTTAGAGATGAATACATTATTTCAAATTACTAGTGGAATATTATTTCAAAAGAAGATGACTCTGCAATCACGAAGCACTTCATTGTTTCTTCTCCAAAAAGGTATGTTCTAAGACTGCCTATTTTGTTTTCTAACATGCATTTTAAAATCTATTTATTGAACCTTAGAGATGAATACATTATTTCAAATTACTAGTGGAATATTAAAGTTAGATATACATTGGCACAATTAGTGCATGAAGGATCACGAATCTGTCAAGTCACCCTCAATATCCACATCAAGTAAGTAATGTCTGGGTGAACTCCCAAGTCCCAACAATTGGATGCTCTTTTGTTTATCTTTATGGTTGGTTTCATGAATTTATTTGTTCACTTGTTTATGTTTGTAGGTAAGTACTGTTTATGTTTATTTGTTCACTTGTTTATTGGATGTTGTTTTATTCACTTGTTTATGTTCAATTGTTAAAATACAATCTCATCATAGGGTCCATTGAAATAAGAATAATGTTGTATTTTAACATTTTGGGGAAATGAAACATGATTAATTACTTGTACACTACTTTCATGAGCTACCAATAAAATTCATTTTTCTTTTCATTTATGTTTACTTTCTTGTTCTACTTCCAAACCAAGTTGCTATTTGACTCTCAACTGAAATCTAGAATCAGAATTATTTCTTTCACAGATCACTCTATGCAATTTATTTGTTATTATGTTGTCCTTATAACTATAGTTTATTTCTTAATTTTGTCTAGAAATTTTTGTTAGCTAATTAAACAGATTCTTGGAAGTGAGCGGTAAGTTCAAGTGAGGTATATACTTGTTTCTTTTTCTATTCTTGTCAAATAGTTTTGTTTTCTATGGTTTATTATAATTGGTTAATTCTTTTGGCAAGTGGTTGTTAAGATGAATTAGAAATTTTGATTGTGATAAAATTATTAATAATCAATCGATTTGAAAGTTATGTATGTAAACTAGGTTTGCTCAATAGAAAGAAATTAACGACTTCATAAGTACTATTTGTTTATTTCCCTTGTTATTGTCTCTGGTCTCTGTGCTTGCTCATTTGGTGTTGATTGGTCTTCTATATCATGTGGCTTCTACTACTACTCGACCAAGTGGTGATGCTTTGGCATGGTAGTGGGGCCATGCCATTAGAGCATATATTAGGGCTTATATTAGCAATGGTCTATTTACGATGCAATGAATAGATCTATTTCCTCGACCTTGAGCTCTAAGTCCAAAATACCTAATTGATGAGGCTTCGCCTTTATGTATTGGAAAGTGGACTAAGTCCATGGCATGACAGTGTCATCAATTTCCATTGGTCCATCTTTTTCCCTCTACGATAAGCTTTGCGAACTTGCACAATTCTCTAGCCCTTGTTGACTTTAGCTCAACCGCGCACGGCCCCATCTAATTGAGATTGCAAGTGGTATTTGTGGAAGACCTCAACATGGAGTTTCGAATGACAAGGATTGGCTCAACAGCACCTTCCTCTTCTACGACAAGAATGATGACATTGGTTTGGGGTTCCCTCAAGGATTGCTTGCTAGGAGATAGTGGTCGCCATACAAGAGCCCCACTGATCACAAGGTTGTTATGAAGGACAAAAACGGAAAGAAGACACTGCGAGTGCTAAAGCCAGTCATAATGGCGAAGTTCCTTGTGAAGCTTGATTCCTCTATCTGATGCTAAAGAAGTAAAATGTGTTGTAGAGTGGCAAGGAGAGCGAAGAGGAGGTGTTGATCTTGGAGGCAATTTAGTTGGACTATGACTACTTATGTTTGATGTCTTTGGAAAGTCGACAGACGAGAAGACAACTTTGAGAGCGAGCGAGTTCGGTGGTAATTTTGTGAACATTTAACACAAATACAAGCATTGTAATAAGCATAAGATAAAAATGAAATTTCGATTGGCCAAATGTGAGCGTTTGCGCTTATGCGTGCTTTACCACCATTATTAACACAAGCAAGATGAGTTTGAGAGCAGCATCGTTGGTAAGGTGTACATTCGACTCTAGATTTGAGGTGAGCAAGAAGGCTATAGCTGAGGCCTATGATCGCCACTAGCACCCGAGAAACTCCATGATGCAACTTTAGAATCACGAGGCGAAGCAAGCTACCCAACCCACAAAGATAAAGGTGACTGCCCAATGCTTGCGAACACGCAAGAGGAGAAGAGGTAAATTAGGAAGAAGATGAGATTTAGTTCGGTGCCAATAGATGCGAGCACAATGTTATAGATGCCTAGGTGGAGAATGAGTTTCTTTCGCGCGAACTGCAAGACCTGATTGATGCAGCTACTTGTCAGCGTCGTGTCGCACAATGGCAACAACCATGCGATGCAAGAGACTAATTGGTGTCTTGTCATTGGGGAGAGACTAGGAACAATAACGAGAAATTTAAAAAATAAGACTTAGAAAAATAAGTTTTTTGATGTTGATTAGATAAATGGTAATATTTTATGGCTGATTTTAATTTTATCTTTTTCGTGCAATTTTATTATCCCTCTTCCTTCTCTCTATGTGTGGTAAAATTCTACCCTGGAATCAGCCATGGAAAATTTCCTATCTCCACCACATTCCTCTCTGCTCATTCTCTCGAAACTAGCAAAACCTTATTTCCTATTTCCTTGCCTCATTCCTTCTCTGCGTTGCATTCTCCGATCTCTTTTCTTTCCGCTTTATGAACTAGAATTTTTCCTTTCGTTCCGCTTTAGATCTAACAACTGGAAAGTTGGAGAACACTTATGTTTATATATTTTTGCCAGTATCATTTTAGTTTAATCTTGCCTCCTAGTTTTCATTCTGCATTCATTTTTGGCAGAGTCCATTTCACATGTTATTTTAGATCACAAACATTTTCTACTTCAGTGGGACCTAAATAGTTTTCTTACATGGAATTTTAGATTGTATGTTTTTACTTCATGATTAATAGAAAGCTAGTGCATCCTCGTTGAGTTTGTTATGAGGGCTTTTACACATTGTTTTTTAATGTTCTCAATTCCATGTTTTGAAAAATAGTAGGCATATGATCATTATCTACTAGAGGATTTGATAGAATTAGTGGGCATATTATCATGATATTGATTAGTGTTTTGTCTTCGTTAAATGGTTGATCAAATTTGTTAGAAATAGTTTGCTATGACTTTTCCCAAGCTTCGAGTCTTTATCACGCCCCAACTCAGGGTCACGTGACCGACCGATTGGCCGACTTGCATAAACAAGAGTGTTCGGCCATATCTGGCACCGTACCACAGAAGGAATATTCGTCCATATCTCTGGCCCACATGTGTAAATAATACTATGCCACAATCGGCCTCACAGGCATGAATAATACTCAGGCACAATTGGCCATACAAGTTTGCAATTTCATTTCCACAATGTGCACATATCAACTCGACCTGCATAAACCAAAACCTCGGGACCTTCAGCTAGGATGGCTAGCTAGCTTTCGATCGGTACCCCACTGGGTTGGGATTCGCCCATCCAACCCAAACTCAGGTCTAACACCAGGTGCAATCTCAAGACCCCTCATCCATTGCTGAGTACGCTCATCAGCTCAGCCATCACAAGCACAATACATAATACACAGCATCCAAGGATTTTCTACTCATCCAACTACCCTGTCATGCGCTTGCACCCAGCGCCTTCCCAGGCTTTCTCCGTCAAACCCTTAATTGCCACCCTTCCTTATTGGGTGCAAAGGTATGACTATCATGCTTGTAGAACATAGTTCTGTGTCCCTACTTATGATGTCTCTATGTTTGAAATTAAGTATTTAATTTTTACTATTAACTGTAATCCACTAGCAGGGGTGTGTCAGGATTTCATGTTCTTCATGTCACATACATCTCTATTATTTATCTCAAAGGTTCTTGGTTCAGCAGTCTACACCTGAAGAGGACTTCACATCGGCTGTTTTATTCTCTCCTAGGGCCTGGATCTATCTTAGGGTTTATCTCTCATCCCTCTCATGGGACATCTCAGAACAGCCCTATATCTCCACCGAAGAGCAGCCTTATTCATCCCTTGTTTCTCTTCAAGGGTGTTATGACGTCCAACAACACTCTCATGGATCCTAAAATCACCTCCTTCAGCACTTCAATCAAACTCAATGGTGCAAATTATCTTCTTTGGGCTAGGTCTTTTCGCCTCTTATGTGTATCACAAAAGAAAACACATCATCTCGAGGATGAACCCCCCGACGCCATAGATATTGTTGAATATTCAGATTGGGAGGCTAATGATTGTGCGTCTATCTTGGATGCTAAACAGTGTGGAATCTCTTCCTACCGCCAAGAGTATATGGGAGGCCCTTAAGAAGACATATCATCATGATACAAATATATCCAAGATCTACTCATTATACTCAGATATATTTAATTTGAGGATGGAGAGGCGGCTCAGTCCAAGATTATTATGCCACTTTAAAGGTAAAAGCAGATGAACTGAGCGAATATCATCCACTGGTTGCGATGTTTTTGTTCTTAAGAAGCAGCGTGAAGAATTTCTTGTTGCTAAGTTTCTCTATAGCTTACCTGCGTCTCTTCAACATGTCAAGTCTCAACTTATGGCCGACAACACTATTCCTGATCTTAGTAGTGCTACGGCCAGAGTGTTGAGGGTTACTGAGCTCAACCCTACACCTACTCATGTACCTGAAAACTCCGCCCTTGCTGCTGGGGACCGAGGTCGAGGTGGAGGTCATTTTGGTGGTCATGGCCGTGGAAGAAATTCCTTTCCACCCTGCACTCACTGCGGTTGATCCAACCATTCTTCTGATCGTTATTGGCAGAAGTTTGGTCGCTCATCTCAAGCTCAGGCTGCTACCTCCACTCAACCATCTCAGAGTACCTTGGGTAGTGAATCAGTAACAATTTCTAAGGCTGAATATGAGGATTTTTTACAGGCTAAGTCCTCCACTGCTGCTATGTCTTCCACCTCTGGGGTCGCTGCCAATGTCTTTGCTGGTATGTCTTGGATCCTTGATTATGGAGTCTCTAATCATATGTCAGGTAACCGTATTCTATTTTCCACATTTCACTCCACTCATAACCTTCCACTTGTATTCCTTGTTGATGGCTCTACCTCTACTGTACATGGTTTTGGTTCTGTTAGAACTTCTAGTAATATAAATCTTGAAGGAGTTCATTATTTGCCTAAATTTCCTGTTAACTTTTCTTTCTATTAGTCAACTCACAAAAAGTCTTCAATGTTGTGTAACCTTCTTTCCTTCTTACTGTGTCATACAGGATGTCAAGACGAGGAAGAAGATTGGTGGGGGAACTGAGTCTGGAGGAATCTACTTGCCGTCCTCTGCTGCCGCATATCATTCTTCTAGCTCCTATCAATGGCATTGTCGTATTGGCCACCCGTCTGTCAACAAACTCAAGTCAATCCTTCCTGCATCTGTGTCCTTTGTTCCCTTTCAGTGTGAAGCTTGTCAGTTGGGTAAGCACCATCGTGTGTCTTTTCCACTAAGCTCACATAGTCGTAGTCAGTCTCCATTTGCTTTAGTTCACTCTGATATCTGGGGTCCGAGTCCTATTTCTAGTAGGTTAGGATACAAGTATTTTGTTACATTTATGTGATCACCTGACGTGGTTATTCATGCTAAAGTGTCGATCAAAAGTATTTCTTGTATTTCAAACCTTCTATTCTGAAATAAAAACACAGTTTGGTGTCTCTATTAAGATCTTGCGTACTGATAATGCTCGTGAGTATCTTCATTCTGACTTCACCAAGTTTTGTATCTCACATGGGATTGTTCATGAAACTTCTTGTTCTTATACCTCTCAACAAAATGGTGTTGCAGAACGAAAAAATAGACACTTATTGGACATTGCTAGGACCCTGATCTTCCACATGAACGTACCACGTTATCTTTGGGTAGATGTCATTCTGACCTCCACCTACCTCATTAATAGGGTCCCTTCCTCCGTGCTTGGGGCCAGTCCCCTCATTCCATTCTTTACCCCAAACATTCTACTTTCAATCTACCTCCTAAAACTTTTGGGTGTTTATGTTTTGTTCACTCTCTTGGACCTAGTCATGACAAATTATCCCCTAGAGCAGTTCGTTGTGTATTTATTGGGTACTCACGAACTCAAAAAGTGTACATATGTTATGATCCTATCTCAAAGCGATTGTTCACTTCTAGTGACGTTACTTTCTTTGAAGACACATCCTATTTTTCTTCCTCAGCTGTATCTACTTCACCTACACCCCTCCCTCCACCTTTACCTCCACCTGTCTCCCCATCCTCCACTATTCACAACCCTGATGTCATCACGGTGGCACCTACTCCTCCTATTCTTGTTTACCAGAGACGACCTCGGACCACCACTGTTCCTCCTCAGGACTCAGAACCTCGGCCGAGCTCTCCCCCGTCGATAGATCCTGCGATTGATTTTCCTATTGCACTATGGAAGGGTACACACAGCTGTACTTCTCATCCCATTGGTAATTTTGTTTCCTTCACTCAATTGTCACCCTCCTTTCGTGCATTTGTCTTGTCCTTGTCTTATGTTTCTATTCCCAGGACATACCAAGAGGCTCTTCATGATCCCAAGTGGAAGCAGGCCATGGATGAAGAAATGTCTGCACTTACCTCACACCACACTTGGGATTTGGTCACTCCTCCTTCTGATGCTAAACTAGTCTCCTGCAAATGGGTCTTCACAATCAAATATTAACCTGATGGGACCATTGACAGATACAAAGCTCACCTTGTTGCTAAAGGATTCACTCAAGAATATGGTGTAGATTACTTTGACACGTTCTCTCCGGTAGCCCGGTTGAATTCTGTCAGAATTCTTGTCTCCCCTACTGTCAATCTCAAGTGGAAAATGCATCAGATGGATGTTAAAAATGCTTTTTTGTATGGTGATCTCTCAGAGACGGTTTATATGGAGCAATCTTCTGGTTATGTTGCTCAGGGGGAGTATCAAGTGTGCAAGTTAAGAAAAGCAATATATGGTCTTAAACAAAGCCCAAGAGCTTGGTTTGACAAGCTTAGTCAAATTGCTCAGAGCATTGGTCTTCAAGGATGCAAAGCAGATCATTCTGTGTTTATAAAGCATTCACCTATTGGGGTTGTCATTCTGGCCGTATATGTTGATGATATTCTCCTCACTGGAAGTGATAAAAATGGCATCACTGAGGTTAAAGCTCATATAAAGAATCATTTTGTAACAAAGGACTTAGGAAGACCTTGATACTTCCTCATAATTGAATTTGCTTATAATACAAGAGGGGTTGTCTTGTCACAGAAAAAGTATGCCATGGACCTCTTAAGTGAAGTTGGATTCCTTGGGTGTAAACCTGCTAGCACCCCAATCGAATCTCAACTTAGTGATGAACCTGAAGGAGATAAAAATCTCAATGATTGTGCCAAATATCGGAGACTAGTTGGTAAACTTATTTATCTCACAGTAACTAGACCGGATATTTCTTTTGTCGTCAGGGTAGTGAGCCAATTCATGCATCAACCAAAAAGATGTCATTGGAAGGCTGTGATGAGAATACTACAGTACATCAAGAAATCTCCTTGAAAAGGCTTGCACTATAAAGAAAATGGTCACATCAATGTGGAGGCTTACTCTGATTTTGATTATGCTGGTTCCACTCATGATAGGAGGTCTACCACAGGCTATTGTACCTATATGGGGGGGAACTTGGTCACTTGGAGGAGTAAGAAACAAAATATGGTGGCTCACTCGAGTGCTGAAGCTGAATACAGAGCCATGGCTCACACTGCTTGCGAGTTGATGTGGATAAAGACTCTTCTTGAAGAACTTGGATTTGTCTGCTAAGCCTATGACTATGTATTGTGACAATCAATCTGCCATCTACATCGTCAACAATCCTGTTTTTCACGAGAGAACTAAACATATTGAGGTTGACTGTCACTTCGTTCGAGATGTTGTTCTATCCAAGAAAATTATTACTCCTCACACCTCTTCAGAGGAACAAACAACTGATGTCTTCACTAAGGCCCTTGGGTCTACCAGAGGTCTCATGAAGAATACCATAGGAGACAATTTTTTTCAAAATCTTACTGAAGATATTCACGAGCTTTATTAGTTGGAAGAATTTTAATACAAGTACCAAACTAATTTTTTATTTCAAGATGAAAAATTTTAAAGTCATGCAACAGTTCAGACCGACTTTTCGAAAGAAAAACCCAAGTCATACGAGTGTGATCATCTATAAAAGTGACAATACTTGTACCCCAAATGACTCACTACATGACTAGGACCCCAAATATTAGAATGAATAAGATAAAAAACGAACTCTCTACGAGGACTCGGGCTTTGTGGAAAGGGCACCCGATGATGTTTGGCTAATTCACACGCTTCACATTGAAAAGGAGAACAAGACACAAACTCAGAGATGGAGGACGTGAGCTTTTTGATAGAGGGATGGCCTAACTGACAGTGCCATTGAAATGCAGTGATGGAATGGTGGGCGACAAGAACGCATGTAGATAACATGTAAATTCCTCTAGTTTTAGCTCCCCCACCAATCTCCCTCCTCGTCTCTAGATCTTGTATCACACAATGATAAGAAAAAGAAGTTACATAGCAATTGTGACTTTTGGTAAGCTGACTAATGGAGAGTAAATTCACAGGAAATTTTGGAAGATGTAAAACTCTATCTTTAGCTTGCTAGAGACACTGATTGTGCCAAGGCCATGTATAGTAGAAGTGGAGCCATCGGCAATGTGGACACGTGATGGGTTAGACTCAGGATTATAATTAGAGAAAAGATTCCTATTACTTGACATATGATTGGAAGCACTTGAGTCAAGAATCCCAGACATACCAGAAGAAGCAATAACTGCAGTCCTAAAGGAGGAAGCCATGGCTGAGGAAGAGACTGCTTGCATGAACTTTTCATATTCAAATTTGGAGACACTAACAATTTCTTCTTTTTCACCGCTCGAAGGAGCTTGAGTAGAAATAGCGGCCTTGGCATGAGGGGATTTCCCAAACTTCTGCTAGCACCTATCGAGAGGATGATTGGTTCTTCCACAACGTATGCAAGGAGGAAAGGAATTTCTACCTCTCCCCCTTCCTCCTGTTCTGTCGCCACCACGATCCTAGTGGCCTCTACCTCCAGTAAAGGGCGTTGAGTTATCTTCCATAGGGAAAGAGGCATGAGTAGGATTGAGTTATCTCAAAATTTTGGCCATAGCACTTCTGGAATGGTATATACCATGAGCTGGGACTTGACATGATGGAGAGACGGTGGTAGGGCAGAAAGAAACCTCGCAACAAGAAATTTCTCTCTTTGCTTTCTTTGCATTGAAACATCAGCGGTAAAGGGATGATATTTTGTTAGTTCATCGGCCTTTCCCTTCAAGGTGATGTACAACTCCTGAATCGATGTGCCCTCCTCAAGTCTTATATTAAAAATATCATAGTACGAGGTGTAAACCCTAGAAATATTTGCATCTTGAAAATATGTTCTTTTGAGAGAATCCCACATGCTTTTGGAAGCATCAAGAAATATAACTATTGAGGCAATTTGCGGCTCCAGACTATTGACCATCCATGAGAGAACAACATAATTATTTGCCTCCCAATCAGAATATTTTTCAATATCGACTGGGTCAAGAGGATCATCTTCAAGGTGTTTAATTTTCTTTTGGGAACCACAAAACATGGAAAGCACGAGAACAGAGAATATAATTGGTGTCATTAAGTTTGATAGAAATGCTGAGAGTTGCAGTTTTGGGATCCACTATAAAGTTTGACATACTTTAAAATAAAGCAATACCAAATGGAACAATAGAGAGGAAAAACTTCTGAGTTGGAACCAAAAACCTGGTTAAAAGAATTTCTCCGTGAAGTAAAAGAACGACCGTAGAAACTTGGCTCGAAAATGGCTCGGCTTGGCTGGAGAGCTGGCTGAGGAGCCGCCGGCTTGAGAAAGCAAACAACGCCCGTGAAAGAGGGGCTCCTCGTTTCCCGAGCCCCTTAAATGACGCCCGTGAGATGTTGTGGATGATGAATTTGGTGTGAGATCGAGCCCTCAGCGCCCATGAGAAAACAGACAGCGAGAAGTGAATCTGGCGTGCGCAAGCCTTGTCCACATGTGGGTGAATCTGGCGTGCGGGATGAAGGCAACAGTCAATGCGGAAGAGGGATCTCGTCGACTATGCCTTCTCCACGCATGAAGCCACTTGCCTTGTCGATCGCGCTGATCGCACTTTGCGTGGAAGCGTAGCACACGAAGAAGAAGAACCCCGTGTGGAGACACGACGCGTGGCGTTGGGAAGCAGCCGAAGCGAGAGGAGAACGGCGCACGAAGGAAAAAAACCGGAGGGAAAAAAAATAACCCTAGGGCTGCTCTATACCATATTGAGCCCCAAAGTTCAATTAATTAAGAAGAGAAAAGGGCTATATATAAGCCCAGAACAAGATACAATATGCCAGAGGGACAACATAAGTTATCGCGAACCAACAATAAATATAAAACTAAATTTAACAAAGGCGCTGCCTAGAGCCATGCGGCTTCCAAAGAAAAGCGTGACGCCTATCTCAGTCGCTCACCTCACATGTTGTTGAGGCGACCGGGGCTCGCCTCGCTTGGGCGCCTAGGCGAGTACCTGAGCACTTGATGAAAACACCGTGAGTATTAAGTTTCAAAAACTTGTGCAATATCTTAAATAATGACATGTATTTCATGAAGGTTAGACAAACGCTTAAGATATCATTCCAAGATATCTATATTAAGACATAAAATTTGTTATTTTTTATCAACTGATTTGTTTTAAATTCTAATGGATATCCTAATTTGATCTTGATTTTGTAATGCGGACCCTATTAAATAATAGAATTTGCAGCCTACTATAGGCTTGGTTGCCCACAAGGAAAGTTGCAACTTCTATTTTCACACGTTTGGTTGGCTGAAAATGGAAGTTGTTTACTTTATATTTCAGAAATCTGATTTCAAGGTTGGTTATTTACATACTAGTATATTTATATTTGGGCCCATGAGATGATAATAGAAACAGCTAAAAGGAGGGGAGCTTATGTCTAACTAGCAAAAAGTAGAATTAAAAGGTAGTTCAATAAATTTGCACTTTTTTAATATAGAGGAGTTCTATATTGATCTTATTTCACTAGATAATATTACATTGATTTAAAATCTGTTCAAGTTTTTGTTTTTGTTTTAGATTCTTTGGTTTTCTTCAATTTTGAGATTCTTTGGTTTTCTTCAATTTTGAGATTCTTTGATTTTTTTTAATATATACATTTTAAAACTTGTGCGTACATATTAATCTCTATCATGATCGTGGCAATGAAACTTATTTCTACCTTGAAGTTGAAGAGTATTAGGGTTCTCTAACTCTTTTTTCCAACATCTAATCGTGTTCTTCTCATTTTCAACATTGTTTTTAATCTGGGTTATAATAATTGGTGCAACATTTAAGGATTGAACCAGAACAGCCTATGTGACAATCTAGTAAGTGATTCTGATTATTGAAGAACATAACTTATGGAACTAAATTAGACTAGGTCAATTTGTCAGGTTTCAATTTTATTCAAGTTGTGCTATTGTTGTATTCATTCTGATACACATTATTGTTTAACTAATTACATTTACTATTCAAATTTATGATAACTCTAGTCTGTTGGAACTACACTAATGATTTATTATTTGATTTCAATCTATTGCTGATTTTAGCTACCTTGTACAGTTTTCTTTTTGTTCATTTTGTTTTTAACTTTCTTGGCTGCTATTATTGCAGCATGTTTCAGGGCTAAGAGTTTATTTGATTTCAAACTATTAGCTACTCCTTAAGGAGTATGCTTTAAATAAGACACTATGTAGAGTATTTTCTCTTATGTTTTGTCTTATTACATGGAATTTGTAGACACTACGTGAGGAATTCAACTTTGGAATTTAAACATGTAAAATTAGAATTTAGCATTCATCAAATTCTTGGGACTAGCTAGGGTACCCACGCTTATTGCTTGCTTTTGACACTTCATGCAAATTATTGCTTGTCATATATGATCAGTGATAATCAAGTAAATAAAAACACCTATCATATTTTCTTTCAATATGACTTCTCTTACAGGGTTTGAAGCAAAATACTTACCCAAATGCTATCTGACAATCATTGAAAATGTGGTCAAATGATCAAGCTTGGCTCCTACAACACTTTGAGGGGTCATCCAATACCAGAAGTAGTATGTCGACTTTATCTCACAATAGCTATATACCACATTTGGAGGGAAAGTCCCTCCAAATGAGCGCATGATGAAAATCCCTCAATATGGGAGATGGTAGTGAGCTAAATTGAAGCTGATGTTCTCTCCTGGGTGACTGGGCTCAACCGATGATCCATCAGCGGAGTGTTGTGTTTGATGCATGGATTAAGGCCTATCCTGGGCTGTGGGGATTTTTTGTATCAATCATTTACATTGAAAAACTTTGAACTTGTGATCTTTGCTCCTATCACGGGCTTTGAAAATTTTGTTTATCCATCAACATGCTGAGCTTGAAGTTTTTGTTCCATTTGGATCAAAAGAACCAAAGGAACAATGTGACTAAAAATGTAACCGAAGTCTAAGACTGTTGAGATTCCTTTTAATCATGTTAATTTGAGATTTGTATTAATTTCTGTACTTGATGCCTAAGCTCACAAAGTTTGGCAAAATTTTTTAGTTTTTTTATTCTGAACATGTTAATTTGCATTCCTTTTAACTCACTTTCAATTTTTGTTTTGAATTTGATGAAATGAAGTAATTTGTTTTGTTTTGAATAAAGTAATACTTTTGATACGTGTAGACGATAAAAGCCCAAAGTGCATGAATTCTTTGATACTTGCATGTTAAGATGATGGTCATGTATTCACATATCCATATAATTAACAAGATCTAAAAAAAATACTTTTCTTTATAACATGTGCTTGACAAAATGATCTCAAAAACTCTAAATTTTCATTACTAAGTATATGTTAGATGGTACCAAATAAGTATAAGCATGATAGTATGAGTTAAGTAAACTTATGCTATTATAAGCATGCATAGCATGTTAGTAGGTGAACAAGTATGAACATAAATGTGTTATGGTTGCTTGTTTTTCATTTATCATGCAACTCATGCTTGTTTATTGATATGTATGTATCAACGCAAAATTATGTGCAATTTTAGCCTCAACGAACTCCAATGCATAGAATTAATTGCATGTTTGTCCAAATATAATCTTGAATGAAGCTGACTAATTAGGACTTGTTTGGGACGTCGTATTGTATTAACACTAGCTTGTATTGAATATGATATCTTGTAATAGCTTGTATTATACTATTATTATATAGTATTATAATGTTTGATGCAGACATGTATAATGAGCCTCTATTGTACTATTATTATACAAGTTGACTTTTGAAAATTAGTAGATATTTAATTTGAAAATTAACAAAAAATAATAAAAACATAAACATTAAAACTAAATTCCAACCATAAAATTTTAAAGTTAAATATGTCATACATCAATAGCAAATCCACGTATAAAATACGTCAAACATAAATGTCATAGTTAAATCCATCAGAAATATCAATGCGATCATCATTGCCTTTGACAAGCTTATCGACCATTATGTCTAAATGCTCAATGCTCTTTTCAAATATATTTTCAAATCGAAGCATTATAGCATCCTCCAAATAGTAGCAATGAACTATAGTGAACTTAAATTAATTTAGGCAAGAAAGCAATGAACCACAAGGTGTCGCACAAAAAATCAAATTTAGAGAAAGCATTATGCAAATTAAAACTACGGGGAATTTATTCAGAATATCGTCATGTGAAGTAAGATCTTCAAGAGTAAAACTTTCTGCAGCTTCATTTGGAGTCCAACAAGTGGCTAGAATTTTGTTTATAAATATTGCAGTTCAAACATAGGATTAATTCTGTTTGAACTCCCAATTCTGCACAAATAGTCATTGCGCCGAATTAATTCTGCAGTAATTATTTACTCAATGTGTCAGATTAATTCTACAGTAAATAGTCATTGCGGCGGAGGGCGCGACAAGCAAGGTGCTGCCTCTTGCACCACTACGAGTGAGGTAGCACCTCACTTGTCGCGCCCTCCGGCGCAGCGACGAGGAGACAACGCCTCCTTCGTCTCGCCCAATGGGCGGATTTGGGTGTCGAGAGAAACATGGATTGGGAAGAAGAAGAACAAGAGAAGAGAGTGTACCTTCTACTCTCGCGTGTGTAGCTCGAAGAAGGAGAAGAGAATATGAAGAGTTTGGTTCTAGTGCATGCTAATGAAGAGCTTTGGAAGTGTATTACTAATACAACGTATGGGGTATTATTTCTAATGCTGGTATTAGTTCCCAAACACCGTATAGTATTATCATAAATATATGAGGCTTATACAAGGTACCAAACGAGCCCTAAGGCATAGAATTAAGTGCTTGTTCAAACAGAATCTTGACTGAAATCAACAAATTATATTTAGCGTATAAGCTCAAAATTATGTGAGCCTCAAAGGACTCCAGAACAATCAATGTGGTGTGAGGATTCATCAAGTTATTATTGACACAATAATGCATAGAATTAAGCACTTATTTGGATAGAATCTTACATGAAGCTGGTCGATTATATTTAGCATATTGGCGCAAAAAAGTGTACAATTTTAGTGTTAAGGGACTCAAGTATCTGGCCAGCATAAATCTTCAGTCTTCTTCTCCCGTAAAACACCTCATTGCTAGAGATTACATCTTAGTCAACTTCTTAATATCCAACACATATAAGTGTACAATTTTAGCCTTAAGGGACTCTAGAACAACCATTATGATTGGGGAGTCACTAATTACGTGATTTTTGATAGACATGCATAGAATTGCGCTTTTGTTTAAAAAGAAACTTAACTAAAGCCAACTGATTGTATTTAGTGTATCAGTGCAAAATTACGAGGAATCCGAGCCTCATGGGAATCCAGAACAATCATTGTGGTGTAAGAAGTTGTTAATCAAGTTACTTTTAACAAAATAACACATAGAATTGCACAATTGTTCAAAAATAATATTGAATGAATCCGACCAATTGTACTTAGCAATCACTGTGGTGTGAGGAGTCATTAATCAAGTTATTTTTAACAAAATTGTGCAATTATTTGAACAAAATCTTGACTGAAGCCGACTGATCATTATAATATGAAGAGTCACTAATTAAGTTATTTTTGACATACAAATGCCTAGAATTGCACGCTTGTTTGAACAGAATATTGATTGAAGTCGACCGATTGTATTTAGTTTATCATTTGAGCCTTAAGGGACTCCAAAATAATCACTGTGAAGTGAGGAGTCGTTAATCAAGTTAGTTTTGACAAACTAATGCATATAATTGTGCACTTGTTTGAACGAAATCTTGAATGAAGCCAACTGAATGTACTTTGCGAGTGTAAAATTACATACAATTTGAGCTTTTAGAGACTCTCAAAGAATCACCGTGATGTGAGGAGTTGTTAATCAAGTTATTTTTACAGACTAATACATAGAATTGTACGCTTATTTGAACAGAAGCTTGACTGAAGCCGACCAACTATATTTTGTTACCAATGCAAAATTGCATGAAATGTGCGCCTCAAGAGAGTCCAAAATAATCACTATGATGTGAGGAGTCTTTAATCATGTTATTTTCTATAGACTAATGCATAGAATTGCACGCTTGTTCGAATAGAATCTTAAATGAAGTTGACCGATTGTTCTTAGCACATTGGCACAAGATTACACATAATATGAGTCTCAAGCAACTCCATCATTAATCAAGTTATTTTTTTACAACAAATGCATATAATTGCATGCTTGTTCGAAAAGAATCTTAATTGAAGCCGATCGATTGCACTATTATAAGGTAAATATCATTTAGGCTTGGAAACTCAAGCTATTTTCCTTTGACCTAAAGGTATGTTGTTTCATGTATATTTAATTATATTACATAAGTTTTTTTACACAAGTATAGCTCATTTTCCAATATGCTTCTCACGCCACCAATTTGACCTATACTTTGATGTTTCTTGTTGTTGATTCATGAACTCTAACTCTATTGTATTTTTTCATCTCTAATTATTTTTTAATTCTTCATTTAATAGCTAAAGAGTGATCTTTAGATGTTGTTCATGCCTGAATGTCGGAGCGGTGCGATCCGGTCCGATGCGTCTCCTGATCAAGTGCGACTCCGATGGAGGGGGACCCGCAAAAGACACTCTGACGTTCAAGTCAATTTGTGTTTGAGTTGGAGGTAATAGAGATTGGAAAATCTAGGGATAATGTCATCTGGTGATCTCGTAGGGATGTTGCTCAAAATGCGTCGAGGTTGATCCAGGAGATGTTGAGCTCGTAATTACGAATCCCTTCTAATTAATGAGTACGTGGGTGTCCTCGTATGGCTGGGTGGAGCCCCCAGGCTAAGTTATCTAGCTTGACTTAAGTCTGATTCATGAATGTTGGTGCTTCTGGACCTAATCCGGTAGGGCCCAAAGTCCACAACCCTAGAGCTTGGTTGGAGTCTGGAGGACTTCGTAGTGAACTCTAAGTACTGTTAGCTTCTGACCTTAGTCTGATTCATAGACGTCAATTGGATTCCGAGAGTATGTTAGCTTCTGTCCATTTTATTTGGATCGTGATTTCGAGAAGGAGATGTTTCGTCGTCTTGGATGGAGGAACCTATGCCTGCTGCGCATGTGGAGGCTCTATATTCCAAGGATAAGTGCGTCTTAGATTTCCTGAATAGGTGTTGCCCTCCCGAGCCTTTTTCTTGTAAGGAAATACCGAAACGAAACCTAAAGGGGTCTTCGGTGAGTTTGGGGGAATTCGTGGTTGGTTTTACCTTGATTTCCCAAATGCGTTGACAGGAAGTTTCCTTGATGTAGATAGAACATCCTCTATGTTGGATGAGACAATTTTCGGTGTTCGACTAGGAGAAAGGAGGGGTGATGCCCCTATAATTGGCAAGGGGAAAGGTCTGTTGATAGACAATTCACCCCCTCTTCCTTTGCTGATGACGTTGCCGGCTCCAGATTTTTTGGTGTTGGGAGACTTGGGTTCTCAGTCCCCAAGAGTAATTAGATTGCATGCACGTTCCGGCTCTGCAACTCCTCCTCATTCGTCTTTGAGTTTACAAGAGAGGGCTAGGAGTCCGAGTGCTATTGAAGATTTTTCTTCTCGGGCGATCGTACTCCCCGCAGAGGGTGAACTTTTGGTACCAGAGGTGGTGGTGGTGAAGGACTCCTCGTATATGGCTAGGCAACTGGTTGTGACTCTTTATGAGGGCGAACGCTCCCTGACTGGCAGCCGAACGAGCTTGCATAGTTATTTCCAACAAACAAATGAGGTGCATAGGTAGAGGTCCCTTGAGCTAGTGTGTTTTCGATAGTCATTCTAAGTGTAGGGTAGATGATGAAATATAGTCATACTACAAAGCTCTAATACCAAATATAAATCAAATAACCACACTAGATAGGGTAGATGGTGAAATATAGTCATACTACAAAGTTCAATTCCGATTTTTTTTAAAGTTCAATTTCGGTAGTCATTCGGTATGGATTTTTGCTATTTCGAGTTATATGCTTTCAAGATTCAAATATAAATGAGTAATGATTAATACCAAGCAAGATTAAATAGATAAGAAATGCTAACATGTGAAATTTAGAGTGGTTCGGCCACACCGCCTACTCCACTACCTTGGCTCTCACCAAGGATTTCTAACCTTATATCTTTATATCTTGAATGTTTTCTAAAGAATACAAAGAGAACTTATCCATCAATCTTAGAGGATGCCTCAACTACTATTTCAAAGCCAAACACTCGAAAATAAAAGAAACCTAGGTGTGACACTACACCACACTTAACAACTTGAAATGAGAAGCAGATAAGAAAGAAAATACAAGTAAATGAGCTATAAATTAAAACAAACTTAAATGAGCTCATACAAGTTGCCTCCTAGTACGCCAAGGCCTTAAGATGATGTAGAAATTCGGATTGAAGACTTTGAGAAATAAGTTAATATATGTTTGCACTTTGAATCACTCTTTAAGGCTTAAGAAGATATTTTGGTAGCTCAATGGAATAGTTGGGAGCCTTAAAAAGAGAGTTTTGGGTATATTTTTAGAGTTGGTATTGAAGTATAAAAGCAAAGAGTCGTTCAAATCTTATCTAATTTGAAAAGAGTCGTTTGGGATCATTTTAGGAATTCTGAGCAGTTTTGGGACATTCTGAAAATTCTGGAAATTTTAGAAAAGTTACGGATCCAGTATAGACCTAGTGGGGGCAATGGCCCACTGAAATATTTTAAAAACTCTTATACTATTTGCATATTCCAAGGTGAATGTACATGGGCTTTAATTTTTTTTACCATGTACGGGCTATATGATTCATGGTATTCATTACCTGTAGTCTTGTAGAGATATATACTAATTGTGTGTTGACGTGTATGAGAGGGAATGAATCCTTGGGTTGACAGACAGCTAATATGTCCATATGAGATTATTTTGACTTTAATATTTACCAACTGCAGGAATACTCAGCCTGCCAAAGTGGAAAGTCAACCATAATTTTGGAAAATTATCAAATTAATGAAAAAGAAAGCTAGCCACTGAAAATATATTTTTGGGTTAATTTCAAAACTCGGTTCCTGTAGTTTCATGTCAATTTTAATTGATTAAGTGAGAATTATTTTTTAAGAGTACTTATGCATGCATACCGCCGGTTAGGGCTGAGCATCGGGCAGGTCGGGTCGGGTAGACCCGACCCGATTGGGTATTAATCCGAAATTTTCAAAAAAAATATACTCGACTCGATCCGATTTTTTAATCGGGGCCCGACCCGAACAACCCAAAAAAATCGAGCCCCGACTCGATTAACCCGAATAATTCGAATTTGATTTAGAAAAAATAAAAAAATAAAATTCATCTTGAAAATAGTGATAAAAAAGATGAACATTGTATTAAAATTATAACCCAAGTACTTATGCATGCATACCGCCGATTAGGGCTGAGCATCGAGCGGGTCGGGTCAATACCCGACCCGACTTGATCGGGTATTAATCTAAAATTTCCAAAAAAATTATACCCAACCTGACTCGATTTTTTAATCGGGGCCCGACCCGATTAACCCGAATTTGATTTAGAAAAAATAAAAAAAATAAAATTCATCTTGAAAATAGTGATAAAAAAGATGAACATTGTATTAAAATTATAACCCAAGTACTTATGCATGCATACCGCCGATTAGGGCTGAGCATCGAGCGGGTCGGGTCAATACCCGACCCGACTTGATCGGGTATTAATCCAAAATTTCCAAAAAAATTATACCCAACCTGACTCGATTTTTTAATCGGGGCCCGACCCGATTAACCCGAATTTGATTTAGAAAAAATAAAAAAATAAAATTCATCTTGAAAATAGTGATAAAAAATATGAACATTGTATTAAAATTATAACCCAAGTAGGACTTGAACTAAAGACCTCCCAAAATTTATCTCCATCCCTCTAACCACAAAGACAACATTATCTTTTATCAAAATTTATATACTATAAATATATATTTAATTTAAAATCGGATCGGGTTGGGTTAAATAGGGTTTCACCCGAACCCGACCCGACCCGACCCGAAATAGTAGACAAATTTTTTAAAAATAATACCTGACCCGAAATAGTAGACAAATTTTTTAAAAACAATACCCGACCCGATCCGAAATACCTGAATAACCCGACCCGAAATGAATTTTCGGGTATTTTTGGGTCGGATCGGATTTTGCTCGGCCCTACCGCCGGTACAATATTACTGTTTGTTTAATTATTCTGAGGTGGAACTATTGAATTGTCAGTAAAAAAAATGATTCTTTTTTATTAGTAAACATCATACGAGAATAGATTCAGAAGAAGTATATAATTACCCAACAACTTTTTCTTCTTTATTACAAATTATTTATATATTTTTTTTTTACCATCAAATTTTAACACAAATTATTTATATTTTGTTTTTTTTCAATGGTTAAGATATCAAAAACTTTTCTAATAATCTTTTTATTATTTTTATTTTTTAAAGATAAATGAAAAAAAAAATTTAGGCCTCATTTGTTTTATCATATTAAGGAGGTGGATTGGATAATTCATTGTTTGTTATAACAATGGATAAGAATTGTGTCGAAAATTGGATAAATTTATTTTGGCTCAAATCCACCGCTGACCCGATTTAGAAAATCTAGAGAAGGGGTGGGTTTAGGCCCAAATCCTCAAGATATGAATTTCATATCTTATTGATATTTTTTATCCTATGTCAAAACAAACATAGATGATTTCAAGAAATCATCTTGGATTTCTATCCCATCTTTATCCACCTCAAATCTTATCTCATCCAAATCATATCCTGCACATTAGCGAATTTGTCGAGTAGATAGAAGAATTATTTAAATATGGATATTTTTTTTTGCAATTAGATACACGAATAATTATTTAAATATTTTTAGAAGAATAGACCGCCTCCATCGTTGCGCAAATTTAAAACGTGAACTTTTAAAAATTTATGTATTAATTTGCCCCCACTAGTAAAACTTTTGGGATCCACCATTGGTTCGGAGGTTTCTAGCCTTTCAATCATTTTTTTTTAGGTTAATGATTTTCAAAAATCTCTTAAAAATATGTCTTCAATTTGTTTTTACCTAATGAATAATTATTGAGACTTTTGATGACAAAAAAATATCTAAATTATGTAGCCTTCCAAGGAGCCCCCTATACTTAGTAATTTTCAAGACTGTTTTCTAATTTTTTTAATTTTTAAGTTTTCGTGGTTCGGGTGTCAGTTTTTTGGTTATGAACTCAATGAGGACGTCAAACTAAGGCTTAGGAGCATTTACAATAAAAGAAACTAAGTCCTAAACTAATTTTGACATGCTCAACTCCGAAGTCCCCGATTCATGATTTTTCGTGATTTTTCTAGCAAGCTTCGGATGCGTATCGTATGTCCAATCTGAGACCAAACCTTGATAAAACTCTTAGAACCATGTTTGTTATCATCAAAACTAAGAATGTTGCCAAGGTTAAACCCTTGGGTCAATATTCTCCCCTTTTTTGATGATGACAACCATTTCATAAAAAACACTACACCAAATGTTCATTTTAAGCATCCAATTTTTGATTTTAATGAACTTAGTATTGAAAGCTAGCTTAAGCACCCCCTATCTATATGTGTCGTTAAAACCAAGTGTGACCAAGTCTTCTCTCCCCCTTTTGACATCAATCAAAAAGGCAAGAATGCAATGTTCTATTAATGATATGATCAAGAAAACCAAAATCTCACTAAAACCATGTATCATCAAACACTATAGTCCTTCCTACCGATGGATGCCTATAGTAGGCAAACATCAATAAGTTGCAAAGCCCCATTACAAGGCATATACAAAAGTGTGAGGATACCATGAAAACCAAATTTTCAAGAAAGCTCAATATTACATGCAATTTTTCAAAATTCAAATATCCGGAAGAGTATAAATTTCTAATTGCATTCTTAAGTTTATAAAGCTTTCTTCATTTAAAGGTTTAGTAAATATATCCACAAGTTGCTTATCGGTAGGCACAAAATCAACAAAGATACTTTTCTTAGCTACATTATAAGTCTATATGTTTTGTCCTAGAGTGCAAGATGAGATTTTTTTGTCAAATTTATGGCACTAGTGTTATCACAATAAATGGATATACATGAATAGTTCAATTCAAAATCAAGTAGGGTTTGTTTCATCCAAAGGACTTGTGCACAACTAGCCGCCGTGATATACTCCGCTTCGGTAGTTGAAGGTGCAACCGAGTTTTGTTTCTTGGAAAACCAAGAAACCAAACTCATCCCTAGGAATTGACAACACCCACTAATGTTTTTTCTATCAATCTTACAACCGGCAAAATCCACATCGGAAAAACCAATCAATTCAAATGATCCACTACTAGGGTACCAAAGGCCTAAGTCAAAACTATCATTTAGATATGCGTTTGACCGCACTCAAATGAGACATATTAGGACAAGATTAAAACCTAGCACATTGACATACACTAAATATTATATCGGGTCTACTTGCGGTTAAATAAAATAAGCTACCAATCATACCTCGGTTTAGTTTTTCATCAACTTTGATACCTTCCTCGTCCTGGGGGTTAATACAATCTTTGCTCCACCCATCCCAAATATTTTGATTAGCTCCTTTGTGTACTTAGCTTGATTGATGAAGATCCCCTTCTTGGTTTGCTTGATTTGAAGTCCAAGCATGAAAGAGAGCTCTCCTATCATGCTCATCTCAAATTCATCTTGCATACACTTAGAAAACCACTCACAAAGGGTTTCACTAATAGCACCAAAAATTATGTCATCAACACATATTTGAACTAATAAAGTGTCATTATCATACAAAGCCTTGTTCAATTAAAAATTTTGAAAGACTTTCATACAAAGCCCTAAGGGCTTGCTTTAAACCATATAATGTTTTTTTTCAATTTGTAAACATGATTTGGAAAATCAAAGTTTTCAAAACCGGAGGGTTGTTCAACATAAACCTCTTCCATAATAAAACTATTTAAAAAAGCGCTTTTAACATCCATTTGAAATAGTTTGAAACCTTTAAAAATTTGTAAAAGCTAAAAGCATGTGAATAGCCTCTAATCTAGCTACGGGAGCATAAGTTTCAATGTAATCAATACCCTCTTCTTGGTTGAAACCTTGGACCACTAACCTAGCTTTGTTTCTAACAACTAAGTCATTTTCATCTAATTTATTCCTAAAGACTCACTTAGTTCCAATTACCATTTGTTCACTAGGCCTAGGCACTAAATCTCAAACATTATTCCTAACAAATTGATTTAGTTCCTCTTGCATGGCCATAACCTAAAATTCATCATCTATGGCTTCCTTAATATTTTTAGGCTCTACCTGAGAAATAAAAGCAACATGTTGACAAACGTTTTTTGAGTTTAGAACGTGTTCCACTCCCGTTGAAGGTTCTCCAATGACTTGTTCAATGGGATGATCTCTTATGACTTGGTTGGCTTTAGGAAGTGGTGGTAAAGCTTGTTCTTCAACTTAAGGTAGGGAGGTTGAGGATGAAGGTTCTTCATTATGAGAGACTTCATTAGGCTCATCTTCAACTTCTTCTTCATTGAAAGTTTGTCACGCCCCAAACTTAGGGTCATGTGACCGGCCAAGGTATACGTGCCTATACCGTGTAGCCTAACTCATGCGCATGCCAACTCACAAAAGATAGCGGAAAGGAACAACAGTTTTATTTATAAAGAGAAATAGAGACAGATTTCATTAAACAATATAGTTTTTTTTCAAAAGCTCGAATGCAGAATGAAATTAATCAAAGAGTATCAGTACTGATTTTTAAATACAATCTGAATAAAAAACATGAATGTCCCTACGGGACTACAACTCCAAAATACCAAAACAAGAGTGCATGACAAACTACTACAGACTCGACTACGACCCCTAACTAGGACTGCTATAAGATCATGTGACTCCTCTGCCCTCTAGCTGCGCCAAGTGCTCCGGCCCACCTCACCGGTCAGGCTCTGCAAAATAAAACAGCGGGTGAGTTCAAAGAACTTAGTGAACGATTCTACCAACCCCCACGATAAAACAACACAGAGATAAGATACACAAAGTAAAACTCCTGAGCAGGAAAAGGTCACAAGGAAGTGACCAGCTAACAGGCCATCTGGCCGCCACCTGCCCGAAGGCATCCAACACCCAAACGGTGAAGATCAACAGGCCTAAGCCTACCATGTCCTAAGGCAACAACATATACTAGGATAATCAGGAAGGCCCTCCGAACTTATCCTAATATAAAGAAACTCGGGAGCAATCGGGAAGGCCCTCTGAACTTGCCCCACGTGACGCGTAGGGACAATTGGGATTCGCCCATCCGAACTTGCCCCTTTTAGATATCATAGGAGTAATCGGGTAGGCCCTCCGAACTTACCCCTTTAAGATATCATAGGAATAATCGGGTAGGCCCTTCGAACATATTTCTTAAAACCACCTCGGGGATAATCGGGTAGACCCTCCGAACTTATCCCACGAGGCCAACCAGAATAGTCGGGATTTGCTCAACTGAACTTGTTCCACATATTGGGAATTAGTCATCCAATCTCCTAGGCCTAGCCCGCAATCTGGCTCCTCAACGAGCCTCTACGCCATTCACAAAGATATGACGCAACACGACCTAAGTTAAATCTCTCATACGGTGTTTTAGGGGTGTCCTTATTGGAAAGCATCTCAACACTCCAATACCCGACCCCAACTCCTAGACCCGTAATATCATAACCCGTGTGGTTTTATTTTATGCATAAACTTTAGTTATTGGTTCATAACAGATTATGTTGACCATTTGCCCAATTTTAATTATGCAATTAAATATTTATATCACCAGGATTAGGATTTTGTTTTAGGATTTTATTTTAGCTTACTGTTGTGCTCAAAACTGATGCATCTAACCCGAATCTGGTCTCAAGAGTATGTCATATGTTTCCAAACTATATTTTTTGGTTGAAACAATAGGTTACACGACTATGTTCAGAGAAATACACACACCACAACAAGCAATTGAAAAACATCACGGATTCATCATCTCAGCATGAAATTTCCAACAACATCCAATTTTCACCATTACATGAAAATAAATCCAAAATTCACAAAAATTAAGCCCTTAATTACCATTTAAATAGAATATAATCTTTAGATAATTTTCTCAATTCCCATGCTTAACAACAAGGCTAACAAGTACCAACAATACTATAAACAAGAACCAAGCATCATGACCAAGAAACTTTCTTCAAGAACCTTCATGGCATCAATATCAAGATCTTAATTTTTAGAAACATGATTTCTACCCAATAATCACATATTTATTACAAAGCGTGCTTTTAAATTATAAGCATCAAGATTGATGAACAAATTGAAAGCATAGAAGGTAAGAAATATCTACACATTTCTCTTAGGCAATTCATCGAACACTTGGAGGGCGCCCCTTTCTCCACCTTGGCCGAGCAACCCTAGGGTCATCCTAGGGCTGCCGAGCCACATAAGGGAAGGTTTAGGGCCTCCTCAAACACGGCACCCAAAAGATCAACGATAAATCGAGAGATCATCGAAAAACAAAACAAAATCATCCAAGCCTTCAAGAACGACTCGAAGAACTCGAAGAAAACCAGAGGAGGGGTAAAACTACTCACGATATTAGGAAGGATGATTAAAGAAGAAATCCTGGATGATGGCCCTTGATTTCGACTTCAAAAGATGGCGGCTTGACTCAAGGAAGGGGAAAGAGGGGGCGGCGGCTCACCTCAAGCCGCCGGCTTGAGGAGAGGAAAAGGGGAAGAGAGAGTGGCTGGCTGGCGGCTTGGCAGCTGGCTGGCTCCTCTCGGCTCAGCTCCAAAGAGAAGGAAGAAGAAGATAAAGGGGAAGAACTCGGCTCGATGGCTGCGGCTTGAGAATGGTGGCTCCAAGGAAAGGGGGGAGGGGCGGCTGGCTCAGCTTGGCTCCTCTCTCCTTTCACAACTTGTGCGGCTCCAATGGGGAGCCGCAAGCCAAGGGGAGGGGGTTTTATACTCCCTCCTCAACCCTAACTCCACTAACCCTTTATCAAACCCGCATCCGCCCCAGGCCGAATCCGAACCCGCTAACTTAAATAATCCTATTATAATCTCATGATAAATTATAAGCAACCACATATGTACATCCACATAAACCAAACAATTATGCATACACAACAAAAAATTAAATGAGTTTAACTACTCAAGTAAAATTCACATATCTCATATTCTTACTTATCTGAGCTTGCAAGCTAGCACCGGACCATGAGTCGACTCAACTTGACCTCAGACTAGTCCGCTAGGCTGGCAAACACAAACCATAAAGGGAAAAATAGTTTAAATATCTAGGATATTACAAAGTTAAAGCCTCAAGTTCTTCACCTACATTCACTATCTTAACATTTCTAGAAGAATCATTAGTTTCATCAAAAGTTACATGCATGGATTCTTCAACAATCATAGTTCTACGATTATAAACTCTATAGGCTTTAGAACTATATGGGTATTCTAGGAAAATGCCTTCATCGGATTTTGAGTCAAATTTTCCTAGATGATCCTTAGTGTTCAAAATAAAGCACTTACAACCAAAAACCCTAAAGTATCCCACATTTGGAATTCTATCATGCCAAAGTTCAAAAGGAGTTTTCTTTATTTTAGGTCTCAATAAAACACGATTTAAAACATAGTATGAGGTATTTATGGCTTCAGCCCAAAAATACTTAGGTAAATTATTTTCACAAAGCATAGTCCTAGCCATTTCTTGCAATGTCCTATTCTTCCTCTCAACCACCTCATTTTGTTGAGGGGTTCTAGGGGAAGAAAGTGTATATTCAATCCCAAAATTTTCACAAAATTTGAATAACTTTTCATTTTTAAATTCACCACCATTATCATTCCTAATTTTTGAAATTGAAATATCTTTTTCATTGACAACTCTTTTAACAAACTTTTTAAATAAATCAAATGTTTCATTCTTCTTTGCTAAAAAGAAGACTTATGTAAATCGAGAGTAGTCATCAATCAAAACATAACAATATAGTTTGCCACCTAAGCTAGCAACATAACAAGGACCAAAAAGATCCATGTGCACAAGTTCAAGAATCATAGAGGTAGTAACTTGATTAACACTATGAAAAGATGATTTGACTTGTTTGTCATGTTGACATGCATCACAAAGTCTATCTTTTTCAAATTTTATTTTTAGGGATTCCTTTAACTAGGTCTTTCTTGGTGATTTCTTGAATGAGGCTCAAGCTAGCATATCCTAGCCTATGGTGCCATAACCAATAATCATTGTCCATTACTACTATAAGCATCTAACATGAGGATTGGGAAAGACATTTAAACTCAAAGTGTAAACATTCTCATGTCCATTTTCAATAAATACTATATCACTAGGTGATGCATTTCTAATGAGACATTTAGATGCTTCAAAAATCACCATATATCCATTATCACATAATTGAGAAATACTAATCAAGTTATGTTTCAAGCCATCAATTAGTAAGACATTCTTAATGAAAGAGAATAGAAGTATACCTATATCACCAATGTCAATGATCTTACCTTTGGCATTATCTCCAAAAGTAACATACCCTCCATCTTTGCTTGATAGGGTTGCAAATAATTTGATATCTCCGATCATGTGCTTTGAGCAACCACTATCCAACACCCATGTGCTCCTATGTGATTGAGGATGACTCTCCACCTACAAGTGGAGAAGAAACAACCTTAGGTACCCAAATCTTTTTGGGTCCTTGAGTGTTAGTCATTTTAGGGAACCCAAGTAGATCTAGCATGAGGGTTCCTCTTGAGTGCACATTCCCTAATAATGTGTCCATATATTCCACAACAAAAGCAATTACCATGAAACTTAGTGGAATAATGAGTATGAACATGAGTATGGGAATGAGGATGTGATGGTTTTCTAGTATTTCTAGCATGTGATACATGATCATTTTTAGTATTTTGTAAGCCATGAATTTTTTCATTCAAAGTACATAAGTCCTTCAATGAGAGCATCCTATCATTCAAGTGCTCAACTTGTGAACTCAAAAATTTGTTTTCATTTCCTCACATCATTTGAATATTGTAAATCATTTTTTGCCTTTTCTAAAATGAGTTTTTCATCCTTAAGAATTTATGCTTCCTTTTTCAAAGCATTGCATGAAACAAGTAGTTCCTCATTTTCTGCTTCTAAAGACTTATTTTCCTTTCTAAGTTCTTTAAACCTCTTTCTAATAGCATTAAACTCAACATGCATTTGTTCAAACTCATGCTCTAATTCTTCTCGAGTAAATGTAAATTCATCAAATGTAAAGGTTACCTCATCATCATTTGCCATGAGACAAAGGTTGGCCCTTTCATCCTTGGAGTCTTCCTCACTTGTGAAGATTCACTTTCATCCCAAGCAGCCATCAATGTCTTCTTCTTTTTCTTCTTGAACTTGTCCTTCTTTATGGATAAGGTGGGGGTGAGCTTCAATTGTGGGCAATCCTTCCTCAAGTGCTCAGGTTTGTTGCAATTGAAATAAATGTACCTTTTGCCACCCTTTATGAACCTCATGAACCGTTTTGCAAGCAAGGCCATCTCCTCATAGTCATCAAGCTCCTCTTCAGATGAAGAAGTGTCTCATTCCTATGTGATGCCTTTAAGGCAATACTCTTGCCTTCGAGGACATCTTCCTCCTTGTGTGCCCTCATATGGATCTCATGTGTCATGAGGGATCCAATGAGTTCGGTGAGCTTCAATGTGTAATGGCTCCCAAGCTTTGGGAAGTGATTGAAGTAGCTTTCTCACCTTTTCTTCCTCCCTAATATCTCTTCCAAGATTGCATAAGTCATTAGTAATGTTTTGGAATCTAGCATACATTTCATCAATAGTCTCATGAGATAGCATTTTAAAGAATTCATAATCATGCATGAGAAAATTGATTTTTGACTCATTTACTTGAGAGGTCCCTTCATGAGTAATTTCAAGAACTTGCCAAATTTCAAATGCGGATTTACACGTAGAAATTCTATTAAACTCATTAATTGAAAATCCATAATGTAATGCATTCATGGCTTTAGCATTAAATTTAAAGAATTTAACTTCCTCTTGGGTCCAATCATCTACGTTCTTAGTTGGTTGCTTATAATCATTTTGAATCATCCTCCAAACCTCAAGACCTTGTGATTGAAGGAAAATATTCATTCTAATTTTCCAATAAGCATAGTTATTTCCAACAAACAAAGGAGGTGCATGGGTAGAGGTCCCTTGAGCTAGTGTATTTTTGGTAGCCATTCTAAGTGTAAGGTAGATGGTGAAATCTAGTCATACTACCAAGCTCTGATACCAAATATAAACCAAATAACCACACTAGAGGGGGGTGAATAGTGTGTGTAGCTTAAATAAGCTAAGTTCAATTCCAATTTTTTTTTCAAGTTGGTCTAAGTATGAATTTTTGCTATTTTGAGTTATATGTTTTCAAGATGAAAATATAAATGAGTAATGATTAATACCAAGCAAGATTAAATAGATAAGCAACATGTGAAATTTAGAGTGGTTCAGCCACACCGCCTACTCCACTACCTTGGCTCCTCACCAAGGATTTCTAACCTTAAATCTTTATAACTTGAATGTTTCCTAAAGAATACAAAGAGGACTTATCACTCAACCTTAGAGGATGCCTCAACTACTAATCCAAAGCAAAACACTCAAAAATAAAGAAACCTAGGTGTAACACTACACCATACTTAAACAACTTGAAATGAGAAGCAAATAAGAAAGAAAATACAAGTAAAGGAGCTATAAATTAAAATAAACTCAAATGAGCTCCTCCAAGTTGTCTCCTAGTACTCCAAGCCTCAAGATGATGTAGAAATTTAGATTGAAGACTTGAAATGGAGTTTTGAAGACTTTGAGAATGACAAGTTGAGGTTTGCACATTGAATCACTCTTTAAGGCTCAAGAAAATATTTTGGTACCTCAAACTTAAGAAGGGAGTTTTTAGTGTATTTATAGAGTTGGTATTGGAGTATAGAAGCAAAGAGCCGTCCAAACCATATCTAATTTGAAAAAGAGCCATTTGGGGGCATTTTGAGAATTCTTGGCAGTTTTTTCAAAAAGGGTTAATTACACTATATATTCCCAACTTTGGACATTTTCCCAATTCTATCCCAAGTTTTTATTTGTTCCAATAATATACTCGAACTTTGATTTCATTTCAATAATATCCCGTCGTGAATGAGATGTTAGTTTCACCGTTTACGCGCTAACATGGCGCTGCTGATGTGGATCGGCAGCCCAGTCAATACAACAAAATATATTTAAAAGTTAAAATCGACACCTATTTTATTTCTCTTGGTCCCTGTCTACATATTTTACCGGTGGTCCCCATCTCTTCTCTCTTGTCGTCCCCATCTCTTCTCTCTCGTTGTCGTCCCCTACGGTACCCCGCTGTGCCGCCGCCTCGATGTCACAGGGTGTGACACTCGAATGTGCCGCTGCCTACGCCGTCACTCGTGGCGGTGAGGCTCGATTGTTCGCCGTCCATTATCGATAGCAGGTCCACCACGATCATCTCCGTCTATGGCAGTGGCACGACTACCAGCCTCCCCTCGAGCATGTCGATCACCCGCGGCATGCTCGGCCGCATCTCCGCCTACTCCTACACGCACCAGAGCGCCACGTGGACCATCGTCGTCACCTGCTTCTCGTCCGCCCTCCCCTCCAGCCTCTCATCCACCACCTCCATCAATCTCCCTTCCCTCGCCTTCTCTATCTCCGTCTTCGGGAAGTAGGACCACTTCCGGTCGCCGTCGTCCTCCACCATGTGCACGTTCCGGTGGTCGCCCACTAGCTCTAGCAACATCATCCTGTAGTTGTAGATGTCAGACTTCTCCAAGAAACCGGAGCCTAGCAGTCACTCTGGCGCCAGGTAGCCCCTTGTGCCACTCACGCTCGCCACGATCTGGCTCTAGTCCTTGCTCATCAGCTTCGACAACCTGAAATTAGTGACCGCCGCCTGGAAGTTGGCGTCGATCAATATGTTTTCTGGCTTGATGTCGAGGTGCAGGACGTGTGCCCGGCAATCATGGTGGAGGTTGGCTAGCGCCCAGGCGATGTCGATGGCCACTTGGTACCGCAATCGTCATGGCAGGCACCGCCGCCTCCGCGTGTCACACCCCAACTGAGGAAGTGTTACCGGCCAAGGCCAACATCCTGCCTTGTAGCCTACTGTCTACACTGACACAAGAAAACCAAGACATATTGAATAACAGAAATCTCAACACACTTTATTAAAAGTTTTCAAAGTCACAATTTTTATGTTTTCCAAAACAAGTAAGAACACCCACATCAAAATAACTGAACGTTCAAGAAACAAGTTTTACAAGTCTTTTTCAAATACAACTGTCAATGCAGAAATAAAACAAACACTACTAGACACTGGTCTAAGACTCATGGACGCCGCTACGAGATATGGCACCACCTCCCGCCCACCAGCTGCACCATGTCGACAAGCCAAGTCACTGATCATGCTCTGCAAAAATAAAGAATAAACTGTGAGTCCACTTGGGACTCAGTGAGTGACTCTAGTGAACCTCCACATAAGCCTCAGTCATACATATATATCATATAAGGCAACAAAATGAATGTACAAGGAGGTAAAATTTGCTTCTAATGCGATTATCGACCCCCAACGGGTCCATCTGTACAAACTGAATATGATAACCTATCATCTCGGCTTATCAAGCCTCCGGCACCCGGCCCTTGGGCTTACTTATGGAATAATATCTCGACTACAGCCGTCCCTACCATATCAGGTAGTATCATACTGGCCATCGGCCACCTCATCTCAAGATGTAAGCAAACAATCTCGGACCGTCGACTAGGATGGTCTACTAGTCTTCGGACACTGTCTGGGGTAAGGATAGCTAGTCCCACCCAACTGGGGTCTGGCACCTAGCGGGCTTGCTGACGCACCTCAAGACCCAATACTGGCTGAGCTGAGCATCGGTCATTCCCGACCTCCACGCTCCTCGGCGGATCATCTCAAACACATTACACAATCAATATCCTAGGGTTTCCTTATATACACTTTGGGCCATTGCCCGTATCTGGCCTTAATATGGCTACAGGGTCAACAGTTTATGCCACCCTTTCAAATGTGTACACCTACGAGTTCTAGGTTTCCAAATGTATACAAGAAGTCATAGAAGTGTTATCATCTCCTAGCTAAGTTTCCATATAAGTACATTGAACGTCTAGCGACGCCTTACATGTTATCTAACCTTCTACACTGCCTTGGGTGAGGAATTCCTTGTGTCGACTTGTGAATTTTCGCCCATGAACATTTTTGGGCAGCATGTATAATCTAAAGAAAATATTCAGATATTGCAACATCTACTATATATGGCCACAATATATATGCGTAGCAACTTTACACTACCTTAGGAATTCAGCTCAATAAGAAACAATTATCTAGCATGGTAAGGTAGTAATGAATTCAAAAATGTAGGAAATGCTAAGCATGGTAAACAATTTCAAAATTTCAAAGTTTAAAGATCTAATGCTAAGGATGGACATAAGGCTAGCATTCATACAATTCAAAATTAATCAATCTACTTACTATGTTTGGTGTTCTTCCTAAGTGTTGTCATATCTATATGTGTGAACCTTATAATCATGTAACTTTCCATGTAAAGCTACTCTCTTCTCCCCTCCCTAGTCTTGGCCGAGTCATGAGCAAGGAAAACCTTGCTCGGCCATGGCCCTTAAGGTAGGAAAGGGAAAGGAGACTCTAGCTATACCTCTAATACTTCAATTCCGAACATAACTTAATATCAATGGACTATTTTACCCCTTCCCCTACCCTTGGCCAAACCCTCTTCATGAGGTGTAGGGTTCATTCGGCCACATCAAAAGGGATCTAGGGAATACATGCTTCATGATGTGTGAATTTTACGATTTGAACTACATCAACCATGAACATGAGATCATCTAAGGGTCTTCTTGTCGTCAAGGGAATTGGGGAAAATTTTGGCATGACCTTTCCCCTTTTCCCATGACTCGGCAGCCCTAGCAAATGAAAAATCGATGAAGAAACAAGGTTCTCCGACAAGAAATCATACAAAACAGTGATTACAAGTCAATAAAACCAAGATCTGTCGAAAAGATCGCGAGAAAACTCGTCCTATCTCAACTAGGGGTTCGGCTACCCGCCTCACCCATGCTTTCTAACTCTAACCACTCACCTAGATTGCGGAGAACGAAAGATCGGGTGACGACGACTTGAAATTTTTCGACGATGACGCGAAATCCTGGATCGATCAAAGTCCCCCAAGTTTCCTCCTTGCTCTCCTTCCTCTCTCCCTAGGCGGCCTTGTGCGACTCAAAGGATGAGTCACACGGCTCCAAGATGAGGGGTTTTAATCCCTCATCTAGCTTTCCAAAATTAGCTCCTTGACTCACTTGACTCATACTAGGGACTCGACTAAACCCGAACTCAACTTGGGTTCCGACTCAACCCACAATATGAATCGATTTAACTTGATTTGAGGTATGATTTCATAAAAGGAAAGTTAATCACCCAAATAGATTCCATGAATCATTAGTCGAGTCATACCTTTTCACTCGAAGTGATCCTGAGGCTCGACTCGACCACCCTCAGGTCCGGTGCGTTGCAACAGATTTTTTTATATTAGGAAATTTTTCGGGTCTTACAACCTTCCCCCCTTAAGGGAAATTCGTCCTCGAATTTACTTGAATAACAAGGACTTATCGGCTCCTCGAACAAGGAAGGGTAGCGCTCTCTCATGTTCGGCTCTACCTCCCATGTGGCCTCTTGCCCGAAATGGTGCTCCCATCTAACCTTTATCAGGAGAATTTCTTTCGATCTTAGCTTCCTGATTCGGCAGTCAAGAATCTCTATCAGCCTTTCCTCAAATGAGATGGCCGAATCTACTTCAATAGAAGATGGCTCAATCACATGCGAATCATCTTTCACATACTTCTGCAACATGGATACATGGAAGACCAGGTGCACTTTGCTCAGGCTAGGAGGCAATGCCAGCTCATAGGCCACCTCACGAACGGGAAAAGGCCCAATGTATCTAGGGCTCAGCTTCCCCTTCTTCCCAAACCGGACCACCCCATTCATAGTAGAGACCTTCAGAAAGACTAAGTCACCCTCTGCAAAGTCTAATTCCCTGGAGCTCTTGTCGGCATACATTTTCTGTCGACTCTAGGCTGCCAGCAATCTTTCCTTTATGGCCTTTACTTTCTTTACCGCTTTCTCAACCAGATCGAGGCTCACCATGAGTGATTCCCCGGCCTCAAACCAGCCCATCGGAGACCTACACCGCCACCCATACAAAGCCTCAAAAGGAGCCATGCCAATGCTATTGTGATAGCTATTGTTGTAGGTGAACTCTATCAGCGGTAGGTGCCTCTCCTAGCCGTCGGCCATATCCAGGACGCATGCTCTCAGCATGTCCTCCAAAGTTTGGATGGTCCTCTCTGACTGCCCGTCAGTCTGTGGATGGAAAGCTATGCTGAAACGCACTTGGGTACCCAAGGCTTCCTAGAAGGACTGTCAAAATTGAGCTGTGAACTGGGTACCGCGGTTGGATATAATCATCACCGGGGTACCATGATATGCCACAATCCTATCCAAGAACAGTCGGGCGTACTGCTCCGCAGAGAAGGTAGTTTTGACTGGTATGAAGTGTGCGGTCTTGGTTAACCGGTCCACTACCACCCAAATGGAATCAAAACCGCCTTTTGACTTAGGCAATCCGGTCACTAGGTCCAGGGTAATTTTCTCCCACTTTCACTCGAGTACCTCGAGGTTTTGCAAAAGCCTCGCAGGCTTAAGGTATTCGGCCTCCACCTGCATCGTGTAAGTGATGAGTGCTACCTCTCTGCTACTAACTCTGCACCAGATTTGGATACAAACTCTGCTACCTCTCTTTTCATACCTTTCCACCAATAATGTTGCCTTAGATCCCAATACATCTTGGTGGCTCCCGGATGCATCGTGTAAGTGGAACGATGAGCCCGTTCCAGGACTTGCCTGCGCACCTCAGCCATGTCTGGTACTACTATCTGATCTCTGAATCTCAGTACACCCTATGAGTCCAATCTGAAATCGTTCTCTACATCGCCTCTTTGCACTAGATCCTTGGTCAGCGCACAAAAGGCATCCTCCCCCTTCGCGGCACGCAGCATGTCCACCAACATGGATTGTACCCGCAGGTGTGCCATCAAGGCACCTGAAGCTGACACTGATAAGGTTGCACCCCCATCTAGGCACAAAGCCAACTCTCGAGCTAGAGGCCTCCGTTTAACTTCCAAATGAGCTAAACTGCCCATTGACTTTTGGTTCATAGCATCTGCTACCATATTTGCTTTCCCCGGATGATACATAATGGTGCAATCATAATCCTTTAGGAGCTCCAACCACCTCATCTGCCTGAGGTTCAGCTCCTTTTCGGTAAGCAAGTACTGGAGGCTCTTGTGATCTGTGTAGATCTCGTAAGTCTCCCCGTACAGGTAGTACCGCCACAGCTTCAGTGCAAAGACCACTGCCGCTAGTTCTAGGTCGTGCGTCGGATAGTTCTTCTCATGAACTTTCAGCTGGCGGGACGCATATGCGATGACTCTGCCATACTGCATTAGGACATAGCCCAGGCCAACCCGAGAGGCATCACAGAAGACTACAAACTTGGCCTCCTGAGCCGGAATGTACAACCAACACGGGTGCCGATGTCAAATATGCCTTGAGCTTCTGAAAGCTCGCCTCGCATTTGTCATCCCAAATGAACCTGACCTTCTTCTGGGTCAACCGAGTCAAAGGGGCTACAATTCTGGAGAAGTTCTCCACAAACTTTCGATAATACCTGGCCAGACCAAGGAAACTGCGGATCTCAGTCACACTAGTCGGCCGTTTCCAGCCCTGCACCACTTCAATCTTGGCATGATCTACCCTTATCCCTTCCTTGGACACTACATGGCCCAAGAACCCTACACTTTCCAACCAAAATTCACATTTGGAAAATTTCGCAAACAAGCGATGCTCTCTATGGGTTTCTAGGACCATTCTCAGGTGCTTAGAATGCTCTTCCTCACTCTTGGAGTAAACTAGAATGTCGTCAATGAAGACGATCACAAAGCTGTCCAGGTACTCCTTAAATACCATGTTCATTAGGTCCATGAAGGCAGCAGGTGCATTGGTTAGGCCAAAGGACATCACTAGGAACTCATAGTGACCGTAGCGAGTCCTGAAGGCCGTCTTCGGCACATCGCAGTCTTGGATTCTCAACTGATGGTATCCGGACCTTAGGTCTATCTTTGAGAACTATTGAGCCCCCTACAGCTAGTCAAACAGATCATCTATCCTCGGCAGTGGGTAGCGATTCTTAACAGTCACCTTGTTCAGCTGCCTATAGTCAATGCACATGTGCATCGACCCATCCTTCTTCTTCACGAAGAGAACCGGGGCACCCCAGGGTGACACACCCGGCTGTATGAACCCCAGGTCTAGCATTTCCTGCAATTGCACCTTTAACTCCCTGAGTTCGGCCAGAGCCATCCTATAAGGTAGAATGGAAATTGGTTTCACCCCGGGCTGCAGGCCAATACAAAAGTCAACTTCCCTTCTGGGCGGCAATCCCGACAATTCCTCGGGAAATACATCAGGGAATTCATAGACCACTGGGGTTCCGCTGACATTCTTAGCTAAACCCCCTTCCTCCTCGACCACATATACGAAGGCCAGGAAGGATTGGCAGCCGCCCCGAAGCAACTTACGAGCCTTTAGGGCTGAGATGACCCCTATCGGCTAGCAACCTCCCTCCCCTTAGAAGGTGAACTGTGGCAGCCCAAGCTTATTAAATATCATTGCTTTGGCCCTGCAGTCCAACATTGCAAAGTGCTCTGCCAGCCAGTCCATGCCAAGGATGACTTCAAGCTCAAGAGTGGGTAGGAGTGTCAAATCCGCACTAAACACATGGCCGCAGATGAGCACTTCACAACCTTGATATATGGAATTTGCTAAGATTGCATCGCCCGTAGGCGTTGATACCATCAATGGCCCGTCGAGCATAGAGGGCGGCATTGGCAACTTTGCAACAAATATGGCCGACTGCCAGAACCCTGCGACCGAAACTTCTTCTTAGTCGGCCCGTCATTTCTCTCAAACGGCACCAAGGCTTCCTTCCGCAGGGCTTCATCCACTACCCAAGCCAGAGTAGAATCCTCAGTGTAGTGGATAAGCCTGCCAATTTGTGGCCTCAACCTGCCACGAACCTTTTGACCCTGGTGGTCTCAGACGCCACTAGGGTTGGATGGTACTTGGAGAGACGGTTAAACTCCATCTCATACTCTAATACTGTCATGCCTCCAGCCTGGTGCGCATCTCAAAATCACGGGCGCACTTGTTGCGAACACTCATAGGTAGGTACTGCTCTTCTATAGCCACCCGGAATTCCTCCCACGTGGGAGGTGGTGCGCCAGTTGCCGTACAGGCCTTCCAAGTGTGCAGCCAGACCGTTGCCAGTCCCCTCATCTGAAGACCGACCATACGAGCAGCTGCCTCTGATGCATAGCTCGTAGCAATCCCCCAAGAATTTTGTCACTTCCACCTGACGATCTATTCCGGTGAACTCCGGTGGCTTCAGTGTGACAAAATTTGCATATGTTGGGGCCCCTGGGGTTCTGACCATCGGTGCTGTCACCTCTATCACTTCTGGTACCACTGAAACTACGGGCACAGGTTGTGGCGGTGGCTGCTGAGACTGCTGTTGCTGCATTTGCTGCTGCATTTGCTGTCTCAGTTCCTGTTCCTTAAGGAGCGCCTCAGTCAACTGACTGACCTGAGCCTGCAGCAAAACAACCGCTGACTCTTGCCCTTGACCCTCAGACGAGTCTCTATCCCTGCCCCGGGCCCGGCCTCGCCTTGCCCCCGGCCTCGACGATTTGTCGAGTTACTGCCACTGCCACTCAAAGCAGCATTTTGAGCTTCCATTTCACTAACACATGAAAGAAAAGAAGTTTCCTGTCACATAATAAATCCTTAACACAAAGCTCTTTAACTTACTAACTGCATGGTGCGTTGAGTGCACGAGTGGTCGCCCAATCTCGTAGCATAACTATACCGTAAGTCGACACGCTAGCATATGCCTCATACGGTACCCAACACTGAGTCATAGACAAGACCTAACCCAATGCTCTGATACCAACTTTGTCAAACCCCAACTGACGGTAGTGTGATCGGCCAGGACCTACATCCTGCCATATAGCCTACTGTCTACACTGACACAAGAAAACTAAGACATATCGAATAACAGAAATCTCAACACACTTTATTAAAAGTTTTCAAAGTCATATTTTTTATGTTTTCCAAAACAAGTAAGAACACCCACATCAAAATAACTGAACGTTCAAGAAACAAGTTTTGCAACTCTTTTTCAAATACAACTGTTAGTGCAGAAACAAAACAAACACTACTAGACACTGGTCTAAGACTCATGGACGCCGCTATGAGATATGGCACCACCTCCCACCTACCAGCTGCACCATGTCGATAAGCCAAGTCACTGATCATGCTCTGCAAAAATAAAGAATAAACTGTGAGTCCACTTGGGACTCAGTGAGTGGCTCTAGTGAACCTCCACATAAGCCTCAGTCATACATATATATCATATAAGGTAACAAAATGAATGTAAAAGGAGGTAAAATTTGCTTCTAATGCGATTACCGACCCCCAACGGGTCCATCTATACAAACTGAATATGATAACCTGCCATCTTGGCTTATCAAGCCTCCGGCATCCGGCCCTTGGGCCTACTTATGGAATAATATCTCGGCTACAGCCGTCCCTACCATATCAGGTAGTATCATACTGGCCATCGGCCACCTCATCTCAAGATGTAAGCAAATAATCCCGGGTCGTCGACTAGGATGGTCTACTAGTCTTCGGACACCGTCTGGGGTAAGGATAGCTAGTCCCACCCAACTAGGGTCTGGCACTTAGCAGGCCCGCTGGCGCACCTCAAGACCCAATACTGGCCGAGCTGAGCATCCATCATTCCCGACCCCCACGCTCCTCGGTGGACCATCTCAAACACATTACACAATCAATATTCTAGGGTTTCCTTATATACACTTCAGGCCATTGCCCGTATCTGGCCTTAATCCGGCTACAGGGTCAATAATTTATGCCGCCCTTTCAAAATGTGTACACCTACGAGTTCTAGGTTTCCAAATGTATACGAGAAGTCATAGAAGTGTTATCATCTCCTAGCTAAGTTTCCATATAAATACGTTGAACGTCTAGTGGCGCCTTACACGTTATCTAACCTTCTACACTGCCTTGGGTGAGGAATTCCTTGTGTCGACTTGGGAATTTCCGTCCATGAACATTTTTGGGCAGCATGTATAATCTAAAGAAAATATTCAAATATTGCAACATCTACTATATATGACCACAATATATATGCGTAGCAACTTTACACTACCTTAGGAATTTAGCTCGATAAGAAACAATTATCTAGCATGTAAACGATTCCGAACATTACTTAATATCAATGGACTGTTTTACCCCTTCCCTTACCCTTGGCCGAACCCTCTTCATGAGGTGTAGGGTTCATTCGGCCACATCAAAAGGGATCTAGGGAATACATGCTTCATGGCGTGTGAAATTTACGATTTGAACTACATCAACCATGAACATGAGATCATCTAAGGGCCTTCTTGCCGTCAAGGGAATTGGGGAAAATTTTGCCCTTTTCCCATGACTCGGCAGCCCTAGCAAATGAAAAATCGATGAGAAACAAGGTACTCCGACAAGAAATCATACAAAACATTGATTACAAGTCGATAAAACGAAGATCTGTCGGAAAGATCGCGAGAAAACTCATTTCTAACTCTCACCACTCACCTAGATTATAGAGAACGAAAGATCGGGTGACGACGACTTGAAATTTTTCGACGACGACGCGAAATCACGGATCGATCCAAGGCGCCCAAGCTTCCTCCTTGCTCTCCTTCCTCTCTCCCTAGGCGGCCTTGTGCGACTCAAAGGATGAGTCGCACGGCTCCAAGATGAGGGGTTTTAATTCCTCATCTAGCTTTCCAAAAATAGCTCCTTGACTCACTTGACTCATACTCGAGACTTGACTAAACCCGAACTCAACTTGGGTTCTGACTCAACCCACAATATGAATCGATTTAACTTGATTTGAGGTATGATTTCATAAAAGGGAAGTTAATCACCCAAATAGATTCCATGAATCATTAGTCGAGTCATACCTTTTCACTCGAGGCGATCCTGAGGAAGGAGATTTTTATATTAGAACATTTTTTCGGGTCTTACACCGCGCCTCCCTCGGCGACGAGAATATCCAACCATCCAAAGAGTCGTTCTCGATGAACTCGTAGACGAGGAAGCACGAGCCGCCGCCGCTGGGGACGAGACAGTACCCGAAGAGGTGTAGAATATAAGTCAGGTTACTTAATAAGGAAGGGGAAATAAAATAGGGTTAATTAGATGGGGACCACAGTAAATTATGTGGATGGAGACCGTGTAAAATAAAATAGGTGTCAATTTTAATTTTTTTAATATAATTTGTTGTGTTGACTGGGCTGCTAATCCACATCAACAACGCCACGTCAGCGTGTAAACGGTGAAACTAACATCTCATTCACGGTGGAATATTATTGAAATGAAATCAAAGTTCAAGTATATTATTGAAACAAATAAAAATCTGTGATAGAATTGGGAAAAGGTCCAAAATTGGGGATATATAGTGTAATTAACCCTTTTAAAAATTGGTTGAGGGCATTTTGACAATTCTGTGTAGTTTGGAAATTTTTAGCCTTTCAAGCCTTATTTTATTTAGGTAACGGTTTCAGAAATTCCTTTAGAATATGTTTTTAATTTATTTTTACCTAAGGAACAATTATTGAGACTTTTGATGGCGAAAGAATATCTAAATTATGTAGCTCTCCAAGGAGCCCCCTATACTTTAAAAATTTTCAAGATCGTTTTCTGAATTTTCTAGTTTGTAAGTTTTCGGGGTTCGGGTTTTGGTTTTTTGGTTATGAACTCAATGAGGACATCAAACTAAGGCTTAGGAGCATTTACAATAAAAGAAACTAAGTCCTAAGCTAATTTTGACATGCTCGACTCTAAAGCCTCTGATTCTTGATTTTTCGTGATTTTTCCAATGAGCTTCGGATGTGTATCGTATGTCCAACCTGAGACCAAACTTTGATGAAACTATTAGAACCATGTTTGTTATCATCAAAACTAAGAGTGTTGCCAAGATTGAACCCTTGGGCCAGCAAGACCCTCTATCACAAATATAGAGGAAGGATGCTCCATAAAAGGATGTTTGTTAGTTAGAACCATGTTTGTTATCATCAATGGATTTTGATGTTCCGGAAAAGGATGCTCTTGCCATTCCTGCTGAAGTCAATGTGACCATTCCTCGATAGGTCTTATAATTTTAAGTCTTTCATCCATGGGTTGACCGGATGGTTGCCTATAATGAATTGTTGCCCCATGATGGTATTTGAGACTTTTCGTATTACTTGACAATTGCTCCTTTGTGAGCTTACATTTGTGCATTCGGGCATTCGTTTTCTCGATTATACTCTTGGTTGTTGTTGTTGCTGGTTGTTAGTTGTATGTTTCGGCGGCTGGTCTCTGAGTTTCCTCACTAGACTAGGAGAGTATCCCGGTGTTTATCGGCCGGGGGTATCAGTGATGGCTGACTTTCCTGATAGGGGATGTGAGGCGAAGTGCCTGTCGGGAGCATGGGAGCTCGATATTGGTGGCTGAGGCCGAGAATTTTGCTTAAGATTGAATCCCATGTTATAGATATCAGATTATTTTCGAATGTACCTTCAAGGTAGTAGTTTGGCGATTGCAAGCGTAAAGTTGAGTGCAAATAAGGGTCCAAGCATGACAGCCTAGCGAGGCCTCTGAAGGTGGCGTTGAGGCCGAGTAGGGGCCCTAAGGCTAAGGACCGTACTTGGTGGGTCAAGTCTAGCTCGCCAAGGAGCGTATTGCGAGACCCCGCAAGGGGTCATTAAGGGCTATGAGACCAAAAGTAGCGGTGTTGTAGCCGAGTAAGGGCTCTGAGGCTAGAAGTAGCCGCACTGAGGCCGAGGACCGCGCTCGATGGGTCAAACCAAACTCGCCGAGGAGCGTAAGGTAGGATTAAGCAAGGGGGTCAGTAAGGGCTCTCAGGCCGGAAGTATCAATGTTGTGGTTGAGTAAGGGCTCTAAGGCTGGAATTAATAGCGCTAAGGCTGAGGACCGTAGTTAGGGATCAAGCTGAGCTCGCCGATGAGCGTAAGGCAGGACCGCGCAAGGGGGTCGGTAAGGGCTCTCAGGTTGGAAGTAATGTCGTAGCGGCACTATGGCCGAGTAAGGGCTCTAGGCTGAAAGTAGCACCGCCGAGGCTGAGGACTACACTTAGGGGGTCAAGTCGAGCTCGCCAAGGAGTGTAAGGCAAGACCACGCAAGGGGTCGGTAAGGGCTCTAAGGCGAGCGGTGTTGTGGCCGAGTAAGGGTTCTAACGCCGGAAGTAGCGGCAATGAGGCCGAGGACCACGCTTGGGGGGTCAATCCGAGCTCGCCTAGGAGCATAAGACCGAGAAGCGTAAGGTAGGACCGTGGAAGGGGTTGGTAAGGGCTCTAGGGCCGAAAGTAGCGATGCTATGGCCGAGTAAGGGCTTTGAGGCCGAAGTGACAACATTGAGACCGAGTAAGGGCTCTGAGGTCGAAAGTAGCTGCGCTGAGCCAAAGTAAGGGCTCTAATGCTGGAAATAGCAATGTTGAGACCGAGGACCGCACTTGGGGGGTCAAGCAGAGCTTGTAGAGGAGCGTAAGGCAAGAACGTGCAAGGGGTCGATAAGGGCTTTGAGGATAGAAGTAGCGGCACTAAGTGCTAGTCGAGTCGAGATGTTGATGTATGCATTCTAGTTTAATCATGGGTATCTTTAGTTGTATGATTGAGTACAACAACAAATTAAATGCATAAATTTATTTCTTCTATTCATGCCCCAAACTTAGGGTCATGTGACCGGCCAAGAATACAGCTCTGTACCCCCGAAGCCTACCATACATCATCCTAACATAATGAAAAGATGCAATTTTATAATATAAAACATGTCAACTATATAATACACAAATATGCCTCAGAAAGCTTATGAACAATATGTCACTACACGATCACTCGACTCTCCTACGACTACGACACAAGGATGTTTCGACGAACACCTCCAACTGCAAACCCCTCAGGTACCTGTGTACCTCAACATATCAGAACCTACAAATAACAAATAAGAGAGAGGCGTGAGTTCACAGGAACTCAGTCAACGAGTTGTACAGAACCCCCGCTAAGCAAAACGTAATATAGATAAAATCATAAAGTTGTACTAATAAACATGCTATATAAGTAAGCCAATAACCATTCAAATATTCACACCAAGCCAGAGTCCACAACAACATGAGAAGCATAAAGTAATCAAGCACACGGGTTGGTCGCAAGGATGGCCCTCTAGCGAGCTTCCCGCCCGGGCCTCACGAACTAGGATGGCCAACTAGACTCGTTGCCCCCTCTAGTTAGGAATATCCGTCCAACCAATGTCACTCCGGGTCGATCGTCAATGTGGCTCTCTAACTAGCTTCCCATCCCAAAATTCATACTTATCGGGTCGGGCATTAGCTTAGCCTACTAATGCGCTTCTCGGGCCGGCTATTAATCATATCACAAATACAATCTTTGTCATACAAAACATGTGTGCATACTCACAAACTTTTCAGCCCAACACCCCAACAATTTTCATATCACCCCAAGAATTTTCAGCAATAATTTTTAGCATCATGGTTGTATTGTCTTGGCCATGGTAATTCCCCCTATTGGCCAAACTTTTTAGCCACTAAACCACCAAGCAATCTCGACTATAAGTACTTTGAATTAATCATATGATAACAGCATGAAAACGAAACCCAATCCAACATGTATCATCAAGTTCAGCTATGATCATGAAAATCCAACATGCTCATGTCCTTGGGACATTTCATCGGGCACTTAGCGAGCAATCCCAAACCATGCTCAATATGCTAGTAGTGTACCCTAGGCTAATGGAATAATCTTGTTATTGTAACATTCTTTAATTGCCTAAGTAACCTAAGAATCGATTAAAATCGAATTTAGGCTAAATTTTAGATAACATATTATTCACCCCCACCCCCCTCTAGTGTAGGCCACTTAGGCCACTTCACCAACATTTGGTATCAAAGCGGGTCTCTATCTTGAGATTTCACCATCTCTTCTACACTTTGCTTAGGTCCAAAAATGGCACTAGAGAGTATAACGTTTGCACCACCTAGGTTTGATGAGGTAAATTTTGGTGTTTGGAGGAGTATAATGTATACATTTCTTAAAACACAAAGTTTAGATCTATGGAGCATGCTAAAAAATGAATATGTTGTGCCCACCTTTGACATTAATGATTGGCCTCAAGAACAAGTTAAATTATTTGAATTGAATGCTAAAAAATGCATCTTCTATATTGCTCATTTTCAAATGATATACTTGAAAATGTTATGCATTGTTCTTCCGCATTTGATATTTGGGCAAACATGCTATATATGATTTTGCAAAAACCAAAGAGATTACTACTTATGTTGAAGGAGGTAATGACAATGGTCATCCATCCACTACTAACGTCTCTTGTGATGCCCATAGCATTTTCGGTCAAAGAAGCACGCTTAAAAGTATGAAAACAATAGTCAAGTGCTTCCTTTGCCAAGAGAAGGGTCATATCAAGAAAAATTATCCCTTGATGAGAAAGAAAGCCAAGAAGGAGAAGAAGGTCTCCAGTTTCATTTCGGAATCAAGTGGAGCCTCCTCATGTGATGGCAATGAAGCCACCTCACAATTGTGCCTCATGGGTCTTAACGATAAGGTAAAGTCTTTCGCTTCTTGTCATAATAGTGATTCTAGCTACTCAAGCTCATTTAACATGTCTTATAATTAGCTAGTTGATGAATTGCTTATGGAAAAGAATAAGGAAATAAAGAAAATTAAAAAGGAGAATTATAAGCTTACTAGTCACTTGCATGCAGTAGAAGTTGAAAGTGAAAAATTAAACACTAGTATGCTTGATACATGTCATGATGATTTGAAGCTTGAAATTAAGGACCTAAAACATAGAAATGAAGAGTTACATATTGGAAATAAGGACTTCCAAAATTAGAAATTAAACACTAGTATGCTTGAAATTTTTCATGATTGTGCATTTAAGAGAAATTCAAGTGTAACTATGACACTTTGGATTCCTAGGCCTACTAACCCTCAAGGACCCAAAATCATTTGGGTACCAAAAATTTCATGCTCTATTGTAGGGGGAGCCACCACACAAGGGTGAGCTGATGGTTGATTGAAGTTGCTTAAGGGCTTGAAGGATACATCAACTCTATGTTGCAATTTCAAGTCATCGTGATGGTTTAGGTGTGAAAATTGACATCTAAGTAAACTTAGTGTCATCTCCTTTACTTTACTTGAATTCATTTGAGTTGGAGTTTTATGATACTTGATTGACTTGAGTTCGTTTTATTTGCTCTTGATATAGTTTTAGAAAATGATTTTGATTTTTTGGTTTTCGATCTCTTCGGAGACCTTTGTAGCCTATAAAGGGCTAATGAGACCTTGCGGTTCTAAATCATAGGCTCATTGTGGCCTTTCAGTTTTTAACAAATATGAAGGATTGGAGATCTTAATTTTCAAATATTTCATATTTTTGAGATCTCTCAATTTGTTTTGGATTCATGATTGTTTACTTTGAAATAGATGTAAAGCTATTTAGCAAAGTAGATTTTGAAATCTATACTTGATTCCCTCTTTGCTATCTAGTACAATAATTTATTAGTAGCCATATTTTCTTTATGCTACTAATGAATATTGCTTACAAGTTATCAAAAATGTGATGGAAGACTAGTAGATTGAATTTGGAAAGAAAATGACAAATTTAGCGATCTTCTAGAATGAGATATGATTTTGGTTTTGTAAAAATCTTAATATAATACTTCTATATTCATGATTTAATAATGTCTCTATACTCATGATTGAATTAGCATGAAAAACTATGAAATCTCATGAATATGATGAATTTTAGTGCTTAGGCAAATTTCATTGAATGAAACTTGCTCTAGGTTATGATTTTTCATTAGAGACTTCATTTTTAAGTCTACACCCAATAAACATGTTTAGATATGACATGATTCTAGGTGTTTAAACTTGAAAATTCATATTTAGATGAGCAATGTGATAACTAATCCACTTTAGGGAACTTAAACTTGGAAAGGTCAGACCCAAGTCAACAAATCAACTTGGACAATTTTTTTTAAGTCCAAAACTTCATAAACATGTTTGGGTATACATATGACATGTTTTCAAGCATTTAGAATGAAGAAATCATAAAAATATGGATAAAATGATATAGAGGTCATTTCATGATAATCTCTCTTGAGCATGTTTGACCCAAGTCAATAAATTGACTTAGAGGTTCAATCCATATTTTAGGAACATGTTTAGATTTACTCATGTTAGGTGTCCATATATTTAATTTTGAAAAATCATGAGTAAATGATAATATTGACCTTACAAAAGTTTCATGATAACTTGGTTGTTTTAGGATGAAACCATGCTAGGTTGATAACTTGGTCTAAGGTTATTATTTTCATCTCAAACTTGACATACACACTTTACATGACCATTATATGGTGACATAAAAGTTTGAATGAAAACGGAGCACGTTTTGAAAAAATAACTGAAAATTACGGAAATACCATTGAAATTTTAGCATTTTCAGTTAATTATAGAAAAATGTAGAAAAATCCTTTTTAACTGATTCTTGAAACTACATCTTCATTGAAAAATTTAGTTTCTTCAGTAAAAGTTTTAGAAATTTTCATTAAGAATATGATTTATAGTGGAATTTTGAAGTTGGATTTCGGAAATACAAAGTATCATCCTCTTGAAATATCAATATTTATGATACTTTGGTTTTTTGTCGAAAACTTCAAATAAAACTTTGTGTATACTATTTTGATTTAGTTTCTAATATTGTTCTCACTATTGTTTGAGTAAAATCATTTCTAAAAATGATTTTGATAACTTGAGCGATAACTTGATAAATGAGTTTGTTTTAAATCGAGATAGGTTGAAAAATGGACTTAGAGAATTTATTTTGAGTTCAAACTTGACACATGCCTCTCAAATGATCATTCAGCGATATTTGGAAAGTTTGAGTAAAAAATGATAACTTTCGAAAAAATACCTGAAATTTATAAAAATGTCACTGGACTTTCAGGAATTTTATGAATTTATAGAAAACTGATTTTTGACTGGTTCTTGAACCTGTAGATTTCTTCGAAAATCTAGTTTGTCCTGTTAAACTTTCAAAAAAAATTGTCACTAATATGATTTTATAAGAATTTAAAAGTTAGATTTTTATAAATTTGAAGTGTACTTTGACCTAAGTCAACAAAGGAACTTAGAAATCTCATTTTCAGCCCAAACTTGACTGACATACTTAGATTCACTCATGATAGATGTCTATGTGCCTAAGTTTGAGAAAACATGAGTAGATAGCAAAATTTGATACTTAGCATTTTCATATTTTCATGCTTACTTTAAATGAAATCGTGTTAAGTTCATATTTTGATCAAATGACATTAGTTTCACTTCAAACTGAATATACATGTTTTAAATGATCATATCTTGGTATTTTGAAAATTTGAATAAAATCTGAAAATATCATGAAAGATTTACGTATTTACGAAAATGCCACTAAAGTATCACTCTTCTTAAATGCTCATTTTTTCGATACTTTGAAATTTTCATCCGGTTTTTGAATGAGACTTGAAGTATGATATTTTGAATTCACTTTTGGTATCGTTCTACTCATTTGATGAAAAAAAAAAATTCTAAAGTAACTTTTGACTCTTTGATCGATACTTAAAAATATCAATACTTAAGTTACTACATGATTCTTAGTTTTGGATTTCATTTATCATTTCATGATATCATGTATGACTTAGTTTCTTATTCGATGTTTGGTTTTCATCCCTTGAGTTGAGACTTTCATGGTTTTGAAAAATCTTTTAGGGCCTGTTTGGTTAGTGAAACCAAGTCTGCTTTCATGGTTTCAGTTTCAAATCAAAACTGCTTACGAAAACGTGTTTGATTTAGTGTTTTCATGAAACTGAATCGAAATCAGAATAAAAATATGTTTCAACGAAACCAATTTTTCTTAATAAAAATGAAAACACCAGAAGGTTATTTTTTGTGGTTTCGAGACTGTCGGTTTCGTTATCAAAATGCAGTAGCAACTTTGTAATTATAAATATTTTTTATAAAATTAATTAATTTAGAAATAAATCAAACTATATCTAATTTATAAAAATAAAAATCATCATTTTCAACTCAAATTATTATTTTAAATTGATAAATTAATTAAACCAATTTATATCTAATTGACTCAAACCTAAATTTTAAAATAACTCAATTTTCTTAAAGTCAATTTATTTATAATTTAATCAAAATTAATTTTAGACCATTGGACTTATTTTTTTGAAATTTTATAATAACTATTAATTAATTTTATATCCAGTCGAACAAAAAATAAATAAATTATCAATAACTTAATTAGTTAAATCTTACAAATATTTTCTAACCATATTAGCAAACATTTAATTTTGTAAAGTAACTACAAATATAATATGCAACATTTTTTTACAACCATATTAAGTTTTATGAATTGTTTCATATGAATTAGTTTACTATTTAATCAAAAATCAAATTACTATTAAAACTGTTCAAAGAAAATTAATATTATTTTTTATAACTAAATAAATATTAACTAGTTTCAAACCAACTAAAATTGATGTTGTTTTCATTAATCAAACGCGTTTTTAGAAAACTGAAAACTAGAAACCAAAACCAAATTTTCGAAACTAAGTTTTCAGTTTCACTGAAACCAAACCAGAAAATAGTTTTCGCTAACCAAATAGCACCTTAGAGTTTCAACTTTAACTTTTCTCGCCCTTTTTTATTGATGTCAAAAGGGAGAGAAAAATATAGGTAAAAGGGAAGAAAATATAGGAAAACCATGCACATAGATAGGGGCGTGTATAATTATTTAGATATGCATGTTAATAGAGGGAGAAGTCCCATGATTGATATCCTTTTATGCTTAAATGATATATTTTCTTAAGGATGTTTGTCATCGTAAAAAGAGGGAGATTGTTGGCCTAATGTCTTCAACCTTGGTCTTAATCTCGGTTTTCATGGAGAAACACTTTCAAGTTCCAAGTTGATTAGCGCTCGACGTCCGCAATCGAAAATATCATGGAAATCAAAAAATCGGAAGGACGTTGGTCGACACCAAAGGATGATGCAAAGACCCCTAAAGATCCAAACCTGTAATCTGAAACCCGAACCGAAGAAAGAATTGAAAAGTACCGATACTTTCTAGCATAGACCGACAAGAAGCTAAAATCTACAGTGGGCTTTCGGTTGATGGTCGGTCGATGGTTCGGTTGATCGACGATCAACCGACGGGCGGTAACAACTCTTTTTTTAGCCGTTGTGTTGTTTCATCCGAGCCTCACTTCTTTGGCTCCTTATAAATAAGCTTCCCCAGCCTTCCTTGCATCTTCTAACATTCCTTGAGCCATGTTTTGATGATACTTGAGTTTGAATGAGCCACCATTCTTGAAAACCCTAGCTTTGATCCTAGAAACCTTGATATTGACTTTGAACTTACTTTGATTTATCTTCAAGTCATCAAGAGGAGCTAGGACATCCTGTTTGAGAGCTTAGTATATATTGTTTATTTTTTGCTCTCATTATTGTTGTATTTTATTGTTATTTTCATTGTATTTTTAGTTTGTGTTAGACCTATAGTGTAGGTCTTGAAATTGGGTGATAGTCTTGGTGTTTGAGGTTTAAATCCACCGGTGTAAATTTAGTTTACTAGGATTAATTGTTTTGTCCTTATGCTTTGAGATGGGAGAGTGATCTCGATAGGAAGACGGAGACTTCCGGGTATGGAAGTGCCTTCGGGTTGAGAGCAGATTCTCATGTGTAAATTCCTCATTGTAAGAAAATGAATTAATCTAGTAAAACTAGTTTGAAAATTCTAAGCGGAGTGCTTAGGTAGTGGAGTAGGCATTGAGGCCGAACCACTATAAATCTTGGTGTTTGCATCGTCATTGTGCTTGAGGGGTTACTTGTATTTAATTGCTTCATTAAGAATCGATTAAAACTAAATTTAGGCTAAGTTTTAGATAACACATTGTTCAACCCCTCCCCCCCTAGTGTAGGTCATTTCACCAACAATGTGCAACCAACTTTGATTGAGACTTAAAACAATGCCAGGTGAAAAATGCATTCCTCCATGAGATTTAGAGGAGATGTATGTGGAGATTCCTCCTGGATTTGAAGACGAGAGAACACAAGAAAATGTGTATAGATTAAAGAATACCTTGTAAGGATTAAAGCAATCTCCCAAAGCATATAGATTCAGCGAAGTCATGATCTCTTTTGGTTATCAATAGAGCAATGCTGATCATACCCTATTTATTAGGCATCACAAGCGTAAGATCACTTTCTCATAATTTATGTAGATGGCATAGTGATGACAAGAGATAATAAAGAAGAGATGGCTCGACTTAAAAAGCTTCTAGCACATGAATTTGAAACCAATGATCTAGGAAAACTATAGTATTTCCTAGGAATTGAAGTTGCCGGGTAAGAAAAGGGAATCTTCATTTCTCCGAGAAAATATATCATGAATCTCTTGGAAGAAACTGGTATGTTGGGTTGCAAACTGATAGAATCTCCTACCGAGAGCAACCATAAGTTGCAAGCACTGATTGGTGAGTCAGTTGACTTGGAAAGATATGAGAGATTAGAGGGAAGACTAATTTACCTCTCGCACACTAGATCAAACATAGCATATGCAGTCAGCTTGGCAAGCCAGATTATGCATAATCCTCATGAGCCTCACATGCAAGATGTCTTTTCTCCAAACACAGTCACCTCCAGATAAAAGCCTTTTTTGATGCAGATTGGGCTGGATATTTGTACCTTGCAAACTTTGACTTGTTCTAGTATGTAAATAAATCGCGAATATGATCCAAGTAATAAATGCCCAAGTTTCTTTGGGTCCCAATTCCAAAAAGATTCTCATGCCTCATTAGCCCATACTGCTCCACAAAGAATGACTATGGTTAAAAATGCAAACCCTAAACTAATAACACTATGACGCCAAAAATCCAAATGTTGAGTCAATTGATATTTATAATAATTTCAAAAAAGAAATAAAAAAACTATTTTAAAAAATACTTCTTTTCTCATTCAAATATTTAATCTCACCAAACAAAAATAACTTAATTAAGATTAAGAAATCTTTGCAAAAAATATCGATGTTTTTTTTCAAAATGTAATGACTAGAAGAGCGATTGATAATAATGATTTGCATAAAAGAGCTACATAACTTATAACATCATACTTAAGTGCATCATTAACCACTGAGATTGTAGAGCATGTACTAATATTTTAAATTGATGCATTTCAGTTAAAAAATCGGATGTGGCAAAGCCTTGTGTAAAACTGGTACTTGGCGTGGTTATTGTACTTGAATCATTTTTATAGTTCCTTATCTTGCAAATCATATGAGTAATGGAGAAACCACACGAAAGGATAACTAACGACTCGTATAAATTACTTAACGAAAAATGTCCCGAAAAAATCCAATGAGAAACTAATAATCCTGTTATAGAGAAAAAAAGTAGCTATCATTCCCTTTTCCGATGAATCACATAATTCTAGGATTGCGTGGGCTAATAAGGTCATCAAATGAATCGTAATCACAATTGAAATTATCGAAAAAGAAATGAGTTAATATCGTAAATATCATAAAAAGGTGTCCCATTAGAGAATTAAAATTGGGAGTTGAATACATTATAGGAATCTATTGTGTCGCTTTTAGAGGATGTCACCGCTCGAACTCGAACCGAGATGCTCTAGCACTGCTTCCTTAAGAGTTGAGGGAAAGACTTGAATTGTTATCAACTTGAATTCAGGACAACTATTCGAAACTTTAGGGAAAGACTTGATTTGTTATCTCATGTCTACTTTTCGTGAAAAAAGACCAATTGAAGGAGAGGGTTTCTTCAAACAACAAGGAGTTGAGGTAACCATTCAATCAAATGATATTGAGCATGTTTCTCATCTCTTCTTGAGAAACAACTGGGGTATTTCTTTGCAAAATTGTGCTCAATTTCATATGTGACAATTCCACTAAGATCTCTTCATTAGTTGGGGGAAGAATCAGCACGAATCGAAGAATTTAATTTGGTTGGAAAACAAGGATCGATTTTTTAGCAATGTAAGGAATGTATTGTCAAATATTATAAATGATAGGAGGTCGACATTCGGTTATTGTATGCTTATGAGAGGAAACTTAGTCACTTGGAGAAGCAAGAAGCAAAGTGTGGTTGCTCGATCAAGTGTTGAAGTAGAGTATAGAGCCATGGCTCAAGGTGTTTATGAGCTACTGTGGCTACGGAAGTTATTAGAATAACTGAAGTTGTCAAAAAAGAATAATATATCCTTATTTTGTGATAACAAAGCGATCAGTATAGCTCATAATCTAGTTCAACATGATCGGACAAAGCATATAAAGACTTATCAAAACTTCATTAAAGAAAAGCTGGCAAATGGCCCCTTGAACATATGGTGCTGTTTGGTTAACAAAACTATTTTCTGATTTAGTTCCAATGAAATTGAAAACTTGGTTTCAAAAACTTGATTTTGATTTCTAATTTTCAGTTTTCTGAAAACGCGTTTGGTTAATGAAAACAACATCAGTTTTAGTTAGTTGAAATCAGTGAATATTTATTTGGTTATAAAAAGTAATATTAATTTTTCTTGAATATTTTTAGTAGTAATTAAATGTTTAGTTAGTTTACAAAATTAAACGTTTGTTAATATGATTACAAAATATTTATATGATTTAATTAATTAAGTTATTAGTAATTTAAGATTTTTTTTTCAATTAGATATAAAAATTAATTAATAGTTATTATAAAATTTTAAAAAAAATAAGTCCAATGATCTAAAATTAGGTTTGATTAAATTATAAATAGACCAATTTTAAAAAAATTGAGTGATTTAAAATTTGGGTTTGAGTCAATTAGATATAAATTAGTTTAATTAATTTATAAATTTAAGATAAAAGTTTGAGTTGAAAATGATGATTTTTATTTTTATTTTTAAAAATTAGATATAGTTTCATTTAATTTTAAATTAATTAATTTTATAAAAAGTATTTATAATTATAAAGTTGTCACTGCATTTTGATAACGAAATCGATAATTTCAAAACCACAAAAAACAATATTCTGGTGTTTTTCATTTTTATTAAAAAAATTAATTTCGTTTTCATTTTGGTTTCGATTCAGTTTCATGAAAATACTAAACCAAACACGTTTTCGTAAGCAATTTTGATAAACATACTTGATTTCGCTAACCAAACAGTCCCATATATTCCATGTGATGTCTAACAAATAGCTAGCTGACGTGTTCATGAAAGGGCTCAACAATAGAACCTTTCATACATTGATCTACAAGTTTGGCATGTGTGATATCTATGCATCAACTTGAGAGAGTGTTGATTAACGAAATTAATTATGCTATTTTTTAGAATGTTGATTTTCACGAATTAGGCTATCTAGTCCTTAATTCTTTGTGATTTGATTGTGATTTATTTACTATAACTTTCCTAGATAAGCGTCATTGTGTGTATAAGTTGAGCCTATACTGGTTGAAGAAATAACAAGGAAGAATACAATATTCCCTTCAAATTCTTCAAAATAATATCATACTTTGCATGACCCAAATGCCTCCAAAAAATAATTCAACCAGAGTTATCAGTTTTAGAATAAACTCAAATATGATGTCGAGGTCAAATCCCATCCATATATCTCTGGTTGGTTCGTTCCAACTATTGGATAATGCAATTACTACAGAAACTATATTATTTGTAAGATTTGTAGCCATGTGGATCAACATGATGTATCTCAATTTCCTGGTTTCTGCGCATGTATTAATATACTGTCCATGGATCAACAACCACAAGAAATTTCACTTCAGATTGTTTGAAACATTTAAAGCTATAGACGTGCATCTTGATTTCTTAGGGCTTCTCCAATTCAAGGTACAAACACCATTAGAATCTACAGGAGCAAAAATCCATGACACTCAAACTGATTGTCATTCTTTCCTTGAGTTGATTTACTGCAACAGTTTTTTTTATCATGCTTACATAAAAATGGAGTACCTTACAGTAGAACACATCCATACAATCGTGGCAGCACTTCACAATGGCCACCGCCGCGCAGCAGGAGGGTAGAGAACTGCAAAGAGAAAAATAAGATGTCAGCAGTTGGAGAGAAAGTTGGCATGCCAATGATATGTTAAGAAATTGGACCTTCACTTAAGCTGAAAGAACTCTTGCGAGAAAAGATTTCCACAGGATCTAAATCTTGCTGCCACAGTAAAATTTGCTCTAGAGATTCTCTCCTGTAACAATGCAATAGTTTGAGTTGAGATATCAGTGAAAAAAATAGGGGTGTAAATGAACCAATACACTTGATGGACTGCTCGTGGACATACTGAATTCCGACTCGTATATGTTTATTTATTAAACAAAAAAATTTAAGCTTGTTTATTAAACGAGCCAAGCTCAGATATAAGAGAGCTCAGCTTATTTATGTTCATGAACATGGTCGTTTAATGTTCGCAAATAGACTTGTTTGTGTACTCGTGATTGAACTGTTTGTTAGGTATATATACTTAAAGTTAACTAACTTCAACATTTCTTTTATGATATTGGTGAACGCTCATCCAAAACTTGTATAAAGCTCATTAACAGCTTGATTAAGAATTTGATTAAGCTTATTAGTTAAACTTCAGCCAGAACAACCTATAAGTTATTACATGAGCTGCACTCGAATCAAACTTAATTGAAAACGCTATTGCATATTTTTGGCATTTACATAAAGAGAAGATAGCATTTGTTATTATGATTCCATAATTTAGAATGTCAATTTTGAACCTCATTCTAGTATGTCCTTGAGAAGACAACAAGGCTATACCAAATGAAATATCTTTTTCTATTATTAAATCCATCAAAACAAATGGCATGTGCATGGACTAGCAATAGAAAAAGAAACAATTCCTCTAACTATTTGATATTGCCTACATGGATCCTTTTCAAAGCATAGTTTTGTCACCTGCATACTAATAAGGAAAAATGCACTCACCTTGCCCAAGAAGGAATCTGCTTCATCTTGCGCATGGTTTCCTCCTCTACATCTTCGTCATCAGAGTCTTTGTATGGAGATATGTCATATGACTGAAAACCTTCATTTTCTTTACTGGTAGACATCCTATCTTGAATTATTCCTCTCATGCCATCCAAATTGACAATCACCTTCAATACGTCAAAAATAAGAGTTACAAAAATAGAAAATTAATGAAAGTAAAGGAACTAGAGACAGTAAAATCTGTAGCTAAAGTGTTTCATTCAAATCAACGAAATAAATAAGGGCTTTCTTGACAATGTAATTATAAAAATAACTGAAAAGAATCAGGCAGGCACCAAGCATATTAGTTTCAGATAAAAGATTGACATTTCCCAGTCATTTACTAAAGACTAGCATCTCTCAACCAAGCACTACCTTGGTAGTAGATGGTTCCACTAGCTCTGTTTTTTTAAAACCAGCAGCTTCTCTTTCTGATTTCAGCTGTTGTTTTGCCTCTTGAACTTTGCCTTTCTTCTTTGCATCACCAACCTATTACCATTATAATGTTTTGGATCATCAAAGAATAAAACTTAAAATGCTCATATATCTGTATATACAAATGTCAGTAACAAATGAAAACTTACTGCAGTTTTCATTCGAATTTCCTTCTCTTCTTTATTTGGATGTAGCCTTTCATCTTGTTCTCTTTGCAACTTCCGTGCTTCTTCAACGCATCTTCTTTTTCTTTCTTTTTCCTTCTTTTCTTCTTCTCTCTGCCTCTTCCTTGCAGCAATGTCTGCTTCCTTTTTTCTTTTTTCCTCTTCCAACTGTTTTTGCTTTAGTTGCTTCTCCTGCTCTAACCTTTCACGCTCTAGCTTTGCTGCGGCTTTTCGCATCTCCCGCTCATTTTGTTTCTTTTCTTCAAGTCGTTTTGCTGCTTCTGCTGCCTCTAGTGCTTTTACTTTAATGTCTTTTTTTCCTACGGGATAGAAGTATCATCATAATGTAGGATATGCAATCAATAAGCAATCCATTGTCACTAACACCAATTTCAGATATATCAGCAACAAGTGTAGAAAACTACTAAATAAACACAAATCTAACATAAGTAGCACTTTCACAAGGTACATCTATGAATATAGCATTACACTTTCCAACTAGCCAAAACAATATTCCAATAGTAGCTAACTAAAAGAATATCAATACCAATAACATTTGCATACAACAATACTACAAAATAATATATAGTCCAAAAACTAAAAGCAATATTCAAGATAAATGTATTAATCATTAATAAGCTCTAGTGGGGGAACTTGAGGCAAAACATGTGAGATATGATTCATAGCAAATCTTGTTTGGTCATGATCAATAATCTTAGCAAACATGAAACACTACATAACACTATTATAAATTCTTATCGTGCCAATATGATTAATCTTAAGGAGACAAGTAATTCATAAACTGGCTACTTCCACATTCAGAACCCACTCTTACACATGCAAGGGAAAACTAAAGTTACTGGGTACCTCTGCATGATTCAAATCATCAGAGACTCTAGTTGTCAAGCCCAAAGGAATCAAGTATGTATATAACCATCAGACTTTTATAATGAGTTGGGCAGCAAGCTATTAAATTTCACTCTACAAGGTGTACCATTATTATGCCAACACAATATATACAAATTGGCATACCACACCTATTGATCAGCATCAGAAGCTTTGCCAAGTTGGTTCGCCACTCACCCTTGGCATGTTAGTAATCTGGTGATGATCCTAGTAGACCACAATACTCAAGCACACATATTGCATTCACCAAATTCTGGTGTATCCTTAATGTTAAATTCCATTAGGTGACCATCTCTCCCAAAAGCATAATCTATTATAGGAAGAGATCCAATCAATTCATTTATATACTTATCACTTTCTTTCATGAATGAGCAAGCAACCTAGAATTGTAGTAAAAGCCAATCCCGTGGAGTGACTTAGCTACAGCAGAATACAAACTCAATACCTGCTCTAGTACCATGTTGAATTTGATTAAATACCATCTGTGAAGATTATCCACTGCTATAATCAAGGGATATTTGCTATAATCAAGGAATATTTGTATGTTGTAATCAAGGGATTGATTGTACACCTATAGCTAGTTGTATTTCCTTATCTAGTTGCTACCTGTATATAGCTGTGTATTTCCTACCTAGTTGTAGAATTTTGTATATATATAGCCTCAAGGCTTGAGGGAATAACATAGAAACAAATTCTCTCTACAATCTTTATTTTCTTCTCTCTATTCTCCTGTTCTTCCTCACTCTTATCAACTATCATGGTATCAGAGCTTTTTCTAAAAGTTGTTGGTTCCTTAAGTCCACCTTAAAGAGTGATCGATTCCTCACACCGCTTGCCCAAGGTATATGCGCCACCTCCTATTCAGCCCTTCATCGAAATCCGGCCACCAGATTCGCAGGGCGTCCACCGGCTGTTGTCTTTCCGATTTGCTGCTCCAGCATCACTACCTCATTTTTGGCGAGATCGTGATTTAACCCGTCCTTCTGTCACTCTTCAAAGATCCTCTCTTCTGATTGTTCTTCTCAGATTTTCTTATTCTTGGAAACAGATTTCTCTCTCTTTTCACAATGTCAATGGTTCCAGAAAGCTCAAGTTCTATCAAAACTTTATTCTCATCTAGTACTCCTTCTATTACTACTGTGAAGTTAGAAGGCAGCAATAATTATGTGTCATGGGCTGCATCTGTTGAACTATGGTTTATGGGACAAGGGTACGAAGATCATTTAGAGAAAAATGGTTCTGAAATTAGTGAAAAAGAAAGGGCAGTATGGCTTAAAATTGATGCTCAATTGTGTAGTCTTTTATGGCATTCGTTAGATGCTAAACTCCTCACCCTCTTTCAGTCATGTAAAACAAACCTGTTATAAAGTCTGGGCAAAAGCTAAAACTTTATATACTAATGATGTGCAAAGAATATATAAAGTTGTCTCTGATATTGTGCACCTCCAACAAAATCAACAAGATATGGCAGAGTACATGGGGAAGGTAGAAACTTTAAAGGATGAATTTAACTCTCTTATGCCTTTATCTGAGAATATTGCTACACAGGAAAAACAAAGAGACAAATTCTTTATGGTTCTTGCCTTATTAGGACTTAAATCTGACCTAAGTTATGTGCGAGATCAGATTCTAACAAGTCCTGTCATCCCTTCATTGGAGGATGTTTCTGCTCGACTTTTACGGATTTCTTCAAGCACAACACAAGTAATGAGACAGATTCATCTATTTTCGCTGCCCGGTCCACACAAGTCGGTTTTCAAAGAGGAAAATGGAGGTTCAAAATTACACTGCTCCCATTGTAATAAAGAAGGACATACTTGAGATACTTGTTGGGCATTGCATGGTAGGCCACCACGCAACACTCATTCCAGCAATAGTCGACCTGCAGCGTGGCACAAGCTCAAGGAGATGGACTGCTTCCTTTACCTGATGCAAAGGATCAACAACCTAATTTTGTTACTTTGATTAGAGCAGATTATAATGAGTTCTTGAAATTCCAAGCAGCAAAACAACATGGTGGTTCCCACTTTGGTAATTCCTTTGTTTGTCTCACCAAAAGTCCTTCCCTTAGTCCATGGATCCTGGACTTTGGTGCATCTGACCACATATGTGGTAATAAAACTCACTTTTCAACCCTCACCTATACTCCAAATTCTTCTAATATCACACTTATTAATGGTTCTCAATCTCCAATTAAAGGAATAGGAGAAGTTCAACTCCTTTCTTTTGTTCCTCTAAAGCATGTTTTGTTTGCTCCTGAATGTCCATATAATCTTGTTTCAATTAGCAAGCTAACAAAAAGTATTAATTGTTCTGTTACCTTTGTGGCTGATTCTGTTATAGTGCAGGACCGGAGTACGGGGAAGACAATTGGAACAGGACGTGAGTTTCAAGGCCTGTATCACCTCTCCAACCAAACCTCACCAGTTGCCTTTACCTCTACCACATTTGCTGATCTTCTTCATTGTCGATTTGGTCACCGAAACCTCAACAAACTTCAAAAACTTGTTCCTGGTCTTTCTGGTTTGTCCTCCTTGGAGTGTGAACCATGCCAACTTGGGAAACAAACTCGTAGCTCCTTTTCTAAGCGTGTCAATAATAGGGCTGCATATATGTTTGATATTGTTCATTCAGACATATAGGGCCCAAGTCGAGTCAGTACAACTATGGGTTTTCGTTATTTTGTTACCTTTATTGATGACTTTTCCCGCTGCACTTGGGTTTATTTAATGAAAGATCGTTCTGAAATATTTTATATATTTCAAAAAATTTGTGCAGAAATTCATAATCGATTCAATGTTTCCATTAAAGTCTTACGAAGTGATAATGGAAGAGAATATCTATCTTCATCCTTTTCTAATTTTCTGTCTTCACAAGGGATCACTCATCAAACTATATGTGCTTACACACCTCAACAGAATGGGGTCGCTGAACGTAAATATCGGCACCTCATTGAAACTGCCCGCACCCTTCTTATTCACCATCATGTTCCACTTCGATTTTGGGGGATGCTGTCCTAACTGCATGTTATTTAATTAATCGGATACCTTCCTCGGTTTTACAAGACCAAAGTCCTCATTCCATTCTCTTTCCAAACGAAGATCCTTATCACTTGCCTTTGAAAGTTTTTGGTTGTACCTGCTTTGTTCACGATCATACTCCAGGAAAGGACAAACTCAAATCCAAATCCATCAAGTGTGTATTTCTAGGATACTCCCATCTTCAAAAAGGTTATAGATGTTATAATCCAATAACAAAGAGATATTTTGTTTTCGCAGATGTAACCTTTTTTGAGTCATTGCCATACTTTTCAACCAACACTGAAAACACAAACCTTATTGTTGATGTTTTGTCTATTCCTACCTTTTCTCCTCCACAAGATCCTCCAATACAAGCCCCTCCTCTTCGAACCTACTCACGATGACCTAACCTCCCAATTAACAACAATAATTCTTCTTCTCTTGATACAGGTACATTGCCAATTCCTGATGACTGCAGGAACTCACATACTGATCCACCTTCACCTACTCCGGTGATGCCTGCAGGAGAAGCTGCAACTCCACCCATTGCAACCTGTAAAGGTATCCGCTCAACTCGTAATCCTTATCCTATTTACAATTTCCTAAGTTATCACCGCCTTTCTCCATCATATAATGCCTTTGTTTCTACCTTATCTAACGCCTCTATACCCAAGACCGTTGGTGAAGCAATGAACCATCCAGGTTGGAGAAATGCAATGATAGAAGAAATGACTGCTCTACATAGTAATGGAACTTGGGAATTGGTTCCTTTGCCACAAGGTAAAACAGTAGTCGGATGCAAATGGGTGTTCACTATAAAAGTTGGACCTGATGGACAGATTGATCGCCTTAAAGCACGCTTGGTTGCCAAAGGCTACACTCAAGTTTATGGTCTTGACTACAATGATACATTTTCCCCGGTGGCTAAAATTGCTTATGTTCGTCTTCTTATTTCCTTGGCAGCAATGCAACACTGGACTCTTCACCAACTGGACATTAAAAATGCCTTTCTTCATGGAGAACTAGCCGAGGAAGTATACATGGAGCAACCTCCTGGATTTGTTGCTCAGGGGGAGTCAGGACTAGTTTGTTGATTACAACGTTCACTATATGGCCTGAAGCAGTCTCCAAGGGCATGGTTTGGACGATTTAATTCTGTTATTCAACAATTTGGGATGATTCAATGTCAATCTGATCATTATGTGTTCTTCCGGCATAATGATGGGAAATGTATCTATTTTAGTCGTCTATGTTGATGACATTGTTATTACAGGCAACGACCAAGATGGGATTTCTCAGTTAAAGGAGCATTTGAGCAATCACTTCCAAACTAAAGATCTAGAAAAATTGAAGTATTTTCTTGGAATTGAGGTGGCAAAATCAAAAGCAGGCATCGTTGTCTCACAAAGAAAATATGTCCTTGATTTGTTAGAAGAAACGGACATGTCGGATTGCAAGCCCGTGGATACCCCAATGGATCCGAATGTTAAACTTGTTCCTAAACAGGGGGAGCCATTGAAAGATCCTGGAAGATATAGGAGACTGGTTGGAAGATTAAACTATTTAACAATCACACGACCAGATATTGCATTTCCATTAAGTATAGTAAGTCGGTTTCTTCAAGATCCTTGTAGTGATCACTAGGATGCAGTCATTCGCATTCTTAGATACCTTAAAAGAGCTCCAGCACAAGGATTACTATATGAAGATAGGGGTCATTCTCAGATTGTTGGGTATTCCGATGATGATTGGGCAGGCTCTCCCTCGGATAGGCGATCCACTTCAGGATATTGTATTCTGATTGGGGGTAATTTAATTTCTTGGAAAAGCAAAAAGCAAGATGTATTTGCAAGGTCAAGTGCGATTGCAGAATATCGAGCCATGACATTAGCAACATGTGAGCTCATTTGGTTAAAACAACTTCTTCAGGAATTAAGAATTAAGATGGAAAGAAATCAAAAGCATGAAATTGATATGTGATAATCAAGCCGCTCTTCATATTGCCTCTAATCCAGTTTTTCATGAGAGAACGAAGCACATAGAAATTTTTCTGTCATTTTGTTAGACAGAAGATCAAGTCTGTTAATTCAAATGACCAACTGGCAGATATTCTTACCAAGTCCCTCAGAGACGCAAGAATCAGATACATTTGTGACAAGCTTGGAGCCTACGATTTGTACGCTCCAGCTTGAGGGGGAGTGTGAAGATTATCTACTGCTAAAATCAAGGGATATTTGTATGTTGTAATCAAGGGATTGATTGTACACCTATAGCTAGTTGTATTTCCTTATCTAGTTGCTAGCTGTACATAGCTGTGTATTTCCTACCTTGTAGGATTTTATATATATATAGCCTCAAGGCTTGAGGGAATAACATAGAAACAAATTCTCTCTACAATCTTTATTTTCTTCTCTCTATTCTCCTATTCTTCCTCACTCTTATCAACTATCACCATCTTTACAAAAAGCATAAGCTATTAGCAAGAATCTAATGTATTCATTTATATTCTTAACAATTACTATCAATAGTGATCCACACTAAAAACATTGATATGCATATTAACATGCTTTGCAACTTCTTTAGTACAAACTTTGTATGTGCTTAATTTGACCAAAGGCATATTATAACACACTTTTTGAAGGCTAGAATTTTGCATATGCATAATAAAGGTCTGCAGAAAAAGGAAATGACCAAGATTTTAAGAGTTTGAGGGTGTTTTATTAGATCAATGTTGATAACCAAGGATATCTGGACGGTCTTACTGCATGCATGTCTTATGTCTTAGATTGTATCTCATTAATATCTAAAAGACCCTTATATTATACAAGATGCTTGAAAATATGAAATAATAGCAGCCATATATGTAAAGCTTGTCCCAAATAAAATTCTAGAGCAAGTGAAATAAAGAACAGGAAAAAATCACCTTTTGTGGTTGTTCCTTGCTGCTTTTTACGGACAATTGGAATGAAAGAGGATATGTTTGAGATAATATTGCTTGGCTTACATCCTTTTTGAGTGCTTGCTTCGCTTCTATTTCTCCCAGCTGTCTTCACATTAATCTCTGACTCACTAGACCTGTTAGATAAGGATCTAACCACTTTCCTTTCTTTGTTTGCATTTACTTTAAGATATTGATTTTCCTTATCTTCCATCTGGTCAGGGTCTGAATTGCTAGGATAAGAGCTTCCAAATGATGAATCAATGTTATTTTCAGTTCCATAGCAGGATTTTGGATCTAAGAATTCAAGACTACCTCTTTCAAGAAGCGTCTTGGTAAGAGGGGCCAAAGTTGGTGCCTTGTTGTATAATGAAGAGACATCTTGAAGTGGTTCCCTAACTTGGACCCCTTCTGAGCAAATCCCATCTTCAGATGTTTCTACATTAACGGAAATCTCATTGTCTTCTAAAGTGTTAGAATTTTCATCAATTCGAAAGCACACAAGTTCAGGGTTAGTACCCAATGTTTGTGAACTAGCACCACTTTTCCCAGAAACCTTTCTCAAGCTGGACTTCTCAATTGGAGGGGTCAGAGGAGGCTTACTAGCTCTCCAACCAAATTTAGCACCAGAAGATGGTGTGCTATGAGAATAAGACCTTTCCACATAAGAACAGTCAAAAGTTGATCCCAAGTTGCTGTAAAGACTAGACATTCTATCATGTTCGCCTGTCCAAAATTCTTGAACATTATCACTATTAATATAGAGGGACTTGTTTAATTTCATATGCTCCAAGAGACCAGTTGGTAATGACTGAAAAACATCTGGAAGTTTATTGATTTTACAGTTCCCTGATTGACAAACCTTGGGTGTCACCAAATCTACCAAACAGCCACACTGGGTATCTGCTGAAGTCTGTTCTTTCCTAAAAGGCAGACAATCAGAACTACAGGAAATATCATTTTCCACAACAGGAGATACCCCAATGTTGAAACCTTCAAACTCTGGCATAAACTGATCACAGTCCACCATCTCATCCTTGCAGTTTGACAATACAGTTGCATCATGTGTGCTCGGACATTTTTCTGAATCACAAACTTCCAGCTTGTCTGCAGATTGTAAATTAGAGCAATAACCTTTAGCTGCTATACAATTCAATCCATCATCAGCTTCATCCCCCAAAGTGCCAGGTTTTTCAAGATTAAAAACATTATATTGACTGCTAGAAATTTCATTTAACAAAGAGGTCCTGGAGTTCCAATCCGCCATGTGAGAAGGAAAAGCATTTGTTGATGGTGTTGCCAAGGAAATATCCATAACTTGGTGTTTAGTTTTTGAGCAGGAGACATCCTGACAAGAGTAACTATGAGCCACAACAGTTTGAATGGAGGGAGAAGGAAAAATAGGCAAACACAAATCTGCATTTAGGCTCCTAGATCATGGAAAACTAATCATAGGTGATTTCACAAACTTATACAAAGTGCTTCTGCAGATAATTAATGAATACAATATACCTATACAATATATGGAAAATGCATTTTAAGAAAGAGAAAGAGCACAGGACAGGAAAGAAAGTAGCAAACATGCAAATCTTCTTGCTAGTATGTGAAGCAATTATAATGGAATTATATCTAAGGATGTAATATTTTTCTTGACTGATTCTTAATCTCATTCATTTTATGGTACAGAACTATGGCATCAAATTTATTTCCCCACTAGAAATATAGCATTCAAAAATACAAATAATAATACATGCACATTAAAGCTAAGTGAGTTTTTGTAGTATGAGTATGATAAAAAGACCTCTTCAATACCTCTCTCTCATATTGCTTCCGGCTTTGGTGATTATCCTCTGAATGGCTCTCCAAGTCTATATTATATAAATCACTGGTCAGCATAGATCCGGAGGGAGACTGTCTGGTTTGCATTTCCACTAATGAAACTCCTTCTAAACTTCTCTTGTTGGTGCCTAATGTATCTTCTTGAGTATGAAGGAGCTGATGAAGCCTTATTCTTGGAGTGGTAGCAAGGATACCATCAGAGTAGCAATTCAACTTTCTCCTTTTAGGCCATGATATTTCACATGCTTCTGCTGTCTTTCTTGATCTTTTTGAGTTAGTTGCCTTACCAGTCCCGTTGAGCTCTGAAGAAGTATGAGCCTTTTCATGCCATTTCAAGCTTCTTATAAAGTACCTAGATTCTGATGAATGACTACAAGTTCTAGCAGATGGTAGGCGGACTAAGCTCTTTTCAATAGCATCCATTTTATTTTCATAACTCTCATCCTTCATGAGTTCTAAGGGCAAAGTTTTTCCTGAGAAATGCAAAAGACAACTATTATCTTTACAGGGGTCAACATCATTTGGAGCGCTAGTAGAGTTCCTTAAGTAGTTAAGATTAGATTGTTTATCTTCCAATGCAGAAACATTTGGTGATTTCTTAGCTATGACATTCTCAGGAAAAATTTTAACTATGGAGTTATTCTCTTTACAAGGGTCAACATCCTTTGGAGCACTGATAGAGCACCTTAAGTGGCTAACATTTGTTAGCTTATCCTCCTTTGAAGAAACATTGGGCAATTTCTCAGCTACTACACTCTCAGGAACATCTTTAATAGTGGAGTCCACCACACTTTCTTTTTCTAACAAAACTGACTGGTAGTTGTTTGAACAAGGAGAAGAAGTTGCATTTGAACTTCTTAGAAGTTGATGCCTAATACCTGCAGGATCATTTTCATCATTATGTACAATTAATGTGGGTCTGGCAACTGTTCTGTTCCCAATTTCCACTGTTACAAACTCAGTGCATTCAGTTTCCAAGAGAACCTCATCATCTGCCAGTAACACTGGCTTATCACCCTGAAAATGTGTTAGTTGATCCTGGCTGAAAACTTCTTTTTTCACAAGCTTTCCCATGTAACTATCTTTCATTATGTGCTCTACGCTTCCATTAGATTGTTTCTCACTAGAATGAGTTGTGCATGCCTTCTCCAGTGATCTCATGGCAGGAACAAGTGGAGATACCTTTACATCAAATCTAGAAGTAACACGTTCCAATGTGTCAATTTCTTCATCTCTCTCCTCTACATGAAGTTTATCACTAATTCTTTTAGCTTCCTCTTTTCTTACTTCCATGATAGGCAAGATGCCCTCCTGATCAAGCTGAAATTTTGTTGATGAACAAAGTATGATATTAGAGTTCATGTGGAACTCTTTATCATTAACAGGCTGAAAAATAGGGCTTGTAGTTTCTTCAATAGGATTGGCACCATCCTTGTTTAGCTCACAAGGAACCATTGGCTCAACATCAAAACTTGTGTGAGGTTGCCTGGTGATTTCAATACTTGATTGTGTTCTTGTAGAAGGCTCACAACTTTGTTGATTGGCTGAAAAGTTCGAATCAAATCTTAACATTGAGGTAGGAGATGAATGACTCACTTCATTGCTTAATCTCAATCTTTTTGCTTCTTTGGACATGGATGAGAATTTTTCACAGAGATCAGAATGTGACGTACAGGTGGGATGACATTGAGATTCCATTCTCTCTTTTTCCATTGAACTACTGGCAGCTAACTCTGCGCTTTGCACGGCTTCAGCATGAAAGGAATCATTCTTATGGTGAACAGATCCAGGACCATGCAAAGAATCTTTCAAAAAGGATTTCTTTTTTATTGATTGTACAGACAATTTTTCAAGTTCACTTTCAGAAGAACAGCAAATATTTTCTTTTTGGGAAAAAGAACCATAAGTATTTTCACCCAGACAGCAAAAATCAATACCATCAAAACTAAGTTTCTTCATAACAACAAAAGACTGGTTTTGAGAAAGCCTTGAAGCTGAAGAGAGTGTTGTTATAAATCCAGGCTCAACAAAATTGGAACCATTTGAGATAAGCTCCTTTCCAGCAGCACCAGTACAGCATTCCCTGACTGAAGCATCATGAATATTGTTGACTGTGAGATCATTTGACTTTCTTGGTATGTTTGATACAAAACTTGCTTGATCTGCAGTTACTTTATTATTGATGAATCCTGAAGGAAATGATGGCTTTAATGTATTGTCCTGATAATCAAGTGATTTAGATGGTGCAGCTACATCACCATATTTGCTATATAAAGGAAATGAATTCATAGTAACTGACAGTTCTTTAACATGATCAGACATCAAAGATGGAGCCACAGATCTAGTTATTCTATGAGAATGTTGTTCTATAACCCTAACATCTTCGAAGTTTGAAGCCTGGGATTTTGTACTTAAATGATTCTCAGTGTTCCTTTGCCTTGATCTATGGAATTGAGACTCTTCAACAACTTCAGAGCAAACCATGTTAGGATCTCTTTGATCATCGTAGTGACTGGTGGTTCTTGTGAAATCAATATTTTTTGGATGTATATGCTCATTAGAAATGGAAACTTCGTTTACAAAGCTACTGTACTGGTTTATGTTGGTACTCTTAAAAGCAGGCATGGAGTAGATAATGTTGTGGTTTGTCGAAGGAGTGGTGACCCATGGAGGAGGTAATAAAATTCCTTGAATGATTTGCTCCCTGCTAAACACTGCACATAAACATTAATTATGAGAGGAAACTACAAGCTTAAGAATTAAATGTTGCAACTCAATCAGCTATTTATAGGCAAGTCTACTGTAAAAGTCATATCACTTTCATTAGAACTAAACTTTTAATGTATACCAATCACCATAACCAACATGTGCAAGAAAATGGAAGACCCAACAATCATAACATTTTGGAAAAAGAAACATCTTACTAAAAACCTATAACCAGTGGTATCTGGATAGACTTTTTCTGCCTGTTGGAGGCTCGAAACTTATTTCAGTGGCAAAAATAAAATGGCTACTTTAGCCCTTTTTTGTCTCTTATGGCTGGTTGTGAATCATATGGCATATATACCAATCCTCACTTATTCAATTTCTTAACTCTTCAAAGTATTTACCCTCGTAAGATCTCTTAACTCACTCTTTCTATCAACTCTCTTGGTCCTTTACTCTCTCAAACTCTTTTCCTCTATTTATTTTTCATGAGAATGCTCATATAATTTCTAACATTGTCCAATAGACAAATCTGGTCTTAAACAATTGCTAATATTTGCCTAACAAACATATAATGTAGAACATTTTCTATTACTTGTCTCGAGCGAGATCTATTATCATAGTTTGCAGTGGACGGCTGTTTAATATTCACAACTAAATTCTCAGTATTCAGAACAAAACACATATTTACTACTTTTAAAAATAATTTCCAATTGTCCAAAATCAAGAAGGGAAAGGAGAATATAAGTAGTGCCCCAAAAAAGGGGGAAAATATAAGTGAATAAAGAGTCCCCAACTGATGTGAAACCCCAGTTTCATCGATTGAACAGCATATGTGATAGAAGTTGAATTACTATTGCAGTTCCAGAAATGAAGGTTGAAGGTAAAATAGAGTACCTTCCTGGTCAGAGCAACCAGGGGCGTTGTATCTGGTATCGAAAAGCCAGGGAGGAAGCCGGCCCCCGTCAGCAAGAAGGTTGTAAGCAAGGGATTCACCATACGACTCGATCTGCTGCCTCAGCTGAGACTCAATCCGAGCTTTCTGATCGAAGATTTGCATGAAGAGATGCTCCATGGTCGTCATCGTTCGCCGTAGTTAGGCAGATCAAGAACGGAAAGGGTGGATTTTCGGAACCCTAACAAGATGGAAATGGAAACCTAATCACAGACGAAGACATTAGGATTCCCTCTCCGCCGTCGTCCTCAACCAGTTTGAAGTTGAGGTAGATCAAGAACGAAAAGGGAGGATTTTGAGTCACTGGGAAACGACATGAACGGACGGAAGGGGGGGGGGGGGGGGGGGGGAGCGGATTTGAAATTTTTGAATCAGAAGAGACGTTTTTTAGTTTCTAAAAGGGTGTGCCGCAGGCAAAACTTTTGTTTTCTTATTCCATTTACGTCTCTACCAATTAATCCAATTTTTTCGGAATATTTTTCTTTTTCTTTTTTCTTTTCACAACATTAAGTTAGTATTTCAAATTTCAATAGTTAATCGGAAGACATCTAAAACCATACGCGCATGTGAAAGAAATGGGACTAAATTGCTTAACGATGATACGCACATGCTGCCACAAATGAATAATTTTAGGATGTATTTGATTGATCAGAATAAATTCACATGAAATAAGAATAGATAAAAAATAAAAATAAATTAAAAATAGTATCATCTTATTTGATTGATATTATAAATAGATTTAAGGATCCGTTCGTTTCGCATAATTTTAAGGTACAGCACTGGACAACACAAGTTGTCTCATATTCGTTTGCGAAAATATATCATGGACAGAATAAGAATGATGTCTAAAGATAGTACACCAGGCTCATTTTCTTATAGTAACAAGGGCTTGTTACTTTGGTACAAGGTTAAAAATGACAACAATAAAATTGTTCATATTTTTAATATATGTAAAAAAAATTTAAAAATATTTCATTTTAAAAAAAAATGAATATATTTATACTTAAAGATAATATATTTGAATTAAAAGAGAGTATATATATATTTAAAGAGATTATATTTGAATCAAAAGAAAATATATTTAGACTAAAAAAAATATTTGATAGAAATTGAGTATATATCTATATTTAAAGAAAGTATATTTGGACTCGAATATAGTATAATTTGGTAGAAATTGGGTATATTCATGTTTAGATTAAATATTTGGATTAAAAGATAGTATATTTAGACTCAAAAAGAGTATATTTTGATAGAAACTGAGTATGTATCTATATTTAGGAAGAGTATATTTGGATTAAAATATAATATATTCAAACAAGATATATCTTTATTTATCGAGAGTATATTTGGATCAAAAATTAATCTTTAGTCAAATAAAATATTATGATTATGTATACATTTCTATACAGTCAGGTATACTCACTGTATTAGCATGTATACTCGGTATGAGAGGCGGTGTTGCTGCGTCGTCGACGACGTTGGGGCCTCCATGTCGCAACATGTTAGTTAATTAATCTACTTGTGATATAATTGTAATAAAGCATATTAATTAGATTTATAATCGTTATGTTAATTAAAATGAATATTTTATTATAACAATATATAAAAATTGTCTAGTATGCATTATATGATGAAATGAAAAAGAAATAGTACAAAGGATATTTTCTTCAAATTATCTTATCCACTATTAGAAATATGTTCTTCAGCAACGGCTATCAGCAACAGCCGCTCACGCCGTTGCAATTTCCAACGGTGCTCTTACGGCCGCTCAGGGCTGTTGCAGATGTGATATATCAGCAACGACTTTATTACGGTCGCTAGAGCCGTTACCGATATATTATAACATTAGCAACGGTTTAGACACGGCCTCTGCATCCATCACTCTTGAGTTGATCGTGCGCTCGCGGCGCGGAAATAAAATACTTATCAGCCACGACGTTCTAAGGGACGAGTGAGCCATTACTGATGATGTTACTTATCAACAACTATTTTCTAATAGCTGAGTGAGTTGTTGCTAATAAGTTTATATAGCTCGACCGATCGCGCCAGCCCCTTCCTCCTCCTTCTTCCTTTCTTTTGTTGTCGTCGATCTCCGCATGCCTGCCCATCATCGTCGCCCGCCGTCGTTGTCCGCCGACGCCACTCGCCGCCGCCGTAGTCGCTCTCTCCAGGTAAGTCGCCACCCCTCCCTCTCTATTTATTGTAGAACCGATCGAAACCCTAGATTTAGGGTTTCGGTCGATGTTCGATGGTCGTGTGGACTCCGGTGCCGAAAATAGGGTTTTTTTTACCCCTATTTTTTTATTAAATTAATTAAATATTTTTCTGATAAATTTACATGTTTAGATTAATTAAATCTTAGATGTGTAGATTAATTAAATGTTTAGGTTAATTTAGATGTTTAGATTAGATTAGATTAATTTAAATTAATGTTAATCTTTAGATTAATTTAGATAAATATTTAGATTAGATTAATTTAAATTATATTAATTTAGATTAATTTTATTATTACTCTTTAGATTTAGATTAATTTTATTGTTAATCTTTAGATTTAGATTAATTAGAATCGTCCACTTTGGACTCGCGCCGGAATCGTCCACTTTGGACTCACGCCTGAATCATCCACTATGGACTCGAATCGGCTCGAAATATTTATAAAATAATCATCCATCCGACGAGTTGATACGTTTCACGTATACATCGACGAGTCGGATATGATTTAGCAAAACCTTAGATCCGTTTGGGGATTGTATGTCCATGTAAAAGAAGGAGATGATCTTTTATACGACGTACAACCCTTGAATTGTCTCTGATTGGATAATTCGGGGAATATAGTTATTTGTATTGCACTTAGTTTTTTCTTTTAACCGTTAACTCATTAATAATTAAATTTTGGTTACTGTGTCTCTCTTGTTCTCCGATACGCGCCCAGATGATATGCGTATTCGGAGAACTATAGGGAGATGCTGCCAAAATTTAGAATGAAGTTAGCGGTTAAAAGAAATACTTAGTGCAATATGAATAACATGAATCCCGAATGGAATAGGACCATCTCACCTAAAGGCATTAACTGAAGAAATGTCATTGATTGACATAATCATGTTGGGCAATCGAAGTTGAATGTAACGACGTCTTGATCGTGGAGCTTTAACGAATGAGTTTCGATTAGGCGTAACTTACTTCCTAAATTTTGCCTATTCGAATCAGAAATTCGTTAGCGTTGGTGATAAAATTCGATGTTTGTGCCGCATTTGCTTGAATGGACAATTTTTGGATCGAGAAACTGTCACTCTGCATCTATATAGCAAAGAATTTGCACCAAGATATTTTCGATGGACTTGTCACGGGGAGTCACGTGAAGTTGGGACGTCGAGTAATCCTGTCGTTCAGACACATGGTGAATCTTCCTCTGCTGATGTTTCTTCATCCAGTCCATCTAATCCATATAGAATTATGATACTTGATAGTCTTGGGGGTCAATTCCACCTGAATGATAATGTCGATCGGCCAATTACTAGACGTCAGTGCCATCAGATACTACAGGATATCACATAAGTACAAATTGCGATAGAGATTGAATTACCGAATAAAGAAGCTGCAGAATTTTAGGAGATGTTGAAAGTTGTCAATGAACCTTTGTATGAGAATTGTCCTAAATACACTAGGTTTTCGGCAATAACACAACTCCTAAACATCAAGGCCGATTATAATATCAGCGGGGTCGCGTTTGATCAAATTGCAGGATTGATTAATGGAATGCTGCCTACTGATAACAAGTTTGAGCCAACTTTTTATAAGACTAAAAAGTTGATGAGAAAATTAGGACTTGGGTACGAAAAAATACACGCATGCCAAAATAACTATATTTTATATTATTAAAAAAATATGTAGTTGGATAAATGCCTTGTATGTCAACATCCTCGGTATAAGGAGAAGAAATCGGCGCGACAAAAAATATTCTGTTTAAGATGCTTCGGTATTTTCCACTAACACCGAGGCTTCAAAGATTATTCATGTCAGAAAAGACGGGCCCCTACATGAGTTGCCATGCAAGAAGTCGTGATGATATAGTAATGACTCATCCATCCGATAGTACAGTATGGAAATATTTGGATACATATTATCCTTCATTTGCTAGGGATACTAGAAATATCAAATTGAGATTGTGCACTGATGGTTTTAATCTGTTTGCTCATTCAGTTTGGCCAGTGCTACTAATAGTTTATAATTTTCCACCGTCAATGTGTATGAAAGATGAATTTATTTATCTTTCGATCATTATTCCGGGTCCTAAGGGTCCGCGAAAAGAAATTGATGTGTTTCTTAGACCCTTGATAGATGAATTGAAATATTATAGACTGAGGGAGCTGTCACTTATGATTGTCATCGGAAGCAAAATTTTAATTTAAAGGTCGTGGTCTTGTGGACAATCAATGATTTTCCGACGTACGACATGTTGTCTAGTTGGAGCACTCACTTTCAACTCTCTTGTGTGTATTGTATGAAACACTCTAAATCATTCAGTCTTCAGAACAGATGGAAAATCTCATTCTTTGATTGTCATCGTCGATTCCTACCGATTAACCAGCAGTATCAAAGGAATCGTAATAAATTTACTAAGGGCAGAGTCAAAAGAGATGAGCCACCATCGATGTTGTCTAGTGAACAAATGTTAGGGCCCGTTTGGTTTGCTAAAAAACGGGGGACTGGACTGGACATCCGCCCATGTCCCACGTTTGGTTTGCAAAAGAAGCTTCAGGACAAGGACTTCTCCTTGTCCGGGATAGGATTTCCACCCATTTTGGTGTACCGAGAAATTTCTCGGTACACCGAAATCGGGCGGAGGACAATGGCTGCAATTATCAAAATTACCCCTTCCTTTGATCGTAGAATCGTCGGATCGAGTCGAGGTGAATACCAAAGTTGTAAATTTTCACGTGCTGAACGCGATGGTGGTGTCAGATTTCAGATTGGAAATCGTTTGGTATAATTTTTATATTTTTCGGTTATCCTATTGTTATACTTTTAGGTTAATTGAAAATTAGTTGAACACTTATTAGTTAAACTAAAACTTCTTATTGTATTAAAGTATTTGATACTATATATTAATTAATTTTAAGAGTAATTTACAAGGGTATTTTAGTCATTTGTCATATATAATACTTTGTTATAGCGAAACAAACGCAGGATAGAACGGAATATCGTGTCCTGTTCTTGACGAAACAAACACGGTATAGCTATTATTCCAGGACATCTGATGTCCTGTCCTTGTCCCTGTCTGGTGTCCTGTGATGAGCAGTTTGCGAACCAAACGGGCCCTTAGTATGTGTTTCAGTACTTCCAGAGATAGTGTTTGGTTGGAATGAAAGAGTGTTGGGCTTTGGTTAAACACATAACTGGGTGAAAAAAGTATCTTTTAGGAATTGTCGTATTGGAGTTCATTACTGATTCTGCATAATTTAGACGTCACGCACATTGAGAAAAATGTGTTTGATAATATTTTTAACACTTTGATGGATGTTCCCGGGAAAACTAAAGATAATGTCAAGGCCCGACATAATCTCAAAATACTTTGTAAGAGGCCGGAGTTAGAGTTACAAGAGGTTAACAGACGATATCTAAAGCCGAAGGCCCCGTATGTGTTAAATAAACAATAGATGATAGATGTTTGTCAATGGATCAAAGAACTTAGATTACCCGATGGATATGCCTCAAACTTATCTCGATGTGTGAACGTCGATGATTGCAAAATATCAGGGATGAAGAGCCATGATTGTCTTGTATTCATGCAGAGATTGCTTTCGATCGCATTCCGAGATCTTCTACTTGATAATATTTAGGGTTCGTTGACTGAATTAAGTATGTTTTTTAGAAATATTTGTGCAAATGTCCTTTGAGTCGAAGATATGTCAGCACTTGAAAGTAATATTGTTGAAATTATATGCAAGTTGGAGCAATTTTTCCCTCCTGCCTTCTTTAACTCGATAGAGCATCTACCGATACACTTGGCATACGAGGCACGAGTTGGTGGTCCCGTTCAATAACGGTGGATGTACTTATTTGAAAGATACATGAATCGCCTGAAGAAAAAAGTAAAGAACACTGCAGCTGTTGAAGGATTAATATCTTAATCGTATATCATCCAAAAAATTTCAACATTCTGCTTATTTTACTTCGAATCGACAGTGCGGACAAGATTTGATCGTCTTCCACGTAACGACAACGGGGGAGTTTGACATTCATATAGACGTTTAAATATTCTGTCACTCTGGTCGTGCTTTTGGTTCTCGTCTGTCTCAACACTTAAGCGAGGAAGAGTATCATTTGGCACAATTGTACTTATTACTCAATTGCCCAGAGATTGAACAATTCATTGAAATATTTGACATTGAGATAATGCAAAAATACTCTATTCACAACGATGAAGAATTGAAGAGATTACGAAATCGTGATTTTCCTACTTGGATCCGGGCTTACAGCAAAGATCATAGAGCTGAAATAGATGAAAGAATATTTGAGTTTTTTAGTGGACCGTCGTGACTAGTGTCGTGTTATAGCGGATATTTTATTAATGGTTATAAATTTCACACGGTTGAATATGCATTTACAAAGAAGACAGTGAATGTCGGGGTCTGCGTGAAAGGGACAACGTATGTTAAATGTGATATGAATTTTTATGGACAGGTGGAAAAAGTGATAGAATTGCACTACTTCGGCTTGAAATCAGTTATCCTATTTAGATGTCATTAGTTCGATACAACAGAAAGGGGCATAAAAGTTCATCCAAAATACAAAGTTGATGAGGTTAATTACAAATCGAAATTGACAGCAAATGAGCCTTTTATATTAGCATCACAAGCCGAACAAGTATATTACGCAAAGTGTCCGGCTCGAAATAAAGATAGAGCAGATTGGCGTGTAGTCTGTAAGACTAAAGGTAGAGGAAGAAATGATCTGATAGCGGAAGAAAATGAGCTGATACCTGATGTGATAAATGATTTCTATCAGGAAGATGATCCTCCTGCTGTAGACTGTATTATTCCAATACTCGAGGATGCAGACACAATGTTAGTTCAATTAGAAGTTGAATATGTTGATGATGACGATCATGAAGTTAAGGAAGCTAAAGATGAAGAAGAGGAAGAAGAGGAAGAATTCGAAGACTATTACTCAGATGATGATGAATAATTATAAAGTATATCTTCTATTAAATATATCTCTACTATATATATAATCTAATTATATGCTTATTCGACAGATATGTCGGGTCGTGGTTATCATCGGACGAGAGCTTCGGAGTCTCTGATCGGTAAGACTCCAGCACTTCCTCCTGCTGCTACTGATACTCCTGCTGTTGATCCTCATACCGCCGAGGCTAATTCATCGAGATGCAAGTGGCCACGCGGGCCGAACAGGTGGCAGCCTCCGCCAGCCACAGAGTCACGTAGACTCATTAGTGTGATTGGGGAGCGGTAATGTATCATGTATCATGAATTATTATAAATTCATTATATCATAATATAATATTAAACTTTATTTTTATTGTGTAGGTTCGAGTAGGAGGATGTGCTGAGGACCATATCTTCTACGATCCTACGATACATGCATGGGGCATGGCCCACGTGGTCTCACGTGCCCAGTGAGCATGTCGACATGCTATGGCGCTAGTTTGAGGCATGTATTAATTTTTTTTATATACATGATGATTAATATTAGTACTGATATTATTATTTTGCAGACTCGCTATACATGAGCTGAGGACCAGAGGTCCTTCATTTACACTGCCTAGGAGGCTATTTCTCGGCAGATGTACAACGGCCAACTAAGGCAGGCTCGGTCCCAGGCGATGGCCCGAGCTGGGACCACAAACATCACGGAGACTCGGGGGATACGACCCCAATTGGATTACTCCGGATATATGGGACTAGCTCGTGGCATTATGGTCGATGGATCGATGGCAGGAGGTTTCTAGGACTGCGGCTAGAAATCGCATGTCCGGGGGAGGAGCGCGTCACATCGGCAGCTCAATATCATTTGTAGTGCACGGTTGTCGTATGGTAAGTATTATACCTTAAATTCAATTATATATTTTATTTGTTACTCTGTGTAATAAATAATGTATTTGTTTTGTAAATGTAGACGACGGTGATGGACGACAGGACTATCCAGCGACCCTCCCCGATGAAGGTGTTTGAGCGGACTCACCGTTGAGGACATGGGATGGGAGAGTACATCGACACCCGCACTGCAATCATTATGGTAAGTATATTTGTTTAAATTATTCATTATTTATTTATAATTTAAGTTTTAGGAAAAATATGAAATAAAAAATCAAACTTGAGTAGGAGACCTACACTCAGACGGTGATGCATCGCGGGGGCACCCCTGAGGACTTTGACGTAGGAGCGTGGGTCGAGGCTGTAGGTGGTTGGGATCACAGCCGTGTATATAGCTTTGCAAACAGTGGTCATGCGCGAGTCGTGCTCGGGCCACTTGGGGCACCAACCCCTCCGGTCGCTGGTGAGCGGTCGTCCACCTCTAGGACTAATTATGATCAGAGCAATAGGATAAGGACACTGGAGGAGACGGTCGCATGTCAAAGTGAGATGATGGAGCATCAGAGTTAGATGATGGCAGAGATTCATGCTATGCTACGCAACATCTTAGCTCATACCGGAGCAGGCATCCCTTCGGCATCATCAGATTCATCGTCCTCGAGCCAATCCACGCCGGTGTACACCTAAACACTCCAGACCCCGCCATATTATGATCTAGACCTTCTCCACCGTCGTCGTGAGATTTATTGTTTTGTTTGGATATTGACTTTTTTACTTGGATACTATACTTGATTGACTTGTTTTGTTTGGATATTGATACAATAGTTTTGAATTTAAATAGTTTTTTATATGATTGTGGATAATTATAAACATAAGTATAATTGTTTTGATATATACCTGGGTGTATCTGTGATGTGTATGTTATGTATGAGTATATTAATGTATTAATGGGTGTGTAAGTTATGTATCAGGTTAAATGTATCAATGTATTAATGGAAATTAGAAATTTTAAAATTTTTCAGATACAGGTTAACATCATTAGCAACGGCTTTCCCACGACTGTCCGTGGGAAAGGCGTTACTGAAAGTGTATCGTATTTTCTGGGCCGCAACCTCAAAGCTATTGCTAATGACCTACAACAACGGCTTAGCAACGGGCTTTCACTAACGGCCTTGCCACGACCACCGGGCCATTGCTAATGTACATATCTACAACGGCCCAACAGCTGTGGCAGAACCGTTGCTAATAATGTTATTAACAATGGCCGCAACGACCGTTGCTAATCCATTGCTAGTTAGCAGCAACACGATTTTCTGCCACGGCTGCGTTGCAATAGGTCGGGCCGTTGCAAGCCATTGCTGATGGCTTTCAGCAATGGCTCAACAACATATGGAGCCGTTGTTGATGCTTATTATTCCAGTAGTGATCCTGTGTTGTGATAATACAAAGCGAACGCAAGATAGTACTAAATTTGATGACCAGAACCGTACGAAACGAACATGGGATTATTTGTTATGCTGTCCTATATAACCTTATACAGTACTGACTAGTCTGTTATGTACTAAACTTTTTGCGAAACGAACAGACCCTAAGGGTTCGTTCGTTTATTTCGCAGTATTTAAGGTACAACACAGAACAACATATGTTGTCCGGTGTTCGTTTGCAAGAATATACCAAGTACATGATAAAAATTTATCTTGGTACAGTCACCGGGCCCATTTCCTTGTTACTCCAAATTTGAGTAACAAGAGCCTGTTACTTTGGTACAAGGCTTAAAATGACCTTATTATCCTCTATATTTTAAACCCTATTATTCACCTAAATTCATTGGGTTGAACAGTGTCGTACGGGAGATAGAAAGGAAATCGTGGTGAGTTTTCTTCTCTCTCATCGTTAAGCTTTCTTCGGCATGATCATGGATGTCGCTTCCAAGGAAGACGTCGGTAGTAGGGTCGCCATTGCTGCCACAGCATCACATCTCGTCATCAGCCGCGGCGTCATCAGCTAAGACGTTGCGGGTGATGACGTCGTGATATCAGGATGATGACGTTGTGACATCGGGATGATGTCGCAACCCTATGCTTCGGCAATTGAACGATTGTCGCAACATCAGTGAATCGTTGATGACATAGGACATCAGCAATCGCTGATGATGCCGGGGATTGTTGATGTCGCAGGTTGCAAATTTTCTATTGCAGCAAATTATTATTTGCTGCAAATTTTTTATTTGTGCAAATTAAGGAGGCTGTAAATTTTTTATTTGTGCGTAGTATTAATTTTTTATGCATGCTAGCTAATGTTTAATTAATTTTTTGTAGGTGAGAGTCCAAGAATTTGTATCAGATATATGTTTTTCTATATTCTTTTTAGAAATACTACAAAGGGTATTTTCATCAAATTGTCTTATCCTATACTAGATTTGATGTTCAGTACCATGCGAAACGAACATGAGACTATTTGTTATGCTATCCTGTACAATTTTATACTGTACTTACTAGTATGTTCTCTACTAAACTATTTGCGAAATGAACGAACCCTAAGAATAGAATTACTTTGTTTGATTAACATAATGAATAGATAAAGAATAGAATATTAGATGACCAAAATACCCTTAAGAACCCTAGGGTGGCCGACCACCCCAAAGATGAATTTTTTATAAATTTAGACATGAATTCACACCTAGGAAATATATTTGGGGGGTACGTTAAATGGATTTCTAAGAGTATAATTTTTATAGGAACCTATACTTAAAGAATTGAAACCCTAGGGACACCTAGAGATGCTAGGGCCTAAACTTAGCTATCGAAAGGGCCGACCCTAAGAACATCCAAGGGGGGGAGAGCCTTCCCAACCCCTAGGGCACTCGGGTGGGGAAGGTAGGCCAGCCTAGGGTGATCGGTTAGGGTCTTCAATGGGAGGATTATATTATATATGAATGCTAGGTGGTGATACCTTATCTTTTAGGGTTTCCTACATGTGTTTTTTCTTTTCTTTTTATTCTATGCTTTAGATGTGTTGCATATTTATTCCTTGTTGTCCCTTCCTTGTCATATGCTTATATTTACATGCGTGGTTGTGAATTATGACTTGAGAATGTGGAGGATGAGGTATGTTCTATCATACCATTATTTGCTTGTTGATAGCACATTATAATTTTGTTGTTATAACTATGTGTGTGATGTTGTGGTGTGATTGTTGCATTTCCCGAATGCCTCGCTGGTGAGGGGAGGGTATGCTCCAAAGAGATAGTGTTGGCCTGATTTCGAAAGTCCGACGGGTGAAGGGAGTTCATACCCCCAAAAGAGATAGTTCGGAGACACGACCGATGAGGGGAATGTACGCCCCAAAGAGACAGATCGAAAGAGCCGTGTCGATTAGGGGAGAGCATACCCCAAAGAGACGACACTGGCTGGATGGTAGATCAGAGGCCGCACCGACTACCTACCCTATTAGGTGATGAGAATCGACGAGTCTGGTTGAGCATGTGGATGGTTGCATTGTGCATAATATATGTGGTGGCATTTTTTTGCAAGTTGTTATATATTTACTAGGATGATTGCGCTACTAAAATAAATTATCAAAAAATGAAATTATGCTTTATATTCGTATGCTTACTCGCATGCTTTTGATTATGCATGATGATGATGTTGTGGTGAAACTGAGGGATGATCTACTCACTAAATCCTAGAGGGGGATACTCGAGTCATTTTATTTCTTTTGAGTCGTTGAGTCATGTCGACTCGGTTTATTTATTTCCACACATTATATTACTCGAGTGTCTTGTTATTTATTAAACTTCAAAAAAACCAACTTAAATAGTTGTTATTTATTGAGTTGGTGATGTAGGGTTTTTGAAAATAAATGTTTCTTTTAAAATCCTTGAGATATTATTAAATGTTCAGGTCTGGTTTATAAGTTCATGTGGTTTGATTTTGAATTAGGCTTCGGGGTACGTGGCGTACCCTGGCCGATCATATCAAATTTGGGGTGTGACATTATCCTCGACACAGTCTTTGGCGGTCTGCCTGTCAACTTTTTTGTTCTCTCGAAATTCTTCAATCTCTTTATAGAATACAACTCTCTCTCAAAACTCAGCCATGCTCCTAGGTTTGGACAACACAATGTGGTCTGCGAACTATTCGAGTTTCAGACCGTGCTTGGCAGAGTACAACTCGACGTGGGGGTCGAGATTAGGAATCTTCATGGCCACGACATAGAATCTTTTCAAATACTCCATCAGCGGCTCGTGTTGTCCTTGCTTGAGGTAGTGATCGGTCTTGGAGTAGATTTGAGAAGTGGAGAATTGGTTGGTGAAGGCTTAGGAGAGCTCCTGGAAGGTGTGCACTGGCCCTGATGGGAGAGTGGAGAACCATTGCAGCGTAGCTTTCTCCATAAAGGTGGTGAAAGCTCGATAGAGAATGGAGTCGATTGTGTTGTGAGGAGTATCATTGACCTAAACATCGTCAGGTGGGTAGTCAAATCACCCGTGTCGTCGTATGGTTTGAGAGTGGTCAGTAGTTTGAAGTTGTCGGGGAGGCAGATTGCTATGATGTTCTCGGCGAAGGGTCCCGAGTCGACGATGAGAGAGGAACGACCTCTGTGACCCTAGTTCCTTCTTCTTCTCACTGGTGATGCGTGTGGGAGACCTCGTCTCGGAAGGTAGAGGTTGTTGGCGTGTAGGCCTGGCGGGCCGAGTCACACTCGAACGCCGAGGGCGCTCGGGTCTGCTACGGTATAAGGTGAAGGTGCGCCCTTCCTTCACACCAATTGGTTTGGGGGTCGTTGGTTAGCGCCGGAGTCCTGGAAGCTGGTATCAGAGCCTGGGTCTCGGGTTCGAGTCTCAGCTGGCGATTGTTGAGGGGGAGATTGTTGGCGTGTAGGCCTGGCGAGCCGAGTCACACTCGAATGCCGAGGGCACTCGGGTCTGCTACGGTATAAGGTGAAGGTGCACCCTTCCCTCACACCAATTGGTTTGGGGGTCGTTGGTTAGCGCCGGAGTCCTGGGAGCAAGGCTTTAGGTTTTCAACCTTAGCCTTAATCTCGGTTTTGATAGTTTTGATGATAACAAATATGAGACTAATGATTTTCATTGAGAATATGTTTCAGGTTTCATATCAATTAGCATTTGATGTCCTCGATCGGAAAAATCGGAGAAATCAGAAATCGAAAATCGGAAGGATATTGACCGGACTGAGGCTAGCTGCAGACGCAGCTTGCATCGGTTGACCGAAATGAAATCACAAGTTTCTTGCATCGGGCGGTCGACCGACCAAAGCCCAAAACAAGCAGTAGCTCGGGCGGTCGACCCGTCGGTCGATTGACCTGCTGATACCCGAGACGCGAGATCGCGTCGGTTGACCGATGGGTCGACCGAAGGTCGGGATCGATAGTTTTTCGTCTGGCGGTCGACCCGTCGGTCGACCGACCACAGAGAAAAGAGAAGCGGTCAAAAGATCGATCGACCAGTCGATCGACCGACCATTTGACCGGCGGTCTGCAACGGATAGTTTTCTATCTGTTGAACAGTCATTTCTTCACGAGGGTATAAATACACCCTCATATACTTCATTTACTATCCTTCCCTGATTTTTACAGATTTTATTGAGCATTTAAGAAGGGATTTAAGACTTCCAAAAAAACATTGAAACGCACTCTGCTACTTCCGCGAACACCTTATTGCGCACACTCTGCTCCTCAACTCGGAAATTGACTCGAGCTATTCCCTCGGCGAGTTGGAGGTTCTAAGGCTGTGAAAGGAGCATTTACTATTGGTTTTATATTAAGCTCTTTTCAATTGTAATTTTATTATTATTTTAACTATTTTATTTGTGCGTGTAAAGACCTTGTGTTAGGTCTTGTGTGGAAGTGACATCCTTAGTGAAAAGGAGTAAAACCACTTGTGTAAACGTAGTGTTTACTAGGATTAGTTTAATTGTCCCTTAGGGTTGAGGTGGAAGAGGACTCTCGATAAGAAGACAGTGACTTCTGGGTGTGGAAGTGCCTTAGGTCAAGAGTGCGTCTCTTCGGTGAAAAGTCCTCGTGTGTGAGGGAAACGTAAATTAATTTAGTAAAACTAGTTTGGAAATTCTAAGCGGGGTGCTTAGGTAGTGGAGTAGGCATTGGGGCCGAACCACTATAAAATCTCAGTGTTTGCATTGATTCTCAATTTCGTGCTTAATCGCTTTATCATTTATCTTGCTTCCACATTCAATTGTAAATTGCCTAACGTGTTAAGAAAACGATTAAAAGTGAATTTAGACTAATCGAATTAGTAAACACACTATTCACCCCCTCTAGTGTCGTCATTTCGCCAACAGAGGTCGGCGTCCCAGTTCATTTGAGATGACTATCCTCATCATGTTATGAGCGGTGATGCTCACACTCGACGGGGTGTTGTTCCCTTGATTGCGCCAACGCCTCGACCTGGGCTGTTAACCGTCAGTTCTACGTATGGAGATCATCGATCAAACGTCTTAGCTCTTCTGATGTTGGATCAGCGAACACCAGAGTGTCACTCCTCGCCGTGTTAGCATCTCTAGGCAGCGAGGGAACGTGGTTGCTAGGTTGTTGCCTATGAGCAGTAGCATTCGTATGGTTCACCCGTGTCGTCGTATGGTTTGAGAGTGGTCAGTAGTTTAAAGTTGTCGGGGAGGCAGACTGCCATGATGTTCTCGGCGAAGGGTCCCGAGTCGACGATGAGAGAGGAACGACCTTTGTGACCCTAGTTCCTTCTTCTCTCTAGTGGTGCGTGTGGGAGACTCGTCTCGGAAGGCAGGGGTCGGCGTCCTGATTCATTTGAGATGACTATCCTCATCATGTTCTGAGCGGCGATGCTCACACTCGGGCGGGTGTTGTTCCCTTGATTGCGCCAACGCCTCGACCTGTCATGTTAATCGTCGGTTCTACGTATGGAGATCATCGATCAAGTGTCTTAGCTCTTCTGATGTTGGATCAGCGGACACCAGAGTGTCACTCCCCGCCATGTTAGCATCTCTAGGCAGCGGGGGAACATGATAGCTAGGTTGTTGCCTATGAGCAGTAGCATTCGCCCGATTCCGGGTACCTACCATGAAGGGGCAGGTAAGATTTAATTGGCCACACGGTGGATGCCAAATATTCTTGCCTGAAGCTGGGGTGATGCTGGTTTGTGCGTCTCCTAGTCCAACGTTGCTCCGACGAGAGACCTGTAAAGATACTCCGATGCTCAAGTAAGAAGGAATTCTAAGTGGTGGGTATAAAATTGCAATTAAGAGTATGTTTGATGTGCGTCGTGCTAGTTTATAGTGTAGGTTAGGAATATTTTAAGGCGATGATGTCTTCCTGTATCTCGCGAGGATATATTCGAAATGGATCAAGATTTATCCTGAAGATGTTGAGTTCATCCCTGTCGAATCTTTGATAATTAATAAAGAATGTGAGTGTCCTTGTATGATCGAATAGAGCCCTCGCATCAAATGATATTTGACTTGATTTGATTCTGATTTATGAGCGCGGGGAGTTTGTCGGGCCTAATACAATATCGCCCAAAGTTAAGTATTAATCGAGTCTGATTTAAAAATAAAAAAAAATTAATCGTCCAATATCTCGTACACATTGTTTGTATCCCATTAAAGTTTGCGACAGCGTGACCAATCAGAATCTGCCAAGATAACCACAAATGTTTGACACATTCACATCTTAGTGGTTATCTTTGACACATTCACATCTTACCAGTGAGCACTGACAAAGCTACATGGAACGAAGTATGTGCCATCACATGATCTCCAAAAAATCTTCACTCTGGGTTATATAAATCCCTCTGCAGCTCACTCTCATCCCACCAATATATCCTAGCCCTCAGCAAGCCATGGCCACAGCGCTGCTAAGTCTCTTACTACTGGTGGCCAATGTTGCGGCCTCCCACGTCACCGGCCCCCCTCGCTGCGCCACCCCGCCGGACGAGGGCTCCACCGTCCACATCCTCCACGCCTTCGGTCCCTGCTCCCCTCTCCGCCCCGCCGACCCTTTCGCCTCGTGGGAGGACACCCTGATGGACTTACTGTCCCGGGACGTGTCCCGCCTCATCTACCTGACTTCGCTCGCCGCCTCCGCCGGCCGCTCCTTCGTCCCCCTCGCCCCCGGCCGCCAGCTTCTCCAGATCCCTAACTATGTCGTCCGCGCCAAGGTCGGCTCCCCGCCCCAGTCCATGCTCGTCGCCCTTGACAACAGCAACGACGCCGCCTGGTTCCCCTGCTCCGGCTGCGTGGGCTGCCCCTCGGCCTCGCCCTCTTTCGCCGCTGCCCGCTCCTCCAGCTATCGCACCCTGCCCTGCGGCTCCCCGCAGTGCGGCCAAGTGCCCAACCCGACGTGCCCTGCCGGAGCCAAGTTCTGCGCCTTCAATCTCACCTATGGTGGCTCCTCCATCCAAGCCGGGCTCGTTCAGGACTCTCTCGCGCTCGCTTCCGACGTCGTGCCGTACTACACCTTCGGGTGCCTGCAGAAGGTGTCTGGCAACTCTGTCCCGCCTCAGGGCCTTCTCGGCCTCGGCCGCGGCCCGCTCTCCTTCTCGTCGCAGACCAAAAACCTGTACGACTCCACCTTCTCCTATTGCCTACCAAGCTTCAAGTCCCTCAACTTCACTGGCACGCTTCGACTCGGCCCCGTCGGCCAGCCGAAGCGCATCAAGACGACCCCTCTGCTCTCCAACCCCCGTCGCTCCTCTCTGTACTACGTGAACATGATAGGGATCCGGGTGGGTCGCCGGGTGGCCGACATACCGCCCTCGGCGCTGGCCTTCGACCCGGCCACTGGCGCTGGGACCATCATTGACTCCGGGACCATGTTCACGCGCCTGGTGACGCCAGCGTACAGTGCCGTGAGGGACGAGTTCCGGCGGCGGGTGAAGTCGGCGGGACCGGTGACATCCCTCGGTGGGTTCGATACCTGCTATAGCGGGACCGTCACGGCACCGAGCATCACGTTCATGTTCATGGGGATGAACGTGACGCTGCCGCCGGACAACGTGATGATCCACAGCAGCGCCGGGTCGATCACGTGCCTCGCGATGGCCGCGGCGCCGGACAACATGAACTCGATGCTGAACGTGGTGGCCAATATGCAGCAGCAGAATCACAGGGTGTTCTTCGACGTGCCCAACGCCAGGATCGGCTTCGCCCGTGAGTCCTGCACCGCCTGATTAACCTAAACAAGGTCGAATGCGGCGAGTTCGAGTGAATGTGTTGATCGTCTGCAGTTGTTTTGTAGCGTAGTGTAGTCGGTGGGAGGTGTCTTTGTCCGTTTTCTTCGTCGTCCGATTCTGATGGCTTTTCTGTGACTCCGGAGACAGATTTTAGCATGACTGTGGTTTAATTACCTGATGTCCATTAATTTTTCGTAATTGCACTCTTCTTAGTACTACTATTAATCAGTCTGTGTGGTCGGTGGGAGGTTGTCTTTATCTAGTAGTTAATGACTTTTTATCTGGTTATATTATGTGTTCGGTCGAAACGAATTAGGAAAAAAATTTGTCTGCAATTATATGATCAATTTCAAGACTATCTTGCTAGACATTACTAATAACAACTTATAATAGACATCAGAATAAGAAGGGCATACAAGTAAATTTTTTTCTAGATTTTGACAGATATCACACATAAATAAAGAACTGATTGCTATCACAAGTCATATATAAATTCTCCTATGGTCTTTGGACTGAACATGGACATCTGGAGTGCCGCAAGCGATCAAGAATAATCTTTTTTATTTATACTATATTCTTATGTTGGTCCAATGGGTGCCTTATTTTATACATCTTAACCGAAAAAAATTATTATGGAACCGGACTTCATTCTATATATGGAGCCCTACGTACGAGTGAATCTAGCATTTTTAAGAATGAATATAGCATCATTAAGACTTTAGTGCTAGGTTTATTCATTTGCAACACAGGTTCAATCTTAATTATATTAGGTTAAAATTTAATATGGCTAAATTCACTCCTATGAAGAGTACGTTCCATAGAAATTTTTATAGAGTCTGGTACTATAGAAGTTGCACTCTATCTTAATTGGGTTTGGATTATGGTGCTAGTCATGGGGGCATAGGTGTTGGTTGGGTGATAGAGGATGAGAAATATTGGATTTATCGACCACAGCTTTCGGCGAGAAGATGTTGTCAAAAATTTTCGTTATATTTCTGACGGCTCTTAGCATCGGAAAGAGTCACTGACAAAATTTTACGACCAAAATGAGTTAAAAAATTATCATATTATTTTTAAAAACTTTAATAGATTATCGATAAATTTTCATCAGAAATTTATTTGATAATAATTTCGGACAGACTTTATAGTTGCAAGTTAATTAGTCGGAAATATTAATGACTTATTTTTATACTTAATTAATGCTGAAGTCATCTACCACAATTTCCGACGAGAATCCATCGTCGAAAATTTTCGTTAGAGTTCTGACGACTCTCAGCATCGAAAAGAATTACCGATAGAAATTTTCGACTAAAATGAGTCGAAAAATTGTAAATAACTAGTTTAAAAAGATTAAAAAATTATCGATAAAATTTCGTTCAAATTTTAGTCGATAATTTTTTTTAAAATATTTATTTATATTTATAAAAACTTATATGAAAACTCATATATTTATAATTTAAATTAATTTTACCATTAATGACACGCCAAAACACTCATCACCCTTTCAAAAACTCTTCGTATTCCAAACTTAGCTTTCTTCTATGCACACACACGCACCTCTCCTACGTAAAAACATAGAGAAGCTGTCGTTACAATACCGTCAATATCGAGTTTTTGAAGGTGCCATTAACTTTTTTTTTTGACAGTGTAGAAGAGTTTTTTTTTTTGACAGTATTGTAATGACAGCTTCTCTATGTTTATGGTGATTATATAGTGGCTATAATGAATGCTTCATATTATGTACAAATGTATCATTAGTCATTAGATAACAACTTAATTGCTGCTGTAACTGTTATGCTTGTGCCTTGTAGTGTTCTTGCATCAAATTCATGGTCATCTAATATAGTCATTAGATAACTATTGACTAATGACATGTTAGTTATCAGATGTGGTGCAAATTATAATGCTCTACTTCAAGTTGTTCTTTGGGAAAGAAATATGTATAACATTCTTTTATTAGGACTGTTTCTTAAGGAGGCTGTACGGTAGTATCTAGTAGGGTCTCGTGTATTCAAGTCCGAGATATGTAAGATCATTCTTTTATTTTAGTAATAACATTCTGGTGCATGGTAATATCTAGTAGGTTTTGGTGTATGGTAATAACATTAAATATTTTATATTGTTATCTAATGTATTAAGTATGTAAGATCATTTGATTCTTTAGTATTATCTATATGTCCCCTTCTTCGTGTATAGGTTCCATCAATTGGGTACACTTAGCGATCTCTACCATATGTTCCTTCATTCTCACCGAACTTATCATTCAGACTCGGAGGAACCACATATGGCAGGCAATGGCAATGGTTCGCAACTAGTGGCTCAGGCATAAGGCATCACCATCTACGTACTCCTGCTCCTTTACATGTCTCAAATATTCTGTCATCTTCATCAGTGGTTGGACCGGAGGAACCCAATTATGCAAGGAAGGTTTCTCTACGTACAGCTAGAGGGTGATGATGGGTAAATTAGAATTTTTTCGCTAGAAGAACTTAGACTTTTATATTGATAATTTTTAGGGAAATAGACTAAAAAATCACAAGATTTGCATAAATTTTACGTTCTACCCACGATTTCAAAATTAGCATGTAAATGCACAACATTTACTTTCGTTTATGCCATCTACCAAATTGTCACACACCGTCTCAATTAACTTAGCTGACATGGAGGTAAACGACGCTTGCGTGTCCTGATGGCGTCATACGTGGCCTGTCACGTACATCTAGGCACGGATAATAGATTAAAAAGTAGATTTTTTACTTAATTTTTTACCTTTTACCCTAAAAATTAAAACGATCGGCGCGAGCGGACGATTAGGGAAGGAGATTAGGGTTCTTCTCAAGGCCATCTTTAGGCGGGCAAGCGTGGTGGCGACTTGTCGGCCATCTCTGGGAGGGCCATCGAAGATTCTAGGGACCATCTCTCGGCGCAGGTGAGTATAGTAGTTATTTAGTTGTTTATTTTGCCGAAAAATTCAATGTGGACAATTAAACTTGTCAATCGATTTTCCCCAAATGAAGAACCCTAACAAATGAAGAACCCTAATTTTTTCCCCAATCTATCCGAACGAAGCTAAGATGTCAAGTATGGAGATCGACGAAGCTTTCATTGATTCTACATTGTCGAGAGGAGAAATTTTTTGCAGACATGAAACCAAAGCTAAACTTTTGACCTCGTGGAGCCAGAAGAATCCGGGGTGAAGATTTTGGGGCTGCAGATTTTGGCCGGTGCGTCATATTTCCTATGTTAAACTCATCTTAATCTTTGTAGTGTTAATGATTAAAATTTTTGTAGGTTGAGGATTGCAAATTTTTCGAATGACATGATCCAGAGGACCAAGGGTTCAAGGCAAATCAATTGCGCTATTTAATATCCGAGAAGAAGAGTTTGATTGAACAGATTAAACTATTAAAAGACAAGAATGAAAATTAATCTAATGAAAATTGAGCTTTTGGAAAAGAAGGTTCAAGCAATGGAAAGGAGGAACAAAGCTCTAGAAGAAGAATTAAGTGACTTGAGGATGAAAGTGAAGATGAAAGTGAACAAGTCAATGATGAATGGCCATGTATTCATGGTCCTCTTGATTGTATTTGGTGTTAATGTCAGTATAATAGTTTTTAGTGGAAAGAATATCACTTGTTAGACTACAAACATGTTTCTGTTAGTAATGAAGAACTTGTTTATTGTATGTCTGTCAATCAATTTGAGAAGCGAGTCGTTTCTCAGCTCTCATTCTACAACTTTGACTAAAAAACACATAGTTTTATCAAGCTTTGATAAAAAAAATCACATAGTTTATCAAAATTTTACGATCTACTAATTTTTGGCACATAACAATCTCTATAAATTTACATTCATGAGTCTGATTATATCCTGACAAAGTATGCACCAAAAAACTTCAGATTACATTCAATGATTCAATTCACAAAATGAATATTTCAAAGTCACAACAACCATTTCACAAAATGAAACAACAAAGTTTTTTTATCCACAACAACCATTTCACATAAAGTCACAACAAAGTCATAATTTAGATGTTTAACAACAACCATTCAGAGTTATTATCCACATTGAAAATCACATGTTTAACAACAAAGGACCACATAGTTTTGTTCTCATTCAAAGGAAGTTTTCTTCTTCCTCATTCTTTGGCTGCTTCTTGTCGGTGATGTAAATTCTTTCTGTTTCCCCTTATTTATGCTGGTGCTGCTCTGCTGTGTGCCCAAGTTGGCTACTTCTTATTGGTATTGGTTTGGTTTGTCTGCTATACTTGTGCTCTGTGATTGCTGTTGGTTTACCACAGTTGTAAATTAAGCTCTACGTGTACCAATGTAAGTCGTGCGGAGCTATTCTCCAGGCATCTAAGACATAAACATTGGTAGAACTTAAAATAATACCAAAGTATGTGATTTTCTAGTCTAATAAAAGAGGTTATTACTTACCCTCACGTAAACATTGCCTGTTTTAGTGCTGGTGAGAGCCCCATAATCCCCCATAGCTTTGGCCCCGTCTTTATGTACCAGCTGCTCATAAGGTACTTTCTTCTTTATTACTGCGCTCTTCTTTCTTGGAGATGCTGAGAAGGTGCCTTGGCTTTGAAGAGATGCTGAGAAGGTGCCTTGGCTTTGATGACATGGTGTTTCAGTAGGAGGAGCTAATGGTGCTTGAGTAGGAGGAGCTGATGGTGCTTCAGTAGGAGGAGCCGATGGTGCATTCCACTTTCTTATTGGGATTTTTGGAAACTTTGGAAACTTCGAACCTGAAAAGTCACATAATTTCAAAATATTTTAAGATCTATCAATATTTTCAAAATCACGTAGTTGCATGGGATCACTATCACATAGTTACTTATTTTGACCACCTGGTGTTGGAGTAGAACCTCTACTATCTAACTTATCTTGTTCTAACTTTTTCTTGATCCTTGGGGCACAATTCATCAGTCCACGACAACATCTGCTTCCTCTTCAGTGCAATTCTTTGCATAACCACTACAAGAAAAATATCATTTACTAACGGGTTATTTCTGTTACTATAACCTCCAAAAACGTTAGTACATCTTATACCAAGGGTATATGCACCCGTTGATAGAAGTCGCGATAGTATAAACTTGTACCAACGGGTATAGACTTGTACCAACGGATGTTGAGGTCGTTGGTATAGTGATGCAGATATTCTAATAGATAATTAACACCGTTAGTAGAGACTTGTCGTTAGTATAGAGGTCCCTATACTAACAGTTATTGATATCATTAGAAGAAAAATATGTTAGTATAGAGGACCCTTTACTAATAATTATTGACTTTGTTAAAAAAATAATTAGTATATTTCATTAATGATAATGTGACCCTATTAAGATTTGAACTTGAGTTAGTGGAAAAGAAGTGTTTTATCTTAACCACTCAAGCAAGCTATAACATACAATATATATTTTTATTTTTATTTACTTAAACTATATTTTGGTTAATTCGGACCAACCTAAAAATGAAAAAATTTTAAATTTTTAACTGTTAACTGAACCAAAAATCAATTGGACAAATTAATTTGGTTAATTCAGTTTCAGTTCAGTCGGTTAATCAATTTTTTGGTTAATTGATGAATTTTTCTCACCCCTACCGGGCTATTGGGCCAGGCTGAAATTTGTTAGACCTATTAGTAACGGTTCATTCGTTAGTATAGAAGATGTTTCGCTAACGGATGCAACTTCGTTAGCAACTTTACTAACGGATACATAATTCGTTAGCATTGGTTTGCTCTATACCAACGATAAAGCTAGCTTGTCCTTTAGTATAGGGTATAACTTTCAGTAACGACTATTATTTCCGTTTGTAAAAGTTACATTTACTAACAAATTTTCTTACCGTTAGTAATATTATCCGTTAGTAGATGTCATTTATTTTCTAGTGAACACTAGTTCGTATCTCCTCTAACATATCAATTAAAGGCTTTGTCCTTGCCTTCAATATATATGCATTGAAGCACTCTGACAGGTTGTTGTCAACCACCTCGCAGGTGGGCAGTACATTGATGTGCAACCTGTAAAATTTTTGAACCCCAATCTGTGTAAAAGCCTCAACTGCTTCAGGTGACATTGCCCTCATCTCATCCAAAGCCCCTCTAAAGTCTGCTTCTGTAGTGCTTTTGACAGCCCTCCAAAATAGATTCTTCAGGCCATATTCATTGTATGTCTTTTTTCAGTTTGTATAAATATGTCTAGCACAATTACGATGCTCAACCAGAGGCATAATTGTCTTCACAGCATTTTCAAGACCCCGACAAATTGGAAGCATGAACAAGTAAATGATTAAGAAATAAAAATCATAAGGTTTCAAAATATTTTAAGATCTACCAATATTACCTTCTGCTGGTCACTTATGATAGTCATCCCAAAGCCTTCTGTAATGCGCAAATCTAAAGCCAACCTTTCAAGAAACCAAGTCCAAGAGTCTTGGTTTTCACCTTCAACTACTGCCCAAGCGATTGGGAATATCTGGTTGTTCCCATCATGACCAATGACACTCAATAGTTGTCCTCCAATTTGTGTCTTTAGGAAGCAACCATCCAAACTGATTACAGGTCTACAGCCACATAAAAAACTATTTCGTAGTGCCTCAAATACTACATAAAATCTCTTGAATATAGCTTCTAAGTTTGGACCTCTCTCAACTTGTAAATCAAAGTGTAATACCCGGGATTTCCTAACATATAAGTGTTGACTTAAGGTTTTCAACCTTGGTCTTAATCTCGGTTTTGATGATAACAAATATTGAACTAATGATTTCATGAAGAATTATTTTCAGGTTCCATATCGGTTAGCGCGCGACGTCCGCGATCGAAAAATCGGAAGGACGTTGGTCGACGCGCTCGGATTCTTCAGGAAGTTAGAGTTTAGGTCTAGGGTGTCTAGATATGTTGTAATTCCTTATCATGATGCATAAGAATCCAAAAACCTATCCCGAACCCCAAACCATGAAATTCCGGGACCGCCCTGAAATTCACTAAGACTGGAGAGCTCCTTGGAGGGCTATATGATCCAAACATTTTATTGACATAAAAAAATGACGATAATTGTTCCTTGGGTAGAAATTAGATAACGTGATATTTTTAAGGATTTTTTGGAGACCTCTAGCATACCCATACTTGATCCGAAAAATTAGAAAAGTTCCGTTTTCTAAAAATTTGTACTAGACCCCAAAAATTAGATTTTGATTCTTAAGGATTTTGATTTTTTAGATATTTTTATTGAATTCAAATGGGGGTTAATCCTTATATAACATTTATGTTTTAAAGCTATCATGTTATAAAGTTATTTAACTTAAATTAATAAATATTATATAAGTAGACTTAGTGAAAACGGAACCAGAAGAACCAAGCAGAACAAAGCTGTCTGCCTTGCCCAGTCCTGGTTCGATCGACCGATCGGTCGACCGAATGGCTGCAAAAATTGGCAGAAGCCAATCGGTCGACCAGTCGGTCGACCGAAGCTGGGAAAGAAATTGCGGAAAGCCTCGAGCGGTCGACCGATTGATTGACCGAACTGAGGATCGCGAGGCTCGCGATAATCGGTCGACCCGTCGGTCGACCGATCAGAGAGAAGAAAGCGGTGGTCGAATGACCGGTCGATCGGTCGGTCGACCGACCATTCGACCAACGGTCTACAACAAATAGTTTTCTATCTGTTGAGTAGCCGTTTCTTCACAAGCGTATAAATACACACTGATATGATTCTTTTAATCTACTTCCTTGATTCTTACATAGGTTTTTGAGCCATTAAAAGGGAGATTTAAAGCCTTCCAAAAGAGAGATTAGTGCTTACGCTCAATTCTTGCGGCGACAACTTCCTGCGCACACTCCGCTCCTCAACTCAGAAATTGACTCGAGCTCATCTCCTCGGCGAGTTGGAGGTTCCAAGGCTGTGAAAGGAGCTTGCAATAATTAGTCTTCTCTTTAAGCTCTTTCATTGTAATTTTTGTTGTTATTTTGAACTGTGTTTGATTTGAGCATGTGAAGACCTTATGTTAGGTCTTGTTGTGTGAAGTGGTATCCTTGGTGTAGAAGGAGTAAAGCCACTTGTGTAAACTTAGAGCTTACTAGGATTAATTCTAGTTGTCCCTTAGGTTGAGGTGGGAAAGTACTCTCGGTAGAAAGACGGGATACTTCCGGGTGTGGAAGTGCCATCGGTTGGAGAGCGGAGACTTTCCGGTGAAAAGTCCTCGTTGTAAGGGAAACTCTAATTAATCTAGTAAAACTTAGTTTGGAAATCCTAAGCGGGGTGCTTAGGTAGTGGAGTAGGCATTGGGGCCGAACCACTATAAATCACTTGTGTTTGCATTGATTTTTATTTGTGCTCAATTGTTTATTACTGCTTCCGCATTTAAATTGCATAATTGTAATTCACCTAAATAATCTAAGTAAATGATTAAAATCAAATTTAGGCTAATCGAATTAGTAAACACACTATTCACCCCTCCTCCAGTGTCGCCATTTCACCCACAATAAGTTTTATGTGGTGTAGCGCACGAGATCGGGGAATAGCCGGGTTGAGTCGCGAGAATCGACACTAATGGAAGGTATAGCTTAATTTGTTGATTTGTGAAGCATGTCGTATGACTTATGTGTTAGATTGACTCAAGTTGGGTTGAGATCAGGTTCACGGATCGAGTCGGGGCTCGATCCGAGTTGGGTGGAGTCGAATGAGGGCTTTAAGTGAATCAGGGGCATTCTTGTCAAAAAAAAAGAAAGATAAAACCCCTCACCCCAAGTCGCTGTGCGGCTCAAGGCAAGTTGAGCCGCACGTAGCCCGAGAGAGAAAGGGGGAGGAGAAGAGAACTTTGGGGCAGCGCCGAATCCGCGTCATCGTCGGAGTAATCAAGATCGTCTTCATCCCATCCATCATCTTCTCATGATCAAGGTGAGTGGTCGGGTTTGTCAAAAAGGGGAGGCGGGTGGCCAAACCTTGGAAGTTTTCATGGATCGAATTTTTACGGGATGATTCTTGCCGATCATTGTAGTTCTTGTATTTAGAGTTCGGATGACTCATCTCATTGTGCTTTATGTGTTTTATTGATGATGATTTTTGAGATCTAGGGGTTGGCCGAATAAAGGAAAAAGGGGAAAGGTCATGCCGAAATTTTTTCTGATTTCCTCGAGCGGCTTAAAACTCTTAGGTCGTATTATTCTAGTTAAAGAATAGATCATTGCATCGATATGTAGGGATGATAGTTGAGAGCATGCCCTTCCAGTCTAGAAGGCTCGGCCGAGTAAGGGATTACCCTGCTCAAGATCCGGCCGAGCAAGGGAGAGGATGATACAGAAAGATAAATCGATTTCTTTATGCTAGATTTCATATTCGATAACTTGAATGTAGATCTTGGCGCTTGCCGAGTCGTTGATGGTCATCTTAGGTGATTTTGAAATATTAGGAAAGATCACACTATAAGGTTGCATATTGATAGAGAAATTCATGAGGTATCATATAATTCATTAATTTTCCTTTACCGCACCATTGATGCTTGTTTGAGATTTCCATGCTAGTACATTATTACCTTGCTGAAATTTCTCTATAAATGCAGAATTTATTTGCTTTAAATGTTGATATCGCGTGTAGTTTATGCAATTAGCTGTAAAATAAAGTCAATATAATTAGTATGTTGTGATACACTTGTATTTGAACATATTCCTGCTCATGACATGTGGTTCACTCTTATGGAATATGGCTAAGGATGTTAGATGAATTTAATAACACCATCGGGTGTTTAGCTATCGAGAAAACATGGATGTGGACGAGCTAGGTGTCACACCTAGGGGATAATCAGCGGGCACTGATGTGCAGCTGATGGGGCCCGAAATGAGGGCGGGGGGTACGGGTGAAGGCCCGAGATTTAAATAGGAAAACTGTAGAGCACTTTGCTTGTGTACAGTGATTTAGATGGTCTACTAAGGAGTGTTATTAGCCGCACGACTACCACACTACTCAGCGGTGATTAGGGTCTTGAGATTGCACCAGCGGACCCGCTAGGTGTTAGACCCGAGTGGCGGAGGGTCTTGAGATTTCGTCAGTGGGCCACACTGACGGTAGACCCTAGTTGGGTGGGATTAGCTATACCTAACCCGGAGGATTCCGGAGACTAGTGGCCATCCTAGTCGACAGACCCGGTAATTTGATTGTTTACATTGTGGGGGCCGGTCTGGCCTGGTTTATGTAGAGAGGGGGAGCCCAGTAGGGTTGAACCCCCCTTACATATGTTAAGGCCTATAGCGGCCGAATGACACCGAGTTTGATAAGGGTCAAAGAGGCCGATTTACTTACTCTCATGACATGGCAAACCAGTTGGTTATCATGGTGTGGTCAGCTTAAATTCCCTATTTATATCATACCTTGTATATGTTACCTCGCCGAGGATTTAAGTGGAGGTTCAAAAGAACCACTCATTGAGTTCCTCGCGAACTCATGGTTTTATTTGTTGTTGTTTTGCAAAGCCCGACCAATGAGGTACGGCTTGGTGGCATGGCGCAGTTGGAGTGCAAGTGGAGGCACAGATCTCGTAGCAGGCATCCATAGAGTCGTAGTCGTGTTATTTAGGGTTGATAATCATGCACTGAGCGGTCGTTTGTAAAAACATTACTGTTTAAAACTTGAACTGTTATTTGAAAAGCTGAGTTGTTTCTTTAGACTTAAAATTGTTTTGAAATTAATAAAGTTTGGTCGCCGTTTATTTCATGGCTTTTTCGTTGGTTCAGTGTTGTTCTTTTATGATTGGTTAAGTGCATGTGGTAGGCTTCGGGGTATCGACACTTACTCTGGCCGGTCACGCGACCCTGAGTTGGGGCGTGACATAAAGAAGCTATTCATGTTCACCCTCTTTAACTCAGCCATGTATGAGGGAACTAAGTTGTAGTGCTCTTGTAAAGTTCCAAGAATCATCTTCTCTGCTTGTTTCCTTGCTTTGTAACAAGTGGCTGAGCTAACCCTGATGCCATAGTCCTTATTAAGATCTAACAACATATCCAACACCCCCCAATTTGTATTTTGTCTAAAATTTTCCAAATAATTCCTTGCAAGCCACTGATATGAGGCTTGCCTATTCTTAGAAGGTCTAGTACATGTGTACTCCTTTGTGTATTCCTTGACACTTAATGGTTTCTTCTTTCGTGTCATACTAGTCTTAATAGTCCACTTACAACCCTCAGTACACACCGTCACACATCTATCCTTGCATGACCTCCTCCATTTTATGTTAAAGCCATCAATAATAGTCTAATCTTGTATTGCATGCTTGAATTGGACATGTGATTCAAACCATATTCCAACAGAAAAAGGATCATCTGATCTTATGTTTTTATGATTGAAGTAAACCCTCTTCTCCTTTCCCTTGCTCCCTGCACACTCATCTTCATTAGTATTAGGAGTGGAAGGATTCTCATCAGAACTTCCTGCTTCATCTTCTTCTTGCACATCTTGTTGCTGCTGTCCCTCATGCTGCTCTCCTTCTTGCTTCTCTCCTTGTCCTTCACTCATCCTTCTTCTACTTCTTCTTTTGTTTTTCTTCAGTTGCTTATAAGTTCTCATGTTCTCCATTGCAACCACAAAGTTGTTATCATCATCAATATCAGTGGCATTGTCATCATCGGCCATACTCTCAGAACCATCAGTTTCTAGGAGATAATCAGAATCAACAAATTCAGGAACTGCATGTTCCACAGCCTCTCTTTCCTTTATAGCTTCTACATACACATCAATCATGCCATGGCTGATCCCATGCTCAACCATCTCCCTAACCTGACTATTAGTCTTTAATTCCATAATCCCAATATCGAGGTTGTATTTTGGAACTCGATACCATATTTTTTGAGGTCGACCATAGCCTAAATCATATAGAATCGATTCGAGCTCTCCCAATGACATTTTTTCACCGTTCTCCTCTGTTAAACTCACTTCCCCTTTTACATATTCTGTTCGAGGATGAAATAACATCTCCCCCCATGGTACAAATACAAATTAAATGAGACAGACATATTAGGGACCACAATTGCCCTCACTGTCTGGAATTAATAAACTGCCCTGCAAACTGAGAGAGACAACATACAGATAACACAGGGAGACAAAATCAAACAAGAGAACTACAGTTACCTGAAGACAAAATGAAGTGGTAGAATACAACAATTTAATGGTCCACATTGAATTTTGTGGCAAAATAAATAACTAAAGAACTACTGTACTCACCTGCGCTGAGAGATGGTCCACAGAATCTTTGATGGCCCGCCTAGAGATGGCCGACAGGTCGTCACCACGCTCTCCCGCCCAGAGATGGTCGACAGGTCGCCACCACGCTCGCCCGCCCAAAGATGGCCTTGAGAAGAATCCTAATCTCCTGCCCGCGCCGATCGTTTTGATTTTTAGGGTAAAAGGTAAAAAGTTAAGTAAAAAAACTATTTTTTAATCTATTATCCGTGCCTAGATGTACGTGGCAGGCCACGTATGGCGCCGCCAGGACACGCAAGAGTCGTTTACCTCCACGTCAGTTAAGTTGAGACGGCGCGTGACGATTTGGTAGATGACATAAACGGAAGTAAAGGTTGTGTATTTACAGGCTAAATTTGAAATAGTGGGTAGAACGTAAAATTTTTGCAAACCTTGTGATTTTTTAGTCTATTATCTCTAATTTTTATATGATAGATGAACCAATTATTGTACCTGACCTTTTGGGTTTACTTTTTGCTAGACTCTGTCCATCGAAGTCTAATGCATCTCAAATATCCACTATCATCATTAATTGGTTTGATGATGCCTATGAATCTTGGACTAAAATTCCCGAGGCTACACGAAGGATGTAGTTTCGTGAATGGAAGGTATCAGTACTCCAAACAAGAGGGGTCGCCTTTATGGGATGAGCTACCAGAAGATGTTAATAAACTTTAATGTGGAATATGATCTATTCATGTCATCTCGCAACTAAAAGGAGCAAATGGATCAGGTGCTGAGTCATATAACACAGCTCGACGCGAGTAAGAAGGGGAGCATGTTGAGCGAGTTATGTCAGTGCGTCAGCAGGAGCAATTTACGCTACAACAGTCGATGGCCCAACTCATGTAGCAATAAGCAGCTCTATAATGACGCATCGGCCTTGAAGAAGGATTCGAAGTGATGTTGAATCAACATCTTGATCAACTTCGACATCCTCAACATATTTTCAGTGATGATTGCTACCAACAACTTTTCGATTACACTACTAGAAATATGGCCGTCTGTGACGGCCAAACTACAACGGCGGCGCCGGCAGTCGCAGGTGCGACGGTTCTACGACCGCCGACAACGTGGGTTGCAAGGGGTCCATTATTGCGACGACGTTGCGACCGCTGTGTCAACCGTCGCTAAATTACGTACCAACATCGCGACGACATAGCTACAGTTCTGTGACTGCTTGTGGCGGTCGAAAATTGTCGGATGTTACATTAATTTAAACACTCACGCCTACCCTTTTCTCTTCCCCTCACACGATCTCTCACTCTCACCTCTATGCGATTTCACTTTCGCCGATTGTCGATCGTCGCTTGTGTCGCTGGTATTCTCTCTCTTTGGCTACCGAAACCCTAGCCACCGTCCACTAGGGTTTCAGCCGACGACGAAGAAATAGGAGGGCCATCGAGCCCTCACTTCCTCTTGCCGCGAATCCGCGATAGGTGGGAGGGCCGCTGGCCCCTCCCTTCCACATTATTGTTGCCCCTTTCTCCCCTTCTACGGCTTGCCGCCGCACGTCGCTTCTCGTCGCAAGTTCACCACTGTTGTGTATTAGAGCAGAACTTACATTTTGTCTGTTTAATTGGGAGCATTTAGAGCAAAATACTATTTGTCTCTTTGTTCGAAAAGTAGGGTTTTATACATCTTGATGCAATTCAGTGTTTGTCACAAGTTTACCACTACTTGTCTTATTACGGAAATTTATGGCATATTTATTACTATAATTCAGTATTTTTAATCTAAGATAATATGATGTTATGCAAAGTTTTCTTAGTCCTGCATTTACTGATTCATATAAACTAGTTGACAATTCATAACCTAATCTCATAAAAGAAAAATTATACTAGAGGACAGCTCATTAGATGACCAAGGATTAACCTGAACAGTATTAGAGCAAAATACTGTATTAGAGGAGAATTGTAAGACCCGAAAAATTTCATAATATAAAAATCCATTTTGGTGCAGCGCGCCAGACCCGGGGTTAGTCGAGTCGAGCCTCGGAATCGTCTCGAGTAGAGGGTATGACTCGACTAATGAAGTATGAAGTTTAAATTTGGTTAAATGACCCTTTCCTTTTATGAATCAATGTTTTAATTGAGTTAAGATCGACTTGTGTTGCGGATAGAGTCAGAACCCAAGTCGGACTTGGACTGAGTCGAGTCAAGGTTAGGTCGTGTAACGGGGCAATTAAGTCATTATAGATGAGGGAATAAAATCCCTCACCATTGAGCCGTGCGGCTCATCTAGGAGCCGCACAAAGCCCGAGCAAGGGAGAAGGGGAAAAGAGGGAGGAGAGATCTTGGTCGACGCCGGAGATCGAGTCGTCGTCGGAAGAGTCGAGATCGTTAGCGTTCGATTCTTCTTCTTCCTCAAGCAAAGGTGAGTGGTTGATTTCGGTGGATTGGGGGAGGCGGGTAGCCGAACCCCTAGGACTACTAGGTATCGATTTCTCGCGAGTTTCCATCGATTCTTGGTATTTGATTTCCCTATCACTATTTTGAATCATTATTCGTCGGATCTTCATAGTTTTCTTATCGGATTCTCGACTTTTAGGGGCTGCCGAATCAAGGGAAAAGGAGAGAGGTCATGTCAAAATTTTCCCAATTCCATTGACGGATGTAGAACCCCTCGGACGATCTTAAATCCATGTCGGGTGTGTTCGTAGTTTGTTGTTTGAACGTGATGATTGAAATTCATTTCCCCTAAGGCCTAATAGGCTCGGCCAAGCAAAATAAAACCTCATGATCTTGGTTTGGCTGAGCATAGGGAAGGGGGGGGGGTGACTTGATCAACGTGTTGATTAGGATAGGTCGGAGACAAGGTATTAGGGTTGGGGTTGGTCCCTCCCTTTTATTCCTACCCTAGGAGGCTCGGCCGAGCAAGGGGGAGGGAGATGGTGAACTGTAGAAGTTAAATGTCATGGTTAGAGTACTCAAGCATTAGAAACATGATGACACTTAGGTAAGACTAACTATAGAAGGCTACTATATTGATGCATGTAATTAGAGGAAAGGTAGGATAGCAACCATCCTTATACCCTTCCTCCTTAAATTTTGAAATGTGGTGATATTTGTTACCATGCTAGATAATATATTCCTTGTTGAATTTATTACTTAATGCAGAATTTAAATTCTTATCATTGAATTATGTGGCTATACATAGTAGTTGTTGTGAAGTAAATTCATAATATCTTATATGCTGTCCGGTGTTGTTAATGGATGAAATTCCAAGTCCGGGACACGTAGTTCTTCAGCCAAGATAGCGTATGATGCTAGTTGACATGTAGGACATTATAAGGTGTATATTAGATATGAAAACTTAGCTAGTGGATGACACAACTTCTTAGACTTCTTGTAGTCATTTTTGAAACCTAGAATTATTAGGTGTACATGTCTTCGAAAGGGTAACATTAAATTGTTGACCCTACAGGCCGGGCTAGGGCCGGATGCAGGCAACTGCCCGAGGTGTATATAAGGAAAGTCTAAGATATTTTGATTGTGTGATGTGCTTGCGATGGTCTGCCGAGAAGCATGGATAGTCGAAAATGATCAAAGCTTGACTCGGCCAATGATTCAGGTCTTGAGATGCACCAGCGGGCCCGCTAGGTGTCAGACCCCAGTTGGGTGGGACTAGCTACCCCTACCCCAGTCGGTGTTCGGAGACTAGTAGACCATCCTAGTCGATGGCCCGGAGATCTTATTGATTCATTTATATGCTATGTGGCCTGAACGGCCAGTAGGTTGTTATTTTGCGTGGTAGGGCTGGTTGTAGCCGAACCACTAATGCATGAATAGGCCCTGAGGGCCGGGTGCTATGTGGCATAGTTGGGGCTGTTATAGCCAGTGAAATGTAGGTGTGGTCTACACAGTACGATCCTAAGGGTCGATTGCCATATCAGCAGTAACTTAGATCCCTAAAACTTTATATTTTGCTTATATATATATATATATATATATATATGATATTTGGGGATTGTGTGGAGGTTCGAAGAACCGCTCACTGAGTCCCATGTGGACTCACGGTTTATTTCTTTTTATTTTGCAGAGCATGATCAGTGAGTTGAGGCTTGGCGTCATGGTGCAGTTGGAGGGCGGGCGGTGGTGCCAATCTCGTAGCGGCGTCCTATAGTCATAGTCTAGTTGTCTAGTTGTTGTCATTTTCCTATATTGATAGTTGTTGTCTTTTAAAGCTTGTAATCAACTTTGAACTTGAGATGTTTCAGTTGTGATGATGTTAGCTACTCTTTTTTTTTTCAAAAATAATTGTGAACTTTTGAAATTTCAAATAAAACTGCATTGTGGTTTCTTTTTATTCGATATGTTCCGGTTTCTCATTGGTCAGTGTAGGTAGTAGGCTTCAGGGTAGTATGTAGACCCTGGCCGATCACACGACCCTGAGTTGGGGTGTGACAAGAATGTAGAGAAGAAAACTGTGTATTAGAGCAGAGCCAGCCCCTTCAAATTTTTGTTTCATAGATTAGATAACAGAAAGTTGATTCTTGGGTAACGGTTTAGCAATTGATTAATGCATGAAATTTAAATACTCAAGCACATAACAATGGGAAGTAAATGCAGCCTCAATAGTAGATTTCTAATTAAATGGCTCAATTCATTTTCAACCGAAAGTTGAGCCAAGTTGATTCATTCTTTTTCTCTGTTTTATTTTGCAAGGAAGGATGAATAGAATTGAAAGTGCTCGCTGCAATGTGCTAATAGCCTAATACCTCCATGGGAACATTAAACAGTGCCCCTTTTGGAGATAATGGCAAAATTGATTTGAAGCGCACAATGGCTATTAATCAATAACTAATCAATAGCTAGTAATCAACAATTGGTCTACAGCAGGAATACTAATCAATAGCTAGTAATTAGTATTACCCTACTAATGAATAGCTAGCACTTTAAAGTGGCAATCAACTTATAGTACTTCATGATGCCATGTCATGAATAAGCACATTCAACCAAGGACTGCCATCAGAATCAAGCATAACTATATATATATATATAGTCTTTGGCCAGATTTTCTTCGTGATTCTGATTTTAAGTTTAAACAAATCAGATTGTTTAAACAGCTAAGATTTGCCATTGTGTACTTCAAATCAATGTGCTTCCAATCATTTTTCTACGGTAGGACTGATTTTAAGCACATTTTAAGCTGTTGAATTCTGATTGCTTAAAATTAATCTTAGCTATTGTTTAAACAGCTAAGATTGTTTAAAATGTGCTTAAAATATCCTATCTGTAATGTCACAATAGCTGTTTGCCATTGCGTCACATAGCTGTTTAAACAATATGCTTCCAACCATTACACATTTTAAGCTGCTGAATTCTGATTTGCCATTGTTTAAACTAATTATGTTCATCTCGTTGCACATTCATGCTGTAAAAAGTGATATTACAAATAGGACTGCCATCACAATAGCTGTTTGCCTAATAATGCCATTGTGTCATATATATATTGTTTAAGCTATTACACATATGTAGATGTCATGAGCACCACCACCACCACCACCACCAATTGTGGCGTCGGGATCTTTGACATCCGCCACAATGTCGCCACCACCACCACCGGCCTCGGAGGCTCGAGGTCGTCGTAGGCCTTGTGGGCCTAATCGGAGGGCTAGCTCATGTACCATCATCGGCCGACCAGCGTCAGCTGATATCATTGCACGGTCTAAAGTAAGTATAAAAGTTTATTTATTATGATTGTTAATTAATTAATTGCTACATATGTTGTTATACTTGAGCTGTAGCTAGATTCGAGCAGGACGATGTTGCTCGCAGCATCACTGCTATTGTCAAGAGGCTCTTTTAGGAGCCGTGGCGTTCATGGACCCACGTGTCGGAGCATTCTCGAGCTTTATTATGGTCTAAGTTCGAGGTACATAGTTTATTAATTTTTTAGTTAATTGTATTAATATTTAAAATGATTGTATTACATAATTTTTTTTTTTTTTGTAGGCTCGCTATACTTGGGATCCCTCCATTCAGGCCCAGGTGAAGGATGCTTGGGAAGGTTACTGTAAGAGGCTTTTCAAGGATATCCCCCATCGGGCGCGGGATGAGGCACGAGCGAGTATAGGCGGTAATAGAGAGACCCCTATGGATGTGCTCAAGGGACACAGGCCAACCTGGATGGAGGTCGACGTATGGGATTGACTATGCGACATCTGAGCGTCGGAGGGATGGCAAGGTGCCTCTCGGATGACGCACCAAAATAGAATGATGTTAGTCGAGGGATCCGTCCTCGGTATACCGGTGGGTCCATCTCATTTATCAGCCACGAGCATCGATTGATAAATAATTTAATGATTATTAATTATTATTATAGAAAAACTAATTATATTTATTTTATTGCAAGGGACGCGCGATAAGCATGTTGGTGAAATGACCTACACTAGAGGGGGGGTTGAATAGTGTGTTTACTAATCTTTTTGTCTAATTCTGATTTTAAACGTTTCCTAAACTACTTTGGCAATTCACAAATCGAGTAGCAAATAGAAGCAAGATAAATAATAAGAAATTCAATACGCAAAGGAAACAATGCTAACACTTTGATTTATAATGGTTCGGCTCCCATACCTACTCCACTACCTAAGCACCCCACTTAGCATTTCCAAAGTTGACTTTACTAGATTATGAGTATTTCCTTACAATGAAGAATTTACACCGAAGAGTCTCCGCTCTCAACCTAAGACACTTCCATACTCGGAAGTCTCCGCCTTCTTACCGAGAGCACTCTTCCACCTCAAACCCTAAGGCCATGTTTGCTTTGCAGGATATGATTTGCACTACTAGAAACTTGATATTCAGCAACGGCTATCAGCAACGGCCGCTCAAGCCGTTGCTATTTGCAACGACATTCTTAAGGCCGCCCGAGCCGTTGCAGATATCTGTATCTGCAACGGCGTTCTAACGGAAAACCGAGCCGTTGCGGATTATTTTAATTATCAGCAACGGCTTTCTGACGGAAAGGCGAGCCGTTGCTGATTTTTTAATCTTCAGCAACGGCTTACTAACGGATAAGTGAGCCGTTGCTGATGATAACTTATCAGCAACGGCGTTCTAACGGGCGAGTGAGCCGTTGCTGATAAGTTTATATAGGGCACGCTCTCGCGCCCGACCCTTCTTCCTCCCGCTGCTGCCGCCGCCGCTCCTGCCGACGCCGACGCCTCTCGCCGCTGCTGCCGACGCCGACGCCTCTCGCCGACGCTGCCGCTGCTGCCGGTATGTTGATCGGCCGGCCGGCTCTCACTATGTTTCGGCCGGAGAGGTTAAAATCCGACCGAAACCCTATTTCTAGGGTTTCGGCCGGCGGCGGTCGGCCTATGGCCGCCGCCGGACCTTCTACAGTGGCCGGAGGGTGGACTCCGACGCCGGAATTTATATATATATATATATATATATATATATATATATATATTATTGTTTTGAAATTATTAATTAATTATTTTATAAATGTTAATTAATTGTTTAGATTAATTGTTTAATTTGTTAGATTAATTATTAGGGTTTAGATTAATTTCGGACGCGCGCCGGAATCGTCCAATTCGGACTCGCGCCGGAATCGTCCACTTCGGACGCGCGCCGGAATCGTCCAATTCGGACTCGCGCCGGAATCGTCCACTTCGGACGCGCGCCGGAATCGTCCAATTCGGACTCGCGCCGGAATCGTCCAATTCGGACTCGCGCCGGAATCGTCCACTTCGGACTCGCGTCGGAATCGTCCACTTCGGATGCGCGCCAAAATCGTCCAATATGGACTCGAACTGTCTCGAAACATTTAGAAAATAATCATCCATCCGACGAGTTGATATGTTTCACGTACGCATCGACGAATCGGATATGATTTAGCAAAACCTTAGATCCGTTCGGGAATTGTATGTTCGTGTAAAAGAAGTAGATGATCTTTTATACGACGTACAATTCTTGAATTGTCCCTGATTGGACAATTTGGGAATATAGTTATTTGTACTGCACTTACGTTTTTGTTTGGATATTGAACTTGTTTAACTTATTTTGTTTGGATATTGATACTTCAATTTTGCATTTGAATTGTTTTTATACTATCGTGGATAATTATCAATATAAATATAATTGTTTTGATGTATATCTTGGTGTGTTTGTGATGTGTGAATGAATGTGTATGAGGTGTTTGTGATGTGTGAATGAATGTGTGTATGAGGGTATGGGTGTGTGAGTTATGTATCAGATAAATGTATCAATGTATCAATGGAAATTTGAAATTTTCAAATTTTCTGGTTGCAGGTATACGTCATCAGCAACGGCTTTCCCACGGGCGTCCGAACAGGTGGCAGCCTCCATCAGCCACAGAGTCACGTAGATTGATTAGCGTGATTGGGGAGCGGTAATATATCATGAATTATGAATCATTACAAATTCATTATATCATAATATAATATTAAAATTTATTTTTGTTGTGCAGGTTCGAGCAAGAAGAAGTGCCGAGGAGCATTTCTTCTACTATTAAACGATACATGCACGGGGCATGGCCTACGTACATGGGCCGAGGACCAAAGGCCCTTCATTTACGCTGCCTGGAGGCTATTTCCCGGGCAAGGTACAATGGGCAGCTGGGGCAGGCTCGGTCCCAAGGGATGGCCCGAGCTGGGACCACTAACATCGCGGAGACTCGGGGATACGGCCCCGATTGGATTACTCCGGATATATGAGACCAGCTCGTGGGAATATGGTCGACGGATCGATGGCAGGAGGTTTCTCGGAATGCGGCTAGAAATCGCATGTCGGGGGAGCAGCGCGTCACACCGGCGACTCTGTTGCATTTGCAGTGCACGCGAACCGTATGGTAAGTATATCTTTTAATTATATATTTTATTTGTTACTATGTGTACTAATTAATGTATTTATTTTTTAAATGTAGACGACGGTGTCGGATGACGGGACTGTCCAGCGACCCTCCCCGATGGCGGTGTTTGAGCGGACTCACCGTCGAGCACATGGGACGGGGGAGTACATCGACAACCGCGCTTTATACATTATGGTAACTATATATTTGTTTAAATTATTCATTATATATTTATAATTTAAGTTTTATGATCAATATTAAACAAAAAATCAAACTCGAGTAGGAGACCTACAGCCAGACGGTGGTGCAGCGCGGGGGTACCCCCGAGGACTTTGACGCAGCAACGTGGGTAGAGGCCGCAGGTGGCTGGGACTATGGCCGCGTATATGACTTCGCAGATAGTGGTCATGCGCGAGCCGTACTGGGGCCACTTGGGGCACCGACCCCTCCGGTCGCTGGTGAGCGGCCGTCCACCTCTAGATCTAGTTATGATCATAGTAGCAGAATAAAGACTCTAGAGGACACGGTCGCGCGTCAGACTGAGATAATGGAGCGCCAGAGTCAGATGATGGCGAATATACAAGCTATGCTACGCAACATGTCAGGTCATCCCGAAGCAGGCATCTATTCGGCATCATCTAATCTATCGTCCTCGAGTCAGTCCACGCAGGTGTACACTCAAGCACTCCAGACCCCGCCATATGATCCAGACCATCCTCCATCGTCATCGTGAGATCTTTTTTATATTGACTTTGTTACTGAGATATTGGACTTGTTTAATTTATTTTGTTTGGATATTGATATTTTAATTTTGCATTTGAATAATTTTTATACTATTGTGGATTATTATCAATATAAATATAATTGTTTTGATGTATATCTTGGTGTATTTGTGACGTGTGAATGAATGTGTGTATGAGTGTATGGGTGTGTGAGTTATGTATCAGATAATGTATCAATGTATTAATGGAAATTTGAAATTTGAAATTTTTTCGTTACCAGGTTCACATCATCAGCAACGGCTTTCCCACGGCCGTCCGTGGGAAAGCCGTTGCTAAAAGTGTATCGAAAGTCGTTGCTGATGACCTACAGCAACGGCTTAGCGACGGGGTTCTACTAACGGCGTTGCTACGGACTCAGCGGCCGTTGCTATTAATGTTATCAGCAACGGCTCCGGGTCCGTGGCAAAACCGTTGGTGATAATATTTTTAGCAACGGCCCGAGCAGCCGTTGCTGATCCGTTGCTAAGTTATCAGCAACACGACTTTCTGCCACGGCTTCATTGCAACGGCTCCGGCCGTTGCGGATGCTCTTCAGCAACGGCTGATGCCGTTGCTGATGCTCATGTTTCTAGTAGTATATGTTTCATTTATGTTCTGTCTGATTTCTGCATCTCCAGTGGTCTACGTTCTCCGGTGGTTTGATTTCTTGTAACCAAACAATGAATCTCTACTTTAATCCTCGCCAAGCCTGTCACTTTGAATCCAACGATCCCTTCCAGCCTCCCTCCGCCCATTTCCTTTATTAATACCCAAGAAATGCCTCTCCTCCCATCAGCTCGTTGTCTCCTTTGACGCCATGGCGCACAGGAATGACTTCCTTCTCATCATTACTGCTCTTCTTCTCACCCTCTCTTTATCTGGTAATCTCCATTAAGTCTGCGTTTCTTTCTTCTCGTGCTTTCTTCGATCTCTGTTATATTTAGGAAAAGTTCATCTTATTTGAGTTTGTTCTAATTAACTGTTGAATTAGGAAAAGTTCATCTTTGTTCTATTTAGGAAAAGTCCATTAAGTCGACCTTATTTTAGTCTGGTAATCTTATCTTATTTAACATACAATGGAAAAAAAGAGTTTGTTTAATTAGATGCAATTTGAGTTCCTTTAGTTATGGAGTTGCAGTAGTGGTTGTTATTTTCTTTCAAATCATGTCTGATACTGCATGCTTCCTTTTTAATTGGTAGTGTGTGAATGTTAACTAAATCCTTCATGCATTGTTGTATACTGTTGATTGATACTGTTGAATATTTTATACTATTCACAAAGTTTAATTCTGATCTGAGAAAGATGAACTTATTTAGGCACACTGTAAATGGCTATTACTACTTGTATGGATTTGATTCTTTTACACAATAGGCTATTTTATCTGTGCCAAGTCAATGTGCTATGTAAATAATATGAATGGCATCTCTGTTTTTATTCTAGTTAAAAAAAATTATATATTCATTCTAAAATGATGACTTGTGAGGCCTTGCAAATTTTGATCACATTGTATAACTTGCAAATTTTAATCATGCCCTAACAGCAATAACCATGGACCATCGGCATTATTCTAAATAAGTCTAAAACCTTGTTCTAAATAAGTCTAAATTTTTACATAAGGTTTTTTTTAACAGTGATTTTTTTCAATCTTATTGCTGCACTTGAATAATGCATTAAATAGAATGAATATCCACTTGTGATTTTCTTATCAAATTTTAAATATGAATATGGTTCACAGTAGATTTTTCTCATAAGTTTCACATGTGATTTTCTTATTCTGATTTTTTGTTAATTATTTTTAGTGAACAATGAATGAGTTGTCATTCATGTTATACGCTGCTACACTATTTTTAGTGAACAATGGATGAGTTGTCATTCATGTTATACGCTGCTACACAAAGAATGTATATTCACTTGCTTGCTATGTCTACGGTTGAATATTTTTCATGAGGAAATGGAGGATAGATGTACTGAAGAAATTTGTTGAAAATACTCATTGCACGATAATTTTCATGAGGATGGATGAAAGTAGAAGGTTGACTTTTGTGAAGTCAGTTATAGGGATGTAGTTAAATACTTTATCAATTTGCAGTTGGGGGTGTCCCAACTTTATTTTGGAATTGTTTGGTACTTGTTTACTGTTTGAATATTGCTTGCACAGTTTACTGTACATGGTTCTTTGATGATGCAAGGGAAACTAGGCTTGACAATTACTACTGATTCCTGGCTCTGTCGAGCTCAATTAGCTTTCTTATATTTTATCATTATCTTCAGTTGATGAGCCATTAATCTCAGAATCCTCCCTGGAAGTCCAACAACCTTTTGTAGTAGAGGATGAACCTAACTGCGGTGATTGAAAAACTCAAGTCAATGGCACAACAAGTTCATTACTAGTATTTGGAAAATATTATGATTTGGAAAAGCCTTAATGCGCATTAGATGATATGTTTATATAATATATCTAACTACACGTGTATGTGCATATTATATATCATATTATATTTTCTAAAATAAATTATATAGGCTATATATATAATTGATGATTAAATAAATTAATATTAATTATTAAAGATTATAAGTTTGATGTATTGGTGTTAAGAATTTAAAATATAAGAATAAGAACAAGGAGTAGCTCAATGGTAGAAATAGTGTATACTAGTTGATAAGTTTAAGATTTTAATCTTACTAGATCATTTTTTTTAAATTTAAAGACTACTTTAAGTACGAATACTTTGATGTTTAAAATTAAATTTGAGTATTAAAAATTTGCAAAGGCATTTTGGTCATATTGTCTTGTACATGACTCTGTTTTAGCGAACCAAACATAAGATGAGATTGGATATCGTGTCCTGTTCTTGACGAACCAAACATGGTATAATTGTTGTCCCAGGACATCTGGTGTTCTGTCCTTGTCCTTGTCCTTGTTTAGTGTCCTGTGACTAGCAGTTTACGAACCAAACGGGCCCTGAGTATGCATACAGTGAATAGCTAATAAGATAGAAACATAGAAGATATAAACAACTTAGTGAATACCGTGGATCAACTTTGTGAATAAGGAAGAGAAACAGAGAAATATAGTGAATCAACTTTGTGAATGAGGGAAAAGAATAGCAGTTTCCAAACCCTGCAAAAATGTCAGATGAAGAATAATGGTGAGGAGGTGAAGAAGAAGATGAAAAAAACCTATCAATTCTATCACATCTACCAAGTTGTCCTTTGTACGTTGTCATTTCAAGCAAGAAAAATTCTTAATTGCAAGATGGATTATGTCCCCTTTACACAAGAGGAGTAGAAGCTTTACATCTACCTTGAAGGGTTTTTCTAGCATCAAAAGTTCAAAAGTCAAGCATTGTTAGGTATTCCTGGATTTGAAATAAAAACTTGAAACTTGACAGAAGGCCTCGGATATTAATTTTCAAATAAATGTAACCTAAATTGATCTACTCATACCTGAAAAGAATCTCTACTGCAGGGCATGCATGAAAAAAGAATCTTCATATATAGGCAGCGTTTGAAGATAATATAACAAAAATACAGATATAAACATCTATATGTCCATAGAAGAAAATTGTCAAGAACAAGTGAATATGTTGGTTAATATATTAACCCCCACAAAATGACAAAATGATTCCATCTCAGGCATTCATTTAATAATTCATTGTTATGAAGTTGGGAATCTAAAGGGGGAATGTTTAGATTGATATATAAGCAGGTTGGCAGTAAACTATTGGTCATTATCAAAAGACTTTGCATTGTGGTCTTGACCTTCAACATTGTTCTTGATAAGAATACAATATCATTTTTTCTTAAAATGATCCCAACCTAACTCTTCAGGCCCCCTAACTATGAAGAGTTAGTACGTAGAGATGGGGAACTCCTCAATCAAGCATAAAATGTCATTTTTATGCAGTTTTGAACATTATTAAAATGACAACAAAATGCTTTGTCTCAATTAGACTCGCATAGATCAAAGTGATGAAATTTTATTGGTTTTAACATGTAGATGATGATATCAAGAACCAGCCAATGGAACCTCATAATATTTTCCTAGACCCATAGATAAATAGGCACCACAAAACACAGACATTTATCTAAAAGTAATTAAATACCACATTCATTACATACTTGTTGGCTTCAATAAAAATGAAAAAGTTCCTTAAAGTATAGTCAAATATGCTGGTGGTTTACCACCTGAGCATAGCATACTTCTTCACTTTTGTTTATCCATATAATTCAGGAGATATTATTACATTTCATGCAGCCTACGTATCTGATAATTACACGAAAATATCGTAATTTTCTGCTATATGTAAATAATTTATGGTAGATATGGATGAACAACAGTTACGTTCTTCAATTACGTACATCAGTTACATTCTTCAATTATAAAAGATAATGCAAAGCTATCTCTAGAATTAGAACTGAGAGCAAATATAACAGAGAAAACTAGTGGAAGAAAAAAAGATATATTAGCCTGACTAATTAGTACCTGAAGAGGATGATCCCTTGATGATTGTGATGGTGATTGTGATTGCGAAGCGACATGTCACATATTACAGTATTCCAAAAAACCTAGACTGACCATAGCTTGCAATCCTTTGGAATTAGAGGATAGCAAAATCCCCGGCCCTTGTTCTCAACTCAAGCAAGTTGTGATCTATTTCATCCTCATGCTTTGAAACATATGGTTTAAAGAAGGTTGGCCCCAAGAAGGTTTCATAAACATACGTTATCCCCTGCCCGCCCACAAATGCATATATCTCTAAACCAAATTGTCCTCCAGATAACATATAAAAATTGCCGGTTCAATTTTATACCTCGGACACCAGAGATATACCAAAAACGCCAACTTTGCTTCACCATACATTGGTAAACTTCAAAGAAAGATACAAGATTCATCGTATAGAACCACATGAATGAGAACTCCTCAATCAAGTAGAGATGGGGGAACCCCTGCAATTGACTGAAAATTTACAGTCATCCTCGTTAATTAATGTACAAAATAGCACACGTTTGAGAAGAACTATGCGAGAGAAGACAGAGAAGACATCATGCAAGCCATAGAAAAGAAAACCTTAATTAAGCCCCGACGAAAAATTAAAGGGCAAGAAGAAGAAGAAGAAGAAACCTAAGGAGAAGATGTCGCATGGAGAAGCTGTCGTGGAGTTGGGGTGTTGTGTGGGGTGCAGAAGAAGAAGAAGGAGTGTTGGGGAGAAGTTGTCACGTGGAGAAGTTGTCGCGGAGTCAAGGTGTTGTGCGGGGTGCAGAGTTGCTGTAGGTGCGCCAGGGAGAAGAGCGTCGGGGTGTTGTAGTCGCGTGGAGAAGCTCTCGAGAGTCTAGGTGTTGAGCGGCGGATGGAAATTACATCCGCCGATACCCTAAACTCACCCCCTAGGAAGTCTTAATCGGGCTCGGGATGGATATGGGCTAAAATAAATCCAGCCTATTTCCAGCTCAATTCCCATTTGTTGATGCTACAAACGGTGGATTGGATTTTTAAAATCCAATCCACCTCCTTTATCTACCCAAGCAAACATGGCCTAAGGTACAACATTCACTAATCATAGTAAATCAATCTACTCGGTGGACTTATGCCTCAAACACAAAGACTACCACCCAATCTATCAAATTTAGCAATCTAGGTTTACACAAGTTCAAATACAATAAAATAAACAACAAATTAAATACGATAACTAATGGAGCAATAATCAAACCAAAGTATACTTAGCTCCAAAAGAAACTCCCTAGTCCCCTTGATGCCTCAAGGTGATGAATCGATGAAGTTTGAGGGCTCAATCAAGAGGGGTGAGGATCAAAGCTAGGGTTTACAAAGAATCTCTCAATGAAAGCTTTAAGAGTGATCAAAGATGGCTAAATGGAGTGTGGGATCCACAAGGAAAATTAATTGTATTTATAAGCCAGATGAGAGAGCCAAAATAGCTCACCCAACGGGCAAAAAGCTGCTCGTTGGCGCCGCTCGGTCGGTGGCCGATCGAAGGCCGGTCAACTAACTGAGCGATCGGTTATCGACCGAAAGCTTCTGTGACTTTAGAGCCATTGCCGATCACTCGTCGGTCGACCGACCGAAGAGTACCAGTACTCTACCTATTATACCTATACTCTGTCATTGAGTTTTAGTCGAGTTCTTTCTTCGGTTCGGGTTTCAGATTACGGATTTGGCTTTTGGATTCTTTGCATAATAAAGGAGGACTACATATTCATTCTAGACACCTTAAACCTAAACTTTATCTTTCCGACGAAATCCAAGCGTTGACGACCATCCTTGCCGATTTCTCTGATTTTTTCGATCAGGGACGTCATACGCTAATCAATATGGAACCTGAAAATAATTCTTCATGAAATCATTAGTTCCATGTTTGTTATCATCAAAACCAAGATTAAGATCAAAGTTGAAAACCTTAGGCCAACAGAGCATGGGACGCTCATCTCGGCCGACCCCCTAAGGGTCTTCGAGGAGACGCATAGATATCAACGTGGTCCTTGCTGGGGTGAGTTTATCATCGGGAGGCCGAAGACGATACTGGTAAGTTAATATTTAAATTTTTTATATCTAGTTCTATTATGTATAATTAATTTAATTAATCCACTTGATTTTCTTTAAAGACTACGTATAGTGAGTTGGTGACCTAGCGGGGAGGTGATCCTGCGTAGCATCAGCTTGATGCTGACGCATGATGCAGGTGACAAGTGTAGACCATGACCGTGTATATGGCATTGGCACAACGGCCCACACACGGATGTTGTTGCGGCTACATGGTGTGGGGTCATCTGTCTTCACCTCCTTCGCCACTGGTCCATCAACATCACGTGCGAACCAAAATCGATTAGCGGCCGTCGAGACTATTTAGGCATGCCTCAGCACCGACATGGCCACTATGAGGAATATTGTGATGTATATGGCCCAGCATATGATACATGTGACCGAGTACTTAGCGCATATAGCTTCTATCATACCTGGTGCTCGTGCCCCTCCACCTCCCCCGTTATTTGGCGCGACGACATCAGCACGAGATCCATCATCATCGTTGAGGCCGACTGATGCCCTCCCCATGCAGCCCCTGTCCTCGCCGCCTCCCCTGTCGTCGTTTGATGCGCCTTACCATTGATGTATTTATTTGATATTTTATTTTGATATGATGTAAATATTATTGTTTGATACAGTGTATATAATATTTTGATACGATGTATGTAATATTTTGATATCCATTTGATGTATATACTATTATAAGTTGATGTATCTTGTTTGATTGATATGCATTTTAATTAAATATTGTAAACATGAATTTATATTTTTCTATTTTTATTTTATTTTTAAAAACATACTTTTGTGACGGTATTACGACCGCAATAACCGTTGTAGAAGGTCTATGGTCTGGTTTCATAGCAAAGCGATCGCAGTTGTTGTGTGACGACCCTACGACGGCAACCAGTCATCGCAATAATCTTTTATTGTGACTGCCTTTGCCGCGGTCGCACAAAATCTGCAACCATAGCTTTGGTGACGAACATGTGCGACAACAGTCTGCCGTCGTCAAAGCGCTTCTGCGATGGCTCTGCGACCGCAGTAGCCATCGCAGAAGACATTTTTTAGTAGTGTTAAAACCTTGGTCGATAATTGCCGAGAAATTTTTTGTCGATAAACTATTAGTACCCGTTTCGACCAAGGTTTTACCGATGCAAATTTTGACATCGAAAATCAGTCAAAATTGGGTCGGTAAATTAATATTTCTGGCAAACTTTTGACCACTTTTTGACTACAATGACCGTCTGAAATCACTATATTTCTTGTAGTGTGAGATGTGGTGTGAGGGTTAGAAATTTGAGGTTTAAAAAAGATAAACACTTTAGTAAAGTTTAATTTTACTGACAGAGTAAAACTGACACTAGTCATTAGCGTTGGTTTTAATCTTAATTAAACTTAAATTAATTAGTTTAAATTCGGCACCACATAAGAGCATTGGTTTTAATTTCACTTTTTATATTTTTACCTTTTACGTTTATTCTCCCGCTTACTTTTCCCAACTCACACTTACCTTTCACCTCATCATCATCTCCTCTTCGCGTCATCTCCTAATCTGTATGTTGAAGCCCTAACTACTAGAAATATAAGCTTCATCGGCGGCTAATACTATTGCTGAGCCGTCGGTGACGACTATCACGAACGTGACGCGCTGTTGGAAACGATTGTCGCTTATGTGCGTGTCTCCAATAAATCTTATGATCATAAGAAGAAGAATGATTCTTTCAAGAATGCTCATGCTCATCATAGTTCACATGTTAAGCATTCTAATAATAGGCATCATGTCTATAACAAAAATGAAAAGAAATTTAATGAACATTATGTTGGAGTATCTCTCTAATTTGGAGGAAGTATCAGACTCACTTTTATTGGGCTTTAATTGGCCAAGACCCACATTTATTAAAGATTTATTTCATTTAAAAGGAGCAGCCATAATAGTGGAGATTAAATTAGAAAGAAAATTGTGGGCCACCAAAAAGGGAGCAATTTTCAAGTAGATTTTTTGTGCGACCAGAGCATGATCAAACCTTCGATTGGGATGTAAAATCAACTCTGATCGGGATGAAATTTTGACGGTGGCTTCAACACTCGTGTGACTGAATTTTGAACGGTTAGATTTTCATTTTGAGCTTTGTAAATTTTGTTTTGGCTGAGTTTATAATCCATTTTTCTCGGGTAACGAATTTTTCATTTGGTGATCCAAGAGATTGTTGTCTCTTGAGTTGGTTGATCCATTGGCTTGTACTTGATGAGAAATAGTGTGTAATCTCCATTGATAATGGAAAGTTGCTTTGGACTCGGTCCCGTGGTTTTTTCCCACATCGAAGTTTTCCACGTAAAAATTCTTGGTGTCGTTTTTTGATTGTTAATTTGTTTGCTTGATTCCTATCTTGATTGCACTAGTAGGAAAGGAAGATAATTGTTGCGTAATTGATTGTTTAAGCACCCCTTTCCCAACAAATGGTATCAGAGCCTTAGGTTAGAGGAGTTTGAGATTTTTTGGTGTTTTCGAGATGGAGGAGTCTATAGGTTCTATGTTAAAGTTGAATGCAACCAACTACTCTATTTGGAAGTCTCGTATGGAGGATCTTTTGTTTTGCAGGGACTTGTATGATCCCATTGAAGGAGACTCGACTAAACCAAAAGATAAGGATGACAAGGCTTGAGAATGCATGAATTGGAAGACTATTGGTTTGAATAGGCAGTGGATAGACAATAGTGTTTATCATCATATTGCTCAGGAGACAGGTGCGGAAACTTTATGGGATAATCTAGCAAATCTCTACGCGAGGGAGACACGCAAAATAAGGCTTTTCTCATGAAGAGGCTTGTTCATCTTCGTTATAAAGATGAAGGTAATAAGGTTGAGCACATGAGTGATTTGCAGGACATTGTTAATAAATTGACGAACCTGGAGATAATATTACCCGATGAGTTGCAGGCTTGTCTACTTTTGTGGACTCTACCGGATAATTGGGATACAATTGTGGTAGCATTGAGTAACTCCACACCCAATGGAAAGCAATCGATGGCCATGGTGAAGGAGAGCTTATTTAATGAAGAGACTAGGAAGAAAGGCTATGGGATGTCCACTCAGTCCGAAGCCCTGGTGATTGAACAATGGGGGAGAAGTACAAGCAGAAAATCCTCTTTCAAGCATGGTAAATCAAGTGACAAATCACAGGGTAGATCGAAGTCGAAGACGAGGAAAATAGTTACTTGTTATCATTGTAGAAAAGCAGGTCACTACAAAAGAGAATGCAGAGCTCTGAAGAGGGATCATAATGAGAACGGTGAAAGTTAGAAGGATGAAGGCACAACAACAGTGGCATATGATGGAGAGACTTACATCGTATGTGATGAAGCCTATGTGAATCTCACGTGTCATGAATCTACTTGGGTAGCATATACAAGTGCCTCGTTTCATGTCACGTCTCATCATGATTTCTTCTCATCTTACACTACTGGTGACTATGGCTTTGTGAGAATGGGAATGGACAGTCATGCAAGATTGTTGGTATTGGTGATGTCTTCATAGAGACTGAACCTCGCTACAAGTTGCTTCTGAAGAAGGTTAGGCATGTTCTAGAAATTCGCCTTAACCTAATCTCTACAGGCTAGCTCGATGATGAAGGCTACAATAACGAATTTAGTAGTGGGAGGTGGAAGCTCTCCAAAGGTTCATTGATTGTGGCACGGGGGCAAAAGACCAACACTCTTTACAGGCTACGTGCCAGGCACAATTACGGCCAGGTTAATATTGCTGAGGATCATCCTATTGAGCTTTGGCACAAAAGACTTGGGCCACTACTAGAAAAATGGTCATCAGCAACGGCTGATGCCGTTGCGGAGCCGTTGCAATAGAGCCGTGACAAAAAGTCGCGTTGCTGATGACTTAGCAACGGATCAGCAACGGCCGCTCGGGCCGTCGCTCAAAACATTATCAGCAACGGCCGCTGGGCCGTCGCTAAAAATATTATCAACAACGGTTTTGCCACAGACCCGGAGCCGTTGCTGATAACATTAATAGCAACGGCCGCTGAGTCCGTAGCAACACCGTTAGTAAAACTCCGTCGCTAAGCCGTTGCTGTAGGTCATCAGCAACGGCTTTCGATACACTTTTAGCAACGGCTTTCCCACGGACGCCCGTGGGAAAGCCGTTGCTGATGACCTATACCTGCAACCAGAAAATTTGAAAATTTCAAATTTCCATTGATACATTGATACATTTATCTGATACATAACTCACACACCCATACCCTCATACACACATTCATTCACACATCACAAACATCTCATACACATTCATTCACACATCACAAACACACCAAGATATACATCAAAACAATTATATTTATATTCATAATTATCCACAATAGTATAAACACAATTCAAATGCAAAATTGAAGTATCAACATCTCAGTAACATAGTCAATATAAATTAAACAAGTTCAATATCTCAGTAACAAAGTCAATATAAACAAAATCTCACGATGACGATGGAGGATGGCCTGGATCATATGGCGGGGTCTGGAGTGCTTGAGTGTACACCGGCGTGGACTGACTCGAGGATGATGGATTAGATGATGCCGAAGAGATGCCTGCTTCGGGATGACCCGACAAGTTGCGTAGCATAGCTTCTATATTCGCCATCGTCTGACTCTGGCGCTCCATCAACTCAGTCTGACGCGCGACCGTCTCCTCTAGTGTCCTTATCCTATTACTATGATCATAACTGGATCTGGAGGTGGACGGCTGCTCACCAGCGACCGGAGGGGTCGGTGCCCCAAGTGGCCCTAGTACGGCTCGCGCATGACCACTATCTGCGAAGCCATATACGCGGCCATGGTCCCAGCCACCTGCGGCCTCGACCCACGATGCTGCGTCAAAGTCCTCGGGGGTACCCCCACGCTGCACCACCGTCTGGCTGTAGGTCTCCTACTCGAGTTTGATTTTTTGTTTAATATTTATCATAAAACTTAAATTATAAATATATAATGAATAATTTAAACAAATATATAATTACCATAATGTATGCAGCGCGGTTGTGGATGTACTCCCCAGTCCCATGTGCTCGACGGTGAGTCCGCTCAAACACCGCCATCGGGGAGGGTCGCTGGACACTCCCGTCATCCGACACCGTCGTCTACATTTACAAAACAAATACATTAATTAGTACACATAATAACAAATAAAATATATAATTAAAAGATATACTTACCATACGGTTTGCGTGCACTGCAAATGCAACAGAGCCGCCGGTGTGACGCGCTGCTCCCCCCGACATGCGATTTCTAGCCGCATTCCGAGAAACCTCCTGCCATCGATCCGTCGACCATATCCCCACGAGCTGGTCCCATATATCCGGAGTAATCCAACCGGGGCCGTATCCCCGAGTCTCCGCGATGTTAGTGGTCCCAGCTCGGGCCATCGCCTGGGACCGAGCCTGCCCCAGCTGCCCGTTGTACCTTGCCCGGGAAATAGCCTCCCAGGCAGCGTAAATGAAGGGCCTCTGGTCCTCGACCCATGTATAGCGAGCCTGCAAAATAATAATATCAGTACCAATATTAATATATCATCATGCATGTAAAAATAATAATAATACGTGCCTCAAACTCGCGCCATAACATGTCGATGTGCTCGCTAGGCACGTGAGACCACGTAGGCCATGCCCCGTGCATGTATCGTCGAATAGTAGAAGAAATGCTCCTCGGCACTTCTTCTTGCTCGAACCTGCACAACAAAAATAAATTTTAATATTATATTATGATATAATGAATTTGTAATGATTCATAATTCATGATATATTACGTACCGCTCCCCAATCACGCTAATCAATCTACGTGACTCTGTGGCTGGTGGAGGCTACCACCTGTTCGGCCCGCGTGGCCGCCTACGTCTGGATGTACTAGCCTCGGCAGTATCATCCTCATGAGGATCAGCAACAGGAGGATCAGCAGCATGAGTAAGTGCTGGAGTCTCACCGATCAGAGACTCCGAAGCTCTCCTGCGTCGATAACCACGACCAGACATATCTGTCGAACATACATATAATCAGATTATTGTATAAATAGTAGAGATATATTTAATAAAATATATACTTTACAATTATTCCTCGTCATCTGAATAATAGTCTTCGAATTCTTCTTCTTCTTCCTCTACTTCCTCTTCTTCATCTTCTTCATCTCCAGCTTCCTCAATTTCATGATCGTCATCATCAGCATATTCAACTTCTAATTGAATTGACGTTGTGTCTGCATCCTCGAGTATTGGAATAATACGATCCACAGCAGGAAGATCATCTTCTTGATAGAAACCAGGAGGATCATTTTCTCCTACTATCGGATCAATTTTTCCTCTACCTTTTGTCTTACAAACTACACGCCAATCCGCTCTATCTTTATTTCTAGCCGGATACTTCGCGTAATATACTTGTTCGGCTTGTGATGCCAATATAAAAGGCTCATTTGCTGCCAATTTCGATTTGTAATTAACCTCAACAAGTTTGTATTTTGGATGAACTTTCATGCCCCTTTCTGTTGTATCGAACCAATGACATCTAAATAGGATCACTGATTTCAAGCCGAAGTAGTGCAACTCTATCACTTCTTCCACCAGTCCATAAAAATCCATATCACATTCAACATAGGTTGTCCCTTTCACGCAGACCCCAGCATTCATCGTCTTCTTTGCAAATGAATATTCAACCGTGTGAAATTTATACCCGTTAACAAAATATCCGCTATAGCACGACACAAGTCGCGACGGTCCACTAACAAACTCAAATATTTTTTCATCTATTTCAGCTCTGTGATCTTTGCTGTAAGTCTGAATCAAAGTAGGGAAATCACGATTCCGTAATCTCTCCAATTCTTGATCGTTGTGAATAGAGTATTTTTGCACCATCTCAATGTCAAATATTTCAATGAATTGTTCAATCTCTGGACAATTGAGTAATACATACAAGTGTGCCAAATGATACTCTTCATCGCTTAAGTGTCGAGATGGATGAGAACCAAAAGCACGACCAGAGTGACAAAATATATTTAAACGTCCATCTGAATGTCGAACACCCCCGTCGTCGTTACGTGGAAGACGATCAAATCTTGTCTGTACTGTCGATTCAAAGTAAAATGAGCAGAATGTTGAAATTTCTTGGATGATATAGGATTCAGATATTGATCCTTCAACAGCTGCAGTGTTCTTTACTTTTTTCTTCAGACGATTCATGTATCTTTCAAATAAGTACATCCAACGATATTGAACGGGGCCACCAACTCGTGCCTCGTATGCCAAGTGTATCGGTAGATGCTCCATCGAGTCAAAAAATGCAGGAGGGAAAAACTGCTCCAGCTTGCATATGATTTCAACAATATTATTTTCAAGTGTTGACATATCTTCGACTCGAAGGACATTTGCACAGATGCTTCTAAAAAACATACTTAATTCAGTCAACGGACCCTAAATATTATCAGGTAGAAGATCTCGAAATGCGATCGGAAGTAATCTCTGCATGAATACATGACAATCATGGCTCTTCATCCCTGATATTTTGCAATCATCGACGTTCACACATCGAGATAAGTTTGAAGCATATCCATCGGGTAATCTGAGTTCTTTTACCCATTGACAAACATCTTTGATCTGTTGTTTATTTAACACATATAGGGCCTTCGGTTTCAGATATCGTCCGTTGACCTCTTGTAACTCCAACTCTGGTCTTTTACAAAGTATTTTCAGATCATGTCGGGCTTTGACATTATCTTTAGTTTTTCCAGAAATATCCATCACAGTGTTGAAAATATTATCAAACACATTTTTTTCAATGTGCATGACATCTAAATTATGTCGAATCAATAATGAACTCCAATAGGGCAATTCCCAAAAGATACTTTTTTTCACCCAGTTGTGTGTTTGGCCAAAACCTGACACTCTTTCATTGCGACCAAATACTATATCTGGAAGTGCTGAAACACGTGCTAACATTTGTTCACCAGACAACATCGGTGGTGGCCCATCTCTTTCGACTCTGCCCTTAGTAAATTTATTACGATTCCTTCGATACTGGTGATGAACTGGTAGGAATCGACGATGACAATCAAAGAATGAGATTTTTCGTCCGTTCTGAAGACTGATTGATTTAGAGTGTTCCATACAATACGGGCAAGAGAGTCGGCCGTGAGTGCTCCAACCCGACAACATGCCGTACGCGGGGAAATCATTGATTGTCCACAAGACCGCGGCCTTTAAATTGAAGTTTTGCTTCCGATGACAATCATAAGTGACAGCTCCCTCAGTCCACAATGTTTTCAATTCATCTATCAAGGGTCTGAGAAATATGTCAATTTATTTTCGCGGACCCTTAGGACCCGGAATAATCATCGAAAGATAAATAAATTCATCTTTCATGCACATTGACGGTGGCAAATTATAAACTGTCAGCAGCACTGGCCAAACTGAATAAGGAGTTGCAGAATGTCCAAACAGATTAAAACCATCTGTGCACAATCCCAATCTGATATTTTTAGTATCCATAGCAAATGAAGGATAACATGTATCCAAATGTTTCCATGCTTCACTGTCAGATGGATGAGTCATTACTGTATCATCACGATTTCTTGCATGCCAACTCATGTAGGGGGCTGTCTTTTCCGACATGAATAATCTTTGAAGCCTCGGTGTTAGTGGAAAATACCGAAGCACCTTAAACGGGATATTTTTCTGTCGGACCGATTTTTTCTCTTTGTAACGAGGGTGTTGACATACAGGGCATTTATCCAACTGCACATTTTCTTTATAATATAAAATGCAGTTATTTTGGCACGCGTGTATTTTTTCGTACCCAAGCCCCAATTTTCTCATTAGCTTTTTAGTCTTATAAAAAGTAGGCTCAAACTTGTTATCAGTAGGCAGCATTCCATTAATCAATCCAGCAATCCGATCATACGCAACTCCGCTGATATTACAATCGGCCTTGATGTTTAAGAGCTGTGTCATTGCTGAAAACCTAGTGTATTTAGGACAATTCTCATACAAAGGTTCATCGGCAGCTTTCAACATCTCGTAAAATTCTGCAGCTTCTTTATTCGGTAATTCAATCTCTACCGCAGCCCCTACTTCTGTGATATCAACCGCTGTAGTATCTGGTGGGACTGATGTCTGAAGAACTGGCCGATCAACATTATCATTCAGGTGGAATTGACCCCCAAGACTATCAAGTATCATAGTTCTATAGGGATTACATTGACTGGATGAAGAAGCACCAGCAGAGGAAGATTCACCATATGTCTGAACGACAGGATTGCTCGACGTCCCGACTTCGCGTGACTCCCCCTGACAAGTCCATAGAAAATATCTTGGTGCAAATCCTTTGGTATATAGATGTAGAGTGACAGTCTCCCGATCCAAAAATCGTCCATTCGAACAAATGCGGCACGGACATCGGATTTGATCACCCATGCTAACGAAATTCCGATTCGAATAGGCGAAATTTAGGAAGTACGTTACGCCTAATCGAAACTCATTCGTTAAAGCTCCACGATCAAGACGTCGGTACATCCAACTTCGATCAGCCGACATGATTCTGTCAATCAATGACAATTTCTTTGGTTAATGTCTTTAGGTGAGATTGTCCTATTCCATTCGGGATTTATGTTATTCGTACTGCACTTACGTTTTTATTTTAACTGTTAACTAATTATTCTAAATTTCGACAGCATCTCCCTACAGTTCTCCGAATACGCATATCATCTGGGCGCGTATCGGAGAACAAGAGAGATGTTGCCGAATTTTAGAATAATTAGTTAACAGTTAAAATAAAAACGTAAGTGCAGTACAAATAACTATATTCCCAAATTGTCCAATCAGGGACAATTCAAGAATTGTACGTCGTATAAAAGATCATCTACTTCTTTTACACGAACATACAATCCCCGAACGGATCTAAGGTTTTGCTAAATCATATCCGATTCGTCGATGCGTACGTGAAACATATCAACTCGTCGGATGGATGATTATTTTCTAAATGTTTCGAGACAGTTCGAGTCCATATTGGACGATTTCGGCGCGCGTCCGAAGTGGACGATTCCGGCGCGAGTCCGAAGTGGACGATTCCGGCGCGAGTCCGAATTGGACGATTCCGGCGCGCGTCCGAAGTGGACGATTCCGGCGCGAGTCCGAATTGGACGATTCCGGCGCGCGTCCGAAGTGGACGATTCCGGCGCGCGTCCGAAATTAATCTAAATCCTAATAATTAATCTAACAAATTAAACAATTAATCTAAATAATTAATTAACATTTATAAAATAATTAATTAACAATTTCAAAACAATAATATATATATATATATATTCCGGCGCCGGAGTCCACCCTCCGGCGCCGGCGTACAGTGGCCGAACACACTGTCCGGCCACTGTAGAAGGTCCGGCGGCGGCTATAGGCCGACCGCCGCCAGCCGAAACCCTAGAAATAGGGTTTCGGTCGGATTTTAACATCTCCGGCCGAAACGGTATAGGCCGGCGGATCAACATACCGGCATCAGCGGCAACGGCGCGGCGGCGAGAGGCGTCGGCAGCAGCGGCGAGAGGTGTCGGCAGGAGCGGCGGCGGCAGCAGCGGGAGGAAGAAGGGTCGGGCGCGAGAGCGTGCCCTATATAAACTTATCAGCAACGGCTAACTCGCCCGTTAGAAAGCCGTTGCTGATAAGTTATCATCAGCAACGGCTCACTTATCCGTTAGTAAGCCGTTGCCGAAGATTAAATAATCAGCAACGGCTCGCCTTTCCGTCAGAAAGCCGTTGCTGATAATTAAAATAATCCGCAACGGCTCGGTTGTCCGTTAGAACGCCGTTGCAGATACAGATATCTGCAACGGCTCGGGCGGCCGTAAGAACGCCGTTGCAAATAGCAACGGCTTGAGCGGCCGTTGCTGAAGACCAAGTTTCTAGTAGTGGGCATATCAATGAAAAAGGTATTCACATTCGTGCTAGAAAGCAGTCTTTGTCCATCAAAGGTATGCACATGAGTACTTGTGATTATTGTTTAACGGGTAAACAAAGGAGAGTTTCTTTTGTTAGAAGTTGTCCCTTTAGATGCGATTATATTTTAGATCTTGTGCATACTGATGTTTATTTCATGTCGGGTATATCTCTTGGTGGTGCTATCTATTTTGTGACTTTTGTTGTTCAAATATCGACACTAGAAAGAGGGTTGAATAGTGTGTGGCTAAAACTAGGTTCAACTACAATATTTTCGATTCTAACTCATTCACAACCAAATCGATGTTCTTTTGAATGTGATGCTTAGACAAGCAAATATATCAAATGAAAGCAAGTAACAAGGCAATGCAAACACAATTGATTACAGTGGTTCGGCCAAACCGCCTACTCCACTACTTTGGCTCAACACCAAGAATTTCTAACTAAACCTCTTTATAGACTAAGTGTTTCCCTTTGAATACAATGAGGACTCACTTCTCAATCCTTTGAGAAAGCCTCAATAGTTATTCACTTAGGGTGAATAGCTGGCCGGGCCGGGCTATGTATGAATTATTTCGGGTCGGGACGGGCCATGCACGAATTATTTTGGGCCGGGTCGGACATGATTTTTTTTCGAGCCAGGCGGGGGCACACAATTTTTAGGGCTGAGCCAGGCATGAATTTTTTCAGGCTGGGTCTGACATGATTTTTTTCGGGCCGGGCCTGACACAAATTTTTTCGGGCCAGGCTTGAAACTTAGGCCTAACACGATTTGCCACACCTAGTTTGATAAATTAATAATTTTTAAGTTTTATATAATACTAAAAATATATAAAAATTCTATCAAATGACATCAAATCTAAAATATGACACTACCATCACGTTTAGCATGCGAAAATCCACAACTTTGATATTTATCCCATCTCCATTCGACGACTCTAAGTCGTCAAAATTAATTAGGGAAAATATCTAAATATAGCTTGTACTTTGACCTTTGTCTTAATTATGACATGTACTAAGATATTTATTTCAATTGTGGTCTACCCTCAAATTTCCTTATAAAAAAATAATTTTTTAATCTATTATTAACCCATTTGCTACGCCATCTCTCTAAGTTATTAAAATTGGATCCACCTTTTTAAATATTAAAGAGTGGGTCCCACCTCTCCCTCTCCCTCTCCTCTCTCTCAAGAAACTCTCCGGCGCCGCCTCCAGCTTCTTAGTCCCCGCTGTTCAGCAAGTCATCATCTGACATTGTTTCCGGCGCCAATGGATCTTGATCGAGAAGATAGACGCCGACGGGGATGGGTGCGTCGATGTTGACGAGTTTCAGCGCTGTACCGGGCGATAATAGATGGGCTCCCTGATGGCGATGAGGAGGAGGAGATGCGCGAAGCGTCCGAGGTGTTCGACCAGAATTGTTGTATAGTTTGTTAATTAATTTAGAAGATGAATAGTCCCACATAGGATGTTTTCTTTTCTTTAAAGTGCCTTTTAAACTTCCAATGATGCCAAGTGTTAAACTTTTAGATGGTCTAATGAATGGTGAGCCATGGAGGAGGCTCAATGGACCATTAGCCTAAATATTAATAAATCAAAGATTGACACTTGGGCACTTGAGACGCTTGGGCAGACGCGCATTCGTAGCCAAAATTGTATTTTTATTTTATTTTTTAATTATTCGAATTTTAAATAGAAAGTTGTGTCTATTTGAATTTTGTTTTGAAAAGACATATATGTTCGAATTTGAATTTTCTTCAACTGTTAAACCTTTTTATTTCTATTTAATGCGGGACTTGTCACCTTTCCCTCCCCTGTAATTTGCTTTCATTTCCTTTGAGTATTCTCGGTTTTAGGCTTTGTTGTATCCTGTGGTAAATTGCTTTCGAGTGGAAAGCAATATTACACTCAAGATAGTGATTCACGCCTCAAAGCCAATCGCTCTCCAAGATCCAGATACTAACATTTTGAGTGTAATATTCCTTTTCAAATGACTATTGTCAACGATGCTACTGTGAAGTTCCTGGCGCAACAAGATTCTGTTAAGTTGAACCAGTTTGATAGATCCAACTTTACCAGATGGAAGGACAAGATGAAGTTCCTTCTCACCACCTTAAAAGTCTACTATGTTCTGGATCCAAGTCTCTCATCTACTCCTATACCAACACCAGAAGACTCCGATGATGTGAAGGTAGAGTGAAGAGGATGAACTAGTGTGTCGAGGTCTCATCCTGAATTCACTAACAGATCATTTGTATGATCTCTATTCCACCAAAGACTCACCTAAAGAAATCTGGAATGCTTTGGAGACCAAATATCAAATCGAGAAGAAAGGTACTGAGAAGTTTTTGGCTTTAAATTATTTCGACTTTAAGATGACTGATGACAAACCAATCATGGATCAAGTCCATGAACTCCAAATATTTGTTTCTAGAATGAGAGACTTAGAAGTGAATGTTCCTGATGCACTTCAAGTTGGAGCAATTTTGTCCAAGTTGCCTCCTTCGTGGAACAACTACAAAAAGAAGGTTTTGCATCAAGCAAAAAATTTCACTCTTGGCCAGTTTCAAACTCATCTACAAATTGAGTGTGAAACTCAAATGAGGGAAGAAAAGCTCCAAAAAGATATTGCTACAGCAGATTCAAATATGAAAATGCAAGTAAATGCAATGGGGACCAAGTATAGAAACAAGTTTGGAAAGAATCCGAACAAACTTAAAGCCAATAATGATGCTTTCAAAAAGAACGACAAGAAGTTCAAGGCTTGCTTTCACTGTGGGAAGAAAGGCCACTACATTAAAGAATGTAAAATAAAAGTTGCTGAAGAAAAGAAAAGGGCCAACGTCAACACCAATCAGGCCAACATGATCGTTGAAGAAAACAAAGGCTTTGTGGCCATGGTGACTGAACTTAATGCTGCAGTGAATGCACGAACCACTGAATGGTTCCTTGATTCCGGGGCAACCATTCATGTATGTAATAACAGAGCCCTTTTTAGCACTTATGTTGAAGAAGACACTGAGATCCTCATGGGAAATCATGCTCATATTCAAGTGCTGGGAAAGGGAAATGTGGTTCTGAAGTTCACATCAGGACAAAAACTTACTCTTGTAAATGTGTTTCATGCTCCTGATGTAAAGAGGAACTTAGTTGCTATGAGTCTACTGGTCAAAAGAGGCTTTAAAATTGTTCTGGAATATGATAAGTTTGTATTATCTAAGAATAGAATATTTGTAGGTAAGGGTTATACCCTTGATGGAATGTTGAAACTAAGTATTAATGAAATAAATGTTGCTTCTGCTTATATTGTTGAATCCTCTTCTTTATGGCATGCTAGACTAGGACACTTGAATTATGGTATGCTTAAATACATGTCTAATCATGATTATATAAATTGCACACATGATAAATTAAATAAATGTGAAATTTGTGCAGAAGCTAAGATCACTAGAAAATCTTTTTCCTAAGGCAAAACGTGAAACAAAACTATTAGATCTAATTCATTCTGATATATGTGAATTGAATGAAAAATTAACAAGAGGAGGAAAAAGATATTTTATTACTTTTATAGATGATTGTTATTGTTATATTTATGTATATCTACTTAAAACTAAGGATGAAGCTTTTGAAAAATTTAAGGATTTTAAGGCTATGGTCGAGAATCAAAAAGAATGTAAAATAAAGATATTAAGAAGTGATAGAGGCGGTGAATATTTCTCTATAGAGTTTGATACTTTCTGTGAGAATTATGGAATAATTCACCAAAGAACATCACCTTATACACCTCAACATAATGGACTTGCAGAAAGAAAGAATCGGACCCTTGTTGACATGGTAAATGCAATGATTTTAAATGCTAAGTTGCCATTAAATTTATGGGGAGAAGCTCTACTTACTGCTTGTCATGTTCATAATAGAATTCCTTCCAAAAAGTCACATATTTCACCATATGAAATTTGGAATGGAAGAAAATCAAATCTGAATTATTTTAAAGTGTGGGGGTGTATAGCATATTATAGACTTGATGATTTTAAAAGGGCTAAATTAGGATCAAGAGGAATCAAATATTTTTTTGTAGGATATGCACAAAATTCGAAAGCATACAAGTTACTTGATTTATATTCAAATGTTATTGTAGAATGCATTCATGTTGATTTTTTTGAAAATAATTTTGTGAATGATAATAACACATCCGATTATGTAGAAAATCAGGATATGTCCATTAACTTAGAACCTAGTTCTAATACTAATAAAAGAAAAGAAATTAGTGAATCACTAGAACCTAGGAGAAGTCAAAGGAAAAGAATAGAAAAGGAACTTGATCCTGACTTCATTTCCACTAATCACTTGACATTCTTAGTTGAAGGAAGTAGAGATAGAGTTATAAGAAAGATGTAAATTTTTCTAAATAATGAATGTGAACCCAAAACTTTGAAGGAAGCTTTGAACTCTAGAGATGCAGCATTTTGGCAAGAAGCTGTAAATGATGAAATGGACTCAATTATGTCCAATAATACATGGATCTTAACTGATTTGCCTCCTGGGTCAAAGCCAATAAAAAGTAAATGGGTGTTTAAGAAAAAGTATAATTCAAATGGATCATTACAAACCTTTAAGGCAAGATTAGTGGCTAAAGGTTTTACCCAAAAGAAAGATATAGATTATTTTGATACTTATGCACCAGTGGCTAGAATAACCTCAATTAGAATACTGTTTGCATTAGCTTCAATACATAAGTTGCATGTTCACCAAATGGATGTTAAAACTACATTTTTAAATGAAGAAATAAAGGAAGAATTATACATGGAACAACCTGAAGGTTTCGTTCTTCCTAGTAATGAACACAAAGTTTGTAAACTTATAAAATCTTTATATTTAAACAAGATCCTAAACAATGGCACGAGAAATTTGATTATGTGATTTTATCTTATGGCTTTATGCATAACACAGCTAATAAGTGCATTTATTCTAAATTTACAAGTGACTATGGAGTGGATATATGTCTTTATGTAGATGACATGCTCATATTCAGTACTAACTTGCTTGGTATTAATGAAACTAAGAGTTTTCTTACTTCTACATTTTAAAGGAAAGATCTTGATGAGGTAGATACAATTTTAGGAATTAAAGTTACTAAGCATAGTAGTGGATTTATGTAAAGTCAAAGTCATTACATAGAGAAACTTTTGGATAAATTTCAACATCTGAAAATTAAAGAATATAATACTCCTTTTGATTCTAGTATTAAACTTGTAAAGAATGATGCTACACCAATTGAACAATTGAAGTATGCTAGTGCTATAGGTAGCTTAATGTATGCTATGCATTGTACAAGACCTGATATAGCTTTTACTGTAAGTAAATTGTCAAGGTTTACTAGTAATCCTAGTACAACACATTGGAAAGCAGTAGAAAAGGTCCTTGGGTACCTTAAAAGAATTGCAAACTTAAAATTATGTTATACAGAATTTCCTGCTGTGCTAGAAGGTTATTTAGATGCAAGCTGGATATCAAAAATTGGTCATAATATTTCAACATCGGGTTGGATTTTTACACTAGCTGGTGGTGCTGTAAGCTGGGCATCAAAAAAGCAAACTTGTCTTGCCCACTCAACTATGGAAGCTGAGTTTATAGCCTTGGCGGCAGCTGGTAAGGAAGCTGAGTGGCTTAGGAATATGTTGCTAGAAATAGACTTATGGCCTCAACCTATGCTACCTATATCCTTATATTGTGATAGTGAGGCCACAATGTCTAGTGCCTTTAATAATATCTATAAAGGCAAGTCTAGGCACATAAGCTTGCGACATGACTATATTAGAGAACTGATTTCCAATGGTATTGTTACTATTGTCTATGTCAAGTCTGCAGAAAATTTATCAGATCCTCTCACTAAAGCTTTGCCAGGAGACAAAGTGTGGAGGACTACTTGTAGAGATTAAAGTACAACCCTATAGACACCAATAATGGAAACCCAACTTCAAATAATCAAACCGGTTATAAATAAAGTTTAATGGGTAATAACAAGTTATTGATAAGTGTCTGGTTAAGCACCAATTCAGTCTCATACAGAATAAAGTTGTTAGTGCTAAAATAACATGAGAGGATGAGCTTTAACTCTTAATGGAGTTTAGTAGTGATTGTCTAAATCATAAGATAGTGGTGAAACTCCACCTATATGAATATGAAGTGGTGCCGCTTCAACAAGAGTTTAGAGGGTTTTACTCTTGTAAATATTCATAGAAATTGAGATTGCTAACACATGACCATTAAAATATGCTAGAAGCATATGAGAAACTTTATGGAAATAAAATAAATATAATGTGTGTAAATATTTCCAATCCTATTGAATCAAAGTCATGGTTTAATCCTAGGACACAATGTACTTCATTAGCATCCCGATATACTTACACTAATTGAAGGTTTAATCAATAAGATACCTTCTTGTATGCATTATGTTTATTATGAACGTTAAATTCTTCTGATTAACAAACTAGTGGGAGAATATTGTATAGTTTGTTAATTAATTGAGAAGGCGAATATTCCCACATAGGATGTTTTCTTTTCTTAAGTGCCTTTTAAACTTCCAATGATGCCAAGTGTTAAACTTTTAGGTGGTCTAATGAATGGTGAGTCATGGAGGCTCAATGGATCATTAGCCTAAATATTAATAAATCAAAGATTGGCACTTGGGCAGACACGCCTTCACAGCCAAAATTGTATTTTTATTTTATTTTTTAATTATTCAAATTTTAAATAGAAAGTTGTGTCTATTCGAATTTTGTTTTGAAAAGACATATCTATTCGAATTTGAATTTTATTCAACTGTTAAACCTTTTCATTTCTATTTATTGTGGGACTTGTCACCTCCCCCCTGTAATTTGCGTTCATTCTTTGAGTATTCTCGGTTTTAGGCTTTGTTGTATCCTGGGGTAAATTACTTTCGAGTGGAAAGCAATATTACACTCAAGATAGTGATTCATGCCTCAAAGCCAATCCCTCTCCAAGTTCCAGATACTAACAAGAACGGGGATGGGTTCATCACGATGGAGGAGTTGCGGTCGGTGTTTGCCTCGTTCAGCATCAAGCAGGGGCGGATGACCGAGAATTGCAAGAGGATGATAAGCACAGTGGACACCGACAATGGGATGGTGGACTGCAAGAGGATGACTCGCTCGTTTGCCGGGAACCACCTCGAGGGCCCCTTACCAACTGGATTGTATCGGTGCTCCTTCCTGGTCCACCTCAACCTCTTCGACAATAGGCTCTCCGGCAAGCCAAACTTCGCCAGCGGCATCTGGTCCCTCTCGAGGTTACGAGTCCTGGATTTGTTCCTTAATACATTCTCCGGCGGAGTCCCCGACAGTATTGCAAAATTGCACAACCTCAAGAATCTCCAGCTTAATGGCAACCAATTCTCGGGTCCCATCCCGATCGGCATTGGCCTCTACCTGCACCTGAGCAGCTTGGATTTGAACTACAACTCGTTCGACGGCCGGTGTCCTGCCGCACTACCTGAAGTATCTCACTTTGCTATAATGGCCAAAATATATATATCGAACACAGACAACAAATAAGAGAAGAAAAATTAAATAGATATTAATGGGAAAAAAGAAAGCTTACAATAGTAAGCTTCGAAGACTTTCCTGCATATTTTATACTAACAAGATTATTAGCTGAACTTAATTAACACCTAAATTTAAAGACTAATATAATGCATCTCTTTACAAAACAAAAATGACTAATTAGTATGCACAAACAGTTATCCACTAATTAGCGCCTTAGCGGCCGACACGTCAACCAACAATAACAATAAATAAATCTGCATTAATTTTTCATGGATCATAAACTTGTCTGTCCTCCGGAAGTATCTAAGCTTAGCAATGTCGGCGAGGTCGACTGATACGATCGACTCACTGCGAATGATCTACGATCGTGTTAGTTAGCTGGTAGCGCACGATCCAATCCCAAATGGGTCGATGATCATCCCTTCTGATTGTAGATGGCTTGGAGATCCAGATCTGAGATCTCGAGAGTGAGCGCTGAGAGAGAGAGAGAGAGAGAACATAGGAGGAAGAGAGTTGTGGAGAGGGAGAGATTAAATTTGTTTAAAAGTCCCGATGCCTTATTAAGCATTTTACTTCTCTATTTATACTACTTCTGGTTCCCTGTTACATATACACTTTACAATTCATAATTGTCCAGGTGGCGAGGCATCCGCCGCTCGCATTTAATCCTTTCTCTTGATTTCGCCACGTCGCGTGCGTTAGTTAACACTCTACTATGAGTTGAAGTGACTACGTCTTCCTCACGCTGAGTCGAACCCTCATCTCCAGCTTGCCTCTTCATGACAATACTCCCGGGATCAAAAGTAACCTCGTCCTCGAGGTTGTCTTGAATTATACCCCTCGTCGGCACTTCTCGATCAGAAAGGACCTCAGTTGCTGATTGTATCAGAGGGAAGGGAGTCATTTGCATGGTTGGCTTTCCCTTGCAAGGTTTGAGGACTGAGATATGGAACACCGAGTGTATTCTCGCGGAATCGGGCAGATTGAGTTTGTAAGCCACTCGCCCCACCCTCCGAATAATTTGGTAGGGACCAAAGTACCATGAACCCAATTTTTGATTCTTCTGCAACCTTAGTGAAAGCTGCCGATAAGGTTTCAGTTTCACAAATACCCAATCGCCCTCCTTGAATTCAGCATCCCTGCATCTTTTATCCACCTGAGCTTTCATCTTGGCTTGCGCCCTGGTTAAATTCAATTTTAGCTGCTTCAACATTTGATCCCTTGTGATCAATCTTTGATATACTACTGAGTTACTTGCCCCTTCTAGGTAGCGAATTAACTTGGGAGGATCGCATCCATACAACACCCTGAATGGTGTCATTCCCGTTGAGTTCTGACACGAAGTATTATACCAATACTCTGCCCAAGCCAGGTAGTTCTCCCATCTCGACGGTTCCTCAGATGTGAAACAACGAAGGTACATCTCGAGGCATCGATTTAGAGCCTCTGTTTGGCCATCCGTCTGTGGATGGTATGAAGAACTGTACCCTAGCTCAGTGCCTTGCAAGAGGAAGAGTTCTTTCCAGAACTAGCTGATGAAGTGGCTGTCTCGATCACTTATAATCGAGCGAGGAACTCCATGCAACTTGACGACTCCTCTGAGGAACACCTCTACGATCTTCTCAGTGGTACAATGACGAGGGAGGGAAAAGAAATGGCCGAACTTAGACAGTCGATCCACCACCACCATAATAGAAGTTTTGCCATTTGAAGGTGGCAATCCAGTGATGAAATCCATCGCCACATCCTCAAAAACCTCATCCAGAATCGCTAATGGCTGCAGCAGTCCTGTTGCTGCCAACTGCTCCGTCTTCATTCTCTAGCATGTTTGGCATTCCTCTATATATTTGTGAATATCTCTTCTCATTATCTTCCAATAGAAGTTATCAGCGATCCTTCTAAAAGTTCTGTTAATGCCGATATGTCCCCCGGTAACTGAGTTGTGGAATTCTCTCATTAATATCGATAGCATGGTTCGATCGTTTGGAATAACAATTTTATTTTGATAAAGTAGAATTCCTCGGTAACTGCTTATGCATCTGTTTCAACTCCTCATTTTCGAGATTAACACTACTAGAATATACCACATTAGCCATGGGGATCACTGACGGCTGCTAGGGCTATCAAAATCATTCATGGCTTTGCGTCGATCGCAGCGGCCGTGGCTGATGTAATCAAATCAGCCGCGACTCGCATACGGCCAACCAGAGCCGTCGCTCATAGTTCATGGCGCGCGAAATAAAATAATTTATTAGCCATGGCTTAGCGAGGGCGTTGGAGCCGTTGGTGATGTGAGTAACCAAATCAGCCGCGGCTCGCATATAGCCATCGCTCATAGTTGATGGCGCGCACGGGGGCGCAAAATAAAATAAGTTATTAGCCACGGTTGTATGTCGCCATCGGTGATATGAATTATTCATTAGCCACGGCTGGATGCGGTCGTCGCTTATTATTTAATGCCACGAACACAACGCGAATATTAAAACACTCTTAACCGACGGCTCGTGTAGCCGTCGGTGATAATAAAATTACAGATCCACGGTTTTCTGACGGCCCTCGAGCCGTCGGTGAAAATCCTTTTTATTTGCGTTTATGCCTGACCCTTCCTCTTTCTTCTCTGCTCGCCGCCGTTGTCCATCCCTGTCGAGTTGCCATGAAGTCGCTGCCTATTGCCACTGCGATCAATCGCTGTCGGTGAACCTCTCTCTTTCGGTATGCACCGATCCTCTCCTCCTACCTTTTTTATTCCGCTGTTCCTACTGTGCGCCGCCCTCTTCACCCGCACCGGCGTCGACCCGGCCGTCCTTCTCCGCGCCTGCGTCAACCCGGTCGGTGCCGCATTGGGGCCGATTACCATCGGCCCCAATGCATCGAACAGTAGCCGACAGTGATGCCGGCTACAGCTTGATTAGGGTTAATTACCCTAATCAATTACTTGATTAGGGTAATTAACCACTAATCAAACTGTGATTAGGGTAATCACAGTTTGATTAGGGTTTAATTATTATTTTTAATTTATTATTATCAATTATTAGAAATTAATTGTTAATTAGGTAATTAGTTTGGTTAATATTAATTAATGGTTAATGTTGATTAGGGTTTAATTAGTTTTAGGTTAATTAATGAAATTAGTTTAATATTAATTAATTAGTCGTGCGAAATCGTCCACTGAGGACTCACGCCGGAATCGTCCATTGTGGACTCAAGGCCAAATCGTCCACTTTGGACACGCGGTTAAATCATCCATGGTTGACTCGCGCCGAAATCGTCCACAATGGATGGACTCATGCCAAAATCGTCGACTTTGGACTCGCGCGGAATCATCCACTATGGACTCGCACCGACATCCATAAATTTAGAAAAAAATCAAGACGAGTTGATACATTTCACGTATGATCGACGAGTCAAGTTTTAATTTTGCAAAACCTTAGATCTATTCGGGGGTTGTATGTTCGTGTAAATGAAGTTAATGATCTTTTATACGACGTACAACCCTTGAATTATCCCTAATTGGACAATTTGGGAACATAGTTATTTATATTGCACTTAGTTTATTTTTTTAGTCATTATTCATTTTTAAATTTTGGCTTGTATCTCCATTGTTCTCCGATACGTGCCCAAATAATATGCGTATTCGGAGAACTATAGGGAGATATTGCCAAAATTTAGAATGAAGTTAATGACTAAAAGAAATACTAAGTGTAATATGAATAACATGAATCCCGAATGGAATAGGATCATCCCACCTAAAGACATTACCTAAAGATATTGCCCATGTTTTGATAGAACATGTCGGGTGATTGAAGTTGGATGTTCTGACGAATCCATCGTGGAGCTATAACGGATGAGTTTCGAGTAGACGTAACTTACTTCTTAAATTTTGCCTACTCGAATGAAAAATTCCTAAGTGGTGATAAAATCCGATGTTCGTGCCGAAAATATTCAAACATAAGATTTTTGGACCGAGAAACTATCACAATGCATCTGTATACAAAATGATTCACACCAAGATATTTTGTATGGAATTGTCATGCGGAGTCACGTCAAGTCAGGATGTCGAGCAATCCTGTTGTCCAAACTCTCGGTGAATCTTCTTCTACTGATGTTTCTTCTTCAAATCCACCTAATCCTTATAGAACAATGATTCTGGATAGTCTTGGAGGACAATTCCATTTAAATGATAATAGACGGTAGTGCCACCAGATACTACGACAGTTGAAGTCACCGAAGAACAACATGCGATACAGATTGAATTACCGAATAAGGAGGCTGCAGAATATTATGAGATGTTGAAAGCTGCTGATGAACCTTTGTATGAGAATTGTCCTAATTATACAAGATTTTCGGCAATGACACAACTCATGAACATCAAGTCCGATTGTAATATCAGCGGGGTTGCGTTTGATCGGATTGCAGGCTTTATCAATGGTATGCTACCTCTAAATAACAAGTTTGAGCCAACCTTTTATAAGACAAAAAAGTTGATGAGAAAATTAGGGCTTGGGTACGAAAAGATACACGCGTGCCCAAATAACTGCATTTTATATTATAAAGAAAATGCATAGTTAGAGCAATGCCTGGTATGTGAACATCCTCATTACAAGGAGAAGAAATCGGTCCAACAAAAAAATATCCCCTTTAAGGAGCTTCGGTATTTTCTACTGACATCGACGCTTCAAAGGTTATTCATGTCAGAAAAGACTGCCCCCTATATGAGTTGGCATGCAAGAAGTCGTGATGATACAATAATGACTCATCCATCCGTCAGTGAAGCATGAAAACATTTGGATATGTGTTATCCTTCATTTGCTAGGGAGACTATAAATATCAGGTTGGGATTGTACACAGATGGTTTTAATCCGTTTGGTAATTCGGAAACTCCGTATTCAGTATGGCCAGTGCTGTTAACAGTTTATAATTTGCCGCCATCAATGTGTATGAAAGATGAATTTATCTATCTTTCGATGATTATTCCAGGTCCTAGGGGTCATCGCAAAGAAATTGACGTGTTTCTCCGTCCCCTAATTGATGAACTCAAAACATTATGGGCTGAGGGAGTTGTCACTTATGATTGTCACTGAAAGCAAAACTTCACTTTACGAGCTGCTATATTATGGACAATCAATGATTTCCCGGCCTATGGCATGTTGTCTGGTTGGAGCACGCATGGGCGACTCTCTTGCCCGTATTGAATGGAACACTCAAAATCCTTCAGTCTTGAGAATGGTCGGAAAATTTCTTTCTTTGATTGTCATCGCCGGTTCCTACCGTCTAACCATCAATATTGAAGGAATCATGATAAATTTATCAAGGGTAGAGTCGAAAGAGATGAGCCACCACCGATGTTGCCCATATTGAATGGAACACTCAATTTACAGCGACGAGGAATTAGAAAGATTACAGAATCGTGAGTTCCCTAATTGATTTCAAGCTTACAACACAGAACACATAGGCGAAATAGATAACCAAATCTTTGAGTTTGCTAGCGGGCCAGCACGACTTGTACAGTGTTATAATGGTTATTTTGTCAATGGATATAAATTTCACACACTTGAATATTCACCTACAAAAGGGACTATGAATGCTGAATGTGATGTTGACTTTTACGGACTATTGGAAGAAGTCATTGAATTGCAATTTTTCGGATGTAAATCAGTTGCCCTTTTTAAATGTCATTGGTTCGGTACAAGCGATTGAGGCATGAGAGTTCATCCAAAGTATAAACAGCTGGTCGAGGTCAATTACAAATCAAAATTGGCTTCAAATGAGCCATTTATATTGCCATCTCAAGCTGAACAAGTATATTATATGTAGTATCCGTCTCGAAAGAAAGATAGGGCAGATTGGCGTATAATCTGTAAGACAAAAGCCAGAGAAAAAATTGACCCGATAGTTGGAGAGAATGAGCCAGCAGATAACTTCTATCAAGAAGAAGATCCTTCCGAAGTGGAATGAGTTAGTCCAATACTTGAGGATGATGTGTTATGACCTGAAAAACTAAGGACCTTGTTGTAAATATTTGTCTTGGAGGGGTCTTTTTGCAAAGTGCATAATCCTATTTAATTAGCCCTAATCTTCCCTGATCCTCGTTTTGTGTTTGCGGCGGCTGAGTTGGAGTCGAGGGATCAGAGGGTCGGTGAAGACTCCGGTGGAGAACCGGAGTTTGGTGGACCATTATGGTAGGAGTCTTTTACTCTTCTTCCCGTTGTTTTCTATTGTTTTCCGTCGTTTTCCCACTTCTTCGTTCATCGGCGGCAATGGTAACTGAGAGAAGAGGATGAGAGGAGATGTATAGTTGGAGTAAATTAAAAGGTAGAGCCAGCCGGAGGTGGAGGCGGCGACGGCAAGCCGGTGGCGTCGGGCCACACGGCCTCGGCGGTTGCCAACTCGCAATAGTGGTGCTGCCATCGCGGCATGGCGGCAGCAGTAGCCGCCTGCTGCCCGTGTCTTCTCCGGCGATCGACCGATCCCAGTGGCGTCGGAGGTCGTGGGAGGGGCCTTCAAGTGGTCGCCGACGGCCTGGAGGGCTGCCCGGCACTGATCCGAGGAGGAGAGGAGTAGGCGGTGTCGGGTTGGAGACGAGTGGGAGAAATGATATTTTAGATTTTTATAAATGAGTTAATTAAGAAGAGAACTGTATCAAATGAAATAAGGTTTCATTTATAGATTATTGGGGTATTTTTGTAGTTGATCGTAGAGTTGTCGGATCGAGTTGAGGTGAATACCAAAATTGTAGGTTTTTGTGTTCTAAACGCGATGGTGGTGTTGGATTTTTGATCGGAGGTCGTATGGTAGGCCTTTTCTACATTTCAGTGTTATTTGGTGGTTAATAGTTATTATTTCAGTTTGATACATGATTAAATAATGTAGAATAGTTGTATTTCATGTTAGATGGTGATTTAGAGTGTAGATGGTGGTATTGGGGGTGAGTTGACTCTTGTTGTAGCCGATGAATGTTGAATGGATAAATTGACAATTTTACCCTTTGCCTCTAATTGCTTGAATTGCTTCTGAATTCCGTTGATCTCCCATTGCATGTTGTTGGCTCATATACATGTTGATATCATATTATGTTGCATGAATTGCATCTGTAGTGATTATGATGATTGGGAAGCATGTGTAGGTGCTAAGGAGTTGCATAATGCTAGATCCAGATTGTTGGTTGGTCGCATTATTGATGTAGTTGTTGTTATATGCATTATATTTGTTGACATCAAGTTGATAGCATTTTATGCATGTTGCTTTTATAGTTGTGAGAGTTATATTGGCATGTTGTGCATTATGACCTGTTGTGGGCGCAAGCCCGTACATTGCTGATTTATTGCCCGAGGTGTATGGGCGGTGACACCGGTGATCACAGAATTTTCACTCGAGTTGCTTGTACGGCGTCACGCTGTTAGACGTCGACGGGCTTGTGTGCGGCGTCGTGCTGTTAGACGTCAGTGGGCTATCTTTTAGATAGTCGCATCTCCAGCTGGAGCGGGCTTGAGGTGCCACTCTCGGGGTGCGAGAGTGCGGGGGAAACCCAATTGTCCACTACGCTCTTGATTGGGTGATTAGTATGCATGTACGCATTGTTAGTAGAATATGTATGAGTTGATGTTGTGCTAGTTGACATGAGTATATGATGATAGTTATGAGGTGCATACATGATTATAAATGGATATAGTGATTATTAGATGCATAAGTGTTTATCTAAGGATGACATCGCATTTGTTGGTACGAGCATATAATGTTGGTAGTGGTATGCACATAGTTGAATATCATGTCATCATGGCATCATGGATGGTCATCTGTACCTCTTGACATATTATGATATCCTACTCAGCTTTCCGCTGATGTTTGTTATTTTTGCTTCATATCTGCAAGTTCGAGTGGTAGCTGAGAAGGACTGGATAGATAGAGTAGAGGGGGCAGACTTTGACATTGATTTCTGTAGAGATGTATAAAGTTACTTGAATAGCATTTTATTATTGTAATAGATATTATTCTAATCCAAGTGGTTGAGGTTTATGTTGCAAGTTGTTCATGAAGGATTTGGTTGTGTTAGATTTATCGTCGGTTGCGCTTCTCCTAGGCGGTGTTCCTTATTTAGGAATGGACCTAGGCGGGGCGTAACATGATGACACAGAGTTAGTTCAATTGGAAATAGAATACGTTAATGATGATGATAATGAAGTTGAGGAAGGACAGAATGATGATGAGGGACACGAAGAAGAATTTCAAGATTTCGATACAGAAGAACATAAAGAAGAGTATTACATGGATGATGATAATGACGATGATGAATAATTGTAAATGTGAAGTATTACACTGAGTGGCAGGAGGTCTCCCAGACTGCGTCGAAAAACCGCATGTCCGGGGGGGGGGGGGGGGGGGGGGGTGGCACGGGCGCACGCCACACTGGTGGCTCCATCTCTTTTGCGGTTCATGAGCGTCGTATGGTATGTATAATTTAATTATTTTTAATTAAATTATATATTATGTATAATGATATTAGTGTATTTGTTTTCTAATGTAAGACGCGAGTGGCAGAGGACGACACCATCCAACGCCTGTCGATGATGGAGGTGTTTGAGCGCACCCACCGTCGTCGACGAGGAGCGGGGGACTACGTTGATAGCAGAGCCTCGTATATAATGGTAAGTATTTATATATGTCTATTTGATTTATACAATTTTTATTTATAGTTTATATATATTTAAAATATAAACATGTGTACGAAACTTACACGAGGACTGTGATCGAGCGTGGAGGCACACTGGAGGAGTTCGACGCAGGAGCTTGGGTGGAGGCTGCAAGTGGCTGGGAGCATGGCCGTATTTATGGCTTTGCAGATAGTGGCCATGCACGCGCCGTGCTCGGGCCACTTGGGGTACCGACCCCTCCAACTGCGGGTGAGCGGCCCTCGACATCTCAAGCGTAGGACCAAAGCCGGATAGCGGCCATGGAGTCGGAGCTCACCCAACAGAGACATGCGATGGAGGAGTAGAGACAGGCGATGAAGGAGCAGAAGCAGACGATGGTGGGGTAAAGGCTGGCGATGGAGGAGCAAAGGCTGGAGATGTAGGAGCGGAGACAGACAAATGACGAGTTGAGATAGACGATCCAGAACATGCAGACACTCCTCACTCAGGTTGCGTCTCACTCTGGCCTTCTACCGATGATGTCGTAGTTGTCATCCTCCTCGACCCAATCGACGCTCCCGACCCAGTCGTTGTCGACTCCACCGCCTCCACCGCAGCCGTGAGATTGTGATTAATTGTATTTTGTTTATATTTTGATACTTGGTTGTATATAGATGATATTTTGATAATTGTTTGCCTCCGGTTTGAGGCTGAGATTGATGATATTTATGTAAAACTTGTATGTTTGGTTTCAAATGCCTGTGTATGATGTTTTCTGATTGTAATATGTGATTGAAAATAGGTTGTAGTTGATATATGTATACAGGAATTTACAAAATTTTTAGTTTTTTCATTTACATGATACACCTTTAGCCATGGCTTACCCACGGTTCACCGTCACTAAGCTGTGGCTGAAAGCTTATCGTAAATGGCGGATGGCCTGGGCAGCACCAAATATCACGGTTGCTAATAGTATCACTGACGGGACTGGGTCATGGCTGATGGGTTGGTATCAGTGACAGCGCCCCGAGCCGTCACTGATGTTTTTTAATCAGCGACAGCGCACGCGGCTATCGCTGATGATTACGTGTGACGGCTGCGCTCGGCCGTCACAATTTATCTGAGACGCGCGCATCAGTGACGGTTGTTTTCCACGGCTAACGCCGTCTGTGATAGTTATCACCGACGGTTCATTCACGTATTGAGCCGTCGGTGATGACGACAATTCTAGTAGTGTAAGTCTCCTAATCTTCTCTAAGATGCCACATACTGGCTGTGAAAACGACATCAAGTGAACCAGTGAGCTTCTTGATAACACATCAGCTGCAACATTTAATTTTCCAGCTCTGTATTGAACGTCAAAATCATAACCCAATAGCTTAACGAGGCATTTCTGCTGCTTGGGCATTTGTATCACTTGTTTGGTCATTTCTTTTAGGGAACATTGATCCATGACGATGATAAACTTCCTGCCAAGCAAGTACTGTCGCCATTTCCTCACTGCTTGAGTTATGACATACATTTCTCACTGATACGTCCAAGCAGCTTGCATGCGATTGGAGAGCTTCTGGCTGAAATAAGCCACTGCCCGTCTCTCCTGAGTCAGAACAGCCCCAATTCTGACACCAGAGGCATCAGTTTCCAGGACGAATACCGTAGTGAAGTCGGGTAGAGCTAGCATGGGAGCACTGCTTATAGCAGTCTTCAAGATTTCGAATGCCATTTGAGCTCCTGCATTCCATTGAAAGCTCTCTTTTTTAAGCAAATCTGTCAATGGTGCGGCCTTCTGTGCGAAGTTTTTAATGAAGCGTCTATAGTAATCGGTGGGCCCAAGGAAGCCCCGCAACCCTTTGACGTTCTGAGGTGGTGGCCACCGTTGGATAGCTTGAATTTTACCTACATCCACTTGTAATCCCTCTGCTGAGACCCAATGTCCCAGATACTCTATCGCTTAGCGTCCAAAGGTACATTTTGATCGCTTGGCAACAAGCTGGTGGTCGCGCAGCGTCTGCAGGATTTCTTTTAAATGTTTTCGGTGCTCCTCCATCGATTTGCTATACACCAACAAATCGTCAAAAAATACAAGCAATAATTTACGTAGGAATGGCCTGAATATAATGTTCATGGTTGCCTGGAAGGTGGACGGAGCATTGGTGAGGCCGAACGACATCACCAAAAACTCGTAATGGCCTTCATGTGTTCCAAAGGCTATTTTTGATACGTCCTCTGCATGCACGCGTATCTGATGATACCCTGCCAGAAGATCTAGTTTTGAAAAGATGCTTGCTCCACCCAGTTCATCAAACAACTCGTCGGCAGTAGGAATGGGAAAACGATCCTTGGTGGTGGCTGCATTCAGCGCCCGGTAATCCACACAGAAATGCCATGTTCCGTCCTTCTTCCTCACCAACAGCACTGGCGACGAGAATGCACTGGTACTGGGTTGAATGAGTCCCTCCCGTAACATTGTCTGCACCTGTCGCTCAATTTCCTCTTTTTGAAAATGAGGATATCAATATGGTTTTTCGTTAATGGGAGTTTGATCAGGCATGAGGAAAATACGATGATCTGTCTCTCGTGCGGGAGGCTATCGATGACGTGGTTCAAAGACATCCTGAAACTGGTTGAGTACTTCTTGTAATTCTTCAGGTTGGCCTCCCATTGGACCCTGCAATTCTTCCATCAATTCTAAATGATACATCTCAGCCATGGATTGCGTATCACATATTCGACGTAAATTGTGACATCCAATCTGCGCCGGTCGTTGACTGTTAAGACTGGACCAGGTATGCTTCTGTTTATTTAAGGTAAACTCAAACAATTGGTTTGCAAAATCCATCACCACTGGACCTAACATCGCTATCCATGCCACTCCGAGAACAATATCGGATCCCTTCAGTGGTATGACGTAGAAGTCAATGGTAATTGTAGTGCCTTGTATGTCCAAATTTAATTGGCGAACTACTCCTTCATTTTTTACTTTAGCTCCATTGCCTACCAAAACACCAAATGCTAGTGTTGATTCGATTCTTAATCCAAGATACTTAGCAATTCTAGTTTGGACAAAATTATGGGTGCTACCCCCATCCAATAGTACATGCACACTTCTCCCTTTGATCATTCCCTGAAACCTCAAAGTCATCGGTGAAAAGGACCCTGACATGGCATTGAGCGATACAAGAGTAGGTTTCGATACAATAGTAGAAGCATAGGCCTTGCTCTTTACGCTTTTGTGCCTCTGCTGAAGTTAAACGCCACGGCGGAGCTCGTTGAGCATTGGAGTTAGACGTGCCCAATGGACGCGTCAACAGTGAAGGTGAACCCGTTACTTTGTTATTAGGTAATGGTGTATAACTGGGTCCTCTTACTGGCGTAGGTAACAAAGGAGAACTTCGATTTCCTATCCACGCTGTCGGCAATATTCTTGCGGCGTTTATTTTTTCTTCAAATCTCTTTGCCATCAATACCGCCTCATGCATTGATTCCGGTTGTCAGGTTAACACCTCGGTTTTTATATATGTACGCAATCTGGATACAAAGTAGCTAATTAAGAATGACTCTAGCAGGTTGGATGGTCGCAAAGCCAATTCTTCGAACCTTCCTTTATATTCTTCCACGCTCGACACCTACAACAGCTTGGTTAGCTGCCACTCAGGGGGTTCCAAATCTGTTGGCTCAAAACGTCAACGTATCACCTCAACGAGATGTCTCCACCCCGAGAGCTGTTTGCGACACTGCATCCAACGGAACCAGCGTTTGGCCAGGACAATCATTCTGAAGGATGCCATTGTTGCTCTATGTTGGTCTTCTGTGGAGTAGAAGTCGAAGAAATCTTCGGCTGAAGCAATCCACTCTTCCGCATCTGATCCATCAAAGGTCGGAAGTTCCACCTGAGGTGGCTTAGGCGGAAAAGGAAACTCATCGTCTTCATACCCTTCACCACGAATCACATTCTTCCCCCAGCTGGATAGCACTAATTGAGATCCACTTGATCCCGATGGCTTTGGTTTTATCCTAGCCATCTGCACCATCTGCGAGTTGAGTAGTGCGATCTATGATGATACCGTCTATAATAATTTTTGTTGTGCCTCCATGGCCTGTTGTTGGTTCTCCAGATTTGCTTGAATCGTCCCCAACAACTGCTCATTTCTTGGACAGCTTTGACGGATTCATTTACGGTGTATGATCTCATCTCCATCGCGTAAAATGTAGCAATCACAGATCACCAAAAAAGACAATGAAAGCACCAAATGATACGATCGACTCACCGCGAATGATCTACGATCGTGCTAGTTAGCTGGTAGCGCAAGATCCAATCCAAAATGGGCCGATGATCATCCCTTCTGATTGCAGATGGCTTGGAGATCCAGATCTGAGATATATATATATATATATATAGAGAGAGAGAGAGAGAGAGAGAGAGAGAGAGAGAGATCGAAGAGAATAGAGGAGGAAGAGAGCTGTGGAGAGGGAGAGATTAAATTTGTTTAAAAGTCCCGATGCTTTATTAAGCATTTTACTTCTCTATTTATACTACTTTTGGTTCCCTATTACATATACGCTTTACAATTCATAATCGTCCAGGTGGCGAGGCATCCGCCGCTCGCGTTTAATCCTTTCTCTTGATTTCGTCACGTCGCGTGCGTTAGTTAACGTTCCACTATGAGTTGAAGTGACTACGTCTTCCTCACGCTGAGTCAAACCCTCATCTCCAGTCTGCGGTCACTGGACGTGCAAAATGAGCTCACTGGCCTCTGCACTCCCCTCGTCATAGAGCCATGCAAAATGAACGTGCCCAAGCCATTGGTTCTTGACCCGTACGCTTACATCCAAGGCAACATCGAGCGCATGCCAAGGATCCTCGTCAACCCAGTGGTGGCGCCGATGCAGCATCAGAGGTGGACCATAAAGTAGCACCGGTATAATCCAGCTGGTTCCCAACAAACGAGCGAGTCATCCTCTTGCAGTCCATCATCCCATTGTCATCGACGTCCACTGTGCTTGTCATCCTATTGCAGTCCTCGGCCGTCCGCCCCTGCTTGATTCTGAATGAGGCGAGCACCAACCGCAGCTTCTCCACTGTGATGAACCCATCCCCGTTCCCGTTGTGGTCGAACACCTCGATTTCTTCGCACATCTCTTCCTCCTCCTTGCCGCCTAGGAGCCTGTCCATTATCGCCCGGTACAGCGCCGCAAACTCGTCAACATCGACACACCCGTCCTCGTCGGCGTCTATCTTCTCAATCAAGATCCGTTGGCGCTGGAGACAACGTCAAATGATGGCTTGCTTAACACAGGGGACTAAGAAGCATGGAGGTGGCGCCAGAGAGTTTCTTGAGAGAGAGGAGAGGGAGAGGGAGAGGTGAGACCCACTCTTTAATATTAAAAAAAGGTGGGACTCAATTTTAATAACTTAGAGAGATTGCGTAGCAAATGAATTAATAACATATTAAAAAATTATTTTTTTATACAGGTCAACATGCCACGTCGTCAGCTTAACGGTGTGCCCGACGAAAATTTGACGGTAGGCCACAATTGAAACAAATGCCTTAGTACAAATATACAAATGAGACAAATGAAAGTACATTTCACAATTGAGACAAATGTCAAAGTACATGTCATATTTAGATATTTTCTCAATTAATTATTTTTCAATACTTAAATTATCGCATTTGTAGCCTGCAATCATGTATTACAGGCTTTTTGGGCTACATTTCCATTTGCGGCCCGCAAATAATACTAGAAATATTAGTTGCAACTCGTAAATGCTGTAAAATGCTTTTGCAGCCTACCAAACAAATTTGTTATTTAAATATTGCAACTAGAGTTGCAACATTTGCACTTGCGGGCAACCAAATGCCCCCTTAAATAAACGATTGAAAACAAGATCAAAAGGAGCAAGGGGATGAACCAAGCTCATGTTCTCCTTTCTTAGCCTTCAAAGCCTCCAACTCCTCAACTCGAATGGTGCGATTTGAAGCCAGAGTCAAGACGCAAAGAGCACTCCGAGTACAAGATGAATCGTCAAAGCTTGAGCGTGGAAATCAACTTTGGAGGGCTTAGAAATCTCTCTTTAAGGCTTGAAGAATAGTAGAAGAGGGTAGGTGAGTGTTTATAATGGGTATTTACAACCCCTTACTAGAACAGGTCACCCAACGGGCGTTTTTCTGCCTGTTGGGGCTGCCCGGTCGGTGGCTGGCTGATGGCCGGTTGACCGACCGAGTGACTGGCCACCGACCGAAGCCCTCTATGAGTTTTGGGGCTTCTCAGGTTGATGGTTGGCTGATGGGCCGGTCGATTGCCCATTGGCCGAACTTGCAGTTTGTTGTTTTTCGCTGACTTTTCACGCAATGTTTGTTTCCGAGTTTCATCTCCGAGTTTTGACTTGGGATTTATTACGATCAGGTTTGAGATGATATCCTAGGGTCATATTACATTGATTTATATTTCAAATCCTAGGATTCTACGCGATCGTTATCGGAGCTATTTTTGACGTTTCTTGGTATTTTTTCGAATAGAGTTCGCACACGTATCATACCATCAACCTGAACTCAAAACTCCACAAATGCATTAGTTTCATATTTGTTATTATCAAAATAGAGATCGAGACATAGGGGCAACCCTTGGGCCAACAATCTCCTCATTTTTAATGATGACAAACAAAACATGAAAATTAAACAATTATAAGTGCTCATTTGTGACCTCATTGATAAATCCAATAGAGAACTAACATATGCTTCCCATATTAACATGCATATCCAACTTATGACTTCCCCTATCTATATGCATCATAAAACAAATGTGACCAAGTATTTTCTCCCCCTTTTGACATCAATCAAAAAGGACAAGAAACAAGGTACTATTAATGAGTTTATCATGAAAACTACAAAATCCACAAAAAATAAGTATCATCTACCACAATAGTCCTCCGTACCAATGTGAGACTATGGAGGGCAAACATCGATAAGTCACAAAGCCCCACTACAAGGCATTACATGAGTGTGATGATACTACACAAAAACCAATTTTTCAAAAAAGGCATGCAAATTTTTGAAAACTTAAGCATATGGAAGATGGTAAATTCCTAATTGCATCCTTAAGTTGGTAAAAACTTTCTTCATTTAAGGGTTTTGTAAATATATCCATAAATTGTTTATCAGTAGACACAAATTCTACGGAGATATTACCCTTAGCTACATTGTCTCTAAGAAAGTGGTGCCTTAGGTCAATGTGTTCACTCCTAGAATGTAATACCGAATTTTAGGTTAAGTTGATTGAACTAGTGTTATCACAATGTATAGGTATGTATGAATAGGGTTTGCTTCATCCAAAGGACTTGTGCACAACAGCCAGCCGCGGCGATGTATTCCGCTTTGGTAGTTGAAAGTGCAATCGAGTTTTGTTTTTTGGAAGTCAAGAAACAAGACTCATCCATAGGAATTGACAGCATCCGCTACTGCTTTTTCTATCTACTTTACATCCGACAAAATCGACATCAGAAAAACCAATTAACTCAAAAGATAAATCACATGAATACCATAATCCTAATTCAACCATACCTTTTAGATATCTCAATATGCGTTTAACCGCATTTAAATGTGACATCTTGGGGCACGATTGAAACCTAGTACATGCACATACACTAAACATGATATCGGGCCTACTTGTAGTTAAGTAAAGGAGACTACCAATCATACATCGATATCACTTTTCATCTACCTTTACACCGTCTTCATCTTTACCAAGCTTGATGGAAGTGCTCATTGGGGTTGAAGCAATCTTGGCTTTGTTCATTCCTAATCTTTTGATGTGCTCCTTGGTGTACTTTGCTTGATTGATGAAGATGCATTTGTTGGTTTGCTTGATTTGAAGTCCAAGCATGACTGAGAGTTCTCCCATCATGCTCATCTCAAACTCCTCTTGCATGCATTTGGCAAACCACTCACAAAACAATTCATTAGTAGCACCAAAAATAATATCATCCACATAAATTTGCACAAGTAAAATATTATTTTTATCATTCTTAATAAAAAGAGACACATCAGCTTTTCGAACGCTAAAACCTTATTCAATCAAAAAGTTGGAAAACCTTTCATACCAAGCCCTAGGGGCTTGTTTTAAGCAATATAAAGCCATTTAAGTTTGAAAACATGATTTAGAAATTCAAACTTTTCAAAGCCGGGGGGGGGGGGTTGTTCAACATAAACCTCTTCCGTTATAAAACCATTCAAAAATGCACTTTTGATATCCATTTAAAAGAGTTTAAAACATCTAAAACTAGCATAAGCTAAAAGCTTGTGAATTGCTTCTAATCTAAGTACGAGAGCATACGTTTCACTAGGAGGATGGCGACACTATCAAGATTCCTCTCCAGGTCGGCCGACAGAGCCGTTCCCTTCATCAAAATCTTAAAGAAGAAGTGAAATTTCCATTGGGATGAAAAATGCGAACAAGCCTTCGAAGAATCAAAATAATTTCTCACTAACCCACTAGTCTTGGATAAACCACGGCAAGGAGAAACTTTGTTTCTTTACCTCACAGTCATGAAGAACGCCATCAGCTCGATCTTGATCTAAGAGCAAGAAAAAGATCACAAACCAATCTACTTCGCCAGTAAAGTCCTCCAAGGACTAGAAATTAGGTACCAGAGACTTGAAAAGCTCGCTTTCGCCCTGGTCATCTCAGCTCGAAGACTAAGGTCGTATTTCAAGAGCCACCACATTCAGGTGCGCACCGAGCAGCCAATCAGGCAGCTACCAGCTAAACCCGAACTCGCACGATGAATCATATCCTGGTAAGTGGAACTTTTATAATTCAACATCGAATACCAACCCAGGGGTCCCATAAAGGCACAGGCTCTGGCCTACTCCATTGTCGAATTCACCAACCAAGAAGATACTCCTAAACTGGAGGAAACCTGGACACTATTTGTTGATGGCGCCTCCAATGAAAAAGGGAGAGGGGCAGACATCATTCTGGAAAATTGCCAAGGAGTTGCCCTAGAATAGTCCCTTCAATACCAGTTCAAAGTCAGCAACAACCAGGCAGAATACAAAGCTTTGATTGTCGAGCTAAAACTCGCTAGTGAAGTGAAATCTCGGAACATCGTCATAAAAATTGACTCACAACTTATTGTAGGACAAGTCAACGACACCTGTCAAGCCAAGGACCCCTCCCTCGAAATGTATCTTACACTAGTACTTTCTTTGGTCACTAACTTCGATAGTTGTGTGATTCAGCATATACCTCAGGAAGAAAACACCCGGGCCAACCTATTATCCAAACTTGCTAGCACCAAAAAGCTTTAAAACAACAGGTTGATCATCCAGCAAGTCATCGAACATCCGAGCATTCAACTGATCGACACCTCGGCCGAGGCCCAAACAGTCGAACAAGGCACAGATTGGAGAACTCTCTACACCAATTACCTCAAACAAGGCGAAATTCCAGAGCACATCTCCAATCAAGGTAGATTTAAAAGAATGGCAAGTTACTACACGTTTTTTGATAACCAACTTTACAAGAGGGGGTATTCCTGACCGCTCCTCAAGTGCGTCGCTCAATCCCGGATAGCCACCACAATGGCGAAAGTTCACAACGACATCTGTGGCAACTATATCAGAGGAAGGTCCCCGGCGGCCAAAAATTCTCCGGGCCGACTACTTTTGGCCAAGCATGAAGGTAGATTGTAGCCTCTACGTCAAAAAATATGACAAATGCCAAAGGTTCTCGGAAGTTTCTTAACTGCACCCTGAGCTGTTGCACAACTTGGACGTTAGTTGATCGTTCCACAAATGGGGCATAAACCTCCTCGGCTCATTTCCCCAGCACCGGGGTAGTTCAAATGCTTGATCATAGCAATCGACTATTTCACCAAGTGGATAGAGGCTGAATCCCTATCTACAATTGTAATTGATAAAGTTCAAAAGTTTATTTGGAAAAGTATCATCTGCAGATTTGGAATACCACGCGAGCTTGTTAGCGATAACAGAACACAGTTCACGAATCGTCGATTTTGAGAGTTTTGTTGTTTCATCTATTGAGCACCCACAAACAAATGGCCTGACTGAAGAAGCCAACAAAGTTATTCTAATAGGGGTAAAGAAGAAACTCGATTGAGTCAAGACATACTGGATCAAAGATCTACCTGAGGTACTCTAGAGAACATAACCACATAGTCTGCCACCTCTGAGACCCCTCACCGGCTTATCTACGGAGCAGAGGCCATGATCCCTATTGAGATCGTAGACCTTAACCTCTGCAGGATTATCTTCGAAGAATAGGGCAATGCAGAAGCCCAAGTCGCCGAGCTTGATCTTATCGAAGAAGAATGAGAGCTCACCAAAATCAGAGAAAAGACAATGAAACTTAAGATACACCATAATGTATAGCAAGTCATTGTCGCCAAGGCAGCGAGACCACAAAGACATTGCTTCCGATGATAATTATAAGTGACAGCTCCCTCAGTCTACAATGTTTTCAATTCATCTATTAGGGGTTTGAGAAACACGTCAATTTCTTTTCGCGGACCCTTAGCACTCGGAATAATCATTGAAAGATAAATAAATTCATCTTTCATACACATTGACGGCAGCAAATTATAAACTGTTAGCAACACTGACCAAACTGAATAAGGTGCTCTAGAATGACCAAACATATTAAAACCATCCTTGCACAATCCCAATATGATATGTCTAGTATCCCTAGCAAATGAAGGATAACATGTATCCAAATGTTTCTATGCTTCACTGTCGGATGGATGAGTCATTACTATATCATCACGACTTCTTGCATGCCAACTCATGAAGGGGCCGTCTTTTCTGACATGAATAATCTTTGAAGCCTCGGTGTCAATGGAAAATACTGAAGCACCTTAAACAAGATATTTTTTTGTTGGATCGATTTCTTCTCCTTATAACAAGGATGTTGACATACAGGGCATTTATCCAACTGCACATTTTCTTTATATTATAATCGGCTTTGATGTTCAGGAGTAGCGTCATTGCCGAAAACCTAGTGTATTTAGGACAACTAACATACAAAGGTTCATCAGCAGCTTTTAACATCTCGTAAAATTCTGTGGTGTCTTTATTCGATAATTCAATCTCTACCGTAGATTGTACTTCTGTGATATCAACACCTATAGTAACTGGTGGCACTGACGTCTCAGTAACTGACCGATCGATATTATCATTCAGCTGGAATTGACCCTCAAGACTATCAAGTATCATAGTTCTATAGGGATTAGATGGACTGGATGAAGAAACACCAGTAGAGGAAGATTCACCACGTGTCTGAATGACAGGATTGCTCGATGACCCGACTTCATGTGACTCCCCGTGACAAGTCTATATAAAATATCTTGGTGTAAATCCTTTGCTATACAGATACAGAGTGACAGTTTTTCGATCCAAAAATCATGCATTCATGCAAATGCGGCACAAATATCGTATTTTATCATCGACGCTAACGAATTTCCGATTTGAATAGACAAAATTTAAGAAGTAAGTTACGCCTAATCGAAACTCATTCGTTCAAGCTCCACGATCAAGACGTTGGTATGTATATCCAACTTCGATCGTCTGATATGATTCTGTCAATCAATGATTATTTCTTCAGTTAATGCCTTTAGGTGAGATGGTCCTATTCCATTTGTGATTCATGTTATTTATATTGCACTAAGTATTTCTTTTAACCGCCAACTTCATTCTAAATTTCGGCGATATTTCCCTACAGTTCTCTAAATACGCATATCATCTTGGCGTGTATCGGAGAACCGGAGAGACACAATAGCCAAAATTTAAGAACTAATAAGTTAACGATTAAAAGAAAAAAACTAAGTGCAATACAAATAACTATGTTCCTAAATCGTCCAATCAAAGATAATTCAAGGGTTGTACGTAGTATAAAAGATATTTTACTTCTTTTAGATGAACATACAACCCCTGAACGGATCTATGATTTTTCTAAATCATATTCGACTCATCGATGCGTACGTGAAATGTATCAACTCGTCAGATGGATGATTATTTTCTAAATATTTTGATGCCGGTTCAAGTCTACAGTGGACGATTCCGACACAAGTCCAAAGTGGACAATTCCGACACGAGTCCAAAGTGGACGATTCCGGTGCGAGTCCGAAGTGGACGATTCTAATTAATCTAATTCTAAAGATTAACAATACAATTAATCTAAATTAATATAATCTAAATTAATCTAATCTAAACATTTATCTAAATTAATCTAACCTAAATATTTATCTAAATTAATCTAAATTAATCTAATCTAATCTAATCTAATCTAATCTAATCTAAACATCTAAATTAACCTAAACATTTAATTAATCTAAGATTAGGATTTAATAAAAGAAAAATAAATTGGAAAAAAACCCTAATTATTAACTCATTTTTTCGGCGCCGGAGTCCAGTGTCCGACATATGTCAAACATTGGACAATGCTCGACCGACGGTAGCCGGTCGAAACCCTAAACCTAGGGTTTTGACCCGTTCTACAGTAAATAGGGGGTGCTGAAGTTACCTGGAGCGGGCGACGACGGCGAGTGGCGTCAGTGAGTGACGACGGCGGGCGGGCGGAAATCGACGGTGGCAACAACAAGGAAGAAGGAGGAAGGGGCGGGTGCGATCGGGGTCGAGTTAAATAAACTTATAAGCAATGACTCACTCATCCGTTATAAAGCCGTTGCTGATAAGTACATCATCAATAACGACTCACTCGTCCGTTAGTACAACATTGCTGATAAGTATTTTATTTTTGTGCTGCGATCGCGTGATCGGCTAAAGAGTGACAGATGCAGTAGCTGTAACTAAGTCGTTGCTAATGTAATAATATATATGCAACGGCTTGAGCAGTCGTAACAAAGCCGTTGCAGATATATCACATCTACAATGGCTCGAGAGGCCATAAGAACGCCGTTAGAAATTGCAACGGTTTGAGCGGCCGTTGCTGTTTGCCATTGCTGATCGCCGTTGTTGAATAACATATTTCTAGTAGTGTCGACAAAGAATGGCATCACACGCTTGCTGCTCTTCGTCGCACGCAGCCTCTTCGGGCTCGTTGATGGCAGCCGTGGGATCGGCATCGCCAACGCTGGCCTCGTCTACTTCAACAACCGCCTCCTTGCCCTGTCGGAGGACGACATCCCTTACCACGTCCAAATCACTCCCTCCGGCGACCTCAAGACAATGGAACAACACAACTTTTGCGGACAACTTCGCTCCTCCATGATCGAACATCCGAGGCTGGATCCCGTCCTCGATGTCATCCATAAGCCTTATCTCATCTACTTTTTAGGGGGGGGGTATGATGTCGACGTTCTTGGTGGCTATAAGAGCTTGCTGCTCCACCTCATCACATTTCCTGCTTGCATTTGCATGTGGAGGGAAGGTTGCGGGTTCGATGTATTTATTTACTATCTTTTTCTGTGTTGTCCTTATCTAGACCATGCTAAGCCACCAGAACCTTTGGGTCTGGGCTGGCAAATGGTGATGGTGGTGGTGATGCATCATCGAACGGCTGCCGCCATGTACAAAAGAGCTGGTCCACCGTTATCTCATGTACTTTTATTTCTCTCCTGACGGCAAGAAATCCCCATACGTGGAGATCTCCCTCGAGCAGCCCACCATAATGCATGACTTCGTCATCAACGAAAACCATATTGTGGTGCCTGACCAACAGTTGGTATTCAAGTTACAAGAGATGATAAGCGGCGGCTCGCCAGTCATTATGATCGGACGAAGGTCGCCCGCTTAGGAATCCTGCCCAAGTACGCCAAAAGTGCCGCTGAGATGCGGTGCGTGAACGTGCATGATTGCTTCTGCTTCCACCTGTGGAACGCATGAGAGGAGCTAACCGCCGACGAGAGATGAGTGTGGAGGAGCCAGCCACCGGAGAGAGAGTGTGTCTGGAGGAGGAGAATGGACGGGAAAGTGCTAGTTTACATCTTGGTGATCGCCCTTAGCCTCACATCCTTTGGCTTAGTCATTGCCGTCGAATGCTGGAGGAGCACTTGGAGATGGGTGGCAGCTGCGGAAGGAAGAAAAGAAGGGGGAGGAGGAGGAGAGAGAGAGAGGTGTAACCAAATTTTAAAAAAATTACATTAAAAAAATAATCCGTATCTAAAGAATGAGTTTTTAAAATTATTTTTATATCGTCACGTCAGCAAGTTAATGGGAGACATCACGACTAGCTAACAAAGGGCCATTATTGGAATCAATGTTAAACTTCTTATATACAATTAAGACCAATCAAAGAATTTATCAAAATTAAAAAATTCGCAAAAGTTGAGATTATTTTCATCTAATAACCCTTTATTTTATTATAAATTAGAGTCTCAAATAAATCATTTAATCTTCTATAATAATCTTTCTACCTCATTTTCATTAATTAGTCCATTATCACTTTAGTAATTTCTCAATTTCTTATATTTTCTCTCGATCAACCCAATTTTTTACTCACATTTTCGTAATACCTCATTACTCTCTCTATCAACTAAAAAGCAATCATAATTAATTTTCTTAATTAATTTTATCGAAAAAATTCTCTTGACTAATTGAGCATTAACTATCAATTAAAGCTAATTAGGCAGAATAAACGCATGTACGCATCTTCTTGTCAAATAAATTAAATAAAAATTTAAATTTTGATATATTGTTACGTTGATCAAATGACAAAAGAAAAAAGGGTCAATGAGCAATTAGGGGTGAGTGAGTCTGGGTACCCTATATTTTTTATGATACTCGAATCCTATCCTATATAGGATCGATACCTAGGTTTTGGAATCGAACTCTACCATGTTGTAACCTAGAATCAGACCATAATCGAAAGCACAGGTTTTGATTCCGATTTCGAGTATCTTGTTTGAACCTGTTCATTTACAAGTTTCGGAGTACAAGTTGAGGGTCCAACTTTGATACCCGATGTGTTGGATCTGGAATCGAAATCAATTTTAACCGGTTCCTTAATTATTATCCCGGATCCTACCTGAATTTAAATCGAATGTATTCGGGACCTACTCGATTAGGTAGATTTCAACTGGTTCTAGAACTACTTGGTACCTATGCACATTCCTATGAGTAATATACATGCAAATCTTCAATTTAGTGACAATGTTCATGCCATCTTCAATTAAGATCAACGGCCTAAGGGCAGCCCATATCTCCATTAGGTTCAAAAAGCATTATCTTAAGATTTTGATTTAGGCCATAATATTTTTTTGGCACTCCTATCTTTTACATATAAACTAGAGTTGTTAGTTGGTGTTGCTAATTACGACAAATACAAGAACCGTCTGAGATAGGCTATGACACTTTGAAATGATTTCTAGTGGTATCTTTGATACCATTTATTTGAATTAAAGCAAGACAACTGAGGAGATCCGAGAGAAAACACGATCAATGAAATGCAGTGCAATGTAGAAATTGATAAGAAATTATAGTGATTTTGCTCTGTTTTGTTTAATGTCATGTCTATTAAAAAGCGAGACCAACTAATTTCTTTACTATGACTATAATAAAATAGATTATTTTACTATGACAGGAAAAAACCCTCTTTTTGAACTATCGAGCAAATACTTTGGCTGTAAGCTATAATCAAGTTATTGAAAAGCTGAAGCATCAAGTTATTGAAGAGCTGAGGCGGCCGAGGTCAAGAATATTTTGACTACGATCAGACTAAAATAACCTCAAATTTTTACTTGAAAACTTCCATTTAATTGGGCCTTGTTAGTGTGATATACTAATTTGTAGGTTTACCAATAAAAAAATCACCAAAAATTAATTTAAGAATTATATCTAAAAAAAGATCTAGTAGTAGTCACAATTTGCCTCTTTCTTTTTTATTCTAGTTTTTGTCAAAACATAATAACTGCCTTTCTTGTCTTAAGCTGATCAAAATTAATCATATAGGGTCAACTGGACAATGTACATATTAGAAATTACTGTAAGTTTTCCATGTGAGGTATAAATTAGCTCATATTACCCAATGAGTCGATGAATGACCAAGTTGGCTGACAACACCAGAGTTGGTGGAGTGGGACACTCTTCGCTACTCGCATTGCCGGCTGTTTAATTTTTGGGACACCAGAGTCGATGAACTACTACCACAGATCACATTTATTTAAGCGAAAGATGTTGTCAATTATTTATTTTGGCAAGATAAAAAGCTCGTCATCTTTCCGATTCAGTGCTCTAGTTAATGAGTCTTGGGTAGCATGTGAGCGAGGGTACGTAGAAAGACACAATAAATGAGGTTCTCGAGACCTACACTATTGGTAATAAAGACAGAGTAAAGGAAGGTGACAGGTGCAGTACTGTGGCTTTCTTTTTTAACATTGTTTCGGTAGAAAGCATGTATGATCTTATCAGATACGCATCACAAAATTTGAGATCAAAATATGGGACAGCGTTTTTTATTTTAAATTGTCGTACATAATTTGTCTTGGGGACCTATTCCTACGTCAAATTTTATTAAAGTGGACTGCCAATTTTCAAATAGATTTTATTCATCACTCCCTAACCCAAGCAAAATGATTCAAATATTCTTAGGAATTTTTAAAAAATTAAAAAAACTTTATCTCTTTTGGACAACTATGCTATTTGGCATCGTTTGATCTTCCTTTCTTTGCTATGATCGCTTCTAGTTTCATCATTATTCTCATCTTCATCTCAATCGCTGCTTCCAAATTCTTCTATCTGCTACAACCATCTCCACCCTAGTCTCACCACCATTTTCAATTGTTAGCTGTTGTTATCCTTGTCCCCATCTCCAACACCCTCATTTTTCTTATCGGCCCAGCCCAAACTCAATTTAAAGTCTATTGAGTCTGATAGACCGACCTGAACTTGTTAAGGTAATATATATATATATGTCGGCCTGAGCCTGTTAATGTAATATATATATATATATATATAATATTATTATTTTATTATATATTATATTAAAATTATTTTAATATAATAACTAATATTGTTTTAATTTAATAAAACACATGCCACAAGCTACAAGCCAAGTCAGGCCAAAATTTTATATTGAAAGTATGTTTCATAAATAAATTTTATATTAGAAGCAGACTTCATAAACAGGCTATAGGTCAGGCCAAGCCAATGAACATGCTAAACTCAGGTCAAAATTTAAGCTTATAACAGATCACAGACCAATTTTTTACCATATAGGCCTGGCCTGGCCTGTTTCCACCCCTACGGACCACCTAGCACTACAAAATAAATATCTTACAAACAATATGAAAATTTGTTAGTGAATGCAACTTCTACAAACAGAAACAACAGACATACCCTATATCAATCGACAAGCTTTTGAATTTTTTTCTTAAGTTTGCATTTGACAAATCGTCAAAAGATGGAAAAATCTTATATCCTTGCATGAGGTGCGTAAATGCATATTGGCATGCCGAAAAGAATGTATATGACCATATCAGTTGTTACAGGTTCCTTAAATATTATGTATGATGGATTTTTCATCGGAAAAATTTTGAACACTCTACTTGCATCATATAGAATTTTGAGGATCAACAACCTAGATTTCAAGATGATATGCAAGGCTTGGTGCATGAAGCATTTTTATGCATGCACAAGAAAAAACAAGAGACATGAATATTAATGATGTTGATGCTCAGTTAGGGATGGAAATATTTCCTACAGTTTGGGTACACCGGTAGAATTTCCCAATAGGGATGGAAAAACTTGGGGGAAATTCTACGGGTGAATTTTTTATTTAGTTAGAGATGTTGAACAAGAGTTGTAACCGAATGGTAGGAAATTCTTCGAGCTCTCAGGCATAGTGCAACTTTATCATTTAAAGTGTCTTAACGAATGGAGTAACAAGTCATTTTTTATCCTGTTAGAACTCTTAAATGATATGTTTCCAGAGGGTATCACATTGCCGAGGTTTTTACCTGAGATGAAAAAATATATTTCAAGCTTAGGTTTAGCGTATGAGAAGATTTTCCTAATGATTGTATGTTGTTTTGAAAAGACAAATAAAATGCGGAAACATGTTAAAAATGTGGTTCTTCCTAATAGAAAGAAAGCATAGGTGACTTGGAAGATGACAATCAATCAAGGTGTAGGCGAAATGGCGACACTAGAGGGGGGTGAATAATATGTTTACTAATTCGATTAGTCTAAATTCACTTTTAATCATTTTCTTAGATTAGTTAAGCAATTTGAAATTTAACGATTGGATGAGGAAGCGATAAATGATTAAGCAATCGAAGCAATCAATCAATTAATGCAAACACAAAAATTTATAATGGTTCAGCCCCAATGCCTACTCCACTACCTAAGCATCCCGCTTAGGATTTTCAAACTAGTTTTACTAGATTAGTTTACGTTTTCCTTACATAGAGGACTTTTCACTGAAGAGACGCACTCTCGACCTAAGGCACTTCCACACCCGGAAGTCATCGCCTTCTTATCGAGAGTCCTCTTCCACCTCAATCCTAAGGGACAACTAAACTAATCATAGTAAATACTAAGTTTACACAAGTGGCTTTACTCCTTCTACACCAAGGATACCACTTCACACAGAAGACCAAACACCCGGTCTTCTACAGATGCACAAATTAAACATAGTTTAAATAACAATTAAATTACAATTGAAAAGAGCTAAAGAATGGAACCAATGGAGAAAGCTCTTTTGCAATCCTTCAATCCTTCAACTCGTCAAGGGGTAGAGCTTGAATCAACACCCGAGTTGAGGCAGCGGCTGACACTTGAAGAATGAACTCGATGGAGAAGCAGAGCGCAAGCTTTAAATCTTTTGGAAGACTCTAAATCTTCCTTTTGAATACTCAATGAACTCTGTTAGAATCAAGGAAGAGGGTTAAAAGAATTATATGAGGGTATATTTATACCCTGCTGAAGAAATAACTGTTTTAACGGATAAAAAACTATTCGTTACAGGTCGTCGATCGAATGGTCGGTCGACCGACTGGTCGATCGGTCCTTCGACCGCTATAATTCTCCCTGTGGTCGGTCGACCGACGGGTCGATCGCCCAGACGCAAAAACATCGATCCCGATCTTCGGTTGACCCATTGGTCGACCGACGCGATCTGCGTCTTCAGGTATCAACAGGTCGGTCGACCGACGGGTCGACCGCCTGAGCTACTACCCATTTTGGGCTTCCATCGATCGATCGCCCGGTCGACTGAAGTAGCTCTGCTACTTTTTACCTTCATTCAATCGACCGCCCGGTCGATCAAACCTAGGCTGAAGTTTATTTCTTCAGCCTATTTCTTCCGCGCTTCATTTACGGGTTCCAGCTTTCAACGACCATCAACTTGGAGAGCTTTCAAGTAATATTTAAGCCCGTCCAATACGTCTTTGGTGCACGTGTCGCTCTTCGAGAAGTTTTCGCGATGAACCCCAGCGCGACGATCAATATCCTTTCGATTTCCGATTTCTTTGATTTTTCGATCGAGGACATCGAACGCTAATTGATATGGAACCTGAAATATATTCTCAATGAAATCATTAGTCCCATATTTATTATCATCAAAACCATCAAAACCTAGATTAAGGCTAAGGTTGAAAACCTAAAGCCAACAATCTCCCCCTTTTTGATGGTGACAAACATCGTTAAGAAAATATATAATCATTAATTAAAGCACAATGATATCAACTAAGGGATTTCTCCCCCTATCAACATACACATCTATATAATTAAACTCCCCCATCTATATGCATGGAGTTTTTATATTTTCCTCCCCTTTACCTATACGTTTCTCCCCATTTTAACTATATATTTCTCCCCCTCATGACTATACATTTCTCCCCCTTTCGACATCAATCAAAAAGGGCAATCTAATCAAAGGGATGAAACACAATTATTTTTTCATGAAGTTGAGACTTCAAAGATTATTTTCATGAAACATGAAAATCTCAACCAAAGGGATGGAAAACAAATGTTTAACTTAGCATGGTTTCATTTGACATATGCATGAAAACTATGAAAATGCTAAGTCTCAATTTTGCTATCTACTCATGTTTTCTGATATTTAGGCATCTAGACATCAAACATGAGATAATGTAAGTCTATGAATTAAGTTTGGGCTTAAGATGAAATTTTTAATTCAGTTTGTTGACTTAGGTCAACCTACACCTTAAGTTTTCATAAATCAAACTTTTAGATCTAAAACAAAATGATATTTTTGATAAAAAATTTGAAACCAATTTGTTTGGATGAAATTTTTTGATACCAATTATTGAATGGTCATTTGAGATGCATGTATCAAGTTTGAACTCAAAATGAATTTTCTAAGTTCATTTTTCATCCTACATTGTTTTTAAACAAACAAATGGATCCTAGCTATCATCCAAAATATCAAAATTATTTCTAGGAATAATTTTACTCAAGAAATTGTGTGAATGATATTAGAAATGGAATCCAAATGGTGTATATGAGTTTCTATATGAAGTTTTCGAAGAAAAATCAAAGTATCGAAAAGATTGATATTTCAAGAATGATGATTCTTTGTGTTTTGAAATTCAACTTCAAAAATTCACTTTAAATCCGATTCTTGATGAAACTTTTTGAAATTTTTACTGATGAAACTAGATTTTTTAGTGAATCTGCAGTTTCAAGAATCATCTCAAAATTACTTTTCTATATTTTTCTAGAAATAACTGAAATTGATGATACCAATTGTTGAACAAATGACAATTCCATAATTTTTCAGTTATTTTCAAAGAATTCTTAGTTTTCATTTAAACTTTTATGACACCACATAATGGTCATGTAAAGAGTGTATATCAAGTTTGAGATGAAAATTATATTCTTAAGTCAAGATATCAACCTAGCATGGTTTCATTCAAAACTAAACTAATTTTTATGAAACTTGCTAAGTTTCAATCTTAACATTTACTCATGATTTTTTAAATTTAAACCTATGGATACTTAACATGAGTAAATCTAAACATGTTTCTCAAATATGAATAATAAATGAGACCTTTAAGTCAACTTGTTGACTTGGGTCAACTAGGTTCAAAAGAGGTAATCATGAATTAACCTCTATTGTCATTTTATCCATATCCATATGAATTTTCCATTTTAAGTGCTTGGAAACATGTTATACATATTCCTAAACATGTTTATGAAGTTTTGGACTTAAAATCAAGTGTCCAAGTCAATTAGTTGACTTGGGTCAAACCTTTTCAAGTTTAAGTCTCCTAAAGTGATTAGATATCACATTGTTCATCTAGACATGATTTTTCAATTTTAGAAACCTAGACTCATGTGATATGTGTATCTAAACATGTTCATTTCATTTTTAGCTTAAAATGATGTCTCTAACAAGAAATTTTAAACTAGTCCAATTTCATTCAATATTAATATTATGAAATTGCCTAGTTATCATGAAATTGCCTACTCATGAAAATTTAATATTTATCATTAAAAAACAATCGTGAGTATAGAGACATCAATATTCATGAATATTCAATTATTATATTTTTTAAAAAAATTGCAAAACTAATTCATACATTTTTCTTAGAAATTTGCCCAACCTTTTCATTTTCTTTTCATTTTATTTTAGATAGCATAGCTTTTCAATTCTTAACTTGCAAGTAGATTTCATTAGTATCATAATGAAATAATATGACTACTAGCAAGCTAACATACTACATAGCAAGGTTCAATGCAAAGTTTCATTTTAAAACCTTAACCTATGCTAGATAGTAAAGATTCATTTTAAATGAGTTTTCATGATATCTAAATGAATCTAAGAGATCTTAAGGTGTGAAATATTTGAAGAATAAGATCTCTACCTATGTTTAACTAGTTTAGACTTAATGATAAGGTCTTTAGTAGTAAATATCAACCTAGAGCAAGTTTCATTTAATGAAATTTGCCTAAGTGCTAATATTCTACATACTCATGAAAATTCAAGGGTTTTAACATGCAATCCTAATAATGAGTATAGAGACATAATCAACCAAAAACATATCTCATCCATGAATTTAGCCAAACTAATCTATTCTATTTAGCCTTCCTAAAAACTTATAACTTGCAAGTATACTTTATCACTAGAACATGAAATCAAATTTACATGCAAGCTATCAAACTAAATAGTGAAGAGAGAAACCAAGTATCATTTATCAAATTCAACTTCACTAAATAGCATGGATTCATTTTCAAACAAGTCTTCATGATAGCAAAATTTACCAAGAGATCTCAAAATATGAAATTTTGAAAAATAAGATCTCCAACCCTTCCTATTGGTTGAAAATCGAATGCCACAATGTTCCTATGATTTAGAACCGCAAGGTCGCTTAGGCCCATTATAGGCCACCGAGGTCTCCGAAGAGACCGGGAAATCAAAAATCAAAAACGTTTTTAAAATATATTAAGAGCGGGGAAAATCAATCAATTTTAAGCATGTATCATAACTCCAACTTAGATAAAACAAAGGGATATAGGAGATGATACCGGAATAATTTTGATGCCAACTTTACCTAAAGCATCAAGGTGATTTGAAGTTGCAACCTCTTGGAGATTTCTCAGTAAGATCCAAGGTTAACTTCAATCATTCAATTTCCTTACCCTTGTGTGGTTCATCCCCGTACAAAAGAAGATGAGACTTTTGATACCCAAATGGCTTTGGGTCCTAGGGGGTTAGTGGGCTTAGGTACCCAAAGTGTCTTCACAACACTTGGGTTCATTTTGAATGTGCAATCATATTTAGCATGCCCAAATACACCACAACAAAAACAATATTCATGAAACTTTTTATTTTCCCTATGGACACATGATTTATCACTAGAATGCTTGATATGTGAGCAATGAAGAGAATAAGCATTCTTATGTGAAACACTTTTCTTTTGAGCATGAGGTTTAATGTTAGAATGCTTGATATGAGAGGCATGATGAGCATAAGCATTCTTGAAAGAGACATTTGTATTTCTAGAATTCTTAGAAGATGAATTTCTAGATAGATTATTTACTTTCTTATTTAATAAAATAACCTCACTTTTCAAATCATTCATTGATCTTTGAATAACATGCATTTGAGTTTTTAACATGCTATTTTCATTTTTTAAAGTTTCATTTTTATGTTTCAAATCATAAACTTCTAGAGTTAATGTATCATGGCATGGATCAATCATGCTAGTTTTTAATTTTTCATTTTCACTCTTCAACTCATGCACATGATTGACAAGCTTCAAGTTTTCTTTCTTGATTTTTCTATTTTCCTTATTTGATTTCATGAGCATGGCATACATCTTCTTAGATTCTTCTAATAGCTCATCATAAGACATTCCTAAAGAATTAGAGCTATTATCATCACTATCACTATCAAGATTTTTAACATGACTAGAAGTGGAAGAATGTACCTCATTGTTATCATTCATGAGACATTCTTTTGAGATGACTTCATAGTCATGAAGAGAGGATGCTTCACTTGAGTAGGATGATGTGGAAGCATTTGACCTCCTCTTTGCCTTGTTCTTCGTGGTAGGGCAATTCTTCCTTACATGCCCTTTCTCTTGGCACAAGTGGCAAATTACCTTTCTCTTCCGGCTTTTAGATTTGCTTCTTTGACTGGAGGCACTATGGGCATCAAAATTGAGATTAGTAGTAGGTGAGTGACCATTGTCATCACCACCTTCATCAAAAGTAGTAATTTCTTCAGTCTTGGCATAATCATATAGCATGTTTAGAGTTGCCCAAATATCGAAAGCCGAAGTGCAATGCATGACTTTTTCAAAGATGTTATTTTCTAAGGAACAATATAAGCAATTTGTTGCCTTAGCATTTAGTTCAAACCTATTAATTTGTTCTTGTGTCCATGCATCCATTTTTTCCTTAGGTTCTACATATTTTATCTTTACCATGTTGAATACACCTAAACCTTGAGTCTTTAGAAATGTGTACATCCTAGATTTTCATAGACCAAAGTTTGATTCATCGAACCTAGGGGGTGAAGATGCTATACTCTCTAGAGCCATTTCTAGATCGAGATGAATTGTAGAAGGGATGGTGAAGTCACAATCTACGACCTGCTCTGATACCAAATGTAGGCGAAATGGCGACACTAGAGGGGGTGAATAGTGTGTTTACTAATTCGATTAGTCTAAATTCACTTTTAATCATTTTCTTAGATTAGTTAGGCAATTTGCAATTTAACGATTGGATGCAGAAGCGATAAGTGATTAAGCAATCGAAGCAATCAATCAATCAATGCAAACACAATAATTTATAGTGGTTCGGCCCCAATGCCTACTCCACTACCTAAGCACCCTGCTTAGGATTTCCAAACTAGTTTTACTAAATTAATTTATGTTTCCCTTACACAGAGGACTTTTCACCGAAGAGACGCACTCTCGACCTAAGACACTTCCACACTCAGAAGTCACCGCCTTCTTATCGAGAGTCCTCTTCCACCACAACCCTAAGGGACAACTAAACTAATCCTAGTAAACACTAAATTTACACAAGTGGCTTTACTCCTTCTACACCAAGGATACTACTTTACACAGAAGACCAAACACCCGGTCTTCTACAGACGCACAAATTAAACACAATTTAAATAACAGTTAAAATGCAATTAAAAAGAGCTAAAGAATGAAACCAATAGAGAAAGCTCTTTTGCAATCCTTCAATCCTTCAACTTGTCAAGGGGTAGAGCTTGAATCAACACCCGAGTTGAGGCAGCAGCTGGCGCTTGAAGAATGAACTCGACGGAGAAGCAGAGCACAAGCTTTAAATCTTTTGGAAGGCTTTAAATCTCCTTTTTGAATACTCAATGAACATTGTTAGAATCAAGGAAGAGGGTTAAAAGAATCATATGAGGGTATATTTATACCCTGCTGAAGAAACGACTGTTTCAACGGATAGAAAACTATTCGTTACAGGCCGTCGGTCGAATGATCGGTCGACCGGTCCTTCTACCGCTGCAATTCTCCCTGTGGTCGATTGATCGACGGGTCGACCGCCCAGACGCAAAAACATCAATCCCGATCTTCGGCCAACCCGTTGGTCGACCGACGCGATCTACATCTTCGGGTATCTGCAGGTCGGTCGACCGACGGGTGGACCACCCGACGGGTCGACCGCCCGAGCTACTGCCCATTTTGGGCTTCCACTGGTCGACCGCCCGGTCGACTGAAGTAGCTCTGCTACTTTTTACCTTCGTTCAGTCGATCGCCCGGTCGACCGAACCTAGGCTGAAGTTTATTTCGTCAGCCTATTTCTTCCGCGCTTCATTTTTGGGTTCCGACTTTCAATGATCATCAACTTGGAGAGCTTTCAAGTGATCTTTGAGCACGTCCAATACGTCTTTGGTGCACGCGTCGCTCTTCGAGAAGTTTTCGTGACAAACCCGAGCGCGACGATCAATGTCCTTTCGATTTCTGATTTCTCTAATTTTTCGATCGAGGACATCGAATGCTAATTGATATGGAATCTGAAACATATTCTCAATGAAATCATTAGTCCCATGTTTGTTATCATTAAAACTATCAAAACCAAGATTAAGGCTAAGGTTGAAAACCTAAAGCCAACACAAGGTACCTCCATGAGAAAGAAAAAGAAAGCAGCAAAAATCTTGTGCTGGTTTCCTCTAAAGCCAAGACTGCAAAGATTATTCATGCATTTGAAGATTGCATCTCTAATGAAATGACACCAGGAGGAATGAACAAATTAAGGATGAGTTATTGAGACACCCTGCAGATTCTAATGCATGGAAGCAATTCGATTGTCTCCATCCAAGTTATGTGAGCTGGAAAAGATATTCCCTCCCCTCATCTTTTTTCACCAGCATGGTGCATTTAGATGTTCATTTAACAGTTGAGTCAAAAGTGGCAGGGCCAATCATGTATTGATGGATGTATCCTATTGAGAGATATATAATATTTATCACAAAATCTTATTTTTATAGTTTTGGCTAATACTGAATTCTAAAAGGATAATCTCATGCTTCATATAGGTTTCAAGAATCATGTACGAAATAGAGCTCATCCAAAGGGCTCAATTGCGGAAGGATACATAGCCTAGGAATGTCTTACATTTTGTTCCTGATATCTATAGGGAGTTAAAATTGTCTTTAACTGACCTCTTCGAAAGATGATGGTCTTGATGAAGAAGAACTTACATCCGTTTAGCCACTTGGGAGAAAGAGGTACCAAGGGTTCAAAGTTAGAGAATGAAAACGAGTATCAAGAGTTCACCTCGACAAAAGAACACTTGTGCAAGCACATCATTATGTCCTATTTATCTATGATTCAGTTGCTCCTTTTTTAAAGTAAGTTTACTTTATAATTAATTAAGTCTTGATATGTTATTAATGATAGATTTCTATACTATACTTACGATTATATATTCTAAGGTTTTTATTTTTTAAGTTTTTAATGAAGGGGGAACATAAGGAATTTATTAAGAGAAGCACTTGTCCATGCCATTTATCAGAATTTGAAATCCAAAAGAAACATATTGATGATTTTCCTAATTGGTTTCGTTCATGGGTAAGTCAAATATGCATTAGTATGATTTTTTTTTATAGAAATATTGATATTTTTACTAACTCAGGATAAATGATTTAGGTGACACATTTATGTGATGAAGGGAAAGTAGAAATGAACGATGAAATCATATATCTTTCCAAGGGTCCTATACAAGTTTTATGATTAATGACTTTATGTTCCACACTAAAGGTCGTGAGAGATAGTTGAAAACTAAAAATAGCAGAGCTATTGTGTCAGTCAATGCAACAAGCTATGCTAGTGCGAGAGGCAAACATGTTATTGAAGGAGAAATTAATTTTCTCGGCATACTAAAGGACATTATTCAGTTGAACTATCATGCGAGACTCAAAGTCATGCTTTTTAGATGTGATTGGGGTTGATGTCAATAGAGGGATTAAGAAGGATAAATTTGATTTCATCCTTGTTAATTTCTATTATTTAATCCACAATGGTGATAATTTGTTGGATAACCCATTTATTTTGACATCACAAGCGAAAAAGGTATTTTACATTAGAGATGAAAGGAACAAGGTTTAGTTCGTTGTTAAGAATGCTAAGTTAAGAGACACATTTGATATGGGTAGTGAACCTTTGGGGTAAGATATTGTTGAAACTTCTAATATTGTGCTCGAGAATTTGACATTGGTTTGTAATGATGCTGATGCTGATGGAGTTGATGAAGAGCTCGTCGAAGATGATGCCATCGATGAATATGGAGATGATATTTTTTAGCTTTAGATGAACTTTTTGCACTTTCAATAAGAAATATTGTCATTTTATTTTTTATTTTTCTACATATGTTGGATTTTTATTTTCCTGCTACCATGGTTGACTCAATTTACTTGAATTCCATTTGTGGATATTATTAGTGTTGTTATTTGTAAAGAAAGATATGTTCAAGATCAGTTGTGAAATTATTTTGATGATGTTTTCCCCCTTTTTGCTTGTTATATTTCCTTGTTCATATTTGTATTTTAACTTTTGCTTTAGTATTCTACTCTACTATTCGTTGTTTTACACTATTCTCATTGTTCTCTCTAATTTTTCTCCTTTCTTCTAAGGCAACAAATGGCAAAGCGTAAACGTTTGAATATTGTAGTCGAGCAACATCGGGATCAAACTTATAATTAATGCACAAAATGAAAATCCTACGCAATAGGAGCACTAATCCCAATTTTCTTATGGCCAAACCAATTATATTTCAGGTACGTGTTGAATACTACATATGTATTAGAAAGAGAATATGCTGCAAAGAGAAGACATTCATTAGCAATTTTTCTTCTCAATACTTAGGGTATGATATTTTTTCTTGTGTACATCCTTATCTCTATTAATTATATTGCTAGTTTGTTTCATTGCAAATAGAGGGCATTTGGTTTTTTGCAAGTACAAATACTGCAAAAAATATTTGCATGTAAAAGTAAATGTCCGCAAATAAAATTTGCAATCTACTATTTAGTTGCTCGCAAGTAGAGCAACTTCTATTTGCAAACGTTTGATTGACCACAAATGGAAATTGCAATTACACTTGCAATTTTCATCTCATATCTAGGTCTGATAATTTTAGCTCGGTCTAATAGCCTAACATGATAAAATCATGCTCGGGTCTCCCATTACCATGTTGGGTTAGGGATGTAGGGTCGGCCAGGTTTGATAGCCTAATAATCAGAGTCAATAAAGGGGCAATTGATTTAGTTTTTCATAATCATGCTAGCGGGCTGGGCTGTGATGACTTGTTTTGTTTTCGTGTCGTGCCGAGCTGGGGTTCCCGGCCAGTCCCAAATTTTTATCGAGCTGGGGTAGGATGTCATCAGATGAGCTGCCCCAAGGATTGACGATGCTCGAAATACCCGATGCAGTAGAGGAGCCTAAATTTGCTCTTCAAGTGGCGGTGGTCGCTCACATGGATGTTAGAAATGTGAGATCCAGAATCCATCTCGAGCACAAATTGATCCAAAAATCACCAGAGGAGCAATCAAGGGTCGATGAGCGTCGATAAAACTTATGATCTAGATGGGAAAAGGTTGGAAAAATTGCCCAAATCGATCGAACAATAATATGCAATAGGAGTTTAACGGAATTTAGATGCAATAACAAACAAATAGAGCTAAAAGGGTAAATTTATCATTTTACCCCCAAATATAATTCATCGACTTCAAAAAAATCAATCCGACCAAGAATAATATTATTTTATACTCTAAATCACCATTTATTTTAGTAAAATATTATTTTATATTATTTAATTATTTATTAAAATAAATTAATAATTTTTAATTATTATATAATATTGAAAATTATAAAATTTTTACCAAATGATATTAGATCTAAAATCTGGCACTACCATCGCATTCAGTACAAAAAAACCTACAACTTTGATATTTATTCTATCTTCATCCGACAACTCTAAGTCGCTTAAATTAATTAGTTTTTAATAATTAAATTATTGCATTTCAGCTTGCAATTTTGTATTGCAGGCTTTTTGGGCTGCAATTTCTTTTGTAGCCTACAAATAATATTAGAAGCACAACTTGTAAATACTAAATGCTGAAAAAAATTTTACAGCAAACCAAATAATTTTTTTGGTTTATTTACTGCAACTAAAGTCGCAACATTTGTACTTGCGGAGAAACCAAACGCCCCCATAGTGTACTATGTTTTGCAGTGAAAATGAAAGTTATTGACTTTCTCATATATTTAATATATCTTTTAATCTAGGGTTAATTACTAAATATATCTGCACTTTTAATGATTTTCCCTAATCTATCCCAACTTTTAGTTTTTCCCAATAATATAATTTACCTTTCGCTTTCTTTCAATTATATCACACTGTCAAAGTAGTGTTAAATTTGATGTTTGGATGCCGACATGGCGCTACTAATGTGGATCAATATTGCCACGTCAGCATCATCACTGAATAAAAAAATTCAAAAATTATCATGTCATCAAAAATTATTTTTAATAAAGTTTAAATTATTATATCTCAACTTTTATGGATTTTCCCAAATCTATCTTAATTTTTTTTTTCTAACCAAAAGGGATCCCGTACTTTCGATTTGTTTCAATTATATCCTATCATCAAAGTATCATCAATTTGACCATTAGGATTCTGAATTGCATTGCCAAGTGGATTAGAATTTTAGTTAGTATCCCTAAATACATTTAAAAATAATAATATGTCATGATACTATATCTTTGAGGTCAATGAATAATGCAACTGAGATCTAAGGAATGATGCAATTAAAAAAAATATAGTCGTTTATCGGTGAGAGTGATCACGGTACTACCTCCGGGCCACATTGATGCAAAGAGGTAGGTTGAGTATTGAGAATGTAGGAGGACACAATTTCTTTATAAATTTTCGAAAAATAAGAAGATATATGTTTTTTAAAAGGTTCGGTGAAATGATTTAATTAGATATATTTATGGATATTGGATGAACTTTTGATCCATATCAGCTTTGCTACTCAATATTTTAATGATAAGATTGATAATAGTTTTTTTAATTTTTTAATTTTTTATTCATTTAGAAATGCTGATGTGGCAATATTGATCCATGTCAGCATCCAAATGATAAATTTAACACTATATTTACAGTGGGATATAATTGAAAGAAATAGAAAGGTGAAATATATTATTGAGAAATATTAAAAGTTGGGATACATTAAGGAAAATCATAAAAAATGGAGATATATTTAACCCTTTAATCTATATTAGTGTTGGGTGAGGACCGGACAAGCAACAAAGATTTGCACAGCGAAAGAATAAAACTAATCCCCTACCTAACTGGATCGATGCATCTCGGTTAAATCAATACTAGTTTAGTAGTATACCTTTGAAGACTGAACTCCGTCTTCTACTCCAAGATCTCTATTTTGCTTCGGATCCTAGGTGTTGCCAAACGACGAACACCCTCTACGGTTAGTATACGAGCGAACACGATGAATTGGGCGGCTTCTAAGTGCTAGCTCGCCTGTATCGAAACTCCTTCCGATTTCGTCGAGTGTGAAACTTCTTCTGAGCTCTCTCTCTCTCTCTCTTGGGGAGGTCGGCTACCACAATAGGAGCTCGGCTTCCTTATAATGGAGGTCGGCTTCGTATCACAATAAGGTCGATATCCACCAAGAATAGATCATCTACCTATCTAAAACATATGTGGGTACTTATAGAAGCATCAATCATATTGATCGAGTCTTCTCATCCGTTGATTGATTGTCACGCCCCAAACCCGAAAATGACTGGCCAGAGTACCACCCATAATCTGAAGCCTAACCCAACCAAGACAACCAGATAAAGATACAAAACCTGAACAGTTTATAAAAACCAACTTGGTTTGCGAAAAACATAAACTAAATAATTTTTAAACCATCAATCAAATAGTTCAACAATTTCGAATGTTCAAATTCTTTTAAAAAGAAACCAGTTAACATAAATGAATCCCTCAACCTCAAAAATGCAGAAATAGACTCTAGACCCAAGTCCACATGACTCAAAAGAAAATATAAAAGTTTTTATGACTCGGGTATACACCCCTGACCACGACATGTCACGAGATCCGCTATCCTCGTCGCCACCAGCTGCGCTACTGCATCCCAGTACATCTCTGATCACGCTCAGGGGCTGAAAAATAACAATAATATAAATCGTAAGTCCGACTAGGACTTAGTGAGTAGTTTATCCCTTAATCAAACATGCATGTCCAATACCACAAGTCCATCAAGCATATATAATATCCCAGTAATCAACTACTCATATGCGGTAACAATTAACCAAACCATCATTACACATGAAATATAAATACCAATGTATGAAACCATCCATCCAAGTAAATAATAAGCATAATGTGCATAACCAATATTTCAAGTATGAAGGAAACACCATAACACAATCATCTCTTCAAACAAGCCACTCGGGTCGATCATCAGTGTGGTGGTGCTGACGAGCTTCTCGATTATAATATCCTAGATATTTAATTATATTATTTTCCTTTATGGTTGTATTTGCCAGCCTAGCGAACTAGATTGAGGTCGAGCCGAGTCGACTCATGGTCCGGTGCGAGCTTGCGAGCTTGGGTAAGTAAGATTATGAATATAAAAATTTTGTTTGAGCAGTTAAATTTATTTAATTTTATATTGTGTATGCATAATTGTTTAGTTTATGCGGATGTGCATATGTGGTTGCTAGTAGTTTATCATGGGATTAGAATGAGATTATTTAAGTTAGCGGATTTGGGTTCGGCCTAAGGCGGATGCGGGTTTCATAAAGGGCTAGTGGAGTCAGGGTTGAGGAGGCAGTATAAAACCCCCTTCCCTTGGCTTGCGGCTCCCCATTGGAGCCGCACAAGCAATAGGAGAGTGGAGCAACCGCCAGCCACACCCTTCCTCTCTCTCTTGCAAGCCGCCGAGCTTCTTCCCTTCTCCTTCCTCTCCTTCTTTCTTCTCTTTGGGGCTGAGCTGAGAGGAGCCAGCCAGCCACCAAGCCACCAAGCCACCAGCCAGCCCCTCTCTTTTCCCCTTTTCCTCTCCTCAAGCCGACAGCTTGAGGTGAGCCGCCGGCTCCTCTCTTCCCCTTCTTGAGTCGAGCCGCCATCTTTTGAAGCCGGATTTGAGGGCTATCATCCGGGATTTCTTCTTTGATCATCATTCCTATTTAGGTTAGTGGTTTTACCCTCCTTCTTTCGGGTTTTCTTCGAGTTCTTGAAGCCGTTCTTGAAGGCTAGTACGTTCTTGTTTTGTTTTCCATTGATCTGTCGAATTTATCGCTGTTCTTTGATTTCTGTATTTGAGGAGACCCTAAACCCTTTCCTATGTGGTTCGGCAGCCCTAGGACGACCCTAGGGGTGCTCGGCCAAGGGTGGAGCAAGGGTGCCCTCAAGGTGTTCGATGAAATGTCCAAGTGAGAGATTTTGGTTATCTTGTAGTTTATGTCTTGAATTGGTTGTTAAAATGAGTTCTTATATGTTCAAGCATGCTTAGTATTTAATCTGTGATTTTTGGAGAAAATCATGTTTAAATGCTTGATCTTAAAGGTGGTTCTTGATTAAAGATGATGGTAGTGCTTGATAATCTTGTTTAAAAATATAGTTTTTGTGAGATTTATCTAAATGTTATAATTCTGATTTTTTGGTGAATTAAGGATTTAATTTCTATGAATTTTCGGATTTATTTTCATGATATGCTGAAAATTCAATGTTGTTGGAATTTCATGCTGAGATTGTGAATCTGTGCTATTTTCGTAATGTTTGGTGTGGTGTTTGTGTTTTTCTGAACATAGTCGTGTAACCTATCATTTCGATCAGAAAATATAGTTTGGAAATATAGAACACACTTTGGAGACTAGATTCGGATTAGATACATCAGTTTCGGGTGAAAAAGTAAGCTAAAACAAAACTCTAATTTTGGTGAACTAAATTTTAATTGCATAATTAAAATTTGGCAAAAGGATTAGCATAATCTGTTATGAAGCAACATGTGAAGTTTATGCATGAAATAAAACTACACGAGTTTATGACATTACGGGTCTAGGAAATGGGGTCGGGTATTGGAGTGTTGAGATGCCTTCCAATAGGGACACCTCTAAGACACTATAGGAGAGACTTGACTTAGGTCATGGTGCACCATATCTTTATGAATGGCGGAGAGCCTCGTTGAGGAGCTGGATTTTGGGCTAGGCCCGGGAGGTTGGATGACTAATTCCCAACTTGTGGAATAAGTTCGGAGGGCTTACCCGATTATCCCCGAAGTGGTTTTAAGGAATAAGTTTGGAGGGCCTACTCGATTATTCCTGAGATATGTTAGAGGAGTAAGTTCGGAGGGCCTACCCGATTACTCCTTTGATATCTGAAAGGGGCAAGTTCGGATGGGCGAATCCCGATTATCCCTATGCGTCTCGTGGAGCAAGTTCAGAGGGCCTTCCCGATTATCCTAGTATGTGTTATTGCCTTAGGTCATGGTAGGCTTAGGCTTGTTGATCTTCACCGTTTGGGTGTTGGCTGCCTTCGGGCAGGTGGTGGCCAGATGACCTGATAACTAGTCACACCTTCTTGACTTTAATCCTGTAGAGATAGATGTTATGCTATTGCTTATCTCTGTGCTATTTTATTATGGGGGTCGGTAGAACCGCTCACTGAGTTCTTTGAACTCACCCATTGTCATTGTTTTTATTTTTTGTAGAGCCTGACCAGTGAGGTGGGCTAGAGCACTTGGCGCGGCTGGAGGGCGGAGGAACTACATTGATCTCATAATTGTTCTAGTTAGGGGCCGTAGTCGAGTCTGTAGTAGTTTGATCATGCACTAGTGATTTGATGTTTAAGAGTTGTAATACCGTGGGGACATTCATGTTTTAGTCAGTCTTTATTTGATAAAAGAACTGTTGCTCTTTGATTTATTGATTTTCGTACCTGAACTATTTATTAAAACCTTTGATGTTGAAAACCTGTTTTGGTTCTTTTTATTAATAAAAACTGTTGTTTATTCCCTTATTTTATGAGTTGGCATGTGCATGAGTTAGGTTGCGGGGTATAGGCACGTATACCTTGGCCAGTCACGTGACCATGAAGTTGGGGCGTGACAATGTGGTATCAGAGCATGTGGTTCGGTCTGACTACGACCTAAAGTCACCGTATAGGATATTGCTAGCGTGTCAGTATACGGTAGGGGTATGTTATGAGATCAATGGGCTAAGTCTTCACCTCAGCGCGACTTGTGATTTATTTACTTAACGACTTAGGGCAAATTAATTGTCTAAATTTTGATATTTTCTTTTTGGTGATTCCAAATTGATGGAGGCCTTTGATGCCGCAAGGACGGTAGTGACTACAACTCTACTGAGCGCTGAGGTCAAGGCCGCGGCCGTGGTTGTGGGAGACCACTGCAGGCCTGAGAGGATGTGGGACAATATCCCATGGTTATTCAGTTGCAGGCCCTAGTGGCTGAGTTTATTGAGGCGCTCCGCAGGGAGCAGGAGCTGAGGCAGCAGCCATAACCAGTACCAGTAGTACCCGTAGCACCAGAGGTGGTCCAGCTAGTAGTACCGGTGGTCAGAGCCCCTAAAGCATCTTCATACATAGACTTTGTTGCATTCAGGCCATTAGAGTATACAGGGATATATCAGCGGGTGGAGGTCACCAGTTTCCTAGGAGATTGCTATGAGCTGTGCAGGGAGCTTGGTTGTTCTTCGAAGACGACTGCTCGACTGATCGGGTTACAGCTGAGAGGTCCATCCAAGGATTGGCTTCACACCTGGAGGGGATCGTAGAGCAACAGATGCACCACCCCCTACTTGGGAGGAGTTTAGAGCTGCTATGGTGGAGAAGTACTTGTCGACTATGAAGCATCGACACTGACACGGACACGGGACACGACATGGACACGGACACGAGGACACACCAATTTTAAAAATTTACAAGACACGGACACGACATATATAGCATATATATAAAGTATTATTATTTTTTTAAAATCCACAATTTATATATATCAAGAATTTATAATAATATCACGATACTTTCATTGATATCAAACTTCTAATTTTCGGTTTTTCCTATGCCCCTTCCAAAATATATGAAGCGTTCTAGATAATTTCTTGTGTCAATACTTACTATTTCTTAGCCCATTCCAAAAGCATGGGGCACAATATCTATTGACATGTACCAAAAAATTTATAAATTAGCATGTCTCAGTAGAACTGTCATGTACAACCACACATAAATAAAAAGTTAAGTAGAGTCCCACTATCTTCTTCATCAATCATTGTTGTTATCTTCTTCATTGAAAAATATTACTCTCTCCAACTCTGGTTCATCAAGAGAAAGATTAACAACTTCAAGGATTCCATTATCTTTGTCAATTGAAAATTCATCTTCTATAATATTACTAATATCGTCTCACATTATTGTATTGGGGAGTTTTTCTTGAAATGGGACGAAGATTACTATGGACAAATACTAAACTCTCCACACGTTTAGGCTTCATTTTGTTCCTTTTAAGGGAATAGATAGAAGAGTAAGTGCTCTAATTTCTTTAAGAACAACAAGAATATAAAGTACTCAATTCCCTTGACTATTTTATTATTTTTTTAAAAAAGATGCATGGTTGGCCGTGTCCGGGCGTGTCCAAGCCATGTCCGGGCGTCTCCAAGCCATGTCTGGGCTGTGTCCGTGCAAAAAAAATATTTTGACTAGTCAAGACACTCTTGGACACGTGGGACACGTGTGTCGGACGAGTGTCTTCGTGTGTCGGTGTCCGCAGCGTGTCGGACACGCGGACACGGCAGTCCCACGGAGTGTCCGTGCTTTCTACCCTGTCGATGAGTGTCCGGGATAGGCAGGCGAAAGAGTTCGAGCTACTGCGTCAGACGAGCAGTATGTCGGTGATAGATTATGAGATGGAGTTCACTCGGCTCTCGAAGTACCATCCCACCATGATAGCCTTAGGGACCGCCAGGGTTAAGAGGTTTGTTGAGGGGTTGAGGCCGCAGATCGCCAGATTGATCTATTACACGGCGGACACTTCCTTTGCTTGGGTTGTAGATGAGGCACTCCGAAAGGAAGTCCTCCATGTAATGGATCAATTAAACAGACACCCGAAGTTTCCTCCGAAAGGGGTTGAGGCCGCAGATTGCTAGATTGATCCATTACACGGACCAACAGACAGGCTTGATGGTCCCCAGAAGAAAAAATTTCAGTCCCAGCCTTCGGGGGGTCGGCTAGCTCTCTCAGAGGGGACTTTCAGGACAGCAGATCCACCGCGGGGCAGAGGTCATAATAGTTCAAGAGGCCACATGGGTTCGGGACCAGGGGCGTCTTTGGAGGTTCGTAGCAGAGATCTGTGTCGCAGTAGTGTAATCGATGTCACAGGAGGCACTGGGGGCTTGCTGGGGAAGGTCGGAGGTATGTTTTAGCTGTGGGCAAACTGGGCAGTCAGCAGCCTGATCAGACTAGAGGAAATGTACCAAAGTCAGTGGGTTCCGTAGCTCAGAGGGGTTAGTTTCAGGGAGAAGGCCAGCAAGCTGGTGGTTTAGAGAGGCCCACTGCGTGGGTGTTTACTATGAACCAAGAGGGCGCTGAGACATCCAGGGCAGTGGCGTCAGATAATATTGTTGTTGGGTTTGCCATTGCATATGTCTTGTTTGATCCGGGTGCTACGCACTCTTTTGTGTCTACTTTGTTTGCTGCTAAGTTGTCAGGTATACCTTTTGTGCTAGATTTACCCCTTGTGGTGTCTACGCCTATGGGCATTTCTGTAATGGCAGAGAAGGTCTTTCGGGGCCGCGAGGTTATCATTTGTTGGCATGTGTTGATAGTCGACTTGACACTCCTACCAATGTTGGAACTTGATGTAATTTTGGGCATCGACTGGTTGGCGGATCATTTCGCCTCAGTGGATTGTAGGGCTAAGACTGTGACCTTCAGTAAGCCCTAGTTGCCATAGTTTACCTTCGACGGTGAGCGAAGGGGAGAGCCGTTGATGGCAATTTTAGCTCTCCAAGATCGGAAGCTACTTCTGAGTGGTTGCCAGTCTTAATTTCTTGGCCTTTGTATCTGTGGCAAAGGAAGGTGGAGGTGCAGCTAGGGACATCGGGGAGATGCCCGTGGTGCGTGGGTTCTCTGATTTGTTTTCGAAGGAGTTGCTAGGGTTGTCTCCAAAGAGGGAGATTGAGTTCTGCATTAATTTGCAGCCTGGGGTGAAGCTGATTTTCATTCCACCTTATCAGATGGCACCAGCTGAATTGAGGGAGTTAAAGTCTCAGTTGTAGGAGCGGCTTAAGTTGGGTTTCATTCGCCCAAGTATGTCGCCTTGGGGTGCTCTAGTGCTCTTTGTGAAAAAGAAAGATGAGTTCATGTGGATGTGCATTGATTACTGGTAGCTTAATAAGGTAACGTTGAAGAATCGGTACCCGCTACCCAGGATTGATAACTTATTTGATCAGCTTCAGGGAGCTCAGTGATTTTCTAAGATTGACCTGCGGTCAAGGTATCATCAGTTGAGGATCCGGGATAGTGACGTCCCTAAGACTGCTTTCAGGTCGAGGTATGGGCACTTTGAGTTTCTGGTGATGTCCTTCGGGCTGACTAATGCACTTGCATCATTTATGGACCTGATGAACCAAGTGTTTAGGGAATACTTGGACAAATTTATAATTGTGTTTATTGATGATATCTTGATTTATTCCAGGAGCAGGGAGGAGCATGCTGAATACTTGAGGGTAGTTCTGGAAACTCTCAGGGAGCATAGGTTGTATGCTAAATTCTCCAAGTGCGAGTTCTGGCTGGAAAGTGTAGGATTCCTTGGCCGTGTGGTGTTGAGAGAAGGAATAAAAATGGACCCTGCAAAGACAGAAGCAGTTCAGAATTTCATGAGGCCGACTAATGTCTTTGAGATTTGTAGTTTCCTGGGTTTGGTAGATTATTACAGAAAGTTTGTGGAGAATTTCTCCCGGATTGCACTGACATTGATCCGCCTGACTCAGAAGAAGGTCAAGTTCGAATGGGACAGTAAGTGCAAGGAGAGCTTCCTAAAGCTCAAAAATCGCTTGACGTCGGCACTAGTTCTAGCAGTACCCTAGGGCTCGAGAGGATTTGTTGTTTATTGTGATGTCTTCCGGCTTGGTTTGGGTTGTGTGTTGATGCAGAATGGCAGGGTGATAACTTATGGCTCCAGGTAGTTGAAGGTTCACGAGAAGAATTACCCAACTCATGATCTTGAGCTAGCAGCAGTGGTGTTCGCATTGAAGCGGTGGCGTCACTGTTGGGTGAAATGGCCTACACTAGAGGGGGGTGAATAGTGTGTTAACTAAATCTATTTGCCTAATTCAGTTTTAATCATTTTCTTGATTAGTTAGGCTAAGCACGATATTAATAGCAAGCGGAAGTAATAAATATGAAGCAATAAAGACAAACAAAATGTCAATGCTAACACAATTGTTTATAGTGGTTTGGCTCCAATGCCTACTACACTACCTAAGCACCTCGCTTAGGATCTCCAAACTAAGTTTACTAGATTAAATCGTTTCTCTTACAAGAGGACTTTGACTCGAAGAGTCTCACTCTCAACCTAAGGCACTTCCACACCTGGAAGTCTCCGCCTTCTTACCGATAACACTCTTCCACCTAAACCCTAAGGGACAACTCAACTAATCCTAGTAAACTACGTTTACACAAGTGGCTTTACACCTTCTACACTAAGGATACCACTCAATCACAAGACCTAACACTAGGTCTTCTTACACTCTCACGTAAATCAATTCAAAACAAAATAAAAATACTTTAATCACAAGAAGAGAGTAAAGAGGACTTATCATAATAAGAACACCTCTTCTTCTTGAGCCTAGCACCCTTGATGAGCCCTCCAATGAAGTACACTTGAAGATGATGGATCAAGAGCTAGGACTGAAGGATTTGATCAATGGGGAGCTTAGAGGATGCAAAAGATCACTCTTTGAGACTTGGAAGCATCAACATCAAGCTAGGAATGAGTTTGGGATGAGTATTTATAACGCCTCAACCGAACGGCTCCATAACGGGAATTTTTTTTTGCTGGTCGATCATCGGTCGACCGACTGATGGTCCACCCAACGACTGCTGGCTTTTTGTGCATCTACCGCTCTGTTCAGTCGATCGATTGGTCGACTGAAGTAGGCACTGCCAGTTTTTGGCCTCGTTCGGTCGACTGACTGATCGACCGAAGTAGCCACTGCCTTTTTTTTGGCATTGTTCGGTCGATCACCCGGTCGACTGAATTGGCTAGTGCCAATTTTTAACATCATTCGGTCGACCGACCGATCGATCGAACCTAGGCTGAACTTGATTTTTTTAGCTTTCTTCTTGCACCCTTCATTTTCGGTTTCCGATCTTCAATGTGCGTCAACTTGGAGAGCTATCCATGTGTTCTTTAGACTTGTCCAAGATGTCTTTGGTGCACACGTCAAACTTCGAGAAACCTCCGCGACAAACCCGAACGTGTCGACCAATGTCCTTCTGATTTTCTGATTTCTCTGATATTTCTGATCAAGGACATTGAGCGCTAACCGATATGGAACCTAAAAGATTTCTCAATGAAACATTAGTTCCATATTTGTTATCATCAAAATCGAGATTAAGACCAAGGTTGAAAACCTTAAGCCAATAATCTCCCCATTTTTGATGATGACAAGCATCCTTAAGAAAATATATTCATTAGAGCGCAAAGGATATCATACATGCGATTTCTCTCTCTATCAACATGCATATCTACATAATGGAACTCCCCCTTTTGACATCAATAAAAAAGGGCTAGAAAAAAGACAATTAAAATCAAGGTTGAGACTAGAAAATATTTTTCGTGAAAGCCAAAGTCAACCAAGTTAAGGGATGAAAACATTATATCAATTTTGAGACTAATCAATACATGATATCAAGGAATGATAGATAGAATCCAAAACTAAGAATCATGTATTTCCTCAAGTATGGATATTTTCATGAATATCATATTTTTTTCATGACATTTTTATATTTCATTCAAACTTTCAAAATACCAAGATATGATCATTTAAAGCATGTATATCAAGTTTGAGGTGAAACTAATATCATTTGATCAAAATATGAACTTAACACGATTTCATTCAAAGTATGCATGAAAGCATGAAAATGACGAAGTATCAAATTTTGCTATCTACTCATGTATTCTCAAATTTAGGTACCTAGATTTCTAACATGAGTGAGTCTAAGTATATTGATCAAGTTTGGGCTTAAAATGAGATTTCTACGTTACTTTTTGACATAGGTCAAAGTATACTTCAAATTTTCAAAAATCAAACTTTTAAATTCATACAAAATCATATTTTTAACAATTTTTTTTAAAACTTTAACTGGACAAACTAAAATTTTCAAGGAATCTACATGTTCAAGAATAAGTCAAAAATCAGTTTCCTATAAATTCATAAAAATTTTGAAAGACCAAGGGCATTTTTGCAATTTTCAGTAATTTTTCAAAACATGTTCAGTTTTCATTCAAACTTTTATGGCACTATATAATGGTCTTGTAAATAGTATTTGTCAAGTTTGAAATGAAAATTATGTCCTTAAGTCTAGATATCAACCTAGCATGATTTCATTCAAAACTAAACTAGTTATCATGAAACTTGCTAAGTGTCAATCTTATTATTTACTCACAGATTTTTAAATTTAAACCTATGGATACCTAACATGAGTAAATCTTAACATGTTTCTCAAATATGGATTGAAAATGAGACCTCTAAGTCAATTTGTTGACTTGGGTCAACTTAGTTCAAAAGAGGTTATCATCAAATGACCTCGATGTCATTTTATCCATATCCATATGAATTTCTCATTCTAAGTGCATGGAAACAAGTCATACCTACTCCTAAACATGTTTATGAAGTTTGAACTTAAAATGAAGTGTCAAAGTCGATTTGTTGACTTGGGTCAAACTTTTCTAAGCTTAAGTCCCCTAAAGTGATCTAGTTATGACTTTGTTCATCTACATATGAATTTTCAAGTTTAAATACTTAGAATCACATCATGTGTGTATCTAAACATGGTTATTGGGTGTTTACTCAAAATGAGGTCTCTAATAAGAAATTTCAACCTAGTCCAATTTCATTTAATATCAATATCATGAAATTGCCTAGTTATCATGAAATTTCCTACTCTTGAAAATTCAAAAATTTATTATGCAAAATCAATCATGAGTATAGAGACATCATTAATGCATGAATATTCAATTATTATACAAATTTTTTTGCAAAATTAAACCCATACCTCGTTCTTAGAACTTTTGCCAAACTTGTCTTTTGACTTTTCAATTTTCTTCATGATAGCATAGCTTTTCCATTAACATTCACAACTTGCAAGTAGACTTCATTAGTAGATTTCATGAAAATAAAGCTACTAGCAAGTAACCCAAACCAAATAGCAAAGAGAAGAATCATGTATCATTTTCAAAATTCACTTTGCTAAATAGTTTGAAATTCGTTTCAAAATATATTATCATGAATCCGAAACAAATCAAGAGATCTCAAAATATGAAATATTTGAAAATTTAGATCTCCAACCCTTTATATTGGTTGAAAATTGAAAGGCCACAATGAGCCTACGATTTAGAACCACAAGGTCGTTTAGGCCCATTATAGGTCACATAGGTCTCCGAAGAGATTGGAAATCAAAAATCAAAAATCAAAAATATTTTCCAAAGAACTCTTTAGCAAGAGCGGGGAAAATAACTCAAATTAGACATGTATCATAACTCCAACTTAAATAAAACAAACCAAAGTAAGGACATGATACAAAATATACCTAGATGTCAATTTTCATACCTATGACATCATGATGGTTTGAAGTTGCAACCGAGAAATGATACTTCATTTAAGTCCATGGTCAACTTCAACTCTTTACTTCTCTTTACCCTTGTGTGGTAGCTCCCCCTACAAGAGAACAAGAAACCTTCGGTAACCAAATGACTTTGGGTCCTTGGGGGTGAGTTGGCCTAGGAATCCAAAGTGTCTTAGCAACACTTGGATTTCTTTTTAATGCAAAATCATGAATAGCATGACCATATATACCACAACAAAAGCAATTTCCATTAAACTTTTTCTTTTGAACTTGAGGTTTAAATGAAGAATGCTTGACATGAGAATGATGATGAACATTAGCATTTTTTACATAAGCGTTTTTATTTCTAGAGTTTCTTAAAAGAAGATACATTTGATAAATCATTGATTTTCCTATTTAAGAATACAATCTTATTTTTTAAATCACTCATGGATTTGTGAATAGCATGCAATTGAGATTTCAACATGTTATTTTCAACTTTTAATTTTTCATTCTCAATTTTGAAATCATCATTCCTAAACTTCAATTCATCTTTTAAATCCACATTTTCATGTTCCAAAGCTTTTAGCTCAAGGTTCAATGTATCATGGCAAGAAAATTTAGAATTAGTCATTAATTTGTCATTTTCTAATTCTAATGCATGCACATATGAGCTAAGCTCTAAATTTTCTTTCTTCAATTTTTTGTTTTCCTTATCCTTTTTAACTAGCAAGGTGTACACTTTCTTATATTCACTTACTAACTCATCATATTGCATATCATGTGAACTAGAAGAGCTAGTACTTTCATTATCATTATCATGACTAGATGAGGAAGAAAGTACCTCATTATTTGCAACCATGAGGCAAGCTTTGGATATGGCTTCATAGTCATGGCTAGAGGATGCTTCACGTGAATGAGATGTAGAGATGGAAGCATTTGACCTCTTCCTTGCTTTGTTCTTCATGTTAGGACAATTTTTCTTCACATGCCCTTTTTCTTTACATGCATGACAAATTACCTTTCTTTTTCGGCTCTTGGAGTTGCTTCTTTGACTAGAAGAGCTATGGGCATCAAAACCAAGATTAGAGGTAGGTGAATGACCATTGTCATCACTACCTTCATTAAATGTACCAATTTCTTCGATTTTAGCATGATCGTATAAAACATTCAAACTAGCCCATAAATCAAAAGCCGTAGGGCAATGCATGACTTTTTCAAGGATGCTATTTGGTATGGCACAAAATATGCAATTCATGGCTTCTCCATTAAATTGAAATATTTTCTTGTCAAGCTCACTCCAATCATGCATGTCAACCTTAGGATAAGTGCATTCAAATTTCAACATGTTATAAACACCAAAACCTCTAGTCTTTATGTAGGTGTACATCCTAGACTTCCAAAGACCAAAGTTTGATTCATCGAACCTAGGAGGTGAAGATGCTACTAACTCTAATGCCATTTTCCAGATCGAGAGACGATGAAGAGTAGATGGTGAAATCTCAATTTATGACCCGCTTTGATATCAAATGTTGGGTGAAATGGCCACACTAGAGAGGGGGGGGGGGTGAATAGTGTGTTAACTAATCTTATCACCTAATTCCAATTTTAATCATTTTTTGATTAGTTAGGCTAAGCACGACATTAATAGCAAGCGGAAGCAAGCAATGAAGAAAAACAATGCGATAGACAAAGAGAACAATGCTAACACAATTGTTTATAGTGGTTCGGCCCCAATGCCTACTCCACTACCTATGTTTACTAGATTAAATCGTTTCCCTTACAAAGAGGACTTTAACCCGAAGAGCCTCACTCTCAACCTAAGGCACTTCCACACCCGGAAGTCTCTGTCTTCTTACCGAGAGCATTCTTCCACCTCAATCCAAAGGGACAACTCAACTAATCCTAGTAAACTACGTTTACACAAGTGTCTTTACACCTTCTACACCAAGGATACAACTCAATCACAAGACCTAACACTAGGTCTTATTACACTCTCACATAAATCAATTCAAAACAAAATAAAAACACTTTAATCACAAGAAGAGAGTAAAGAGGACTTATCACAATAAGAGCACCTCTTCTTATTGAGCCTAGCACCCTTGATGAGCCCTCCAATGAAGTACACTTCAAGATGAGGGATCAAGAGCTAGGATTGAAGGATTTGATCAATGAGGAGCTTAGAGGATGCAAAAGATCACTCTTTGAGACTTGAAAGCATCAACATCGGGCTAGGAATGAGTTTGGGATGGGTATTTATAACCCCTTAATAGAACGGCTCCTCAACGGGCGTTTTCGCCCGTTGGACGCCATTCGGTCACTTGCCGATCGATCGTCAGTCGACCGACTGATCGACTACCCAGAGACCGCTGGCTTTTTGTGCATCTGCCGCTCTATTCACATTTTAGCTCCTCTGCTATCCGATCGACTGATTGATTGATTGAAGTAGGCACTGCCAATTTTTGGCCTCATTCGGTCGACTGGTCGATCGACTGAAGTAGCCACTTCCATTTTTTGGCATTGTTCAGTCGATCACCCGATTGATCGAATTGGCTACTGCCAATTTTTGACATCATTCGGTCGACCGAACCTATGCTGAACTTAATTTTTTCAGCTTTCTTCTTGCGTTCTTCATTTCTAGGTTTCGGCCTTCAATGTGCGTCAACTTGGAGAGCTATCCCTATGTTCTTTAGACTTGTCCAAGACGTCTATGGTGCACACATCGAACTTCGAGAAACCTCCGTGATGAACCAGAACGCGTCGACCAATGTCCTTTCGATTTTCTAATTTTTTGATATTTCTGATCGAGGACATCGAGTGCTAACCGATATGGAACCTGAAAGATTTTTCAATGAAACATTAGTTCCATGTTTGTTATCATCAAAACTGAGATTAAGATCAAGGTTTAAAACCTTAAGCCAATAGTCACTACCTTTATGACGAGGCTCGTGAGATATACATTGATCATAAGAGCCTCTAGTATTTGCTCACCCAGAAGGAGTTGAACCTGAGTAAGAGAAGATGCTTGAGCTGTTGAAGGATTATGACTGCACGATCTTGTACCATCCGGGGAAGGCTAACGTGGTAGCCGATGCTTTGAGCAGGAAGTGCATGGGCAGTCTGGCATATTTGGCGGTCGGGAGGAGGTCGTTGGCTTAGGATTTGACCCTATGTTTGGATGGTGGGGCAGTCTGGTCAGTATGAGCTTCTGGTGCGTTGGTGGCTCAGTTGAGGGTGCAGTCCACGTTGGTTGACATGTTGCGAGCAGTGCAGGAGGAGGATGCTTTCTGTGCCCTCACTAAGGATCTGGATAGGAGAGGTGATGCCGATAATGGGTTCAGTGTGAACTCGGAGGGCATTTTGAGGTTTAAGAATAGGATTGTGGTGCCAAATATGGCCGAGGTTCGCAGGCAGGTGCTAGAGATGGCTCATCGGTCCACTTACACTATGCATTCGGGAGCCACGATGATGTACCGGGACCTAAGGCAGAATTATTGGTGGAAAGGCATGAAAAGAGAAGTGGCCGAGTTTGTGTGTAAGTGTGTGGTGTGTCAGCAGGTGAAGGCTGAGCATTTGAAGCCGGCAAGGTTGCTCCAGAACCTAGAAGTACCAGAGTGGAAATGGGAGAAGATAACCATGGATTTTGTGACAGGGTTGCCAAAGTCTTGGAGGGGCAATAATTCTATTTGGGTAGTAGTGGATCGCCCAACCAAGACGCACGTCACATTTTATACCAATCAAGATGACCTTTTCAGCCGAACAGTATGCGAGGTTGTTCTTGGATCGGATTGTCGCTTACCATGGTGTTCCTATTATGATCATCTTAAATCAGGGTACTCAGTTCACCGCTCGATTCTAGCAATCCTTTCAGGAGGTATTGGGCACTCAGGTTCGGTTCAGTACAACATTTCACCCTCAGACAAATGGTTAGTCGGAGCGGACTATTCAGACGTTGGAGAATATGTTGAGAGCATGTGTTCTAGATTTGGAGGGCAGTTGGGAGAGGCACTTACCTCTGATTGAGTTTGCCTATAATAACAGCTGTTACAGCAGTATCAGGATAGCCTCATTTGAGGTATTGTATAGGCGGAGATGCAGGTCACTTGTAGGTTGGTTCGAGGTAGGAGATTCCCTTATGATGGGACCTGACCTGGTGGAGGAGGCAGTAGAAAAGGTGAAGCTAATCAGAGAGAGATTGTTGGCACCTCAGAGTCGCTAGAAGATGTATGTTGATGGAAAGGCTAGGGAGGTAGAGTTTGTTGAGGGGGATATGGTGTTCCTCAAGGTATCCCCTATGAAAGGGGTGGTAAGATTTGGTAAGAAAGGAAAGCTAAGCCCTAGGTTCATTGGGCCGTTTCCTATTCTCAAGCGCAGGGGAGCTGTGGCCAATGAGTTGGCCTTACCTCCTAGTATGGATTGAGTACACCCAGTGTTCCATGTGTCTATGCTGAAGAAGTACATTAAGGATGAGTCCCATGTGATTGAGCCTACCGCAGTGGAGATGGATTCAGCAGTCTCCTATGAGGAGCGGCCAGTTGAGGTGCTAGACCGTCAGATCATAAAATTGAGGTCCAAGGAGATTTCGTTGGTTAAGTTCGGGTGGGAGCACCATTCCGGCTAGGAGGCCACCTGGGAGGTGGAGCAGGGTATGAGGGAGTGTTATCCTTCATTGTTTGATGATTTGGTGAGTTCTTAATTTTTCTTACTGAAATTCGAGGATGGATTTTCTTTAAGGAAGGAGGATTGTAATATCCTAGATATTTAATTATATTATTTTCCTTTATGGTTGTGTTTGCCAGCCTAGCGAACTAGATCGAGGTCGAGCCGAGTTGACTCATGGTCCGGTGCGAGCCTACGAGCTCGGGTAAGTAGGATTATGAATATGAAAATTTTGCTTGATTAGTTAAATTTATTTAATTTTATGTTGTGTATGCATAATTGTTTAGTTTATGTGGATGTGCATATGTGGTTGCTTATAGTTTATTATGGGAATAGAATGAGATTATTTAAGTTAGCGGATTCAGGTTCGGCCTGAGGCAGATGCGCGTTTGATAAAGGGCTAGTGGAGTTAGGATTGAGGAGTGAGTATAAAACCCCCTCCATTTGGCTTGCGGCTCCCCAATGGATATGCACAAGCAATAGGAGAGTGGAGCAGCTGCCAGCCGCCCCCCTTCCTCTCTCTCTTGCAAGCCGCCGCCCTCAAGCCTAGCCACCGAGCTTCTTCCCTTTTCCTTCCTCTCCTTCTTCCTTCTATTTGGGGCCGAGCTGAGAGGAGCCAGCCAGCCACCAAGCCGCCAGCCAAACCCTCTATGTTCCCATTTTCCTCTCCTCAAGCCGGCGGCTTGAGGTGAGCCGCCGCCCCCTCTCTTCCCCTTCTTGAGTCGAGCCACCATCTTTTGAAGCTGAATTCGAGGGCCATCGTCTGGGATTTCTTCTTTGATCATCCTTCCTATTTAGGTGAGTGGTTCTACCCTCCTTTCGGTATTTCTTCGAGTTCTTGAAGGCTAGTACGTTCTTATTTTATTTTCCGTTGATCTCCCGAATTTATTGCCGTTCTTTGATTGCGTATTCGAGGAGACCCAAAACCCTTACCTATGAGGTTCGGCAGCCCTAGGACGACCCTAGGGGTGCTCGGCCAAGGGTGGAGCAAGGGCGCTCTCAAGGTGTTCGATGAAATGTCCAAGTGAGAGATTTTGGTTATCGTGTAGTTTATGTCTTGAATTGGTTGTTAAAATGAGTTCTTATATGTTCAAGCATGCTTAGTATTTAATCTGTGATTTTTAGAGAAAATCATGTTTTGTGAATTTTGGGATCTTGATGTTGATGCCATGAAGGTTCTTGCAAGATGGGTTCTTGATTTAAATGCTTGATCTTAACGGTGGTTCTTTATTAAAGATGATGGTAGCGCTTGATAATCTTGTTTAAAAATATAGTTTTTGTGAGATTTATCTAGATGTTATAATTTTGATATGTTGGTGAATTAATGATTTAATTTCTGTGAATTTTTGGATTTATTTTTATGATATGCTGAAAATTGAATGTAGTTGGAATTTCATGTGATATTTTTGTAATGCTTGCTGTTGTGTTTGGATTTCTCTAAACATAGTCGTGTAACATATCGTTTCGACCAGAAAATATATTTTGGAAACATAGGACACTCGTTGGAAACCAGATTCGGATTAGATACATCAATTTCGGGCAGAACAATTAGCTAAAACATAACTCTAATTTTGGTGAACTAGATTTTAATTGCATAGTTAAAATTTGGCAAAATGGTCAGCATAATCTGTTATGAACCAACATGTGAAGTTTTTGTATGAAATAAAACCACATGGGTTTATGACATTACGAGTCTAGGAAATGAGGTCGGGTATTGGAGTGTTGAGACACCTTCCAATAGGGACACCCCTAAGACACCGTATGAGAGCCTTGACTTCGGTCATGGTGCGCCATATCTTTATGAATGGCGGAGAGGCTCGTTGGGGAGCCAAATTATAGGCTAGGCCCGGGAGGTTGGATGGCTAATTCCCAATATGTGGAACAAGTTTGAAGGGCCTTTTCCGATTGTTCTGATTTGGCCTCGTGGGATAAGTTCGGAGGGCCTACCCGATTTTTCCTGCGATATCTTAGAAGAGTAAGTTCGGAGGGCCTAACTGATTATTCCTGTGATATCTTAAAGGGGCAAGTTCGGATGGACGAATCCCGATTGTCCCTACGCGTCTCGTGGAGCAAGTGCGAGGATAAGTTCATAAGGCCTTCCTGATTATCCTAGTATGTGTTAGGCCTTAGGGCATTGTAGGCTTAGGCTTGTTGATCTTCACCATTTTTGTGTTGGCTGTCTCCGGGCAGGTGGTGCCCAGATGGCCTGATAACTAGTCACACCTTCTTAACTTTAATCCTATAGAGATAGATGTTACACTATTGCTTATCTCTGTGCTATTTTATTGTGGGGGTCGGTAGAATTTCTCACTATGTTCATTGAACTCACCATTTGTCGTTATTTTTATTTTGTAGAGCCTGACCAGTGAGGTGGGCTGGAGAACTTGGCGCGGCTGGAGAGCGAATGAGCTACATTGATCTCATAGCAGTCCTAGTTAGGGGTCGTGATAGAGTATGTAGTAGTTTGATCATACACTAGTGATTTGATATTTTAGAGTTGTAGTCCCGTGAGGACATTCATGTTTTAGTGAGTCTTTATTTGATAAAAGAACTATTGCTCTTGGATTTATTTATTTCCGCACTTGAACTATTTATTAAAAACTTTGATGTTGAAAACCTATTTTGGTTCTTTTTATTAATAAAAACTGTTGTTTATTCTGCTATTTTATGGGTTGGCATGTGCATGAGTTGGGCTGCGGGGTATAAGCATGTATACCCTGGCCGGTCACGTGACCCTGAACTTGAGGCGTGACACAGATCCAGGGACCCGTTGTCGCTCCAATATCTAGGGACCTATCGGTCCTATGAGTCGGGCATTGATCACTGCTCTATCTCAGCGTACTTCCCGCTCATGCCACCCGAGTGGGTCGTCAGTGTGGCGGCTGATGAGCTTCTCGGTCCACAATCACAAGCATAACCAACCATCCATATGATGAGCAATAATTAATCAAAAAAAAATGAACAATAATATTCCATGAAGCCAAATAAATATCCTAGGACCCCTGAGGTCCCCAATATCTGCATAACTCATCGGTGTCTGAAACCATTGCCGTACACCGACCCATGCCTCATTATATAATATATGTTTTTCAAATACGCACATTAAAATGGCAGGGGGGGGGGGTTGTTGCCTTCAAGTGCAATCTAGTTGTAGCATTTAGATAACAAATTTGTTTGGTTGGCAGCAAAAATATTTTGCAACATTTACTAGTTGCAACTTATAATTCTAATATCCTTTGTAGGCCGCAAATAGAATTGCAGCCGAAAAAAGTCCGCAATACAAGATTTTGGGCTGCAAATGCAATAATTTAAATATTACAAAATAATTAATTTGGGCGACTTAAAGTCATCGGATGGAGACGAGATAAATATCAAAGTGGTAGGTTTTCACGCGCTGAACGCGACGGTTGTGTCAAATTTTAGATATGATGTCATTTGATAGATTCTTTTATTATATTTTTATTATCATATAAAATTTAAAATTATTAATTTATCTGACTAGGTCTGGAAAATCGAGTCGGGCCTAAGTTTTCGGCCCAGCTTGAAAAATTCGAACCTGGCCCGGCCCAAAAAAATTTGTGCCTGACCTGACCCAAAAAAATTTATGCCCGGCCGGCTAGAAAAAGTTCCTACTCGGCCCGACCTGAAAAAATTCGTGCCAGCCTAGCAGACCCGAAAAAATTCATGCCCGACGCGGCTCGAAAAAGTTCGTGCCCGATGAGGCTCGAAAAAATTCATGCCCGGCTCGGCCCGAAAAATTCGTGCCTAGCCCCATCCAACACGAAACATTTGTGCCTGGCCAGGCCCAAAAAAATTTGTGCCCGCTCGGCCTAGAATAATTCGTGCATGGATTGGCTCGGCTCGAAAAAATTCATGCCTTGCCCATCCTGGCCCGAAAAAAATGGTGCCCCGCCCGGCTCAAACCGACCCAAAAATATCATGCCCGCCCCGGCTCGAAAAAATTCGTGCATGGCCCGGCCCAGCCCACCCCAAAAAACATCGTGCCCGACTCTTCCCGAAATAATTCATGCATGGGCCGACCCTGTAAAATTCGTGCCCTGCTCGACCCAGCCCGAAAAAATTCATACTCGTCATGACCCAAAAAAATTCATGCCCGGATCGGGCCGAAAAAATTCGTGCTCGACCCGGCCGAAAAAAATTCATGCCTGGCCCAGCCCAAAAAAATTCATACTCTTCCCGTCGCAAAAAAATTCATGCCCGTTCCGGCCCAAAAAAATTCGTGCATGGCCCGGCCCGCCTCGTCCCAACCCGAAAAACTTCATGCCTGACTCGGCCCAAAAAAGTTCATGCCTGGCCCAGCCCAAAAAATTCGTGCACGACCCGACTCGGCCTGACGCAAAAAAATTCATGCCCGATCCGGCCCAAAAAAATTCGTGCATGGCCTTTCCCGCATTGGCCCGACCCCAAAAACTTTGTGTTTGACTCGGCCCGAAAAAATTTGTGTGGCCCGGCCCGAAAAAATTTATTCACGGACCGGCATAGATCGGCCCGGCCCAAGCTCGAAAAAATTCTTGCCTGATCCCTCCCAACCCAAAAAAATTCGTACTTGGTCCGACCCAAAAAAATTTGTGTTCGGCCCCGCCTGAAAAAATTCGTGCCCGACCGATCCAAAAAAATTCATTTTAGACCCGACCCAAAAATCTACATGCTTGGCTCGACTCGAAAAAGTTCGTGCCCCGCCTGGCCAGGCCCCAAAAAAATTTATGCTCGGCCTGACCCAAAAAAATTCATGCCCAGCCCGACCCAATAAAATTCGTGCCCGGCTAGGCCCGAAAAAAGTTCGTGCTTGGCCCGACCCAAAAAAATTCGTGCCCGTCCCGGTCGGAAAAAAATCGTGCCCGGCTCGGCCCAAAATTTTTTTGCCCGGTCTAGCCCAAAAAAAATTCGTGCACGGCCCAGCTCGGCCCGACCCAAAAAAATTCGTACCCGATGTTGCCCAAAAGAATTCGTGCCCGGCCTAGCTCGAAAAATTTCGTGCTCGGCCCGACTCGAAAAAATTCGTGTCCGACTCGGCCCGAAAAAATTCGTGCCGGCCCAGCCCAAAAAAAATTGTGTCCGGCCCGGCCCGAAAAAGTTCATGTCCTGCCCGGCCCAAAAAAATTCATGTACGGCCCGTCCCGGCCGAGCACAAAAAAATTCGTAAGATGCAAGTTGCAAGTTGCAAATGTAATTTCAAGTTGCAATTGTAATTGCAACTTCCATTTGTGGCCAACCAAACGCTTGCAGATAGAAGTTGCAACTCTATTTGCGGGCAACCAAACGGTAGGCTGCAGAATCTATTTGCGAGCATTTGATTTTGCATACAAATAGATTTTGTAGCATTTGCATTTGCGGGCAACCAAATGCCCCCTTTTAGTCTTTTCGGTTGTAAGCAACTTAATACAACAACTCGAGTTCTTTGAGTATGAATGATATGGATGATAAGCTAAGCACAATAAGCAAGTAACTAAGAAAGTTAGAATCAATGCAAACAAGGACAATATATAGTGGTTCGGCCAACCCGCCTACTCCACTACCTTGGCTCCTCACCAAGGATTTCTAACCTTAAGACTTTATAAATGAAATGTTTTCCTAAGAATACAATGAGGATTTAGTTCTCAACCCTTTTAGAAAACCTCAACACCTATTCTCTAGCAAAACAAATCTCTACAACCACACCAAGGTGTTTCACAAGTACACCTTGCAAGCTAGCTTATCAAATCAACACAACATGATGAAAATACAGTAAAGGAGCAAATAAATGTAAAACAAACTTGTTTTGCTCCTTTCTCTGGCCTTCCAAACTTCTAATGCCTCAAGAAGATGAAGTGCTTTGCCTTGAGAACTAGGGCTTTAGATTGCTCGTTGAAGGCTCAAACACTTACTTATTTACTCAACGAAAAGTTAGGGCTGAAGAAGGGCAAGTTTGGGAGCTTATATAGAGATCCCAAAGGTAGGAGCTCGGTTTCCAACAAGCTCAATGGGTAGAAACTTAAAATAGAGCTATTGGGGGCATTCTGGGAATTTTGGATAATTTGACCTGTAGAGTACCGGGACTCTACGGGCTATTTCGGGATGTCCATCCGGGATGTTCCGGGCAATTCTGGGATGTCCATCTTGGATGTTTCGGGATGTTTCAGGATATTTCAGGATATTCTGAAATGTTACAATATCCTATCCGAGCTATTCCGGGAATGTTCCGGGATGTTTCTGGATGTTCCGGAATGAACAGCTTCTGTCGGCTACTGTTCTTTTTTTTGCTATAACATAGATTTTTTTTTAATGTTTTTAAATTTATTTATGTTAATTGTAGATTAATTTGTGTTAATTATAGATTTGATACATTTTAGATTTATTATCTGTTAATTGAAGATTAAATTTAGGTTAGTTAATTTTCCTCCACCCCTTGACACCAAGGCCGGATTTGGGGCTGAATCCCACGACCCCAATAGTATGAATAGTAGTTGGCTGCTACACTTTGGACTCATGTGAAATCGTCCACTTTGGACTCACACGGAATCGTCCACTTTACAAAATAATCATGACGAGTTGACACATTTCATGTACGCATCGACGAATCAAGTTTTAATTTTGCAAAACCTTAGATCCGTTCGGGGGTTGTATGTTCGTGTAAACGAAGTTAATGATCTTTTATACGAAGTACAACCCTTGAATTATCCCTAATTAGATAATTTGGGAACATAGTTATTTATATTGCACTTAGTTTATGTTTTTAGTCATTATTCATTTTTAAATTTTGGCTTGTATCTCTCTTGTTCTCCAATACGCGCCCAGATGATATGCGTATTCGGAGAACTGTAGGGAGATGCTGCCGAAATTTAGAATGCAATTAATGACTAAAGATATTGCCCACTTTTTGACAGGACATGTCGCGCGATCGAAGTTGGATGTACCAATGAATTCATCGTAGAGCTATAACGAACGAATTTCGAGTAGGCATAACTTACTTCTTAAATTTCGCCAACTCGAATGAAAAGTTCCTTAGTGGTGATAAAATACGATGTCCGTGCCAAATGTTCGAACATAAGATTTTTGGACCGAGAAACTGTCACAATGCATCTGTATACAAAAGGATTCACACCAAGATATTTTGTATGGAATTATCACGGGAAGTCACGTCAAGTCGGGACGTCGAGCAATCTTGTTGTCCAAACTCATGGTGAATCTTCTTCTACTGGTGTTTCTTCTTCCAATCCACATAATCCTAGAACAATGATTCTGGATAGTCTTGGAGGACAATTCTATTTAAATGATAATATTGAGTCAGTTATTGAGACAGTAGTGCCACCAGATACTACGATAGTTGAAGTCACTAAAGAACAACATGCGATACAGATTGAATTGCCGAATAAGGAGGCTGCAGAATTTTACGAGATGTTGAAAACTGCCGATGAACCTTTGTATGAGAATTGTCCTAATTATATGAGATTTTCGGCAATGACACAACTCCTGAACATCAAGTCCGATTGTAATATCAGCGGGGTTGCATTTGATCGGATTGCAGGTTTTATCAATGGTATGCTATCTCCAAATAACAAGTTTGAGCCAACCTTTTATAAGACAAAAAAATTGATGAGGAAATTAGGGCTTGGGTACGGAATGATATACGCGTGCCAAAATAAATACATTTTATATTATAAAAAAAATGCACAGTTAGAGTAATGCCCGGTATGTGAACATCCTCGTTACATGGAGAAGAAATCGGTCCGACAAAAAAATATCCCCTTTAAGTTGCTTCGGTATTTTTCACTGACACCGAGGCTTCAAAGGTTATTCATGTTGAAAAAGACTGCCCCCTATATGAGTTGGCATGCAAGAAGTCATGATGATACAATAATGACTCATCCATCCGATAGTGAAGCATGGAAACATTTGGATAGATGCTATCCTTTATTTGCTAGGGAGACTAGAAATATCAGGTTGAGATTGTGCACGATGGTTTTAATCCATTTGGTAATTCGGCAACTCTGTATTCAGTATGGCCAGTGTTGTTAACAGTTTATATTTGCCGCCCTCAATGTGTATGAAAGATAAATTTATCTATCTTTCGATGATTATTTCGGGTCTTAGGGGTCCTCGCAAAGAAATTGACGTGTTTCTCTGTCGCCTAATTGATGAACTGAAAACATTGTGGGTTGAGGGAGCTGTCACTTATGATTGTCACTGGAAGCAAAACTTCACTTTACGAGCTGCTACATTGTGGACAATCAATGATTTCTCGGCCTATGACATGTTGTCTGGTTGGAGCACGCATGGACGACTCTCTTGCCCGTATTGCATGGAACACTCGAAATCCTTCAGTCTTGAGAACGATCAGAAAATTTCCTTCTTTGATTGTCATCACCAGTTCCTACCGTCTAAGCATCAGTATCGAAGGAATCATGACAAATTTACCAAGGGTAGAGTCGAAAGAGATGAGTCGTCACCGATGTTGTCTGGTGAACAGATGTTAGTACGTGTTCAATTGCTTCAAGAGATTACTTTTGGTTGGAATGTAAGAATTCCAAGGTTTGGTCAAATACATAACTGGGTGAAAAAAGTATCTTTTGGGAATTGTCGTATTGGAGTGCATTACTGATTCGACATAATTTGGACGTCATGCACATTGAAAAAAATGTATTTGATAATATTTTTAACACAGTAATGGATATTTCTAGCAAAACTAACATAATGTGAAGGCCCTGCATGATGTAAAAATACTTTGTAAGAGGCCTGAGTTAGAGTTGCAAGAGGTCAACGAACGACTTCATAAGCCAAAGGCGCCGTATGTGTTAAATAAACAACAGATGAAAGATGTGTATCAATGGATCAAAGAAATCAGATTACCCGATGGATATGCCTCAAACTTATCTCGATGTGTAAACGTCGATGAATGCAAAATATCGGGGATGAACAGCCACGATTGTCATGTAGTCATGCAGAGATTGCTTTCAGTTGCGTTCTGAGATCATCTACATGAAAAGATTTGGTGTCCGTTGACAGAATTAAGTATGTTTTTCAGAAACATTTGTGCAAATGTACTTCGAGTCGAAGATATGTTAGCACTTGAAAATAATATTGATGAAATCATATGCAAGCTGGAGCAATTTTTTCCTCCTACATTTTTTGACTCGATGGAGCATCTACCGATACACTTGGCATACGAGGCACGAGTTGGTGGCCCCGTTCAATACCGGTAGATTTACTTATTTGAAAGATACATGAATCGTTTGAAGAAAAAAGTAAAGAACACCGCCGCAGTTGAAGGTTCCATATCAAAAGCATATATAATTTAAGAAATTTCAACATTTTGCTCATTTTATTTTGAATCAACCATCAAGACAAGACTTAATCGTCTTCCACGGAACGATGACGGGGGAGCTTGACCATCAGATGGTTGTTTAAATATCTTTGGTTACCTCGGTCGTTCTTTTGGTTCTCATCCGACTCGATTCTTAAACGATGAAGAGTACCATTTGGCCTACTTCTATGTTTTACTAAACCATCCAGAGATTGAGAAGTTCATTGAAATATTTGACAATGAGATGGTGACAAAATACTCAATTTACAGCGATTACGGAATTAGAAAGATTACGGAATCGTGAGTTCCCTAATTGGTTTCAAGCTTATAGCACAGAACACAGAGGCGAAATAGATAACCAAATCTCTGAGTTTGCTAGCGGACCGTCACGACTTGTACAGTGTTATAATGGTTATTTTGTTAATGGATATAAATTTGACACACTTGAATATTCATCTACAATAAAGACTATGAATGCCGGGGTCTGCGTCAAAGGGACAACGTATACTGAATGTGATATTGACTTTTACGGACTATTGGAAGAAGTCATAGAATTGCAATTTTTCAGATGTAAATAAGTTGCCCTTTTTAAATGTCATTGGTTCGATACAAGCGATTCGGGCATGAGAGTTCATCCAAAGAAATAGAATACGTTGATGATGACGATAATGAAGTTGAGAAAGGACAGAATGATGATGTGGGAGACGAAGAAGAATGTCAAGATTCTGATACAGAAGAACAAGAAGAAGAGTATTACAAGGATGATGATAATGACGATGACGAATAATTGTAAATGTGAAGTATATATTCAATTATTAAATATATCTATTAACGTATTATATATAATATAATTATATTAAATTTTTACAGCTATGGTTCGAGATATCAGTTCCTGAGGAGGCATTCCTCGTAGGACCCCCCGACGATTACCACACGCCCAACTTTTTCCAACTGACCCTTTGCCTTCCACCTCCAGCCACCATCCCCCCACCTGATCCATCCAATGTTCCCTCACCTGATCTGGCCACCATCCCTTCACATTCGGCTACCATCCCTCCACCACCCTCCGTAGATCTAGGACTGTCGTCTTCGAGACGTTGGCCACGAGGGCCTAACAGAATTCTCCCTCCGCCACCCGAGGGAGAACTGCGAAGAGCAGTTAGTGTGTGCGGAAGACAGTAAGTATATGCATTAATTATTTCTTATAATTTATTTATAATTCAAAATATCATAATATGAATTTATATTTGGTGCAGATTTGAGCAGGAGGACTTCCCCTGCACGATAGCGGGGACGATCCGAAAGTTTATGCATGAGGCGTGGCCTACATGGTCTCACGTGCCCCATGAGCATATGGATTTATTGTGCGAGAGTTCACTGTAAGTATATTTATTAAATTAATGTTAATGTTAAATATTCATCGGTAATAATATTTTTTTTTTTGTAGGCTCATTATACATGGCCGGAGGACTAGACCACTTTTGTGGAGGCTGCATGGGAGCGTGTTGCCCACGCTCGCTATAACGGGATACTTCAGCAGGCCCGTCAAACCGTGATGAGACGGCTGGGGGGCACAGAGATAGGGCAGACATGGGGACACGCCGCTGAGTGAAATTCCTAACCCTGTGTGGGACCAGCTCGTTGAGCGGTGGGACAACCTTGAGTGGCAGGAGGTCTCCTGGACTGAATCGAGAAACCGCATGTCCGAGGGGGGCGACACGGGTGCGTGCCACACTAGTGGCTCCATCTCTTTTGTGGTTCATGAGCGTCGTATGGTATGTATAATTTAATTAGTCTTAATTAATTTATATATTGTGTATAATGATATTAGTGTATTTCTTTTCTAAAGTAAGACGCAAGTGGCGGAGGACGGCACCGTCCAACGCCCGTCGATGATGGAGGTGTTTGAGCGCACCCACAGTCGTCGACGAGGAGCGGGGGACTACGTTGATAGCAGAGCCTCGTATATAATGGTAAGTATTTATATATGTCTATTTGATTTACACAATTTTTATTTATAGTTTATATATATATTTAAAATATAAACATGTATAGGAAACTTACATGAGGACTATGATCGAGCGTGGAGGCACACCGGAGGAGTTCGACGCAGGAGCTTGGGTGGAGGCCGCAGGTGGCTGGGAGCACGATCGTGTGTATGGCTTTGCATACAGTGGCAATGCACGCGCCGTGCTCGGGCCACTTGGGGCACCGACCCCTTCGGCTGCGGGTGAGGGGCCCTCGACATCTCGAGCGCAGGACTAGAACCGTATAGCGGCCATGGAGTGGGAGCTCACCCAATAGAGACCAGCGATGGAGGAGGAGAGGCAGGCGATGGAGGGGCAAAGGCTGGCAATGGAGGAGCAGAGGCTGGAGATGCAGGAGCAGAGACGGACGAATGACGAGTTAAGACAGACGATCCAGAACATGCAGACACTCCTCACTAAAATTGCGTCTCACTCTGGCCTTCTACTGATGATGTCGCAGCCGTCGTCCTCCTCGACCCAGTCGACGCTCCCGACCCAGTCGTTGTCGACTCCACCGCCTCCACCACTGCTGTGAGATTTTGATTTATTGTATTTTGTTTATATTTTGATACTTCGTTGTATATATATGATATTTTGATTATTGTTTGCCTCTGGTTTGAGGCTTAGATTGATGATATTTATGTAAAACTTGTATGTTTGGTTTCAATTGCATGTGTATGATTTTTTCTGATTGTAATAAGTGATTGAAAATAGGTTGTTGTCTATATATCATTGTACACATGAATTTATAAATTTTTTAGTTTCTTCAGTTACAGGATACACCTTTAGCCATGGCTTACCCACGGCCCATAGTTACTAAGCCGTGGCTGAAATCTTATCGTAAATGGCTGATGGCCTGGGCAGGACCAAATATCACGGTTGCTAATAGTATCACCGACGGGTCTGGGCCGTGGCTGATGGGTTGGTATCAGTGACAGGCTCCTAGAGCTGTCACTAATGATTTTAAATTATCGACAGCGCACGCGGCTCTTGCTGATGATTATGTGTGACGACCCCGCTCGGTTGTCACAACTTATCTGAGACACGTGCATCAGTGATGGCTGTTTGCCACGACTAACGCCATCCATGATAGATATCACCAATGTGTCATCTACGGATTGAGCCGTCGATGATGACTAAAATTCTAGTAGTGTATTCCGCTTCGGTAGTTGAAAGTGCAACCGTATTTTGCTTCTTGGAAAACCAAAAAACATAAGAATTGACAAGACCGACTAGTGTTTTTTCTATCTATCTTACAACCGAAAAAATCGGCATCGGAAAACCCAATCAAGTCAAAAGATGCATCATTTGAATACCATAAACCTAATTCAATTGTACCTTTAAGATATCTCAATATGCATTTTAGTGCACACAAATGAGATATCTTGGTGCATGATTGAAACCTAGCACATTGACATACACTAAACATGATATCGGGTCTACTTGCGGTACCACTACTAGAATATACCACATCAGCCACAGGGATCACCGCGGCCGCTCGGGCCATCAGAATCATTCACACCTTGCGGCCATGGCTGATGTAACCAAATCAGCCGCGGCTCGCATACAGCCAGCCATATCTATCGCTCATAGTTCATGGCGCGCAGCGCGCGAAAAATAAAATAAGTTATTAGCCATGGCATAGCGGGGGCACTAGGGCCGTTGGTGATGTGAGTAACCAAATCAGTCGCGGCTCGCTTACAGCCGTCGCTCATATTTGATGGCGCGCACCAGGGCGCGAAATAAAATAAGTTATTAGCCACTGCTATATCTAGTCGTCGGTGATATGAATAACTCAGTAGCCACGGCTGGATGCGGTCATCGCTTATTGTTTAATGCCACGAAGGCAGCATGAATATTAAAACACTCTTAACCGACGGCTACCAGCGCCATCGATGATAATAAATTTATTGATCCACGGTTTTTCGACGACCCTCAAGTTGTCGGTGAAAATCCTTTTTATTTGCATTTGCGCCCGACCCTTCCTCTTTCTTCCTCTTTCTTCTCTGCTCGCCGTTGTTGCCTGTTGCCGCCGCCGTCTATCGCTGTCGAGTTACCACGGAGTCGCTGCCTGTTGCCGCCGCCGTCAATCGCCAGCGGTGAACCTCTCCCTTTCGGTATGCTACCTCTCCTCTCCCTTTCATTCCGCTGTTAAATATATCCCCGCCGCCCTCTTTGCCCGGACGTCGACTCGGCCGACCCTCTCCGCGCCGGTGTCGACCCGGCCATCCCTCTCCATGCCGGCATCAACCAGGCCGGCATCAACCAGGCCGGCGCCCATTGGGGCTGATTACCATCGGCCCCAAACCATGTTCAAACAGTAGCCAGCAGTGGTGCCTGATACTGTTTGATTAGGGTTAATTACCCTAATCAATTACTTGATTAGGGTAATTAACCCCAAATCAAACTGTGACTAGGGTAATCACAGTTTGATTAGGGTTTTATTTTATTTATTTATTTATTGTTAATTATTAGAAATTAATTGTTAATTAGGTAATTAGTTTGATTAATATTAATGATGAATGAGCCAGCAGATGACTTCTATCAAGAAGAAGATCCTTCCGAAGTAAAACGAGTTAGTCGAATACTCGAGGATGATGACACAGAGTTAGTTCATTTGGAAATAGAATACGTTGATGACGACGATAATGAACTTGAGGAAGGACAAGATGATGATGAGGGAGACGAACAAGAATTTCAAGATTCTGATACAAAAGAACAAGAAGAACAGTATTACATGGATGATGATAATGACGATGATGAATAATTGTAAATGTAAAGTATATATATTTAATTATTAAATATATCTATTAATCTATTATATATAATCTAATTATATTAAATTTTTACAGCTATGGTTCAAGATATCAGTTCTCGAGGAGGCATTCCTCGTAGGACCCCCCGACGATTACCACCCGCCCCACCTGTAACCACTGACCCTTCGTCTTCCGGCCACCATCCCCCCACCTCCGGCCACCATCCCCCCACCTTCAGCCACCATCCCTTCAGCCGATCCAGGCCCGTCGACATTGAGACGTAGGCCACGAGGGCCTAACAGAATTCTCCCTCCACCACCCGAGGGAGAACTGTGCAGAGCAATTAGTGTGCGCGGAAGAAGGTAAGTATATGCATTAATTATTTCTTATAATTTATTTATAATTCAAAATATCATAATATGAATTTATATTTGGTGCATATTTGAGTAGGAGGACGTCTCCTGCATGATAGCGGGGACGATCGGAAAGTTTTTTTTTTTGCAGGGTCATTATACATGGCCGGAGGACCAGACCACTTTTGTGGAGGCTGCATGGGAGCGTGTTGCTCGCGCTCGCTATAACGGGTTACTTTAGCAGGCCCGTCAGATCGTGATGAGATGGCCGGGGGCCACACAGATTGGGAAGACTCGGGGACACCCCCCCGAGTGGATTCCTGGCCCTGTGTGGGACCAGCTCATTGAGCGATGGGCCACACCTGAGTGGCAGGAGGTCTCCCGGACTACGTCGAGAAATCGCATGTCCGGGGGGGACGGCACAGGCGCGCGCCACATTAGTGGCTCTATCTCTTTTACGATTCATGAGCGTCGTATAGTATGTATAATTTAATTATTTTTAATTAAATTATATATTGTGTATAATGATACTAATGTATTTGTTTTCTAATGTAAGACGCGTGTGATGGAGGACGGCACTGTCCAACTCCCGTCGATGATGGAAGTGTTTGAGCGCACCCACCGTCATCGACAAGTTACGGGGGACTACGTAGATAGCAGAGCCTCGTATATAATGGTAAGTTTTTATATATTGTCTATTTGATTTACACAATTTTTTTTATAGTTTATATATATTTAAAATATAAATATGTGTAGGAAACTTATACGAGGACTGTGATCGACCGTGGAGGGACACCGGAGGAGTTCGATGTAGGAGCTTGTGTGGAGGCCGCAAGTGGCTAGGAGCAAGACCATGTTTATGGCTTTGCAGACAGTGGCCATGCACACGTCGTGCTCGGGTCACTTGGGGCATCGACCCCTTCGACTGCGGGTGAGCGGCCCTCGACATCCTGAGCGCAGGACTAGAGTCGGATAGTGGCCATGGAGTTGGAGCTCACCCAACAGAGACATGCGATGGAGGAGCAGAGGTAGGCGATGGAGGAGCAAAGGCAGACGATGGAGGGGCAGAGGCTGGCGATGGAGGAGTAGAGACATGCGAATGACGAGTTGAGACAGATGATCCAGAACATGTAGACACTCCTCACTCGGATTGCATCTCACTCTGGCCTTCTACTGATGATGTCACAGCCGTCGTCCTCCTCGACCCAATCGACGCTCCCAACCCAATCGTTGTCGACTCCACCGCCTCCACCGCAGCCGTGAGATTTTGATTAATTGTGTTTTGTTTATATTTTTATACTTGGATGTATATAGATGTTATTTTGATAATTGTTTGCCTCCGGTTTGAGGCTGAGATTGATGATATTTATGTAAAACTTGTATGTTTGGTTTCAAATGCATGTGTTTGATGTTTTCTAATTGTAATATGTGATTGAAAATAGGTTATAATCGATATATCGTTGTATACATGAATTTACAAATTTTTTAGCTTTTTCAGTTACAGGATACAACCTTTAGACATGGCTTACCCACGGTTTACTATCACTAAGCCGTGGCCAAAAGCTTATCGTTAATGGCAAATGGCCTGTGTAGCACCAAATATCACGGTTGCTAATAATATCACCGACGGGACATGGCCGTGGCTGATGGGTTGGTATCAGTGATAATGCCCCGAGTCATCACTGTTGTTTTAATCAGCGACAGCTAACGCGGTTGTTGCTGATGATTACGTGTGACGGCCGTGCTGGGCCGTCACAACTTATCTGAGACGCATGTATTAGTGATGGCTATTTGCCACAGTTGGTGCTGTCGGTGATATCTATCACCGACGGTTCAACCACGGATTTAGCCGTCGCTGATGACCACAATTCTAGTAGTGTACGTTAAATAAAGTATACTACCAATCATACACCGATATCATTTTTCATCCACTTTGACACCTTCTTCATCCTTATCAAGCTTGGTAGATGGACTCATGGGGGTTGATGCCATCTTTGCTTACCCATCCCAAATTTGTTAATTAGCTCTTTTGTGTACTTAGCTTGATTGATGAAGATTCCCTTTTCGGTTTGCTTGATTTGAAGTCCAAGCATGAAGGAAAGTTCTCCCATCATGCTCATATCAAATTCATCTTGTATGCACTTAGCAAACCACTCACAAAGGATTTCATTAGTAGCAACAAAGATTATTTCATGAACATATATTTGAACTAAAAGAATGTCATTATTATCTTGCTTAATGAAATGTGAAACATCGGCTTTTCCAACATTAAAATCTTGTTCATTTAAAAAGTTTGAAAGCCTTTCATACCAAGCCATAGGGGCTTGTTTTAAACCATATAAAGTTTTTCTCAATTTGTAAACATGATTTGGGAAATCAAAATTTTCAAAACCGGGGGTTGTTCAACATATACTTCTTCTATAGTAAAACCATTTAGAAAAGCACTTTTAACATCTATTTGAAAAAGTTTAAAACCTTTGAAACTTGCAAAAGAATGGCCTCTAATCTAGCTGCACTTTATTTCATTATTGTCTATACCTTCTTCTTGATTGTAACCTTGGGCCACTAACCTAGCTTTATTTCTAACAACTAATTAAGCCATCTTCATCTAACTTATTTCTATGTACCCACTTAGTTCCAATTATGGTTTGTTTACTAGGCCTAGTTACTAAATCCCAAACATTATTTCTTTCAAATTGATTTAGTTCTTCTTGCATGGCAATAATACAAAACTCATCCTCTATAGCTTCTTTAACGTTTTTAGGCTCTATTTGAGAAATAAAAGCAACATATTGACAAATATTTTTAAGTTTAGAGCGTGTTACCACTCTTGTTAAGGGTTCTCCAATTACTTGATCAATTGGATGATCCCTTGTAAATCGGTAAGCCTTTGGGAGAGGAGGTAGAGGTTCTTCTTCTAATACTTGAGGTTGGGATGATGAGGATGAAGTTTCTTCATCATGAGGTTCTTCATTAGATTCATCTTCAGCCTTTTTATCATGAAAAGTTAATTCCTCAAGTTCTTCATCTACATTCACAATCTTGAAATTCCTTGAAGAATCATTAGTTTCATCAAATGTAATATGAATGGATTCTTCAACTACTATGGTTCTACGATTGTAAACTCTATAAGCCTTAGAATTATTAGAGTAACCAAGAAAAATTCCTTCATCCGATTTTGAATCAAATTTTCCTAGATATTCCTTACTATTCAAAATAAAGCTTTTACAACCAAAATCTTTAAAATATCTCACACTTGGGATTCTACCATTCCAAAGCTCAAAAGGAGTTTTCTTAATTTTTGGTCTTAGGAAAACTCGGTTAAAAACATAGCAAGAGGTGCTTATGGCTTCGGCCCAAAAATACGTAGATAAATTATTTTCACAAAATATAGTTCTAGCCATTTCTTGTAAAGTTCTATTCTTCATCTCAACCACCCCATTTTGTTGAGGGGTTCTAGGGGAAGAAAATGTCTGTTCAATACCAAGCTCATCACAAAATTTCGAAAATTTTTCATTTTTAAATTCACCTCCATTATCACTTCTAATTTTCAAGATAGAATTTACTTTTTCATTTACTACTCTCCTAGCAAATCTTTTGAAACAATCAAATATTTCAATCAAATATTTCATTTCTCTTAGCTAGAAAGGAAACCCATGAGGATCTTGAATAATCATCAACTAAAACATAGCAATAATGTTTACCACCTAAGCTAGCAACATCACAATGACCAAAAAGATCCTAGATGTGGTAACTTGATTTATGCTATGAAAGGATGACTTAACTTATTTTCCATGTTGACATGCATCACAAAATCTATCCTTTTCAAAATTTATCTGGATATTCCTTTAACTAAATCTTTTTTAGTTATTTCTTGGATATGGCCCATGCCAGCATGTCCTAGCCTTCTATGCCATAACCAAGAATCATTTTCCATTGCCACCAAGCATCTAACCATGTGGATTAGGCAATACATTTAAAACTAAAGTGTAAACAATCTCATGTGTTATGAAATTAGTGGGCCTAACTCCACCCCAAAAGCTAGCTCTTGAGGAGAGGATTGTCCAAACTATTTAAAGGCTATCTTGGCCATATTTTTAACCAATGCGGGACTTTAACACACCCCCCTCACGCCCAGGATTGGACATCTGGAGCATGGAGTTTGCAGGATTGGACATTTGCGGGTGGCACAACATCAACCACAGAATTGGCTCTGATACCATGTTAAGAAATTAGTGGGCCTAACTCCACCCAAAAGCTAGCTCTTGAGGAGAGGATTGCTCAAACTATTTAAAGACTATCTTGATCATATTTTTAACAAATGTGGGACTTTAACACATGCATATTTCCTATAAAAATAATATCATTTGTTGGTGCATTTCTAATTATGCATTTATATGCCTCAAAGTCAACTAAATATCCATTGTCACATAATTGAGATATACTTATCAAGTTATGTTTCAACCCATTAACTAATAGAATATTTTAATGCATGAGTAAGAAAGTATACCTATATTATCAATGCCAACAATCTTACCTTTGGCATTGTCTCCAAAAGTCACATTCCCACCATCCTTGCTTGATAGGGTTGCAAATAAATTGATGTCACCTATCATGTGCTTTGAGCAACTACTATCCAAGATCCAAATACTCCTACTTGCTTGAGGATGGTTCTCCATCTACAAAAGGAGAAGAGGCAACTTTAGGTACCCAAATCTTCTTAGGTCCTTGATTGTTAGTCATCTTAGGAACCCAAGTAAATCTAGCATGTGAGTTCCTCTTAAGTGCACAATCTCTAACCATGTGCCTAAAAATGCCACAAGAAAAATAACTTCCATTGAATCTTCTAGCACTATGGGTGTGAGCATGCGTGGTTTTTCTAACATGAGTAATCTTAGGCATGACATTTTGCAATGTTATAATTTTCTCATTTAGCACGCATAATTCCCTTTTTAAGCTAAGCATGCTATCATTCAAGCGTTCTACTTGAAAACTCAAAAAATTGCGTTCACATTCTAACTTCTCATTCTCATTTTCTAACTCAATTTTGACTTTCTCAAAAGTGTGTTTCTCATCCTTAAGATTTTTTACTTCCTTTTTTAAAGCATTGCTTGAAAGAAGTAAGCTATCATTCTTTTCTTCTAAAGAATTGTTGTCCTTTTTAATCTCTTTAAATCACTTTCTAATAGCATTAAATTTATCATGCATTTGTTTAAATTCTACTTCTAGTTTTTGTTGAGTAAATGAAAATTCACCAAAAGTAAATCTTACCTCATTGTCAATTGCCATAAGGCAAAGGTTTGCCTTCTCAATCTTGGTATTCTCTTCACTTGATGAGGATTTACTTTCATCCCATGAAGCCATCATGACCATAATTCTTCTTCTTTTTGGTCTTGTCCCTTTTGTAAGGAGCGGAGGTAGAAGCCATCTTGAGTTGTGGACAATCCTTCCTTAGGTGCCCCGGCTTGTTGCAACGGTAGCAAGTGTAGCCTCTTTTGCCTCTCCTCAAGCCACTTCTCATGAATCTCATGAACCTTCTTGCTATCATTGCCATCTCTTCTTGCTCATCAAAGTCTTCTTCGAATGATGAGGGTTCTTCGTCTTGGTGTGATGCTTTTAATGCAATGGTCTTGCTTTTAGGGGCATCTTCCTCCTTTTGTGCCCTCATGTGGATCTCATAAGTCATGAGAGATCCAATGAGTTCGGTGATTTTTATAGTTGCCAAATCCTTGGCTTCCATGATGGCAATCACCTTTGGCTCCCAAGTCTTGGGAAGAGATCGGAGGAGCTTCCTTACCTTCTCCTCTTCTCTAATGTCTTTACCAAGATTGCATAAATCACTAGTAATATTTTAAAGCATACATACATTTCACCAATAGTTTCAAGCAATTGCATTCTAAACATTTCATAGTCATATATGAGGAGGTTAATCTTGGACTCCTTAACTTGTGAGGTTCCTTCATGTGTAGTCTCTAGGACATTCAAAAGTTCAAAGGCCGACTTACAAGTTGAGATCCTATTAAACTCATTAATAGAAAGACCACAATACAAAGCATTCATGGCCTTGGCATTTTGGCATTTGCAATCAAGAGTTTGACCTCATCTTGGTTCCGTTCAACCATGTTTTTTTGTAGGTTGCTTATATTCTACTTGAATTATTCTCCATACATCCATTCCTAATGATTGAAGGAAGCTATTCTTTCTAATCTTCCAATAGGCATAGTTGTTTCCATCAAAAAGTGGCGGAGTATGAGTAAAGAACCCTTGAGCTAGTTGGATTTCGGTAGACATTCTAAGTTGTAGGGCAGATGGTTAAATCACACTAGAAAAGGGGAGGGGGGGTTGAATAGTGTGTGATCAAACTCTAGCTTCAATTTTATTCTTTTCGGTTTAAAGCAATTTAATACAACAACTCGAGTTCTTTGAGTATGAATGATATGGATGATAAGCTAAGCACAATAGGCAAGTAACTAAGCAAGTAATAATTAATGCAAACAAGAACAATATATAGTGGTTCGGCCAACCCTCCTACTCTAGTACCTTGTCTCCTCACCAAGGATTTCTAACCTTAAGACTTTATAGATGAAATGTTTTCCTAAGAATACAATGAGGATTTAGTTCTCAACCCTTTCAGAAAACCTCAACACCTATTCTCTAGCAAAACAAATCTCTACAACCACACCTTGCAAGCTAGCTTATCAAATCAACACAACAAAATGAAAATGTAGTAAAAGAGCAAATAAATGTAAAACAAACTTGTTGTGCTCCTTTCTCTGGCCTTCCAAACTTCTAACGCTTCAAGAAGATGAAGTGCTTTGCCTTGAGAGGGTTGAAGAGTGAAGACCACCACTTGAGAGTGTAAAAGTGAGAACTAGGGCTTTAGATTGCTCGTTGAAGGCTCAAACACTTACATATTTGCTCAACGAAAAGTTAGGGCTGAAGAAGGGCAAGTTTGGGAGCTTATATAGCCCAATGGGCAAAAACTCAAAATAGAGCCGTTGGGGGCATTCTGGGAATTTTGGACAATTTGACCTGTAGAGTACCGATACTATACGGGCTATTCCGGGATGTCCATTCGGGATATTTCGGGCAATTTTGGGATGTCCATCCGAGATGTTCTGGGATATTTCGGGATATTCTAAAATTTTACGATATCCTATTCGAGCTATTCCGGGAATGTTCTGGGCAATTTCGAGATGTCCACCCGAGATGTTCTGGGATGTTCCGGGATATTTCAGAATATTTCATAATTTTACGATATCCTATTCGAGCTATTCCGGGATGTTCCGAAATATTACAATATCTCATCCGAGTTATTCCGGGATTGTTTCGGAATGTTACAACATCCCATCCGGACTTATTCCGAAATGTTACAACATTCCATCCGGAATGTTGTTTATGACTTGGAAGCTTTTGGTAATTGATTATGTTCATGTCATAGGGATATATTAACCTTGATTCTAAGTCTAAACCTAGGATTTGACTACGTTTCAACTTGATCGCTATCGGAGCTATTTTTACTTGATTCTTTGCATTTTTTTGAATGAACTTCGTAGGCAAATCAATCCATCAATCTGTACCCAAAACTCACCAAATAGATTAGATACATATTTGTTATCATCAAAATAGAGAGTGAGGCCGGGCCAACAATATCATATCCATTCTCAAATATATAAATAAGCAACAACAATTTTCAATGAACATTAAACTAATGTCAATCATGCGTCATGTTTGTTATGAACAATTTATATGTCTCACATGAGGAAAGAAAATAACAGAAGTAATATTCCAAGTTATCATAGATTCCTACATGTAATCATTCGCTTATCGTCTTAAAACCTCATCACATAGTCGGCCACATGGCCTTAGGAGTTTTCTCAAGAAGACCCGACCCTTACTTAATTTCTTCTCCCTATAGTTTGATATCCTAAGGTTGTCAAGTTAAGGAAAGAGTATGTTCTAGGTGAACATACGTTCATTGTTTCCCAACTACGCGTCCCTACAGTCAAAACCCAACCCAACCGAGTCCTTAATAAGCCTAAGGACAGCATGTATTACCCAAAAATAGTCCCTAATCGAGTAGGGCATCAAGTATACATTTAAGGACAGCTATTATAAACTAGGGGAAACATATAATTACTAAGGAAAACATGTCTCTAATCCTCGGTAGATGTGCACCTAAACACTAACAATCCTTATGTTGATCTTCCTCAACCAAGAAACAAGAACTAATCAAGGTTGTTAAGAAAGCCTCAAGATCAATCATCAAAGGGGCAGCAACCCCAAACTCGATAGTGCACCATGCGGCAACAATTAACAAGGAAAAATAAAATGAGTAACAATACATGAATTGTACAGTGAAGACATAGAATTTATGATTTACAAATGACTAATGAAATCATTCTATGCCTAATGGAAGTCTCGAATGAGAGCTTTCTGATAGTATATGTCTCTAAGGGAACTTTTGTTAAGGGCAGTTGAATAGGAAGTTGCAATTGCTACTTGAAGCAAAGTAAGAACCAAAACAAAAGAACACACCCAAACACAAGAGGTTTATTTACGTAGTTCAGTGATAAACCAGTCACCTAATTTGCAGGTAACTCACCGAACAGATGCTCAATCCTCTCTTTATAAGTACAATATAAGTCCTCTAGATTTCATACCCAAAATTTGACTACAGTACTATAGTGAATTGGAAATAACAAAAACCTATTTGTTATTACAAGTAAATGCCAACTTGCCTCTCTATGACATCCCAACCACAGAGTTCTATCCTCCACACAGCCATGTGTTGTAGTGAGCTATCTGTCCGAAAGCAATCTTCTACTGAAGATAAGAAATGTAAGTTGTTTCTTTCTGCACTCAACAACCTGCACTCAGCAGTCTCAACTCCTCTCTATAATTGGCAACACAGTGTTCGTACAAGGAGAGTTACAGATTAGATCTTTCCATTGAATTTTATATGAGACAACCGAAGACCTGAATAAATATTGTTCATAACTATTTGTTTAATGAACCCATTAGTTTAACAACCAACATTCATCGGTTCTAAAACAAATAGACGGCACTTAACTCCTAAGACAATAAAGATCCAAAGAGTAACGCCCGAATATATTTCCAAAAATATTTAAAGAAGATATTCGGGCGATTAAAGAGTTTAATGATGATTAAAAGATCTCAACAACTACAAAGAGAATCATCATTAATAATGCAGATCAAGAGTTATCATCTCTGCAGGAAACTAAAAGGTCCTCTTATTGCGCTGCATCCTTGACCTAAAAACCATAGGTTGCTTGAGCAGTTTAGACTATCTTCACATAGTTGAGACTGGTCAAAGATCATACTGGAATACTTTTGCCAAATATAGCCAACATGCAAAGTCCAACACTAACATTCTCCTCCTTTGGCTTATTTGGTAAAAAATTCAACCTGTCATAGTCATTTTCAAAAGACATATAACAAAAGTGTAGATTTACGGACATGCAAACTAAATGTCAAAATATATTTAGCAGTTTAGAGAATAATCCGGTCGTCATAGAATCACAATTATAAACACCACAGTGATAGATAAGAAAATTTAACCAGACAACCAGATAAATAAACTAGGCACAACCAAACAAGACTTCACCCAACAAGACTAGACTCCACCTAACCAGACCAAACTTCACGCCATTTATTTAGAGACACCCCATATATCTCCCCCTTTTTGGCCTAATAAGCCAAAGGAGAGAAAGTAGTTACTCAGAGCAGTCAGGACTGGACGAACCAGAGACCCTTCCAAAAGATAGAGTTGCAGAACCTATAGAACCAGCTGTGAAATATTCAAGAATCTTTTTCTCAATATATATTACCTGCAAATGGAGCTAAGCCAAAGTTGCCTGTGTTTTAAACAAGTCAGCACGAATAGCTCTTTCGACTATGTGTAATATCCTAGATATTGTTATTTATTTATTTTTCTAATTGTTTATGTTGCCAGCCTAGCGGGCTAGTTCGAGGTCGAGCCGAGTCAACTCATGGTCCGGTGCGAGCTTGCGAGCTCGGGTGAGTTGAACTATGATTTACAATTATATAGCTAATTGATTTGATTATGTTGCATGTGGATGTGCACGTGTTTGTTGATTGTATTTGATCATGAGATTAGTTTGGGTTAGCGGGTTGCGGATCCAGGTTGAGGAAAATGCGCGGTTAGGGTGTGGATAGGTGGTTTTGGGGAGGGGATTATAAAATCCCCCGCTAGGGCTGGCGGCTCCCTATTAGAGCTGCACCAACCGAGTGAGAGAGGAGAGCAGCCGCCGGGCCAAGCAGGAGCCGCCCTCCCCATCTCCTTTCCTTGGAGCCGCCGAGCCAAGCTGTAGCCGCCGAGTCTCCTTCCCCTTTCCCTCCCCTTTGGAGCCGAGCCACCGCCCCTCTCTCTCTCTCTTTCCCTCTCATCAAGCTGACTGCTTGAAGTGGAGCCGCCGCCCCCTCTTCTCCCTTCTTTGAGTTGAGCTGCCATCTCCTGAATTCGAATTCGAGGGCCGTCGTTTGGGATTTCTCCTCTAATCCTTATTCCTATTCATGTGAGTGGTTTTACCCTCCTTCTCGGGTTTCTTTGAATTCTTGATGTCGTTCTTGAAGGCAAAACATGTTCTTGATTTGTTTTTCGACGATCTCTTGAGTTATCAGTTCTTTTTGTTTGCCGTGTTTGAAGAGGCCCTAAACCCTCCCCTTTGGGGCTTGGCAGCCCTAGGATGACCCTAGGGGTGCTCGGCCAAGGTGGAGATGAGGGTGCCCACAAGGTGTTCGGTGAAATGCCTAAGTGAGTGTTTTTGATGTTCTTGAGATCCATGCTTTAAATTTGAGTTCCTATATATGTCAAAGCATGCTTTGTAAATAAATCTGTGATATTTGGATAGAACTCATGTTTTACAAAATTAGGATTTTGATATTGATGCCATGCGGGTTCTTTAGAATTGAGATGAGATCTTGATCAGGATGCTTGTTAGCCTTGTTTAATAAGTATGAAAGTTGTGAGATTTATCTCAAGATTAGTTTTCTGTTTTGATGATAATTAATGATCTAATTTCTGTGAATTTCAGATTTATTTTCATGCTATGCTGAAAATTCAATGTAGCTGGAATTTCATGATGAAATGATGAAATCTGTGTTGTTTTGAAATATTTATTGTGGTGTGAGTATTTTCCTGAGCATAGTCGAGTAACCTATCATTTTGACCATAAAATATAGTTTGAAAACATAGGTCACACTCTCGAGACCAAATTCGGGTTAGATACATCGGTTTCGAGCATAACTGTAAGCTAAAACAAAACCCTAATCTTGGTGATCTAAATTTTAATTGCATAATTAAAATTGAGCAAATGGTCAGCATAATTTCTTATGAACCAACAAATAAAGTTATGTATGAAATAAAACCTCACAAGTTTATAACATTACGGGTCTAGGAGTTAGGAGTTAGGATTGGGTATTGGAGTGTTGAGACGTTTCCCAATAAGGACACCCCTAAGACACTGTAGGAGAGACTTGACTTAGGTCATGTTGTGTCATATCTTTATGAATAGCGGAGAGGCTCGTTGAGGAGCCGAATTGCGGGCTACGCCTGAAAGGTTGGATGGCTAATTCCTAACTTGTGGAACAAGTTCGGATGGGCAAATCTCGGTTATTCCTGCGTATCTTGTGGAACAAGTTCGGACGGGCAAATCCCGATTGTTCGCAAGATTTTATATTTAAAGGTTTAAGTTTGGATGGGCGAATCCTGATTATTCCTACGTTATTTATTTGGAACATGTTCGGATGGGCAAATCCCGATTGTTCCGATTTGGCCTCGTGGAATAAGTTTGTACAGGCAAATCCTGATTATTCCGCGATATCTTAAACGGGCAAGTTCGGACGAGTGAATCCCAATTGTCCCTATACGTCTCATGGAGCAAGATCGGATGGGCCAATCCCGATTGCTCCCGAGTTTCTTTATATTCGGATAAGTTCGAAGGGCCTCCCCGATTATCCTAGTATGTTTTGTTGCCCTAGGGTATGGTAGGCTTAGGTCTGTTGATCTTCACCATTTGGGTGTTGGATGCCTTCGAGCATGTGGTGGCCAGATGGCTATTAGCTTATCATTCTCTTGTGACCTTTCCTGCTTGAGTCAGGAGTTTGCTTTTATGCTATTTATTATGTGTTGGTTTCTCGTGGGGGTTGGTAGAACTGCTCACTGAGTTCTTTTGAACTCATCCATTGTTGTTTTGTTTTTGTTTTGCAAAGCCTAACTGGTGAGGTGGGCTAGAGCACTTGGCGTGGCTGGAGGGCAGAGGAGTCACATGATCTCATAGCAGTCCTAGTTAGGGTCATAGTCGAGTTTTGGTAGTTTATCATGCAGTTGTGTTGGTATTCTGGAGTTGTAGTCCCTTGGGACGTTTATGTCATTTATTTCATATTTCATTTGTAAACCAACTGTTGGACTTCGATTTATTATTTCCGCACTTCACTATTTTGCTAAAACTTGTTTATGATGAACTCTGGTTTGATTTCCATTTGAAATAAAACTTGTTTATTTCTTTTCGCTACTGTTTATTCTTATGAGTTGACATGTGCATGGTTTAGGCTGTAGGGTATAGACACGTATACCCTGGCCGGTCACGTGATCCTGAGTTGGGGTGTGACACTATAGATGAAGGAGCCGGATAGAGGTCCAAGGCTTTGGATGCAAGAGCTGAAGTTACATCAACAGTAGTTGGAACAGTGATTGTTTTAAGCCTTGCATCAGCAGTTTTAAATGCCTCAGATACATTTTCAATTGTGACTGTGTTAGTCTTAAGAATTGGTGAAAACAAAGGAGATCCAATATTTCCTGGAATTGAGTCAAGCTCTTCATCAGCAAAAAAAAAACACCAATGTCTACTGTCTTTAAAAGAATCATCATTAAAATACAGAGCCAGAAGAAATATTGACTTCATCTTTACCCTCCCCCTCAGAAGATAATTCCTCCCCCTCAAGACCAAGAAGTTTAGAAAGGAATTTGAGGGTTTCAGATACTAGACCACTGCCGTTTCTTCTTAGATGACAGTCAGCAACTCTTCTCTATGATTTCTTTCTCAGATTTTGACCATGAGAGGTAGAAGGTGGACATAATTTATCAAGAGACAGAACTGGAATAGGTGTTTCTATTTTCTCAGGAGGACTTGAAAATACAATTTCCTTTGCTAAGGAAGCAGTCATCTTTTTATCAAAAGTCATCTTGCTAATTCTACAACTCATCATTGGAACATCTGATTAAATAATTAAGATAGACAAGAAGAGGCTTGAAGAGCCAGAGTGTCGATTATTTTTCAAGGCATTGAACATAGTTGTAACACCAAGAGAACATAATTGAGGACATAAATACTGTCTATTCGGATTCTCATAAATAGTAGCCTCTCGCCGAAATCAGGAACTTAAAAAAATCAATGAGCAATAAGAGGAGTATTGGAGGTACGAAACGCCTGTTGAAAACCAATAATGAAGAAAAAAGAACCTTCAATGAACAAGGTAAGTGGAACATTAATTGAAAGATAATTCAATTATTCCACTCCCCCATAAAAAGTTGCTTTACATGACACACAGTCCTATAGCAGATCTCACCTGCTCAAACTTTTCTCCTCTTAATGCCTTTGTGAATATATCTGCAACATGTTTATCCGTAGGAATGTATTCCAGTTGTAACTCCTTTCTTTTGACTAGCTCGCCGATGTAATGAAAGCGAATGTCAATGTGTTTAGTGCGAGAATGCATTACAAGATTTTTTGAGATATTTATAGCACTAGTATTATCATAGTATAGAATTATTTCTTCCTGTTTGAAACCATAATCAAGCAACATATTCCTCATCCAAATAAGCTGTGTGCTGCAACTGCCCACTGCCAAGTATTCTGCTTCATCCGAAGAAAGAGAAATAGAGTTTTGTTTTTTACTTAACCATGCCACCAAATTTGTTCCAATATAGAAGCAACCACATGATGTAGTTTTTCTGTCATCAATATTGCCAACCTAGTGTGCATCAATTTATCCTACTAGACAAGGGCCAAAGGCCAGAGTACCTTTAACATATTTGAGAATTCGTTTAACTGCCTATAGATGAGACTCCTTTGGATTAGCTTGATATTTGGCACACAATCCAACACTGAAACATAAGTCAGGTCTACTAGCAGTCAGATACAATAAACTGTCAATCATTCTGTAGAGACTAGGATTAATGCTCTTGCCTTCATCATCTTTACTCAAATTTTCATGAGTAGAGATAGGAGTTCTAACTACCTTAGACTGTCTAGACCAAATTTGTGAATAAGATTTCTTCCATACTTACTCTGAGAGATAAAAATCCCTTCTTTAGCTTGCTTTACTTGAATGCTAAGAAAATAACTCATTTCCCCAACCATGCTCATTTCAAACACATATTTCATATCATCCACAAATTATTTAGCATAAGTTTCAGAGGTTAAACCAAAAAATTATATCATCAAGTTCTCCTAAAAGTTTAGGAATTCCCTTGACCGCTTCAGCATTTACAAGCTTTTTCAGGTCTCTAAAATTAATATGACCTAAACATCTATACCACATATTAATGTCAGAAAAGACAACTGAAAGATAATTAGAAGAATAAATAATTTTGTAGCAGTTGTCTCTAGATCTATTTCCTTTAAGGATATAGTCCCTATTCTTATTGAGAACCTTGCAACTGTTTTTAGTAAATTGAACATTTAAATTTTGATCACACAATTAGCTTATACTCACAAGATTAGCCTTGAGACCTTTAACAAGAAGGACATTTTCCAAATTAGGAATTCATGGAACATTTAAAGTTCCAACTCCTATGATATTTTCATGTCCTCCATCTCCAAAAGTAATAGTTGCACCTCAATGTTCCTAAATATCTCTCAGATTTTCAGGACTTCTTGTCATGTGTTGAGAACAACCACTGTCGAAATACGAAGATCCAAGCGAGGAAATAATCTTTAACATAAAAGCAGTCTTTCTTACCCAGATTTGCTTAACCTTTTATTTTGGGTGATTTATATGATTCTTTCTCCTCAGTTTGTTGAAAAGTTTGAAGCAATATGCAATAATGTGTCCTATGCACCTGCAATAGTGGCATATGGGCACCCTATCTCCCTTTCTTGTAGTAGGCTTTTGATGACCCGAGGAGCCTTTATGAAAGTTCCTCGATTGAGTAGGTAGTTGAGATCAGGGTTTCAATTGTTATGAATTAGTGAAACCTACTCTCTTGTGATTAGAAGGATTTTTTTCTTCACTCAAGATTTTATTAAGAGTACCTGTAGAATTCATCATTCTAACTTCCTTCTTTACCTTTTTAAGTTTGGAAATCAACTTAGATTCTTTGACTTCTTTCTGAGTAATTTATCTTTGAAGGGTTTGAACTCTCTCCTTAAGAGTCTTCTTTTCTTTAACTAAAAGCTTGTTCTGATCGTCGAAAGATTTGTTAAGTTTAGCAACTTTGACCCATTTATCAAACATCTCTTGATAGGCGTCCTCAAGACTATCTGCGTATTGAACTTTGCTGTGATCATTATCTGCATCAGAGATGTCGACAATCTTAACTGAGTCATCTATACATGCTATGAAAGCTCTAAAATTTCCTCGTTCATGCTCTTCTGAGTCAGTTTCTTCATTATCATTACTCCAAGTAGTAGTAATGACTTCTTGATCTTCTTCTAAAAATTTGGACATTCTAATCTTGCATGTCCAAATCCTTCACATTCAAAGCATTGAATTCCTTTGGACTTCTATTTGAGATAATCCTTTTGTCCAAACAATTGACTTCTTTTATTTTCTCTAGCAAAGGAGTTTGATCTGGAACTGGTAGACTCAACCGGTTGAAATTGGTCTTTGAACTACAAGTTAGATTGAGAGTTATGGTTTATCCTATCCTTAGCTCTTAGAAATCTTTTGAAATTTTTTATCATAAGAGCTAGTATAATATCCATCTCCTCTTTAGAATAATCTTCTGACTTGATCTCATCCTTAGTAGCTCTGAAAGCAAGATTATTCTTCTTTTCTTTGTGAGAATATTTTTCAAATAATTCCCACTCATAAGTTTTAAGTTTCCCAAACAGAGTGTCAAGAGAAATAGTAGATGTATCATGAAATTCACTTATGGCAGGAGCTTTCATATCGAACTTGGTAGGCATTGTTGGCTGGACCTTGACACTAGAAGGGGGGGTTGAATAGTGTCAATGCCCTTTTTAAATTTCTTCCAACTTAATTTTGTCTTAGCTTAATGGAATTGTTCTTTAATGAATTATATGATCACAATTCAATCACAATAATGAAAGCAAGTAAAGAGCAATGCAAACAAAGCAATTTATAGTGGTTTGGCCAACTGCCTACTCCACTACCTTGGCTCCTTACCAAGGATTTCAAAACGTTACTTTGTAGATTTTATGTTTCCTTTTGAATACACTTGAGGACACCCTTCTCCCTCACTTGGAGAACACCTCAATCCTATTCACTAAGGCAAAACACAAATCTACAAAGTTGACACTAAGTGTTTCCTAGCACACCTAGCAAGTTATCTTAACGAGAAAACATGTTTCAATAAAGATTAAATACAAGGAAAGAGCTAAGGAATCAAATATTAAACCAAGCTACTTTCCACCGCCATCTTGTCTTCAACTCGCAAGATGATGACTCCAAGAATTGCAGCCAAGTTGAAGCAGAAAGAAGCAGCGCCTGGATTCGCTGTTGAGAATGAAAACAGAGGGTGCGCGCAGGGGTAGGTCTTTGAAGGCTTTAATGATCTCTTTTAGTGCTCAAGTAAGATTGCAAAAAAAGTGTCTAATGAAGTTTGGTCAGGGGTATTTATAACCCCTCAGCCGAACGGCCGTTCAGCGAGTGAAAAATCAAATGTTGAAGCCATTCGGTCGCAAGGCCGGTCGATCAGTTGGTCGACCGATAAATCGACCGCCAGTGCGACCGCTCGCAGCTAAGAGAGGACGATCGACCGACGGGTCGACCGCCAACAGTTCTTCCATCACCCGATCGACCCGTCGGTCGATTGACTGCAGCGAGTCGCGCTAACACATGATCAGTCGACCGGTTGGTCGACCGCTACTCTCGGGCATTTTTTCACCTCTGTCAGTCGATCGACGTAGCCTATCTATTCTGTCGTTTCCACCTTCGGTCGACCTATTGGTCCTCCGAATGCCTCGGCCAAGTTCTAGCGATCTTCGGTCGACCGAATAGGCTGCTGCGCCATTCTAATGCCTCGTTTGGTCGATCGACCGGTCGACCGAACCCAAGCTGAGGATGTTTAGTTCCTTACACATTTACATGCCATTTCTAAGGGTTTGGTTACCAAGTTTCAACTTGGATAACCTTATATTTTAGGTTTGGGATAAACGATCCTAAGGATATATTACATTGAATCTACTTGACTTAATCCCCGAGCCTTTCTTCAACGTCTTCTTCTTTCGTTTCTTCGACGATCTTTTCCGTCGTCTTGATTGAACGGATTTGGCATGTGTATCGCAACCTCAACCTGAACTCAAAACTTCATACTAGGATTAAATACATGTTTGTTATCATCAAAATAAAGATCGAGGCTTAAGAGAGACCCTTAAGCCAACAATCTTTTTTGATGATGACAAACATAACATTAGAATTTAAGAAAATATAATCATTTGTGAGTTTGAGTTAAGGCATTCAAGAGTTAGAGTATGCAAGATAAATACTTTAGCCTATGCATTCAACTTTCTAAGTTAACATTTGCATTCCATTACTTATAACTCAACCTAGCTATCCGCCCCCTACCATTGTGCATGTTCATCTTAACTCCCCCTAACTATATTTCTTCCTCTTAACAATAAAACTCATACTACCTATATGTATCGTGAAAACCAAGTGTGACCTTTCTTTTTCTCCCCCTTTTGAGATCAATCAAAAAGGGTAAGAATTAAGGTATAATTAATGAGATTTCATTATAAAACCAAAAAACTGAGAAAGCCACAAAAACCAAGTATCATCTACCACTATGGTCCTTCCCATAAATGTGAGCTTATAGAAGGCAAACATCAATAGGTCGCAAAGCCCCGCTACAGAGCAATACATAAGTGTGATGGCACTTTTATAGAATGCAAGTTTTGAAATCATGTAAATTTTGAAGAAAATTTTCTTTAATCACAAGGTAAAGCACAAATTCCTAGTTGCATCCTTAAGGTTGTGAAACTTTCTTCAACTAAGGGTTTTGTAAATATATCGGCAAGTTGTTTATCGGCGGACACAAATTCTACCGATATATTTCCCTTAGCTACATTATCCCTAAGAAAATGATGTCTCAAATCATTATGCTTGGTTCTAGAGTGTAAGATAGGATTTTTGGTTAAATTAATTGCACTAGTATTATCACAATGTATAGGTATGCAAGAATACCTAAGTCCATAGTCTAAAAGGGTTTGTTTCATCCAAAGGACTTGCGCACAACAATTAGCCGCGACGGTGTATTCCGCTTCGTTAGTTGAAAGCGCAACCGAGTTTTGTTTCTTTGAGAACCAAGAAACAAGACTCGCTCCTAGGAATTGACAACACCCACTAGTGTTTTTCCTATCTATCTTACATCCGGCAAATTCAGCGTCTAAAAAACCAATTAAATCAAATGATGCATGACATGGATACCATAATCCTAAGTCAACCGTACCCTTTAGATATCTCAATATACGTTTTACCGCACTTAAATGAGACATCTTAGGACACGATTGAAACCTAGCACATAAACATACGCTAGACATGATATCGGGTCTACTTGCGGTTAAATAAAGGAGACTACCGATCATACCTCGATATTGTTTTTCATCCACTTTAATGCCCTCTTCATCTTTGTCAAGCTTGATAGATGCGCTCATGGGTGTAGAAGCTATCTTGGCTTCATTCATTCCAAATCTTTTGATGAGCTCCTTTGTGTACTTAGCTTGATTGATGAAGATCCCTTTGGTGGTTTGCTTGATTTGGAGACCAAGCATGAAGGAGAGCTCTCCCATCATACTCATCTCAAATTCATCCTGCATACACTTAGCAAACCACTCACAAAGCATTTCATTAGTGGCACCAAAAATTATATCATCTACATATATTTGAACTAATAATATGTCATTTTCATGGTGCTTAATGAAAAGTGAGACATCCGCTTTTCCTATGTCAAAGCCTTGTTTAATTAAGAAGATAGAAAGTCTTTCATACCAAGCCCTAGGGGCTTGTTTTAAACCATACAAAGCCTTTTTAAGTTTGTAAACATAATTTAGAAATTCAAAACTTTCACAACCGGGGGGTTGTTCAACATAGACTTCTTTATTTATAAAACCATTTAAGAAAGCACTTTTCACATCCATTTGAAAAAGTTTGAAACCATTAAAACTAGCATATGCTAAAAGCATCCTAATTGCTTCAAGTCTAGCTACGGGAGCATATGTTTCATTATAGTCTATTCCTTCTTGTTGGTTGTACCCTTGTGCCACTAGCTAGCTTTGTTTCTAATGACTAGTCCTTCTTCATCTAGTTTATTCCTAAATACCCACTTGTTTCCAATTATGGTTTGATCACTAGGTCTAGGCACTAAGTCCTATACATTATTTCTATCAAATTGGTTGAGTTCTTCTTGCATGGCTAATACCCAAAACTCATCTTCTATAGCTTCCTTAACATTTTTAGGCTCTACTTGAGAAACAAAAGCTACATATTGACATAAATTTTTAAGTTTAGAACGTGTTACCACTCCCGTTGAAGGCTCTCCAATGACTTGGTCTATTGGATGATCTCTTACCAATCGGTATTCCTTGGGGAGAGGTGGTAGAGCTTCTTCTTCTTCTTCTTCTTCAACTTGAGGTTGACTTGAGGATGGAGGTTCTTCATGTTGGGTTTCCTCATTATCTTCCTCCTCCACTTCCTTATCATGAAGTGTGAGATCCTCAAACTCCTCACCTACATTCACAATCTTGACATTTCTTGAAGAATCATTAGTTTCATTAAAAGTCACATGCATAGATTCTTCAACTATCATAGTTCTACGGTTATAAACTCTATAAGCCTTAGAACCAGTGGAGTAACCTAGGAAAATTCCTTCATCGGATTTAGAATCAAATTTTCCTAAATTCTCCTTTGTATTTAAAATAAAGCATTTACATCCAAAAATATGAAAATATCCCACATTTGGGATTTTACCATTCCAAAGCTCAAAAGTTGTTTTCTTGATTTTTGGTCTTAATAAAATACGATTAAGAACATAACAAGACGTATGTATGGCTTCGGCCCAAAAATATTTAGGCAAATTATTTTCGCACAACATGGTCCTAGCCATTTCTTGTAGGGTTCTATTCTTCCTCTCAACCACCCCATTTTCTTGATGGGTCCTAGGGGAAGAAAAGGTATGTTGAATACCTAAATCATCACAAAACTCGGAAAACTTTGGTCCTAACTTGATAAATACTATGGAATGAAGATTTTACTTGCTTACCTAGTTGACATGCATCACAAAGTTTATCTTTTTCAAACTTTATCTTAGGTAAGCCTTTTACTAAGTCTTTTCTAGATATCTCTTGGATGAGACTCATGCTAGCATGTCCTAGCCTTCTATGCCACAACCAAGAGTCATTTTCCATGACTACTAAGCATCTAACATGAGGATTGAGCAAGACATTTAATTCTTGGGTGTATACATTTTCTTGTCTATTTCCTAGCCATTTCTTGTAGGGTTCTATTCTTCCTCTCAACCACCCCATTTTCTTGATGGGTCCTAGGGGAAGAAAAGGTATGTTGAATACCTAAATCATCACAAAACTCGGAAAACTTTGGTCCTAACTTGATAAATACTATGGAATGAAGATTTTACTTGCTTACCTAGTTGACATGCATCACAAAGTTTATCTTTTTCAAACTTTATCTTAGGTAAGCCTTTTACTAAGTCTTTTCTAGATATCTCTTGGATGAGACTCATGCTAGCATGTCCTAGCCTTCTATGCCACAACCAAGAGTCATTTTCCATGACTACTAAGCATCTAACATGAGGATTGAGCAAGACATTTAATTCTTGGGTGTATACATTTTCTTGTCTATTTCCTATGAACATGATATCATTTGAAGGTGTACTTCTAATAATGCATTTCGATGCTTGAAAAAATTATGTACCCATTATCACATAGTTGAGATATACTAATCAAATTATGCTTTAAACCATCAACTAATAAAACATTTTTGATACATGGGTAAGGGAGTATACCTATGTCACCAATGCCAACAATCTTACCTTTGACATTGTCTCCAAATGTGACATGTCCACCATCTTTACTTGATAGGGTTGCGAACAAGTTGATATCTCCCGTCATGTGCTTCGAGCAACCGCTATCCAAGATCCAAGTACTCCTACTTGGTTGAGGATGCTTCTCCATCTACAAAAGGAGAAGATACTTCCTTAGGTACCCAAATTTTCTTGGGTCCTTGGGTGTTAGTCACTTTTGGAACCCATGTGAATCTTGCATGAGGGTTCCTCCTTAATGCACAATCTTTAGCCATATGACCAAGAATACCACAAGAAAAACAATTACCATGAAATTTTCTTTGTGTGTGTGTGTGAGCATGGGAGTGTGATGATTTCTTTTTATTGACAACTTTTGGCATGACATTTTGAATTGTTGTCATTTTTTGATTGAGCATGCAAAGTTCTTTCTTTAATGTTAGCATGCTATCATTTAAATGCTCTACTGTATCACATAAACACTTGTTTTCTTTTTCTAATTTTTCATTATCTATTTCTAGGTCCTTCTTAGCCTTTTCTAGGGTGCACTTTTCTACCTTAAGATTGTCTACCTCTTTCCTAAGATCATTGCAAGATAGTAATAATCTATCATTTTCAATTTCTAAGGCTCTATTGTCCTTTTTGAGATCTTTAAATTTTCTTCTAATTGCTATGATCTTATCATGCATTTGCTCAAATTCAATTTGTAACTCTTCTTGAGTAAATGAAATTTCACCAAAATTAATCTTACCTCATCATCCTTTGACATCAAGCAAAGGTTTGCTTTCTCACTCCTTGCCTCTTCTTCACTTGATGAGGCCTCGCTTTCGTCCCTTGTAGCCATCATTGCCTTCAATTCTTCTTCTTTTTGTACTTTTCTTTCTTGTGAGGGTTGGAGGTAGTGGCCATCTTTAGAAGCGGACAATCTTTCCTTAGGTGCCCCGTCTTGTTGCAATTATAGCACGTGTAGCCACTTCTTCCTTTTCTCATGCCTCTCTTTCATGAAGCTCATGAACCTTCTTGCAAGCATCGCCATTTCTTCAAGGTCATCCGTCTCTTCCTCGGATGACGATGTCTCTTCGGCTCGATGGGATGCTTTTAAGGCAATGGTCTTGCCTTTTGGAGCCTCTTCTTCTTGATATTGCTTCATGTGGGTCTCATGTGTCATGAGAGACCCAATGAGCTCGGTGATCTTTAATTGGTTCAAGTCCTTGGCTTCCAAGATGGCGATTACCTTGGGCTCCCAAGATTTTGGAAGGGAGAGGAGGAGCTTCCTTACCTTCTTCTCTTACTTTATGTCCCTGCCAAGGTTAGCTAAACCATTCGTAATATTTTGGAACCTAGCATGCATGGCATCAATAGACTCATGTGAAAGCATTTTAAACATCTCGTAATCATGCATGAGTAAATTGATTTTTGATTCTTTTACTTGAGAAGTCCCTTCAGGGGTGGTCTCTAGGACCTTCCATATTTCATATGCGGACTTGCATGTGGAGATCCTATTAAATTCATTAATTGATAAGCCGCAATATAGAGCATTGACGGCCTTGGCATTAGCATTAAAAAGCTTAATTTCTTTTTGGTCCCATTGGTCCATATCCTTAGTGGGTTGTTTATACTCTACCAAAATCATTCTCCATACACCTGTCTAATGATTGAAGGAAGCCATTCATTCGGATCTTCCAATAGGCATAGTCGTTTCCATCAAATAATGGTGGAGTATGGGTAGAGGACCTTTGAGCTAATTGAATTTCACTAGACATGATGACTTGTAGGGAAGATGGTTAAATCTTAGCCTACAACTTGGCTCTAATACCAATTGTTGGCTGGACCTTGACACTAGAGGGGGGGGGTTGAATAGTGTCAATGCCCTTTTTAAATTTCTTCCAACTTAATTTTATCTTAGCTTAATGGAATTGTTCTTTAATGAATGATATGATCACAATTCAATCACAATAATGAAAGCAAATAAAGAGCAATGCAAACAAAGCAATTTATAGTGATTCGGCCAACCGCCTACTCCACTACCTTGGTTTGTTACCAAGGATGTCTAAACACTACTTTATAGATTTTATGTCTCCCTTTGAATACACTTGAGGAAACCCTTCTCCCTCACTTTAAGAACACCTCAATCCTATTCACCTAGGCAAAACACAAATCTACAAAGTTGACCCTAAGTGTTTCCTAGCACACCTAGCAAGCTATCTTAACGAGAAAACATGTTTCAAAAAAGATTAAATACAAGGAAAGAGCTAAAGAATCAAAGATTAAACCAAGCTACTTTCCAACGCCTTCTTGTCTTCAACTCGCAAGAAGATGACTCCAAGGATTGCAGCCAAGCTGAAGCAGAAAGAAGCAGCGCCTAGATTCGCTGTTGAGAACGAAAGCAGAGGGTGCGCGCAGGGGTAGGTCTTTGAAGGCTTTAATGATCTCTTTTAATGCTCAAGTAAGATTGCAAAACAAGTGTCTACTGAAGTTTGGTCAAGGGTATTTATAACCCCTCAGCCGAAAGGCCGTTCAACGGGTGAAACATTGACCGTTGAAGCCGTTCGGTCGCCAGGCCGATCGATCAGTTGGTCGACCGACGGATCGACCGCCAGTGCGACCGCTCGCAGCTAAGAGAGGCTAGTCGACCGATGGGTCGACCGCCAACAATTCTTCCGTCACTCGGTCGATCCGTCGGTCGACCAATTGGCTGCAGTGAGTCGCGCTAACACATGATCGGTCGATCGATTGGTTGACCGCTACTCTCGGGCATTTTTTCACCTCTGTCGGTTGACCGACGCAGCCTATCTATTCTGTTGTTGAGAACTTCGGTCGACTGACTGGTCAACCGAATGCCTCGGCCAAGTTCTAGCGATCTTCGGTCAACCAATCGGTCGACCGAATAGGCTACTGTGCCATTCTAATGCCTCGTTCGGTCGAACGGTCGACCGAACCCATGCTGAGGATGTTTAGTTCCTTACATTTTTACATGCCATTTCTAAGGGTTTGGTTACCAAGTTTCATCTTGGATAACCTTACATTTTAGGTTTGGGTAAACTATCCTAAGGATATATTACATTGAATCTACTTGACTTAATCCCCGAGCCTTTCTTCAACGTCTTCTTCTTCCATTTCTTCAACGATCTTTTCCGTCGTCTTGATTGAATGGATTTGACATGTGTATCGCAACCTCAACCTGAACACAAAACTTCATATTAGGATTAAATACATGTTTGTTATCATCAAAATAAAGATCGAGGCTTAAGAGAGACCCTTAAGCCAACAGGCATGGATCTCAAAACTTTTCTTACTACTTTTTCTTCAGAAAATGACTCTCCAAGGTCGGTAGCATTGTTCATGAGGTCTTTGATACGTCCATGAAAGTCTTGTATGTTTTCATCTTCTCCCATTTTCAGATTCTCAAATCTGGTGTTGATGATTTCAACTTTTGACTTCCGAAGAGTCATGGATCCTTCATGATTTGTTTCTAGAATTTTCCATGCCTGCTTTGCCAAAGTACAAGCAAATATTAGTTTAAATTGAGAAGGATCAACTCCATTGAAGAAAGCATTTAGGGCTTTATTATCATAGTTTGCTGCAACTATTTTTGCTTATGTGTATTGGTCCTTTGGCTCGCGCTCAGTTCCATCATGTATTTTTGGACGAGTGTAGCCAATCTCTATAGAGTCCCAATAACGGTCGTCCAATGATTTGATGAAAGCTCTTATCCTAGCCTTCCAATAAGCATAGTTTGTTCTTATAAGTAATGGATGAACGTTGACATAATTTTCCATAGGCATTCCTTCCATCTTGAGCCTGAAAATAAAGAGACACACCAAGGATCTTGTGCATGTGAAGGTTAGCACAACTGCTTTGATACCAAATGACATTATATGTCTCTAAAGGAACTTCTGTTAAGGGTAGTTGAATAGGAAATTGCAACTACTATTGCAACTACTATTAGAAGCACAAAGTAAGAACCAAAATAAAAGAACACACGCAAAAACAAGAGATTTATTTACGCAGTTCAGTGACAAACCAATCACCTAATCTGCGGGGCACTCACCAGACAAGTGCTCAATCCACTTTAAGTACAATATAAGTCCTTTGGATTTCACACCCGAAATCCAACTACAATACTATAGTGAATTGGAAATAACAAAAACCTATTTGCTATTACAAGTAAATACCAACTTGCCTCTCTATAACATTCCAGCCACGGAGTTCCATCCTCCACACAGCCATGTGTTGTAGTGAGCTATCTGCCCGGAACCAATCTTCTCTTGAAGATAAGAAATGTAAGTTGTTACCTTTCTACACTCAACAACCCGCACTCAGTAGTCTCAACTCCTCTCAATAATTGGCAACATAGTGTTCATGCATGGTGAGTTGCAAATCAGATCTTTCCATCGGATTTTATATGAGACAACCGAAAGACCTAAATAAATGTTCTCCATAACTATTTGTTTAATCAACCCATCAGTTTAACAACAAACAGACATTGGTTCAAAAATAAATAGACAATGTTTAACTCCTAATACCATAAAGATCCAAAGAGTAACGCCCGAATAAATTTAAAGAAGATATTCAGGTGATTAAAGAGTTTAATGATGATTAAAAGATCTCAGCGACTACAAAGAGAATCACCATTAATAATGTAGATCAAGAATTATCATCTCTGTAGGAAACCAAAAGGCCCTCTTATTGCGCTACATCCTTGACCTGAAAACTGAAGGTTGCTTGAGTAGTTTAGATTGTTTTCACACAATTGAGACTGGTCAGAGATCATACTGGAATATTTTTGCTAAATATAGCCAACATACAAAGTCCAACACTAACACTTTCATCTAGTCTTTGGATGATCGTTGTTGGGACACAATTGAGATTGGCTACACTCCTCCCACAACACCTGATGGCATTGAGCGCAAACCTAAAAGCCAGTATACTGAAGCAGAAATTATTATAGCAAATTATAACAATAAAGCTCTTAATGCTATGCTTAGTGGAGTTTATCATTCTCAATTCAAACTAATTTCGGCTTGTACTTTGGCAAAGCAGACCTTGTAAATTTTAGAAACTAATCATGAAGGATCCCTAACGCTTCGAAAGTCCAAAGTTGACATCCTCAACACTAGATTTGTGAATCGAAAAATGGGAGAATAAGAAAGCATAGAAGACTTCCATGAGCGTATCAAAGATCTTAAGAACAATACAACCAATCTTGGAGAATCATTTTTAGATGAAAAAGTGGTAAGAAAAGTTCTTAGATCTATGCCTTCAAAATTTGATATGAAAGTTGCAGCTATTAGTGAAGTTCATGACCCATCAACTATAACTCTTGATATGCTAACAGAAAAGCTGGAAGCATATGAGTTAGAACTCTCAGAAAAATACTCTGACACAACTCAAGCAACTGTGTGAAAGAAGAAATCAACCCTTGTTAAGAAAGACTCAGCCAAAAAGAAGATGAAATCCTCAAGCCTCACTGAGAAGAAGAGGACTTCCAGGAGGAAGTTATCTGAGAAATCCAAACAACGGTCTGGACAATCTGTAAATCTAGATACTGATTCAGAGAATGAGCCTTTACTGGAAAGGGTAATTGAGCTGAGAAAGTCTAAAATGAGCAAACTCAATCCTGTAGATACTAAGGAGAAAGAAAAATCTCCCTTGCTTGAGAATACCATGACTTTTGTCTCCAAGAAGAAGTCCTTTAAATCTACCAGGAAGGATGAGAAGAAGACAATCACCAGCAAGCTTCATAAAGGTCTTCTTTCTGGTGATCTCTACCCTCTTTGGAAGGCCCTTAAATTGAGAGGTATTATTTCACAAAGACCCCTGGATTTAGCATAGTTTTCTTTAAAATGCAAACCAGTTTTGGACATTCTAGATAAAAAGAATTTATCTAGCTCTTTCATGAATATTTTTGCTGTTTGCAAATTACTAGTACTTGAGTTTTACTGCAATCTTTCTGAGGACATTTCTAATCTTGAAAGCAATCATTTTTACAAGTATTTGTTAGAGGGAAGTGGTACTCATTCAGTCCAGAAGTCATTAGAGAGTTTCTTAGCTTTACCCCTTTTCTTCTTCTACCGATCAGTTTGATGATTCCACTGCTAATTTTCTAAAAAATGTTGGGACAAAAGTGTCAAATAGAGAAATTTCCGATTGGGCAGGATAACCTAATATAAAATATGCATCTTTGAATACTTTCTATGTTGTATTGTTTCTAATTGTAATGTACTACTGGATTCCAACTCAAAATGAATTTTCAAAGTCCATTTTTCAACCGATCTCGATTTCAATCAAAAACTCATTTTTCAAGATATCGCTCAGGTTATCAAAATCATTTATAGAAATAATTTCATTCAAAGAATAGTGTCAATGATATTAGAAATGAAATCAAAATAGTATACAGAAAGTTTCATTTGAAGTTTTCAACGAAAAATCAAAATATTAGAAAGATTGATATTTCAAGAGGGTGATACTTTGCATTTTTAAAATTCAACTTCAAAATTCCACTATAAATCATATTCTTAATTAAAATTTATAAAAAATTTAATGAAAAATCTAGATTTTTCAATTAAGATTCAGTTTCAAGAAGTGTTAAAAAGGAATTTTTACATTTTTCTAAAATTAACGAAAATGCTGAAATTTCAATGGCATTTTCGTAATTTTCAGTCATTTTTCAAACTTGCTCAGTTTTCATTCAAACTTTCATGACACTACATAATGGTCATGTAAAGAGCGTATGTCTAGTTTGGAAAGAAAATAATGTCCTTAACTCAAGATATCAAACTAGCATGGTTTCATTCAAAACTAAACTAGTTATTATGAAACTTGCTATATCATTTACTTATGGTTTTTCAAATTTAAATCTATGGACACCTAACATGAGTAAATCTAAATATATTCTCCCAAATATGAATTGAAAATGAGATCTTTAAGTCAATTTATTGACTTGGGTCAACTTGGTTCAACAGAGGTAAGCATGAAATTGCCTCTATGTCATTTTATCTATATCCATATGAAATTTTCATTCTAAATGCATGGAAATATGTCATACCTATTCTAAACATGTTTATGAAGTTTAGACTTAAAATGAAGTATCAAAGTCGATTTGTTGACTTGGGTCAAACTTTTCCAAGCTTAAGTCCTCTAAAGAGTTATCATTTTGCTTAATTTCTCATGAATTTTTAATTTTAAGCATATGGCAACTAATCATTAACACACCTAAACATGTTCATACAATTTTCAACTTAAAATGAAGTCTCTAAAGAAAAATTTCAACCTAGTCCGATTTCATAAATATTATGATATCATGAAATGAGCTAAGTTATTAAGATTTTTCTTACTCATGAAAATTCAAATATTTATCATGCATAATCAATCATGAGCATAGAGAAATCATTTAAGCATAATTATTGAGGTAACTAAGTAAGATTTTAACAAAAGTCAAACTCATATATCTTTTAAGAGAGTTTTGCCAAACTTGTCATTTACTTTTATATATCCTTCAATTTCGCCTTCAATTTAAATTTAGAATAACTTGCAAGCAATAATCATTAGTAGTATAGTGAAAACATGATTACTAGCAAGCTATTAAACTAAATAGTGATGTGAGAAATCAAGTAGCATTTTTCAAATCCAACTTCACTAAATAGCAAGGATTCATTTTCAAAAAAAGTCATTCATTATACTAAAATGAATCAAGAGATCTCAAAATATGAATTATTTAAAAAGTAAGATCTCCAACCCTTCCTCTTGGTTGAAAATCGAAAAACCACAATGAGCCTACGATTTAGAACACAACGTTGCCGGAGCCCGTTATAGGCTACCAAGGTCTCCGAAGAGACCGGAAATCAAAATCAAAAACATTTTTTAAATCATATCCAAAGTGGACAAAACTCAACCGAATTATGCATAGTATCATTAACTTCAACTAAAATGGATCAAAGTTAGATAGAAGATGATACCAAAATATTTGATGCTAATTTTACCTAAGGCATCTAGGTGAAAGCTTGAAGTTGTAACCATATAGGGATCCTTCATTCAACTCTTTCATCAACTTCAACACATCCTCAATCTTTCACCCTTGTGTGGCAGCTCCCGCTATAAAAGAACAAGAGACATTTGGTACCCAAATGGCTTTAGGTTCTTGGGGGTTAGATGGCCTAGGAATCCAAAGTGTCCTACCTACACTTGGATTTTTCTTGAATGCACAATCATAAATAGCATGGTCAAAAATACCACAACAAAGCAATGCCCATTAAACTTCTTTTCATTTTTGTTATGGACATGGGATCTAACATTAGAATTGTCACACCCCAACTTAGGGCCGCGTGACCGGCCAGGGCCTATGTCCGACCCTAAAGCCTACCACATACACTGGATGACAAGATACCGAAAGCATGTGAATAAAAACAAATATGCAGCTTTTATTTAATTTTTAAAGAAGGTTCAACAATTTTAAAAGAGTTGTGAAACACCAACTATAAAATAAAATAACTCGAGTTAAAGTCGAATACATGTTTTCAAATAAACAACTCGATCCCAGTGTATGTAAGGAAAACAATCATAGACATCACGACTATGACTACTGGACGTTGCTACGAGATCTACGCCACCGCCTACCCTCTAGCTGCACCATGACTCCAAGCCTCACCTCACTGGTCGGGCTCTGCAAAATAAGAGAAATAAACCATGAGTCCATATGGGACTCAGTGAGCGGTTCTTTCGAACCTCCACATAAATCCCCAATAATAACATGTATATAAGTCAGAAAAATATAAAGTTAGGGATCTAATCTGTCCTGATATGACAACCGACACCAAGAGCCATCCTGTATAGACCATACAATCATATAACCAGCAATAATAGCCCAACTCAGCAGAATAGCACCCGGCCACTAGGGACTGCTCATGAACTAATGGTTCAGCTCTAACCAGCCTTACCACTCAATGATAGTAATATTCTGGCCGCACGGCCTACATAACACATATGAAAATCAGAGCAAACACCGGGTCGTCGACTAGGATGGTCTGCTAGTCTCCGGACACCTACCGGGTTAGGGATAACTAATCCCACCCAACTGGGGTCTAACACCTAGTGGGCCTGCTGGTGCAATCTCAAGACCCAAATCACTGGCCGAGTCAAGCATTAGTCATTCCGACTATCCATGTTCTAGGCTGACCATCACAATCACATCACACAAGCAAAGTGTCCTAAAGTTTTCTTATTTAAAATCCCGGGCATTCACCCGTGCTCAGCCCTTTACTCCGGGCCTTACCATTTGCACAATATTGCTAACTGGTTGTTCTTGAGGTGTGAGACCTAGCTTGTCTACATTCGAGTTTCTCTAAATAACAAGCACCCTAGAGTTTCCTAATAGTCATCTAGTGTCATATGACACATTTCAAGTGTGAACTACATGTCATAAGTGTAGAAATATCCGAATACATACACGTCACAACCCATAAGTTATAAGGAAATTATCCTACATCTACTACCATGAATAACCGCATGATTGCAACAATAAAATAATTAAATTCTGCATTTAATCAATAAATTCCAGCAAAGTAACATTAAATCTATCATGGTAGTTTCAATACTAGTATTAGTAATTTGATGAAGGAAATTCTACAAATCATATACCATACATAATCTTAGCCATATATGCGCATTCAAGAAGATGTTCTTCTAAAATTTTAAATCTCATCTACTAGCATCAACAATCCATTCATCAATCACTTAATCAACAATTTAAATCGACGAACATAAATCCCAAGAGATGAAATCAACACATTGTATCAAATCTACTCTCCTCTCCACTCGGCCGAACCCTAAACAAGGGTACTTGTTCGGCCGGACCTTCTTGAAGGGGAAGGAAAGGATAATTTGACCATGAGATCGTAAGATCTAACTTCACAAATTATCTACACATGTAAAGGGATCGACCCAAGGGGTTTAAACCACTCGAGAGATTTGGGGAAAATTTTGGCATGACCTTTCCCCCTTTTCCCTCAATTGGTCGGCCCCTAAAGCCAAGAAAACGATGCAGAAACATTCATCGCACGATTACAACTTGCATAAGAAAACCATAAATCTCGAGAAACTTCAAATCCACAAGATCCGACGTGAGAAAAACAAGGTTTCATCATCTCTAAGGGCCAGCCACACGCCTACACTACTGAACTAAGTCCGACCACTCACCTTGATCAAAAAGGAAGACAATCTAGGCGACGGCAACCCCAATCTCCAGCGACGACACCAATTTTTTGCCTACCACTCGGAAACCCCTTCTCTCCCTTCACATCGGGATGCGTGCGACTCACCTTCTTGAGCCGTATGACGACTGGGGTGAGGGGTTTTATATTTTTTTTTTACTAAAATGCGCTTCCTCACTTAAGCCCCTACTCGACTCAATCTAAGTCCGATTTGAGCCCCAATTAAATCCACATACACAATTTGAACTCAACTCATACTAAGGCATCGTATGTTTTAAAAAGGAAGGATCGTTTAACTAATAAAATTTCATAAGGCTTAATTTATACCTTCTACTCGCAGAGATTTCGTGACTCGCCCCGACTAACTCTCGATCCGGTGCACTGCACCAAAAATAAATTTTATATTAGGAAACCTCAGGTCTTACAAGAATGCATGTGAATTATGATAAGCATGAGCATTCTTAAATGAAAACATTTTTCTTCCTAGGATTTCTTAAAGGATGAAGCATGTGATAAACTACTAGTTTTACTACTCAAGAAAATAACCTTATTTTTCTAATCATTAATTGATTTATTTAAGGCTTGCATTTGAGATTTCATCATACTATTTTCATTTTTGATTTTCATATTTTCTACTTCCAAATTATCAATCTCAACTTTTGAGATATATTATTCTGACTTTTTAAGTCTTCAATTTCAACCTTAAAATTATCATGGCAAGAATTAGTAAAACTAGTATTCAATTTTCTCTTTCTCTAATTCATGCACTTGTGAATCAAGCCTTAAATTTTCTTTCTTTAGTTTTCTATTTTCTTTGATCTTATTCATAAGCAAGCATACATCTTCTTAGATTCTTCTAATAGCTCATCATAAGTCATACCTAAAGAAATTGAGGTACTATCATCATTATCACTATCAAGATTTCTATCATGACTAGAATTAGAAGGTTTTACCTCATTCCGAAGACCCATGATGCAAAATTCAGATATGACTTTCATGATCATGACAAGAGGATGCTTCTTGTGATTCGGAGGTGGATGTTGAAGCATTTGTCCTCTTGTTGGCATTCTTCTTTGATGAAGGGAAATTTCTTTTAGTGTGCCCCTTTTCCTTGCACAAGTTCCATACAACCTTTCTTTTTTGGCTTTTTGATTTGCTTCTTTCACTAGAAGCACTAAGAGCATCAAAACCGAGGTTAGCACACCATTGTAATCACCACTCTCAACAAGTATATTAAGCTCTTCGGTTTTAGCAAAATCATATAACATATTTAATGTAGCTCATAAATCAACTGCCGATGTACAATGCATGACTTTTTCGAAAATATCATTTTGCAGAATGCAAAATATGCAAGTCATAGCTTGTGCATTAACTTTAAATAACTCAATCTCATATTCATTCCAATCATGCAATTCCTTTGTAGGTTCAACATATTGAATATTTCTAAACCTTGAGTCTTCAAATAGATATACATCCTAAACCTTGAATATTTTTAAAGACCAAAGTTCGAGGCATCGAACCTAGGAGTTGAAGACGCTAAACTCTCTAGGGTCATTTCTCGAATCGAGAAACTATGCAGAGGAGATGGTGAAATCTCAATATACGATCCGCTCTGATACCGAATATTGGTGAAATGACCACACTAGAGGGAGGGGGATGAATAGTATGTTAACTAAATCTTTCGCCTAATTATAGTTTTAAACTTTTCTTAAAATACTTAGGCAATTCACAAACCAAGTAGCATGCGGAAGCAAGATATAAATGATAAGAAATACGAAACGCAAAGCAAACAACACTAACACAATGATTTATAGTGGTTCGGCCCCAATGCCTACTCCACTAATTAAGCACCACACTTAGGATTTCACACCCAAATCCACTAAATTACGAGTAGCTTACAATCAATGACTTTTACACCAGAAAGACCCTACACTCACCTTGAATGCACTTCTACACCCGGAAGTATCCCGCCTTCCTACCAAGTAAGCTTTCCCACCTCAATTCCTAAAACCTACTCCTAACTTAGTTTACACAAGTGGCTTTATACATTCTTTACCAAGGATACCACTCAATCACAAGACCAAACACTAGGTCTTCTTACAAACTCAAGTAAATCAATTAAAAACAAAATAAAAACATCTTAATCCCCAAGAAGAGAGTAAAGAGGACTTATCACAATAAGGACAACTCTTCTTCTTGAGCCTATCAAGCTTGAATGCCCCTTCAATGAAGAACACTTGAGGATTAGGGATCAAGAGCTAGGTTTTATGGATTTGATCATAGAAGAGCTTAGGAGATACTTAGGATCACTCTTTAAGGCTTGGAAGCATCAATGGTAGGATAGAAATGAGTTCGGGATGGGTATTTATAACCCCCCAAACACCAAGGCTCGTCAATGGGCATTTTTCTGTCAATTAGCGATCACCGAGCGGCCGAAGGCATTCTGCCCATTCTGAGCATCGTTTGGTCGACCGAAATGCCTTCTGCCTGTCGGCTAGTCGATCGGACAAATCTGGGCAGGGTTGATTTTTTGCCTATGTTTTCGAGTTTCGGCCTTCAGTGTGCGTCAACTTGGAGAGCTTTCCATATGTTCTCTAAACTCGTCCAAGACGTCTTTGGTGCACACGTCGAACTTCTAGAAATTTTTGCGACAAACCCGAATGTGCCAACCATTGTCCTTCTGATTTTTTGATTTCTTCGTATTTCTGATCGTGGACATCGAGTGCTAATCGATGTGGAACCTGAAAATATCTATCAATGAAACATTAGTTCCATGCTTGTTATCATCCTAGATTAAGACCAAGGTAGATGTAATATCCTAGATATCTAATTATATTATTTTCCTTTATGGTTGTATTTGCTAGCATAGCGGACTAGATCGAGGTCAAGCCGAGTCGACTCATGGTCTGGTGCGAGCCTGCGAGCTCGGATAAGAAGGATTATGAATGTTAAATATTGCTTGAGTAGTTAAATTTATTTAATTTTTTGTTGTGTGTGCATAATTATTTATCTTATGTGGTTGCTTATAGTTTATCATAGAATTAATTAAGTTAATTAAGTTACCGGGTTCGGGTTCGTCTTGAAGCGGATGTGGGTTGTATAAAGGGTTTAGAGGGGTTTGGGTTGAGGAGGGAGTATAAAACCCCCTCCCCTTAGCTTGTGGCTCCCTATTTTGGAGCCACCCAAGATTTAGGAAAGAGGGCAGCCAACTACCCCCTTCCTCTCTCTCTCTCTCTTGCAAATCGCTAGCCGCCATCAAGCTAGCCAACCGCCGAACCTTCCCTCTCTTCCTTTCCTTTGGAGCTGAGCCGAGAGGAGTCAGCCGAGTCATACCCCTCTCTTCCTCTCTCCCTCTTTCCAAGCTGGCGGCTTGGAGTGAGCCGCCGCCTTCCCCCCTTTTTCTTTTCTTGAATCGAGCCAAGTTTCTTGAAGACGATTTAAGAGCCATTGTCCGGGGTTCTCCTATAATCATCTTTCTAATTTAGGTGAGTGGTTTTACCTCTCCTTTCCGAGTTTATTTCTTGGTTTTGAGCCGTTTTGGGCTTGCTCTTGATTCTTGTGTTTTCTCGACGAATCATGGATTTTGAGTGTTGGTTTCTTGTGGCGAATCATGGGAGGAGGGCCAAGACTCTGCTTTTGTGGCTCGGCAGCCCTAGGATTACCCCTTGGGGTGCTCGGCCAAGGGTGAATCATGAGTGCCCTCAAGGTGTTTGGTGAAATGCTTAAGTGGAAGTTTTCGGTGTTCTTGAGATCCGTGTTTTAAATTGCGTATGAAATCGAGTTCCTATATGTTCAAGCATGCTTTGTATATAATATGTGATTTTAGATAAAAAATCATGTTTAAGAAAAATTGAATCTTGGTGTTGATGCTATGAGGGTTTCTTGAAAGAGGGGTTCTTGATCATGATGTTTGTTCTTGATCTTAATGCTTGATCTTGTCCATGATGTTGTTAATACTTGTTAGCCTTGTTGTTAAGCATGGAAATTCTAAAATTTATCTCAAGATTTCTATTCTGTTTAGATGATAATTAAGGGCTTAATTTCTGGAAATTTCAGATTTATTTTCTTTATGCTATCCTAAAATTTGATATTGCTGAAATTGCATGCTGAAATGATGAATCTGTGTTGTTTATAAATTATTTATTATTATGTGTGTAATTATCTGAGCATAGTCATGTAACCTATCGTTTCAACTAGAAAATATAGTTTGGAAATATAGGACACACTCTGGAGACCAGATTTGGATTAGATACATCAGTATCGGGCAAAATAGTAAGCTAAAACAAAACTCTAAAACAAAACCCTAATTGTGGTGAACTAAATTTTAATTGTATAATTAAAATTGATAAAATGGGTCAGCATAATCTATTATGAACCAATATATGACGTTTATGCATGAAATAAAATCACACGTGTTTATGACATTACGGTTCTAGGAGTTGGGGTCGGGTATTGGAGTGTTTAGACACTTTCCAATAGGAACACCCCTAATACACCGTAGGAAATATTTAATTTAGTTCATAGTGCGTCATATCTTTATGAATGGCATAGAGGCTCGTTGAGGAGCCGAATTACGGGCTAGGCCCGGGAGGTTGAATGGATAATTCTCAACCTGTTGAACAAGTTCGGAGGGTCTTTTCGATTTTTCCGGTTTGGCCTCATGGAATAAGTTCGGAGGGCCTACCCGATTATTCCCGATGTGCTTTTAAAAGGGTAAGTTCGGATGGGCGAATCCCGATTACTCCTACGTTATTTATTGGAACAAATTCGGATGAGCAAATCCCGATTGTTCTAGTTTGGCCTCATGAGATAAGTTCGGAGGGCCTACCCGATTATCCCCAAGGTGATTTTAAGAAATAAGTTCAGAGGGTCTTTCCCGATTATTCCTGTGATATCTTTAAGGAGTAAGCACGGATGGCCTACCCAATTACTCCTATGATATCTTAAAGGGGCAAGTTCGGATGGGCGAATCCCGATTGTCCCTACGCGTCTCGTGGAGCAAGTTCGGAGGGCCTTTTCCGATTGCTCCTGAGTTTCTTTATACCAGGATAAGCTCGGAGGGCTTGATCGGTGTGTTGTTACCTTAGGGCATGGTAGGCTTAGGCCTGTTGATCTTCACTGTTTGGGCGTTGGATGCCTTCGGGCAGGTGGTGGCCAAATGGCCTATTAGCTGGTCACTCCATTGTGACCTCTCCTTCTTGAGTCAGGAGTTTTGCTTTATTATTTAGTAGAGCCTGACCGGTGAGGTGGAAGAACCATAGCTTTGTTTTGTGACCATAGCTATGTTTGGTTTTTCGTGGGAGTTGCTAGAACCGCTCACTGAGTTCTTTGAACTCACCCATTGTCACTTGTTTTTGTTTTGTAGAGCCTGACCGGTGAAATGGGCTGGAGCACTTGGCGCGGTTGGAGGGCAGAGGGGCTACATTGATCTCATAGCAGTCCTAATTAGGAGTCGTAGTCGAGTTTGTAGTAGTTGTCATGCACTGTGTTTTGGCATTTCAGAGTTATAGCCCCTTGGGGACGTTTATTATTTATTTTGGATTTCATTATTGGTGGTCTACTGCACTCAATTTATTATTTTCGCACTTTGTACTTTGCTAAACTTACTTATAATGAATTTTGTATGGTTTTTCCACTTGAAATAAAACTTGTTGATTTCTTTCCGCTATGTTTTATTGCTGAGTTGGCATGTACATGGTTTAGGCTGCAGGGTATAGGCACATATACCCTGGCCGGTCACATGACTCTGAGTTGGGGTGTGACAATGTAGTATCAGAGTATGTGGTTCAGTCTGACTATAACCTAGAGTTGTCACCATATAGGGGATTGCTAGCGTGTCAGTATACGGTAGGAGTATGTTATTAGATCAATGGGCTAAGTCTGCACCTCAACGCGACTTGTGGTTTAGTTACTTAACGACTTAGGGTGAATTAAAATTATGGTATGTTATTAGCTCAATGGGCTAAGTCTTTGCTAATTGTGGTTCGGTCTATGAGGCCTTTTAGTGCCGCATAGAGCGGCAGTGGCAGTAACTCCATGCCCGGATTGCCCCAGTTTACCTTCCAGGGTGAGGGAAGGGGAGAGCCATTAATGACGATTTCAACTCTAAAGGCTCGATAGCTACTTCTAGGCGGTTGCCAGTCCTTCTTGGCCTATGTGTCTGTGGCAGAGGGGGATGGAGGTACAACTAGGGACATCAGGGGGACACCTGTGGTATGTGGGTTCTCTGATGTGTTCCCAGATGAGTTGCTAGGATTGCCTCCAGAAAGAGAGATCGAGTTCTGCATTGACTTGTAGTCAGGGGTGAAGCCGATCTCCATTCCACCGTATTGGATGGTGCCAGTTGGGTTGAGGGAATTGAAGTTCCAGTTGTAGGAACTACTTGAGTTGGGTTTCATTCCGTCAAGTGTTTCGCCTTGGAGTGCTCCAGTGCTCTTTCTGAAAAAGAAAGATGGGTCCATGCGGATGTGCATTGATTACCGATAGCTTAATAAGTTGACGGTGAAGAATCGGTACTCGCTGCCTAGGATTGATGATCTATTTGATCAACTTTAGGGAGCTCAGTGGTTTTCTACGATTGACTTGCAGTTAGGGTATCATCAGTTGAGGATCTGGGATAGTGACATCCCTAACACTGATTTCAAGTCGAGGTATGGGCATTTTGAGTTCCTGGTGATGTCCTTCGGGCTAACTAATGCACCTGTAGCATTTATGGATCTGATGAACCGAGTGTTCAGGGAATACTTGGATGAATTTATTATTGTGTTTATTGATGATATCTTGATTTATTCCAGGAGCAGGGAGGAGCATGCTGAGCACTTGAGGATAGTTCTGGAAACTCTCAGAGAGCATAGATTGTATGCTAAATTCTCCAAGTGTGAGTTCTAGTTGGAGAATGTTGGGTTCCTTGGCCATGTGGTGTCCATGGAAGGGGTAAAGGTGGACCCCGCAAAGATAGAAGCGGTCCAGAACTGGATCAGGCCGACTAATGTCACATAGATTCGTAGTTTCTTAGGGTTGGCAGGTTATTACAAAAAGTTTTTGGAGAATTTTTGCAGGATTGCAGCACCGTTGATATGCCTAACTCAGAAAAAGGTCAAGTTCGAATGAGATAGTAAGTGCGAGGAGAGATTTTTGAAGCTCAAGGACCACTTGACGTCGACGCCAGTTCTAGCAATACCCTCGGGCTCCAGAGGATTGGTTGTTTATTGTGATGCCTCTCGGGTCGGCTTGGGTTGTGTGTTGATGCAGAATGACAGGATGATAGCTTATGTCTCAAGACAGTTGAAAGTTCATGAGAAGAATTACCCGACTTATGATCTTGAGCTAGCGGTGGTGGTGTTCGGATTGAAGATGTGGCGTCACTACCTTTATGGCGATGCTTGAAAGATATACACTGATCATAAGAGCCTCCAGTATTTGTTCACTCAGAAGAAGTTGAACCTAAGGCAGAATTGTTAGTGGAAAGGCATAAAAAGAGAAGTGGCCGAGTTTGTGTCTAAGTGTCTGGTGTGTTAGCAGGTGAAGGCTGAGCATTTAAAGTCGGTAGGGTTGCTCCAGAACCTAGAAGTACCAGAGTGGAAAAGGAAGAAGATAACCATGGATTTTATGACGAGGTTGCCAAAGTCTAGGAGGGGCAATGATTCTATTTGGGTAGTGGTGGATCGCCTAACCTGGACTTCGTATTTTATACCAGTTGGGATGACCTTTTCAGCCGAGCAGTATGCGAGGCTATTCTTGGATCGGATTGTCGAATATCATGGTGTTCCTATTATGATCATTTCATATCGGGGTACTCAGTTCACAGCTCGATTATGGCAATCTTTTCAGGAGGCATTGGGGACTCAGGTTCGGTTCAGTACTGCATTTCACCCTTAGACAGATGGTCAGTCAGAGCGAACTATTCAGACACTGGAGGATATGTTGAGAGCATGTGTCCTTATTTCGGAGGGCAGTTGGGAGAGGCACTTGCCTCTGATTGAGTTTGCCTATAATAACAGCTTCCACAACACCATCAGGATGACCCCATTTGAGGCATTGTATGGGCGAAGATGCAGGTCGCCTGTAGATTGGTTTGAGGCAGGGGATTCCCTCATGATGGGACCTAATCTGGTGGAGGAGGCAATGGAAAAGGTGAAGCTAATCAGGGAGAGACTGTTGGTAGCTTAGGGTCGCCAGAAGATGTATGCGAATGGAAAGGCCAAGGAGGTAGAGTATGCTAAAGGGGACATGGTGTTCCTCAAGGTATCCCCTATGAAAGGGGTAGTGAGATTTGGTAAGAAAGGGAAGCTAAGCCCTAGGTTCATTGGTCCATTTCCTATTCTCATGCACAGGGAAGCTATGGCCTATGAGTTGGCCTTACCTCCTAGTATGGACCGAGTACATCCATTATTTCATATGTCTATGCTGAAGAAGTATATTCGGGATGAGTCCCATGTGATTGAGCCTACCACGGTGGAGGTGGATTCAGTAGTTCCCTATGAGGAGCGGCCAGTTGAGGTGCTAGACCGTCCGATCAGGAAATTGAGGTCCATGAAGATCCCCTTGGTTAAGGTCAGGTAGGAGCACCATTCTGGGCAAGAGGCCACATGGGAGGTGGAGCAGGATATGACGAAGCGATATCCTTCATTGTTGGATGATTTGGTGAGTCCTTAATATTTTTTTTTGAAATTCGACAACGAATTTTCTTTAAGGATGGAAGATTGTAATATCCTAGATATTTAATTATATTATTTTCCTTTATGGGGTTGTATTTGTCAGCATAGCGGACTAGATCGAGGTCGAGCCGAGTTGACTCATGGTCCGATGTGAGGCCTATGAGCTCGAGTAAGTAGGATTATGAATGTGAAATATTGCTTGAGTAGTTAAATTTATTTAATTTTATGTTGTGTGTGCATAATTACTTATCTTATGTGGTTGCTTATAGTTTATCATAGAATTAATTAAGTTAATTAAGTTAGCGGGTTCAGGTTCGGCTTGAGGCAGATGCGGGTTGTATAAAGGATTTAGAGAGGTTAAGGTTGAGGAGGGAGTATAAAACCCCCTCCCCTTGGCTTGTGACTCCCTATTTTGGAGCCACCCAAACTTTAGGAAAGAGAGCAACGGCCAGCCGCCCCCTCTCCTTCCCTCTCTTCCTTTCCTTTGGAGCCGAGCCGAGACGAGCCACCCGAGCCAGCCCCCTCTCTTCCTCTCTCCCTCTTTCTAGGTCAGCGGCTTGAAGTGAGCCGCCGCCTCCCCCCTCCCCTTCTACTTTTCTTGAATCGAGCCGAGTTTCTTGAAGTCGATTCGAGGGCCATTGTCTGAGGTTCTCCTCTAATCATCTTTATGATTTAGGTGAGTGGTTTTATCTCTCCTTTGCAGGTTTCTTTCTTGGTTTTGAGCCGATTCGGGCTTGTTCTTGATTCTTGTATTTTCTCGACGAATCATAGATTTTGAGTGTCAGTTTCTTATCCTGAATCATGAGAGGAGGGCCAAGACTCTCCCTTTGTGGCTCGGCAGCCCTAGGTTTACCCTAGGGGTGCTTGGCCAAGGGTGAATCAAGAGTGCCCTCATGGTGTTCAGTGAAATGCTTAAGCGGAAGTTTTCGGTGTTCTTGAGATTCGTGTTTTAAATTGCGTATGAAATCGAGTTCCTATATGTTCAAGCATGCTTTGTATGTAATCTGTGATTTTAGATAAAAAATCATTTTTAAGAAAAATTGAATCTTGATGTTGATGTCATGAGAGTTCTTGAAAGAGGAGTTCTTGATCATAATGTTTGTTTTTGATCTTAATGCTTGATCTTTTCTATGATGTTGTTAATACTTGTTAGCCTTGTTGTTAAGATTGGAAATTATGAAATTTATCTCAAGATTTATATTATGTTTAGATGATAATTAAGGGCTTAATTTTTGGAAATTTCAAATTTATTTTCTTTATGCTATGCTGAAATTTGATGTTGCTGAAATTGCATGCTGAAATGATGAATCTATGCAGTTTTTAAATTACTTACTGTGATGTGTGTAATTATCTGAGCATGGTCATGTAACCTATCGTTTTGACTAGAAAATATATTTTGGAAGCATAGGATACACTTTGGAGACCGGATTCGGATTAGATACATCAGTATCGGGCAAAACAGTAAGCTAAAATAAAACCCTAAAACAAAACCCTAATTGTGATGAACTAAATTTTAATTGTATAATTAAAATTAGGCAAAAGGGTCAGCATAATCTGTTATGAACCAACATGTGAAGTTTATGCATGAAATAAAACCACACGGGTTTATGACATTACGGGTCTAGGAGTTGGGGTCAAGTATTGGAGTGTTGAGACACTTTACAATAGGAACACCCCTAAGACACCGTAGGAAAAATTAGACTTAGGTCATGGTGCGCCATATCTTTATGATTGGCGGAGAGACTCGTTGAGTAGCCGGATTGCGGGCTAGGCTTGGGAGGTTGGATGGCTAATTCCCAACCTATGGAACAAGTTCGATGGACCTTTCCCGATTGTTCCAGTTTGGACTCATGGAATAAGTTCGGATGGCCTACTCGATTATTCCTGAGGTGCTTTTAAAGGGGTAAGTTCGGATGGGCGAATCCCGATTACTCCTACGTTATTTATTGGAATAAGTTCGGATGAGCAAATCCCAATTGTTCTGCTTTGGCCTCGTGGGATAAGTTCGGAGGGCCTTTCTCGATTATTCCTGTGATATCTTTAAGGAGTAAGCTCGGAGGGTCTACCCGATTACTCCTATGATATCTTAATGGGGGAAATTCAGATGGGCGAATTCCAATTGTTCCTACACGTCTCGTTGAGCAGGTTCGGAGGGCCTTTCCTAATTGCTCCCGAGTTTCTTTATACTAGGATAAGTTCGGAGGGCCTTCCCGATTATCCTAGTATGTGTTATTGCCTTAGGGCATGGTAGGTTTAGGCATGTTGATATTCACCGTTTGGGTGTTGGATGCCTTCGGGCAAGTGTTAGCCAGATGGCCTGTTAGCTAGTCACTCCTTTGTGACCTCTCCTACTTGTGTCAGTAGTTTTGCTTTATGCTTCATAGCTATGTGTGGTTTTTCGTGGGGGTTGGTAGAATCGCTCACTGAGTTCTTTGAACTCACAAGTTATTGTTTGTTTTTGTTTTGCAAAGCCTAACTGGTGAGGTGGGTTGGAGCACTTGACGCGGCTGGAGGGCAGAGGAGCTACATTGATCTCATAGCAGTCCTAGTTATGAACTGTGTCGTAGTAGAGTTTGTAATAGTTGTCATGAACTGTGTTTTGGTATTTCAGAGTTGTAGTCCCTTGGGGTCGTTTATGTTATTTATTTCAGATTTCATTATTGGTGGTCTACTAGACTCGATTTATTATTTCTGCACTTTGTACTTTTGCTAAACTTACTTATAATGAATTCTGTATGGTTTTTCCACTTGAAATAAAACTTGTTGATTTCTTTCCGTTATATTTTATTATTGAGTTGGTGTGTGCATGGTTTAGGCTGCGGGGTGTAGGCACGTATACCCTGGCCGGTCTCGTGACTTTGAGTTGGAATGTGACAGTAGAAAACCTTAGGCCAACATGTTATTTCTAATTCACTGTAGTACTATAGTTGGATTTCAGAGTGTGAAATCCTAGAACTAATATTGTACTTTGTTGATAGTGGATTGGGCATCTATTCGGTGAGGACCTCATATATTAGGTGACCAATTTGTCACTGAACTGCGTAAATAATTCATTGTGTTTGCATGTTTCTTTGTGATTATTATTTGTTACTCACTCTATTTCTTGTAAGCAGTTGCAATAGTAGTTGCAATTTCCTATGTAACTTTCATTAACAGAAAGCTCCATTAGAGTCTATCCTATCACTGTCCAGTTTGGACAGAGTGCACCCTGTACTTCATGTGTTTGTGCTAAAGCGGTACATTAAGGACGAGTCCTATGTGCTTGAGCCCAAAACAGTGGAGATCGACGTGACAGTCTCATATGAGGAGAGGCCCGTAGAGATTTTGGATCAGCAAGTTAGAAAGCTAAGCTCCAAGAAGGTCCCTCTCGTAAAGGTTCGGTGGGAGTACGACTCAAGACTGGAGATCACCTGGGAGGTGGAGCAGGAGATGATAGAGAAATACCCTTAAATATTTGATGATTTGGTAATTTCTTTTTTCACCCCAAAATTCGAGGATTGTTTTAGGGGGGAAGAATGTAATACCCTTGAAAATCTAATTTTGAATCCATTCTGGTTTTAGCAGGAATACGCGTCGGAGTGGACCGGGTGAATCACCAGAAGGCGTGAATTAAGGTATGGCACTGATGCGTGAGAAAAAATTATTACATTATTTTTTCTAAGTTGAATTATAGGGCAGAGTCTGAGTCGAGTCCGGGGGTTCAACCAGAACTTGTTTGGATGAGTTTAAGCTGATATGTGTGGGCTCACTTAAACCTGCGGCCAAGTTGGTAAATAGTTAAAAAAATATAAATACGACACCCCTAGAGCCGTACGGCTCCTAGAGGAGCTGCACCCCCTAGGCGTTTGGAGAAGAGGAGGTGCAAGGTTGAAGAGGCGGAATCTTGCCAATCACCGGAACTCGATCGTCGCAAGGACTCGGAACCTTCTTCCTTTCTTTTTTTCTTCCCAGGTGAGTGACTAAAGCCCTTGATTATAGGTTCTTTTCCCTTAACGTTCTTGACAAGTTTTCTTTCCATTTGGATTGATGCTTAAGTTCTCTATGATCGGCGTGTTTTTGGGTTGAACTCGGCACCTTTTTGGACGGGAATAAGGTGCGGCGGTCCTAGGGCATGCTCTTGTTTGCTAGGGCTAGCCAAACATGGGTTTAGGGAGGGGTTGTGCTTGTAAGTCTTGATCTTGATTTTTAGGGATTTTAATTCCGATTTTTTCTTGAATTATGGAAGAACTCATGTTGAGTTAGTGCTTGTGTTGAGTACGTATGTATGAAATTATTTATGAAACACACCTATGTGAGATGATATGTTGTTGTCCATTAACATTTATTTATTTATATATCTATTGTGTTTGTGCTTGGTGGCATTGGTTGGATGTCGTTCCCAACTAGAGGAGTTATCACCTGGGGTGGCAATGGTTGGATGCCATTCCCAACTAGAGAGAGGTTACCTAGTTGGCCATCCTAGCTCAGTGGGTCTGAGGCGGGGAGCTCGCTAGGCATGTCCTAGCGACCAACTCGTATGATTTTTTATGATATTCTTTGATATGTTTAAGTAATTGTAGGCCGGTATTAGTTGTGTGCAGGTGTGCACGAGATTACTGGTGAACCTTCTTTTATATGACTCATTATGATATTATTAACAAGTCAGATTTCATTATTATTGATGTGTTGTGAATATTATATCTCTGTGTTAACTCAAGCGAGCTCGGGATAGAGCCACTCACTGGGTTCATTTTAGACTCATCACTCTTTTCTTTTATTTTCTTACAGCACCAGATCACCAGAGGTACGAGTGTATCTGTGTGGTGCGACTGGAGCAGCAAGTTTAGGCAGCGGATGGGTCGTATAGTCGAGTTGTAGGGAGTCCTTAGTATTTGCATAGTGTACATGTGTTAGTATAGGCTTCGGAGTGCGGGCGTGTATTCTGGCCGATCACTTGACCCTGAGTTGGGGCGTGACATTTTTGTTTGTGCTTGGATGGTGATTGGATGGTGCAAGGATTGATATTGAATTATGTTGAAATGCAACTCGAATCAATCTATGTTCAAGTTAAATTGTGTATGAAATTATGTTTAACTTGTGTATGGATTTATGTATAACTTCAATTGTGCATGAAATTATGTTTAACTTGTGTATGGATTTATGTATAACTGAAATTGTGTATGGAATGCAACAATTTGAATCTATGTATCATTAAACAATGTTGCTAATTTATCCTGTACATTTGTGAATGTATGAAATGTATCCTAAACATTTGATAATGTATCAAATTTGGCAAACATTAGTCAATTTTTGTTCAATTGTATCTTGAACATTTAAATAGAGTATCAAATTTAATAAACTTAAATCTATCTCCAGGAAAATTTGAACATAGTATATCTTGAAATTTATTATCACTAAACTTAAATCAATCTCAAATTTAGCATCACTAAACATAAACCAACCATCTGAACATCACTGAATAATTTGAACATCACTAAACAATATACCTGAACATAAACCAACAATCTGAACATTGCTGAACAATTTGAACATACCAATAATCTAAAAATGAACCAAGTAATTTGAACATCACTTAACATAAATACATCATTGAAAATATCAAATCATCCAAAATATCCAAACATTTTATCAAAGTATATGCCAACTATTTATCACAGTATCCAAACATCCAAAATATTCATAAACTGTATCACAGAAAATACATCCAGTATCAACCACTATCAAATATACATCCAATATCATCAAGTATCCAAAATACACTCAGTATCATATATCCATAAACTGTTCATATCCAAATACATCAAAATTCTTGTGTATCATGTTGAGAAGTTCGGGATGCTTGAAAATCATTAGGAATTACTTCTTGTGATTGATGATCACTCCTATTGCGTTTTGGAAGAACTGTCTCACTCCATTATCCTGTTGATGAACAAATAGTTAATCCACTATGACATATCTATCACATGAAAATTTAAATGACCTTATGACACTACTATGAAAATTTAGATAGTTAAATGACCACATGAAAAATAATTGTAAAGTCATACTCTGAAATAAGTGTTGCCAGTTTCTTCACCAACATACACCCCAAAATCATGCAATGCCATTGATCTTTCTCTAGATAATACCTACAAATGAATAAATTTTTTAATTTATAATTGTATATACAATACATGATTTTCCCACACCGAAAGTCAACATAATAAAACTTAAAGTTGTTCTTTCTCTACTAGTTAAGAGTCCAGTTGTAGAGGGTCTACCTCTTTCTCTGCCTGAAGAGGTTGAGGGTCTACCTCTACCTCTGCCTCTTCCTTTGGTAGATGATCCTATTGTAGATAGTCGTGCTGTAGATGGTCCTACTGTAGAGGATCCTACTGTATTGTTGTAGATGGTCCTACTCAAACAAGAGGCTGATTTTCTTGGCTCTATAAAGTGCAATGTATGACTGTCAAAGATAAAAATCATAACATAATACTTTGAATATTTATGATAGCTTACTGGTTGTGGGCCAAGTGTATACCCTCTTCTATTATGACCTTGTTGTAAACATAATGTACAAGTCATTTTGGCATATTGCTTAGAGTAGTTTGTACGTTGCCTATTTTGGAGAGCTACCCTAACTTATGTATCACATCCATAATCCAACAAAAAATATAAATCCTAACTTATGTCTCAAATCCATAATCCAACAAAAACTGAACCAAAATTAACAAAAAAACAACGAAGAGATCTTACTAATGGTACAAGTAGCCTACCATTACATGATGGAAGAATGCTCTTTCGCACCCGGTTAGAGTGTTGAACAACATGCTTCTTGTGCATGGTTGTGGGCGTTGATGCAGTGAGGTTTTTCCCAAATCGACCAAATTAGAAGTCGTCGAAGACGAGCGGGCAGATTGCACTGTTCCTTGTCACCGAGACAACTGCCGAAAGGGATGTTTCGATGGTTGTTGGGCAATCTAGTATGGTAGGTCTAAAAAAAGAAGCGGACTAAAAATTAATATACCATGGATATTTCGAATAAAAAAATTAATTTAAAAACTTTTTAATAACCTCGAGAGTGTTGACGTGGAGACTGAAGTTATTACACAATAAAAAATTAGTTTTTTATACAAATCAACGTACCACGTTATCAATTTAATAGGATGCTCAACGGAATTTAGATGGCAGGATGCATAGAATTGAGAAGAAAAAAGTATAAGACATCATTGAGAAAAACATAAAAGTACCTAATATATTTTGGTATTTTTTTTATGAAAAGAAAACGAAAAAAAAGAGACTCTATATAATACATTTTAATCAGAGTCCTGACCCTAAACATAGTCCCCACTTGTAGGCCTACGTGCTTTCAGCAGCACCAAAACCCTAAGCATGTCACCAAACCTGTACGAGTGAGCTAGATGATGGGTAATCATTCCCTTGCATCACGAGTTGCTAAAGGCCGCAAAGCTTGCAACACCCCGACCGGGGAACTCGGAATACATAATGACCACTCATTCTCTCTTGTCACGGGTTGCTAAAGGCCGCAAGAGAAAGAACTTAAAATGATTCAACCAGCACCAAGAATAATTCAATTCCCTGCCGCTTGGTCTCGGTCTCATCATTATTTAATTTGGTTAACTCAAGGGAGTGGTAGTGGAGGTGGACTCTGGAGCTTATTGCATGTTTTCTTCTTCCTGTTTTCTTGCTGCATTCTATTGTCAGATTCCTAGCATTAGGAGAAGGCTAATCATTTAATAACAATGTCATATCAGTGAGTGGTTAACTCGTTATGTACTGTCTTATCACTTTAATTTTACCATCAGAAGTTGGCTTGTAGATGCACTTATTCGTTTGGATTACTTTGCTTTCGGTGAGACCTCGAACTCACAGAAATAGAAGTACAGTACGACAAAGCTCATCTTTCGATAACCAGTCATGACTTGGTCATAAAAAATTCTGTGGTTGCCAAATAATCCCTATCCTATTCTATAAAGATTGCGTGTATGCACTCTTGAAATAGTGTTGGAACTGTGTGACCATTGATATATTCAAATCTTAATTGATTGCGTTACGTAAAAATTTTGTAGGCCAGTTAGACTATGAATTGATGTTGCCTTATATAAATTTAAATATAATATTTATCTTTTATCAAATAAAATTCTAATGGTCAAAAACTTTTAGTGAAACGGTGAAAGTAGATAATTTCATTGAATCAAGTAAATCTTACGTGTTCTCATGTGTATTTCATTTTCTTCTTATTTTCTTATATATTATACTAGATCTATTCCCAATAAACTATTTGGATGGACCAACAATTTTGAACATCTGTATATGCTTTCTGAAAACAAGAATCAATTAATTGATAGAACAATTTACGGATTGACGGAATATGTTATAATGTTATATAATGGAGAATAGGATTAGAATTCTTTCTTCAACAATTTCTCAAAATTAAATTTTGGGATATAAAAAATTTTTAAATCTGAATTTTAAATATGAAAATTTTTATATTTGGAACGTAATATTCAGAATACTCATTTTACTCTCGGCCAAAGTCTCTAATTAGTTAAAGCCCCTGGTCGAAAATTTTAAAAATAATATAAAATTTAAAAAAATAATTTTTAATTTATAAAATATTTTACTCTCGGCCAAAGTCTCTAATTAGTTAAAGTCCCTGGTCGAAAATTTTAAAAATAATATAAAATTTTAAAAAATAATTTTTAATTTATAAAATATTTTATTATCATAGAAAATATAAATATTAGAGCCTTAAAAAATATTTTTATACTCTCTAATGCATTAGAGACTTTTGCACAAAGTCTATAAAACTAAATTTAAATTAAAAACTGAAATATTTTAATGAAAATATTTTTTTGGACCACAACAACTCTTTTGTATTATAAAAAATTATTTTATTAATTAAAATTAATTCTTTTAGTTATAAAGCTAGAGACTTTTGCTCAAAGCCTCTAAAATTAAATTAAAATTAAAAACGATGAAATATTTTTTATCTAAAATATTTGTAGTGCAAATTTTTTTTATAGACTATTGCACATATTTTATATTATATATATATATATATATATATTATGAATTAAATTTTATTTTTTATGATTATAAAACTATAATAAACAAAAGTCTCTAACTAGACTTTTGCCCAAAGTCCATAATAGTTTCATAACTTAAAAAAAATAATTTTAATTCATGAAATAATTTTTTTATGATACAAAATAGGTACAAAATAGGACTAGGACTATTGGGCCCGATCAGATCCGACCCAACAGCGCTCCTTCATTATCGAACCAAATCACGCGGCTCCATCCAGAAGGCTCCGCCCAACCACACCCCTCAGTCAGACCTAAGCCTCACTACTAGAAACAGGTTCTTCAGTAACGGCCGCTCAAGTCGTTGCAATTTACAACGGCGTTCTTACGGCCGCTCAAGCCGTTATAGATATGTTGTATCTGCAACGGCCTTGTTACGACCACTCGAGCCGTGGCAGATATATAATCACATTAGCAACGACTTTCTAACAGACAAGTGAACTGTTGTTGATGATTATTTATCAGCAACGGTGTTCTAACGGATGAGTGAGCCGTTGCTGATAAGTTTATATAGGGCAAGCACCCGCGCCCGCCCCTTCCTCCTTCTTCTTCCTCTTCCTCTGCTGCCACCGCCTGCTGCTGTTGCCGAAGCCGCCGCCTTGCTGTCGCTGCCGACGTCGCCGCCCCATCCTCGACCACCGCCGCCCCGTCCTAATCTAGGTATTCCTCGCCGCCTTCCTCCTCCCCATTCATTATAGATCCAATCGAAACCCTAGATATAGGGTTTCAACCGACGGCCGACGGCCGGAGGTTGGCAGCCGGATCGTTGTCCAGTGTCCGGACACTGGACGTCGGTGCCAGAGTCCGGTGGACTCCGTCGCCAGAAATCAATTAAATATTTATTTTATAGAATAATTATTTAATTTATAGATTAATTGTTAGATTAATTTTTTAGGATTTAGATTAATTTTTAGATTAATTGTTATGATTTAGATTAATTTTTAGATTAATTATTAGAGTTTAGATTAATCTATTTAATTAGATTAATCTTTAGATTAATTTTTAGATTAATCTATTTAGATTAATAATGATATGTTAATTATTTAAATAAATGCTATGTTTTAGATTAATATTAATTAATTAGTTAAAATGTTAATTAGTCCAGAGTCGTCCTCAGTGGACTCGCGCCGAAATCGTCCACTTCAGACTTGCGCCGAAATCGTCCATTTTCGACTCGCGCCAGAATCGTCCACTTTGGACTCGCGTCAGAATTGTCCACTATGGACTCGAACTGACTCGAAATATTTAGAAAATAATCATCCATTCGACGAGTTGATATGTTTCACGTACGCATCGACGAGTCAGATATGATTTAGCAAAACCTTAGATCCGTTCGGGGGTTGTCTGTTCGTGTAAAAGAAGTAGATGATCTTTTATACGAAGTACAACCCTTGAATTGTTCCTGATTGGATAATTTGGGAATATAATTATTTGTATTACACTTAGTTTTTTCTTTTAACCGTTAACTTATTCTAAATTTCGACAGCATCTCACTTGTTCTCCGATACGCGCCCAAATGATATACGTATTCGGAGAACTGTAGGGAGATGCTGCCAAAATTTAGAATGAAGTTAGCGGTTAAAAGAAATACTTAATGCAATATGAATAACATAAATCCCGAATGGAATAGGACCATCTCACCTAAAGGCATTAACCGAAGAAATTGTCATTGATTGACATAATCATGTCGGCTGATAGAAGTTGGATGTACCGACGTCTTGATCGTGGAGCTTTAACGAATGAGTTTCGATTAGGCGTAACTTACTTCAAAATTTTTGCCTATTCGAATCGGAAAATTGTTAGCGTCGGTGATAAAATCCGATGTCCGTGCGACAATTGCTTGAATGGACGATTTTTGGATCAGAAAACTGTCACTCTGTATCTATATAGTAAAGGATTAGCACCAAGATATTTTATATGGACTTGTCACGGGGAGTCACGTGAAGTCGGGACGTCGAGCAATCTTGTCGTTCAAACACATGGTGAATCTTCCTCTGCTAGTGTTTCTTCATCTAGTCAACCTAATCCCTATAGAACTATGATACTTGATAGTATTGGGGTCAATTCCACCTGAATAATAATGTCGATCGGCCAGTTATTGAGACGTTAGTGCCACCAGATACTATAGGTGTTGATATCACAGAAGTACAAACTGCGGTAGAGATTGAATTATTGAATAAAGAAGCTGCAGAATTTTACGAGATGTTGAAAGTTGTCGATGAACCTTTGTATGAGAATTGTCCTAAATACACTAGGTTTTCGGCAATGACGCAGCTCCTAAACATCAAGGCCGATTGTAATATCAGCGGGGTTGCGTATGATCGAATTGTAGGATTAATTAATAACAAGTTTGAGCCATCTTTTTATAAGACTAAAAAGTTGATGAGAAAATTAGGGCTTGGGTACGAAAAAATACACGCGTGCCAAAATAACTGCATTTTATATTATAAAGAAAATGTGCAGTTGGATAAATTCCTTGTATGTCAACATCCTCGTTACAAGGAGAAGAAATCGGTCCGACAGAAAAACATCCCGTTTAAGGTGCTTCGGTATTTTCCACTAACACCGAGGCTTCAAAGATTATTCATGTCGGAAAAGACGGCCCCCTACATGAGTTGGCATGCAAGAAGTCGTGATGATACAGTAATGACTCATCCATTCGATAGTGAAGCATGAAAACATTTGGATACATGTTATCCTTCATTTGCTAGGGATACTAGAAATATCAGATTGGGATTGTGCACAAATGGTTTTAATCCATTTGGATATTTTGCAACTTCTTATTCAGTTTGGCCAGTGCTACTAACAGTTTATAATTTGTCACCGTCAATGTATATGAAAGATGAATTTATTTATCTTTCGATGATTATTCCGGGTCCTAAGGGTTCGCGAAAAGAAATTGACGTGTTTCTCAAACCCTTGATAGATGAATTGAAAACATTGTGGACTGAGGGAGCTGTCACTTATGATTGTCATCGAAAGAAAAACTTCAATTTAAAGGCCGCGGTCTTATGGACAATCAATGATTTTCCGGCGTATGGCATGTTGTCTGGTTGGAGCATTCACGGCCGACTCTCTTGTCCGTATTGTATGGCACACTCTAAATCATTCAATCTTCAGAACAGACAAAAAATCTCATTCTTTGATTATCATCGTCGATTCCTACCGACTAACCATCAGTATCGAAGGAATCGTAATAAATTTATTAAGGACAGAGTCGAAAGAGATGAGCCACCACCGATATTGTCTGGTGAACAAATGTTAGCATGTGTTTCAGCACTTCCAGAGATAGTGTTTGGTCGGAATGAAGGAGTGTCAAGCATTGGTCAAACAATAACTGGGTGAAAAAAAGTATCTTTTGGGAATTGCCCTATTGGAGTTCATTACTGATTCGACATAATTTGGATGTCATGCATATTGAAAAAAATGTGTTTGATAATATTTTCAGCACTTTGATGGATGTTTTCGGAAAAACTAAAGATAATGTCAAAGCCCGACATGATCTGAAAATACTTTGTAAGAGACTGGAGTTGGAGTTACAAGAGGTCAACGGATGATATCTGAAGCCGAAGGCCCCGTATGTGTTAAATAAACAACAGATCAAAGATGTTTGTCAATGGATAAAAGAACTCAGATTACCCGATGGATATGCCTCAAACTTATCTCGATGTGTGAACGTCGATGATTGCAAAATATCAGGGATGAAGAGCCATGATTGTCATGTATTCATGCAGAGATTGCTTCCGATCGCATTCCGAGATCTTCTACCTGATAATATTTGGGGTCCGTTGACCGAATTAAGTATATTTTTTAGAAACATTTGTGCAAATGTCCTTCGAGTCGAAGATATGTCAACAATTGAAAATAATATTCTTGAAATTATATGCAAGCTCGAGTAGTTTCTTCCTCCTGCCTTCTTTGATTCGATGGAGCATCTACCGATACACTTGGCAAACGAGGAACGAGTTGGTGGCCCCGTTCAATATCGGTGGATGTACTTATTTGAAAGATACATGAATCGTCTGAAGAAAAAAGTAAAGAACACAACAGCTGTTGAAGGATCAATATCTGAATCGTATATCATCCAAAAAATTTCAACATTCTGCTCATTTTACTTTGAATTGACAGTACATACAAGATTTGATCGTCTTCCACATAACGACGATGGGGGAGTTTGACATTCAGATGGACGTTTAAATATATTTTGTTACTCTGGTCGTGCTTTTGGTTCTCGTCCATCTCATCACTTAAGCGATGAAGAGTATAATTTGGCACAATTGTACGTATTACACAATTGTCTAGAGATTGAACAATTCATTGAAATATTTGACATTGAGATGGTGCAAAAATACTCTATTCACAACGATCAAGAATTGGAGAGATTACGGATTCGTGATTTTCCTACTTGGATTCAAACTTACAGCAAAGATCACAGAGCTGAAATAGATGAAAGAATATTTGAGTTTGTTAGTGGACCATCGCGACTTGTGTCATGCTATAGCGGATATTTTGTTAATGGGTATAAATTTCACACGGTTGAATATTCATTTACAAAGAAGGCGATGAATGCTGGGGTCTGTGTGAAAGGGACAACCTATGTTGAATGTGATATGGATTTTTATGGACTGGTGGAAGAAGTGATAGAGTTGCACTACTTCGGCTTGAAATTAGTTATTCTATTTAGATGTCATTGGTTCGATACAACAGAAAGGGGCATGAAAGTTCATCCAAAATACAAACTTGTTGAGGTTAATTACAAATCTAAATTGGCAGCAAATGAGCCTTTTATATTGGCATCACAAGCCGAACAAGTATATTACGCGAAGTATCCGGCTCAAAATAAAGATAGAGCAGATTGGCGTGTAGTCTGTAAGACAAAAGGTAGAGGAAAAATTGATCCGATAGCGGGAGAAAATGAGCCGATACTTGATGTGACAGATGATTTTTATCAAGAAGATGATCCTCCTGCTGTAGAACGTATTATTCCAATACTCGAGGATGCAGACACAACGTCAATTCAATTAGAAGTTGAATATGCTGATGATAACAATCATGAAATTGAGGAAGCTGGAGATGAAGAAGATGAAGAAGATGAAGAAGATGAAGAAGATGAAGAATTCGAAGACTATTACTCAGATGATGAGGAATAATTGTAAAGTATATCATATATTAAATATATCTCTACTATATATATAATAATCTAATTATATGCCTATTCGACAGATATGTCTGGTCGTGGTTATCGTCGCAGGAGGGAATCTCTGATCGGTTAGACTCCGACACTTGGTCATTCTACTGATCCTCCTGCTGTTGATCCTCCTGCCGATGATACTGCTGAGGCTAGTACATCTAGACACAGGCGACCACGCGGGCCGAATAGGTGGCAGCCTCCACCAGCCACAGAGTCACGTAGATTCATTAGCGTGATTGGGGAGCGGTAATATATCATGAATTATGAATCATTACAAATTCATTATATCATAATATAATATTAAATTTTATTTTTTGTTGTGGAGGTTCGAGCAAGAAGAAGTGCCAAGGACCATATCTTATACCATTCGACGATACTTGCACGGGGCATGGCCCACGTGGTCTCACGTGCCCAGTGAGCACGTCGACATGCTATGGCACGAGTTTGAGGCACGTATTAAATTTTTTTTTTATACATGCATGATGATTAATATTGGTACTGATATTATTATTTTGCAGGCTCGCTATACATAGGCTGAGGACCATAGGTCCTTCATTTATGCTGCCTGAGAGGCTATTTCCCGATAGAGGTACAACAGGCAGCTGGGGCTGGCCCGGCCCCAGGCGATGGCCCGAGCTGGGACCACAAACATCGCGGAGACTCGGGGATACAACCCCAATTGGATTACTCCGGATATATGGGATCGGCTTGTGGTATTATGGTCGACGGATCGATGGCAGGAGGTTTCTAGGACTGCGGCTAGAAACCGCATGTCGAGGGGAGGAGCGCGTCACACTAGCGGCTCTATTTTATGCACGCAAATCGTATGGTAAGTATTATACCTTACTTTTAATTATATATTTTATTTATTACTCTGTGTACTAATTAATGTATTTGTTTTATAAATGTAGACGACGGTGTCAGACGACGGGACTGTCCAGCGACCCTCCTCGATGGCAGTGTTTGAGCGGACTCACCGTCGAGTACATGGGATGGGGGAGTACATCGACAACCGCGCTGCATACATTATGGTAAATATATTTGTTTAAATTATTCATTATATATTTATAATTTAAGTTTTGTGAAAAATATTAAACGAAAAATCAAACTCGAGTAGGAGACCTACACTCAGACGGTGATACAGCGCGGGGGCACCCCCGAGGACTTTGACGCAAGAGCGTGGGTCGAGGCTACAGGTGGCTGCGACCACGGCCGCGTATATGGCTTTGCAAATAGTGGTCATGCGCGAGCCGTGCTAGGGCCACTTGGGGCACCGACCCCTCCGGTCGCTGGTGAGCGATCGTCCACCTCCATGTCCAGTTATGATCAGAGTTGCAAGATAAGGACACTGGTGGAGATGGTCGCGCATCAGGGTGAGATGATGGCGGAGATGCATGCTATGCTACGCAATATCTCAGCTCATACCAGAGCAGACATCCCCTCGGCATCATCTGATCCATCGTCCTTGAGTCAGTCCATGCCGGTGTACACCCAAGCACTCCAGACCCCTCCATATGATCCAGACCATCCTCCATCGTCATCGTGAGATTTATTATTTTTTTATGTATTGACTTTGTTATTTAGATACTATACTTGATTAATTTGTTTTGTTTGGATATTGATACTTCAATTTTGAATTTGAATAGTTTTTATACGATTGCGGATAATTATAAATATAAGTATAATTGTTTTGATGTATATTTTGGTGTATTTGTGATGTGTATGTGAATGGATGTGTGTTTGGGCGTGTGAGTTATGTATTAGATAATGTGTCAATGTATTAATGGAAATTTGGAATTTTAAAATTTTTTCAATTGCAGGTCTAGGTCATCAGCAACGGCTTTCCCACGGCCATCCGTGGAAAGCCGTTACTAAAAGTGTATCATAAGCTGTTGCTGATGGCCTACAGCAACGGCTTAGCAACGGACTTTCACTAACGGCCTTGCCACGGCCGCTCGGGCCGTTGCTAATAGTTTTATCAGCAATGGCACCACGTTCGTGGCAGAGCCATTGCTGATAATATTATTAGCAATGGCCGCTCGGGCTCGTTGCTGATCTGTTGCTAAGTTATCAGCAATGCGTGTTTCTGCCACGACTCCATTACAATGGGCCAGGTCGTTGCACATCGTTGCTGATGGTTTTCAGCAATGGCTCGGCAACGACTTCCAGTAGTGCCTGACTAAGCGCCTCTGCCCAAAGATCCTACATGGTCACACAAGGATACCTACATCCTACCTTACCAGAAGAGATACACCATTACAAGCCCGCCATCTCTGGGATCGTCCTCGACCCATTCTGGGCAACCTCACCGCGAGATTTCAAGGCAACATCATCATATCCACTTGCAATAAATATAGACATGACGCACCCCAAGTAACCCTAATTCAAATTTCCATTACTTTCACCTTGGAGTTCCACTAACTTGAGCGTCTGTGTGTCTTTTGCAACCCCCCCCCCCCCCCCGGGCGTCGAATCAGACAACGAGTGACACCGAACCAGACCAGAAGATCCCAACTCTTATGTAGGAACATTTGGTGCCTACCTTGGGGTCGAGGAAAGCTTACCTCCCTCACAATGGTTGGAACCAGGAGCCAAGCGACCGCCGCCGCACGCCAACGACAACGACCCAATGGCGACGATCGACCACAATGTGATCCCAAAGCCAGAAAGGCCATAATAACCCCCCTTCTTGACACATGACCCTTTGCCAAGCACATTATGACAACCTGCCTCCCGCCGAGAAGTGAGATGCCTACCACACTAGCACCCTACAATGGAATAGGCGACCCCAGGATGCAGTTGATAGCGTTCAGGACTACAATGTTTTGTCATGGAGCCACCAACCCGTCACTTTGTAGGGCTTTTCCAACCTTCCTGGGAAATATCACCTTGTTATGGTTTGCGTCTCTTCCACCCAAGTCTAACCATTCCTTCGAAGACCTCTCTCGCATCTTACTCAACTATTTCACCACATCACGAGTATATCACAAAACGTCAATCGCCCTCCACTATGTCAAACAAGGGCAACCTGAGCCACTGAGAGAGTACCTGAACAGTTTTCAGGTCGTATAACTAAAATTCCCAATCTCGACCCACATATTGAACTCTTTTACATTCAACACGGGCTAAAACCTAGGCTCCTCGCCGACTAGCAAAGCATTACGAGAAGGCCGTCGGCTTCATAAAGATGAAAGAACTCTAGGAAGCCAAAAAAATTGACTAGCAAAGCATTGAGGCTTCTATCGAAGGTATAAACTCAGGAAGAGAAGGCAAAAGAAGTAGAGGCCGCTACCTCCCCGAACAAAACAACAACCTAACATTGAGGTCCTCACCTCGTTTGAGTACCTGATTCGAAAGGTTCACACCCCTTAACACCTTAAGGTCAATTATCTTACAAGAACTATGTTATCTGCAACTGCTCAGGCCCCTCAGCCGCCCCGAAGGCGTAAAATCTTCATTAAAAGGTGTCATGAGCAAAAGGTGTGAGTTCCATCAAACCTATGGATACACCACCAAAAAGTGTGTGGTTCTTCGAGACCAGATTGAGCGATTAATAAGAGAATGTCGCCTCAACCACTACATCCGACGTAGTCGGAGTCGTAGCCCAATACGACAAAGTCTAGAGTCCCAGCAACACCCCACTGCTTGATGATATGGACAACCACCATGGCTCTGAAAGTGAGCAATCCCACCCTAACATCCAGGGAGTCATTGACTATATAACAAGAGGATTTGTTGGAGAGGGCAGCTCTGAAGCACAACCGTCCCGGACCGTCATGATCATCGACGAAGCAGCTCGGCCACAAAGTCCACGCATACTGGCCTCGGTAATATCCTTTTATGAGTCTAATTTTCAAGGGGTTGACATGAATTTGTATAATCCTGTCGTCATTTTTGTGTTTGCTACTAGCTTATTTGTTAGGAAAGTTTTAGTGGACCAGGGAAGTTCTGTCGACGTCCTCTTCTACCCTATGCTCGAGAAAATGGGCATCAGCGAATCTTCGCTACACCCATACCATGGAGAGCTTGTCAGTTTCTCAAGAGACCATGTAAATGTCAAGGGCTACTTACGGATAGCCACAACATTCGACTCTACACTGAAAACAAAAATGATAGACGTACAATTTCTTGTCACCTAGTGCATAAGTCCCTATCGCATGATCTTGGGCTGACCCTCCTTGAACAACTTAGGAGCCGTAGTGTTGACTCTCCACCTCGCTATCAAATTTTCCATCTCGAAGACAGGTAGGAGTAATCCATGCAGGCTAGAGGGAAGCTTGCGCATGCTACAATGAATGTCTAAAGCTCAAGCCAACTGAACCCCAACCAAAGATATCAGACTTGGATCCCAAGGGAGACATCCAAGAGCGGCCCCATCCCGTTGACGACTTGGAGTGTGTGTAGATCGGGACATCCTCCGAACAGGAAACCTACATAGGAGCACACCTCCCCATTGAGCTCAAAGCCCGACTTAGTGCCTTGCTCAAAAGCAACACTGACCTCTTCGAATGGACACCTGCCAACATGCTAGGAATGGACCCCCAAATCATCTACCATCGACTGGCCATCGACCCTCATGTCAAGCCTGTGGCTCAGAAGAAGAGAAATCTTATAATAGAGCGACAACAGACATCCCTTGAAGAGACCATGAAGCTGCTAAAAGTATAATTCATTAGGGAGATTCATTTCACGACATGGCTCATGAACATTGTGACGGTCAAAAGGCATTCAGGAAAATGGCGAATGTGTTGACTTCACCGACATCAACAAATTTTGCCCAAAAGATTCCTACCCATTGTCGAGCATTAGCAAACTTGTCAATGGCTCCGCAGGATAACAGTACTTGAGTTCCATGGACGCTTATTCAGGCTACAATCAGATCCGGATATATGCACCTTGACGATGAAGAAAAAATATCCTTCATCACCAAGCATGCCAACTTCTGCTATAGGGTAATGGCCTTCGGACTTAAAAATGCAGGAGCTACATATCAACGATTAATGAACAAGGTTTTCGAAAAGCAAATTGGACGCAACATGGAGGTTTATGTCATTGACATAGTAGCTAAAACGTCTACCACTGGCGATCATCATTGATATCTTCAGTCAACTCAAACAATACAACATGAGATTAAATCCTGAAAAGTGTGCCTTCGAAGTACATGGTGACAAATTCCTCGGCTTCATGCTGACACACCGAGGGATAGACGCCAACCCGGAGAAATGTTGAGCTATTCAAGAGAGGCGGAGCCCATGTAGCATAAAGGAAGTGCAACCGTTCAATGGAAGGATGGTAGCTCTCTCTAGATTTCTCTCCAGATTGGCTGATTGTGCCGCTCCTTTCTTCAAAATCTTACGAAAAAAGCATAACTTCCACTGGGATGAAAAATACAAACAAGCCTTCAAAAATTTAAAACAATTCCTCACTAGCCCACGAGTTTTGGACAAACTACGACAAGGAGAAACCTTATACCTTTACCTCACAACCATAAAGAACGCCCTCAGGTCGGTCCTGATTTGAGAACAGAAGAAAGATAAAAAAATCGATCTACTTCGTCAACAAAGTCCTCTATGGACTAGAAATTAGGTACCAAAAGCTTGAAAAGCTCACCTTTGCCATGGTCATCTCGGCCCGGAGACTAAGATCGTATTTCCAGAGCCACCATATTTAGGTACACACCGAATAGCCAATCAAGCAAGTACTGGCTAAACTCAAACTCGCGGGATGAATGATATCTTGGTAGGTGGAGCTTTCAAAATTGAGCATCGAATACCAACCTAGGGGGGCCCATAAAGGCCCAAGCGATGGCCGACTTTGTTGCCAAGTTTACAAACCAAGAAGATACTCCTAAACAGGAAGAAGTCTGGATGTTGTTTGTGGATGAAACCTCCAATGAGAAAGGGAGCGAGGCAGGCATCGTTCTGGAGAATGGTCAGGGAATTATCCTAGAAAAATCCCTCCAATTCCAGTTTAAAGCCAACAACAACCAAACGGAGTATGAAGCCTTGATCCGTGGGCTAAAACTCGCTCAGAAAGTAAAAGCTAGAAACATCGTCGTAAAAAGAATCTCACAACTTGTCGTGGGGCAAGTCAACAATACCTGTCATGCCAGAGATCCCTCCCTCGAAAGGTACCTCGCATTAGTACTTTCTTTAATCACTAACTTCGATAGTTATGTGATTCAACATATACCTGGGGAAGAGAACACCCAGGCCGACCTGCTATCCAAACTTGCTAGCACCAAATAACCCCAAAACAATAGGTCGATCATTCAGTAAGTCCTCAGACATCCTAGTATTCAACCGGTCGATACCTCGGCTGAAGTCCAAACAGTCGAACAACGCACAAATTGGATAACTCCTTACATCAATTACCTCAAACGAGGCAAGATTGCGGAGAACATCTCCAATATGTGTAGATTTAAAATAATGACAAGTTACTACACACTTTTCGATAATCAGCTTTACAGGAGGGGTTTCTCTCGACCGCTCCCCAAATGTGTCGCCCAACTCCAAATAGCCACTATTCCTACCTGAGAGTTGGGGCCTTCTTGTCTAGTTCGGTGTCTCTCATTCTTTGGTTCAACATCATCGGGGAGGGGGCCCCTGCAAAAGACACTCCAACGCTCAATTCAGTGGGACTCCAAGGTGGAGATTATTGAAATTAAAAATTGGAAAATAGAGTTACCGGCCTAAGGCGTGCTTGTTTGTATTTTTTGTAGGTGGAGGTGATGACGCTGCCCGACAATCTCACAAGGATATTGCTCAGAATGGATCGAGGTTGATCCTAGATATGGCAGGCTTGTAATGGTGTGTCCCTCATGATAAGGGAGGATGTGGATGACCTTGTTTGGCTGGGTGGAGCCCTCGGGCAGAGCCATTTGATATGGCTCGAGTCAAGTCAAGGAGTATAGCCGGGCGAAACCCCTGTGCAGAGCCGTCTGGTTGTTTTGGTTGGGCCTTAATTGAGTTGTGGGGCGCTATTGGGTCTAATCCGACCAGGCCCAATAGTTCTAGTAGAGTCCACAACCCCTGAGTTCGGTCGGAGTCTGGAGGACTGTGTCGAGCTCTTAACTACGGCTAGCCTTTGTCTTTTGGTATCTCGACATGCTTCCTAGCTACACTGGGTGGCCAGGGAGGCCGAGCTAAATATTGCTTTGAAATAATTGACCATAGAGGTTAAGCAAGTGGTTGCTGAAGCCAGGTTTGAATTGGAGTGAATGACCATGGAAACCACGTTGAATTGTTCGATCGCGGGACCGAGTAGGCAGGACTGGTTGTGGGGACTAGTTTGGAAAAAGTGGCCGCGATGGAGAAACTAGAGTAGGTGACTGGGGAGGCCATGCTGGGGTGGAAAACTGCAGGGGCCGAGCTAGAGTGACAATGAAGATCGAGTTGGAGTGACGGTGAAGATCGAGCTGGAGCAATCGGTCGTAAAGGCCGAATTGGAGTAGAGGTCGAATAGGTGGCTGCTAATGTCATTTGGAGCGAGTGGACGGCCACAGAGGCCGAACTGAAAGGACTGGCCATGCAAGCCGAAGTAGTTTCCTATCTTTTCCTAAGGTGAAACAAGTCAGTGTATTTTTGCCATGTTGTTCTTATGCCTCTTCAACTTTTGTGCTTCGTATTGTAGCTTTTTTCCACGTGACTTTCTCTTTATTCGTGGCGCTTTCCAATTGGTTCCTCACTCCCTTGGCTAGAGAGGTAATCATGGCAAAAAAAGGGTATTTTCACTTGTTCTCCCTTATTCCCTAGGAAGTCATTGCCTTCGCTTGAACGGTCCATATTTGTCTCTGGCGATATTGCTGATAGTGCGATGAGAGGAAGTTCTTCTCTTATCATGCCACTTATGAAGCTTTTTTCCTTTCTTGCCTTGGAAGTCTAGCTTCTTCCTCGACTCGTTGCTTTTAGGGATTTTCTTTGGCAATAGCTTCGATTTTTTCTCGATCGTCGCTACCTCTATTTCTTCTTTAGGTGAGTTCTCTGTTGTTATTGTAGGTCTTGTCTTAGGTCTATAGGTTTAAACTGTCTCATCCTCGTTCTAGGGCTTCCGTGATGGTGAGAAAGGGTCTTGTATTAAAATAAAAAATTGGGACACCGGTGAGGTAACTAGATTCCTACTCCTGAGTCCAAGAGGATGTAAAATTAAGTGGTTCAGTGTTAGCCGATCTTAACAACATTCTTTCTTTCCGGGAGAGTGTGTCTATTGCCCGTGAAGACAACGAGGAGGATTTCGAATGTGTTCCGAGGCTCCCGTCAGACCGGGTCTGCTTTAATACCAACTCAAAATTTGTCTTCATGTATAAGACCTTTTTTGAAGAATTGGGGATTTACCTACCCTTCACCGAGTTTGAGCACGACGTCTAGAATCTGGTTGACGTGGCTTCCACACAATTGCACTCGAATAGTTGTGCTTTCGTTCGGTGATTTGAGATTGTGATAAAGTGCCTTATGATCTTACCAAGCCTCCATGTCTTCTTTTCTTTCTTTCAAGCGAAGGGTAGCCAAAAAGGGCTGTGGGTATCTTTCAATGTTCTCCCGGGGAGGAAGCTTTTTGCTTTGTTCAAGAGTTAGTACAAAGGCTTCAAGACCCGCTTCTTCAGGGTCAAATCACGAGAGAGGATTTTGCCCTTCTGGCTGGAGGCTCCGAGCTATGTGGAGGAGTTCCCTTTGTCCTGGAGATCGGATCCCTGCTCTATTTATGATTTTGAGGAGGGGAGTATCCTTCCTCAGAATGAAGTTTTAATTGAATTTTTAGAAAAGAATTGTCCGTCTGTTCCTCTTGCTCCTCAAGAGATTTTCAATAGAAGTCAGGACGAGTCCTTGGTCTTGGAATATATAAGTAGGTTTTGTGGTGTAATGCGTTCAGTGTCTTTTCTTCATCTGAAAAATATTCACTCGTTCGGCCTTTATTTTGTGCAGGGAAAATGTCTTTGTTGTGGAAGTCTCCTAGTGCTTGCACTCGCTTGGTGGCGATGAGGGAAACTGAAATGGAGAACAATCCCTTGACAGAGACCTTGTTAAGGTACGTGAAGTCTCGGCCTTCAAGGTCTTTAGCCTCTCTTACATTAGATACAAATGAGTGGTTGACATTATCGAACGCTCCTACTCCTCCTTGCTCCCCTTTGAAATGTGGTAAAAGAGATAGAAATGTCGTCGAGGATCCAAGCTCCCAATCAGTAAATCTCACAGTAGGTGGGATTACGATCGTGCCTGTGGAGACGGTGAAAATCCCTCCGCCAACTAATCCTTCTGGGTGGCAGTGGTGTTCAGGTGATGTCCTTGGCAGGGGTAGGTTGCATAAATCTTTTTAATCTAGTTTTTTTAGCTTGGTCGGACAACTGCTAGAGTCTTTCCACAAGGAGTCGAACGTTCATTCCCATGAGGTTAAGCCGTCAAAGACGGCTTTGGAATCCAAGACTAGTGAGGTCGATGTTTTAAATGCCCGAGTAAAATAGGTAGAAAGTCAAGCTGCAGCCGCTCAAGCAGAGTTATCTAAGCTTCATCGAGATTTGGTTGTGGCCATAGCGGAGAATTCATGTTTGGACGCTGAGATTGAGGTAGTCTGAGCGCGGTTGTAGGCTGAATTTGAGGTGACTAAAGCACAATTGCAGGATGAATTTGAAGCGGCTGAAGCGCAACTATGGGCTGAGGGGGACAAATGTCGATCTGACACCCAAAGGCTTGAGGGCTGAGGTGCGTCACTTCAATGGTGCTGCTGTCCGGGTGTATGACATAGGTTTTTATAAAGCCATCAAGCAGGCTCAACTTCTAGCTCCCAGAATCGAACTTTTAGAAGCGACTCGTCCAAGGAAGTGAAGGATGGCATGCTGGTGGTTTCAGTACTTGAGGAGGAAACTTTTGTCCGTCCTGAGGAGGATTTGTAGGAAAGTGCTCTTTCTAAGAAGAGAGTTCATGTTGCATCGATTGAGGCCAAGTAGTTTCATTTAGCCTATAACAAATTATTGACCCTCGGGGCCTATTAACTGTTAGCCCTTTGTGGGCTCTCCTTGTGATTTGTATGCTTTATTTTCTTGACTTGGTTATTCGGTATGGTTTGGCTTGTCCCTTTAAAGACATCTATTTTTAGGTGGGCCCTTGGGGCGTCCGGGGTGGCCTTGTTAAACTAGGCTGATTTCCAAATTGTGTGGCGGTGAGAGGATACTGAGTCCCTTAGTGTGTAGGTCAGGTAAGAAGGTTGGAAATAGTGGCGTGGTAGCCAAAGATGACACTCGGGGGTTCAGGCCAAGATCGTCGAGGAGCATAAGGTGGGACCGCGCAGTGGAGTCGTGTAAGGGCTCTGAGGCTAAGAATAACGAGGCATGGTAGCCAAGGACCGCGCTCGAGGGTTCAGGCTGAGCTCGTCGAGGAGCATAAGGCAAAACCATGCGCGAGGAGTCGTGTAAGGGCTATGAGGCTGGAAGTAATGTGACATGATAACCAAGGACCGTAATCGGTGGTTCAAGACGAGCTCGCCGAGGAGCGTAAGGTAGAACCACACATGAGGAGTCAAGTAAGGGCACTGAAGCCAAAAGTAATGTGGCATAGTAGCCAAGGACTGCACTCAGGGGGGTTAGGTTGAGCTCATCGAGGAGCGTAAGACGGAACCGCGCACGAGGAGTTGTGTAAGGGCGTTGAGGCCGGTAGTAATGTGGCATTGTAGCCAAGGACCGCACTCGGGGGTTCAGGCCGAGCTCATCGAGGAGTGTAAGGTGGAACCGCGCGAGGAGTCATGTACGGGCATTGAGGCCGAAAATAATATGGCGTGGTATCCAAGGACCGCACTCAGGGGTTCAATTCGAGCTCACTGAGGAGCGTAAGACAAAACTGCGCACGAGGAGTCATGTAAGGGTGCTAAGGTTGGAAGTAATGTGGCGTGGTAGCCAATGACCGCACTCAGAGGTTCAGGCCGAGCTCTTGTGTGAGGACTCAAGCAAGTTTCGAATAGAGTATTTGTTAAAACATCAAGATAATCATAGTTCTATCTTGAACATTCACAGAGAAAATGCTAGGAAAGTAATTTTATTGAGAAATAAAGAAATTGTGCGTATAGGAGGAGTGCTCGGTTCCGAGCCTTATTAGTGCATTTTGGTCACGGCTTGAGTTCTCTCATTGGTTGAATCGTGGAAGCTTTCGTGTGTCCTGTCTTGGGTTCCGAGCCTTATTAGTGCATTTTGGTCACGGCTTGAGTTCTCTCATTGGTTGAATCGTGGCAGCTTTCGTGTGTCCTGTCTTGGGTTTGGTTCGGAGGCTCCGATAGGTTGTTTGCTTTTGGTTGTAGAGAGCGTTTATGGACCGCTAGGCTCTTTCTCCAACTTGGTCACCTTTGGTTTGAGACATTCGTCATAGTACCATCAGGGTTCTTTTTGATTGGCGTATAGCACGTCTACCTCCGTTTCCAAGATGGGAAAGTTCAATCCCAGATGGGGAGTAGACACAATGGCTCCCAAATTGTTTAGAGATGATTACCCTAGGATCATGTGGTACAGACTGGGCATGTTGATGGCAAGGTATTGTACATCAATTATGTTTGCCCTTGCCTGGGAGTTTAATGTCATCCTTAACCATATGGCTCTTTGGACATCAACTCTTTCCCGGGAGTTGCCTACCAGGTTGCCCTTGCATGGGGTAAGTGAAGCTTCTGTTAATTGCATTCTCTCGAAGGTGGAGTGGAAAAGGATGTCGGCTAAGATGCCTTGGCCGATTAGGACCCTTTTGATGATAAAATTTCTTGCAATTATAGAGATTACGACTAGGTCATACAGATTTCTGTTAGATCCATGAAAAATCATATTTATAGAATGATATTACCGAGCTTCTTGGGGGAAACCGATGTGGTCGAGTGGTGCTATTGACCACTATTACTGTTTGAGAAGATCTTTTCCCGGTGGAGCTTGATTCCCCGTTCCTCGTAAGTCCGCCAACGATGTACTTGATGACCCCTCAAGGTTCGGCTTCCAAGCAATCAGCTCGCTTGCCAACCTTATGGCCTGAATGGGGATTAGGGGGCGTCTGGCTACATCGCCTAGGGCCGCGGCTTCTACTCCCACCTCTTTCTTTCTGGTGGTGGATATACTTATTCAGGCGTCCTGCTCGGACCAGATCCTCCAACTAATCACCAAGCACCACACACTCCTCGATTGTGTGACTGTAGGAGTCATGAAACGTACACCTCTTGCTCATATCAGCATTTAGCGGTAGCTTTTGTTTTCTCGCGTTGGTAGGGTATCTGATGATCTTCAAGTGGTAGATGTCCCAAAGGATGGTTTCCTTCCTAGTATTGAAAGGAGTGTACTTTTCAAACCGGGCGCTCAAACGAGATGACGATCTCGACCCTTTGCCACTATTCTTCTCGTAGTGACTGCGATCTTCACTTTTTTCGTCTTCATTTTTGGATTTTTTGTCTTTGATGATAGCCTTGAGATTTTGCGAGTGAGTCTTTTTGGCTTCTTGGAGGTCTTCCATATTTATGAAGCTAGCAGTCTTCTCCAGAAATTTGGCCATGTCTTTAGGTTCTGCAAGGGCAATTTAGTCAACAAAGAGTACGAGTTTTAACCCGAGTTGGACGCAGAAAAGCTCGATCTGTGAGTCGAGGTTGGGGATATCGGCTGCTATGGCTTGAAACTTATTTAGGTTTTTTCTTAGGGCTCATGCTGCCCCTGCCTAACATAGTGGAGGGTTGCTCTTGTTTTGTGATATACCCGCAATGTGGTGATCCGGCTGAGGAAAACATGGGTGAGGTCGTCGAAAGAATGGATAGACCCTAGCGGTAAGGAAGCAAACCACAATAGGATAATTTTTCCTAGGAAAGTCAGGAAAGCTCTGTAGAGCGGGAATTGATTGCTTTATGATAGAGCATCATGGTCCAAAATGCCGTGAGGTGTAGTGTGGGGTCGCCTGATCCATCATAGGGTGTCAGGGTGGTCAGCAACTCGCTCCTTAGCTGGTGGTGGGTTGTCATGATGTGCTCGGCAATGGGTCCCGCATCGAGAGAAAAAGCAGTCTTGGCTCTTTGAATTTTAGGGTCCTTGCCTTTCTCCAAATGGGGGATGCTAGAGACTTCATCGTGGGCTACCAGATCAAGTCTCTTATTTCCCGATTGAATGTTTTCTCCAAGCTTTGAGCGGCAGTGCTCATGGTCAGTCGACGGTTGTCCACGGGATCATGTCAGCATCTCAACTTGGGCCATTAGCCATTGGTTTTTGGCTTCCAGCTCATTTACCCGTTGTTGAGACTTTTTAGGGGAAAGATTAGCCGATATCGGAGCATCGTCCCTCGCTATTTCAGCGGCACCAGGTTGCAGTCGATCATCGTCATCCGATCGTTGCCATTGGTGTACGACGACGGTCGCTTGGCTCCGGGTTCTAGCCATTGTGGGGGAGTTAAACTTTACTCGACTCTACAGTGGGTGCCAAATCTTCCTGCCTAAGAGTTGAGACCTTCTGGTCCGGTTCGATGTCTCTCCTTGTCAAGTTCAACGCTGGCGAGGGAGGGGACCTACAAAAGACACTTCGACGCTCAAGTCAATGGGATTCCAAGGTGGAGGTAATAAAAATTGGAAATTAGGGTTACCTGAGGCGCCTGTGTCTGTATTTATTGCATATTGAGGTGATGATGCCACCCGTATATCTCGTGGTGATGTTTCCTAGAATGGGTCGAGGTCGATCCCAGAGGTGGCAGGCTTATAATGGCATATCTCTCTTGATAAGGTTGGATGTGGGTATTCTCGTTTGGCCGGGTGGAGCCCCTGGGCAGAGCCATTTGATATGGCTCGAGTCACGTCCATGACTATAGTCAGGCGGAACCCCTGGGCGGAGCCATCTGGTTTTGCCTGAATTGAGTTGCGGGGCGCTATTGAGTCTAATCTGACCAGGCCCAATAGTTCTAGTCCAGTCCATACGATATGTTGAATTTTCTTTTCATTGTTTGTTCATGAGTTCTATTTGAGTTTAGTTTTCAATTACTTAGTGTGTAATATATCTTTTCCATGTGTAGAGAGTGCTGATCAAGATCGAGCAATAAATCCATCGCTAAAACGTCATCATCAACGGCCGTAGCAGTCGTTAGTAATGCATCGTTGAACAAGCCATCGCTTAGCCATAACTGAAGGTTATTAGCAACCATGATAACTCATGTTGCCCAGACCATCAACCATTTTACGATATGCTTTCAGCGATGGCTTACCAACAACTAGCCGTTAGTAAGCCGTAGTCGTTGGTAAGCTGTCGCTGTTGTTTTATCTGAACCTAGTAAAAAAAAAATAGAAAATTTTTGTTTATATCGATTTATACACAAACCAAATACACCAAATATAAATTTACAACATCACACTATACACAAAATATGAATCAATTTATACACAAATATTGTGTATATTGTCAAATGTAAACAAAATATAAGAAGCAAGCCTGAAATGGAGGCTGTCAAGTATCAAAACTAAACTATATGCAAAAAATGATGCTTGGAAGTGATAAAAAGTTTTGAAGACTAGATTTAGGATTTAAAATGATTGTATTATCCTTAGGATACATGTTGATTATGGTGAAAACCAAACCTAAAATCTGAACCAAATTCTAAGCGGAGTTGAAGCTGCCCCTTAGAACAATTTGGGTTGAAGGCTCGATTGATGGTTTGACCGAGTGATCAGCAATCGACCTACCTTCCTCTACCATTATAGAATTCATTAGGACACCCTAAAAGATTTTTTGAGTGTTGATTGTGTCATTCCTTTATGAAACCCTGGCTTAAGCATAATTTTTCTTGATTGAGCCGTTGTTCTTCCAAGTTTCATCATCAATTAAATGGCATCACAAGGAGCTAGGAGCTTGGTATGAGTTAAGTTGTTATTTACTATTGACTCTCATTTAATTGTAATTTTTGTGTTGTTTTTTTTACTTTTGAAACTTGTATTTGACCTAGGGTGTAGGTCTTAGGATTTGAGTGGTTGCCTTGGTAGAGATGTATAAATCCACTTAGGTTTGCTAGTGGACCGGACTAGTACCTTTGGGCCCGACCGAATTAGGCCCAGAAGCGCCCACACGTATGAACCAAACTCAAGTCAACCCATACGACTAGGACTAGGGCTCCACCCGGCCATACAATGACACCCGCGTCCTCATTAATTATGAGGGATTACACGATTGCAAGCCCGACATTTCAAGGATCAGCCTCGACCCATTTTGTGCAACATCCCTACGAGATTTCTGAGCGACATCATTGCTAATCAACCCTCACCCTGCAATATATGCAGTCGCCACGCTCCTCAGGTAAAGAAGATTCCAATTTCCATTACATCCATCTTGAAACATTCTTACTTGAGCGTCAAAGTATCTTTTACAGGTCTCCCTTGACAGAGTTGCACTAGACCAAGAGACACATCAGACTGAGCCGCATCACTGTGACTTCAGGCAAGAACATTTGGAACCCACCATGGGGCCGAGTAAATCTTACGTGCCCTGCAATGGTTGGTACCTAGATCCAAACGAACGTCGCCGTGCGCAGGCAGTAACTCTCACGGTCGAACTAACTTGGATAATAAAATCGTTCATGCATCTCCCTTGCTTCCCATGCAAGGGATAGGCAATTCGCCCTGGATCGCTCTCCCCGACCGTAGATCGCAGGGCATGTTGGCCTAAGATTTTCAACCTTGGTCAGGATCTTGATTTTGATGATAACAAACTTATTCTAAAGAGTTTATCAAGTGTTTGATTTCAGGTTGAGGTTACAATACGCGCACAAACTTCATTAGGAGAAATACCAAAAATCGGCAAAAATGGCCTTGACGACGATCGAGTAGAAAATCTAGAGTTAGAAATATATTTCATGTAATATGACTCTAGGAATATATCCCAAGCCTAATTGTAATGTTATCAAAGTCAAAACTTGGTAACATAACCCGGAAACGAAGCGCATGAGAAGAAGACTCAAAAAATTAGCCTCAACCCAGGTTCGGTCGACCGAATAGCGCCCAAAAGTGGCAAAAGGGATCGCTTGGGTGGTCGATCGGTCGACCGACGACAGATCGGCAAGCGATCGGGCATCCCCAATGGGCAAAAAAATGCCCGTTTGGTGGAGCTGCCGAGTGAGGGGTTATAAATACCCCTCACCAACCTTCTAAAAGGTTTTTATCCATTCATTGAAGATCTTCTAGTGTGTTTTTGAGCATTCCTAAGTGGATTTCATCACGCAAGCTTTGACGATCATTCATCTACTCGAATTATTCTTACCGCCTCAACTTCGACTTCATTTTGAGCTCTACATCTTGAAGAGTTGGAGGCTTCAGAAGCTTTGCAAGGAGTTCATTTGTGTGGTTTAATCTTTAGCTCCTTTTGTTGTTATTCTCCTTGTTCTTAAAATAGGTTTTCATTGTTAGCTTGCTATGTGTGCTAGGTTAAACACTTTAGGGTTACCTTTCTAGTCTTGTGTTTTGCTTAGGTGAATAAGGTTGAGGCATTCTCAAAGAGTTGAGAAGTGAGTCTGCATTTGTAATCAAAGTCGAAGAGATCTCCCATGCCTCCACTAAGCAATTCTCCTTATTACGGATCTACTCCAAAACTGAGGACGCCATCCACTACATCAAGCAAGGGCAACACGAGTCGTTAAGAAACTACATAAAGAGATTTCAGGCCATGGAGATGGAGATCCCAAATCTCGACCCATGCGTCAAGCTATTTTCTATCAAGCACAGTCTAAAGCCCGGACACTTCGCATACCAAATCGCCTTGCGAAGCTAAAAGAAATGGCCAAATTATGGGAGAAGGCCATCAACCATATAGAGATGGAAGAATTTCGAGAGACCAAAAAGGCTGACATGCAGAACGCCATGGACATCGTCGAGGACAAGAATGCCAAGGAGCCCAATGAAAAAGGCGAGGATCGAGATCGTCGTGAACGAAACGACAACAAGAGGGCAAAGTCGCCACCCCGACCGAATGACAGGTATGAAAAATACACACCACTCTGTTGGGATCCAGAAAGGAAACATAGCGGAAAATAACGATTTAAAAAAACAAAAGCATCCCAGAAACATTGATCTACTTTACCGATATTAAGGAATTCAACATGAGAGGAACAGTGAATCCAAGATGCACACATGCACGCCCTCCAATGCAAGTCCACACCAAGTGCCTCGTAACAAAAGAAACAGTAACCTATCGGGCTCGTCGTGGCTCAACGGCCAAATTTTATAACTCTGGTTTGCACCAAAGTAGAGCGGGCACTTCCAACAAGAATCGAGCAGGGAGCAAAGGGAGAAAACCGATGGGAAACTAAGGAACAAATTCACTCCAGGGGAGAATACCTTTCCGGTATTTTTAGACTACTCCAAAGAAACTAATCTGGCAATGATTTCTGTCGAGGGAACAATCTGGCGGAGCTTCACCAAGCTAGCGAATGAATAAGAGGGGAAACTCCAAGGTGCGACTAGTAATTGGAAGTAGAGAAACAATTTCGGGGATAGGAAAATTATCCTTAGAGGGTTTGGCCAGCCCCCTATTTATATCTCCAAGGGGATAGGAAATTTTGGGTTTGCCTCTAATTAATTATGCCCTATCTAATATGGATGAATTAATTCATTCCCTATCTGATAGGGATGAATTAAATTCAACACCCTATCAAATAGGGAGTCTAATTTGAATTCGAACAAAAAATTCTATTCAAAATAGAATTTATGTTTCCCACCTTATGAGAACGGACCCACCTTGAACCATGGGCCAGTTCACTCCTCAAACTGGACCATGGGTTCGGTTCAGTTCAACACTTGAACGATATCAGGCGTCAGGTCTAACATATCGTGTGTCATACCCTACAAATTAGGGTTTTGAGGAACTCCTTCCTCCAGTATAATTCATTCGAATCGAAAATACTTTTTCGATTTTCTCGGTAGATGCACTACTAGAAAAATGGTCATTAGCAACGGCTGATGCCGTTGCTGAAGAGAATCAGCAACGGCTGAGCCGTTGCAATAGCGCCGTGAGAGAAAGTCGCGTTGCTGATGACTTAGCAACGGCTCAGCAACGGCCGCTCGGGCCGTCGCTCAAAACATTATCAGCAACGGCCGCTGGGCCGTCGCTAAAAATATTATCAGCAACGGTTTTGCCACAGACCCGGAGCCGTTGCTGATAACATTAATAGCAACGGCCGCTGAGTCCGTAGCAACACCGTTAGTAAAACTCCGTCGCTAAGCCGTTGCTGTAGGTCATCAGCAACGGCTTTCGATACACTTTTAGCAACGGTTTTCCCACGGACGCCCGTGGGAAAGCCGTTGCTGATGACCTTTACCTGCAACCAGAAAATTTGAAAATTTCAAATTTCCATTGATACATTGATACATTTATCTGATACATAACTCACACACCCATACCCTCATACACACATTCATTCACACATCACAAACATCTCATACACATTCATTCACACATCACAAACACACCAAGATATACATCAAAACAATTATATTTATATTCATAATTATCCACGATAGTATAAACACAATTCAAATGTAAAATTGAAGTATCAACATCTCAGTAACATAGTCAATATAAATTAAACAAGTTCAATATCTGAATAACAAAGTCAATATAAACAAAATCTCACGATGACGATGGAGGATGGCCTGGATCATATGGCGGGGTCTGGAGTGCTTGAGTGTACACCGGCGTGGACTGACTCGAGGATGATGGATTAGATGATGCCGAAGAGATGCCTGCTTCGGGATGACCCGACAAGTTGCGTAGCATAGCTTCTATATTCGCCATCGTCTGACTCTGGCGCTCCATCAACTCAGTCTGACGCGCGACCGTCTCCTCTAGTGTCCTTATCCTATTACTATGATCATAACTGGATCTGGAGGTGGACGGCCGCTCACCAGCGACCGGAGGGGTCGGTGCCCCAAGTGGCCCTAGTACGGCTCGCGCATGACCACTATCTGCGAAGCCATATACGCGGCCATGGTCCCAGCCACCTGCGGCCTCGACCCACGATGCTGCGTCAAAGTCCTCGGGGGTACCCCCACTCTGCACCACCGTCTGGCTGTAGGTCTCCTACTCAAGTTTGATTTTTTATTTAATATTTATCATAAAACTTAAATTATAAATATATAATGAATAATTTAAACAAATATATAATTACCATAATGTATGCAGCGCGGTTGTCGATGTACTCCCCAGTCCCATGTGCTCGACGGTGAGTCCGCTCAAACACCGCCATCGGGGAGGGTCGCTGGACACTCCCGTCATCCGACACCGTCGTCTACATTTACAAAACAAATACATTAATTAGTACACATAATTAGAAATAAAATATATAATTAAAAGATATACTTACCATACGGTTTGCGTGCACTGCAAATGCAACAGAGCCGCCGGTGTGACGCGCTGCTCCCCCCGACATGCGATTTCTAGCCGCATTCCGAGAAATCTCCTGCCATCGATCCGTCGACCATATCCCCACGAGCTGGTCCCATATATCCGGAGTAATCCAACCGGGGTCGTATCCCCGAGTCTCCGCGATGTTAGTGGTCCCAGCTCGGGCCATCGCCTGGGACCGAGCCTGCCCCAGCTGCCCGTTGTACCTTGCCCGGGAAATAGCCTCCCAGGCAGCGTAAATGAAGGGCCTCTGGTCCTCGGCCCATGTATAGCGAGCCTGCAAAATAATAATATCAGTACCAATATTAATATATCATGCATGTAAAAAAAAAAATAATACGTGCCTCAAACTCGCGCCATAACATGTCGACGTGCTCGCTAGGCACGTGAGACCACGTAGGCCATGCCCCGTGCATGTATCGTCGAATAGTAGAAGAAATGCTCCTCGGCACTTCTTCTTGCTCGAACCTGCACAACAAAAATAAATTTTAATATTATATTATGATATAATGAATTTGTAATGATTCATAATTCATGATATATTACGTACCGCTCCCCAATCACGCTAATCAATCTACGTGACTCTGTGGCTGGTGGAGGCTGCCACCTGTTCGGCCCGCGTGGCCGCCTACGTCTGGATGTACTAGCCTCGGCAGTATCATCCTCATGAGGATCAGCAACAGGAGGATCAGCAGCATGAGTAAGTGCTGGAGTCTCACCGATCGGAGACTCCGAAGCTCTCCTGCGTCGATAACCACGACCAGACATATCTGTCGAACAGACATATAATCAGATTATTGTATAAATAGTAGAGATATATTTAATAAAATATATACATTACAATTATTCTTCATCATCTGAATAATAGTCTTCGAATTCTTCTTCTTCTTCCTCTTCTTCCTCTTCTTCCTCTTCTTCCTCTTCTTCATCTCCAGCTTCCTCAATTTCATGATGGTCATCATCAGCATATTCAACTTCTAATTGGATTGATGTTGTGTCTGCATCCTCGAGTATTGGAATAATACGATCCACAGCAGGAAGATCATCTTCTTGATAGAAACCAGGAGGATCATTTTCTCCTACTATCGGATCAATTTTTCCTCTACCTTTTGTCTTACAGACTACACGCCAATCTGCTCTATCTTTATTTCGAGCCGGATACTTCGCGTAATATACTTGTTCGGCTTGTGATGCCAATATAAAAGGCTCATTTGCTGCCAATCTCTACCGCAGCCCCTACTTCTGTGATATCAACCGCTGTAGTATCTGGTGGGACTGATGTCTGAAGAACTGGCCGATCAACATTATCATTCAGGTGGAATTGACCCCCAAGACTATCAAGTATCATAGTTCTATAGGGATTACATTGACTGGATGAAGAAGCACCAGCAGAGGAAGATTCACCATATGTCTGAACGACAGGATTGCTCGACGTCCCGACTTCGCGTGACTCCCCGTGACAAGTCCATGGAAAATATCTTGGTGTAAATCCTTTGGTATATAGATGCAGAGTGACAGTCTCCCGATCCAAAAATCGTCCATTCGAACAAATGCGGCACGGACATCGGATTTGATCACCCATGCTAACGAAATTCCGATTCGAATAGGCGAAATTTAGGAAGTACGTTACGCCTAATCGAAACTCATTCGTTAAAGCTCCACGATCAAAACGTCGGTACATCCAACTTCGATCAGCCGACATGATTCTGTCAATCAATGACAATTTCTTTGGTTAATGTCTTTAGGTGAGATTGTCCTATTCCATTCGGGATTTATGTTATTCGTATTGCACTTACGTTTTTATTTTAACTGTTAACTAATTATTCTAAATTTCGACAGCATCTCCCTACAGTTCTCCGAATACGCATATCATCTGGGCGCGTATCGGAGAACAAGAGAGATGTTGCCGAATTTTAGAATAATTAGTTAACAGTTAAAATAAAAACGTAAGTGCAGTACAAATAACTATATTCCCAAATTGTCCAATCAGGGACAATTCAAGAATTGTACGTCGTATAAAAGATCATCTACTTCTTTTACACGAACATACAATCCCCGAACGGATCTAAGGTTTTGCTAAATCATATCCGATTCGTCGATGCGTACGTGAAACATATCAACTCGTCGGATGGATGATTATTTTCTAAATGTTTCGAGACAGTTCGAGTCCATATTGGACGATTTCGGCGCGCGTCCGAAGTGGACGATTCCGGCGCGAGTCCGAAGTGGACGATTCCGGCGCGAGTCCGAATTGGACGATTCCGGCGCGCGTCCGAAGTGGACGATTCCGGCGCGAGTCCGAATTGGACGATTCCGGCGCGAGTCCAAATTGGACGATTCCGGCGCGCGTCCGAAGTGGACGATTCCGGCGCGCGTCCGAAATTAATCTAAACCCTAATAATTAATCTAACAAATTAAACAATTAATCTAAACATTTAATTAACATTTATAAAATAATTAATTAACAATTTCAAAACAATAAATATATATATATATATATTCTGGCGCCGGAGTCCACCCTCCGGCGCCGGCGTACAGTGGCCGGACACACTGTCCGGCCACTGTAGAAGGTTCGGCGGCGGCCATAGGCCGACCGCCGCCGGCCGAAACCCTAGAAATAGGGTTTCGGTCGGATTTTAGCATCTCCGGCCGAAACGGTATAGGCCGGCCGATCAACATACCGGCAGCGGCGCGGCGGCGAGAGGCGTCGGCGAGAGGCGTCGGCGTCGGCAGCAACGGCAGCAGCGGCGAAGGTCTCGGCAGGAGCGGCGGCGGCAGAAGCGGGAGGAAGAAGGGTCGGGCGCGAGAGCGTGCCCTATATAAACTTATCAGCAACGGCTCACTCGCCCGTTAGAACGCCGTTGCTGATAAGTTATCATCAGCAACGGCTCACTTATCCGTTAGTAAGCCGTTGCTGAAGATTAAATAATTAGCAACGGCTCGCCTTTCCGTCAGAAAGCCGTTGCTGATAATTAAAATAATCCGCAACGGCTCGGTTGTCCGTTAGAACGCCGTTGCAGATACAGATATCTGCAACGGCTCGAGCGGCCGTAAGAACGCCGTTGCAAATAGCAACGGCTTGAGCGGCCGTTGCTGATAGCCGTTGCTGAAGACCAAGTTTGTAGTAGTGATGAGAACCGTGATCGTGTTGCGGGATGTCCATGCTAGTAGACTTTAAGTGTCGTGTTTGGGCTCTATCCCATAAAGCCCGTTACTAGGGTAGCCTATTTTGTGTGTGACCCATTGGGCCCCACACTACGTCAGCAGTGAGTTGTGCATAACATATAGTCAAACTCGATATAACACTTTCTATTCGAATTTCCATGAGACACCACTAAACCCCTTTAGTGTGGTAGTATGAGACTCCACTCAGAAGTCAAGATTGACGTCTAGCAATGTATCATGACTACCTGAATAGTGTGAGGTTCAATCTGTAGGGATCGAACACCCTTCGGTGACCAGTTATCGTGCAACTAAATCCTTCTGTTATAATATCCCGAATGCGGCTAGGATACAGAAGTCGTGTCAAACCATAAAACCGATTCATATGTATTCCACTTTGTCAAGTTGTCATCTCAACCATAAAATGTTAGAAACCATTTTCCAAATTTCACATCTACTATGGCCAGAGATTCTCGAATCGACACTTGTAGGAGCAAATAGGACATTATCTCCTCTCACTAGAAGTAATCGATTTCTTATTGGTTGCTCACCTACTTCCATGAAAGCTTCACTATACCCAGTAGTACCCAACACATGACTTTGCAAGCCATGCAGGGATAGCACCAAAGCGATAGATTGTCAATCACAAGGTAACCATGACAACCTCAGGTCTAAGGATTGCTTGCATCCACTATCACCTAAGGAACAACTTACTAACACTCATGTAAGGATTCCATTTGCGCGTTCCTTGAGCGGGTGCGTTTAGTGAACTCACTCTCTAATGAGCAACTGCATTTGTACAATAATGACGACTCATAGGTAACTGCGAGATCAGCTACCGCATATCAAATAGGGCATGTAGCAAATGCACTAGTCTTGCCGGAGTCATTGATCCCCTACTCATTGATCCTACGACTAGGAATATTTAGAACTAAGGTCTCTGGATTCTAAGTCTCACTGGCATAATTTCATCATGGCCTTAGAATCATTTGCCCGAGCTCATGGGGTTCATCATAATCTTATTAACAAAGATACATCATATGATAAAAAGATGCCTCATTTTATTTATCAACTTTAAATAGTCCCAAACACATCGACATGTGAATGACTCAAGGGCACTATTCCTTTCACATTCAACGCGAGGAAGGAAACCATCCTCTAGAAGATCTACGACTAAAAACTCCTTCGACACCTCGTCAATGCAAGAAAGCAGAAGTTGTCACCCAACGCCAACAAGAGCAAAAGATGTGCTTTTCACGACACCTATGGGCAAACTACAAAAGACTGTGTGGTGCACGGAGATCAGCTCAAAGACCTAGTACGCGACGGACTATTGGCCCAAGTGTTGCCCCTAGGCCTTGATCTCTATTTTGATGATAACAAATATGAAACTAATGTATTTGTGAAGTTTTGAGTTCAGGTTGAGGTTATGAGACCGCACGCGAAGTTTGTTCGGATAAATACTAAAAATCGGCAAAAATGGCTCTGTCGTCGATCGAGTAGAAAATCTAGAGTTAGAAATAGATTTCATGTAATATGACTCTAGGGCCAACGCTCTCCTACACCCGGTTTTATGTTTTCTTGCGTCCATAGTCCTGTAATGTTGTTTTTGCTTTATGCCTTCAAAAACCATTCGGCCAACATGGTCTTTTGGGGGCGCGGACATGGAGCGCGAGGTTGGCACGTGGTCCAACTTATGCCCCGCGATGTTAAGTCGGGAAGCCCAATTCGGGACGGATTCGGGATTAAGGCTTATCCCTTGCACGGGATGCAAGGGTGCCGCACGGGTTCTTCCGCTCAAAACAATTGGCCCGTGACAGTTGGTATAATTGTAATGTTATCCAAGTCCAAACTCGGTAACAGAACCCGGAAACGAAGCACGCAAGAAGAAAGCTAGAAAAAATAGCTTCAGTCCAGGTTCGGTCGACCAGTCGGTCGACCGAATGAAGTCAAAAATAGATAGTAGCCCATTGGAGATGCCCGATCGCTTGCCGATCGACTGGTCGGTCGATCTAATGATGCCCAAAAGTGGAAAAGCACCTTCGATCGCTTGGCAATCGATCGATCGATCGACCGACGATCGATTGGCAAGCAATCGGGCATCTCTAACAGGCAGAAAAATGCTCGTTGGGTGGAGCTGCCGAGTGAGGGGTTATCAATTTATCCATTTTCTCATGATTTTTCAAGATTAATCACATGAAAGCAAATCATGAGTGAACTCAAACATGTTTATCAAGTTTCAACTTAAAATGAAGTCTCTAAGATGAAATTCTACCTAGGGCACATTTCATTCAAACAAGGTTTCATGAAATTGCCTAAGTATCAAAATTTTATCTACTCATGAGATTTCAATCAAGTATCATGCAAGATCATTCATGAGTATAGAGAAATCATTTTACCAAGAGAAAAGAGGTGTTATGCAAGAATTTTGCCTAATGAAACTCATACCTCATTTCTTGAGAAGTTCCAAAATTTTAACTTTTCTTTTCATTTTCCTTTAGCCTTCCAAATTTTACCACTTTCTCAACTTGCAAGTAGGCTTCATTAGTATCATAATGAAATAATATGTCAACTAGCTAGCTAACTTACTAAATAGCAAAGGTTCAATGCAAAGTTTCATTTAAAAATCTTAACCTATGCTAGATATATAGTAAAGATTCATTTTAAAGAAGTTATCATGATATCAAAATGAATCAAAGAGATCTTAAGATATGAAATATTTGAAAAGTAAGATCTCTAAACATGTTTAACTAGTTTGGTCTTAAAAAGAAAGTCTCTAGTATCAACCTAGAGCAAGTTTCATTTAATGAAATTTGCCTAAGTGCTAAAATTCTACATACTCATGAGAATTCAAGGGTTTAACATGCAATTCTAATCATGAGTATAGAGATATAATTTAATCTTAAACATTGAGGTATAACACTAAAATTTTATGGAAATCAAAATCATACCTCATACTTGAAAATTTAGCCAAACTAATCTTTTTCTTTTCAATTTCTAATGCCTTCCATTTTATCATAACTTGCAAGCAATGTTCATTTGTAGGATAATGAGAATATAATTACTAGCAAGTTATCATACTAACATCTGTGAGGCCCCTAACCCCCATGTGCCACCCACGGGGTTCCCAAGAGCACGAGCAGCATGACTTTTTTTTTTCACCTGCACGGTCGAGCGATGACCGACCGACGTAAGCAATTGCTGAGCGACGACCATGCCACACTGCTCCCTAACATCTGTGAGGCACCTAACCCAAGCACAAGCAGCATGATATTTTTTCCTGTCAACATAGTTGAGCGACGGCCGAGCGACGCGAGCAACCGCCATGCCACGTTGCTCCCTAACATCCGTGAGGCCCTAACCCCATGTGCCACCCACGGGGTTCCCAAGACCACGAGCAGCATGACATTTTTTTTCATACGCACGACCGAGTGACAGCCATGCCATGATGCTCCCTCTCACCCGTGAGGCCCCTAACCCCCATGTGTCACTCACGAGATTCCCAAGAGCATGAGCAACATGACATTTTTTTCCTTCCGCACGATCGAGCAATGTCCGAGTGATGGCCGAGCAAAGATAATGCCATGCTTCTCCCTAACATCCATGAGGCCCCTAACTCCCTTGTGCCACCCACGAGGTTCCCAAGAGCACGAGCAGCATGACATTTTTTTCTGTCTGCACAGTCAAGCGATGTGAGCAATGATCAAGCGACGCGAGCGACGATAATGTCATGCCGCTCCCTAACATCCGTGGGGCCCCTAACCCCCTTGTGCCATGACATTTTTTTCTCGTTTGCACAATCGAGCAACGACCGAGCGACGGCCATGCCACGCTACTCCCTAACATCTCTGAAGCCGCTAACACCCATGTGCCACCGATGGGGTTCCCAAGAGCATGAGTAGCACAACATTTTTTTTCGTTCGCACAGTCAAGTGACGTGAGTCACGACCAAGAGACTCAAGTGACGGCCATGCCGGACTGCTCCCTAACAACTATGAGGAGGCCCCTCACCCCCATATGTCACCCACAAGGTTTCCAAGAGCACGACCAGCATGAGATTTTCTTTTTTTCGTACGCACGATCGAGCGATGGCCGAGTGGCATGAGCAATGGTTGAGCAATGCAAGCGACAACCATGCCACACTGCTCCCTAACATCCCTGAGGCCCCTAACCTCATGTACCACCCGCGGGGTTCCCAAGAGCATGAGCAACATGACATTTTTTTTCCGTTAGCACGATCAAGCGATAGTCATGCAATGTCTGAGCGACGACAATGCCATGCCACTCCGTAATATCCGTGAGGCCCCTAACCCCCTTATGCCGCCCACGAGGTTCCCAAGAGCACAAGCAGCATGACATTTATTTTTTATCTGCACGATCGAACGACATGAACGACGGTCGAGCGACGATATTGTCATGTTTCTCCCTAACATCCGTGAGGCCCCTAACCCCCATGTGCCACCCACGAGGTTCCCAAGAGCACGAGCATCATGACATTTGTTTTTGTCCGCACGGTCAGTGATGGTCGAGCGACGTGAGCACTAGCAAAGCAACATGAGCGACAACCATGCCATGCTGCTCCCTAACATCAGTGAGGAGGCCCCTAACCCCCATGTGCCACCCACGGGGTTCCATAGAGCATGAGCAGCATGACATTTTTTTCTATTAGCACGGTCGAGCGACGACCGAGTGACACATGCGACGGTCATGCCACGCTGCTCCCTAACATCTGTGAGGTCCCTAACTCGTATGTGCTACCCATGGGGTTCCCAAGAGCACGAGCATCTTGACTTTTTTTTCATCCAAACAATCAAGCGATGTAAGCGACGACTTTGCTATGACCGAGCGATGGCCAGGCGACATGAGCGACGATTGCGCCACGGCCCAGCCACAACCGAGCGATGACTGAGCGATGGCTGTGCCAAGGTCCAATCACCCCCCCCCCCCCCTCCGATGGCTGGGTGTGGGTTGCGCGCTTCAGTGCCATCTATTTTCGGGTGTAGTTGATTCGGCAGGTGAGTTGTTACACACTCCTTATCGGATATTGACTTTCATGACCACCGTGCTTCTATCTTAATCGACCAACACCCTTTCTGGGGTCTAGGTTAGCGTGCAATTTGGCAACGTAACCCAACTTCCGATTCATCCCACATAGCCAGTTCTTCTTAAAAATATCGCCCACTTGGAGCTCTCGATTCCATGGTGCGACTCAACGAAGCAACCACGACGTTCTACCTATTTAAAGTTTGAGAAAAGGTCGAGGGCATTGTGCTCCCAATGCTTCTAATCATTCGCTTTACCCGATAGGACTCGAGCTTGACCTCTAGTTATCCTGAGGGAAGAACCAGGTATTAGATGGTTTGATTAGTCTTTCGCCCCTATACCCAAGTCAGACGAATAATTTGCACGTCAGTTTTGTTGGCTTAAGGTTTTCAACCTTGGGCTTAATCTCGGTTTTGATGATAACAAACATGGAACTAATGTTTCAGTGAGAAATTTTTCAGGTTCCATATCGGTTAGCGCTCGATGTCACCGATCTGAAGAATCGAAGAAATCAGAGAAATCGGCAAGGACGTTCGTCGTCGCTCGGGATTCTTCGGGAAGTTAGAGTTTAGGTTTAGGGTGTCTAGTTTATATTGTAAATCCTCATGATGATGCATAAGAACTGAAAAACCAATCCCGAACCCAAATCATGAAAACCCGGAACCGTCCTGAAATTCACTTAGCCTAGGGAGCTCCTTGGAGGGCTATATGTCCTGGACATTTACTTGACATAAAAAATGGTGGTAATTGTTCCTTGGGTCAAAACTAGATAATGAGGTATTTTTAAGGAATTTTAGAAAGCCTTTAGCATACCCTTATTTGATCCGAAAAATTAGAAAAGTTTCGTTTTCTGAAAATTTATACTATACCCCAAAAACTAGATTTTGATTCTTGAGGATTTTGATTTTTTAGATATTTTTATTGAATCCAAATGGGGGGTAATTCTTATATAACATTTATGTTTTGAAGAACTTAAAGATAATAAATGTTATATAAGTAGACTTAGCGAAGACGGAACCAAAACGAGTAGAAAAACCCAAGCAAAATAGCAGTCTGCCCAGTCTATCCATTTTTTGGTCGACCGATCGGTCGATCGACTGAGGCCAAAATTTGGCAGAGGGTGCATCGGTCGATCGATCAATCAATCGGAATAAGGATTGCTGAATCGCGACTCTGGCTTAAGGCTTCGGTCGACCGGACCGCGGATGAGAAGAAGTCGTGACTCATTTGGTCGACCCGTCGGTCGACCGAATAGTGTGATTTATTCACAGAAGGCACAGCGGTCATGGATGGTCAATTGATCGGTCGACCGACAATCGACCAACATGCGACTGAACGGCAGAAACGGCTAGTTTTTTGCCTGTTGTCGCACTATTTCCGTTGCAGGGTTATAAATACCCAAACCCAGCCTTCCTTAAACAACTTTTGATCACTCTAAACACTTCATTGAGCTATTCTTGATCATTCTAAAGCTTTTCTTGCGCAATCCTTTTGATAGCCCTAGTTTCCAAGATACACACCTTGATTTAGCCTTCAAGATTTATCGATTTATCATCTCAAGGCATCAAGAGGAACTAGGACTTGTGTTTGGAGCTAAGTATTTATTGTATCATTTATTTGCTCCATTACTTGTGTATTTTTTTGTTTTGTTTTATTGTATTTGAACGTGTAAGTAGACCTAGTGTTAGGTCTTGTGATTGAGTGATATCTTTGGTGTATAAGGTGTAAAGCCACTTGTGTAAACGTAGTTTTTAGGATTAGTTGAGTAGTCCCTTAGGATTGAGGTGGAAGAGTGCTCTCGGTAAGAAGGCAGAGACTTCCGGGTGTGGAAGTGCCTTAGGTCGAGAGTGAGACTCTTCGAGTCAAAGTCCTCTATGTAAGGGAAACATCATTAATCTAGTAAAACTAAGTTTGGAAATCCTAAGCGGGGTGCTTAGATAGTGGAGTAGGCATTGGGGCCGAACCACTATAAATTCTTGTGTTTGCATTGATATTCTATTTGTGCTTAATTGTTTTATTATTGCTTCCATATTTAGTCACTCAACTTGTAATTTGCCTAAGTAGCCAAAGAAACGATTAAAATTGGATTTAGGCTAATTGATTAGTAAACACACTATTCACCCTCCTCTAGTGTGGACATTTCATCCAACAATTGGTATCAGAGCGGGTCGTAGATTGTGATTTCACCATCCCTTCTACAATTTGTCTCAATCCTAGAATGGCACTAGAGTCGGTAGCATCTTCACCTTCTAGGTTCGATGAATCGAACTTTGGCCTTTAGAAGTCTAGGATGTACACTTACTTAAAGACTAGAGGTCTTGATGTTTGTAACATGGTTAAACTAGAATACATTGAACCTAAGGTTGACATGCATGATTGGAGTAAACATGATAAGAAAATGTTTCAATTTAATGGAGATGCTATGTATAGCATTTTTTGTACCTTACCTAATAGCATCCTTGAAAAAGTCATGCATTGCACTTTGGCTTTTGATATTTGGGCAACATTAAATATGTTATATGATTATGCTAAAATCGAAGAGCTTAATACTTTTGTTGAGGGTGGTGATGAAAATGGTCATCCCCCTTGTACTAACCTCGGTTTTGATGCCCAAAGCACTTCTAGCCAAAGAAGCACAAGCAAGAATCAGAAACGAAAACTTAGGTGCTTCCTTTGCCAAGAGACGGGACGCAAGAAGATGAATTGTGAAATCCAAAAAGAAGAAGTGTGCTTCTCCATCCACATCCAAATCAAGTGAGGCCCGGTCATTCCAAAAAGAAGAAGTGTGCTTCTCCGTTGCTCACGTCGCTCGGTCATTCCTCAGTCATCACTCGGCTGTGGCTGGGCCGTGGCTCAATCGTCGCTCCGTCGCTCGAACATCCTTTCAATCTCCCACTAGCACTTTAGCCAACCACCCAAGTATCTTTATACCAATATTTTGAGTGGCGATTGAATCTGTTGTTGTGGTAATTAGTTTGATCTTTAACAATTAGTTATCATCTATTTCCAACGACGAGGTGATACTGCCTTCAAGAAAAGCAATGATTATTCACAGGATCTCAATTCATTTACCTTGAGCAACTGCCCTAGTATTGTCATACATTACAGGCACTGAACTAGAAACCTTAGGAACAACTCCCACTAAATGATAAACCCCTTTATCCATATGCTATCCTTGGCGGCTTTGGTAGTAGCAAAGCATATATCCTTTGTCACCTTATCGGCTGGGAACTCTTTCCAGCTTACTGCAATATCGAAACATCAAATTTGCAACAATACCCCTTTTGCAACTCTTTCCAACTTACTGTTCCACCATTTAAGGTATCCCCGTACCTTGATATAGTTTTACTGTTGTCTAGAACATCTCTCGTCATTTTCAAGTACCTGAGAGAGTTCTGCATTGCTTTCTAATTCTCTTCTCTAGGGTCTCCCGCAAGCGTAATCCTCGGCCCCAGTGCCGCTACGTCCTGCCTCATAGCCCTTACGGACCTCGAGCTCGTTCTTGCCTTGCTACTCGGCAAACTCGGCATGACCCCAAGCACAGTCCTAGGCCTCAGTGCCACTACTTCCGGCCTCAAAGCCCTTCTTACTTTCAGTCCCAGAGCCCTTAAGGGCCTCGAGTGTGCTTCTGCCTTATGCTCCTCGTCGAGCTCGTCTTGACCCCAAGCGCGGGCCTCGACCTAGTGCCATTACTTTCAGCCTCAAAGCCATTACTACTTCCGCCCTCAGAGCCATCACTACTTCATGTAAATCAAATGTTCAAACTAGAAGGGGGGTTGAATGTTGTGTAGGCTAATGTGTAGTTCAATTTCTACTCTTTTTCGATATTAAGCAACTTATCAAGGAAATTGAAGTTTCTTGAGGCTAAGTGTTACTTGATGCAAATACAAATAAATTGAGCACTAGTAAGGATCAAGCAAGCATGCAAGATAGCAATTCAAGCAAGAGAATTTATAGTGGTTTGGCTAATCCTGCTTACTCCACTACCTTGGCTCATTACCAAGGACTTCTAACCTTAACACTTTATAGATTGAATGTTTTCTAAGAATACTCTGAGGACTTATCCCTCAACCATTAAGGAGGCCTCAACACCTACTCTATAGCAAAAACAACAATCTACAAACTACCAAGATGTTTCAAGCACACCTTGCAAGCTATAAGGTGTAGGAATTCAAACAAAACAATGAGAAAACAAAGTAAAGGTGTTAAATATTGAAATCAAACTTGTAGAGCTCCTTCCAGCATCCTTCTAGAATTCCAACACCTCAAGAAGATGGAGAGCTTTTCTTTGAGAGGGTTGAAGAATGAAGACCACCACTTGAGAGAGTGAATGTTGAGAATTAGGGCTTGAGATCACATTTTGATGCTTGAATACTTAAGGATTAACTCATTGAACAGTAGAAGACACTAAACACCCGAAACTGGACCTATATATAAGAGTAGTGGAGGTATAAAGTGAGAAGTAGTCGTTCAACATATCTATTTCTGTTGGCGATTTCGGTCGACCACCGGCCGACCCTCGGTCGGCCGAACTGGTTCTAGAAATCTTCCAAAACACTTTCGGTCGATCCTCGAGCTACCGAAGTCGCCTGAGGATCGATCGATAATTGCTATTAGAATGGTGATTCTGATTTTTGCAAATTTTTGCAACGGGGTTTCATTTTTGGGTCTCGTCTTGGATTTTGACTTAGGAAATAACTTGAATGGTTTTGGTTGATGTCCTAGGGGCATATTACAATCATTTCTAAGCTTAAACCTAAGTCTATCGCCTACGGAGCTGTTTCAACATGATTTTTTGTGATTTTCCGGATGAATTTTGAGGCATATCGTTCTATCAACTTGAACTCAAAACTTAGAAAAAGAGTTAGTTTCATGTTTGTTATTATCAAAATAGAGAATGAGGCCTAGGTTGAACCCTTGGCCAATAATCTTCTCCTTTTTTATGATGACAAACATTTCATGAGAAATAGACAATTCAATATCAATGAAAGATGCTCATTTGCATGTTCATGTTAGAAACTAACTTAAGCTCCCCCTATCTATATGCATCATAAAATAAATCTGACCAAGTCTTTTCTTCCCCTTTTGGCATCAATCAAAGAGGGCAAGAATGCAAGGTTCAATTGATGAGATTTATCTTGAAAGCCAAAAATCCATAAAACCAAGTATCATCAAACACTAAAGTCCTTCCTACCGATGTGAGCCTATGGAAGGCAAAAACCGATAAGTTGCAAAGCCCCATTACAAGGTATGTACTTGAGTGTGATGATACCATCAAAAACTGATTTTTCAAGATGACTTAAGTAATCATGCAATTTTCAAAAACTTAAACATGTGGAATAGTACAAATTCCTAATTGCATTCTCAAATTAGTAAAACTTTCATCATTTAATGGTTTTGTGAAAATATCATCAAGTTGTTTTTGGTAGACACAAATTCCATTGAAATATTCTTCTTAGCTACAATATCTCTAAGAAAATGATGCCTTATATCTAATGTTAAGTCTTAGAATTCAATACCAAATTTTTAGTTAAATTAATCTATATGCAAGAATAATTCATTCCAAGATCCATGAGGCTTTGTTTCATCCAACGGATTTGTGCACAACAACTAGCCGTGGCGTTGTATTCTGCTTCGGTAGTTGAAAGTGCAACTGAGTTTTGTTTCTTGAAAAACCAAAAAACTAGGCTCATTCCTAAGAATTGACAACACCCACTAGTGCTCTTTCTATCTATTTTACATCCGCCAAAATTGGCATCGGAAAAACCAATCAATTGAAAAGATCATCATTAGGATACCATAAGCTTAAGTCAATTATACCCCTAAGATATCTCATTATGTGTTTGACCGCACTTAAATAAGACATCTTAGGGCATGATTAAAACCTAGCACATTGACAAATACTAAACATTATGTCTGGTCTACTTGTGGTTAATTAAAGAAGGCTACCAATCATACCTCAATATCATTTTTCTTCTACCTTTTCACCTTCCTCATCTTTATCAAGCTTGATGGATATGCTTATTGGGGTTGATGCAATCCTGGCTACATTCATCCCAAACATTTTGATTAGCTCTTTTGTGTACTTTGCTTGATTGATGAAGATACTATTATTAATTTACTTGATTTGGAGTCCAAGCATGAAGGAGAGCTTTCCCATCATGTTCATCTCAAATTGCTCTTGCATGCACTTAGCAAACCACTCACATAAAATTTCATTAGTAGCACAAAAAATGATACCATCCACATATATTTTCACAAGTAGGATATCATTCTCATCATGTTTAATAAAAAGAGAAACATCGTCTTTTCCAACACGAAAATCTTGTTCAATCAAAAAGTTAGAAAGTCTTTCATACCAAGCCCTCAGGGCTTGTTTTAAACCATACAAAGCCTTTTTCAATTTGTAAACACGATTTGGAAACACAATTTTTTTGAAATCGGGGGTTTGTTAAACATAAACTTCTTCCATAGTAAAGCCATTTAAAAATGCACTTTTGACGTCCATTTGAAAAAAAATTAAAATATTTAAAACTTGCATAAGCTAAAAGCATGCGAATGGCCTCTAATCTAACTACGGGAGCATATGTTTCATTGTAATCTATACCCTCTTCTTGGTTGTAACCTTGGGCCACTAAACTAGCTTTGTTTCTAATGACTAAGACATTTTCATCTAACTTATTTCTATGAACCCACTTAGTCCCGATTACTGTTTGTTCACTAGACCTAGATACTAAATCCCAACCTTCATTCCTTACAAACTGATTTAGTTCCTCTTGCATGGCCATAACCCAAAACTCATCATCTATAGCTTCCTTAATGTTCTTAGGCTCTAGTTGAAAAATAATGGAAACATGTTGACAAATACTTCTAAGTTTAGAATGTGTTACCACTCCCGTTGAAGGTTCTCCAATGATTTGATCAATTGGGTGATCCTTTATCATACGGTAAGCCTTTGGGAGAGAAGGTAGAGTTTGCTCTTCAACTTGAGGTTGGGAGGATGAGGGTGAAGGTTCTTCATCATGAGGTGACTCATTATATTCATCTTCAACCTCTTTATCATGGAAGATCAATTCCTCAAGTTCTTCACCTACATTCACAATCTTAATATTTCTAAAAGAGTCATTAGTTTCATCAAATGTAGCGTGCATAAACTCTTCAACTAACATAGTTCTACGGTTATAAACTCTATATGATTTAGAACTATTAGAATATCCTAGGAAAATTCCTTCATCTGATTTTGAATCAAATTGTACTAGGTTGTCCTTAGTATTCAAAATGAAACACTTACAAGCAAAGACTTTAAAATATCTCAAACTTGAGATTCTACCATTCCAAAGCTCAAAAGGAATTTTCTTAATCTTTGGTCTTAGTAAAACTCGCATTAAAACATAGCAAGAAATATTTATGGCTTTGGCCCAAAAGTACTTGGGTAAATTATTTTCACATAGCATGGTCCTAGCCATTTCTTGTAAGGTCTCATTCTTCCTCTCAATCATCCCATTTTGTTGTGGGGTTCTAGGGGAAGAAAATGTATGTTCAATACCAAAATCGTCATAAAATTTAGAAAAAAAAATCCTTTTTAAATTCACCTCCATTAACACTTCTAACTTTTGAAATAGGAATTCCTTTTTCATTAACAACTCTCCTGGAAAATTTTCTAAAGAAATCAAAAGTTTCATTCTTTTTTGCTAAAAAGAAAACGCATGTGAATCTAAATAATCATCAACTAAGACATAGTAATAAAGTTTACCTCCTACACTAGCAACATCACAATGACCAAAGAGAAACGTGTGCACAAGTTCAAGAATTCTAGATGTAGTAACTTGATTTATGCTATGGAAGGATGACTTAACTTGTTTACCATGTTGGCATGCATCACAAAGTCTATCATTTTCAAATTTTATCTTTGGTATTCCTTTAACTAAATTATTTTTCGTTATCTCTTGGATAAGGCTCATGATAGCTTGTCTTAGCCTTCGGTGCCATAACCAAGAGTCATTATCCATTATCACTAAGCATCTAATATGTGGATTAGGAAATACATTTAAGCTTAGGGTGTAAATATTTTCATGCCTATTTCCAATGAACACTATATCATTAGATGGTGCATTTCTAATAATGCATTTAGATGCTCCAAAAACCACTAGTTAACCATTATCACACAATTGAGATATGCTAATTAAGTTGTGTTCCTGCTTGAGGGTCAAAGCGGTATGGTCCGTTTTGGTGCGTCTCCTGTCAAGATGCAGTTCCAACAGAGGGGGCCTACAAAAGACACTATGATGCTCAAGTCAGTAGAGAGATTGTGTTGGTTGAAATGGCCACATTAGAGGGGGGTGAATAGTGTGTTTACTAATCTTTTCTCCTAATTCCGGTTTTAATCATTTCTTGATTAGTTAGGCTAAGCACAGTGTTAAAAGCAAGCGGAAGCAATAAATATGAAGCAATTAATACAAAACAATATATCAATGCTAACACGATTTTTTATAGTGGTTCGGCCCCAATGCCTACTCCACTACCTAAGCACCCCGCTTAGGATTTCCAAACTAAACATTACTAGATTAATCTTGTTTCCCTTACAACGAGGACTTTGACCCGAAGAATCTCGCTCTCAACCTAAGACACTTTCACACCCGGAAGTCTCCGCCTTTTTACCGAGAGCACACTTCCATCTCAACCGGTGGAATTAAGCCTCAAACACAAAGGCAACCACCTAATTTCAAGACCCACACTCTAGGTCTTACACAAGCTCAAATCCAAAAAATAAACAAGTTCAAATAACAATTAAGATTGCAATGAAAAGAGCTAAAGAATAAACCAAGACTAAATGCTCTTTTCCAAGCCTTCAAAGCCTCCAACTCACCAAGACATTGAGCTCGAATCGAAGCCCAAGTTGAGGAAGATGAGCGCTTGAGAGAAGATGTTGATCAGAGAACCAAACACAAGCCAATCAAGCTCTAGAAGGAACAAATCTCTCTTTTGAATACTTATGTTAGTTGTTAAGAGTGATTAAAGAAGTTAGGTGAGGGGTATTTATAAGCCCTCAATCGAACGACTCCTCAACGGGCATTTTTTTGCCCGTTGGACGTCGTTCGATCGCTTGCCGGTCGATCGTCGGTCGATCGATCGATTGACCACCCAGCGACCGCTGGCAATTCTTGCTTCAGCTGCTCTGTTCAGACGATCGGAGGGTCGATCGGATGTATCACGATTTAGCACTCTGCTGTCCGGTCGACCGCTCAGTCGACCGATGCAAGCACTGCCAATTTTTGTCCTCGGTCAATCGATCGACCGATCGACCGAAGTAGCCATTGCCAATTTTTAACCATCTTCGATCGACCGACCGGTCGACCGAATTGACTACTGCCAATTTTTAACATCATTCGGTCGATCGAATTGGCTACTGCTAATTTTTAACACCATTCGGTCGATCGAACCTTGACAGAACTTGATTTTTTCAGCCTTCTTCTTGTGTGCTTCAACGTGCGATAACTTGGAGAGCTTTCCATGTGATCTTTAGACTTGTCCAATACATCTTTTGTGCACACATTGAACTTCGAGAAATTTTTGCGACGAACCCGAACGCGTCGACCAATGTCCTTTCGATTCTACAGTTTCTTCGATATTTTTGATCGAGGACATTGAGTGCTAACTGATATGGAACCTAAAAATATTTCTCAATGAAATATTAGTTCCATGTTTGTTATCATCAAAACCGAGATTAAGACCAAGGTAGAAAACCTTAGGCCAATAGATTGAGGAGGAGGCAATGGGCAATGGAAAATGGAACTTAGGTTACCTGAGGCGTGATGTGTTTGTATTTATTGCAGGCTAAGGTGATGATGTCGCCCGATAATCTTGCCAGGATATTGCTCAGAATGGGTCGAGGTTGATACCAAAGATGTCAGGCATGTAATGGTGTTTTTCTGATAAGTAGGACGTGGATGTCCTTGTATGGCCAGGTGGAGACACCAAGCGGAGCCATTTGGTTTGGCTCGAGTTAGGTTTAGGAGTGTGGGGCGCAGCTGGGCCTAATCTGGCTGGGCCCAATAGTACTAGTCCAATCTATAGTGCCCAAGCTCGGTTGGAGTCTGGGAAACTGCGTGCTGAGCTCTAAGTAATGTTGATCTATGATCTCAATTTGACTTGTCGATTAGATTTTGGGAGTGTTTTCCCGATATCATGCCCCAACTCAGGATCGCGTAACCGGCCAAGGTATGTGTCGGTACCCCGAAGCCTACCACATGCACTAAACAATAATACACAAGAAAACACTGTCCATCAAGGCAACATGAATAAAAGAACAGCGGCGCAAATCTTTATTTAAAATCAAAACAGTTTTAACAGGTTTCAAATTCGAAGAAACAACTCGAGTTTCAAAGTCTAAAACAGTTACAAGTTTTTTCGAAACAAAACTACTCAGTACATGTCTAATAACCCTAATCGACACGACTATAACTACATGACTGCCTGCTACGAGATCCGCGCCAACGTCCACCCTCCAATCACACCATGCCACCAAGCCGTACCTCACTGGTCAGGCTCTGCAAAACAATAATAAACAAACCGTTAGTTCACGAGGAACTCAGTGAGTGGTCCTTTCGACCATCCACTCAAATCCCAGTATATGATCATGTATGACACTAAACAAATACATAAGTATATATGTTGGAAGCAATGCATTCTGTAGCCATTCGGCCTTACTGAACAACAATGAAAGAACCGGCCATATAAGGCCCTACACAATCTATAGCAACTGGCCACTATCGGCCTAATCATGCATAATTATATTTCGGCCATGTCCGGCCTTCATAGACATAGAATCAGATGTTCACCATCAAACATTTTGCACATAGAGAGCCAATCACTGGGCCCATCAACTAGGGTGGTCGTCTAGTCTCAGGAACCCTTCGGGTTAGGGATAGCTAGTCCCAACCAACTCGGGTCTACAGTCAGCGTGACCCACTGACGGAATCTCATGACCCTCCGCCACTCAGGTCTAACACCTAGCGTGTCGCTGGTGCAATCTCAAGATCCAAATCACCGCTAAGTCGAGTAGTAGTCGTTCTAGCCATCTATACTCCTCAATAGACCACCTCAAACCACAATACACAAACAGGTATTTTGTAATTCCATTCAGTAACTATAAACTACATGTCATAGAGGACGGGATGCCCGTATACCATGTGTCATAGCATGTGATTTATAAATGAATTTATTCACCCATTTAACTGTATGAATACAAGAATGAATTAAACCTTGCATTAAGGCAATAAATTTCAGCAAGGAAAGAATTTATCTACCATGATAAAATTGAAATATCATCAGTAATTCAATTAGAAAAATTTCAGGAATAATTACTATTTCATAATGTATGCACCAAGATTATAATTTTTCCCTAATTGTGAACTCACCTAAATTTCACCATAGGACTACTTGTCAATCTAGATGATCTCCGTTTTCTATAGTCTCTAATATTCCTAAGTGTGAAGGTTGATTCTTTCTCAGTCGCGATCCTATCCCTCCATGCTCGGCCGTACCTTGAGCAGGGCATGTCTTGCTCGGCCGAGCCTACAATAGTTGGGAAAGAGAGGTTTTGACCAAGAACCTATAAGATTTGACTAGTAATCTACCCTAGTTGATTGCTTGATCCAATTCCCTTCCTCCCTGCTCGGCCGAACCTTGAGCAGGACTCACCTTGCTCGGCCGAGCCCCCAATGGTAGAAGAAATTGAACCGTAGATTTCGATCATCAACTTGAGCGATTGAACCGTAGATCTACATATTTTTAATTAGAAATTGAACTAAGGGGGTTTAAACCACTCAAGGGAATTGGGGAAAATTTCGGTATGACCTTTCCCTTTTTCCCTCTATTCGGCCGGCCCCTAGATCATTAAAACCAATCCATCTAAAACAAATCAGATACATCAATGAAGAAAAACTACAGAGAGATAAAAAAAATGTCACCAATCGATAAGAACTTCACGGGAAAGATCCTCGATCTAGCATTTCTACTTGGTTCGGCCACACGCCTCACCTTGCAACAATAACCAACCACTAACCTCAATTAGGAGAAGGAAATGGATGAGACGAAAGTGTTCTTGATTTTTCTCCGACGACGACACAGTTCTAGCGCCGCCCACGAAGCTTCTTCTTCTCCTCCTCCTCACCTCTAGCTACGTGCGGCTCTATCTTGTTTTGAGCCGCACGACGGCTTAGGGTGAAGAGATAAGTTCTCTTCTCTCTTTTTTTGACCTAATTACCCTTCCTCACTTAACCCTCTTACTTGACTCCAGTTAAGCCCGGACCAAACCCCGATTCGACCCGTGAACTGGACTCCAACCCACATAAGTCATCCATACATACAACTATAAAATGAACATTAATCACGGGTTTAGAATTTAAATTATACCTTCTACTCGTGATGACTTCGCGACTCGATTTGACTCATTACCGATCCGGTACGCTGCACCAATTAAAAATTTTATATTAGGCAAATCTTGGGTATTACAACCTTCCTCCCTTAAGGAAAATTCGTCCTTGAATTTTTTGAACTACAAGGGCTTGCCAGATCTTCAAACAAGGAGGGGTAGAGCTCTCTCATGTCCCGCTCCACCTCCCACATAGCTTCCTGCCTGGTGTGGTGCTCCCATCTAACCTTCACTAAGGGGATTTCCTTGGATCTCAGCTTTCGAATCTGATGGTCAAGCGCCTCTACTGGCCTCTCCCCTATGACACAGCCGGACTCATCTCAACTGTTGTGGGTTCAATTACGTGAGACTCATCTTTGATGTATCTACTGAGCATGGACACATGAAAGATCGGGTGAACTCGGTCCATACTAGGGGGCAAAGCCAGCTCGTAAGCCACAGCGCCCCTCCACTTGAGAATAGGGAAATGTCCAATGAACCTAGGGCTCAACTTTCACTACTAGAATTGTGGACATCAGCGACGGCTAAATCCGTGGCTGAATCGTCGGTGATAGATATCACGAACGGCGCCAACCGTGGCAAACAGCCGTCACTGATGTGCACGTCTCAGATAAGTTGTGACGGCCCAGCGCAGCCATCACACGTAATCATCAGCGATAGCCGCATGAGCTGTCGCTGATTAAAAACATCAGTGATGGCTCGGGACGCTGTCACTGAAACCAACCCATCAGCTACGGCCATTTCCCATCGGTGATATTATTAGCAACCGTGATATTTGGTGCTGCCCAGGCCATCCGCCATTTACGATAAGCTTTCAGGCACTCCGCGGTGATTGATGGCGGTGGCAACAGGCAGCGACTCTGTAGCAACTTGGCAGTGATGGACGGCGGCGGCAACAGGCGACAGCGGCGAGCAGAGAAGAAAGAGGAAGGGTCGGGCACGAACGCAAATAAAAAGGATTTTCATCGACGGCTCGAGGGCTGTCGGAAAATCGTGGATCAATAATTTTATTATCACCGATGACACTGGTAGCCGTCAGTTAAGAGTGTTTTAATATTCGCGCTGCATTCGTGGCATTAAACAATAAGCGACGGCCGCATCCAGCCGTGGCTACTGAGTTATTCATATCGCCGATGGCTGGATATAGCCATGGCTAATAACTTATTTTATTTCGCGCCCCAGTACACGCCATCAAATATGAGCGACGATTGTAAGCGAGCCATGGCTGATTTGGTTACTCACATCACCAACGGCTCTAGCGCCCCCACTAAGCCGTGGCTAATAACTTATTTTATTTCGCGCGCGCTGCACGCCATGAACTATGAATGACAGATATGGTTGGTTGTATATGAGCCATAGCTGATTTGGTTACATCAGCCACGACCACTGCGGCCGACAAAAAGCCGTGAATGATTTTGACGGCCTGGGCGACCGTCGATGATCCCCGTGGATGATGTGGTATATTCTAGTAGTGTTTCCCTTCTTCCCAAACTGAACCACCCCTTTCATAGGGGAAACCTTCAGGAACACCAAGTCGCCTTCAGGGAACTCCAACTCTCTGGTCTTCTTATTAGTATACATTTTCTGGCAGCTCTAAGCCGCCAACATCCTTTCTTTTATCAGCTTCACCTTCTCCATTGCCTCCTCAATCAAGTCAGGACCCACCATGAGAGTCTCTCCTGTCTCAAACTAGCCCACTGGTGATCAGCATCTCCGTCCATACAAGGCCTCGAAAGGGGTCATACCAATGCTATTGTGATAGCTATTGTTGTAGGCGAATTCAATCAACGGAAAGTGCCTCTCCCAACCACCGGCCAAGTCTAAAACACACGCCCTAAGCATGTCTTCTAGGGTCTGAATTATCCTTTCTGACTGTCCGTTCGTCTACGGATGGAATGTGGTACTAACCCCAACTTAGGTGCCCAAGGCTTCCTAGAAGGACTACCAAAACTGAGTTGTGAACTGTGTACCCTGATCTGATATGACCATGACTGGTGTACCATGGTATGCCACAATCCAGTCCAGAAATAGCCTAGCATACTGCTCAGCTGAGAAAGTCTTCCCTAAACTTCGGCAGCCCGGTCACTAGATCCATAGTGATCTTTTCCCACTTCCACTCGGGTACTTCGAGGTTCTGAAGTAGCCCCGCAGTCTTCAAGTGTTCGGCCTTCACTTGTTAGCAGACCAAGCACTTCGACACGATCTCAGCTACCTCTCTTTTCATGCCCTTCCACCAATAGTGCAGCCTTAAGTCTCGGTACATTTTAGTGGCCCCTGGATGGATTGTATAAGTGGAACGATGTCCCATTTCTAACACATGTCTGCGCACCTCTGCCATATCAGGCACTACAATCCGATCTCTGAACCTCAAGACACCCTCTCAATCCTAAAGCCTTCATCTGCATCACCTCTCCAGACCAGATCCTTTGTCAGGGAACAAAATGCGTCCTCCTCCTGCGTGGTACACAATATATCCACCAAGGTGGACTGTACCCGTAGATACGCCACCAGGGTACCTAAATCTGATACGGACAAGACTGCTCCCCCATCCAGGCACACTGCTAGTTCTCGGGCTAGCGGCCACCTCTTGATCGCCAAGTGGGCCAAGCTGTCCAAGGACTTTCTGCTCAGAGCATCTGCCATTACATTGGTCTTCCCCGGATGGTACATAATAGTGCAGTCATTGTCCTTTAGGAGATCCAGCCAGAGGAGGTTCAGCTCCTTTTGCGTAAGCAAGTATAGAGGCTTTTCTAATCAGTATAAATCTCACAGGCCTCCCCATACAGGTAGTGGCGCCAGAGCTTTAGTGCAAAAACCACTACAGCCAGTTCTTCTCATGAACCTTTAACTGGTGGGACGCATAGGCTATTACTCTGCCAAACTGCATCAGAACACAACCCAGGCCAACCCGAGAGGCATCACAGTAGACCACGAATCCTCCCGAGCCTGAAGGTACGGCCAATATTGGTGCTGACATCAAGCATTCTTTGAGCTTTTGAAAGCTCGCCTCACACTTGTCATCCCATAAAAATTTGACCTTTTTATAGAGTCAACCGAGTTAAAGGAGCTGCAATCCTAGAAAAATTTTCCACAAATTTTCGATAATACCTGGCCAACCCAAGGAAACTGCGGATCTCAATCACGTTGGTCAACCACCTCCAGTTCTGCACAACCTCCACCTTTGCAGGAACAACCCTTATCCCCTCCTTGGACACTACATCGCCCAAGAACCCTACACTCTCCAACCAAAATTCACACGTGGAGAATTTGGCGAACAACCAGTGCTCTCTGGGGGTTTCCAAGACCATCCTCAAATGTTCGAAGTGCTCCTCCTTACTCTTGGAGTATACCAAGATGTCATCAATGAATATGATCACAAAACTATCCAAGTACTCCTTGAACACTCGGTTCATCAGATCCATAAAAGTCGCAGGCGCATTGGTTAGACCAAAGGACATTACTAGGAATCTAAAGTGGTCATAGCGAGTCCTGAAGGCAGCTTAGGCACGTCGCAGTCATGGATTCTTAGTTAATGGTATACGGACCTCAAATCAATCTTTGAAAACCATTGTGCCCCTTGTAGTTGGTCGAACAGGTCATCTATCCTTGGCAACGGGTAACGATTCTTGATTGTCACCTTATTAAGCTTCCTATAGTCGATGCGCATGTGCATGGACCCGTCCTTCTTTTTCACGAAGAGGACCGGAGCACCCCACGGTGATACACTCGGGCGGATGAAATCCAAGTCTAGCCATTTATGCAATTGCATTTTTAACTCTCTAAGTTCGGCCGGTGCCATCCTATAGGGTGGAATGGAGATCGGCTTCACCCTGGGCTGCAAATCAATGAAGAATTATATTTCCCTTCTTGGTAGCAGACTAGGTAATTCTTCAGGAAAGATGTCAAGGAACTCACAGACCATTGGTGTTCCTTCAACGTTCCCCGCCATGTCTTTATCCTCCTCGGCCACTGATATGAAGGCCAAGAAAAACTGACAGCCGCCCATAAGTAACTTACAAGCCTTTAGGGATGAAATGACTCCCATAGGCTCACCCCTTCCATCTCCTTGGAAGGTGAACCGCGGCAATCTGGGCTTGCTGAAGGTAACAGTCTTAGCCTTGCAATCCACTGACGCGAAGTGATCCGCCAGCCAATCCATGCTGAGTATAACATCGAGTTCAAGCATTGGCAGGAGTGTTAACTCTGCCCTCAATGCATGACCACATATGAGCACCTCGCAGTCTCGAAAGATTGTTCTGGCTATTATTGTATTGCCCGTAGGCATTGACACAACATACAGCGGATCAAATAATACATAAGCTGCGGATGAACTGACTATAATAGTACCTATCACCACTGCCTTAGATGATTCTGCTCCATCACGATTCATAGTGTAAACTCTGGTAGGCGATCTCTCAAACTGACTAGCCTGCGCCCCCCTGCTATACATCGAGACCTTCTAAGCCACTAACCCAACTGACATCGGTGCTTTTCCCTTCGACTGCTCAGTTCTCTGGCCACCTCTGTCCGAATAATCTTTCCTAAAGTGTCCAACCTGCCTACATCTGAAACATGTATTTGTATGGCCATAGCAAGTCCCCCAGTGCTTCCTGTTACAGCGACCACACTGTGGCATTTTTTACTACTGAGTGGCACCCTCGAACTCTGTCTATCGCGCTTCCCCTGACCCTGGGCCTCCACGGTCCCGGTTACTGTTGTGTCCCCAGCTCAGTTGGTGATCTGCAGTGGCAACGGTCACCTTGGAGTGCCAAGGTCGCCCCCCTTCGCCCTGAGGTCAGAACTTCTTCTTTGGGGGTCCGTCATATTTCTCGAACGGCACCAGTGCTTCCTTCTAGAGTGCTTCATCCACTACCCGAGCAAATGTGGTATCCTCGGTATAATGGATAAGCCTGCTAATCTGTGGTCTCAACCACCCAACGAAACTCTTGACGCTGGCGGTCTCAGTAGCCACTAGGTTTGGGTGGTACTTGGAGAGCTGGGTGAACTCCATCTCATAGTCTGACATGGTCATACCACCCATCTGATGTAACATCTCAAATTCCTTTGCCCTCTTATCGCGGACACTCAGCGGTAAATACTGATCGACTACGGCCGCCCTAAACTCTTCCCACGTAGGGGGTGGTGCATCTGCTGCCCTGCGGTCCCTCTACGTGTGTGGCCAGTTCTTGGCTGGTCCCCTAAGTTGTAAGCTTATCATGCGAGTCGCTGACTCGGATGAGAACCCAAGCTCCACACACAACTCGTAGCAGTCACCAAGAAAATCGATGACCTCTACCTGCCTATCTATCCCGGTGAACACCGGCGGCCTCAGTTTAACGAAGTCTGCGTAGGTGGGTGCTCCTGGAACTCTGACCACCAGCACTACTAGCTCAGTCACCTCCTGTACTACGTGTACCATTGGTTGCCTCAATTCTTGCTCCCTGCGGAGCACCTCAGTCAACTGGGCCACCTCAGTCCGTAGCTAAGCAACTATTGGATCCTGTACCCCCTCCTCTGACTGCTCTCTCCCCCGACCCTGACCCCGACCTCGGCCTCGTCCCCGGCCTCAGCCCTAGCATTTTGTGGAATTACTACCGCTGCTGCTCAACACAACATTGTGAGTCTCCATAACACTAGCATAAAGAAAATTTTTACCATTAATACCAAACAACTTATTAATTGAAATTTAAATTATTAACCGCATGGTGCACTGAGGTACAATCGTGGCCGCCGGATCTCGTAGCATAACTATACCGTATGTCGACATGCTAGATATGCCTCATACGATACCCAGATCCTAGTCGTAGTCAAGACCTAACCTGACACTCTAGTACCAACTCTGTTAGGCCCCACCTCAGGGTCACGTGACCGGCTAGGGTATGTGTTGGTACCCCGAAGCCTACCACAATCACTAAACAATAATACACAAGAAAACATTGTACATCAAGGCAACATGAATAAAAGAACAGCGGTACAAATCTTTATTTAAAATCAAAATTATTTTAACCAATTTCAAATCCGAAAGAAACAACTCCAGTTTCAAAGTCTAAAACAGTTACAAGTTTTTCCGAAACAAAACTACTCAGTGCATGTCTAACAACCCTAATCGACACGACTAAGACTACATAACTACCTGCTATGAGATCTACACCAATGTCCGCCCTCCAATCGCACCATGCCACCAAGCCATACCTCACTGGTCGGGCTCTACAAAACAACAATAAACAAACCGTGAGTTCACGAGGAACTCAGTGAGTGGTCCTTCCGACCATCCACTTAAATCCCAGTATAAGATCATGTATGACACTAAACAAATACATAAGTATATATGTCGGATGCAATGCATTCCTTAGCCATTCGGCCTTATTGAACAAAAGAACCGGCCATATAAGGCCCTACACAAGCTATAGCAACCAGCCACTATCGGCCTAACCATGCATAACTATATTTTGGCCATGTTCGGCCTTCATAGACATAGAATTAGATATTCACCATCAAACATTTCGCACATAGCGAGTTAATCACCGAGCCCATCAACTAGGGTGGTCATCTAGTCTAAGGAACCCTTCGGATTAGGGATAGCTAGTCCCAACCAACTCAGGTCTACCGTCAGCGTGGCCCACTGACGGAATCTCAAGACCCTCCGGCACTCGGGTCTAACGCCTAGCGTGCCCCTGGTGCAATCTCAAGACCCTAATCACCGCTGAGTCGAATAATAGCCGTTCCAGCCATCTATACTCCTCAGTAGACCACCTAAAACCACAATACACAAATTAACAGGTATTCTATAATTCCATTCAATAAGTATAAACTACATGTCGTAGAGGTCGAGATGCTCGTATAGCATGTGTCACAGCATGTGATTTATAAAAACATTTATTCTACAGCTAATAACCCATTTAACTGTATGAATACAAGATTAAAGGAATCAAACCCTTCATTAAGGCAATAAATATCAGCAAGGAAAGAATTTATCTAGCATGATAAAATTGAAATATCATCAGTAATTCAATTAGGAAAATTTCAGGAATATTACTATCTCATAGTGTTGCTACATATATGCACCAAGATTATAGTTTTTACCTAATTGTGAACTCACCTAAATTTCACCATAGGACTACTTGTCAATCTAGATGATCTACGTTTTCTACCGTCTATAGTATTCCAAAGTGTGAAGGTTGATTCTTTCTTGATGACCATCCCATCCCTCCATGCTTGGCCGGACCTTGAGCAGGGCATGCCTTGCTCGGCCAAGCCTACAATAGTAGGGAAAGAGAGGTTTTGACCATGAACCTAAAAGATTTGACTAGTAATCTACCCTAGTTGATTGATTGATCAAATTCCCTTCCTCCCTGCTCGGCCGGACCTTGAGCATGACTCACCTTGCTCCACCGAGCCCCTAATGGTCTAGGAAAAGGGATTTTGATCATCAACTTCTGCGATTAAACCGTAGATCTACATATTTTTAATTAGAAATTGATCTAAGGGGGTTTAAAGCACTCGAGGATTTTGGGAAAATTTTGGCATGACCTTTTTCCCTTTTTCCCTCTATTCGGTCAGCCCCTAGATCATCAAAACCAGTCCATCTAAAACAATTTTGGTACATCAATTAAGAAAAACGACGGAGAGATGGAAAAACGTCACCAATCGACAAGAACTTCGCGTGAAAAATCCTCGATCTAGCATTTCTACTTGGTTCGGCCACATGCCTCACCTTGCAACAATAAACAACCACTCAACGTGATTAGGAGAAGGAAATGGATGAGACAAAAGTGTTTCGATTTTCTCCGATGACGACACAGATGTAACGCCGCCTACGAAGCTTCTTCTCCTCCTCCTCCTCACCTTGGGCTGCGTGTGCCTCTATCTTGTTTTGAGTCGCACGGTAGCTTAGGGTGAAGAGACAAGTTCTCTTCTCTCTTTTTTTTGACCTAATTATCCTTCCTCACTTAACCCTCTTACTTGACTCCACTTAAGTCCGGACCAAACACCGATTCGACCCGTGAACTTGACTCCAACCCACATAACTCATCCAAACATACAACTATAAAAAGAACATTAATCATGGGTTTAGAATTTAAATTATGCCTTCTACTCGCGACGACTTCACGACTCGATTCGACTCATTCCCGATCCGGTACGCTGCACTAATTAAAATTTTTACATTATGCAAATCTAGGGTATTACAGTTGAGCTATTTTAGGCATCAAGTTGTCGCAGAAGTCGAGCTTGCATTGTGAGTTAGCATGTACCAATTGTGGCTTTTATATTGATTAAGGCGAATCGAGATGACATATCTTTGTCGTGTTGTTTTGTGCCTCTTCAGCTTTCGCGCCTAATCGAGTAGCCAAGTAGTGGGGATTTCCGCTTTCGTTGGCGGCTCCCATTTGGGGGCTTGTTTCTTCACCTGCAGAGTAATGATGGCAGAGAGTATATATGTGTGTGCCTTGAGGTTTCCTCGAAAAACGATCTCCAGGTGAGTTGGTCGGCTGGGATTTGAGTGTAGTGTGATCGCCAACCGTTCGATGGAGGAGTTATCATTCTTGGGCTTATGAAATGGCTATGTGTTGCTTTGAATCTTTTTTGTGTTTTTGGCTTTCAGTGTTCGTCCCTCGGAGGCTTCTATCAGTGTCCCTTCCATTGATCCTTTCCTTTTCTTTGGCGAGTCTTCTAGCCCCCTATCTTTTTGTGCTTGTGTCGGCTTATCCTTGCCCATTGGGGGCTATTGGGATTTTGGTTGGACCGATGGTGAGGAAAAATGCGAGGATCGGGCCGAAGGTGAGGCCGCTAGGGAGGGCCCCTATCCCTTATTCTTGGGTTCATCAATATGGGTTCGTCAAACAAAACAATGAGGTTCGACCAATAACTGCCATCATAATACCGATTCTAATTTTTTCTGATTTTTTTAGCCGCATTTTGTTTTCAGTCTTGTCTTGGATTTTGATTTAGGAAATAGCTGAAATGAGTTTGGTTGATGTCCTAGGGGCATATTACAATCATTTCTAAGCTTAGACCTAAGTTTCGACTCGATCGCCTTCGGAATCGTTTCAACTCGATTTTTTGCAATTTTTTGGACGAACTTTGTAGGTGTATTGTGAAAGGAATAGTGCCCTTGAGCCAATCACATGTCGATGTGTTTAGGGACTATTCAAGGGTAATCAATTTAATGAGGCAACTTTTCATCATATGTTGTATCTTTATTTATAAAGATTATGATGAACCCCATGAATTCGGGCAAATGATTCTAAGGCCATGATGAGATCATGCCAGTGAGACTTGGAATCCAGATGCCCCTGTTCTAAATATTCATAGTCGTAGGATCACCGATTAGGGGATCGATGATTCTGATAAGACAAGTGCACTTAGTACATGCCCTATATGATAGGGGGTAATTGATCTCATAGTTACTTATGAACTGTCATTAATGTACAAGTGCAGGTGCTCATTAGGGAATGAGTTCACTGAATGGACCTACACGAGGAACACAGTATGGAATCCTTACATGAGTGTCAATAGGATGTTCCCCTCGGGTGATAGTAGGTGCAAATAATCCTTGGACCTGATGTTGTCATGGTTACCTTGTGATTGACGACACAAACGCTTTGGTTTTATCCCTTCGTGATCTTTAGTGTCTTGTGTCAGATACTTCTGGGCATGAGAAGCATTCATGGAAGTAGGTGAGCAACCAATATGAAATCGGTTACTCCTAGTGAGAGGAGATATTGTCCTATGTGTTGAATGAATACCCACACTAGAAGGGGGGCGGGGTTGAATAGTGTTGGGTGACTTTTAATTCTATTTCAATTTCTTTCAATTCAATTCCAATTTCAATCGAAAGTAAGTGCAACTAAATGATGTTCGTTAGCAAGTATGAAACACAATTACAAGCAATCACATAAGGCAATGCAAACTCAATAAATTATAGTGGTTCAGCCAACGCCTACTCCACTACCTTAGCTCCACAACAAGGATTTCTAACCAAATTCTTTATAGACCTTGTGTTTCCCTTTGAATACAATCGAGGACTCGGTTCTGAACCCTTTGAGAACTCTTCAAAACTATTCACCTAGGTAAAACATAATTCTACAAAGAAAACCCTAAGGTGCTGTTTGGTTAGCGAAAATTATTTTCTGGTTTGGTTTCAGTGAAACTGAAAACTTGGTTTCGAAAACTTGGTTTTGATTTCTAGTTTTTAGTTTTCTGAAAACGCGTTTGGTTAATAAAAACAACATCAGTTTTAGTTAGTTGAAATCAGTAAATATTTATTTGATTATAAAAAATAATATTAATTTTCCTTGAACATTTTTAGTGGTAATTAAATATTTAGTTAGTTTACAAAATTAAATATTCGTTAATATGGTTACAAAATATTTAAATAATTTAATTAATTAAGTTATTGGTAATTTAAGATTTTTTTTGTTCAATTAGATATAAAAATTAATTAATAGTTATTATAAAATTTCAAAAAAAAACAAGTCCAATGATCTAAAATTAGGTATGATTAAATTAAAATAGACCAACTTTAAGAAAATTGAGTTATTTAAAATTTGGGTTTGAGTCAATTAGATATAAATTGGTTTAATTATTTTATAAATTTAAGATAAAAGTTTGAGTTAAAAATGATGATTTTTATTTTTATTTTTAAAAATTCGATATAGTTTGATTTATTTTTAAATTAATTAATTTTATAAAAAAATATTTATAATTACAAAGTTGTCATAGCATTTTGATAACGAAACCGACAGTCTCGAAACCACAGAAAACAACATTCTGTTGTTTTCATTTTTATTAAGAAAACTGGTTTCGTTTTCATTCTGGTTTCGATTCAGTTTCACGAAAACACTAAACCAAACACGTTTTCGTAAGCAGTTTTGGTTTCAGTGAAACTGAAACCATAAAAACAAACTTGGTTTCGCTAACCAAACAGGCCCTAACTGTTTACACTAGCACACCTAGAAAGCTAATCAATGGAAAATAAGTTCAAGTAACAAGTAAAATTACAATGAAAAGAGCTAAAAAGTAACCCACAACAAAGAGCTCTTTTCCAAGCCTTCAATGCCTCCAACTCTAGAAGACGTTGAGGGTAGATTAGCACTTGAGAGAAGTCGTAGATCAGAGAAGCCAACGCGAGCAAATCAAGCTTAGAAGGCACAAATCACACATTGGAAGCTTATCTCAATGGTTAAGAGTGTTTAATGAAGGTTGGTGAGGGGTATTTATAACCCCTCTCACAGAACGTCTCATAAATGGGCATTTTTTCGTCCGTTGGACGCCGACCAGTCGCTTGTCAATCGATCGTCGGTCGACCGATCGATCAACCGCCCAGCGACCACTAGCATTCTTCCCTTCTGTAGCTATATTCGGTCGATCGGATGATTGACCGACTTGGTCGTGTTTTAATTCCTCTATTGTCCGGTCGATCGAATTAACCACTGCCAGATTTTGGCCTTGTCTGGTCGACCGACCGGTCGACCGAAGTAGCCACTGCCAGAATTATTCGGTCGATCGACCGGTCAACCGAAGTGGCTACTGCCATTTTTTCTACCTTGTTCGGTCAACTGACCGATCGATCGAACCTGGGCTGAGGCTGAATTTTACATTTGTTTTGTTACACACTTTTTCATGGGTTTTGTTACCAAGTTTTGACTTGGATAACTTTACAAATAGGCTTGGGATGAAATCCTAGGGATATATTACAAAGAATCTACTTAATCTACATCTGAGCCTTTTTTTGACATTTTTTGTGATTCTCCGAGCGAAGTTTGCGTGCTTATAACAACCTCAACCTAAACTCAAAACTTCACACATATATTAAATACATATTTGTTATTATCAAAATAGAGATCGAAGCCTAGGGAGAACCCTTGGGCCAACACTATGTGTCCTTGCAAGTGTCGACTCAGAAATCTTTGGCTATAGTAGATATGAATGTCAAAAAAGGGTTTCTAACATGTCATTAATGAGACGACAACTTGGCAGGCGGAATGCATATGAATCGATATTAGGGTTTGACACTTCTTCCATACCCTAGCCGACTTTGGGATATTGTAATCGAGGGATTTAGTTGCACGGTAACTAATCACCAAAGTGCATTCGATCCCTGTAGATTGAACCTCATACTATCTGGCTAGTCATGACACATTGCTAGATGTCAATCTTGACTTGTGAGTGGAGTCTCGCACGACCACACTAAAGGGGTTTAATGGAGGCTCGTAAGATTCGAATAGAAGTCATTCTATCAGATACGACTCTTAGTTATGCATAACTCACTACTGGCTTAGTGTGGGGCCTAATGAGTCACACACAACACGCTAACCACTTAACGGGCTTTATGAGATAGAGTCCGAATGCAGCACTATATGTCACATACTGCAACTCGATCATGGATCTCGTTTACGGACATAATAGGAAAGGTGTTTCCTATAGGAACAAATATGCGAGCAAGGAGTTCCTCGGTAACCCTAATTTATAGGGTAGCCCTATTTGGTAGGGTAACCGTAAAGTCGTAGGGTATGGCACACGATATTATTTTTAGGGGTTGATTAAACTTAATTATGAATTAATTAATTAATTAACCATTAGATTGAGATTGTATTTAATTAAGAATTAAACATAATTACATGGGGGGAAATTTGATTTTTCCCATGTGCCTACTCCTATTAATTATTTTTTAACAAAAATAAAAAGTCACAATATGTGACCATACTAGGGTTTGAACTCTAGATCTATAGGAAACATCCAAGATGTTCTAACCATACTAGAATTCGAACCCTAGATCTGCAACACCCAAGATGTTGCCACCAACTACTGGGATTTGAACCCCAGATCTCTAGGAAACATCCAAAATGTTGCTACCAAATACTACTCCTATTAATTAGAAATTAATTTATTTAGATAAATCATAATTAATAGGGAATTAATTTATTTAGATAAATCATAAATTAATAGATAATTGATTTATTTGGATAAATCATGGTTCTATTAATAAATAGGAGTTTGATTTATCTCATCCTTTTTTTTAGGTGATTGGTTCTTGGAGATAAATATAATTCATATTAATAGGCATTTAATTTATGTAGATAAATTAATATTCTACTTAATTAGTTTTTTATTTATTCTACATCAATACTACCATGACAATCAACAATTGAGAAACTTAGATTTGCCTTTAAATTTTTATTTTCTAATTCTAGAGCTTGTAAATCCTTAGTAAGCCTAGAGTTATCCTTTTTAATTTTTTTCATTTCTTTACTCTTTTTTAAAAGCATGGCACACATACTTTGACATTCTTCTACTAACTCTTCATATGACATTTTGAGTGAATGAGAAGAACTAGCATCACTATCATATGTTATATCTCTATCATGACTAAAAGTAGAATATTGTACCTCATCATGGATACCCATGAGGCAAACCTTGGATGTGCCTTCATAGTCATGACAAGAGGATGTTTCTTGAGATTTGGAGGTGGATGTTGAAGCACTTGTCCTCCTTTTGGCATTCTTCTTTGATAGAGGACAATCCTCTTGATGTGCCCCTTGTCTTTGCATAAGTAGCATATCACTTTTCTTTTTCGGCTTTTTGACTTGCTTCTTTGACTAGAAGCACTAAAATCATCAAAACCGAGGTTAGTACTAGGGGGGTGACCATTGTCATCACCACCCTCAACAAAAGTGGTAAGCTCTTCGGTTTTTGCATAATTATACAACTTATTTAATGTTCCCCATATATCAAAAGCTGAAGTGCAATGCATGATTTTCTCGAACACATTATTTTCCAAAGAACAAAATAAGCAATTTGTAGCTTTGGCATTTAACTCAAACATGCTAATTTGTTCTTGGGTCCATGCATTCATGTCTTCCTTAGGTTCACTATACCTAATTTTTACCATGTTAAAAATACACAAACCTTGGGTCTTTAAGAAGGTATACATCCTAGACTTCCATTGACCAAGTTCGAGGCATCGAACCTAGGAGGTGTAGACGCTACCGACTCTAGAGCCATTTCACGATCGAGACAAAGTGTATGAGAGATGGTGAAATCTCAAGCTACGAACTCGCTCTGATACCAAATGTTGGCGAAATGGCGACACTAGAGGGGGGATGAATAGTGTGTTTACTAATTCGATTAGCCTAAATTCACTTTTAATCATTTTCTTAACACGTTAGGCAATTTAAAATTGAATGCGGAAGCAAGATAAAGGATAAAGCAATTAAGCACGAAATTAAGAATCAATGCAAACACTGAGATTTTATAGTGGTTCGGCCCTAATGCCTACTTCACTACCTAAGCACCCCGCTTAGGATTTCCAAACTAATTTTACTAGATTAATTTACGTTTCCCTTACACACGAGGACATTTCACTGAAGAGACGCACTCTCGACCCAAGGCACTTCCACACCCGGAAGTCACCGCCTTCTTATCGAGAGTCCTCTTCCACCTCAACCCTAAGGGACAACTAAACTAATCCTAATAAACACTACGTTTATTACACAAGTGGTTTTACTCCTTCTACACCAAGGATACCACTTTCCACACACAAGACCAAACACTTGGTCTTCACACGCACAAATAAAAACACAGTTTGAATAACAGATAAAAAACAATCAAAAGAGCTAAATAATAAAGCCAATGGAAAGAGCTCTTTTGCAAGCCTTTGACGCCTTCAACTCTTCAAGGCATGAGCTTGATCAAAACCCGAGTTGAAGCAGCAGCTGGCGCTTGAAGAATGAACTCGACGGAGAACAGAGTGCAAGCTTTAAATCTTTTGGAAGGCTCTAAATCTTCCTTTTGAATACTCAATGAATTTAGGAAGAAGTGTTAAAAGAATCATATGAGGGTATATTTATACCCTGGTGAAGAAACGACTGCTCAACAGATAGAAAACTATCCATTGTAGACTGCCAGTCAATGGTCGGTCGACCAACTGGTCGACCGGTCCTTCGACCACTGTAATTCTCCTTGTGGTCGGTCGATCGATGGGTCAACCGCCAGACGTAAAAACATTTATCATGATCTTCGGTCGACCCGTCGGTCGATCGACGCGATCTCGCGTCTCGGGTATCAGCTGGTCGGTCGACCGATGAGTCGACCGCTCGAGCTACTGCCCATTTTGGGCTACTATCGGTCAATCGCCCGGTCGACCGAAGTAGCTCTACTACTTTTTACCTTCATTCGGTCGACCGAACCCAGGCTGGAGTTTATTTCTTCAGTCTATTTCTTCCGCGCTTCGTTTTCGGGTTCCAACTTTCAACGACCAACAACTTGGAGAGCTTTCAAGTGATCTTTGAGCCCGTCCAATACGTCTTTGGTGCACGCATCGCTCTTCGAGAAGTTTCTGCGATGAACCCGAGCGCGACGATCAATGTCCTTTCGATTTCTGACTTCTTCGATTTTTCCGATCGAGGACATCAAACGCTAATTGATATGGAACCTGAAATATATTCTCAATGAAATTATTAGTCCCATGTTTGTTATCATCAAAACCATCAAAATCGAGATTAAGGCTAAGGTTGAAAACCTACAGCCAACAATACTCACCCGATTCGAGTTTCAATCGGACCCCTAGACTCGTCTCGAGTCCAACCTACATCTAACATCCAAACATTTCAAACCAAATAATTTTACTTGCACGTAGAGGTCGTACCTCAATCTGCGCCTACCGGTGACTCGCTTGGCTCACTCCAACGCGCAACCAAATTTCTCCATTGAAATCACAATGAACAAAGTTAATTTTTTCCACGGGTATTACAATCTTCCCCCCTTAAAGAAAATTTGTCTTTGAATTTTGAGGTAATAAATTTCCCAACTCTTCAAAATGATAGCGGAACCATTCTTTCAACCCCTACTCCACTTCCCAAATAAATCCAAGTGTTGTTAAGACATTTTGGGTTCCTAGGCCTACTAAATCACAAGGACCCAAAGTCATTTGGGTACCAAAACTTTCATGTTCTATTATAGGGGGAGCTACTAAAATAAGGTTACTTTAGTAAGATAGCTCATGAGTGATCAAACCAGTTCCTTATTTCAAGAGTTTAGGAGTGCATGAGTCAAGGTGCGCTTCTCTTCCAATCAAATATATTAGATTAATAAAGCAAAGCCAAGAGGAGAAGTATACCAGTCCGGCGCAATTAGTTATCAGCCAAACCATTTTTTTTTGCAATTGGATAGTCTCCCGAAATTGGTCAACTGGTAAAGACGGAACATTCCTTTATTGACAAAATTCACATGTCTATCGTAGCAAAGGCTCGCATTTGGCCGACTGGCGGATTCCAAAAATCCTCTCTCATTAGTCAAAAATTAGAGTTAGGGGCTGCGATAAGCCCATCGTAGATAGATACGGATCAACCCCTAATTCTTGCGCCAAAGATCTGACCATTTCCGCCGAATAAGAAATTTGTTGATTGATGGAAGTTTCTTGAGGAATGAAAGAAATGCACACTCTTACGGTTGCAACCATATCTCACCATGATGCCTATGGTAATAATGTTGGCATGAAAATCATTCATCTCCTACCAATTTTATGATACATGATAGATTATGAGAAGAAGGGGGGGGGGGGGGGGGGATGGTATCAGTAGAGAGAGATTGAATATTTTCGAACTTCACATCTTGAATTGGGTGGAGATTCTTCAAACCATCTCGCAAGATTTGCGACCAAGAAAGAGGATGTTGAATTCCATTACACACATGAGTAGATTGGGAAGATGGAGTAGATGATCAACATCCATCATACAAGGGAGGAACATTTGAACAAGATGGAGATGTTCAGACCCCCATCAACGATAGAACGACTTCTATTTGGAAGAGCCACCAAAGGAGAAAGGTCGATCGAAATGAAGGAGAGGGTTTCCCATCAGGAGGATCAGTAGAGGAAACCAAGATTTGTTAGTAGTGTGCCCTAGGCCAATGGAATTCTTATTGTTACTTTCCTTTTAATAAATGAAACACTTGCTTTATCTTCTTATTTATTGTGAGCGTATTTAACTTGATAGTAGATTTCGCCTAATGATCATCAAGTACACGACTTGACAATAAAACCTTAAGGCTGTTGGAATACTATTCTAAACAGTCCTTAGTCAGTTATTATCATTAGAACGATAATGAATGAAGACTAGTATGTAGTCTAACTAATGATGATCATGTTTTACTGGTCATGAATATGAGATATTATAGTCAAATCATAAATTGTGTTGGGGAACATGGTGTTGGACAGACACACCGTGAGGATACTATATGGACTCATATCATTAGTATATCTCACAGCAATAGTGGTATTTCAATCCTTCGACCTAATGTCACCATGGATTCCTACAGGATGAGTTTTATGTTTTGACCTAGTTTAGCATCATCATCTTTAACTTTGGTAGTCGTAATATCTTCTTGCAAGAGGCGACTTGACTTGTGGGCTGCAAATGAGATGGTATCAATAGAGAGAGATTGAATATTTTTGAACTTCACATCTTGAATTGGGTGAAGATTCTTCAAACCATCTCGCAAGATTTGCGACCAAGAAAGAAGATGTTGACTTCCATTACACACATGAGTAGATTGGGAAGATGGAGTAGATGATCAGCATCCATAATACAAGGGAGGAACATTTGAACAAGATGGAGAAGTTCAGACCCCCATCAACAATAGAACGACTTCTATTCGGAAGAGCCACCAGAGGAGAAAGGTCGATCGAAATGAAGGAGAGGGTTTCCCATCAGGAGGATCAGTGGAGGAAGCCAAGATTTGTTAGTAGTGTGCCCTAGGCCAATGAAATTCTTATTGTTACTTTCCTTTTAATAAATGTAACACTTGCTTTATCTTGTTATTTATTGTGAGCGTATTTAACTTGATAGTAGATTCCGCCTAATGATCATCAAGTACACGACTTGACAATAAAACCCTAAGGTAGTTGGAATACTATTCTTAACAGTCCCTAGTTGGTTATTATCATTGAAACGATAATGAATGAAAACTAGTATGTAGTCTAACTAATGATGATCATGTTTTACTGGTCATGAATATGAGATATTATAGTCAGATCATAGATTACGTGTTGAGGAACATGGTGTTGGACAGACCCACCGTGAGGATACTATATGGACTCATATCATTAGTATATCTCACAGCAATAGTGGTATTTCAATCCTTCGACCTAATGTCACCATGGATTCCTACCGGATGAGTTTTGTGTTTTGACCTAGTCTAGCATCATCATCTTTAACTTTGGTAGTCGTAATGTCTTCTTGCAAGAGGCGACTTGACTTGTGGGCTACAAATGAGATTTGAGCCTATTGCCAACGTTAAGTGAGCCTACATGGTTGCACACATAGAGCAAACTGAATTAGACTTTAGGTTACGTTCATCGGATCGGATTCGCATGACAAGTAACCAATTAATTCTTTCTATATATTTATCTCCAAAATTAATTTTGAAGTTAAAATGAAGTTTTTAAATCGGAATTAAATATTCTCAATTTCAAATGAGATTTTAAAATTGGAATTATATTGATCACAATTTAGGTAATGTATATTTGATAAGCGTTATTAAAAGATACATTGAAATTAGAATATCAAAATTAAGGTAATTTGACCTTGATAGTTGTATTGAGGATATATAATATTCAGCTATTAAAAGCGTTTTAAGATTCTGAATATAGTCCTAATCGATCAACGATTCTGATGACGCGATTTTTGTTCCTTGATGCGTCTATAATATGCACCTCGTATGTGCACATGCAAATGAGCTACTTCTTTTGGTGGCCACCGATCTCATTTTGAAAGGAAGCCGTGCTCCTATTGTGACAATCGACCTCCACCGAGAGAGAGAGAGAAAGAGAGAGAGATCCCAGAAGGAGTTTCGTGCTCGTCAAGATTGGAAAAAGTTCCGAGACAATCGAGCTAGCACTCGAAAGCTGCCCCCAAACCATAGAGGGTTTTCGTCATGGCAACACCTAAGATCCAAAGCCAGGTAGAGATCTCATATTTGCGGAGCAAAAAACAGAGCTTGGTCTTCAAATGCATAATTCACTAGGGTAGAGGATCAGTTTTGTTTTTCTGCTGGCATAATTTTTTGTTGCTTGCTCGATCCTCTGTGACCCAAAAAGATCACCCGCCTTGATGAAAACATTGGAAACCCTAGCGGAGCGAACTCTTTTTTTTTTGTCACTTTAATTTGTTAAGTTACACCTAGAACAACAAAGTAAAAGTGCTAATTGAAACTAAGTAAAACTATATATAATAATGATTTTATTTATTTATATTATATTTTGATTAATTGGGTTGATTAATATTTTAAATTTCCCTACCATTAACTGAAACAAATTTAATAAAAAAAATATTTTGACATATGCCAGATATATCAATTGACCAAATTAGTCCACCAAATTAATCAAAATTACTTGGTTAATTTCAATTAATTCAGTATTTATTGAATTGTGGACGCCCCAAGTTATGGAGGTTGTAAATTTTCTTCCATTTTTCTCATTCGATTTACAAATATTTTGATCTAGAAAAACTCAAATTTCTTTTTCTTTTCGATTTTTCTTTTAGAGTTGGAGACCGCTACTCATAGTCCAACTTTGTGTCTATTTTTTATTTTTCTTATTTTTTCTAGAGTTGGGTTTTTAGAAGATAGAAATCTATACTGGAGTAGCAACGTTCCCCTTTCCAAAACTAGTGAGTAGGGCCTCATGTCAGATGTCCCAAAGGAAAAATAGGAAGGAAGCATTTGAGGGGTATGGGAGCGAGTTGATGATTCTAGACAACAAAACTCTCAAGCACATATTGAGCACGTGGCGATTGATGAAAACATTAACAACTAAATTTATCCGAATTCCTTTGATCGATGCTCAAGACTCTCTCTATATATATATATTCACAAGATTAAACATCTATAAAAGAGGTAATAGTCACAACAAAAAGTTTTTTTAAAAAAAAACTAAACTAAACTAAAACTAAAACTATATATATATTATTCACAAGATTAAACATCAATAAAAGAGGTAATAGTCACAACAAAAAGATTTTAAAAAAAAAACAAAACAAAACTAAAACTAAAACTAACAAACTATAAGCAAAGCATCATTTTTTTCTCTTTTTTTGGTCCCATCCAATCTCAAACTCCATCCTATATTATAGAGTAGTGGTTGCAAGTTCTAGCCCTCAAGGAAGAAGTCCTCACACCCTACTATAAAACTAACCTCCCACTCAACTATATATATATAAGAAAACGAAGGAAGAACAAACTAATTTGAACTCTCATTCTTGCAGATGTTGAATCGAACTAACCAGATTTAATTAATACAAGACCATTAAGCAATTGGAGGAGACCAGCCGTGGAATATGTACAAGATGAAGCTGCTCACTGATATATCATTTCTCTACGACTGTTGCAAGGATTGAGTTGATTGCCTGTACGTCAGTGATCGCATAGCTGGGGTAAATTCAACACGAGAACTTTGTCCACAACGAGAGCTTAATTTCTACCAAGGGAAGGGAAGCAAAGCAAGACGCCTCTCATCTACAACCACCACCCTAGTTGAACCGTCTATGACCATGACCACTTCCATGGTAAGTTCACTGCCACCTATATTCATTTGATTGATTGATTACATACAACAGTTTCAATTATAGCAATAACTAAGATGTTAAAATTGGCAATGATCATGACAATCTGTCACCAGCAATCATTAGAGCATATCAAGGTAGCTTAATTATATCCTGGATGTAAGAATAGATGCAGTACCACTTTTTAATTAGTCTCCATATCAGAAAACTACCGTTGCATGTCAAAACCACAATCATTAGAACATATAATAATAGTAAAGAAATGCAATCAAGCAACATTATTGAAAAAAATCAACAGGCTTGATTCTGAAAGTATCTTGTTTGTGAGAAGAGACCTCATGCAGGTGCTGCTCACTAAAAGTAGCACACAGCTTAATTAGGTCATTTACTCTACAGATGATGCCGACAACTAGAAAGAGAGAATTAACATAAACGTTCACGACCTCAAAACCAATGTGTACAATGGACTAAACCGGAAAGAAAGAATTAATACCCTCATCAGGTTCCTACCATCTAATTGCTCTGCCTCGTCTTGATCATTCGCTTTAATGCAGCAAGCCAAAAGTTGCACTCATCCCAGTCACTTGTTGTCAAGACCACCTGCCACCATAAAACAGTTTGCCAACAATGACAAAAGCACTCTGAAGATCTTCTATTATTGCTCAACATGAATAGAAGGAGGATCAACAAAGACCCAAAAAAAGAATCAGCACATATAAAACCACCTGTTGCTGTATAGATCTTGTAGGAGTTCAATGTGTGGGGAACTAGATGCCACTAAAGAGTAGTATTGGAAGATAAAATGTTGCAGATGATCTGACAACTCCGTGAGAAAATTAAACTTCCGCTAAAACTTAAAACCTCATCTTTCTTTAGATAATTAAATTTCATGACAGATGTGAAAACACATGATCTTTGTAACTATATCGACAAACATCACACATTTTATTCCTAAGCACGTCAGGATATGGAAGAGCTACTTGGAGGTCAACATCAGTGGAAGAGAGTAGTATCATCTATCAAAAGAAAATATAATTAGGGCTCAGAAGAGGACGCAAAAACATAAACTGTAAAATTGAGCTTTGAAAAGGAAAGTCCAAGGCATGAAAATGGTTGAAATCATGCATTGATGGTGTGGCAAAGAGCAAATTGCATTGGCAACTTTGAAACAAATATCATTGATATATATTGTGTTATTTGAAATATGAATGGAATTACATAGCATAAATTAGACATCTTGAATTATATCTATACACTTGTAAATACCTAGGTATGCACCTTGTTTAAAATAAAAGGTTAAGTGCAGAGAAAGTCACAATCTATCTATATCTTTATAATTATCACCTGCCTTTATAAAGCTTTTGCTTCTGATTACCAGCAGCAATAATTTTCAAGTAGTAATGAGTTTACCTGGATATGCAATGCACCAGCAAAATCCCCAGCATCCAAAGCTTGGCAAAGCTGAACTAGCTTATTGGCAGCATTCGGAGATATGTCCCCACTATTTAGTTTCGCAAACAAGGACCCAATTTTCCTGTTGTTATCATCAATCTCCCGCTTTTTGGATGGATTTGCTTGAAGAGCTGCTGATGTCTCATTATATAGTCTGGTCAAAGTAGTAATAACAGGCTTCAATTCAGCTGTAAAAGCAAAAACGAACAAGGAAAATGTATGTTTTGAATATCTAAAAACATCAAAAAGCAAAAAAAGAATTGAATTTATATTAATAATCAACAATAAGAATTAGTCACCTAGTCACTCAAAGATAGTAGAGGATTAACAAACAACTATCAATCAGCAAAAAAGATATTATACGTAAAAGGGCAGTACCAATGCCTGAGCTCCCTGTTGATGTGGGGCCTCAAGAGGATCAATGTACAAAATCTTGTCCTAGCACAATATGAGTCTGTTTCCACAATTCAAACTAGCCCTCAAGTTCAACTACAATGGAGCAATATTGCCATTGCCCAAGTTTAACCTCAAACTAGGAGTGGCATGTTATTCTCAAAATGTTAAATCAACCGAAAATTCTTGTGAATTAAGTATGTCCATTGCACCAATGCTTGCCCTCAAACATACAGATTACATGCTTGATTCAACTTGTAAAAGAAAACATCTCAATTGCATTTACTTTTTCTTTTGTGAAACTAAAAACAACAAAATCAACAATATAGATGAAGTTACAAAGTCATTGCAGCAAGATAATTAGATCTTCCCTCACATAAAAGATTCATCTACAAAGGGAAGATTAAGCTGACATCTTTCATTGATATGTCAATAACACTGAATGCCCGTTTCTTCCAAGGATATTTTCATACTTCAAAGTTTGGATCTTACTCAAGCATCAATACACTCACATTAAAGGCAAAAGTGCCAGAAGCACAAGATAGCCTAAATGATTGGTAATTTGGTATATCAGTTGACAAAAGAAAATATCTATTTTCATATAATGGAAGGGTAAACTAAAGGGATACAAAGAAAAATTAGTTAAAAACTACAAATGCAGAGTGTCTAAGGTCCAAATGCATAAATGCTGTTTTTGGAGCATTGTAATTGAACACAGCAGTTATTTAAAGAAACATTTTGAACTTTATTCACAGAGAAGCATACCAGTCACACTTGATGTATCAACTGTTTGCATCGTAGGTGGAGGGGCTGAAGGAACAGCCACTGACTGTGCTTGTGCTGGTTTTGATGGGCTTAAAGGTTGTGCATGGCCTGATATAGGTCCATTGACAAAGTTTGGATTGGAAATAGTCACAAAACTCCTTGGCGCTTGGGTAGCTGCAGGTTCTGCAAATCTATGCCCAGTAGAAGCTGCTGGTTGTGATGCACCAACACCGTGTGCAACAGTTGGAGGTCCAGGTTGGTAGACAGGATTTGCAGCTCCCTAGGAAGAAAACTGATATTTAAGGTACAGAACAGTGACAAATAGTTAAGTAATGACCAAAAAGAAACACACTGGATACAGTTGAGAACCCAAGCTGGGTTGCTGATAGTGTTCCACGTTTCTAAGAGCGGAAGGAGTTGCAGGAACAAAGGCTTTTAATGTAGGCTGTGCAGCAGCAGCACTAGGTGAAGAGTAACTTCGCTGTTGTCAAATAAAGGCAACTCATTTGGCTGTGCTAAAAATAATAATTACAGAGTATTGAAGAGTAATACAATGCAATACAGATTATGTATACGAAGACCAAGTGGACATAAGTAAAAACAGGATGGGCTAGTTGAGACCAATGAATTTAAGGAATCATGACTCCACAACATGGTTCGAAATTTCGTACCGTACCGGACTGTCACGGGCCGATTGTTTTGGTGCAGAAGAACCCGTGCGGCACCCTTGCATCGCATGCAAGGGATAAGCCTTGATAAGAAATCCGTTCCGATTGGGCTTCCCGACTTAACATCGCGGGGCATATGTCGGACCACGTGCCAACCTCGTATCCCATGTCCGCGCCTTCAATTGACCATGTTGGCCGAATGGAATTGGAGGCGTAAAGTAAAATACAACATTTTCAGGACTATGGACACAAGAAAATGCAAAAACGGATGTAGAGTGAGTTCCGCAATCGCCTTGGGCGAATTCGACATGTTGCATGCCCATGTGGGCCGCTCATTCGTTTCCGCACAAGGCAACCGCTTTCGTAAGCCAACACTCCCCTACACTATACATGGGACCTCTAACCCCCAAGTGCCACCCCCGAGGTTCTTTAGAGCACGAGGAGCATGACAAAATTTGGGCCACCCGATATGGAGATTTTCCATGGCCACGGCCATGACGAATTCACACAATGTGTTCCGCTTAGCCGTAATGCACGCACCAAGTGTCGAACGTCCACAAAATGCATACAACTCGTACCATGGGCCCATGGGGATCGCACAAAGGGATTTTACATGAATGGGCAAGAATAAAATGTAAGTTTACATACACATGAATACATATTTACAAACATGTAGGGAACCTTCCGTCATGGTTCGACATTGCATGGGGCATCGGAAAATTCCCTAACATCCTCCCCCACTTCAAGCTTCAACGTCCTCGTCGAACTCGCCTCGGCCACACCGCCTTTGGCTGCAATTGCTGAAGTGAATTCTTCATAAGTTGTCGAAGGGAACACCGCCCGAGTAACGACACGCCACAGTGGGGCTGTAACATGTCGAGTTTCGCCGTGAAGTTCACTACCAGGAAATGACTACTTGGAACATCCTTGAGTTTCATCATCTCCTATTGTTGCGAGAAAGGGTTATGATATTCCCAAACTCGTCGCTGGGCAATGAAGTCCCAGACTTGTGGAGCAAACGAGAGTCGTTGAGCAACGATCGCCTGAAGGGGCACCAGCGCCATTGAGCAACACTTGCTTGAATGGACATCGAGAAATAGCTACTAGATTCACCAAGTCCCGATGTTGCTGGGTTATGGGGGTCCCAGTCTTTGTGGGGCACGCGAGCGCCGTTGAGCAACACTCGCGTGAAGGAACCCGAGAAGTGGTTACTCAATTCACCAAGTCTCGTTCTTGCTGGGCAATGAAAAGTCCCAGGCTTGTGGAGCAAACGAGTGTCGTTGAGCAACTTCGCCTGATGGGGCACCAGCGCCGTTGAGCAACGCTCGCTTGAATGGACATCGAGAAATAGCTACTATGTTCACCAAGTCTCGATGTTGCTGGGCTATGGGCGTCCCAGACTTTGTGGGGCACACGAGCGCCGTTGAGCAACGCTCGCATGAATGAACCCGAGAAGTGGTTACTCAATTCACCAAGTCTCGTTCTTGCTGGGCAATGAAGAGTCCCAGACTTATGGGGCACACGAGCGCCGTTGAGCAACGCTCGCGTGAAGGAACCCGAGAAATGACTACTCGATTCACCAAGTCTCGTTTTTGCTGGGCAATGACAAGTCGCAGACTTTGTGGGGCATACGAGCGTCGTTGAGCAACGCTCGCATGAAGGAACGCAGGAAATGGTTACTTGATCCGCCAAGTCCCGTTCTCGCTGGGCAATGGAAAGTCCCAGACTTGTAGAGCCAACGAGCATAGCTCCGTGGCCGCGCCACACTAGAGCATCGCCCGCACCATCGCTTTGAGCCGATCACTGCTTGCTCACTCGCCCCCAACAGGAGTCATGGCGCCCACCACCGAGCCCATCTCAACGAGCTTCAAGTCTTACGGATCACTGCTTGCTCACTCGCCCCCCGCAGAGGTCATGGTGCCCACCACCGAGCCCATCTCAACGAGCTTCAAGTCTTACGCTGCTCTCCGCACAAACCTTGCGCCTTATAGGCCATCATGCCATGCGCACCAACCTTGCGACTTAGGGGACAACGCCCTACGCACAATCCTTGCGACTTAGGGGACAATGCCCTGCACACAATCCTTGCGACTTACGGGACTACGCCCTGCGCACTATCCTTGTGACTTACAAGAGAATATGTGTGTCTTACGAGAGAGTCTGCTTCGCGCAAAGGACTTGGTAACTCATGAGCCATCGGCTCTGCGGTGCGTCTTAGGGGCTAACGCCCTGCGCACCATCCTCGCGTCTTATGAGATAGTCTACTTTGCGCCCAATGTGCATCTTGCAAGAGATCTACTCTGTGCGAGACTTTGCGTCTTACAGGGGATCATCCACCTTGCGCAATGACTTTGCGTCTTATGGGCCCATCTGCCCTGCGCACAAGTCACGATCATCACCCCCATCAATGTATGCTTGCCACCCCGAATACAATAGTTAGAAAGTTCATCGACTGGTTCATTGCATCAGCAACTCGCGCGCCACAGACAGAATGCACGTCGGCTATGTCTGCATCAAGGGCTTCCTCAGTTAGGGGCTTGCAATTCTCGTTATGTGGGTGAACGACTTTGCGTCTTAGGGGCCTATCTGCCCTGCGTAAACGTCACAATCTTTGCATCAATAGATGTATGCTTGCCTCCTCAAATACAACAGTCGGAATGTTCGTCGACTGGGTTCACTGCATTAGCAACTCATTACTCATGCGCCACAGACGGAATGCATGTCGGCTATGTCCGCATTGAGGGCTTTGTTAGTTGGAGGCTTGCAATTCTCGCTCTGCTTGCAAACGACTTTGCGTCTTAAGGGCCTATCCGCCCTGCGCAAAAGTCACCATCTTCGCATCAATAAATGTATGCTTGCCTCCTTGAATACAACGGTCGGAAAGTTCATCGACTGGATCACTGCCTCAGCAACTCGAGCTCCATAGATGGAATGCACGTCGGCTATGTCTGCATCGAGGGCTCTATCAGTTGGAGGTTCACAATTCTCGCTCTGCTTGCAAACGACTTTGCGTCTTAGGGGCATATCCGCCCTGCGCAAAAGTCACCGTCTTTGCATCAATCATATGTATGCTTGCCTCCCCGAACACAACAGTCGGAAGGTCCTCGACTGGGTTCGCTGCATCGGCAACTCGAGTGCCATAGACGGAATGTGCGTCGGCTATGTCCGCATCGAGAGCTTTCTCAGTTGGAGACTCGCAAACCCGCTCTGATACCAACTGTCACGGGCCAATTGTTTTGGTGCAGAAGAACCCGTACGGCACCCTTGCATCGCATGCAAGGGATAAGCCTTGATATGAAATCCGTCCCGATTGGGCTTCCCGACTTAACATCGCGGGGCATATGTCGAACCACGTGCCAACCTCGTATCCCATGTCTGTGCCTTCAATTGACCATGTTGGCCGAATGGAATTGAAGGCGTAAAGTAAAATACAACATTTACATGACTATGGACACAAGAAAATGCAAAAACGGATATAGGGTGAGTTCCGCAATCGCCTTGGGCGAATTCGACATGTTGCATGCCCATGTGGGCCACTCGTTCGTTTCCGCACAAGGCAACCGCTTTCGTAAGCCAACACTCCCATACACTATACATGGGACCTCTAACCCCTAAGGTTCCTTAGAGCACGAGGAGCATGACAAAATTTGTGCCACCCGCTCTGAAGCACAGAAACGCCAGGGGGGCTTCCGTTTCCGCGTCCCAAACGTTTCGGACACGGCGACGAAAGAATACGTTGTTAGTACGTGTCGAAAAAGGTCAACGTTTCCGATAATAAAAAAATTAAATAAAATGCATTTTTTTTTTCGCCTTCTTGATAAGGAAACAAATCCAAGATTTTTGAATTGATAAAAAAAAAATTGGATTAAAATTAAATAAATACCATATTTCATTTCTTCTTCCTATCTTGCTTCACCTTCTTTTCTATTTTCTATTCATCTTCTTCGCATTGGAGCGGTGGGCGCCGAAGAAGCATCGGTGGAGCGCCGATTCATCTTCTTCGCAGCATCGGTGGAGCGTCGGAGGAGCAGTGGGCGCCGATTCATCTTCTTCGCAGCATAGGTGGATCGATCGGCGGAGCGGTGGGCGCCGATTCATCTTCTTCCTGAGCGTTGGTGGAGCGGTCGGCGGAGTTCTTCCTGAGTGCGGTAGAAAAGAAAAATTTTGATTTCACTGTATTGATGTATTCCTTTTGACCTTTTCTTCCTGTTAAAGCTTCCATATCACTTTACGCTGATGCGGTGGAATATTTCTCAGTGGAGTAATAAAAATATTGATTTGTCCAATGGTTAAAGTAATAGACTAATAGATTTGTTTTATTTTAATCAAATGTGTTATTTTACCCACAAACAGTTTGTTTTATATTAATCAAATGCATGCTTGTCCCACTTTTATTTTTAAAAAAATTGATTCAGTTAATTAATTTTATCAAATTAGATTGAATTAATTTGATTCAATTTTAATTACAGTATTGTTTAATTTTTTTTGCAAACAATATTATTTGATTCAATTTTAATTACAGTAGATGCTTTTGTCCTATTAATTAGTTTAGTTTAATTTTAATTACAATATTATTTTTGTCCAATTCTAATTAATTTTAATTACAGTAGATAGTTAGATACTTTTGTCCTATTAATTAGTTTAGTTCAATTTTAGTTACAATATTATTTTTGTCCAATTATAATTAAGTTGATTCAATTTAATTTTAGTTTTAGATTAATATAATTTTTATATGATTTATTAATTTATGTTATTAACTTTTTTTTTTTAGTGTAAATCATGTCTCAACTCTGGTTCTCACTTCTGTGGAAATATATTACCAAGGGTGATAAAACAAGTGGAGGGGGAGGAAATGTTCGTTGGCAATGTAATTTTTGTAATGAAATGAAACAGGGTACTTATACTAGAGTCAGGGCTCACTTATTGAAGTTACCGAATAAAGGAATTGGAAGTTGTAAAAAAGTGAAGCAAAGTATATCTGAGATGAAAAAATTAGAGGAAGAAGCCAAACAAAGAGCTTTAAACTTTGCACCTAAAAGAGTTCCATTGCCTCCTAATGCTTCTGGACTTCAAAATGTTGATTCAAAGAAAAGAAAGATGAGTATTGATTCAAATCTCATTTCTAAAGCATTTAATCTGAAAGCTCGTAATCAATTGTATGCAGAAATTGCTAGAATGTTTTATACCGCAGGGCTACCTTTTAATCTTGCTAGGAATCCTTATTACGTGAGTTCCTATATCTTTGCTGCTAATAATGCTATATCGGGCTATCTACCGCCAGGATATAATATGTTGAGAACTACATTACTACAACAAGAAAAGGCCAATGTAGAAAGATTACTAGAGCCCATCAAACGGACTTGGAGAGAGAAAGGTGTCAGTATAGTGAGTGATGGATGGAGTGATTCACAAAGAAGACCATTGATTAATTTTATTGCAGCATGTGAAACTGGTCCAATGTTTATTAAAGTTGTTAATTGCGAGGATGAGATAAAAGATAAATATTTTATTGCAAATTTGATGAAAGAAGTTATTGATGAAGTTGGACACGAGCATGTGGTTCATTTGGAATCTGGGCTCTTCTATCTTCTACTTATTTTGTTTTGAATATATACTTCTTCTTCTTTTTGCTTTATTCTTTATTTCATATTTCATTTCGATTTTCTTTCCCTCTCTTTTCTTTTTATTCCCTTCCATCATTCCTTAAATTCCCATAGGTTTGTTGATCCTGTAGAATCTGACCCATTTTCTCATCGAGCGAAGGGTACGAAATAAATCAGATTGATTTTTCAATCAAAAACAAAAAAAGTACTATGTGAAATCTTCGGTTTTTTCCTCTTCCTCTATCCCTACCCCATAGGTAGGGCGTTTGAATAAATAGAGAACCTTTTCTTCTGTATGAATCGATATTATTACATTCCAATTCCTTCCCGATACCTCCCAAGGAAAATCCCGAATTGGATTCAAAATTGACGGGTTAGCGTGAGCTTATCCATGCGGTTATGCACTCTTCAAAATCATTACTGACAATGCAAAAAATTGTAAGGGTGCGGGAGAAATCATTGAAGGGATATTTCCTCATATTTATTGGACTCCATGTGTAGTGCATACTTTAAATCTCGCCTTAAAGAATATTTGTGCAGCAAAAAATATTGAGAGTAATATGGAAATATATCACGAATGCAGTTGGATTACAGAAGTTCATGGTGATGCTGTGCAAATAAAAAATTTCATTGTAAATCATTCTATGAGGTTGGCTCTTTTTAACAAATTTGTCTCTTTAAAATTGCTTGCACTTGCAGAGACACGTTTCGCATCAGTTATTATTATGCTTAAAAGATTTAAGCTTATTAAGCGTGGCTTGCAAGCAATGGTTATCAGTGGGCAGTGGTCTTCTTATAGAGAGGATGATTTAAGAAGAGCTAGATTTGCGAAAGAGAAAATTCTAAATGATGTTTGGTGGGACAAAATTGATTACATTCTTTCTTTCAGTGGTCCTATATATGAGATGATTCGAGCTTGTGATACAGATAAACCATGTCTTCACTTGGTTTATGAAATGTGGGATTCAATGATTGAAAATGTAAAAGCTGCAATATATCGACATGAAGGCAAACAATTGGGAGAATCTTCTTCTTTTTATGATGTAGTACATTCTATACTCATTGAACGGTGGACGATGAATAACACTCTCCTTCATTGTTTGGCACACTCATTAAATCCCAAGTACATTATTTATAAGTTCTTTATATCTTTTGTATTTTTATATTCTAACATTTTATAATAATTGCATTTTGTGTTTGAAAAAGGTACTATAGTGATGTATAGCTTAACGAGGATACAAGAAGAGTTGCTTCGCATCAAGATTTAGAAATCTCTCGAGAAAGAACAAAATGCTTTAAGAGGTTCTTTCCTGACATGGAAGATCGAACAAGAGCTAATACTGAGTTTGCTAATTTTACATTGAAGATGGGAGAGTTTACAAATTCTGAATCGTTGTATAACATGTATCATATGGATGCCAAATGTTGGTGGGCAATCCATGGTGCAAGTGCTCCTTTGCTTCAAAGTATTTCTTTCAAGTTACTTGGACAACCATCTTTATCATCATGTTGTGAACGAAATTGGAGGACTTATTCCTTTATCAATTCATTAAGAAGAAATAGATTAACTCCAAAATGTGTTGAAGATTTGGTTTTTATTCATAGCAATCTTCGCCTCTTGTTAAGAAGATGTCCAGAATATTATATTGAGCGAACCAAAATGTGGGATATAGGAGGTGATGAATTTGGCTCTTTCGAAGATGTTGGCATTCCTGAGGTTGCAAATCTTTCTCTTGATGAACCAGAGATGGAAACTATACTTTTCACGGATGATGGCGATGGTGATAGGGAAAAAAATGATGGTACTGACTGTGACGACGTTGATGATGTGGTGGTGATTAGATCAGACTAACATGTAATTTGTTAAAGAGTCAACAAAACTTTATAAGTTTATTTTATGATTTTGAGATTAGATATTGTGATTATTTCGTCTTTATTTTTTTTTTTAGTAACGATGAAGTTATAATGTTTATTTTAGTAACAATGTTTAGTATTTTATTTTGTTACATGATATTGCTAACTACAACTAGAAAAATATTTTTAATATATTTTTATACATTATTTAAGTTATATTAATTATTTAAAAAATTAGTTAATTTAACGTTTCCCCAACGTTTCGTGTCCTATATATTTTAAAATCAACGTTTCCCTGTTTCGTATCGTGTCGTGTCGCGTTTCCCGTTTCGGTTTCCGTGCAACATAGGCCACCCGACATGGTGATTTTCCATTGCCACGGCCATGACGAATTCACACAATGTGTTCCACTTAGCCGTAACGCATGCACCAAGTGTTGAACGTCCACAAAATGCATACAACTCGTACCATGGGCCCATGGGGATCGCACAAATGGATTTTACATGAATGGGCAAGAATAAAATGTAAGTTTACATACACATGAATACATATTTACAAACATGTAGGGAACCTTCCGTCATGGTTCGACGTTGCACGGGGCATCGGAAAATTCCCTAACAGGACGGTTAGCCTGGTACGTACCAAAAATTTCATAATTTGGTATCCAGGGCGGTATTTACAAGATACCAGGGTGGTATCACCCAATGGCTCTTTTAAGAGCCGTTGGGTACTGTTCACCAACGGCTCCAAATCACTATATAAACACCCTAAAACCCCTCTTCCACTCCCACTCACCCCCTAAGTGTCTCAAGTCTCTAAACTCTCCAACTCTCTCAAAATCTGTCAAAATCTCTTATTACTTCATCTCCACACCGAAACGCTACTAAAATGGCCATAAAATCTCAATCTGACGTCCCATGGCAGCATGCCCGTCTGTTGGAGAAGCATCATTGGCAATACCTCCACTGTGATTTCATTTACCGTGGTGGCGGCATCACTCGGTTGAAGTAGCATTTGGTCGGAGGATAACCCGATGTGGCCAAATGCAGCAAATCCAGCAGAAGTCCGAAAGTTGTTCAAAGAATTGCTCGACAACAAGCGAGAGCAGCGTATTCGGGATGTCGAACAAAGACAAGAGTTCGATCGAAGAGCTACTTAAGACGTCCGTCAATACATGGGTCACCAATATGGGGGTCGTGGTCGCGGCAGTGTTATCATCTCGTCGAGATCGCGACGAGATATCACTGTCTCGATGAAAAATCTTGGATCGTCCGGACGAGACGACCTAACTGGAGATTTCTCACATCTCGTCAAGATCTCGTCCAAGATTGGACGAGATCCCGACGAGATGGTCGCTATGTGAAAAAATAAAGCAACTACCATTCTTCGAACCCTGGCCCTCATAGTGGTCCAAGAAAGGCTCCACTGTTGGGCCAGGGTTAATTTTTTGCGATTTTTTCATCCAACTTGTAGATTAAACATACCTACATTATTGCTTTTTTAATAAAAAAAAACCTAACTTAAACCTTGTAACGCTCAATCGACTCTCTTCCTCGCATCCCGTCGGCGCCTCTCTCCTCTTCTTCCTCTCATCCCATCAGCGCCTCATTTCTCCACCCCGGCAATCCTTTTCTATTTCCGGCAACCAGGTATATTCCAGCGATCCTTTTCTCCAGCTCGGCGCCTTTGATTGATGTCTATCCTGTCGTTGTTGTGTTCTTCTTCCGCCATCCTTGATTCCGAAACTGTTTGGGAATCAAACTTTCATTCCGGAACTGTTTGGGGGAATCAAACTTTGATTCCGGAACTGTGCGGGAATCAAAGTTTGATTCCAGAACTATTGATAGTACACTATTATAATGTATAATTATATATGTCATAATGTTGTATAATGATATTGTATAATTATTTGAGTATTATAAATGTTACAATGTATACTGTTGTACTGTTATTAGGTTATAGTATATTGTCATGTATTGTATTGAATCAAATGTGGTTCATTTTGTATTGAATTGAATTCATGATTGTTTGGGTTTACCCGTGTTCATTTTGTATTGTGTGCAACTGTGCATGTTTATATTGTGCAGTAAATTATGGAGGGAAATTCTGGGACTGGTGAAATGCCTTATAGTTTTTCTAAAAATCCTAAACGGAAACCAAACTCGAAGTATATTGAATGGACATACGAATATCCGCCGGATCTAAACAAAAGACAATTGATTGTATGTTCACTTCGCAGCAACCAAATGAATGGAGGATTCACAAGACTTAAACAACATTTGGCGGGTGGCTATGGAGGCGTAAAAAAATGTGATAAAACCACAACGATGATAATGAGAGAAATGCATATTGCCCTTGCAGCTAAGAGGAAAGACACCATTAGTTTGGATGATAAAGAAGATGCAGTTGACCATTCATTCTACTGCTTCCAATTCCATGCCAAGTACTGCGCCAAGCTCGGAAACAATTTATAAGAAAAAAAAAAAGGTTGTTATCCAGTTTGCAACAATGTCACAAGTGTTACAATCTACATCACATGATTGGTGAATTGCTGCAAAGAACTCCAGAAAAAATTGTGGATGAACGACACTCTAAAGGTCCTTGCCAGTAGACCATTGAAAATTCTTCGAAGACAAAAGAGACTATAGAAAAAGTTAACATGTATGTAACCAACTTCTTCTATGAGAATGTCATTCCTATTAATGCGGCAAATTCAAAAAATTATGAGTTGATGGTTGAACGCATAGCACAAATTGGATCGGGCTACAAACCACCCACATATCATGAGTTGCAGGTTCCTTTATTGAAAAATGGCAAAGGAACAAACAAAAGAGTTAAAGCGCAAATATGATGAGGTTTGGGAAAGGTATGGGTGCACTCTTATGTCAAATGGATGGACGAACAAAAGAGGGAGACAGTTGATAACTTTTCTTGTAAATAGTCAGCAAGGAACTATCTTTCTTGGCTCCGTTGATGCTTCCAGTTAGTATGTTGGCTTACTTACTTGAGACCAAGATTGAAGAAATTGGCCTAAGTAATGTTGTTCAAGTTGTTACTAATAATGATGCCAACTACAAGGCAACGAAGAAATTGTTGGAGCAAAGGTTGCCTACACTATTTTGGACCCCTTGTGCTGCACATTGCTTGGACCATATGTTGGAAGACGTGGGAAAGATGAAAGAATTCAAACCTACAATCGCAAGAGCAAGAACCTTGACCACATTCATTTACAGACATGGTCGTCTTCTTGATGCGATGAGGGAGTACACCAATGGACATGATCTTGTTAGACCCGGGGCTACTAGATTCGCCACTACATTTCTAACATTGTCATGTTTAAGAAAATTTAAGCATGAGTAGCAGTAGTTGTTTGTATGTCCAAGGTTGTCAAAAGCGTTAAGCGCACTCAAGGCGCAAAGGGTCCATATCGCCCGAGGCACAAAGCGCAAAAAAAGCGCGCGCCTGACTAAAATAAGGCGCACCTTACTAGATTCAAATAAAAATTAGAAATTAAGCATAAGCCATAACTCATGGCTAGAAAGAAATTAAACATGGCTGGAAAGAAAGAAAACATGGATGAAAAGAAAGAAAACTCAGCTGATAAGAAGAAGAAAAGAGTAGAAGTAACGAAGAAGAAGAGGACTAGAGGAGAAGAAAGAAAACTCGGCTGAAAATATGACTTGAAAATATGACTGTGAATACATGGCTGAAAAAAAAAACTCGGCTGGAAAGAAAGAAAACATGGCTGAAAAGAAAAAAAACAGGGATGAAAAGTAAGAAAAATCTACTGAGAAAGTGAGAAGAAGAAAATACTAGAAGTAATGAAGAAGAAGAGAACTAGAGGAGAAGAAAGAAAGAAAATGTAAGAACTTGAAGAAACTGGGCGGCACTCCGGCTGACTTTGGTGGCTGGACGAGTGAAGGAGAAGGGAAGAAACACTCGATGGCTGAAACAAGGGTGAGGAGAGAATTTTTTTGGACTTACACGGGTGAAACCCTAATGAGTCAATTTTTTTAAATATTTTACTAAGTTACATTAAGTGGGTAGGCCCCCACTTAAAGGAAGAAAACATCAATTCACCCAGGCGCACGCCTGATGCGCCTGGGACTTCAAACTTAAACCGCAGAAGCACTGCCAAGTCGCGCGCCTGGGTGAAGGCGCTGCGCCTTGGCCGCGCAGAGGCGCGAGGCCTCTTCTGCGCCTCGCCTGGTGCACCTAGGCACCCAGGCGCGCGCTTTTGACAAGCTTGTGTATGTCAAGATTGGTTTCATTCAAAATTATGCAAGAGCATTAGCGGAAAAGAAAATTTATGAGTTAATCCGTGCTGTTAAATTTTGGGAGACAGTTGAAGATTGCATTAGAGCATCACAACCTCTACTTGTGGTTTTGACTTTTGAGGATAGCAAATGGTGTTGAGAAACCCGCTATAACAGAATTAGCCGCGGCAATGGAAGAAGCTAAGAGGATGATCAAATAAGTCTTGGCTCACAAATCTACATTGTGTAAGAAAATCATTGATATCATTGAAAGTCGATGGGAGCATCAAATGGAAACACCATTATATGGTGCGGCTCTATTTCTCAATCCGAGCAAGTATTTTAGCATAAAAAAAAATGATGCGGCTCGAGGAAGTTACGTGAAGACTTCAATGATGTCATTGAGAAATTAGTGTTGGATGATACAATGCGATCCAAGATACTTCCAAATGCCGATATGCATGATCAAGATTGAGGGCCTTTCACAAGAAAGATGGTGATTAGAGATCACTCAAATAGGACTCCTCGTCAGTTTATTGTGTATTATTAATATTTATTTTCTTTACATATTTTTGAATTTTATTATTTTATATTTTTATTGTTAGTTGAATGGTGGAAATCTTTCAGTGGACGTACTCCCGAGTTTTCAAAGTTTGCAAAACGCATTGTTGGTCTTTGTTGTTCGTCCTCCAAGTGTAAACGAAATTGGAGCACTTTTGAGTTTGTAAGTAACTAAGTACTTAAAGCTTTCTTAGTGCTTTCTTAGTAGTTATTATTTTTATTTGAATTACTTTTCTTTTGTATAGATTCACACCAAGAAAAGGAATAAATTGTTGCACCAAAGATTGAATGATTTGGTGTATGTCCAATACAATCGAAAGATTGCCACGAGATTCCAAAAGATTCATGAAGGTGGCAAAAAACTATGATCCACTTGTACTTGATGGTTTTGATTGGCAGACAAATGTGTGGTTCAATAATGATGATTGAGAATATATGGATGATAGAATTCCTTTTGACCTTCTTGATGAAGTCATTGGTGCTTCAAATGCCCTTGAGGATCATAGTTTTCCAAAAGGGCTTGTGGAGTTAATTAGCTTGTCACTTATAATCGACATCATCGTGGTTCTACTTCAAGATTGGTGAATGAAGATTTAAGTGATGAATGAGAGATATTTCCAAATGATGATGAAGACAGAAGATGATTTTGGGCTCAAACCAACGCCTCCTCCGATGGATAATACCCCTCATGAAGACATTGAGGATGATTTTGCTAATTTTTTTTAGATTGGAGATTTGGAGTTAATTTGTTAAGACTTAAGACTTGTTTTCATTTGTGATGAATTGAAAAAACTAGACTTGTCAATTCTATGTTAAGACTTGTTTACTCATGGTTATGATGACTTTAACTACTTGATGTTTTATGGTTCATGCCATATGAATTTAATTGGATTTTTGTATATTCTATGTTTGTTATTATATATATAGAATTATATATTTATAATATATATTATATTGTCGATATGTCACGACACAGACAATATATCGGTCACGAAACGATATATCGATATTAAGGTTCGCTACCTCGAAATTTTTTTGATCGCGATAATAAGCTTGGGCGGCGGTGCCGACGACGATCCGGATCTTGAAGCCGTCATTCGTGCTTCATTGGAGCAACAAGCCTTTGAACAAGATCGGATGTATTACCCCGGATTTCAATTTGAGTATGACGGCGGGAGTGACAGCGGTGGCATCAATAGCATCGGCTTAAGTTCGGCTACAGGAGCAATGAACCGAAGTGGTTCAATACCCTCCGATCCTCATCCAGCATGAGGGCACCTTCTCAAGCCCAGAGCAGAGGCGAAGGGAGCAAAGGAGGAGGCACCCGAGACTTCTTCTCAAACCTCGGACGAAGAACGTGCTGAACCCGCGCTTTTGGGATTGCCTCGCAGAAATCATCGTCGTCGTAGAACCTTTGTACGACATGAAAAAAGAAACCGAGAAGAACCAGATGGAAAGGAAACCGAGAAGAACGTGCTGAACCCGCGCTTCTGGGATTGCCTCGCGGAAATCATCGTCGTCGTCGAACATTTGTACGACATCCAAATGACGCCCCAATTGGGTCATATCTACCATTACATCCACCAAACACAAGAACTCGAGAGGTATGATTGCTCCAAGCAAATATAAGCCCTTTATCGACATTATCTCCAGAAGATGGGATAATGAAATAGGGCGTGATATACATTTAGTAGGGTTTTTTTAATATCGAAATTATTTAATTTTAAATCATTATACTTATTGAATTTTTTATTTTTTATAGGTTATTATTTAAATCTCGCATACCAGTACAAATACGCCCTTAGAACAAAAGATACTTTGACCGTCGCAAGGTGATACAACGTATGTCGACAACTAACTTAGAAGCCGCACAAGCTATTCCGGAATCAAGATATTTCTGAGATGAAAGTGGCAACTTTAGTGATTCATTTGCAATTTCTTGCCGAGACAATAAGGATCCAAGTAGATACAAATTCTTTTTTAAAAAAATTATTTACTAAAGATAAAATCTCATTTCTAATATTCATTTTCGTTGTGTTGCAATTGATTGGTGGTTGCAATATACATGCGATGCTCCAAATCTTTGGAGGATTATCTTACGAATTCGCAAACAATATCATCAAGTGGATGCGAGAGGAATTGTTAAACCTTCTCTCTCATTCATACGTAGCAGTGCAACCGCCTCTCATACGCCCGATTAGAGAAGCTGGTCAATGTTCATTACAACATGCGACTTCGAATGCGGGTGATACAAAATGAAGAGAGAGACGACGCACATATTGATCCATTCGATGCTGAGTTCGTACAAAGCGATTTGGATCCAATGATGGATTGGTGGAGCGCAATGGAGAATGACCAGCCTCTTCTTGACGAACCGGCGATCCACCTCGGCCTTCACCGGTTGTATTTGATGCACTGGAGTCAGAGAGCAACAAGACACGAATAGCGAGGCTTTTGAGAGGGGCATGAGCCTTGCTCCCTCTCAATGAAAGTGTTCTCAAGCGAGACAATGATCCAAGTCCGACTCCCCATCTTCCCAATCACAATCAAAAGGGAAAGAAGAAGACCACACCTTCGCCATCAAAAGGAAAAACCAAAGGAAAACGACCACTAGTGGATCCTTTGGATGCATAAAAAAAAGCAGAAGAAGAAAAAGAAGAGGCCTTCGTCCATAATACTAGGAGAAGACAAGATGGAGGAGATGATGATGATGATGATGATGATGATGATGATGATGATGATGATGATGATGATGGAGCTGGTGGAGATGGTGGAGATGGTGGAGAAGACACTATCGTACCAACAACACCAGCACCTGCCGATCTTTGGACAAATGAGCTCTACTTCAACTACTGCACGCAAGATACGGATCACGGTGGTAGGATAGGAGGAACAACCAAGGTCTATGAGAAGAGAGTGAAAGATCGCCATCAACCAAAATCAAAAGGGGGACCAACAGCCTTGCAAGATTACCATCACGATATGTTGAGGAGCTTGCAAGAGGTTTCAGACTCAACCTACTCTGTATCCAATACCTACTCACATGATTTTGTGGATACAAGGACTAGTATTTGGGCTCCCACGAAAGAATCTCTCATGTCAATATGATATTCTGGATACCAAAACATAATGACTTGGGAAAATTTCCGGATAAGGGCATTGGAGACCTATAATATCGACCTTAGTCATGTTGGTCCCCAAGAGATAGCTAATTTTTATGATGGACATCATTCGTCCGCATTCTAAACAGTATTCATACCTAAATGTATTTGACTATAAAGATAAGAATTTTATGGATATTTTTCATCATTTCTTGGTCAATTATGATGTTTTCTAGTTTTAAACAAAGTTGTAGACTTCAAATTTGATCGTCAAAGTGAATTTAACACTTGATACCATTTCCGATACCGAGCCGTACCGAGTGTCGGTACGGTACGTTACCGGTACCGGTCAAGCACCGGTACCGAAATCGAATTTTTAAACCTTGCTCCACAGTTTTGAGTTTTGAAATTGTTCACAGCCTGAAACATCTAGCCTGACTAGGTTATTGCTATGTGATAACACCTAAAATTACATTCAGTGGAAGAAACACTACACATAAAGAACTGCTACTATGAAAGCCTACAAATGATGGATAAGTTGGATCTACTATCAAAAGAGAGAAGTATAAAGCCTAAATGATGGATAAGAAATATAGACAACCAAATAGTTTAACAGTTCTTAAAAAAAATTCAGTGAAACTATTTAAACTAAATACGGCAACCAACCTATTAAACTGCAACCTTGGGGACAAACACTACTTTGCAGATATGCCCAATAAACAAAATTTTACCAAAATAGAAGAATATCTATCATGTTTGGAAGCAAAATAACAGTAATAAATTAAAAGAGGTTCTCTGTTGTGAGATTAGTGAGACAGCAAGTTAATAATTATAAGTCTGATGGAGAAGAAACAGAAAGGAAATACAAGAAAACCACCGATTAGCAGTCACCTGTCTTAAACAAGTACCTGGGTAACCTGGTTCGCCTGGGTTGGAATAAACATTTGAGCTGGCTGTGATGGTTGAAATGGAGCAGGGTTGCTATAGTCAGGGAACTGAGGTTTCTGTTGAACATGTTGGTATCCTACATAAGCAGAACTAGGAGATTGCTGATAGCCTCCAGCATGCAGAGGCGTCCTGGCAACATTTGGATGTGGTTGGATTGGATTCTTATCCTAATTTTGAAAAAAAAAGGGTAAAAATTATCTTAAATGGGATATGTAATCTACTAAAAAATATTCAGTAAAATGGCAAAAATTAAATCACCAAAAAAGATTCTAAAGAAGAAACCTGATAATAATTATGTGAATTGTTTACAGCACCAAAACCAGTATGTTCTGCACTGTAAACAGTGTTAACTTGGGATGAAGTAGTTTCATAAGGACTTTTGGCTATTTCCCTTTCTGTAAAAGAATGTCAACAGTATGAGATTATTGATCAACGACATCTAAATGGAGCAATTATTTCAAATTGTACTGCAGATAGGCAAGCTAAGAAATACTTTAAGCCTTCATCCTCAACTTAAATCAAAGATAGAATCCATGGAGAAATTAGACAGAATGAAAAAACACATCTTGAAGGCCCAATGCCTACCAAGTAATACACTTTACCGCAGCACTCAACAAATAAACTGTTATGTCAACCGGCAGCCACCTCATCATGCCACATCAACTAATGACTAGGTGAAGAAGCCTAAAGGTTATCCAAGTAAATGATACTTCTTCAAGACACCATAAATAAAGAAGTTAAATGCTAGAAACCAAGAGTCACCTCTTCAAAGCCAACAAGGAACTTAATAAGAAAGTAATTGTTGGAAACCAAGAGTCACCCTTCAAATCAATTCCAACAAGCAACTTAATTAAGTTATTAAGTTCTATAAGTTATTGTAAAAAGAATACTTGATTGCCATTAAATACGTTATGTATTGATTATAATACATGGTGTAATTTATATAAGGAGAAATGAGAAAAAGAAAGGCATGGTTTGTATACAAATTGTGTCTCTTCTTTTCCCCTCTTTCTCTCTCTCTATATTCAAATTGTGTCTCTTCTCTCCCCCTCTCTCCCTCTCTCTCTCTATCTCTCTCTAGTGATCTCTCTAGTGATCTAGTAAATCTTTCCAGCACCTAGCACTTTTCAATTCAGCAAACTTCCAGCTAAGGTTTAAAAAACCGCCCGAAACGGTATATACCGGCCGGTATATACCGGTTTTTGGGGATTCCGGTATTCGATATACCCGGTATTTGAAAATACCGGGTATATCATGTATATCGGGCGGTATATGGCGGTATTTCGCCATATACCGCCCGGTAAGGGCGGTATATGTATCATACCGCCCGGTATGAGCGGTATGATGCGATATCGGGGAATATTGATTTTTTTTTTTTTTTTTAAGAGTTAGATATAACTCTAAATAATACGTAATTGACGAATAAATGTTTAAAATCAATATTCCAATGTCAAATACATGAATATTAAAAGTCATTTGGTACTGTATTAGGATTTTTCACAGATACAAGAGAATTACATTAGAATTAATATAGGGCGACATAAGCACACAGCTCAAAGGGTCTAAGATATGTTGCACTACGTCTTATGTTGCGTTACGCAGAGTCTTCGGCGGTCCCGCTAGCCGGTTAGCGGGCGGGGGTCAAGGGGTCTAAGATATGTTGCACTACGTCTTATGTTGCACTACGTTTTACCGGTATGCTATTCCCGTACCGGTCCGTACCGTGTGTCGGTACGGTACGGTACCGGTATGTACCGGTACCGGCCGGTGACCGAAACCGGTACCGGTACCGAGATTTTAAACCTTGCTTCCAGCATCGTGGAGCCCCCATCTCGGTCTCGAACTCGTGCTTATTGCAAAGCACATAACAAGGATCATAACAAAGTGATATTAGAGCCAAACATGGGGGAGTCTTTCCAAGATCAGGTCCTCGCATTCATGCATGAGATGACAGCCTCTCAAGCGAAAGATCGAGCTGATCAAGAAGTAGAAAGAGGCCAAATTCTGGCCCAGATTGCAGCATTATCAAAAGAAGTAGAAACCATTCGTACTACCTCAATGACAGTCGAAGGCATCACCTCCATTCGTGCCAATAATGATCTTGTTCAATACCCAATCAAGGTCAGATTCCAACAATTGATGGCAACGGAATTCTTGGCCATTCTCCTCGACGCCAAGGTATCGCTCGAGGAATGCCACCACATGATGAACCAAGACTGCTCACTCTCCACCAACGCTCTCCTCGCTTCGAATTTCCATGTTATGATGGAACTAAAGATCCACTATCATGGTTGTCACGCTACAATCAATATTTTCTTTTTCACCAAATTCATGAAGACTCAAAGGTGGCAATTGCAACTTATCATATGACGGAAGATGCCCAGTTTTGGGTGCTAAAACTGATGCAAGATATTCCCCAACTCTCATGGCTCGAGTTTCAAGATCATTGCCATCGCCGTTTTGGACCTCCGAGTCGAGGCAACAAATTGGGTGAACTAGCTAGTCTACATCAAACGCGATCGGTGATGGACTATCAAAGATCCTTTCAGCGGCTTCTTGCATGCACCGGCCATTTATCATCCAAGCAAGAAGTGGAGTTATTCGTCAAAGGACTCACTCCCAATCTTCAAGTCATGGTGGAAGCCCTCAATCCGGTAGACCTCACGGAAGCTATGCGCCTCGCTCGTCTCTATGAGCAAGTTGCATGGAGTCAACCGGGGGTAAGACGTCCTTCCGAAGCCATCTTCCAAACGACTGCCATGAACGCCCGCCCACCCACTTCTATCCCGCCAAACCATCAACATGAGCTCTCTTCACCCTCAAACAAGGGAGGTCTCCGACCCAAACCAATTAGGCGTTTGACACAAGAGGAAGCTGCCCTTAGACACCGACAAGGCCTATGCTTTAATTGTGATGCGGAATGGACCCCTACAAATCGTTGCCGTCAACTATTCGTGCTCGAAATTCTCCCTAACCAAGAAGAACTGGCTGCAAGTATTGAACTAGCCGCACACCACCCAACCGCGAGTGTCCACGATGATCAAGCTTGGGACAGGATGGGCAATCCTGAAGTGTTCCTCATGGCTTTGCAAGGCACCCCTCATACCCAGACCATGCAAGTCATCGGCTACATCAAAAACCTCCCTGTTTGTGTATTGTTAGACTCCGGGAGTACCCACAATTTTCTCGATAGTTCAGTGGCTCAACACCTCAACTTCCCTCTTCGTCGTTCCGTTGGATTCGCTGTGACGGTGGCTAATGGAGACCGTCTCCACTGTCTATGCTGAACACAAGGCTACCCTCTTTATCGGCGAGGAGTCAATCACTACACACTTTTACATTATAGACCTAAGTGGATTCAATGTTGTCCAAGGAGTACATTGGCTCCAAACATTGGGGCCCATCACTTGGGACTTCGACAAATTGCAGCTACAATACTCCACAAATGACCGCATCATCAGCTTACAAGGGATACAACTCCAGCCACACAATATTCCGGATCAAAAGGTCAATAATGGAGCAAACGAACTTTTAATTCAATAGGCAAGACTAATGCCGGCTTCAACCACTTGGGAACCAAGATTATTATCGCGACCAAAAAAATTTCACGGTAGAGAACCTTGATATCGATATATCGTTTCACGACCGATATATCGTCCGCGTCGCGACATATCGACAATATAATATATATTATAAATATAAATTATAAAAAATATATATAAATAAAATAGCATTATAGCAAACTAGCAAACATAGAATATACAAAAATCCAATTCACATGGCATGAACCATAAAACATCAAGTAGCTAAAGTCATCACAATAATGAGTAAACAAGTCTTAACAATTAACATAGAATTGGCAAGTAGTTAAAGTCTAGTTTTTCCAATTCATCACAAATGAAAACAATCTTAAGTTAAGTCTTAACAAATTAACTCCAAATCTCCAATCTAAAAAAGATTATCAAAATCATCTTCAATGTCTTCGTTAGGGGTATTATCCATTGGAGAAGTAGTTGGTTTGAGCCCAAAATCACCTACAATGTCTTCATCATCATTTGGAAATATCTCTTCTTCTCCTTCATCACTTGAATTTTCATCCACCAATCTTAAAGTTGAAGTAGAACCACGATGACGTCGATTATAAGTGACAAACTCATTAACTCCACGCCTCCTTGGAAAATTACGACCCTCAAGGGCATTTGAAGCACCAATGGCTTCATCAACAAGCTCAAAAGGAATTCTATCATCCTCTCCATCATCATTGTTGAACCACGCATTTGTCCCCCAATCAAAATCATCAAGTACTAGTGGATCATAGTTTTTGCCACCTTCACGAACTTTTTGAAATCTTGTGGCAATCTTTCGATTGTATTGGACATACACCAAATCATTCAATCTTTGGTGCAACAATTTATTTCTTTTCTTGGTGTGAATCTATACAAAAGAAAACTAATTAAATAAAAATAATAAGTAATAACTTCTAAGAAAGTACTAAAAAAGCATTAAATACTTAGTTACTTACAAACTCAAAAGTGCTCCAATTTCGTTCACACCCGGAGGACGAACAACAAAGACTAACAATGCACTTTGCAAACTTTGAAAACTCGGGAGTACGTCCACCGAAGGATTTCCACCATTCAACTGTCATTAAAAATATTAAATATTAAAATTCAAAAATATGTAAAGACAATAAATATTAATAAATAAAATAATACACAATATACTTACGAGGAATCCTATTTGAGCGCTCTCTAATTACCATCTCTCTTGCAAAAGGCCCTCGATCTTCATCATACATATCGGCATCTAGAAGTATCTTGGATCGCATTGTATCATCCACCACTAATTTCTCAAGTACATCATTGAAGTCTTCACGTAGCTTCCCCGAGTACATGTCATCATTTTTCTTAATGTCAAAATACTTGCCCGGATTGAGAAATAGAACTGCACCATATAATGGTGTTTCCATTTGACGCTCCCATCAACTTTCAATGATATCAATAGAATGGTCTACTAGTGCCATTGCTTCTTGTTCATCATCCAAACTGAATAGTGTCTTCCTCTTAGCTGCAAGGGCATCATGCATTTCTCTCATTATCAGCGTTGTGGTTTTATCACATTTTTTCACGTCTCTATAACCACCTGCCAAATGTTGTTTAAGTCTTGTGATTCCCCCATTCAATTGGTTACCGCAAAGTGAACATGCAATCAATTGTCTTTTGTTTAAATCCGGCCAATATCCATATCTCCAACCAATACCCTTCGAGTTCGGTTTCTGTTTAGGATATTTAGAAGGATCATAAGGCATTTCATCGGAATTTTCCTCCATAATTTACTGCACAATATAAACAATGTTGCACACAAATACACAATACAACTTATCAAGTATATATACTAATTAATATACTATGAATTCAAATAATTATATTATTAATTTATTAATTATTATACAATATAATTATAGTATTATACATGATTCCAGAACCTGTTCTAGAATCAGGGTTTGATTCCAGAGCTGTTCTGGAATCAGACTGGAATCAAAATTGGCGGAACTCGGAAGTGAGGCGCCGAAAAATACCTGGCCGGATAATAGAAAAGTGTCGCCGGAGAAGCGAGGCGCCAACGGGATGCGAGAAAGCTTCCGACAGAGCCGCCGACGGGATGCGAGGAGCCGAGGAATGAGGAAGAAGATGAGAGAGACGTCGATCGAGCAGGGTTTAAGTTAGGTTTTTTTAAAAAAAAAATCAATAATGTAGATAACACTTATCGACAAGTTGGAAGAAAAAATCGCAAAAAAATATCATGCACCTTTTTTTTTCTTGTAGCGCCTATCTCGTCGGCATCTCGTCCAATGTTGGACGAGATCCCGACGAGATATATATCATATCTCGGGATCGCCTGTATCGTCCGGACGATACAAGCTTTTCCACCGACACGACGAGATGATAAGCCTGTTGGGAACCCACTTCCCAAATTTACGCCGACTTCCCAGCCTTCATGCTTGAGGTCAAGCATGCTTCTCAAGGAGGGGGTGATGTTATGTCAACTGGGCAGCCACCTCATCATGCCACATCATCGGAACAGGTTGCCACATCAACTAATGACTAGGTGAAGAAGCCTAAAGGTTTTCCAAGTGATGACACTTCTTCAAGACACCATAAATAAAGAAGTTAAATGCTGGAAACCAAGAGTCACCTCTTCAAAGCCATCAAGCAACTTAATAAGAAAGTAATTGATGGAAACCAAGAGTCACCCTTCAGATCAATTCCAGCAAGCAACTTAATTAAGTTATTAAGTTCTATAAGTTATTGTAAAAAAGAATACTTGATTGCCATTAAATACGTTATGTATTGATTACAATACATGGTGTAATTTATATAAGGAGAAATGAGAAAAAGAAAGACATGGTTGATATTCAAATTGTGTCTCTTCTCTTCCCCTCTATATATATATATATATATATTCAAATTGTGTCTCTTCTCTCTCTCTCTCTCTCTAGTGATTTACTAAATCTTTCCGGCACCCAGCACTTTTCAATTCAGCAAACTTCTGGCATCGTGGAGCCCCCATCTCGGCCTCGAACTCGTGCTTATTGCAAAGCACATAACAAGGATCATAACATAAACTAGAAAGAAAAACTTTGGCAAAAAATTTAAGAAATAGGAATTCTTGCCTTGTGCACAAAATACATCATGATAGCCATGATAACAAGATATGGGAATTATAGAAGATGTATCAATATAGACAAGCATGTCATCCTTCGGCACTTGTCATTAGTTAATCAGGAAAGAAGTGGTTTGCAATAGGAGTAAAAGCAATATATTTGTACGATACGAATCAGATTGAACGAGTAGGTCTTTGGCAGGTGACAGAAAGAGGAACAAAATGGAGAAACTTAAGGTGCATGCACCATAGCCAAGAAGAGGGTTAAGATATTTGGGTAAGTGAAAGGGATTGATAAGGTAAGAGGATGACCACACACTAGGAAGGAATGCTCTACTGTCCCCGTAGGAAGCAGAATCAAAGAGAAGAAAGTGTTTGATCCATGTCAGTAGTTACAATCTAATAGCAAATTGAGCTCATGTCAACACAAAATTGTCAGGTGCCAATCAATGCTTTCAAGTCCAGATAGATAAACCAGAACACACTGAACCATCATGCAAGTTTTGAAGTACTAATACTGGACTACTAGTATGTTAACCTGGGACAAGTACCATATCTACGTGACAATTTGGGCCAACATGCTTCATACTGTACCGAGGTGCATCAGCACACTTTGGATTGACCCCAATCTCCTCCAATTCACCCCCACAAAGTCTTGTTGCAAAACTAATAGATCTATTCGTTATTAAGTCTATATGAAAATTGAGTAAGAATATAGTATTCTATATATGAAAATAAAGTAATAGATCAATTACATTGTTATAAGCTCCCACTAATACTAATAAATATTTAATGCATTGCTAGCATGTCCAGTTCTACTGATATCTTATTTGATAAAGATATCACTCACCCAAGCAAACAAAACTTCGAATGAGCTTGCTTTAAAACACAATTAAAAATAAGAAACTAGCCATTGGTGAAAAACAGTGAGCAAATGAGATGGAGAAGGAATTTATAAATGTTAACAAAGAAGACAAAATGATTTTTTTACCAAAAATAGACAATGCGATGTGCTGTGCTGGTTGGTACAACCCCCCCTCCACATCACAACAATGAATGCGGGAATGCATAGTGTATTGTCTGGTATGGCTAAGAACCTAAGAATATGGTGTTCTTGCACATACCCTGGTCTAAGTGTCAGCATGTTTGATGATCAGAAACACAGGCTATACACCTCAATATGGTCAGACTTTGATGCTTGGCATCAACAAAATCACACCAAAAAAAAAAAGAAAAACAAGCGAACTTGTTAACGAACTAAACTGTGTTCCAGCAGTATTTGCAGTAACTAGATTCAAGAATAACTTTACTTGGATCAGCTTAATCTAATGAAAAAGTAAAGACAGCCGTATGACTTCCTACAACTCAGATGAAATTGCCAATCATTTGAATAAATAAGAGCAAGCCTCATTTTATTTTTGTAAAAAAAGGCATACAACTAAGGAATATATTGATGATACTGAGAAAGATAAGAAACTGTACGTTCAGAAGTACTGCATTCTGCAACAGTGCAACTCATGGAATATGATCATGCTAAACAGCTTGAAAGATATACCTTAAGACCTACAAACTTATGCAATGGATTACTGTAACAATCATGCAAGGGTAACTCAATGCTCTTAGAGATTGATTATATAGACAAATGATGTCCACAAGTTTATGATATCCTAGAGATAAAAATCTTCATAAACATAGTACTCAATTAAATCCTTAATAAAGAATGAGATATATCATCTAAGTTGGATAAGAGAGTTCATCAAATATTTATAACTTTAGCATGACCTTTAGAAGAGAAAGCAATGCGATCTCTCAATATAACAAGATCATGAGAAGGTTCTTCAGATCCCAGTAGTTTCAAATACTCCATTGCAGTAGTGAGAAGTCCCTGATTAGCAAGCAACTCAGCATAGTTCTCCACAAGCTTAGACGAAGTTGCACTAAATCTTTTATGTCCAGTTGCAAGGGCAAGGATTATAGTCTTTTCCATTAAATCCTATAAAAAGAAAAAGAATCATATGTATTCTGCTTCCCGTATACAACATAGAAAGTGACTTAAAAAATGTTACCTGAAGAAGATCCGCATATGTTCTTCCATCACAATAAGACTTCAGGTTGTGCGACCAAATATTGACAGTTCTGTCAATGTTACCAGCACAGATATAGCAGAGAGTTGCAGCAAGCATGTTACAATTGTTCATAAGTTTTGATGCCAGACTGTCACACAGGATAGTCCATTCGTCCTTCTGTGCAAACTGTCGCCATATGGATGCACAAATCAGTGACTTTTATGGTAGATAGAATAAAAAAAAGTAGCAGATTCTGGCTGTCAAAAGATGGCAGAAATACGAGGAATTAGATTCATCCCTTTACAACATACATTTTGGTATCCGTTCTCATATGAAAACTGGAAAGATTCACAATTGAGGAAACTTTAGATTATCACAACATTTGCGAACCACAAATTGTTTGGACTTTATGGCTTCTTGTTAGTCGTGAGTCGTGACATTATTACAACATTTCTTCTGATTTCTACTATCAAAATTTCATATACATGCATAAAGTACAGAATATAAGCTAGGGAGTAGGGACATAATTCAATGTTTGTAGTCATAAAAGCAAAATGATGTATGGGTCCAAGGTTTTAAACTACTGTACCGTACCGGACGGTACAGTCGGTATTTACCGGTTTTTCAGAATACTAATATACAATACACCCGGTACAGATCGGTACCGGTGTATCCATAAATACTGCCCAAACCGGGCGGTATTTATTAAATACCGAGCGATACCGCACGGTATAACCCAACGGCTCAAAAAAGGGCCATTGGGTACTGTAGCTCAACGGCTCCAAACAGCTATATTTTGCGGTCTATATAAAGACCCCAGACCCCTTCTTTCACCTCTATTCACCCCTCTACTCTCCCAAACTCTCAAATTTCTCAAATCTCTCTCAATCTTTCTCAAACTCACTCTCTTTAATCTCTATTTTCTTCATCTCCACACTGAAACTCTGATGAAATGGCGCCAAAATCTCAAGCCGACCCTGCATGGCAACACGGTCATCGGTTGGAGAAGGCTTATCACTAGCAATGCCTCCACTGTGATACGATTTCACGTGGAGGCGTCACTCGATTAAAGCAACACTTGGTCGGAGGATATGAGGACGTCGTCAAATGCCCCAAAGCACCGGCGAAAGTCTGAAAGATCTTCAAAGATATTCAAAGATATCCTCACCAACAAGGAGCAGCGTCTTAAAGATGCAGCTCAACAAGCCGAGCTACCCAAGAAGTTGGCCAACACAGGGGTAGCCATTACGAGGCTCGAGGTGGCGGTGGCGGTGGCGGTGGCGGTGGCGATGAGGATCCGAAACTTGAAGCCGGCATCCGAGCTTCATTCGAGCAAACTGCATTCAAACAAGATCGGATATATTATCCCGAATCTCAATTTGAGTATGGCGGCGATAGTGGCAGCGGTGGCACAAGCAGCGTCAGCTTGACTTCGGCTGTCAGAGCAAAGGACCGAAGTGGTTCAATTCCCTCCGCTCCCTCTATTGACTGGAGTTCTAGCATGAGGGCATCTCAAACTCAGAACAGAAGAGGCATTAAGGGATTCTTCTCAAACTTCAGAGCAAGCGGTAGGAGAACTAATGTTAACATTCATGATCTTATCCCAAGGCATTTCCTCCTCAAACATCAAAGCAACTGCGTATAGACGATGCTTGGGGCAAGAACAATAAGTGGGAGTTGGGGAGAGCAATCTCCAAGCAATGGATCAACTGAATCAAGCGGCAATGGGTGGACTACGGCTGTAGTTTAATGTGCGATAATTGGACCAGGCCAACCCGAATGAGCATCATCAACTTCCTCATTTATTGCAATAAGAAGGTTGTTTATCACAAGTCGGTGAACTCGTCCGATGAACACCATGACGCTTACTACATCTCGAAGCTTATGACGGATGGAGGAGATTGGACCCTAGCACATTGTTCAAGTTGTAATCGACAATGGAGCCAATTTCAAAAAGGCAGGTGAGATAATTGAACAGGATTATCTTCACATTTGTTGAACTCCATGTGTAGACCTGATGATGAAAGATATCGGTGATGTGTCGATGGTGAAATCGATAGTAAAGAAGACGCAACAAATTATACGCTTCATCTACAACTACACATGGGTACATGCCTTTATGAAAAAATATACATAAGGTACTTTATTTTTTAAAAATTTACAGTATTAATTAATTAGTTTATCACAAATAATCACTAATGATAAAAATAATTTTAGGTGAAATTCTTCGACTAGGAGCGACTCGTTTTGCAACAAACTTCATCGCATTCAGATCGCTCCAACAAAAAAAGTTGGGCCTTAGATCCATGTTTACAAGTGAGGACTGATCTACATCAAGATATGCCGAAAAATCAAATGGAAAACAAACATAGAAGAACATCCTTAACGTGAAAATAATTGTCGTCGTAGAACCTTTGTACAAGGCTCTACGACAGGTGGATATGGAAAAGATGCCACACCGCTACATCCACTAAGCACAGAAGAAATCAAGAGGGTTATTATTGCTCCTGCCAAGTATCGACACTTCATCGACATTATCTCCCAGGGATGGGAGAATCAAATGGGTCGTGACATACACATCGCAGGTATTTTTATTTAATATTCTGAAATTATTTAATTTTAATTCATTATGCTCAATTACTTATTGAATTTATAATTTTTTACAGGGTATTATTTAAATCCCGCATACCGGTACAAATATGAACTTGGAACAATCGATAGTTTGTTATATTCCCTCTGCAATGTCATACAGCGAATGTCGGCATCCAATCGAGAAGCAGCACAAGCTATCAATGAATCAAGATATTTCCGAGATGAAAGTGGCAACTTCGGAAATTCATTTGCAATCTCGTGCCGAGAATCTATGGATCCAAATAGATAGAATCTTCTTTTTCAATTTATTTATTAAAGATAAAATCTCGTTTCAAATATTAATTTTAAATCTATTGCAGTCAAATGGTGGTTGCAATTTGGAACCGAAGCTCCAACTCTTTGAAAGATTGCAACACGCATCCTCTCGCAAACCACATCATCAAGTGGATGCGAGAGGAATTGGTCGACCTTCTCCTTGATTTATACCAAGCCGTACAACCGCCTTTCATACGCCCGATTAGAGAAGCTCGTATATGTTCATTACAAGATGCGACTTCGAATGTGAGCGTTACAGAATGAAGATAAAGACAATACACATGTAGATCCATTCGATGTTGAGTTCGTCCAAAGCGATGTGGACCTGATGATTGATTGGTTCAGTGCAATAGAGAGTGACCAGCCTCTTCTTGATGAACCAGGCAATCCACCTCGGCCTTCACCAATTATATCTGATGCAGTTGAGTCTAAGAGCCAACCACAAAACACAAACAGTCAAGCATTTGAGAGGGACATGAGCCTTGCTCCCTTGGACTCTCAACGAATACGGCAAGCAAGAGGATGATTCGCAATCGACTCTCCATCTTCCCAATCAAAGGGAAAGAAGAAGGCAACACCTTCACTTTGAAAAGCAAAAGCCAAAGCCAAAGCCAAAGGAAAACGACCAATTGATCCTTTAGATGCGATTGCAGAAGCGTTAGAGGACGAAAAAGAAGAGCCCTCGGTTCATAGTAGTAGCAGCACAGTAGACGGAGGTGATGGAGCTCATGGAGAAGACACCGTCAGGCCATCAACACCGGTACCTGCCGATCTGTGGACGAATGAGCAATACTTCGACCACTGCACCCAAGATCCGGATCACGATGCTAACATCAGAGGAACAACTATGGTGCACAAGAAGAGAGTCAAAGATCGGCGTCGAGATGGACCGATAGCTTTGCAAGATTACCATCACGATATGTTGAGTAGCTTGCAAGAGGTTTCTAAATCAATCTACTCTATATCCAGTATCTACTCAACTGACTATACGGATACAGGGGCTAGTTCTTGGACTCCCACCAAAGAAACACTAATGTCAATATGGTGTACCGGAAACCTAGGCATTATGCCATGGGAAAATTTCCAAATATGGGCTTTGGAGACCTACAGTATCGACCTTAGTCATGTTTGTCCCTAAGAGATGTACGAGTACGACGGACGTCATTCGTTTGCATTTTAAACATTGTATTTATGTATTTGACATTTAAATCTTAAATTTAAGCCTTTCTTAATCAATTATGTACCATTGGAGTTATTTTTAACAGCAAAAAAAAAAAGAAAAAAAAATCTGAGATCCACTCGGTATGGGTTTTAATATCGGCCTACAGCGAGTGTCGATATGGTACGATACCGGTATATATCAGTACCGGCCGGTAACAGAAATCGATACCAGTACCGCTATTTTAAACCATGATGGGCTCATGCATCTTTTTGGAAAATTACCTAAATATATTATGTACTTTGGGGTTTTTCGCATCTATGGCATGTACATTTGTCTCAATTGAATCGTATACTTCCAAATTTGTTTCAATTGTATCCTACCATCTAACTTCCGTCAACAGCCTCGTTAAACCGATGACATGGCAGATGACGTGTAATAAAAAAATATTTTTTAAATATAAAATTTAAAATAATGTTAAAGGTCTCACCTCTCTCTCTATCTCTCTCTCTCTCAACTAGTCCGGTACTGCCGGGATCCGCAGCCACGGTGCGTCCCTGTCCGAGGCTCACGTTGTCGCCCTCAACGTACTTCTCCACCACCGGCCACCTCACCTCCCACATCAACCTCAACGTCATGAAGATGAAGGCTTCCTTGTCGTCGTCGGATCTGTGGAAGCTAAGCAACCTGCCGTTGGAGGTTGACATGGAGATGAAGGCTTCCTTGCCATCGTATGCAGATCACCATTGCGGCGTCAACTTCTCCTCCTCTTCCTCTTCTGCTCCCATAGCTCCCTTGCCGCCGCCGACGTCAACTTCTCCTCCTCTTCTGCTTCCATGGCTTCCTTGTCACTGCCGGCAGAAAGCATTCTACCTCCCTTCGCATTGATATCTGGCCCCAATTCTACGTTAACTGTCCGCTGTGCTGGTCGGACATCATGAGCTGTACCAACGGCGTGGCAACTGATCACATTGTATTCCTCATTCCTCTCCATGAGCAGAGTATCTTGTCCCTAAAACATCATCGTTGGAACTGATTGGTCTCTTTAGAAAGTCAACTGCTAAAAGCCTCCTCTCCAGTAGTTTTGTGGCATTGAACCTGTTCGGACATGAATCTGCACCCTCTCTCCGAGTAGGGGTGTGCACGGGTACCGGGTAGACCCGGAACTGGTTGGAACCGACCCGATCGAGTAGGTTCCGGGTAGACCCAAATTAAATCCGGGTAGGGTCCGGGTAACAAATCAAAGAACCGGTTAAAACCGGTTCAGGTTCCGAGTCCAACACGTCGGGACCCGGAACCGGTACCAAGTTATATATATTTAATTATTTAACTCGAATCTGATATATTAGATAATAGATATATTTAATTAGGAGCCTATTTGCAATTTCTCAATATAATTTATTGGTTACACTACATATATTACTATTTTTGCCACAAAACAATAATAGAAATTATAGTGAACATTAACAAACCCTTTCATTCATTAATTCATTATTTTCTATTCACACTAATAAAATTAAATAGATGATCCAATAGGGTACCCGGAACCGGAACCGGTGGTTCCGAGTAGGGTCCGGTTCTAGGTTCCAACAGGGTAGGGTCCGGGTATCATGAAAATTACAGGGTACCCGGACCCGCTCATCCCTATCTCCGAGTACAATGGGTAAGTGGTGTTGTCATACACCCATTGGCCTGAGAACAAGTCACAAGCCTCGTCTATGCCTACGGTAGCAAGGATCTCAGCCTGCTCTCCGTTCTTTATGGTGATGAAGATGGCGAGGACGATGACAAATGCGATGAACACGATGGAACGATTCCTAAGGCTCCATAGCTTTAGAGTAAACTGATTATTAGCTGCCATCTCGCATTCTTGTCCTTGCTCGTTGTCCCTTGAATGCGCAACCTTCTTCCTTTGCATGAGTCGGTTTAAATTTTTCGTTTCCTAAGGCTCCTTGCTCGTTTCCCTTCCTTCAGATGGCCTCAGCTAGGGTTCGGCATGGTGAACAAGCTGTTCATGGAGATGAGAGAGCGAGAGAGAGTGAGAGAGAGAGAGAGAGGTGGGTCCAACTTAAGTTTTCAATTTATAAAAATTAATATTAAAAAAATATTTTTTATTACACGTCAGCAAGCCACGTCATTAGTTTAACGGAACTGCTGACGGAAATTAGACGGTAGGATTCAATTGAATCAAATGTAAAAGTACATTATTCAATTGAAACAAATAAAAGTATAGGCCACAAATGAGAAAAACTCCGAAGTACAGGATATACTTAGTAATTTCCCCATCTTTTTCCAAATTATGAGTTCTTGAGACTTACCAAAGAAGTTGATAATAGAGCATCATATAGACTAGTCTTACTCAATGTTGTTAAGCCAAAAGCTTTGGTTTTGTATATAAATTAAGGTCAACTTTTATGCTGTTCATCAAGTTAGTTGGTGAACCCCCAACATCCTAAAGGAATAGAAACTTAGAGACACCATTATTCTACCTACTTCATCTAAAGATTCTAAACTATGCATTAGTAGTCTTTATTTAGTAGGGCTTCCCTAGTAAAAATTCAGCAACTTTTATAGCATTATAATAAGAGGAGAATAAATTCTAATATGTGTCTGTTCTTGATGGAGAGCTAAGTTAATATTTGATTAAATAAATTTTGTATATGTTAAATAAAGCAGGAAAAAATGAGAATATAAAGGTTCCATAACGAAGACAGAAAAAAAAATTCTTAAAGGAAACCAACAGGAAGCAAAAAGATAGAACCAAAATTGGTTATTTGATGATAAAATAAGAGGACTAACTGTGCAAAGAAGGGCAAGTGTTTCCTTCCATGAATTCAGAGGTCTGGTATTAACCAAGGTCATGAGATTATTACTTGCTATTGCAGATACAACCTGAAAAAAAAAAACAAGATCAAGATCAGAATATTATCCTCAAGCAAATTTTGCCAAATCAGAGTTTTGCATGTCCTGTCCCTAACCAGTCCACATTATCACAGTGGATAAATAACATGTGTTTGATTGGATATCCAACTTCCCCAAAAAGTTAACTTAAGCTATTAGGAAAGAGACCAATCTATGTATTTCTATTCTTAACACTCCCCCCCCCCCCTCCCCGAGATCGACCTAAGTCCAACACATGGTTTAACTTAATTTAAGTAGGGCGTATTTCTTTTTCTAAACACTGATGCGAGGATCAAACTCAAGACCTAGTTTTCGAAAAACATAAGCTATTACGGAAAAGACCAATCTATTCATTTATATTCTTAACATAACAAATGCATTAATCACAAAATTATGCTTAACCATGATAATACCTTTAGATAGGGTCTGAGACTATTCTTAAGGTACTGATTACGAGTAGTTTCCCATAAGGAAGACCCACCAGCATGTGCAATTACTAATGCATCAGCCATTCTATCAGAACCGATGCACTGCAAAACTGCCCCTTTGTAGTCTCCAACAACCAAAGCGCACTGAATTCCTTCATCCAGAGAAGCATCATAAGTGCCTGTAGGTTCTTTAGGTTCTCTCTGAGCCTGTTCCCCAATAGGAGGAATGCCAGTGACATCATCAGCCAAACTGTCCTCATTGATTTGAGGATTGTTAAAGAACTCTTCACCATTGTCAATAGCAAATGAGTTGGCATCACCATCAACCAATGAATTATGAAGCTTAAGTGTGTTCTCTAACTTTTCCCCAAGATCAGAGGTACTACTACTCTCATCTGGTATGGTGAATCCAAGATGAGAAAGCAACCTAGTCCTAGCAGTTCCTTCTTCCTCAAACATAATCTTCAACAAACCCCATGTTTCTCTGTCATCTTCAGATCCGTTTTAAAAGTGAAAAGGAACAGGTAAACAACTCTATCATGTTAGTAGTCCTCAAAAAATTCTACATAACGCACATAGAATCCTGCAACTTCTTTTCACATATAGCACGGAGCAAAGCCTTTTCCCCATTTTGTATTGCAGCTTCAAATTCAGTGGAGCGGTTCACCAAATTATGCTCAGTAACTACATTATGCACATAAATCTGAAGAAAAGAAGAGAGAATTCAGTTAGAAAGTGCAAATAGATAATTTTACATAGTAGTTAAATTTACCTCAGAAGAGGTCTGTGGACCTCCTGATGATGATTGAGAAATCTGAAATGATATGAGCTTGCCACCAAAACCAAATGATACACCCACTGGACATTTTAACCACTTTGGAGCTCTCAAATGTACTGAAAAGACAAGACATAATGTGAAGGCAGAAAAAAGATACTCAGTACAGGACTACAGGGACCTATATATTAATCAACAGTAAGAAAGTAAGGACGGATAAGAAGCTGATTAACCAAACATAGTGGTGTACCATTCCAAATAGACTCTAAACTGAAATCTGAAAAGGATATACAGAAGAAGCATGTTGGCAGGCTCACAGCAATTAATATGTGATCAAAAGTGATGTCATCAACAGCAAACATTTGTAATGAAATATTGTAAGTCCACTATCGTTCTTCACTCTTTAGTGAGACAACATGAAAGGTAGATCCTGGCATCCTGCTACATGACTTGAGTGTTAAGATAGTTTGTTGTGATTATGACAGTGTGTTACAGGTGGAAAGACTGATGTAGCAGCCCCAATTGATGTGGATAATACATAAGCATGTTGGCAGGCTCACAGAAATTAGCATACAACCAAAAGTGGTGCCATCAACAGCAAACATTTGTAATGAAATGTTATAAGCTTGCTGTCATTCTTTACTCTTTAGTGAGACATGAAAGGTAGATCCTGAGCAACTACACAACTTCATGTGTTAAGATAGTTTGTTGTGATTATGACAACGTGTTACAGGTGGAAAGACTGATGTAGCAGCCCCAATTGATGTGGAGGAGCAAGAGTTGAGTAAGAACAAGAAAAAGCTGCAATAGCTCAGCCAGTAAGGTGTATCAAAAAGGCAAAAGACAGCTATCCAGAGGGTGAAAAGAATCTCAAGAGAATGATTTGACAATGGAGTAGTAGCATTTGGAGAAACAAAGGAGGAGATATGATATCATTCATTGATTTAGTTACCAAGGCTTTAATTTCATTTTCAATTTTTGTATGAGAAACCTTTAATTTACAAAATGGGATGTATTTGGATTACAGTATATATAGGATCAATGAAATGGAGAAAATAATCCACTGGGTTGCTTGTGGTTTGGGCGAGAGATTAGGAGTTCCCTTGTAACGTTGAGCTCTAACTTTTTCTCTACAATAGGGCGGAAGAAAGAAAAGCAATCCAGGGAGGTCCTTCAGGATGCCCTTGATCATTCTTGTGCTCCTCTTCGTTCCTCTTCATTGAATCACCCTTGGACAAGGTCTTGGGCAAGAAGATACAAGAGAATGACATGTCATATAGACTGAAAATCATGAAGTATTGTGTTCTTAGCTAAATGAGTTCTCAAAAGAAAAAAGCAATGTGACTGAACTGCAAATGAATAAAAGAAGCAAGGTTGTCAACAGGAGAGGATGGAATTCTTGATAGGATCCTAGTGGTTGCAAAATCAATAACAACCCCAACCCAGCTGCAGTCATGTCCATTTAGGAAAAAAAAGTACATAGAAAATGTGACTTCATGTTGCCCTAAGCATAGTTTAAAAATTTGTACCGTACCGGGCGGTATTTACCGGTATTTGGACTTACCAGTATACGAGATACCCGGTATAGGAGAATACCGGGTATCTCGATAAATACCGCCCGTTATGCCCGGTATTTATCAAATACCGGGCGGTATTTGCTATCATACCGGGCTATACCGCCCGGTATGACCTTGTGCACTGTAGCAAACTACAGTGTTTTTAAAAATACCGGTATACCGGTAAATACCGCCCGGTATGCTCCGGTATTTAGCAAATATCGGGCGGTATTTGCTATCATACCGGGCGATATCGCCCGGTATGATCGAATGGCTTTTAAAAAGAACCGTTGGGTACTGTTTGATACTGTATTAGAGTTTTTCATAGATACAAAAGAATCATTATGTTGGAGTTTATATAGGGCGACACAGGCCCAAAACCCAAAGGGTCCAAAAAATCTCCAGGGGCTCCACCCCCACACCCCTGGCAAGGGGCGCTGCCCCCTTGACCCCCGAAGACTCTGCGTAGCGCAACATAAGACGATTAGGGCAAATCAGTCGTCACACATCCCAACATACGGTGTTGAGGACATACACGACTAAGGTCAACACCGTATGTTGGAATGTGTAGCAACTGATTTGCCCTAATCGTCTTATGTTGCGCTACGCAGATTTTTTGGAGACCTACGGTGTTGACCTTAGTCGTGTATGTCCCCAAGCCCAAGATATGTATGGGTACGACGGACGTCATTCGTCCGCATTTTAAACATTTTATTCATGTATTTGACATTTGAATATTGATTTTAAGCATTTCTTCATCAATTATGTGTTATTGGAGTTATTTCAAACCCCAAAAAAAAAACGGCCGGTATGCATTTTCATACTAGTCCGTACCGTGTGTCGGCACAGTACGGTACCGGCCAATGACCGAAATCAGTACCGGTACCGAGATTTTAAACCATGGCCCTAAGTCAAAATCAACTCATGAACTCATTACATGCTGGCTCTCCACGCGAACCCATCCATCGTCACATTATAGCCGCCAACATGTTCTGATGTCCCTTCGCACGACTACGCCACTAGCACTGCTCACAAACTAACTGAAGTCATCACCGTGAGAATTGCACTATAGCCACTGTTGTCTCCTCTTGGATTGGGATATTCTTCATTTCCTCTTCATTTCTTTTCATGTTGATCATCTCCAGCTACCATAACTAGCATGCCTTATGTATTATACTATGGTAATGTCTTAATGTAGTATACTACCATTTAATTTTGTGTCATAATACTACAGTTAGTATAGTAATACTAAATTATTACCTTATATATTACATACTATATACTGTAATATTTTAGGGTTAATTACACAAATGGTCCCCTAACATTCACCAAATTGCAATGGAGTCCCCTAACTTTAAGGATTGTCTATTTCATCCCCAACAATTGCTCTCAAATTGGTCCTTCCGTCAATTTTCCATCATGGAATACTGATGTAGCCAATTATATCCTAGTCAGCCAATAAAAAATACAAAAAAACATAACAAAATGCTGACTATGTTAACAAATTAAAATGGCACATTGTCACATGCTTTAAAAACAATATCATTTAATTATTTTATTATTTTATTAACAATCGTATCTGGTCCCAACAAAACAAAAGTTTTATCAATTTTGTTCCATTATTTAAAAATTGGACAATGTGGTCCTAATTAAATCCTCATAAAAGTACAAGAAGTAGAGCACTCCTTGCTCTGCAGTCCCTTTTCCAATGGCTTCTCTCTCTCCCCCAACTCCTGTTACTCCTCACACTTGTTCCCCATATATTATGTCTCAATGTAGTCTAAGGTGGCATGCTGACGTATAATAAATAAATAATTTCTTAATATTAAAATTTTATAAATTGAAAACTTGTATCAAGGGTCTCATCTCTCTCTCTCTCTCTCTCTCTCTCTCTCTCTCTCTCTCTCTCTAAAAGATTAACCCCCACCACCCTCAAACAAGGGCCTACACAAAGGCACATAACAACTTGGTATGAGAGCCAAAAATGGGGAATCATTTCAAGAACAGGTTCTTGCCTTTATGCCAGAAATCAAGGCATCCCAAGCACAAGAATGTGTCGAAAGAGAAAAGGATCGCATAGAATGGAAACAAATAATGAACCAATTTACAGAACGGATTAGTTGATCGGTACTTTCTTTTTCACCGCATTCATGAAGAATCAAAAGTGGTCATTGCGGCATACCACATGATAGATGATGCCCAATTCTGGGTCCTTAAATTAATGAGCGACATTCCGATGATATCTTGTGATGAATTCCAAGATCATTGTCATTGTCGTTTTGGACCACCCAATTGCGGCAACAAACTAGGATTACTCGCCAACCTCCACCAAGATCGCTCGGTGGTGGAATACCATCGAGCTTTCCAGCAACTACTTGCCCGCGCAGGCCAACTCTCGTCGAAGCAGGTGGAAATCTTTCTTCGGGGACTCAACTCAAATCTGCAAGTCATGGTCGAGGACCTCAACCCAGCCAATCTCGCTGAGGCTCTGCATCTGGCTCACCTCTATGAAAGGGCAACTCGGAACCGGTCCTCTAGCACCGGCCGATGTACCTTTGGGCTCCAACCACGCACACAAGGCCAAGCACCCTTCGCATTCCCACCTGACCGCGAAAGTGAGGTACAGAACATCTCCTTTGTTCCGCGTCCCTTGAACAAAGGAGGCGAGCATCTACAACTAACATGTCACCTCTCTCAAGCAGAGGCAACTGAACGGCGGCAACGTGGACTCTACTTCCATTGTGACGCGGACTCTGCTTCCATTGGGTGTCGGGACATCGATGCAAACATCTTCATACTGGAAATCACCCCCGATTAAGAAGTCAAAACTGAAAGTGGACTGAACTCAGCATGCCCTCCGAGGAGAAAAACAATCCTGAAGTCTCCCTCATGGGTCTACAAGGGACACTGCATGCTCAGACAATGCAGGTCGCATGCACCATCGATGGCATACCAATACGGCTACTTCTTGACTCGGGCAGCACTCACAATTTTTTTAGTACAATAGTTGCCACCCACCTCAAAATTCCTCTTCAACTGGATGTGGGTCGCATAGCAATGGCTGACAGGGCTCGCCTTCAATGCCAAGGGAAGTACACAGCAAAGATACAAGTGGGTAACAAAAATATAATTGCATCATTCATCATTATTGAGCGTCCAATGGCTACAAACCCTAGGACCAACAACATGGGATTTCAAAAGATTACAGCTGCAATATTCCGACCAAGGACGAACTGTCACCTCACATGGAATTAAAATTCAGCATCCCACCGAACCAAAGACAACAGCCTTAGAGAAGGTGGAGAACATCCAATATGTCCTAACTAAATTTGAAAGCATTTTTTCTAAACCACAAGGGCTTCCCCCTTGTCGATCTAGTGATCACCGCATTAGGCTCCTACCCCACTCTGAAAAGCCCGGCCATATCGGTACCCTTATCACCAAAAAGATGAGATAGAACGACAATGTCAAAAGCTTCTTGAACAAGGCATTATTCGAACTAGTAATTCACCATTTTGTGCTGAGGCACTCCTCATCAAAAAGAAAGATGATACATGACGTCTTTGTGTGGATTATTGCGCATTAAACGCCATCACCATCAAGGATAAATATCCAATACCAGTTATTGATGACTATAAGACAAGTTACATGGATCTTGCATTTTTTCCAAACTTGATTTACGTTCAAGTTACCATCAAATAAGAATGCATGATGAAAATGGGGAGAAGACAGCTTATGTACCATGGTTCAAAATACCGGTACCGATCTCGGTCGGTGACCGGTACCGGTATATACCGGTACCGTACCGACACACGGTACGATCCGATATGAAAAGGCATACCGGCCGGATTTTTTTTTTGCTGCTAAAAATAACTCCAATAACACATAATTGATCAAGAAATACTTAAATTTATGGCAAATCAAGAAATAATTGATCAACAAGTATTGTATTAGGATTTTTCACAGATACAAGCGAATCATTATATTGGAGTTTATATAGGACGACACAGGCCCACAACCCAAAGGGTCCAAAAAATCTCCGAGAGCTCCGCCCCCAAACGCCTGGCAGGGGGCCCCAAAGACTCTGCGTAACGCAACATAAGACGATTAGGGCAAATCAGTTGCTACACATTCCAACATACGGTGTTGACCTTAGTCATGTATGTCCCCCGAACACCGGGCGGTATCAAACAGTACCCAACGGCTCTTTTTAAGAGCCATTGGATCATACCAGGCGGTATTGCCCGGTATGATAGCAAATACCGCCCGGTATTTGCTAAATACCAGAGCATACCGGGCGGTATTTACCGGTATACCGGTATTTTTAAAAACCCAGTATTTTGCTACAGTGCACAAGGCCATACCGGGCAATATAGCCCGGTATGATAGCAAATACCGCTCGGTATTTGATAAATACCGGGCATACCAGGCGGTATTTATCGAGATACTCGGTATTCTCCCATATCGGGTATCTCGTATACCGGTAAGTCCAAATACCGGTAAATACCGGGCATACAGCCCGGTACGGTACGAATTTTTAAAGTATGTTCTGTACTCACCATGGTCACTTTAAATACCATGTAAATATGTGCTCGTGTTATTTGATGATATCATCATTTACAGCTCCACTGTCGGAGCATCTCCAACATCTCTCCAATATAGTTGCAAGTTGCAACACTAAGACAACACTAGCTTTTTCTTAAGAAGTCTAAATGCACCTTTGCCGCATCAAATTGACATGTTTGGGTAACATAATTTCTGCTAAAGGAGTCCAAGCTAACCCGTAAAAAATTTCAAAAATCCAGTCTTGGCCGAAACCCACTACTCCTCTTGAGCTGCGTGGTTTCCTTGGTCTTGCCGGGTACTACCGCAAATTCATCCGCAACTTTGGCATCATAACTGCTCCTCTCACTCCGTAAGAACAACTTCCAATGGTCAAAATGAGCAACTAAAGCATTCAAATCACTCAAAACTACACTTATTTCAGCCCCGACATTAGCTCTTCCCGATTTTTCACAACCTTTCAATGTGGAATTCTGGAATGTGATGCGGCCAATGGCGAAATAGGAGCAATCCTTCAACAAGGTCATCCAATTGCTTACTACAGCCGACCATTTCTGATTCATATGTAGAAGTTGGCAGCATACGAAAAGGAACTTGTCGGGCTCGCTCAAGCAATCAAACATTGGAATCCATACTTGGGTGGCCGTCCATTTGTGGTCCACACTGACAGTCTAAAGTACCTCCAAGAGCACCCTCCAAAGAGTACGCACTGAATTCTTTTGGGAGCATCTTTGCCATGATGTGAGAGAGTACATTCGACCTTGCATGGTGTGCCAATGCAGCAAAACAGAAACATTACAGCCAACAGGTCTCCTTCAACCACTACCAATTCCCCAACAAGTGTGGGTTGAATTTTCCATGGACTTCATCGAAGGTCTTCCCTCGTCTATACTAGTAATGGTGGACCGTCTCTCCAAATACGGACATTTTATCGTCCTACATCATCCAAACACCGCCCCCACCATAGCTTGCATCTTCTTCAACAACATCATTCGTCTCCATGGAATACCAGAGTCCATTGTTTCTAATCCGGACATCACATTCACAAGTAAATTTTGGCATGAATTGTGCACCCTCTCTGGTACTCAACTCCGCTTTACTTCCTCCTATCATCCCCAAGTTGATGGCCAAACTACGAGTGTAATCGAGCCGAGCCAAGCTCGGCTCGAGCTCGATCGAGCTTTGGTCTATCGGCTCAAGCTCGGCTCAAGCTCGGCTCAAGCTCGGCTCAAGCTCGGCTCAAGCTCGGCTCAAGCTCGGCTCGAGCTACATTCAAGCCACTCGAGCTCGGCTCGGCTCGGGAAAAAATCAAGTCGCACGAGTCGAGCCGCACGAGCCGAGCTCGACTAAGCTCGGGTTCTTTTGAGAGGATAACGAGTTCATAAAATTTAAAAATCAAACCCGGTATATAATATATATAGAAGGCTCGATTAGGCTCGATTAGGCTCGCGAGCCACTCCAGCCGAGTATAGGTTAGCTCGAACTCGGCTTGCTCTCATGTCTGGCTCGGCTCGAGCTCGATAAGTTCGAGTCGAGTTCGAGTTTTTACCGAATCGATCTCGAGTAGCTCGCGAGCGGCTTGGCTCGCTTACACCCCTAGGCCAAACTGAAGTAGTCAACCGTGGCATAGAAATCGATCTCGAGTAGCTCGCGAGCGGCTTGGCTCGCTTACACCCCTAGGCCAAACTGAAGTAGTCAACCGTGGCATAGAAATTTATCTCTGTTGCTTCGCAAGTGACAGGCCTAAACAATGGGCAAAATGGTTGCCTTGCGTGGAGTATTGCTACAACACCGCATTCCATACCTCCTTGTGCACCACCGCTTTTGAAGTAGTGTATGGCTGGCCACCTCCCCGTCTTCTTCCTTATACCGCAGGGGTATATCTCAACTTGATGACTTGGATCACTTCTTACATGAACGAGACCAACATCTACTACTCATTTGTTCAAGACTCCATAAAGCACATCAAATCATTAAAACAACTTATGACAGCAAGCACCGTGATGTCACCTTCAAGAAAAATGAACTTTTATTACTGAAGTTGCAGCCATACCGCCACAAAACTCTCGCCAAACGAACTTCTAACAAATTATCTCCCCGCTTTTATGGGCCTTTCTGCATCTGTCGCAAAATTTGGACAATTGCCTACGCATTAGATCTTCCTCCTGGCACCAAGTTTCACAATGTATTCCATGTTTCTTTCTCAGAAAATTTCACGGAAGCACTACAACAATTCAGCCTACGCTACCACCTACACCAGACAACATCAACCCCACACCCCATTCCATTCTCACCGGGTGCCATAGTTTGAAATGGAGCGCCTACGACGCGACATGGCACGGGGCGCACACAAGCGCATGCCCCCGTGCCATTTTCCCCCCGAGGCGCTAAACTAGCGCCTCGAGGGCCTTGGCTCGCACCTCGCCCAGGCACGAGGCACGCGACTCAGCCCAGGCACGAGGCGCGCGCCATATACGCCACACGCATGTGTGGCGCCGGGTACCCTAAGTTAACTTAGGGCATCCGAAATCTTATTTTGTTTTCAAGCCTTCCGCCTTCCGCCTTCCGCCTTCCGCCTTCCGCCTTGCCCGAGCGACAAACCTCACCACCGGCAAACCTCTCCACCGGCAAACCTCTCCACCGGATTCCGGCGCCTCTCCACCCGATTTCAGCCTCCAGCGAGCTTCTTCAGGTATATTTCTTTTCTTTCTCAGTTTCACTCCTTCCTCATATTTCAGTTCTTTTTTTTTGAAATTTTCAGTTGTTTTGAGAATTCATTCTCTCTCAGCATGTTGACATGCCGAGAGTTTCTTGTTTTTTTTCATCTTTAATTTTTGATCCCAGTTTCTTTCTCATCTTTCAGTCTAGTTACTTTAAATTATGGAATCATCTTCTAGTAACAGTATTAAAGATCTCGAATGGAAGTATTTGCGTGAAGTGATTCCGAAAAACACAAATAGATTGATTTGTGGCTTTTGTGACAAAATAACAAATGGGGGGATTTCTCGAGGGAAGCAACATCTTGTTGGAGGATATCGTAATGCCAAGGCTTGCGCAAAGTGCCCACCTCATGTCCGAGAAGAGATCAAAGAGTACATGGAAAAGAAAGCTGCCACATCAAGTGTTAATTTCGATGTATCAAGTTCTATACCTGATTTTGAGGATCTTGATTATGGAGAGGAGGAAGAGGGTCTTGAAAGGTCCGCGAAAAAGAAGCCAAATATGCAAAACATGAAAGGTCCACTAGATCTTTTATTTACACCGAGTGCCGAGGAAGTGGTGAAAAAGAGGAAAGAAACAATGATGAAGCAAACCACCATTAATGAGGCATGTAAAAAGGAGTTGCGCACTAAAGTATGTGAAAACATATGTAAATGGATGTATGATGCAGGAATTCCTTTCAACGCTTTAAACTATCCAAGTTTTGAGATGATGGTTGAGTCTATTGGACAATATAACACTGGCTTGAAACCACCCACTGGCTGTTAAGATAGCACTTTTGGCACAGTGTTGTCTTTTCTTTTAACACAGTTGTGTTGTCTTTCAGCACAGCTCTAACCTGATTTTGAGGATCTTGATTATGGAGAGGAGGAAGAGGGTCTTGAAAGGTCCGCGAAAAAGAAGCCAAATATGCAAAACATGAAAGGTCCACTAGATCTTTTATTTACACCGAGTGCGAGGAAGTGGTGAAAAAGAGGAAAGAAACAATGATGAAGCAAACCACCATTAATGAGGCATGTAAAAAGGAGTTGCGCACTAAAGTATGTGAAAACATATGTAAATGGATGTATGATGCAGGAATTCCTTTCAACGCTTTAAACTATCCAAGTTTTGAGATGATGGTTGAGTCTATTGGACAATATAACACTGGCTTGAAACCACCCACTGGCTGTTAAGATAGCACTTTTGGCACAGTGTTGTCTTTTCTTTTAACACAGTTGTGTTGTCTTTCAGCACAGCTCTAACACAGTTGTGCTATCATACCGGGCTGTAACAGCCCAGTATTTTATAAATGGGCGGTATTTGATAAATACCACTCATACGGGGCGATATTAATCGAGATACCCGGTACCGCTCTATACCGGGTATCTCGTATACCGGTTTTTCAAAAAACCAGTAAATACCGGCCGTACCGGGCGGTACGGTACAATATTTTAAACCATGCTCCCACTACATATGAGGCAAGTGTTCCTTTCCTTAAGAAGATAGTGAATGAGGTTAAGGAAATGATAAAAGAGCATGAAGAAGAATGGGTAAGATATGGTTGCACCATCATGGCAGATGGTTGGACAGATAAAAGACAAAGAACATTGATCAACTTTTTAGTGAACTCTTCTAAGGGAACCGTTTTCATTGAGTCTGTTGATGCAAGTAGTTACTCAAAGACCGGAGAAAAGATGTTAGAATTGCTTGATAAGATGGAGTGTATTGGGGAGAAAAATGTGATATAAGTTATCACTAATAGTGCATCTAACAATGTGTATGCAGGTAATAAGTGAAACTTTCAAATTTCAATTAAAATCTAGTGTTTTTATTAGTTGATATCTTTTTAATGATTATTTTATATTTCATAGGAAAAAGGTTGATGGAAAAGAGACCACACTTGTATTGGAGTCCTTGTGTTGCACATTGTATCGATCTCATACTAGAAAATTTGGGGAAGATTATTGTCATCATTAACACATTGAAGAGGAGTATGACTTTGAATTCCTACATTTATGTGCGGCCTGGTTTAGTGAATATGCTTAGGGAATTCACTGGACAGAAGGATCTTGTTAGAGCCGTCGTCACAAGATTTACATCCGCTTTTCTTACTCTTGAGAGTATTCGTAAGCAAAAGGCCAACTTTGAAGAAAATGTTCATTTCAGATATATGGACAAATAGCAAGTGGGCAAAAGAAGCACTTGGTAAAAGAGTGTGGCATTGTTTTAATGGCTACCTATTGGACTAACATCGTCTACATTCTCAAAATATTTAGTCCTTTAGAGCAAGTGCTTCGGTTGGTCGATGGAGAGAGAAATCCTCCAATGGGATACATATACGAGGCAATGGATAGAGCAAAGGAAGCCATTGCCAAATCTTTTAATGATAAAGAAAGTAGCTACAAGAGAGTTTTTGAAATTATTGACAAAAGCTGAGAATGTCAACTCCATCAACCTTTGCATGCATGAGGAAATTATTTGAATCCTGAATTGTTATATGGAAACCCCAACCTTAGTTCAGATAAGGAGGTTATGGGAGGATTTTTTGATGCTATTGAAAGATTGGTTCCAAGACTTGAGCAAGACTTAATCTCTAACCAACTTTCTACCTATGCAAATTCTGAGGGTATATTTGGAAAGCCAATGGTGATTAGGCATAGGAGCATGGTTTCAAATACCGTACCGTACCGGGCGGTACGGCCAGTATTTATCGTTTTTGGAAAAATTGGTATACGAGATACCCGGTATTTGGCGATACTGGGTATCTCAGTAAATACTGCCCGGTATGGGCGATATTTATCAAATACCGCCCATACCGGGCGATATTTGCTATCATACCGGGCAGTATCACCCGGTATAACCCAACGGCTCTTAAAAAGAGCCGTTGGGTAACGGTTTTGGCTTGTTTTACGGGATATATAAAGCCCCCAAAACACCTCTTTTACTCACTCACCCCTCTACTTATCTAAACTCTCTAAACTCTCAATCTCTCTCAATATTTCTCAAACTCTCTCTCTCTCTCTAATCTCTACTTTCTTAATTTCCACGTCGAAACTCTGCTGAAATGGCGCCAAAATCTCAAGCCGACACCGCATGGCAGCACGGTGTTCGGTTGGAGACGGCTAACCACTGACATGGCAGCACGGTGTTCGGTTGGAGGCGTCACTCGATTGAAGGCACACATGGCCGGAACATCCGGCAACGTCGTCAAATGCACCAAAGCACCGCCGGAAGTCCGACAAATGTTCAAAGATATGCTCACCAACAAGGAGCAACGTCTTAAGAATGCAGCTCAACAAGCCGAGTTCGACCGACGAGCTACCCAAGAAGTCGGCGGTGGCCATTACGAGGCTCGGGGTGGCGGTGACGACGAGGATTCGAAACTTGAAACCGGCATCCGAGCTTCATTGGAGCACACTGCATTTGAACGAGATCCGATGTACTATCCCGGATCCCATTTTGAGTATGGCGGCGGTAGTGGCAGCGATGGCACAAGCAGTGCCAGCTCGACTTCGACTGCCGGATCAATGGACCTAAGTAGTTCAATTCCCTCCGGTCCTCAAATTGGCCGAAGTTCTAGCATGAGGGTACCTCAAAGCAAAGGAGACAGCAGAGGAGGCATTCGCGGATTCTTCACAAACCTCGGAGCAAGTGGTAGGAAAACTAACGTTGATGTTTCTAATCTTGATCTCAGGACATTTCCTCCTCCATGAGCAAAGCAACCGCGCATAAACGATGCTTGGGGCAAGACGAAGAAGTGGAAGTTCGGGAGAGTCATCTCCAAATGGTTCAATTTCAGCCGGATTCCCGAAAATGCAGCCAACAATCCATACTATCGAATCATGGTGTCCACCATCCAAAAGGTAAACCCAGGTATTGCCCCTCCAACTCCTTATGAAATTTCAGGTCCTTACCTTGAAGCGAAGGTCGATGGAATAAAGTAATAGATCGACAGAATCAAGCGGCAACGGGTGGAGTACGGATGCAATTTGATGTGTGATAGCTCGACCAAACCAACCCGAATAAGTATCATCAACTTCCTCATCTATTGCAACAAGAGGGTTATTTATCACAAGTCGGTAAACTCGTCCGATGAAATCCATGACGCTTACTACATCTCGAAGCTAATGATGGAGGTGATCGAGAAGATTAGACCGCAAAATGTTGTTCAAGTTATAACCGACAACGGAGCCAATTTCAAAAGGGCAAGTGAGATAATTGAACAGGATTATCCTCACAGATGTTGGACTCCATGTGCAGCCCATTGTGTAGACTTAATGATAAAAGATATCGATGGTGAAGTCGACGGTAAAGAAGGAGCAACAAATTACCCGCTACATCTACAACCACACATGGGTACACACCCAAATGAAAAAATTTACCAAAGATAATTTATTAATTTTTAAATAATTTATAATATTTATTTATTAATTAGTTATCATAAATAATTACTAATGATAATTTCATATTTTAGGTGAAATTCTTCGACCGGGAGCGACTCGTTTTGCAACCAACTTCATCGCATTAAGGTCGCTCTAACAAAAAAAGACAGTTCTTAGAACCATGTTTACAAGTGAGGAATAGACTTTATCAAGATATGCTGAAAAACCGATGGAAAACAAACAGAGAAATACATCCTCAACACGTGTTTCTAGGATTGCATCGCAAAAATAATCGTCGCCGTAGAACCTTGTACAAGGTTCTACGACAAGTGGATATGGAAAAGACGCCTCAAATGAGTCATCTCTACCCCTACATCCATCAAGCACAAGAAGAAATAAAAAGGGTTATGATGCACTTCATCGAAATTATCTCCCGGAGATGGGATAATCAAATGGGTCGTGACATACACATCGCAAGTATTTTTTATTTAATATATGAAAAATTATTTAAATTTAATTCATTATGATTAATTATTTATTCATTATGCTTAATTTTTTATAAGTATTATTTAAATCCTGCATACCAATACAAATATAATTTTGGAACGGTCGATAGTTTGTTATATCCCCTCTGCAAGGTCATACAACGAATGTCGGTAACCAACCGAGAAGCGGCGCAAGCTCTCAATGAATCAAAATGGTTCCAAGATGCAACTGTCAATTCGGAGATTCATTTACAATCTCCATCCGAGATACTATAGATCCAAGTAGATAGAATTTTTTTACCAATTTATTTATCAAAGATAAAATCCTGTTAGTAATATTAATTTTAAATTTGTTGCAGTCGAATGGTGGTTGTAATTTGGAACCGAAACTCCAACTCTTCAAAAGATTGCAACACGCATCCTCTCGCAAACCACATCATCAAGTGGATGCGAGAGAAATTGGTCGACCTTCGCCTCGATTCATACGAAGCCGCGCAACCGCCTTTCGTACGCCCGATTAGAGAAGCTCGTATATACTCATTACAACATGCGACTTCGAATGCGGGCGTTAGAGAACGAAGATAGAGATATTCCATAATTGATTGGATGTCGAGTTCATCCAAGGCGATGCGGACCCAATAATTGATTGGTGGAGTGCAATGGAGACTGACCCGCCTCTTCTTGATGAATCAGGCGAACCACCTCGGCCTTCACCAATTATATTTGATGTTGTTGAGTCTGAGAGCCAACCAGAAAACACAGACAGTCAAGCTCTTGAGAGGGACATGACCTTTGCTCCCTTGAACTCTCAACGAGTTCAACAAGTAAGACGACGATCCACGTCCGACTCTCCATCTTCATAATCAAAGGGAAAGAAGAAAGCAGCACCTTCACCTTCAAAGGCAAAAGGCAAAGGTAAAGACAAAGGCAAAGGGAAACGACCAATTGATCCCTTGGACGCGATTGCAGAAGCAAAAGAGGACGAAGAAGACGAGCCCTCAGTTCATAGCAGTAGCAGCACAGAAGACGGAGGAGATGATGATGATGATGATGATGATGATGATGATGATAATGATGGAGCAGGGGGAGAAGACACCGTCGTGTCATCAACATCGGCACCTACCGATCTATGGACGAATGAGCAATACTTCGACCACTCTACCCAATATCAGGATCACAATGCTAGAACCGGAGGAACAACTCGGGTGTACGAGAAGAGAGGCCGGCGTCGAGGTGGACCGACAGCTTTGCAATATTATCACCACGATATGATGAGTAGCTTGCAAGAAGTTTCTGAATCAACCTACTCTGTATCAAGTACCTACTTAACTGATGATACAGGGACTAGTTCTTGGACTGCCAACAAAAAAACACTGATGGGTATGTGGTATAATGGATACCAAGGCATGATAACATGGGATCATTTCCAGATATGGGCATTGGAGACTTACGGTGTTGACCTTAGTCGTGTATGTCCCCAAGATATGTACAAGTACGACGGACGTTATTCGTCCGCATTTTAAACATTGTATTCATGTATTTAACATTTGCATCTTAAATTTAAGTATTTTCTTAATCAATTATGTGTTAATAGAGTTAATTCTAACAAAAAATAAAAAATAAAAAATGTCTGGTATGCATTTTTCGTACCGAACCATACCGTGTGTCAGTAAGGTACGGTACCGGTATCGGTATTTTAAATAATGCATAGGAGTATTAAATCTCCAGGTAAATTTCTTTAAAGTTATAATTTTGGATTAGTTATTAACATTTAATAGATTAATTGAGCTTAACTTTTAATTTTTATTAACAATAACAGTTGAATGGTGGAAACTTTATGGATCAACTCCAGAGTTGCAAAAATTTGCTATAAAAGTGCTTACTCTCACTTGTAGTGCATTGGGCTGTGAGCGCAACTGGAGCATTTTTTAAAACATTAGTAACAATATTTAAAGTTTCATTTTAATTTTTAACTTGCTTCTAACTGTGCTAATTAAAAATTATTTTATTTTTTCTCTAGATTCATACCAAAAAAAGAAATAGGTTGGATGCACAACACTTAAATGATTTGGTTTTTGTAAAGTACAACCAAACATTGAAGTGTCGATATGATGCACGTGACTGCATCGACCTATTTCTTTGAAAGGTATTGATGCTAGCAATGAATGGTTGATTGGTAGAGCTGAAGATGAACAAGATGATGACGACTTGGTATTTGAGGATGAGCCTTTGACATGGGACACGGTTGCTAGAGCTAGTGGAGCAGAAGAGCCTGAACGGCTCACTAGATCTATGAGACAAAAGGACAAAGGAAAAGCAAGCTCTTCCAAGGTTCCAAATCATCGAAGACTCATAAATGAATCTTTTGGAGAATAAGAAGATAAAGGAGAAGGAAACACTATCCCTTTTCAATATTCCAAACATTTTGATTGTGAGATTGATGAAGACCATGATCTAGATCTAGATGATGAATAGTCCATTAGCTTGATGATGATGTTGAACTTCTTGTTCTCATGTTCTTTTAATGATGTTGAATTTGATGTTGAACATGATGTTGGCTTGTTTTTTAATGATGTTAAACTTGATGTTTGCTTGTTTAGTTATTCTTTAACAACTTTGACTTATTATTATCTTTATTTAATTGGATGCTAAATTAAATGTTAACTATGTGATTTTTGTTTTAGAAATATATATTTTTTTATGTACAAAATATATTTTATAATTATATTTTATTTTTGCGCCTCGCCTCGTTATAGCGCACATCGTAACCTTGCGCCTTGAGCCATGACTCCAAGAGCCCTTTGCGTCTTTGTACGTCTTGCGCCATTTAAAACTATGTCAGGCGCATGAACGGTGCTGAAGAATTCCTTATTCAATGGACTGATATTGCTGAAACTAAATCTACATGGGAGAATTTTGAACAATTGTAGAATGACTATCTTGAATTCATGATTGAGGTCAAGCATAGCTACTGCCACATCACCACTCGCCGCCACATCATCAAGTCGAATTCACATCACCAACCATTCAAAAAGAAATATCAAATGCAAGATGGAAATATACATATCAACACTGTACCAAGAAATAGAAGTAGAAGACTATTTATAGAACTGTACAATTGTTTGATCAGAACTCTTGGGAAGAGTCACAACACTTCTTGAGTGCAGTCACAACTCTTGAGAAGAGAGTCACACCTATTTGCAATTGTAATCTTTAAATGGATATGAAACAAGAGGAATGTAGACAAAGTTGATTTTTTACTCCAATTATATCTCCTCTCTCTCTTTCTCTCTCTCTCTCTCTTCTCAGCCAACCACTCTATCTCCATATTCGAGCAAAGATCGAGCAAGTAACAAAAAGATAGGTTAAAAGATTAACCCCCACCGCCCTCAAACAAGGGCCTACACTAAGGCACATAATAGATTTCATCCTCTGAGTATGGTTGGATCAGGCCAGAAAAATCGATGCAATGATCCGAGTAAAGGTGTTCCTAGTTTGGTTCAATTTTGCGGGTTAAAGCAATGCCGAGCAATCTTTTAAAGAACGAGATGCAGTGTATCATGGCTATGTTTTCAATTCACTACTCTGAGTAGTTCCTCAACGATGTTTACGATGTTTTCATTGTGATTGCTTCTATTGGACTTGAATGCCCTGCTCCACTCTCGTACTCCTCGTCACAAGTTCTTTCTCTTCGCTAACCATCGGTCCCGTGGGGAGGAGTCCCTATGTGCAGATGTCGGGGAGGCCGTCCATGCCGTCGTGATTGTGTCTAGGAAATTGGATTCTTGAATCCAAAAGTTCTTGAAGCAAAAATGCATCGTAGTTCGGAGGCGGGGTGATGCAGTACGAGTGGCTTGTGATCCGACAAACTAACATTTTCCGCACCTACCGACCACGATGACCCCCAATGGTATAAAGCCTCGTTGACGAGGACTAGGTCATGTTTGGCCTAAGCCTGGTTGTTGTTGATAATTGCACCATGTAAAGTAAGAGCCCTTTATTGGAAGATCAATAAAGGAGGAGTTTGACAAGCGAAGCTCTGAGGGGCTGAGGGTCACATCCAACTGGCCCCAAAACCTAGGCTTGCTTGAGCACTCCGATGGACCGTAGATATTGAATATTCTAAGTAATCTGTTTGACCGACAGTGTCGAAGTAAGCATCCCACATGGAAGAGGCCAGAGACGGAGTGAAGGCCCTCCCATTGGGAAGAGTCCCATGCTATGAGTAGACCGCCCGATAATCCCACTACGTTTCTGAAACTGCATGAAAATCTTGATGAACTAATGATGTGCTTGAGCCTAATGTCACCGAAACTATCAATTTTGGTTCCATATAAACATATGATACTGCAACTGCAATTCTTGATTAACTAAACATATAGATTGTTTACTTGGTCTACAAATACCCCTAACATTCCAAAAGAAGAGAGAAAACATAGTGCTAGCAAACTACCACACTCGGCTAGACACAAAACCAAAAAACTATGCCCCAAGCCGACCCTACCATCACAGCGCACGAATGAATACCTCTTGCAGTCTTGAACCCCTATAGGAGAAATTGGCAGGTATAATTATCCGTGCCTTTGAAGCCGATAAGGGCGAGACAGCGCTTCACGTCTTCATTATCTTGTTAACTGAGTGGATTCGACAAGTCCCGTCGATCGATTGGAGTCATATCAAGGTACCGAAGATGGGATGGGATTGGCAGCACCCTAAGAAGCATGGCATCGCCCTAGGCACGGGAGTCAGAAGCCCGTGTGAGTGTAGGAATGGCCCTTTCAACCCGTATGAGTGTAGGAATGGCCCTAACAATGGGTGACGCATTGGAGCTGGACCAGAGAAGATCAAACCACAATCTGGGGCTCACACTCCTAGTAGGTGGTGTATAGGGTAGCCTACCCAGAGGCTCTAGTCGCCAACATGCTGATTAAAATGCTGGAGATCAGGGTTGTATCCAACTGGTCGCTAGCAGGGTCTTGGGGCACTAGACATGTAGCTGAGGGCGGGAATGAGAGGTTAAGTGGCCAACGGGGTTCATCATCGTAGCCCAATTGCTCATCATAGAACCAGTATCATGTGATTGGTGTGGAGTAGGAAGGAGAGGTCTTGGCCCGATGAGTAGGGCTCCCAACGAGGGGTCGAGCATCCCCAACCTACGAAAAGGCCCCCCCACTAGGACTAGGGCTGTCCATTCGGTTCGAACCGAACCGAACAAGCCCAAACCGAAATTTTTTTATACCCGAACCCGAACCGAACTATACCTAAACCGATTTAACCTGAACCGAAATTATTCGGTTCGGTTCGGTTTTCAACCCGAAAACCGAAATTTTAATTATTTTAATTAAAAATTCAAAATTCAAAATAATTACTTAATACCTATTTAAGTAATTCTGTTAAAAATTAAAAAAAAAATATTTTTTTAATTAATTCGGTTTTCTGTTCGGGTCGGTTCCCGAATTCCAAAAACCGAATCCGAACCGAAATTCAAATTTCGGTTCGGTTCGGGTCAAAGAACCGAACCCACAATGGTTGAAACCGAACCGAACCGAAAAATTCGGTTCGGTTTGAACCGAACCATGGACAGCCCTAACTAGGACCAATCGATGTCAACGCGAACGGTGAAGACCCGGCTCGCAGCGTGAAGCTCCAAGAATCGTGGAATCTCATCTAAGCCACAGCACGCCACCTGGATGTGGCAATCTTGGATGTCAGCCCAAGTAGTCGACGCCTAGTCGGCAAGTAGTCAACGCCTAGTCGATAGTGTTAAGGGAAGCGAAGGAGCTCATAACAGTGGCGGGTCCATGTCGTTCCAAAACTCCAAGGGCAAGGAGACGGAGGATGACGCTCGGCAGTAGGGGGTTGAGATCGGAATTGGTGTTGAAGTCCCAGACGATGAACTCGGGCAAGGCCAAGTGGAGACGAAGCGGGGAGTGCTTGGGGTGGATAAAAGATGTATAGGGGGATTCCCGAATAGAGAGGCCTGATCGGAATTCGGGGCAAGATATGGGGAGAGATCTGATCCAATGTGTCGGATTTACTCCATGATGATGCTATTGTGGCCAGTCATCGGCACGCACGCCTGATGTGGCTTGTCGTCTTGCATTGGAAGCAGAGATGCAAGGTTTGGCAATCGCGACCATGACGACCCTTGCTAGAGCAACGATAGCATTTGTCCTTCTATTTCAAAAGACGTGCAAACTCTCGGAAGGATGGGGCTTGTCACTGGCCGGGTGGCAAGGCGGCCGGCCCCACCGTGGGGCGATGAGGCATGGTCGGACATTTAGAAAGCTGGCTATGGTGCCAATCTCTTCCAACGTCCCGAGGGCTTATGCGCAGTAGCAAAAGTAACTATTTTAAGGGTGTGATCGATTAATGGGAGAAGCTTGGTGGCAGGTGACGTGATGATGGAGAGCAAGGATGGGATGGGACGACTGATGGGATTGGTGTCAACCGAAGGGGCACAGGGTACCAGGGGCACGCATGGTTGGGGAGCCCAAGGGGGCGTGGAGTGATCTCGGTGCAGGGGTGAGGAGTTGCCGTGGAGCGGTGGCCTCAGTTCGGCGCCCATTAGCGACGTGGGCGACAACGGCAATAGAAGCCCTGTGATAGGGGTGACAATAATGGGCCGAGTGGAGGGGACGGCGGCATTTGTGTGAACACGCAATAGTTTAGCCGTCATCCTACTCGAACTTGTGGTAGCTAGAGCTCTCAAGCCTAATGACTTTGTGGCCGAGGGGGCGGGAGAGAAGTCCGACGAGAGCAGGAGTGGACACGTGCATGGGGTACTTAGAGAGGATATGTGCAGAGTGGGGGAGGAGCCACTACTACTCAAACACCAGTAGTTTAGACCAATGGATACCTAAATTAAAACCAAGATTTTGAAGGTAAGTAGGTAGGGCCATTGCATAGTGCACACGCAGTATGAGGTGCATAAGCAGTTTATTTAATATTAGAAATGTTATATTAATAAATATAGCATACCGTGTCTGTATAGGTTTTATTAACAAGTGCGAAAAAATATCTCATATTAGCACCAAATATTGAATATGCTATGCATTATGACACTACATACACATGCAACTGCATAGACTGCTTTTTCAAACACTTTAAAATATGAATCTACAGTATACTCCCTATTGGTGTTCAAGTCAATTTGCACATTAAATAGGGGATCAAACTATGAATCTAACTTGAAATGAATCCAAAACTTCCATAGATAGCAACTCAAGGATGAATGTCATCTAGAAAACAGAAAGAAATGGAAACTTATACAAATTATGTTTGACTCAACTTTGATGTACTTGAGAATAAGGATGAGAATATTTGAGATAAGACTTGGAGAAAGTATGCTGAAAAATTGCTCTCAAAAAGTATATTCACTCAAACTTGTTCTTACAACTTGATTGTGACAAATGAAGGCTCAACCCCTATTTATACTACTATTCACTCAAATGGATGATTGAGATAAACTCAATTTAAAGATGGAGAATCATTCTCTAGAGTTGCATCCCTTGTTTAGAGTTGCATCCTTTGATTAGAGTTGCATCCCTTGATTGATTAATGTATAAATGTTATTTCTATTTCCAACACTCCCCCTCAAGCTGGAGCATACAAGTCAAATGCTCCAAGCTTGGAGCAAATATACTGAATTCGAGGTCCTCTGAGAGATTTCATAAAGATGTGTGCTAATTGTTCATTGGAATTGACGGATTTAGTGACTACTTCCTTTGAGATAACTTTTTCTCGAACAAAATGACAATCAATTTCAATATGCCTAGTTCTTTCGTGAAATACCGGATTGGAGGCTATATGAAGAGCTGCCCGATTATCACAACATAACTTCATTTCCTTAAAGTCTTCAAATTTCAATTCTTGAAGAAATTGTTTGATCCAAATAAGTTCACAAGTGGCTGTAGCCATAGCTCGATATTCAACTTAGGCACTAGAACGAGCTACGATATTTTGCCTTTTACTTTTCCAAGAGACAACACTACCACCGAGAAGGGCACAATATCATGAAGTAGACCGTCTATCGATAAGAGAATCTGCCCAATCTGCATCATAATGCCCAATTATCTGACACTTCTCTTTATTTTCATAGAGCAATCCTTGCCCACGAGCCTTCTTAATATATCTCAATATTCTTATTACGGCATCCCAATGATTCGTGTAAGGAGATTGCATAAATTGACTTACTGCTCCAACTGCAAAAGAAATATCTGGTCTCACAATAGTGAGATAGATAATCTTTCCAACCAATCTTTTATATCTCTTAGGATCTGGATACTACTCTCCCTGATTCGGTAGCAACTTAAGATTCGGATCCATGGGACTATCAGCAGGTTTACAATCTAGCATACAGTATGTCTAACGCATACTTCCTTTGTGAGAGAGAAATTCCATTACTTGATTAAGCAACCTCAATACCAAGAAAATATCTTAACTTCCCCAAATCTTTGGTTTGAAGGTGACTTCACAGGTAACACGGGTGTTCCTTTAACTGCAAAATTTTCTCATGATCATCACTTGTGATGACGATATCATCCACATATACTATTGAATAAACACATTTACCATGGGAAGTATGATAGTAGAAGACTGAATGATCTGCTTCACTCCTTTTCATTCCAAAACTTGAATGACAGAATTAAATTTTCCAAACCACGCTCCTGGTGATTGTTTTAGCCCATAGAGAGATCGTCGTAGCTTGCAAACTAGTCCAGACTCCCCTTGAGCAACAAAGTCAAGCATTTGCTCCATGTAAATTTCTTCTTCTAGTTCACCATGAAGAAACGCATTTTTGATATCCAACTGATATAATGGCCAATGCCGAATGGCAGCCATGGCTAGAAAAAGTCGCATGGAAGTAACTTTTGCAACAGGAGAAAATGTATCCCCGTAGTCAAGACTCAGGACCATAGATTTGTGTATATCCTTTGGCCACGAGACGAGCCTTGAGACGATCAATCTGGCCATCAGTTCTGACTTTAATAGCATACACCCACCGACATCCAATGGTAGGCTTCCCTGGAGGGAGAGACCAACTCCCATGTGCCACTGTGTTCCAAAGCCTGCATTTCATCAATCATGGCTTGTCGCCATTCGAGATGATCAAGTGCCTCACAAACATCTTTTGGTATTGAAATAGAAGAGATGGATGCAACAAAGGAAGAATAGGAAGGTGATAAACAATGATAATTTAGAAAATTATATATAAGATGAGGATTTCTAGTACATCGAGTACCTTTTCGAAGAGCAATGGGTAAGTCTATATTATCTTTTGGAAGGTCCGCAGTAGAGACAGTTGACGGAGTAGGACATGTGTCATCTTGCTGATCAACTACTTCCAATGGTAGGTTAGGAAAGCGAGAACGACATTGATATATAATCAAAGGTGAAGTAGATGTTTGGGTTGGAGAATTCCTAGGAGTTGCTTCAGTTGAAGTTGATGGTTCCCACGGAGAAGGAAGAGAAGGACCAAAATAGGGAACAGGCAAAACATCGAGGATGGTGTTTGACTCTTTTATAGAAGAAGAGAAATATAAGGTTTCTTCAAAGAATCTAACATCTGCAGACATGTAGTAATGGTTATTAGCTGGACAATAACAACGATATCCTTTTTATAATCTAGAATACCCAAGAAAAACACATTTGATAGCACGAGCAGCTAGTTTATCAAGTCGTGGGGAGAGATCATGAACAAAACAAGTGCATCCAAATACTCAAGGAGCAACATGAAACAATAGTTCTTTAGGGAATAAAATGAAGGAACCCTATTGTTAAGGGATGAAGAAGGCATTCGATTTATCATAAAACAAGCCGTTAAAACTGCATCACCCCAATGTCGAATAGGGACAGCCAAGAATAAACAAAACAGATTGCAAATTTATAGATGGGATAGGTGAGGCATGTCCAATTCCTTTGGCACATACTTAAGAACCATTGGCTAAGGTAATGAAATAAGGAAATTTTGATGAACATATTGAGGAGAATAAAGAACTATTACCAGCAATATGGTCAGAGGCACCTGAATCAATAATCCATGAATTTTGATCATATACCGGATTGATATGCATATTGTGGAATTGTGAGCACCTATAGCAGATGTCTGAGATTGTTGAGCAGCCTTTAGTTGGAGATATTCTTGGTACTCATCATTTGAAAATTTTGAATCCAAAGTTTTAGTTTTGGAGACATTAACATATTTGATTTTTTTGGAAACCCATGAAGTGAGTAGCAAGTCTCGAGTATGGCCCATTCTTTTGCAGTATGAGCATTGAGGTCAACCACTTCGTCCTCCTCGACTTCCACGATTTTCATGACCTCTTCCTCCATGATTAGACACCATTCTAACATTTTCATTCGCTTAGTGCAATTGTTACTTACTTTCGATGAAGGAACTCTAAGAAGTCTGATAAATAAGTTCTCTACTTCTCCATGGATGGAACTTCTTGACCTGTTAAGATCTGGTCTCGAACATGTTCAAAATCTAGATTCATTCACCGAAGGACAAGAAGAATATATAGATTATCCAATTTACTTTTTATTCCTTCAAGAGTATCAGCCTCCAAAAATAACTTTAACTCTTCTCTTGCAGATTGAGCTTTAGAAACATAAGAAATCATATCATGGTCAATTTGCTTAAGTGCAGCCAATTTCTGGGCAGTGTCATACAATCATTGAATATAATTAGCAAAAACACTTTTAGCCTTTACCCAAAAAGTATGGCAGGTTTTAAAAAGTCCTGAAGTTAACCAAAATATTTGGTTCAACGGACTGCCACAATAATGCACACAGATGATAGTCAAGTTTCTCCCATTGGCTGCGAGCTTTCTCTGGAATTTTATTAGAAGATTTTTCCAAATGGTCACTTTGTCTTTGACCAAGAAACCAGAGTTCCACGGATGAAGACCAGGCCAAGTAATTTTTTCCATTCAACTTCTCTATAGTAACAATAGTAATAATAGGAGTACCTGAAATAGAGAATGAAGATAGTTTACCGGCTTCTGACTCAATTTTTGTGTGAAAAATACAAGTTCACTACAATTGAAGAACAAGGGGGTAGGTTGACGTCTATATGTACTCACGACGGCGAGCAAGGTGGTGGCGGACTCGAGATGAAATGACGTCTGGATGACCGTGTGTGATTTAGAAATGAAGACGATGTTCTGTAGGACCAGAAGAAGAACATGACAGTGACATGTAGAGCAGAAGCGGAACGCAGCCTGCTCTGATGCAAACTTGAGAATAAGGATGAGAATATTTGAGATAAGACTTGGAGAAAGTAAGTATGCTGAAAAATTGCTCTCAAAAAGTATATTCACTCAAACTTGTTATTACAACTTGATTGTTACAAATGAAGGCTCAACCCCTATTTATACTACTCTTCACTCAAATGGATGATTGAGATAAACTCAATCTAACGGTGGAGAATCATTCTCTAGAGTTGCATCCCTTCTTTAGAGTTGCATCCCTTGTTTAGAGTTGCATCCTTTGATTAGAGTTCCATCCCTTGATTAATATATAAATGTTATTTCTATTTCCAACAAATGTAATGATGTTAGACGCGAACATGACATAGACTCTGAGCCATGGTTTAAAATACCGATACCGGTCATCATCTCGGTGGATGACCGGTACCGGTACGTACCGATACCGTACCGTACCGACACATGGTACGGTCCGGTACGAAAATTGCATACCGAGCTTTTCTTTTTTCTTTTTTTTGATTTTACTGCTAAAAATAACTCTCGTGTGCTAAATAGCTCTTACCGCCCGGTATTTAGCAAATACCGGGCGGTATTTATCGGTATTTATCGGTATACCGGTCGGTATTTATCGGTATTTATCGGTATTTATCGGTATTTATCGGTATTTATCGGTATTTATCGGTATTCCTAAAGTATACAAATTTTGCTACAGTGCAAAATATCATACCGGGCGGTATAGCCCGGTATGATAGCAAATACCGCCCGGTATTTCATAAATACCGGACATACCGGGCGGTATTTACCGAGATGCCCGGTATTTACCCATACCGGGCATCTCGTATACCGGTTTTTTCAAAAACCGGTAAATACCGAGCTTACCGCCCGGTATACCACGAGATTTGAAACCATGCTCTGAGCCACATTGAACTGGATACTTACTCATGCTTTAATGATCAAAATAAACACCACCCTCATGTTGTGAGAAATAATTTTCAATACAACTACTAACCTTAGGAATCCTTTGCAAAAGTAAATGTATAAAAATGCGGGTCTATAAAATTGAGAAACTAGTAGGTTAAGCTTCATACCTGGAGTGCCAAATATACCGTCAACAGCTGCATACTTACTGCAAGCCTGAAATGCCCATTGTCATTTTTAATAATCTAAAGCTACAATAGATAAGCTAATTAAGTATTTAAGTCAATATTTTCTTTCTATAAAAAAGTGTCATACTTTGGTAATCAGACATCCTTGCATATAGCAAAAATTTTACATTTGGAGTAAAGAGAACATCTTAAGATGAAGATAGAAACCATTGCTTTTCCAATATCTTATTTGGAATATACACGTGAAGACAAACAGATGAGGTTAGTTAACTTAAAAACACATATTTGATTAAGCCAAGCCAGCAGCACAACTATGAAAAATTAAGAGATCCATGAGAAACATGCCCAAACAAATTAGCGATAATAATGCATGATGCTCCTGTTAGTGCAGGATGTCAGAAGGTTCATTGTACACAGCCTTGCCCTTACATAGAGGGTCGTTGCCACAACTTGTACCCAGGTTATAATGGAGAAACCTTACCATTGTATCAAGGCACACAGTCTAAACCTTTGAATAGGATAAGGGTGCATATTCACTTTTGCTTTGATCAATCACATCCTCATGACACTTGTTTGTTTGCCTATAGATTTGTGGCAAACTTGATCAATGAGATAGTCTTAATCCAGGTAATTGAAAATACCAGGCAAGGATAAGAAGATGATGTAGTAAGTAAAGAAGAGATAAAGGTGAGAACAACATTATTTTTTGTCGAGCTCTTAAACCTATGTTGATTCCAGCTGATGCAGAAAGATGGTTACCCTTTTTGAGTTGTGTACCAGCATATATAGATAGATAGGTAACAGTAATAAGTAATTGCATAGTCCATAATCATTCATCAACAGGTTAAAGATACATAGCCCATAATCACTCATCAACAGCTTAAAGAATGCCCTACTTAGATTTAAATTCAGATTTAAAACTAGTCCATCAAGTTTACTGCAACTCTAATTAATTTCTATTATGCTAGTTCAATAGCTATTTATATCCTATTCTTATCACCTTAACACTTTAGTTCCATGTACTCCTGAATGAACTGGAAAATGGAAAGGACTTGCCTAAAAAAGTCTGAGAAAATCATAAACTGCAAGCTAACACAGCTTTGTGGTCAATATTTTATATCCTTCTCAACTCCTACTGTTAAGCCCTTTTCTAGGAGCTTCCCAATTGACTACTCACCTTCTCTCCTTTCAACTTATTTCCTTTCACTCCTCACTTCTATCTTTCAACTAATAAAAAGAATATAGCAATCACTACTCCCTTTCAGCATCCTTTTTTTTCAATACATTTTGATTTTTTTAATGACTCTTGAGTGAAGGCTTAGCCCCAAAGGCAGAGATAAATTGCTAACCACTTTCATATGACTCTTGGGGAAAATGCACAATGTTCAACAACAACAATTGTTCATTAAAAATACGTTGAAACATAAACAGACTACAATAGTTTGACTGATAATCTACCAATCTTATGTAAGACAAGGCTATTATTTTGTTTAAATTTTTCAAATAAAAGGTGCAAATTGTTAGTTTGTTACGAAAAAAGGGTGCTTGAATAATTGCCAAAATTCTTGCAAACATCACAGAGTGACAATCACAATTTTTAGGAAACTAAAAGTTTTCATGTGTAGGTGCTTTTTACCTCTATATTGTATAATCCCACTTTGGCATCAAAGGAAGATGTCGATATGACTCCTGGAATTTTAGGGTACCAATGAATATCAAAATTCCAGTTCGTGCTAACTGGCAATTCAGATACTATCTGCAAAACAAATCAAAGTACAAGAATATACAGAAACTACCATCAGAAGTTGGCCAACAATGGAATCAGACCACACGGTGTATATTGAATAAGCTATTGAGGAACTAATTGTTTTAATGTGTACCTCCCCTGAAATTGTATCCCAACAAATTGTTCTATTATCTTTGGCACATGTAAGCAAGAATGAGCTGTCATAGGGACACCACGACATAGCGATCACACCTTATTAACACAAGAAATTCAATGAAAGAGGAAATAAGATTGGTATTCAGGTTTCATGTACTGTCAAAAAAAAGGAAAAAAAAACAAGAGGAGAACCAGAAAATTGATAGCAGCTTTGATCACTAAAAGAGAGGATTGATAGGTGTTGCAGACAGAAAATGTATAACACACAACAAAGAAGGACATCAACAACTGTAAAGTTTAAATTTTCCAATACTATTACAATGTTGAAGGATCATCAAAAAGTTAAACAGAAAAATCAAGTCCATTTGCTGTGCTAAGTTTGATTGGGTATTACCCTTTACCTTCAAAGCTTAAGTTGTTACATAATCCATGATCTATTTATTTATATTCTTAACACTACCCCACGTGCGAGCGAGCAAAATGGATTGGAACTTGACTTAACAAGTTTTCTTGCAACCACTCCTCTATAGCAAGTTTGATTTGAGTGGCCACTCATGCCTAAATCTTGAGCAATAGGATCATATGATCCTACAAGCCAGGGATCTCGCCCAACCTGACTCGCACACAGGATCGCGGCAGTGTGGATTGCAGTCCGGATTCCGGAAGCGGTTAGAGTCAGGATCCACTTCACGTCTTAGTTTGAGGAAGATACTTGGATTTGGATCCAATCAATAAGTACCTCCCGACACCAAGAAGCCTTAATCAAAGCTTGTTAGCTGTCACCCTCACTGCCTCATTTGGTCACATTCATCATCACTGCCACCAAGTATGCTTTCTTCTCCTTCTCTGATTGTTGTTTTCCACAGCCTCTCTTGTACTTTTTCTTTTGTTTGCCTGCTAGCGGTTCTTCTCCTTCCATGTTCATTAGCTTGTAGTCATCCGCCATGCCCCCTTCTTTTCTTCTTCTGATTTTGTTCTTCACTGTCACTTTTGTTCACATGCAATCATTCTGACTGCAATAACTGCAGTCAATGAATTTCTTTTGGCTTTAATGTAATGTAATACTGTGATTATTATTATTTGTGCATAATTATATATATTGTGAGTTTGCGTCGATGCAAACATTCTTCTATATTGTTTGTTCAACAAGTACTCGAGTTACATATTTATAACTATTTTTTTATTAATTTGTAGGGTCTTAAAATCCTATGATCAAATCCTGCAAACCGTGACCATTTCTACATAGTATAATGACCCTGGCAGCCTTAGTAATATCAGATCTATTCATTTATATTCTTAACAGGATCTTTACCAAAATGAAAACCACTTTCTAGATAATTTTTTGTAAATTATTGGACAGAGATGATATGATACCTGATAGGGGTGGCAATTCATGTCGGGCTGGTGTTATCGAGCCGGGCCGAGCCGGCCCGAAAAAATTTGTGCATGGCCCGGCCCGGCACGAAAAATTGCTTTATCCACAGTAATTCAAATGGAGTATTCAGCCTCAGCACTTGAACGAGCTACCACATTATGTTTTTTGCTTCTCCAAGTAACTAAATTTCCACCAATATTAGTACAATACCTCGATGTGGATCTTCTATCATGACTTGCCCAGCATAATCGGCATCAAGAGAAACACTCTATTCTTATGTGTCCACTCTTTTTGAACCATATTATCCTTTTCTTGGTGAGCTATTAACATAGTGTAGAATTTTGAGAAGTGCATTGTAGTGAGAGTTCTTGGGTTGATGCATAAACTGACTAACAACTCCAACCGCATAATATCTGGCCGAGTAACTGTGAGGTAAATTAGCTTCATAATTAACTTTCTAAACCTGGCAGTCTTGGAAGTCACTCTCCTCTTCTAATTTAGAAGTGACATTAGAATCAATAGGTACTGCAATTGGTTTACAACCCAACATACACACTTCATTGAGAAGGTCCAAAGCATACTTCCTATGAGAGAGGACCACCCATGTGGAATTAAGGCAAATTCAATACCAAGGAAATACTTTGGTCGTTCCAAGCCTTTAGTTACAAAACAGTTGTTCGGGTGGGCTTTAACTATATCAATGCCTTCACAGTCACTGCCAGTAAGCAAAATATCATTAACATAAACAGCCAAAATCAGAAATAGAGCTGCACCATATAATGGTGTTTCTATTTGACGATCCCATCGACTTTCAATGATATCAATGACTTTCTTGCACAAAGTGGATTTATGGGCCAAGACTTGTTTGATCCTCCTCTTAGCTTCACCCATTGCCGCGGCTAATTCTGTCATAGCGGGTTTTTCATCACCATATGCTATCCTCAAAACCACATGGATTAAGTCATAAATTTTCTTTTCCGCTTCGGTCTTGCACAATTTTGAATCAAACCAATCTTGACTTACAAACAACCGCTGCAACTCTTGTTTAAATTTTCTCAAACATGACAATGTTAGAAATACAGTCGCAAATCTAGTAGCCCCGGGTCTAACAAGATCATGTCCATTAGTGTGCTCCATCATCGCATCAAGGCGACCATGTCTATAAATGAATGTGGTCAAGGATCTTGCTCTTGCGATTGTAGGCTTGAATTCTTTCATTTTTTCCCACATCTTCCAACATAAGGTCCAAGCAATGTGCGGCACAAGGGGTCCAAAACAGTGTAGGCAATCTTTGCTCCAACAATCTCCCCGCTGTCTTATAGTTGACGCCATTATCTGTGATAACTTGAACAACATTACTTGGATCAATTTCTTCAATCTTGCTCTCAAGTAAGTCAGCCAACATCTGAGCATCATGACATTGACTGGAAGCATCAACAGAGCCAAGAAAAATAATCCCATGCGGACTATTTACAAGAAAATTTATCAATTGTCTCCCTCTTCTGTCTGTCCACCCATCTGACATAAGAGTACATCCATCCCTTTCCCAAACCTCTTGATGTTTGCGCTTTAAATCTTTTGTTTGTTCTTTTGCCTTTTTCAATAAAGAAACCCGCAACTCATGATATGTAGGTGGTTTGTAGCCCGATCCAATTTGTGCTATGTTTTCAACCATCAACTCATAGCTTCTTGAGTTTGCCGCATTGAAAGGAATGGCATTCTCATAGAATAAATTGGCTACATACATGTTAACTTTTTCAATAGCCTCTTTTGTCTTCAAAGACCTTTGGCTAGGACCTTCAGAGTGTCTTTCATCCACAATTTCTTCTGGAGTTCTCTGTAGCAATCCACCAATCTTGGTTTGTGATGTGGATTGTGAGTGTGACACTTGTGACATTGCTGGAAACTGGATAGCAGTCGCTTTTTTTTCTTCTTGTAAATTGTTCCCGAGCTTGGCACGGAGTTGGAAGCTGTAGATAGGTCTACTGGTGCCACTGCTTCTTGTTCATCATCCAAACTGAATGGTGTCTTCCTCTTAGCTGCAAGGGCATCATGCATTTCTCTCATTATCAGCGTTGTGGTTTTATATCATTTTTTCACGTCTCCATAACCACCCGCCAAATGTTGTTTAAGTCTTGTGATTCCCCCATTCAATTGGTTGCCACAAAGTGAACATGCAATCAATTGTCTTTTGCTTAAATCCGGCCAATATCCATATTTCCAACCAATATCCTTTGAATTCAATTTCCGTTTAGGATCTTTAGAAGGATCATGGGTTTCATCGGAATTTCCCTCCATAATTTATTGCACAATATAAACAATGCTGCACTTGCACACAAATACACAATACAAAATGAAGTAATGAACGCAACTAAACAAGGACAATACAAATATACTATCATTCTATCAACTTCTGGAATCAAAACCAAAACAGCTTAGCTGTTCTGAAATCAAACGAGAACAGCTGTTCTGTGAAATCAAACGAGAACAGCTTTTCTGTGAAATCAAATTCCAGATCAGCTGTTCTGGTTATCCAGATCAGCTAAGCTGTTCTGTTTATTCCAGATCCAGAACAGCTTAAGCTGTTCTGAAAAATCAAAAGATCGCGGAGAAGTGAGGCGGAAAAAGAAAAGATCGCTGGAACATACCTGGCCGGAAAATAGGAAAGCGTCGCTGGAGAAGTGAGGCACCGACGGGATGCAAGGAAGCTTCCGAGAGAGCCGCCGACGGGATGCGAGGAATGAGGAAGAAGATGAGATAACGAGAGAGGCGCCGATCGAGCAGGGTTTAAGTTAGGTTTTTTTTTTAAAAAATCAATAATTTAGATACTCCTTATTACTAAGTTGGATGAAAAAATCGCAAAAAAAAAACCCCTGGCCCAGCGATGGAACCTTTCCCGGTCCACCGCGCGGGCCAGGGTTCGAATCCTGGTCTATTTCTTCTTCTTTTTTCTTGTACCACCTATCTCGTCGGGATCTCGTCCATTGGACGAGATCCCGACGAGATAGGCGATATCTCGGGATCGCCTGTATCGTCCAGACGATACAGGCAAATCTACCAAGACAGCGATATCTCGTCGCTATCTCGACGAGATAGCGACGAGATGATAAGCCTGGTAGACACTTCTAAACTTAGCTCCCCTACCAATCTTTCTCCTCGTCTTTAGATCTTGTATGACACAACGAGAGGAAAAGAAGCTTACATAACAATTATGGCATTTGGTGAGTTGACTAATAGAAAGTAGAAAGTAAATTAACGAGAAACTTGGGTAAGTAAAAAACTCTATCTAGGTTTAAGTTGGTGGAGGTAGTAATACAACCAAGACCCTGACAGGTGAAACAAAGCTATACGAACAAGAGGTAAATTGGAGGTTGTATGAAAATTAGAGAATAGACTCCTATTACCTAACATATGGATGGAAGCACTAGATTCAAGAATCCGGGGCATACCACATGTCAACCCCAGAGGGGAAAGTCGTAGTAGTGGATGAGGTGGCCTGCATAAAATTTTCATACTCGAGCCTCGAGATGGTAACTAAATCATCCATATGTGTATTGGTTGTCGTTGAGGAAATTTCCCGTGCTAGAGGTGCCAGAGGGAATCTGAGTAGGAGCAACAGCAAAAGTGGCTGCTTTGGCTTGTGGCGGTCTTCCAAATTTGTGCCAGCATCCGTCAAGTAGGATGTTTAGACCGCCCGCAATATTGGCACGGTGGGAAGGAATTTCTTCCTCTCCCAAAACCTCCAGCTCTGCCGCCTCCACAGCCCCGACCCCTGCAACAAGAGTAGAGTTTTCTCTAATAGGAGCAGAGTATATTCGGTCACCCTGAGGATTCTAGCCATAGCGCTGCGGAGATTCAATATTGTATTATCCGTCATTAGCTGAGACTTCACACTTTAAAGTGAAGGAGGAAGAGCAGATAAAAATCGAGCAACAAGGAACTCCTCATGTTGCTTCTTCTGCTGTAGTAGTTAAGGGGTGATATTCTGCTTCCCTTTCAAGGTAGCATAGAAGTCTTGTACAGATCCTCCTTCCTACAACTTTAGGTTGAATATTTCGAAGCACGATGTAGATCCTCGAGATATTCTTGTCTTAGAAGTAGGTTTGTTTAAGGGCATCCCACATGCTTTTAGCTGTGGGATGGAAAACCACTGTGGATGCTATTTGAAGCTCTAGGCCGTTAACCATCCAAGAGAGCATGGCACAATCATTGGCCTCGCGGTCAACATATTCTTCATCTTCAATATCAGGAGGTTCACAATCAAGATGTTTCGTTTTCCTTTGGGAGCTGCACACAAGACAAAATGCCCTTGACCTAAGGAGATAGTTTGCACCATAGTTTAAAATCTCGCCCGGTACGGTACGGTAAGCCCGGTATTTACCGGTTTTTTAGGTTTCCGGTATACGGTATACCCGGTATTTGAAAAAACCGGGTATATTGGGTATACCGGGCGGTATATGGCGGTATTTTGTCATATACCGCCCGGTATATGGCGGTATTTTGTCATATACCGCCCGGTATAGGCGGTATACGCCTCATACCGCCCGGTATGGGCGGTATGAGGCCTTAGTACCGTTGGGCCAGCCAACGGCGCTGAGGCCACTTGTTTCGGGTTCATACCGCCCGGTATTGTATGCATACCGGGCAGTATACCCCCCGGTATGGAGATTTGGAGTTATTTCTTTAAAAAAATAAATATAAATAAATAAATAACCGCCAGTATGCAATTTCCGTACCGGACCGTACCCTGTGTCGATACGGTACCGGTACCGGCCGGTGACCGAAATCGGTACCGGTACCGAGATTTTAAACCATGGTTTGCACTATTGAGTTTGCAGAGAGAAGCGTCTTAGAATCCATCAAGGAGTTCGACATCATCAACTGAACTCGGCACGAAGAGAGGCAGCTGAAATATAAAACCCGATTCTTGACCAAGAGATTTGGAGAGATTCGACGAGAGAGAAGGGGCTGCTGCCTTCTTCCAAGAGGAGGCCCAAAGATGCCGGATCTGAAAATTTCGATTATTGAGATATCACCCTAGAGGGAAGCACCCTCGGAGAAGGAGAACAAGGTGGAGCTGCCGCCTAAGAACAACCCCAAATGCTGTTGATTCCACCTCTGCCTGAGAACCGCCGAGAGCCACCGGAGAAGAGATGACTGCCAAGGTAGTCCGACAGGAGGCAAGCAGGAAGGAAACCTGCCGAAGTAGATGAGGTGTCCGCTTGGACTGGCGAACTCACCGGGGGTCTGCCTAGCCAGCGGACCCAAGGAACAGTCCGCCTGGTAGGTGGACTTGCAAGGAGCCGAAAAACAAGGTCCGCCTGTTCAGTGGACTGAGAAGGGGGTCAGCGGACCTTAGAAGAGGGTAGGGAGGTCGCTGGCCTTGAGAGGATGAAAGAAAAGAGAACAAAATACCTTATTTTGAAGTTCATCAAAACCCTAGGCACCGCCGCCGGAAGATCAGGTAGGAGAGAGGATAAACCCTAGCTCTGTTCCGATGTTGAGTTGAGCCCAAAAAGTTAGTCATTTATTCAAGAAAGGGGTATATAAAGGAGATGTACATGGAATGGTAAGGTGTAAGTGAGATATAACCTAAACTATCCTATACTACCATACAAAAACCTGTACAAAACTAAGTCATTCAACAATGCCAAGGTACCAAGAAGTTCACCAATTTGCACCAACTTGTACCATCCATTATGATAAAATGATACAATAAAAAAAACAAAGTTTGAAATTTTGAATGATACACTGAGTAGAACCAAGACATGCTCTAAAACTGGTCTGACTAGTAAATACTAGTATGTGTCAATATGACGTATATTATCATGCTGCAAAATTTATACAATTTTGTAAATTTATACAGAAAATTAGATAGAGTAAAATATAGCCAAGTTGCATGAGTCCTTTCTTATTCGAATTTTCTTACAAAAATAACATAATGTCAAGTCTATACCAATATCTATTGAACAATGGATTGAACTATGTACTCAAATAAATATATTGGATCAAATCAAGAACTTAGGAAACACATAAAGGAATTGAAAATGATAAAAAATTATGAAAATATATTGACAATCAAAAATAAAAGAGAAGGGATGATTGCTATCAGTTAGTTTAATGGAGATTAGAAACAATAAGAGGATGCAAAGATGAGTGGACGACGAAAGAATCATTCTTCCATTATCCTAGTAGACCTAGATAAACACATTCTGGTTGCAATGTGCGAACGAGATAAGATATGCACAATTTATAGGCTGAGAATGTGAATGCATAACTGCTTCAATTAAAAAAACACATTATGAATGATATTACAATCTATTGAGTCTTGACAACTGAAAAGTTGATCTAGATAGATTCATAAGTAATACACTTAAATCTTAATACAATGCTTGAGACCCACAAGGCCAAATTTTCTATTACAAATTTTCTACTTTAAGTGCTATGTACATTTCTTGATACTAATACCAACTCTCTTTTTAGATTGAGAAATTCTTGGATGAGTATCTAACCAACACTACTCCAAAGAGGATTCGACAAAATTGTTGTTTCAAGTCAAAGGAATGCTATTTCACTATTCAACTTGCACAAGTACCAATTGATGGATTGAGTTTTACCAAGATTAGCATACAAGTCAATGCTCAAAGGAAAATTACGTTGGTTACTTGGTCCCAACATGATTTTAAATACCACCAGAATAGAGGCCTACAAACCAACATCATACAGTGCTAGTGATAACATAATCAAAAGAATACAAAGGAACTGTTTATGGAAGCCCTATCGACCATAGATTCTATCAAATCCTTGGCGGGTAGATTCCAATCCTTATTGCTGGTCCAACTAGATTGCAAACCTTGGTACATGTGAAATTTTAGGCAACTCGGACATCCTCTTGAATGAAATTTGTGGTATTGGATATGGAATGACACAAGTGAGGATCAAGTTAGATAATAAAAGATGGTGGACTAAGGTAACTTCGTGTAGTCTTGGTGTCACGCTATTTGATTAGTATGTATATTGGATCATCTTTTTTAATTTTTGATAATATTAGATGATTCCAACAACATTCTTTGATAATCATCTTAGATTATTATAGCATCATCTTAGATTATTATAGCATTGAGTAGAACTATGTTGACAAGTACTTTTCAGCACATAATGATCTAAGAAAATTTTGAAAACCTCAAGCAAGTACAGCATACGCACATGATTCTTTTACTTTAATATGGAGATGTTTGGTTGCCCTGTTGCAAATCCACTTGCAATGACATTAAAAATTTAAAACTAAATTAGATGAAAATAAAAAATATTTAATAATCTTATATTTAATATATTAACTTTATTTTGTAAATCAAATGATAGTATAAATAGATTTGCAATTACTTACATGATTAGTAATATATGTTGCAATTATACATGCAAGCATCCAAACAACTTACTAGTGCTACTTGCAACATTTGCATTTGCATGCAATTACTTGTGTGCATTTCTAATTGCGGAAACAAACACCGCTTTAAGAAAATCAGCACAATTTAAGTCTTAACTCTTTAACCCTTTCTCATTGTCTATGTTTTAGAGCCCTAACTAAAAGGTAGATTGTCGGTTGAACTTCTATGAATGATACCTACAACTCCAAGTTAGATTTAGTTGGGCTTGGCCAAGGTTACCAAGATGCTAAAGCTCCCTTGAGACACTAGTGATCCAAAATTGCCTAAGGCACTAGCACTAAAAACTAGTCTGATCGAAGCAAGGTACTCGTCCTTAAATGTTAGTATAGGTTTAAAATATTTAAAATTACAAGAGAACAATAAACTTATGTGATATGTAACGATATAAAATATGAAATTAGTTTGATAATGTCATTAGCAATGGATTGAAAAGATAAAAACTATAATTGTGCACTGAGAAGAAGAAGATTTGACTCAATTCTGAACCTAACTAGACTCAATAGGAAGAAAATCAAGTCAATTAAGGAAAAACCATCAAAATTGAAAACAAGCCATCCAAATCGATGCTGAACCAGCATGAGCCACACTTAATTATACTTAAACATACAAAATTGGACTTGAATAGGTAGAAATCAAATCTGGACACGGTTAAAGAAGGCTCTTGTTCTCAACCCATTGAACATGTTTACTTAGGCACACCTTTCTAGCGCCTCTTGCCTCACCTCAAGAGAATGCCAAAGCACCAAAGGCACTCGCATGAGTGAAATCGCCTCACCTGAACCACCTCAAGGTGCTTCCTATCCAAAATGCCTAAGCTAAGCATGCCTAGGCGCTCACCTTGACAACATTGGGCTTGGCCCTTCTATCATATAATCCTTTTATGATTTTATCATTCATTCTCATGTTTTTGTTACATATCAAAAACATGCACTCTTTGGATAAGCAAAACTCTGGGCTCTTTTATAGATCAAGTAGGTAAAATTCAAGTTTTAGATATACAAATAGAAGTGTGTCGTCTTGTGTCTCTTCAATCCTCTCTCATTGTTGTTCTTTTGATTCCTGAGCCTCATTTATTTCTAATTTATAAACAAATATTTTCTCTCATATCCACAACTACCAGTGTTCAGATCACATATGGCCTAACTAATGTTCTAGTCAACAAGACATTACTATCTAAATTATACAACTGTGACATGTTGCATATAATCAATGAATCAATCGTGCGAGTTCAAATTTTCACTATAATGAAATGAACTCGTGGGATGGATATCCATAACTCATAAGGCCTAAGTTAAATAGAACCCATATGAAAATATTGGTCTTCAGGCTCAAAAACAATAAAGTTGCTAATGACCATAAAAGATAAGAGAGAATATATTAACAGAATACTAATTGAATTGGTATAAATGGGTGACACGGAGAAACTATAAAAACTTCAGTCCTGGAAATTGATTTCAAGAAATAAGACAGTGCAAAATACTAAGAATTATAAAAAACAAGCAAAAGAACAGATGAAATTTAAACAAAATGCAAGATAAGAACCTTTTGTATGTCCCACAAACTCTCTTATTGGGGAGATTGTTTTCCTCACATCCCAAACCTGTGAATGGAGACAGTAAAAGATAATGAAATCTAAGAAAGACTCCCCAAACTTACTTTGAAATGAACATTACGGTGCAGGGTGCATTTGTTTCGCACTTAAGCACGACACTGGACAAGTCGTCTTGTAGCGCGTTTGTTTTGTAAAATAGACGTAGTGAACAACAAGAGGATTTGGCACTGGACAACTAGCTATTTTGTTGTACTGAGAAAAAGCTTGGTATAGTGAACCTTAGGCATGGTATAACAACACAAAACGAACACTCGACCCTTCAAACAATCTATTTGGTGGACCAATTTATTTCATGAGAAGTTTTTAACATTATATTTATTAGGATTATATTGATAATATTATTTTAATATTATAAAAATGTACTTATATTGTCTAGTATATTTTTTATGACCATCCAAAGTTCCAAACATGTAACAACATAAAAGGTATTTTGGTCAATATATCTTATCCTATGTTGTGTTAATACGAACAGACGCAAGATTAGTTCTTTGCCCAGTGCTATGCAGAACAAAACAGGGAATAAGCCACTTTATTCCCTGGCTTGTTTTGTGCAGACATTTTCTTGTACTATCCACATTGTCTGGTACCGTGCAGCTTGTGAAATGAAGGCACCCACAGTGAAGAATTAAGCATAACTTTTTTCTTCCATCATTAACTAATAAGACAACAATTCATAAAAAAGAGTTCAACTCTATGAGAATCTAAAACCAGCAGATTATCGAATATATAGTATTTTTAAAGATTGAAACATCATCTTTCAAGATTAAGAAAAAAAATAGTGCTGGAGTGACAAATGATGCATGATAATGATCACAAAGGGCGACATTATCAAAGGGCGACAGATTCTCGCAAAGTGCTTAAGCCTTAGTTTAATCATATAATGTGCAATCATAAATCATAATGGCATTGAGCATTACTCTGAGAGAAGGTGAACTATCATCTTCTGAAGAAATAATTAACTGGGTAGAAATATCAGGGTTCCACTGCAGAACAGAACATCTTCTCCGACTTGAATCAGCAAAGCTGTTACAAGGGTTTCTCAATAAAAATTAGCATTAGGGGCTGGTATTGTTAGTGGATTTGGAAATTTTTCACAGATAAGAGAATGTAATGACTAATGAATATAAAACTTGCCTTGTTACTGGCTTCTGCTGCCTTAGATCCCAAACAACTGGAATAGTAATAAATCATATGGTAAGAATATCAATGCTACCTGCTACCTGCTACCACTAAATGAGGTGTAAATGAATAAGAATGATGAATAATATTGCACCTGTTATCCCATTATAAGAGGTAGATGATAATATATGCTGAAATTTAGGGTTCCATGAAACAAAGGAAACTTCAGTTTGAGCTCCAGAACCAACACTCTGTAAAAAAATATAATGTCAAATTCTACATGTCAATTTGTAACAATGGTATTCAATTCAAAAAGCATCTTTTTGGATTATAGACATCCACATAATGACATAAGTCATTTAGCATCAGCCCTTAACAAGAATTTAGTGAACATGTCATTTCTTACTTTTAAAATCAGCAATAGTCAATATGCTTGACACCAAAGTTTCATGCACACAGAAATTTCAGAGATACATAATCATATGTTGGCAACGGAACAATGTAAGGGTAGAAGAAAAGTTATTCTAGTAGGCAGTAAATTATGTGTGATACTTATGTTTCAATATGTTACTTTGGAATAGCAGAAAATTAACTCCTTAAATAGGAACAAAATTCCATTTTTAATGACATGTCAATTACTATCAAAATTTTCATGGCCTGTTTGGTTGGAGGGAATAGATGGTGAATAGAATAGTATTCCCAATCCCCATCTATTCCTTTGTTTAGTTGAAAAAAAATAATAAAAGGAAATAGGTGGGCCCCACGAAATAGATAGGGAACCCACCTAAACATGATAAATAGTATTATTAGTCTATTCCTAATAGCTTTTTACTATACTGTCAATCAAACTTCACAAAAATTACATTGCATGAGTAGACGATACCATGAGTAAAAATGATTATAAATGAAAAAATATATTGACTATCAACTATCAAATTAAATCATAAATGCAAAAACAATTTTTCTTGTCTCCAAACATCATGCTACATGATGCACAAAACGTATGCATCAATTTTCTTGCAATGACATAACTAGAATTTGATAATATAATTATTTTACATAATATTTATAGTATTTTACATATTCTAGTAAATATTTTTTTAAATTATTTTATATTGATTCAAAATCTTTATTATGTTGTTATTAATTACAACAAATTATAATACAAAATATTCTTTTGAATAAGTATATTCAATATTGCTAAGAAGGATGTTTTAATCATTTTCCTCTCTTTTTCTTATCTATTCCTTATGCTAACCAAACAAGATGATTTTATTTCTCCTCTATTTTTAATGTCAACCAAATAAGGTAATACTTTTTCTTGTCTATTCCATTACTTAACTATTCATATTCCTTGTCCATTCTTATTCCCTATGACTTTATTTGATACAAGCAAACACACCCTCAAAGTTATATGTCCAACCTCTATTTGTGCCAGCAAAATGTGAGATGAACTGAGTATCACCAAAATTGAAGAAGATAAGTAAAATGTAAATAAAATTTAATGCAAATACACTGGAAAAGTATATTATATTTTCTAGTCAAATACCTGGATCAAGGTCATCTTGTATCTGTTTTTCTATAGATACTAAATAAGTAAAATCTTTTCCATATGTACCTCTGAAGTTAGGGAGGGAAAAGACGGTTGGTAACCGTTCCCAAGTCCCAACCATAAATCATGCACATGAATTTTGGTCTAAGCCATTTAGTAACAGTGCATTTGCATTAGGTTGCCTATAACATTAATTGTCTGTTCTTGTTCTCATCTCATCTGATTGATCCAGATTAGGTATTACAGTATTTTGTCCATTCACAAATATACTACATGTCATACTTGGGGCTCAACTAAAGATACACTTGCACTGAACAAGGCACTTCTGGCAAAATAGTTCCTTTAGGTTATTCAACAATGGGACGAAAGCAACACCCCTTGCGGAAATTCAGATGGACCTTTTTGTTTTACGCCTGAACTTACCACAGAATTCAAACCCACAGGCTCTTGCGCTATTAAATTATTGACAATTTATTAGAACCTCAATGTCATTGTCACTTATTAAGGACCATTTCATCCAATTGGATGAAAACTAGACAGGAGGAGAACAAACACATGACATTATAAACTTTAAAATGGTTATGTTATTGTCAATTGTCCTTCCACAAACATTACTATATTTCCCTTTGTGTGTTTTAGTGTGCCTGGTCACCACACCTTAGTGTGCTGACGTCATTTATGCAATAGGGGAACTTGGAGTAATCATTTTCTTAACCAAGCTTAGAAATAAAATTCCAGAACATTATATCCAATATTCTCAACCAATCTTTCCTACTAGGAATATGAAGTTAGCTGGTTGCACAAAATTTAAACATTTTTTTTCACAATAACTGTAATCATAAACATCTGAATATTTCAATACACTAAACTTTACATTATAGTAAAAAATAAAAATTGTTTTTATTGTGTAAAAGAAGAAAAATCAGAATGAGCACTATAGTTTACTAAGCTATGCATATGAATCCTCACCAGGAATCTATAAAATCTACAATTAGCTCTTGCCTTCTATTCATGTCAAAGAATGGTACTAACAGAAGCTGTGGAAGATGATAACTTATCTAGCAAATAGTATAAAATTGAAGGAAAATGACATTTATGGTTAATTCGGTCAGTTAACCTTATGAATTGCTTCAATATTCACAAGAAACAAGGAAAGAAAGTGAAATACTAACATTTTAGCTAAATATGAGTACCATGTTGCATTGTTGTACTCACATCCCAATATAAGTGTCATTTAAAGCATTATGCTAACTTCAAAATACCTGAGTTTGTATTGACAAGAAACTAAAAGTTTGATTAGCCTTTTTTTAGGGGAAAAAGTTTGATTATCCATTTGATACAATAACATCAATAAAATAATATAACTTTGAAAAAAACGAAGTTTTTACTGGTAGCTACTTCTGATCTGCAACATAAATCCTATCCGGCCATTTCTCTCCTCTAATGGAAACAACCTCAATATGAAATGAAGGATTAATTAAGGAGCCACTTCAAAAAGTATAAAAAAAGTTTGAAATCTTCAATGCGTGATGCATCCAATTTCACCAGAAAAGAAGACGTGCATACCCTGAGAGACGGGAAAAGATTTGGTTCTGAAGGCTTTGCCAGATCCCAGATGCATAGCTCCCCTTCATCAGCCCCAGAAGCAAGTAGATTTGATGAGAGTGCACTGAACTCCAAACCACAAACCTGGCATAACAAACCCATTCAGCCAGATGTATCAATGCGAACTGATAAACCTAGAGGCAAGAGCCTCAAATTGCAGTGATAAAATTTGATATGGAATGATAGTTACCGGCCCCACGTGCTTCTCAAGCTTGACAACAAATGAATCATTTTGATCCCCTGAACTGCAAAATGAAAATGAAGTACAGACTCTTCATAAGCATTCAAAAATATGTGACAAGTTGCACAAGCGCAATCAATGCAGGATCATGAGAACAAAGTCCAATCGAGAAAAGAAGCAACCATGTGATGCCAATAACAACAGTTGAATAAGAAAAAAACGAAATCTTTAGAAAGATCCGGGTTTTCCGTAATCCAAGCGGACAAAATCGAAAGAGAATAGAATAAACCCGAAACAACCTGATCGTCTTCTGAGGGTTCCAGACGCCAATGCTGCCATCAGCGAGACCGCCGGCAAGAAGACCGAGGGCATACTCCTCGGTAGCAGATCCCGGCGCCTTCCCCCAGGAGAGGCGGTTGAAACGCTCGGCGCTGGGACAGGCGCCGGCAACGGGGAGGTCGTGGGCGTTGGACTGGAGATCCACCTTGAAGATCTCGAGGGTGGCAGTGGAACTGAAAGAGAGATCGACGGAGCCGGCCAATGTGCCGGCGGCAAGGTAGGGGGCGTCTGGCGCGAAGGCGACGAGAGCCGATCGCGCGGCACTCTTGATGCAGGCCATGGGCAAGGGTGAGGAGGGGACGCGATCGCGCAGAGAAACGGAGGTCGAGCCGAGATCTAGGGAAGCCTAAGATCGAATTGCAGATCTAAAAAGCGTTTCTTTTACAATTCGCCTTTCTGTTTGGAAGAGAGACGAACAAGTGAAGAGCATCGCGGGGGCCGGGAGGGGGTGTGCCTCGTTTTTTTATTCGATTCGTGTTCTCTGTGATGTTATCTGATAAACGGTACTGATGTATTTTTGTGACGCGGAATTGAGTTTGATAGTGGACTTGGAGAGCTGAGCCGGTGCTCGGCAAGACTGTTGCCTGGAATTGGGCTCTGCTGATGTACAGCCCGAACAAGAAAAGGCCAATTTTATATGATACATTATCAAATTTAAATTACTCCTAATCAGATCAACTAGTTTATAATAAGTTCCTTTAAGACATTCCATCACTATCCATCTACTATATCTACTATTTATCTACTCTACAGTGGAGGAGGCGTACGGACTGATTTCAGTACGACAGCTCTCCCGCTCTTTTCTTTTAAAAGAAATAATAAAAAACTTTTTAATTATTTAAGTAAGAGCAGCTATTCCGTCCTCTTTATTTTTTTAAGATAAATTACATTTGCTTCATGATGTTTAGTAAAATTATATTGACATTTCTTTTATTTATTCAGGTGACACTTAAGGATAGTAATATTACTCGTACCTGAAGATATTTACCCGACACGAATCGAGTATCGGAACATATTATATCCACGGATATGAATACGAGTATAAATTTTTACTCATTTAATAAATGGGTACGGATACAAATATTATATTATCCACACCCGCGGATACTCGCTACCCGCCAATATATATGAAAAATTAAATTTATAATTTTATATATTAATATCTAATTGAAAGTTTAAAAATAAACTTAAATCATCTATTCATTAGATTTCATTTACCTAAGTATAATATATTTTTATATATTATATCAATTCCCAATTTTAGTTGAAAGTACTTTGATTTTAAATTTAATATTGCATAAGTGATTATTGTTATTTCTTAAGATAATTTTATAGTTTATAATTTAATTATTAAGTAGTTTATTTTATGGATTAATGTTTCTCAATAAAATTATTAATAGTGGTGAAATGAGAATCATTGATGATATAGTATTATAATAAAATAAAAAAAATTGTCATATATTAAATGGATATCCGCAGATATTCGCGGGTATCAATTACTCGCGAGGGGACAGGTAATGGATGCCCATCGCGGGTGCGAGTACGAGAGATGAATTTAGTAAACGGGTGCAGGTGTAGGGTGTACGTGGCACTATCCGCCCCTAACCTGCCCGCTGACATCCCTAGTGACACTCACCTCCCCTGCAGTTAACGGTGTTAAACAAAATCCGTTGTAGACTTCATAATTTGCATTTTGATCAGTAGAGATCGGTTTTTGACGGGCGGATCTGTCGCTGTCATGGAATTACCGAAACCTTATTTTTGATTTTCTTCTCCAGTATTCTGTTATATCGGGTTTCGCCAAATTGGATGATCGGAACCCTATCCTAAGGTTGATCGGGCTGAAATTTGGGATCATGTTCGAGACCCTTTGCTCCTAGGTGTGAACGGTGGAGATCGAATTTGGACGAGTAGATATTGGGTTACACGAGAGAGAAGGGGAAGACGTGAGAGGACTTGAAAACGGGCCGCGCATCCGGACTTGTGGGAGCGTGGAGGACTGTTTTCCTTGTTAACTTCCTTCTCCGATGAGTGGTTTTAGACTCATTCCCCTTGTTCTTTGATCCAAGTCGCCGCCCCTCCCCTCTTGTGGTTTCTTTCCATGGATTTCTAGTATGGTTTCTCCTTGTTGTTGATTAATTATGAGTCTTAGCTCGTCGTCGTTTATTGTACGTGTTGTTGTTCGGATTTCTTGGGGTTGTCGCATGGGTGAAGATTGGATTTGGGGTGCCCCCCCCCCCCCTCCTTTTTGTTGATCTTGACACTTTTTAATTATCTTGATAGTTTCTTATTTCTTGAATGAGGTGAGATTAATGGGACTATGGGAGAACTAATGGAGGTATAGTTGTTCACCTACAAGAATTAGAGACATGTTCCTTTAGAAATTGCATGATTTCCTTATAAAACACAAGCTGCTTTAGATATATACATGCTGCCCTTGTAGGAAACACCTTGCTTTAGACATATAAACATGTTGCCCATTAAGATTTACCTTGAACTTGATTAGGGTAGGATCAATGTAGGGGAAAAGTTCACGGATAAGATTTCATCCCTTAGTTTGACAACTTAGGGTCATTAAACTATAGGGAAAAGGAAATTTGAGTAGGGACCGGATTCCCTATGAAGGAATTCGCAAAGCTATGAGGCCGGTCCTATGGGGAAGTGGGCATGAGGACAATTGACTAATTAACTACATGTATAAACTTATTAAGTCTTTCACAATACATTTTTATTAGTCATTACATATCTGGATTAAAATGTGAAAGAAGCATGTTAGATGTTCATTTATGGTTGGCGCATGGATGAGATTAGCTTATTTCTTAATGGAAATTGTGTTTCTGCTTATATATTATTTAGAATGGGTATTGTGATATATGATGATGCTTGAGTCGATGTACAGCTATGGATTGCCATGCATATGCAAGTTATATGGATATTGAGGACCCTAGGAGTCCCATGATATGTATTTTGGCTTCATGGAATGTTAAATTCATTTTTGGATTACTTATTGGTTATTATATGGATGGTTGTGTGTGCTTGTGATTGTGGACCGAGAAGCTCGTCAACCGCCATACTGACGATCGACCCGGAGTGGCATGAGCGAAAAGTACGCTGAGATAGAGTGGTGATTAGTGTCCGACTCGTAGGACCAACAAATCCTTGAATTATTGGACCAACGGATCTCTTGACCGGGAAGTTCGTCAGTCTACCACATTGACGATTGACCCGGGTGGCTTGTTTGAGAAGTTGATTGTGCTTATGATGTTTACTTCTTATTTGGATTTAGTTATGCGCATTATGCTTATTATTTACATGGATAGATGGTTACTTATATTGGTATTTATATCTCATGTGAAATGATGGTTATGTTCATTTGTTACTGCTTATGAGTAGTTGATTACTGAGATATTATATACTTGTTGGACTGGTATTATTGGACATGGTGGATTGAGGGCTAAACTACTCACTTAGTCCTAGTTGGACTTATGATTTATATTATTGTTGTTTTTCAGCCTCTGAGCGTGATCAGAGAGGTACTGAAATGCAGTAGCGCAGCTAGTGGCGGTAGGGACATCGAATCTCGTGACATGTCGTGGTCGTTGGAGTGTATACCCAAGTTTAGAGTCATTTTATGTTTTTTTTAGTCGTATTGATTTGGAATTAGGTTTATTTCCGCACTTTTGATGTTGAGAGTAATATTCATGTTAACTTGTTCTTTAAAAAGAATTTGAACACTTGCTATTATGCAACTATTTGGTTTGAGATTCAAAACTTATTCAATTTATGTTTTTCGCAATTGTGTTGAGTTTTATAAATTGTTCTGGCTTGGTATTTCATCAAGTTGTTTGGTTGGGTTAGGCTACAAATTGTTCAGGCTTGGAATTTCATCTAATTGTTTGGTTGAGTTAGGCTTCGAGGTGCGTGTAATACTCTGGCCAGTCATGCCGGATTTGGATCATGCCACTTTTTAATTATTTTATAAGAGTAGATTTTCTACTCTCTTTGTTTGTTTTTTAAAAGAAAAAGAAAGGATTGCCTTCTTCGTTTGGTTAAAAAGGGGCGGTTATGGTCCTTTCTTCTTCTTCTTTTTCCTTTAATTTTTTTAATTTATTTTTGTTTTTTAAATTATTTTATTTTTCTATATTTTTAATTCTTATTTTATTTTATATATCAAAGTTTGATTTTTAAAATTTATCTACTACATAGTAAAATTATAAGTAGGAAGAGGCGTACGAACGAATTTCGTATAGGGCTGGCAACGGATCGGATACGGTGCAGATATTGGATTATCCGTATCTGCACCGCATCCCATATCCGCACATTCGTATCCGCCACGGATATGAATATGGATATCCATATTCGCACCGCTTCAAATGCGGATATTCGCACCGCTTCAAATGCGGATATCCGCACCGCATTCGTATCCGCACCGTTTTTAATAAAAATATATTAAAAATAATATATTTCATTAAAAATCAATAAATTACCAATCCATTGATCCAAAATAAGTATATAATATACTTCAAAATTCATCTTGACATAAAATTATTATAAAGCCCTTATATATATATTAATAATTTATATAGGAAAAATAGTAATTCAAAGATGCGGATAGGCGGTGCGGATACAGTGCGGATCCACAGTCATATCCGTATCTGCACCATATCCGCACGGATATAAATTTTCTTAATTTGTATCTATATTCATATCCATTTTTTACTTGCGGATATGGATCAGATACGGTGCGGATGCGATTTTTAGTTAGCGGATGCGGATAAAATTGTCACCCCTAATTTTGTATGATAGCTCTTCCATTTTTTTCTTTTTTTAAGAAAACAAATAAAAGGCTTTTTAATTATTTAGTAAGTAAACGCAGTTGTTCTACCATCTTTGTTTATTTTTTAAAAGAAAAAGAAAGGATTGTCCGTTTCGTTTGGTTAAAAAAAGGGACAGAGCGCTGTGACCTTTCTTCTTCTTCTTTTTTTCCTTTAATTTTTTTTTAATTTTTTTTTTAATTTTTTTTTAATTTTTTTTTAATTTTTTTAATTTTTTTTATATATTTTAATTCTTCTTGTATTTTATATATCAAAGTTTGATTTTTTAAAATTTTCTTTGTTTTTTTTAAATTTATCTACTATATAGTAAAATTATAAGTGGGAGGAGGCATACAGACAGATTTGGTATGATAGCTCTCCCATTATTTTGTTTTTTCTAAAAAAAATAAAAAAATTATTTATTTATTTTGTAAGAGCAACTATTATGTTGAACGTTATCTAGAGATCTAAGGTTCAAACTCTAGTATGATCATCTATTGTGACTTTCTATTTTTGTTAAAAGAAAAAAATAATTATTATGCCATCTTTATATTTTTTTAAAAAGAAAAAAAAAAGAACTGTCCTCTTGGTTTGGTTAAAAAAACAAAGAGGCAACTATGGCCCTTTCATCTCTTTTTTTCTTTAATTATTTTTTTTAATTTATTTTTGTTTTCTAAATTATTTTATTTTTCTATATTTTTAATTCTTCTATTATTTTATATATCAAAGTTTGATTTTTAAAATTTGCTTTATTTTTTTAAATTTATGTACTACATAGTAAAATTAGAAATAGGAGGAGGTGTGCAGACGAATTTAGTACGACAACTCTCCTATTTTTTTCCTTTTTTAAAAAATAATTTTTTTAAAAATTATTTTTGTAAGTAAGAGTAGCTACTCTACCTTATTTATTTGTTTTTTTAAGGAAAAAAAAGAATTGTCCTCTACGTTTGGTTAAAAAAAGGGCAGTGCTCGGCCCTTTCTGCTTCTTCTTTTTCCTTTAATTAATTAATTAATTAATTATTTTTTTGTTTTTATATTTTTATATACTTTAATTCTTTTTGTATTTTATATATTAAAGTTTGATTTTTTAAAAAAAATTCTTTGTTTTTTTAATTTATCTATTATATAGTAATATTAGAAGGGGGAGGATGCATACGGACAGATTTCGTATGACATCTCTCCCATTTTTTATTTTTATTTTTAAGAAAATAATAATAAAAGGCTTTTTAATTATTTTCTATGTAAGAGCAGATGCTCTCCTCTCTTTGTTTGTTTTTTTAAAGAAAAAAAAGAATTGCCCTCTTCGTTTGGTTAAAAAGGGACAGCTATGATCCTCAATCTCGATCCATTCCGAGTAATAGCGGATGACAGAAATTTCAATGAGGGGGGACTAATTTAGAATATAAAAAATTAATAAATATTATTTTAATTTTTTTATTTTCAAATTTTTTAATTAAAATTATAATTTATAATAGTACACATTTCTTTTTTTATTTTTATATTTTAAAAATATTACTAAAATATTTAAATTAAAAATAATTAAAGCTCTTGTGAATTTTTTTTCATCTAAATTATCCAAATCAAGCTCTACTATAATGCAATCGTCGCCTTACTCATCTCGAGTGCCAACTTTATGAAGCTATATGAAGAAAACTATAAAATTAGTAAGATATTAACAAAATTATAAATACATACAGAAAAATAATTGCTCTTTGTTGCATTAATAGTACTTAATCTTATATTAAAAATAAAACTAACTTGACGCCGTGAAGATGTATTATATAATTAATATAGATGTATTTTAGATTTGAATTCTCAATTAAATAAATTTCACAATCATGAATAAAATATAATATAATTTTTATTCATTTTCTTGAATGCTTGATGAGAAAATTAATTATTCAATCATATATTGAATAACTCATACTTAAAAGTTCACACAATTTTATAGTATGAGCATGGATAATAGCATAGAAAAAATATTAGAAATAAATTAAACCAACATGAGAGTTTTAGATGTAAAAAACGAATGGAGAAAATTTTGAATTTAGCTTATAAACAAATAGAGAAAATTAAAAATTAATAGAGAAAATTTTGGAGTTAAGTTGAAAATTAATAGAGAAAATTTTAGATTTTTTTAAATTAAAAAATCAGATTTTATATTTAGTCATTACGGAAAAAAATAAATAATGAATATAGAAGACAAGAGATGAGATTCGAACCTAAGATCCATAAGCAAAAAATTAAAATAACTAACAATTAGGCTATGAATACATTAGTGAAAGAAGTTGAAATTAATAATAGTAATGCAATTTTACCATATATTTTTTAAAAAATTATCAAATTATATTTAATATTTGATATTTTGGAAAATTTCAGGGGGGGCCAGTGACCCCCTTGGCCCTAGTGTGGGTTCGCCCCTGATTCCGGGCAACATTCTTGCGAGATTACCGAGTGGTATTATCGGCATTCCTTCCTTATCCTCCAATATATACAGACACGACACGCCTCAGGTAATTAACCTAAAGTCTAATTTCTATTATCTCCACCACAATCACATCCTAACTTGAGTGTTAGAATGTCTTTTGCATGTCCCCCCGCTTGCCGGAGTTGCACCTGACCATGAGACGCACTGGACAAGATCTTATCGCTTTGACTTTATGCAGGAACATTTGTCGCGCACCATGAGGCCGAGTAAATCTTACATGCCCCGTAATGGTTGGTACCCAGAGTCAAGCAAACGCTACTACATGCAAGCAGCATCCTAGCGGCGACGCACCCTCGCTACCCGGAGACGCTGAAATAGTGAGGAGCGGTGATCCGACACCAACCAATCCTCCACCAGAAGCATCCCAACGTTGAATATACGATCTTGAGACGAAGAACCAACAGTTAGCAGCCTAGATCGAGATGCTGACATGGTCTCGGGAACAACACCTGATCGATTACGAGCATCGTCGCTTAGAGCATGAAGAAAGTAATCACTCGAAGAGGAAGAGGCCAATTTTCATCCTCGGAGACGATGTCTCCAACACGCCTCACTAGGGAAAGGAAAAAGATCCCATAGTCACAAAGGTTACTGCTCCTCTTCCTGCCGACTCGGGACCCTTCGCCGAACACATCATGGCGGCATTTTTTCCACCCACATTCAGGTTGAAGCCCTACAATGGTATGGGTGACCCGACTACACACCTGACGATGTTCAGGTCAATGATGCTCCCTTAACGGAGCGATTGACCTTGTTCTTTGTAGAGTCTTCTCGACCTTCTTGGAAAAGGTCGCACTATTGTAGTTCTCCTCTCTTCCACTGGGGTCCATACACTCCTTCGCCGAACTCTCCCGCTCCTTCACCAGTTGGTTCTTCTCATCCCGGATCTACTCCAAAACCGAGGACATCCTCCACTACATCAAACAAGGGCAACATAAACCCCTAAGGGATTATATACAAAGATTTCAGGCCATGACTGTGGAGATCCAAAATCTCGACTACCGAGTCGAGCTTTATTCTATCAAACATGGGTTGAAGACCAAATACTTCGCAACCAAATTGCTCTGAGAAAGCCGAGAGACATGACTGAGTTCCAAGAGAAGGCTACAAGTTATATAGAGATGGAGGAGCTCCATGAGACCAGAAAGGCCGACAGATAGAATGTCAAAGATATTGCTAAAGATAAGAAATCCAAGATAACAAACAAAAGGGGCGAAGATCGAAATTGCCGTGAGCGAGAAAACGAGTGGAGGGCAAGGTCGTCACCCCGCCCGCACGCCAGGTACGAGAAGTACACTCTATTTAATACAAAGAAGGAAAACATCCTCCGTGAGATCTACGACTTGAAACTCCTCAATCACCCCGTCAATGTTGGGAAGCAAAAACTGCCACCTAATGTCAACATGAGCAAAAAAATGCTTTACACAACGAATACAAGCATACCACCGAAGACTGTGTACTACCCGGACCAACTCGAGGACTTGGTCCGCATAGGACGCTTCGATCGATACACCCAGCGCACAAGACAACGTGATCGGAGCAGGAGCTGAGACCATCGACGTCAGAGTCGAAGCCGAACATCTTCGAACCATCATGGAGGCTAGACGGACAACGACCGAGCCAACCGCTCATGAAACGAAGTCTGAGGAATCATCGACTACATTGTTGGCGGGTTTGCGGGAGGAGGCAAATCAAGCTCGGCCAGAAAGAGATCCCTTTGAGAAATCATGGCGATTGACAACACCGTTCGCTCGCACGTGCTCATCTCTAAAACCCCGGTAATATCATTCTATGAATCTAATTTCTAGGGAATTGACAAAAATCTACACGACCCAAACGTGATTTCTGCGATCGCAGGAAACTTTCATCATTAAGAAAGTTCTAGTGGACCAATGCAGTTCAGCCGATATCCTCCCCACTCTACATTTGAAAAAATGCGACTAACCGAAGCTTCACTCTCACCCTACAAGGGAGACTTGGTGGGCTTCTCGAGAAAAAGAGTCAATGCCCGAGGCACCATATGGCTAAGGACAACATTCAACTCCCAACAAAAACCAAAGATGATTGACGTGCATAGGGGTGGCAGTTTTATCCGCATCCACCAACTAAAAACTGCATCCATACTGTATCCAATCCATATCCACAAGTAAAAACAGATATGGATACAGATATAGATGTATAAAATATATATCCGCGCGGATACGAATATGACAGTACGTGGATCCGCACCGTTTATCCACCTCATTTAAATTACTATTTTACCCATATGTGTAATTAATATATATAAGGGGCTAAGGGCACTATGGTAAATTTATATCAAATATATATATTAAAGTATTAAATATTTCATAGCCCTAAGTCCCTAACCTCTAAATATGATATGCTCGCCCCTTTCTCTACACAGTTGCTCGCCCGAAAATCTCGAATCCCAATCGCTCGTGAATCGCTCGCCCAGTCGCCCGTGAACCGCTCGCCCAATCACCCGCGCCTGTCGACTGCCGCTCGCCCACAATCGCCTACACGGTGAGCATTTATTCTCCTTCCTATTTTCTTTCTTCTCCTTCTTCTCCACAGTCGCCCAAATCTTCACCTATTTTCTTTCTTCTCCTCTTATCCACAGTCGCCTACAACCCTACATGATGAGCATTTGTTTCTTCTTCTCCACTGTTTACTTTCTTCTCCTCTTATACACGGTGAGCATTTGTTCTCCTTCATTTTGTTTTTTTTCATCTTCTTCTCATTCCTTTTTTTCTTCTTCTTAATCGCAAATTCGTCCCTCTCATACCTCTTTTCTTTTTCTTTCTCATTTCCTTCTCCTTCTTTATATTGGTTTTAATTCATTTTATGAAATTGTTGTAGGATTAGAAGGGCAGCACCTGCAACTGCAAGGAGAAGAAAATAAACCTCCTAGGTTTAATTAAATCACAGCATGTTCATCTACCTTTGTTCCCATTAATCATAATCAATTCATACCATACACTGGTACACTATTTTTTCCTTCAAGTTTAGGGTTCCTTGCTTAATCCACTTTTCATGTTATTGTCATACACGATCTATATATTTAGCATGTTAAGCTTTGAGACTTATGCATAGAGTATAAAACACTAACAAAACCATACAAATGAACTTGCGAAACTGAAGATCAGTATATGATAATAGATTAAGCCTCTGACTTGTTAAGCATAGAAAATGAAGGTTGAATTAGGCATTCCTTAAACTAAGCAGCTGTTAGAGCTTGCTACAACATTATGCATGGTTAATCATTATTTGACTATTTGTAGTAAAGTTCGTCCCGAGTTTGCTTATTTTTTACATCAATTGCATGCAAACCACAACTTGGTGCTGGATTGTATCTTAAGATGTGCTGGATTATTTATAATTAGTTTGGTGCTGCTTCTAAACTAAGTTTGTTTTCTTGCTCAAATGATTTATAATTAATTTTGAAGTACTTTGTAGTTGGATGATCTTCACAGAATTAAGTTTCAGACTGATTGTACAAAATGAAACATATATTTTTGATGACTGGCATTGTTTATAATCTCATTCACTATTAGCTTTTTGTGGCTGTAGAATTTTTATAGATGATATAATTATGCTTCATTGTAAAAGTTGCTAGGTTATGCTTTCAGTTGGCATTACAACTCATATAATTTTTATAGAGTGCCTTTAACAAGTTTCTCCTTTGCATCTTGTTACTTAGTAACATAGAAAGGTTATGTTTTAGTTGTTGGGTTGAAAAAGGAGATTAAAAGAATAATTTCATATTGATTTAATGTATATATTATGATTGATGGTAGTTAAATTATAAATTGTGGTTGAGTAGTTGAATTGTCTTTTTTTTTTTGGATTGATATTAAGTTTTAATTGAGTATGAATTTTATGGTTGATGGTGTTTTGAAGTAGATGAATTTGATATGATGTTTTATGATTGGTGGTTAAATTATAAATTGTAATAGTAGATGGATTTTGAAGTATATTATATACTGGTTTTGAATCAATGAATTGGATATTTATTGATTTTTTAATTAAATATATTATTTTAATATTTTTTAAGATATGACGCGGATACGAATGCGGTGCAGATATCCGTACTTGAAGCGGTGTGGATATGAATATCCATATTGCGATATTCGCACCATATCTGATCCATTGCCAGCCCTAGACGTGCATTACCTAGTCATTGACATCCAAGGCTCTACCATATGATCCTGGGGCGACCTTCCTTAAACAGCTTGGTGTTGGCTTAAGGTTTTGAACCTTGGTCTTAATCTCGATTTTGATGATAATTAACAAACATGGAACTAATGATTTCATGAAGAGTTATTTTCAGGTTCCATATCGATTAGTGCACGACGTCCTCGATCGGAAATATCGAAGAAATCGGGAAATCGAAAAGACGTTGGTCTTCACGCTCGGATTCTTCGGGAAGTTAGAGTTTAGGTTTAGGGTGTCTAGATAAATTGTAAATCCTCATGATGATGCAAAGAAACCCAAAAACCAATCCCGAACCCCAAAACATGAATATCTGGAACCGCCCTAAAATTCACTATGCCTAGGGTGCTCCTTGGAGGGCTATATGACCTAGACATTATCTTGACATAAAAAATGGCGGTAATTGTTCCTTGGTTAGAAGCTAGATAACGAGGTATTTTAAGAATTTTTTGGAAGCCTTTAGCCTACCCATACTTGACCCGGGAAGTTAGAAAATTTCCGTTTTTCGAAAATTTGTACTAGACCCAAAAAACTATATTTTGATTCTTAAGGATTTTGATTTTTTAGATATTGTTATTGAATCCAAATGGGGGATAATCCTTATATAACATTTATGTTTTAAAGTTGTATGTTATATAAGTAGACTTAGCGAAGACGGAACCAAAACGAGCAGAAAAACTCAGCCAAAATAAGCAAACCAGTGTAGTTTGCCCAGTTTCGATCGATCGGTCGGTCGATCGAAAGTTGCCAAAAATTGGCAGTAGGCACTTCGATCGACCAGACTGCGAATGAAAAGAATCACGAGTGCATCGGTCGATCGATCGATCGACTGGATTGAGGATCGCTGATCTCGCGACTCATTTGGTCGACCCGTCGGTCGACTGAACAGTGCGCATAACTCACAGAGAGCCAGCGGTCGATCGGTCGGTCGATCGACGATCGACCAAACGGCGGAAACGACTAGTTTTCCGCCCGTTGAGCCGCCTGTTTCATTCCGTTTCTTCTTGGCTCAATAAATACCCAATCGTAAGCCTTCCTAAGATACTTTTGATCACTCTTACACTTCATTGAGCCATTCTTGATCAATTCTAAGCTTGATTGAGCAACAATTCTTGAAATCCTTAGTTTGATCTCTCATTCCTTGATATAGCCTTCAAAACTTCATCGATTCATCACCTTGAGGCATCAAGAGGACTAGGGAGTTTGGTGTGGAGCTAAGTAATTTATTGTTTGATTTATAGCTCCATTTATTATTGTATTTTGTTATTTATTTCATTGTAATTGAACCTGTGTAAACCTAGAGTGTTAGGTTGATTGAGTGGGTGGTTGCCTTTGTGTTTGGGGCTTAATTCCACCGGTGTAAACATAGTTTACTAGGATTAGTTGAGTTGTCCCTTAGGGTTGAGGTGGAAGAGTACTCTCGGTAAGAAGATGGAGACTTCCGGGTGTGGAAGTGTCTTAGGTTGAGAGTGAGACTCTTCGAGTCAAAGTCCTCTGTATAAGGGAAACTATTTAATCTAGTAAACTTAGTTTAGAAATTCTAAGCGGGGTGCTTAGGTAGTGGAGTAGGCATTGGGGCCGAACCACTATAAATTTTTGTGTTTGCATTGATATCTTGTGTGTATTTATTGCTTTATCATTTATCGTTTTCGCATTTAGTTATTCAATCGTGAATTGCCTAAATAATCTAAGAAGACGATTAAAATCAAAATTAGGCAACAAGTTTAGATAACATACTATTCACCCCCCTCTAGTGTGTCATTTCACCCAATACTTGGGAGCCGTCTTTTCGAACCCCCCACCTAGCACTAAAATTCCCCTTTTCAGAACCGAAAGTAGGTGTACTCCATGCCGACCATAAAGAAGCTCATCGATGTTACAATGAATGCCTTAGACAAAGGGCGACTAGACCGAAGGAGTTAAACACTCTTCCTCATTGGGCACTCTTAACGCCCACAGGCGAACAACCGGCGGGAACCTCCGAGCTAGACCCAAGCAGAGGCGCACAGAAGTGATCGCGACCCGACGCAACTTGAAAACCAAGTGTAAGTCGAATGACCTACACTAGAGGGGTGTTCACTAAACTTTATCCTAAATTTGGTTTTAATCAAATTCTTGATTACTTAGGCAAAAGACAATTCGATCAAATGGTAGAAGTAATAAATATGGTAATTTAACACACAATCAAGAAAATAATGCAAACACAACAGTTTATAGTGGTTTGGCCCCAATGCATACTCCACTACCTAAGCACCCCGCTTAGGATTTCTAACTTAGTTTTACTATATTAATTTGTTTCCTTACAATGAGTAATTTACACCAGAGAATCTTTGCTCTCAACCCGAAGATACTTTCACACCCGGAAGTCTCCGCCTTTCTACCGAGAGCACTCTCCCACCTCAAACCCTAAGGATAACACAACTAATCCTAGTAAGCTAACCACCCAATTCAAGATCTACACATTAAATCTTTACACACTTTAATAACAATGAAATAAACAACAAAATGTACAAGTAAATTGAGCAAATAGCAAAACAATACAACACTTGGCTCCAAATAGTGAATCCTAGCTCCTCTTGATGCCTTGAAGATAAATTGAATCAAGCTTAAAGGCAATCTCAAGAAAGACATTGTAGAAGGCTAGGGTTTCAATAAAGATGGCTCAATTAGGGTTGTCCAAATTTTGGATTACACCGAACCGAACTGAAAAATCAAATAAAAAAATTTGGTTCGGTTCGGTTTCAAATGTATGAGGTTCGGTTCTTGACCCAAACCGAACCCGAATACTAGATTTTGGTTCGGATTCGGTTTCCAAATTCCGAGAACCGATCCAAACCAAAAACCGAACTAAATAAATAATAATAATTTTTTTTATTGTTTATTACACATTTACACTACACGGTTGGGTTGGAAGATTAGAAAATTAGTATAATGTTGGAAAATTTCAGCATTGAAATTAGAATTTCGATTTTCGGTTAGGAAACCAAATCGAATCGAAATAATTTGGTTCAGGTCTATTCGGTTTTTGTTGAATTCGATTCGGGTTCGGGTTGAAATTCCAAAGAAGAAAAAATTCGGTTTTGTATATTTCATTTCGGTTCGGTTCGGGTTGAACCAAATGGACAACCCTAGGCTAAATGAGGCTTAGAGATGATCACAAATATGTCATAATAGGTTCCAGAGGATCATAGGAAGGCTTAGAAGACTTTCTTATAGGCAGAATATCACCCAAGGTTCGGGCACAATGGATAGAAACAACTATTTTCCTATCCGTTATAGCGGCGGTCGAACCTTCGATCGATGGTTCGGTCGACCAAACCTTCGGCCGGACGTCGACCAAATTCGTTCCTCGGGTTTCTGCCTCAAGCCAGTCGCTCGTTGGTCGATCGACCATTCGACCGGACCTTCGGTCGAAACTGCACTAACTACAGTTTTCAGCAAGGTCCATTCTCTTATAAGCCTTATTTAATATTTCTTATTTAACATTCTCCAACAAGAATCACCTAGCTTCTCTTGGTGCCTTGATAAAACGAATCTTTAAGGGTTCAAAGGCAAGATCAAGAATGAAGGTTCAAAGCTAGATATTTGCAAGAATGACTTAATGAAAGCTTAGATGGTTCAAGGGATGTCTCAATAGGTTCAACAACATCATAAGAAGGCTGAGAATGCCTTTAAATAGGCAAAACATGAAGTAGTGGCCGGGCTCAACGGATAGAACATTTATATTTCTGCCCGTTACAATGTCGATTGAAGGTTCGACCGTCCGACCACTCGATCGATGGTCGACCAAATGGCTATTGGATGTTTCCAGCTACCTTTAGTCGAAGTACGATCGACCCTTCGATCGATCGAAGCATCGGGCAAACTTGTGGCCGAAACTGGACTAAATGCAGTTTCAACAAGGTTTTGATCTTTCAATCCTTTTTACATTTCTTAACTTAAAGTTATTAACTTTAAAACATAAATATTAAATAAGGATTACCCCCATTTGGATTCAATAATAATATCGAGAAAATCAAAATCCTTAAGAATCAAAATCTAACTTTTGGGGTGCAATACAAATTTGCGAAAACTTAAATTTTTATAATCTCTTGGGTCAAATATAGATAGGCTAAAGGTTTCTAAAAATTCCTTAAAAATAGGCCTTTAACTTGTTTCTACCTAAGGAACAATTATTGGGACTTTTGGTGCCTAGAAAAAGTCTAAGTCATGTAACCCTCTTGTCACGCCCCATACTCAGGGTCACGTGACCGGCCAGGGTATACGTGCCTATACCCCGCAACCTAACTTATGCACATGCAAAATCACAAAAGATAGCGGAAAGAAACAATAGTTTTTATTATAAAGAGAAACAAAAACAAATTTTATTAAACAATATTATTTTTATCAAAAGCTCGAGTGCGGAATAAAATGGATCAAAGAGCAACCGTTTTGATAATTAAATAAAATCTAAAAAAAAAATATGAATGTCCCCACGGGACTACAACTCCAAAACACCAAAACACCAAAACACAAGTATATGAGAAACTACTACAGACTCGACTATGACCCCCTAACTAGGACTGCTATGAGATCATGTGGCTCCTTTGCCCTCTAGCCGCGCTAAGTGCTCAATCCCATCTCATCGGTCAGGCTCTGCAAAACAAAAACAACAACAACGGGTGAGTTCAAAAGAACTCAGTGAGCGGTTCTATCGATCCCTACAAGAAACCAAACACGGAATAAGTAGCATAGAAGCAAACACCTAATTCAAGTAGGAAAGGTCACAAGAGAGTGACTAGCTAACATGCCAACTGGCCACCACCTGCCCGAAGGCAGCCAACACCCAAACGGTGAAGATCAATAGGCCTAAGCCTACCATGCCCTAAGGCAATAAAACATACTAGGATAATCGGGAAGGCCCTCCGAACTTATCCTAATATAAAGAAACTTGGGAGCAATCGAGAAGGCCCTCCGAACTTGCTCTACGAGATGCAAAGGAAACAAACGGGAATCACCCATCCGAACTTGCCCCTTTAAGATATCACATGAATAATCGGGATTTGCCCTTCCGAACTTATTCCTTTAAAAAACACCTTGGGAATAATCGGGTAGGCCCTCCGAACTTATTCCACGAGGACAAAATGGAACAATCGAGATTTGCCCATCCGAACTTGCTCTACATGTTGGGAATTAGCCATGCAACCTCCCGGGCCTAGCCCGCAATCCGGCTCCTCAACGAGCCTCTCCGCCATTCATAAAGTTATGACGCAACATGAACTAAGTCAAGTCTCTCATACGGTGTCTTAGGGGTGTCCTTATTGGGAAGCGTTTCAACACTCCAATACTCGACCCCAACTCCTAGACCCGTAATGTCATAACCCTTGAGGTTTTATTTCATGCATAACTTTATTTGTTGGTTCATAACAGATTATGATGATCCCTTGCTTAATTTTAATTATGCAATTAAAATTTAGATCACTAATATTAGGGTTTTATTTTAGGATTTTATTTTAGCTTACTGTTATGCCCAAAACTGATGTGTATAACCCAAATCTAGTCTCCATAGTGTATCCTATGTTTCCAAACTATATTTTCGGGTCAAAACGATAGGTTACACGACTATGTTTAGAAAAATACAAACACCACAACAAGTATTTCAAAACAACACAGATTCATCATCTCAGCATGAAATTCCAGCAACATTGAATTTTCAGCACAACATGAAAATAAATCCGAAATTTATAGAAATTAGATATTTAATTATCATCAAAATAGAATATTAATATTGAGATAAATCTCTCAAATTTCGTACTTATTAAACAAGGCTAACAAGCACCAACAACACCATAAACAAGAACAAGCATCATGATCAAGAACCCTTTTTCAAGGACCTTCATGGCATCAATATCAAGATCTTAATTTTATAAAACATGTTTTCTATCCAAAAATCACATATTAATTACAAGACATGCTTGAACATATAGGAACTCAATTTAATAAGCAATTTAAGGTATGGATCTCAAGAACACCAAAAACTCTCACTTAGGCATTTCACCGAACACCTTGAGGGCACCATCGTCTCTACCTTGGTTGAGCACCCTTAGGGTCATCCTAGGGCTGTCAAACCCCATAGGAAAGGGTTTAGGGCCTCCTCAAACATGAAAATTAAAAAGAACGGCGAAAACTCGAGAGATCGATGGAAAACAAATCAAGAACATCCTAGCCTTCAAGAACGACTTCAAGAATTCAAAGAAAATCCGAAAAGGAGGGTAAAACCATTCACCTTGATTAGGAAGAAGAGAATAGAGAGGGACTTCCAAGCAGTGGCCTTCGATTCGGCCTCAAAGGGGTGACTCGGCTCAACAAGGGGGCGGCGGCTCCAAGATCAAGAAGAAAGAGGCACCGGCTTCAAGAAGGCTTGACTTCCAAGAGAGGGGAAAGAAGAGGGGAAGGGGCTTGACGGCTTGGCTTGGCTGGGCACATAAAATTAATTAAATTTATTTACGCAAGTAAAATTTGCATAACTCATATTCCTACTTACTCGAGTTTGCAAGCTCGCACCGGACCATAAGTTGACTCGGCTCAACCTCAAACTAGCTCGCTAGGCTGACAAATACAAATATAGATGGAAAACTAAAATTAATATCTATGATATTACAATCCTCCCTCCTTAAAGAAAATTCATCCTCAAATTTCGAAAAAGAAGATTAAGGACTCACCAGATCATCGAACAATGAAGGATATAGCTCTCTCATATCCTGCTCCACCTCCCAGGTGGCCTCTTGCCGGGAATGGTGCTCCCACCTAACCTTAATCAAGGGAATCTCATTGGACTTCAATTTCCTGATTTGCCGGTCTAGCACCTCAATTGGCCACTCCATATAAGAGACTGCTGAATCCACCTCCACTGCGGTAGGCTCAATCACATGGGACTCATCCCAAATGTACTTCTTTAATATAGATACATGAAACACTGGATGCACCCAATTCATATTGGGAAGTAAGGCCAACTCATAGGCTACAACTCCCATGCGCCTGAGAATAGGAAACAACCCAATGAACCTAGGGATTAGCTTTCCTTTTTTACCAAATCTCACCACCCCTTTCATAGGGGACACATTGAGGAACACCATGTCCCCATCAACAAACTCTACCTCCCTGGCCTTTCCATCATCATACATCTTCTGGCGACTCTGAGCCGCCAACAATCTATCTCTTATTAGCTTCACCTTTTCTACTGCCTCTTCCACCAGGTCATGTCCCATCATAAGGGAATCCTCTGCCTCAAACCAACCTACAGGCGACTTGCATCTTCGCCCATACAATGCCTCAAATGGGGTCATCCCGATGCTGCTGTGATAGCTGTTATTATAGGCAAACTCAATCAGAGGTAAGTGCCTCTCCCAACTGCCCTCCAAATCTAGAACACATGCTCTCAGCATATCCTCCAGTGTCTGAATAGTCTGCTTTGACTGACCATCTGTCTGAGGGGGAATGCAGTGCTGAACCGAACCTGAGTCCCCAATGTCTCCTGGAAAGTCTGCCAAAATCGAGCTGTGAACTGAGTATCCCGATCCGAGATGATCATAACAGGAATACCATGGTAAGCGACGATCCGATCCAAGAACAACCTCGCATACTGCTTGACTGAAAAGGTCGTCCTGACTGGTATAAAATGCGATGTCTTGGTTAGATGATCCACCACTACATAGATGGAATCATTGCCCTTCCTAAACTTTGGCAACCCTATCACAAAACTCATGGTTATCTTCTCCCATTTTCACTCTGGTACTTTTAGGTTCTGGAGCAACCCTGCTGGCTTCAAATGATCAGCCTTAACTTGTTGACACACCAGGCATTTAGATACGAACTCAGCCACTTCTCTTTTCATGCCTTTCCACCAATAATTCTGCCTTAGATCACGATACATCTTTGTGGCTCCTAGATGCATAATGTATATGGATCGATGAGCCATCTCTAGCACATGCCTACGAACCTCGACCATATCTGGCACCACTATCATGTTCTTAAACCTCAAGATGCCCTCCGAGTCAACACCGAACCTATTATCGGCATCTCCCCTCCTGGCTAGATCCTTAGTGAGAGCACAAAAATCATCCTCCTCCTGCGTTGCTCGCAATATATCAACCAACATGAACTACACCCTCTGGTGAGCCATCAGCGCACTAGAAGTTGAAACTAACAAGACTACCTCGTCATCGAAACATATGGCCAAATCCTGGGCCAATGGCCTCCTACTAATTGCCAAATGCGCCACACTACCCATAGACTTCCTGCTCAAAGCATCAGCCACCACATTAGCCTTCCCCAGATGGTACATGATCGTGCAGTCATAGATTTTTAAGAGCTCAAGCCATCTTCTCTATCTCAGATTCAACTCCTTCTGGGTGAGCAAATACTGAAGGCTCTTATGATCAATGTATATCTCACAAGCCTCACCATAAAAGTAGTGACGCCACAGCTTCAATGCGAACACCACCGCTGCTAGATCAAGATTATGGGCCGGGTAATTCTTCTCATGGACCTTCAGCTGTCGAGAGGCATAAATTATCACCCTACCATTCTGCATCAACACACAATCCAAGCCGACCTGATAGGCATCATAATATACAACAAATCCTCCTGAGCCCGAGGGTACGGCTAGAACTGGTGCCGACATTAAGCGATCCTTGAGCTTCAGAAAGCTCTCCTCGCACTTACTGTCCCACTCGAACTTGACCTTCTTCTGAGTCAGGCGGGTGAACGGCGCTGCAATCCTGGAGAAATTCTCCATAAATTTTTTTATAATAACCCGCCAGCCCCAGGAAACTGCAGATCTCAGTGATATTAGTTGGCTTCTTCCAATTCTGGACTGCTTCTATCTTTGCGGGATCCACATTTACCAATTCCCTAGACACCACATGGTCAAGGAACACCACATACTCTCTAGCCAGAACTCGCACTTGGAGAATTTAGCATACAAGCGGTGCTCCCGGAGAGTCTCTAGAACCATATGCAAGTGCTCATCATGCTCCTCTCTGCCCGTAGAACATATCAAGATATCATCTATGAAGACTATCATAAATTTATCCAAGTATTCCTTGAACACTTGGTTCATCGGGTCTATTAATGCTACAGGTGCATTAGTCAGCCCAAAGGACATTACCAGGAACTAAAAGTGCCCATAGGTCAATCTTAAAAAACCACTGAGCTCCTTGAAGCTGATCAAATAAATCATCAATCCTAGGCATCAGGTACCGATTCTTCACCGTTACCTTATTAAGCTGTTGGTAATCAATACACATTCGCATGGACCCATCTTTCTTTTTCACAAAGAGCACTAGAATTGTTGGCTTTAGGTTTTCAACCTTAGCCGTAATCTCGGTTTTGATGGTTTTGATGATAACAAACATGGGACTAATGATTTCATTGAAAATATGTTTCAGGTTCCATATCAATTAGCGTTCGATGTCCCCGATCGGAAAAATCGGAGAAATTAGAAATCGGAAGGACATTGATCGTCGCGCTCGGGTTCATCGCGGAAGTTTATCGAAGATCGACGAGTGCACCAAAGTCGCTTGGATGAGTCCAAAGATCAAGTCAAAAGCTCTCCACGATGATGCTCGTTGAAAGTCGAAACCCGAAAACCAAGCGCAGAAGAAATAGGCTGAAAATACAATTTCAGCCTATGTTCGGTTGACCAGGCGATCGACCGAATAGGGTAAGAAATGGGTAGTAGCCCTAGCGGTTGATCGATCGGTCGACTGGACTGAGGCTAGCTGCAGACGCAGCTTGCGTCGGTCGACTGAATGTGAAATCGTAAGTTTCTTGAGTCGGGCGGTCGACCGACCATAGCCTAAAATGGGCAGTAAGGTTGGCGGTCGATCGAGCGGTCGACCGACCTGAGGATAGCCAAAGACGCAAAATGCGTCGGTCGACCGAAAGTCGCGGATCGAGAAATTTACATCAAGCGGTCGACCCGTCGGTCGATCGCCCACAAGGAGAGGAGAAGCGGTCGAAAGACCGATCGACCAGTTGGTCGACCGATCATTCGATCGGCGGCCTATAACGGATAGTTTTCTATCCGTTGAACGACCGTTTCTTCAGTAGGGTATAAATATACCCTCATATGTTTCTTTTAACTCTTCTTCCTTGACTTCTACAACATTCATTGAGCATTCTAAGAGAAAGATTTGAAGCCTTCCAAAAAGCTTGCGTTGCTTCTTTGTCCGCGACATTTTCTTCAAGCGTACAAGCTCTGCTTCTCAACTCGGGTGTTGATTCAAGATCCATCCCTTGACGAGTTGAAGGATTGAAGGATTGCAAAAGAGCACGAAATCTTGGTTTAATTTTAAGCTCTTTTCAATTATAAATTTTATATGTTATTTAAACTATTTTTGGATTTGTGTCTGTGTAAAGACCTAGGGCTGTTAGGTCTTGTTGTGTGAAGTGGTATCCTTGGTGTAAAAAGAGTAAAGCCACTTGTGTATAGTTAGTGATTACTAGGATTAGTTGTAGTTGTCCCTTAGTTGAGGTGGGAAAGTGCTCTCGGTAGGAAGGCGAGATACTTCCAGGTGTGGAAGTGCATTCGGTTGGAGAGCGGAGACTTTCCGGTGCAAAGTCCTCGTTGTAAGGGAAACTCTAATTAATCTAATAAAACCTAGTTTGAAAATCCTAAGCGGGGTGCTTAGGTAGTGGAGTAGACATTGGGGCTGAACCACTATAAATTGCGTGTTTGCATTGCTTTCATTTTGTTGTACTTAAATTGCTTAATCATTTATAAGCTTCCGCATATAAAATCATCGAATTGCAAATCGCCTAATCGATCTAAGTAATCGTTTAAAATTGAATTTAGGCTAATCGAATTAGTAAACACACTATTCACCCCCTATCTAGTGTCGCCATTTCGCCAATATTTGGTATCAGAGCGGGTTCGTAGCTTGAGATTTCACCATCTCGCTTACACCTAGTCTCAATCTAGAAATGACTCTAGAGAGTGTAGCGTCTTCACCTCCTAGGTTCAATGAGTCAAACTTTGGTCTTTGGAAGTCTAGGATGTATACCTTCTTAAAGACCCAAGGTTTGGGTGTTTTCAACATGGTAAAAATTAGGTATAGTGAACCTAAGGAAGACATGAATGCATGGACCCAAGAACAAATTAACATGTTTGAGTTAAATGCTAAAGCTACAAATTGCTTATTTTGTTCTTTGGAAAACAACGTGTTTGAGAAAATCATGCATTGCACTTCGGTTTTTGATATATGGGCAACATTGAATATGTTATATGATTATGCTAAAACCAAAGAGCTTACTACTTTTGTTGAGAGTGGTGATGACAATGGTCATCCCCCTAGTACTAACCTCGGTTTTGATGATTTTAGTGCTTCTAGTCAAAGAAGCAAATCAAAAAGCCGAAAAAGAAAAATGATATGCTACTTGTGCAAGGAAAAGGGGCACATCAAGAGGAATTGTCCTTTATCAAAGAAGAATGCCAAAAGGAGGACAAGTGCTTCAACATCCACCTCCAAATCTCAAGAAGCATCTGCTTGTCATGACTATGAAGGCACATCCAAGGTTTGCCTCATCGGTATCCATGATGAGGTACAACATTCCACTTTTAGTCATGATAAAGATATAACATATGATAGTGATGCTAGTTCTTCACATTCAATCAAAATATCATATGAAGAATTAGTACAAGAATGTCAAAGTATGTGTGCCATGCTTTTGAAAAAGAGTAAAGAAATGAAGAAAATTAAAAAGGATAACTCTAGGCTCACTAAGGATTTGCAAGCTCTAGAATTAGAAAATAAAAATTTAAAGACAAATCTAAGTTTCTCAAGTGTTGATTGCCATGGTAGTATTGATGTTTTGAGAACTAGTAATTCTTGCCATGACAATTTTAAGATTGAAATTGAAGACCTAAAAAGTGAGAATATTGACTTGAAAAATGAAAATGATGATTTGAAAATTGAATTGAAAAATATCTCAAAAGTTGAGATTGAGAATTTGAAAGTAGAAAATATGAAAATGAAAAATGAAAATTGCTTGTTGAAATCTCATATACAAGCTTTACACAAATTCATAAATGACTTAAAAAATGAGGTTGTCTTCTTGAGTAAGAAAACTAGTAACTTATCACATGCTTCATTTTTTAGAAATCCTAGGAATAAGAATGCTTATGTAAAGAATGCTAAGGTTCCTCATGCTTCTCATATCAAGCATTCCAACATCAAACCTCATGCTCCAAAGATGAATAATAAATATCATGTCCATGTTAAAAATGAAAAGAAAAAGTTTCATGGACATTGCTTTTGTTGTGGTGTGTATGGGCATGCTATTTATGATTGTGCTTTAAAGAGAAATCCAAGTATTGCTAGGACACTTTGGATTCCTAAGCCCTCTAACCCCCAAGGACCCAAAGCTATTTGGGTACCAAAGGTATCATGTTCTTTTGTAGGGGGAGCTACCACACAAGGGTGAGATGAAGGTGGTTGAGGATTCAAAGATTGAACTATTTCAAAAGTTGCAACTTCAAGTCATTCAGATGCCTATGGTAAAGGTGGCATCAAAAGTACTTTGGTATCATCTCCTATACTCTCTTGATTAAATTATAGTTAGAGTTATGATATATGCCTAAAATTGATTGAATTTCCCCGCTCTTAACATCTTTCAAAAATGTTTTTGATTTTTGATTTTCCGGTCTCTTCGGAGACCCAAGTGGTCTGTAATGGGCCTAAGCGACCTTGCGGTTTTAAATCGTAGGCACATTGTGGCCTTTCGGTTTTCAACCAATAGGAAGGGTTGGAGATCATATTTTTCATATATTATTTTTGTGATCTCTTAAAATTCGTTTTGGTATCACTTGACTTTACCTTGAAACGAATTTGAAACCGTTTAGTAAAGTAATATTTGATAATGATATTTAATGCTTCTCTTTGCTTTTTGGTTGAGTTAGCTTGCTAAGTAGCTATATTTTCTCCGAAATATTAGTGTAGCTTACTTGCAAGTTATAAGTTTTTAGGAGGCTAATTAGGAAGAAAATGATTAGTTTGGCTAAATCATCATGAATAGGGTATAACCTTGATAATTTCAAAATCTAAGTGTTATACCTCATTGGTTAAGATAAAATCATGTCTCTATACTCATGACAAGAATTGCATGTAAAATCCTTGATTTCTCATGAGTAGGAAGAATATTAGCACTTAGGCAAATTTCGTCAAATAAAACTTGCTCTAGGTTGATACTTGCTATTAGAGATATTTCTTTAAGACCAAACTAGTTAAACTTGTTTAGAGATCTTATTTCTCAAATAGTTCATATCTTAAGATCTCTTAGATTTATTTAGATATCATGAAAACTCATTTAAAATGAATCTTTACTATCTAGCATAGGTTATGATTTTAAAATGAAACTTTGGATTGAACCTTGCTATGTAGTATGTTAGCTTGCTAGTAGTCATATTATTTCATTATGATACTAATGAAGTCTACTTGCAAGTTAAGAATTTGAAAGACTATGCTATCTAAAAGAAAATGAAAAGGAAATGAAAAACTTGGGCAAATTTTCAAGAAAAATGTATGATTTTAATTTTTGTAAAAATATTAGTAAAATAATTAAATTTTCATGCTTAAATGATTTCTCTATGCTCATGATTGATGTTGCATGATAAATACTTGAAGTTTCATGAGTAGGCAAAATTATGATAACTTAGCTCATTTCATGATATCTTGATATTTATGAAATCGAACTAGGTTAAAATTCTTCTTTAGAGACTTCATGTTAAGTTAAACTTGAAATGAAATTAAAATTCTAAAAATAAGGTATGAATTTAACTTTACAAAAATCTTAGTATGATGATTGAATATTAATGCCTTAATGATGTCTCTATATACTCATGATTGATTTTGCATGATAAATGTTTGAATTTTCATGAGTAAGGAAAATTTGGATAACTTGGGCAATTTCATGATATATTGATTGAATGAAATTTGCTCTAGGTTAAAACTCATATTAGAGACCTCATTTTGAGTCAACATCAAACAAACATGTTTAGACACACATGATATGACTCTAGGTGTTCAATCTTGAAAATTCATGTGTAGATGAAAATGTGATAACTAGATCACATTAGTGGACTTAAGCTTAAAAGGGTTAACCGAAGTCAACAAATTGACTTGGACACTTGATTTTAAGTCCAAACTTAATAAACATGTTTAGAAATAAGTATGACATGTTTTCATACTATTAGAGTGAACAATTCATATAGATATGAATAAAATGACAATAGAGGTCAATTTATGCTTACCTCTTTTGAATCATGTTGATCCAAGTCAACAAGTTGACTTAAAGGTCTCATTTTCAATCCATATTTGTGGAACATGTTTAGATTTACTCATGTTAGGTATCCATAGGTTTAAATTTGAAAAATCATGAGTAAATGTTAAGACTTAAACTTAGCAAGTTTCATAAAAACTAGTTTAGTTTTGAATGAAACCATACTAGTTTAGTTTTCATTTCAAACTTAACATATACTCTTTACATGACCATCATGTGGTGTCATGAAAGTTTGAATAAAAATTGAACAAGTTTTAAGAATAACTGAAAATTACAAAAATACCATTTCAAACTACAATTGGTGTTAATTTCAGTTATTTCTAAAAAATTATAGAAAAAATTATTTTTAGATGATTCTTAAAACCACACATTCACTGAGAAATCTAATTTTATAAGTAAAAATTTCAAAGAGTTTCATCAAGAATCAAATTTAAAATGAATTTTTGAAGTTGGATTTCGAAAACTCTAAGTATCACTGATTTGAAACACTAATCTTTCCGATACTTTGATTTTTCTTCAAAAACATCAAATAAAAACACATGTATACCATTTGGATTCTATTTCAAATATCATTCACACAATTTCTTGAGTAAAATTATTCCTAGAAATGATTTTGATATTTTGGATGATAGCTAGGATCCATTTTTTGATTAAAATCAATATAGAATGAAAAATGCACTTTGATTTTCAAAATTTCATTTTGAGTTGAATCCTGATACATGCATTTCAAATGATCATTCAACAATTGGTATCAAAATTTTCATTAACAATTGGTATCAAAAATTTTCATTCAATAATTGGTATCAAAAATTTTCATCCAACAAATTAGTATTTCAAATCTTGAAATATAGGTTGACCTAAGTCAACAAAGTGAATTAAAAATTTCACCTTAAGCCCAAACTTGATTCATGGACATAGATTTCCTCATGTTTGATGTCTAGATGCCTAAATATGAGAAAAACATGAGTAGATAGCAAATCTTGAGACTTAGCATTTTCATAGTTTTCATGCTTATTTCAAATAAAAACATGCTAAGTTCATATTTGGATCAAATGATTTCATTTTCATTTCAAACTTCTCAAACATGATTTAAATGATTAGATCTTGTTTCCTTTGAAAGTTTGAATGAAATAAAAAATGTTATATGAGAACATACATGATTTAATTTTGAATTCAAATACTTAGTTTTTGAACATATCATGTATGACTTTGTTTTCATATTAAAATTGTTTTTCCATTCCTTTGGTTGAGATATTTTTGTTTCATGAAAATACCTTTAGAGTCTCAACTAAATCCTTATTTTTCATCCCTTTGAATAGATAGACCTTTCTTACCCTTTTTGATTGATGTCAAAAGGGGGAGAAAATTAGGAAAAGTCTATAGAGAAAATATATGTCAAAAGGGGGAGAAATGCATAGTCAAAAAGAGGAGAAATATATAGTTAAAATGGGAAGAAAAGTATAAGAAATGGGAGGAAAATATAGGATATTCATGCATATAGATAGATGGAGTTTAATTACATAGATATGCATATTGATAGGGGGAGAAATCCCTTAGTTGATATCCTTAATGCTTTAATGAATATATATTTTCTTAAGGATGTTTGTCATCATCAAAAAGGGGGAGATTGTTGGCTTTAGGTTTTCAACCTTAGCTGTAATCTTGTTTTTTGATGGTTTTGATGATAACAAATGTGAGACTAATGATTTCATTGAGAATATGTTTCAGGTTCCATATCAATTAGCGTTCGATGTCCCCAATCAAAAAAATAGGAGAAATCGGAAATCGGAAGGACATTGATCGTCGCGCTCGGGTTCATCGTGGAAGTTTATCGAAGATCGACGAGTGCACTAAAGTCGCTTGGATGAGTCCAAAGATCAAGTCAAAAGCTCTCCAAGATGATGCTCGTTGAAAGTCGAAACCCGAAAACCAAGCGCGGAAGAAATAGGCTGAAAATGCAATTTCAGCCTATGTTCGGTCGACCAGGCGGTCGACCGAATAGGGTAAGAAATGGGCAGTAGCCCTAGCGGTCGACCGATCGGTCGATCGGACTGAGGCTAGCTGCAGACGCAGCTTGCGTCGATCGATCGATCGGTCGACCGAAAGTGAAATCGCAAGTTTCTTGCATCGGGCGGTCGACCGACCAAAGCCCAAAATGGGCAGTAAGGTTGGCGGTCGACCGACCTGAGGATAGCCAAAGACGCAAAATGCGTTGGTCGACCGATGGGTCGACCGAAAGTCACGGATTGAGAAATTTGCGCTAAGCGGTCGACCCGTCGGTCGACCGCCCACAGGGAGAGGAGAAGCGGTCGAAAGACCGGTCGATTAGTCGATCGACCGACCATTTGACCGGCGGCCTGTAACGGATAGTTTTCTATCCGTTGAACGACCGTTTCTTCAGTAGGGTATAAATATACCCTCATATGTTTCTTTTAACTCTTCTTCCTTGACTTCTACAACATTCATTGAGCATTCTAAGAGAAAGATTTGAAGCCTTCCAAAAAGCTTGCGTTGCTTCTTTGTCCGCGACATTTTCTTCAAGCGTACAAGCTCTGCTTCTCAACTCGGGTGTTGATTCAAGCTCCATCCCTTGACTAGTTGAAGGATTGAAGGATTGCAAAAGAGCACGAAATCTTGGTTTAATTTTAAGCTCTTTTCAATTATAAATTTTATCTGTTATTTAAACTATTTTTGGATTTGTGTCTGTGTAAAGACCTAGGGCTGTTAGGTCTTGTTGTGTGAAGTGGTATCCTTGGTGTAGAAAGAGTAAAACCACTTGTGTATAGTTAGTGATTACTAGGATTAGTTGTAGTTGTCCCTTAGTTGAGGTGGGAAAGTGCTCTCGGTAGGAAGGCGGGATACTTCCAGGTGTGGAAGTGCCTTCGGTTGGAGAGCGGAGACTTTCCGGTGCAAAGTCCTCGTTGTAAGGGATACTCTAATTAATCTAATAAAATCTAGTTTGGAAATCCTAAGCGGGGTGCTTAGGTAGTGGAGTAGACATTGGGGCTGAACCACTATAAATTGCGTGTTTGCATTGCTTTCATTTTGTTGTACTTAAATTGCTTAATCATTTATAAGCTTTCGCATATAAAATCATCAAATTGCAAATCGCCTAATCGATCTAAGTAATCGTTTAAAATTGGATTTAAGCTAATCGAATTAGTAAACACACTATTCACCCCCCTCTAGTGTCGTCATTTCGCCAACAAGAACACCCAAAGGTGAAACACTTGGGCGAATGAAATCCAACTGAAGTAGCTCCTACAACTGGGATTTCAACTCCCTCAACTCAACTGGTGTCATCCGATACGGTGGAATAGAGATCGGCTTCACCCCTGGCTGCAATTCAATACAAAATTTCGATCTCCCTCTTTGGAGGCAACCCTAGCAACTCCTCTGGGAACACATCAAAGAACCTGCATACCACAAGCGTTCTCCAATGTCCCTAGCCACACCTCTGTCTCCCTTTGCCACAAACACAAAAGCCAAGAAGGACTGTCATCCACCCAGAAGTAGCTTCCGAGCCTTGAGAGCTGAAATTATCATCAACGAATATCCCCTTCCCTCACCTTGGAAGGTAAACTAGTATAATCCGGGCTTATTGAAGGTCACAGTCTTAGCCCTGCAATCCACGAAGGTAAAATGGTTCGCCAACTAATCCATGTCCAAAATTACATCAAGCTCTAACCAATCCATGCCCAAAATTACATCAAGATTAGGGTTTTATTTTAGGGTTTTATTTTAGCTTACTGTATGCCCAAAACTGATGTGTTTAATACGAATCTGGTCTCCAAAGTATGTCTTATGTTTCCAAACTATGTTTTCTGGTCAAAACAATAGGTTACACGACTATGTTCAGAAAAATACAAACACCACAACAAGTATTTCTAAAACAACACAAATTCATCATCTCAGTATGAAATTCCAACAACATTGCATTTTCAGCACATCATGAAAATAAATTCAAAATTTATAGAAATTAGATCCTTAATTATCATCAAAACAAAATACTAATCTTGAGATAAATATCTCAAATTTCATACTTATTAAATAAAGCTAACAAGCACCAACAACACCATAAACAAGAACAAGCATCATGATCAAGAACCATTTTTCAAGGACCTTCATGGCATCAATATCAAGATCTTAATTTTATAAAACATGATTTCTATCCAAAAATCACAGATTAATTACAAGACATGCTTGAACATATAAGAACTCAATTTAATAAGTAATTTATGGTATGGATCTCAAGAACACCAAAAACTTCCACTTAGGCATTTTACTGAACACCTTGAGGGCACCCTCGTCTCAACCTTGGCCGAGCTCCCCTAGGGTCATCCTAGGGCTGCTGAACCCCATAAGGAAGGGTTTAGTGCCTCCTCAAATATGGCAATAAAAAAGAATGGTGAAAACTCGAGAAATCGACGGAAAACAAATCAAGAACATCCTAGCCTTCAAGAACGGCTTCTAGAATTCAAAGAAAATCCGAAAAGAAGGAGGGTAAAACTACCCACCTTGATTAGGAAGAACATAATAGAGAGGGACTTCCAAGCGGCGGCATTCAAATTCGGCCTCAAAGGGGCGGCTCGGCTCAACTAGGGGACGGCGGCTCCAAGATCAAGAAGAAAGAGGCTCCGTCTTCAAGAAGGCTTGTCTTCCAAGAGAGTGGAAAGGGCTTGGTGGCTCGGTGCTAGGGCGACGGCTCCAAGGATGAGGAAGAGGGGAGAGGGGCGGCTCCTCTCTCCACGTGGCTTGTGCGGCTCCAATAGGGAGCTGCAAGCCAAGGGGGGGGGGGGATTTATAATCCCCTCCTCAAACCTAAATCCCTAACCCTCTTAGCAAACCTGCATCTGCTTCGAGCCGAATCCAAACCCGCTAACCCGACTAAGCTTAAATTAACTCAATCTAACCCCACATAAACATCAACCACGTGCACACTCATGCAATATGATTTAATAATTAGGGACAAACAACATAATTAAATAATCATGAATACCCAACATAAAATTAATTAAATTTATTTACGCAAGCAAAATTTGCATAACTTATATTCCTACTTACCCGAGCTCGCAAGCTCGTACAGACCATGAGTTGACTTGGCTCGACCTCGGATTAGCCCGCTAGGCTGACAAATACAAATATAGATGGAAAACTAAAATTAATATCTAGGATATTACACCTCCAAGGAGCTCCCTAAGCTTAGAGAATTTCTCGGTCATTTTTTGATTTTCCTCATTGTCATGTTTTGGGTTTTGGGTTTTGGGTTTTGATTTTTGGATTTTGTATCACAAAAGAGGATTACACAATCATTCTATACACCCTAAACCTAAACACAATCTTCCCGATGAATCCCCAGCGTTGACGATCGTTCTTGCCGATTTCTCTTATTTTTTCGATAGGAGATCGTCCTTGTCTGGTTCAACACCGGTGGAGAGAGAGAGAGAGACCTACAAAAGATACTATGACGCCCAAGTTTGTCACACCCCAAATTCAATATGATCAGCCAAAGTACACGAGTACCCCGAAGCCTAATCCAAACTAAACTACATGAACATATAAACCATACCTGAACATTTAATAATATGTTAAGGATTTAAAAAGAAATATTTATTTTCAAATAAACCCCTCCTCAAACCTAAATTCCTAACCCTCTTAGCAAACCCGCATCCGCTTCGAGCCGAATCCAAACCCGCTAACCCGACTAAGCTTAAATTAACTCAACCTAACCCCACATAAACATCAACCACGTGCACACTCATGAAATATAATTTAATAATTAGGGACATGCAACATAATTAAACAATCATGCATACCAAACATAAAATTAATTAAATTTATTTACGCAAGCAAAATTTGCATAACTTATATTCCTACTTACCCGAGCTCGCAAGCTCGTATCGGACCATGAGTCGACTCGGCTCGACCTCGGACTAGCCCTCTAGGCTGACAAATACAAACATAGATGGAAAATAAAATTAATATCTAGGATATTACACCTCCAAAGAGCTCCCTAAGCTTAGAGAATTTCTGGGTCATTTTTTGATTTTCCTCATTGTCATGTTTTGGGTTTTGGGTTTTGATTTTTAGGTTTTTTATCACAAAAGAGGATTAAACAATCATTATAGACACCCTAAACCTAAACGCAATCTTCCTGATGAATCCCCAGAGAGAGAGAGAGAGAGAGAGAGAGAGACCTACAAAAGATACTATGACGCCCAAGTTTGTCACACCCCAAATTCGATATGATCGGCCAAAGTACACGACGTACCCCGAAGCCTAACCCAAACCAAACCACATGAACACATAAACCATACCTAAACATTTAATAATATGTCAAGGATTTAAAAAGAAACATTTATTTTCAAATAAACCCTAGACCACCAACTCAACAAAGAGCAAATGTTCAAATTGGTTACTAAACAAGACACCTAAAATGACAAAAGTGCGGAAACAAATAAGTAAACTGAGCCGACATCACTCAACAACTCAAAATAAGTAAAAATGACTCGGGTATCCCCCTCGACCACGACATGTCACAAGACCCGCTACCCTGCCGCCGCCAGCCGCGCTACTGCAACCCAGTAGATCAGTCCTTAATTTCCACAACATCATCATCATCATGCAATAATCGAAAGCATACAAGTGAGCATAAGAACATAAAGTATAATTTTATGGGTTATTAGACAAAAATGGCTCCAACTTTCACGAAAATGACCCCAACTACACGAAAATTGCGTGTAGATAGTGTTTTCATGCATTGAGTCGTGCACTATGTTATTTGGAGTTGTAAACTTTGGTTTTAAATTTTCATTCATAATCTAGTGGAATTCTTGTTTCATGTCAGTTCCGTTACATTTTATGTTCTAGTGATGTTAATTGCATGAGCAGGCTTCGAGGTACAAACATCTATCTCGGCCGGTCACGCGACCCTGAGATGGGGCGTGACAGGCGAATGAGTAAATTGATGAATGGGTGTTACCGTGTTAGGGTGTAGGTACTATAGGTGTAAAATACTTTTAAACCATAATTAATTAAAATAGTGTATAGTTATATACTTAGCTTTAATTTATATAAGATAAATTATATTGAACCCTAATTAAAAAGACATAATTGTTCTGCATACATGGATAATATGAGGGGTGATTTGGTAATTTTATACTAAATGGGTTTGGGACAGATTTTAGACTAAATTCCTGAACCTTTCCCAAACCCTACATGGTTTTCATCTCAAAATCATATACTCGTCCCACGACCCAATGGACAAAACCCGCTAATGACCTATGAGGGTCTGGGACGGGTGAAATACCCATTTACACAAACCTATATATTGCCACCCCTAATCAAGTGATTAAAAATGTTCTTCTGATGCCTGAACTTGAATCAAGTTTATTGAATATTGGACAGCTACTGAGAGATGGACAAAAAGTTGTTTTTGAAGAAAATATGTGCAAAATTTTCTCAAACTCAGATGAAAGTCATGTTATTATTAAAGTTCGATCCTATGGCTTCAAATAGCTCGTTCTATCTGAAAATTTTTGATATAGCTCTTAAAGTCTCCAAGAATGATGAATCCGAACTTTGGCATAAAAGTTTTGATCACATAAGCATGCAGAATCTTGTGAGAATGTCAAGTAGAAAGTGTGTAGCAGGATTACCAAAGTTACATCTTGTGGATGATGGAGTATGTGAGACATGCGTCATAAGGAAGCAATCTAGGCAACCATTTCCAAAGAAAGGAACTACACATGCTGATAAGAAGCTAGAAATCATTCATACTGATCTATGTGGACCTATGGAGATTTCTTCAAACTCTAGGTACAGGTATTTTTCAATATTTGTTGATGATTACAGTCGGTATACATGTGTTTATTTTCTGAAGAATAAATCTGAAATCTTTGAAATATTCAAAAAGTTTCAAGTAGAAGTTGAAAATGAATTTGACTCTAAGATTAAGATCTTAAGGAGTGACAGAGGGGGTGAATTCATGTCAAATAATTTCTTAGAATATTGTAGTAGTAAGGGAGTCAAACGACAATACATTGCAAGTTATACCTCTCTGCAGAATGGTATTGCCGAAAGAAAAAAATTATGGGCTGGAGCTGTTAATACAGCTACCTATTTGAGTAATAGGAGCAGTTCAAAAATTTTAGACAACAAGACTCCATATGAGTTATGGCATGATAGAAAACCAAATGTGAGTCACCTGAGAGTGTTCAGATGTATTGCATATACTATGATTCCTGATCAAAAGAGAACTAAGCTTGATGACAAAAGTAGTGTGATAGTGATGGTAGGATATAGTAAAGAAACAATAGGGTATAGATTGTTTAATCCTACATCCGGTGAATTAGCCATCACTAGGGATGTAATTTTTGATGAAAAGAAATTTTGGAATGAAAAGGCAGCTGAAGTCAGTACTAAGAAAAGTAGTATTCACTACAAGAAAAGGGACACATAATGACATAATTGTGGGGGACGCTTTAATTAGCGTTGCCAAATTTTTAAAATCTCTATTATTTGGAGACGCTATAAAAAGTGGCATCTTCTCTGCTGTAATTGGAGACACATTTTTTTAGTGTCTCATTTTTTTTTCAATCAGGGACGCTTTATTACAAGCATTTCAAAATTAGAGACGTAATTTATATTGCGTCTTAATATTTTTAAATTAGGGATGCAATTCGTATTGCGTCTTATTATTATTTTTAAATTAAGGACTCAATTTACATTGCATCTTATTTTTTCAATTAGGGACGCAATTTAAAATGCGTCTCAATTATTTTTAATTAAGGACACAATTTATATTGTGTCATTTTTCTAATTAGAGACGTAATTTAAATTGCATCTCATTTTTTTCTAATAGGGACGCAATTTAAATTGCGTCTCATTAATTAGACTTTAATTTAAGGCTTAATTATGTTTTTGGTCCCCCAAAATATCATATATTTTTTTCGTTTGGTCCCTCATTTTTAAAAACTTACCGTTTAGTCCCTCAATTTTTTTTTCCATTTGGTCCATCCGTTAACTTTTCGTTAACTTTTGCTGTTAAGTGTTAATGTTGACATGGATTAAAGACAAAATGAGGGATCAAACGAAAAAATAAAGATATTTTAAGGGACTAGATGAGAAAAATATATATTTTAATAACATAAAACCTAACTATATATATATATATGCTTTTTCATTTTATTCACCAATATAAAATTCCATCAATTTATTTTTTATTTTTTTAAAAGCTTCACCTCATAAATCTACAATAAATTTACGACTCGCGCTCGTGTCACCCCTTATTTACGAGTGTAAGTCGTAAATTTATTGTTGATTTGTGAGGTGAATGTTTTGAAATAAGAAAAATAAATTGATGAGATTTTATATTTGATGAATAAGATTAGTTATTTATGCACGCTTTATGTTATTAAAATATCCATTTTTTCCATCTAGTCCCTTAAAATATCTTCATTTTTCCGTTTGGTCCCTCATTTTGTCTTTAATCCATATCAAAATTGACACTTAACAATAAAAGTTAATGGAGGAACCAAACGGAAAAGAAAATAATTTTTGAGAAAGATTTGAGATTTCGTCAGTGGGCCACGCTGACGGTAGACCCGAGTTGGGTGGGACTAGCTATCCCTAATCCGGAGGGTTCCTGAGACTGGTGGCCATCCTAGTCGATGGACCCGTGTTTTGATTGTTTTACATATTATATGCCTCATTGGATTGGTTCAAGGAGGTCGGCCTGGCCTGGTTTGTAGAGAGGGGAAGTCAGGTATGGCCGAACCCCCCCTTACATGTGCTTAGGCCTACAGTGGCCGAATGACATAGAGTTTGGTAAGGGCCAAGGGGGCCAATTTAATTACTCAAATGACTTGGAAAGTTGGTTAGCTTAAATTCCTCACTGTATCAACCTGTCATATATATTACATTACCGGGGAATTAAGTGGAGGTTTGAAAGAACCGCTTACTGAGTACTCGTGAACTCACGTTTTATGTTTTTGTTTTTTTAGCAGAGCCTGACTAGTGAGGTACGGCCTGATGGCATGATGCAGCTAGAGTGCAGGTGTAGGCACAGATCTTGTAGGAGGCGTCTATAGAGTCGTATTCGGGTTGTTTAGAGTTGATGGTCATGCATTGAGTGGTCTTTTGTAAAATATTTACTGCTTTCAAAACTTGAACTGGTTACTTGAAGAGTTGAGTTGTTTCTTTAAACTTAAAACTGTTTTGAATTTAATAAAGTTTGGTCACCGTTTTATGTTATGATTTTCTCGTTGCTCCAGTGTTGATTCTTATTATGATTGGTCAGTGCATGTGGTAGGCTTCAGGGTGTTGACACATACCCTGACCGGTCACGCGACCCTGAGTTGGGGCGTGACATGCAATTTCCATATACTTAGTAACTACAATAATTTATGATATCTTTACATGGAGATTACTGAGCAAAACACATCTTTATATGAAGAGCTCTTAGTAGCATTTTCTGATAAAAATATGATAATACTTGCTCTGACTTTTTTAAATTGAGATTTTTGAAATTTACACATTAATAGGTAAGTTCTCAAAAAAGAAAGATAGTATTCAAATAGGTAAGTTTGGTTGGTTCTTGCACATGAATATTTTGACTCAAGTTCTATCATGCAACCATTCAAATTAAGTGCAAGCCTACTAAAAAATTAGTGACAGCTGCAATTGTATGCTTTTTATATGAAGTTCATCAGGAGATAACATAGGCAATGATCCAATTGAACGAGTGACAAGTGCATTATAATATGAATTTTATCAGGTTATTCGCCTTTTTCATTATCTGATATGCATTAATTTCCTTGTACTATTTCCTTAGTGATAAACTGTTAGCCATGTGAGCACTTATATGCTTTTCCCCAAGTGATAAAGTCTTAGCCATGCTAAGTAGTATACCATATACCTATTCCATACAACTAGAGGTGGCAACGGGCCGGGCCCGCCCACGGCCGGGCTGGGCCGGGCTCGCCTCCTGGGCACGCGGGCTGTTCTCAGCACGGCCCGCGCACCGTGCTGGCCCTAGCACGGCACGCGCAGCCCGCGTGCCGTGCTCGGGCGAGCATGGGCCGATGGGCGTAGGCCTGGCACGCGCCAGACCTGGTCTGGCCACGCCGACCTAGGTCGGCCCGAGCCAGACTTGGCTCGAGCCAGTCGATATTATTAAAAAAAATCAATAAATTTTTCTATAAATACCCATATTCTTCTTCATTTCTCCTATCTTCATCTTCAACTCTTTCTCTCAACTCTCAACTCTCAACTCTCTTACTCTCAATAATCTAAATTCATTTACAATCATTCTCAACAACTTTTTAAGTTCATCAAGGAGACAAGGATTCAAGATTGCTGTCAATTTTTTTTAATCTCTTAAATTTATTTCATTGATTAGTATAATATTTATTCTTTTTATATTTTTAATTTTTACTAATGGCGGATAGAGATTTTTCAGATTATACTTCACAAGCTGGATCAAATATGTTAGAAGAAATGTCGCCTGCTACTCCTACCACTCCTACCACTCAACAAAATCAAAACATAGAGATAAGTTCATCTATTAATTTATGTCCATCAGGTAGAAAAAAAAGTATGGTATGGGAATATTTTGAGAAAATTATTGAAGCTGATGACACCATAACAAAAGTCCGGTGCAAAAAATGTCAAAAAATTCTTTCGGCTTCAACAACAGGAGGAACTAGTCATCTTTTACGTCATACAAAAGGTCATGACAATAAGGTTGCACAAGCTCAACAAATTATTAATTTATCTTCTTATGGTTTAACAACTTTTTCGTATGATCATGATTCTCAACGTTGAGAACTTGCAAAATTAATTATTTAAAGTGAATCTCCTTTTAGTTTTGTTGATCAACCAAGATTTTCTAGTTGCATTCAAAATACTTGTAAGACCCGGGAAAATTTCCTAATATAAAAATATGTTTTTGTGCAGCGCGCCGGACCCAGGGATAGTCGAGTCGAGCCTCAAGATCGTCTTGGGTGAAAAGGTATGACTCGACTATTGATGCATGGAATTTAATTGGGTGATTGACCTTCCTTTTATGCAATCATACCTTAAATCAAGTTTAAATCGACTCATGTTGTAGGTTGAGTCGGAACCCAAGTTGAGTTCGGGTTTAGTCGAGTTTTGAGTATGAGTCAGGTGAGTCAAGAGCCTATATGGAAGGCTAGAGGAGGGATTAAAACTCATCAACCTTGTGTCGTGCAACTCATCCTTGGAGTCGCACAAGGCAGCCTAGGGAGAGAGGGAGAAGAGCAAGGAGAAGGGGGGACTTGGATCGATCCGGGATTTCGCGCCGTCGCCGGAAGATTCAAAGTCGTCGTCATCCGATCTTTCGTTCTCCGCAATCAAGGTGAGTGGTTAGAATTTGAAAGCTTGGGGGAGGCAGGTAGCCGAACCCCTAGATGTGATAGGATGAGTTTTCTCGCGATCTTTCCGACGGATCTTGGTTTCATCGATGTGTATTCACTGTTTTGTACGAGTTCTTGTCGGATCATCTTGTTTCTTCGCCGATTTCTTAAGTACTAGGGCTGCCGAGTCATGGGAAAAGGGGAAAGGTCATGCCAAAATTTTCATCAATTCCCTTGACGGAAAGAAATCCCTTGGTCTCATGTTCATGAATGATGTAGTCTTAATCGTCAATTTTATGTGTTATGAAGCATGTCTTCCCTAGAAACCTTTGATGTGGCCGAATGAACCCTACACCTCATGAAGAGGGTTCGGCCAAGGGTAAGGGAAGGGGTAAAATATTCCACTTGATATTAAGTTATATCATAATCGAAGAATTAGAGGCATAGTTAGAATCCCCTTTCCCTTTTCTACCTTAAGGGCCATGGCCGAGCAAGGTTTTCCTTGCTCATGGCTCGGCCAAGACTAGGGAGGGGGAAAGAGGGTAGCTTTAGATGTAAACTTTCATGGTTATAAGGTTCAACAATAGAGGTATGATGATGCTTAGGAAGATCACCAATCATAGCAAGTAAATTGATTGATTATGAGATTATAGGAATGCTAGCTTTATGACCATCCTTAGCATTAGATCTTTAATGTTGCAATTGTTTATCATGCTTAGTATTTCCTACATTTTTGAATTCATTGCTACCTTGTGATGCTAGATAATTGTTTTTTATTGAGCTTAATTCTTAAGGTAGTGTAAAGTTGTTATGCATGAATGTTGTGGTTATATATAGTAGATGTTGTAAACACTACAAGAAAATAGGGTATCACTAACAGACCAAATTCGTCGATAATACCCGAAAATCCGTCGGTAATACTATTACCGACGTAGTATCTGTCGGTAAAATCCGTCGATAAATGGCTCCTCGATAATACCGACAGATTTTAATTAATCTATTTGTAATACCGACATATTTTTTCTTTTGTTGGTATTACCAACAAATATATATATCCGTTGGTATATTACCAACAGATAAATATCTGTGGATAATACCAACGAATAAATATCTGTCGATAATACGAACTGACATATATCTGTTGGTAATACCAACGAATACATATTTGTTGATAATACCAACAGTGTCCCCTTGCGTTGGTATTACCAACAAATAAATTTTGTTGGTATGTCCGTTGGAATTACCAACAAAATCTTTCTGTTGCTCATTATTGTGTACCTGAATCAATCCTCAAACCATGATAATTCACACGAAATCATAAAATTAATTTTTGAAATCACACATGAACCATTGTATTTCTAAATCCACACACATAAACTTAAGAAAACCATTGTATACAACCAATTTTGAAATACATTGTGCTAGTCAAATGTTTATATTGTTTCAACGTTTCAATACATTAAGATTATTTCAAAAATACATATAAGATAGTTTTTTTCCAAAAAGTAGATCATTGCACTTCATCCTTTTTACCTGCATGTAAAAACAAAAGAAACAATGAGGCAACTAAATCATTTGTAACATGAAGTAGAGTAAAATCATTGGAACATTAGAAAAGGGATACTTCACATTGATAGAATTATAGAGCTTGAAATTTATAAAACCTAGAAGAGCCTGCATCAGATAAACATTAGATAGGGAGACAACTCAACAAAATAGGTTGCCAAAAGTAATAAGAGCATTAAGCAGAAAAGAACATAATCAAAACAAACTTTTCCTGACATCACCAACATCAGACTTCTCAATAATCTAACTCATTTACGACACTGATCTTAAAAAAATAATATCTATAGATGCTGCCTCACAAAATGGAGTTCACCACAGTAAAGCCATCAAGGAATGTGCTATGTGATTCACTATTTTTAGTCAAAATCAATTTTAATGTTTTTTACTCAAATTGAGTTTATAAAGAGCAAGATTTTGCTTTCTAGCTAGTTCAGATTGTCAAGTTCATTCTTAGTCCTTTTTTTATTTGGATTCTTTTAGTCTATTGCACTTAGCTCATTCCAGGTTGAACTCAATTTACACAGCTTGGAGGCAAGCAAGCCGGGCATTTTTCCTTTTATATCAACTAGCATACAACATCCCTCCCCAACTTATCTCCTTAACCGTAACAATATAACCTAACCAATTTTACGGCAAATTACTAGCAGCTTTACCAACTAGCATAGATTATCCCTCTCTAACTTATCACCTTTACCTTGATAATGTAAGCCAATCAATTTGGAAAAAATTAGTAGCATTTTTTTAACAGATACATATCTCTAACTTATCACCTTTACCTTCCGGGTACTTTCTTATTAGTGAAAGGAGTTGGTCTTTTCCCTTCAGGTCATACTTGGACGGTAAAAGATTTCCAAGTTCATTATTCACATCCAAAAAATGTAGTGTTTAAAATTTGTAGAACATGAAAGCATAAGAAGAAACAATCCAAGTGCTGGTGCATCTCATTGGTTTTTGGAGAAGACTCTAAATGGCAATCTATAATATGATTACACAAAGGATATATATAATGAAATAAAAATTAGAAATCTGACGCAGTACAGACTTGATAACTAAACCATTCAAATTTATAGTAACACAAGAAAGTATAATATGTATTGGGTACTTGAACATCCTGCCATGAATATCGATCTACTATTTTCCTGTGTAGAAAGGAAAAATTCAGCAAAAGAAGCCAGTTTGCAATAATAGACTAAATGAGCTCTCATAGATTGACTAAAGAACCAAAATCTAAAAGAACATTGTTAAAATTAGGTATCTACAAAAATATTGTTTGATCAGTAATTTTCGTGTTATGCAGTCATCAACTAAATGTAGATTGTCAAGAGTAAGTCCAGATTAAACCAAAATCAAAGAAATCTAATATATTAACCAAAGTCTGTATGCAGTGCTATAAAAAGATACATAAATCACATCTTCAAAAATATTTTTAACCTTGTAAGAGAAACGCCTCTCATCATAGTGTACTTTTGTGTTTTTCTTCAAGCTATCAAACAAGGCTTTATTTGAATTTATGTCAACATAGCATGCTTCATTTATCTCTTCTGGCGTGAAGGCTTGCCTTATCTGAAAAAAAGAAAGAGGAAGCGTAGATTAGTACAGTCATAGAGTAACAGAAGTACAGACCTTGAGATTTTTAACAGTGAAATATGTGCTTCCCAACCTATTCAAAAAAGGTTACCATGCTTCTCATTTCTGACTTGTTTTCAAAAGCATATATATAATTAACTAGAGCCTTCAAGGCACAATCATTATTAGTTCATCATTTTTGGTTTATTAACCTTTACCTTAATATGTGCACATCAATACCACCACTGTAGATTATTTTAACATCTAGCTGATTGAAATTCATCAACAAAAGAAAGTTAGAAAAAGAATGTTAAATGAGCTAGAAACTAAACATGATTATAGTATTATAGGATAAATGAGCTAGAAACTAAATATTAACCACATGAAATTATCTCAAGATAAATATACAGTTCAAAAGCTACTATAGGAGTACATGGAACTCTTTAAAATCAAACTATTTTCGGTAGCATTGTCAAAAACTAGATCCTATTATATATTCTTAAACAACAAGAATGTAATTAAAAAATTATAAAACAAATATCCCTAAAAAGGGGTTTCAAGCTATAAAAGAAATCACTAGATGTACACCAAATAAAGCACTAGGAATATGATTGTATACCTCTTGCTTCCTCATCCCTCAGTTTAGCATCCATCTCCTTGCTTGGAGGATACTTTGGCAGGCTTGAGGGCTCACATGCATATAAGATGTTTTTGTGGACACCTTGATAGCTATGGTTTGTTTTCAATAAACGAACCTGCATCCCTCTACTATCTGTTTTCTCAACAACCAGGAGGCATCATGGTTTTGGCTTTTCTCTCTTGCTAAACCAATGCATCGATTTTTTTCTAATTGCACTGTAGTTAGTTAACATAATTGCCTTAACTTCATGTGACAGACAAATAGTATCATAATTACCTAATCACAATAATTTGGAGCAGAAAATACGGTAATAAGCTTTCCACCATGTTCAATCTCATAACCCTCATCCTTAACTTCATGAGACCGAACAACAAGATCTGTGAAAAATGAAGTTTAAGCACAATAATATTTCCACATTTTAAGAATCAAACTAAACCATTTCACTATTTTCTTGATAAGAATTAAATGTTACCAAGATTATTTTCTTATAGAAATCTCCTAGTTACGTCTTCACCAAAGGAAAGCCCAACACCTCGCTTACTAGGGCCTCTTCCTTATTGAGGTTGTGGGTCACTCCAAAGCAATTCACACATCAAACCTAGAAGGAATCTATCAAATGTATAATACATGCTGAGGAACATAAATGACTTGTATATCAGGACAGAGTAACACACATAAAACACATGTTATGATGTCAAGTGAAGTTGTAGCTACTCAATTCACTGAATAAAGTGGTGAAGATGAAAAGAAGATGAAAACTACACCAAGGAAGCAAGCCATTTAGAAAGTTTTCATTTGCATCCTACTGGTTTTTAAATCATATAAAAGAACAATTCAAAATATACCTCCTATAAATAAATTTGTGTAATAGATTAGCATCTTTAATGCTAGAAGGATTAGAATCAGGAATGATCTTACTGTCATTCAAATTTGGGATGTGGGATCCATTTTGATCTTTCAATGTGGATCTGTAAGTTGAATAACTGCCCGATGCTAACAATCGACTTGTGCAATCCACTTTAACTTTTTTGGAATGAAGAAAAAACATTAATTAACGGATGACAATATAGAGAAGATGTTCCAACAACAACCAAACTCTTGATCCCACAGCTCTGCAAAAGAGAATGAAGGTTTGTGGCAAAGAAAGCACTAAAGTGTGTCTTAACCAGCTTGTAGTCTCCATCTAAGATTACAAGTCCATCAGCTAGTTCTGCACCGCTGGAACCCATCACTGTTGGTCATTTACCATCAGAATAGAAATGCCTGCAGAAGAGCTCAACATCTCTTCCAAATGGGTCATGATCTCGAACAACCTGCAGTTGTTTGATAATTTATCTTCCATTATTTGGTAAGATATAGTGCAATACTAGATGCAAGGAGCCTGAATGCAATAATAGATGCAGAATGTTAATGCAATACTCAATTCAAAGAGTGGATACTAGAGGGAAGCATTGAACTTCAAATGCAAAACTAGAAATCCTAATTTGGTTTCCTAGAATCTTATTTTCATTCCAAATTCTATATACAATGATTCAGAGCTAACACTATTTATATATGGTATCATCTTTAGTCGACATATATTTATATATGAATGAAATTTTTGAAAAAAATGGTAGAATGATACAAAAACTAGCTAAAACTATTAGAATTATATAAACATATTATGGTAGCTAGGTTCAAATTAATTACTAGAAGTTAACCAAGCAAGATTATATATATAATAACGAGTTGTAAATCTCACTTAATTGAGAAATTAAGCAGATATATAGTTAGATAGATTTCTGAAATGATAGGAATGTGAGTAAGATATGAAAATGCATGCAAATACTTAAGATATATAGATGGTAATAATAAGAGAATATCCTCAGTGGTCAACTTCTACTCTATATACTGAAAAAGGCATTCGTCAGTGTTTTATACATACAATATAGGTAAACAAAAATAAAACTGAAGAAGAAAATTAAAGGAAGTGTGTAGGTCAAAAACTATGAGAGACAAAATATGAAAAGAATGAGTACTAAATCCCTTTTTAAATTAAGATTCAAACACTTTTATATATACGTAAAAAGAGAATTAAACTTGTACTGTAGTCACTTAATTCATCAAACAGATTCAACATTGAAGCGAGAATTATTTTATCCACGCAATTAATATATGCAAGCTGGCACGTGTACTAGAGAACAAAAACTCTAGTGGAATTTGCTAATATATAGTTTGTGGGGAAATTTAAATTACAGTAAAATGAGATATTTCCATCAAGGTGTATGTATTGATAATTGCTTTAATAAATAATTGATGAGTCATGAGTTAATTAATCATACAATATCCAACATTAATTCTAAAGCAACATGCATACCTTCTTCTTGTAGGTATCTGTTTGTGTAGAGATCACATGATACTGCAACCAAATCGAAATCATGCAAATATATATTACACTGCAGTTTAATTCTCTATTGTTTTCGATCTGGAATAAGGTAGAGGAATTTGACCAAATTATACTGCATGCGTGAATATAAATGAGAGGTTTATATATGCTTTTTTTCGAAAAAAAATTATTGAGGAAATGATTGATTTCTTTTTTTTCTCAAATAAATTAAATAGCTAAAGTGGAGAAGAACAAAGACCTAACTTGGTGAAGAGATACCACAACAGCAAAATAATACCATATATTGATATATTTTAATTCTTCCCAACTTATGAAACCTAAGGTGCTCCAAACTCCAGAAAGAGATATAAAGCAAGCATATAAGACTTCACCAGCAAATAATGATATCATAATTTCCAAACTTTTGGTTTTAATTATTCCAAAACTAATATATCAAAATATCTTCGGAAATGTAATGTAAAATATATATCTTTCAAGAAGAAGAAGAAGAAGGAGCTGGCTCATACTTTTCGATTGTGAACAACCTTCAAAGCTCCATCCAAATTTTGCTCAAGACAGCGCAGTTCCTTGATGTCCATTCCATCCAGATCTTCGCCCATCCTTTGCCTATATATTTACAGCACCAAACAAATAGCCTCTTCATAATTAATGCTCATAGGTAATAGAACCTAAGATTCCTTTGGACAAAAGAAGGTTTAAATGAAGCAAATAAATTAAGGAGAAGGCATCAGCCATCAAATTTCTCTGCGGAGGTTCCTCTTGATCTCCTTCAGATGGTTCAGACTATTTTGCATTATCTACTCAATCACATTCCCAAAAGAAAAGAAAACAAAACAAAACAAAGGCACACATCAGAAACGAAAACTTAAGCACTGAAAAAAAAAATGGAGTTCAGAGATGGATCGATGAAGCGGGTGCTTGCCTCATATTGGGCGCTCCACAAGTTGATTCCGGTCGCTTGCTGATATCGATAAAAAATCTTCTTTGTTCTAGCCACGACAGTAAGCACTAAGAAACCCTAAATTAAAGAGAACAAGGCAGATCGAAGAAGGAAGGAACCAACACTTACTCAGTGGAGGGGCTGCAGTAATCGGAGAACTTGCCGGTGCTGGAAAACATGACGATCGAGACCTCAGCATCACAGAGCACGGTGAGCTCCCTCGCCTTCTTCATGATCCCCGACCACCTCTTGGAGTAAGTGACCTGCCGATTGGTCGGGTTCTCTAGCGTCTTTATCTCAATCTTCCCCCTTCCCATGATCCCTCTCTCTCTCTCTCTCTCTCTTGCGAGACGCAATAAAAGCCAAAGGGGAGGGGAGATGAGAGCACAAGTGGTGGAACAAAGGGAGCTATAAAGCTTCGTGAGGAGGCGGTGGGTGGGTTTTGTGGAGCGCGAGAAAGAGGAGGAAGATGTTGCCATTAAGGGAATGGAGTGCAGAAGGCAGAGTTGTCATAGATGAGGGCAGTGGCGATGGACCGGCAAACAACCATATCGCAATAAGCAAAAGAAAAAACCACCAAATCCCCACAGATTAGAGGCAGCAGAAGCGCTGAGATCTTGCGTTCAGTGAGATCGGATCACCCAGGAGCGAGGAGCACCGAGTGGATCTGGGATAAGAAAGCCCTAATCGATACGAGATCTGGTAGTGGAGGTGAAACCCCTGGCCTAATTCTTCTAGGAGAGAGGACGGGGCAATTGGATTGGCGAGACGACGCACATTTAAATGGGAAGTAACCGGCCATTTGAACCCTAGCAAGCTCAGCTCCCTAACGAGATGAGATGGTGAAAAAACGACGAAGAAGAAATGCAGAGAGGGATCAATGGGTGAAGCACGGAGAGGGAGCGGAAAGAAGAAACGACGAAGAGATGGTGAAGAAGAGAGGATTGCGGAGAATATTGGCTAGAGAAAGGAAAGGGCGCAGAGGGAAGCGTCGCGCGGTTGGAGAAAAAAATGGGTGCGGTTGGGCGTGACCTTTTGTCGGAGGGGGAAAATGTCGTGCAGCTTGAGAAAAAAATGGGTGCGGGGATTTTGTCGGCAGGGGAAGTGCGTGGTTGGCTGAAAAATATGAGAGAATAAAAAAAATATAAGATTTTATAAATTTTACCAACAGAATATATATTCGTCGGTGATTTTATTGGTAATACCAACAAAAATTGTTCGTCGGTGATAAATCTATCGGTGAAGCCTTGGTTTTTTATAGTGAAACATTTGGAAACCTAGAACTCAGTGTACACATTTTGAAAGAGCGACATAAATTGTTGACCCTGTAACCCGGATTATGGCCATATACGGGCAATGGTCTGAAGTGTATATATGGAAAATCCTAGGACATTGATTGTGTGATGTGCTTGAGATGGTCCGCCGAGGTGCGTGAAGGTCGGGAATGATCAATGCTCAGCTCGGCTAGTGTTGGGTCTTGAGGTGCGCCAGCGGGCCCGCTAGGTGCCAGACTCCAGTTGGGTGAGACTAGCTATCCTTATCCCAGACGGTGTCCGAAGACTAGTAGACCATCCTAGTCGACGGCCCAGGATTATTTGCTTACATCTTGAGATGATGTGGCCGATGGCCAGTATGATACTACCTGATATGGTAGGGACGGCTGTGGTAGAGATATTTATTCCATAAGTAGGCCCAAGGGCCGAATGCTGGAGGCTTGATAGGCCGAGATGGCAGGTTATCACATGTTCAGTTTATACAGATTGACCCATTGGGGGTCGGTAGTCGCATTAGAAGCAATTTACCTCCTTGTACATTCATTTTGTTGCCTTATATGATATGCATGCATAACTGAGGCTTAGGTGGAGGTTCGCTAGAGCCACTCACTGAGTCCCAAGTGGACTCACAGTTTATTCTTTATTTTTGCAGAGCATGAGCAGTGACTTTGGCGGGAGGTGGTGCCATATCTCATAGCGACGTCCATGAGTCTTAGACCTGTGTCAATTAGTTGCTTTTCGTTTCTGGACCGATGATGTTGGTGTTCTTACTTGTTTTGGAAAACATAAAAATTGTGACTTTGAAAACTCTTAATGAAGTGTGTTAAGATTTTTTTTATCGATACGATTTGGTTTTTCTTATGTCAGTGTAGACAGTATGTTACAGGGCAGGATGTAGGCCCTGGCCGGTCACACTACCCTCGGTTGGGGTGTGACAATACTTTACAACCAAAATATAAAAAAATTATTCGAAATACAATGAAAAGTGATGCTTTAAAATTATTTTTTATATATAGAGAAAAATATAATGACTAGTTTTCAAAATAATAAATCAAAAAATTCTATAACATCTGATGTTTGGTCTAGTCAACGTACTATTAATTCTTACATTTGTGTTACTGCGCATTGGATTGATGAAAATTTTATTTTGCAAAAAGAGTAATTAGTTTTAAAGTTTTTGAATATCCACACACTTATGTTGCCATTTTTTTGCTATTAGATTTGTAACATTTTTCTATAATATAAATGATAAAAAAATTTCGATTAGTTTTGATAATGCTAGTAATAATGATGCTGCTATTCCTCCTCTTATACAATTATTTAAGCTAGTATTAGATGATGAATTATTTCATGTTCGTTGTATTTGTCATGTTCTTCATTTATGTGTACAAGATGGTTTAAAACTAGTAAATATACATGTAAAAAAAATAAGAGATGTTATTAGATATATGCGTTCTTCAAAATCAAGAACATAAAAATTTAAAAAATTATGTAAATCTTTTAATAAACCATTAAAAAAAATTAATGGTGATATTATTACTAGATGGAATTCAACATATCATATGCTTATGTCTACTACAAAATATCAAGAGATCCTTACAATATTTTACAATGAAAATATGCATGGTAATCCAATTAATGATAATGATTGGTTAGTTGCTGGACATATTACTCAAATTTTAGAACTTTTTAATAAAGCTACCGAATAACTTTTCAGTGTTTATTATCCTACATGTAATTTTACTCTTTCACATATAGTTTTTATTAGTGAAGTATTTTCTTCGTATAGACATCACCCTTTATTTGCACAAATTATTTCTTTAATGGAATCTAAATTTAAAAAGTATTGATTAGATATACATACTTTATTTTGTTTAGCAATATATTTAGATCCTAGAATGAAAATTGATGGTTTAAATATGTTGTTAGATGATTATTATAAGAATATGGAATTAGATAATGTTGAAGAAGAAAAATATAAAATTTCGAATTTATTGAATTCTATGTTTGTATTTTACGCTTCAAAATTTGGTAATACAATTACAAATAAGACAACATCTTCTTTTTCTAGATTAAGAGATGATAGTGGAAATAATATTAATTCTCAACTTGGTCGTAGGATAAAAAAAACTAAATCTACTCATTTTAATGAATTAGCTTTTTTTCTAGATCATAATCATTCTGAAGAAATAGATGATAATGAGATTTTAGTATGATGAAAAAAATAAGAAAATATGTATTCTATTATTTTCATCATGGTACGTGATATACTAACTGTTCCTGTATCTACAGTAGCTTCCGAGTCTTGTTTTAGTGCAGGAAATAAAATTCTCGACGAAAGAAGGAGTCGAATGAGTGCAAAAACGGTTGAAATGTGCATTTGCTTAAAAGACCGACTGGATGCTGAAGATAGATTACAAGATAAGGAAGGACACGACACTTCATCATCGGGAGAGGAGGAAGCTCAAACAAGTCAAGCTGGTGTTGCTGGTCCAAGTACAAGTTAAATCACCGGGACTACGAGTGATTAAAAATATAAAAAGAACTACGTAGACTTGATCCTTCTATAGTTAATGATTGGAGATTACAAGTTTAGCTATAGAAGATACGTATGCAATCTTTTAAGGTGCGGTCTATTATAATATTAAAAAAATTATTTTATCATTGGATGAATATTTTTGTATTAAAGATAAATAAAAATTTAATTATAATTTAATTTTTAAAAAATATTTTTATTAATTTGTACTGCGTTACAATGTTACATATAAAAATTATGTTAAAAAATATATAATAAAACTTAGTACAATGGTTAAGATATCTCAAATAAAACTAGAGATCCAAATTTAAAACTCATCCGTAACCATTATTTTTTAAATTTAATTTTTAAACCTTTAAAAATTTAAATTAAATACTTAATTTTCGAGCTGGCCCGAGCCCCGAATGGGCGGGCTCGGGCCCGGGCTGGGCCTGCCCGCAGCACTTTCAGGTCGTGATTGGCATGGCCCAAAATATGGTCGGGCTGTGCCCGACCCGGCTTAGGCATGGCCCGTTGCCACCTCTGCATACAACCCCCCACGATTTTTATGTGCAAGTGTATGTTCCCTTACCATTAATTATTCATAGCATTATCTCTACAGCTATTTTAGCAATTTGTTATAATGCAACAATTTTTTAAAATGCATGCTTCATCTGTTTGTTTTAGGGGTGAGAAAAAAAAACCAATTTTTCGGTTAACCGGAAAACCGGTCCGAAACCGAATCGGTTTTTTCGGTTTCGATTTTTTTTTTTTTTGGAAAAATCGGTTTTCGGTTTCAGTCCGAGAGGTAAAAAGTCCACCGGTTTCGATTAACCGACCGGTTGGATATAAATTATTAATTATTAATTATATATATATAATAATAATTAAATTATGAAAAATTATAAGAAAATACAGAAAATTATAAAAAAAATTATAAAAATTAAAAAAATATATTTAAAAACATTTAAAAATATATTAAAAATATTAAAAAAATCAAAAAATATTTTAAAAATAAAAATAAAAATAAAAATATTAGTTTTTATAGAACATTATCTTGGTTCAATGGTTTCACTTTTTTTTTTCTTTTTTCTCAATGAGAATTTGCTATTTTTTTATATTTTTCTCCATGATTTGCATAATATTATTATGTTTGTAGGTTAAAAAAATTTATTGGTTAATCGAAAATTATCGGTTAACCGAACCGAAAAAATCGAAACCGAAACCGAAATAACGGTTAACCGAAGTTAATGGACCGGTTTACGGTTAATGATTTTGAAAATGGACCGGTTAATCGGTCCATGCTCGCCCCTAGTTTGTTTGTGCCATTGCAATTTCTTTTTCTTTATCACAAAATATACCCTAATCAAAATAGTTACACCGTAATAATTACAAAATAATTACTTCCATATATTTGATGAAGAATTAATAGCAATCAGATCAATAGGTCTACAATTGTTTTAGTCATGGATAAATAGTTCATGATAATAAACTCTAGCCCATGTGAGGGTTGAATCATTTTAAACTCGAATCCACTATGAAATTGGGCTTGATCAACACAAAGTAATTTTCTGGGTCAAAAGAAGTATTTCAGCCATCCGATTAAATGAGACGGAGCAGCAAAATCCTTGGAGATTTTTTCTCCACCAAATTAGGCATGAATTAGCTATCTCTCTGTATTATAAATAGGGGCCTAATATGTAGTTTCAGAAATCATCCCAATAATTTTCAGAGCCTTCCATCTACTCCGTTTCTCAGGCAGGATTCCTTTCCAGCGGCTCTCTTCCCCTTCACACCGTCTTAAACAGAAGCAAGAAGCAGGATTCCTCCCATCCACAGTTTTCAAGCAGAAGCATGAATCCAGATTTTGGGGTGTAGAAAAATATTCGAGAACAGACAGTATTTTTCTTTACAGTTTATTAATTAATTATATTCCGCTCTTGTATTGACTGTGTTTTCTCCTCCTTTTAATAAAATCAAGTGCCCTCTTCTCCCCGTGGAGTAGGCCCGGTACCCCGCCGGGCTGAACCACGTAAATTTGGTGTTCTTTGTATTATTTTTGGATTTACTCGTTTTGGTATTTTTCCTTTTGGCGTTTGGATTTTTGGATCCTTGCAGGAAGATCCAATTTCTTCCTAACAGTCGTGGTATTAGAGCCAACAATCCACAATGTCAGGGGCAAAATATGAAATCCAAAAATTAGACCACAATGTCAACTATTCATTGTGGGCTTTGAAGATGAAAGCAATTTTGATTAAAGAGAACCTTCAAGACACTATTCGTGGGCGAGATGCAATGGAAGGCACTGAAAGGGAAAAGGATCGGGCCGATGAAAGTGCTAAAGCCACCTTGTACATGAGCATCTGCAACGAGGCACTATGAGAAGTTGCATCAGAAAAGACCGCCGCAGATGTATGAAAAAAGCTTGCTACAATCTACCAGGATAAAACTCTTACAAGTAAGATGACACTTAGACAGAAATTATATTTTTTACGCATGACTGATGACACTTCTGTTAAAAATCATATTAGCACTTTTCGTTCTATTCTTGCTGATCTTGAGGATATGGAAGTTAAATTTGAGAAAGAAGATAAGGCTTTTATGCTTCTAATTACTCTCCCTGCTTCTTTTAAAAATTTTCGTGAAAGTTTATTGTATGGCAAGAATACTATTACTCTGGATGAAGTGATAACAATGCTAGTATCCAAGGAGGTTGTCGACTCTCAACTTACCACAGGATCCTCTAGAAGCCGTGGAGAAGCCTTGAACACTAGAGGACAAAATAGGTCACGGGACAAAAGCCGAGATAAGTTCAGATCTAAATCCAGGTCCAAAAATATGCAGTGCTATTATTGCAAAAAGATGGGACACATCAAATCAGAATATCGTAAGCTGAAACGGAGATTGGAGGAACAAAATCAGAATGGAGAAGCATCATATGCAGATGAGGATAAAAAAGTAGAGGTACTTATAATTTCTGTTTGTTATGCCAGATCTCAAGATGGATTGATTTTAGATTCAGGTTGCTCTTATCATATGACACCGCACCAAGAATGGTTTACCACATATGAACATGCTAATGGTAAAGAAGTGCTAATGGGAAATGATTCATCATGTCAAGTAGCAGGTGTTGGCTCAGTAAAAATCAAAATGCATGATGGAATCACAAGGACTCTAACTCAGGTATATATGACATGTTTCAGGTCTTAAAAGAAATTTAATTTCTTTATCTTCTCTAGATGCACTTGGATACAAGTATTCAGGCCAAGACGGAGTTTTCAGAGTCACAAAGGGGTCCTTAACAGTAATAAAAGTACTAAAAGTAAACCAACTCTACATCCTGCAAGGCACAACGGTAACAAGTGGTGCAGCTATGGTAACTTCTGAACACTCTGATGATATTGCTAAATTATGGCATATGAGATTAGGACATATTAATGAAAGGAGCATGCTAATTCTTGAACAAAAGGGACTACTTGGAAAATAGAAATTTGCTAAGTTAGATTTATGTGAACATTGCATCTATGGCAAACAGAAAAGAGTCTCATTCTCCACAGGGCAACATTATGTAAAAGAAAAATTGGACTACATCCACTCTGATTTATGGGGGCCATCACCAGTTGAATCCCAAGGAGGAGCTCGATACATGCTCACATTCATTGATGATTACTCCAGGAAGGTATGAGCTTATTTTATTAAAAATAAATTTGATGTTTTCTCCAAATTTTAGTCTTGGAAGGCAATGATTGAGAAGCAAACCGGTAGATATGTTTGGACCCTGCAACCGACAATGGCCTAGAATTTTGCAGTGGAGAATTTAAAGATTTTTGCTCGAGAGAAGGGATCATAAGACATCACACAATTCCCTACACACCTCAGCAGAATGGAGTGGCAGAAAGGATGAACCGCACCATCATAGAAAGGGTAAGAAGTATGCTTTCCAATGCTAATCTTTCTAAAAGTTTTTGGGCAGAGGCTGCATCCACCGCTTTCTACCTGATAAATCGATCACCTTCTTCATCCATTGAATTCAAGACGCCTGAGGAAAAATGGACCGGGTCGCCAGTCTCTTATGACCACCTTAATATTTTTGGGAGCACTGTCTATGTCAGAGTGAATGAAGGAGAATTAGAACCTAAATCAAAGAAATGTATCTTCTTAGGATATCCTAGTGGAGTGAAAGGCTATAAAGTGTGATGTCTAAACAATTGTAAAGCCGAAATCCATAGAGATGTAATTTTTGATGAACATGTACTCTTGAAATTGAAAAAGGAGAACCAAGAAGAGGAGGACTCACATGAAACTATAGTGTCACCAGAAGAAACACCACCTCTGCCTGCTACTAAAGAATTCTGGTTCCCTACACCTACTTCAGATCGCCTTCCATAGAAGCCAATGACACTGCTTCAGAATAGGTCACTGAAGAACATGTTCAGGTCCAGGAGGAGTCACACCGGGTTTAGGAGGAGCCACACAGGGTTCAGGAGGAGCAACATCAAGTTGAGGAGGATAATCCTTATTCCATTGCCCTCAATCGACCTAGGCGAGCACCACATCCTAATCATAGATATGCAAATATTGCTACATATGCTCTAGCAGTGGCTGAAGAAACTCCATGCACTGAAGAACCAACCTCCTATAAAGAAGCCCTAAATCGGACAGATTCAAGAAAGTGGCATGAAGCTATGGCGGAAGAATTAAAGTCTATGCAGAAAAATAATACTTGGGAACTTGTGAAGCCTCCACCGCACAAGAAACTTATTGGGTGCAAGTGGATCTACAAACTCAAAGAAGGCGGCATCTATAAAGCTCGGCTTGTGGCAAAGGGATACAGTCAAAAGGAAGGAATTGACTACAAAAATATTTTTTTCTCCTATGGTTAAACATACCTCTATTCGTGTTCTTCTAGCATTAGTAGCCATGCAAGACTTGGAGTTAGAACAGCTTGACGTCAAGACAGCTTTCTTACACGGTGACTTAGAAGAACAAATCTACATGGCACAACTAGAAGGGTTTGAAGAAAAAAATAAAGTTGATCATGTCTGCCTCCTAAAGAAGTCACTCTATGGCCACAAGCAATCTCCTAGACAATGGTACAAGAGGTTTGATCAGTTTATGCTTGGTATTAATTTCAGTAGATCATCTTTTGACAGTTGTGTTTATTTAAAGAAAACAACTAGTTCTATGATTTATCTACTTCTTTATGTTGATGACATGCTTATTGCGGCAAAAGATATTACTGAAATAGACAGGCTTAAGAAACACCTTAAAAGCGAATTTGACATGAAGGACCTTGGGGCTGCAAGAAAAATCCTTGGGATAGAGATAAAATGAGACCGCAAAGCAAGAAAGTTGTACCTAACTCAGGAGAGTTATGTAAAGCAGGTGGTTGAGCGCTTTGGCATGCAAGAAGCAAAATCAGTCAAGACACCTCTTGCCGCGCACTTCAAATTATCAGAGTTATTGTGCCCTAAAGATGAAAAAGAAAGAGTTAGCATGTCACAAGTACCCTATGCAAGTGCAGTTGGCAGTCTTTTGTACGCCATGATCTGTACCCGCCCAGACATAGCACATGCAGTCAGTGTTGTCAGCCGGTACATAGCAAATCCGGGAAAAGCACATTGGGAGGCAGTCAAATGGTTCCTGCGCTACTTACAAGGTACTTCTAAAGCTAGTCTCATTTTCGGTGGAACTAATGAATCAATTGCAGGATACTCAGACTCGGACTATGTCGGTGACCTTGATAAGAGGAGATCAATCACCGCCTATATCTTCACTATAGGTGGAACTGCAGTAAGTTGGAAAGCCGGTCTACAACCCACTATCGCCCTCTCTACTACTGAAGCGGAGTACATGGCTATTACAGAAGCGATTAAAGAAGCAATATGGCTCGGGAACTTGATGAAAGAACTGACTTTTCAAAATGGAGACATAGTCGTGCATGGTGACAGTCAAAGTGCAATTCATCTGTCAAAAGATCAACTATTCCATGAAAGGACGAAGCACATCGACGTCAGATTCCATTTTATTAGGGATATTATTTCAAAAGCAGAAATAAAGCTTTACAAAATTGATACAGCTCACAATCCTGCAAATATGCTGACTAAAGTACTACAAACGGCTAAATTTGAACACTGTCTGAACTTGGTAAGATTGATTCATGGTGCAGGTTAGCCCTACAAGGTTCTTGGGAGAAGAGAAGAAGACTACATTGGGCTTAAAATTCATCAAAGGAGGAAATTGTGAGGGTTGAATCATTTTAAACCCGAATCCATTATAAAATTGGGCTTGATCAACACAAGCTAATTTTTTGGGTCAAAAGAAGCATTTCAGTCATCCGATTAAATCAGACGGAGCAACAAAATCCTTGGAGATTTTTTCTCCACCAAATTAGGCATGAATTGGCTATCCCCCTGTATTATAAATAGGGGCCTAATATGCAATTTCAGAAATCATCCCAATAATTCTCAGAGCCTCCCATCTACTCCGTTTCTCAGGCAGGATTCCTTTCCAGCGGCTCTCTTCCCCTTCACACCATCTTAGGCAGAAGCAAAAAGATCAAGGACGCCGCATCCACAGTTTTCAAGCAGAAGCAGGAATCCAGATTTTGGGGTGCAGAAAAATATCCGAGAACATGTAGTATTTTTTTTTACAGTTTATTAATCAATTGTATTCCGCTCTTGTATTGGTCGTGTTTTCTCCTCCTTTTAATAAAATCAAGTGCCCTCTTCTCCCCGTGGAGTAGGCCCGGTACCCCGCCGGGCTGAACCACGTAAATTTAGTGTTCTTTGTATTATTTCTGGATTTACTCGTTTTGGTATTTTTCCTTTTGACGTTTGGATTTTTGGATCCTTGCAGGAAGACCCAATTTCTTTCTAACAGCCCAATTTTTAGAAAATCTAGTCCCTCTTAGGAGTGAATTGACACATGATGGTTAAGAAAAAAGTATGAGTGCCCTACTATGTAGTCTTCTTTTTTGGCTTTCTATTACTTTCTGGTCTTGTTACTTAAATGTAGATATTTTCCCAAGTTTTAAAGAAAGAAAATATAGAAAATACATTTTTCAGGTCATTTCACTGCATAAAACTGTGCATGCATGCAGATGTGTTTTCTATGACCCAAACCATGAATACTCAAAGTGAAATCAAATTTTTACCATATATAGCAGCAACACTAGTACTTAGTATAAACTACAAATAAGTCAATCAAAAAAATATTTCAGTAAGAACAATATTTTCATAACCAGTTCACCACTTCTCTGATTGTACCAACTTTATTTGTAAAGCAAGATATATCCTTCTCTGATTTCTTTTGTCATGGAGGTGATTTCTGATAGCATTAAAAGCTTTTCCAAAAACTATTCTCTTTATTTGCATTAAAAGCTTCTCTATTTTCATGAATTAAAAGCTTTTCCAGAACTAATTCCAGATTTCTGATAGCATTACAAGCTTTTCCAGAATTAAAACCTTCCACCTTTCTTGAAAAACTCCTAAAATCCTACTGAAAGAAATTGACAAAGATGAACGGGAGAAAAAGTTTCTTAGCATTGGTTTTAATCCAACTTAGTTGGATTTAAGCCCGACGCAGGGTGATGGAACATGTTAAGTAAAATCGACGCCATCAAGTCTACTCCAATTTTTTTATAATTTTTTTTCTATTTTATTTCCTATTCCCACTTCCGCCCTTCCTAACCCTAACCTTATTTCGTTCTATTTCCTGCCATAATAAAAACAATCTAAGCAATTGAAACATGAAACGTATTCCTGTGCTTTAACATATATATAGGGAGTAATTCTAAATCCTGAAGCAAAGAATTGATTTGGAACATGATTTTATGTTCTTTGTGACCTTTTAATTTTCTGATTTTGATTTATGAAAGTGAGCGTCTCTTATGAGTAAATCGGATAAAGTGCTCTTTATGCAATTGATTCAGTTTAATTATGCAAGTTATTAGTTCACTTTCTTTATTGTTGTTTAATTGAAATATTTTATAGTGGTTGTTTTTTTTTTCTCGGAGGAAATATCATTGTATAAGTGACAAATTCTTAAATGATGACAAATACTCATTTTATTTCATTCAACATGAAATTTACTTTCATTGGCGGCTCTCTCGAGAACTCAAATGAACATATGCTTCAGCAGTAGAAAGAATCCAAGAAGAGAAAGCTACAAATAAGAAAATTGAGCAGCAAAGTAATCAACTTTGCATGTAAATTTTTGTTGATGAAATAGAATAAAAGATTTTTTTGGAGAAATTTGAATGGATTTTTAGTATTTGTTAACTTGTTTTATGTATATATGTATATATGTAAATTTTTGTTAGATTTAGTATTTTTTTGGAAAAATTTGAATGGATTTATAATATACAATATATGTATATAATTCACTATTATATATAAATATATAAATATCTATATATAATATAATATAATATAATATAATATAATATAATATACTAATTTGTATTAATATATAATATAATATAATATATATTAATATTTAATATTAATATTTAATATTAATATTATATTAATATATTTTAATATAAATTAATATTATATATATTAATATTTGAGAAGCAAAGGTTTGTCCATCGTGAATAGTTGGGAGACGCTTTTAGTAAAAACGTTGCGAGTTGCATTGGAGACGCAACTAAAAAGCGCATTCGTCAGAAATCACCGACGCTAGACCTTTGCGTCTCAAAAATTATTGGGGACATAATGATTTGAGACGCTTGTAAGTAGCGTCGTGAGGTAATTAGTCGGGAAAAAAAGCGTCCCTAAGCGTAAAAAAAAAACATCCCCATTTGTTATTTTGTTGTAATGATTGGTGGTCAACATTCAATAGAAGATATTGCTGAGATTGAAAATGAGGCTGTGATGTATGAGTCGCTGATGCTGAGAACATAGAAGGTGAGTCTAGTAGTGACACTAGTCAACCAAGTAACTCTAGTGGTGATAGTACTCCACCTCCTAGAGGATACAGAAGCCTTTCTGATATCTATGCTAGGTGTCAGATGTCAAGCATAAATGTACCAAAGAACTTTGAAGAGACTGTTCTAAAGAAGGAGTGGATTTCAGCTATGGATACTGAATTTAACTCTGTTGTTAAACATGAAACCTGGAAATTAGTAGATCTATCATAAAACAAGAAGCCAATAGAGTTGAAATGGATATACAAGGTTAAACAAAATGCACATGGAAGACATATTAGTGGCAAAAGGCTTTATGCAGCTAGAAGGGCTAGATTATCTGGAGACTTTTGCTCCAGTAGCCAAGCTTGACACCATTCGAGTTCCTAGCCCTAGCTGCTAGAAGAAAATGGAAAATATATCAGCTGGATGTAAAATCAGCTTTCTTGAATGGGGAGATTAAAGAAGAGGTTTATGTAACTCAGCCGAGGGGATATGAAATCAAAGGTGAAGAAAATAAAGTGTATCTTCTTAAAAAGGCACTTTATGGCCTTAAACAAGCTCCTAGAGCTTGGTATGACAGAATTGATGAGTATCTTAATTCAAAAGGATTCATCAGAAGTAAGACTGAGTTTACATTATACATTAAAAGAGGAGAAACTGACGAATTACTGATATTGCTGCTCTTGAGCTACTTCCTTGGGTTGGAAGTAGTTCAGACATAAAAAGGAATTTTTGTGTCACAAAATAAATATGCTCATGAGCTACTTGAAAAGTTTAGAATGGAAGAATGTAATATAGTCAAAACACCAGTGACAAATGGATGTAAGCTCAGCATAAATGATGAAGGTGATAGCATTGATGAGAAAATGTACAGAAACATAGTTGGAGGACTAATGTATTTAACCAATACAAGACCAGACATTATGCATTCAGTAAATATGCTATCTCAGTTTCAGAACAAACCAAAAGGAACTCACTTTACTGCTGTTAAAAGAGTTCTTAGATATGTAAAGGGTACTGCTTCATATGGTTTATTTTACTCTAATCAAGGTGACCTAAACCTAAAAGGTTTTTGTGACAGTGACTGGGCCGGATCTTTGGATGATAGGAGTACAACTATTGTTTTCAGTATAGGTGCTGGAAGTGTGTGCTGGAATTCAAAGAAACAAGCTACGATAGCTTTATCCACAGTTGAAGCTGAGTACATGGGAGTACATGGCATTAACTTCAGCTGGGTGTACTGCAGTATGGCTGAGGAGATTATTAAGAGAGCTGGGAGAGAAGGTAAATTCTGCTACTCTCTTAATGTGTGATAATTTGTCAGCCATTGCAATAGCACACAATCCTGTTCATCATGCCAAAACAAGACATTTTGAAATAAAACGCCATTTCATCCGAGAATTGGTGAAGAAGAATCTGATAGATTTGAAGCACTGTTCAATAACAGAGCAGGTTGCAAATGGACTAACAAAAGCTCTACCAGAAGACAAGTTTCTTCGGTTCAGGGACAAACTTGGAGTTTGCATGAAGTCATCATTAAAGGGGAGTGTGTAGGAATAGTGATTACGTGTAATACAATTTACACTAGAACTTGTATAGGATCTAGTACAATGTACTGTAACAAGAATACAGTTTACTTAGTTTCATTTCAGTTCTGCTACCTATAAGTAGTTTTACTCAGCTTACTTTCGTTAGCTTTAGGAGTTTTAAAGCTTTGTAATTACTCTTGTAATGCGTGTGAGATATTATAGATTTCTTGGTGATCTTTCTTCTTCCACTTAAGTGTTTACCTGAAGCTTTTGTGATCCTGTGAGTGCACCAATTACTACAACTATATCATTTCCAATCAAATGCCCATTATGCTCTACTTGGAAGAGCAAGTCAACAAACCATGTTTTCTATTTGGATTTTTTTAGCTAATAGTCATTCAATTGGACTCATAATCAATGGCAAGATTTGGAACTTCCCTGTAAGATCCGAGGTTTCCTAATATAAAATTTATTTTTGGTGCAGCGCACCGGATCAGGAGTTAGTCAGGTCAAGTCGCGGAATCGCCACGAGTAGAAGGTCAATTCAAGCATTATGAAATTTTATTTGTTAAATTATTTCTTCCTTATTAAGCATAAGATGTCTTAGTAGAGTCGAGTTCAAATCGTGTGTGCAGATTGAATCGGGGCTTGAATCAGACTCGGATTGAGTCGAGTAGGGGCCAAGTGAAAAGGAGGGGTATAATCATCAAGTGAAGATGAGGGAATAAATCCCCCATCCCCAGCCGTGCGGCGCAACCCGAGAAGAGACGGAGGAGGGGAAGCTTTGGAGTCGGCGTCGGATTCGTGCCGCCGTCGAAAAGATCGAGATCGCCGTCGCTCGTCCCTTCTTCTTCCTTGATCAAGGTGAGTGGATCGTACCTTGTTGTGAAGGGTAGGCGGGTAGCCGACCCAAGGTTTAGGGGTTTTCTCCGATATCTCGAAAAATTTCGTCGATTCACCGATGTTCTTCCAAGATTTGCTTTGAATGTTATGTACATGCTGTCTATATGAAGTTTTTCGTCATTTTTCTCGATGTACAGGGCCGGCCAAATGAAGGAGAAAGGGGGAAGGTCATGCCGAATTTTCCCCCAAATTCCTAGAGTGGTCGTAAGCCCTCGGATTAAGTTTCTCGCGTGATTGACGACTTGATTCTTCTCATTCATGGCCGAAACCATGCTCTCCTACCCTGCTTGCTCTCGGCCGAGCATGAACAGCCTTGGGTAGGCTCGGCCGAGTGGGTATTAGGGGGAGAAAAGGGCTTGTTGTGTTTTATACTTACATGTAGGGTACTATATCATATTTCTATGTTGTAGATCATTCACATGATATATGAAACTGGGTAGTGATGGATTGAGATTAGTATATTATAAGGAAATATTCTTGGTAGTGCATACATGGTTAGGATTTCAGTATGGCATGTGAACCATGGGAATGTTTCATTTAATTTCTAATATATATGCTCAATTGTTACCTTGTGAGATAGTTGCTTACCTTGTTGGAATTCCTTTATAAATGCAGAATTTAATTATGCTGTTGTAGAAATCATGTGTATAATTATGGTAGTAGTTGTAGAATAATTCTCTATTAAGTTATGTGTTGTGACATAATTGTATTCAGACATTTCTACACTCATGATCTATAATTTACACTTAAGAAATCGGGCGAATGATGCTGGATGACTATAAGGAAATTCTAGAGTGTTTAATCATTCAGAGAAACTTGAATGTAGACAAGCGAGATTTTACACCTAGGGAACAACCAGCGAGCAATAGTGTGCGACTAGTATGACCCGGAATAAGGGGGGCGAGTATGGGTGAATGCCTGGGATTTTTAAATAAGGAAACTTTAGAACACTTTATATGTGTACTGTGATTGCGATGGTTGGCTGAGAAGCATGAACGGTCGAAACGACTAATGCTTGACTCGGCGGGTGATTTGAGTCTTGAGATTGCACCAGTGGGCCCGCTAGGTATTAGACCCGGGTGGCAAAGGGTCTTGAGATTCCGTCGGTGGGCCACGCTGACGGTAGACCCGAGTTGGGTGGGACTAGCTATCCCTAACCCAGTGGGTTCCTGAAACTAGTTGACTATCCTAGTCGACATCCCGATATTTGTTTGACTTTTCTTATATGAGATGTGGGCCTTGCGGCCGGGTTGTTATCTTGTGGTATGGGGCCATTTTGGGCCGTGCTTATGGTTTATACAGGATGGCCATCAGGCCGGTTGTTACATCTTGATTTGATTAGATCCCTACAATTATAAATTGTTGACTTTTTATGCAAGTTGTTATTGGGGATTTATGTGGAGGTTCGGAAGGACCGCTCACTAAGTCCCATGTGGACTCACGGTTTATTTCTTTTGTTTTTGCAGAGCCCGATCAGTGAGGTGAGGCTTGGAGTCATGGTGCAGCTGGAGTGCAAGCAGTGGCGTAGATCTCGTAGCAGCGTCCAGTAGTCGTAGTCGTGGTGTCTAGGATTATTTTTCTTTATATACACTGAGAGATGTTAATTTGAAAAACATGTATTCGACTTTAACTCGAGTTGGTTGTTTTTATAGTTGATTTGTTTTGCAGCTCTTTTAAAAATTGTTGAACCTTCTTTTAAAAAAAATAAATAAATAAAAGTTGCATCGTTGTTTTTATTCACATATTTTCGAGATAGCAGTATTCTCGGTATCTTGTTATTCAGTGTATGTGGTAGGCTTCAGGGTAGGACATAGACCCTGGCCGGTCACGCGGGCCCGAGTTGGGGCATGACATTCCCGCATTAGATGTTGTACTTGACATAGGTTCTTATTGAGATTTATAATGTCTCCAACAAGGTAAATTTTCTTTAAGGTAGTGTTTGATTGGATGGAATAGATGATGAATGAAATACTATTCTTTATGCCCCACTTATTCTCTTGTTTGGTTGTAACTTATAGACAAAGAATAGGTGGGCCATAAGAAATAGATAAGAAATATTATTTCCCATGGGGAATACTATTCCTTACCTCAACCCAAGGAATAATATTCATTGTATATTCCTTATGATATATTCCTATATTGTCATTCAATATTTATAATATTACATAATAATATAAAAATATTAAATCATTAAATTAATTTTAATAATTGTATATTTTTAATAGATAATTATCATTTTATTATTAAATATTATTTTAATAATTATTTTTTAGATTTAGTTTTTTATGAAAATAAAATAAATAATAATTTTAATATTTTAAATTAATAAAATTATGCAACATTAATCTATATTTTTATTATGTTCTTATTATTTTTTCAAAGGGCATTTTGGTCATTTTACTATATTGTCATTCAATATTTATAATAAGAATATAAAAATTAAATTGTTAAATTAATTTTAATAAATAGATAATTATTATTTTATTATTAAATAATATTTTTGAATAATTATTTTTTGAAGATTTAATTTTTTTATGAAAATAAAATAATAGTATTTTATTATTTTCAATTAATAAATTATTTTGTATTGATCCATATTTTTATTATGTTGTTATTAATTAGAATAAATTAGAATATAATTTATTATATTTTTAAAAGAGTATTTTAGTTATTTTCCTCTCAATTCATTGTATATTTTTTATGTTAAGTAAATAAAATAAATATATTTAGTTTTATTAAGAAGGATATTTTGGTCATTTAATATTTTATTTCTTATGCTAATCAAATAAAATAATTTTATTCTTGACCTATTTAAAATATCAACCAAATAAGGTAATACTATTAGGATTTAGGATCCATTTGTTTCGGTAAAAAATGGGGGACATGACTAGATTTCAGGCCTGTGTCTCAGTTTATTTTGCAAAAAAGAGAGGAGACAGAACACCGGATCCTTTTCGTGTACTGAGAAAATTCTAGGTACACGAATACCTGGTGGAGGACACGGAGGCCAAAAGACCCCATTGTCCTCAGAGAAAACGTAAGGGGCTTTAGCCCCGTCTCTCCCTCGTCGTGAGCTCGCGGCTGACATCGGCGGTGTGTTTCTCCTGCTGCGGTGCCTGGTGAATTAGGAAGACAGCGTCGCTGAGGAGGGGTAGGGGGCGGGAGGAGGTCGGAGGATTCTGGGAAGGCGAAGTTGCTGCAGCGCTCCCACTCGTTATGGATTCGGAGCGCTGCTGCGCTGCTGAAGTGATGGTTCACTCCGTGGAAGTGGGAGGGCACGGAGATGCTCGAGCCGGAGTTGCAGAGGGAGATGTTAAGGGAGGTGAAGTTGGCAGGAATGGTGCCGGTGCTAGTGGCGGCGACAACGGCGGGCTCGGCTTGCTGGAGCAGCCACTCAATGGTCTCCCCATCGGTCTTGTGGCCGAGTTCGCACGTGAGCTGGAAGACGCGGGCGACGTGTGCAGATGGTCAACATGCAGATCCGATGGCCGTCCACCTTGGTGTGGCAGTCCTTGCTGGAGTTCCGCTTGGGTGGCTGCTGCTTCCTCGGCGGATCCATGACGACGAGCGCGCCGCCATCGCCTACCATGGAGGAGGTGGAGTAGGAGTTGTCTTCTTCTTTCTTGCCGAGAATCTACAGAGGGAAGTTGGGCCGCCAAGATCCGCCTGCATCGGTTTCCATACTTGCATCAAAGCATATGATTTTTCGATCAATTTGATGATATATATTCTAATTAGATTAATCTCCAATATCTAAAAGTAGGCAAAGACAAATTAGAGAAACCAAGTTAAGAAATCAGGAAGGAGAGAGAGAGAGAGAGAGAGAGAGAGAGAGAGAGAGAGAGAGAGGACATGTGTGTTGCAGTGGGGATACTATAATATAGTTATATGGACTTTGATCGAACACTTGTTAACAACTTTAATATTTGGTTTTTAGTTGGCTGAAATGAGGAGGAATTAGGTTATGATTGTGCTATGATACAATCAAGATGATTACTTGTAATATCCTAGATATTTTAACTATATTTTCCTCTTGTGGTTTGCGTTGCCAGCCTAGCGGACTAGTCCGAGGTCGAGCCGAGTCGACTCATGATCCGGTGCAAGTTTGCGAACTTGGGTAAGTAAGAATATGGATTATGTAATTTTTGCTTAAGTAGATTAATTTATATAATTTCTATGTTGTGTGCATGTATTGGATGGTTATATGGAGATTATGATTAATTAAGTTAATTTAAGTTAGCGGGTTCGGATTCGGCTTGAGGAGGATGCGGGTTGTATAAGGGTTAGAGGGGTTAGGGTTGAGGAGGGAGTATAAAATCCCCCTCCCCTTGTCTTGTGGCTCCCTATTTGGAGCCACCCAAGTTTTTGGAAAGAGGAGCCACAGCCAGCCAGCCACCCCCGCTTCCTCTCTCTCTTTCGCAAGCCGCCGCCCTCAAGCCAACCAATTGCTAGGTCCTTCCCTCTTCCTTTCCTTTGGAGCCGATCCAAGAGGAGCCGACTGAAAGCCGCCACCCCCTCTCTCTTCCTCTCTCCAAGCCGACAGCTTGGAGTGAGCCCCCCCCTTCTACTTTCTTTTGAATCAAGTCGAGTTTCTTGAAGCCGATTCGAGGGCCGTTGTCTGGGGTTCTCCTCTAATCATTTTTCCAATCTAGGTGAGTGGTTTTACCCTCCTTTTCGGGTTTCTCCGTCTTCTTGAGTTGTTCTTGAAAACAAGGTGTTCTTGTTGGATTTTACCGTTGGTTTTCGAGTTCTCGTCGTTTCTTGTGTTTGCCATGCGAGAGGAGACCCGAACCCCTCTCCTATGGGGCTTGTCAGCCCTAGGAAAATCCTAGGGGTGCTCGGCGAAGGTGAGGAAAAGGGGTGCCCTCCAAGTGTTCGATGAATTGCCGATGTGAAGGGTGTAAATACTCATGCCTTCTATGATTCAAATTATTCATGGATCTTGATGCTTATAATTTAGATGCATGCTTGGTAATAAATTTGTGATTTTTGGAGATTTACCATGTAATTTAAAGATGGATTTGATTTTGAGGGCTTGAGGGTTCTTTATTTAAATTCTTGAAACAAGGGTTGGATCTTGGTTAAAGATGTTTGTGATGCTTGATATTCTTATTTGTTAAGCATGGTTTATGTGGGAATTATCTTTATAATTTTAATTCTGATGTGATGGTAATTAGGAGGTTGTATTATGGGGCGTTTGGTTGCCCGCAGATGCAAATGCTGCAACTCTAGTTACATCATTTAGATAATAAATTTGTTTGGTTGGCTGCAAAAGTATTTTGCAGCATTTATTAGTTGCAACTTGTATTTCTAATATCATTTGTCGGTCGCAAATGCAATTGCAGCCCAAAAAGCCCGCAATACAAGATTGCGGGCTGCAAATACAATAATTTAAAATTTGAAAAATAATTAATTTTGATGACGAGTCATCGGATGCAGACACTATAAATATCAAAGTTGTAGGTTTTCGAGCGCTGAACGCGATGATAGTGTCAGATTTTAGATTTAATGCCGTTTGATATATATATATATAGTATTATATAAAATTAAGGGAAAATATCTAAAATGGTCCCTAAACTTTTTCGAAATTTTCACATTGGTCCCACAACTTTTTTTCAAGTCAATTGGGTCCCTAAAGATTTGTAAACGTCACTTTGGTCCCTGGTCATGACCAAGGCCTAGGGACCAAAGTGGCGTGGTTTTTTTAACGGTAGGGTCACGACTAGGGACCAATATGACGTTTACAAATTTTTAGGGACCCAATTGACTCGAAAAAAAGTTGTGGGACCAATGTGAAAATTTTGAAAAAGTTTAGGAATCATTTTAGACCTTTTTTCAAAAAATAAAAATTATTAATTTATTAGACTAGGTTTGGCAAATCGTGTCGGGCCTAAGTTTTCGGCCCGACCAAAAAAAATCGTATCAAGCCTGGCCTGAAAAAATATGTACTCGGCCTGGCCCGGCCAAAAAAAATTTGTTCTTGCCCCGACCCAAAAAAAATTGTGCCCACCCTGAAAAAATTTGTGCCCTGCCCAAACAAATTAGTGCCCGACACGGTTCGAAAAAAATGGTGCACAGCCCGGCCTGTCCCGGAATGGCTCGGTCGGACCCAAAAAAATTTGTGACCGACCCGGTCCGAAAACATTCATGCCCGGCCCGTCTCAAAAAAATTCATGCACAGCTCAGCCCGACTACACCCGACCCGGCCTGAAAAAATTCGTGCCCGGCTAGACCCGAAAAGTTGTTCCTGGCTCAACTTGGCTCAGCCCGACTCAAAATTAATCGTGCCCGATTCGGTCCGAAAAAATTCATGCACAGCCTAGCCCGGCTCGGCCTGACCCCAAAAAATTTGTGCCTGGCCTGGCCCAAAAAATTCGTGCCCGACCCGACCCGACCCGAAAAGATTCGTGCCCGACTCGACCTGAAAAGATTCGTGCCCAACCCAAAAAAATTCGTGCTTGGCCTAGCCTCCCCGAAAAAATTCGTGCATGACCCGGCTTGGCTCGTCCCCGCCTAGCTCGGCCTGACCTGAAAAAATTTGTGCCGACTAGCCTGAAAAAGTTCGTGCTCGGCCCGATCCGAAAAAATTCGTGTCCAGCTCGGCTCGGAAAAATTTATGCCCGACCCGGCCTAAAAAAATTCGTGCACGGCCCACCCCAAGTTGGCCTGACCTGAAACAATTAGTGCATGACCCTGCTCGAAAATATTCGTGCCCAACCTGGCGTGCCTGGCCTATCCTGCATGGAAAAATTCATGCACGATCCGACTCGGCCCATCCCGGCCCGGCTCGGATTGACCAAAGAAAATTCATGCCCGACCCGGTCTGAAAAAAATATTTCATGCCTGACCCGGCTCGAAAAAATTCGTGGCCGATTCGGCCCGAAAATATGCGTGCTTGGCCTGACCTGAAAAAACTCGTGCCCGGCCTGGCCTGAAAATTTTCATGTCTGGCCCGGTTTGAAAAAATTCGTGCTCGGCCCAGCCCGGCTCGAAAAAATTTGTGCATGGCCCGCCCTGAAAAAATTTGTGTCCGATCAGGCCCAAAAAAATTTGTGTCCAGTCCGATCCGAAAAAATTCGTATCATGCAAGTTGCAAGTATAATTGCAAGTTCCATTTGCGGCCAACCAAACGCTTGTAAATAGAAATTGCAACTCTACTTGCGGGCAACCAAACGGTAGGCTGCAAAATCTATTTACGGATATTTGTTTTGCATGCAAATAGATTTTACAACATTTGCACTTGTGGACAACCAAACGTCCCATATATGAATTTTCGGATTTAAATATTAATTATACTGAAACTTAATGTTGCTGAAATTTCATGCTGAGATGATGAATCTGTGCTATTTTTAAATTATTTACTGTGATGTGTGTATTTCTCTGAGCATAGTCGTGTAACCTATCGTTTCGACCAGAAAATATAGTTTGGAAATATAGGACATAATCTGGATATTAGATTCGGTCTAGATACACCAGTTTCGGACAAAACAATAAGCTAAAACAAAACCCTAATTGTGGTGAACTAAATTTTAATTGCATAATTAAAATTGGGAAATTGGTCAACATAATCTGTTATGAACCAACATGAGAAGTTTATGCATGAAATAAAACCACACAGGTTTATCACATTATGGGTCTAAGAGTTAGGGTCGGATTTTGGAGTGTTGAGACACTTTCCAATAAGAGCACCCCTAAGACACCGTAGGAGAGTTATGACTTAGGTCATGGTGCGCCAAAGCTTATGAATGGCGGAGAGGCTCGTAGAGGAGCCGGATTGCGGGCTTGGCCCGGGAGGTTGGATAGCTAATTCTCAACCTATGGAACAAGTTTGGAAGGCCATTCCCGATTGTTCTGATTTGGCCTCATGGGATAAGTTTGAAGGGCCTACCCGATTATCCCTGAGGTGGTTTTTAATGAATAAGTTTGGAGGGCCTATCCGATTATTCCTGGGATATCTTAGAGGAGTAAGTTCGAAGGGCCTACCCGATTAATTACTCCTATGATATCTTAAAGGGGCAAGTTCGGATGGGCGAATCCTGATTGTCCCTACCCGTCTCGTGGAGCAAGTTCGGAGGGTCTTTTTCGATTGCTCCCGAATTTCTATATACTAGGATAAGTTCGGAGGGCCTTCCCGATTATCCTAGTATGTGTTGTGCCTTAGGGCATGATAGGCTTATGCCTGTTGTTCTTCACCGTTAGGATGTTGGCTGCATTCGGGCAGGTGGTAGCCGGATGGCTTGTTAGCTGGTCACTCCCTTATGACTTTTTTCTACTTGTGTTAGGAGTTTTACCTTATACATCTTATGTGTTATGTTCATTTTTGTGAGGGTCGGTAGAACCACTCACTGAGTTCTTTTGAACTCACCCGTTGTCGTTGTTTTATTTTGCAGAGCCTGACCGATGAGGTGGACTAGAGCACTTGGCGCAACTGGAGGGCAGAGGAGCCGCATGATCTCATAGCAGTCCTAGATAGGGTCGTAGTCGAGTCTTTTGGTAGTGTGTCATGCACTTTTGCTGGTCTTTTTGAGTTGTAACCCTTGAGAGCATTTATGTCATTTTATTAATATTTTATTGTATTTGGTCAGTTTGACTTGATGTATTATTTCCGCATTTTATTCGTTGTTAAATCTGGTTTATGATGAACTTTGTTTTGATTCTGGATGAAATAAAAACTTGTTGATTTCTTTTCACTATTGTTTATTCTTATGATGTTGGCATGTGTATGAGTTAGGCTGCGGGGTATAGACACGTATACCCTGGGCGGTCACGTGACCATGTATTTGGGGCTTTACATTACTACTTTTGTCCATTTTAAAGTGTATTCAACTCTTTTTTTTGTAGGATTACATAAGATGAGTTTCGTCGAATCGAACCTTTCATAATTAGGGATTACAATTTTTTTTCCCAATTAGGGATTACAATTGAAAAAGAAAAGTACACACCTTTCGATTTATGTACAAGACTGTGTTATAGTGAAACAAACGCAAGATAGGATTGGATATCGTGTCACGTTCTTGACAAAATAAACATGGTATAGCTGCTGTCCTAGGACACCTGGTGTTATGTCCTTGTCCATGTCTGGTGTCCTGTGACAGACAATTTGCAAACCGAACGACCCCTTATCTATTCCATTCATTGTCTATTCTTATTCCTTATAAATTCACTATTTCCAACCAAACACACCCTAAGCATGTCTGAGGTTAAATATTCTTGTTAGACATGGACTATTGCTAGCATGCTTTTGGTAAAGTTTGCAGACGAAGTAGAAATTTTTTTGTTTGTTCTCTTTATACACTAATGGGGCCTTTTGTATGTTGGCATATCCTTGAAATTACCAGTATGGAGTTTTTTAAAAACTAATTTTAGAGGCACTGAAATAATTCTTTTACATTTCAAAAGCAAAACAACTATAGAAAAAGTACGCAATGTTTAAGGAAAAGGCGCAAGAAATGTTGTCAAAGGTCTCTAGAGGTGTCGTTGTCCTCAAGGTATGCTTGCTGAAATTCACACCTTCATTTGGCCCATAATCTAAACAGCTGTTTATGCTATCTTTACACTCAATTGTTTTCATCTTCAGGAATTAAGAAGTATTAAAGCAAGCTGTAATGTCCAATTGCTACTCTCTTTTCATGGAATCAGAGTTATTGAAGAGGTAGGAATTAGTCTTCTTAGTTTCCGATTCGACTTTCTATAGTTTCAAGCTGTAGTTTTTATAGTTTCCACTTTCCACTTTGACTTTCCAAGCAACACCTACCTAATGGATAAGTCTTCTTAGTTGTCTGTAAATTTAATATCTACCAACTATACTTGCCAAAATGTAATCGGTAATACCTGAGATTTTGTAATATAAAATTTTTATTTGGTTCAGCGAGCCGGACCGGGGACTAGCCGGGTTGAGTCATGAGATCGCCATGAATAGAAGGTATAATTTAAATTCGTTAGACTCGTGATTTACGTTTTTATAATTATATGTTGGATTGACTCAAGTCGGGTTGAATTCAGGTTCGCGGGTCGAGTTGGGGCTTAATTCGAGATCAGATTGAGTCGTGTAAGAGGACTTAAGTGGGGCGGGCAAAACTGTCAAAAAGAAAAATAGGGAATAAAACCCTTCTCCCTCAGCCGCTGTACGACTCAAGGAGAGCCGCACGCAGCCCGAGGTGAGGGAAAAGAGGGAGAAAGCAAGAGGGTGGCACCAGAGTCAGTGTCATCGTCGGAGATCGGGAGCGCCTTTGTCTCGTCCTTCTCTTCTTTCTAATCAAGGTCAGTGGTCCAACCTCGACTAGTAGGGTGAGGCGTGTGGCCGAACCCTTGAGATGTGGATTTGACGATTCTTGTGTCGATTCTTGTCGATTTCATGATGTCGTGTATTCCTTATGAGATCTATGCTTGTTGTGAAATTTCCACGATGTTTTCTTGAGTTTAGGGTGCCGGCCGAATAGAGGAAAAATGAGGAAGGTCATGCCAAAATTTTTCCCAATTCCCTCGGGAGATTAAAACTCATAGAATCAAACTCTTCTCACAAGTAGGTGCTATAGAGAAATGTAATCTCTTAGAAGCTGATAGAAATTCCTTTTCCCCCACCTCTAAGGGGCTCGGCCGAAGATGACAACCCTTGAATAGGGTTCAGCCGAGTGAGGGGAAGAGGGGGATTGATCTAGGAAATTTGGTACTCCCTCCAAGGTTTTAATTAGTTGCTTGATATATGCATGAATTGCATGATATGCTGAAATTGATTTTAAATATGCTGGAATTTCTTGTTTAATTGCATAAATTATTCATTTTATTGCTGAAATCATGTGGATAATTATGTTAGCTTTATTGTGGAATTATCTCATGATTTATATGATGTGTTCTATTTATTTCTAGCAATTCTCATGCTTAAGACATGCTAACTTACACTAAAGTATATGGTAAATGACACTAGAATTTTATAAGAGGAATTTAACAAGGTTTCTTAGCCTTTACATGGACCTTGGATGTAGAAACGCTATGTTTTACACCTAGAGAAGTTGAGCACTAGAATGCGGTTTGAAAGGCCCGGGATGGGGCCGGATGCGGGCGGAAGCCCGGGGATTGTGCTTGTAGTGTAATTTTTATAGTTTCCACTTTCCACTTTGACTATCCATGCAACACCTACCTAATGGATAAGTCTTCTTGGTTGTTTGTAAATTTAATATCTACCAACTATACTTGCCAAAATGTAACCTTTCAAGTGATTATTATTGAAGCAATGACAGATCAAATTATTGGTTTATTAAAAACCAGCGTTTTTTAAAATGGGCGCCGATTTTTTAAAAACCGGCGCCGGCGCCCTTAATAATGGTGTCGGCTTCTTTACAATGGGCGTTTTTAATTGCGCCGATTTCAAAATTTTTTCACCATAGTATTTTTACACTTGAACGAGCGATGTTGTAAATGTCTAAACTCATGTTTAGGCGTACAACAAGCGCCGGTTTTTTAAATAAAATAACGTTGTAATTTGTTGTGTAGTGGCATTACTATTTCATTATATATGAGTTGTGTTGCAAACATATCAAAGGTGCATATTGAATGTGTTGAAAACATGAATTTATAGCTTGTTCGGAATTACTTCATTTTACAACATGAATTTTGCTCATTACAACATGAATTTCTAATTTCTTAATTATGTCCTTGCTGTTAAGGAGGTTGCTTGGTATGTTAAGAAAAATGATATGAGACTAAGATGTTCCACACTAACTATTTTGAATAGCTAGAGCAGTTTTCTCACATGGAAATTTACAACTGAGACTTTAGCTCGAAACGTGCAAGGGGTATAAACAAGGCAGAAGATCTCCACATTGTTCAAGATTTACATTAGAGGTTGCTATTTTGTCTCATAATTTATTAGGAATCAATGAAAAATTATGGTCTTCTAACCATCTCTGTTGATGATATCCAATGATTTTTTCACTTAACAAGTTTGAAGTCAATTTCAAGGTCCTTGTGGGATTTGGATATGCCGATGAAGCATCTTCTCTTTGTTTTTTCCTAGCAAAGAAATAAAAAGGTAACTAGTCTAATTCGAGACAAATATCGAGAATTTGGCCTCTTAAACAATGATATCCACGAGCAATTCTAATTCGACTTATATGCAGTAGTAGGTAACTAGTGCTGGAATTTCTTGTTTAATTGCATATTCCAATGAGCTTGGTACTACGAAAAGGAAGGCATATATGCAGTAGTTGGTTAGACTTACTAAGATGGTAGGACGAATTAATAGAAAAGACATTAGCTCAGTTGCATAGTTCACAGCACCCAGGCAGGTGTCATGGTAAAAGAGCATTACTGGTCACATAAAATAAGTACATATGATGCACTAATGGTAATTTGAAGGCATGGTCGCACCATCACTATATGCAAGAAGTTTATTCACTTGTATGGGTGCCTGAATAATTACAGAGAAGTACTAGTGTTATTGATGCCCAACAAAAGGTGCAGTTCACCGGGTTTTAATCAACACAAATGTGTTGTACTTAAAACTGAGCTTGCATTTGCATTTAGACTACTTCATGGTCCATGGTCAATGCATACACTCTTAATATATGAAGAGCCAAATACATATATTCTATATATAATCTGGAATATAATATATGGATAAGTCAAAATACATCACTAAAAGCATTAATTTAAACTTTGAGTTTAACACATTAAACAACCAGTATATTAATTAATAGATGATGTATTTGATTTTGCTGTAAAAAAACTAAGTGTTTAATAGCTCATCCTGAAATTTGAAGTAAGGTGACTCTCTTCAAAAATTAAACTTCCTCGGTTCCATATAATATGAATTCCATTTGAGTAAAGAGCCTATATCTCAGGTCTAGTTAGCTATTAGTAAACATATTGACATATAAAAACTATTGAAGTTTTGATTGAAAAGAAGCATATTAAAACATGAGCTATACATGAACTAAGGTCAAATGAATTTTACACACAAAGTGATTGTTCAAATGAATTTTAGCATATTGAACTAATCAAATTGAAAAGAAACATATTGAAAAGAAACATATGCAGGTCAATGAACTAAGCATATTAAAACCTTACACGCTTACACACAAGGTGACTATTCAAATGAATTTTAGTAAATGACAGTAAATAAACTTTTTATTTCCTATTTGAATCTAGTTCCAACTATTGTAGTTATGATCCACATAATTTCAACGAACTAAGGTTAATGTGCCCAATACCAAACTAAAAGCACTAAGCAAGATGCCATTTTCTTTCCCTTGCATAATGAAGGGAATAATCCCACTGCAGGTTATATAATTTTAATATTCAAGAATAACATAATATGATATAACTTTAAATCATAGAACAAGATGAAATATTAGTGCAGTGCTGTTTTAGAGTTCAATCAACAAAAGGTCAACAACATACACAAAATTGATCAAGATGTTGGTTACTAGTTTCACATGTGTAACACACATCCTTAATCAAATACAATAGATAACTCCTTGATTATACTAATTAAAATAATTACTTTCACATGTCATTAGAAACCAAAGAATAAAAAAAGTAACACTAAAAGAATTGCCACCACTCCACATCTCTAACTTATGCTTCTGTTTAAATTCTTATAGACCCTTTCTTTAGTAGTAAGACATATAAAGTAGAGACTAGAGAAAGATAGTACATTAAGAGTCTGTTCGTTTCACAAATAATTTAGTACATAACAAATTAGTCAGTACTGTATAAGCTTGTATAGGACAACATAATAAATAGTCTCATTTTCATTTCGCACAGTACTAGCCATCAAATTTAGTACTATCTTGCGTTCGCTTTGTATTATCACAACACAGGATAAGACAAGTTGACAAAAATACCCTTTGTACCATTTCTTTTTCATTTCATCATATAATGCATACTAGACAATATTATATATTGCTATAATAAAATATTCATTGTAATTAACATAACGATTATAAATCTAATTAATATGCTTTATTACAATTATATCACAAGTAGAATAATCAACTAACATGTTGCGACATGGAGGCCCCGGCGTCGTCGACGACGCAGCCACATCGCCTCCGATACTGAGTATACATGCTAATATAGTGAGTATACCTAACTGCATAGACAATATACATGATCATAATATTTTATTTGACTAAAGATCAATTTTCGATCCAAATATACTCTCGATAAATAGAGATATATCTCATTTGAATATATTATATTTTAATCCAAATATACTCTTCCTAAATATAGATACATACTCAATTTCTATCAAAATATAATCTCTTTGAGTCTAAATATATACACAAGCACATAAATGAGGAGTCTATGCTCATTAGCCAACCAATTGGCCAACCTATGCGAATAAGTAATCTGGCCATATCGGTTCCTTCAGATTGAGTAACTTTCGGCCACTATGGCCTCATCCTACATGAATGGTTCGGCTTTGTCCGGCCTTCACCACAATATAATACTTGGCTGCACCGGCCTATACAACATATAAGGAATGTCAATAATAATCACCGGACCCGTCGACTAGGATGGTCAACTAGTCTCAAGATCCCATCGGGTTAGGGATAGCTAGTCCCACCCGACTCGAGTCTACCGTCAGCGTGGCCCACTGACGAAATCTCAAGACCCTCCGCCACTCGGGTCTAACACCTAGCGGGCCCGCTGGTGCAATCTCAAGACTCTAATCACCGCTGAGTCGAGTAGTAGTCATTCTGGCTATCGGTACTCCTCAGTAGACCATCTCAATCATAATACACAATCAGAATTTCTCAAAGAAAAACTTCAATCTAAATCCCCGGGCATCAACTCGTACCCGACCCCTTCCTCGGGTCGCACTAGTCGAGTACCAATGTCCACTATCCTTTCCTAGGTGTGAAACCTAGTCTATGCATTATATTCCTTAAGTGTAACCACATTTCATAAGCATGAAAATGTCAACTTTCGGGTTCATCACAACATATAAAACATAGGAAATTCATTCTACAATCATCCACATGAATAATCACATGATTTCCAAAAATAAGGAGATTAAATTCAGCAATAAATTTCTAAATTCCGATAAGGAAACAAGGAATATAACATGGCAAGGATTGAGCATTTACATTAGAAAATAAATGAAATATTGTAATTCACATGCCATTCTAAATCCTAATCATATATGTGCGTTCAAGAATATTTCCTTATAGCATGATAAATTCAATCTACCACTACTAACAGATCATACATCAAGTGAGAAATCTATAGCATAAACAATGAAATAAAACTCTACATGTAAGCATGAACCAAGTCGAGCCCCTTTCCCCTCCTCACAGCCACTCGGCCGAACCTAACCTAGGTTACTCGTGCTCGGCCAAGATTGATTAGGGTGGAAGAAGAGGGTTTTTTGCCGTGATCAAGAATAATCGAGCAATAAATCATGAAAAGAACCCGATCCAAGAGGTTACGACCACTCTAGGAAATTGGGGGAAAATTTGGCATGACCTTTCCCCTTTTTCCTTAACGCGGCCGGCCCCTAAATCCGAGGAAAACTCCGCGAAACTTCGTCATTAAACAATATATACACAAGAGGATCGGATCTCGATAAAAATTTCGACGAGATGACGAAAATAAAATGAGAAATCGACAAAATCCCCAATACCTTGGGTTGGCTACTCGCCTACCCTATGGATCTCAGTTAGACCATTCACCTTGATTGGATGAAGGAGATGGACTAGATGAGGATGATCCCGATTTTTCGGATGACGATACGAGACCGGCGCCGTCCACAAGCTCCTCTCCCCTTTCCTCTTCCCTCGGGTTGCGTGCGGCTCCCTCTTGCCTTGAGCCGCACGGCGGCTTGGGGTGAGAGGGTTTTAATCCCCCCCTTTTTTTTGACAAAGATGTCCTCATGACTTAAGTTCCCTCACTCAACTCAACACGAGTTCGAATTTAGCCCCGACTCGACCCGCGAACCCGATTTCAACCCGACTTGAATCGATGTGGCACATAAATCATATAAACATAACTCACGAATCAAACAAATTGAATTATATCTTCTATTCTCGTCGATTTTGCAACTCAACACTACTATTCCCCGATCCCATGCGCTGCACCAAATAAATTTTTTATATTAGGAAACTTCGGGTATTACAACCTTCTCCCCTTAAAGAAAATTCGTCCTCGAATTTTGTAGAGTTTAGGGACTCACTATTTCCTCGAACAAGGAAGGGTAGCGCTCCCTCATGTCTTGCTCTACTTCCCAAGTAGCTTCCTACCCAGTGTGATACTCCCACCTGACCTTTACCAAGGGAATTTCCTTGGACCCCACCTTCCTGATTTATCGATCGAGCACCTCTACCGGCCTCTCCTTATATGAGATCGTTGTGTCCACGTCAACCGCAGTCGGCTCGATCACGTGGGACTCATCCCTCACATATCTACGGAGCATTGACACATGAAAAACTATGTGAACTCTGCTCAGGTTAGGGGGCAAAGCTAGCTCGTAAGCCACAACGCCCCTCCGCTTGAGAATAGGGAAAGGCTCAACGAACCTAGGGCTCAACTTCCCCTTCCCGGACTAGCCCTTTCATGGGGGAAACCTTCAGGAACACCAAGTTGCCTTCAACGAACTCCAACTCTCTGGCCTTCTTATCAGCATACATTTTTTGGCGGCTCTGAGCCGCCAACAGCTTTTCTTTTATCAGCTTCACCTTCTCCACTGCCTCCTTGATCAAGTCAAGACCCACCATGAGAGTCTCTCTTGTCTCAAACCAGCCCACTGGTGATTTGCATCTCCGCCCGTACAAGGCCTCAAACGAGGCAATACCAATGCTACTGTGATAGCTATTGTTGTAGACGAATTCAATCAACGGTAGGTATTTCTCCCAACCGTCAGCATTATCGAGGACACACACCCTCGGCATATCCTCCAGGGTCTGGAAGGTTCTCTCTAACTGTCCGTCCGTCCATGGATGGAAAACTATGTTGAATTGCACCTAAGTACCCAAGGCCTCCTGAAAGGATTGTCAAGATCAGGCTGTAAACTGGGTACCTCGATCTGATATGACCATCACTGGGGTACCATGGTATGCCACAATCCTGTCTAAAAATAGTCTGGCATACTGCTCAGCAAAAAAGGTCATTTTGATTGGAATAAAGTGCACGGTATTAGCCAACCGATCTACTACCACCCAAATGAAATCAAACCCTCTTCTTGACTTAGGCAGCCCGATCACTAGGTCCATGGTGATCTTCTCCCACTTCCACTCGGGCACCTCGAGGTTCTGAAGCAGCCCCGCGGGTTTTAAGTGATCTTCTCCCACTTCACTTGCTGGCAGACCAAACACTACAAACTCTGCTACCTCTCTTTTCATACCCTTCCACCAGTAGTGCTGCCTTAAGTCTCGGTACATTTTGGTGGCCCCTGGATGCATCGTATAAGTGGAATGGTGGCCCATTTTCGAAACCTGCCGAAGCAGCTCTGCCATATCAAGCACCATGATCCGGTCTCTAAACCTTAGGACACCTTCTAAGTCGACCCTAAAATCATCATCTGCATCACCTCTCCGGACCAAATCCCTTGTCAAGGAACAAAATGCGTCCTCCTCTAGCGCGGCATGCAACATGTCCACCAAGGTGGACTGCACCCGTAGTTGTGCTACCAGGGTACCCGAATATGATATAGACAGGATTGCTCCCCCATCCAGGCATAGTGCTAGTTCCTGAGCTAGTGGCCTTCTCCTGATTACCAAATGGGCCAAGCTGCCCATGGACTTTCTGCTCAAAGCATCCGCCACTACATTGGCTTTCTCCGGCGGTACATAATAGTGCAGTCATAGTCCTTTAGGACTCCAACCACCTTCTCTGCCTGAGGTTCAGCTCCTTCTGGGTAAGCAAGTACTGGAGGCTGTTGTGATCAGTATATATCTCACAGGACTCCTCGTACAGGTAGTGGCGCCAGAGCTTCATTGCAAAAACCACTACTGCCAGCTCTAGGTCATGCGTCGGGTAGTTCTTCTCATGAACCTTTAGCTGGCGGGACGCATAGGCTATGTCTCAGCCAAACTGCATCAGAACATAAAGGTACGACCAACACGGGTGTTGACGTCAAGCACTTTTTGAGCTTCTGAAAGCTCGTCTCGCACTTGTCATCCCATACAACTTTGACCTTTTTCTGAGTCAACTGAGTCAAAGGAGCTGCAATCCTGGAGAAGTTTTCCACAAACTTCCGGTAATACCCGGCCAACCTAAGGAAGTTGCGAATCTCAGTCACGTTGGTCGGCCGCCTCTAGTTCTACATAGCCTCCACCTTTCCGGGATCCACTCTTATCCCCTCCTTGGACACTACATGACCCAAGAACCCTACACTCTCCAACCAGAATTTACACTTGGAGAATTTGGCGAATAATCGATGCTCTCTGAGGGTTTCCAGGACCATCCTCAAATGCTTGGAGTGCTCCTCCTTACTCTTGGAGTATACCAAGATGTCTTCAATGAAGACGATCATAAAATTATTCAGATACTCCTTGAACACCCAATTCACCAGATCCATAAAAGCCGCAGGTGTATTGGTCAGACCAAGGGACATCACTAGGGACTCAAAGTGGCCATAACGAGTCCTAAAGGCAGTCTTAAGCACATCGCAGTCCCAAATTCTTAGCTGATGGTATCTGGACCTCAAATCAATATTTGAAAACCATTTTGCCCCCGCAATTGGTCGAACAGGTCATCTATCCTTGGCAGTAGGTAACGATTCTTGATTGTCATCTTGTTAATCTGTCTATAATCGATACACATGTGCATGGACCCGTTCTTCTTCTTCAGGAAGAACACCGGAGCACCCCACGGTGATACGCTCGGCCGGATGAAGCCCAAGTCTAGCAACTCTTGCAACTGTGCTTTTAACTCCTTGAGTTCGGTCGGCGCGATTCAATGCAGAAATCTATCTCCCTTCTTGGCGGTAGACCCGGTAACTCCTCGGGAAAGACGTTAGAGAACTCACAAACCACCGGTGTTCCTTTGATGTTTCCCGTCGTGTCTCTATCCTCCTCGGCCACTGATACTAAGGCCAAGAAAGACTGACAGCTGCCCACTAGTAACTTACGAGCCTTTAGGGCTGAAATGACTCCCATAGGCTCACCTCTTATGTCTCCTTGGAAGATGAACTGCGACAACCCGGGCTTACTGAAAATAACAATCTTAGCCCTATAATCCAGTGAAGCAAAGTGATCCTCCAGCCATGCCGAGTATGACATCTAGTCAAGCATTGGTAGAAGTGTCAACCCTGCCCTCAAAGCATGCCTGCATATAAGCACCTTGCAGTCGTAGAAAATTGTTCCGGCAATTACTGTATCGCCCGTAGGTGTCGACACCACATACGACACATTAAGCAAAGAAGGTGCTACAGGTAACTTAGCAGATACAAATGAGTGTGTGGCACCTGGATCAAACAATACATAGGCTGCGGATGAACTAACTAAAATAGTACCGGTCACCACTGCCTTAGATGCCTTTGCTCCATCATGGTTCATGGCGCAAACTCTGGCAGACGGTCTCTCAGAGTGACTAGACTGCAGCCCCCTGCTCTGCATTGGACCCTTCTGAGCTACTGATCCAATTGACATCGGTGTTTTTCGTTTCGATTGCTCAATTCTCTGGCCATCTCTATTTGGACAATCTTTCCTAAAGTGTCCAACATGTCCACATTTTAAAGATGCATCTGTGCGGCCATAGCAAGTCCCTTAGTGCTTTCTGTTACAGTGACCACACTATGGCATTTCTGACTTCTGAGTGGCATCCCCGGACTCTGCCTGTCGCGCTGCCCCTAACCTTGAGCCTCCACGGCCCCGACTACTACTGGTGGTCTGCAGCGGCAACAGTCCCCTTAGAGTGCCAAGGCCGGCCCCCTGCCCCCTGAGGTTGGAACTTCTTTGCGGGTCCATCAAATTTCTCGAACGACACCAATATTGTTTCCTTCCTGAGTACCTCATCCACTACCCGAGCAAATGTGGTGTCCTCGGTATAATGGATGAGCCTGCTGATCTGGGGTCTCAACCCCCCGACGAACCTCTTGACCCTAGAGGTCTCAGTAGCCACTAGGGTTGGGTGGTACTTAGAGAGTCTGGTGAACTCCATATCGTAGTTTGACACGGTCATACCACCCATCTGACGTACCATCTCAAACTCCCTTGCCCGCTTGTCGCGAACACTCAGTGGTAAGTACTGCTCCACTACGGCCGCCTTGAACTCCTCCAACATAGAGGGTGGTGCATCTGTCGTCCTACAGTCCCTCCACGTGTGTAGCCAGTTCTTTATCGGTCCCTTGAGCTGTAAGCTTACCATACAAGCCGCTGATTCGGATGAGCTCCCAAGCTCCACACACAGTTCATAGCAGTCACCCAGAAAATCAGTGACCTCTACCTGCCTATCTGTCCCGGTGAACACCGACGGCCTCAGCTTAACGAAGTCTGTGTAGGTGGGCGCCCTTAGGACTCTGACCACCTGCGCTACTGGCTAAGTAACTTTTGGCACTACGGGTACCACTAGTACCGGTTGCGACTGCTGTTGCCTCAACTCTTGCTCCCTGCGGAGCGCCTCTGTCAACTAAGCCACCTGAGTCTGCAGCTGAGCAACTATGGGGTCTTGTACCCCCTCCTCTGACTGCTCTCTTCCCCGCCCCCGGCCCCGACCTCGGCCTCGGCCTTGGCGTTCGGTGGAACTACTACTGCTGTCGCTCAATGCAATATTGTGAGTCTCCATCACACTAGCATATATATATATATATATATATATATATACCATTAATACCAACAACTTATAACTGAAATTTAAAGTACTAACTGCATGGTCTGCTGAGGTGCAGTCGTGGCTGCCTAATCTTGTAGCATAACTATACCGTATGTCTCATACGATACTCAATTCCTAGTCGTAGTCAAGACCTAACCAGAAGCTTTGATACCAACTTTGTCACGCCCCAACTCAGGGTCACGTGACCGGCTAGGGTACGTGTCGATACCTCGAAGCCTACCACATGCACTAAACCACTACACCAAAGAAAATACTATACATCCAAGTATCATGAACAAAAGACAGCGACACAAATCTTTATTTTTTTAAAAAAATGTCAAACAGTTTTAGTAATTTCAAATTCGAAGGAAACAACTCAAGTTTCAAAGTCTAAAACAGATACAAGTTTTTTTCAAAGACGAACTACTCAGTGCATGTCTACAACCCTGTCGACAAGACTACGACTACATGACTGCCTGCTACGAGATCTGCGCCAACGCCTACCCTCCAATCGTACCATGCCACCACGTCGTACCTCACTGGTCGGGCTCTACAAAAAAAACAAAACAAGAAACTGTGAGTTCACAAGGAACTCAGTGAGTGGTCCTTCCGAACCTCCACTTAAATCCCTGATATGATAACATATAAATATATACACAAGCACATAAATGAGGAGTCTATGCTAGTCATATCATGGTAATCGGCCAATTGGCCAACCTATGCGAATAAGTAATCTGGCCATATCGGCTCCTTCAGACTGAGTATCTTTCGGCCACTATGGCCTCATCCTGCACGAATGGTTCGGCTCTGTCCAGCCTTCACCACAATACAGTACTCGACCGCACCGGCATATACAACATACAAGGAATCTCAATAACAATCACCGGGGCCGTCGACTAGGATGATCAACTAGTCTCAGGATCCCACCGGGTTAGGGATAGCTAGTCCCACCCGACCCGAGTCTACCGTCAGCGTGGCCCACTGACACCTAGCGGGCCCGCTGGTGCAATCTCAAGACTCTAATCACCGCTGAGTCGAGTAGTAGCCATTCTAGCTATCGGTACTCCTCAGTAGACCATCTCAATCATAATACACAATCAGAATTTCTCAAAGAAAAACTTCCATCTAAATCCCCAGGCATCAACCCGTACCCGACCCCTTCCTCGGGTCGCACTAGTCGAGTACCAATGTTCGCTATCCTTTCCTAGGTGTGAAACCTAGTCTATGCATTATATTCCTTAAGTGTAACCACATTTCATAAGCATGAAAATGTCAACTTTCGGGTTCATCACAACATATATAACATAGGAAATTCATTCTACAATTATCCACATGAATAATCACATGATTTCCAAAAATAAGGAGATTAAATTCAGCAATAAATTTCTAAATTCCGATAAGAAAACAAGGAATATAACATGGCAAGGATTGGGCATTTACATTATAAAATAAATGAAACATTGTGATTCACATGTCATTCTAAATCCTAACCATATATGTGCATTCAAGAACATTTCCTTATAGCATGATAAACTTAATCTACCACTACTAACAGATCATACATCAAGTGATAAATCTATAGCATAAACGATGAAATAAAACTCTACATGTAAGCATGAACCAAGTCGAGCCCCTTTCCCCTACTCACAGCCACTCGGCCGAACCTAACCTAGGTTACTCGTGCTCGGCCAAGATTGATTAGGGTGGAAGAAGAGGGTTTTTGGTCGTGATCAAGAATAATCGAGCCATAAATCATGAAAAGAACTCGATCCAAGAGGTTACGACCACTCTAGGAAATTGGGGGAAAATTTGGCATGACCTTTCCCCTTTTTCCTTAACGCGGCCGGCCCCTAAATCCGAGGAAAACTCCGCGAAACTTCGTCATTAAACAATATATACACAAGAGGATCGGATCTCGATAAAAATTTCGACGAGATGACGAAAATAAAATGAGAAATCGACAAAATCCCCAATACCTTGGGTTGGCTACTCGCCTACCCTATGGATCTCAGTTAGACCATTCACCTTGATTGGATGAAGGAGATGGACTAGATGAGGATGATCTCGATTTCTCGGATGACGATACGAGACCGGCGCCGTCCACAAGCTCCTCTCCCCTTTCCTCTTCCCTCGGGTTGCGTGCGGCTCCCTCTTGCCTTGAGCCGCACGACGGCTTGGGGTGAGAGGGTTTTAATCCCCCCCCCCTTTTTGATGAAGATGTCTTCATGACTTAAGTTCCCTCACTCAACTCAACACAAGTCCGAATTTAGCTCGGACTCGACCCGCGAACCCGATTACATACCGACTTGAATCGATCTAGCACATAAATCATATAAACATAACTCACGAGTCAAACAAATTGAATTATATCTTCTATTCTCGTCGATTTTCGTGACTTAACACTACTATTCTCTGATCCCATGCGCTGTACCAAATAAAAATTTTATATTAGGAAACCTCGGATATTACGATATATATACTCTCTTTTAATTCAAATATATTATCTTTAAATATAAATATATTCATGTTTGGAGAATTGGACATTCTTGAAAAAAACTTACATATATTGAAAAGGGAAAAGATACAAAAATGCCCCTGACGTTTTCTCATGGGTACTAAAATACTCCTAACATTTTTTTGGGATAAAAAATACCCCCACGTTATGAATTGGGTACAAAAATGCCCCTATAGGTAAACGGTGTTAGTTGAGAGATAACAGAGCTGACGTGACTGATGACGTGGACATCTGACGTGCATGCGGGCCAAGATATTTTCTTACGAGTACTAAAATGCCCCTAACATTTTCTCACGGGTACTAAAATGCCCCTAACATTTTCACACAGGTACAAAAATACCCCTAACATTTTCACACAGGTACAAAAATACCCCTAACATTTTCTCATGAGTACTAAAATACCCCTAACGTTTGTTTTGGACCTAAAATACTCCTGAGGTTATTGAAAATGGTACAAAAATGACATCAGACTAACTTTTGTTATGTGAGACTTAACGGAGATATCATGGATGCTGATAAAGATGTTAACTTTACACGTGATGCATATGTAGAGAGCAACTTGCCACGTAAGCGACACATAATAAATCGAAAACTGTAAAATTTGGTTCGGTTTCAAACCGGTTTTTTAATTAATCGAATTTTTGTTTTTTTTTATTCACCCCTACGATTGTGTGGCAAGTTGCTCTCTGCATATGCACCACGTGTAAAGTCAACATCTTTGTTAGCATCCATGGCATCTCCGTTAAGTATCACTTAACAAAAGTTAGTCTAATATCAATTTTTATATCATTTTCAATAATCTCAGGAGTATTTTAGGTCCAAAACAAACGTTATGGGCATTTTTGTACCCGTGAGAAAATGTTCGGGACATTTTAGTACCCGTGAGAAAACGTCAAGGGCATTTTAGTACCTGTGAGAAAACGTCTTGGCCCGCATGCGCGTCAGATGTCCACATCATCAGCCACGTTAGCCACGTTAGCCCCGTTATCTCTCAACTAACACCGTTTAGCTATAGGGCCATTTTTGTACCCAATTCATAATGTGAGGGGTATTTTTGATCCCAAAACAATGTTAGGGGTATTTTAGTACCCGCGAGAAAATATTAGGGGCATTTTTGTACCTTTTCCCTATTGAAAATATGAACAAGACTATTGTTATTATTTTCAACCTTGCACCAAAGTAACAAGCCATTGTTACTCCAAATTAGAGTAACAAGCAAATGGATCTGGTGTATTATCCCGAGACATCATTCTTATCATGTCCATGGTATATTTTCGCAAATGAGCATGTGACAACTTGTGTTGTCCAGTGCTGTACCTTAAAATTATGCGAAACGAATAGACCCAAGATAACAAGAACATATTCAAAGTTTCAAGCAACAATAACATAAAACAACAATAAAAAAAGAAAGAAATTAATTCTTGAATAGGTCTTATTTTTTGTCAAACTTTCTAAGAACAATTTATTATGATAGTTTTCAATATAGATCTTGTGTAGAAAGCATCACATAACAGAATGGTTGGCAACAAAAATGCTAGGCATAGACAAAGGTCATCTGGTATTTACTAACAACTCTAAGAAGAAGAAGAAAATTCAATATTAACAGGGCCATCATCCAAACATGCTTGGCAAATTGCAATAATTGGTTCTTAATTTTTATTTACCTAATTTTGGAATATCAGCTAATGATTTTTGTTGGATTCAATCATGGATAGTGTTTTTACCTACTAATTATGCAATAGTTAAAATAAAATAATTTTACTCATGGAAATTATTATAGAGAAATATAATTTCTGAAATAGAAGAGACAACAAGATATTTTGCTTTCTGAGAACTGTATATTTGGTTGTCCAACGGATCTTAAATGCAGAAGAAGAAAAAATAAAGAGGAAGAATATGCACTCACCTATTTTACGCCATTCTATTCCTCAATTAGCAAAAACAACATTTGAGATGGGTGCTACTCAGGGGCGAAGTCAGAAAATTATTTTAGGATGGACAAAATATAAAATCTAATTGCCCCCCCCCCAATGCACTGGCTCCACCAGTGGGATATACCATGGTGTTCCAGGATATGTTCTTCCCGGGGTGTGAGGTGTTGGGCGGGAACATTCCATCCACGAGAAAAACACCTCTCCTGCAACCTTACACCCCGTGGGTATCTTTGGGGACAATTTTTGTTAAAAATTAGTTTTTCTTGGACAAATATTGTTAAGATTATAAGGAGGGTCATTTTTTAAAATGTCTTTTTAAAAAGGGTCATATAAAAAATCGACCCTATATATATCTTATAATTAAATGTATATTGAATTATAAGAATAATTGTATATATACTTACATATACACTTATACTTAAGTATATATGAATCTATATATACTTATATGCTTATATATAAACTTATAAAGAATAAATATGCATTTATTAAATTTGTTTTGTTAATCTTGTTAATCATTAATGGTTATTGTTTAGAATATGTATGTTATGTAATTGATTAAATTTAAGTAGACCCGTTGTTTAGAATTAATTGATTTAATAAACAATATTTTGCGGGCCGCCCAACGCGACTCACGAGCTCAGATAATTTTATAAAATTGTATTTTTTTTATAGAATTCTACTTAACATCAGTACTTGACATCAAACCAAACCAAACATCAATATTTAACATCAAACCAAACCAATTTCTTTGGTAGCAGACACTTAGTCTTAGGGTTTCAGAATTATTTAATTCATTTTTTTAATACTTAGTGGGCACGATAAGAGCTAGCCTGCTTTGGCCCGCAATGTTAGCATGCTGGGCCGGGCCGGCCCGATAAGCTTATCGGGCTGAATTTTTTGACCCAGCCCGCAATTATGGTGTCGTGCCCATTTCTGCGACCCCTGATTGTATTTTGATTAAAATTTAGAAATTAATCATGACATATGAGTTAATACATGTTACGTATGCATTGACGGTTTAGTCATGATTATGCAATATCTTAGATTTGTTCGATGGTTGTATATTCGTATAGAAAAAAGTAGATGCACATTTGTACCACGTACAACTCCTGAATTGTCTCTAGCTGGACAATATGATAATATAGTTATTTGTATTGCACTTAGCTATTTCTTTTAGCGTTTTCTTCATTTATAAATTTCAACTTGGTAATCTCCTTTGTTCTTTCGTACGTGCTCAAATGATATGTGTATTCAGAGAATCTTTCGAAAGTTTTAGCCCATCATATGGCCGCTTGCATGGACATGCATGATGATTTGCAATGTGAATACCCTCAATTGCTTCATGATTGTTCATGAAACTATTTGGGCATACAGGAGGCATATGGAGGATGACTTTCTCATCAAGGTTGATTTTGAAAAAGTTCTTCAATTTGGTTAACTGGGATTTTCTCTTGGAGATGTTGCATATTAAGATTTTTTTTCTTCCAAATGAATTTTGTGGATCTCGAATTTGTTGACCAGTACCGAGTCTTCTTTGATATTTAATAAGGAGTTTGGTTCTCTTTCCAACATAAGCGGGGCATCGGATAAGGGAATCTACTTTCCCTACCTTTTCAATCTGTCTATTGATCGTGATTTAGCCACAACTCTTGAATGAACAAAGACACATCTTATCTATTCTAAATACTATAATGAAAAACAAAGGAGCTCTTGAATGAAATAATTTAGCCACAACTCTGCATACTCTTGCATATGTTGGAGCATGTAGTTTCACTTACAACTCATTATAAATAAGCTGAGTTCAAACAGAACAAATACTCAGCTCGGCTTGTTTACACCCCTGGGCATGCCAACAACCAGTACGAGGCTGATTTAACGCCCAGCCAACTAATGGTAGATGGGCCTAGTCCAAGCCCATTTTTGGTCTGGTTTGCATTTGATCCACACGAAACCTGTTTAAGTATTGGACTCTTGGTTCAGGTATCTCATGGCATAAGACAACGTTGCAGCCACTTATAGCTGTTAAGGAAGGTTTTTGAGTAATTGAAAAGAAAATTTGATTGGAGGATATGCATTTGACAAGGGTAGTTTGTTGGAGTTTTCTCCAGCTAGATTGGACGTTATTTTGATGATGGCTTTGCATTGGATTGAGGTATGGCTTGTTCACTTTGATCTGATTGCATGACATATATGATTTTTCTCTGTTGAATGTTAAATTGTAGTGAAACTCTTCATTCTCCTCTCTTATTAATTGTAATGCATTGTTTCCTTCATGTTACTCCCCCTGTGAAAGGTTTTTCCATGTAAATCCCATGTATCTTTTGTGAGTGTTAATTCCTCTTCTGTGATGGTGTTCTAGCTGGTTGAAGCCATTTAGATGCATGTTTTGGTATTTCGGCTACATTCTTTTGAAGGTAGGCTGCATATTTTATTTTAACACACATGTTCATATTTAAGCTATCTTTCTGCTGCCGACCAATGGCTCAGGACATGAAGATAAATGATATCAAAGTGTACTGAAGATCCAGAAATAACTTCAAAAGATTATCCTTTGTTACTGTTCTTATTTCTGAATCAATGAAATAAGTTGAAAATAATCTATTGGACTCTTTTGTTAATTATCACAGTAGAGGTATAATAGAACTCACAAGAATATATGGAAGAGAAACACCAAATGTATTCGAATGATATCAAGTGCATATTATAAGCTACAAAGAACTCTATTTATAGAGTTGAAAAAGACAAAGAGCTAATGCACTTAAATGAGAGCTAATGCACCTAAATGATAGCTAATGCACTTAAATGACACCTAATGCAATGCAATTAAACATAGAGGAGCGGTTACATGAAATGATCTGAACTCCTAGTTCACCTCGAAAATAGATGAACTTGTCAACAGGCAATGCTTTGGTTAGAATATCAGCTACTTGGTCTTTAGTGCTGCAGTAGCTTAATTCAATAATACATGCTGTAACCAATTCACGGATGTAATAAAACTTGGTTTCTATGTGTCTTGTTCTGGAATGCTGAACTGGATTTCTTGTCATGGCTATGGCTGATTGATTGTCACACCAAATCTGTGTAGCTGAACTGCATTTGATTCCCAGTTCTTCAAGTATTCTTCTCAACCAAGTTGCATGACTCGCTGCAGTCGACACAGATACATATTCTGCCTCCGCTGTTGATAAGGCAGTGATTGATTGTTTCTTTGAGCTCCATCATATAGCAAATGAGCCACATCTGAAGAGGTACCCAGATGTACTTCTCTGATCTTCAAGTGATCCAGCCCAGTCTGAATCAGCAAATCCGCTGAGCTTGAATTCACACTCCTTTTCGTACAGAAGTCCATAATTGTAAGTACCTTTAATGTATCGAAGAATCCTCTTAGCAGCTGACATATGACTTGAGCTTGGGTGCTGCATGTATCTAGACAACAAACTTACAGAATATGTTAAATCAGGTCTAGAATTAGTTAGATACAAAAGACAACCAATTAAGGCTCTATAGCAGCTAACATCCACTACTACATCTTGTGTTTCTAATTTCAACTTGAAATCAGTATTCATTGGTGTTACCACTATATTGCAGTTGTCCATATTAAATCTTTTTAGCAAATCCATTGCATATTTCTTTTGTGATAAGCTGATACCTTCGGTTGACTGCACAACTTCAAAACCAAGAAAGTAACTCATTAGTCCAAGATCGATCATCTCAAATGTGCTGAACAGGTTTTCTTTGAACTGACGAATTACTTTTTCATTCCCACCAGTAAGAATTAGATCATCTACATATAAGCAAGCTACCATTAGATCAGTTTCCTTTTTCAAAATATATAAGGTATGGTCATTTGGACTTCTACAGAAACCTTGATCGATAAAATGTTTATCTATTTTGTAATACCAAGCTCGCGGAGCTTGGCGAAGTCCATACAAGGCTTTCTTCAATAGGTAGACTTTCTCCTCTTCACCCTTTTAATGAACCCTTCTGGTTGACATACAAACACTTCTTCAGTTAAGTCACTATTCAAGAAGGTTGATTTGACGTCAAGTTGGTAAATCCTCCAACTTTTGCGAGCTCTTATGGCAACGATCATTCGTAGAGTTTCTAGCTTGGCTAGAGGGGCAAATGTCTCCTGAAAATCAACCCCTTCGGCTTGCATATAGCCCTTAGCTACAAGCCTAGCTTTCAATTTATGCAAAGAACCATCTGAATGATATTTGACTTTGAAAATCCATTTAAGACCAATTGCTTTCTTACCTTGGGGCAACTCAACTAGTTGCCAGGTCTCATGCTTTTCAATGGATTGAATTTCTTCTTCCATAGCTTTGATCCATTCTGAGTGACCTACAGCTTCATGAAAAATAAATAGTTCTTTAATTTATGCTGAATTGCATACCTGAGTTCTCTGGTAAATTTCTCTCAGACTTCCAACCCTTCTGGGTAGTGTTCCATCATCACTAGATATATCATCAACAGCTGACTCCTATTGTTGATTTGCTTCAGCATTAATATCATCTTCTTGCTCCTCATCGGGATTGATTCCTGCTATGAATATATCATGTGCTGATGTTTCTTCACTGTTGTTTCAGTTCCAAGACTGATGATCATCTATTATCACATCTCGACTGATAACTATAGTCTTCGTTTTTGGATTTAATAATATGTAAGCTTTAGACTCTGTGCTATAGCCAAGAAGAACACATTTTGTACAATTGTCATCCAGCTTCTTTCTAAGTTGTTTTGGAACATGTACAAATGCCAGACTACCAAATATTTTGAGATGTGAGACATCAGGCTTCCTTTTGTATATTACCTCATATGGTGTTGAATCTCCCAGTGCTGAAGTGTAGCTTCGGTTCAGTAGATATATGACAGTTTGAGCTGCTTTAGTCCACAAGTATTTGGGCATTTCTTTCATTTTCAGCATGCTCTTGATCATTTCAACAATGGATCTATTCTTCCTCTCAGCGATCCCATTCTGTTGGGGAGAATAGCTTGTAGTGAGCTGTCGAGTGATCCTAAGATTTGCACAAAACTCATCAAATTTGTTAGATAAAAATTCACCACCTCTGTCAGTGCGGAGAGTTTTAATCTTGCATTCAAACTCTGCCTCTACTTTAGCTTTAAACTCTCTGAATGTGCTGAACACTTCATATTTCTGTTTGAGAAATCGGATCCAACAATATCGACTGAAATCATCTACCAAAATGAGGAAATACTTACACCCACTCATCGATTCCGTTTGCATTGGTCCGCATACATCAGCATGTATCAGTTGCAATAGTCTGGTTGCTCGGCTATCTAATTTTTTTGGAAATGCAGTTCTATGCATATTTCCGCGAGCACATCCTTCACATGAGACTTCTAATTCTCCCTTCAGATTTGGCAATCCCTTAACAAGCATTTTACCACTAATATTTTTCAAATAATTCATGCAAATATGTCCATACCTCGGTGCCACAACCAATCTTTTTCATCAATGTCTGCTTTGAGTGCATGTCCTGTTACATGCGGGTCGAAACAAAATAGATTGTTTCTTGCTAGTGGGACTTGCATAAGCTCTTCTTTCTTCTCTGCATCTGCAAATACAGTGCATGACTGGCCTTTTGCTTTCCGTATTGATCCATCTTCAAACCTTACATTCGTTGAGTGTGTTCTATCCAGTCCTGCAAATACACTACTACAAACTTGGTCTTCAGCAACGACTATCAGCAACGGCCGCTCAAGCCGTTGCTATTTGCAACGGCGTTCTTACGGCCGCTCGAGCCGTTGCAGATATCTGTATCTGCAACGGCGTTCTAACGGACAACCGAGCCGTTGCGGATTATTTTAATTATCAGCAACGGCTTTCTGACGGAAAGGCTAGCCGTTGCTGATTATTTAATATTCAGCAACGGCTTACTAACGGATAAGTGAGCCGTTGCTGATGATAACTTATCAGCAACGGCTTTCTAACGGGCGAGTGAGCCGTTGCTGATAAGTTTATATAGGGCACGCTCTCGCGCCCGACCCTTCTTCCTCCCGCTTCTGCCGCCGCCGAGACCTTGCCGTTGCTGCCGTTGCTGCCGACGCCGACGCCTCTCGCCGACGCGCCGCTGCCACTGCTGCCGGTATGTTGATCGGCCGGCCTATACGGTTTCGGCCGGAGATGTTAAAATCCGACCGAAACCCTATTTCTAGGGTTTCGGCCGGCGGCGGTCGGCCTATGGCCGCCGCCGGACCTTCTACAGTGGCCGGACAGTGTGTCCGGCCACTGTACGCCGGCGCCGGAGGGTGGACTCCGGCGTCGAAATATATATATATTTTTATTGTTTTGAAATGGTTAATTAATTATTTTATAAATGTTAATTAATTGTTTAGATTAATTGTTTAATTTGTTAGATTAATTATTAGGGTTTAGATTAATTTCGGACGCGCGCCGGAATCGTCCACTTCGGACGCGCGCCGGAATCGTCCAATTCGGACTCGCGCCGGAATCGTCCAATTCGGACTCGCGCCGGAATCGTCCACTTCGGACGCGCGCCAGAATCGTCCAATTCGGACTCGCGCCGGAATCGTCCATTTCGGACTCGCGCCGGAATCGTCCACTTCGGACGCGCGTCGAAATCGTCCAATATGGACTCGAACTGTCTCGAAACATTTAGAAAATAATCATCCATCCGACGAGTTGATATGTTTCACGTACGCATCGACGAATCGGATATGATTTAGCAAAACCTTAGATCCGTTCGGGGATTGTATGTTCGTGTAAAAGAAGTAGATGATCTTTTATACGACGTACAATTCTTGAATTGTCCCTGATTGGACAATTTGGGAATATAGTTATTTGTACTGCACTTACGTTTTTATTTTAACTGTTAACTAATTATTCTAAAATTCGGCAACATCTCTCTTGTTCTCCGATACGCGCCCAGATGATATGCGTATTCGGAGAACTGTAGGGAGATGCTGTCGAAATTTAGAATAATTAGTTAACAGTTAAAATAAAAACGTAAGTGCAGTACGAATAACATAAATCCCGAATGGAATAGGACAATCTCACCTAAAGACATTAACCAAAGAAATTGTCATTGATTGACAGAATCATGTCGGCTGATCGAAGTTGGATGTACCGACGTTTTGATCGTGGAGCTTTAACGAATGAGTTTCGATTAGGCGTAACGTACTTCCTAAATTTCGCCTATTCGAATCGAAATTTCGTTAGCATGGGTGATCAAATCCGATGTCCGTGCCGCATTTGTTCGAATGGACGATTTTTGGATCGGGAGACTGTCACTCTGCATCTATATACCAAAGGATTTACACCAAGATATTTTCTATGGACTTGTCACGGGGAGTCACGCGAAGTCGGGACGTCGAGCAATCCTGTCGTTCAGACATATGGTGAATCTTCCTTTGCTGGTGCTTCTTCATCCAGTCAATGTAATCCCTATAGAACTATGATACTTGATAGTCTTGGGGGTCAATTCCACCTGAATGATAATGTTGATCGGCCAGTTCTTCAGACATCAGTCCCACCAGATACTACAGCGGTTGATATCACAGAAGTAGGGGCTGCGGTAGAGATTGAATTACCGAATAAAGAAGCTGCAGAATTTTACGAGATGTTGAAAGCTGCCGATGAACCTTTGTATGAGAATTGTCCTAAATACACTAGGTTTTCAGCAATGACACAGCTCTTAAACATCAAGGCCGATTGTAATATCAGCGGAGTTGCGTATGATCGGATTGCTGGATTGATTAATGGAATGCTGCCTACTGATAACAAGTTTGAGCCTACTTTTTATAAGACTAAAAAGCTAATGAGAAAATTGGGGCTTGGGTACGAAAAAATACACGCGTGCCAAAATAACTGCATTTTATATTATAAAGAAAATGTGCAGTTGGATAAATGCCCTGTATGTCAACACCCTCGTTACAAGGAGAAGAAATCGGTCCGACAGAAAAATATCCCGTTTAAGGTGCTTCGGTATTTTCCACTAACACCGAGGCTTCACAGATTATTCATGTCGGAAAAGACAGCCCCCTACATGAGTTGGCATGCAAGAAGTCGTGATGATACAGTAATGACTCATCGATCTGATAGTGAAGCATGGAAACATTTGGATACATGTTATCCTTCATTTGCTATGGATACTAGAAATATCAGATTGGGATTGTGCACAGATGGTTTTAATCCGTTTGGGCATTCTGCAACTCCTTATTCAGTTTGGCCAGTGCTGCTGACAGTTTATAATTTGCCACCGTCAATGTGCATGAAAGATGAATTTATTTATCTTTCGATGATTATTCCGGGTCCTAAGGGTCCGCGAAAAGAAATTGACATATTTCTCAGACCCTTGATAGATGAATTGAAAACATTGTGGACTGAGGGAGCTGTCACTTATGATTGTCATCGGAAGCAAAACTTCAATTTAAAGGCCGCGGTCTTGTGGACAATCAATGATTTCCCCGCGTACGGCATGTTGTCGGGTTGGAGCACTCACGGCCGACTCTCTTGCCCGTATTGTATGGAACACTCTAAATCAATCAGTCTTCAGAAAGGACGAAAAATCTCATTCTTTGATTGTCATCGTCGATTCCTACCGGTTCATCACCAGTATCGAAGGAATCGTAATAAATTTACTAAGGGCATAGTCGAAAGAGATGGGCCACCACCGATGTTGTCTGGTGAACAAATGTTAGCACGTGTTTCAGCACTTCCAGATATAGTATTTGGTCGCAATGAAAGAGTGTCAGGTTTTGGCCAAACACACAACTGGGTGAAAAAAAGTATCTTTTGGGAATTGCCCTATTGGAGTTCATTATTGATTCGACATAATTTAGATGTCATGCACATTGAAAAAAATGTGTTTGATAATATTTTCAACACTGTGATGGATATTTCTGGAAAAACTAAAGATAATGTCAAAGCCCGACATGATCTGAAAATACTTTGTAAAAGACCAGAGTTGGAGTTACAAGAGGTCAACGGACGATATCTGAAACCGAAGGCCCTATATGTGTTAAATAAACAACAGATCAAAGATGTTTGTCAATGGGTAAAAGAACTCAGATTACCCGATGGATATGCTTCAAACTTATCTCGATGTGTGAACGTCGATGATTGCAAAATATCAGGGATGAAGAGCCATGATTGTCATGTATTCATGCAGAGATTACTTCCGATCGCATTTCGAGATCTTCTACCTGATAATATTTGGGGTCCGTTGACTGAATTAAGTATGTTTTTTAGAAGCATCTGTGCAAATGTCCTTCGAGTCGAAGATATGTCAACACTTGAAAATAATATTGTTGAAATCATATGCAAGCTGGAGCAGTTTTTCCCTCCTGCATTTTTTGACTCGATGGAGCATCTACCGATACACTTGGCATACGAGGCACGAGTTGGTGGCCCCGTTCAATATCGTTGGATGTACTTATTTGAAAGATACATGAATCGTCTGAAGAAAAAAGTAAAGAACACCGCAGCTGTTGAAGGATCAATATCTGAATCGTATATCATCCAAGAAATTTCAACATTCTGCTCATTTTACTTTGAATCGACAGTACAGACAAGATTTGATCGTCTTCCACGTAACGACGACGGGGGTGTTCGACATTCAGATGGACGTTTAAATATATTTTGTCACTCTGGTCGTGCTTTTGGTTCTCGTCCATCTCGACACTTAAGCGATGAAGAGTATCATTTGGCACACTTGTATGTATTACTCAATTGTCCAGAGATTGAACAATTCATTGAAATATTTGACATTGAGATGGTGCAAAAATACTCTATTCACAACGATCAAGAATTGGAGACATTACGGAATCGTGATTTCCCTACATGGATTCAGACTTACAGCAAAGATCACAGAGCTGAAATAGATGAAAGAATATTTGAGTTTGTTAGTGGACCGTCGCGACTTGTGTCATGCTATAGCGGATATTTTGTTAACGGGTATAAATTTCACACGGTTGAATATTCATCTACAAAAAAGACAATGAATGCTGGGGTCTGCGTGAAAGGGACAACCTATGTTGAATGTGATATGGATTTCTATGGACTAGTGGAAGAAGTGATAGAGTTGCACTACTTCGGCTTGAAATCAGTGATCCTATTTAGATGTCATTGGTTCGATACAACAGAAAGGGGCATGAAAGTTCATCCAAAATACAAACTTGTTGAGGTTAATTACAAATCGAAATTGGCAGCAAATGAGCCTTTTATATTGGCATCACAAGCCGAACAAGTATATTACGCGAAGTATCCGGCTCGAAATAAAGATAGAGCGGATTGGCGTGTAGTCTGTAAGACAAAAGGTAGAGGAAAAATTGATCCGATAGTAGGAGAAAATGATCCTCCTGGTTTCTATCAAGAAGATGATCTTCCTGCTGTGGATCGTATTATTCCAATACTCGAGGATGCAGACACAACGTCAATTCAATTAGAAGTTGAATATGCTGATGATGACGATCATGAAATTGAGGAAGCTGGAGATGAAGAAGATGAAGAAGAGGAAGAAGAAGAAGAAGAAGAAGAAGAAGAAGAAGAAGAAGAAGAAGAAGAAGAATTCGAAGACTATTATTCAGATGACGAGGAATAATTGTAAAGTATATATTTTATTAAATATATCTCTACTATTTATACAATAATCTGATTATATGTCTGTTCGACAGATATGTCTGGTCGTGGTTATCGACGCAGGAGAGCTTCGGAGTCTCCGATCGGTGAGACTCCAGCACTTACTCATGCTGCTGATCCTCCTGTTGCTGATCCTCATGAGGATGATACTGCCGAGGCTAGTACATCCAGACGCAGGCGGCCACGCGGGCCGAACAGGTGGCAGCCTCCACCAGCCACAGAGTCACGTAGATTGATCAGCGTGATTGGGGAGCGGTAATATATCATGAATTATGAATCATTACAAATTCATTATATCATAATATAATATTAAAATTTATTTTTGTTGTGCAGGTTCGAGCAAGAAGAAGTGCCGAGGAGCATTTCTTCTACTATTCGACGATACATGCACGGGGCATGGCCTACGTGGTCTCACGTGCCTAGCGAGCACGTCGACATGTTATGGCGCGAGTTTGAGGCACGTATTATTTTTTTTTTTACATGCATGATGATATATTAAGAATTGGTACTGATATTATTATTTTGCAGGCTCGCTATACATGGGCCGAGGACCAGAGGTCCTTCATTTACGCTGCCTGGGAGTCTATTTCCCGGGCAAGGTACAACGGGCAGCTGGGGCAGGCTCGGTCCCGAGCGATGGCCCGAGCTGGGACCACTAACATCGCGGAGACTCGAGGATACGGCCCCAGTTGGATTACTCCGGATATATGGGACCAGCTCGTGAGGATATGGTCGACGGATCGATGGCAGGAGGTTTCTCAGAATGCGGCTAGAAATCGCATGTCGGGGGGAGCAGCGCGTCACACCGGCGGCTCTGTTGCATTTGCAGTGCACGCAAACCGTATGGTAAGTATATCGTTTAATTATATATTTTATTTGTTATTATGTGTACTAATTAATGTATTTGTTTTGTAAATGTAGACGACGGTGTCGGATGACGGGACTGTCCAGCGACCCTCCCCGATGGCGGTGTTTGAGCGGACTCACCGTCGAGCACATGGGACGGGGGAGTACATCGACAACCGCGCTGCATACATTGTGGTAATTATATATTTGTTTAAATTATTCATTATATATTTATAATTTAAGTTTTATGATAAATATTAAACAAAAAATCAAACTCGAGTAGGAGACGTACAGCCAGAGGGTGGTGCAGCGCGGGGGTACCCCCGAGGACTTTGACGCAGCATCGTGGGTCGAGGCCGCAGGTGGCTAGGACCATGGCCGCGTATATGGCTTCGCAGATAGTGGTCATGCGCGAGCCGTGCTAGGGCCACTTGGGGCACCGACCCCTCCGGTCGCTGGTGAGCGGCCGTCCACCTCTAGATCCAGTTATGATCATAGTAGCAGAATAAGGACTCTAGAGGAGACGGTCGCGCGTCAGACTCAGATGATGGAGGAGATGCATGCTATGCTACGCAACATGTCAGGTCATCCCGCAGCAGACATCTCTTCGGCATCATCTAATCCATCGTCCTCGAGTCAGTCCACGCCGGTGTACACTCAAGCACTCCAGACCCCGCCATATGATCCAGACCATCCTCCATCGTCATCGTGAGATTTTTTGTTTGGATATTGAACTTGTTATTGAGATATTGAACTTGTTTAACTTATTTTGTTTGGATATTGATACTTCAATTTTGCATTTGAATTGTTTTTATACTATCGTGGATAATTATCAATATAAATATAATTGTTTTGATGTATATCTTGGTGTGTTTGTGATGTGTGAATGAATGTGTGTATGAGGGTATGGGTGTGTGAGTTATGTATCAGATAAATGTATCAATGTATCAATGGAAATTAGAAATTTGAAATTTTTCTGGTTGCAGGTATAGGTCATCAGCAACGGCTTTCCCACGGCCGTCCGTGGGAAAGCCGTTGCTAAAAGTGTATCGACAGCCGTTGCTGATGACCTACAGCAACGGCTTAGCCACGGGGTTTTACTAACGGCGTTGCTACGGACTCGAGGCCGTTGCTATTAATGTTATCAGCAACGGCTCCGGGTCTGTGGCAAAACCGTTGCTGATAATATTTTTAGCAACGGCCCGAGCAGCCGTTGCTGATAATGTTTTGAGCGACGGCCCGAGCGGCCGTTGCTGATCCGTTGCTAAGTCATCAGCAACGCGACTTTCTGTCACGGCTCTATTGCAACGGCTCGGCCGTTGCTGATGCTCTTCAGCAACGGCTAATGCCGTATGCCGTTGCTGATGCCCATTTTTCTAGTAGTGATAGATCAAGTTCGGCTGACATGTGGTTGCTACAACCACTGTCAATATACCATGCATTTTTCTTTGTCCCAATACTAGCCATTAACAATACTTCTTCCTCTTCTATTTTCTTCTTTTTCTTCAGCTAAACGTACATGTTTAATGTTTTTAGCTTTCAATCGACAGTTTCTTGCAATGTGGTCAAACTTCTTACAATAGAAACAGTGAAATCTATTGTAATTTTTAAACTGAGAAGACTCAGTTACCTGATTGGGTTCATCCTCCTCATCCTCTGTTGATGAAGAGCTCGAATCTGCCACCATCTTCCCTTTGTTCTTAGTCATGATCTTCTTTGTCAAGCTATTTTTCTTCCCACAATGTTTCAGTTGTGACCGTAATGCACATCCTCCTTTCTTTCTTTGTGCCTATTTAATCGATCTTCATGTGATAACAAAGATCCTAAGAGTTCATCGGTTGTCATTAACTCAAGATCATTACTTTCCTCAATTACAGTTGCGATGTGGTCATATTCTTCAGAGAGGCTCCGGAGAACTTTCTCCACGATCCTTTGTTATGAGATCTCCTCTCCATATCTTCTGATTTCATTAGCAAGTTCAAGTACATCAGTAAAGTATGTGCTCAGATCTTCATCATCCTTCATAAATGATCCTTCGAATCTTCTTCTTAGGGTCTGACGTTTGACCTTCCGAACCTTATTTGTGCCTTGATATGCATTTTCAAGAATCTGCCAAGCAGATTGAGCAATTTTAGCAGAGGAGATACGTTTAAACACCTTACCATCCAGAGCTTGTTGGATGGAACTCAGTGCTCGAGTATCCTTCTTCCTAGTATCCCTCAACGTGCCTACTGCCATTCCCTCCTCGTTGTATCCAGTGTTGACGAGATCCCACAGATCCTGCGAGATGAAGAAGATTCACATCATTGTCGCCCAATCTTCATACTCCACCCCATCAAAACGAGGTATGGTGGGATTAATTTGGTTCGCCATTGTTGCTATACTCAATCACCCAAGCTCTGATACCAATGTTAATTATCACAGCAGAGGTATAATAGAACTCACAAGGATATATGGAAGAGAAACACCAAATGTATTCGAATGATATCAAGTGCCTATTACAAGCTACAAAGAACTCTATTTATAAAGCTGAAAAAGACAAAGAGCTAATGCACTTAAATGATAGCTAATGCACTTAAATGACACCTAATGCAATGCAATTAAATATAGAGGAGCGGTTACATAAAAAAAAAAAAATCATTTACTCGTAATTAGTGGTTTATTTTATCATCTTTAAGCATCAAACTAACAAGTACGGTGATATCCACTATCATCTCGGGGCACTAGTACGTACTTTGTGATCATTAGCTTAACTAGGTAATAGTGCATACCAATATGGTCACTGTGCATATCATTTTATGCTTTGTCAATCTACCATATACCAAAGAACAATTTTCTCTATGACAAATTTCTGAACCAAAGCAGCCCCCGTTGCACACGGAGCGGAAAACCGATCAAAGGATAAAAGAATTGCCACCTCGAGAAACAAATAAAATCAACTTAGTCGGCACCGCACAACTCAATATTCCCATCAGTAAAAAATATAGAACATTCATCAACTAATGATCATTGGCAAAAGAGCAAAGTTCTACAAGCAAACGACAAGAGAAGAGAAGGGACATCCACGACCAAGGAAGGGGTAACTAACCTGCAAGAACGCCACAACCGCCAATGCCCCAGCGACGACGGCGAGGGCAACATCGGCCGCCACGACTTCTCTCGGCAGGCACCTCCGCCCCGTACCCTACTCGCTCCGCATTTCTCCGCCAGCCCGCGAAACGAATCAATCGGCAGGCCTTGCTCCCCGCGATTCGTGTGGACCGTCCCCGTTCAGTAACAATCGGATTAGGGCTCGAGCTTGGTAGACAGAAGAGAGCAGGAGACGAAGAGGTGCGGAGAGAGACGAGCTGCGGACGGATTAACCGGAGCCAAAACACGCGGTGGCGAAGATGGATGAAGAATTGAGCTATCATCATCCTCGGATGCGCTCAGCAGTAAAACTAAGCCGCCTTGAATTAACAAACGAATACCCGGGAACACTATTGACGAAAGTTGTCTGTAAACAAGGCCCTACAAAAATTTTAGTGGGGCCCGGGTGATTTCCGAATATCTCGGAAAGGTGTATGATACGGGTACGTCAACATCAGGTAGGAAAAGTGAATTGCTCGTGGCAAAGAAGCGGATCCTTTGACTCATTGCAACATCAGCTGTTCAAATTGAAGGCAACGGGATACGGGAATAAAATTTCTATTGAGCCCCTCCATTATTAATATAACCTAATATAATTTATATTGAACTTAAAATAAAAATGAACTTATGTTGCAAACAAATGAACCTAGCATTTTCATTTCAAATTTAATATTAATGATCCTAGGTTTAATATTAAAAAACATAAGTTCACTCGTAGGAGAGGCTCCATAGCAATTTTTTTCTGATGATCCGCTCCTAGAACTACAAGGTGGTGGACAGGTTGAACAAGGAGGACTGGCTACATTGGATAGCGGGTTGATGCTAGGTTTGCTCTTGGCAAAAGGCCGATTGCTTTCCACTCTCCACGACGGAACAGGTGACCCTAATCAATATCACCTTCACTCGTTTGATGGCTTATCTATTGTCCATCTACAAGGCTCCGATTTGAATTACTAAGACGATTGATTGTAGGTGCAGGAATTTCTTTTGGACCGATTCTGATACTTCTACAGCGATAGGCAAATGCTTGGTTGATTGGAGCTATCTTACTTGCCCTATCAGGGGGCGGAATCGGGATCATCGACCTTAGAGCACACAACACTGCTTGCTTAGGTGCATGAGTTTGGAAGCTGATTCAGAAGTTTGAAATTTCATGGGTCAATATTATTTGACAATTTTATGGTGATGCTCGTGTTTGGAGTAGTGGGATTTTTGCAAAGTATGCCTCTCTCATTTAGAGGGACATTTCACCAGCTCGCTGACATATTTCTTTCTTGTATCATATATCAGGCAGGACAAGGAGATGGTGCCAAGCTCTCGACTGACAAGTGGGGACTCGGCGATTGCCTTGTGGACCAATACCCTTCACTTTTTCGAGTGTCGGAGTAGCCCAACATTTCCATTTACAATGCTCGATTAACAGATATTGATGGCCGCTTCTTGGGATGGAATCTTACGTTCTCCTCCTTGGTGAATGATCAGTTACTCCAAAGTTTGGCCAAGGATTTGGAGGAGGTGCGACATTCAGATGGTGAGGAGTCGATGAGGTGGAATTAGACACGAGATGGAAGGTTTACAACCCAAAGTTTGTACCATTTGCTGATCTTTCAAGGTGTGAGCGATAGCTTTGCAAAGTTTCTGTGGCAGCATACACTTCCATCTAAGATTTCTATTTTCGGCTAGTTATGGTTAAGACAGAGGCTTCTCACTAGGGACCGACTGATGAGATGGGGTATCACGTCCGACAAGGTTTGGTTTCTACGCAATGTGGACAAAGAATCGTATCAACACATTTTTCAGGTTTGCTCTTACTCTACTGAGGGTTGGCGGATGTTTCTCAAAGCCACCAAGGAAAATTTGTTTTCACTCTCTAACCGGCTGTGGGACGATACAAGTTTATTTAGTCTAAGCATTTGCAAGAGAAGAACATGTTTGATCCTCATCGGTGATGGTTTCTGTGGTTCGAAAGGAACTATAAGGCTTTCTGGGAAGAGGCTACTCCTGCCACAACCCACTCCAGAGCGATATCCGCGGCTACTCTTTTCGCTTCGACTTTGTGTTGACCTACTTGTGGTATTTTTGTGGTTCTATTATTTTTTTCTTTGTTCTTGGGATTTTATTATATTTTTACTCTCCTTATCTTTTTTTCCTCCTTCCCCTACGTACTTGTACTCTTCTCATATCTCTTAGACAAAATGCAAGTTCCACCCTTTCAATATATATATAGTTTTTAGAATCAAGCTTTATAAGTAATTTTATGGAGTCTGATCTACATGTCTCACTAAAGCTATGTATTTTAGAATATTAAATTGTGATGAATTAGATTTTTGATTCACCATTTAAGATCAAAGGTTCACTCTTCACAAAATAAGTTCACTATTGATAACAATTAATTAATTCACTCTAATATATATATATATATTACACTTCTACAACAAAGGTGTACTTCTAGTCAGGTTAGGTTCATAAATTCACAACATGTTCACTTCCACTTTATATATAATATAGATATATCAAATGATGGGGAATGACCCTTTTAGGATAAACACATATAATGCTAACCAAAATGACCATTATTTATCATAAGTTGATAATAATAAAAAACCTTCATTGGAAACAAAAAAGCTGATCCCGCATATTGGGCATCAGTCTTAGTCTCTCTCGCAAAAGGGTTCAGGGTAGTCCCGCCATTTAAAAAAAAACAAAGCACTCTTCTCCCCATCTGAGCCATTTTCCATCTCTCAATCATCTTCCATCTCTTTCAATCATTTTCATTGTTTTCGTTATAAGCTCTCTTACAATTTCCCTTCTTCTTTTTTAGGAGAAAGTTTCGTCGTCAACCCATCGCTGGAAACACCTACCCAAACGTCAATTTCCACATATTTGGTCCAAATGTCATCAAGATTTGTATCGTGTTGCCAACCCCAAAACACATGCATTTTTCTGCATTTGTTGAAGACCCATGTTTTCTTGTTGGTTTTTTCATAATCGTGTTATTTTAGAAGTGGATTTCAAGGGTTTATTGTGTCTTTAATGTCCTCTACGATGTGTAAGGTTGTTTATTGGGATATACCATGGTGTTCCAGGATATATTCTTTCCGGGGTGTGAGGTGTTGGGCGGGAACATTCCATCCACGAGAAAAACACCACTCTTGCAACCTTACACCCCGTGGGTATCTTTGGGGATAATTTTTGTACAAAAATAGTTTTTCTTGGACAAATATTGTTAAGATTATAAGGAGGATCATTTTTTAAAATGTCTTTTTAAAAAGGGTCATATAAAAAATCGACCCTATATATATCTTATAATTAAATGCATATGGAATTATAAGTATAATTGTATATATACTTACATATACACTTATACTTAAGTATATATGAATCTATATATACTTATATGCTTATATATAAACTTATAAAGAATAAATATGCATTTATTAAATTTGTTTTGTTAATCTTGTTAATCATTAATGGTTATTGTTTAGAATATGTATGTTATGCAATTGATTTAATTTAAGTAGACTCGTTGTATTTAGGGGTGGCAAAACGGGCCTACCCGGCACGATAATGTAGCGCGTCGGCCCGGCCCAGCCCGCTAACTCCGTGGGCCAGAAATTAGCGGCCCGACACAGCCCACAATATTTTGCGGGCCGCCCAGCACAACTCACAAGCCCGCATAATTTCATACAATTGTGTTTTTTATAGAATTCTACTTAACATCGGTACTTGACATCAAACCAAACCAAACATCAATATTTAACATCAAACCAAACCAAACCAATTTCTTTGGTAGCAGACACTTAGTCTTAGGGTTTCAAAATTATTTAATTCATTTTTTTAATACTTAGCAGGCCAAACGGGCCGGCTCGGCACGATAAGAGTCGGCCGGCTTTGGCCCGCAATGTTATCATGTTGGGCCGGGCCAGCCCGATAAGCTTATCGGGCAGAATTTTTTGACCCGACCCGCAGTTATGGTGTCGTGCCCATTTCCGCGACCCCTGATTGTATTTTGATTAAAATTTAGAAATTAATCATGACATATGAGTTAATACATGTGACGTATGCATCGACGGTTTAGTCATGATTATGTAATATCTTAGATTTGTTTGATGGTTGTATATTCGTATAGAAAAAAGTAGATGCACTTTTGTACCATGTACAACCCCTGAATTATCTCTAGTTGGACAATATGATAATATAGTTATTTGTAATGCACTTAGTTATTTTTTTTAGCGTTTTCTTCATTTATAAATTTCAACTTGGTAATCTCCTTTGTTCTTCCATACGTGTCCAAATGATATGTGTATTCAAAGTATTTTTTGAAAGTTTTAGCCCATCATATGGCCCTTGCATGGACATGATGATTTGCAATGTGAATTCCTTTTTGGCATACCCTCAATTGCTTCATGATTGTTCATGAAACAATTTGGGCATATAGGAGGCATATGGAGGATGACTTTCTCATCAAGGTTGATTTTGAAAAAGTTCTTCAATTCGGTTAACTGTGATTTTCTCTTGGAGATGTTGCATGTTAAGATATTTTTTCTTCCAAATGGATTTTGTGGATCTCGAATTTGTTTACCAGTACCGAGTCTTCTTTGATATTTAATAGGGAGTTTGGTTCTCTTTCCAACATAAGCAGGTCATCAGATAAGGGAATCTACTTTCCCTACCTTTTCAATCTGTCTATTGATCGTGATTCTAAATTGATCAACAGAGCTATGGATGCTAGTCACATCAAGGGAGTCTTTGGCTGATAGGATTGTAGGTGTCATAAGTTGTATGCTCTTTGCGGATGACCTAGTTCTTTTTAGAACTAGTGATTTATTCCACCAGCTTTTCGATCTACTTTGATATTCCACCAGCTAGAATGACAAACAACAAGGGGTGCTTCACTAGTTGAAACATCTGTTTTCAATATTTATGTGGAACTCCCAACCCTATTGAGACTAGCCCATGATTTATTCGGCCTCATCGATATTATGGGTACGAGCTCTTGTTTGTGGCGTTGGACTTCACATCAACAGTTCTTTACACAGTCTAGGCTCCAAATGTTCTGAGGACTCCAAGACACATATTGGTCATACAATTAGTAGCAAATGACCCCCCCCCCAGCTCTTTATTTTTGGGTGGATTCGATCCAAGGGCAAATTATCGACCGGGAATAGACTTATCAAAAGGGCATGTAAATCGACTAAAAAAATGTGTCCTATGCGATGGCGTCCGAGAATCTCATGACCATCTTTTTGCATGTTGCTCCTTCGCCCTTGGTGGATGAAAGTAATGTCTTTCCCTCCTTGCGACTAATTTTCAATTACATCAAGTAAACACCTCCTTAAATTTCATGTTACATTACCTAGACTTGGTTCCTTCGATTTGAAAGGAATCGGTGCTGGTGCTACTTTAAGGGGAATCGTTTGGATGTCATGCCATTAGCTAGCTATTGCTGCTACAAACTACTTTGAATTGGCTCTCTCTCTCTCTCTCTGTTGTATATATTTACTTTATTTAATTTGGTTCTTCTCCTCCTATGTCCTATGTTGGTATTTCCTTCATTTATCTTGAATTAGACACAAGATGTTTTTCCCTAAAAAAACAAAGAAACTAAAATATGTCGTAGCCAACAATCATGACTTTCCAATGTATCATATTTCCCCCCATCATTTTCTTAAATATCTCGTCAGTCTCCAAAATCTTTTCATTTTGAGCATATCCTCTTAATAATTAGATAGACCATGAGACAATATTTGCTCTCTAATATCAGAAGCTCTTAGCCTCTTATATTTGGTAAACCACCACATTCAACATATATATCCGTACACCCAAGGAGGGCATTTCTTATCCATCACAATTTTACTATAAAGTAGTGAATTTCAATTGCAATTGAATTTTATTATTATTTTTTATTAATCAAATATGCAAATCACATGTGTATTCCACCTAGAAAAATAATATAGTATTTAGTAACAATATTTAGTATTTGTTCAGTGGATCTGAAATTTAATGAACCAAGTTTGAGTTTTTTGGATAATTAGAACTAATTTCAAAATCACCTGAAATTATGAGGATGAAATTAAAATTAAATGGATGTTTCCATAATAAACAATGTTTAATATACAATATATAATACGTTCCAAAACATACCAACAAAATCTTTATTGCTTGAAAACAAAATAAAACGAAACGAAACTCTATTTCTATCTCTTTAGATCGTAGCGGACACCACTGCCAACTCTTTCAGGTTGCTATTTGGAGACATACGTCATGTAGCTTGTGGGAGTGACCTGCTCATCTACTCCTTCCTTCACCATGTAATCCCATCTATCTTGAAAGAGAAAGATGAAGGCGATGATGGAAATCTCTACGGTAAATAGGACACTCCACAAGCTCACACTTCTTGAGCTCCTCTGATGGTAGACATGTAACCCAACATAGATGTTTGCAATACCAAGCACACAAATCCCTATTCCAAAAAACCAATGCACAAAGTACCATATGCTCCTCATCTCGTTGCCCCTTAAAAAGTGTTTAGAGAATACAAATTTAACGACTTAAGCTCATAGATAAATAGAATGATAAAAGAACTTGCCTCTCATTCTCTATATACTTTTATATTCTTAAAATTCTAATTGCACATGTTTGGCTTAAGCCGATCACGAAGGAAAACATAGATTCTCATGTATATTATGAATTAGCAAGAATTTCCGCATGATAAGATTTCAATAACTAACCTGGGAGGTCTAGAGAAGGCCGTCAATGGCTGAATCCAAATGAGAGCATATAATGCTAACCCTATCCTTTGATGAGTGTTGTTGAAGGAGTTCTCAAAGTTCATCAGTGAAAGAACTGCTGCAGCAGTAGTCATCAAGATTGCTATAATCTGTCAGATCATATGTTGTCAGGATTATTTCAAACATACAAAATTGAGAAAAAAATATCTAATTTTTTTTTTTCAAAAATAAGACTATCCAGTTTGCAGCAAAGCTATATTGGTTATTATTGACTTAGACAGTGACATGGGCAAAGAACAAAATCTTGAGCCTTCTAATGCAGTTAACTCTGCTTGACATTCTGATGATGATTATTCCAACAGGCATCAAGAGACCAATTGAAGCCCAGAGAAGGAATGCATGAAGTCTTATTTGGATTGACATTTCAGGGCTCATCAGCTGCAATAATTTTTAGGAAGGAAAATTAAGAAGGATGAACTAAATTAGTTTCTTCAATCTTTTGCTTTTCTTTTTGTTGAAAATTATAGGATTCTAGTGGCATACCTTCAACTGAGATAATTTATGTTTCTCTCCAGATGCACTCGTGGATGGATAAAGAGAAGCAGCCATGAGACTTCCAAGAACCATAAAAATGTCTCGCAGAAGATAGAATTGTCGCAAACTAGAAAGAAAAAAAAAAGCGAGTGCTTGTGGACTTCAAGTAGAGCATTCAACTTTGGCTACAATGAATATTTACCAAGAAAAAAGAGAAACAAGCAAACATAACCTACATGTATACAAAAGAGAGCACAATAAAAAGAGAAACAAGCCACATATCTTTTCCCTTCTTCCATTCCCCCCCTTTCTGGATACTTGAATATCTTTCATAAAGGAGGAGAACTAGTACTAGCTAGAAAGAAATTCCTCATTCAGATACATAATGCATTCCTAGTTCTCTATAATAACAAAATTAAGAAGTATATATAAAGCAACCATTTGGGTTAAATAAAGAGGAAGAGATTGAAACCCTTGAATTCTCAGTAAATAAATTATACTCTTTTTTTTTTAAAAAAAATTGTACTATACTTTCATAAAGTTGGTTGTAGTATATTGGGAAACATTATGTATGTTGAGGAGTGTGAAGCCAAATCCATAGTCGAATCTATATATATTTAGGCCGATTACAATTTAGGGGTATATTTGTCTTATACTCTCAATCTCTCGTACGTTTGGTAAAGGCTTAGCCTCAATAAAGTTAAAGGATATTGTAAACCCTAAAGTTGACTAATAAGAAAAGTAGATATATCTTGTACCATAGGCAAATATATATATATATGATCAAGAATCAACAAAGATAAGTGGAAGGTGGCGGGTGGGGATGCAGGGAGATAGAACAATCATGGAACTCCATAGCACCTAGTAGTGCTAAACTATTATGGTTCCTTTGGGAACATTCTTTTTAACGTCTAATGTTGGTGAGGGCAATGTGATAGTCCCCTAGTATGTACTCTAGGTAATGATCCATTACTCTTAGAATATTTTCTTCATCATAATCCTTGGTGGGTACCACATGTACCATACCTCCCCCACTACATGAAATTTTTTTATAGAAAGTTTATATGCTGGGAAGGCATAAATAAATTTCTTGACCATTATGCATGATTCAAATAGTCTTCTTTTTAACTGTTCTTTTTATTTCTTTATTATTGTGTGTGAGTGCAAGAGGTACATGATTAAGGCAAAACTTGACCCAAGATCTCCACTATCAACAACAGAGGCTCTTATCAACTAAATTAGTTGACAACTTCTTACTGATAATTTGGGAAACCACATGTTAGGAATTAGTTATGGGGACCTCAAAGATCCCGTGCATGAATGGGCAGAGAACTGCATTCATGTTATGCTTACAAATCCTTTATTTCAGAGCTCTTTCTAAAAGGCAAAGCCTTTTCAGCGATGAGGAAAGGAAGATGGTGTCAATCATGGAATTACTGACTTCCGATTCAGGCAAAAAAGAAAAGGAACCACTAACTGAGCACAGGGAGGCTGATATATATGGTTTATCTTTCATGGTCTTCCAAAGTCTCCCCCCAAAATCATTAGAACACTAATGGTTAATGAGCTCTGATGAATGATAAAATAGAAACTAAGTCATGTGAGATTTGCAGTAGTACTAAGTATCTAGAAGCCTAATTATGACAAGTAGGAGATTAAAGAACAACTACTGATCCACTAGCCTCCATCACATGGTCCTCCTCAGCCCCAAACATTGTCAACCTTATCATTCCAAGACATGAGACCCCACTTCATGCCTTTTGAGGTGCTGAAGTAGACGTGACAATGCTTCATAATTTCCACCTTGTGATCACTGGCCACGAATAGAATTAATTATATCAATTTGTTGGCGAAATGATCACACTAGAGAAGGTGAATAATGTGCTTACTAAATCGATTCGCCTAATTTCACTTTTAATCATTTTCTTAGATTAGTTAGGAGATTTGCAATTATGCGATTGTATGCAGAAACAATAAATAATTTTGCAATTAACGCAAACAAGAAATCAACGCAAACACATAATTTATAGTGGTTCGACCCCAATGCCTACTCCACTACCTAAGCACCCCGCTTAGGATTTCCAAACTAGTTTTACTAGATTAATTTGAGTTTCCCTTATACATGATGACTTTTCACCGAAAAGTCTCACTCTCGACCTAAGGTACTTCCACACCCGGAAGTCTCCCCCTTCTTGTCGAGAGCACTTATCCCACCTCAACCCTAAGGGACAACTAAACTAATCCTAGTAACAACTACGTTTAATTACACAAATGGCTTTACTCATTCTATACCAAGGATACCACTTCACACCCAAGACCTAATCACAAGGTTTTCTACAAACCCAAAACAAAATGTTCAAATAATAATTGAAATACAACGAAAAGAGCTAAAGATATAAAGCAAAATAAACTACTCTTTTCAACGCCTTCGACGCCTTCAACTCGTCAAGAGGTTGAACTCGTATTAGATCTTGAGTTGAGGAAGAAGACTGTCGCTTGAAGAAACTGTCGCGAGAAGAACAGGCGCAAGCGATTCACTCTTTTTTGGAAGACTTGAAATCTTCCTTTAACTGCTCATTAAGCTCTGTAGAAGAGGAGGAAGGAGATCAAATGAATCATACCTGGGTGTATTTATACCCATGTGAAGAAACGACGTTCAACGGATAGAAAACTATCAGTTTACAGGCCACCGATCGAAGTGCCGATCGAAGCATTGATCGACCGATCATTCGACCGCTTCTGTTTACCCTGTGGTCGGTCGACCGACAGGTCAACTTCCAGACGCGGATCGCGCGATCCGCGATCTTCGATCGACCCGTCGGTCGACCAACGCGGTATTGCATCGCGCTTATATGCAGGTCGATCGACCGCCAGCTTCGGGCAGATTCTGCCTCCATTCGATCGACCCATCGATCTACCGACGCGATCTTGCGTCGCAGGTATCAGCAGGTCGGTCGACCGACGGGTCGACCGCCCGAGCTACTGCCCGTTTTGGGCTTCCATCAGTCAACTGCTTGGTCGACCGAAGTAGCTATGCTACTTTCTTTTTTTTAAAAAATACCTTCGGTCGGTCGACCGAACCTAGGCTGAATGTTATTAATTTCTTCAGCCTATTTCTTTCGAGCTTCATTTCCGGATTTCGGCTAACGAGCATCATCTTGGAGAGCTTTTGACTTGATCTTTGGACTCGTCCAAGCGACTTTGGTGCACTCCTCGATCTTCGAGAAACTTCCGCGATGAACCCGAGCATGACGATCAATGTCCTTCCGATTTTGTGATTTCTCCGATTTATCCGATCGAGGACATCGAACGCTAGTTGATATGGAACCTGAAATATATTCTCAATGAAATAATTAATTCCATGTTTGTTATTATCAAAACCATCAAGATCGAGATTAAGGCTAAGGTTGAAAACCTAAAGTCAATAACCTCCCACTTTTTGATGATGACAAACATTCTTAAGAAAACATATCATTAAAGCATAAGGATATCAACTAAGGGATTTCTCCCCCTATCAACATGCATATCTATATAATTAAACTCCATCTATCTATATGCATGAATTTCCTATATTTCCCTCCCCCTTTTTCTTATACACTTATCCCCCTTTTGACCTATACATTTCTCCCCCTTTATCCGTACTCTTCTCCCCCTTTTGACATCAATCAAAAAGGGCAAGGGAGGCTATCTACTCAAAGAGATGAAACACAATTAAAGATTCATGAAGTTGAAACTCTAAAGATTTTTCATGCAACATGAAAATCTCAACCAAAGGGATGGAAAACAAATATTTAATGTGAAACAAAATCATACATGATATGAACAAAAACTAAATAGTTGAATTCATGATTAAATCATGTATGTTCTCAAAATGTATGATATTTTTAGATTTCATTCAAACTTTCAAAATACAAGGATATAATTATTTAAAACATGTATATTAAGTTTGAATTGAAACTAATGTCATTTGATCTAAATATGAACTTAGCATGTTTTCATTTGAAATAAGCATGAAAACTATGAAATTGCTAAGTCTTAAGATTTGCTATCTACTCATGTTATCTCAAACATATGCATCTAAACATCCAACATGATATAGTGTAAGACTATGAATTAAGTTTGGGCTTAAAATGAAATTTTTAACTTACTTTGTTGACTTAAGTCAACCTATACTTCTGGTTTTCAAAAATCACCCTTTTAAGTTTAATCAAAATTATATTTTTGACAAATGATTTTGAAACCGATTTTTGGATAAAAGATTTGATACCAAATATAGAATGCTCATTTTGATACCAAATGTGGAATGATCATTTTGATACCAATTATTGAATAGTTATTTGAAATGCATGTATCAAGTTTGGACTCAAAATGAATTTAAAAGTCGAAGCCCATTTTTCATTCTATGTTATTTTCAAATAAACAAATGGATCATAGCTATCATCCAAAATATCAAAATTATTTCTAGAAATGATTTTACTCATTAAAATGTGTGAATGATATTAGAATTAGAATCCAGATGGTGTACATGAGTTTTTTTTATTGAAGTTTTTGAAGAAAAACCAAAGTATAGAAGATTGATATTTCAATTAAGGATGATACTTTGAGTTTTGAAATCCAACTTCAAAAATTCATTATAAATTAGATTCTTGATGAAATGTTTTGAAATTTTTACTTAAGAAACTAAATTTTTCAATGAAGGTGTAGTTTCAAGAATCACCGAAAAAAGATTTTTTCTATATTTTTCTAAAAATAACTGAATTTTATACTAAATGTGGGTTGAAATGGTATTTCTGTAAATTTTAGTTTTTCTTAAAACTTTTTAAATTTTCATTCAAACTTTCATGACACCACATGATGGTCGTGTAAAGAGTATATGTCAAGTTTGAAATAAAATTTTTGTCCTTAAGTCAAGATATCAACCTAGCATCGTTTCATTTAAAACTACACAAATTTTTATGAAACTTGCTAAGTTTCAATCTTAATATTTACTCATGATTTTTCAAGTTCAAACCTATGAATACCTAACATGAGTAAATTTAAACATGTTTCTCAAATATGGATTGAAAATGAGACATTTAGGTCAACTTGTTGACTTGGGTCAACAAGGTTCAAAAAGAGGTTTGCATGAATTAACCTCAATTGTCATTTTATCCATATCCATAAGAAATTTTCATTCTAAGTGCATGTAAATATGTCATACCTATTCCTAAACATGTTTATGAATATTTGGACTTAAAATGAAATATCCAAGTCAATTGATACCAATTGTGGTTTGTTGACTTGGATCAAGCTTTTCAAGCTTAAGTCCCCTAAAGTGATATAGATATCACATTGTTCATCTAGACATGAATTTTCAATTTTAACTTTCTAGACTTATGTGATATGTGTATTTTAAAACATGTTCATCAAATTTTTAACTTATCATGAAGTCTCTAAATAATAATTTTAACATAGTTCCGTTTCATAAATATCAAGATATCATGAAATGAGCTAAGTTATCAAGATTTTTCCTACTCATGAAAATTCAAACATATATCATGCAACATCAATCATGAGTATATAAAGACATCATTAAACATGAATATTCAATCATTTTATAAATATTTTTGCAAAATTAAAACATACATTTTTCTTAGAAATTTTGCCCAACTTTTCATATCCTTTTTCATTTTCTTTTAGATAGCATATATACCTTTCCAATTCTTATCACTTTGTTTACTTGCAAGAAGGCTTTATTAGTAGCATGATAAAATAATATGCCAACTTAGCAAGGTAACATACTAAATAGCAAAGGTTCAAATCAATGTTTCATTTTAAAGAAAGTGTTTCATGATATCAAAATGAATCATAAGGGATCTTAAGATGTGAACCTATGAGGAATAAGGTCCCTACCTATGTTAAACTAGTTTGGACTTAATGATAAGGTCTCTAATAATGAATACCAACCTAGATCAAGTTTAATTTGATGAAATTTGCCTAAGTGCTAAAATTTACCTACTCGTGAGAGATCAAGGATTTTACATGCAAATCTAATCATGAGTATAGAGACATAGTTTAAGCCTAAATATTTAGGTATAACACTAAGATTTTGAATTAATTGAGGTTATACGTTATACATGAAAATTTAGCCAAACTAAACTTTTTTCTTCCTACTTAGTCTTCCTAAAATATTTATAACTTGCAAGTACAGCTACACTAATGTTTTAGTGAAAACATAGCTACTTAGCAAGCTAGTCAAACCAAAAAGCAAAGAGAAGTATCAATTATCATTATCAAAAATCACTTTGCTAAATGATTTGAAATTAGTTTCAAAATAAATTATCGTAAATCCGAAATGAATTAAGAGATCTCAAGATATGAAATTTGAAAAAAAATAAGATTTCCAACCCTTCCTATTGGTCGAAAATCGAAAGACCACAATTAGCCTACGATTTAGAACCGCAAGGTCGCTTAGGCCCATTACAGGCCACAGGGGTCTCCGAAGAGACCGGGAAATCAAAAATTAAAAATATTTTTGAAACTTTATTAAGAGTGGAAAATCTACTAGAATTAAACATATATCAACCTCCAACTATAATTTGAGCAAGAGGGTATAGGATATGATACCAAAGTATTTTTGATGCCAATCTTACTAAGGCATAAGATGACTTGAAGTTGCAACCTCTTCGAGATGTTTCATTTGAATCCAAGGTCAACTTCAATACATCATTTTTCATTCATCCTTGTGTGGTAGCTCCCCCTACAAAAGAAGAAGAGATTTTTGGTACCCAAATGGCTTTGAGTCCTTAGGGGTTAGTGGACTTAGGTACCCAAAGTGTCTTAACAACACTAGGGGTCATTTTAAAAGCACAATCAAATATGGCATGCCCATATATACCACACCAAAAGCAATGTCCATGAAACTTTTTCTTTTCATTTTTAGCATGGACATAAGTTTTAATTTTAGAATGCTTATCATGTGAAACATGATGAGTATGAGCATTCTTAGAGATATCATTTCTCTTTTTATGATCATGAGGTTTAAGAGTGGAATGCATGGTATGAGAAGTATGATGTGCATAAACATTCTTGAAATAAATATTTGTATTTCTAGAATTCTTGGAAGATGAATTGCTAGATAGATTATTGACTTTCTTATTTAGACAAACAACCTCATTTTTCAAGTCATTCATTGATCTTTGAATAACATGCAATTGAGTTTTTAACATGCTATTTTCATTCTTTAAATTTTTATTTTTATGTTTCAAGTCATTAACTTCTAGAGTTAATGTATCATGGCAAGAATCAATCATGCTAGTTTTTAATTTTTAATTTTCACTCTTCAACTCATGCACATGATTGACAAGTTTCAAGTTTTCTTTCTTGATTTTTCTATTTTCCTTATTTGATTTTATGATCATGGCATACATCTTCTTAGATTCTTCTAATAGCTCATTATAAGACATTCCTAAAGAATTAGAGCTATTGTCATCACTATCAAGATTTTTAATATGACTAGAAGTGGAAGATTTTACCTCATTATTAGTATCCATGAGGCAATCTTTTGAATTTGCTTCATAGCCATGGGAAGAAGAAGCTTCATTCAAATATGATGATGATGTAGAAGCGGTTGACCTCTTCTTTGCCTTGCTCTTCATGGAAGGGCAATTTTTCCTCACATGCCCTTTCTCTTTGCATGCATGGGACACTACCTTTCTTTTTCGGTTCTTTGTACTTCTATGGCTAGAAACACTAATAGCTTCAAGAACTTCATTAGATATAGGAGTATGACAATTATCATAGTCTCCTTCATTTAGAGTAACAAGTTCTTCACTTTTAGCATAATCATAAAGCATATTCAAAGTACCCCAAATATCATATGCCGAAGTACAATGCATGATTTTTTCAAATATATTATTTTCCAAAGCACAATATAAGCAATTTTTTGCTTTGGCATTTAACTCAAACATGCTAATTTGTTCTTGGGTCCATGCATCCATATTTTCCTTAGGTTCAACATATTTTATCTTTATCATGTTAAATACACCTAAACCTTGAGTCTTTAGAAATGTGTACATCCTAGATTTTCATAGACCAAAGTAAGAGGCATCGAACCTAGGGGGTGAAGACGATACTGACTCTAGAGCCATTTCGAGATCGAGACAAGGTGTAGAGTAGATGATGAAATCTTGATCTACAAACTCTCTCTAATACCAAATGTTGGCGAAATGACCACACTAGAGGGGGGGGGGTGATTAGTGTGTTTACTAAATAGATTCGCCTAATTTCACTTTTAATCATTTTCTTAGATTAGTTAGGCGATTTGCAATTATGCGATTGTATGCGGAAGCAATAAATAATTATGCAATTAACGCAAACAAGAAATCAACGCAAACACAAAATTTATAGTGGTTCGGCCCTAATGCCTACTCCACTACCTAAGCACCCCGCTTAGGATTTTCAAACTAGTTTTACTAGATTAATTTGTGTTTCTCTTATACACGAGGACTTTTCACCGAAAAGTCTCACTCTCGACCTAAGGTACTTCCACACCCAAAAGTCTCCGCCTTCTTATCGAGAGCACTTATCCCACCTCAACCCTAAGGGACAACTAAACTAATCCTAGTAACAACTACGTTTAATTACACAAGTGGCTTTACTCATTCTATACCAAGGATACCACTTCACACCCAAGACCTAATCACAAGGTCTTCTACAAACCCAAAACAAAATGTTCAAATAATAATTGAAATACAACGAAAAGAGCTAAAGATATAAAGCAAAATAAACTACTCTTTTCAACGCCTTCGACGCCTTCAACTCGTCAAGAGGTTGAACTCGTATTAGATCTTGAGTTGAGGAAGAAGACCGTCGCTTGAAGAAACTGTCGCGAGAAGAACAGGCGCAAGCGATTCACTCTTTTTTGGAAGACTTGAAATCTTCCTTTAACTGCTCATTAAGCTCTGTAGAAGAGGAGGAAGGAGATCAAATGAATCATACCTGGGTGTATTTATACCCATGTGAAGAAACGACGTTCAACGGATAGAAAACTATCAGTTTACAGGCCACCGATCGAAGTGCCGATCGAAGCATCGATCGACCGATCATTCGACCGCTTCTGTTTACCCTGTGGTCGGTCGACCGACAGGTCAACTTCCAGACGCGGATCGCGCGATCCGCGATCTTCGATCGACCCGTTGATCGACCGACGCGATATTGCGTCATGCTTATATGCAGGTCGGTCGATCGACTGGTCGACCGCCAGCTTCGGGCAAATTCTGCCTCCATTCGGTTGACCCATCGGTCGACCGACGCGATCTTGCGTCGCGGGTATCAGCAGGTCGATCGACCGACAGGTCGACCACCTGAGCTATTGCCCGTTTTGGGGTTCCATCGATCGACCGCTTGGTCAACTGAAGTAGCTATGCTACTTTCTTTTTTAAAAACTACCTTCGGTCGGTCGACCGAACCTAGGCTGAATGTTATTTCTTCCGCACTTCGTTTCCGGATTTTGGCTTTCTACGAGCATCATCTTAGAGAGCTTTTGACTTGATATTTGGACTCGTCTAAGCAACTTTGGTGCACTCATTTGCTTTTGTTAATTAATACGATTAAGAACGGCCTGGAATAGGAGGAAAAGGTCTTATTTGCAGGAGAAATGGTCACACTAGAGGGGGGGTTGAATAGTGTGTTTACTAATTCTATTTGCCTATTTCGATTTTAGACGTTTTTTGAATTATTTAGGCAAATTATAATTTTACGATTGGATGCGGAAGCAAGATAAATAATTAAGCACAAATAGAGTATCAATGCAAACACACAAATTTATAGTGGTTCAGCCCCAATGCCTACTCCACTACCTAAGCACCCCGCTTATGATTTCCAAACTAGGTTTACTAGATTAATTATTATTTCCCTTACAATGAGGATTTTGACTCAAAGAGTCGCACTCTCGACCTAAGGCACTTCCACACCCGGAAGTCTTCGCCTTCTTATCAAGAGCACTCTTCCATCTCAACCCTAAGGGATACCTCAACTAATCGTAGTAAAACAAGGTTTACACAAGTGGCTTTACACCTTCACAGTAAGGTAACCACTCACACAACAAGACCTAACAACTTAGGTCTTACTCAAACTCAAATTCAAATAAAATAATATCCAAATAACAATTAAAATACAATCAAAAGAGCTTAAGAAATGAGAGAGGAACCACAACTCTTTTCCAAGCCTTCAACGCCTTCAACTCGTCAAGAGGTAGAGCTCGTATTAAAACCCGAGTTGAGGAAGACAACTGGGTGCTTGAGAAAATATTCACGGAAGAACAGATCACTATTGATCGATCCTTTGAAGGCTCAAATCTCCCTTTAGAATGCTCAATCAAATCTGTAAGAGTGGGAGAGGCATTTAAATGAGTTATATGAGGTATATTTATACCCTCTCAAAGAAATGATAGCTCAACGGGCTAAAATTTAGCCGTTACAGCCACTTGATCGATTGGCAAGTCGACTGACCGATCGACCACTTAGAGCGACTGCTGCTTATTCTCTCTGTGCGGTCGACCGCCAGACGCAAACTTTGCGTTCCCCCAATCCAGTCGACCGCCCGGTCGACCGACGCAAGTTGCATCTTTAGCTATCTGCAGTTCGGTCGATTGATCGATCGATCGACGAAGCTACTGCCAATTTTTAGCCTCAGTCGATCAACTGCCTGGTCAACCAAAGTAGCTACTGCCGCTTTTTACCCCTATTCGGTCGACCACCCGGTCGACCGAACCTAGGCTGAAATTGTTTTTTCAGCCATTTTTATTGCGCGCTTTATTTTTGAGTTCCGGCTTTCAACGTGCGTCATCTTGGAGAGCTTTTCATGTGATCTTTGAGCTCATCCAATACGTCTTTGGTGCATACATCGAACTTTGAGATGTTCCACGACGAACCCGAGCGCGACGATCAATGTCCTTCCGATTTTTTGATTTCTTTCGATTTTTCCGATCGAGGACATCGAACGTTAATCAATATGAAACCTGAAAGATTTCTCGACAAAATATTAGTTCCATTCTTGTTATCATCAAAACTGAGATTAAGGCCAATGTTGAAAACCTAAAGCCAACATTATTAAGTTTATATAGAACATCTCAATGAATACAATGATGATTGAGGTTCCTTTATTGGCAATCATAAATTGTTATAGAATGTATGCTGTAAAATATGAGGCTTGATTATGGTTTCTAGGATGTATAAATGAGATTTGATGAGAACTTGAAGATCATTTTGAATTTTTGATTTTCAGATATTTCATATTTTAAAAATATTTGGTTCAGAATGAATATAGATTGGTATTAGCACTGGTACTATTGGATAATAGATATATTCATTTTCTTCTCTTTTTGATGAATCTTGCATTCATTTCATAGGCAAATAAATATTGATAGATAGATAAACAGACATATCCAATTTCTATATATTTTATTGCATTAACTTTTGATTTTTTAAATCAATAAATCAAATATATTTTGGGTAAATTACATTGATATCCTTGAGGTTCCAACGAAATTACATTGATCTCCCCTCTATTTGTCCAGGTGACATTCACCTCCCCTATAGCTAATTGTCATGGGCCAATTATTTTGTGCGGAAGAACCCGTACGGCACTTTTGCATCCCGTGCAAGGGATAAGCCTATCATATCGAATTCGTCCCGAATTGAGCTTCCCGACTTAACATCGCGAGACATATGTTAGTCCACGTACTAACCTCGTGTTTCATATACGTGCCCCCAAAAGATCATGTTGGCTGAATGATATTAAAGGCGTAAAGTAAAACAACATTACATGACTACAGACGCAAGAAAACATAAAATCGGGTGTAAGATGAGCTACGCAATTGTCTTGGGCGAAGATCGACATGTCGTATGCCCATATTGGCCACTCGTTCGTCTCAGCCCAAGGCAACCGTTTTGTTTGTCAATGCTCTCCTACATTATACAAGAGACCCCTAACCTCCAAGTGTCACCCCCAAGGTTCCCAAAAGCACGAGGAGCATGACAAAATCATGGTCATGCGAGATGTTGATTTTCCATGGCCACGGCCATGACGAATGCATGAAAATTGCTCCGCTTAGCCGTAACGCACGCACCAAGCGTCGAATGACCTCGAAATGTATCCAACTCGTACCGTCATGATTCTGTCATTGCTCGAGGGCATCGAAAAGACTCTAACATTTAACGGTGTTAAATAGAGCTTGTTAATAATGTGATTTCTCACTTACGTCCCTTATTGAAAAATCATTAAAATGCATTCATAAAATAATTGAATAAATATTTTAAAAATAAATATTTGAGATAAATTATTTTATTATTTAATATTCTTCACGAAATTAATGTTGGTTGAATGTGAAAATTAAAATATTAAACACTCATGGGTGAGAATACGAGGGAATGAAAGTTAAATCACACAAGGGTATTTTTGTCATTTAAAATAAGTAAAAACTATAAATATTTTAAAAATGTCATTAGTGAGCATATGCAGTGCACGTAACCGACTTCATTAACATTTTTCATTAGTATAGGAGGTCTATGTAATTTTTTATAAAACTCAATGGGTCATAAGATAAAATTACAAATAGAGAAAAGACCAATGTAATTTAACTGAACATCAGGAGAGGTCAGTGTAATTTACTCATATATTTTTCATCACATAACATAAAATAGTTGGTGGAAAATATTGCTATGTATTTCTAATCTCACAATCTTTTAGCTACACCAACTGCACTCATTACTATCAAAAAGTTATAGGAAAAGTATGCGTGCTTGATTGCATAGCATGATCATTATATTGATATATAAAATCACGGCTAAATATGTTGGGATAAAAAAGATTTTCTAGACGATCAACCTATCTGTTGTAATCACAATTAAATGATTCTAATAGATAAAGCAATGCAGGACCTAGGTCTTTTTTTTCCTTAAAATTTGCTTCGTAGAATTAGGCTATGATGTCATGATACAAAATTCATGTTATTAAATTTCGCTAAGCACACACACAATCACACAAAGAAGAGATGGGAGAGAATAACACAAGAATTTTAACGAGGTTTGGCCAATGATGCCTATGTCATTAGGGCAAGAGCACAGAGCATTTTTCACTATTTCAAATGAAAGTGTACCGATTCGATTTTCTTTTATAAACTCGTAAAAAAAAATTTGTGAAATTTTAAATCACAACTGGATCAAATGAACCTCAACAAATACAGAATAATGCAACAGATCTTTTTTTTCTTCCAATTATCGGCCGAATCCCTTCGCTACCACACATATCTCTTTTTTTCTTCAAATTCAGATTGCACCACAAATTCTTCGGCCCAAGTCATAGTTCGGATCCATCAAAATTCAATATACAAAAGATACCAATTCACTCTCAATAAGATGATGTTAATGTTTTAAAAATGAGAACAAATTGGCTGATTAAGTTCCTAACCGTTTGCATTTTATATCAAAATTGATTTGGTCAAACATCAATCACACTTATAAAACTATATAATTAGTTTTAATATTGGGTTAATATCCCAATCAACCAAAAACTAGTTTTTTTTTTTAAATTTTCTATTCGAAATCAAAACTAACATGATTTAACTATATTCAAAATTAAAAATTTCATTTTGAATAAGATGCTCAATCTGAATTTATCACCCTCGCAAGTAATAAATTTTGATGAAACCTTCAATGAAATTTAATTATGAGTCAAACTTCTTGTTTAATGGATATGCAGATAAATTAAGATTTAATTAAAAAATTAATTTTATAACATAATTGTTATAAAATATATATAGGTACGAGAATACACATAATGAGCATTATAAGAAATATAGAAAATAAAAAATATGAGCATAAAACGCTAATTAAGGATCAAAATATCAGATCATAACCCATTGATAACATGGATAGATATTTAATCATTAAACTACTAGATGATCAAGCGTATCCATTGAAATTATATATCCCCGTAACAAATTAAAGCACAACTAAGGGAAGTGGTGCTCTTGGAAATTGAATACAAGCCTGAGTAAAGTAAAATGACCTATAAGTTAGGAGTTGTGTTAATCATTGGTTCCGCTTAATTATATATTATTTTGCATTTTAACTTTATGATACCTAAATTTGGGTATCTTCTCATTTCTCAATCTGAACGGAACAGTTTATGCAAATAGCTTGATATTTTGCTGAAAATATGCTAATATAAGCAAGAAAAAAAAGGAAAAAGATTTAGAGGATAAATTATAAGAGAGCGTTTGATATGAGATAATCTAAATGAATTATTGATAATCTTAGTTAAAATTATTTGAGCCCCATCAGATTACTGTGTTTGATTAAAATAGATTTCTGATAATTTGAATGTCCATGGTAATTTGCATTACCATTCAAGTGATAATTCACATTATCAAAGGAGGAAATATCTATGTTGATTACCAGTAAAATGATAATGCTATTTTTTTATTTTTGACTAAAATATCCTCAACTAAAATATCCTCTATTGACATAGAAAAAAAATCATCGTCTCATCTCATAATAAATTGATAATCTCTATTTTTTTATTTTTTTTTAATTTGAGAATATTTTAATTAAAGATATAAGTTTTCTAATAATTTTTTTTTATACCAAATAAAATTATAATAATCTATTAGGATAATAATTTATATTTTCAGTAATCTCATATCTTATAAATAATCTATTAAAGTATCACATGGAAAATGAAAAAAATCGATTAAATAGATGTATGCTTGGAAGAGATGAAAAATTGAAAACCTGTGAAAAGTTATATCGTCGGATCTTTCAAAATATCTTAACGTATATACCCGACTCCACTCGACCCGGCCCGATCCATCAGGCTAAGCTAGCTTTTCTCAGGCAACCGGGTCGCCATATCTCCTCCAATCCATAACGCGAAGAAGAGCAGCGATGGCTTCTTCTTCTCCCCCGCTTCCCACGTCTTTCGAACATCAAAATGATTAAACCAAGACGCTTTAATTAATTTGTCTATTTTTTTATCGGCCTTTTGTTGTTGGACCTTCCTTCTGCTTCCCCGTCTTTTCTCATCAAAGATCGGAGATCTAGGGTTCCCCCTGATTCGATCGCGTTTCATCGACGCAACCGTAGCCGTTATGGCGGCCGTCTCCGTCGCCGGGGAGTGGCAGCTCCTCTACAACCGCTTCTACCGCAAGCTCACCATATACTCCATGGAGTAGGGCCGCATCGACCTCTCCCGCCACCGCGTCGCCGCTGCCCCCTTCGGCGGCCCCGTCGCTGCTATCCGCGACGACTCCAAGATCGTTCAGCTCTACGCCGAGTCCGCTCGCCGCAAGCTTCTCATTTTCAATGCTGCCGGCTGCCCCCTTGCCTCCGCCGTTTGAGACCGCCCCGTCGGTCGCCTCGTCGGCATGGCCTGGACCGACGACCAGGTCCTCGTCTGCGTCGTCCAGGACGGCACTGTCTACCGCTACAATGTTCACGCCGAGCTCTGCGCCCCGCAGTTCTCCATGGGGAAGGAGTGCTTCGAGCAGGGCGTCGTCGAGTGCGTTTTCTGGGGAAACGGCATGATTTGCATCACCGAGGGGTTCCAGATCTTCTGCGTTCCTGATTTTAAAAATCCGGTGCCGTGCAAGCTCGCTGATCCCGGGATCGAGGAGTATCCGCTGTGTTTGGCCGTCATTGAACCGCAGTATACGATGTCCGGGAACGTGGAGGTGCTGCTCGGAGTTGGGGATCACGTGCTGGTGGTGGAGGAGGACGGGGTGCAGCAGCTCGGGGTCGGAGTGGGGCCTTTTCAGAAGATGGCTGTCTCTCAGAATGGGAAGTATCTAGCAACATTCACCCACGATGGACGGCTGCTGGTCATCCTGACGGATTTCTCTAGAATCATCTTCGACTATACTTAGCGAGGTCAGTGAATGTTGACTCACCATCATCCTTTCTCTGCACTATTCTGTTTCATTCCACTGCATATTCAGATAATTATGATACTAGTTAACAGTTTGCTATTACTACAGTGTCATTCATGAAGCTACCAATTGACTATACCCGATATGTAAATAAGTCCAAATTTCTTCATACTTTATAGTTTGGACAGTTTGGATCTAATATCATGTTATCTTTTAAGATTAACTGCATTCTACTATCCTAGCCATAGTTGTCGAGGGCGAAAAGCGCAGGGACCCGCAAAGGTCCCCGGGAGCTATAGCGCATACCGCAGCGCGAAGCCCACACTTCATTGAAATAAGGCGCAAAATAAAAACATAGGTATATATTTCATGTATACACCAAAAATACCAATATATTCCAACTATCATAAAGAATAACAACTAAATATTCAAAAATGATGAAGACCAAAGGTATAAAAAGAAATCATGTTGATAAGATAAGATAAATCAAGCAAAACATCGTAAATCAACCATAAGGGATAAGTCTAAAAGTTAGCAAAACAAAGTTTTAAAACTTAGAATTCACATTTTAAGCTCCAAAATTTCCCCAAAATCCCAACTCTATTCAACATCGTCGAGATTGTCATCCTCAAGGTTAATCTCATCATCCACATCAAGACCATGAGAGCCATAGAGTTCACTGTCCTTCTCCTCTTCCGCTTCCGTATCAATTTGGTTGGCTCTAAATTCTCCATTTTCATCGTTTTTTGGAATTTCTATCAACTTGTCTTCCAAAAAAACTCGTCTTTCCAAGGAAAAAGGATGAAGTTGAAGAAACAAAATTCCTTCAGCGTAACAATGTAGCACGCTTTTTGCTGCGCTGCACTTTAAGCGCATAGTGCCGCATAGCGCGCTACGTTGAAGTCTACTGCGCTATAGCACACTATTTGCGCAATTGACAACTATGATCCTAGCCTAGGCTTGGGCATAGTTAGCTATTTGTACTTTCCAAAATACATAATGGCATTACTGTAGGACACAATTCAACATCCCGATTTAAAAAACTTTACTTAGAATTCTTTTGCATGCAAGATCTTAGTCTTTAAGGAGGATGCTTCATAAGCCATGATCTTGTTTGCTTATAGGTTTAATTGGAACTTGATATTTAACTAGTGCCTTTATTGCATATAACACTCAATTTGTTTGGTAATTTATGATGCAGAATAGAATTTATCCAGTAGTTTTTTTAATAGACTTAATGATGTTTCTTGATTTCTGTCTTTCTCATGCTCTTGGGCTTTGTTTGGCATTGGGCTTAAATTCCCATTGGAGTTATTCCTTAGGAAAGATAAACCCAAGAAAGCTATTCCTTAGAAGAATAATCTTCGTATTTTTGAAGATCCTGTTTGCTATGCAGCAAAAGTATAAGACAGTAAAAATTTATTGTCATTACTGGAGCAGTGGAGCCTTTAAAATATTGTATGTTTAAATCCCAAGTGATGGGAGATCCTTGTTGGGTTTTCTGTTCCCACGCATATAGGAAATAATAATTCATAACATGAGATACTTCCATGTAGTGGGAATGAAAGATGGTTTTTTTCCCCCCCCCAAAGAAAGCACCCATATAAAATGAGGCTATAAAGGATCATCTAGTCATCTCTATGGACCCTGTTCCAAGAAATGAATTGGAAGGCTCAAAGAAGAGGTAAAGATCATGCCTGTTGGAACCATTGGATTTTGTGTTGAAAGTTAAAGTTAAGACAGGTGATAATTGTGGCTTACTGTTCAGATAGAAAAAAGGAATTGAAAAGTTGAACAGACCATTGTTATCCTGGCCAGCTGAATAGTTAACTGTTGGTGGAATTGTGAGCTCCTTCATTCTCTTGCACAGTTGTGCAGATTGGCACTTATTTCATATGTGATGCACGTTTAAATTCAGCAGACAGGCTGCCAAAAATTGTTATAGGACTGCTATAGGGGTAAGGTTGTGGACACTGACCCTTTTTAGACTTTGCATAGTAGCAGCCTTGTATGCTGGCCCAACCTACAAAGTATCATATGGCAAACTCATGCCTATTCATACATAGATGTGCTACTCAATAAATCAATAATTGCTTACATTCTAGAATCCAATGCCTTAAGACAATAGTATAGACAATATATGTATTTATGTATAAATTATGAAACCTATTTTTTTTGGATTGCAACTTTTCCATGTTCGGAACCGTCACTTCACATTGTTTGATTAAGTGACTTGATGTGGATATTTTGTTTGCCTTTATTTTATCATGTTTATTTTGTTAGTTCATATTTCATTTAATGTCATGCTCTTGGACATTTACCGAATGCACATTGATGTTTGTAATTAGGGAAAGAAAAGACACTTTTTGTGTTCCATTATCAACAGTAAACAAATAAACTGTTTTTGACTGGGCTATGTACTTGGAGATATTTCCTTACAGATACTTTAATTTTCCTTACAGTCATCATTGCCTCCTGAACAAATAGCTTGGTGTGGGTTGGACAGCGTTCTACTTTACTGGGATGAAAAAGAGCTTCTAATGGTGGGTCCTAATGGAAACCCAGTGAGCTATTTGTATGATGAACCCATAAGACTCATTCCTGAGTGCGATGGTGTGAAAATTCTTTCAAATTCAAGCATGGAGTTCCTTCAGCGAGTTCCTGACTCTACTGTTTCTATCTTCCAAGTTGGTAGCACATACCAGCAGCTTTGCTTTATGATGTTCTAGAGCACTTTGACAAACGCAGTGCCAAGGTATCTTCCTAATTAAAGATATTTATCTGTTTTTCACAAAATTAAGAGTACCTTTTTTCATGTTTTATCATCTGATCCGTTGATTGCAAGTTGTGCTTTATGCATACATACAGATTTATTACTTTGGAATGTTCTTATGTATTTCCTTTTAGAGTTTCCTAATTCCTATATATATGGGCATACTTGTGATCTTTCACTGTTTTGCATGTTGCTATATTAACGCATGATTGCAGTTTAATGGCCACATATTGTACTTCTAAGAGCTTCTATTGTTGACACTATGGTTTAAAATACCGGTACTAGTACCGTACCGACACACGGTACGGACCGGTATGAAAATGCATATCGGTCGGGGTTTTTTTTTTGGTTAGAAATAACTCCAAGTCTCCAATAACACATAATTGATGAAGAAATGCTTAAAATCAATATTCAAATGTCAAATACATGAATACAATGTTTAAAATGCGGACGAATGACGTCCGTCGTACCCATACATATCTTGGGCTTGGGAACATTCACGATTAAGGTAAACACCGTAGGTCTCTGATGCCCATATTTGAAAATTTTCTCATGGCATAATATCTTGGTATCCATTATACTACATTGACATTAGCGTTTTTTTGTTGGGATTTCAAGAACTAGACCATGTATCATCAATTGAGTAGGTACGGGATACAGAGTAGGTTGATTCAGAAACCTCTTACAAACTACTCATCATATTGTGATGGTAATCTTGCAAAGATGTCGGTCCACCTCCTCGACGCCGGCCTCTCTTCTCGTACACCCGAGTTGTTCGTCCGGTTTTTTGATTGTAGGCTTGTAGCTTCTAATTGTTAAGGTTATCTTATTGTCTCACTTCTTTATTAATTTAAATGAATTTTCATGTATTTATTATTTTAAAAATATAACAATTATAAAGTTATCTGCAAGAAACAATATTTTATATATCTTTATTAATTTTTCATAAATAGTATTAATAATATTGTTAAGCAAACTCTAGTTATTTATCTAATTATTAAACACAAAATTATATAATATGGGAAATACTTTTTTAATCATGTTCAATATTTTATCTAATTATCTAATGATGTGTTCATAAAAATTAATCATCTATAAATTAAAGAAAAAATTTGAAAAATTAAGAATCTCGTGATGTTCATCTATGCATTTGTAAGTTATAAATTAAAAAATCTGAAATATAACATCAAACTATATCCTTTTAGTTTCTCTTTACTAACAAATTAAAGGGATAAAAAGGAAAGTCATCATGAATTTATTAGTTTCTCTTTACTTGAGATATTCATTATATCCTTTTAATACTTATTTTTTCTAATTTATTGTATCTAACTGTTGTTTGGTTCTAATGAACAAGGCTGACTACAACAGACATTTTGGAGCTGAGGATGTTTTTTAGACCTTAAAACAAACACAGGTAAGAATGCATTGCATCTCATTGATTATTTAGTTTTGGATAATTGGAAATGGAGAATGGTGCAGCTGGTTTTTAGCTTTTAATTCATATCCAAACTCTAAAATTCTTACTTTGGTTTTTTCTTTGAAGTAAAAGAGCTCTGAAACCTCTCTCTGGATATTGTTATTAACTTATTATTATTATTTTTCAGTTTAGTCAGTATTTGATTAAACTTACTTAATAGTAATATTCACATATGAGCTAGGCTTTTAAAGGTTTACTTTTTCTTACTGATCAGTAAGCAATTCTGGTTCTTTCAAGAAATTTGAAACAATTGTTCTTATTACTTTGATCATGATTCTTGACTGTTGAGAAAAACAACAATGTGTACATTTAAGTTGACTGATGAGAAAAAATGCGCTTATTGTTTTTTCCTTCTATTAGTTTTAAATTGTGGTTTTTGCACATTGAAGGTTAAATTGAAAGCTACACATTCAACTTGTTTTTATATTTCTATACAACAATTTTGATGCTGTCCAGTGGCTCTAAAGGTGAATTGGCGTATTTCCATGGCTATCAGCCCTTACAGTTGGCCCATTCAACTTTTCTATGTCATTGGTTTTCTGTTAATTACTCTTGTATTCTGAGTTCAATTTTCATCTTAAGATTACAATATGCAACCTTGTGGTCTTTGCATATTGAAAGCTAAGCTTTTTATATTATTGTAATTGACCTATTCATCATACATGAGGGAGGAAGGGTGGGGATGTAGGAACAGGGGTTTCACACATTACTTGCTACCTAGGGAGATATTGGAGGAGGGGGTTCAGTGGATTTCCTTGACTTAGAGGTGAAGTAATGGGTCCTGTAATCTATTCCTAGAGTCTTTCTGATTTTTTTTCTCTTTTATATCTTTGGTTTGATATATTTTAAATATTAGATATCTTACAGGAATCTTTTTAACACCAGCCTTTGTGTCTAAGCTCAATTTCTCCTATAATTTTGACAAATTATCATAGGTTTCATGGTAACTGTACTTGAGCTCAATTCTTCTTTTATGTTGAATGCATTTATTTACATAATGTTAGCTAATCACTATGCCAGTAACTAAGCATGCCAACTTTGTTAAGTTAAAGATATTTTCTTAGTTTGTTTCACAGATTAGTGGACGGTTTCTCTATTTCATCTGCTAATAGAGGTTTCGTCAGTGGAGCCAATGCAAGAAATAGCAGAAACTTTTCTGCCTTATCTCGGACCTCGTACTCGAACACTACATGTTTATATGCTCCTCCATCCATTGAATTCTGTCAACTAAAGGGGTGCTCCAGATTGATTCATAATGCAACGCAGCGTGAAATATGTGCTCCAGTTTGTGCATCTAGGGAAAAGGGCAACTCCATGAGTGGAAATGAGGTGAGCTTTTATGGTTGCTTTCTCATCATATTTTTTTCTAAATTAGTGAGCTCTTACGGGAATTAGGTAAAATTGTGTGTTCCTTCTACATGAGCCTGGGCTTTGATGATCTTGTATCTAGGATGGCAACATGACAGTGGTACAATCTGCATAGTGGAAGTAATATTTTCATTTGTTCTTTCAAGTTGGTATCTTCTGTATTCAGATTCATGGCTATGATTAACCAGTGATTATAACTCTCTCTCTCACACACACAAATTATGATCATGGTAAATGTCTTCCAGTTATGTGGCTTGTTCTTTATTATATATAATTTCCCCCACTTTGAATTATGATTTAAGATTCTCACTATATGAAAATTTGTGTACCAGTATCTGATAGAAGTTATAATTGTTCAGAAATTAGCATAAATGAAGTTATGGTCCTTATGGAGTCTAGCCTTTCATGTTTAATTTTTATAGCAGATTCTATTTCCCCAAGATCATGAGTTGTTTTTTTCCATAATGATTTTGACTTTTTGAGACTTGTACAAAATAAAGAGAAATTGCATTTCTTTGTATGCTCTGTGTTATTTGGTCCAGGAACAAATCCAGTGATAATATTGGATTGGTGTTGCAAACTATGAGAGCTACAAGAGACAACGTCGTCTGCAAGGTCGTTAAAAAATAGTCAATGTTTATGATCCTTGTGAGAGTTCAGAGTTTCTATGGTAGATGTAACCGCCAGTTGTTAAAATTGACTGAAGAGGTAATTAACATTTAGTTCCATCTTCACCAACAACTTGTACTAGGGCTACAAATTTCATTTATTTTTGTCTGTTTGGAGTAAAATAAGTTATATTTTGCTTTTTTTGTGCATTAATAACAGGTAAATGGGTTCGTAAACATGTAGCAGAGTGCAGACAGATGCTTTTCATATAGTAGGCTTGTAGAAAGCACATCAGGTAGTACTTACTAAGCTTCTTGGGGCATGTTTTGGTTCAAATTTCTGCTGAATAGTAATTTCATTATCTGACTTGGACTTATAGTTGATTTCTTGCATCCAACACGAACAAAAAAGAGGAACTATTATGGCTAGGGTTCTTGATGGCCATTTGAGGTAAACCATACGAGTTATTTCATTGAGATACTTATATGGCATCAAGCTAGGGAAGCTAATTGAGCGGACAACCAGTTCAAAAAGGACAATTTCAATATCTCATATAGTTCGAATTTTATTACGGGTTAATTATATGTTATATTCTAAATTTTGAGAGAATTTTTAATTGTATCCTAAATTTTTTATTCATGTCAATCGTATACTCTAACTTTAATTTTGTGTCAATTATATTCGAATGTCAATCAATAGTTAACTTTAACATTAGCTCTCTAATGTGATGCCCATGGCATCTCAACACATAAAAATATAATTATTATTTTTATTGTGTCATCACTTTATAATAATTGAATTAATCTTTATATTAATAATATTCCTTCAACATCGTCATTTGTGCATAGACTTGGCTCTTTAACGATAAAGTTAATTCTATGATGTTGAGATATTATTGATAAAAAAAATAAAAATAAAAATATATAATTAATATAAATAAAAAATAGAGATACAATTGGAAAAATCCTAATAGGGTATGCACAGCCACTGGAGACAACTTTGATGTTAAGGTTCTACAAGAAAATCTGTGCTCATATTTTGTTTTTTAAGCGCACGGAGGCACGGAGCCATTGTGCTCCAAGCATCCATATTCCCCTAAATGCTACTAAAGCTTTAACAACATAATAAATTGTGAAATCAGGACATGTGCAATATAATTGGGTGGTTAAAAATCTACTTTTAAAATATTTTTTATTCACATTAATTTGACTTCTATTATGAAAAAAATAGGGTTTAGGGTAAATTATACTAATACTTTCTTTAGTTTACTCTTATGATACTATTGGACTATGGTTCCCTCTAGTTTTTAAAATTATATTATCATTTCTTAATTTTGCATCAATTTTATCTTAATTGGTGTTTAAATGTAAATATTTTAATATTAAAAATTATCATGTCATCAAAAATAGATGATGTGAGATTAAAAAACATTCAACCAATTTTATGATAATTTGATAATACTTAATATTAAAATATTTAGATTTGAACACTAGTTATTGATTCAAAATTCAATGAAATATATTGTAACAAAAATAAAATAGAATGGAGTGATAGTATAATCCACAACAATTTTTTAGTTATTAAGGTATGATAATATGAGGCTCCTTAATGCTAAAAAATAAAATAGAAATGATTGAAGTTTCTCCATAGTGCAGAAACATCCTGGTGTATAAGCTCAATGAACTCTTTACAGTGGTAAAATGTTGACAATTGTAACATGAGATAATTCTCTTCCCAAACAAAAGTACTCAGTCTGTGTGAAATCCGCAGGTTTAAGGAAAAACTAAATTAGGTTTTAATGCAAATAACAACACTTGCCAATTGAATCATTACTGCCATTTGTAAGAAACCTTTTTTAGTTCAGATTCAACCACGGCAAAGGCCTATTAAACCACCTACTTTCCACTGGCAGTGCTCAGCAGGGGCAGGAGCAGAAATACTAACACATGATCAGCTAGCACCAGCAGATGAATTATCAGCGGCTTCTGCAGCCTTCTCTTTCTTTTTTTCCCGCCACTTTTTGTTTCTCAATGTATTTTTGCTCATTTCTCTGAATACAGAAAAGGTACGATGAAAGTAAGTATTTTGTTAAAATTCGAAGTCCAAGTGAGAAATCTGAGCATAGAAAAGGCTGAGTGATGACAATGAACTTACTCTGAAGCTGAAGCTGAAGCTGAAGCTGAAGGAATCATTCCCCCAAAAAGCTGCGAGTTAGAAAAACCGTCATTGTCATATACCCATTTTATGAGTAATGTACAATTTGTTTTGTAGGAAAAAAAGAATATTGTTTATTTAGTGTATGGATTAGAGAAAAATAAAATTAGAAGAATACAAAATTAATATTATATTCAATGTACATCGAATTTAAAAAAATTCTTATCCAATATTCCCTCACTCAATATCCCATTCTATTCAATAAATCAAACATACCATAAGAGCCTAACTAACACACTAAAATATCTTCTTCCAGGGTTCCCTAAAAGAAGCCAGGTATAATAAGTGCAAATAATGCAAGCCATACACTAAAATACCAGTGCACATTGCATTCACAACTACACAAGGATATGGACTGAAGATTTTGTTGGTTCTTTTTCTATATGCAATCAGATGAAAGAAACAGGGATCAACCTCTAGCGTTCTGATAGCATTGAGTACAGTGTAAAAGAATAGTGTGCACTTAAATTGTTCAGCTTAAGCATTATGCTCTTGAACCAATTTCAATTTTATTTTGTTCATAGGTAAAATCTATTAACCAGGGTGAGCTAGTAAAACACAACAAAAAGATCCGTCATAGCATATATGGATTGCCACAATGCACAGAAAAGGAAATCATGGTACAAATACCCTGAAGAAGAACAAAAAAAATTAAAATACCCTTTGGGCTCCAAGCAGTAGCAAGATGTTTCCAGTAGGACATTATTGATTCCTAATGTCTGCCAACCACTATTCATGCTTGAAGCATAGGGATGAGATGCTGAATCAGCTCTCCATCAAATTCTTCACTCTTCTGATACAACTGAAGCATCAACAATACAGCAACACCAAAATGATAAAATAATCAATATCAGCTCTAACTGAACTTAAATAAACAAATACAAGAATCAGAAGATAGGCTGTCCATTAGTTTTTTAATTTTTGCTCAATGCAAAGAAACGTTACATATTTGTCAAAGAAGGCACTAGCTCTTCAACAGTCTGAACAAAAATTTGAGACCTTATATTTTCCTTTGAAGTTTTGAACATGTCTTCAGTACCTGACACAATAACTGGACAGTAAACAAAAAGGCTTATTTGAAACAAACACATTTGAAGAAGGATAATTGTATGTCCAGTTACATTAACTCACATACCTTGCAAACCTGGAAGATTCGACGATCCATCATTCAAGTACGATCTTGTCGAATAATCTGCATATATGCCTTCTGTTATTAGTAACTTATCTAGCATGGGGCCAATGAGTTTATAAGCAACCAATGTTGTCTCATCACAGACTTCTTGGACAGATTTTACAGTCATGTTTCTGGTGGTGTTCTGAGAGGTTCTTTCTAGACTAAGCCTTGCTGAATCCTCACAAGGTTTCTCTATATCTTATCATCATCATGCCCTGAACCACTGCTACTCATTTCATTTGCAGCCTCAGATGGTAAGAAAGAATTGCTACTAGCAGTGAATGCTGTGTGGATGCACTGTCCTATATTCTCAGGGACTTCGTCTTCGTAATTAGAATAAGACTCATAACTTAGTTCATGTTCATTATCATCGTGACCCGAGAAATAGCAAGTATCAACCAAATTAAAAGCATTGGTGTTTTCATCATTTCCTAACTCCATTAAAAATAGCTTGTCATCATCAGTTTGGTCCAATGGGTTTGAAATAATTCGTTTGAGCTGACAGCTCAACGTCATTACAGCTTCAACCTCCTCATGTATGGACATTTTCAAGAACATGGGAGCCTGACATTTAATCATGTTGTTTATAAAATCAAGAGTTTTCAATACATACTGTGGAGCACTTGAATCATTGCATTCAAACAAGTATTCAATCAAGGAGCTCCTTAGTGCACTCCTGAAACATCTAATAGGAACTTCAGCTTTAAGATCCAGTAAAGCATGCAAATCTTTCAATTGATGATTTCTAAACTTTGGAATCAACAAAAGGGCTTCCAAAACACGATTGTGCAAGCATGACATTTTTGTTGAAAAAGGGTAAAATTCTGATGTTTGTACATCAATATAAGTCATGGATCTATGCTTGGAAGAGAGATAAATCACGGATAATTACATTAATTGCATCTCACTTAGCAGTTACATTAATTACATAAATCACGGATCTATGTTTGTACATTAATTACCTAGCCACAATGTACTCTATTTGAGATGCAATTATGTAGTAACCCGACATTACATTTCTTGAAAAAGCTCAAGGAAAAAAATGTTAGTTGACTGACATAGCACATATGTAACTTCTTACTTTTCCATTTTTACTATTAGTTAATATTATCCATTTCTACCCCTTACCCCATTATGATTTTTTGATGTCACGAGAAATAGATCAGTAATGTTCCTCTTTTTAGGTCATCGGGAAATAACAACTTGTAAATTGGTTTCATAATTTTGTTTGTTTTGACCTATAGACTATTCAATTGTAAAAATGTTGAGCATCCTTAACATTACCCTATATGTTACATGATGGTAAAGAGAACCTTTCATTTAGGTCAAGGATATGTCTAAAGTTGTTCTTCAATGAGCTCCATCTTTTTAGGAAGTTAAAATTAATTGAATCTCTAGCTAAAAGATCATTGGTTTATGCTGACTTGCATTACACTAGGTTAAACCGTGTGGTTGTTTGACTTTATGCATTGACCCTTTAATATATTGGTAATCTAGTAGGGACAACATTTTTCATGACCAAAAATAATGTAAGCAAAGGAATGGAAAACTATGCCAACTGTGGGTAGTACAGTTGGTGGCAACATGTGTATGTTGCCTAGAGATTTAGGGTTCGAACCCTAATATACCTATTGTGACTTTCTATCTTTGTTAAAAAAAAAGAATGGAAAACTATTTCTAGATATTGTGTTTGATAGGGGTGTGCATGGGTACCGGGTAGACCCGGAATCGGTTGGAACCGACCCGATTGGGTAGGTTCCAACAGGGTAGGGTCCGGTTCCAAAACTTAGGAACCGGTCCTATACAGGGTAGGGTCCGGGTCTCATGAAAAATACAGGGTACCCGGACCCGCTCACCCCTAGTGTTTGATTCCTGATTTTGAATACTTTACTTGAGTGTATCAAGGACTATTGTCTCGTGGATGTGTAGAAAGGTATCTACTATAAGACAATCCCTTGTGCCCATTTCTTTGCCATGTGAGCCATAAGCTAAAATTTGGGCGACATAGGCATGAGGCACAGTAGTTTGTCTACTGGAGTAATTTTCCCCAAAATTTTCTTCATCTACTTGGTGCTGCATATTTTGATCCTTTCAATTTGCAATGTTTTTTTATCTAGTCCTGTATTTATTGTAAATTTGTCCGAATCCTATAAAGATATGTCAAAATATAATGTTTATTTGCTGCTGTTGGTGCAGGTACTTGTTAGAATCGGATGTTAGGAATGATGAAGTAAGTTTATTTCCTCAATTTCATTAGTCATTAAAATCTGAAACTATCTCACAAGACATTGTTAGTTTTATTGTCATTAAGGAGAGAACCAATTTATGCAACCACTACTTATTGTAAAAGTAGTTAGATAACTAGCAGCTTAATGTTTTTGCTGGGTTTGCATTTGAAGTGTTGTTCTTAATTCTTTATTCATCATAAGAGCAAGCCTGTCTTTATTAGCTAGAAAAATATTTGACATGAACTGATAAGTTGTGCCATAGTTTCCGTTCATATCATGTCTAGTTTGATACCTACGTACCCGGCTAATACAATGCAAGGGTAATTTGGCCTTAAAATTTCCAGGACAAGAGAGGTTTAGAAAAATCTTGCTCTTTAGCAGAAAGATTTTATTTATATGACAAATTTTATTATCAATTTTTTATATGTATAAAAATCCGAGGTCATTGCATTCTCTTAGATTCAATAATGCAAAAAGTATAATGATTAGCTATATGGTTTGGATAAAGAACTCTTGTAAGAAACTTTGGATGTCCTTGTTGTGCTCCAAGGTTGAAAAAAAATGTCAAATGAAAATTTTACACATGAACATTTAGCACATATCTAGGTTTCTTTTTGAAGAGCGGTGAATGTGGTGGATTTTCTAACTTGTTTTAATAGTAATTGCAAGAAATGAGTAGTTTCACTTAAAATGGAATACATATGCGACATATTAGAAGGATAAATTCTTTGCATAGAGTTATTCTAGTATATTTAAAAACTTCATAGTTTGGTGGTATCTCAAACTTCCTTTAGTATATTGGTATTTAGCAGCCAAACATTAGCTTTATGTTAATATTATTGTATCATTCTGATATCAGTGAGCTAGATATTATGCTTATTCTTATCAGGTCAGCAATGAGACTGTAAGGACTACTATTGAAAGAACTTTCTCAAATGGTGGTAAGGACTATGTGCAACTTATTCAAAGGAACCAGGAAAATAATTGCAATCATGGCCTCCTTTTAAAACAGTTTGTACATGATAAGATTCCTATTTACAATATGTTGGATGAGTTGGATGAGATGTCCTATCCTGAGCTTACTGCAATAAACAAAAAACTTAGAGGTCTATCTCTGGTCCCTAAATTTCCACCTCACCGTTTTTCTGGAAACAAGGATTTGCTCATTAAACAGTTGAAAAAAAAATTACGAAATGTCTATCAATGCTTGGAAATGGGGATGAGTTGCCCATGAAACTTTCTAAAGCATTATACGTGAGATGAAATTAATAAAGAAGTGAGACAATAAGATGAATAAGATGACCTTAAATTAATAAAGAAGTGAGACAATAAGATGACCTTAACAATTAGAAGCTACAAGCCTAAAATCAGAAAACCATAGGGGTGGCAATTAGAATTGGTTAACTGAATCGCAAAATCCGATTTTGTATAATGATTTTGTGGTTCGATTTCGGTTTCGGTTAGTGAAACTCAAAAACCGTTTCTAAACGGTTCAGTTTTGGTTACCGAGTTGCGGATAACTGGTAACCGAAATCGGTTATAAGTTTCGGTTTCGGTTAACGGTTATTCGCGGTTAACTGGTACCCGAAACCGTTAAAATATAAGTTATTAGATTATTTAAACCCGGAACCCGTTACCATTAACCCACTTACCCATTTACGCTTATATATAAAAACCTAAAATCTAAATCTAACCCTAAATTTTCCCTCACTCCCTCAGCCGACACTCTCATCACACTCCCTTAGCCGACTACCGACCCGACTCGCGACTCCCCTTCCCTTCACCGAACTAGCGAGTGGCGAACGCCGTGATCGCGAACTGGTGAGTGGCGACTCCCCTTACCTTCACCACTCGACACCATCCACTCGTCCCTTAGCAGACTGACATTCTCACACTCGCTCATCCGACCCGACTCGGCGAGACGACGACTGTGGCGATTAGCGAACGTTGCGAACTAGCGACTGCGACTCCGATCACCGGATCACCCTCGAGTCGACTCCCTTCCGGCCTTCCCCCTCGGCCCTCAGCGTCGGCGGCCCTCGCCGACTCCCGACCACCCGATTTGCTCGACAACGACTTCCTCCGGCTTAATTCCCAGCAGTCGACTTCCTCATTTCGGTACGTCTTCCTCAATTATTTTCGTGCCCAGCATTTCCGGCTCCTCCAACCTTAAATCTATTTTGTTTACTCCTAGCCTTCTAAGGTTTTGCGATCTCCTTCAGCGCTCATTCCCATCTACACATTTCAGCCGAGGGCTCGCAGGTTGAATTTCTCTGTCTTCCAAAGGTTATATCCTGTTTGTTTAAATCTGTTTTATGTTTCTGTATGGTATTACCTATTTGTTTGTTGTGTATTGTTAAATTGATGGATTTGTATCTCCAATTGGAATCGTAATGCAGGATTAGTTGTATAGGTCAATTGGAACCGTAATCTCTAACCTACTATAGGATTAGTATAGTATTACCTATTTATTTGCTATGTATTGTTAAATTGATGAATGTATGGTATCATGTGTTTGATGGATGCGAATGAAAAGGTTTTTTTCTTGGTAGATGTGGAAGGGTTTTATAGGAAGAGTTACATGCTTGTTTGACTCCTTGTGTGCATGTTACTGGGATCACAACAGTAACAAAATGTTAGCTTGAGCTTATATTAATGCATATGCATCACCGCACATACACTGGAATCAGTCCTTGTGTGCCTGTTCATGCTTTGCTTCTAACCATGTATTGTGAATTAACATATTTCTTAAAGGCACATTGTGAATTGTGCTTTTAAAGACCGGATTTAATATCATGTATTAATTGATATATCAACTATCATTTGATGTAATTACTTTTGATAATTTGCACTGTTTGCAAGAGTCATATAACTTCAATATATTATATATATATATTTGGCATATTATTTTTTAATTATTGTTTTGGCATTTTTGAACCGGTTATCCGTTTACTACTGGTTAATCGATAGTAAACGGATAATCAGTTCTATATGAATTGAAAAATATTCGGTTTCGGTTTCGGGTATAGGTTTTTGAAACCGAACGGTTTCGGTTTCGGTTTCGGTTAGTGGGTGTTTAGGTCGGTTTCGGAATTTGATGGAAAATTTGATGATAGAGCTGATCCAGCATCTCATTCCTATCCTAATTCAAGCATGAATTGTGGTTGGCAGACACTAGGAGTCAATAGTACTCTGTAATATCATACTGGAAACATCTTGCTACTGCTTGGAGCCCAATGTTGGAATCACTTAAGAAAAATCTAAGCTGAATAGGTAGCACAATAGTGACCAAAATAATAACATCTTGTCAACCGCTGCTTATTGCCTAGGCTAATCTGGTTGCATTGGAATCCTTTATTTTATCTACTTAAGTATAATCACACATATTGTCTACACGTTAAAATTTTTATTACCAAGCTTTATATAAATTATAAGAAAGAATTATTGTTTGTCGTGTTAAGTACAAGAAATGATCTTACATTATGTAATTTTTCTATGCATAGCTAATCTTTAGTATTTACTTCTCAATTTGGATCAAGATGTCTAATAAGTTTCTTCTTCCTTACATGTGTTATTTTGGAAGTCCTATCAAATTGCATGTGTTATTTTGACGTGGTTTAGTTATGTCCCATCAACTATCATGTGGATAAATGATCCCTTTGTAAATCCTAAAATCTATTTCCTATGTCCAAATCCCTAACTGTGCATCTCTTTTGCCTTTTCTTGGTCTGTCAGCCGCAGACTTCATTTAAACAGTATAAAATACAAGAAGTTATCTTACAGTATGCATTTTTTTCTATTGATAGCTAATCTTTAAGTTCCAAATTGATAAGCCTAGTATTATCATGATTAGTCCCTCATGCCTCAAACTTTATCTTAGTCACTTATATATTTTCTGTTAGTCATTTAATTGTACCCATTATTATTACTACTTAAGTTAGATATTGAATCTATTGAACTTCACTAAATAGTGTTAAAGATGATTTGTTAGCTGTACTTCATCTCCAGCTTTCATGAGATGAAGTACGGCTAACAAATCTTAAATGAGGAACCTTGTACTCTTGAACTTAGAATACTATTGTACTCTAGAACTTCCCGAAAGATGTGCCGCGCTGTGTGTATGTAAAATAGAAAACATCTAAAATATCTAATATAAACATCCACCGGAGATGCAAAGAAAGAAAGATATCTGATGCATATTTGGAGAATAACCTTATAGCTGGCAAGTTATTTTGTTTTGCTATTTATCCATGCAAAAAAATATTTTTGCACTAAAAAGTTCTCTTGCTTTGTTTATATATGTTGATAATCAAAATGACTTCATGACAAAGATAGAGGTTCAGCAGAGATTAATTAAAACTTAACTGACATGGAGTTTGATTTCTGTAACTAATTTTTGTTTGCTTTTCTCATTGTAGGACTTGGCATAAAGTTACCATGAACAGGACAGCGTTATCTTTGTTTTCTTCTTGGTGTTCACTTAATTACAATACGTTAAATGATACTGAATATGGTTGAAATTGTGATGAAAGTGATAAAACATATGAAAGAAAAGCTCAAGCAGAAGGATTGCATTTTCATGAGTCAAAGTATTTATGTTGAGTTTTTTTTTCATGTTTTATTAGCGTAGTGTTTAGGGAGAGAAATGGAATAATATAATCTAATTTTCGTTGCCATGTCATTGTAGTGAAGGTTGATTAAGGTATTAAGATCAACCAAATTCTGGTCAATGCCTTCTCAAATTGAATTTTCTATTACACGCTTGCATCAAGCACGCAACATTGTAACATTCCTAGGATGAAAGTAAAATGTTACGAATATATCCTAATACTTTTACTGTTTTACATCACAGAGAGTTGAAATAGTTTATTATAGTTATTCATCGTTGCACTTATACATCCACAAAATATTTGCAAATTTTCTCTTAACATTTTTTGTTCTATTAACATTTTAAAATTTCAACGGAGTAGTAAATCTACCCGGTTAATTCAATTGGTCCATTCAAAATTTTAAAATAAATCAAAGTCTATTATCTTGGTTACGTGGATCGAGTTTAATGGGGATTGATCCATATCAATTCATTTTTGATAAAATAAAAATAGAATAATTTGGTTGGATTTTTAAAACTATTGTTTTCACAAGGGAGCGGCATGAAATATTAAAAATTTCAGGTCAACTCATGTTTGATAAAATCAGAAATAGAAAGATTTGGCTGGACATTTAAAATTATTATATTAACAAAGGAGTGAATAATTGAAAATGTCAAGAAAGAAACATAGGAAAACTTCAATTATGAATTGTTGAAGGAAAACAATACCAGGAAAATTTGTTTGAGAAAAAAGATCAATTGCATTACATATTAGAGTTGATAAAAATAGAAAGTTTGTAAAATTATAAGACGTTATGATCTGATAGAATTTTTAATATACAATTTATATAGAATAAAATGTCACGCCCCGACTCAGGATACGCGTGATCGACCAAGGTACGAGTCAGTACCCGAAGCCTACCCTATGCACTGACCAACAACTCACAAAAAAATAACCAGAACATATCAAGTAATAACTAAAACAACAATACCAACTTTATTAAATGCTCGAAATTAGTTTGATTACACCAAGTTCTAAAACATCACAAGTTTCAAATAAACATCCGAAGATTTTTTTCCAAATAAAATATTTCAAAGTTTTACAGAAAATAACATAGTGCATACATCAGACTCTAATAGACACGACTACGACTAACAACTGCCAGCTATGAGATTTGCATCCATGCCTGCTCTCCTGCACGCCATGCCATCAAGCCGTACCTCACTGATCGGGCTCTACAAAACAACAATAAAGGAAAACCGTGAGTTCACGAGGAACTCAGTGAGTGGTTCTTTCGAACCTCCACTTAAAACCTCAGCAATCATATATATAAGGAATTAATATAAAATCACATTCAATAAATAATCAGTGTGCCAGTATGGATGAGTGGATGAACCGACCTCTTAGGCCCATATCCATGAAGAAAGCTTGGCCAATAATGGCCTAAAGTATATATAGAAGGTTCGGTTCTTCCTTCTACTTAACCCGGCCGGTCGACCTACTCAAACCAGCCCCTACAGGCTCCATAATTAGAAACTTTTATGCTTCGGATCCATCAACTAGGATGGCCACTAGTTTCAGAGATCCTCCGGGTTAGGGATAGCTAGTCCCACCCACTCGGGTCTACCGTCAGCGTGGCCCACTGACGAAATCTCAAGACCCTCCGCCACTCGGGTCTAACACCTAGAGGGCCCACTGGTGCAATCTCAAGACCCTATAAACCGCTGAGTCGTGTGGTAGCCATTCGGTTAATGACACTTCTCAGTAGACCATCAACCACAACCAAAATTAGGTTGTGCAAGTATATTGTGTTGTGCTTTCCGAGCATTGCCCATATCCGACCCCTTACCCCAGGGTCACATTGTTTCCTTAAAGGAAGAGCCTAGTAAGTATATCTTGTATCTAGGTTAAATGTCACCACTAGTCACCTAAACTATTCTCCCTAGATTGAGCGAACTTGCCGACTATGAAGGCACTCGGCCTACCATTGTCACGTCACTTACCAAATTAATCATGGGTAGCAACATCATGAAGAAATTGAATTAAAGAGGTAAATTATTCAGTGATTAAACCAATAAGGAACATACACTAAGCATAGCAACAATTAAACATGATATGAGGAATTAAATGAAACCTTTCTTTGAATACATATACCATAACCATCATATCTATATAAGCATTAGCAAGAACATTTCCAAAATGTGATGATGTAGATCTATCACTAAATAATTCATATGACAAGCGAGAAATTTTGTAACATGAATATGAATTAGCATCGAACGGGAAGGTATGAACAACTACTCAAAATCATTCGATTTCCCCCTTTACCCTTGCTCGACCGATGCTTGAGTAAGGTAACCCTTGCTCGGTTGAACCCTATAGATGGGAATGGGCTGAAATTTCATCCATAATTTATATGCATTGGTTTACGGATCTAATGTTTAACAAGAAAACACAACTCGAAATCATGCGTTTTAACTCAAGTAGTCCACACTCCCCACTCATACCACTGCTCGGCCGACTCAAGCAGGGTAAACCCTTGTTCGGCCGAGTTCTCAAATTGAAGGGGCATGGTTGCAACAAGAACACAAAATAAATCCATCGATCTAACATATCATGAACACCAAAGTGATCTACGGGCTGCGAAACGAGCGAGGAAATTTTGGGGAAAATTTCGGTATGACCTTTCCCCTATTTTCTCAACTCGGCAGCCCACAAAATGCGAGAAAACACGATCTAATACATAAAATCACAAATACATACATCAATTTAAAACTCTACTCGAAGAAACACATCGATCAGCAAGAACTCATGAAGAAAAATCAAATCTCAAATCTCTTAGGGCCGACCACTCGCCCCCCTTCAAAAGCTACACTAACCACTCACCTCGATTTGATCTAAAGACAAGATCGAAGAAGATGAACTTTGAGATCCCGACGTCGACGCGAGCTCGACACCGATCTCCCTCTCCTCCTTGGGCTGCGTGCAGCTCCTCCCTTGAGTCACACGGCTGCCAAGATGAGGGGTTTTATTCTCCTCATCACTTGACCCTTTTACCTCTACGCAATGACTTAAACCCCTCTCATACGACTCCACCTAACCCGGTCCGAGTCCCGACTCGATCCGCGGACTAAATTCAACCCAAACTCGAGTCAACAATATGATAATATATTATGATAAAAAAATATTTTTGTAATTAAAAATGCATGAATTCCTACTCTTATAATGATACAAAGATTTTTTTCATTAAGCAAAAAACACATACAATTATCTTTAAAAATTATTGTATTGCAGATCAAAACATTGATTTGAAAATCAAATCAGATTTTATATCTTGATCAACCAAGCATCTCATTTCTTCTCATCCTATTAGGTATAATTAACTAAGACTAAGTTTATTGTTAACGACAGTTTAACCTGTTCTAGCATAACTTCAGGTGACGCACTGATAACTGTTCTATCACAAGTTAGAAGATGACAATCTTTATGGTTATGATCCATCTAGTTTCCAAATTCTTAAGCAAACTAAAACCAAATGAGCATCTGTTTTACTTGAGCCATCACTAGCTTGTCTCACCTCACTCAACGTTAATGGGATGACAAATCCATATACAAGTACTCAAACCAATGCTTGGACACAAGAAGAGTTCAAGATGAATAGAGCAAGTTACAGGCAGCATTGTCCTTGGTACTGCACCTACTCACGAAATAGTCAGAACATCGAAAACTTATCTGCCAGATTAGATCTAGATGAAAAATTCAGTACCTATCATATCGGTCACTGCACCTCCAAAGAAATCAAAGACAAACATGGACAAGTTTAGTATTATAACTAGCAACTACCACCAGCAAAGTTGAAAATTTTCTCCCAAAGTAATCCTGTGCATAATTAGCAAATTAGAAGAGGGTAGAATGCAAACAACAAGCAATTAGATTCACTGAATGCAAACATTTTTTTGCATGGATAAATAGCAAAACAGAATAACTTACTAGCTATAAGTTATTCTCCAAATATGCATCATATATCTTTCTTTCTTTGCATCTCCGGTGGATGTTTATATTAGATGTTTTCTATTTTACATGCACACAACGCAGCACATCCTTTATGAAGTTCTAGAGTACAATAGTATTCTAAGTTCAAGCTAGTTTTCCGCCTGTTGAGCCGTCTGTTTCATAACTTCTCTTCATGGCTTATAAATAGGAAGCCATGAGAGCCTTCCTCAAGACTTTTTGATCACTTCGAACTTTATTGAGCCATCATTTGATCAATTCTAAGCCCTCGTTGAGTTAATCTTGTGAAAACCCTAGCTTGAACATTTCATCTCCTTGATTAAGCCTTTATTTCATTGCTTCATCATCAAAGGCATCAAGAGGAAGCTGGAATCTTGTTGTGGAGCTAAGTAATTTATTGTTTGATTTATTGCTCCATTTATTATTGTATTTTGTTGTTTATTTCTTTGTATTTGAGCTTGTAAGAAGACCTAGTGTCAGGTCTTGTGATTGAGTGGTATCCTTGGTGTAGAAGGTGTAAAGCCACTTGTGTAAACGCAGTTTGCTAGGATTAGTTGAGTTATCCTTAGGGTTGAGGTGAGAGAGTGCTCTCAGTAGGAAGGTGGGATACTTCAGGGTGTGGAAGTGCCTTCGGTTTGAGAGTGGAGACTTTCCGATGTAAAGTCCTCATTGTAAGGAAACTAATTAATCTAGTTAAACTAGTTTGAAAATTCTAAGCGGGGTGCTTAAGTAGTGAAGTAGACATTGGGGCTGAACTACTATAAATCATTGTGTTAGCATTGATATCTTGTGTGTGCTAAATTGCTTTACTATTGCTTCCGCATTTAGTTGATAAATTGCAACTTGCCTAAGTAATCAAGTAAACGATTAAAATCGAAATTAGGCGAAAGATTTAGATAACACACTATTCAAACCCCCCTCTAGTGTGACCATTTCACCCAACATTAAATACTTACCTTTGGTACTCATAATATAAAATTTAAACTAAATATAACAGTCATTACTATTTTAACTAATAAAACATGTCATTAACATAGTACTAGCATTTTTAAAAAAAACATCTATCATCATAAATAACAACTGTTGTTTTACCTATATCCATCATGATCTCTAGAGCGTTCCTTGGAATGAGTACGAGAACTTCTGCGGCTCCTTGAATCATAACTGTGAGAACAATATGATTCTATATCGATCATGACCTCTATCATAGTGCCGATCATAATCTCTGCTTCTACGATCATAATCCATTTCCCGGTCACGGCTACCACCTGTGTCCCCTCTAATCCTATCCCGATTTCTGCTTGATGTCCTATCAAGCTTAAGACTTCGTTCTTTTGATCTAAACACGAATAAGGATAAATGTTTATAAACTCATGGAACATACCCATGTAGACAAAACGTAACGTAAACAAGGAATTGAACTAATCAGTACCTTCTATCACTTTCAGATCGGTCCAACTTCTTTCTCTTATTCCTCTCTTCCTGAAAATACAAGTTACATAAAAAAATGTTAGAGTAATGATCATCATTGCTGATGACAACATTATTAATAACATACAGAATCCTGTTATGTGTGGTAAAACCTACAACACAACTAAAATTGGTACTCAAGCTTCACCGAATACAATGGGAAAATCTGAATCAAGCAGTGATTGTTCAAGAAGAAAATAGATTCTCATAAGAAAGATTGTAACCTGATGTTCTTATATGTACAACCTATAACTTTTGTTGAACTTTGTAGTTCTCATGGTTGATTTGTAAGGCTAAAGAACTATTGCCAACAGGATTGGACTAATAGCTCTTGTTTCCACATCATCTTTCAAGAATTTGCTAATTGTTACAACAATTGAGAAATGATCCAACAAGTTAACTCATCATATGGCCTTGAAAATCCTTTTGGACATCATCAAGGGTAACATAGTAAAGCATGGTTCTGAATTGGTAGTAACTTATGCTCAATCTCTAAATTAATTAAGTTCAGTGTCAAATGTGCAGGCTTCAATTTTTTTAAAAGAAACAAACATTACGAAACCCCAGGTAAACATGCAAAAAATATAGTGTTAAAAATATAAATGCATTGAATGATTTCTTTCCTAACAATTTGCTTTTCCTAAGTTGCTCATCCAATCAAATTTAACATGGTATCAAGAGATCCTGAGTTCCAATCCTCCTAGCGATCAATTTTTTTTTTTAAAAAAACAACTTCAATTAAGTCGATCCACTTGTTGGGTTTGGGTCCATCTTCTCGAATATATTCGCTAGAAGTGTTAAGAATATAAATGCATAGATTAGTCTCTTTCCCAACAGCTTAAGCTTTTGGTAAAGTGTCATTGAATCAAATTTAACATATAGAAAGAGTCAACAATACAGCACATGGTATAGGACAATTGTATTTAACCATTATTCTCTTTGCTAACACACAAATATAAGGATAAAAGAAGCATTAAAAAAAGGGATAACGTACAATTTGGTCCCTCAAATATAGTCGAATTTTCATAGTGGTCCCTAAAAAAAACTCGGTTAATGTGGTCCCTCTAAAATATGACTCGGGCAAAATAGTCTCTAACATGAATGTCAACAAGTATCAAAAACCCCAAAACTCGACTATTTTTGCCCGCATCATTTTAGAAAGACCACATTGACCGAATTTTTTTTTGAGGGACCACTATAAAAATCCGGCTATATTTAAGGGACCAAATTATACGTTAACCCTAAAAAAAGAGAAGCCAATATTTAAGGAAGTCTGGTGAAGCTAACCTGCAACTCAGCCAACTTCTCCCGTATAAGCATATAGCCCAAATGAAGTTTCCCCCCAAAATGATCTACCAAACGACAATCACTGAACAACAAAGAGCAATTATGGCATATCGTTCACTATAGAAAACTAATATATTCTTAGACTTCAGAGTTAGTTGATCTAGTGACCCCACAATATCTACCAATTGTAATAAACTAGCATGAAATTAAAAAAAAACACACATTCTTTAGCTGCAAAGTTTTCCGCGTAAAATCGGGCCCAAAAGCTTGCTGGTAAAAAGGAGGTATAATACACCTGTCAAAAGCTAGAGCTTGAAACCCGAAATTCTAGTCTCTTATGCCCTAAGAAGTACAACAGAATGGTCATACTTACGTATTATTGAAAACAAAATTACCTGTCACAGACACTCAAGAATGCTTCAGAGATATCACATAACTGCAACTTCTGATCAGTCTGTTAGAAAAATAAAACTTTTTAGCTATAACTTGTTCAGAGAGGATATGCACTGATAATTGCAATAGCACAATATTAGAATCAGAAGAAGATAAAACCATGAACATGCAATTATAAGAACAAAAGAAAATAAAGGCTAAATGAGCTGCTAGCAGGAGAAGAAGATTATAGTTCAACCATGAATGGACCATTTACATCTGTAATGCCCGGAATTCCCTAATGTAAAATTTCTCGTGGTGTAGCCCATCGAGTCGGGAGCTAGCCAGGTCAAGTCGCGTGATCGCCTTGAATAACAGGTAAAATTTATTTAAGTCGTATCAAAGTGTTAGTGTTTGAGTGGATGAACATATTGTTTGACTCAAGTTTGGTTTGAGTTTAGTCTGCGGATTGAGTCAGGACTCGAACCGGGTTAGGTGGAGTCGCATAGAGGGGTGAGTAAGTGAATGAGGGGTAAATGAGTCATTGGATGAGGGGAGATAAAACCCCTCACCTAAGCCAGCCGTGCGGCTCAAGGAGAGAGACGCACGCAGCCCGAGCAAAAGGGAGAGAGATGAAGAGAGGGGAGATCTTGTCGGCGCCAAGTTCGCGTCGACGCTCAAGGAGATCGAAGCTTGTCTTCATCAAGTCTTCTTCGTGATCTAGTCAAGGTGAGTGGTTAGTGTAGTTTTTGATGGGAGGCGGGTGGCCGGCCCTACAAGTTTTGAAATCGGGTTTTTCTTCGCGAGTTCTTGCCGATCGACGAGTTTCTTCTTGTTAGAACTTTAATTGTTGTTTATACCGTGATCTTGTGTTTTTAAAACGTGTTGATTTCTCATTTTTGAGGGCTAGCCGAGTAAAGGAAAAAGGGGAAAGGTCATGCCAAAATTTTCCCCAATTTCCTTGCTCGTATTGCAACCCGTGTATCGTCTTGTGTTCGATATGTTTTAGACTTTTGGATCAATACTCGTGTTGACGTCGCAACCATGTTTACCACCCCTAAGGGGTTCGGCCGAGTAGGTTATTACCCTGCTTGAGTCGGTCGAGCCGTGGAAAGGGGAGGGAAATTGGGGGTGTTCGGATCGATTCGCTGGATCTTACGTTATGTCGTCTAAATTCCCACTTTCATGCTTAATGTTAGGTTCAATTTAAATTATATGTTTACTGTTCATCTTGTTAATTGATAGCAATGTTAATCTACATTCTCATGAGTATGAAAATGTTCTTGCTAATGCCTATATGGACATGATGGTTATGATATATGCATCCAAGGAAAGGTTTCATTAAATTTCTTATATCATGTTAAATTGTTGCTATGTTTATTGCATGTTCCTTATTGGTTTAATCAATGAATTATTTACCTCTTTAATTCGGCTTCCTCATGATGTTGTTACTCATGATTAAATTTGGTAAGTGTCATTGACAATGGTAGGCCGAGTGCTCTTCTATAGTCGGCAAGTTAGATCAATCTAGAAAGAATGGTTTAGGTATCTAGTGGTGACATTTAACCTAGATACAAGATACACTTACTAGGTTCTACCTAGGGAAACAATATTACCCTAGGAGGAGGGTCGGACATGGGCAATGCTCGGAAAACAAAACATAGGAAAACTTGCACAACCGGGTTCTGGTTGTGGTTGAGATGGTCTACTGAGAAGTGTCATTAGCCGAATGACTATCACACGACTCAGCGGTTTATAGGATCTTGAGATTACACTAGCGGGCCCGCTAGGTGTTAGACCCGAGTGGCGGAGGGTCTTGAGATTTCGTAAGTACGCCACGCTGACGGTAGACCCGAGTGGGTGGGACTAGCTATCTCTAACCCGGGGGATCTCTGAAGCTAGTGGTCATCCTAGTTGACGGATCCGAATTATAAAGGTTCCTAATTGAGAAGCCCGTAGGGGCTGGTTTGAGTAGGCCGATCGGCCGGGTTACGTAGAAGGAAGAACCGAACCTTCCATATATATTTTAGGCCATTATTGGACGAGCTATTAACGTGGATATAGGCCCGAGAGGCCAGTTCATCCATTCCTATGTATTGGCAAACTGATTACTTCTGGGATGTGATTTTATATAAATTCCTTACATATGTTATTGCCGAGGTTTTAATCGGAGGTTCGGAAGAATCGCTCACTGAGTTCCTCGTGAACTCATACTTTCCTTTATTGTTGTTTTGCAAAGCCCAACTAGTGAGGTACTGCTTGGTGGCATGGCGCGCAGGAGAGCAAGTGTGGGTGCAGATCTCATAACTGGCAGTTGTTAGTCGTAGTCGTGTCTAATAGAGTTGGTGTATGCACTGTGTTATTTCTGTAAAAACTTTTAGATATTTTATTTGGAAAACCTTTGGATGTTATTTAAAACTTGTGATGATTTAGAACTTAGTTTGATTAAACTGATTTCGAACAGTTAATAAAGTTGGTATTCTTGCTTTTATTTTCAACTTGATGTTATTCTGGTTATTGTTCTATGAATTATTGGTTAGTGCATTGGGTAGGCTTCGGGGTACTGACTCGTACCTTGGCCGATCACGCGTACCCTGAGTTGGGATGTGACAACATCCAAGCCTAACTGTTATCCACTCGTGACATTCAACAAGAGACATTTAACATCCAAGAAAATTAATGCATTTATTACTCAAATGAGTACATTGACACGGTTATTACTCAAAAGAGCATACTAAAAAAGTAAGGAAAATAGTTGCTTCTATATTGGAACAAACTTGGTTGCTTGGTTAAGTAAAAAGAAAAACTCAATCTCTCTTTCTTTAGCATAAGCAGAATACCTAGCAGCAGGCAGTTGCAACACACAACTTATTTGGATGAGAAATTGCTTATGGTTTAAAATAGGAAGAAATAATTCTATACTGCGATAATACTAGTGCTATCAATATCTCAAAAAACCCTGTTATGCATTCTCAAACTAAACACATTGATATTCATTTTCATTACATCAGAGAGCTGGTTGAAAGAAATAAGTTGCAACAGGAATACATTTCTACATATAAGCAGGTTGCAGATATCTTCACAAAGGCATTAAGTGGAGAAAAGTTTGAGCAGTTGAGATCTACTCTAGGTTTGTGTATCATGTGACATGGTTTCCTATGGGAGTGGAATAATTGAAGAATCATTCTATTATTTTTTTATCTTACCTCGTTCATTGAACGATCTTTTTCTCTCCCTTATTATGGTTTTCGGCAGGCATTTTTTAACTTTCAATTCTCCTCTTATTGCTTATTGATTTTATTCATCAAGAGGCTACTATTTATGAGGATCTGAACAAATAAGATTTATATGCTCATTTATGTTATCTTAGCGTTGCTTTTTGGTTCAATATCTGAAGAAATAACTATCATTCCTCAATCGTCTTCTTGTCTACCCTAGTATATTTAAATCTGAAGTTTCAATGATAGACAGTAAATCTAGCAAGATGAATCTCGAGAAAGGGATGGATACTTCTTTGGCAAAGGAAATGGTGTTTTCAAGTCCTTTTGAGAAAATAGAAACACCTACTCCAGCTGCATCTTCTGATAAGATATCTTCACCTTCTACCTCTCAAAGTAAACATCCGAGAAGGAAATGGAAGAAAAGAGCTTTTGACCATGCTCTAAGAAGAAATGGTAGAGGTATGACTTTATAACCCTCAAATTCCTATCTAAAATTCTTGGTTCTGAGGGGGAAGGATTATCTACTGAGGGGGAGGGTAAAAGCTGAAGTCATTGTTTCTTCTTTTGGTGATTCTTCTAAAATCAGTAAAAATTTGGTACTATTTATTTGTTGTTACTGATGAAGATCTTGACAAAATTCTAGGAAGGATTGGACCTATATTATTTTATCCGGTTCTTAAAACTAAGACAATCACAATTGAAATTATGTCTGAAGTAGTTAAAACTAGTGATGCAAAACTTGAAACAGTCACTATTCCAACTGCTGTTGACATAACTTCAGCTCTTGCACCCAAAGCCCTGGAACTCTATCTGGGTCCTTCATCTATAGCCGAAAGAGTCAGAGTTCATGATTTGTTCAAAACTCAAGTGTCTTTGGTTCAGCTTCACATGCAGGTAATATCTATTGAGAAAAAGATTCTTGAATATTTTTCAGTTGGTCGTGCAGGTTCTACATCTCTGCATTTTGGAAAGGTCTCTAGTTCGTCCAACCATGACAACTCTGAGTGACTGTTTTCTCTCCTTTAGCCTATTAGGCAAAAAGGGGGGAGAAAATGGGGGTGTTTGATAAATGTTGTTTGACTAAGATTGGTTTGATGGTTGGTTGTTTTTTGTATTTCTCTTGTTTGTGTCTATAATGGTTATGTTCGTGATGTCTGTGATGGAAGTGACTCTGTGATGGCTGAACTTGAATAGGACAGTTCTGTGATGTTTGACATACTTTCTCTGAACTGTTAAATCTTGAGGAGTGTGTTTATCTAAGAATATTCTCTTGTGTTATTATTTTTTTGAAATTTACTCTGACAGGTTGGTTTTTGCCAAATAAGCCAAAGGGGAAGAATGTTAGTGTTGGCCTTTGTATGTTGGTTGTATTTTGCAAAAGTAAGATCTCACCTATAACTATGAGGAACTCTGCATATATTGAAGACAGTCTCAACTGTGTGGAGATAGTTTCAACTGCTTCAACAATCTATGGTTCTCTTGTCAATCATGTAGTGCAGAAAGATAACTTTTTGTCTCCCATAGAGATAATGACTCTTGGTCTACTTTATTATTGATGATTCTCTTAATATCTCTGGCATAATTAATCATCTTTATTTATATGTCGTCTGCCAATTTTGATGTTATGAGTAGTGAAGAGTTTTTCCTACTCTTTATGTTCAGGACGTTACTCCTTGGTCTTTATGATCTGTAGGAGTTAAACTGATGAGTTCATTAAATAAATAGTTATGGACAACATTAATTCAGGTCATTCGGTTGTCTCATTTAAAATCTGGTGGAAAGATCTGATTTGCAACTTTTCTCCATGTGTGTACACTGGATTGATAATTATCGAGAGGAGTTGAGACTGTTGAGTGCAGACATTTCTTATCTTTATGAGAAGATTAGTTTCAGGTGGAGAGCTCATTACAACACAAGGCTGTGTGGAGGACAAAACTCTGTGGCTGGGATGTCATAGAGAAGCAAGTTGATATTTTACTTGTAATAGCAAATAGTGTTTTTGTTATTTCCAAACTATAGTATTATAGTCGGATTTCGAGTGTGAAATCCAGAGGGCTTTTTGTACTTGTAGAGAGTGAATTGGGCATTTGTCCGATGAATGTCCCATAAATTAGGTGACTGGTTTATCACTGAATTGCGTAAACAAATCATTATGTGGTGTTCTTTTATTTTGGTTCTTACTTTGCTTCGAGTAGTAGTTACAATAGTAGTTGCAACTTCCATTGAAATAATGCTTATCAGAAGTTCCCTAAGCGACTTATATATTATCAAATCTCATTGTGTTAGAATTGATTAATTGTGTGATTGATTACTTATTATTCGTTATACTTCGCATTCATCTAGTTGAATTGAGCACTCGCCTAAGTAATCAAGAAAAATGATTAAAACCGAATTTAAGCTAAAGTTTAGTGAAGACACTATTTACCCCCCCCCCCCCCCCCCCCCACCCCCTCTAGTGTAGGTCATTCGACTTACATTGAGGTCATATGTAGTGACTCTGAGATCGAGGATGGCGAGGTTCCTGTCACGAGCCATAGGGTGTCCGTTCATTAGCTGTAAGTTTCCTGGGTTCACACACAGTGTCATGGAAAGGGGGAGTGATCTTTATTAAATGGGAAAAAGGAGTAGTAATATAGAAAAGTTCTCCCGAGCAAGGTGCTCGGCTTGTGCGTGGGCACACCTCATTAAGGTTTTAAAAAGGGAAAAAGAGGAACCTTGTATCTTCCGTTAGTGGTTGAAGGAGGGTGGGCTTTTGGCCTAGGCAATCTCTGGTGTATGTCATTTGTCCGGGTGGTGCTCGGTCTTCGAGTTGTCTCTAGGCTGGAGCTGCTTCTGAGCGTTTCTGTGCAGGTTTGACTTGGAAGTCCTCAAAAATTTCATCGAGGGATGCTAAGAGTGTGTGATGGGGTGGAGCGCGCGCTTGGTTCCTTCCTCGGCTTAGTTGTCTTCTGTTTCAAGCGTTCGTTGTAGTGCCGACGGGCTTTTTTCTAGTCGGCATGGAGTACCCCCACTTCCATTTCTGAATTGGGGAATTTGAGTGCCAGGTGGGGAGTCGACAGGATGGCTCCTAGGTTATTTAGTAAGGGCCGTCAGAGAATCATGTGATAGGGGCTGGGGATTTCGATGACCAGGTATTTCACGTTGACCGTCTTTGTCTTTGGTTGGGAATTGAATATCGTCCTCAACCATAGAAAACCTCGAACGTTGACTAATTCTCCTGAGAAGCTGACTAGGTCTCTGTTATAGGGATGGAGCGAGGCCTAGATTAGCTGCATTTTCCTAAATGTGGAGTAAGGGAGGATGTCGACTGAGTTGCCTTGGTCCTCCAAGATTTTCCTAATAACAAAATTCCAACAATTACAAAAATAACGAAGAGGTCATTCAAGTTTTTATCGATCTCCTAAAAGTCAGATTCATCATTTGACAAAAACGGGGTTCTAATGGTGGCCCTCCACATGCGAGTCATGTCATAGATCACCATGATGGCCCGGAGGGATCTTTTCCTAGTTGAACTTGTCTCGCCTCCTCCGTTGGCCGGCCAATTAGTTCGATCATTATCTTGGTGGCCTCTGGGGTGGCCCCGACGCATTGGCTCTGACTCGAGCGTCGATGGTCATGGTTATTCTGATCTCGGCTATGTTGTCTTGCGCGACTGACATATTCGTCCAATCATCCTACTTAGACCAGGTCCTCGATCGAATCTCCCAGTACCACGCAGTCCTTAGTGGTGTGTCCATCCGTGTCATTGAAGGCACAACTCTTTCTTTTATCGGAGTTGGGTGGCACTTTCTACTTTCCAACATTAATATAGTGTTTGAGAAACTGCAGGTCGTGAATTTCCTAGAGGATGATTTCCTTCTTCGCATTCGGTGGAGAGTAACTTCGCCAATTTGTTGTTGTTTCGATCACGACATTCTCAATCTTCACCCTTCCTATCAGGTTTTTTGGACTTTTTGTCCTTGGCATAGTCATTGGCGGTCTTCTTGTCGACCATTCAGACTTCTCGGAGTTCTTCCATTTCCATGTAGCATACGGTATTTTCTCGAAACTCGGCCATACTCGTCATCTTGGCCAGAGCGATCTGATCGGCAAACTATACGAGCTTTAGACCGTGGTTGACAAAATATAACTTGACATGCGAGTCAAGATTGGGAATCTCCATGGCCACGGCATGAAATTTTTTCAAGTAATCTCTCGATGGTTCATGTTGTCCCTGCTTGATGTAATGAAGAGAGACCTCGGTCTTGGAGTAGATCCGTGATGAGAACTAGTTTGTGAAGGTTCGGGAGAGCTCCTAAAAAGTGTGTACCGACCTTGGCTAGGAAAACAATAGAGTCAATTGCACCGTTAAGGAGCAACATTGATCTGAACATCATTTGGTGGATAGTCGGGTCACCCGTGCCGTCGTAGAATTGAAGAGTAGTCTGCAATTTGAAATTGTCAGGGAGACTGACTACCATGATGTGCCCGACGAAGGGTCCCAAGTCAACAGTGGGGGGCAGAGCGATCTCTGTGACCCTAGTTTCCTCCTCCTCTCTCTGATGATATGTGTAGGAGGCCTCATCCTGAAAGGCAGGGGTCGACCTCCTAGTCCTCTCAAAGTGGATGTCTTCTTCATGCTCCGAGCGATGATGATCATGCTTGGCTCGGTGTTGATCCCTAGGTTGTTTCAATGTCTCAATCTAAGTTGTTAACCTTTGGTTTTATACCTAGAGATCGGTGATCATCAGGCGTAGTTTTTCTGATGTTGGTTTGGCAGGTACCGGAGCGTCACTCCTCGCCGTGTTAGTGTCACCAAGTAGTGAGGGAAGGCTGCTACTAGGTTGCTGCCTATGTGCAACGGTGTTCGCCTAACTCCGGGTACCTACCATGGTGGGGCAAGTAAGATTTACTCGGCCCCATGGTAATGTTCTTGCCTGAAGCCGGGGTGATGCAGTCCTGCACGTCTCCTGGTCCGATGTGACTCCGGCGGGAGGGGGTTTGCAAAGACACTCCGACGCTCAAGTTAGAAATAATTCCAGATGATGGGTTTGAAATTGGAATCGAGAGTATACTTGATGTTCGTCGTGTCTGTATATAGTGCAGGATAAGGGATGTCTCGGGCGATGATGCCTCCTTGAATCTCGCGATTATATGTTCAGAATGGGTCGAGGCTAATCTCGGAGATGTCTGGTTCATTATTGACAAATCTTTGGTAATTAATGAGGATGTAAGTGTCCTTGTATGCTCAGATGGAGTCCCGAGGCTAAATAGTATTTGGCTTGACTTGAGTCCGGTTCATGAGTGTGGGCGCTTTTGGGTTTAATCTAGTTGGGCCCAATTGCTAGTATGGTCCAGTTATATTCCAACAATTTCATTTGTAAAAATCTCAAGTGTAAATTTCCTAGTTTATAAGAACATTAGTTGTGATATCTTATTATTCTTTCAGCAATTTTCCTAAAATCAGAATATGAAACCTCAAAATTCTCTAAAACTGAATCTAGTATCGAATATAGTATCTGAAACTCTCAAAATCAGAATCAAATTAAAAAAATACCTAAAATACCCTTATACTAAAACTATTTAAAATTATCATTTTGATTATGAAAATGCATCATAAAATTTCTAATAAATTATAATAATTCTAAATTAGTGAATGAATTTTTTTATAATTTTGTTGAGATTTTAGAATATATTTTTAGGATTAAAATAGTCATTTGAAACTCTTAAAAGTGATCATTTGACCATGAAAATATATCCTAAAATTTTTAAAAAATCATAAAAAAATCATTCATAAATTTAGAATTATTGTGAGTTTTTGAAAATTTTAAAATATATTTCCATGATCAAAATGACCACTTTAAACATTAGTAGTACAAAGCTATTTTGAGTTTTTTAAATTTAATTTTAAATTTGAAAATTTTAGATAGGTTTCATATTCTAATTTAGGAAAAAACCTATTATTCTTTTATAGCTTTATGTGTTGCAGATTTTTTTATGAGGGGTGCATCATACCAAGAGATGTGAAGTCAACTTTGGATCCCAGCACGTGTGGTAAAGTGGCTGATCTAGGGTTTTCAAAGTATGCACCACCACATGAAAGAGTGGAGCTTCACCGGAAGTAAGAAGAATTGCTAGATATTTGAAATCAAAGTGAGTATGCTCCGGAAGGGAGATAGTGGAGCATCATGCTCTAGTTCATTTAACGTTGACACAACTTGAATTTCATATTCTACATTATTAGGAGAATCCTTCAATTTCCACTCTACCTCTCTCTCCACCATAGGCTTAAAGATTGATTAATAAGTATGTTTTTTGTGATGAATTCATGTGATATATCTGTTGATACCATACTCGAAGAAGGAAAATTCCCGTTACATTCGTAACCTTAAGAATGCACCTAGATAAACAATCGTGATTTACCTAAGTTCAAAGTAGTATAAGTAGCTTGATACATAATTAAGGAGCACCAAGAACCTTTAAGCTAAATCTGTTTTCTTTTATGAGTGACTGACGCTTAACCGCAGCCAGTACTACTTACTTACAAGCTTTGAAAGCTACAGAATCTCTCGGGCAACTGTCAATAGTGACTGGGCTCTCTGGTATTGTGATATTGTCAATTCTGCCTCTGGATTAAGCTGTGATTCAAGACTTCGTCTGAAATTTGCTCTTCTGTTGGGCAGTCTCCTCTGAGCCTCATGACGTAGTCGACTACTTAGCCTGTAGCCGCGGATCTAGTCATCAATCGTTGGGTGGAGATTGCTCTCCCTACTCGAGATTGAAGGCCTAGGGGCAATAACTTCGGTTGCTGTCCTTGTGGAAGTCATATTGTCTTTGCCTTTTCTTTTTCCTTGTTAAATATCTCTCTGGGATTTTTGTAGACGTATAGTTTGCCTTGGATCTTAGGCACTTTTGTCGCAGAAGGCTCTTCTAGCTTAAGTTTCTGCAAATCTTTGGTCAGGTTTTCTATAGAATTGGCAAGCTCGTCTGGGTTGGCTGTTTGTTTTGCCTCTTTTAAACTTTTGACTTCTTCTCTTAAGTCGTCAAGTTCTTCCTTGATTTTGACAGTTAATTGTATCAAGGTGTTCAACTGTTTAAACACTGTCTCAGAAAACTTCTGTGTAATTGTTGTTGGTTTAACAAATCCCTCAGCTGGTTGCCCGAGAGATTCTGTAGCTTTCAAAGCTTGTAAGTAAGTAGTACTGGCTGCGGTTAAGCGCCGGTCACTCATAAAAGAAAACAGATTTAGCTTAAAGGTTCTTGGTGCTCCTTAATTATGTATCAAGCTACTTATACTACTTTGAACTTAGGTAAATCACGATTGTTTATCTAGGTGCCTTCTTAAGGTTACGAATGTAACGGGAATCTTCCTTCTTCGAGTACTCTTCCCTCTTTATCGTCTACCTTAAGTACACGTCTCCTAAATGCACAATCTAGATTTAACTTAGCTAAAGCAGAAATTGAAGCTGGATACGAACTAAAGAGTAACAAGAATACCTGCATGGGCCACCATGCATTTGAGCTTTCCGGTTGTTCGTAAATGTAGCTGGTGTTGAAGTAGTCCTCTTCTTCTGGTTCAGGTTCGCTTTGCTGTAAGGCTGTGATCACAGCCTTTTCTTTGTTCTTTCTTTCAATAGGATGGTAGGTGGTGCCTTCTTTATCAGTGGGATAGTAGATGGTGCCTTCGGAATTTTCATACTTGGCTAATCGGTCAAGGATTTTCTCTACCTCTTCATACTCATCCCAATAAGGGATCTCATCCCATCGCGGAGGAGGGTTGGGGTCATACCCGGAGTCGATAGTCCTTCCAATCTCCAAGATGTCTCCTATAACATTGGCGTTTTCTTCTAGGATTATCTTGCCAGTCATCATCCCATGAAGTTATCGTCATAAAGGCTGAATCCTCACAAGATTCGGTCAGTAAATCGTTCATTACACAGATAGCTGTGCATAAATGTTTGACTATCTCAGGGGGAGCCCGTTCTGCTTCTTTGAGTGCTCCCTCAAGATCTCTCAGGTGTTCAGAAATACAGTCTGGCTCTTGGACTTGCACAATATTGACTGTTAGTCTTGATAATGCATCAGCCAATGTGTTGAGTTTCCCATCTATATGTTCAAAATTAATCTGAACTCCTGTGCCTGTAATAAAATCCACAAAATTTATCCACCTGACTCGAGATGGCTTATTCTGAGCTGACTTATTGTAGAAACTAATGATTGCCTGGCAATTTGTCTTGAGGGTAATCTCATTTTGGTCCAAGTAGTGTATTTTTAATGCCCTCAAGGTTTCCATACAAGCATGAATTTCTGCGTCAATGGTGGACTTCACTATAGGGAATTTGCCACTTGCATAAGCACATACCTTCTCTGTGCTTCTAGGATCATTTCTTCTGAACTTCCATTTACAAATTCCTCCCCAGCCTTCCATACATCCGTCCATCTCTAGGATTATGTAAGCATTTGGTGGGGGTAATTCAAGGTCAGGGAGCCCTTGGACCAACTCTTTAATCTTTGCAATCAGCTGTTGGTCAGAATGCTTAATTCTCTTGTCACCGTGTGGGCTCGTTTTCGAGTATAGTGGCCCCAAAAGTGTCCCCAAGTTTGGGATATAGGACCTGGCATAATTTAATATGCCTAACCAAGATCTCAGACCCGCCTTGCTCTTCAACTTCTCTTCGTCAAAGGTGACAATCTTCTTAATTATGTGTGGTTGGAGCTTAATCTTACTGTCTCCAATCACTGCTCCCAAAAATTCAATCTCATTCGTAGCAATTTTCATTTTTGTGGGGGATAATACCAATCCCCATTTCTCACAAATTTTTAGCATGACTTCCAAGTGTTTCACATGCTGTTTTTCATCCTCAGAGAATACCAGAATATCATCTATGTATACAACAATGAATTTTTCCGTACCTTGGAAACATTGATCCATCTTTCTTTGAAAGATAGCAGGTGCGTTCTTCAGTCCGAATGACATTACAAGCCATTCATAAAGTCCTCCTGGTACTGTAAAGGCTGTCCAGGGTATTGATTCCGGATCCATTGCAACTTGATGGAATCCGCTCTTCAGATCGAACTTAGAGAATATCCTACTGTTGCCTATTCTCTTAAGAATGGTGTTGATACCCGGCTGGCTGTACTGATCCTTATGGGTATTGTCGTTCAAGGTCCTGTAATTAAAGACCATTCTTTCCTTTCCCTTAGTTTCTTTTCCTGTTATCGGGTCTATGCTTGTACCCGAATTGACCATTATCGCTATTGTCCTATGGCGACTCGTGCTAGGTCTTATGGCTCCTATTTTTAGGAGGGCTTTCACATGCCTCTCAAATTGGTCTTTCATCAGTGGGGTGACGTGCTTTAAGGGTTTATCCTGAATGGTGAGGTCAGGATTGATTATGTCTAATTTGCATGTCACTTGGTTCTTGGCCCAGTGTTGGGCCGGGTTCTCTCCAATGAACCCTTGTTCTTTTAGCCTTTGCAGTAATGGGCTAAACTTTCTTTTGAACTGCTCTGATTCTCGGAAATGGTCATATGTTACTGTGCTTTTCACCTCCAAGTATTCTTCTTCTGATAAATTCAGTTCATCAATGGCCGCAGTAGCCATAACTTCTGTATCTACTCTTGTGGTTATCGTGGTTACTTTCTTGTAGAAAGTCACCGTTTGCTCTTCTATCCGGACACCTCCTTGCATGGCCCGGATGAAATTGCATCCTATCAACATTTGGATGCCGTCCCTCTTCCCCATTGGGAACGCATAAGTAAATGGAATCTTGAATTTGTTTTCCTCAATGGGCATTTGTCCATTCCTAAGCTTTAATCTGGTTGTTTGCTGTGAATTCACCCCATTAATCAGAATTGGATATGCACTCGGTTCTAGTGCCTCTGCTGGAATAGAGTCCTGATCAATGCAACAAACAGTTGCTCCTGTATCCAAGATAGCTTGTATCCTGAAGTTCTTTACACCCGACACTTCCATGATTATCTCCATATTGTACAATTGGTTTAAAATCCTTTTGCCTCTCTTTGGGCCAGGGAATATTGAACGCGCTTCCTCATCAATCGTAGCGAGTTCTTCTGATAGGGTGTTTACTGTCTCCCTAAAGACTATTCCTGTTTGCTTCCTAGCATTTGCAGGGTTTTCCTCAATTTCTTCATTCAGGGGCTGTTTTCCCTTCTGTAATACTTTCTCCTGGTCGAGCTTTAGGTTACTAAACTCTCCCTCCAGGTCTGCCATATCCTGGCTCATTCTTAACTCGTCTATTTCCTCCTTTAGTCTTTCATTTTCAGCCAGGAGATACCTTGTGTATTCAAGTAACTCCTTAATAAGACTGTCCTTGTCATCATAAGGCATAAAATTGGCCTTTTTGATGATAATCTTTCGTCCCAGACTAAATCTGGAACACATAGGACATACTGTCAATAAGCAGGTTCTGCAATGTGCCCTCATTCTGGGGTTTGTCAGTTCCTTGCAGAAAGTACATCTTTCACATCCTTTAGTGACCTCTGGGTTATTGTCTTCCCATATGTGTATGCAGGTATTCATTCTTTCAGGGAGTGTCACCTTTGTCCTCCATGAGTGCTCTGTATCAGACTTTTCTTCAGTAATAATTACAAACGCTGATTCGTAAGGCATATCCCTTAAGTCTACAGTAAGGGTATTGCACATTCCAACTTCTCCTTCAGAGAAAGAACATATTGCATCACTGTCCGGCTCATCTTGTTCAACTGAGATGACGTCCCAGTCGTCGGACAATTCCAGATTTTCAATAATCGCTGCCCTTGCTATGTTGCCTTGCTTCCTTTTGCATTCACGGGCAAAGTGCCCCTCTTCTCCGCATATGAAGCATTTACAACGTCTTACCTTGTCTGAGTGTTTTCTCTTGAATATCCTCACGTGAGTGTCGTGAGGTTTTCCCTTGTACGTTCTGGCCTTCCTGAGGCCATATTTCTTCTCCTTTTTGTAATACCCTGGTATGGGTATTTTCTTACAAATCGTCAGGTCTTTTAAACTCCTCTGGAACGCTGCTCCCTTGCATTGTTCCTCCAAGTACTGATAAGTAAAATGGATCCTAGGAAATACTCCCAAAGTATTCCCAGGGTGTTTTTCCGCAAATGCCAACTCCAATTCCTTCCCTATTATTGGAGGCATTTTTCTAAAGAATTTTTCCGATAATTCCAGAGATACGTACATCCTTCCAGATCTTGCGGCAAGGACCTTTTAGTCATTTATGTATTCGAACAAGTCTTTCACGTTGTGACATGAAAGTCTTTCAAGGTCTTCATAGGCTCTGTTCTGTTCCTCTGTTGATCTAGTGGTTGGATCTTCTAATAGGAACATTCTTCTTATCTGCGATAGTACATTCTGGTATGCACTAGTAATGTTATAAAAAGATTATTTGGTATGCACTAGTAATGTTATAAAAAGATTGCTGGAATTCACATAGACATGTTTGGTATAATAAAAAATTACTAAAGTAATGTGATATATTTTTCGAAAATACCCTTTAAACATATATACAGTTTAAAATCCACCAACTTCAAAATAAAATTTACGAAAATACCCTTTAAAATAGACTTCACAAAAAATACCTTTTAAACATTTATGCAGTTTTAAACCCACCAACTTTAAAATACCGAAAATACCCTTTAAATACACTTCATAAAAATACCTTTTAAATATCGAGACTATCAATGAAAATACATTATATAAACAAGTTGATCAGTCCAAATATAACCATCCAATAAGTTCACTAGACATCAAAATCATAGCATATATCGACAAGTTGATTAGTCCAAACATAAGTAACAAAATGATAAAGTACCATTATCCACAACCATCCATAATAAGTTCACTAACTAGCTAGACTACAAAATGAAACCCATCAAAGTCACCAAATCCAGAACCAACCATAAGTTCACTGGATTTCAAAATGAAAACCTTCATAATCACCAAAAAGCTGCTGCTTCCATTCGTTACTCCAATTATGGACGCACGATACTCACATTGACACCGAGTTTCTTTAGCACATAAGTCTTCCTTGCTGTCATAGGCAATGAGAAGAAATATTTTGCAATATAAAGATCATGGGCAATGATCTCTCCAACTTCAACCATTTGAGACTCATCTAGGCCCAAATCTTTAATTTCAAACAATCCTTGATAAACATCTTGTTGGAACTCACTACAAGCTGAGAGAGTCTTGAAGTAACTTGCCACATCTTGAATGCCTTGGCTTGTTCCTTCACACATAGTGCTAATTTTGTTCACAGACTCAACCAAAGAGCTTATCATAGCCGCCTCAGCATTAGCTTTCCGCTTCTTAGAGTTATGCTGGGTGTGACCTCAAGTGCTATGATTTTGTGTGTTGTTGGCTGATGGTTGAGCAGCTGGGCTATCAATTTCAACACCTTCTGGGCTTCCCAATGGAACCTCTTCATCAAGATTCACAACTTCTCTAAGAATACTTGCTGATGAATATGCAGGATCTTCAGCTCTCTCCCCTGTAGCTCGATCTTTGCCAAATATGATTGACAGGCTATCCAGATGAGGGAATGACTTATTTCGTAGGCCCGAAGCATTTGGATGACTCTATTATTATGAATTATACATTAGTGAGTCTAGCATAAAAGAACCAAAGAAATATATATATAAATGAAAAACGGAGTGTGTTATAAGTTTACCTTGACCCATTGATCCCATACATCTTGATCACAAGTTACACAACACCTATTTGGATCCCATCCAAATCCTGATGACTGATGTAACATGTCACAAGTTACACAACACATATTTTTTGTGCTAGATAATCTCCCAACAATTTGTAACATGTCACATAATTTATGAAAACTTTTTCTATCAATACGTGTGTTCTCTACACATAGTAAATCATAGTCAAAGATAATCCCTCTCAAACTAATTTCTCTGATCATACGTCGATCATTTTCACCTAAAGAAATCCTTCTTCGCTTATTCATTCTTTCAGCAACCAAATAAGTACAAAATATTTCTAGCAGACCATTCAATGAAACAAGAGCATCATGAAAGTTTATGAGCATTGTTATGAGAGAGGCCAAGTGCACTTGCAAATCATTCGACAGTTCATCCATGGCACTTCAGCTGATACCACAACAATGTTTCAAGCATTACAACCAATTCTAAACAATTTAGCAAATACAAATGCAAAGATCAACCTTCAAAAGCAAAAAAAAAAAAAGGGATGCATAATATAAAGTTAGAATAGAATGAAAATATAATAAAGGGAATGAAAACTATGTCCAATGCAGAATATAATCCTACTTTAGATGGATTAGAATGGGATGCAGAATATAATAAAGGAAAAAAAGATTAATGTCCAATATGATGAAGCAATAACACAAAGTCAATGGGATGCAGAATATTAATGAGAAAAAAGATTAATGTCCAATATTAATGGGAGGCAGAATATTGACCTTGGAGAAACAAGCTGACCAATGCCATCTAAAAAGTTATGATGAAGCAATAACACAAAGAACAGACAAAGAAGCTTTCTCTAAAAAGTTTTCATCTCTTCCACACTCCCAATGTCATCTCTTCGATCGCCCCATCTCATCTCCCAGCCCAATCCCAGATCATAATCAATTAATCGCCCCAAACCAACACATATACAGTAGCCCCATCTCTTCCACGCTCCCTCGAGAAAAAAAAGATAAAAAGGAAAGAAAACAGAGTAGGCGTAGGGGATGACTACCTAGGGAAGTGGAGGTGATTGGAGAGGAAGTCAAACGTGGCCGCAATGGAAATCGCAGGTGGTCGGAGAAGTCGCAGGGAGAAGTCGCGGGTGCTAGTCCCACGAAGGCAGGCAGCTTCTTCGAAAGGAAGAGGGCGGATAGGCTGTAAAAATACTAGGGTTGGGGTTAGAGGGTAATTTGTCTTCCAAAATTAATTCAGATCGCCACTTTAGAGGCAATCCAGATTGACACCCCTCCAATGAGCAATCTGGATTGCCACTTTAGAGGTAATCTGAAATACCTAGGTAATCCATATTACCTGCTCAGTTGAGATACCAAACAGGGTAATTTGCGGGTCCCAGGTAATTTAACTTCAGATTATTGGTAATCTGGATGGATTATCACATACCAAATGCCTCCTAATGTTCTCAGGGCACAGTTCCTTATCCATAGCATCCATCAACTTCTCAACCAAATTAGTACCTTCTCAACCACGTCCGAACTCCAAGATAAATCCAGTTCTTCCAATCGTTGTTCCATTCGAAGCTGAGATTTCTCCGAACACACAATGTTCGTGATCTTGTGAAAGATCAGACTGATGTTTTCCAAGTTGTAATTTTGAGGTTGATTTTTCTCTGATTCAAACACTTGAGACGAAGTTCCACCATCATCACAATGACTTGCACTCTCCTGGGCAATTCCACGAGCATCTGGTCTACAATCAAAAGAGCTTGCCGGTCGGACAAGTAACACTATCATCTTTGGCGGGCAACACCTTGGGAGAAGCATCGTTCGTAGCGAGACTCTCGTGCTCCACGATACCGGAAATCTTCCGGAACAGGGAAGCAGGGGAAGGTGGTTTTCTGGATCGGGCCAATTTTTTGCGAGCGGCGCGACTGTTGGTTGATTTAAGACGATGTGATAACAGTCAAGAAGGAATTCGAGTAGATGATGAGAAGAAGATTTTGAATAGATTCCTCATTTGTTTTGCCCCCCGTGGTCGCTGGGTTTTCAACCGGAGGATGGTAAGCAACAATAAGCAAGTCGTCGTCGCCGCTGGCGTTCCAGCCCATCCCGGAGATGTTGAATGCCTTCACGTCCTCCCGCATTCTGTAGCGGCGGATGATAGAAGACGTGAGGGAGGGGGCAAGGGAGAACATGGAGACGTTGACGACGAGCACATCGGCGTCCTCTGGGGAGAAGCGCGTCTTTGCCTCCATCTCAACCTCCATCACTTGGGAGGGAGGGAGAGAGGCGACTGATCGCGAGAGGGAGGAGGCGAGCAGAGACTCGAGACGTGAGAGAACCCTTGTCGAGGGTATTGCCGTCTTTGGCGCTTGTGTCATCCACCCTGTTTTGGTGTACCGAGAAATTTCTCGGTACATCAAAACAGGTAGAAATCCTATCCCGAAGCCATTTTAGCAAATCAAACGGGGGACATGGGCCGGTGTCCTGTCCAGTGCCCTATTTTTTAGCAAACCAAACGGGAACATGGATTACATTTGTTAGTTACGCCTAGTTCATTGATAATATCAATGACTATAGTTCTTCGTTTCATGGTTTCAAATACCGTACCGTACCACCCAGTACGGTCGGTAATTATCAGTTTTTTGAAAACGAGATATCTGGTATTGGGCAATATTGGATATCTCGGTAGATACCGCCCGGTATGAACGGTATTTATCAAATGCCGCCCATACCGGGTGGTATTTGATGCTATACCGAGCGGTATTGCCCGGTCTGACGTAACGACTCTTAAAAAAAGCCATTGCTACAGTGATATATAGCTGTTTGGGGCCGAATTTAAAATATTGGATTCATGTATTTGACATTTGAATATTAAATTTAAGTATTTTTTGATCAATTATGTGTTATTGGAGTTATTTTTAACAGCAAAAAAAGATTGGCCGGTATATTTTTTTCGTATCGACCCGTATCGTGTGTCGATACGATATGATACCGATCACTGATCGAGATCAGTACCAGTACCGGTATTTTAAACCATACTTGGTGTTACCAAAAAATAAACACTAAGGGCACTTTCACCTACAAACGAATCTGCCAGTGAAAATTATTATTGATGGATGATACTGTATTTTCTTGTAGTGCAACTGCAACACAATCTCATTTGAACGTATGACTTTGGCAGTCCAATTCATTAAAGTAAAAATTGGAATAATATGCTAAAATATCACTTGAGTGGCCAGTGTTTTTCAAACTGGAATGGACCATTGACAATGAAATGGTCTTGTATACAATGAGTTTAGCATAAAAACGGAATTAGCCAAGACATAAAAATTAGTCTAATATGGTGTTAAATATTAGACCATTGTAAGTATCAGTTCAACTTATAAAAACGGAATTAGCCAAGACATAAAAATTAGTCTAATATGGTGTTAAATATTAGACCATTGTAAGTATCAGTTCAACTTAACAGAATTTTTATAGTTTTATAATTGTTTATTTGATTCGATGGATCAAGTTCGATTATTTTAACAAGTGAACTTGTAGCCCAGCAGTACATGTTCTTCTAAGTTTAATTTTTACAAATGTTTTTGAGTCCTAAATATGCATAAACTGCTTATATTTTTAAAACCAAATTGATGGATTCAACCAGTTACCAACTTTTGTGGGCAGGATATATGAACGAATGAACATAAGCAGAAAATAAATAAATATGAATAAAAAAAATTTATGAATTTATATTCATTCTCTTATTATTCATATTTATCCGCTCATGTTCATCCGTCCATAAAAAATTATATGAGCGAACCACCCATATAAGTTTTTGCCTTCAACCATGAATTGATCCTATAGTCAAAGGATTGCTAGCTCTTTTTCCTTCAGCCCCCCCTCCCACAAAGTTGCCTAGTCAACCATCCTAAGGCTGCCGCTTGCACTCACAAATAACCCTCCCTCTTTTAAGGCCACCTCCTCTAGTCCGACCGCCATCCCTTGCCTCCAACTCATCCTCTCCTCTCCTCCCCTTTCTCTTCCTATCAAACTAATCCTACAAATGATGAGATAAAACTAAAGACTAGCTACATCCATGTCCATGTCCATGTCAACAAGATGTGAAAAAGATATGAAGAAAAGTCATTCCTTGAAGGTATGTCTCCTCTTCCTCCCTGTGTGTGCCTCTCCTCTTGTACTTTATGCCACCACCATATTAGGGAGAAGGGTGAATGCTCCTGGCCTATATTTTTTGTCATGGGTTGGTTCAGCTCTTGGACCGGCTCAATTAGTAGTGAACTAACCCAAACTTGGACCAAACCAAACCGACTAACTAGTGCTGACCTAAAGCAAACATAACTGCCTAATGAATGCCGACGAAATATTTCTCAAGTGCTGACCCACCTCATACTTTCTTTGACATACCACTAAATTAATTAATAACAGATATGTACTTAATCTTGCTAGCATTTAAAAATAAACAAGCCTTAGATGATAGCTATGGACGTGGCACTTGTATGTTGTGAGAACTATATGATAGTTCCACTAGGGATTAAGGCATCTTTGATCACAGTTACAATGCCACTCTTGATGAAGTATCCATTCGTCTCCCTTGCCGCTTCTTGCACATTGTCACGGTTGATGATCTGAAAAAACCAATTTAGCATTAAGGGAAACTAAATACACTTTTTAATTCAGGTACATCTTCCTTGAGCAATAGTTTTGATACACTATATTTCCAACAAATATATGCAAGTAATACAAAGTGACATTGAATATCTGAGGTAGTTTTACCTTGACATTTTCCCCAATGCGAGCATTCTTGTCAATGATAGCTCTTTTAATGTGAGAGTTTTTACCAATGCCAATTGGAATGCTGCCTCTTGCAGTTAATACCCTCTTATCAGCATCAGTCTTAAACAAAACAACAAAAGATTAAGACCAAAAAATCAATTTGAAACACATAACTATAATAAGGGTTTGGATTTTTCTTCAGTATGAATATTGTTACCTCATAATAGTCTGCTCCCATTAGTAAAGTGTCCTCTATGACTGCACCTTCTGAGATACATGACCGAAGCCCAATTACAGAATGGTGGATCTTGCAATTCTGTAGAAAAGAGCATTGAAAATTACTTTTTCGCTAGTTCCACCTCCAAACTAGAATTTACTGTAAAGAGAATAAGTGGAAACAATCCCAACAATTATCTACTGACAATAAAACATACAAAATTTCAAATGAAACACATGTAAGAATGAAGTGTTCAGAACTGAGAAATAGAAAACTCGTGCAATTTGCATAAAGGGAAAATGGTTTATATATCCACATCCTTACCATATGATAGGTAGGTAGTAATGCCATTGACAAATTACAAACATTGCATCAAAAATCTCCTTATACTAAGGTTTTGACGATTCTTGTGCACAGGTTTTCAAATTCCTCGAACTATTTATGCCAGCGCTGAATGTTATGGACATGCCATCCAAGTGGGAATCACTTGGTTGTTGAGTGAAAGCCCACACTAGAAGAGGGGGGGGGGGGTTGAATAGTGTTGGCTTACTTTCTCTTTCTACTTCAATTTCTTTTAAATCAACTCCAACTTCAACCAAACGTATGTGCAACTAAGTGATGTTCGTTGGCGAGTATGAAACACAATTATAAGCAAACACACGAAGCAATGCAAACACAAGAAAGTATAGTGGTTCGGCCAACCGCCTACTCCACTACCTTGGCTCCACACCAAGGATTTCTAACCAAATCCTTTATAGACTTTGTGTTTCCCTTTGAATACAACCGAGGATTCGGTTCTCAACCCTTTGAGAACTCCTCAAACTTATTCACCTAGGCAAAACACGATTCTACAAGGTAAACCCTAAAGTGTTTACACTAGCACACCTAGCAAGCTAATCAATGAAAATCAAGTTCAAATAACAAGTAAAATTACAATGAAAAGAGCTAAAGAGTAAACCAAGGCTAAGAGCTCTTTTCCAAGCCTTCAATGCCTCCAACTCCACAAGACGTTGAGATCGAATCGAAGCCGGAGTTGAGGGAAGATGAGCGCTTGAGAGAAGTCGAAGATCGGAGAAGCAAGTGCAAGAAAATCAAGCTTAGGAAGGCACAAAACACACTTTGGAAGCTTATCTCAATGGTTAAGAGTGTTTAACGAAGGTTGGTGAGGGGTATTTATAACCCCTCCCATGGAACGGCTCTTCAACGGGCATTTTTTCGCCCGTTGGACGCCGACCGGTCGCTTGCCGGTCGATCGTCGGTTGACAGACCGATTGACCACCCAGTGACCGCTGGCGTTCTGCCCTTCTGCCGCTATGTTCGGTCAACTGGATGGTCGACCGACTTCATCGCATTTTAGTTCCTCTGTTGTCCGGTCGACCGATCGATCGACCGAATTAGCCAGTGCCAAATTTTGGCCTTGTTCGGTCGACCGAAGTGGCTACTGCAATTTTTCTGCCTTGTTCGGTCGACCGACCGGTCGACCGAACCTGGGCTGAGGCTGATTTTTACATTTGCTTTGTTACACGCTTTTTCATGGATTTTGTTACCAAGTTTTGACTTGGATAACTTTACAAATAGGCTTGGGATGAGATCCTAGGGATATATTACAAGGAATCTATTTAATCTGCATCCGAGCCTTTCTTGACGATTTTTGCGATTCTCCGAGCGAAGTTCGCGTGCTTATCGCAACCTCAACCTGAACTCAAAACTACACACACATATATTAAATACATGTTTGTTATCATCAAAATAGAGATCAAAGCCTAGGGGAAACCCTTGGGCCAACATTGGTATCAATGAATCTTCATGGATGCTCTCAGTCAGCATGAGGAAGAAGTGACTCAAGCAACCCAAACGACCACTTGGGCTGAGTGAGGGGCCCTTGTACGGCGGAAGGAGCGAGCATAGCAATCACAACAATCAAGTTGAACACTGAACTGAAAACTCCAGAAGTAGATCTGGGCAACCCATATAGAGGACTAGATGTTGGAAGCGAACTTTTGATGTACCAAATATCCTAAAGAAACCAAAAATCAGAAGACATTCCAATGGGTGTAGCGTTCAGTCGAGTTATCCCTGCCCTGAATGCGCTAAGAAACAATGGATTAGGGAAGGAGACTTGAAAATGAAATTATTTCACCAATATGCCTCCTTAAGAAAAAATAAAAACTAGATCTACACCGTTGAGACTAATCATGGCTCAACCACAGACCAGGCAGATATCAAGGTTAGAGTTTCAAAGCTCCTACTTGGAACTTCTCAGGAGGCACAGGAAACCACTACTCAACATCAACTGGCAGGACTTAAACTTGGAACTGCATGAGCTTCACTAACCTAGATCGACCTTTTCCTTGGGAGGAGATCCATGCAGCGAGTTCAGATATGGGAACTTAGAAAGCGCTAGGGACCAATGGTTCGAGTACGGAATTCTTTCACTTGGAGCACTATCAACATAGACCTAGTGGACACGTTTGAGAAAATCTACAACAAACCTGATGAACTGGACAGGATCAACGGAGTGGGCAAACAATTTGAAGGACTTTAGGCTGTTAGTCTTGAGCACAACATAATTAGAATCCTCTATAAGGTGTTTGCAAGACGTATCTCATCACACATGGAGATGTTGATTGGTAATTGCCAAGGAGCTTCTGGACTTTGTTTCCTTATCAAAGTTGAATTCTAGAAGTCCTTTGACACGCACAACTAGGACTTTGTTTTGTATATGTTAAGGGCGAGGGGTTCCTTGAAGATGGATCTCTTGGATCAACCAGATTTTGAACACGGAATCCACTATACTTATTATTGGTAGCATGGGCCAACCTTTTCACCATATGGAGGAGTGCAGCAAAGCAACCCTCTATCACCTTATATCTTCAACCTAGTGATCAATTTCATGTCGAGATTGATCAATAAAGTAGTGGAAAATGGCTACATCAGGGGGGGTGTTGGATATACAGGTAGGAGGAATCACACACTTTATTTGCTAATGATCTCATACTTTTCAGCACAACGGTAGGAATCTGCAACTCTTATTGCAATGCTTGGATTTTGCAAAGCATTTGAAGGGTAACTTGGATAAGACTATCTTATGCATCTAAAGGGTGATAGCAGTTTTGCACATGCAATGGCCAATGAGTTTGGTTGTAAGGCAGGCAACTTTCCCTTGACGTATCTCGAACTCCCCTTGAGAATTGGCAATTTGAAAATAATTGATAAAAGATTGAACAATTCACATGTAAGGTTGTTTTCAGAGCTCGATGGCTAACCTTAATCAATAGTTACAGGCGACTTACAGCCCAGCCTACATTTTTTCCATATTTAAGGCACCAAGTTGGGTGTTAAGAGGATCGGCACAATAGGCGAAAGATATTTTTTGGGGTTGCCATTGACGTGGCATCCATCAGAGGCAAATGCTTGGTCCCAATTGGACTACCTCACCAGTTCAAAAGAAGATGGCAATCTTGGTATTCTTGATCTGCAAGCTCTCAGTCAGGCCAGGCTCGGTGCTGGTTCTGGAAGTATACCCGAAGGAGGAAGTTGCTATGGATAACATGTAGACAAATCAGATGGTTTGACGTCAAGGCACATCACCGGTGTGGAGGAATATCATCAGGTTACAAGAATTTTTCAGAAACAGTATCACATGCAACTGTGGAAAGAACATTGGATGAACAGTCAAACACTTGCAAGTAAATATCCACACATCTTTGTATTTGCAGAAGATCCGAACATTGACATTGCCACTGCAAGGCTAAGGGACAATAATGGGACATACAAAGCTTGCCACCAAACTGATTGGCCGTTGGTTTGAACCTGCACTTCACCAGATGTTGACGAAACAGACATACAAAGCTTGCCACAAAACCTTGTGAGCATTTAGGTGCCCACCGGAGACAATAGACTGAGTTGGAAATGGAGGAAGCATCATAAATTCTCAAGAAAGTCCCTATATTGCCTGCTAACCTTTAAAGGAGTGAAAGAAATCGAAGATCGCGTACAAAATTTCCATTTTCGGTTAGCTTTAGGTCAAAATGAGACTACTCACGACTTCATGAGATAAACACCTTAGAATGGGCATTGAGACTAATGAGAAGTGTTTGCTCTTAAACTCATCAGCATGTCTTTGAGTGCTGCTCCTTCTCACTGGAAGGATGACAGCTAATCCAGTCTCAATCTATCTTGGACCCTTGGGACTCATAACACAGGCTGGAGAATTGTGGAGAACCATATCTGGGCAGGTGTAGCTTGTTTTGAATTGGTTTATTTGGTTTGAAAGAAACAAGCGTTGCTCCAACCAACGAGGAGCAGCACCCATACTCGGCATCTGCTGTAAATTTCAGTTATTTAGTTATTGTGTTTCTATATGCTGTTTTCCTTGGTTTTGGTTTTCCTTCTTTTACTTTGATTCTCTCCCTCTACACCTTAGTTGTACTCTCTTCACATCTCCTGAATTAAATGCAAGATGCTTTCTTTCAAAAAAAAGGACAACTATAGACCTGCTTTTAGACATTTAATAAGCATCTAACATGATAAAATGTGATTAGGAAGATGTTTGTGGATTTGTGACTTGTATGGATGAGAAGCAATCATTACTAAGGTATTTTTCTGACATAACTAAAAGATTTTTCAAATATTGAATTAATCTATCTTGTATAATAGATAATCTCCTGTAGAAGTCTAATAATTGATTTGACACAAAACTAAAATTAAGATCAAATCGACTACTGTGATGCATTACTAAAAGCATGCCCTTGATATCATAATATAAAGTAATATTTGATGAAAGATATATCTAAAAGAAACTAAAAGCATGTTAAAGTATGATATGTAAAGGATTCACCTTGATCACGCATCCCTCTCCAATAACACTATCTGTAACATCAGCATCAAGCATCTTGGAAGGTGGTAAATATCGGGGTTGTGTATAAATTGGATATGATCGATCATAAAAGCTGAAAATTAAGGTGAGTTTCAATTATCCACCAGATATTAATTTAGGGATTTTAAAGCATGAAAAACACATTACAAAGAAAAAACATGTGAGTATCTTATTAGTCTCCCTACTAATCTACCTGAAATCTGGTATTGGCTTTTTGGTTATTCCAAGATTTGCATTATAAAATGCCTCAATGGTACCAATGTCCTCCCAGTAACCATCATACAAATAAGCTTGCACCTGTTACTCAAACTAAAATAGTAAGTTCGATTTTAATCATCGAAACAACAATTTATTTAGAATCCAACTAACACCTATTTGAGGAATATTGCAAGGTATAACAAAGAAATTTGATTGTAGATGAATGATGCAGAACTGCATGAGAAGAAAGACAAGATAAGAAGAGAGGATTAGACTAAGAAATTGGAAATATTGTAACTAAATACCAAGAGGCTAAAGGGAATAGTGCCCTCAAGCCAATCACATGTTGATGTAATGAGGGACTATTCTATGGTAATGAATAATATGAGGCAATTTGTCATCATATGTTCCATCTATAGTTATTATGCTGCATCTATAGTTATTAATAGATTATGATGAACCCCATGAGCCAAGAAGTCATAAATTGATCCAAGAACGGTAGCTAAAAAATTGAAGACAGACCAGAAAAATCCATATCGCAGCAATAGCAAAAGAGTTCTAAAACAAAGTCAAGGGTGGCTCTGGTATACCACTGTTGGGATAAAAAGAAAATTTTTGAAATTTACTTTGCTTTCATTGAGTGGTTTTTGCCCTAAAATCCCAATAGAGGCTACATATTTAAAGACATAAAACTGACTTGTCGTGCGAGACAAGAAACTCAAACATGGAAAATATGAGAAATGAAAAAAAAATTGGATTCTTAAATAACTCACAAGTCACAACCAGGGAAATATATAAATAACTGAGGAAATAAAATAATAAACCCCTAATTAGGAATTTTCTTAAAAATTAGGTATTCACACAACAACTTTATTAATGAAGATGCATGCATTACCAAAGATGAGCTTCTCATTTGGGATCTGATATTTTTCTGTAGCTTCAATTGAAACAAGGTAAAAATTGGTCTTTCCTCTACAAGACCCTCTAGATGCACACATTCATCATCTTCTTGTCACTCACACTTTTCTAGTGAACGATATCAGTGTGAATCTAAAATTTTAAGGAGCTTCATAGTTTTGGATCTCTGATTTTGGTTGCCTTGGTTATTTGATATGCTCCTTTGGTTGTGAGTTTCACCTTATTGCTTTTGTTCCTTTTCTAATGTTTCCTTACCTTCCTTAATTGTTCAATACTTTGTTAAACTCCACAAGACAAAAATCTCTTTAACTACATAGCACATTGACCTTTGTATTCATACAATTAGAATTCAATTTTTATTTCTTTCTCTAATCTCCTCTTCTCCCTTATTCTTGTCTTCATCTTCCATTGGTTCTGCATCAATGAACTAATGTAATTGTGATTTCAATCTCGGAGTGCATGAGATTAGGGATAACAGCAAAAAGTTCTTATTCTTTTACACGACCACAATGAAAAAAAAAATCAAGTGATGAACAGGATACAAGAATAGTTTTATGACTTTTTGGACAATCCTCACCCCTATGGTGGTAATTGTGATTTTGTAAATGCTTTTAGGCCACTACCAACTAAATCTAGTCATAAAATAAAATAACTTCATGAAGAAATATCATAAGAGAAGAAAAATAGATTACAATGTCAAACATACCCTCATGCCAATATTAGTTGCACCAGGGATTACTTCACTCCCGAAGTCATTTGCTTCAGGGAATTTTTCACGGAGCAGTTGCAACATTATTTCCTTACTGATAACATAAATACCCATACTAGCAATAAAAGGCATCTCCTTTGCTCTTTCATCATCTAGGCCTAGAATGGTGGTATCAACCTGCAAAAATGAAGGCATAAAATTGTTGAATAATCAATATTCATATAAGAATAACTTCTAGAATTTACTAATTGCAGAACAAGAAATGGTCTCTCAGTTAATGAAAAACATAAAGAAAGAGTGCCTACCTTCATAGCTTTCAGTTGTTCCTCTTTCGGCTTTTCTGCAAATTCAATTATTCGTCCTTCTTCATCAATCTTCATTAAACCAAATGCAGTTGCACGTTTTTCATCCATTGGCAGTGCTGCCACAGTGATATCAGCATTTGTTTCTCTATGTGCCTGAATAAACTTCTCATAGTCCATACGGTACAAATGGTCTCCAGCAAGAATTAGAAACTCCATGACATTGTGGTCCTCAAAGAGCCACAAATACTGCCTTACGGCATCAGCAGTACCCTATGATCACATCATAAAGAAAATACATTTAGACAACAAATAACATGCTTTGTTTGAAATTTGAATTAGGTCTTGTTCATCTTCATAGAGTTACAAAGAAAAGGTATATTGTAAAATCTAACATATTCAAATCAAGTTAAACTGCACGTGTAACAAGTAGGTTATAATGAGATGAAATAATTAGGATCTCATACTACCTGGAACCAATTTGGGTTCTCTGGACTCTGTTGTGCAGCAAGAACTTCTACAAAGCCCTCATTCTTATAGCCACCCATGTTACTTGCATAGGCTCGAGACAAATGGCGATTTAGAGAAGCTGAATTGAATTGCGTAAGAACATATATTTTTGAAATATTACTGTTCAAGCAATTGCTGACAGGAATATCAATTAGCCTGTAGTTGCCTCCCAAGGGTACAGCTGGTTTTGCCCTCTTCTTTGTTAAAGGATACAACCGTGTCCCAGCTCCACCCCCGAGTATGATACCTAATACACTCTACATAGAGTAAACAAAAAAACACTATTTCACACTTCACATTCATTTACATCAACTATGGTTGCAATGGATAATTCTAAATAAGACAGGAATGAAAAGTAAATTTAGACCATCTACAAAGAGCTGTGCAAGAGATGGATGACTTGGAACTGGATGCAAAACATTGTACAACTCGTTTAGTGATTTGAGCTTTGTGCTTCAGGCATGTCAGAACTAAATTTTCAATGACCTACATGCGAATCCTACGAAATTAAATCTAACCAACATAGGAGTTATGCTTGTGGAGCCAGGTTCAGATCTCTGCATTCAATTAAATGCTTCAAAGAATATGTCAACCTGTAGATTAAACATTATTCTTAAAAGATTAATATCAACTTGAGATGTCTTCTAGTTTAGCACAATTTTTTCCATTGTGAAAGCAGAAAATTTTGCAAATGTAACAATTTTTTTTGGGAACGTTATATACTTCAGGAAAATGTGAAATCTACTGTAGGAGCTGCCTGCTTCCTTCTCAGCAACAACTGTATAGTATTTTCTAATTGTAATCTTGCCCTGTTTTCCCACTAAATCTAAATGCTGTCTAATCTTAGAAAATGTAAATCTGACCGAGGTGAACACATTTATAATTGTGCGGTCCAAGCCATAAAGAATCTAAAATTTCGATCAAATAATACTTCAAAGTATGCTACAATAAATCATCTGTAAGAGCGGTTGCAATGTGTTTAAATGATCAGTTGATGATAAGATTAGATAGCATCCATCAATTTCTCTGTAACCAATGGTCATATTTTATAGGCTCAATAACTATTCTATGAATCTTCTGGAAGAAGCCCAAAAAAGTAAATGTTAATTCCTAATTTGCAGAAATTGCAGTAGCATCAACCATAGATAGAGAACATAAGAAATCACCAATTGTAGCCGAAAAATAAACTCATAAGAGCTAATTAATACAAAGAAGAAAATTAATAGAATTGGTCAATATCCCATCACGAACGCTTCCAAAACTAGAATTCGTATAATAATACCCCAAGAAATTTAAGAATCTAGACAGCACCGGAAAGCAGCACTCACCCCACTTGCATCAGGATCGAGGCAAGTCTGCGAGCTCCTGGAGTCTGAAACGGCCTTGGGGGAGACGAGGACTGGGCTCATTCGCCCGGACCCCGTCTTCTGCCCTCGTGCAATCGCCGCAGCCTTTCGGAGGAGGATGTACTCCTGGCCGCCAGAGACGTGAAAGGAAGAGGAGAGGCAGCGATTGGGAGATGCGAAGATGGGCGTCGGAGATCTCCGGTTGGGATTATTAGAACGGGTCGACGGGGAATTCCGGAGCGGCGATATCCCTGCGATTCCAATTGCCGTCATCTCCACCACTGGCTCTACGACTGCACTCTTCCACAGATGAAAATAAATCGGTAGTCTTCTTAGCAAACCTCGTATCTTATATGGAATATTATTAATTAATGTGTTTATAGATCAAGTTAAAAGAAGGTAGACCACGTGTTTGATAGGATTCTGCGAGATGTGAGATTAATTAACTGTAGTTTTATCTGCATCATTTGAGAAGACCAGAAACCGTCAAGTCGCTCGGGGGCTCACCCGGCGCACGAAGCGGATGGGGCGACAAAGATTAGTTGCCACGTGCGCGCAAAGCCGTCGGCTTTAGCGGCTTCGTCCTATAAGATCACGTGGGATGTCGTCTCTTGTTGTTGAGCTTGGACCGATTTCCCACCATTTAAGGATTATTAATAGAGAAAGATTTTCGCAATTTCTTATATTCAAAACTAATTATATTACAATTTCTTTACAATCAATGCTAAAATCAATTTGGCTGGTCTCATGTCACTCTACTTATTCATTTACCAAAAAAACTCACTTTTAACTGTAAAAGAGGATTTTTAAAAAGCTGATTAAGACATTATCTAACTCCTCTTAATATGGGATATAGATGTCCAGGAGAGAGGGGTGGGAAATTAAAAATCCTGAAATTAATCTCTTATACCTCGCGTTTGTCTCTCGCATCTTTTACACCTTCCGCCATCTCGCCTCGCTCACACGTCTCTCGATTCCGCCGGCTCGCGTCTGTCTCTCGCATCTTTTACACCTTCCGCCGTCTCGCCTCGCTCATGCGTCTCTCGATTTCGCCCGCTATAGGTACGTCTCTCCCCTCTCTCCCTCTCTCCCCCTCTCTCTCTCCCTCTCTTTCTAAAGAAGCAAAACATATGCCGTTTACGGAGCCACGAGGTGTCGGAGGTGGTGGCGAGGCACCACGACCACATCGTCGAGCCGCACCAGTAAATAAAGGTTTGATCTACTTTTTACTTTTATTTTATTTTTTATTGATTTTTTTATAGTATGTTGTTCAAAGTTGAGTACGAAACAGAGAAAAGATGTCAGCTTTCAATGTTTCTTTTTTTTACTGTACTCTCATAATACCTCTGATTTCTTTTTCATATATATATATATAAGTATTAACATTGTCTTCTGTGAGTGTAATTAAAATTTGTGATTGATTTCTTTTTCATATAAATTTAAGCATTAACATTGTTTGGTGATTAAAATTATTTTGCATGTCATGTGATGACAATATTTACATTGGATGAAGAAATCCTTATTTTTAAAATTTATTTCTTGTAACAAATGTTCTTAAATTGACATTCTTTCATGCTTCTACTTTGCTAATAGGGCACTAAAATAGTCTAAACTTCTACTTTGCTAATAGAACATTAAAATATTTTTTAGACTAGATGTGACCTTCACTTATATAGTTTGAGCCACCTAATTTATTTTCTGAAATGACATACATTTTGTTATTTTCTAATTTACTTTCATATGCCTTCTCTCTTACTTCTTCACTAATAAGTTACACTTATTTTTTACTTGATTTAACTTCTATGAAACTTTTAACAGGTTACACCTATTTTTTGCCAAAAGAAAAAGTTACATCTACTGCTTCTGTAATAATTATATTGAAGGACGTGAACTTGAGGGATTAGTTAATTTATTAATTTCACAACACTATTTTAGAGTTTATTAATACTATTTGTTTCATTCATACATGTTTCACCCATCAAGTAATAGGGCAGAGCTAGGTAATTTTTCTATTATGCATTTATTAGAAAATTTTCTCTACATTGGATGTTATGCCCTTATAATTGAATTACTTAAACACTTCGAAAATTAATTTGCTTTATTAATACTATTTATTTTAATTTATTTTTCATAGACATGCCATCAAGAAATGAAGTAGTTGCTGCATATGTAGCAACATTATCAGCATGATTTGTGAAGTTATCTCTGCTACTAGTGCTTGTATTGTGTTGCTTATAGAACATTTAAATAGGAGGCACATGCAACGCGTTGTAAGAGAGCGTAGATTTTTGAGTCACTGCACTTGGTTAGAAAGATTAAATGACCTTATAAATAGTAGTGATATAAATTGCATTACAACTAAGAGTAGATAGACGCACCTTTGACATATTGTGTGAGTTACTCCGCACAATGGGCAAACTAAAGGGAGGGGGATTAGTTACAGTGGAAGAGCAAGTTGCAATGTTCTTACATATACTTGCACATCATGCCAAAAAATGTGTGATCAAGTTTAATTTTGTTCGTTCGGGTCAGACAGTGAGTAAACATTTCAATGTTGTATTAAATATTGTGATAAGATTGCAAGGCATATTGTTGAGATCTCTAGAGCCCATACCAGAAAATTACATTGATCCAAAATAAAAGTGGTTTAAGGTATGTAAAACAAATCCAAAAAATCCCATTTTTGCTAATGATTGAAAGTTAATTATTTACCATCATTTTTAAATGTAGAATTGCTTAGGAGCCCTCGATGGCACTTATATTAAGGTGCGAGTCTTATCTGAAGATAAACCTCGTTACCACAATCGTAAAGGGGACATTGCCACAAATGTGTTGGGTGTTTGTGCTCCTGACATGAACTTTATTTTTGTTATGCCTAGGTGGGAAGGTTCTGCTTCAGATTCTAGAATCCTACGAGATGCTCTTAATAGGAGGAATGGATTAAAAGTCCCCATCGGCAAGTCATTATGAAAATTGAAATCATAATTAGATATGTTATTGTTGGCTTTAGGTTTTCAACCTTAGCCTTAATCTCGGTTTTGATAGTTTTGATGATAACAAATATGGGATTAATGATTTCATTGAGAATATCTTTCAGGTTCCATATCGGTTAGTGCGCGACGTTCGCGATCGGAGAAATCGGATAAATTGACAAGGATGCTCGTTGGGGCTCGAGAATCTTCAAGAAATGGAGTTTAGGTTTAGGGTGTCTAGAAATTAATGTAATCCTCATGATGATGCATCAGAAACCCAAAAATCTATCTCGAACCCCAAACCATGAAATTCTGGGACCGCCCTAAAATTCACTAAGACTAGGGAGCTCCTTGGAGGGCTATATGATCCAAACATTTTCTTGAAATAAAAAATGGCGGTAATTGTTCCTTGGGTCAAAACTAGATAACGAGGTATTTTTTATGATTTTTTGGAAGCCTTTGGCATATTCTTATTTGACCCGAAAGATTAGGAAATTTCCATTTTATACTAGATCCCAAGAACTAGATTTTGATCCTTAGGGATTTTGATTTTTTAGATATTTTTATTGAATCCAAATGGGGGTTAATCCTTATATAATATTTATGTTTTAAAGTTATCATGTTATAAAGTTATTTAACTTCAAATTAATAAATGTTATATAAGTAGACTTAGTGAAAACGAAACTAGAAGAACCAAGCAGAACAAAGCTGTCTGCCTTGCCCAGTCCAGGTTCGGTTGATCGGTCGATCGACCGAATGGCAGCAAAAATTGGCAGAAGCCAATCGGTCGACCAGTCGATCGACCAAAGCTGGGAAAGAAATCGCGGAAAGCCTCGAGCGGTCGATCGATCGGTCGACCGAACTGAGGATCGCGAGGCTCGCAATAATTGGTCGACCCGTCGATCGACTGACCATAGGGGAAATTACAGCGGTTGAATGACCGATCGACCGATGCTTCGACGGGCGGCCTGCAACGGATAGATTTCTATCCGTTGAGTGCCGTTTCTTCACCAGGGTATAAATATACCCTCATATAAATCTTCTAATACTCTTCCTTGATTTTAACAGAGTTTATTGAGCACTCAAAAGGAAGATCCAAGCCTTCCAAAAAGGATTAATCATTTCCGCTCTGTTCTCCTGCGATAATTTCTACAAGCGGCCGTTCTTCCTCAACTCGAGAATTAATTCGAGTTGTTCGTCTTGACGAGTTGGAGGCATTGAAGGCTTGAGAAGAGCTCTAATGCTTGGTTTATTCTTTAGCTCTTTTCAATTGTAATTTTAACTGTTATTGAACCTGTTTTTTATTTGTGCGTGTGAAGACCAAGTGTTTGGTCTTGTGTGTTGGGTATAAGTGGTTACCTGGTGTTAGGTGTAAAGCCACTTTTGTAAAACGTAGTTATTACTAGGATTAGTTTAGTTGCCCCTTAGGGTTGAGGTGGAAGAGGACTCTCGATAAGAAGGCGGTGACTTCCGGGTGTGGAAGTGTCTTAGGTCGAGAGTGTATCTCTTCGGTGAAAAATCCTCGGGTGTAAGGGAAACAAAAACTAATTTAGTAAAACTAGTTTAGAAATCCTAAGTGGGGTGCTTAGGCAGTGGAGTAGGCATTGGGGCCGAACCACTATAAATATTTGTGTTTGCATTATTTTATTGTCGCTTGTGCTTAATTGTGTTTATCCCTTCCGCATTCAATAATCAAATCGCAAATTGCCTAATTGATCTAAGTAAACGATTAAAATTAGAATTTAGGCTAATAGATTTAGTAAATATACTATTCACCCCCCCTCTAGTGTGCCATTTCGCCCACAATTGGTATCAGAGCGGGTTGTGGATTGAGATTTCACCATCTCCTCTACACCTTGTCTCGATGTTGAAATGGCTCTGGAGTCGGTATCGTCTTTACCACCTAGGTTCGATGAGTCTAACTTTGGGCTTTGGAAGGGTAGAATGTATACTTTCCTAAAGACTCAAGGTTTAGGTATTTTCAATATGGTAAAGATTAAATATATAGAACCTAAGGAAAATATGAATGCATGGACCCAAGAACAAATTAGCATGTTTGAGTTAAATGCTAAAGCTACAAATTGCTTATTTTGTTCTTTGGAAAATAATGTGTTTGAAAAAATCATGCATTGTACTTCCGCTTTCGATATTTGGGCTACTTTAAATATGCTTTATAATTATGCAAAAACTGAAGAGCTCAAAATATTTGATGAGGGGAGTGATGACAATTGTCATCCATCCAATACTAACATGGTTTTTGAAGCCTACAGTGTCTCAAGTCATAAGAGCACAAGAAATCGAAAAAGGAAGGTGGTTTGCCATGTGTGCAAAGAAAAAAGGCATGTAAGGAAAAATTCCCTTCCATGAAGAGCAAGGCAAAGAAGAGGTCAACCGCTTCTACATCATCATCATATTCGAATGAAGCATCCTCTTCCCATGGCTATGAAGCAAATTTAAAAGATTGCCACATGGATACTAATAATGAGGTAAAATCTTCCACTTCTAGTCATATTAAAATCTTGATAGTGATGATAATAGCTATAATTCTTTAGGAATGTCTTATGATGAGCTATTAGAAGAATCTAAGAAGATGTATGTCATGCTCATAAAATCAAATGAGGAAAATAGAAAAATCAAGAAAGAAAACTTGAAGCTTGTCAATTATGTGCATGAGTTGAAGAGTGAAAATGAAAAATTGAAAACTAGCATGATTGATTCTTGCTATGATATATTAACTCTAGAAGTTAATGACTTGAAACATAAAAATGAAAATTTAAAGAGTGAAAATAGCATGCTAAAAACTCAATTGCATGTTATTCAAAGATCAATGAATGACTTGAAAAATGAGGTTGTTTGTCTAAATAAGAAAGTCAATAATCTATCTAGCAATTCATCTTCCAAGAATTCTAGAAATACAAATGTTTCTTTCAAGAATGCTTATGCACATCATGCTTCTCATATCAAGCATTCTACCATTGAACCCCATGCTCAAAAGAAAAATGTATCTTTTAAGAATGCTCATGCTCATCCTAGTTCAAATGACAAGCATTCTAAGAATAAATCTCATGTCCATAACAAAAACAAAAAGAAATTTAATGGACATTGCTATTGTTGTGGTGTATTTGGGCATTGCCATCTATGATTGTGCTTTTAAAATGAACCCAAGTATTGTGAAAACACTTTGGGTACCTAAGCCCACTAACCCCCTAGGGCCCAAAGGCATTTGTGTACCAAAGGTTTCTTCTCTTGTAGGGGGAGCCACCACACAAGGGTGAAGAGAAGTAAAGAGTTGAAGTTGACCAAGAAATTGAAGGAATGATCCTTGCATGGTTGCAACTTCAAGCTATCATGATGCCATAGGTATAAAAATTGGCATCAAAGTCTTTGGTATCATCTCCTATTTCTCTTGATTTAATTAGAGTTGGAGATTGATATATGCTTAACTTTAGTAGATTTTTCGCGTTTGATAAAATTTCAAATATATTTTTGATTTTGATTTCCCGATCTCTTCGGAGACCCTGGTGGCCTGTAATGGGCCTAAGCAACCTTGCGGTTATAAATCGTAGGCCAATTGTGACTTTTGGTTTTCAACCAATAGGAAGGGTTGGAGATCTTATGTTTCAAATTTTTTTATTTTGAGATCTCTTGATTCATTTTGTTATCATGAATAATTTCTTTGAAAATGAATCCCTGCTATTTAGTGAAGTTAAAATTGATAAATGATACTTGGTTTTTCTCTTCACTATTTAGTTTAATAGCTTGCATGTAGAATTGGTTTCATTGTCTACTTAAGAAGTATACTTGCAAGTTATAAATATTTTAGGAAGGCTAATTAGGAAGAAAAAGATTAGTTTGACTAAATTTTCAAGTATAAGATATAACTTCAATAAATCCAAAATCTTAGGGTTATATCTCAATGCTTAAGCTTAAAGTTTGTCTCTATACTCATGATTAGAAGTGAATGGAAAGTGTATGCCCAGGATGTAGGATACGAGCTAACCCACACATTGAATCAAAGTTGAAAATTATGATTTAGGCCTGGAATGTATGGAGAGATTGAGAAGTGAATGGAAAGTGTATGCCCAGGATGTAGGATACGAGCTAACCCACACATTGAATCAAAGTTGAAAATTATGAAAAAACAATTTAATATAATATATGATATGTTAAATCAATCAGGCTTCGGATGAGATTCAGAACGCAAATGTGTAACAGCTGAAGAAGGCGTATGGGAAGAATATTTGAAGGTATAATTTAATTGCTTTTAATAAATTGTATAATTTAATTATTTTTAACTATCAGCAATTTATTTTTGTGCAGAAGGATGCCGATGCTAAGAGTTTGAAAAACAAGCATTTTCCTTATTATGAAAAACTTTCAGTAGTCTTCAGAAAGGACCGAGCAACTAGTGTTAATGTCCAGACGCCTGCAGATGTAATTGAATGGCTAGATGAGGAGGAGGAGGAGGTTGAAGTAAGAGATGATGTGGAGTTAATGGATTCGATTAACGTAGCAGCGTCAAGTAGTATGACTCGCCAAGGGCAAAAAAGGAGATGTTCTAGAGAATATAATATGGAACTAGATATTTCAAAGATTGGAGAATACATGGGTGCTATGGCAAATAAAATGGGAGATATAGCTGAAAATTTGGTGGTGTTGTCGAACCAATTGGGTCAAGACAAGGAGTTGGGAAAGATGAAAAAGAAAATTCATGATGAGTTGAAGAAACTTCCAATTAGAGATCGAATGGATGTCATTTTTCTAACTCGATACTTGGGGACACATGATGATGATCTTTTGATTTTTAATGGGATGCAAAGTGTGGAAGACAAGCTTCAATACTTAAATTTCATTCTAGATAATGAGCGTCGTTAGCAAAATAATAAAATTTGAGTTAGATTGATACTACTACATTTTTTTTATTATAGATTTGATATATTTTTATATTTTGAATTATGGATTAATACATAGTATTTTGGTATGTTCTAGACAATTATGCATTCCATGCTTGCTATAATTTTTAGATATATAAATATATTTTTATATTTTTTTTGGATATATAAATCTATGTTCTTTCCACGAATACGTATTTGTGGTAAGTCAATTTTAATTCAGTTTTTAGAGACATTTTGTCAAAATTTTCTTATTATTATGTTAAAAATAATTATGTAAGTTGACTTTCATAATTTAAAAATAATAAGTTGGTAAAATTAATTTTAAGTATTAAATTATTAATATCCGACTTCTATATCCGAAGCCAACACAAACATAGGATATCAAAATCTTACCTTATCCAATCTGCTTATCCGAGATTTCAACAAATGCCGGATAGGATATAAGCTTATCCCACGAGATTCTTATCCGAATTAATTCCAACTGAATTCCTATCCGACTGAAATCCTATCATGTGAAACAAACGTGCCATAAGGGTATATTTGCTTCATAGGATAAGGAACGATATGATAAGGGATTGATTAATATATATTATTTATTTAATGCATGGATTAGAAGAAAATGAGTATAAAATTGATATTATATCTAATTTACATCGGATTTAAAAAATTCATATCCAATCCATTCTCATTTATTATCCAATCCTATCATATGATATCCAATGACGAAAGAAACATACCATAAATGAACAAAATCAATCACATAGTAATTTTGGAAGCAGCTTGTTATCAAAACATTACGAATGATCTTTCAAATCTTGGCAAAGAAATTAAGGAGGAAAAAGTAAGAAAGCTTCTCTGTACTCTTCCCAAAACTTACGAGCCAAAAGGTGATAATCATCATGAAAGTCAAGAACTTGGCAACCATGAAGATCACCAAATTCATAATTCATAGGATCTCTAATGACACATGAGATCCATATAAGGACACATAAGCAAGATTAAATCAGATCCTCTAGGATTTGTTGGGTCATGGAGGATCGGGCAAGCAACAAAAATTTTGTTTACATGCAACAGAAATAAGAAAAACGATCCTCTACCCAATCAAATCCATGCGTCTCAATTAAATCAATATTATGTTAAGAATTATACCTTTGAAGATCGTACTCCGTCTTCTGCTCCGTGAATCCAAGATCACGATCTTGCTCAAGATCCAATGTGTTGTCAAGCGACGAACACCCTCTATGGTGAGCACACAGACGAACGCGACAAACTGGGAGGCTCCCAAGTGCTAGCTCGGCTCTATGGAAACACCTTCTGCACTCTTCTCTCTCTCTGTTTGGTGGAGGTCAACTGCCACAAAAGGGAGCTCGGCTTCCTTTAAAAGGAAGTCAGCTTCCTAGGAAGAGGTCTGCAACCTTTTAGAAGATAATCACATGCCCCATCTAAACCTCAAACGGGTATTTATAGACGTGTCAATCATATTAGACGAGTCATCACAATCGTTGATCAATTCGATGACTCGTTGACCAATTCAAAGCCTTATTCGGAATATTTAAAATGATTTTAATGTTCGAATAAAATATATCTTTAATAATAATTATCAAGGATGAATTTCCTAAATTCAAAATACCGAAAATAATATATCCTTTAGTAACGATTATAAAAGATACATTACCTAAATTGTAATCAACATAGTTCCAATTTTAAATCACATTTAAAATTTGGAATAATTAATTCCAATTTTGAAAACTTCTTTTCAAATTCGAAATTAGTCTTCAAAATTACCAAGAGAAAATTGCATATTATTCGTCACGCGGATCCAATTCAATGAGTCATAACCCTGGGCCCAATTCGGTTCACTCTATGTGTGCGGCCTCTAGCAAGACATTATGACTGCCCAAGTCAAGTGAAGGTCCGAGCAACCTAACTCACAGTATCTGATACTCTGTCCTTTTGTCACACGATATCTGGAAAGTATAAGGCATGGATTGCATCATCCTTATATTGTTCAATCTGATTTCTTGATTCCTGAGTAGACTGCACATTTTTCTCTGCATGATTCATTCCATATCCAACTATAGTCCTTATTACCACTCGGTTAACGGTGATGTTAGATAATGTTAAAACATAGAATTCCTCATGTAGGAATCCATGGTGACATCAGGTCGGAGGACCGACGTATCACTACCTAGACTAGACTAGAACTATTGGGCTCAGTCGAATCAAACCCAACAGCACCCCCCAATTGGCCCTAAGACAAACCAGACGGCTCTACCTGGGGGCTCCACCCAGCCACATCCGAAAAAACAAGAGTTGAACTAGACCAAATGTCATCACGTCACATTCTTCCTTATCACGAGGGATACGCCATTATAGACCCACCTTCTTCAGGATCGACCTCGACCCATTGTGGGCAACATCCCCGTGAGATTGTCAGCTGGCGTCATCACCTTCACTTGCAATAAATCTAGACACTGATGCGCCTCAAGTAACCCTAATTCCAATTTCCATTATCTCCACCTTGGAGTCCCACTGACTTGAGCTTCGGAGTGCCTTTACCAGCCCCCCCCCCGTCCCCACCCCTGTCGGCGTCAAACCAGACAAGGAGAGACACCGAACCATACCAGAAGGCCCCAACTCTCAGGCAGAAATATTTGGCGCCCATCGTGGGGCTGAGTAAAGCTTATCTCCTCCACAATGGTTGGATCCCGGAGCCAAGCGACCTTCGCCCCACACCAATGGTAATGACCCCGACGGTGACGATCAGTCGCAATCTGGTAACGATGAAACAACGAGGAACGACGCTTCTGTACTGGCTAATCTTTCCCTTGAGGAGTCCCAGTAGCGAATAAATGATCTAGAAGCCAAAAACCAATATCTAACTGCCCAAGTCGATATGCTAACACGATCTCGTGGATAGCCCCCGGCTGACCATGAATGCTGCCACTGAAAGCCTGGAGACAACATTCACTCGAGAAAGAGGAGACCTGATCTAGTTCCCCACAATGAAGTCTCCAGCACCCCCCATCCGGAGAAGGGCGAGGATCCTAAAATCCGGAGAGCCAAGACTACTCTCCCTCTCGACGCGTGACCATTCACCGAGCACATCATGTCAATCCACCTCCCACCGAGGAGCGAGTTACCTACCACCGTAACACCCTACAACGGTACAGGCTACCCCGTGCTACACCTAACGATGTTTTGGACCACGATGCTCTATCATGGAGCAACCAACTTCGCACTCTGCAGAGCTTTTCTGACTTTCTTGGGTAAAACCGCCTTATTGTCGTTTGCTTCCCTCCCACCAGGGTATATCCACTCTTTCGACGACCTCTCCCGTATTTTCCTCAACCGATTCACCACATCACGGGTATATCACAAGATAGGAGCTGCCCTACACTATGTTAGGCAGGGGCAACATAAGCCCTTAAGAGAATACCTGAATTGGTTTCATGCCATAACGGTCGAAATCCCTAACTTCGACCCACAGATTGAGCTCTTCTACATCTAACTCGGGCTAAAACTCGGACTCTTCGTTGACCAGATCACCCTGGCAGAACCCAAAGACATGGTCGAATTTCAGGAGAATGCCGCTAGCTTCATAAAGATGGAATACCTCCGAGAAACCAAAAAGATTGACTGGCAAAATCGCAAGGCAATCATCGAAGACAAAAAGTCTAGAAAGTTAGATGAAAAAAAGTGAAGATCGCATTCACCATGAGCAAAATAGTGGTAGAGGGCCTAGGTCACCACCTCGTTTGAGCACCCTATTCGAAAAGTATACTCCTTTCAATACCAAGAAGGAAACCATCCTTCGTGACATCTACCACCTAAAGCTCATCAAATACTCTGCCAACACGAGAAAACAAAAGATACCGCCGAATGTTGACATGAGCAAGAGGTGCACGTTCCATGACACATACGGTCACACAACCGAGGAGTGTGTGGTACTTGGCGATCAGTTGGAAGACGTGGTCCGAGCAGGATGCCTGGATAAGTATATCCACCACCGGAAAGAAAGAGGTCCGAGCAGAAGCCGTGAGCCTAAGCAACAAAGCCGGATGCCCCCCAATCCCCATTGAGACCAAAAGGATGCCAAACGGGTTGATTGCTCCGAAGGCGAATCCCGAGGGGTCATCAACTACATCACCGAAGGACTTTCAAGGAACGAAGAGTCGAGCTCCGCTAGGAAAAGATTTTCTCAGACAGTAACTACAATCAATACCACCATTCGACCACACCGACTTCCCTCAAGAACCCTGGTAATATCGTTCTATGAATCTGATTTTCATAGAACTAACCAAAATCTGCACGACCCAGTTGTAATCTCTATAATTGCAGGAAGTTTCATTATTAAAAAGGTCATGGCCAAAAAGCAACCACGAGTCAACCATTAAGTGAACTCAAGTCGTGACCAAAAAGCACTAATAAAGCTTAGAACCGAGCATTCTTCATGTACACACATTTTCTTTATTTCTCAATAAAGTTGCATTCCTAGCATTTTTTCATGTGAATGTTCAGGACACCACCATGATTATCTCGCTAATTCGACAAATATTCTATTTGAAACTTGCTTGAGTCCCCACACATAAGCTCGGCCTAGACCCCAGAACAAGGACCCTCGCCCTCGTGTCGTCTTGGTCTTCGGCCCCAAAGCCTAGCACTTCAATTCACTCAACGACTAGAACTCAATTTTCACCAATTTGGTTCGTCGGCCTTAGTGTCTATTCTAGGTTCCCTACACCCTCAATGACCCCAAGCGTGCTTCTCACAAGCTCGAGTCTAGTTCTCGGCCCAAAATGTGGCCTCTAGCTTAGCTTGACGAGCTCTAAAACGAGCAACACGACTCCTCGCGCGCAATTCCATCTTACGCTCCTGGGCGAGCTCGGCCTGAACCCTCCAATTGCGGTCTTTGGTTACCACACGACTACTTTCGGCCTCAAAGCCCTTACAGGACTCCTCGCGCGCGATTCCATCTTACACTCTTCGGTGAGCTCGGCTTGAACCCTCGAGTGTAGTCTTTGGCTACCATGCCATTATTTCCAACTTTAAAATCCTTATCCAACCTACACACTAGGGGACTCATTACCCTCTCATCGCCCCATGATTTGGAAGGCCACCTCGAACGCTCCAACCAAAGGGTTCGCCTAAAATAGATGTCTTTACAGGGACGAGCCAAATGATACCGGACAATCAAGTCAAGAAAATAAAGCATACAAATCACAAGGTGAGCACATAAAGGACTAACAGTTAAAAGGACTCGAGGGTGATTTAATGAAATTACTTAGCTTCGGTCGATGCAACATGAACCCTCCTCTCTGAAACAACACTCTTCGGCAAATCCTCGTTAGGACGGACATAAGTTTCCTCCTCGGGTATTGAAATCACAAGCACACCATCCTTCATTTCCTTAGATGGGTCGACCTTTGAAAAATCGATATCGGGAGCTAGAAATTGAGCCTGCTCGATGCCTTTATAAAAACATGCGTCATACACTGGACAACAACATTGTTGAAGTGACGCACCTCGGCCTCAAGCCTTTGGGCGTCAGACTGCAATTTGTCCCCCTCAACCCATAGTTGTGCTTCATTTGCTTCAAATTCATTCCGTAATTGCGCATGCAACTGCACTCGGACTACCTCAGTCTCAGCCTCCAAACGAGAATTCTTTGCTATGACCACAACCAAATCTTGATGAAGCTTACCTAACTCAGCTTGAGCGATTGCATCTTGGCTTTCTGCCTCTTTTACTAGGGTGTTTAAAAGATCAACCTCACTAGTCTTGGATTCTCGAGCCATCTTTAACGACTCAACCTCATGGGAACGAATGATCGATTCCTTGTGCAAAGACTCTTGCAGTTGCTCGACTAAGTTGAAAAAACTAGATGAAAAGACTCCCATGGACTTACCCCCGCAAGGATGTCACCTGAACACCATTGCCACCCCTAGAAGGATTAGTTAATAGAGGAGTTTTCACCATCTCCACAGGCTCAATCGTAACCCCACCTATTGGGAAATCCGCTGATTGGGAGCTTGGATCCTCGATGGCGCTTCTATTTCTTTCGCGGCGTCTCAAGGGGAAGCAAGGAGGGGTAGGAGCATCCGAAAAAGCCAACCGCTCGCTTGTGTCTAAAGCAAGAGGTGTTAAAGGCCTTGAGGGCCGAGACTTCACGAACCTTAGCAAGGTATCCGTCAAGGGATTGTTCTCCGAGTCACTCCCCTTCATCGTCGCCCACCGAGTGCGACCACCAGGAGCCTTTCACATCAAATATATTTTCCCTACACAAAGCAAAGGCTGAATGAGTGAATAATTTTCAAATGAATAAAAGACACTGAATGCATTACACCACAAAACCTACTTATATATTCCAAGACCAAGTACTCGTCGTGACTTTTGTTAATAATCTCTTGAGGAGCAAGAGGAATAGGTGGACAATTCTTTTCCAAGATGTCAATTAAAACTTCATCCTCGAGAGGGATACTCCCCTTCTCAAAATCCTGAATAGAGCAGGGATCCAGCCTCTAGGACAAAGGAAACTTCTTTACACAACTTAGAGGCTCCAACTAGAAGGGCCAACCCCTTTCGCGATCTAACCCCGAAGAAGCGGGTCTTGAAGCCTTTGTACGAACTCTTGAACAAAGCAAAAAGCTTCTTCCATGGGATAGCATTGAAGGATACCCATAGTCCTTTCTGGGCACCCTTCTCTTGAAAGAAAGAAAAGAAGACACAGAGGCTTGGTTTGATCCTAAGGCACTCCATCACAATCTCAAAGCACCGAACGAAAGCCCAACTATTCGGGTGCAATTGTGTGGGAGCCACGTTAACCAGATTCAGGACGCTATGCTCAAACTCGGTAAAGGGAAGATGAATCCCCAATTCCTCAAAAAAAGGTCTCGTACATAAAGACAAATTTTGATTTAGTATTACAACACACCCGGTCCGACAGGAGGCTTGGAAGACATTCATAGTACTCCTCATTGCGTTCACGGGTAATAGACACGCCCTCCCGGAAGGATAGAATGCTGTTAAGATCAGTTAACACCGAACCACTTAATTTCTCATCCTCTTGAACCCAAGAGTACGAATCCGAATCCTTCAACGGCGTCCCAATTTTTGATTTTACTACGGCACCTTTTCTCGCCATCGCGGAAGCCCTAGAACGGGGACAAGTAAGTTTAACCTACAGACCTAAGAAATGACCTACAAGAACAATGAAGAACTCACCTAAAGAAGAAATGGAGGTGGCAACGATCAAGCAAAATTCGAAGCTACTGATGAAGAAAATCCTTAAAGGCACCGAGTCAAGGAAAAAGGCTTTATAGGCGACATGATAGGCGAAGAACTTCCTCTCATCGGACTGTCAGCAATCTCGCCAAAAACAAATCTGGGTCGTTCAAATAAAAGCGGCGGCTTCCGAGGGAATAAGGGAGAACGTGCAAAAACCGCCTTTCCACCTGATCACCTCTTCAACCAAGGGAGTGAGGGGCCAATCGGTAGACGCTGCAAGGAAAGAGAAAGTCCTACGAAAAAAAGCTGCCATACGAGGCACAAAAGCAGAAGAGGCATAAGAACAACACGGCAAAAATATGTCGACTCGACTCACCTCAGGACAAGACAAGAAACCACTTCGGCTTCCATGGTCAGTCTTTTTAGTTCTGCCTCTGCTGGCCGTCCACTCGCTCCAACCGGCTTTAACAATCACCAGCTCGGCCTCTACTCTAGTTCGGCCTTTACGGCCAATTGCTCTAGCTCGATTTCCATGATCGCTTTAGCTCGGCCTCCCCGACCATTTCCTTCAGCTCGGCCCCTGCAGTCGTCCACCCCGACTGTAAGTGAAATGGCCTACATTAGAGGGGGGTGGGTGGGTGAATAGTGTGTTTGCTAAACATTAACCTAAATTCGGTTTTAATAAATTCTTGATTACTTAGGCAAATGCTCAATTTAACTAGATGAATGAGGAAGCAAGTAAATAACACAAGTAATCAAAACACAATATAAGCAATAAAAACAAGATAGATTTATAGTGGTTCGGCCCCAATGCCTACTCCACTACCTAAGCACCCCTGCTTAGGATTTCCAACTCTAGTTTACTAGATTAAAGTGTTTCCTTACAATGAGTTTCACCAAAAGTCTCAGTTCTCACACCAAGGCACTTCCACACCCGGAAGTCTTTGCCTTCTTACCGAGAGCACTCTCCCACCTCAAACCTAAGGACAACACAACTAATCCTAGTGAACTAAGTTTACACTGATGGATTTACGCCTCAACACCAAGGCAACCACCAAACTCAAGATCTACAACTAGATCTTTATACACTTGATGTACAATCAAATAAACACTAAAAACACAAGTAAATGAGAGCAAAAATAAACAATACAAACTTAGCTCTCAACCAAGAAGTCCTACCTCCTCTTGATGCCTTGATAATGAAACAATTGAAGGTTGAAGGCAAGATTAGTTTTTTGTCTCCAAGCTAGGGTTTGCACAAAGGATGGCTCAAACTAGCTCAATGGTGATCAAAATATGTCTCAAGAAGTGTTAGATAGTTTGGAAGGCAAGTTTGTGGTCTTTTATAGAGATCCCAAAGGTAGGAGCTTGGTTTCTAGCAAGCTCAATGGGTATAAATTCGAAATAGAGCCATTAGGGGTATTTTGGGAATTCTAGAAAATTTGACTAGTTGATTCTGAGAATACTTGTAGGGGTTAATTACAAAATATATCCCGACTTTTGACGTGTTTCCCAAATCTATCCTCACTTTTCATTTTTTCCAATTCAATACACCACTTTTTGATTTGTTACAAATCTATCCCACTGTCTACCCAGCGTTAACTTTGTCGTTAGAATGCTGACGTGGCATTGCTGATGTGGCTAATAATCCCAGTCAGCATTCAGATGCGATTTTTTTAACTTATTTTTTTTCCGGCCCCACCAAACCTAGTCAGCAACCATTTAAGGGTTAATTACAAAATATATCACGACTTTTGACGTGTTTTCCTAATCTATCATCACTTTCTAATTTTCCCAATTCAGTACACCACTTTTCAATTTGTTACAAATCTATCCCACTGTCTACCCAGCATCAACTTCGCAATTTTCAACAGAGAGAATAAATCCCTCTCTTCTATTGAAAATGTTCTTGTCAAAACAAAGCCTACAATGACAAATCATATTTAACTGTTGGAAAATTTTACATTATCATATGAAATCCAACATTTAATAGTATCATCACTGATGATAAATTTCTAAGGTTTATACTAACCATATCAGACGGAAGGGGGGAAGGTGAGCGAGCAAGTGAAAATTAATAGAGAGATACTAGAGTCGACGGGGATGAAGACAGGGAGCACGAAGAGATGCATACGGCGTTAGGGATTGAGAGAAAGGCGAGCGGCGAGCAGGCGACAAGGTTGGGGAAGAAGCAAGTAGGCGATTTTAAAGGTGGATTTTTTTAATTAACCTTTCGTGATTTGCTGATTGAGTTTGGTGGGGCCGAAAAAAAGAGAGTTAAAGTTCGCGTCTGAATGCTGACTGGGATTATTAGTCACGTCAGAATTCAGATGCGCGAAGTTGACGTTGGGTAGACGGTGAGATAAGTTTGTAACAAATCAAAAAATGGTGTACTGAATTGGGAAAATTGGAAAGTGGAGATAGATTAGGGAATAAACGTCAAAAGTCGGGATATATTTTATAATTAACCATGTTGCTGACTGGGTTTGGTGGGGCCGGAAAAAAATAAGTTTTAAAAATCATGTCTGAATGCTGACTGGGATTATTAGCCACGTTAGCATTCTGATGGCAATATTAACGCTAGGTAGATGGTGGGATAGATTTGTAACAAATCAAAACGTGGTGTACTGAATTGGGAAAATTGAAAAGTGGGGATAGATTTGGGAAACACGTCAAAAGTCGGGATATATTTTATAATTAACCCATACTTGTAGAGTACTGATATTTTCCAAGCTACTCCAAAATGTCAGTTCGAGTTGTTCTGGGTTGTTCCGAGTTGTCTATTTAGATTATTTCGGGTTGTCCATCCAGATTGTTCAGGGTTGTCCACCCGGGTTGTTCAGGGTTGTCCATCTAGGTTGTTCATCTAGGTTGTTCCGGGTTATCCATCTGGGTTGTTCATCCAGGTTGTTCCGGATTGTCCATCCAGGTTGTTACAACATACCATTCGAAATATTATTTATGACTTGAAAACTCTACTGTAGAGTACTGGTACATTCAGTGTTGAAGTCTGGTACATTCTGGAGAGGAGGTAGAACCCTAGAAGATGAAAAGAGAGGACTTAAGATGGAGCAGCCGGTCGAATAGGCAAGGAAGCCCTAGTTTCAGGCTTAAGTAGATGGATTGAATGGCTAGGATTTGATTTGGGCGAGAAATCGAGCGATCTGGGCGATTATTCGCCCGCCGGTCGATCGGGCGGTCGAATGCCTATCGACCGCTCGATCTGCCTTGGTTTTTACCCCTTAACAAAAATTATTTTTCGAGAGGGTGTGATCATCCACATTTTGTGAATTTTGTTTTACACAAATTAGACCCTATGAGGGTTCCAAAAAATCAAGAATCACTCAAAAAAGATATTCCTACAATTTTCTAAAAATTCTACAAGATCAATGGCATTTTTGTAAATATGAGTTGTTTATCCACCGATTTCAGATTTTGCTCAAATTTCCTAGATATCAAGATATGATCATTTAACACTTGTTTATCAAGTTTGGAGTGAAATTAATATCGTTTAGTCAAATTTTGAGCTTAGCATGATTTTAATCAAAATATGCTTGAAACCATGAAAGTGCTAAGAATCAAACTTGGCTATCTACTCATGCTTTCTCTAACTTAGACACTTGGACATCTAACATGAGTGAATTCAAACATGTTTGTGAAAATTTAAACCCAAAAGGAGATTTCTAAGTCAAATTGTTGACTTAGGTCAATTATTTCTAATTTGAGTCTCATGAACTAATCTAGTGATCACATTGTTCATTTAGTTTTGAGTCTTCATGTGATACCAAGTGTAACAACCTAAACTCATGTGATATATGCATTCAAGACATGTTTGTCAACTATAGAAAATGAGGTCTCTAATGAAGATTCTAACCTAGAGCAAATTTCATCCAATCAATATATGAAATTGCCTAAGTTATCAAACATTAACTTACTCATGAATTTTCATATATTTATCAAGCAAAAGCAATCATGAGCATAGAGACTTCATTAATCATGAATAATCAATTATTATACAAATATTTTTGCAAAATTTGAACTCATACCTCACCCTTGAGAATTTTGCATATTTTTCATTTGCTTTTCAATTTGGCTCTACTAACTTTCCATCACATTTTTGATAACTTGCAAGCAATATTCATTAGTAACATAATGGAAATGTAACTAACAAGTTATCGTACTAGATAGCAAAGAGAAAATCAAATATCGACTTCGAAATTTTCTTTGCTAAATAGTTTGAAATCCGTTTCAAAATATGTTGACATTAATCCAAAAACGAATATTTAAGAGATCATAAATATAATATTAATGAAAACATTCTCCAACCCTTCCTATTGGTTAAAAACCGAAAGGCCAACATGAGCCTATGATTTAAAACCGCAAGGTCGCATGAGCCCATTACAGGCTACATAGGTCTCCGAAGAGACCGGGAAATCAAAATCAAAAATCATTTTAATAAGACTTATCAAGAATGAAACATCTACTAACATTAAGTATGTATCAAAACTCCAACTATGATTTAAGCAAGTGATTATAGGAGATGATACCAAAGATACCTAGATGCCAATTTTCATACCTATGGCATCTTCATGACTTGAAGTTGCAACCAATGATGAATTCTTCATTGACGTCCATGGTCAACTTCAATTCTCCATCTTCCTTTACCCTTCTGCGGTTGCTCCCCCTACAAAAGAGCATGGGACTTTTGGTACCCAAATGGCTTTGGGTCCTTGAGTGTTAGAGGGCTTAGCTACCCAAAGTGTTTTAACTCTACTTGGGTTCATCTTGAATGCACAATCATATATAGCATGCCCATATACACCGCAACAAAAACAATGTCCATAAGATTTCTTCCTTTCATTATGGACATGAGGTTTAATGTTGGAAAGTTTGACATGAGAGAATTGATGGACATGAGCATTCTTAAGTGAAGCATTCTTCTTTTTAACTTGAGGTTTAAGTGTAGAATGCCTAACATGAGAATGATGATGAACATTGGCATTTTTTAAATAAGCATTTTTTGTTTTATTGTTCTTAGGAGATGAGGCATTCTTAAATTCATTTACTTTCATACTCAAGGAAATGACTTCACTTTTCAAATCATTCATTGATTTTTGAATTGCATGCAATTGGGTTTTCAACATGCTATTTTCATTTTTCAAATTATCAAGGCATTAAGCTCGGATTCTAAGTTATCATGGCATGGATCAAGTGAGCTAGATTTCAATTTTTCATTTTCTAATTCTAGAGTGTGCACAAGTGAACTGAGTCTAGAATTCTCATTCTTAATCCTTTTATTTTCTTTATCCTTTTTCAAGAGCAAGACATACATGATTTTATACTCATCCATTAAATCATCAAAATCATGAGAACTAGATGAGTTAATACCATCATTATTATTAACATGACTAGAAGGGGAGGAGAGTACCTCATCATTATCATTCATGGGGCAAGTCTTAGAGGTAGCTTCATAGTCATTGCAAGAGGACGTTTTGTTTGAATTGGATGATGATGTGGAAACATTCGACCTCTTCTTTGCCTTGTTCTTCATACTAGAGCAATTCTTTTTCACGTGCCCTTTCTCATTGCATAGGTGGCATACCACCTTTCTCTTCTGGCTTTTTGTACTTCTTTGGCTAGAAACACTAAAAGCTTCAAGAACTTTATTAGATATAGGAGCATGACAATTGTCATTGTCTCCTTCATTTAGGGTAATGAGTTCTTCAGTTTTAGCATAATCATACAGCATATTCAGGGTATTCCAAATATCATATGCAGAAGTACAATGCATGATTTTAGCAAGTACATTATTTCCCAAAGAAAAAAATATGCAATTTGTAGCTTTTGCATTTAACTCAAACATATTAATTTGTTCTTGGGTCCATGAATCCATATTTTCTCTAGGTTCAATGTATTTTATCTTTACCATGTTAAACACACCTATACCTTGAGTCTTCAGAAAAATATACATTCTACTCTTCCAAAGACCAAAGTTAGACTCATCAAACCAAGGAGGTGAAGACACTCTACTATCTAGTGCCATTTTAGGATCGAGATACCGTGTAGAAGAGATGATGAAATCTCAAGCTACGAACCCGCTCTGATACCAATTGAAGGCGAAATGACGATACTAGAGGGGGGGCGAGGGTGAATAGTATGTTTACTAATTCGATCAGCCTAAATTCCTATTTAATCATTTTCTTGATTAGTTAGGCGAATTTCAATTATGCGATTTAAATGCGGAAGCAATAATAAACAATTAAGCACAAATCAAGATCAATGCAAACACAAGTGATATATAGTGGTTCGGCCCCAATGCCTACTCCACTACCTAAGCATCCCGCTTAGGATTTCCAAACTAATTTTACTAGATTAATTTGAGTCTCCCTTACAACGAGGATTTTGATTCGAAGAGTCGCACTCTCGACCTAAGGCACTTCCACACCCGGAAGTCTCCGCCTTCTTATCGCGAGCACTCTTCCACTTCTACCCTAAGGGACAACTTAACTAATCTAAATAAAACTTAGTTTACACAGGTGGCTTTACTCCTTCACAACAAGGAAACCACTTTCCACACAGAAGATCCACCTGGTCTTCTACAGACGCAAATACAGGAGTTGAAAGATAGAATAAACAAAAGCTTATTACAAGAAGGGGAAATTAAATTCTTATCACTATTGGATGCCTCTTCTTCACGCGCCTAATCAGCTTGATCAACCCTTTGAAGTATAACACTTTTGGCAGCAAGGGATCAAGACTTAGCAGACGAACACTTGGCGTTTTGAAGATTTGGAAGATGCAATTTGATCACTCTTTTGAACCTTTTATCATCAAAGATCTAAGGGAGAAAAGTTAAGAAAAAAGGTTAGAAGGGAGTATATATAGGTCTGGCTAAAACAGGGCGTCAACGGGATTATTTTTGACCATTACAGACGCCCGGTTGATGGTCCAATCGAAGCATCGGTTGATCGGCCATTCGACCTCTGGCTCACTATAATGTTTTTCCTCTGATCGTTTGATCGACGGGTCGTCGCTCGACGGAAAAATGACTACTTCATACCCGGTCGACTAGTTAGTCGACCGAAGCTAGCTTCTATAAGCATTCGATCGACCGATGGGTTGACCGATTGTCGTGAGATTTGGCGCGATCGACCAACCGATCGACCGACTCTGTGACGAGCTAAGTCATCCGATCGACCTATTGGTCGACCGATGAACTTTCTGCCAATTTTTGGCATCAGTCAATCGACCGACACAACGATAGCCATATTATTTCACCAACTTCGGTCGACCGAATGGCTACTGCCATTTTTTGGTGACATTCGATTGACCTATCAGTCAACCAAATTGGCTGCTGCCAATGCTTTTACTCCATTCGGTTGACCGGTCGGTCGACCGAAACAGAGCTGGAAATTTTTTTAGCTTGGATTTTTCATTTTGCGCTCAATTTCCGGCTTCGTTCTTCAACGTGCTTTATGATTGAAGGGTTGTCCATGCTTCCTAACACATTTTTGATGCACATGTTGACCTGTTTTGAGGATTGATCAAGATACGATAGACTTGACGAATCTTTCATCGATCCTACAATTTTCATGCTTAAACACTTGTTAAATGGGTTTGTTATCATCAAAATAATTATGAGGAAATATATCATGAAGGAAGAGCCCTTCAGCTAACAAGCACATCTAAACATGTTCATCAACTTTTAACTTAGAGTGAAGTCTCTAATATATGAAGGATTTCAACCTAGTTCGATTTCATTCAATATTAACATCATGAAATGGCCTAAGTTATCAAAAATTTTCTTACTCGTGAAACTTCAAACATTTATCATGCATAATCAATCATGAGCATAGAGAAATTATTTAAGCGTAGTTATTGAGGTAATTAAACTATATTTTAGTAAAAGTCAAGATTATACCTCATTTGAGATAAATTTTACCAAACTTGTCAACTCTCATTCCAATTTCAATCTATTAGCCTTCCATCATTTTTTTTAATAACTTTCAAGCAACCACCATTAGTAGCATAATGAACCTATGTGACTACTAGCAAGCTAATTAGTATACTAAATAACAAGGGTTAAGTGCAAGATTTCATTCAAAAGTCTCAATCAAGCTATATAGTAAGGATTCATTTCAAAAAGAAGTATCATGATACCAAAATGAATAAACGAGATCTCAAAAATATGAAATTTTGAAAGAATAAGATCTTCAATCCTTCCTATTGGTTGAAAACCGTAATGGCCACGATTAACCTTGGTTTCAAAACTAATAGGTTGCATAGACCCATTATAGGTCACATAGGTCTCCGAAGAGACCAAAAATCAAAAATAAAAAATATTTTGAAAGAATATCTTGAGCGGGAAAAAACAATCAATCTAAGCAAGTATCATGAACTCTAACTATTAATGGATCAATTGAAGTTAAGAGATGATACCGAAGCTTTTAGATGCTAACTTTCATTTCCATAGGCATCTAGGTGAAAAACTTGAAGTTGCAATCATGTAAGAATCTTTCATTCAATTCTTGGCCAACTTCAACACATCAGTTTCCCTTATCATTGTGTGGTAGCTCCCCCTACAAAAGAACATGAAACTTTTGGTACCCAAATGGCTTTGGGTCCTTGGGGGTTAGATGGCCTAGGGATCCAAAGTGTCCTAGCTACACTTGGATTTTTCTTGAATGCACAATCATACATAACATGACCAAATATACCACAACAAAAATAATGTCCATAAAACTTCTTCTTTTCATTTTTAATATGGACACGAGATTTAATGTTAAAATGCTTTATATAAGAAGGATGATGGGCATGAGCATTCTTAAGGGTAACATTCTTCTTTTGAGGTTAAATGAGACATTTTGATTTTTAAAATTGAAAGAAGAAGCATTAACTTTCCTACTTAAAATCAACATCTCATTTTTCAACTCATTCATAGATTTATGCAATTCATGTAATTGAGATTTTAACATGCAATTCTCATTTTCTAAATTGTCATTTTTAACCTTCAAATCATTAAGCTAAAGTTCTACATTATCATGGCATGAATCAAATGACCTAGATTTCAATTTTTCATTTTCTAATTTGGATTCATGCAAATGAGAATTAAGCATCACAAATCTTCCTTCTTCAACATTTTATTTTACTTATCTTTTCTAACAAGCAAGGCATACATTTTCCTACACTCATCTACTAACTCATCATATGACATATCATGTGAAGTAGCAGAGCTAGTACTATCATTATCATTATCATGACTAGGTGAAGAAGAAAGTACCTCATTATTTGCAACCAAGAGGCAAACTTTGGATGTGGCTTCATAGTCATAGCTAGAGGGTGCTTCAAATGAGTGAGATGCAGAGGTGGAAGCACTTGACCTCTTCCTTGCTTTGTTCATCATGGTAGGATAATTTTTCTTCACATGCCCCTCCTTGCAAGCATGACAAATCACCTTTGATTTTTGGCTCTTAGTGTTGCTCCTTGGACTAGAAGCACTATGGGCATAAAAACCAAGATTAGTAGTAGGTGAGTGACCATTGTCATCATTACCATCATTAAAAGTGTCAATTTCTTCGATTTTGGCATGATCATATAAAACATTTAAAGTGGCCTATAAATCAGAAGCTAAAATGCAATGCATGACCTTTTCAAAGATATTATTTTCCAAAGAATGAAATATGCAATATGTAGCTTTAGCATTTAATTCAAACATATCAATTTGTTATTGGGTGCATGTGTAAGACTCGAGGTTTCCTAATATAAAATTTATTTTGGTGCAGCGCATTGGATCTAGAGTTAGTCGGGTCGAGTTACGAAATCGCCACGAGTAGACGGTATAATTTAAGCTTTATAAAATTTTATTTGATAAATGTTCCTTTCTTCTCAATCATAAGATGATTTAGTAGAATCGAGTCTGAAATCGTGTTTGCGGATCGAGTTGGGGCTCGAATCGGGCTTGGATCGAGTCGAGTAGGGGCTAAGTGAGTGGAAGGGGCAAAATGGTCAAGGGAAAATGAGGGAATAAATCCCTCATCCCCCTAGCAGCCATGCGACTTATCATTGGAGCTGCACGCAGCCCGAGAAGTGAGAGGGAGGAGGGGAAAACTTGGGGTCGGCGTCGGATTCGGGCCGCCGTCGAAAAGATTGAGATCGTCGTCACTCATCCATCCTTCTTCCTTGATCAAGATGAGTGGTCGAACCTCAGTTGGTAGGGTGAGGCGTGTGGCCGAACCATGTAGAAGCGATGAATCAAGATTTTGTGCGTCGTTTCTTGTCGATCGATAGTGTTTCTTGGATTCCTAAATCATGTTCTTGAATGATGTATGGATTCTCATTTTAGATGCTCGTTTTCTTGATGATTAGGGCCGACCACATGAAGGAAAAAGGGGAAAGGTCATGCCAAAATTTTCCCCAATTTCTTACAGTGGTCGAAAGCCCTCGGATCGAGTTTTTCTCGCGATTGATCACTTGACTCCTCCCAACCATGGCCGAGGACCTTTGTCCCTATCCTGGTTGCTCTCGGCCAAGCATGAGCAGCCTTGGGTAGGCTCGACCGAGTAGGTGTGAGGAGGGGAAAAGGGTTCGATTTGTTTCACATTCACATATAGGGTATTAAATCCTTGATTTCATATGGATCACTCAATTATTATATGAAATGTTAGTATTGATAGATTGAGAACATCGTACTATAAGGAAATGTTCTTGATAGTGTACATATGGTTAGAATTTCGTATGGCATATCATCTTAAGAAATTTCCTCCATTAATTTTACTAGTATTGAATTCTTACTATGATAGTTCAATTTTTACCTTGCTGGAATTTATTGATTAAATGCAGAATTTAATTATCTTATTGTTGAAAGCATGTTATTATTTATGGTAGTAGTTGTAGAATACTTTCTTTATAACTTATGTGCTATGACATATTTGTATTTGGACATTTCTACGCTTATGACATGTAATTTACACTTAAGGAATCTAGCGAATGACGCTAGATACTTATAAGGAAATTATAGGGTGCTTACATTGTCGGGAAAACTTGAATGGAGACAAGCTAGGTTTCCCACCTAGGAAACAATCAGCAGGCATTAGCATGCGGCTGGTATGGCCCAAAACGAGGGGGCCGGATACTGGTGAATGCCCGGGGTTAAATAAGGAAACTTTAGAACACTTTGTTGGGGCCGGATACTGGTGAATGCCCAGTGTTAAATAAGGAAACTTTAGAACACTTTGCTTGTGTATTGTGATTGTGATGGTCGGCTGAAAAGCATGGACGGTCGGAACGACTAATGCTTGACTCGGCGGGTGATTAGGGTCTTGAGATTATACCAGCAGGCCCGCTAGGTGTTAAACTCGGGTGGCAGAGGGTCTTGAGATTCCATCAGTGGGCCACACTGACGGTAGACCTGAGATGGGTGGGACAAGTTATCCCTAACCCGGTGGGTTCCTGACACTAGTTGCCCATCTTAGGCGACAGCCCAGTGATTGCTCTAACTTTCCTTATGTGACATGTGGGCCATGAGGCCAAATCATTATGTTGTGGTAAAGGCCGGGCAGAGCCGAGCCACCAGTTCTAGAACAGGTTCTAGTGGCCGAATGTTGCCCAGTCTAGTAGGGCCATTTTGGCCGATTGTATGGTTTATGCAGGATGGCCTTTGGGCCGGTTGTCATATCATAACTAGATTAGATCCCTAAATTTATAAATTTGCTGACTTATATGCATGTTGTTAATGGGGATTTATGTGGAGGTACGGAAGGACCGCTCGCTGAGTCCCATGTGGGCTCACAGTTTATTTCTCTTATTTTTGAAGAGCCCGACTATTGAGGTGAGGCTTGGAGTCATGGTGTAGCTGGAGGGCAGGCAGTGGCGTAGATCTCGTAGCAGCACCCAGTAGTCGTAGTCATGATGTCTAGGGTTGTTTCTTTATATACATTGAGTGATGTTTAATTTGAAAACATATATTTGACTTTTAACTCGAGTTGTTCTTAATAGTTGGTTTGTTCTTACAACTCTTTTAAATATCGTTCGAAATTTTCTTTTAAATCAAATAAAAGTTTGCGTCATGTTCTTCTACTTGTATGTTTTTTGGTTGATGTGTATTCTCAGTATTTTGCTATTCAGTGTATATGGTAGGCTTCAGGGTAGGACATAAACCGTGGCCGGTCACGCGACCCTGAGTTGGGGTGTGACAAAGTTGGTATCAGAGTTTTTGGTTAGGTCTTGACTACGACTAGGAATTGGGTGCCGTATGAGACATATGCTAGCGTGTCGACATACGGTACAACTATGCTACGAGATCTGGCAACCATGACTTCACTCAGCGCACCATGCGGTTAGTAATTTAAATTACAGTTGAATAAATGTATTATGTTAACCGGAGAATTATTTCTTTTTCTCTATGTTAGTGTGATGGAGACTCATAATGCTGCACTGAGCGGTAGTGGCAGTAATTCGATAGAACGCCGGGGTTGAGGTCGAGTCTGGGGTCGGGGTAGGGAAAGAGAGCAGTGCAAAGAGTAGGGAAAAAATTCTGCGGTTGCTCTACTACAAGCTCAGGTGGCTCAGTTAATAGAAGCGCTTCTCAGAGAGTAGGAGTTGAGACATCAGATGCAACAGCAGCTGCCGCCGCAGCCTGTACCCATGGTTTCGGTGGTATCGGAGGTAGCCGAGATAGTAGCACCGGTATTTAGGGTTCCAAGAGACCCATCTTATGCAGACTTCGTCAAGTTGAAGCTGCCAGAATTCACCGGAACAGATCGGCAGGTGGAAGTCATTGTGTTTCTGGGGGACTGCTACGAACTATGCCTGGAATTGGGGTGCTCATCGGAAGAGTGGCTCGTATGGTCGGGCTACAAATGAGGGGACCGGCAAAGGTCTGGCTGCACACTTGGAGGGCTCGCAGGGCAGCAGGCGCGCCTCCTCCCACATGGGAAGAGTTTAGGGCGACTGTGGTAGAATAGTACTTGCTAATGAGTGTTCGCGACAAGCGAGCATGAGACTTTGAGATGCTGCTCCAGTCTTGTGGCATGTCAGTGTCAGAGTATGAGATGGATTTTAACCGGCTTTCCAAATATCATCCGACCCTAGTGGCATTTGAGACCGCCAGGGTCAAGAGGTTCATTGGGGGCTTGAGGCCTTAGATAGGCAGGCTCATCCACTACACCGAGGATTCCACTCTTGATCGGGTGGTTGATGAGGCCCTTTAGAAGGAAGCTTTGGTGTCGTTCGAGAGGAACGACGGACCGACCAAGAAGAAATTTTGGCCGCAGGGATCTGGAGGCCGACCGGGTCATCTGAGGGGATTGTAGCTACCGCAGATCACCAGAAGTGCAGAGAGCAGGGTGGTAGTCGGGGCCGTGGGGGCCTAGGGTCCGGGACAGGGAGGCCGACAGGGTCAGGGGGTGTTTTTCAGAAGTCAGATATGCCATAGTGTGGTCACTGTAACCGGAGGCACTGGGGGGGGCTTGTTTTGGCCCCTCGGATGCCTGGTTTTAATGCGGTCAGGTTGGGCACTTTAGGAAGTACTGTCCGAACAGAGTTGACCAGAGATCTGAGCAGTCAAAAGGAAAGGAGCCTTTGTCTGTTGGGTCAGTGGCTCAGAGAGGTCAGATGCAGAGCAGGGGACCGCAGGCTAGCCATTCAAAGAGACCGTCTGCCAAGGTTTTCGCCATGAATCGTGATGGGGCAGAGGCATCAAAGGCAGTGGTGACAGTAACTATTTTAGTCAGTTCTTCTGCTGCTTATGTTCTGTTTGATTCGGGTGCAACACACTCATTTGTATCTGCAAAATTTGCTGCCGGATTGCCTATGGCACCTTCCTTGCTTGTTGTGCCGTATGTGGTGTCAATGCCTACGGGCGATGCATTGATAGCAGAATCAATCTTCTGTGACTGCGAAGTGCTAATCTGTGGTCATGTGTTGAAGGAAGAATTGACACTTCTGCCTATGCTTGAAATTGATGTCATCCTCGGCATGGATTGGCTGGCAGAGCATTTTGCATCAGTTAACTATAGGGCTAAGACTGTCACGTTCAGTAAGCCCGGGTTTTCGCAGTTCACCTTCCCTGGAGAAGGAAAGGTTGAGCCAATGAGCGTCATTTCAGCCCTTAAGGCTTGTAATTTGCTGGTAGGCGACTGCCAGTCCTTCTTTGCCTTCGTATCTGTGGCCGAGGAAAAAGGGGTCATGGCTCAAGAGGTTAGTGGAACTCCGGTGATCTGTGAGTTCCTCGATATCTTCCCAGAAGAATTGCCAGGATTGCCGCCTAGAAGAGAAATTGAATTCTGCATTGAATTGCAGCTCAGGGTGGCACCGATCTCCATCCCACCCTATAGGATGGCGTCGACCGATCTTCGGGAGTTAAAGGCGCAAAATCATTACCCGCTGCCCAGAATCGATGACTTGTTCGACCAGTTGCAAGGGGCACAATGGTTTTCAAAGATTGATTTGAGGTATGGATATCATCAGCTGAGAATCCGAGACTGTGACGTGCCCAAGACTACCTTCAGGACTCGCTATGGCCATTATGAGTTCCTGGTGATGTCGTTTGGATTGACTAATGTACCTGCGGCCTTTATGGATCTCATGAACAGAGTGTTCAAAGAATACCTGGTCAAATTTGTGATTGTCTTTATTGACGACAACCTAGTGTATTTCAAGAGCAAGGAGGAGCACTCCGAGCATTTGACGATGGTCCTCGAAACCCTCAGAGAACATCAGTTGTATGCCAAATTCACCAAATGTGAGTTTTGGTTAGAAAGTGTGGGATTCCTAGGTCATATAGTGTCCAAGGAAGGAATCAGTGTGGATCCCGCCAAGATAGAGGTGGTAAAGGACTGGAAGCGGCCGACCAGTGTGACTGAAGTCCGCATTTTCTAAGGGTTAGCATGGTATTATAGAAAGTTTGTAGAAATTTTTTCTTGGATTTCAGCTCCTCTGACTCGGTTAATCCAGAAGGTCAAATTTGATTGGGAAGGAATGTGTGAGGAGAGCTTCGTGAAGCTCAAAGAATGTTTGACGTCAGTACCAATTCTGGCCGTAGCTTCAGGCTCGTGAGGATTTATGGTATACTGTGATGCCTCTCGGGTTGGCCTGGGCTGTGTTCTGATGCAGTATGGCAGAGTGATCGCCTATGCGTCTCGCGAGTTGAAATTCATGAAAAGAATTACCCAACACATGATTTGGAACTGGTGGCGGTAGTGTTTGCTCTGAAGCTATCGCGCCGCTACTTGTACGATGAGGCTTGTGTGATTTATACTGACCATAAAAGCCTCCTGTACTTGATCACCTAGAAGGAGCTCAATTTAAGGCAGAGAACATGGCTCGAACTTCTGAAAGATTATGATTGTACAATCTTGTTCCACCCCGGGAAGGCCAATGTGGTGGCGGACGCGCTGAGCAGGAAGTCCATGGGCAGCCTGGCGCATTTGGCAGCCGGGAGAAGGCCGCTAGCACGAGACTTGGCACTATGCTTGGATGGGGGAGCAGTTTTAGCAGTGTCAGCATCGGGTGCCCTAGTGGCACACCTACGGGTACAATCCACACTGATGGATATGTTGCGTACCGCGCAGGGAGAGGACGCCTTCTGTGCCCTGACAAAGGACTTAGTGCAGAGAGGCGATGCAGAGGATGGCTTCAGGCTGGACTCAGAGGGTGTCTTAAGGTTCAGAGATCGAATAGTGGTGCCTGATATGGCAGAGGTGCGCAGGCAGGTTCTGGAGCTGGGGCATCGATCCACTTATACGATGCATCCGGGAGCCACCAAAATGTACCGAGACTTAAGGCAGCATTATTGGTGGAAGGGCATGAAAAGGGAGGTAGAAGAGTTCGTATCCAAGTGTTTGGTCTACCAGCAAGTGAAGGCCGAACACCTGAAGCCCGCAGGGCTACTGCAAAACCTTGAAGTTCCCGAGTGGAAGTGGGAAAAGATTACTATGGATCTATTGACAGGGCTGCTTAAGTCAAGGGACAGATTTGATTCCATTTGGGTGGTGGTAGATCGGTTGACAAAGACCTCTCATTTCATTCCTGTCAAGATAATCTTTTCTGCTGAGCAGTATGCCTGACTATTCTTGGATAGGATTTTGGCATACCATGGTACCCCAGTGATGATTATATCAGATCGAGGTACCCAATTCATAGCTCGGTTTTGGCAATCCTTTCAGGAAGCCTTGGGTACTCAGGTGTGCTTCAGCATAGCTTTCCATCCGTAGACGGACGGACAATCAAAGACAACCATCCAAACCTTGGAAGATATGTTAAGGGCCTGCGTTATGGACCTGGCTGGTGGTTGGGAGAAACACCTACCGTTGATTGAGTTCGCCTACAACAATAGCCATCATAGTAGCATTGGCATGGCTCCTTTCGAGGCCTTGTATGGGCGGCGGTGTAGGTCTCCAGTAGGCTGGTTTGAGGCCGGAGAATCTCTCATGGTGGGTCCTGATCTAGCTGAGGAGGTGGTAGAGAAGGTGAAAATCATAAAGGAAAGATTGTTGGCGGCTCAGAGTCGCAAGAAGATGTATGCTGACAAGAAGGCCAAAGAGTTGGAGTTCGCGGAAGGTGACCTGGTGTTCCTGAAGGTCTCCCCCATGAAGGGGGTAGTTCGATTTGGGAAGAAAGGAAAGCTGAGCCCCCAGTTTGTTGGGCCTTTTCCTGTCCTCCGGTTGAGGGGTGCTGTAGCTTATGAGCTGGCCTTGCCCCCTAGCATGAGGAGGGTACACCCAGTTTTTCGTGTAGCTCAAGCGATATGTGAGAGATGATTCGCATGTGATTGAACCTTTTGTGGTTGAGGTGGATTCAGCTGTCTCATTCGAGGAAAATTCGGTGGAGATCCTCGACCGCCAAATTAGAAAGTTGAGGTCCAAGGAAATCCCCCTGGTAAAGGTTAGATGGCAGCACCACTCCGGGCAGGAAGCTACTTGGGAGGTAGAGCGAGACATGAGAGAGCGCTACCCTTCCTTGTTTGAAGAAATGGTAAGTCCTTATAGTTGAGCAAAAAAAACAAAAACAAAAATCGAGGACGAATTTCCCTTAAGGGGGGAAGGTTGTAAGACCTGAGGTTTCCTAATATAAAATTTATTTTGGTGCAGCGCACTGGATCGAGAGTTAGTCGGGTTGAGTCGCGAAATCACTGCGAGTAGAAGGTATAATTTAAGCCTTATAAAATTTTATTTCATAAATGTTGCTTCATTCTTAATCATAAGATTATTTAGTAGAGTCGAGTCCGAAATCATGCTTGCGGATCTAGTCGGGGCTCGGATCGAGTCGAGTAGGGGCTAAGTGAGTGGAAGGGGCAAAATGGTTAAGGGAAAATGAGGGAATAAATCCTTCATCCCCCTAGCAGCCGTGCGGCTCATCATTGGAGCCGCACGCAGCCCGAGAAGTGAGAGGGAGCAGGGGAAAACTTGGGGTCGGCGCTGGATTCGGGCTGCCATCGGAAAGATCGAGATCTTCGTCGCTCGTCCATCCTTATTCCTTGATCAAGGTGAGTGATCGAACCACGGTTGTTAGGGTGAGGCGTGTGGCCGAACCATGTAGAAGCGATGAATCAAGATTTTGTACATCGTTTCTTGTCGATTGATGGTGTTTCTCGAATTCCTAAATCATGTTCTTCAATGATGTATGCATTCTCATTTTAGATGCTCGTTTTTCTTGATGATTAGGGCCGGCCACATGAAGGAAAAAGGGGAAAGATCATGCCGAAATTTTCCCCAATTTCTTAGAGTGGTCGGAAGCCCTCGGGTCGAGTTTTTCTCGTGATTGATGACTTGACTCCTCCCTACCATGGACCAAGACCTTTGTCCCTACCCTAGTTGCCCTTGGCCAAGCATGAGCAGCCTTGGATACAGGGGTGGCAAAACGGGCCGGCCCGGGCCGACACGATAAGGTGGCGTGCCGGCCCGGCCTGGCCCGCTAACTCAGTGGGCCGGAAATTCCCGGCCCGGCCCGGCCCGTAATATTTTGCGGGCCGCCCGACACGGCCCGCGAGCTCTCTTATTAACTAAAAAATTTCTTAAAAAATTGTAAAAAAAATAATTTAAAATATTTAAGAGACTAAATAAGCATCAAATATGACATTTCACATGAAAAACTCCATAGATTAACTTCACATTCAATTTTAAAGCACTAAACAAGCCCTAATCTAGACTTAATTTTTTATATATATGTTTAGCGGGCCAAACGGGCCGGGCCGGCCCGATAAGAGCCGGCCCGCGTCGGCCCGCAATGTTATCGGGTCGGGCCGGCCCAGCCCGATAAGCTTATCGGGCCGAATTTTTTGGACCGGCCTGCAGTTTTCGTGCCGTGCTCGTGCCATGCTGTCGTGCCGTGCCAATTTTTGCCGCCCCTACTTGGATAGGCTCGGCCAAGTAGGTGTGAGGAGGGGAAAAGGGTTCGATTTGTTTCAAATTCACATATAGGGTATTAAATCCTTAATTTCTTATGGATCACTCAATTATTATATGAAATGTTAGTATTGATAGATTGAGAACATCATGCTATAAGGAAATGTTCTTGATAGTGTACATATGGTTAGATTTTCGTATGACATATCATCTTAAGAAATTTCCTCCATTAATTTTAGTAGTATTGAATTCTTACTATGTTAGTCCAATTATTACCTTTTTGGAATTTATTGATTAAATGCAGAATTTAATTACCTTATTGTTGAAAGCATGTTATTATTTATGGTAGTAGCTGTAGAATACTTCCTTTGTAACTTATGTGCTGTAACATATTTGTATTCGAACATTTTTATGCTTATGACATTTAATTTACACTTAAGGAATCTGACGAATGATGCTAGATACTTATAAGGAAATTATAGGGTGCTCACATTGTCAGGAAAACTTGAATGGAGACAAGCTAGGTTACCCACCTAGAAAACAATCAACGGGCATTAGCGTGCGACTGGTATGGCCCGGAACAAGGGGCCGGATATGGATGAATGCTCGGGGTTAAATAAGTAAACTTTAGAAAAGTTTGCTTGTGTATTGTGATTGTGATGGTTAGCTGAGAAGAATGGATGGTCGGAACGACTATTGCTTGACTCGGAGGGTGATTAGGGTCTTGAGATTACACTAGCGGGCTCGCTAGGTGTTAGACCTGGGTGGCAGAGGGTCTTGAGATTCCGTCAGTGGGTTACGCTGACGGTAGACCCGAGATGGGTGGGACTAGCTTTCCCTAACCCGGTGGGTTCCTAAGACTAGTTAACCATCCTAGTCGACGACCCAGTGATTGCTCTGACTTTCCTTATGTGACATGTGGGTCATGAGTCCGGATCATTATTTTGTGGTAAAGGCCGGGCAGAACCGACCCAGTGTTGTGCAGTCTGGTAGGGCCGTTTTGGCCGATTGTATAGTTTATGCAGGAAGGCCTTTGGGCCGGTTGTCATATCATGACTAGATTAGATCCCTAAATTTATAAATTTGCTGACTTATATGCATGTTGTTAATGAGGATTTATGTGGAGGTTCGGAAGGACCACTCACTGAGTCCCATGTGGACTCACAATTTATTTCTCTTATTTTTGTTGATCGCGACTAGTGAGGTGAGGCTTGGAGTCATGGTGCAGCTGGAGGGCAGACGGTGGCGTAGATCTCATAGCAGTGCCCAGTAGTCATAGTCGTGATGTCTAGGGTTGTTTCTTTATATACATTGAGTGATGTTTAATTTGGAAACATGTATTCGACTTTTAACTCGAGTTGCTCTTAATAGTTGGTTTGTTCTTATAACTCTTTTATAAATCGTTCGAAACTTTCTTTTAAATCAAATAAATGTTTGCGTCGTGTTCTTCTACTTGTATGTTTTCTGGTTGATGTGTATTCTCAGTATTTTGCTATTCTGTGTATGTGGTAGGCTTCAGGGTAGGACATAAACCTTGGCCGGTCATGCGACCCTAAGTTGGGGTGTGACAAAGTTGGTATCAGAGCTTTTGGTTAGGTCTTGACTATGACTAGGGGTTGGGTACCGTATGAGACTTATGCTAGCATGTTGAGATACGGTACAGCTATGCTACGAGATGTGGCAACCATGACTGCACTCAGCGCACCATGCGGTTAGTAATTTAAATTACAGTTGAATGAATTGTTTATGTTAACGGGAGAATTGTTTCTTTTTCTCTATGTTAGTGTGATGGAGACTCATAATGTTGCACTGAGCGGTAGTGGCAGTAATTCGATAGAACGTCAGGGCCTGGGTAGGGAAAGAGTGCAGTCCAAAGAGCATGGAAAAAATTTCGCGGTTGCTCAACTGCAAGCTGAGGTGGCTCAGTTAATAGAGGCGCTCCTCAGAGAGCAGGAGTTGAGACATCAGATGCAGCAGCAGTAGCAGCCATCGTCGTAGCCTGTAACTGTGGTTCCGGTGGTAGCCGAGATAGTAGCACTGGTGATCACGGTTCCAGGAGCCCCATCTTATGCAGACTTCATCAAGTTGAAGCAGCTAGAATTCACTGGAACAGACTGACAGGTGGAAGTCACTGAGTTTCTGAGGGATTGATACAAACTGTGCTTGGAACTGGGGTGCTCATCGGAAGCAGCGGCTCATATGGTCGGGCCACTAATAAGGGGACCGACAAAGGTCTATCTACACACTTGGAGGGCTTGCAGGGCAGCAGGCGCGCCTCCTCCCACCTAGGAAGAGTTTAGGGTGGTTGTGGTAGAACAGTACTTGCCAATGAGTGTTCGCGACAAGCGGTTACGGGACTTTGAGATGCTGCACCAGTCTGGTGGCATGTCAATGTTAGAGTATGAGATGGAGTTTAACCATTTTTCCAAATATCATCCGACCCTAGTGGCATCTAAGAGCGCCAGGGTCAAGAGGTTCCTTGGGGGCTTGAGGCCTCAGATAGGCAGGCTCATCCACTACACCGAGGATTCCACTCTTGCTTGGGTGGTGGATGAGGCCCTTCGGAAGGAAGCTTTGGTGTCGTTCGAGAGGAACGACGGACCGGCCAAGAAGGAATTTCAGCCGTAGGGATCTGGAGGCCGATCGGGTCACTCTGAGGGGATTGTAGCTACTGCAGATCACTAGCAGAGCTGAGAGCAGCATGGTAGCCGGGGCCGTGGGGGCCTAGTGTTCGGGACAGGGAGGCCGGCACGGTCAGGGGGTGTTTCTCAGAAGCCAGATATGCCGCAGTGTGGTCGCTATAAGCGGAGGCACTGGGGGGGCTTGTTTTGGCCGCTCGGATGCCTGCTTTAAATGCGGTCAGGTTGGGCACTTTAAGAAGGACTGTCCGGATAGAGTTGGCTAGAGATCTGAGCAGTCGAAAGGAAAGTTGCATATGTTGGTAGGGTTAGTGGCTTAGAGAGGTTAGATGCAGAGCAGGGGACTGCAGGCTAGCCATTTAGAGAGACCGTCTGCTAGGGTTTTTGCCATGAACCGTGATGGGGCAGAGGCATCAAAGGCAGTGGTGACAGGTACTATTTTAGTCAGTTCTTCTGCTGCTTATGTTTTGTTTGATCCATGTGCCAGTACTCGTTTGTATCTACTAAATTGGCTGCCGGATTGCCTATGGCACCTTCCTTGCTTGTTGTGCCGTATGTGGTGTCAACGCCTACGGGTGATGCATTGATAGAAGAATCAATCTTCTGTGACTGCGAAGTGCTAATTTGTGGTCATGTGTTGAAGGCAGAATTAGCACTTCTGCCTATGCTTGAAATTGATGTCATCCTCGGCATGGATTGGCTGGCAGAACACTTTGCGTCAGTTAACTGTAGGGCTAAGACTGCCACGTTCAGTAAGCTCGGGTTTGATTAGTTGATTCTGGGAATACTTGTAGAGTATCAATATTTTCTAGGCTACTCTGAAATGTCAGTCCGAGTTGTTCTGGGTTGTTCCGAGTTGTCCATCTAGGTTGTTCGGGGTTGTCCATCCAGATTGTTCAGGGTTGTCCATCCAAGTTGTTCAGGGTTGTCTATCCGGGTTGTTCAGTGGTTGTCCATCCAGGTTGTTCGGGGTTATCCATCTGGGTTGTTCATCCAGGTTATTTCGGGTTGTCCATTCGGGTTGTTCTTTGTTGTTATAATATGCCTTAAAAACTCTTGGTAATACTATAGAGTACTGGTACATTCCGGTTGAAGTCTGGTCGACCAAGCCGGCAAGGTTCTTTCTTCTGGTTCAAGTTTCAGGTTTGGTTCTTTAGGAGTCTTTGCAACATAATAAGGATTAATACAATCATTCTAGACACCCTAAAACCTAAACTCTATTCTTCCCGACGAATTCGAGCGCGTCGACCAATGTCCTTTCGATTCATCGAAATTTTGATATTTTCGATCAAGAATGTCGCACGCAAACCGATATGGAACCTGAAAATATTTCTCCATGAAAATATTAGTTCCATGTTTGTTATCATCAAAACCAAGATTAAGACCAAGGTTGGAAACCGTAGGCCAACACTGACATGCCCCCTGGTCACTTGCTTTAGTTTGGCGTTCATGACCACTTTTTCGAAACTGGTCCCTATAGTCCCGTCCCGCCTACTCAGTCCTGCCTACTCAGTCCCGCGGTCGTACACTTTAACATGGTCTGTATGGTCACTCGCTCCAATTCAAACTTGGCTGTAGCAGCCACCTGCTTAACCTTTATGGTCAACCACTTCAAAGCAATATCTAGCTCGGCCTCACTGGCCACTAGTGCAGCTTGGAAGAATGTTCCAAAGAATTCCTCAGAGATGCCCAAAGACAAATGCTAGCTATATTTAAGAGCTCAGCACACAATCCTCGAGGCTCCGACCAAGCGGGGGCTGTGGACTGAACTAGAACTTTTGGGGTCAGTCGAATCAGACCTAGCAGCGCCCCCCAATTGGCCCCGAGGCAAACCAGATGGCTATGCTTGGGGGCTCTGTTGGATGGGAATAAGAAATGCAGCAGAAATAACGATTTAAAAATTCAAACCATCCCGAAAACAATAATCTACTTTAGCATTATTAAGGAATTTAACATCGGAGAATAGGGAGAAGATATATCTCAAACTGCAGTTGGTATGGCTGATCCTATCCCCGTCTTGAGACGAACACATACACGTCCTCCAACGATAGTCCACATTAGGCACCTTGCAACAATAGGGGCAGTGAACATCGGGGCCCGTTGTGGCTCAACGGAGAAGCTTTCTCAATCCCAAAATCCACCAAGGCAAGGCCGACCCTTCCACCAAGAACCGAGCACCGAAGAGGGAAGGAGAGAGGATGAGAAAATACCGAAACGAAAGAGAAGAGGTAAGATACATCGTTCCTCCAAGAAGATGAATATTGCGGCACACCCAAGAAGAGAGCACCTTCAATTTGGCTTAACAGAAACCAGGTTAGGAGGATGTGGATGGTCGGCCACCAATGGAGAGGAGGAGGAATTCTTTGGAGTTTTTCTCTTCAAAAAGCCTCTAAAGAATCAAGTCCTTGATCTTCTCCAAAAAGATGAAGAACTAATCAACTCACTCCTCTCCATGTGGTATTCACTATATATAGAGAAAAGGGGGGGGGGGGGGCTACAAGAGTAGACCCGGCTACCTGCGGTGTTCAGAATTATGAATTCCGAGGTTTGCCTCCAAAATTAATTTATATTTTAATGGCTTCATAATTAATTAAATCCATTAAAATATAAATTTTAATTATTCTCCATAAATTAAGAGCCTATAAGCAAGAATGATAATTATCTAAATAAACCAATCCCCTAACCAATTGAAAAGAGGATTTCCTATTAATTAATAGAGTTATGATTTATACTCATAAATCATATATCTATTAATTTTTATGATTTATCCTCGTAAATCAAATTCTTATTAGTTAGAATTTATCCAAATAAAATAGTTCCCAATTAATTGGTTAGGCTCATGGTTAGAAACTAATTTTTCCATAATCTATATGTGATTTAAAATCAAATTATTTTTAATTCATAATTAAATACATTCCCGGTCAAGTAGTTAATTAAATATTTAATTCATAATTAAATTTAATCAACTACATAAAATATTATAATGTGCCAATCCCTATAATTTAGGATGCCCTACAAATTAGGGTCACCGAGGAACTCCTTCCTTGCGCATTCGTTCCTATAGGAAACATCTTTCCTATGATATCCGTGAATGAGATCCGTGATCGAGTTATAGCATGTCCATGCTAGTAGACATATAGGGCCGCATTTGGACTTTATCTCATAAGATCCGTTACGAGGTTAGCCTTTTGTGTGTGACCCATTGGCCCCACACTAAGCCAACAGTGAGTTGTGCATAACTGAGAGTCGGATCCGATAGAATGACTTCTATTTGAATCTTACGAGCCACCACTAAACCCCTTTAGTGTGGTTGTGAGAGACTCTACTCACAAGTCAAGATTGACGTCTAGCAACATGTCATGACTACCCGGATAGTGTGAGGTTTAATCTACAGGGATCGAACGCCCTTCGTTGATTAGTTACCGCGCAACTAAGTCCCTCAGTTACAATGTCCCGAATACGCTGGGGTATGGAAGAAGTATCAAACCCTAATACCGATTCATATGCATTCCGCCTGCAAAGTCGTCATCTCAATAATGATATGTTAGAAACCTTTATCCGACATTCATATCTTCTTTGGCCAGAGATTCCTGAGTCGACACTTGCTGGGACACATAGGACATTACTCCTCTCACTAGGAGTAATTGATTCCATATCGGTTGCTCACATACCTCCATGGGTGCTTTCCCATGCCCAGAGGTATTCGACATATGACAGTGAAGGCTACGTAAGGATAAGTCCAAAGCAATGGGTTGACACTCACAAGGTAACCATGACAACCTCAGGTCCAAGTACTGCTTGCACCTACTATCACTCGAGGAACATCCTAGCGACACTCATATAAGGATTCCATTATGTGTTCCTCGTGTTGGTTCGTTCAGTGAACTCATTCCCTAATGAGCACCTGCACTTGTACATTAAATAACAGCTCATAAGTAACTATGAGATCAGCTACCCCTTATCGTATAAGGCATGTACCAAGTGCACTAGTTTATCCGAAATCACCAATCCCCTAACCGGTGATCCTACAACTAGGAACATTTAGAACAGGGGCATTTGGATTCCAAGTCTCACTGGCATGATCTCATCATGTCATTAGAATCAATTGCCCGGGCTGAAGGGGTTCATCATAATCTAATATATACAAAATATAGATGCAAAATACGATGAATAGTTGTCTCATATTATTCATTAACCAAAAATAGTTTCCTACACATCAACATGTGATTGGTTCAAGGGTACTATTTCTTTCAGGCTCCACCTGGCCATATCCCTAAAAACAAGATTCGAACCAGACCAAACGTACATCATTACGTCCTTCCCGATCATACATGGACATCCATGTCCTTCCTAATCACGAGGGATACGCCATTACAGGCCTGCCTTCTTCGGGATCGGCCTCGACCCATTCTGGGCAACGTCCCCACGAGCCACCTCTAGTACCCGCCTACGGACCTCTGCCATATATGGTACTATAATTCTATCCTTGAACCTCAGGACACCCTCTGAATCCAGTTTGTACACATCATCAACATCTCCTCTACGAACTAGAGACCGTCAGTGAGCAAAAAGCGTCATCTGCCTGCGCTGCCCGCAACATGTCCACCAAAGTGGACTGCACTCGCAAATGCACTATCAAGGTCTTGGAGTCCGACACTGATAGAACTACTCCACCATCTAAGCACACGGCAAGCTCCGGTGCCAGAGGTTTCCTCCCTACGGACATATGAGCTAAATTGCCCATGGATTTCCTACTCAGAGCATTTGCCATGACATTCCTTTCCTGGATGGTAGTGAATAGTTTAGTCATAATCTTTCAACAACTCGAACCACCTTCGCTGCCTCAGGTTCAGGTCCTTCTGAGAAAGTAGGTATTGAAGGCACTTGGGATATATGAAAATGTCACATGCCTCCCCATACAAATAATGACGCCACAACTTGAAGGCAAAGACTATGGCTGCCAGCTCCAGATTATGAGTCGGGTAATCCTTCTCATGGGTTTTCAACTGCCTGGATGCGTATGTTATCACCCCGCTGTGCTAGATCAGTACACACCCTAATCCGACCCTTAAAGCATCACAATAAAATGCAAATCCTCCCGATCCCGACGTGTGCTAGTACATGATCGGTAGTCAAGTGGTGCTTGAGCTTCTGAAAGCATTCCTTGCATTTTTCATCCCAAATAAACTCTACTTTCTTTTGATTTAGACGCGTCAGCGGGGTGGCAATCTTGGAGAAATTTTCCACGAACTTTTTGTATTAACCGGTCAATCCTAAGAAGCTACGGATCTTGGTCGCTCTGGTCGGCCTCTCCCATTTCTGAACTACCTCAATCTTTACAGGATCGACTTTTACACCATCCTGGGATACAATGTGACCCATGAATCCCACACTGGTCAACTAGAACTCAAACTTTGGAAACTTTGCAAAGAGCTGGTGCTGCCTAAGGGTTTCTAGAACTACCCTCAAATTCTCCCTGTGCTCCACCTCGCTCTTGGAATATACCAAAATGTCATCAATGAATTCTATGATGAATCTGTTCAGAAAGTCCTTGAACACCCAGTTCATCAGCTCCATGAAGGCTGCTAGGGCATTAGTAAAGCCCAAAGGACATAACCAAGAACTCATAGTGTCCATACTGCATCCTGAAAGCAGTCTTCTGAATGTCCTAATCTCTGATCCTCAACTTGTGATACACTGATCTCAGATCAATCTTTGAGAACCACTGAGCCCCCTACAATTGGTCGAATAAATCATCGGTCCTGGGAAGGGGATATCGGTTCTTGATTGTCGCCTTATTGAGCTGTCGATAATCAATGCACATCCTCAACGATCCATCCTTATTTTTCACGAACAGTACTGGCACCCCCCAGGGCAAGACACTTGGGCGAATGAACCTAATGTCCAACAGCTCCTACAACTGCACTTTAAGCTACCTCAGATCAGCGGGTGCCATTCGGTATGAGGGAATTAATATTGGCTTCACTCCTGGCTGCAGCTCGATGTAGAACTCGGTCTCTCGCACTAGTGGTAGTCCCAACAACTCCTTTGGGAACACATCGGGGAAATCCCTAACCACTAGGGTACTCTCTAAGCTACTCGCCAAGCCCTCGCCGATAACATCTACAGAAACAAAAGCCAAGAAAGATTGACATCCACTCACCATCAGCTTACGGGCTTGAAGAGCAGAGACCACCCTGATAGAGTCTCCTCTCCCATCGCCCTAAAAGGTAAAGGGTGGTATTCCTAGCTTGCATAATGTGACCGTCTTTGTCCTGCAATTGAGCGACGCATAATGGGCTGATAGACAATCCATGCCCAAAATCACATCCAACTCTAAGGTTGGTAATAGCATTAGCTCTGCTTTCAGATCGTGCCCACCTATGGAGATATCACAGTCCTTGAAGACCGTCTTAGCAATAACGGTATCGTTCGTAGGTGTAGACACTGCTAAAGGTTCAACCAGCCAACTTTTGTCCTTTCATAATCTCAATGCCAGTAACTCAGATAGAAGAAAATGCGTAGAACCTGGATCAAACAGTGCATAAGCAGGCAATGTACTAACTAAAATGATACCTGTCACCACTACTAAGATAAAGAAAATGCGAAAACAATGATCCGAGACCACATGACTACTCAACAACTCAAAAGAAAGCAAAAAGGACTCGGGTATCCCCTTGACCACGATATGTCACGAGACCCGCTGCCCTGCTGCCACCAGCCGTGCTACTGCACCTTGGTACCTCTCTGATCTCGCTTAGGTGCTGAAAAACATCAGAAAATGAGGGGTAAGTCCACTAGCACTTAGTGAGCATATCAGTCCTCAATTCACCAAGTTAATCATCATGCATAAATAATAAATAGCAGTTATAAAGCATAAGTAACAATGATAAAGATAATAATTAGTAATCATCCACTACTCTATGTGTGATATAGCATCCATCAACAATATATAGATATCCACAATAATCACATTAGGATAAATGCAACATCTCAATCACATGCATGCTCACCGGATCCGTCAGTCCCACATAGCCACATAGGGTAGGTAGGCGGTGTCGCCGCCAAACTACCACCCAGCTCAGTGCCGTCTCATTGGGGCATGCCCTCCCCTCATCGACATTGGCTCTTTCAATCCGTCTCATTGGGGCATACGTTCCCCTCACTGGTTGGTTCTCTGATCTATCTCTTTGCTTAATTAGGATAGAGATCAAGGAGAACTTAGATTTTGATTGAAATATATTTTTCCTTCACCCTTAAGGGTTCGGCCAAATAGGGCATACCCATGTGTAGGGGTATAGCCAGATGGGGAAATAGGAGATTGGAGTAGAAAAACATACTTCCTCGGAGATCTACAAGTAAGGGTTTGATATACGAAAGATTGTTATGTTATCTCACTTGTAGGGTATTCTTCTATGATTTCTCATTTGTAGGATGTTCTCCTATGTTAGTTTACTTGTAGGGTATTCTTCTATGATTTCACATTTGTAGGATATTCTTCCTATGTTAGTTTATTTGTAGGGTATTTTTCTTGCCTAAATCACCTACGTTGGGATTTTCTACATTAATATGAGGTTGCTGAAATTAAATTTAAATGTGCAGAAATTACATGCTTAAATGCAGGAAATTAATGTTAATTGCTGAAATTGTGTAGATAAGTATGGTGATTTAATTGAAGAATTATTTAATTAATTACATGCTGTAATCTATTAATTTTTGCAGTTATTATGTCTATTTTGAGCTAAATAATGATGAAGGTATGTTGTCTATGATATGGATTGTTTTAGAGGAAAATTAGATGAAGTTGTTTAGCTTGTGGATGTAAATGTAAGAGGTGAGGCCTCTCTAGTTGACGACATAAATCACTAGAAACTATATATATGGACATTTTGACTTAGAGTCACTAGGTGCGCGCACCTAGGAATCTAATACTTACGGTTTTGAATTGAGAGGGCCCGGGAATGGGCGAAAGCCCGGGAGGTGCTTAATAATTGGTAGAATATATTGTTTATGTATTGTGCTTGAGATGATCAGGCTAAGGGGTGCTTTTAGCCGACACGGCTATTACCCGAATCAGTGGGCAGTTTTAGGGTCTTGAGACTGCACAAGCGGGCCGCGCTAGGTGTTAGACCCGAGTGGCGGAGGGTCTTGAGATTTCGTCAGTGGGCCACACTTATGGTAGATCCGAGTTGGGTGGGACTAGCTATCCCTAACTCGATGGGGTTCCTGAAACTAGTTGACCATCCTAGTTGACGGGCCCGGTGATTGAATCGCTCTACGCGAATTTTATGTGAAATATAACTGGTAAAGGTTGATTACCATTGCTTAATCTTGTCGACCGATTGGCCGAGTATTACTATGATGTGAAGGACAGGTACGGCCGAGAGTTACCCCACGTGGTGAGGCCCATATGGGCCGAGTGGCATTCGATGTGTAAAGCCATGAATGGCTAAGATAGTGCCTAAACAGGGTGCGGCCGACTGGTCAAGTTATTTGATAAATCCAATATTTTTATCTTGCATCTTATATTGCTTATCGATTGCGATTATACTGGGATTTAAGTGAAGGTTCAGAAGAACCACTCACTGAGTCCTCGTGGACTCATGGTTTTATTGTTTTTGTTTTGCAAAGCCTGACCAGTGTGGTACGGTTTGAATTGATGGTGTGGCGCGGCTGGAGGGTAGGTGGTGTCGTTGATCTCATTGCAGTCAATTATGTAGTCGTAGTCGTGTAATGAGAGTCTTAGTTCATGCACTGAGTTGTTTTCATTGAACTTCAAGTTGTAAAAACCTATTTCCAAACATTTAATAAAGTTGGTACATTTTCATTTATGTTTTCTATGTCGATCTGGTTGCATGTTGTGTTTAATTGATAAGTGCATGTGGTAGGCTTCGGGGTATAACAAACACCTACCTTGGCTGGACATGCGACCCTGAGTTGGGGCGTGACACTTCGGCTTAAGATATCGTCTGTTGACCTCTTGTAACTCCGACTCCGACTTCTTACAATATATTTTTAGATCATATCGATCCTTCACATTATCGTTACTTTTTCCCGAAACATCTATCAAAGTGTTAAAAATATTAGTTAACACATTTTTCTCAATGCGCATGACGTCCAAATTATGTCGAATCAATAATGAACTCCAATATAGTAATTTCCAAAAGATACCTTTTTGACCCAATTGTGTGTTTGACCAAAGCCTGACACCCTTTCATTCCGACCAAACACTATCTCTGGAAGTGCTAAAACACGTGCTAACATCTATTCACCAGACAATAACGGTAGTTGCTCATCCCTTTCGATTCTGCCATTGGTAAATTTATTACGATTCATTCGATACTGATGGTTAGCCAGTAGGAATCGATGATGACAATCAAAGAATGAGATTTTCCGTCCGTTCTGAAGACTAAATGATTTAGAGTGTTCCATACAATACGAACAAGAGAGTTGTCCGTGCGTGCTCTAACCAGACAACATGTCGTAGGCCGGAAAATCATTGATTATCCATAAGACAACAGCTTTTAAAGTAAAGTTTTGCTTTCGGTGACAATCATAAGTGACAGCTCCCTCAGTCTAGAATATTTTCAATTCATCTATTCGGGGTCTGAGAAACACGTCAATTTCTTTTCACGGACCCTTAGGATTTGAAATAATCATTGAAAGATAGATAAATTCATCTTTCATACATATTGATGGTGGCAAATTATAAACTATTAGCAGCACTGGCCAAACTGAATAAGGAGTTGCCGAATGACCAAACAGATTAAAACCATCTGTGCGCAATCCCAATCTGATATTTCTAGTATCCCTAGCAAATGAAGGATAACATATATCCAAATATTTCCATGCTTCACTATTGGATGGATGAGTCATTATTGTATCATCACGACTTCTTGAATGCCAACTCATGTAGGGGGCAGTCTTTTTCGACATGAATAATCTTTGAAGCCTTGGTATCAGTGGAAAATACCGAAGCACCTTAAACATCATATTTTTTTGTCGGATCGATTTCTTCTACTTGTGATGAGGATGTTCACATGTTGGGCATTTATCCAACTGTGCATTTTCTTTATAATATAAAATGCAGTTATTTGGGCATGCGTGTATCTTTTCGTACCCAAGCCCTAATTTTCTCATCAACGTTTTAGTCTTATAAAAAGTTGGCTCAAACTTGTTATCTGTAGGTAGCATTCCATTAATCAAGCTCGCGATCCAATCAAATGCAACCCTACTGATATTATAATCGGCCTTGATGTTCAAGAGTTGCGTCATTGCCGAAAACCCGGTGTACTTAGGACAATTCTCATGCAAAGGTTCATCGACTGCTTTCAACATCTAGTAAAATTATACGACTTCTTTATTCGATAATTCAATCTCTACCGCAGGTTGTACTTCTGTGACATGAACACTCGTAGTATCTGGTGGTACTGACGTCTCAGTAATTGGCCGCTCGACATTATCATTCAAGTGCAATTGACCGCCATGATTATGAACTATCATTATTCTATATGGATTAGATGGACTGGATGAAGAAACACCCGCAGAAGAAGATTCACCATGTGTTTGAATGAAAGGATTGCTCGATATCTCGACTTAACGTGACTCCCCATGACAAGTCCATACATAATATCTTGGCACAAATCATTTGGTATACAAATGCAGAGTGATAGTTTCCTGAACCAAGAATCTTGCATTCGTGCAATTACGACACGAGCATCGAATTTTATCACCGCTAACGAATTTTCGATTTGAATAGGCGAAACTTAGGAATTAAGTTACGCCTAATCGACACTCATTTGTTAAAGCTCCATGATCAAAACATTGGTACATTCAACTTCGATAGTTTGATATTATTCTGTCAATCAATGGCAATATCTTCAGTTAATGTTTTTAAGTGAGATGGTCCGATTCCATTCGGGATTTATGTTATTCATATTGCACTAAATATTTCTTTTAGCCATTAACTTTATTCTAAATTTTGACAGCATCTCCCTATGGTTCTTCGAATACGCATATCATCTGGGCACATATCGGAGAACAAGGTGTTGGATGAATGTCAAAACTAGAAGGGGGGTTGAATAGTGTGTAGGTTACTTTGAAGTTCAATTCAATTCATTTTCGGTTACAATCAACTTCACTAGCCAATTCAAGTTTCTAGATCCTAAGTGCAACTAGATGCAATCACTATTAAATTGAGCATAAGTAAGAATCAAATTTAGCAACCAAGATAGCAATGCAAACAAGAGAATATATAGTGGTTTGACCAATCCTGCCTACTCCACTACATTGGCTCCTCACCAAGGATTTCTAACCTGAAGACTTTATAGATTGAATGTTTTTCTAAGAATACAATGAGGATTTATCCCACAACCCTAGAGGCGGGCCTCAACACTTATTTTCTAGCAAAAATAATGATCTACAAGACACCATGGTGTTTACATGCACAACTCAAATTCGATACAAGATAATAGGAAAACAAGATTAATGGAGCTTAAAAATAAAACAACCCTGATGAAGCTCCAACAGCAATCCTCCTAGCACTCCAATGCCTCAAGTATGAATTTCTCCGTTGAAAGAAAAGCTTGATGAAGTGAGGAGGGATTCAAAATGTGGAAGTGAAGATTAGGGCTTTAGATAAATTATTTTAGGCTCAAATACTCTAGGATAGTGTCATGCCCCAACTCAGGGTCACGTGATCGGCCAGGGTATACGTGCCTATACCCCGCAGCCTAAACCATGCACATGCCAACTCAACAATAAAACATAGCGGAAAGAAATAAACAAGTTTTATTTCAAATGGAAAACCATACAAAATTCATTATAAGTAAGCTTAGCAAAAGTACAAAGTGCGGAAATAGTAAATCAAGTCCAATAGACCACCAATAATGAAATCCGAAATAAATGACATAAATGACCCCAAGGGACTACAACTCCGAAATGCCAAAACACAGTGCATGACAAACTACGACAGACTCGACTACGACCCCTAACTAGGACTACTATGAGATCAATGTAGCTCCTCTGCCCTCTAGCTGCGCCAAGTGCTCCAGCCCACCGCACCAGTCAGGCTCTGCAAAATAAAAACAAACGACAACGGGTGAGTTTGAAAGAACTAAGTGAGCAGTTCTACCAACCCCCAGAAAAACCAAACACGGATATGATGCATAAAGCAAAACTCCTGACTCAAGCAGGAGAGGTCACAAGGGAGTGACCAGCTAACGGGCCATCTGACCACTACCTGCCCGAAGGCATCCAACACCCAAACGGTGAAGATCAACATGCCTAAACCTACCATGCTCTAAGGCAACAACACATACTAGGATAATTGGGAAGGCCCTCTGAACTTATCCTAATGTAAAGAAATTCGGGAGCAATCGGGAAGGCCCTCAGAACTTGCTCCACGAGGCGCGAAGGAACAATCGGGAATTGCCCATCCGAACTTGCCCCTTTAAGATACACAGGAATAATCGGGTAGGCCCTCCGAACTTATTCTTTAAAAGCACATCGGGAATATTTGGGTCTGCCCTCCGAATTTATTCCACAAGGCTAACCGAAATAATTGGGATTTGCCCATCCGAACTTGTTCCACAGGTTGAAAATTAGCCATCCAACCTTCCGGGCCTAGCTTGTAGTCCGGCTCCTCAATGAGCCTCTCCGCCATTCATAAAGGTATGATGCAACATGATCTAAGTCAAGTCTCTCCTACGGTGTCTTAGGGGTGTCAACCTTATTGGGAAGCGTCTCAACACTTCCATACCCGACCCCAACTCCTAGACCCGTAATGTCATAAACCCGTGTGGTTTTATTTCATGCATAAACTTTGTTTGTTAGTTCATAACAGATTATGCTGACCCTCTGCCCAATTTTAATCATGCAATTATAATTTAGATCACCACGATTATGGTTTTGTTTTAGCTTACTGTTGTGCCCGAGACTGATGTATCTAACCCAAATCTGGTCTTCAGAGTGTGTCCCATGTTTTCAAACTATATTTTCTGGTTGAAACGATAGGTTACATGACTATGTTAAAAGAAATACACACATCACAAAAAGTATTTTAAAAACAGCACAGATTCATGATCTCACCATGAAATTCCAGCAACATTGAGTTTTTCAACATAGCATGAAAATAAATTCGAAATTAATAGAAATTCTGAAATATAGGTTTTAGATTGTATATCTACAAGAATACTTGTAAGTTTTGATCCTTTAAGTACCATCTAGGACTTTTCCTTGCTAGAGTGAATGAAACTATCTCATGGTCATCAGATTTCCATGACTTATTTTCTTAATCTATAAGAACTTTAATAGAATGCATGAATTCAACACATAAAACTTTGATGGAATCTGATAAAGAATATTACTAATCTCATCCTAACAATTAATTTTAAGATCATGAAAAACCTTGAGGATGTTTGGAATTAGGATAGTCCTAATTGTATACATTAATGTTAAAAATGCTACACGTGTCTACCCGCTGAATGCAAACAGAGAACTTAGTTTCCAGACTCTATTTAGATTTTGGCAACTCTCCAAAAATTCAAGTTGGAACCTAAGACATAATTTTTAAAATCTTAGATCAATGAATTAATCTAGTGCTTGATTACTGAATGCATAGATACAGTAGATTTCCAAAACCTTGAGGAATGCATAGCTGTTGCATAGCTTGATTACTGAATGCATAGCTGTTATTGAAGTACTTGTTTTGAACAATATGATCAATCTAGATCTTCTTTTTTTTCTGAAAGGCAATCTAGATCTATTTGATTTGAACATTCCAACATAAAATAAATGGAATGTAAATAAGGATGTAATACAGTCCAGAATATCAAGTCATAAGAAGTTAGAATTCAAAATAGGAATAGGAATAGGAATAAAGAAAGCATACATGAAAGAAAATGCAACAACTAATCAACCTTAGGATCCTCAATGATCAAGTGTGCTTTCTCAGTCTCCTTTATGTTTTCTCTGTTCATTGCCTTGGAGATTATGTTTTCCCTTTCAAAAAGGTGTTTGATAGAATGCATATAATCCCTTATTTTCTTTGATTGGTTTTTCATTTTGTTTGATAATTAAACCTCCAACCAAAATTTGTCCATTCTTTATAGTTTTACTATTTTTTTATAGACTTGTTCTATGAATTCAAGAACATCTTTTTCTTGCTATTCATCATTCCTGAAAATATGGATGATTGACAGGTACATTCCTACAATAACTACAATAACAGGGAGCAATACAAGTTTTAAATATGAATCTATGCAACTAAAGAATTCAAACACTGCCCAGGTGAATATGTTAGTTTTAAATCCTTCTAAAGATTGATTGAAATGTGCATATCCAGTTCTGAATTCAAAAAATTGCAGATCCAGCACATCAATGGACTTCTAAATGACTAGGAGGAAAAGCCAAATAGAGCTATGGACCCCATTTTATAATATTGTAAGAACAAAATTAACCTAACCAGTGTTTACTTTGATGCCAATTTGTAATTAGTTTAGTTTACCAGTGTTTTAGTTTACCAAGACAAATGAACCAGGATATCATACTATGTGTATAGATTGGGCCAAATGTGAGTTCATGATTCTATCATTCCATGGAAATGTTGTCTTTTGCTTTTATCTTCATATCTATTGCCACTTAATCATCAAATTTGGATGGCAGTCATATTATGTGCCCTGTGCTAAAAACATTTTTGTAATTAGTTATTATTTGTTCTCTAATGGCAAGTAAAAAAGAGAAAAGAATCTTTTGCAAAATACATGAATAGGAGACTAGTTGTGACAGCAAATAGTATTCCTATGAAGGTTGTTGAATGTGTTATGGACAGCTAAACTTGGTAAGCTAAATACAAAGAAATCTTCGAGAGCAATAACATTTGATGTCTGAACATCTAATTCATAAAGTCTTTTAGCTATCCATTTTTCTTATCTATCCTTGCTATTGCAGTTATACTCGGAGATAATTGCAGTTCGGGAGAAAACTCGCATTTATGTTGGTGCACACCTACTAATTCCTTTCTATGTTAACATTTTTGGATAATTTAGTAGGTTAAATATATTTATTTCTAGATCACCATGTTTCATTAGATCAACTAGTATGTTGATATAATTCATATTTTATTCTGCAGTAAGGGAGACTTTCTCAAGCTGAAACAACTATGAAGAAACTTTATGGCAAAGAAAAAGTTGTTGAAGTTATGCATGGCTTAGGAGCAGGGTGGTCAAGGTTCAACTGGAAATTGATGCTAGTTGGAAGATTTCAATTGGTCAAGGGTCAGATATCTGGAAGCTCTGTTGGAAGATTTCATGACTATAACAAGCTAGCTACTTTTGTTTTAGAAGACAATACTTAATCTACTTTGTTTTTATTATTAGAAGACAATATTGATCTATGTTTAAGTTCATTAGTTGATATTTTACTAATTTTGGATTAATGTTATATTTTAGTAGTTTGGATTTATGTAATGTACTGTTGATTTAATATAAAAATATTCTTTAAATATTGATTTTTATAATGTTAATAAATTAGAAAAATAAAAAAATTATTTCAGTAACAACAACAAGCTGAGATTAAACATACTTTTGTATGATAGTTTTAAAATGTTCTCATTAGTGATAGATAATGGTTCGAAAAAGCTATATATATATATATATATATGATAACTAAATATTATTGCTACTGTAGAATGAAGTAATAGCAGGTGCAGAATGCTATAACGAACTAATCATAACGAATACAAAATGTTATGAAATAACATTCATATAGCATTCACAATTGCATTCCTAGAAACGCTATTATAACCTCCCAACATAAGATAGCATACGATTTGACAGCGTTTCGTTTAATGCTATACACTACCTATGATAGCGTTGATGGAATGCTATTAATGACGATTTTTTTGTAGTGAGCTAACAGGCTATCTGGCCACTACCTGCCCAAAGGCATCCAACACCCAAACGGTGAAGATCAATAGGCCTAAGCCTACCATGCCCTAAGGCAACAAAACATACTAGGATAATCTGGAAGGCCCTCCGAACTTGCTCCACGAGGCACAAAGGAACAATCGAGAATTGCCCATCCGAACTTGCCCCTTTAAGATACACAGGAATAATCGGGTAGGTCCTCCGAACTTATTTCTTAAAAGCACATCGGGAATAATCGGGTAGGCCCTCCGAACTTGTTCCACAAGGCTAACCGGAATAATCGGGATTTGCCCAATCGAACTTGTTCCACGGGTTAAAAATTAGCCATCCAACCTTCCGGCCCTAGCCCGCAATTCGGCTCCTCAACGAGCCTCTCTGTCATTCATAAAGGTATGCCACAACATGACCTAAGTCAAATATCTCCTACGGTGTCTTAGGGGTGTTAACCTTATTGGGAAGCGTCTCAACACTCCCATACTCGATACCAACTCCTAGACCCGTAATATCATAAACCTGTGTGGTTTTATTTCATGCATAAACTTTGTTTGTTGGTTCATAACAGATTATGTTGACCCTTTGCCCAATTTTAATCATGCAATTAAAATTTAGATCATCACGATTAGGGTTTTGTTTTAGCTTACTATTGTGCCCAAAACTGATATATCTAACCCGAATCTGGTGTTCAGAGTGTGTCCCATGTTTCCAAACTTTATTTTCTGGTCGAAATAATAGGTTACACGACTATGTTCAGAGAAATACACACACCATAGCAAATATTTTAAAAACAGCACATATTCATCATCTCAACATGAAATTCCAGCAACATTGAGTTTTTGAACATAGCATGAAAATAAATCCGAAATTAACAGAAATTAGATCATTAATTATCACTAATACAGAATACTAATCTTGAGATAAATTTCTTAAATTTTATGCTTATTAAACAAGACTAACAAGTATCAACAACACCTTAATCAAGAAACAAGCATCATGATCAAGAATCCTTCTTCAAGAACCTTCGTGGCATCAATATCAAGATCTTAATTTTATAAACGTGATTTCATCCAAAAATCATAGATTAATTACAACACATGCTTGAACATGTAGGAACTCAATTTAATAAGCACTTTAAGGCATGGATCTCAAGAACACCAAAGAAATCCCCACTTAGGCATTTAACCGAACACCTTGAGGGCACCCTCGTCTCCACCTTGGCCAAGCACCCCTAGGGTCATCCTAGGGCTGCCGAACCCCATAGGGGAGAGTTTAGGGTCTCCTCCAAACACGACAATCAAAAAGAACGGTGAAAATTTAGATCGATGGAAAACAAATCAACACATCCTAGCCTTCAAGAACAACTTCAAGAATTCGAAGAAACCCGAAAAGAACGAGGGTAAAACCACTCACATGATTAGGAAGAAGAAATGAGGGAAATTACCAATCGGCGGCCTCTAAATCCGGCCTCAAAGATGGCGGCGGCTCCACCAAGCCGCCGGCTTGGCTTCCAAAGGGGAGAAGAAGGAGAGGGGGAGAAGGGCTCGGCTAGGCTTGGCTTGGCTCTTCTCCTTGGCGGCTGGCTTCAAGGGAAGTGGGAGAGGGGTGGCTGCTCTCCTCTCTCTCTTGGCTGGTGCGGCTCCAATAGGGAGTCGCCAGCCCTAGGGGGCTTTTTATAATCCCCTCCCACTTCAACTTAACCACACCCTAACCCACGCTCTTCTCAACCCGGATCCGCAACTCGCTAACCCAAATTAACCCCATGATAAAATACAAATAATAAACACATGCACATCCACATGTAACATAATCAAATAAATTAGCTATATAATTATAACTCATAATTCAACTTACCCGAGCTCACATGCTCGCACCGGACCATGAGTCGACTCGGCTCAACTTCGGACTAGCCCGCTAGGCTGGCAACCAGAACAAAAAAAGGGAAAAAGAATTAAAATATCTAGGATATTACAGATAGATTCAATGAATATCAAGAGAGGTGAGGAGGCTGTTATTAGGCTTTTATTTATAAGCCATGAAGAGAAGAGCTTGAAACAACCGTTGCAATAGATAGATTTCTATCCATTGTTGCCCATCGGTTGATCACCTAGTCAATGGGTCGATCGACCAACCAAGCGACCGGTCATCGACCAAAAGCCTTCTGCATCTTTTGACCCTCTGGAGTTCGATCGTTGGTCGATGGTCGATCGACCGAAACACAACTATCAGCATGCTTTTGCTGATTTCTCAATTGGTTTCAGTTTCGGGTTTCAGTTGGGCTTTGGCTTTACATAAATACATCAAATGGGTTGACCTAAGGCCTTAGAAGGATTTTATAATCATTTCGAACCCTAGACCAAACTTTTGACTCGATCACCTATGAAGCCGTCGACACTTGAATTTTCACGATTTCTCCGTGATTTTCTGATGAACTTCGCGTGCATATCGATCGCCCAACCTGAGATCAAATAGTTGATGAACCCATTAGAATAAGTTTGTTATCATCAAAATCAAGATGGTGGCCATGGTTCGAAATCTTATGCCAACAATCTCCTCCTTTTTGATGATGACAAACTTCTCAATATATGCATAAAGGAAAATCTTAATAGCATAACATTTTATCAAATGCATGTACAATGCTACCCCTATCATCACACATATCTAGAATAGACTCCCCCTATCTATATGCATGTATAAATTCTCCCCCTTTTGACATGAATCGAAAAGGGTCTAAGTTAAGAATTTCTAGACTCCCCCCTAAGTTAACCAATGTCAATTATTAAGTCAAACATCTTATCAAGAACACTTTGGAAGAATAAACACAAAGATACAACAAGTGTCAAGATATGTCAAGAGGGTTACAAACATGAAACTAGGGGATTTAGCTTTGTCAAAATTTGATCGATAAAGGCTAAGTTTTGGATTTTTTATAAAGATGAATTGAAAATCATATAAAATTGAATTCTCAATGAAAATTTTTGAAACTTTTCCAGTGAAAACTAGATTTTTCAAGAAAAGTGTAGAATCAAGAATTTTTCAAAAATTAATTTTTTGCATTTTGCAAGAATTCGCTGAAATTCCATATTTCATGCTTTATCGATAAAAACTCATTTTTCACAATAATTTCAAATTTTGATCAAACAGATATATGACTAAGATATGATCATTCTAAGCAAGTATACTAAGTTTGAATCACTATAAAGACTCGAAAGCTTAGCACTAGGGCTGAGAAAAAAAACTAGTTTTTCGATTAACCGGAAAACCGATCCGAAATTGAATCGGTTTTTGCGGTTAACCAAACCGGTTTTTTCGGGTTTGGGTTTTATTTTTGGAATTTTCGGTTTTCGGGTTCGGGTTCGGTCCAAGGTTTAAAAAGTCCACCGGTTTTGTTAACCGACCGGTAGACATATTTTTTAATATATATATATATATATATAACTTAATACTTAATTACTTATATGATAAGTTAAAAAATAAAAACCCTAGATCTGACTCACTTCAGCACTTCTCCCGCACGGCACATGCCACTATCGCTCGGCGCCCTCTCTTGTTCTCGTCTCTCCCGCACACCGCCCAGCTGCCATACCCTTGTTCTCGTCTTCTCCCGCACGATCGCACCGTCGTTCTCCCGCACACCGCCCGACAACCGCACCTTCACGTCTTCACTAGTCTGTTCTCTCTCCGTCTCGGACTCTCGGCACATTTACCTTCACCTTCACCTTCACCATCTCAGGACCTTCAGATCACCGACGAGTTGAGTCAAGTAGTGCCCAGGTCAAGAGTCGAGCACTGCCTGCACCTTCTCGGCACCTTCACCGTCTCGACATGAAATCAACATCGAGTATGTACCGGTGACAACACTCCTTGCTTGATATAGTTATTACTTATTAACACTATATAGATTATTAGTTATTACATATTATTAACATATAGTTTAGTTGTAAGACCCGAGGTTTCCTAATATAAAATTTATTTTGGTGCAGTGCACCGGATCGGGAGTTAGTCGAATCGAGTCGCGAAATCGCGCGAGTAGAAGGTATAATGTAAGACCCAAATTTTTTTTCCTAATATAAAAATCTTTTTTGGTGCATTGCGCCGGACTGGGGGTTAGTCAGGTCAAGCCACAGAATCGCCTCGAGTAGAAGGTATAACTCGACCTATGAAAATATGAAGTTTAAATTTGTTAAATGGTTATTTCCTTTTATGCATTAGATGTCATATTTGAGTCGAGTTCGACTCGTGCATACTGATAGAATAAGAGCCTGAATCGGACTCGGATTGAGTTGAGTAGAGGCTAAGTCATTTAGAGGGGCAAGTGGGTCATTAGTGGATGAGGGAATAAAATCCCTCATGATGAGCCATGCGGCTCATCTTGGAGCCGCACACAGCCCGAGAGAGAGAGAGAGAGAGAGAGAGAGAGAGAGGGGGGGGGGGGGAGATCTTGGTCGGCGCCGAAGATCGTGTCGTCGTCTGAAGGTTCGAGATTGCCAATGTCCACCATTCTTCTTCCTTAAGCAAGGTGAGTGGTTACTATGATTGTGAAGGGAGGCAGGTGGCCGACCCTATGGATCTTGAAATTGGGTTTCTCGAGTTGTTTTGTCGATCGACGTGTTCTCTCGAGTTGGAACTTAAATGATCTATGCACCTACAATTTTATGTGTTTAAAATGTGATTATTTTGCATTTTTATGGGCTGGTCGAGTCGAGGAAAAAGGGGAAAGGTCATGTCAAAATTTTCCCCAATTTTCTCGCTCGTCTTGCAACTCATGATATGATCCATGTTCGTTAAATGGTCGATTCTTGATCCGATGTTTGCGCAGTCGTCGTAACCATGGCCACCTTACTTGAGGACTCGGCCGAATAGGGGGTTACCCTGCTTGAGTCAGCCGAGCAAGGGCAAGGGTGGAAGATGTGGACTGCTCGAATTAATATGCTTGATTTCGGGTTATGTTATCTTGATCCATACCTACTTGCTTATAGATATGTTGAAATTATATTATATGATTGTTGTTTCATCTTAGGGATTGTTGCAACTATTGATCTACGTTTTCATGGTTTTGGAAATGTTCTTGCTAATGCATACATGGATAGGATGGTTATGGTATATGAATCATAGTAAATGTTTCATTAATTGTCAAATATTATATTCAATCGTTGCTATGTATATATTGCATGTTCCTTATCGGTTTAAATTAATGGAATGTATACTCCTTCATCCGGCTCTCATGTGATAATTGTGGCTCATGATTAATTTAGGTAAGTGTCGTTGACAATGGTAGGCCGAGTACTCATTTATAGTCGGCAAGTTCTAACAACCTAGCAAGAATGGTCTCGGTACCTAGTGGTGACATTTAACCATCTATTTAAGATATGTAATTATTAAAAATAATTTAACAATTTAATTTTTATATTCATGTTATAAATATTGAATGATAATATAGAAAAATGACCAAAATGCTCTTCTAAAAATATAATAAATTATGTTATAATTTATTTTAACTAATAATAGCATAACAAAAATATGGATTAATTTAAAATAATATATTAATTTAAAATAATAAAAACTATTATTTATTTATTTTCATAAAAAATTAAATCTTAAAAAATAATAATTATTAAAATAATATTTAATAATAAAATAATAATTATATATTTAAGATAAATAATTATTAAAATTAATTTAATAATTAAATATTTTATATTATTATGTAGTATTATAAATATTAAAAGATAACATAGAAAAATATCATAAGGGATAGACAAGGAATACTATTCCTTGGATTGAGGTAAGGAATAGTATTTCCCCTGCATAGGGAATAGTATTCCTTATCTATTTCTTATGGCTCATCTATTCCTTGTCTATAAGTTGCAACCAAACAAGAGAATAAGTGGGGCATAAGGAATAGTATTCCATTCCCCCTCTAGTCCATCCAACCAAATACTACCTTAGATTTGTGGAACATGAAGGATTTCGTCAATTTTGTCGTGCAATGCAACTTTTATTTGTTATGCCTTCACGTTTCACTCTAACTAGAGATTGTTATGAACTTCTATTCAGAATTTGAGTTATTTAAAGAAATTGAACTTTATGAAGTATTTAAAGAAATTATCTTCAAGAATTTGCCTTACAACTTATGCATGGACTTCTATTCAGAATTTGGGTTATATGTGCATCACATGCCATTTTATTGATGATGATTGGACTCTGCATAAAAAAATCATTAGTTTTTATCAAATTTTGGGTCATTCAGGTGAAGTCATTGATAAAAGCAATTGAAAAATATTTACTTGATTTGGGGACTCGCATAGTTTTTACTGTGACAGTTGATAATGCAAGCTTAAATGACTTGTGCATTCAATACTTGAAGAGAAGGTTGAATAGTTGGGAGGGTAGTGTTTTGCGAGGTGAATATTTGCGTATGAGATGTGTTGCTTATATTTTGAACCTTATTGTGAAAGATGGAATGAGTGAACTTGATGATTCAATTGTTAGAGTTCGAAATGCTGTCAAATATGTGAGATCATCTTCTTCTAGATTACAGAAGTTTAAAGAATGTGCTGCAAAAGAGTTGCTATATACCAAAAGTCTTATATGTCTAGATGTGTAAACTAAATGGAACTCAACTTATTTAATGTCGCAATCGGCTTTGAAATTTCAAAAGGCTTTTTTCTTGCTTGAGGGTTACTGATCCAAAATATGTGAATGAGCTTCTAAGAATGGTTTCCTGATAGTTCAGATTGGGAATATGTCAAAAACTTGCTACCATTTCTTGAAGTTTTTTATGAAACCACTTTGAAATTGTCTGGTTCACTTTAAAATTGAGTTAGATAGGTATTTCAATGAGGATCTTGAGGAGGATTGTGATGATTTTGATATATTATCTTTGTGGAAAGTCAATGTATCTAGGTATCGAATAATTTCTACTATAGCTCTAGATGTATTGGCTATGCTTGTGTCCACAGCGGCTTCAGAATCTGCTTTTAGCACTGGAGGTCGTATCCTTGATTCATTTCGGTCTACTTTAACTCCTAGGCTTGTGGAAGCACTCATTTGTGGGCAAGATTGGTTTAGATCCAATAGTAAATCTCTTTTCATTGAACACACCTTGGCTGAACTTGAAAGTGCAAAGAAATGTATTAATTCTTCTATTTATTTCATTTGATATTTTTCAACTCTATTGATTTTTAACAATAATTTGTAATATTCTTTTTCTTTTCAGAGTCATCTTGAGACACTACCGGTCATGCTATTATCCAAATCGATGATTCAAAAGTTGATTATGATAAAGGATATTTTGAACAAGCAATTAAATTTGTGATGTATCTTTAATTGAAACAATGGACATTAAGTACTTGAAGTTGTTATTTGTATTTGGATTGTATTTTATTTTAGACATTAGCTTGACTAGTATTATATGTGGTGTGTAATTTTTATTTTAAACTACCTTTGTAGTAGTTTGAAGTAGTTATTTATGTGTGTTTGAAGTATGGTGGTAGTCTGAACTTTATGTGTGTTTGAAGTAGTTTGAATTCTATAGTTTGAAGTACTTGTGTAATGTGTATGTATTTATGTTGTGTGTTTGAAGTACCTGTGGTAGTTAGAACTCTATGTTTGTTTGAGACTTTGAGATTTAGTTGTTTTCTATTATAAAATTTTCAAATATCATGAATGTGAGAGAGAAAATTGGTTTTGTACTTTTCTAAATCGAAAGTTAGGTGCTTACTTGTTTGTTGCAGTTATCTTTGCATCTAATTAAATTGTGGCAAGAAATCTAATTAATTTATTAGTTAACCGGTAATTTTTTGGTTAATCGAAAATGAAATGACGGTTAACCGAAGTTAATGGACCGATTTACAGTTAATGTTTTTGAAAAATCAAAGTTAATGGACCGGTTTTTTTTTGCTAATGGACCGATTAACCGGTCCATGCTCACCCCTACTTAGCACAATTTCAATCAAGAATGAACATGTATATCAAGAAATTATCTACATGTCATTTTCCTAAATACTCCTGAATTTTCACATAAACACAACTAAGTATTTTATCATGAGTGGCACAAGGACATCTAATCACTAGCAAGTTTATAAACTAGAGAGCAAAGGAAAAGTCAATTTTATCTCTCAAAAGTTTATACTGCTAACTAGTATAGATTCATTTTTCAAAATTAATCAAAAGCGAAAACAAAATGAATAAGGGAGAACTCAAAAGATGAAAACATTAAAATCAATACCTCAAACCCTTCCTATTGGTTGAAAATTGAAATGGCCACAATTAGCCTAGATTTCAAAACCGATAGGTTGCATAGACCCATTATAGGTCACAAATGGCCTCCAAGGAGACCGAGAATAAAATGAAAAATTGAAATCCATACTTAAAACCACAAAGAGATATGTGAGTGTTAATAAAAAATTAACAAGCATATATCATGTATCACACGAAGAGAGTTAAGTATAAAGTGAATACTAGATAAGGCACACTAATGATTTTCAGGAATCATCAAACTCCAATAATAATGATGGCGAGGATAAAGTTAGGAGTTGATACCAAACCCATTAGTCATGAAGTTGCAACCAAGTTGACACCTTTTTTTTTACTTTCCAAGGAACTTCAAACCATCATTGTGTCTTTATACAAGTGAAGTGTCTCCCCCTACGTTGCATGAAAATTTTGATACCCAAATTTCTTTGGATCCTTGGGGGTTAGAAACTTTTGGAACCCAAAGAGATAGCATTGGGGTTTCTTTTCAAGGCACAATCCCTAATCATATGTCCATGCATGCCACAATAAAAACAATGACCCTTAAATCTAGTGGATGCATGAAGATGGACATGAATGTGTGGATGAGCATAGGAAAATACTTTAGAAAATTTTGCATAAGAGGTATGGGCATACATATTTTTTATTTTCTCATTAAATGAAAATAACTCATTTTTCAATGTTAATATGCCAACATTCAAATTTTCAACTTGTGAGCATAATGAGGCATTTTTCAATTTTCAATGAGTCATTTAGGGCCTATTTGTTTCCAGCGATTTCGGGTTTTCGTTTCATTTGAAACGAAAACCCGATCCGAAAACCTGTTTGTTGAAGAAAACGGGTCCTAATTTCAAATTGATTTCGCGAAACGAAGTTTTCGCGAAATCTATACTTGTACATGAACCAGAATTCTACTCGGAGTAGAATTCTGGTTTTCGCAAAAAATACCCAAAACTGGCGGTGGCAAACTTGTAAATAAAACAAGTTTTCCGCCCATTTTGCCAAAATGAACAAAACCCGACTCATCTGCCCTATTCTTCTATCTCTCGCGACACCCCGACCCCGAGCTCTGTGGCGACAAGAGGCGATTTCTTCAAAAACCCCATTTCCTTCCCGATTTCTTCATAAAATGTATGATTTCTCGCCTCCAGAACCTGATCTTCGTATAGATCTCCTTGTTTTCTTCATAAAATGTTCGGTTTTTGGATCTAGGGTTTTTGGAACTTCGGTTTTTTGATGTTTTTCGCCTCTAGAACTTGATCGAGGCATTTTTATGTTGACCTCGTTCTTCCGACTAGTGTTTATTTATTCGATTTGTTCATACCGACCCTTCGACTAGATCTATAATAGGGTTTATTTCTTGCCCAAATCTAGGGGTTTATGGTTCGATCTATGGATTTATTCTTCTGACTACTTTCATTATCAATGTGTTCAATATGCATTGCATTCTTAGCCAAATCTAGGGTTCGGCTGGTGTTCGGCTCTAGGATTTTCTATTCTTCAACGTTTTTAATGTGTTGAATGTGTTATCTACGTTGTTAGGCTCTAGGGTTTGGTTGGTTAATATGCTTTCATTCTTAGCCAAATCTAGGGTTTGGCTGGTGTTCGGCTCTAGGGTTTTCTATTCTTCAACATTTTCAATTTATGACATCTTCTGTTATCTATGTTGTTCGGCTCTAGGGTTTGGCTGATATGCTTTCATTCTTGGCCAAATCTAGGGTTTGGCTGGTGTACATGTATTGTTCTGTTATCAGTTATCTTTGAGTTCATCTACTTGTTTGTTAATGAGTTCATCTATTTGTTTGTTAATGAGTTCATCTATTTGTTTGTTAATGAGTTCATCTACTGTTAATATGAGTTCATCTATTTGCTTGTTAATGAGTTCATCTACTATTAATATGAGTTCACCTATTTGTTTGTTAATGAATTCATCTACTGTTTTGTTATCAGTTATCTATATATCATATCTGCATATTCTATATTCAATCATGTATCATATTTATTTGTTAATGAGTTCATCTGCTGTTAACATGAGTTCATCTATTTGTTTGTTAGTGAGTTCATCTACTGTTACTTTGATGTTCAATCAGCATAGTAGACAAGATGTATCAGTTATTTGCTAGCTCATTTCAGTTATCTTTTCATCTATTTCATGTGTTACTTTGAGTTCATCTATTCCATTGCAGTTATCAGTGCCATAGCTGTTCATGTATTTTTTTGTATTGTTCATCTATTCCATAGCTGCTTTCATCCTATTCTATTATCAATTATTTCCTAGCTATATCATCATGTTACTGTTTCATGTGTTACTTCGAGTTTATCTATTCCATAGCTGTTATCAGTTCCATAGTTGTTCATGCATTTTTCTGTATTGTTCATTTATTGCATAGCTATTTTCATCCTGTTCTGTTATCAATTATTTGCAAGCTATATCATTGTCACACCCCAACTGAGGGTAGTCTGACCGGCCAGGGCCTATATCCTAGCATAACTATACCTTATGTCGACACGCTAGCATATCTCTCGTAGCATAACTATACCATATGTCGACACGCTAGCATATGTCTAATACGGTACCCAACATTGAGTCATAGACAAGACCTAACCTAGTGCTCTGATACCAACTTTGTCACACCCCAACTGAGGGTAGTGTAACTGGCCAGGGCGTACATCCTGCCCTGTGGCCTACTATCTACACTAACATCAAGAAAACCAAGACATATCGACTGAAAGAAAACTCAACATACTTTATAAAAGTTTGCAAGTCACACTATATAAGTTTTTCAAAACAAATAAAAAACATCAACATCAAAACTGAATAGTCAAATATCAAGTTTTACAATTCTTTTCAATTACAATCGTCAGTGCAGAAACAAAACCAACATAACTAGGCACTAGTCTAAGACTCATGGATGCCGCTACGAGATATGGCACCGCCTCTGCCCTCCAGCTGCACCTTGTCGACACCAAGCTACTGCTCATGCTATGCAGAAATAGAAATAAACTGTGAGTCCACTTGGGACTCAGTGAGTGGCTCAAATGAACCTCCACATAAGCGTCGGTCATGCATATATATAATATAAGGCAATAAAGGAATGTACAAGGAGGTAAAATTTATTTCTAATGCGACTACAGACCCTCAACGAATCCATCAACATCAACTGTACATGATAACCTGCTACCTCGGTTTATCAAGCCGTTGGCATCCGACCCTCGAGCCTTCTCATCGAATCATATCCAGGCTACCGTCGTCCCTACCATATCAGGTAGTATCATACTGGACATCGGCCACATTATCTCAAGATGCAACCAAACAACCCTGGGCCATGGACGAGGATGGCCGCTAGTCTCTGGACACCGTCTGGGGTAAGGATAGCTAGTCCCACCCAACTGGGGTCTGGCACCTAGCGGGCCCGCTGGCGCACCTCTACACCCAACTGGCCGAGCTGAGCATTGGTCATTCCCGACCTCCTCGCTCCTTGGCGCACCATCTCAAGCACATTACACAATCAATATCCTAGTGTTTTCATATATATACTTCGGGCCTTTGCCCGTATCTAGCCATATCCGGCTACCGGGTCAACAATTCATGCCACCTCTTTTAGTATATGTGCACCTACAATCTCTAAGTTTTCAAAAATATACAAGCAGTCATAAAAGTGATATCATCTCATATCTAAGTTTCCATAAATGTGCTATGAACATCTAGTGACACCTTACATGTTACCTAGCCTTCTACACTGTCTTAGGTGAGAATTTCCATGAGTCAACCTTGGAATACCATCCAAGGAAATTTAGGGCAACATGCATAATCTAAAGAAAAATGCTCAAATATTACATCATTCATCATATATAATCATAATGCACATACTTAACAATTCTTGTACTACCTTAGGAATATTAGCACAATAAGGAGCAACTATCTAGCATGGCATGGTAGTAATAAATTTAAATAACATGTATGAATTATAAAACATGGTAATATTGTCAACATCCAAGTTTAAGGATCAAATGCTAAGTATGGTTACAATCTAGCATTTCTACAATTCAAATCAATTACCCTACTTGCTAAGTTTGGTGTTCTTCCTAAGTATTGTCGTATCCCTATGTGTGATCCCTAAGATCATGAAATTTTCATCTAAGGCAAGTCTCTCCTCCTCTCCCCAACCTTGGCCGAACCATGAGCAAGGGAAACCTTGCTCAACCAAGGTCCTTGGGGTAGGGAAAAATGGAAGAGACTTTAGCTATATTTTGTCTCTTCAATTCCACATACTTCATAAATACCAATGATCAACTTACCCTTCCCCTCACCCTTGGCCGAACCCTCTTCATGAATCTTAGGGTTGATTCGGCCACTTCAAGGGGCTTTAGAGGGGGCATGCTTCATATTATGTGAGGAGTTCAAAGGACTACATCAAAACAGTGGTATAAGGGCATCTAAGGGCCTTCTCGCCGTCAACGGAATCAGGGGAAAATTCGACATCTCCTTTCCTCTTTTCCCATGACTCGACAGCCCCAAAAATACACAAATCGGCGATTAAAACAGCGAGATCTGACAAGAAATATCATAAAATAGTGAGTACATATTGTTGAAATCATGGATCGTCGAAAAAAATCACGAGAACTCGACCTATAATCTAGGGTTCGGCCACCCGCCTCCCCCAAACTGTTAAAGCCTTAACCACTCACCTAGATCGCCAAGAAATAAGGATCGGGTGACGACGACTTGAGAATTTCCGACGATGGTGCGAATTCCGAATCTATCCAAGCCCCATGCCCCAAGCCCCAAGCCCCAAGCCTCCTCCTTGCTCCTTCTCCTCTTTCTCCCCTTTCCAAAGATGGTTTCAAGGCTCACTTAAGTCATACTCGGAACTCGACTAAACCCAAACTCGACTCGGGTTCTGACCCAACCCATAACATGACTCGAGTTAACTTAATTTAAGGTATGATTTTATAAAAGGAAAGTTAATTATCCAATAAACGTCATGATTCATTAGCCGAGTCATACCTTTTCACTCGAGGCAATCCTGAGGCTCGACTCAACTACCCCCGGGTCCGACGCGTTGCACCAAAATAGATTTTATATATATATATTTGGAAACTTTTTTTCGGATCTTACAACCTTCCCCCCTTAAGGGAAATTCGTCCTCGAATTTACTTGAATAACAAGGACTTACAGGCTCCTCGAACAAGGAAGGGTAGCGCTCTCTCATGTCCTGCTCTACCTCCCATGTGGCCTCTTGCCCGGAAAGGTGCTCCCATCTGACCTATACCAGGGGAATTTCTTTGCACCTTAGCTTCCTAATTTGGCGGTTAAGGATCTCTACAGGCCTTTCCTTGAACGAGATGGTCGAATCTACCTCGATGGAAGAGGGCTCGATCACATATTTTCGCAACATGGATACATGAAAGACCGGGTGCACTCTACTCAGGCTAGGAGGCAATGCCAGCTCATAGGCCACTTCGCCCCTCCGCATGAGAATGGGAAAATGCCCAATGTATCTAGGGCTCAGCTTCCCCTTCTTCCCAAACCGGACCACCCCTTTCATAGGAGAGACCTTCAGGAATACTAAGTCACCCTCTGCAAATTCCAATTCCCTGGCCTTTCTGTTGGCATATATTTTCTGTCAACTATGAGCCGCCAGCAATCTTTCCTTAATGACCTTTACTTTTTCTACCGCCTCCTCATCCAGATCGGGGCCCACCATGAGTGATTCCCCTGCCTCAAACTAGCCCACCGGGGACCTACAACGCCACCCATACAATGCCTCAAAAGGAGCCATGCCAATGCTACTGTGATAACTATTGTTATAGGCGAATTTGATCAAGGTAGGTGCCTCTCCCAGCCATCTGCTATATCCAGGACGCATGCTCTCAGCATGTCCTCCAAAGTTTGGACGGTCCTCTCTGACTGCCCGTCAGTCTACGGATGGAAAGCTGTGCTGAAATGCACCTGAGTACCCAAAGCTTCCTGGAAGGACTACCAAAACCGAGCTGTAAACTGGGTACCACGGTTGGATATAATCATCACCGGGGTACCATGATATGCCACAATTCTATCCAAAAATTGTCGGGCATACTGCTCCGCAAAGAAGGTAGTTTTCACTGGTATGAAGTGCGCTGCCTTGGTTAATCGGTCCACCACCACCCAAATGGAATCAAAACCGCCTTTTGACTTAGGCAATCCAGTCACTAGATCCATAGTGATTTTCTCCCACTTCCACTCGGACACTTCGAGATTTTGCCAGAGCCCCGCAGACTTAAGGTGTTCGGCCTTCACCTGCTGACAGACTAGACATTAGAAACAAATTCTGCCACCTCTCTTTACATGCCTTTCCACCAGTAATGATGCCTTAAGTCCTGGTGCATCTTGGTGGCTCCCAAATCCATCGTGTAAGTGGAATGATGACCCAGTTTCAGGACTTGCCTGCGCACCTCAGCCATGTCTAGTACTCTATCCGATCTCTGAACCTCAGTACACCTTTTGAGTCCAATCTGAAATCATTCTCTGCATCACCTCTTTGTACCAGGTCCTCGGTCAGTGCATAAAAGGCATCTTCCACCTGCGCGGCACGTAGCATGTCCACCAGCGTGGACTGTACCCGCAGGTGGGCCATCAGGGCACCTGAAGCTAACACTGATGAGGTTGCACCCCCATCTAGGCATAAAGCCAACTCTCAAGCTAGAGGCCTCTGCTTAGCTTCCAAATGGGCCAAACTGCCCATGGATTTTTTGCTCAGCGCATCAGCTACCACATTTGCTTTCCCCGGATGATACATAATGGTACAATCATAGTCCTTTAGGAACTCCAGCCGTCTCCTCTGCCTGAGGTTCATCTCCTTTTGGGTAAGCAAGTACTGGACACTCTTGTGATCTATTTAGATTTCGCAAGTCTCCCTGTACAAGTAGTGCCTCCAAAGCTTCCGTGCAAAGACCACTGCTGCTAATTCTAGGTCATGCGTCGGATAGTTCTTCTCATGAACTTTCAACTGGTGAGACGCATAAGCAATCACTCTGCCATACTGCATCAAGACGCAGCCCAGACCAACTTGAGAGGCATCACAGAAAACCACAAACTCTCCTGAGCCGAAAGGTACAACCAACACGGGTGCAGATGTTAAATATGTTTTGAGCTTTTGAAAACTTGCCTCGCATTGGTCATCCAAAAGGAATCTGACCTTCTTCTGGGTCAACCGAGTCAAAAGGGCTACAATTCTGGAGAAGTTCTCTACAAACTTCTGATAGTACCCGGCCAAACCAAGAAAACTACGGACCTCAGTCACGCTAGTCGATCGTTTCCAGCTCTGCACCACTTCTATCTTGGCAGGATCTACCATTATCCCTTCCTTGGACACTACATGGCCCAAGAACCCTACACTTTTCAACCAAAACTCATACTTGGAAAATTTTGCAAACAAACGGTGCTCTCTGAGGATTTCCAGGACCATTCTCAAGCGCTTAGAGTGCTCTTCCTCACTCTTGGAGTAAACCAGAATGTCGTCAATGAAGACGATCACAAAATTATCCAAGTACTCCTTAAATACCCTGTTCATTAGGTCCATGAAGGTAGCAGGTGCATTGGTTAGGCCAAAGAACTTCACTAGGAACTCATAGTGATCGTAGCGAGTCCTAAAGGTCGTCTTAGGCACATCGCAGTCCCGGATCCTCAGCTGATGGTACCCGGACTTTAGATCTATCTTTGAAAACAATTGTGCCCCCTACAACTGGTCAAACAGATCGTCTATCCTCGGTAGTGGGTAACGATTCTTGACGGTCACCTTGTTCAGCTGCCTATAGTCGATGCACATGCGCATCGACCCATCCTTCTTCTTCACGAAGAGAACCGGGGAACCCCAGGGTGACACGCTTGGTCGGATGAAACCCAGGTCTAGCATTTCCTGTAATTGTACCTTTAACTCCCTCAGTTCGACCGGTGCCATCCTATAAGGTGGAATGGAAATTGGTTTCACCCCGGGCTGCAGGTCAATGCAAAATCAACTTCCCTTCTGGGCGGCAATCCCAGCAATTCCTCAGGATACATTAGGGAATTCACAGACCATTGGGGTTCCGCTGACATATCTTGCCTCACCCCTTTCCTCTTCGTCCACAGATACGAAGGCCAGGAAGGATTGGCAGCCGCCCCGAAGCAACTTACGAGCCTTTAGGGTTGAGATGACCCCTATCGGCTTACTACCTCCCTCCCCTTGGAAGGTGAACTGCGGCAGCCCAGGCTTATTCAACATTACCGTTTTAGCTCTGCAATCCAATATCGCAAGTGCTATGCCAACCAGTCCATGCCAAGGATGACATCAAGCTCAAGAGTGGGTAGGAGTGTCAAATCCGCACTCAACACATGGTCGCAGATGAGCGCCTCACAGTCTTGGTATATTGAATTTGCTTAGACTGCATCGTCCATAGGCATTGATACTATCAATGGCCCATCGAGCATGGAGGGTGCCATTGGTAATTTCTAAGCAAATATGGCAGACACAAACGAGTGCATGGCACCCGGATCAAATAAAACATATGCAGCAGACGAACATACTAAAATAGTACCTACCACCATTGCTTTGGACGCCTCTACCCCATCACGATTCATAGCATATACCCGAGCAGGCGGCCTCTCTGAATGACTGGTTTGCGGCCCCTTATTCTGTATCTGCCCCCTCTGAGCCACTGACCCTACTGACATAGGCGCCTTTCCCTTAGATTGCTCAGGCTTCTGGCCAATTTCCTTAGGACAGTCCTTCTTGAAGTGCCCGACTCGGCCGCACTTGAAGCAAGTGTTTGCGCGACAAAGGTAGGCCCCCCAGTGCCTCCGACTACTGCTGCTGCCACATTGCAGCACCTCAACCTTCCGAGAGGCACCTCCTGGCACTGACATGCCACCAGACTTGCGCGGCATCTCAAAGTCCCATGCCCGCTTATCGCGAATACTCATTAATACATCTCATGCTCATGAATGCCAAAATCACTCGGCCCATGCCGGCCCAACAGAAAACAATACATTCACACGACCCAAACCGGCCCAAACCTAGCAATCATACTAGTCGGTCGCTAGAATCTATCTAGCGAGATTTCTACCTGGGCCCTCTCTGGTTGGGAATAGCCCACCCAACCAAATCCACTCAGGTCTAATGTCAGCATGGCCTCCCCTTGGGTCTAACGTCAGTGTGGCTCACTGACGCAGTATCAAGACCCAAAATCCACTCGCCGAGTCTCCATCACACTATCATAGAGAGAACAAGGAAATAATTATCTTGCTAACATAAATAATTCATTCAATGGTAATTTAAATTACTAACCGCATGGTGCGCTGAGTGCAGGAGTGGTCGCCTAATCTCGTAGCATAACTATACCGTACGTCGATACGCAAGCATATGTCTAATACGGTACCCAACACTGAGTCATAGACAAGACCTAACCTAGTGCTCTGATACCAACTTTGTCACACCCCAACTGACGGTAGTGTGATCGGCCAGGACCTACATCCTTCCCTGTAGCCTACTATCTACACTAACATCAAGAAAACCAAGATATATCGACTGAAAGAAAACTCAACATACTTTATAAAAGTTTGCAAGTCACACTATATAAGTTTTTCAAAACAAATAACAAACATTAACATCAAAACCGAATAGTCAAATATCATGTTTTACAATTCTTTTCAATTACAACCGTCAGTGCAGAAACAAAGCCAACATAACTAGGCACTAGTTTAAGACTCATGGACGCCGCTACGAGATATGGCACCACCTCCACCCTCCAGCTGCACCTTGTCAACACCAAGCTACTTCTCATGCTCTGCAAAAATAGAAATAAACTGTGAGTCCACTTGGGACTCAGTGAGTGGCTCAAATGAACCTCCACATAAGCCTCGGTCAAGCATATATATCATATAAGGCAATAAATGAATGTACATGGAGGTAAAATTTATTTCTAATGCGACTACAGACCCTCAACGGAACCATCAACATCAACTGTACATGACAACCTGCTACCTCGGCATATCAAGCCTTTGGCATTCGGCCCTCGGGTCTTCTCATCGAATCCTATCCCAGCTACCGCCGTCCCTACCATATCAGGTAGTATCATACTGGCCATCGGCCACATCATCTCAGGATGCAAGCAAACAATCCCGGGCCGTCGACTAGGATGGCCGCTAGTCTCCGGACACCGTCTGGGGTAAGGATAGCTAGTCCCACCCAACTGGGGTCTGGCACCTAGCGGACCCGCAGGCGCACCTCTAGACCCAACTGGCTGAGCTGAGCATTGGTCATTCCCGACCTCCTCGCTCCTCGGCGAACCATCTCAAGCACATTACACAATCAATATCCTAGGGTTTCCATATATATACTTTGGGCCTTTGCCCGTATCTAGCCATGTCCGGCTACCGGGTCAACAATTCATGCCGCCCCTTTTAGTATATGTGCACCTACAATCTCTAAATTTCCAAAAATATACAAGCAGTCATAGAAGTGTTATCGTCTCGTATCTAAGTTTCCATAAATATGCTATGAACATCTAGTGACACCTTACATGTTACCTAGCCTTCTACACTGTCTTAGGTGAGAATTTCCATGAGTCAACCTTGGAATACCATCCAAGGACATTTAGGGCAACATGCATTATCTAAAGAAAAATGCTCAAATATTACATCATTCATCATATATAATCATAATGCACATACCTAACAATTCTTATACTACCTTAGGCATATTAGCACAATAAGGAGCAACTATCTAGCATGGCAAGGTAGTAATAAATTTAAATAACATGTATGAATTATAAAACATCGTAACATTGTTAACATCCAAGTTTAAGGATCAAATGCTAAGTATGGTTACAATCTAGCATTTCTACAATTCAAATAAATTAAGCTACTTGCTAAGTTTGGTGTTCTTCCTAAGTATTGTCATATCCCTATGTGTGATCCCTAAGATCATGAAATTTCCATCTAAGGCAAGTCTCTCCTCCTCTCCCCAACCTTGGCCGAACCATGCGCAAGGGAAATCTTGCTCGACCAAGGTCCTTGGGGTAGGGAAAAATGGAAGAGACTTTAGCTATACTTTGTCTCTTCAATTCCACATACTTCTTAAACACCAATGATCAACTTACCCTTCCCCTCACCCTTGGCCGAACCCTCTTCATGAATCTTAGGGTTGATTCAGCCACTTCAAGGGGCTTTAGAGGGGACATGCTTCATATTATGTGAGGAGTTCAAAGGACTACAGCAAAACAGTGGTATAAGGCATCTAAGGGCCTTCTCGCCGTCAAGGGAATCGGAGAAAATTTTGGCATGACCTTTCCCCTTTTCCCATGACCCGACAGCCCCAAAAATACACAAATCGATGATTAAAACAGCGAGATCCGATAAGAAACATCATAAAACAGTGTGTACATATCATTGAAATCAAGGATCGTCGGGAAAAATCGCGAGAACTCGACCTATCATCTAGGGTTCGGCCACCCGCCTCCCCCAAACTGTTAAAGCCTTAACCACTCACCTAGATCACCAAGAAATAAGGATCGGGTGATGACGACTTGAGAATTTTCGGCGACGACGCGAATTCCAGATTGATCCAAGCCCCAAGCCCTAAGCCCCAAGCCCCCTCCTTGCTCCTTCTCCTCTTTCTCCCTTGCGGCCTTGTGCGACTCAATGGTTGAATCGCACGGCTGCCATATGGGGGGGAGTTTGATCCCCTCAACCATCTTTCCAAAGATGGTTTCAATGCGCACTTAAGTCATACTCGGAACTCAACTAAACCCGAACTCGACTCGAGTTCCGACTCAACCCATAACATGACTCAAGTTAACTTAATTTAAGGTATGATTTTATAAAAAGAAAGTTAATTATCCAATAAACTTCATGATTCATTAGCCGAGTCATACCTTTTCACTCGAGGCAATCCTTAGGCTCGACTCGACTACCCCTAGGTACGACGCGCTGCACCAAAACAAATTATATGTATATATATTAGGAAACTTTTTCCCGAGTCTTACAATCATCATGTTACTATTTCATGTGTTAGTTTGAGTTCATCTATTCCATAGTTGTTATCAGTTCCATAGTTGATCATGCATTTTTCTGTATTGTTCATCTATTCCATAGCTGTTTTCATCCTGTTCTGTTATCAATTATTTCTTAGCTATATCATCATGTTACTGTTTCATGTGTTACTTTGAGTTCATCTATTCCATAGTTGTTTTCATCCTGTTCTGTTATCAATTATTTCCTAGCTATAACATCTTGTTACTGTTTCATGTGTTACTTTGAGTTCATCTCTTCCATAGTTGTTATCAGTTCCATTGTTGTTCATGCATTTTTCTGTATTGTTCATCTTTTCCATATAGTTGTTTTCATCCTGTTCTATTATCAATTATTTGCTAGCTATATCATCATGTTACTGTTTCACGTGTTACTTTGAGTTCATCTATTCCTTAGTTGTTATCAGTTCCATAGTTGTTCATGCATTTTTCTGTATTGTTCATCTATTCCAAAGCTCTTTTCATCTTGTTCTGTTATTAATTATTTGCTAGCTATATCATCATGTTACTGTTTCATGTGTTACTTTGAGTTCATCTATTTCATAGTTGTTATCAGTTCCATAGTTGTTCATGCATTTTTTTGTATTGTTCATCTATTCCATAGCTGTTTTCATCCTGTTCTCTTATCAATTATTTCCAAGCTATATCATCATGTTACTGTTTCATGTGTTACTTTGAGTTCATCTATTCCATAGTTATCAGTTCCATTATTTTTCATGTATTTTTCTGTATTGTTCATCTATTCCATAGTTGTTTTCATCCTGTTCTGTTATCAATTATTTCCTAGCTATATCATCTTGTTACTGTTTCATGTGTTACTTTGAGTTCATCTATTCCATAGTTGTTATCAGTTCCATTGTTGTTCATGCATGTTTCTGTATTGTTCATCTATTCTATACCTGATTTCTGTTCTGTTATCAATTATTTCCTAGATATATCATCATGTTACTGTTTCATGTGTTACTTTGAGTTCATCTATTCCATAGCTGTTATCAGTTCCATTGTTGTTCATGCATTTTTCTGTGTTGTTCATCTATTCCATAGTTGTTTTCATCCTGTTCTATGATCAATTATTTCCTATCTATATCATCATGTTACTGTTTCATGTGTTACTTTGAGTTCATCTATTCCATAGTTGTTATCAGTTCCATTATTGTTCATGCATTTTTCTGTATTGTTCATCTATTCCATAGTTGTTTCCATCCTGTTCTGTTATCAATTATTTCCTAGATATATCATCATGTTACTGTTTCATGTGTTACTTTGAGTTCATCTATTTTTGAGTTCATATGTTGGTTTGTTAATTCATTTTATGAGTTCATCTACTGTTGATATTATATTTTATGAGTTCATATGGTTGTATGCCTTCGGTTATTGCTTGACTTCGGTTTCTGTATCAGTTTTTTAGTAGATGTAATAAGTTGAACATATGGGTGGCCATCGGAATCCGAGGGAAAAGTCAGAGTTCTGGGCAAAGAATATCACAGAAAATTTTTTGTACCTCTTGCATAATAGACAAGCTGAATGAGGCAATCTCAATTTTGATAAGACTGTATAGGAAGATATTAGTAAAAAACTGGAGGAGAAGTGTGGGACTAATTACGGGGTGGAGAAATGTAAGTCCAAAAAAACACGGCTTCTTCGTTTATATAAGCATTTCCAAGAGTTGATTAACCACACTGTGGTCACATGGAATCCTGACACGGGGAAGATTGATGCCGATGAAACAGTGTGGAACTTATCGGTATGTTGTTTTGTATTTAATCAATGGTGTTAAATTAGTTGGTTTTAGAATATATTTTTTCGTGTGCAGAAAGGAACGACAAAAAGTTATTTCAAACCCTTTAAGAATGGGCCACCACCACACTATAATTTGATGGAATTGATATTTCAAAATCAATCCGCAACTGGTGGGATGGCCCGATCATTAACACAACCCCCAATGAATTCGTATGAAGAGCGTATGTTAGAGAATGAATATTTGAAACCGGATGTACATGGGAAGGAGCACTTAGTGGAGGAAGATGATGATAGTGTTGAGGAGGTAGATAGACATCCATCTATTTCCTCACGCAGCAGTAAAAGAGGTAAATCATCGGTGAGATCAACTGTAGAACAGGAGAAGAAAAAACTGTATGAACTTATTTCAAATCACTATGCAGCCCGTCGAAATGATACAGCTTCAGTGTACACATCACCCCCGGATCCATATAGCGTCCCAAATTGTGTTGGACGCATTACTAGTGTGGAAGGGCTACCTGAAGCTCACTTGTTTAAGACAATGACTTAGTTGGTTGAGCACCCAGATGCTCGACCACTTGTTATGTCATTGAATGACGAACAGCTCAAGAAATGGATGCAAAGTTTACATGGGTGACACTTGTTTATTTTTTATGATGTCGGATTGAACAATACTTTAATGTGTGACACTTGTTCACATGGATGCACAATGTGTGTAACAATACTTTATTTTATTATTTTCATGCTTTGGTTATTAACTGAACTGAACAATTTATTTCTAGTTTGTTTACTTTCATGCGTTATGTTTTCATGCATTATGTTTTACTTATTTTTTAATTATCGTAGAATGAGTCATCAACCTCAACATACTTTTTATAGCGATGAAGTAATTTTCGATGACTTGGTATTATTACTCATGTTGGATATATTGAATAAGTTGGATGAATTAGAAAACCCAACCCCAAGAAGAGCAGCGCGCACTTCAATTTTGAGAGGTGCGAACTATGTGCAGGAGTTAATACATAGTCCTGTACGATGCTACGAGAACTTGCGTATGGAGCCAAGTCTATTCCTTAGATTATGCACCGATCTTAGGAGGCTTGGCTTAGAAGACCAAAATATATTTGTGGAGGAAGCAGTTGCAATGTTCTTATATACACTTTGTCATAATGAATGAGTGAGAGTGGTTGCGGAGTGCTATCAACACTCCACTCAAACGTGTCACAACTGGTTCAAGTTGACACTTGCAGCGGTTCTTAGGCTGGGGACAGAAATTATCAAACCCCGAGAACCTCGAACTGTTCAACCTGAAATTGAAGGGCATCCTAGGTGGTTCCCTTATTTTAAGGTAAAATCCTTTCCTAGTCCTTATGTATAATTCCATAGGGTTTGTCTAACATTTGAACAATCCTTTTGAAGAATTGCATAGGGGCGATAGATGGGACACATATCTCAGCATTCGTTCCCGCAAATAAGGCATCTTTATATCGGGGCCGTAAGGGAACCATTACACAAAATGTAATGGAAACATGCGCTCACAACATGCTATTCACCTACGTAAAGAGTGGTTGGGAGGGAAGCGCGAATGACGCGCGTATTTTCAGTCACACTATTTATTCTCTCAACTCAGATTTTCCTATGCCAATAGGAGGTAAATTTAACTCAACGTAATCACTTCCTTAATGTTAATTTGGTTTTAATAGAAATTTTTCTTACATTTTGTTAGATGAATTCTACGTGGTTGATGCGGGATACTCGAACGTATCTAGATTTTTGGCACCTTATCGTGGTGAAAGGTACCATAGATCAGATTATCATAGGCGAGGCCCCTCAACAAAAAGAGAATTGTTCAATCAATGGCATTCCTCCGTTCGGAACGTAATCGAACGATGCTTTGGACTATTGAAAGCACGTTTTCCGATATTAAAGATGATGCCGAATTACTCTCTAGCAAGACAAAACAATATCGTATTGGCGTGTTGTACAATTCATAACTTCATTGTTAAATATCGTAATTCAGATGAATTAATCGATATTTGGAACAATGAAGAAGTTATTATTGATAATGAAGAACAATCTTCACCCCATATTGTATCATCAATAGGTGAATCTTCTTCAACTCAAAATGTTATGCATGACATTCGGGAAGGGATTGCAAATCAAATTTGGGCACATCGACGCTGATTGCCCTTCTATATTTTAATTAGGTTTAAACATGTAAATAGAATTCTCTGTATTGGACTTGTAATAGACTTAATTGCTACTTAGATTTATTTTTGATAGTGTATGTTACCAACAATATACTAATTTTAGTTTCATTAAATAGTATGGCAGCTTCTTCATCCTGAATAAGCAAAACGTATTTGAGATATCAAAACAGAGACTCTTTTTGCAGTTTGCGAGCCGCGGTAAGGATAAGTGAAAGTGAGAAAAATCTTGGCCGATTATATGCGACCTGCATAAATAGGGACAAAATTGACATTCCCAGTTGTCAACTCTTCCGATGGATCGCTCCCATTGCAACGACAATACGCGATGAGGAAGAAGAAGTGAACCAAAGAAGTAGGGACCTCTTTTCACTTGAGGCAAAAATGGACAAGCTCCTTGACATGGATTGCAAGGGGTTGATAGTACATGTTTTTATTGCAATTGTTTTTTTGTTTAAATAGGTTAGATAACAATAATGATGTAAACCTAAATAGACAAGGTCTAATGTAATTTGACTACTTTATCTTATTATTTGATTAATTTTAGTTTTATATCGGCGTGGAGTTGGAGGCGATAACCAATCAATGGTTATGCGCACTTTCCTCCTAAGGTCGTAAAGTAATGTTGTCCATTATTAGTTATGGTTTTATAACAATGCGTGGTTGTGCTTATATTTCATTGTTTGGTTGTGCTTATATAAATGCGCGGTTGTGCTTATATTTCATTGTTTGGTTGTGCTTATATATTTCATTGTTTCGTTGTTCTTATATAAATGCGTGGTTGATTTTATACTTTGGTTGTTTTAAGATAATGGACAAACTTTATTTTGATGGACTATGAATTGGATGAGATCACCAACTAATGGTGATATGCATTTTCCTTCATTGTCCTATATTTTTATCGTACCGTCATAATTGATGTCGTGAGGATCGTTGATGGACAAGGTAAAAAATCAAACATAGTTGATTTTTTCATCTTATTCCATCAATGATCCTCATTGACAACAGTATTGTTGATGGTGCTTGGCTACTAGGTTGTAACTATTATGCAATGCTTATTGGTGAGTGTATGAAAAAACTTGGTTGCTGGGTTGATGGTGCTTGGCTACTGGTTTGATGGTGCTTGGATGCAGGCGGATGCAGTAACCGGCTGTAACTGCATATTTGTGTGAATTGATACTTATGTCATTGTCTTTGATACTTAAAAAATCTCATCATTTGTATAAATTGATACTTATAGCAGTTTAGCGCTATAAACTTCATGCGCTCAACTAATCACAACTATGTATGAACTTCATGCCCTCATCATTTGTATAAAGGAGAAGTTTTGCTCTACTTTTAATCACAACTATGTATAAACTTCATTTGTATGCCATTGATCAGTGTTGATAGTTCATTTTAATCACATAAACTTCTCTAGATTATATCATGCGCTCAACTATGTATAACTACTAACTAAGTGTAAAGTGAGGTTAAGTAAAATTTTGTGCTTTAAAGTCATCACTTAAAGTCATTTGATAGGGCTAATCCTTAAACAAAGCTAAGTAAAATTTTGATTTTAAAGTCATCACTTAAAACCCTCAACTAAAGCCACTTGAGATGACACCTCCTTAGATAAATTACTAAATCCATCACTCATAATTCATTATTTGATTTAATGAATTGTTTTTATAAATAATAATAATTGCTAATATCTATGGTATAGAACAAGTGTTTTTACTTCACAATCGTTCACGTAGCACAAATTATCAAACCGAAAAAAAATATTTGTGACATAATTTAAATAATTCAATAATTTAAATATATTTGTAAAAATTAATAATTTCAACCATTATTAAGTTGGGTTAGTTAAAGAAGTAAAAAAATACGAGTTCATACTTAGTTGATACGTAGCTCAACATTAGTTGATATTTAATTGATAATTAACTACCGCTAAATTAATACCTAGCTTAATGCAAAGTTTACAAATATATTTTTTTAATTATTTATACATTAAAAAATATATTAAAATATATTTTAACAATTTTTATACCCTAATTAAAAAATATTCACAATTTTTTTATTAACTAATTAATATATTCATATATTTTTTAAATTTAAGTTAATGATATCAAATTAAATTAAATAAATTTGACTTAATAAACTGAAACTAAAACTATGTTTATCATGTTTGATAAACAAACACAGTTTCAGTTTTCGTTCCGAAAATTGTCAACGAAATCAACACAAAACATATAAGTTTTCGCTAGTTTCATTCCGCGAAACATCAAATTTGGACATGCCAAACAAACGCGTTTTCGCCAAACAAAAAAATCGAAACCAAAATTCCGAAACTTGAAAATCCATTTTGATTTTCACGAAACGAAAAGTCAAAAAATATTTTCACAAACAAACGCGCCCTTAAATTTTGGAAATCTACATTTTTCTTTTCTAAGGAATTTCTATCATTTTCTAAAATTCAATTTTCCTTTTTAACTCATTATAAGAAACCAAAAGATCATCACGTTCTTGTTCTAGTTTTTTTTTCCTTTTTAAGTTCCTTAAATATTTTTCTAACAATATTAAATTCTTCATACATATGCTCAATTTCATTATCTAATTCTACTTGAGTAAAAACATTTTCACCTATAGTAATAGTGGGTACCTCATTGTTTCTTTGCCATTAAGCAAAGGTTTGCATTCTCTCTTGTGCTTTCTTCCCCACTTGAAGGTGTTGATGACTCACTTTCATCCCAAGCGGTCATTACTTATTTCTTCTTCATCATTCTTCTTTTATCTTTCTTTGAGGATGATGAGGAAGTGATCTTGGACATAGGAAAATCGTTCTCCAAGTGTATGGGCTTGTTGCATTGGAAGCACATGAGTCTAATTTTGCCCTTCTTCTTCTTGTGAGGCTTTCCCAATAAGGCAATATTCTTGCCTTTGGGGGAATATTCCTCCTTGTTTGCCCTCATATTGGTCTCATGGGTCTGAGGGATCCAATGAGTTCGGTGAGCTTCATGGTGCCAAGGTTCTTGGCCTCCATGATAGCAACCACCTGTGGCTCTCGTACTTTGGGAAGCGATCGAAGAAGCTTCCTCACTTTTTCTTCCTCTTGTATGTCCCTTCCAAGGTTAGTCAAGGCATTCACAATATTTTGAAAGCGGGCATACATATCATCTATAGATTCATGAGGATGCATTTAATGAGTTCATAATCATGCATCAGCAAATTTATTTTTGACTCTTTAACTTGGGAAGTTCCCTCATGAGTAATTTCTAAAACATGTCAAATTTCAAAAGCGGTTCTACAACATGATATTCTATTAAATTCATTTGTAGATAAACCACAATATAATGCATTCACTGCTTTGGCATTTGAATTAAACAATTTGATCTCTTCTTGAGACGAATTGTAATATCCTAGATATTAATTCTAATTTTCATTTATTGTGTGTGTTTGCCAGCCTAGCGGACTAGTTCGAGGTCGAGCCGAGTTGACTCATGGTCCGATGCGAGCTTGCGAGCTCGGGTGACTAGGAATTTGATTTTGTAGTTCTTTCCTTGATTGGATGAATTTATTTAAGTTTAATGCATGATTGTTTAATTATGTGATGTGTGGAAGTGCATGTGGTTGTTCCCTATAATTTGTCATGGGATTAGAATAGGATTAATTAAGTTAGCGGGTTCAGGTTCGGCTTGAGGCGGATGCGGGTTTGATAAAGGGTTTAGTGGAGTTAGGTGTAATATCCTAGATATTTAATTTTATTTTTTCCTCTTATGGTTTGTGTTTACCAGCCTAGCGGACTAGTTCGAGGTCGAGCCGAGTCGACTCATGGTCCGGTGTGAGCCTACGAGCTCGGGTAAGTAGGATTATGAATATGACATTTTGCTTGAGTAGTTAAATTTATTTAGCTTATGTGGATGTGCATATGTGGCTGCCAATAGTTCATCATTAGATTAGAATGAGTTAATTTAAGATAGCGGGTTCAGGTTCGGCCTGAGACGGACGTGCATTTGATATGGGGCTAGTTGAGTTAGGGTTGAGGAGGGAATATTAAACCCGCTCCCCTTGGCTTGAGGCTCCTTATTTGGAGCCACACAAGCAAGATGAGAAAGGAGCAGCCGCCAGCCGCCCCCTTCCTCTCTCCCTCTCGCAAGCCGCCAGCCACCGAACCTTCCCTCTTCTTCCTTCCCTCTTCCTTTCCTTTGGAGCTGAGCCAAGAGGAGCCAATTGGAAGCTGCTAGCCCCTCTCTCTTCCTCTCTTCCCTCTCTCCAAGCCGGCGGCTTGGACTGAGCCACTCCCTCCCTCCCCTCCCTTCTCTTTTCTTTGAATCGAGCCAAGTTTCTTGAAGTCGATTCAAGGGCCATTATCCGGGGTTCTCTTCTAATCATCTTTCCAAATCTAGGTGAGTGGTTTCACCTCTCCTTTCCGGGTTTCTTTCTTGGCTTGAGCCGTTTTGGGCTATTTCTTGATTCTTGTGTTCTCTCGATGAATCGTGGATTTTGAGTGCCAATTTCTTGTGCCAAATCATGGGAGCAGGGCCAAGACCTTCCCTTTGTGACTCGGCAGCCCAAGGTTTACCCTAGGGGAGCTCGGCCAAGGGTGAATCTTGGGTACTCTCAAGGTGTTCGGTGAAATGCGTAAGTGGAAGTTTTTGGTGTTTTTGAGATCTGTATTTTATATTGTTTATGAAATTGAGTTCCTCTATGTTCAAGCATGTCTTGTATGTAATCTGTGATTTTAGATAAAAATCATGTTTTTAAAAAAATTGAATCTTGAGATTGATGCCATGAGGGTTCTTGAAAGAGGGGTTCTTGTTTTTAATGGTTGTTCTTGTTCATGATGTTATTAGTGCTTGTTGGCCTTGTTGTTAAGCATGGAAATTAAGAAAATTATCTCAAGATTTATATTCTGTTTAAATGATAATTAAGTGTTTAATTTATGAAAATTTTGAATTTATTTCTTATGCTATGCTGAAATTTGATGCTGCTGAAATTGCATGGTGAAATGATGAATCTGTGTTGTTTTTAAATTGCTTGCTGTGATGTGTGTATTTATCTTAGTATAGTCATATAACCTATCATTTCAATCTGAAAAAATAGTTTGGAAACATAGGATATATTCTGGAGACCAGATTCAGATTAGATACATCAGTTTCTGACATAACAGTAAACTAAAATAAAATCCTAAAACAAAACCCTAATTGTGGTTAACTAAATTTTAATTTTAAAATTAAAATTGGGAAAGGGGTCAGCATAATCTGTTATGAACCAACATGAGAAGTTTATGCATGAAATAAAATCACACGGGTTTATGACATTGCGGGTCTAGGAGTTGGGGTCGGGTTTTGGAGTGTTGAAACACTTTCCAATATGATCACCCCTAAGACACCATAGGAGAGTCATGACTTAGGTCATGGTGCGCCATATCTTTATGAATGGCGGAGAGGCTCGTAGAGGAGCCGGATTGCGAACTAAGCCCGAGAGGTTGGATGGCTAATTCCCAACTTGCAGAACAAGTTCAGAGGGTGTTTCCCGATTATTCTAGTTTGGCCTCGTGGGATAAGTTCGGAGAGTCTACCCGATTATCCCTGAGGTGGTTTGTTAAGGAATAAGTTCAGAGGGCCTACCCGATTATTCCTGGGATATCTTAGAGGAGTAAGTTCAAAGGGCCTACCCGATTACTCCTATGATATCTTAAAGAGGCAAGTTCAGATGGGCGAATCCCGATTGTTCCTACGTGTCTCGTCGAGCAAGTTCAGAGGGCCTTTCCCGATTGCTCCCGAGTTTCTGTATACTAGGATAAGTTCGGAGGACCTTCCCAATTATCCTAGTATGTGTTGTTACCTTAGTGCATGGTAGCTTAGGCATATTGTTCTTCACCGTATGGGTGTTGGCTGCCTTCGAGTAGGTAGTGACCAGATGGTCTGATAGCTAGTCACACTTTCGTGACCTTATTCCTGTAGAGTTGGATGTTATGCTATTGCTTATATCTGTGCTATTTTATTGTGGGGGTTGGTAGAACCGCTCACTGAGTTCTTTGAACTCACCCATTGTCGTTGTTTTGTTTTGTAGGGCCTGACCGATACGGTGGGCCGGAGCACCTGGCACAGCTGGAGGGCAGAGGAGCCACATGATCTCATAGCAGTCCTAGTTAGGGTCGTAGTCGAGTCTTTTGATAGTGTGTCATGCACTTTTGTTAGTTTTGGAGTTGTAGCCCTTGGTGGCATTTATGTCATTTTATTCGGTTTTCATTGTATTTGGTCTATTGGACTTGTTTTATTATTTCCGCATTTCTTTTTCTGCTAAAACTTGTTTCTGATGAACTCGGGTTTGACTTCTAGTTAAAATAAAAACTTGTTATTTCTTTTCATTATTGTTTATTCTCATGAGTTGGCATGCGCATGGTTTAGGCTGCGGGGTATAGGCACGTATACCCTGGCCGGTCACATGACCCTGATGTTGGGGTGTGATATTAGGGTTGAGGAGGGAGTATATATAACCCCCTCCCCTTGGCTTGCGGCTCCCCATTGGAGCCGCACAAGATATTTGGAGAAGAAGAGCCGCCAGCCAGCCGCCCCTCTCCTTCCCCTTGGAGCCGCCACCCTTGGAGCCAAGCCACCGAGCTTTCCCCTCTTCCTTCCCTTTAGAGCCAAGCCGAGAGGAGCCACTGAGCCAGCCCCTCTCTTCCTCTCTCTTCAAGCCGGCGGCTTGAGGAGGAGCCGCTGCCCCCTCTTCCCCCTTCTTGAGTTGAGCCGCCATCTTTTGAAGCCGATTTCGAGGGCCGTTGTACGGGATTTCTCCTCTCATCATCCTTATGTTGGCTTAAGGTTTTCAACCTTGGTCTTAATCTCGGTTTTGATGATAACAAACATGGAACTAATGTTTCATTGAGAAATACTTTCAGGTTCCATATCGGTTAGCGCACGACATCCTCGATCGGAAATATCGAAGAAATTGAAAAATCAGAAGGACGTTGGTCGACACGCTCGGATTCTTCGGGAAGTTAGAGTTTAGGTTTAGGGCATCTAGTTTATGTTGTAAATCCTCATGATGATGCACAAGAACCCAAAAACCAAACCAGAATCCCAAAATATGAAAACTCAGAAACCGTCCTGAAATTCACTAAGCCTAGGGAGCTCCTTGGACGGCTATATGACCTAGACATTTACTTGACATAAAAAATGGTCATAAATATTTCTTGGGTTAAAACTAGATAACGAGGTATTTCGAAGGATTTTTTGGAAGCCTTTAGCCTACCCATACTTTACCCGGGAAATTAAAAAATTTCTATTTTCAAAAAATTTGTACTAGACCCCAAAAACTAGATTTTGATTCTTAAGGATTTTGATTTTTTAGATATTTTTATTAAATCCAAATGGGGGGTAATCGTTATATAATATTTATGTTTTAAAGTTATGTTATATAAGTAGACTTAGCAAAAACGGAACTAGAAAATAAACAAACAAAGCAAAAAAATCTGCCCTGCCCAGGTTCGGTCGACCGACTGGTCGACCGACCGAAGGAGAAGGCATTTCGGTTGACCAACCGGTCGACCGAACGATGCCAGAATTTGGCAGTAACCAATTTGGTCGACCGAATGTGGCGGAAAATTGGCAATAGCCAATTCGATCGATCGAAGTTCGCCCAGAAGCGGCAGAATGCCGCGGTCGCTTGGGCGGTCAATCCATCGGTCGACCGATGATCGATTGACAAGCGACCGGGCGTCGGCAATAGGCAAAAATACGCCGGTTGATGACCCATTTCTTTTGGGGGGTTATAAATACCCATCCCAAACTTATTTCTAGCCAAGAATTGATGCTTCTAAGCCTCAAAGAGCCACTCCTTGCATCTCTACAAGAATTCTTGAGCCATCTTTGCAAAGAACCCTAGCTTTGAGCCTAGACACCTTATGATTGACTTTGAGCTTGCCTTGATTCATCTTCAAGTCATCAAGAGGAGCTAGGACATCTTGTTTGAGAGCTAAGTGTGTATTGTTTATTATTTGCTCTCATTATTATTATATTTTGGTGTTTATTTCATTGTATTTGAATTTGTGTAAACCTAGAGTGCTAGGTTGATTGAGTTGGTGGTTCCCTTGGTGTTGAGGTTTAAACCCACCACTGTAAATTTAGTTTACTAGGATTAGTTGAGTTGTCCCTTAGGTTGAGGTGGAAGAGTGCTCTCGGTAAGAAGGCAGAGACTTCCAGGTGTGGAAGTGCCTTAGGTTGAGAGTGAGACTCTTCGGGTCAAAGTCCTAGTTGTAAGGGAAATAAGATTAATCTAGTTAAACTAATTTGGAAATCCTAAACGGGGTGCTTAGGACTTGGAGTAGGCATTAGGGCCGAACCACTATAAATCATTGTGTTAGCATTGTTATCTCTGTTTGTGCTAAATTGCTTTATTATTGTTTCCGTATTTAGTTGATAAATTGCAACTTGCCTAAGTAATCAAGTAAACGATTAAAATCAGAATTAGGCGAAAGATTTAGATAACACACTATTCACCCCCCTCTAGTGTGGCCATTTCACCAACACCTTCCTATTCGGGTGAGTGGTTTTACCTCTTCTTTTCCGGTTTTTCTCGTGATCTTGAACCAATTTGGGGTATCTTCTTGTTTCTTGATACTTTCGCCGAATCGTGAGTTTGAACGTCGTGTTCTTGTGCGAATTTGTGTGAGGAGGGCTCAGGATCCTCCAATTGTGGCATGGCAACCCCAGGCTTACCCTAGGGGTGCTCGACCAAGGGAGAAGCAAGGGTGCCGTCAAGGTGTTCGATGAAATGCCCAGGTGAGCGATCTTATTTATCTTGAAGTGTAAAACTTGATTTGTTTGCCTAATTAGGTTCTTGAATGGTGGTTGCATGCCTTAGATTTAAATTTGTTATTTTTGGGTAGAAATCATGTTATAAGATTTAGATCTTGATATTGACGCCATAGGGGATTCTTGGAAAAGGGATTCTTGATCATGATGATTGTTTCTTGATTAAGGTGTTGTGGATACTTGTTAATCTTGTGTAATAAGCATGAAATCTATGAAATTTATCTTGAGATTAATATTCTATTCTAATGATAATTAAGGATAAAATTTCTGATAATTTTGGATTTATTTTCATGCTATGTTGAAGACTTAATGTCGCTAGAATTTCATGCTGAGATCATGAATCTGTGCTATTTTTGAAATACATATCGTGGTGTATATATTTTCTCTGAACATAGTTGTGTAACATATCATTTTGATCAAAAAACATAGTTTGGAAACATAGGACACACTCTGGAGACCAGATTCGGATAAGATACGTCAGTTTCAGGCATAACAGTAAACTAAACAAAACCCTAAAATAAAATCCTAATCTTGGTGATCTAAATTTGAATTGCATAATTAAAATTGGGAAAATGGTCAGCATAATATGTTATGAACCAACAAATAAAGTTTATGCATGGAATAAAACTATACGGGTTATGACATTATGGGTCTAGGAGTTGGGGTCGGGTATTGGAGTGTTGAGACGCTTTCCAATAAGGACACCCCTAAGACACCGTAGGAGAGACTTGACTTAGGTCATGTTGTGCCATATTTTTATGAATGGCAGAGAGGCTCGTTCAGGAGCAGAGAGGCTCGTTCAGGCTCGGGAGATTGGATGGCTAATTCCCAATCTGGGGAACAAGTTCGGTTGAGCAAATTCCGATTGTTCTGCTTTGGCCTCGTGGGATAAGTTCGGATGGCCTACCCGATTATCCCCGAGGTGGTTTTAAGGAATAAGTTCGGAGGGCCTACCCGATTATTTCTGTGATATCCTAAAGGGGAAGTTCGGAGGGCCTACCCGATTACCCCTATGATATCTTAATGGGGCAAGTTCGGATGGACGAATCCCGATTGTCCCTTCGCATCTCGTGGAGCAAGTTCGGAGGGCCTTCCCGATTCCTACCGAGTTTCTCTATACTAGGATAAGTTCGGAGGGCCTTCCCGATTATCCTAGTATGTGTTGTTGCCTTAGGCATGGTAGGCTTAGGCCTGTTGATCTTCACCGTTTGGGTGTTGGCTACTTTCGTGCAGGTGGTGGCCAGATGGCCTGTTAGCTTGTCACTTTCTTGTGACCTTTTCCTGCTTGAGTCAAGAAGATTTACTTTATGCATCCTGTTTGTGATTGTTTTTTTTTGTGGGGGTTTGTATAATCGCTCACTGAGTTCTTTTGAACTCACCCATTGTCGTTGTTTTGTTTTGCAGAGCCTGACCGGTGAGGTGGGCTGGAGCACTTGACGCGGCTAGAGGGCAAAGGAGCTATATTGATCTCATAGTAGTCCTAGTTAGGGGTCGTAGTCGAATTTTGGTAGTTAGTCATGCACTTACGTTTTAGTGTTTTAGAGTTATAGTCCCTTTGGGGACACTTATGTTTTTATTACAGATTTCATTGTAATTGAACCGTTGAACTTGTTTTGTTATTTCCGCACTTTATCATTTTGCTAAAATTACTTATAATGATTTCTGGTTTGGTTTTCCATTTGAAATAAAACTCGTTATTTCTTTTCCGCTATGTTTTATTGTTCAGTTGACATGTGCATGGTTTATGCTGCTGGGTATCGGCATGTATACCCTGGCCGGTCACGTGACCTTGAGTTGGGGCGTGACAATCCATTCTCTTGGAGGGTTGTGTGGGTTGTGTATACTCTACATGAATTGTTCTCCAAACATCTAATCCTAGGGATCGCAAGAAAATATTCATACTAGTTTTCCTATAAGCATAATTGTTCCCATCAAAAAGTGGAGGTGCATGAGTTGAAGTCCCTTGACCTAGTGTGATACTTGAAGCCATAAGTGTAGGATAGATGGTTAAACCTAAACCTACAACCTTGCTCTAATACCAAATGTTGAGTGTGTTGGCTTAAAGTTTTCAACCTTGGTCTCAATCTCGGTTTTGATGATAACAAACATGGAACTAATGATTTCATGAAGAGTTATTTTCAGGTTCCAAGTCGGTTAGTGCTCGACGTCCTCGATCAGAAATATCGAAGGAATCGGGAAATCGAAACGACGTTGGTCGATGCACTCGAATTCCTCAAGAATTTAGAGTTTAGGTTTAGGGTGTCTAGTTTATAGTGTAAATCCTCATGATGATGCTAAGAAACCCAAAAACCAATCCTGAACCCCAAACATGAAAACCCGAAATTTGCCCTGAAACTCACTTAGCCTAGGGAGCTCCTTGGAGGGCTATGACCTAGATAGTTTATTGACATAAAAAATGGTGGTAATTGTTCCTTGGGTTAAAATTAGATAACGAGGTATTTTTAAGAATTTTTTGAAAACCTTTAGCCTACCCATTCTTGACTCGAAAAATTAGAAAATTTTCGTTTTCAGAAAATTTGTACTAGACCCCAAAAACTAGATTTTGATTCTTAAGGTTTTTGATATTTTTGATATTTTTATTGAATCCAAATGGGGTGTAATCCTTATATAACATTTATATTTTAATGTTAATAAATATTATATAAGTAGACTTAGCGAAGACGGAACCCAAACAAGCAAAGAAAACCAAGCAAACTAGCAGTCTGCCCAGTTTCGATCGACCAGTCGATCGACCAAATAGTGTCAAAAACAGGCAATAGCCAATTCGGTCGACTGAAGTTTGCCAGAAAGCAGTAGAAGGCTACTTCGGTCAACCGATAGAGGCCAAAAATTGGCAGAAGCTTCTTTGGTCGATCGATCCATCGACCGAATTGCGGATCGCTGAAGTCGCGACTCATTCGGTCGACCGAACAATGCGATTAATTCACAGAGAGCCAGCGGTCGCTGGGCGGTCGATCGGTCGGTCGATCGACGATCGACCGACAAGCGACCGAACGGCGAAAACGGCTAGTTTTCCGCCCATTAAGTAGTCGTTCTGTTGAGGGGTTATAAATACCCTTCACCTATCTTCTTTAAGCTAATTTAACAATTGATCCAAGCCTCTATTGAGCCAATTCTTGATCATTCTAAAGCTTTTCTTGAGCCATCTTCTTGATAAACCTAGTTTGCAAGATACATAATTGATCTTGCCTTGAAGCTTTGAACGATTCATCATTGAGGCATCAAGAGGAACTAGGACTCGTATTTGCAGCTAAGTATTTATTGTATTATTTATTTGCTCCGTTACTTGTATATTTTTGTGATTTATTTCATTGTATTTGAGCGTATAAGAAGACCTAGTGTTAAGTCTTGTGTGTAAGTGGTTACATTGATGTAGAAGGTGTAAAGCCACTTGTGTAAACATAGTTTACTAGGATTAGTTGAGGTGTCCCTTAGGATTGAGGTGGAAGAGTACTCTCGATAAGAAGACGGAGACTTCCGGGTGTGGAAGTGCCTTAGGCTGAGAGTGAGACTCTTCGGGTCAAAGTCCTCTTTATAAGAGAAATAATTTAATCTAGTAAACTTAGTTTGGAAATCCTAAGCGGGGTGCTTAGGTAGTGGAGTAGGCATTGAGGCCAAATCACTATAAATAATTGCGTTAGCATTGTGTTCCTTGCATTTCTTATTGCTTATCAATTATATATCTTGCTTCCGCTTACTTCTCGATTCATGAATTGCCTAAGTAGTTTAAGAAAAGTTTAAAATCGAATTTAGACTAATTGTTTAGTTAACACACTATTCACCCCCCCCCTTTAGTGTGGCCATTTCGTCCAACAGGGTGAATGTCCACACTAGAAGGGGTTTGAATAGTGTGTAGATTACTTTGAAGTTCAATTCAATTCTTTTTCGGTTTTAATCAACTTAACTAGCCAGTTCAAGTTTCTTTATCCTAAGTGCAACTAGATGAAATCACTATTAAATTGAGCATATGTAAGAATTAAATTAAGCAATCAAGATAGCAATGCAAACAAGAGAATATATAATGGTTTGGCCAATCCCGCCTACTTCATTACCTTGGCTCCTCACCAATGATTTCTAACCATAACACTTTATAGAATGAATATTTTTCTAAGAATACAATGAGGACTTATCCCTCAACCCTAGAGGCGGGCTTCAACACCTATTCTCTAGCAAAAAAAATAATCTACAAGCAGGGCCGGCCCCACACTAGGGCCAAGGGGGGCATTGGGCCCCCTTGAATTTTTTTCAAAAAAATAAATATTAAATATGATTTGGTATTTCTAAAAAAGATATATGATTCAATTTCATATATATTATCAAGTTCAAATATTTAAATAATATATTCATAGCTTAGTGTTAGTGCTTGTTTATTTTATTTATAGGTCATGGATTCAAATCTCATCACTAGTATTTTATGTGCATTATTTATTTTTTTTCGTAATGACCGAATATAAAGTTATTTTTTTATAAAAAGCTCCAAATTATTTTCTATTAATTTTTAACTTAAGTCCAAACTTTCTCCATTAATTTTTATGCTAAGTCAAAATTTTCTCCATTATTTTTTTACCTCTAAATATCTCGTGTTGATTTCATTCCTAATAAATCTTTGTATGCTATTATCTATACTCATATTATTAAGTTGTACTAACATTTTGTAGATGAGTTATTTAATATATGTTAGATCTTGAGTCGAACTTAATCGAGCTTGTTCACGAGCTCAATTGAGCTCGATAGAATTCGAGCTCCCCTCAGCTCGATCTCGAGCCGAGCTTAATCGAGCTCGTTAATGAGCTCGGTCAAGCTCGAGAACTCGAGTATAACTTGAGCTTAGAGATTGAAGCTCGATTAAGCTCAAGCTCGAGCTCGAGCTCGATCTCAACATTTCTTAAACAAGCCAAGCACAAGCACAAGCAAGCTCGACTCGGCTGGGCTCGGTTACACCCCTATGAAAGAATTATCTTTTAAGAGTGCAATAACATAATTATTTTTATTTTGAAGACTTTAACAATATTTTTAAAATATGGACATAGATGAAGAAATTTTACTAGTTATAAGTTGTGATTTTAATTAAAATTTTAAAGTTGAACAGTTAAAAGAAATATATTTAAATTTTTTATATTTTAAATTGGCCCTCCCTCGGTTAAAGTTTTGCATCCGCCACTATCTACAAGACACCAAGGTGTTTACATGCACACCTTGCAAGCTACACTTAAATTCGATACAAGATAATAGGAAAACAAGATTAATGGAGCTTAAATATAAAACAACCTTGATGAAGCTCCAATAATGTTCCTCCTAGCACTTCAATGCCTCAAGTCTGGATTTCTTGGTTAAAAGTAAATCCTGATGAAGTGAGGAGGGATTATGAATGTGGAAGTGAAGATTAGGGTTTTAGATAAACTTTTTTAGGCTCAAATACTCTATGATAGACTCAATGAATAGCAAGAGATCGAGGTGAGGAGGCTATTATTAGGCTTCTATTTATAAGCCATGAAGAGAGGAGCTTGAAACAACCACTGCAACGGATAGATTTCTATATGTTGTCGCCCGTTAGTCGATCACCTGGTCGATGGGTCGGTCGATCGACCGAGCGATCCGTCATCGACCAAAAGCCTTCTATGGCTTTTGAGCCTCTGGCGGTCGATGGTCAGTTGACCGACCAATCGACCAAAGCATCGGTCGAAACACAGTTATGAGCATGCTTTTGCTGATTTCTCAATTGGTTTCAGTTTAGGGTTTCGATTGGGTTTTGGCTTTACATAAATACATCAAATGGGTTGACTTAAAGCCTTACAAGGGTTTTACAATCATTTCAAATCCTAGACCTAACTTTTGACTCGATCGCCTCCGAAGCCGTCAACACTTGAATTTCCGTGATTTGTCCGTGATTTTTTGACGAACTTCGCGCGTGTATCGATCGCTCAACCCAAGATCAAATACTTGATAAACCCATTAGAATAAGTTTGTTATCATCAAAATCAAGATGATGACCAAGGTTGAAAACCTTACGCCAACACACGAGAGATACATTAGCCAAAATTTATGAATGAGTACCGGTAAAAAGAAATAACTAAGTGCAATACAAATAACTACGTTCCCAAATTATCCAATTCGGAACAATTCAAGGGTTGTACATCGTATAAAAGATCATCTACTTCTTTTAAACGAACATACAACTCCCGAACGGATCTAAGGTTTTGCTAAATCATATCTGACTCATCGATGCGTACTCCAAATGTATCAACTCGACATGATTATTTTCTAAATTTGTTGATGTCGGCGCGAGTCCATAGTGAACATCGACGCGGGTCTTAGGTTTCAGCCCTAACGCCGGCGCCGACGTCCACAATCATTTAATTTTTTTCCTCCAATTGAACTAACTAGGTGTCATCATTAACAGTAAATAATTGAATTAACTCATTATTGGACTAATACTAATTGAATTAACACTAAATAATACTAACACTAATATATAACCCTAAATAACAAATTAACATTAATAGTAAATAAACTAAATTAACCCTAATTAATTAACACCTAATTAACATTAATAGTAAATAAAATAAATTAAAACCCTAATTAACATTAACAATTTAATTAAACCCTAAATAAATTAACATTAACAATTTAATTAAACTCTTAAAAAATTTAACTTTAAATAAAATATCAGGGTTTAATTAAACCCTAATCATCCTAATAGTAGCAGTAGCCATCGGCGATGAGGGGGAGAGGGAGAGATGAGAAGATGAGGAGAGGGAGAGGCTGCTGACGATATCCCGTTGGCCATCGGGCTACAGACCAAGGGAGAGGGGGTGGCAAACTAAGGGATCGAAGGAGAGGGGCGGCGGCAGTCAAATGAAAAGGTAGGAGATGGCCGAAGAGATACCTAGAGGCGGAGAGAAGGCCATAACCGGGAAGATGAGGGACGGCGACCGGCAGTAGCAGCGGTGACAGTGTCGGGCAACAACATCGGCGAGAACGCACGGAGGAGAAGAAAGAAGGAAGAAAGAAAGGGGCAGGCGTGAATGCAAATAAAAACATCCATCACCAACGACTGAGTCAACCGTTGTTGAGCCGTTGCAAACAAAAAGATAACATCACCAACTGCCTACGCGACCCTCGCGAAGCCGTTGGTGATAAATTTTTTATTTTCACCATGCGAGCACGCCATCGACTCACGAGCGACTGATACAAAAGCCATACGTAAACCATTGCTAATGTATTATTAAGTCACCAACGGGCCACATGGCACTCGAGAAGCCATTGCTGATAAGTTATTTTATTTGCGTGTCGTGTGTGCGCCATCTACTTATAAGCGACGGTTGTGGCGACCGTAAGCTTGTTGTTGTAGATGTTGCTATATCTGCAATGACCCGAGCGATCGTAAGAAAGCCGTGGGTCTTTCTGACGGCTATGGCGGCTCTGGATGATGGCCATCGGTGAAACTAATATTTCTAGTAGTGGAAGTGGATATATATATATGTTGTTTTAAAGAAACAGACCACATCAACAAAAATGTTTGCCACGTAGATTATTTTTAACAGCACAGTGGGGGTAGGGACTTAACTAGAAACGGAGAATATAATTAGGGATTTATGTGAACGGAAATTTAGTCGTGGGACCAAAGTGAAAATCATGAAAAAGTTTAGTGACAATTTTGGACCTTTTCCCTAATTTTATTCATTATCGAAAATATGGGGCTATCGGACCCTAATTGTCGAGATAGCTCAATTTGGGTCGATAGCCCAATTCCAATGGCTCAATTCGTGCCCAATAGTCTGATTTTAGTTTTTTTTGTTATCGTACTAATCAACCGGGCTGGCCCATTTACTTTTTGTGTCGTGTAGGGCTGAGGTCCCGGACCCGAACTTTTATCCGGTCGGGCATGATTTTTTTACGGGGTGGGCTAGCTCCACCTGATATCTCTGATCTGACACAAAATGTCAGGTCCAATAGGAGTTCAACAGAATTTAGAAGCAATAATAAGTAAATAGAGGTAAAAGGGTAAATCTGTCATTTTACCCAATAATAATTCATCGATTACAACAAAATCAATTCGAACCAGAATAATATTATTTTTATACTGTAAAATCATCATTTAGTTTAGTACAATATTATTTTATATTATTTAATTATTTCTTAAATAAATTGTCACGCCCCAACTCAGGGTTGCATGACTGGCTAGGGTATGTGTCAATACCCCGAAGCCTACCACATGCACTAACCAATCACATAAAGAATCAACACTGAACCAACAAGAGAATCATGAAATAAAACGATGACCAAACTTTATTATATTCAAAACAATTTTAAGTTTAAAGAAAACAACTCAACTTTTCAATTCAAACATTTCAAGTTTTGAAAACAGTAAATGTTTTACAAAAGACCACTCAGTGCATGACCAACAACCTAAACAACACGACTACGACTATATGGACGCCTGCTACCATGCCACCAGGCCTCCAGCTGCCCTCCAGCTACACCATGCCACCAGGCCGTACCTCATTGATCAGGCTCTGCAAAAACAAAATAATAAACCATGAGTTCACGAGGAACTCAATGAGCGGTTCTTTCGAACCTCCACTTAGATCCCCGGTAAGTTAACATATATAATAGTACGATACAGTTAAGGAATTTAAGCTAACCAGTTTACTATGCCATACTAGTACATAACCCGGCCTCTTGGACCATTACCACACTTGGTATCACTCGGCCACTGTGGGCCTAAACTATGTAGAAGGTTCGGCCACGCCAGACTTCCCCTCTCTACGAATTGAAACCAGGCCGGGTGGGCCTCCGCCAGTGCCCAATAATGCAGATATTATTCAAACAACCAAATTGCCGGGACCGTCGACTAGGATGGCCACTAGTCTCAGGAGCCCTCTGGGTTAGGGATAGCTAGTCCCACCCAACTCAGGTCTACCGTCAGCGTGGCCCACTGACGAAATCTCAAGACCCTTCGCCACTCGGGTCTAACACCTAGTGGGCCCGCAGGTGCAATCTCAAGACCCTAAATCATCGTTGAGTCGTGTGGTAGCCATTCGGCTAAAAACACTCCTCAGTAGACCATCTCAATCACAATACACAATCAGAGTTTCTATAATAATTCCATTTAGCTTTTCGGGCACTGCCCATATTCGACCCTTCCCTCGAGCCGCACTAGCCGAACACTAGTGTCCGCTATCCTTCTCTTGGTGTGGAACCTAGTTTATGCATTCAATCTTTCAAGTACAACTACAATTCCTAAGTATGAAAATACCAAATTTCTAATTCATCTCAGCTCATAGAACATATGAAAATTTGATTAACAATTATCGACAATAATAACCATATGATTTCCAAAATAAAAAGACTGAAATCAGCAATTAATCACTAAATTCAGTAATGAAACAAGTAGTCTAGATTGGCAAGGATTTGACACTAACAATTGGAAAATAAATGAAGAATTTCAAATTTTCTATGATTCACCTACCATACTAAATCCTAACCATATGTGTGTATTCAAGAACATTTCCTTATAAAATATTAATCTAATCTACCACTAGTAGCAAATCATCCATCGAGTGATTAATCTATAACATAAGTTAACTAATAAAATCTCTAGATGAAAGTATGAATCAACTCGAGTTCTTCTCCCCCTCATACCCGCTCGGACGAACCCAACATAGGCTTATCATGCTTGGCCGAGACTAACCCGAGTGGAAAGGGAGGACCTTTGGCCATGATCAAGGATAACCAAGTCACCAATCATGAAAAGAACTCGATCCGAGAGGGTTCGGCCACTCTAGGAAATTGGGGGAAAATTTGGCATGACCTTGCCATTTTTTCCTTCATGCGGCCGACCCTTAAAATCGAGGAAAACTTCGAGAAACTTCATCAATTAATAGCATACACACAATACGGTCAAATCTCGGAAGAAAACTCGGTGAAACGACTGAATCACTACGAGAAATTGACAAATCCTCATAACTTGGATCGGCTACCCGCCTACCCTTGAGATCTTGGTTCAACCACTCACCTTGACTAGGGAAGAAGATGGATGAGATGACGATGATCCCGATCTCTCCGACAATAGCACAGATCCGGTGTTGCCTAAGAACACCTCTTCTCCTCTCCTCGGGCTGCGTGCGGCTCGACTTGTCTTGAGCCGCACGGTGGATTGAGGTGATAGATTAATCCCCCCTTTTTTTTTACAACAATACCCTTCCTTCACTAATTCTTTTACCTGATTCCACCTAAGTCTAAACCGAGTCTCGATTCGACCAGCGAACCCAATTTCAACCCGACTTGAATCAATCTAACACATAAATCATAAAAGCCTAGACTTGTATCTGAAGGAAATAATGCCCCTGAGCCAATCACATGTTGATGTGTAGAGAACTATTTTTGGTTAATGAATAATATGAGTCACTTTTTCATCATATGCTGCATCTATATTTTGTATATATTAGATTGTGATGAACCCCATGAACCCGGGCAATTCATTCCAAGGCCATGATAAGATCATGCCAGTGAGACTTGGAATCCAGATGCCCTTGTTCTAAATGTTCCTAGTCGTACGATCACCAATTATGGGATTGATGATTCCAGATAGACAAGTGTACTCGGTACATGCCTTACGCGATAAGGGGTAGCTGATCTCACAGTTACCTATGAGCCGTCATTAATGTACAAGTGCAGGTGCTCATTAGGGAATGAGTTCACTGAACGAACCTACACGACAAACACATAATAGAATCCTTACATAAGTGTCAATAGGATGTTCCTCGGGTGATAGTAGGTGCAAGCAGTCCTTGGACCTAAGGTTGTCATGGTTACGTTGTGACTGATGACCCATTCCTTTGGTTCTATCCCTACGTGGCCTAGCGTCATGTGTCAGGTATTACTGGGCATGGGGAAGCATTCATGAAGGTAGGTGAGCAACCAACCGCCGAGCGGCCGAAGGCATTCTGCCCCTTCTGGGCATCGTTCGGTTGACCAAAATGCCTTCATCTTCTGTCGGTCGACCAGTCGGTCGGCCGAACCTGGGCAGGCTGCTTCCTTGTGTAGTTTTCTGGGCGGGGCTGATTTTTGTGTTCCGTTTTTGCTTAGTCTACTTATATAACATTTATATAACATAAATATTATATAGTGATTGCCCCCATTTGGATTCAATAAAAATATATAGAAAATCAAAATTCTTAAGAATCAAAATCTAACTTTTGGGGTCTTGTACAAATTTCTGAAAAATGAAAATTTTCTAATCTTTCGGGTCAAATATGGGTAGTCTAAAGGCTTCCAAAAAATCTTTAAAAATATCTGGTTATCTAGTTTTTACCTAAGGAACAATTTCCGATATTTTTGGTGCCAAAAAAATATCTAGGTCATATAGCCCTCCAATGAGCTCCCTAGGCTTAGTGAATTTCAAGGTCATTTTTTGATTTTTCAATTTTTCATGTTTTAGGGTTCGGGATTGGTTTTTTATTTTCTTTGCATCATCATGAGGATTTACAATTTATCTAGACATCCTAAACCTAGACTCTAACTTCCCAAAGAATCTCGAGCGTCGACGAGCGTCCTTGCCGATTTCTTTGATTTTTTCGATCGCGGACGTCGTGCGCTAACCGACTTGGAACCTGAAAGTATTTCTCCATGAAACATTAGTTCCAAGTTTGTTATCATCAAAACCGAGATTAAGACCAAGGTAGAAAACCTTAGGCCAACAGTTTTCTCATCCCCTCTTCCTCCCATTTGGTGCTCGATTCTTGGTGGAAGGGCCGGCTTCACCTTGATGTGTTTCGGGGTTGAGATTGCCTCTCCGTTGAGCCGCAACGAGTCTTGATGTTTGCTGCCCCCTTATTGTGATGCGCTTGGTGTGGACCTTCCTTGGAGGATGTGTTCATGTGCATCTTGAAACAAGGATAGGAGCAGCATACCATCTGCGGTATAAGGTATATCTTCTCATTCTACTCGTAGATTTAATTCCTTAAAGATTGCTAAAGTTGATCGCTCGTTTAGGGATGGTTTGAGTTTTTAAAAATCAATTTTTCCATTGTGCTTCTTCTTCCCATCCCAACAGTGGTATCAGAACCACCTTTAGTAAATTTTTCTAGAATTTTATTACGCGTTATTGTTGCGTTTATGAACCGTTCGCTCCCTAAACGTCATGCTGCCCGGTTTTTGTTTTCAGGGGTTCTTGAGTCGTTCTTTTGGCTCCATGGTTCATGCAATGAATCGAGGTGGTAGCCTACTGTCCAAACTTGTCTTGGATAGATTTCGAACTCAAGAACCCCATGGGTTCATAGTAGAACAACCTCGAAAACTGAAATTTTCAGCATGTGTTGTTTGGACCATTTTCGGTGGAAACGTAACCCGATTAGTGCATTTTCGGATTCTATTTTTTCCTTTCTTTTTCTTAATTGTTAAGATGCATTAAAGGATGATTATGGATGAGCCCCATGTGTTGTGACTGTGTGTAAAATATGGTTGTGTTGATTGCTTGTAAATTTATAAAATTTTAGCATTGTAACTTTTGAAAAGTGCCTGGGTACCCCTGTCTTCCTCTTGAGAATTTTGATTGTAATCTTCTTCTCCCTCTCCTTAAACCTTTCCCCAAGGGTTGTTTGTGGTCTTTTTGTTTTAGTTTTGTAAAATTAGAAGTTTAGGGGCAGATTCGCGACGAGCACGCTTGCTGCCCTGTTTTGGTGCGCGCGCGGAGAGGAGGTGTTCAGCGCCATGATAATGACAACTTGAACCCTGGGTAGGCACTGATGGAAGCAGCAACCTTTAAGATATTTTTGGGCAGCACCATGGCGAGACGGATCTCCCTCAAACCCTAGGATGATGGCCTTGGGAACATCCATAATCATCCTTATTTACTTTATGCTTTTATTTATTGCTTTTGCTTCAATTGTTGATAGCATAGATAATTATAAGTGCATGAAGAAACCCTCCAATAATATTGAGTCCTAATTGCTAAGATATTAAGAATATCAGTCATGCCTTCCATCGTTATGAGGTACAAGTGTGTCTATTGTCACAACGGGTTTGTTGTGCAAACACAAGACCTTTTGTGCTAATAGACACGTTGCATCTCATATGGCACATACACTTGTGTCTCTACTATTAGCTTGAAAGTGAGTTACCTTGTTGTACAAACTCAAGGGTGGTTGTTTTCTCGCTAGAGTAAACAAACGATGGGTCCGACTCAACTAGGATGCTTGGTTTGTTGTGCAAACACAAGGCCATGGTAACCCAAGAGGCAAAAACTTGATGGAAGTCGCATAACGATGTGATCGATAAAGAGTTACCTACCCATGGACCTATTAGGGTTTGTCGTGTTAAATGTGAGACCTGAGTAGGAGAAGTGGGGTTCCATCTTCCCCTAAGAAAGTCTACCAATGAGGGCTTCCCGTTTCCCAAGAGCCATGATTAATCAAAAGACCTTAATAATAATGCATATAACATATCTGCTTATTTATGTCTTTTCTTTTCATTGTAGCATATTCAACATGTCATCTACACTGTCATTGCGAAGTATACTTGATGGAAATAAACTCACTGGACTGTACTATGTCGATTGGTTGCAAAACTTAAGGATTGTCCTCACCCAGGAGAGACTTTCCTATATTCTTGATAACATGCCACCGGATGCCCCTTCCCAAAGGGCTACCGAGGAAGTGAGAGCCACTTACAAGAAGTGGCAAGATGATAGTACTATTGTTCAGTGTATTATGCTCGCCTCTATGTCCGATGTGTTGCAGTGACAACATGAAAAGATGGATACAAGGGTCATCCTCTCTCACCTTAAGGAGTTGTACAGTGAAGAGAGCCGAACTGTTAGGATTGAGTTGTCACAACAACTCTTCCAGGTAGAGACCCTTGTTGAAACCCATGTTCTCAAATTAATCAATTTGATCGAGAGGTTAGAGAAATTGGGCGTAAACATAGATAAGGGGCTAAGTCATGACTTAATACTCCAATTCCTTCTAGGGTCATTTCATAGTTTATCCTTAACTATCACATGAACACGCTGGACGCCTCGCTTCCCGAGCTCCTTAATATGCTGAAGACTACTGAGTCCCACCTTCTGAAGGAAAAAGGATAAAGTCTTGTTAGTGGGTAGTGCCTATAAAAAGGCAAAGAAATGCTCTGTTAAGAACAAAGCGAAAAACAAAGATGTGAAACCCAAGAAGGATATCAAGAAGAAAGGAAAGAAGGCTCCTAAGGGCACCTGCTTCCATTGTGGTAAAGATGGCCACTTGAAGCACAATTGCAATGAGTATATTGCAGGAGTAAAGCAGAAAAGTGCTTCTGAAGCCCCCTCTCTAGGTGCGATTGTTATTGAAATAAATTTATCATTACAAAAATCTACTACATGGGTATTGGATACCGGTTGTGGTGCTCACATTTGCTATGAATATTATTTATGTTACTTTGTTGCTAGAACAAGGCTATGAAATGTCTTTAAAAGACAATTGTTGCCACATATATCATTCTGATGAATTATATGGAACTGGACACATTTCAAATGGTTTGATGGTCTTAGCAGTAACTGATAATGGTTTGTTGTCTACCTGTTGAGACATAAGTCTGATACTTTTGCAAAGTTCAAAGAGTATAAGGCCGAGGTTGAGAAACAAATATGAAAAAGTATTAAAACCCTTCAATCAGATTGAGATGGTGAGTACTTATCCACTGAGTTTCTACATTATCTAAAAGACAATGGGATTCTCTCTGGATGGACCCCTCTAGGCACACCACAACATAATGGAGTATTTGAAAGGAGGAATCGCACGTTGTTAGACATGATGCAGTTGTTGGCTTAAGGTTTTCAACCTTGGTCTTAATCTCGGTTTCGAAGATAACAAACATGGAACTAATATTTCATTAAGAAATCCTTCAGGTTCCATATCGGTTAGCGTTCGATGTCCTCGATCGAATAAATCAGAAGAAATCAGAAAATCAGAAGGACGTTGATCATCGCGCTCGGGTTTGTCGTGGAATATCTCAAAGTTCGACATGTGAACCAAAGACGTATTGGACGAGTCCAAAGATCACATGGAAAACTCTCCAAGATGACGCACGTTGAAGGCCAGAACCCGCAAATGAAGAGCGCAATAAAAATGGCTAAAAAACCAATATCATCCTATGTTCGGTCGACCGAAGGATGCCGTAAATCGACAGTAGTCTCTCGGTCGATCGGTCGGACGACCGAAGATGGGTAAAAAGCGACAGTGGCTACTTCGATCGATCGGGCGGTCGACCGACAGAGGTCAAAATTTGGCAGAGGGCACATCGGTCGACCGATCGGTCGTTCGGATTGCAGATCGCATATCGCACCCTGAGCTTCACTGTGTCGATCGACCGGACTGTGGATCGCGAGGCTCGTGACTCATTCGATCGACCCGTCGGTCGACCGGACAACACAATTTAAGCGTAGTGGGCTGGCGATCGATCGGTCGGTCAATCGGCCAATCGACCGAGCGACTGTAACGGATAGTTTTCTACCCGTTGAGCTGTCATTTCTTTGAGAGGTTATAAATATACCTCATCTAACTCCTTTTTTTTTTTTCTCTCTCACTCTTACAGATTTAATTGAGCATTTCTAGAAGTGATTTGAGCCTTCAAAAATAATTAATTGTTGCACCCTTTTCTTCCATCAACATCCTTCTCAAGCGCCCAGTTCTATTCCTCAACTCTACTGCGGTTCAAGTTCATCTACTGGTCGAGTTGAAGGCTTGAAGGCTTGGGAAAAAGTGCATTGGTCCTTCTTTCAATTCTCAGCTCTTTTTCTTTGTATTTGAAGATTTATTTCAAACATGTTTTATCTATAATAGCTTGCTAGGTGTGCTAGAAAAACACTTATGGTTAGACTTTGTAGATTTGTGTTTTACCTAGGTGAATAGGTTTGAGGAGTTCTCAAAGAAGTGAGAATTGTGTCCTCAGTTGTATTCAAAGGAAAACACAAGTTCTATAAAGTAGTTGGTTGGAAATCTTTGGTGTGGAACCAAGGTAGTGGAGTAGGCATTGGGGTCAAACCACTATAAATTTTTGTGTTAGCATTGAAATATTGTTTGTATTGATTGCATTATTATTATTGCTTCCGCATTTAGTCATCGAATTATAAATTGCCTAAGTAGTTTAAGAAAATGATTAAAATTGGAATTAGGCAAATAGATTTAGTTAATATACTATTCACCCCCCTCTAGTGTGTCATTTTACCCAATAATTGGTATCAGAGCGGGTCATGGATTGAGATTTCACCATCTCGTCTACATCTTGCCTCGATCCGAAAAAAATGGCACTAGAGAGTATAGCATTTGCACCACCTAGGTTTGATGAAGAAAATTTTGTTGTTTGGAAGAGTAGGATGTATACATTTCTTAAAACACAAAATTTAGATCTATTATGCATGCTGAAGACTGAGTATGTTGAGCCCACCATTGACATAAATGATTGGACTCAAGAACAAGTTAAATTATTTGAATTGAATGCTAAAACAACGCATCTCCTATATTGTTCATTTTCAAATAAAATACTTGAAAATGTTATGCATTGTTCTTCTGCATTTGATATTTGGGTCACATTCAATATGTTATATGATTATGCTAAAACCGAAGAGCTTAATACATTTGTAGATGGTGGTAATGACAATGATCATCCCCATAGTACTAACCTCGGTTTTGATGATCTTAGTGCTTCTAGTCAAAGAAGCAAATCAAAAAGTCGAAAAAGAAAGATTATATGCTACTTGTGCAAGGAAAAAGGGCACATTAAGAGGAATTATCCTTCATCAAAGAAGAATGCCAAAAAGAGGACAAGTGCTTCAACATTCACCTCCAAATCACAAGAAGCATCCTCTTGTCATGACTATGAAGGCACATCTAAGGTTTGCCTTATGGGTATCCATGATGAGGTACAATACTCTATTGTTAGTCATGATAAAGATATAGTATATGATAGTGATGCTAGTTCTTCACATTCACTCAAAATGTCATATGAAGAATTAATAGAAGAATGTCAAAATATGTGTGCCATGCTTTTGAAAAAGAGTAAAGAAATGAAGAAAATTAAAAAGGACAACTCTAGGCTTACTAAAGATTTGCATGCTCTAGAATTAGAAAATGAAAATTTAAAGGCAAATCTAAATTCTTCAAGTATTGATTGCCATGATAATATTGATATTTTGAAAACTAATAATTCACAATTGATAATTGAAATTGAGGACTTAAAAAGTGAGAATATTGATTTGAAAAATAAATTTGAAAATTGAATTGAAAAATATCTCAAAAGTTGAGATTGAGAATTTGAAAGTAGAAAATATAAAAATAAAAAATAAAAATAGTATGATGAAATCTCAAATGCAAGCCTTACATAAATCAATTAATGATTTGAAAAACGAGGTTGTTTTCTTGTGTAAGAAAACTAGTAGTTTATCACATGTTTCATCTTTTAGAAATCCTAGGAAGAAAAATATTTCATCCAAGAATGCACATGCTCATCATGCCTCTTATGCCAAGCATTCTAACTTTAAACCTCATGTTTACAAAAAAGATAAAAATAAAAAATTTCATGGTCCACTACAACAGAATTTATTTTAACCCACAGTTTTTCACTTTACGCTGCAGTTTTAATCGCAGCATAGACTTTCACCTGCGGTTTCAAAACCGTAGCCTAACTTGCCGTGGGGAGTTTTTCTGCCTGTGGTTTGGTGACTGCGGGCTAAAGTGAATTTTATGCTACAGTTAATAAACTGCAGTGAAAAGTCATTTCTACCCGCGCATAAACTGCAGGGAAAAGTATTTTTCTCGACAGATTAAAATGTTTGAAAAAGTATTTTCTCCCCACGCGTAAACCGCAGGGAAAAACTATTTGTTCCAACAGTTTTAACCGTTGACAAAGGTATTTTTCTCGATAGATTAAAATGTTTGAAAAAATATTTTCTCCCCGCGCATGAACCGCGAGGAAAAGCTATGTGTTCCAACTATTTGTTTCATAGGGAAAAGCTATTTTTCCCAATGCGTAAACCGCTGGGAAAAACCATTTCTTCCGATGCATAAACGACGATGAAAAGCTATTTTTTCCAATAAGAAAAACATTTGAATTAAATGAGACAAAAATTTTATTAGGTGTGGAAGAGGTCCTCAATTTTCGAAGCTATGAATAAAAATTAATTAGATCAATTTTAGTCATTTAGTGTTGATCAGGCTATTATAGTAAAAATTAATTAGCATAAAAAGCATGCAAGAGATTCCGACTAATACAATATAGCGTCAAACATCCTTTGATTTAATAAGTACCTTTGATTTAATAAGGTCATTGTTCATGTTCTTCAAGTGTTGGATTGAGAAAATAATACACACTGCAATTATACTAATCTATCAACGCAATCCCTTCTTCTAGGAGCTTTAGTTATGTCAACTTAAGTATGTAACTTCATTATTGTGGAGCACTGGTTAATTGTTTGTCCTACATATTCCTTAAGTTTAATTTCGAAAAGAAAGTCTAAATAGATTGAGAATGCGTGCATCGATGATCTTTTGCCTTTATTCATTATAATTGAAAAGAAAAATGGAGGTTCTGCAACGATGAAAAATACAGTGGCATTAACATTAGAAGTGTCCTGGTTACTTATTAATTAGTTTGTAGGTTAGGATCCAAATTCATCTAAGAATTACTCGTTGAACTGGATTGAGTTGTTTAGCACATGAGTGAATTCGACTGTGTACAGACACTCCTGGGAAACCCACCATAACCAAGAGACGAAGGATATGCTCCATTATCAACCAATCATTTGGTGCACTGCTCTATCAATTTCATCAGTCGTAGTGCCTGGCAAGTAAGATTAAAGAGTGAATGGCAATGTTTCCTGTTCAAGGATGAGATAGCAACAGCTGAAGAGTGATTTCAAATTATCTGAAGTAAATCAATTCTCATCCACATTTTAGGAAAAATACACCCCAAAAAAGTTAACTATTGGTTCATTCACAATCATAAAGCATGTAAAAGTATAGACCAACCTCATGGCTAAGCATTGCAACTACACAATTTGAATGGGCATTTGCTTTCGGCTAAGGAAATAATGAATATGTTGAAGCAGGGCAGTAAACTGAATGGATCATTGAAGTTGTGATTAATTAAGGATCCTATATATTATATTTTCTTCTTTAGTTGTGGCATGTCTATTTCTTCTCCTATCTCTGATATCTATTATATTGGTGGTGAACCACCAATATTATGATAATAGTTGCCAATAAAAAAGCACAAGAGTTGCCACAAATAGAAAACACAAAAGCAACAATTTAACCTCTGTTTCACAGTGACAATAATTTTTTTTGAGGTAAATCACAGTGACAATAATCAAATTTATCCCCTTTAATCCTCCATCTTAGTTCCTATTTTGTTCCTCCTTTCCTAACAATCTCCCTTTGGCTTTTTCTTCTTTCAGGTTGCAAAATTACCTAAAATTTAGCAAAATCAGCTAATTCCAATTGTGTTTGACTAATTCTAGCTATAACCAATCATACTTTGGCTTAGGTTGAGAAACCAGTCAATTTTAAATCAGTACTACACATTGTAGTACTGACATAAATCATATGTATTAAATCAGAATTAGACGATACTATAAACTTGATACCACACTTCTGCACATATGTAAGAATAAGTGTCATGCTCGTATAGCTTAGGCCATACCTTACCCTGTCAATATAAACTAGCCGACAAAAATGTATATCACTTCACTAAGCTTCTACTAAGTCTAACAATAAATTTAGTTGAATAGTGTTTTTCTCTTCTCAGTGAGTGCTAAGTAACATTAGATTAGCTCAAAAATAAGCTGTAAACAAACCAACATATAACTTTGAGTTACATATAACTCACACAGATAACGGGATGACGTCTTATCATATGTTCAGTATGCCATCTCTCAATATTAGCAAATCTAAGTATTCACTCATTTTCATGATCAAATTAGGTCACTTATGCTTCCATTCATATTCTTTATGTTACCACTTGTAATCCATAGTTCAGACAACTAGCCACTTCAATATGATGATATCATCAAAAAATACTTCTAAACCAATTTTGGAGTCAGGCTGACATAGAAAGAGATGTGCCTCTCTCTATCTTTGCAGAGAACTTCTGATGTCAGTATTTAGGATAGGAAAAGTAACACATATTTGAGAAAATTAGCTTTTTTGTAAATTATTTTCAAAGTGCAAAACAAAAGTCAATGTCCAAGTGAATATCATAAGTTAAAATAACAAAGAAAAGAAAATATAATGATATAAGATACCCACAATGTAAAGAATATGAGTTATTAACTTCAAATGGTTTTCACAACAAACACATTTCCAAAATAAATAGATAAATAAAATAAAGATACCAGAGTCCTTAAATGTAAATTAGCATTAAAAGCTGACTTTGGATACTACTGTATTTATAAATCCTAAAAGACGTTGCACACCTCAGTAAAATTAGGGTAGACAAATAATCTAAAGAACATGGATATATGCCTTATATTGATACAGTTAGGTACAAAAAATTCAATAGTTTGAACTGAAAGATTTAAAGTTAAAAAAATTTATTCATCATTCAAAACTTACCTGCATGCAATTACATTCAATACTGGGAAATTGCATCCTCAAAAGTACTGGTTTCAGTTTTCTCTCACAAACTATCAAGCTCTCTGGATTGACCATGTACCCTGGCCAATAATATGTCTTCTAAGACATTATCAAAGAGGAAAGGAAAACCTCTGATGAGAACATACCCAAATTCCATGTAGTTGTTTTGAAATTAATGACAGCTACTCCGATTATTGATCTTGATTCTGTGGTCACTTCGGTTACATAGGGGGCATAAGATAGGCAACCATATGCAAAAAAGAGAAAAAAGGTATGACTTGTGAGGCCAAATGTCAGTCGGGTAGCAATGCAGCATGACCATCGTGCTATAAGCATCGACATGATTCAATAAAAAATGGCAGACCATAGATATTGATTCGAAGGCAAGAGGAGGAGATGTAGTAGAATAAGAAATATACCATAGGAGGCGTAGGCGGTGGTCCCTATGGCAACAGTAATAACAGCAATAGATCCATACTTGAGGATGCCCCAGGATCGGGGAGTGGCAACGGAGGAAGAGGAGGGCGGCGGAGGAGGTGGAGGGGAAGGGGGAGAAGGGGGAGAAGGGGTTTGGTCGTTGACGAATGCGGGGGAGGAGGCGAGGGGCTCCTTAGCAGGTATTGCAGAGAGGCTAGGTTGAGGTCTCTGCGCTTGGTTATCCGCTTCGCGAGAAGTGGGAGGAGGCGGGATCGGACATGGCAGCGAAGTGGAGGCGACGTCGACGACGGCCCCAACTTGTAACAATAATGAAATCGGGTGGAAAAAGAATTAGCGGGACAAAAATATGCTGCGGTTTACTAAATCGTAGCCTATTATATCACTTAAACTACGGTTCATTAGAAATTGCCAGATTTAATAAATTTTTTGGACTGCAGATAAAAAAATCGTTGGTTTAGTATGCCTATAGCTGCGGTTTTAAAAATTGCAGCTAACAAACAACAACCTAAATTGTATTTTGTTGTAGTGGTCATTGCTTTTGTTGTGGTATATATGATCATGTTATTCATGATTGTGCATTTAAAAAAATACAAGTGTTGCTAAGACACTTTGGATTCCTATGCCAACTCACCCCCAATGACCCAAAGTCATTTGGGTACCAAAGATTTATTGCTCTATTGTAGAGGGATGTGTTAAAGTTGGCCAATAATTCATTGAAAGATCCTTACATGGTTGCAACTTCAAGATTCCCACCTAGATGCCTATGAAAATGAAAGTTGGCATCTAAAAAGTTTGGTATCATCTCTTAACTTTAATTGATCCATTAATAGTTGGAGTCCATGATACTTGCTTAAATTGATTATTTTTTTCCGCTCATGATATGTTTTATCAAATGATTTTTTGTTTTTGATTTTCCGATCTCTTCGGAGACCTATGTGGCCTGTAATGGGCCTAAGCGACCTTGCGGTTCTAAATCGTAGGCTCATTGTGGTCTTTCAGTTTTCAACCAATAGGAAGGGTTGGAGATCTATTTTTCAAACATTTTATATTTTGAGATCTCTTAATTCGTTTTGGATTCACGATAATTTATTTTGAAACGAATTTCAAACTATTTAGCAAAGTGGACTTTGAAAATGATACTTGATTCCTCTCTTTGCTATTTAGTTTGGGATGCTTGCTAGTAGCTTTATTTTTATTAAATCTACTAATGAAGTCTACTTGTAAGTTGAGAATGTTAATGGAAGACTATGCTATCATGAAGAAAATTGAAAAAGTAAAAAGACAAGTTCGGCAAAATTTCTAAGAATAAGGTATGGGTTTAATTTTGCAAAAATCTTTGTTTAATAATTGAATATTCATGTTTAATGATGTCTCTATATTCATGATTGATGTTGCATGATAAATATATGAAATTTCATGAGTAGGTAAAATTTTGATAACTTAGGCAATTTCATGATATCTTGATGGAATGAAATTAGTTCTAGGTTGAAATTCATATTAGAGACCTCATTTTGAGTTAGTGGTTGGCAAACATATTTAGATACATATATCACATGAGTCTAGGTATTTAAACTTGAAAATTCATGTCTAGATGAACAATGTGATAACTAGATCACTTTAGGGGACTTAAACTTGGAAAAGTTTGACCCAAGTCAACAAATCGACTTGGACACTTCATTTTAAGTCCAAACTTCATAAACATGTTTAGGAATAGGTATGACATGTTTTCATGCATTTAGAATGAAAAATTCATATGGATATGAATAAAATAACATATAGATGATTTCATGAAAACCTCTTTTGAACCAAGTTGACCTAAGTCAACAAATTGACTTAAAGATCTCATTTTCAATCCATATTTGGGAAACATATTTTGATTATCTCATGTTAGGTGTATATAAGTTTAAATTTAAAAAACCATGAGTAAATGATAAGATTGACACTTAGCGAGTTTCATGATAACTAGTTTAGTTTTGAATGAAACCATGCTAGGTTGATATCTTGACTTAAGAACATAATTTTTATCTCAATTTTGACATACACTCTTTACATGATCATTTTATGGTGTCCTAAAAGTTTGCATGAAAATTGAACATGTTTTGAAAAATTACTGGAAATCGCGAAAATGTCATTGAAATTTCAATTTTAAAATAGTTTAGTCAATGAATTTTAGAAAAATGTAGAAAATTAATTTTGAAATTATTCTTGAAGATTCACTTTCATTGAAAAATCTAGTATTTTGTGTAAAAATTTCAAAAAATTTCATCAAGAATTTGATTTATAATGGAATTTTGAAGTTGAATTTCGAAAACTCAAAGTATCACTTACTTGAAATACTCACTTTTCCGATATTTTGATTTCTCATCAAAAACTTAAAATGAAAACTCATGTATATTATTTTGATTCAATATCTAATATCATTCACACCATTGCTTGTGTAAAATCATTCATAGGAATGATTTTGATAATTTGAATAATAGCTAGAAACACTCACTTTTTCATTGAAAACAATATATGATGAAATTTGCACTTAGAAATTTCATTTTAAGCCCAAACTTACTCATATACTTAGATTCACTCATGTTTGATGTCTAGATGCCTAAGTTTGAGAAGACATGAGTAGATGGCAAAATTTGATACTTAGCCATTTTCATATTTTCAAGCTTATTTCAAATGAAATCGTGCTAAGTTGAAAATCTGATCAAATGACTTTAGTTTCACCTCAAACTTGCTAGACATGCTTTAAATGATCATATCTTTGTATTTTGAAAGTTTGAATGAAATCTAAAAATATCATGAAAAAGAATCAATATTCACGAAAATATTCATACTTGAGTGCATACATGATCTAGTTTTGAATTCTACTATCACTATTTTCTATCATGTATGTTTGAGTTTCATATAAAATATTTTTTTCATCCCTTTAGTTGAGATTTTCATGTTTCGTGGAAAATAATTTTAGAGTCTCAACTTTGACCATAGGTTGACATTTCTTGTCCTTTTTTATTGATGTCAAAAGGGGGAGAAAATTATAGGCAAAGTGGAGGAAAATATAGGAAGATCATGCATATAGATAGGGGGAGTTTATTTTCATAGATATGCTTGTTGATAGGGGGAGAAATCCCTTAGTTGATATCCTCTATGCTTTATTGAATATATTTTCTTAAGGATGTTTGTCATCATCAAAAAGGGAGAGATTATTGGCTTAAGGTTTTCAACCTTTGTCTTAATCTCGGTTTTGATGATAACAAACATGGAACCAATATTTCATTAAGAAATCCTTCAGGTTCCATATCGGTTAGCATTCGATGTCCTCGATCGAATAAATTAGAAGAAATCAGAAAATCAGAAGGACATTAATCATCGCGCTCGGGATCGTCGTGGAATATCTCAAAGTTCGACATGTGCACCAAAGACGTATTGGACGAGTCCAAAGATCACATGGAAAACTCTCCAAGATGACGCACGTTGAAGGCCGAAACCCGGAAATGAAGCGCGCAAGAAAAATGGCTGAAAAATCAATATCAGCCTATGTTCGGTCGACCGAATAGTGTTAGAAAAATGGTTGTAGCCATCTCGGTCGACCGGTCGATCGACCGAAGGATGCCGCAAATCGACAGTAGCCTCTCGATCAACCGGTCAGTCGATCGAAGATGTGTAAAAAGCGGTAGTGGCTACTTCGGTCGATCGGACGGTCAATCGACAAAGGCCAAAATTTGGCAGAGGGCGCATCGGTCGACCGAATTGCAGATCGCAGATCACGCCTTGAGCTTCACTGCGGCAGTCGACTGAACTGTGGATCGCGAGGCTCGCGACTCATTCGGTTGACCCGTCGGTCGATCAGACAGCGCAATTTAAGCGCAGTGGGCTGGCAGTCGATTGGTCGGTCGACCAACCAATCGATCGAGCGACTGTAACGGATAGTTTTCTACCCATTGAGCTGTCGTTTCTTGAGAGATTATAAATATACCTCATCTAACTCTCTTTTTTTCCTTCTCTCTCACTCTTACAGATTTAATTGAGCATTTCTAGAAGTGATTTGAGCCTTCAAAAATAATTAATTGTTGCGCCTTGTTTTTCCGTCAACATCCTTCTCAAGCGCCCAATTTTGTTCCTCAACTCTACTGCGATTCAAGTTCATCTACTGGTCGAGTTGAAGGCTTGAAGGCTTGGGAAAAAGAGCATTGGTCCTTCTTTCAATTCTCAGCTCTTTTTCTTTGTATTTGAAGATTTATTTCAAATATGTTTTATCTATAATAGCTTGCTAGGTGTGCTAGAAAAACACTTATGGTTAGACTTTGTAGATTTGTGTTTTGCCTAGGTGAATAGGTTTGAGGAGTTCTCAAAGAGGTGAGAATTGTGTCCTCAGTTGTATTCAAAGGAAAACACAAGTTCTATAAAGTAGTTGGTTAGAAATCCTTGGTGTGGAGCCAAGGTAGTGGAGTAGGCATTGGGATCGAACCACTATAAATCTCTGTGTTAGCATTGAAATATTATTTGTATCGATTGCATTATTATTATTGCTTCCGCATTTAGTCATCGAATTATAAATTGCCTATGTAGTTTAAGAAAATGATTAAAATCAGAATTAGGCAAATAGATTTAGTTAACACACTATTCACCCCCCCCCTCCTCTAGTGTGCCATTTCACCCAACAATGCGGTCCATGATTTGCTTTACTGATCTCCCGATTTCTTTTTGGGGATGTGTGCTTGAAACAGCTATCTACCTTTTGAATAGGGCTCCCACAAAGTCTGTCTATGGTACACCATATGAGATATGGAGTGGCAAGAAACCAAGTCTGAGGCATCTCATGATTTGGGGTTGCCCCGCGTACGTCAATAAATTAGCGTCAGATAAGCTTTATGCTAAATCAATCAAGTGTAGGTTTGTGGGGTATCCTAAAGAAAGTTTAGGGTATTATTTCTTCTCGTTGACTGAACAAAAGGTGTTTGTCAGTCGGCATGCCACTTTCTTAGAAAAAGAGTTTATCGAGGAAAGTGTGAGCAGGAGAGATGTTGAGCTTGATGAAGTTCAACAACCACAAGTAAAATCGCAACCACCGTGGAAAGTCCACAAGAAGAACCAATCACATATACACTACCTCCCACCACTCTTCGAATATCAGGGAGATGGCGTAGACAACCTCAAAGATTATTCCTAACCATTGAGAATGACTAGGAATTCATTGATTCGCAATCCTATGTTCAAGCAATCAAGGATGTTGATTACAAACAATGGCAGGAAGCAATGGAATCCGAAATGGACTCCATGTTCACAAATAAAGTCTGGACTTTGGTTGACTTACCCGTAGGAGTTACTCCTATAGGGTGTAAGTGGATCTTTAAAAGAAAGATTGGAGTTGATGGCCAAGTGGAGACCTATAAGGCCACGCTAGTAGCAAAAGGTTTCACTCAAAGGCAAGGTCCTGACTATGATAAAACTTTTTCTCTTAGAGCCATGCTCAAGTCCATTAGGATAATGCTAGTCATTGATGCATATCATGACTACGAGATCTGGCAGATGGATTCAAGACTGCATTCCTCAATGGTGAACTTGAGGAAGAGGTCTATATGACCTAGCTAGAAGGATTCGTGTCTCCGATAGGACCAAAGATGGTATGCAAATTGTAAAGGTCCATTTATGGACTTAAGCAAGCCTTGAGGAGTTGGAATATCTATTTTGATTAGACAGTCAAAGAGTTTATCTTTATCAAAAATATAGTCGAACCTTGTGTCTATAAAAAGATTAGTGGGAGCGTCATTGTGTTTATTGTGTTGTATGTGGATGGCATACTACTCATGGGAAATGATGTTCCTCTGCTCTAGTCAGTGAAAGCATGGTTATCAAAAAACTTCTCCATGAAAGACTTGGGTGACACATCCTACGCACTCGGCATTAAGATCTATAGGGATAGATCTAGAAGGATGCTTGGTTTGCCCCAATCTCAGTTTATTAATATCGTGCTAAAAAGGTTTAGCATGAAAGACAGTAAAAGAGGTTATATACTTGCATATGACTCATGGCATCACTCTTTCCAAAAAGATGTCTCCTAAGACACCTAAGGAGAGAAAAAGGATAATCGAGATCCCTTATGCTTCGGCAATAGGATCCATCATGTATGCTATGCTCTGTATTCGGTCTGATGTCGCTTATGCCCTAGGGGTAACTAGCAGATTTCAGGCGAATCCTAGAGAGGACATTGGAAAGTCGTAAAGAACATTCTTAAGTACTTGAGAAGGACTAAAGATGTTCTCCTGATTTTTGATGGGTCAGATTTTAAACTGGAGGGCTACACATATTCTAGCTTCCAATCAGACCCGAATGATAGTAAATCCATTTTGGGTATGTATTTACTCTGAATGGTTGCGCAGTATGCTAGAAAAGTTCTAAGCAAGGAACTGAGGCGGACTCAGGTCTGATGATATCTATATATTGTATATATTAGATTGTGATGAACCTCAAGAACCCGAGCAATTGATTCCAAGGCCATGATGAGATCATGTCAGTGAGACTTGGAATCCAGATGCTCATGTTCTAAATGTTCCCAGTCGTAGGATCACCAATTATGGAATTGATGATTCCGGATAGACTGGTGCACATACATGCCTTACGCGATAAGGGATAGCTAATCTCACAGTTACATATGAGTCGTCATTAATGTACAAGTGCAGGTGCTCATTAGGGAATGAGTTCACTGAATTAACCTATAGGAGGAGCACAGAATGGAATCATTACATGAGTGTCAATAAGATGTTCCTCGGGTGATAGTAGGTGCAAGCAGTCCATGGACATGAGGTTGTCGTGGTTATGTTGTGAGTGACGACCTATTGCTTTGGTTCTATCCCTACGTGGCCCTAGCGTCATGTGCCGAGTATTACTGGGCATGGGGAAGCATTCATGAAGGTAGGTGAGCAACCAACATGGAACCGGATACTCATAGTGAGAGGAGATAATGTCCTATGTGTCCCTGCAAGTGTCGACTCGGGAATCTCTGGCCACAAAAGACATGAAACTCAGGAAGATGTTTCTGACATTTCATTATTGAGACGACATCTTGGCGGTGGAATACATATGAATCGGTATTAGAGTTTGACACTTCTTTTGTACCCTAGCCAACTTCGAGACGTTGTAAACGAGGGACTTAGTTGCACGGTAACTAATCACCGAAGGGCATTCGATCCCTTGTAGATTGAACCTCACACTATCCAGGTAGTCATGACACATTGCTATATGTCAATCTTGAGTTGTGAGTGGAGTCTCTCACGACCACACTAAAGGGGGTTTTAGTGGTGGCTCGTAAGATTCGAATAGAAGTCGTTCTATCAGATCTGACTCTTCGTTATGCACAACTCACTGGTGGCTTAGTGTGGGGCCCAATGGGTCACACACAACAGACTAATCTCGTAACTGACCTTATGAGATAAAGTCTGTATACGGCACTATATGTCTACTAGCATGGACATGCTGCAACACGATCACGGATCTCATTTATGGACATGATAAGAAAGATGTTTCCTATAGGAACGAATACGTGAGAAAGGAGTTTCTCGGTAACCCTAATTTGTAGGGCATCCCTAAATTGTAGGGATTGGCACATGATAAATCCTAATCAATAATAATTTAATTTATAGAGATAAATTAAAGTTTATATTTAGTTGGATTAATTAATTGATTTTGAATTAATTATAAATCCATTAAATATAAACTATTATTTTAGAGGCAAATTCTGGAGAGAGGATTTAAAAGGGAGGGTCTACTTAGGTGGCAACCTATGCCCCTTATAAATAGATGGCATAACCTCCTTCAAGAGGGTTAAGCAAATTGGTTACTCATCTTGGAGAAGATTTAGGATTTCATTCCTGAGAGACTTCTGAAAGAGAAAAGCTCCAAGAACTCATCTTTATCTCCTTGGGTGGCCGGCCATCTAAAGCTTCCTTCCCCGATTTTGTGAAGCCGGTTGAAGGTCTCTTCCTCTTGGGTGTGTCATCTACTTCATCTTCTTAGAGGAGTCCAAGAAGAACAACGAGGTATTCCTTTATCTTCCTCCTCGTTTTGTGGTTTTCTCATCCCTTCTTCCTCCCTTTTGGTGCTCGGTTCTTGGTGGAAGGGTCGGCTTCACATTGATGCATCTCGGGGGTTGAGATTGCCTCTTCGTTGAGCCACAATGAGTCTCGGTGTTCGTTGCCCCCATATTGTAAGGCGCTTATTGTGGACTTTCCTTGGAGGACGTGTGTGTGTGCGTCTTGAACGGAGATAGGAGCAGTCATACCATCCACGATATAAGGTATATCTTCTCCTTCTACTCGTAGATTGAATTCCTTAAAGATTGCTAAAGTTGATCGTTAGTTTAGGGATTGTTTGAGTTTTTAAAAATCGCTTTTTTCGTTGTTCTTCTTCTTCCCATCCCAACAGTATCTATCTACACTTCCATCTTGTTTGCATTTGACCTTATACACCCACTTACACCCAATGGGATGTTTTCCTGGTGGTAATTTGCAAACCACCCAAGTGTTATTTCTTTCTAAGGCATCTATTTCCTCCTGCATTGATCTTCTCCAGATATGACTAGTCATTGCTTATGTGTAATTTCTTGGCTCTCTATGAACATCTATAGATGCCAGGAATCTCTTATAAGGTGTGGTCATGTTTTGTAGATTCATTAACTTGTGAATTGAGTAAGGTGAAGTTCTCTTCTTATTGTCATCAGTGTTCACTTTCATCAGTGAATTGCATATGTAATCTTGATATCTCACAGGTCTTCTAACTTCCCTCCTCATTGTTCTGCCTTGACATCACAATTCTCTTTACTGATTTCTTTTGCAACTTTAGGTATATTAGTTTCTTTGTCAACTTCTTGTTCTTCACCTGATGTTGAACCTTCATCAGTCTCCTCATTTGATGTTAGATCAGTATCAAACTCTTGCTCTTTCTCTCTTCTCAATAGTTTCTTGGAGCTTTCCTTTTTCAGGTTGCTCTCACTATCAGCATAGTTTAAGATATCCTTGGTTGTAGGTAAGATATGAATCGTTTCATGCATGCTTTCCTTTTTGAAAGGAGAAATATGTAATTTCATATCCCTTGATATAGTTACTTGTTTGCTTTCCATCTCATACAATTTATAGCCCTTCTTTCCATAGGGATATCCTATGAAGACTGCCTCCTTTCCTCTAGCATCAAACTTGGACCTCCCTTGCTTCAAGGTGCTTGCATAGCACAAGCAACCAAAATCCTTTAAGTGGTCTAGGTCAGGTGATCTTTTGTACAACATCTCAAAAGAACTTTTGTTGTCCAATTTGCTACTGGGCATCCTGTTTATCAGGTAAGTAGCAGTTATGTTCATTGCCTTTTCTGACATTATTCAGTGCAATACTCTCCACACTTCCTCCATTTTGTGTGCGAATCTTCCTTTGGGATTCCTTCTGCTCTAAAAAGGAATACGCTTGTTTCAAATTGGGCAAGGGTTTCATGAGTAAAATCTGACCACTCACCCCGACATAACACTCATTGAGACCCATCAAGAATTAAGTCATTCGATCCCTGGTCAATATTTCTCTGCCCACTCCACATGTACACCTCAAATTCTCGACAGCATCAAGCTCATCCCATAAAGACTTTAACTTGGTGTAATATGCGGCAATAGACAAGTTGGTCTGCCTGATTGTACTGATTTGCACCTTTAGCTCGAATATTTTGGCTCATTGCTCTTGCCAAAATTATCCTCTAAGTCTGCCCACATCTCGGCAGTAGTTTGTGCATATAGAACACTAGATATCAGCTCCGGCGCTATGGAATGAATTATCCAGGACCTTACAAGGTCATTACATCTTTTCCACACGCGAGCCTTTGTGCTATTTTCTTCTAGTAGACTGATTGATCCATTAATGAAGCCTACTTTATTCGTTGCTGATAGTGATATCAGCATGGATTCATGCCATGGAAGGTAATTTTCACGATCATGGAGACAAGAACAATACCTAGAGCGTAGCTCCCGTTAATGATGAATGAATCATCCTCTTATTCCGTCCCCTCGGTGGCCACTTGGCCGCCATCGACTCGGTGGTGGCGGTGGAAGTTATGCCAACTGCCGCAACGACGACGATGGCAGGGGAAGGGCCCTTCCGCGGTTTCAAACGGATGATCGCCGGAGAGAAATAGGAAGGGGGGCGACGAGCGGTGCGAGGAAAAGTGGGGGAGAGGAAGAAAAGGAGAGGCAACACCGCGGGGCTTTTCTCAACTGGGAAAAAAGGGCGTGGGTTTTGTCGACAGGCGAAGTGCGTTGGAAAATAAGAGGAAAGGAGAAACCATTATCTATTATTTTAGTTATTATCTCAGATATTATATATTATTTTTAAATAATTTTATTTCAGACATTTAAAATATATTTAATCAATTATTATTATTTTAGATTTTTAATAATTTTGAGGGGTGAGGGGTACGTGAGAATTCTAATTATTTGATTTTTTTACTTAATAATATTTTAAATTTTTATGATATGTGTAATAAAATTATTTAAGTGTCTAAAATTATTTTTATTTTTAAATTAATTTTTATTTATTTTCTTATTTAAAAGTGAAAGGTAGGAATTGATGAGCGTCATTTCTTATATCACAAAATGTAAGAATTAGTGAGGGCCACCATGTTGTTGTAATATTCTAGATATTTAATTATATTATTTTCCTTTATGCTTGTATTTGCCAGCCTAGCGGACTAGTTTGAGGTCAAGCCGAGTCGACTCATGGTCCGATGCGAGCTTGCGAGCTCGGGTAAGTAGGATATGAGTTATGTGAATTTTGCTTGCATAAATAGATTTATTTAATTTTATGTTGTGTTGTATGATGGTTTAATTATGTGGCATGTGGATGTGCATGTGCATTGGGTTTGTATTATTTATGGATGGTTATATGAAGAATGGAATTAATTAAGTTAATTTAAGTTAACGGGTTTGGATTCGGCTTGAGGTGGATGAGGGTTGGATAAAGGGTTTAGTTGAGTTAGGGTTGAGGAGGGAATATAAAACTCCCTCCCCTTGGCTTGTGGCTCCTTATTTGGAGCCACACAAGCAAGAGGAGAAAGGAGTAGCTGCTAGCCGCAGGAGCAACCGACCCCTTTCCTCTCTCTCTCTCTCTCTCTCTCTCTCTCTCTCTCTCTCGCAAGCTGCCAGCCAGCCGTCGAGCCTTCCCTCTTCTTCCTTCCCTATTCCTTTCCTTTGGAGCCGAGCCAAGAGGAGCCGATTGGAAGTCGCCAGGCCCTCTCTCTTCCTCTCTCCAAGCCGGCGGCTTCGAGTGAGCCCCCCCTTTCTCTTTTCTTTGAATCGAGTCGAGTATCTTGAGCTGATTCGAGGGCCGTTGTCCGGGGTTCTCTTCTAATCATCTTTCCAAATCTAGGTGAGTGGTTTTACCTCTCCTTTCCGGATTTCTTTCTTGGCTTGAGCCATTTTAGGCTATTTCTTGATTCTTGTGTTTTCTCGATGAATCATGGATTTTGAGTGCCGATTTCTTGTGCCAGATCGTGGGAGGAGGGCCAAGACCTTCCCTTTGTGGCTCAGCAGCCCTAGGTTTACCCTAGGGGTGCTCGGCCAAGGGTGAATCTTGGGTGCCCTCAAGGTGTTCAGTGAAATGCGTAAGGGGAAGTTTTTTTGGTGTTTTTGAGATCAGTAATTTATATTGTTTATGAAAATGAATTCCTCTATGTTCAAGCATGCCTTGTATGTAATATGTGATTTTAGATTAAAAAAATCATGTTTAAGAAAGAAAAAAAAAAATCTTGAGGTTCTTGTTCTTAATGCTTGTTCTTGTTCATGATATTATAAGTGCTTGTTGGCCTTGTTGTTCAGCATGGAAATTAAGAAATGTAGGGATGGATCGACTAACAAAACAACGAAGAACAAAAAGAAATAGAAAGGAGAATACACACAAGATTTACGTGGTTCGGGACAACGATGTGCCATCCGTACATCCACAGGCAAAGGAGGAGCAGATCTTTACTATTCACCAAGAACACAAGTACAGAGAGAGAGAAAAAACCCTAGCCCCAAAATACAAATCTCACAACAGCTGCTGCGAACCGCTCTCCAATCCTATAAATACATAATAACCCTAAACGGGTCGGGTTACAACATAATAACCCTATCGGCCCTCCGCGCCGGCCCAATATTACAAATTCAAGACACGTCCAACAAGAAAATTATTTCAAGATTTATATTCTGTTTAAAGGATAATTAAGTGCTTAATTTATGGAAATTTCGGATTTATTTCTTATGCTATGCTGAAATTTGATGTTGCTGAAATTGCATTCTGAAATGATGAATCAGTGCTGTTTATAAATTGTTTGCTGTGATATCTGTATTTATCTGAGTATAGTCATGTAACCTATCGTTTCGACTAGAAAATATAGTTTGGAAACATAAAACACATTCTGGAGACCAGATTCGGATTAGATACATCAGTTTCGAGCAGAACAGTAAGCTAAAATAAAACCCTAATTGTGGTGAACTAAATTTTAATTGTATAATAAAAATTATGAAAGGGGTCAGCATAATCTGTTATAAACCAACATGAGAAATTTATGCATAAAATAAAACCACACGGGTTTACGACATTACGGGTCTAGGAGTTGGGGTCGGATTTTGGAGTGTTGAGACACTTTCCAATATGATCACCCCTAAGACACTGTAGGAGAGTCATGACTTAGGTCATGGTGTGCATATCTTTATAAATGGTGGAGAGGCTAGTAGAGGAGCCGGATTGTGGGCTAAGCCCAAGAGGTTGGATGGGTAATTCCCAACCTACAGAACAAGTTCGGATGGCCTTTCCCGATTGTTCTGGTTGGCCTCGTGGGATAAGTTCGGAGGGCCTACCCGATTATCCCCGAGGTGATTTTAAGGAATATGTTCGGAGGGCCTTTCCCAATTATTCTTGTGATGTCTTTTGAGAGTAATCTCGGAGGGCCTACCCGATTACTCTTATGATATCTTAAAGGGGCAAGTTCGAATGGGCGAATCCCGATTGTCCCTATGCGTCTCGTGGAGCAAGTTCGGAGGGTCTTCCCGATTATCCTAGTATGTGTTGTTTGCCTTAGGGCATGGTAGGCTTTGGCCTATTGTTCTTCACCGTTTGGGTGTTGGCTGCCTTCGGGTAGGTGGTGGCCGGATGGCCTGTTAGCAGGTCACTCCCTTGTGACCTTTGTTGTGTGAAATCCGACACTAGAAGGGGGGGTTGAATAGTATCTGTCCCCTTTTCCTATGTTTTCTTCTTACTCAATTTTAGCTTCACTTAATGCAATTGTTTCTTAATTGTGAATATGATCAAATATAAATAGTAATGATAGACAAGCAAATAAACAATGCAAACAAGAGTAATTATAATGGTTCGGCCAACTGCCTACTCCACTACCTTGGCTCCTAGAGGTGGCAACGGGCTGGGCCAGCCCATGGGCGGCACGGGCCTGGCCCGGGTTTGGGCCGGGTCTGGCCCGACACGACTGTGCCCAGAAGATGGGCCGGGCTCGCCTTCTGGGCACACGGGCCGAGCACGGTCCGTGCACCGTGCTGGACCGAGCACGGGGGCCTGGCGCACGCCAGGCCAGGGTCTGGCGCGCGCCAGACATAGGTCAGCCCGAGCCAAGTCTGGCTTGGGCCAACCAAGATATTATATATATATATATATATATATAATACCTATAAATACCCCCTCTCCTTCTTCATTTCTTTCATCTTCATCTTCAACTCTTTCTCTCAATTCTCAACTCTCAACTCTCAACTCTCAATCTCAACTCTCAACTCTCAACTCTCTTACTCTCAACAATTTAAATTCATTTACAATCATTCTCAACAACATTTTAAGCTCATCAAGAAGACAAGGATTCAAGATTGTTGTTAATTTTTTTTAATCTCTTCAATTTGTTTCATTGATTAGTATAATATTTATACTTTTTATATTTTTAATTTTTACTAATGGCGGATGGAGATTTTTCAGGTTATACTCCACAAGCTGGATCAAATATGTTAGAAGAAATGCCTCCTGCTACTCCTACCACTCCTACCACTCAATAAAATCAAAACATAGAGATAAGTCCATCTATTAATTTATGTCCATCAGGTAGAAAAAAAAGTATGATTTGGAAAAAAATTGAGAAAATTATTGAACCTGATGGCACCATAACAACAGCCCGGTGCAAAAAATGTCAAAAAATTCTTTCAGCTTCAACAACCAGAGGAACTGGTCATTTATTATGTCATAGCAAAGGGTCATGACAATAAGGTTGCACAAGCTCAATAAATTCTTAATTTATCTTTTTCTGGTTTAATAGCTTTTTCATATGATCATGATTTTCAACGTCGAGAACTTGCAAAATAAATTGTTCAAAGTGAATCTCCTTTTAGTTTTGTTGATCAACCAAGATTTTCTAGTTGGATTCAAAATACTTTACAACCAAAATATAAAAAAATTACTGGAAATACAATGAAAATTGATGCTTTAAAATTATTTTTTATATATAGAGAAAATATAATTACTAGTTTTTAAAATAATAAATCAAAAATTTCTTTAACATCTGATGTTTGGTCTAGTCAACGTACTACTAATTCTTACATTTGTGTTACTGCACATTGGATTAATGAAAATTTTATTTTGCAAAAAAAAATAATTAGTTTCAAAGTTTTTGAATATCCACACACTTCTGTTGCTATTTTTTCTTCTATTAGATTTGTAACATCTTTCTATAATATAAAAGATAAAAAAATTTCGATTAGTTTTGATAATGCTAGTAATAATGATGCTGGTATTCCTCCCCTTATACAGTTATTTAAGCCAGTATTAGATGGTGAATTATTTCATGTTCGTTGTGTTTGTCATGTTCTTAATTTATGTGTACAAGATGGTTTAAAATAAGTAAATATACATGTAGAAAAAATAAGAGATGTTATTAGATATATGTGTTCTTCAAAAGCAAGAATACAAGAATTTAAAAAATTATGTCAATCTTTTAATAAACCATTTAAAAAATTTAATGGTGATGTTATTACTAGATGGAATTCAACATATCATATGCTTATGTCTACTATAAGATATCAATAGATCCTTACAATATTTTACAATCAAAATATGTCTGGTGATCCAATTAATAATAATGATTGGTTAGTTGCTGGACATATTACTCAAATTTTAGAACTTTTTAATAAAGCTACCGAATAACTTTCAGATGTTTATTATCCTACATGTAATTTAACTCTTTCACATATAGCTCGTATTAGTGAAGTATTTTCTTCATATAGACATCATCCTTTATTTGCACAAACTAAATCTTTAATGGAATCTAAATTTAAAAAGTATTGGTCAGATATACCTACTTTATTTTGTTTAGCAATATGTTTAGATCCTAGAATGAAAATTGATGGTTTAAATATGTTGTTAGATGATTATTATAACAATATAGAATTAGATAATGTTGAAGAAAAAAAATTAAAAATTCGGATTTATTGAATTCTATTTTTGTATTTTACGCTTCAAAATTTGGTGATACAATTACAAATAAGACAACATCTTCTTCTTCTAGATTAAGAGATGATGGTGGAAATAGTATTAATTCTCAACTTGGTCGTGGAATAAAAAAAACTAAATCTACTAATTTTAATGAATTACTTTTTTTCTATATCATAATCATTCAGAAGAAATAGATGATAACGAAATTTTAGCATGGTGGAAAAAACAAGAAAATATGTATCCTATTATTTCCATCATGGCACATGATATACTAACTGTTCATGTGTCTACAGTAGCTTCCGAGTCTTGTTTTAGTGCAGGAAATAGAATTCTCGATGAAAAAAGAAGTCGAATTAGTGAAGAAACGGTTGAAATATGCTTTTGCTTAAAAGACTGGTTGGATAGATTACAAGATAAGGGAGGACACGACACTTCATCATCGGGAGAGGAGGAAGTTCAAACAAGCGAAGCTGGTGCTGCTAGTCCAAGTACAAGTTAAATCACCGGGACTACGGGTGATTAAAAATATAAAAAGAACTACGTAGACCTGATCCTTCTATAGTTAATCATTGGGGAGTGCAAATTTAGCTATAGAATGTATGTAGGCAACCTTTTAAGGTGCGGTCTATTATAATATTAAAAAAAATTATTTTATCGTTGGATGAATATTTTTGTATTAAAGATAAATAAAAATAAAAATTTAATTATAATTTATTTTTAAAAAAATCTTTTTATTAATTTATACTGCGGTTACAATGTTACATATAAAAAATATATTAAAAATATATATAATAAAATTTAGTACAATAATTAATAAAATTAGAGGTCCAAATTCAAAACTCACCCGTAACCATTAATTTTTAAAATTAAATTTTAAACCTTTAAAATTTTAAATTAAAAAATTAAATTAAATAATTAATTTTTCAGGCCGGCCCGAGCCCAGCTGGGCGGGCTCAGGCCCGGGCTGGGCTTGGCTGCCAAACATTCGGGCGGTGCCAGGCACGACCTGAAATGTGGCCGGGCCTGCCCGAGCACGGCCCGTTGCCACCTCTATTGGCTCCTCACCAAGGATTTCTAATCACTACTTAATAGAATCTATGTTTCCCTTTGAATACAATGAGGACACCCTTCTCACCGCTCTGAGAACACCTCACTCCTATTCACCTAGGCAAAACACAATTCTATAAAGCTATCCCTAAGTGTTTCCTAGCACACCTAGCAGCTATCTCAATTTGACAACAAGTTTACAATAAAAGTCAAATACAAAGGAAAGAGCTTATGAATAAAAAATGAACCAAGGCTTCTTTCCACCACCTTCAGGTCTCCAACTTGCAAGAAGATGACTCTTGAGTTGTAGCACAGTTGAAGAAGCAGGGAATCAGTGCCTGAAATGAGTCGTAGATGGAAGCAGAGGGCGCGCGCAGATTTCGCTCTTTTGAAGGCTTAAGAAAACTTTTTTAATGCTCAATAAAACTTCTAAGAAGAAGTTAAAGAAGTTAGGTGAGGGGTGTTTATAACCCCTCACTCTAACGGCCTGTTCAACGGCTAAAAAAATAGCTGTTGAAGCCGTTCGATCGCTGGCCGATCGATCGGTCGGTCGACCGACTAATCGACTGCCACTGCGACCGCTGGTTGGATGAGAGAGCTCAGTCGACCGACTGACGAAAAAGTGTCGATCCTTTATTCGGTCGACCGAATACCTGAGCCAGGGTCGCGCGACATGCTATCTCCTATTCGATCTACCGATTGGTCGATCGCTAAGCATTCTGCCATTTTTTCCCTTCGGTCAGTCGACCGACGCAACCTTGTATTTTTCCTTCACCGAATGGCTACTGCCTATTTTTACCTTCATTTGGTCGACCGACCGGTCGACCGAACGACTGCTTTGGCATAGTACTGCCTTTTTCGGTCGACCGACCGATCGATCGAATGCAGGCTGAGGCTGATTTCTTCTTGAAATTTTTACATGCTTTTTTTATGGATTTAGTTACCAAGTTCTAACTTGGATAACTATATAATTTGTCTTGGGATAAGATTGTCCTAGGGGTATATTACAAGATATCTATTTGATTTATGCCCGAGCCTTTATTTGGCATGCTTATCGCAACCTCAACCTGAACTCAAAACTTCACACTTGGATTAAATATATGTTTGTTATCATCAAAATAAAGATCGAGGCTTAAGAGAGACCCTTAAGCCAACAATCTCCCCCTTTTTGATGATGACAAACATAACATGAGATTTTTAGAAAGCATAAGTGTTTGTGAGTTTGAGTTAAGGCATTCATGAGTTAGGGCATGCAAGATATGTAACTTAGCATATGCATTCAACCACTTATGATTCAACCTATGCTCCCCCTATCAATGTGCATATTCAAATTCTTATAACTCAACCTATGCTCCTCTTATCAATGTGCATATCATTTTTAACTTTTAACTCACCCTAACTATATGCATCGTGAAAACCAAGTGTGACCTTTCTTTTTCTCCCCCTTTTGACATCAATCAAAAAGGGTAAGAATTAAGGTACAATTAATGAGTTTCATCATAAAAACCGAAAGAAACCAAGAAAGCCACAAAACCAAGTATCATCTATCACTATAGTCCTTCCCATTAATGTAAGCCTATAGAAGACAAACACTAATAGGTCTCAAAGCCCCACTACAGAGCAATACATAAGTGTGATGATACTGTATTGAATGCAATTTTTGAAAAGCATATACATTTTAAAGAAAAATATTTTAATTACTAGGAAAAACACAAATTCCTAATTGCATACTTAAATTTGTGAAGCTTTCTTCAACCAAGGGTTTTGTAAATATATCGACAAGTTGTTTATCGGTGGATACAAATTCTACCGATATATTTCCCTTAGTCACATTATCCCTAAGAAAATGATATCTCAAGTCAATATTCTTAGTTCTAGAATGTAAAATGGGATTTTTGGTTAAATTTATTGCACTAGTATTATCACAATGTATAGGTATGCAAGAATACCTAAGTCCATAGTCTAAAAGGGTTTGTTTCATCCAAAGGACTTGCACACAACAACTAGTTGCATTGATGTATTCTGCTTCGGTAGTTGAAAGCGCAACTGAGTTTTGTTTCTTTGAGAACCAAGAAACAAGACTCGCTCCTAAGAATTGACAACACCCACTAGTGCTTTTTCTATCTATCTTACATCCGGCAAAATCAGCGTCTGAAAAACCGATTAAATCAAATGATGTAGGACATGGATACCAAAATCCTAAGTCAATCGTGCCCTTTAAATATCTCAATATGCGCTTTACCGCACTTAAATGAGACATCTTAGGACAAGATTGAAACCTAGCACATACACAAATACTAAACATGATATCGGGTATACTTGCGGTTAAATAAAGAAGACTACCAATCATACCTCGATATCATTTTTCGTCCACTTTAATGCCCTTTTCATCTTTGTCAAGCTTGATGGATGCGCTCATAGGTGTAGAAGCTATTTTAGCTTCATTCATCCCAAACTTTTTGATGAGCTCCTTTGTGTACTTGGCTTGATTGATGAAGATCCCTTTGTTGGTTTGCTTGATTTGGAGACCAAGCATGAAGGACTCCCATCATGCTCATCTCAAACTCATCTTGCATACATTTAGCAAACCACTTACAAAGCATTTCATTAGTAGCACCAAAAATTATGTCATCAACATAAATTTGAACTAATAACATGTCATTTTCATGATGCTTAATGAAAAGTGAAACGTCAGCTTTTCCAAAATCAAAACCTTGTTCAATTAGGAAAATTTAAAGTATTTCATACCAAGCCCTAGGGGCTTGTTTTAAACCATATAATGCTTTTATAAGTTTGAAAATATGGTTTGGAAACCCAAAACTTTCAAATCCGGGGGGTTGTTCAACATAAATTTCTTCATTAATAAAACCATTTAAAAATACACTTTTTACATCCATTTGAAAAAGTTTAAAACCCTTAAAGCTAGCATATGCCAAAAGCATTCTAATTGCTTCTAATCTAGCTACGGGAGCATACATTTCATTATAATCTATTCCTTCTTGTTGATTGTACCCTTGTGCAACTAACCTAGCCTTATTTCTAATAACCAATTCTTCTTCATCTAGCTTATTTCTAAATACCCATTTAGTTTAAATATGGTTTGTTCACTGGGTCTAGCCACTAAGTCCCATACATCATTTCTAGCAAATTAGTTGAGTTCTTCTTGCATAGCTAGTACCCAAAACTCATCTTCTATTGCTTCCTTAATGTTCTTAGGCTCTACTTCAGATACAAAAGCAACATATTGACAAACATTCTTGAGTTTATAACGTGTTACCACTCCTGTTGAAGGCTCTCCAATGACTTGGTCCATTGGATGATCTCTTACCAATCGATATCCTTTAGGGAGAGGTGGTAGAGCTTCTTCTTCTTCTTCATCTTCAACTTGAGGTAGGTTTGAGGATGGAGGTTCTTCATGTTGGGTCTCCTCATTATTTTCATCCTCCACTTCTTTATCATGAAGTATGAGATCCTCAAGTTCCTCACCTACATTTACAATCTTCACATTTCTAGAAGAATCATTAGTTTCATTAAACGTGACATGCATGGATTCTTCAACAATCATTGTTCTACGATTGTAAATTTTATATGCCTTAGAATTAATGGAGTAACCTAGGAAAATCCCTTCATCGGATTTAGAATCAAATTTTCCTAAATTCTCCTTAGTATTTAGAATAAAATATTTGCATCCAAAAATATGAAAATATCTCACATTTGGGATTTTGCCTTTCCAAAGCTCAAAAGATGTTTTCTTAATTTTGGGTCTTAATAAAACTTGGTTGAGAACATAACAAGAGGTATTTATAGCTTCGGCCCAAAAATACTTAGGCAATTTGTTTTCGCGTAGCATGGTCCTAGTCATTTCTTGTAAGGTTCTATTCTTCCTCTCAACCACCCCATTTTGTTGAGGGGTCCTAGGGGAAGAAAAGGTATGTTGAATACCTAAGTCATCACAAAACTCGGAAATTTTTTCATTTTTAAACTCCCCTCCATTGTCACTTCTAATTTTCAAAATTGAAACTCCTTTTTCATTTGAAACTTTCTTTGCAAACTTTTTTAAAAACTCAAGAGTTTCATTTTTCTTGGCCAAAAAGAAAACCCATGTAAATCTAGAAAAATCATCAACTAATACATAATAGGCTACATCACATGGACCAAAGAGATTCATGTGCACAAGCTCAAGAATTCTAGATGTACTAACATGATTAATGCTATGAAATGAAGATTTTACTTGCTTACCTAGTTGACATGCATCACAAAGTTTGTCTTTGTCAAATTTTATCTTGGGTAAGCCTTTAACTAATTTTTTTCTAGATATCTCTTGGATGAGGCTCATGCTAGCATGTCCTAGCCTTCTATGCCACAACCAAGAGTCATTCTCCATGGCAACTAAGCATCTAACATGAGGATTTGGCAAGACATTTAATTCTAAGGTGTATATATTTTCTTGCCTATTTCCAATAAACATGATATCATTTGATGGTGCACTTCTAACAATATATTTAGATGCTTCAAAAACTATTATGTATCCATTATCACATAATTTTGATATACTAATCAAATTATGTTTTAACTCATCAACCAATAAACATGATATCATTTGATGGTGCACTTTTAACACATTTTTAATGCATGGGTAAGGGAGTATACCTATGTCATCAATGTCAACAATCATACCTTTGACATTGTCTCCAAATGTGACATGTCCACCATCTTTACTTGATAGGGTTGCAAATAAATTGATGTCTTCCGTCATGTGCTTTGAGCAACCGTTATCCAATATCCAAGTGCTCCTACTTGCTTGAGGATGCTTCTCCACCTACAAGAGGAGAAGAGGCCACTTTAGGTACCCAAATTTTCTTGGGTCCTTGAGTGTTTGTCATTTTGGGAACCCATGTAAATCTTGCATGTGGGTTCCTTCTCAATGCACAATCCTTGGCCATATGGCCAAATATGCCACAAGAAAGGTAATTTCCATTAAATTTTCTTTTTGTGTGTGTGTGAGCATGGGAGTGTGATGATTTCTTTTTATGGACAACCTTTGGCATGACATTTTGGATGGTTGTCATTTTTTCATTAAGTATGCAGAGTTTCTTTTTTAATGTTAGCACACTATCATTTAGATGCTCTACTTTATCACATAAATACTTGTTTTCATTCTCTAGTTTTCGGTTCTCAATCTCTAAGTTCTTCTTAGATTTTTCTAGGGTGCATGTTTCTTCCTTAAGAGTGTCTATATCTTTCCTTAAGGCATTGCATGAAAGTAATAGACTATCATTCTTAAGTTATAAAGATCTATTGTCCTTTTTGAGATCTCTAAATTTTCTCCTAATGACATTGAATTCATCATGCATTTGCTCAAGTTCATTTTCTAGCTCTTTTTGAGTAAATGAAACTTCACCAAAAATAAATTTTACCTCATCATCCTTTGCCATCAAGCAAAGGTTTGCCTTTTCACTTTTTGCTTCTTCTTCACTCGATGATGCCTCGCTTTCATCCCACGTGGCCATCATTGCCTTCTTCTTCTTCTTGTATTTTTCTTTCTTGTGAGGGTTGGAGGTGGAGGCCATCTTGAGAAGTGGGCAATCCTTCCTTAGGTGCCCGGTCTTGTTGCAATGGTAGCAAGTGTAGCCTCCTCTTCCCTTCCTCATTCCTCCCCTCATGAAGCTCATGAATCTTCTTGCGAGCATCGCCATTTCTTCAAGATCATCCGTCTCTTCCTCGGATGACGATGATTCTTCTGCTCGATGTGATGCTTTTAAGGAAATGGTCTTGCCTTTGGGGGCATCTTCCTCCTGGTATTGCTTCATGTGGGTCTCATGTGTCATGAGAGACCCAATGAGCTCGATGATCTTCAAAGTGCTCAAATCCTTGGCTTCCATGATGGCTGTCACTTTGGACTCCCAAGATTTTGGAAGGGAACGGAGGAGCTTCCTTACCTTCTCCTCTTCCCTTATTTTCCTGCCAAGGTTAGCTAAGCCATTTGTAATATTTTGAAATCTAGCATGCATGGCATCAATGGACTCATGTGAAAGCATCTTAAACATTTCATAATCATGCATGAGTAAATTAATTTTGGATTACTTTACTTGTGAAGTCCCTTCATGGGTGGTCTCTAGGACCTTCCATACTTCATAAGCAGACTTGCAAGTAGAAATCCTATTGAACTCATTAATAGATAGGCCGCAATATAATGCATTGACGGTCTTTGCATTTGCATTAAAGAGTTTAATCTCTTCTTGGTCCCACTCATCCATGTCCTTAGTGGGTTGCTTATACTCTACTTGGATCATCCTCCATACATCCATGCCTAAAAATTATAGGAAGCCATTCATGCGGATCTTCCAATAGGCATAGTTGTTTCCATCAAATAGTGGTGGAGTATGAGCAGAGGACCCTTGAGCCAATTGGATTTCACTAGACATCTTGACTTGTAGGAAAGATGGTTAAATATTGACCTACGACCTTGCTCTAATACCAATTGTTGTGTGAAATTCGACACTAGAAGGGGGGTTGAATAGTGTTTGTCCCATTTTCTTATGTTTTCTTCTTACTCAATTTTAGCTTCACTTAATGCAATTGTTTCTTAATGGTGAATATGATCAAATATAAATAGCAATGAAAGACAAACAAATAAATAATGCAAACAAGAGTAATTATAGTGGTTCAGCCAACTGCCTACTCCACTACCTTGGCTCCTCACCAAGGATTTCTAACTACTACTTTATAGAATCTATGTTTCCCTTTGAATACAATGAGGACACCCTTCTCACCGCTCTGAGAATACCTCACTCCTATTCACCTAGGCAAAACACAATTCTATAAAGCTATCCCTAAGTGTTTCCTAACACACCTAGCAGCTATCTCAACTTGACAACAAGTTTACAATAAAAGTCAAATACAAAGGAAAGAGCTTAAGAATAAAAAATGAACCAAGGCTTCTTTCCACCGCCTTCAGGTCTCCAACTTGCAAGAAGATGGCTCTTGAATTGTAGCACAGTTGAAGAAGCAGGGAATCAGCGCCTGAAATAAGTCGTAGATGGAAGCAGAGGGCGCGCGCAGATTTCGCTCTTTTGAAGGCTTAAGAAAATTTCTTTAATGCTCAATAAAACTTCTAAGAAGAAGTTAAAGAAGTTAGGTGAGGGGTATTTATAACCCCTCACTCGAACGGCCCGTTCAACGACTAAAAAAATAACCGTTGAAGCCATTCGGTCGCTGGCGGTCGATCGGTCGATCGACCGACTGATCGACCGCCACTGCGATCGCTGGCTGGATGAGAGAGCTCGGTCGACCGACGGGTCGAATGGTTGATGGAAAAGTGCTGATCCTTCATTTAGTCGACCAGTCAGTCGACCGAATACCTGAGCCAGGGTCGCGTGACAGGCTATCTCCTATTCGATCGACCGCTAAGCATTCTGCTATTTTTTCACTTCGATCGGTCGACCGATCGATCGACCGACGCAGCCTTGTATTTTTCCTTCACCATCTTCGGTCGACCGACTGGTCGATCGAATGGCTACTGCCTATTTTTACCTTCATTCGGTCGATCGAATGGCTGCTTTGGCAGAGTACTGCCTTGTTCGGTCGATCGACTGGTCGATCGAATACAGGTTGAGGCTGATTTCTTCTTGAAATTTTTACATGCCTTTTTTATGGATTTAGTTACCAAGTTCTAACTTGGATAACTATATAATTTGGCTTGGGATAAGATTGTCCTAGGGGTATATTACAAGATATCTATTTGATTTATGCACGAGCCTTTCTTTGACATTTTCTTCTTCCGTTTCTTTGACGGTCTTTTCTTCCGATTCGTTTGAACGGACTTGGCATGCTTATCACAACCTCAACCTGAACACAAAACCTCACACTTGGATTGAATACATGTTTGTTATCATCAGAATAAAGATCGAGGCTTAAGAGAAACCCTTAAGCCAACAACCTTTTCCTGCTTGAGTCGGGAGTTTTACCTTATGCATATTTTCTGTGATGTTCGTTTTTGTGAGGGTTGGTAGAACTGCTCACTAAGTTCTTTTAACTCACCCATTGTCGTTCTTTTGTTTTGCAGAGCATGACCGGTGAGGTAGGCTGGAGCACTTGGCGCAGCTGGAGGGCAGAGGAGCAATATGATCTCATAGCAGTCCTAGTTAGGGGTCATAGTCGAGTCTGTAGTAGGTTGTCATGCACTGTTGTTCTGGTATTTGGAGTTGTAGTCCCATGGGGACATTCATATTTTTATTCAGTCTTTTATTTATTAAAGAACTGTTGCTCTCCAATTCATTTATTTCCGCACTTGAGCTATTTATTAAAATCTTCGATGTTTTGAAATAAAAATCTATTTTGGTTCTTTTTATTAATAAAAGTTGTTGTTTATTCCGCTATTTTATGAGTTGGCATGTGCATGGATTAGGCTACGAGGTTTAGGCACGTATACTCTGGCCGATCAAGTGACCCTGAACTTGGGGCATGACAATATGATATCAGAGCATGTGGTTCGGTCTGACTACGACCTAGAGTTATCACCGTATAGGGCATTGCTATCGTGCCAATATATGGTAGGGGTATGCCATGAGATCAATGGGCTAAGTCTGCAGATCAGCGCGACTTCTGTTTTATTTATTTGACGACTTAGGATGAATTCAATTGTTTAAACTTTGATAATTTCTTTCTAGTGATTCCAAATAGATGGAGGCTTTTGATGCCATGAGGAGCGGTAGTGACAGCAATGTTGGCTTTAGGTTTTCAACATTAGCCTTAATCTCGGTTTTGATGATTTTGATGATAACAAACATGGGACTAATGATTTCATTGAGAATATGTTTCAGGTTCCATATCAATTAGCGTTCGATGTCCTCGATCGAAAAAATTGGAAGGACATTGATCTTCGCGCTCGGGTTCGTCGCGGAAGTTTATCAAAGATCGACGAGTGCACCAAAGTCGCTTGGATGACTCCAAAGATCAAGTCAAAAGCTCTCCAAGATGATGCTCGTTGAAAGCCGGAACCCGGAAACCAAGCGCAGAAGAAATAGGTTGAAAATACAATTTCAGTCTATGTTCGGTCGACCATGCGGTCGACCGAATAGGGTAAGAAATGGGTAGTAGCCCTAGAGATCGACTGATCGGACTGAGGCTAGGTGCAGACGCAGCTTGCGTCGGTCGACCGAAAGTGAAATCGCAAGTTTCTTGCGTCGGGCGGTCAACCGGGCGATCGACCGACCAAAGCCCAAAATGGGCAATAAGGTTGGCGGTCGACCGACCTGAGGATAGCCAAAGATACAAAATGCGTCGGTCGATCGATGGGTCGATCGAAATTCGCGAATCGAGAAATTTGCATCAAGCGATCGACCCATCGGTCGACCGCCCACAGGGAGAGGAGAAGCGGTCGAAAGACCGGTCGACCAGTCGGTCAATCGACCATTCGACCGGCGGCGTGTAACGGATAGTTTTCTATCTGTTGAACAGTCGTTTCTTCAGTAGGGTATAAATATACCATCATATGATTCTTTTAACACTCTTCCTTGACTTATACAACATTCATTGAGCATTCTAAGAGGAAGATTTGAAGCCTTCCAAAAAGCTTGCGCTACTTCTCTGTCCGCGACATTTTCTTCAAGCGTACAAGCTCTGCTCCTCAACTCGAGTGTTGATTCAAGCTCCACTACTTGACGAGTTGAAGGATTAAAGGATTGCAAAAGAGCTTTCTCTATTGGTTTCATTCTTTAGCTCTTTTCAATTGTATTTTAACTATTATTTAAACAGTGTTTAATTTGTGCATCTGTAGAAGATCGGGTGTTTGGTCTTCTGTGTGAAGTGGTATCCTTAGTGAAAAGGAGTAAAGCCACTTGTGTAAACTTAGTGTTTACTAGGATTAGTTTAGTTGTCCCTTAGGGTTGAGGTGGAAGAGGACTCTCGATAATAAGGCGGTGACTTCCGAGTGTGGAAGTGCCTTAGGTCGAGAGTGCGTCTCTTCGGTGAAAAATCCTCTGTGTAAGGGAAACGTAAATTAATCTAGTAAAACTAATTTGGAAATCCTAAGCGGAGTGCTTAGGTAGTAGAGTAGGCATTGGAGCCGAACCACTATAAATCTTGTGTTTGCATTGATTTCTTATTTGTTTTAATTATTAAATCATTTCTTGCTTCCGCATATAAAATCATCGAATTACAAATCGCCTAAACTAATCAAGAAATGATTAAATTAGAATTTAGGCTAATCGAATTAGTAAACATACTATTCACCCTCCCTCTAGTGTCGCCATTTCGCCAACAATTAGTATCAGGGTGGGTCGTGGATTGAGATTTCACCATCTCGTCTACATTTAGTCTCGATCTAGAATTGGCTCGAGAGTCGATAGCGTCTTCACCCCCTAGGTTCGATGCCTCTAACTTTGGTCTATGAAAATCTAGGATGTACACATTTCTAAAGACTCAAGGTTTAAGTGTATTTAACATGATAAAGATGAAATATGTTGAACCTAAGGAAAATATGGATGCATGGACCCAAGAACAAATTAGCATGTTTGAGTTAAATGCTAAGGCAATAAATTGCATATATTGTTCTTGTGAAAATAATATCCTTGAAAAGATCATGCATTGTACTTCGGCATATGATATTTGGGCTACTTTGAATATGCTATATGATTATGCTAAAACTGAGGAGTTAGAAACTTTTAATGAGGATAGTTATGACAATTGTCATCCTTCCAATGCTAACATGGTTTTTGAAGCCGAAAGTGTCTCCAGTCATAGGAGCACTAAAAGCCGAAAGAGAAAGGTGATATGCCATGCGTGCCATGAGAAAGGGCATGTAAGGAAGAATTGTCCTACCATGAAGAACAAGGCAAAGAGGAGGTCAAATGCTTCCACATCATCATCATATTCGAATGAAGCATCCTCTTCCCATGACTATGAAGCAAATTGAAAAGAATGCCTCATAAATGATGACAATGAGGTACACTCCACCTCTTCTAGTCATATTAATAACAATAATAGTATTAACTCATCTAGCTCCCATGATTTTGATGAATTGATGGATGAGTATAAAATCATGTATACCTTGCTCTTGAAAAAGGATAAAGAGAATAAAAATATGAAGAAAGAAAACTCAAATCTTAGCTCTCAATTACATGATGTAAAATTAGAAAATGAGAAGCTAAGAATTAGTGTCAACAATCCATGTCATAATACTTTTAAGTATTTACACTAAGGACTTGAAAAATAAAATTGACATATTGAAGAATGAAAATAGCATGTTGAAAACTCAATTGCATGCTATTCATAAATCAATCAATGATTTGAAAAATGAGGTTGTTTTTCTAAATAAGAAAGTTAGTAATCTATCTAGTAATTCTTCCTTTAAGAATTTTAAATGCAAATGTTTCTTTCAAGAATGCTTATGCACATCATGCTTCTCGTATCAAGCATTCTACAACTAAATCTCATGCTCAAAAGAAGAATGTATCTTTTAAGAATGCTCATGCTCATCCTAGTTCAAATAACAAGCATTCTAAAAATAAATCTCATGTCCATAACAAAAACAAAAAGAAAATTAATGGACATTATCTTTGTTGTGGTGTATTTGGGCATGCTATATATGATTGCGCATTCAAAATGAACTCAAGTGTTGTGAAGACACTTTGGGTACCTAAGCCCACTAACCCCCTAGGACCCAAAACTATTTGGGTACCAAAAGTCTCATCTTCTCTTGTAGGGGGATCCACCACACAAGGGTAAAGAGAAGTGAAGAGTTGAAGTTGACCATGGACTTGAATAATGAATCCTCCCTTGGTTGCAACTTCAAGCTACCTTGATGCCTTAGGTAAAGTTGGCATCAAAATTATTTCGGTATCATCTCCTATATCCCATTGCTTAATAGTATAGTTGGAGTTGATATATGCTTAATATTAGTTGATTTCCCCGCTCTTAATATATTTCAAAAACGTTTTTGATTTTTGATTTCCCGGTCTCTTCGGAGACCCAGGTGGCCTGTAATGGGCCTAAGCGACCTTGCGGTTCTAAATCGTAGGCTTTTTGTGGCTTTCGGTTTTCAACCAATAGGAATGGTTGGAGATCTTATGTTTTAAAATTTTATATTTTGAGATCTCTTGATTCATTTTGTTATCATGAATAATTTCTTTGAAAATGAATCCATGCTATTTAGTGAAGTTGAAGTTGATAAATGATACTTGGTTTTTCTCTTCACTATTTAGTTTAATAGCTTGCATGTAGAATTGGTTTCATTGTCTACTTAAGAAGTACACTTGCAAGTTATAAGTTTTTAGGAAGGCTATTTAGGAAGAAAAATATTAGTTTGGCTAAATCATCATGAATAGGGTATAACCTTGACAATTTCAAAATATAAGTGTTATACCTCATTGGTTAAGATAAAATCATGTCTCTATACTCATAACTAGAATTGCATGTAAAATCCTTGAATTCTCATGAGTAAGTAGAATATTAGCATTTAGGCAAATTTCATCAAATGAAACTTGCTCTAGGTTGATACTTGCTATTAGAGACATTTTTTTAAGTCCAAACTAGTTAAACATAAGTAGAGATCTTATTCCTCAAATGTTTCACATCTTAGGATCTCTTAGATTCATTTAGATATCATGAAAACTCATTTAAAATGAATCTTTACTATCTAGCATAGGTTAAGGTTTTAAAATAAAACTTTGCATTGAACCTTGCTATATAGTATGTTAGCTTGCTAGTAGTCATATTATTTCATTATGATACTAATGAAGTCTACTTGTAAGTTAAAAATTTGAAAGACTATGCTATCTAAAAGAAAATGAAAAAGGAAATGAAAAGTTGGGCAAATTTTCAAGAAATAAGGTATGAATTTAATTTTGCAAATATCTTAGTAAAATAATTAAATTTTCATGCTCAAATGATTTCTCTATGCTCATGATTGATGTTGCATGATAAATAATTAAAGTTTCATGAGTAGACAAAATTATGATAACTTAGCTCATTTGATGATATCTTGATATTTATGAAATCGAACTAGGTTAAAATTCTTCTTTAAAACTTCATGTTAAGTTAAACTTAAAATGAAATTAAATTTCTAAAAATAAGGTATGAATTTAACTTTACAAAAATCTTAGTATGATGATTGAATATTAATGCCTTAATGATGTCTCTATATACTCATGATTGATTTTGCATAATAAATGTTTGAATTTTCATGAGTAAGAAAAATTTGGATAACTTAGGCAATTTCATGATATCTTGATTGAATGAAACTTGCTCTAGATTAAAACTCATATTAGAGACCTCATTTTGAGTAAACATCAAACAAACATGTTTAGACACACATGATATGACTCTAGGTGTTCAATCTTGAAAATTCATGTGTAGATGAAAATGTGATAACTAGATCACATTAGTGGACTTAAGCTTAAAAGGGTTGACCCAAGTCAACAAATTGACTTGGACACTTGATATTAAGTCCAAACTTAATAAACATGTTTAGAAATAGGTATGACATATTTCCATGCTCTTAGAGTGAACAATTTATATGGATATGGATAAAATGACAATAAAGGTCAATTCATACTTAACTCTTTTGAATCATGTTGACCCAAGTCAACAAGTTGTCTTAAATGTCTCATTTTCAATTCATATTTGTGGAACATATCTAGATTTACTCATGTTAGGTATCCATAGGTTTAAATTTAAAAAATCATGAGTAAATGTTAAGATTGAAACTTAGCAAGTTTCATAAAAACTAGTTTAGTTTTGAATGAAACCATGCTAGGTTGATATCTTGACTTAAGGACATAATTTTCATTTCAAACTTGACATATACTCTTTAAATTATCACATTATGGTGTCATGAAAGTTTGAATAAAGATTGAATAAGTTTTAAAGAATAACTGAAAATTACAAGAATTGTCATTTGTTCAACAATTGGTATCACCAATTTCAGTTATTTCTAGGAAAATATAGAAAAATCCTTTTTAGATGATTCTTGAAACTATACATTCACTGAAAAATATAGTTTTATCAGTAAAAATTTCAAAAAGTTTCATCAAGAATCGAATTTAAAGTGAATTTTTGAAGTTGGATTTCAAAACACAAAGTATCATCATTCTTGAAACGTCAATCTATCCGATACTTTGATTTTTCTTCGAAAACTTCATATAAAAACTCATGTACACCATTTAGATTCCATTTCTAATAGCATTCACATAAATTCTTGAGTAAAATCATTCCTAGAAATGATTTTGATATTTTGGATGATAGATAGAAATATCCATGTGTATATTAAAATCAATATAGGATGAAAAATGGTCTTTGAAAATTCTTTTGAGTTCAAACTTAATACATGTATTTCAAATGACCATTCAATATTTGGTATCAAAATTTGATGAAAAAAATTGGTTTCAAAAATATTTGTCAAAAACATGATTTTGTGTAAACTTAAGGTATTTTTGAAATCTTGAAGATAGGTTGACCTAAGTCAACAAAATAACTTAAAAAATTTCATCTTAAGCCCAACCTTAATTCATAGACTTACATTATCTCATGTTTGATGTCTAGATGCCTATATATGAGAAAACATGAGTAGATAGCAAAACATTGAGACTTAGCATTTTCATGTTCTCATGTTTATATAAAATGAAAACATGCTAAGTTTTTATTTGGATTAAATGACATTAGTTTCTCTTCAAACTTGATATACATGTTTCACATGATTAGATCTTGGTAATTTGAAAGTTTGAATAAAACTAAAAATGTCATGAAAGAGAACCATATTCTTGAAAACATTCATACTTGAGATCATACATGACTTAATTTTGAATTCCTATTGTGTTTTGAACATATCATGTATGAATTAAGTTTCATGTTAAATACTTGTTTTCCATCCCTTTGGTTGAGATTTTCATGTTTCATGAAAAATCTTTAGAGTCTCAACTTCATGGAAAAATACTTGTGTTTCATCCCTTTAACTAGATAGACATTTCTTGCCCTTTTTTATTGATGTCAAAAGGGGGAGAGAAGTATAAGAAAAAGGGGGAGAAAAGTATAGGTAATAGGGAGAAAAATATAGGAAATCCATGCATATAGATAGGGGGAGTTTATCTCATAGATATGCATGTTGATAGGGGGAGAAATCCCTTAGTTGATATCCTATATGCTTTAATGATATATTTTCTTATGGATGTTTGTTATTATCAAAAAGGGGGAGATTGTTGGCTTTAGGTTTTCAACCTTAGACTTAATCTCGGTTTTGATGGTTTTGGTGATAACAAATATGGGACTAATGATTTCATTGAGAATATGTTTCAGGTTCCATATCAATTAGCATTCGATGTCCTCGATCGGAAAAATTGAAAGGACATTGATCGTCGCGCTCGAGTTCGTCGTAGAAGTTTATCGAAGATCGACGAGTGCACCAAAGTCTCTTGGATGAGTCCAAAGATCAAGTCAAAAGCTCTCCAAGATTATGCTTGTTGAAAGCCGGAACTCGGAAACCAAGCGCAGAAGAAATAGGCTGAAAATGCAATTTCAGCCTATGTTCGACCGACCAGGCGGTCGACCGAATAGGATAAGAAATGGGCAGTAGCCCTAGTGGTCGACCGATCGGTCAATCGGACTGAGGCTAGCTGCAGATGCAGCTTGCGTCGGACAACCGATCGGTCGACCAAAAGTGAAATCGCAAGTTTCTTGCGTCGAGCAGTTGACCGAGCGGTCGAGCGACCAAAGCCCAAAATGGGCAGTAAGGTTTGCGGTCGATCGAGCGGTCGACCGACCTAAGGATAGCCAAAGACGCAAAATGCGTCGGTCGATCGATGGGTCGACCGAAATTCGCGGATCGAGAAATTTGCGTCAAGCGATCGACCCGTCGGTCGACCGCCCACAAGGAGAGGAGAAGCGGTCGAAAGACCGGTCGACCGACCATTTGACCGGCGGCCTGTAACAAATAGTTTTCTATCCGTTGAACAGTCGTTTCTTTAGTAGGGTATAAATATACCCTCGTATGATTCTTTTAACACTCTTCCTTGACTTCTACAACATTCATTGAGCATTTTAAGAGGAAGATTTGAAGCCTTCCAAAAAGCTTGCGCTGCATCTCTGTCCACAACATTTTCTTCAAGCGTACAAGCTCTGCTCCTCAACTCGGGTGTTGATTCAAGCTCCACTACTTGACGAGTTGAAGGATTGAATGATTGCAAAAGAGCTTTCTCTATTGGTTTCATGCTTTAGCTCTTTTCAATTGTATTTTAACTATTATTTAAACTGTGTTTAATTTGTGTGTCTGAAGAAGACCGGATGTTTGGTCACCTGTGTGAAGTGGTATCCTTAGTGAAAAGAAGTAAAGCCACTTGTGTAAACTTAGTGTTTACTAGGATTAGTTTAGTTGTCCCTTAGGGTTGAGGTGGAAGACGACTCTCGATAAGAAGGCGGTGATTTCCGGGTGTGGAAGTGCCTTAGGTCGAGAGTGCGTCTCTTCGATGAAAAATCCTCTGTGTAAGATAAACGTAAATTAATCTAGTAAAACTAGTTTGGAAATCCTAAGCGGGGTGCTTAGGTAGTGGAGTAGGCATTGGGGCCGAACCACTTTAAATCTTGTGTTTGCATTAATTTCTTATTTGCTTTAATTGCTAAATCATTTATTGCTTCTGCATATAAAATCATCAAATTGCAAATCGCTTAAACTAATCAAGAAACGATTAAATTAGAATTTAGGCTAATCGAATTAGTAAACACACTATTCACCCCCCCCCCCCCCTCTAGTGTCGCCATTTCGCCAACAAGCAACTCTACTGAGCGCCGAGGCCGGGGTCGTGGGAGACCACCGTAGGCCCGAGAGCAGGAGCTGAGGCAGCAACCACCGCCAGTACCGGCAGCACCCGCAGTACCAAAGGTGGTCCAGCCAGTGGCACCGGTGGTCAGAGCCCCAAGAGCACCTTCTTATGCAGATTTTATTGCATTCAGGCCCCCGGAGTATACAGGGACAGATCAGCGGGTGGAGGTCACCAATTTCTTGGGAGATTACTATGAGCTGTACAGGGAGCTTGGTTGTTCTTCTGAGACAACTGCTCGACTGATCGGGCTACAACTTAGAGGTTCGGCCAAGGATTGGCTTCACACCTGGAGGGACCGCAGAGTAGCAGATGCACCACCCCCTACCTGGGAGGAGTTTAGAGCTGCTATGGTGGAGAAGTACCTACCAATGAGTGTTCGGGATAAGCGGACGAAAGAGTTCGAGCTACTGCGTCAGACGCGCAATATGACGATGACAGATTATGAGATGGAGTTCACTCGGCTCTCAAAGTACCATTCCACCCTAATAGCCACAGAGACCACCAAGGTCAAGAGGTTTGTTGAGGGGTTGAGGCCGCAGATCGTCAGACTGATCCATTACACAAACGAGACTTCATTTTCCCGGGTCGTTGATGAGGCGCTCCGAAAGGAGGCGCTGGTACCGACAGATAAGCATGATGGTCCCCAGAAGAAAAAGTTTCAGCCCCAACCTTCAAGGGGTCAGCCAGCTCATTTAGATGGGACTTTCAGGACAGCAAATCCACCATAGGGCGAAGGTCATAATAGTTCCAAAGGCCACATTGGTTCAAGACCAAGGGCGTCATCTGGAGGTTCACAGTGGAGATCTGGACCGCAGCAGTGTAATCGATGTCACAGGAGGCACTGGGGGGCTTGTTGGGGATGTTTGGAGGTATGTTTCAGCTGTGGGCAGACTAGACATTTCAGAAAGGATTGTCCTAGAAAGAGCATTCAGCAGCTTGATCAGACTATAGGAAAGACACCGATGTTAGTGGGTTCTATAGCTCAGAGGGGTCAGACTCAGAGAGGAGGTCAGCGAGCTGGTGGTTCAGAGAGGCCCGTTGCACGGTTGTTTGCTATGAACCAAGAGGTCGCTGAGGCGTCTAGGGCAGTAGTGTCAGGTAACCTTACTGTTGGTTCCGCTATTGCATATGTCTTATTTCATCCGGGTGCAACGTACTGTTTTGTGTCTGCTTTGTTTGCTGCTAAGTTATTAGGGAAATATTTCATGCTTGATTTGCCTCTTGTGGTGTCTATGCCTATGGGCATTTCTTTGATGGCAGAGACAGTCTTTCGGGGCTGTGAGGTTGTCATTTGTGGGCATGTGTTGATAGCCGAATTGAAACTCCTGCCGATGTTAGAGCTTGATGTAATTTTGGGCATGGACAGGTTGGCGGACCATTTTGTCTTAGTGGATTGCAGGGCTAAGACTGTGACCTTCAGTAAGCCCAAATTGCCCTAGTTTACCTTCCAGGGTGAGGGAAGGGGAGAGTCGTTGATGGCAATTTCAGCTCTTAGGGCTCGAAAGCTACTTATGGGTGGTTGTCAGTCCTTCTTGGCCTTTGTGTCTGTGGCAGAGGAAGGGAGAGGTGCGGCTATAGACATCGGGGGAACACCCGCGGTGTTCGGGTTCTTTGATGTGTTTACAGAGGAGTTGCCAGGGTTGCCTCCAGAGAGAGAGATCGAATTCTATATTGATTTGCAGCTAGGGGTGAAGCCGATCTCCATTCCACCGTATCGGATGGCACCAACTGAGTTAAGAGAGTTGAAGTCCCAGTTGTAGGAGCTGCTTGAGTTGGGTTTCATTCGCCCAAGTGTTTCTCCTTAGGGTGCTCTAGTGCTCTTTGTGAAAAAGAAATATGGGTACATGCGGATGTGCATTGATTACCGGCAGCTTAACAAGGTAATAGTGAAGAATCGGTACCCGTTGCCCAAGATTGATGACTTGTTTGATCAGCTTAAGGGAGCTTAGTGGTTTTCTAAGATTGACTTGCGGTCAGGGTATCATGAGTTGACTATCCGGTACAATGACGTCCCTAAGACTGCATTCGGGTCAAGGTATGGGCACGTTGAGTTCCTGGTGATGTCCTTCGGGCTGACTAATGCACCTGCAGCATTTATGGATCTGATGAACCCAGTGTTCAGGGAATTCTTGGATAAATTTGTAATTGTGTTTATTGATGATATTTTGATTTATTCCACGAGCAGGGAGGAGCATGCTGAACACTTAAGGGTAGTTCTAGAAACTCTCAGGGAGCACCAATTGTATGCTAAGTTCTCCAAGTGTGAGTTCTGGCTGGAGAGTGTTGGGTTCCTCGATCATGTGGTGTCTAGGGAAGGGGTAAAGCTGGACCCCGCAAAGATAGAAGCAGTTCTGAATTAGAAGAGGCCGACTAATGTCACTGAGATCCATAGTTTCCTAGGGTTGGCAGGGTATTACAGAAAGTTTGTGGAGAATTTCTTCAGGATTGCAGTGCTATTGACCTGTCTGACCCAGAAGAAGGTCAAGTTCGAATAGGACAGTAAGTGCGAGGAGAGCTTTCTGAAGCTCAAGGACCGCTTGACGTCGCCGCCAGTTCTAGCAGTACCTTCGGGCTTGGGAGGGTTTGTTGTTTATTGTGATGCCTCCCGGGTTGGCTTGGGTTGTGTGTTGATGCAGAATGGCAGGGTGATAGCTTATGCCTCTAGGCAGTTGAAGGTTCACGAGAAGAATTACCCAACCCATGATCTTGAGCTGGCAGTGGTGGTGTTCGCATTGAAGCTGTAGAGTCACTACCTTTATGGCGAGGCTTGTGAGATATACACTGATCATAAGAGCGTCCAGTATTTGCTCAACCAGAAGGAGTTGAACCTGAGGCAGACAAGATGGCTTGAGCTGTTAAAAGACTATGACTGCACGATCCCCCCTTTTCTTTACGTACTATTCTGCTTACTATACCTGCTGATGTAGCATTATAGACCGTATTGTTACTTTTGCTACCATCAGGATAAATCTGACCCCTTCCTCTGTTCCCACCTACATATATGGGATATTTTAAGAAGTGAACGTCTTTCTTCGTAGCAGGGTCGGGGGAAAGGATCATGTACCATCCAGGGAAGGCAAATGTGGTAACTGATGCTTTGAGCAGGAAGTCTATAGGCAGTCTAGCGCATTTGGCGATCAAGAGGAGGACATTGGCTCAGGACTTGGCCATATGTTTGGATGGCAGGGCAGTCTTATCAGTATCAAATTTTGGTGCGCTGGTGGCTCACTTGAGGGTGCAGTCCACGTTGGTTGACTTGCTGCGAGCAACGCTGGAGGAGGATGCTTCTTGTGCACTCACTAAGGATCTGGCCAGGAGGGGAGATGCAGATAATGGGTTCAGTGTTGACTCGGAGGGCGTCCTGAGGTTTAAGAATCGGACAGTGGTGTCTGATATAGCCGAGGTTCGCAGGCAAGTGCTGGAGTTGGCTCATCGATCTACATATACTATGCACCCGGGAACCACGAAGATGTATCAAAATCTCAGGCAAAACTATTGGTGGAAAGGCATGAAAAGAGAAGTGGCCGAGTTTGTGTCTAAGTGCCTGGTGTGTCAGCATTTGAAACCGGCAGGGTTGCTCCAAAACTTAGGGGTACCGAAGTGGAAATGGGAGAAGATAACCATGGATTTTGTGACAGGGTTGTCAAAGTCTGGGAAAGACAATGATTCTATTTGGGTAGTGGTGGATCGCCTAACCAAGATGTCGCACTTCATACCAGTCAGGACGACCTTTTTAGCTGAGCAGTATGCGAGGTTGTTCTTGGATCAGATCGTCGCATATCATGGTGTTTCGATGATGATCATCTCAGATCGGGGTACACTGTTCAAAGCTCATTTTTTGTAGTCGTTCAAGGAGGCTTTGGGCACTCAGGTTCGGTTCAATACTGCGTTTCACCCTCAGATAGATGGTCAGTTAGAGTGGACTATTCAAGCGCTGGAGGATATGCTGAGAGCATGTGTCCTAGATTTGGAGGGAAGTTGGGAGAGGCACTTACCTCTGATTGAGTTTGCCTATAATAACAGCTATCACAGCAACATCGAGATGGCTCCATTTGAGGCATTGTATGGGCGGAGATGCAGGTCGCCCGTAGGCTGGTTTGAGGCAGGGGATTCCCTCATGATGGGACCTGACCTGGTAGAGGAGGCAGTAGAAAAGGTGAAGCTAATCAGGGAGAGACTATTGGCAGCTCAGAGTTGCCAGAAGATGTATGCGGATGGAAAGGCCAGGGAGATAGAGTTTGCTGAGGGGGACATGGTGTTTCTCAAGGTGTCCCCTATCAAAGGGGTGGTGAGATTTGGTAAGAAATGGAAGTTAAGCTGTAGGTTCATTGGGTCGTTTCCTATTCTCAGGCGCAGGGAAACTGTGGCCTATGAGTTGGCCGTACCTCCTAGTATGGACCGAGTACATCTAGTGTTCCATGTGTCTATACTGAAGAAGTATATTCGGGATGAGTCCCATGTGATTAAGCCTACAGCAATGGAGGTGAATTCAGCAGTCTCATATGAGGAGCGGCTAGTTGAGGTACTAAACCGTCAGATCAGAAAGTTGAGATCCAAGGAGATTCCCTTGGTTAAGGTCAGATGGGAGCACCATTCCGACCAGGAGGCCACCTTGGAAGTGGAGCAGAATATGAGAGAACGTTATCCTTCATTGTTTGGTGATTGGTGAGTCCTTATTTTTCATTTCTGAAATTCAAGGACGATTTTTTTTTAAGGAGGGAGGATTATAATATCCTAGATATTTAATTATATTATTTTTCTTTATGCTTGTATTTGCCAGCCTAGTAGACTAGTTCGAGGTCGAGCCGAGTCGACTTATGGTCCGGTATGAGCTTGCGAGCTCGGGTAAGTAGGATATGAGTTATTGAATTTTGCTTGCATAAATAGATTTATTTAATTTTATGTTGTGTTGCATGATGGTTTAATTATGTGGCATGTAGATGTGCATGTGCATTGGGTTTATATTACTTATGGATGGTTATGTGGAGAATGGAATTAATTAAGTTAATTTAAGTTAGCGGATTTGGATTTGGCTTGAGATGGATGCAGGTTGGATAAGGGGTTTAGTTGAGTTAGGGTTGAGGAGGAAATATAAAACCCCCCTCCCCTTGGCTTGTGGCTCCTTATTTGGAGCCACACAAGCAAGAGGAGAAAGGAGCAGTCGCCAACCGCAGGAGCAGCAGCCAGCCGCCCTCTCTCTCTCTCTCTCTCTCTCTCTCTCTCTCTCTCTCTCAAGCCGCCAGCCGTCCTCAAGCCAGACAGTCGCCGAGCCTTCCCTCTTCTTCCTTCCCTCTTTCGTTCCTTTGGAGCCGAGCCAAGAGGAGCCGACTGGAAGCCGCTAGCCCCCTCTTCCTCTCTTCCTCTCTCCAAGTCGGCGGCTTGTAGTGAGCCCACCCCCCTTCTATTTTCTTGAGCCGATTCAAGAGCCGTTGTCTGGGGTTCTCTTCTAATCATCTTTCCAAATCTAGGTGAGTGATTTTACCTCTCCTTTCCGGGTTTATTTCTTGGCTTGAGCTGTTTTGGGCTATTTCTTAATTTTTGTGTTTTCTCGACGAATCGTTGATTTTGAGTGTCGATTTCTTGTGCCGAATCGTGGGAGGAGGGTCAAGACCTTCCCTTTGTGGCTCGGCAGCCCTAGGTTTACCCTAGGGGTGCTCGGCCAAGAGTGAATCTTGGGTGCCCTCAAGGTGTTCGGTGAAATGCGTAAGGGGAAATTTTTTTGGTGTTTTTGAGATCCGTAATTTATAATGTTTATGAAATCAAGTTTCTCTATGTTCAAGCATGTCTTGTATGTAATCTGTGATTTTAGATTAAAAAAATCATGTTTAAGAAAAAAAATTGAATCTTGTGATTGATGCCATGAGGGTTCTTGAAAGAGGGGTTCTTGTTCTTAATGCTTGTTCTTGTTCATGATGTTATTAGTGTTTGTTGTCTTTGTCATTAAGCATGGAAATTAAGAAAATTATTTCAAGATTTATATTCCGTTTAAAGGATAATTAAGTGCTTAATTTCCGAAAATTTTGGATTTATTTCTTATGCTATGCTGAAATTTGATATTGCTGAAATTGCATACTGAAATGATGAATCTGTGATGTTTTTAAATTGCTTGCTGTAATGTGTGTATCTATCTAAGCATAGTCATATAACCTATCATTTCGACTAGAAAATATAGTTTAGAAACATGGGAGACACTTTGGAGACCAGATTTGGATTTGATACATCAATTTCGGGCAGAACAGTAAGCTAAAACAAAATCATAAAATAAAATGCTAATTGCTGTGAACTATTTTTAATTGTATAATAAAAATTGGGAATGAGGTCAACATAATCTGTTATTAACCAACATAAGAAATTTATGCATGAAATAAAATCATACGGGTTTATGATATTACAGGTCTAAGAGTTGGGGTCGGATTTTGAAGTGTTGAGACACTTTCCAATATGATCACCCCTAAGATACTGTAGGAGAGTCATGACTTAGGCCATGGTGCACTATATCTTTATAAATGGTGGAGAAGCTTGTAGAGGAGCCAGATTGCGGGCTAAGTCCGAGAGGTTAGATGGCTAATCCCCAACCTACAGAATAAGTTCGGAGGGCCTTTCCCGATTATTCTGATTGGCCTTGTGGGATAGGTTCGGATGGCTTTTCCCAATTTTTCCTGTGATGTCTTTAGAGAGTAAGCTCGGAGGGCTTACCCGATTACTTTTATGATATCTTAAAGTGGCAAGTTCGGATGAGCGAATCCTTATTGTTCCTACGCGTATTGTAGAGCAAGTTCGGGGGGGCCTTTCCCGATTGCTCCAAGTTAATTTATACTATGATATGTTCAGAGGGTCTTCTCGATTATCCTAGTATATGTTGTTTGCGTTAGGGCATGGTAGGCTTAAGTCTGTTGTTCTTCACCGTTTGGGTGTTGGTTGCCTTCGAGCAGGTGGTGGCCGGATGGTCTGTTAACAGGTCACTCCCTTGTGATCTTTTCCTACTTGAGTCATAAGTTTTATCTTATGCATCTTTTCTGTGATGTTTGTTTTTGTGAGTGTTGGTAGAACCGCTCATTGAGTTCTTTGAACTCACTCATTGTCGTTGTTTTATTTTGCAGAGCTTGACTGGTGAGGTGGGCTGGAGTACTTGGCGCAACTGGAGGGCAAATGAGCCACATGATCTCATAGCAGTCCTAGTTAGGGGTCGTATTCGAGTCTGTAGTAGGTTGTCATGCATTGTTGTTCTGGTATTTGGAGTTATAGTCCCGTGGGGACATTCATGCTTTTATCCAGTCTTTTATTTATTAAAGAATTGTTGCTCTCCGATTTATTTATTTCCGCACTTGAGCTATTTATTAAAAACTTTGATGTTTTAAAATAAAAATCTATTTTGGTTCTTTTTATTAATAAAAGCTGTTGTTTATTCCGTTATTTTATGAGTTGGCATTTGCATGGGTTAGGCTGCGGGGTATAAACACGTATATCCTGGTATGTCACGTGACCCTGAATTTATGGCGTGACAATTGTCCTCATAATTAGGGATGGAAACAACCCAGGCCAGGCCTGTATAGTAAAAAATTGGCTTGAACCTGACCTGTGATCTGTTATAGGCTATTTTTTGGCCTGAGCCTGGCATGTGGCCTATTTATAAAGCCTCTAAAACCTGATATATATTTATAAAATCTACTTTAAAATTTCAATACAAAAATGATAACAACAATAGTTTGTTTTATTAAATTAATATATATATTTTATTATATATAATGTAAATATATGATAAATTAATAATATTATGTATATATTATATTATATATATATATTATCTTAGCAGGCCTAGGCCGGCCTATTAGGCTCAATAGACCTTATAATGAGTCTAGGCGTGGCCTGATAAGGAAAACATACATAGAAATAAGTCTGGGCCTAAGTTTTTTTTAAAGAGGCCAGACTGAATACAAGCCAGGCCATAGGCCCCTGATAGGCTGCCTGGCCTATTTCCACCCCTACTCACAATACATACTTTTTAGTGAGGGTCATATTAGACCCTCACTACATGCGGGATTTCGTGAGGGTCACGATGTCCACACAAAATTTACTTTTTAATGAGGGTCATATTGGACCCTCACAAAATGTAAGATTTTGTGAGAGTCACGATATTGTCATCACAATATGTACTTTTTAGTGATGGTCATATTAGACCCTCACTAAATACAGGATTTCGTAAGAGTCATGATATTGTGGGGGTCATATTCGACCCTCATAAATGTAGGATTTCGTGAGGGTCATGATGTTGTCCTCATAATATATACTTTTTAGTGAGGGTCATACTCGACCATTACAAAATATTTTCTTTTATTGACAAGTTTTCATAAGGGTCATGGTGATGTCTTCATTATATATACTTTTTAGTGAGGGTCATATTTGACCCTCACAAAAGTGTCTTTTACTGACAGATTTTCGTGAGGGTCGACTAGCTACCCCTATAAATACATTGATTTAGTGAGGGTCGATGCGCAACCCCCACCAAATCTTGTCATTAAAATCCAGATTTCTTGTAGTGCTGAGCTGACCTCGACGTTGTTCCCTGACTCCGTGATGATGGATCTGCCAGATTGCGGTCTACGATTTCTCGCCATGACGATTTGGGCGTTTTAAAATCGCACTCAGATTATTGATCCTCCTGCTTTGATACCATATTGCGAAAATAGATTGAGAAGATCTCAAATCAATTGAGCTTTATTCCATGAATCAAAACACCCTATCACAATCTTTAGAAAGGAAACAAAAGATTTAAGAAAGTAAATTAAAAATGAAGAAAAAAATACATAACAGATTTGTTCGAGATGGCAGCCCTCTCTCTTATTTATACTCAACTTTAAAATAAAAAAAATGCAGTTACATAAATACCTTCACTTACTAATATACTTCACTAATTTACGTACTACCTTTAGTGTAATTTCCACTTCAAACTACGTTATCGATCACCGTTCACTTCCTTTCCTGCCTTATGTTGCACGTAATCTATACTTCATCAATAATTATGTTCAGCACTCAAAAATTTATAATTTTATTATTTATCTCGTTTTTATTCGTCAATTTTAAATCGTTCTAATTAATTATTTTTAAATATTTAAATTATTATATTTATTATAATAATTTTATATTACAAATTTTTTAAACTGCAATTGCTTTTATCGCTTGTAAATAATATTATAAATATAACTTCTAATATATTAGATGTTGCAATAGACACCAACCAAATAATTGAATTATTTTTGATAAAAAAAATAAGTGAAAATTATTTGGTCAGATTTTTCTTTATAAAAAACTTTCGAATAGTGGATATGCCAACAAAGGAAGTCCATCAAAATGTCTCAAAATAGAATTTAATCGAATAGTTACATCAGTCAAATTCACCAGTTCTTTTGCATGCCGCTGATGGTAAATCTTTCGCATCGCCGCCGCTGCCGCAACCTTGCTTTAGTAAAGTAACGATCGACACACAAAGCATGCATCTCTTATAATTTATATTATTTATACATATAATGTATAAAAGCCTTTTAAACGCCCCTCTAGAAATCCATTTCCAGAGACTTTAGCTGGAAAAAGAAACTGGGATTAATGAAAACACAAAGCGGCAAAAGACATAAAAAATCATATTCTCTCGTCTCTTTTTCTTTTTTTTATAAATTTAATATTAGAAAGAAGAACAAAAAAAACAGTAGCTGTTGCTAGTCCTAGCAGCTATACAAAAACCCAGCAGAGTAGGCAACGGTTCTTCTTTCGAGGCGCCTACTCTACCTAGTCAAGTAGACATACCAGCCGATATCTCAAAATTTAATATAAGTTTATATTCGAAGCGTTATTTCAACTTTCAAGCCCAGCATCATACACCTTCCGAGGGAGACGGCCTAAAAGAACAACCATGGTAAAAAATCAGAGAGGAGAAGATGTGTAGCTTTTATGAAGAACAACAGTAGCAGAAGGTGGTTCAAGGAGAGAGATCACAAGGGATGGGAAGAGAAAGAAGCAGCGAGGCAGAAGATGACAGAGGAGAGAATACTATAAGATAAAAGAAATAGAAGATGGAAAGTCAGTAAGACGAATGACCCAAAGGTACCCCACCAGAGAGAATTTTCAGAGCCCACAACCACACTTCTTCCCCACTCTCATCCTTTCTTTTTAACTCTTTTCATATCAGCAACAACCTTTCTCACTCCTCCCCCTGGAAATAATAATAAATTGAATAGAACTGAAAATTTAGCCAAGTTCATGTATCTGCGGCTGATATATATTATTATTAATTAGGGAAGATAAAGATAGTAGGAATGTAGGATGGTAATTAGAGAGAGCGAGTAGGGTAAGACTGGAGAAGAATTGAGAGAGGGGAAAAAGAAACCGAACAAGTTAGGCACAATTTTGTTTCTTTTTGTTTTCCCGTTAATCTTAGGTATAAGAGCAGCTGTTGCGGTGGCTTCTGGAAGGCGATTCCTCTCCGACACTGGCGCGTTCGCGGAGTGGGTGGCGTCCTCTGCCGCCACCGGACGAGGGGACGATCTCTGCCTTGGCTTCAACGCTGGCGGTGGTGGTGGAGGGGGAGGAGGCAGCGGAGCCGGCGGGGGGCTAGTATGGGCTGGCGCCAGCCCGTCCACCGCTGTGGCGACTGCCGGTGGAGGGAGGCAGGCCATCAATTACGGGATACCTGCCGACATGGGGATGGTGGTGCTGGCCTCCGCAGCCTCCTTCCACCAGCAGCAGCACCACCACGAATCCTTGCTCTCCTCCGCCTCGGCAGAGCACCCTGTAGTCCCGCTCCTCGCCGCTGCGCCATGCCTTGCCGATGATGACGGTCTCGCTGCCCGACCCAAGCCAGGAGGCATCCATCCTTGGCAACCGGCCCAGCCGCAGTCGCCCCCATATCACCATCACCACCACCTGCCGCCTTCCCACACTGCGAACCCTAACCCTAACGCTAGCCCAAGCCTATCTAATTACCTCCGGAAACCGGTGCCAATGCTTGACTCGAGCATAATTCTAGCCGGTGGCGGAGCAGCAGCTGGAGGTGGAGCGATGACTTGCCAGGACTGTGGTAACCAGGCCAAGAAAGATTGTAGCCACCGCCGGTGCCGGACATGCTGCAAGAGCCGTGGTTTCGAGTGCTCGACTCACGTCAAGAGCACCTGGGTCCCCGCCGCCCGCCGCCGCGAGCGTCAGCTCACCGCAGCTTCAGTCGCTGCTGCTGGCTCCTCCGCCTCCACATCCACTCCCAAGAAACCTCGCCTCGTCTCCTCTCAGCCTACGACCGCCTCGCACACCTCCACCTCGAACACCACCCCTCGTAGTTTCGACACCACCTCAAGCCACCAAGGTAATACCAAATACAACCCCAATTCCCCCCCCTAATTCTCTCTAATGGTGTTTTAACAAAATGATTACTAAAAAAAATATTATTTCTACAGACGCGAGTGCCCGAGAGAGCCTCCCGGGGCACGTGCGAGCACCGGCGGTCTTCAAGTGCGTGCGAGTGACGTCCATCGACGACGGGGAGGACGAGTACGCCTACCATGCCATGGTCAAGATTGGCGGACGCATCTTCAAGGGCTTTCTCCACGACCACGGCCTGGACGACGGCAGCCACGACGATGGCGCTACCAAGGAAACAATTCCAAACATCTCAGAGCTGCATCTCGGCAACCGAAACGTTGGTGCTTCCTCATCGTCGCCGGTGCTTCCGTCAGAAGCCTTCAGAGGCAGCGGTGGATTGATAGGAAGCACCAACTACGGTAACCAAATTAACTGATCTCAACTTCATTCATCACAAAGCATTCTCAAACATCTGCCCCAACTCAAAAAATATATTATTTATCATCTATTATGTGAGTCGAGCATATATGAATGAATGGAGGTGGCCACTTTGTTGGTGAGGACTGAGGGTCTTCTTGGTTCCACTTTGTTGTAACCATACGTATTGACTCATCATATATCATATTCTCTCTCTTGGAATGGAGTCTGGTTTTACACTGTTATTATGAGGTGATCGGCTCTTTCTATTCGTTGGATTATCTTACCTTTAAGCTTTTGCTACATAAAGGAAGAAAAGTGGTGCAACGTTGTTGCACTCTTGGAATCGTCTCGTGGCCTAATCTTGGCTGCTTCTTTCATGTGATCTTGTGTTTGACTACTGGCTTCATTTTCTCTTTGGCTTCTCAATCTTCTCATCTTTCTAATCTGCCGGTTTTATGAGGGGTAGGTATGTGCTGTAGGGCATTGCATATGAATGACGCTTTCTATACCATACCAATGTAGAGTATTTTTCTATCCATCTTGTTGTGTGTAAGCAAAGCATGGCCGCTTTTAGTCATTTCTTTTCCGAGGGATGATAAGCATTCACGTTTACTGTTGCTCCTATTCTTTTTGCCATCTAGTTAATCACTTTATAAATTAAAAAATTATTGCTACACGGTGTGCTGCTAATTCTCTCTCTCTCGAACTTGATTCACTTGAACTTGTAGTTAAAAAGTTATTGCCCATCTTTGTTTTCATTAATTAGTCAATAAATTAACTTAACCTAAATATAGGGGATCAAAACCTCACCCCAGTTCACTGAGTTCGAAACCAACTTACATGAAGACAAAACCTGATTGCATCACTATTTTTACAAAATATGTATTCATAAAGAGTCTTACTGAATCCTATTAAAAATCAGTCTACTAATAATCCTCCTAATTACTCATAATACATGAGTGAAAATTTTATCAATAATTATGAGCATTTTATTATAGGTCAATATTAGAAGAATTATTAGGCACTTGAGCTAGGAGGTCCTTCACGTGAGAACTTTATTATCAATAAATATTGATCTTTATAGAATCTTTGTTTGAAGGTCCTTCACATTATAGTTTGACAATGATTTACATAGTTTTGTTCACTCTTATTTGGTTTTATGTTTTAACGAAGAGGAAAGAGAACGAAGGGGAATTATTTATTTTGATTCTTTGAAATTTTAATTTTTTTTTAAATTTTTGATTTGAGGTCAAATGAAGATGAATAACATTATAAAAATTTATTCAAAATAAATTTTTACTATCTTTTTCCTCCCGTTCTCTCCCTCTCTTCCGTTAATGAATCATATCCAAATATATCCTAAATGTGTCCAAAATGTTAAATAATATCTTTGATTGAAATCATCGAATTATGATGTCAATTAATTCATATTAGATGGTGATAATATACCTAGTTTTTCTCCCATAATTTAGTATGTTTTACTTTTAATATTTATTTCCTATTAGATTATTTTTAACATAAATTCGGATGTAGATGGAATTTCCTCACAAATAGTAAGTGGAATAGTCTCTTGCAAGCTTCATTTGATGATTCTTGCATAAGTTTATAAACATGCCATGACATGCATGCTCAAATCTTGATCCACTTCTGATCAAATACATGCACATGAATAGAAAGAAACCATTCAATCATATGAATCGACAATTAGTGTGCACTGCCAATTAAACCTCTGCCCAGGAAATAATTATTCCTTAGTTACTGTTGAATATTTATGATCAGCAATTCAATATTTCAGTATAAGTTTTTTATTTTACTGTTGGATTTGATGGATCTTTGCCTTTATCCTCTCAAGAATGAACAACTTTCCCACATGATTAAACAGTACTAATGTGTGTTTTTGGATTCGAACTGCAATTCCTTATCTTTTTTTAATGATATGGGATTCTAAAGGAGGTTGAGCTCTTTTATCTCTTAAAAGAAATAACTATGTAACTACATTATTGGAATTTTTTGCAATATTTAGATTGATAAATATTGATAGGGTGATTTGCTGCAAGCATAATTTCATTGAAAATGTCTATTATTTGATTTTATGCTTGTTTTTAGATCCTAGCACTTGATGTTTATTTCACATCTTGAATTCCATTTTAAATGCTCTAGTGCTACCAACTTGACTTCTTATGCTTTAATTTCATGTAGTCTTGTGATCACATACCGGGCTAGAATGGTTTGAGGCTGTATTTGTTTTTCCGATCCGCATCGGAACATTTTGGTTTCTTCTTCTGATCTGACAAATCCCTAGGATGATTGGTTCGCACAACTGTACATTTCACCTCTTAGAGGTGAAATGATCTGTGGCTTTGGCCTCACATTTTTTTTAAAAAAAATATGGGAAGAATGACATAACAAAGTAGGGATGTTCATGGGTTGGGTCGAGTCGGGTTTAGAGGAAAAATGGGCCCAACCCGTCCAAAAATAGTCGGGTCGGGTTTTGAAATTTTTACCTGTCAAACCCGACCCGACCCGACCCAACCTAAGTCGGGTCGGGTCGGGTAGTCGGGTTACTCGATTAGGCTTTGAACAGTTAACAACAATATCTGCCAATCTGCTTAAGGTGAATATTACTACACATGCATGATCACCAAGCACCCGTACTTCTAAGATAAATGACAGAAAAATAAAGAAACCCTCTTAATATGATAACATTAGCTGTAATTATAATTTAGGTCAATTAAAATAATTATGGATAATCAAGGGTTGGATTACAAAGCCAGGCAGCCAGGCAGGCTAGCAACTGATGAGTTGTTTGCATTGAACATATAATGCTGATAAATTTACAAGCATCAGGACATCTCCAAACAACAATTGACACATCTAAAAATAAGTAATTTGGAAGATGTGAATCTGACCTTGCACAACTAAAAACAACAATTGACAGCTAAATTTGCAAGCATCAAAACATCTCCAAATAATAATTGACCTGCCAGAATTTTTTTTTGACTTAGAAACATATCAGTCAACTCTTTAAACTAGGCATGACACAAATTACTGACATTTGAGAGAATCTTTTAGGAAATCTCAGTTCATTAACTTAATTTCTAAACTCCTATTCTGTTTTATCTCGCCTAATACAGCCCATTTGTGATTAACAACCGCTACATCCTATGTTTCCATGTGTCTAATGACTATAATTTAACCTCTTCATGGTTGGCAGCATCACTTTGAACAATAATCATTTAGTTCATCAACATACCCACTAACTTATAAATTATTGAATGCTAATGCTCAAGGATTGAAATAATAAAGTAAATAATAATTACATTGAGTCTTCATGTTCCTAAAGCAACGGTAGGTACATGAAAGATTGAAGATTATTCACCTTGTTATTTAAGTCTTCAAGTCTTGTTATTTAAGTAATGAAGGAATTATGCGGTTAGTAAAAAGATGGAATTCATTATAATAGATGAAATTAAAAAAAAAATATTACTAACTTGAACTTCTAGAACTTTCTGGTATGTTACCGTCAAGCCTTAGAGTAACAATCATCAAAAGTCCAATTTGACATAACTACTAACTGCTTTAGGAAGAAACCTAGGTCTACTCATGTGAAGTATTAATATCTTGTTGCTACCTCGTAGTCATCATATACTAGGAACACATTGTTAGTAATAAAATATAAGGGTAAGTTTTATTACCCGTGGATGGTTTGAGAAAAATTATATTGCTGAAATGACCAAAAAAATTGCCATTTACATGCTGCTAATGCTCCATATATGACAAAAAGGATCTTCACTTGCCTACAAATTAAGGAAGAAGATAATATTAGAAGACACCCATTGTTGTAGAAACATAAATTGTCATTCAATGGTATTAAATAACCAAAGTAAATAATAACAAAGATATTCCACTATCATGTTTTTTTCTCATGACAGGAAGTAACATAATGGTTCATTTAAGATAGTAAAAAAGAGTTTGAACTGAAAAAGCAAGCAGGAAAAATATAAACAGCTGGATAAAAAAAAAATAGAATGTTGCAATACCTGATTCCAACACTTAGCCATGCTAATCATAAAGTGGAACCAGCCAACAAAATAAACTTATCATAATGATAAGTACAAGCAACTAAATTATCCTATACACATAGAACTTAAGAAACAAAATGTTAGAATATTTTTATATTACATTATTAAACGAATAATGTTAATATGTTAACTTCAAGGCTTCAAATTCAAAACATCGCTCGAATAATAGAAAAAGCTTAATTCTGAATTTCCAACAACTCTAACAATAAAATAATAAAAGTGAGAAGAATAATAAAAATTATAACAATAAGTAAAAAAAAATATAGATTTGAACTTTAGTGTTTATACCTGATTCTATCTTCTCAACTTCATCTAATGCAACTCGTTTTCTCAACCAATTCTGAGTGCAAACCAAAGCCTCAACAGTAGAAGGATGTAAGGAACTACGAAATGGATCAAGAACTTGACCTCCGGTGCTAAATGCAGACTCCGATGATACAGTAGAAACTGGAACAACCAATATGTCCCTAGTCATACAAGAGAGAACATGGTACTTTATTTTTTTCATTTTCCACCATTTTAATATATCAAATTCATCAAAGCTGTCTTCAACATCATCCTCCAAGTATCTTTCCAACTCATTTCTTTTCACATCACCTTGTTTTTTCTTTACTTTCAATCTAAATTCATCTTGCCAATCATCTTTGGGATCATCATCCTCATTATTGATATGAGATTGTGAGGTAGCACTTGATGGTAAACTACTAGAATCAACACTATCAATAGGGGGATGAAACATGATATAATGCTCAAACAATTTATCAATGAGATCCTTCAATTTTGTCATTGTCTGGTTGTACTTTTCAGTACCATACATCCGTTGAAAACAAAACTCAATATACTCCAACTTGTAACGCGGATCAAGAAAAACAGACACAAATAATAGATAATTCAGATTTCCACCTCTTGAAAGTAGCCAATCTAGTTGGAGATGACTTAACAAACTTACAAGAAGCTCTTATCTTGCTAACAGAATTATCAAATTCCTTCAACCCATCACTAACAATTAAGTTCAGAATATGTGCACAACATCTCAAATGCATGTACTCTCTAATTAACAAAGTAACACTATTCCAATAAGTCATGCCTCTAACTAAATATGCAATAGCCAGATTATTCGCACTTGCATTATCAACAGTAATACAACAAACTTTCAAAATTCCCCAATCTTTCAAGCATTTTTCTAAATCTTTCCCTATGGTTTCACCTTTGTGATCATCAATCAAACCAAAACTCAAGATTTTCTTATTTAATTCCCACTCGTCATCAACATAATGAGCAGTCACACACATATAATTCATATTCTGAATTGAAGTCCAAGTATCAGTAGTAAGTGAAATCATTTGATGATTCTTGGACAATGTGCTTTTCAATTTCTTTTTCTCCTCTTTAAACAATTCCATGCAGTCTCTACCAATAGTGATACGAGAAGGAATTTTAAATCTTGGTTGAATACCTGATATGAAATCTTTAAATCATTGATTCTGAACAAAGCTAAAAGGAATTTCATCAACAATTATCATCTTGACAAGTGCAGCCTGAGTCTTTTCTTGATTAAATTCAGCAAGTTTCATACTAACAGTAGTATCGGGATCACCCTTGCATTGCTTGCCAAGAGCAATTGTTTTATGCTTCTTATCAATTTCCCTATTTGGATTTTTCTCACATGTCCTCAAATGTTTTAACAAATTTGTGGTACCATGACAAGCAGCATTGCAAGCATATGTTTTCTTACAATAATTGCATACAACCCTATCTTTTTCTCTAGTAAAATGATTCCAAGCATTAGAAGGAGCTCTAGTTGGTTTTCTCTTCAATACCTCTTTTGATAATGATTGATAATCTTTTTCTTGTGATGCACTTTCTAAAATTCCAGCTTGTGTTGGATCTTGTGGTGGTCCTGATGGAGCTTGCGATTGAGTCGCTAGTTGCATATCTCTACTTCTTGGAGTGGGAGAACTTTCAACTACAGTTCCACTACTAGTATTATGAGTACCACTAGTTCCAAGTTCGTTTTCCTTTGCCATTTAGCCTTAAAAAAGAAGAAGAAGGATGGTACTCAAACAACATAAATACATGTAATCAGGCAGCTAACACTTTACTTATGTTTTAGCAAGGGACTCAGGGATATTATCATATTACCAAACATATAAACAAATTTACCAAACACTTTACTTAAGTAAAAAAAAGAAGAAGCATGGGACTCAAACAACATAAGTAATATATATAAATACATGTTTTACTGTTTTAGCAAGGAGTTTAACCAGACATATATATAACCTGATATATATTAACATTGCTCTGGGTGAAAAATCAAACAAATTTAACTAGAAAGCTAAACAATGAATCTATATGATATCTGCAACTGTGAATTGTGAATTGAAACTGAAAAATTGTAAATTGAAACAAATAAATTTAACCAGGCAGCTAACACTTCAATTCACATTGCTCTATAGTAGCAGTTTCACCAACACAATTTACAGAAAAAAAATTTGTGAATTGAAACTGAACTAAAACCCTAATGAATTAAAACTCAAAGGATTCAGTAGTAATACTGTAATAGTGTATACCTGTGAACAAGGAACCTACTACTCGGGCGACTAGGTGAGAACAATAGAGAGGGCTGCTCGGCGACTAGGTGAGGACTGAGGACAATGGAGAAGGCCGCACACGAGCAATAAGATATTAAGATTGCATTAGTTTTATCCTATTGTGAAGCTTTAAAATTACCTGTGAAGTGCGAACATTACCTGTGAAGTGCGAACAGAGGAATCAGCGACAGGTTGCTTGGCGACTAGGTGAGGACAACGGAGAAGGTTGCTCGGCGACTAGGTGAGGACAATGGAGAAGGTTGCACACTGATACAAGCTCGGCGAGAAGAATGGAGACGTGGACTAGCCGTAGATTGGAAGGCCGCCGCTAGGGTTGTTCACGCGAAGGGAAGGCCGCCGCCCGCCGGTAGGTCAGAAGGAGTCCACGGCCGCCGGTGGTTGCAGCCCCTGCCAAGTCCACCGCAAGTCCCGACTCACACACCGCCGGCTGTCCACTGCGATTCGCGATCGGGGAAGGAAGCGAGGGGAGAAGGTCGAGAAAAAAAAAGTTAGGGCTGCGGAATCGGGATTGGATTTGCCGATTTGGGGTAACTAATAAAGTAAATAAATATAAAATAAGTAATATGTAATTAAAAATATTTTTTAAAATAATTTTATATTAATTTTAATCGGGTAATCGGGTCGGGTATCGGGTAATCGGGTTTCAAAATATAAAACCCGATTTGGTCGGGTTTGACCCGAACTGACCCGATTACCCAACCCAACCCAACCCAACCCAAACTAATTGGGTTGGGTCGGGTAATCGGGTTCATTGGGTCGACCCGTACCCATGAACAACCCTATAACAAAGGAGGTTTTGGTTTAGTTTAATTAATTCAATTTCTTCCAGGGTTAGGTCTGAATTGGAAATTTTAGATGATTCCTTCAAGGTGTATTTGTTAAATTACATACTATTTGTCATTACTAGAACAAAATGTATTGATGCATTAGATGGAGTACCTGGGAGTGCATATGTTGAAATTTCCTTGAACAATAGTTTATCTCTTTTAGTTTTACTTTCTTTTTTCAATGTTTTTGATGCAATATATGACCTTGGGTTAAAGGGCAAAAGATTGATCTCAAGTAAAGTTATTGGTTTTATAATTAATTACATAATGGTTCATTTGTTTCTAAGATAAGATAATAAAAAAGAGAAAATAATAGAAAATATTTTTTTATTTGCTGTGTAGACTGAAATTTTGTAGTATTAATTTTATATTTTTTAATTAAAATATTAAATAAATAATATTTAAAAATATTTTTTTTAATTTTAATTTTTATCTTATAAAATAAACATGCCCTAATTATAATTTTAAAAGAAAAAGTAACGGTGGTCGCCACTTGGAGCTTGGATTTATTGAATTGATTAATTGGAGCACCTTGCCATTAATATCATTACAAAGGGAAATGGGAGACCTTTAAGCAAAGTTGGGTACATTTCTTGTCATGGCACAAAAATCTTGACATGGACATTGACTTGTGTATATGCATATTGACACAATGACACCGACATATTTGGATTTGCTAATCCTCTACAGAAAAATATGCATAAATGTCCAAAGAATGGCATTTTCAGATAAATTTGATTGAAGAAGTCTAAAAGAAGCAAGAAAAGAAAAAGTTTAGTTGTTTTGTTTAGCGCAAAAAGTATTTTAGGGTAAATTACATGGAACTCCTATCGACTATAGTCAATATGTGCAAAGACTACATAAACTATCAAGTGTGCACAGAACCCCCGCGATTACATTTTTGTTCAAATAACCCCCATCAGTTAGCATGTCTGTTAGTAACTTAATGATAAAACTTTCATATGCGTAGAACTCAACTCCCCAGTGCCATGTGGCAGCAATCTCCACCCTCCATCTCATCCGACGATCATCACTTTTTCTTCTACCTATCCCCTTGCCCTAGACACCGCCGCCGTAGCCACCACCACCTCCTCCTCCTCTTTCCACCGCCGCCAACACCACCTCCTCCTTCTCTAGATCTCCTCCTCCCACCACCACCACCACCTCCTCCTCTCCAAGAAGGAGGAGGAGGAGGAGCCAACGACCTATTCCTCTTCTTGCGGAGGAGGTGGTGGTGGTGGTGGTGGCGGCGACGATGGCGGTAGTGGCGGCGGTGGAGTCTAGGGCAAGGGGATAGGTAGAAGAAGTGATGACTATTAGATCTGATGAAGGGTGAAGATTGTTGTCACGTGGCACTGAGGGAGGGGGATTCTGCGCACGTGAAAGTTTTACTATTAATTTACTAACGGACATGCTAACGGAGGAGAGGGTTATTTGAACAAAAAGTGTAGTCGCAGGGGGTTATGTGCACACTTGGTAGTTTAGATAGTCTTTGCACACATTGACTATAGTCGAGGAGAGTTCCGTGTAATTTATCCTTATTTTTACTAGCATAGCATATATTTTCTTGGATTCATCTAATAACTCATCATAGGTCATATCGAAAGAACTAAAGCTTCTTGTATCATTTTTAACATAAGTAAAAGGAGAGAATAGTTATTATTATTATTATTATTATTTAATACATGTAAAATATAATTATAAATTATAAATTTAAATTTTTTAAATTTTTTAAATTTTTTAAATTTTTTAAATTTTTTAAATTTTTTAAATTTTTAAATTTTAATATTTTAAAATATAAAGTATAGATACAATTATTAATTTCATTTATATGATATTAATAATTTTTAACATTTTTAAATTTTTCAAAATTAACTTTGTTTAGTTATTGGACTGGACTAGTACATTTGGGCCCGATCGAATTAGAGCTAAAAGCGCTCACACTCATGAACTAGACTCAAGTCAAGCTAGACGACGAGGCCCTGGGGCTCCACTCGGCCAAACAAGGACACTCGCATTCCTATTAATTGTGAGGGATTACACAATCGCGAGCCCAACATTTCAAGGATCAATCTCGATCCATTCCGAGCAATATCCCCACGATATTTTCGGGCGGCATCATTGCCAATCAACCATCGTCTTGCAATATATAAAGACACCATGCTTCCTAGGATATTCCAATTTTCATTACACCCACCTAGAATACATTCTAGCTTGAGCGTTGAGTTTCTTTTGCAGGTCCCCCTTGCCGGAGTTGCACTTGATTAGGAGACGCACACCGCATCGCTCCGACTTCAGGCAAGAATATTTGGCGTCCACCGTGGGTTGAGTAAATCTTACCTGCTCCGCAATGGTTGGTACTCGGAGCCAAGCGAACACTGCCGCATGCAGGCGAACACTACCGCATGCAGGCAACACCCTAGCGGCGACGTTCCCTCGCTACTTGGAGATGCTTAAACAGTGAGGAGTTATCACACCCCAAACCCGGTATGATCGATCAAGGTACGCCACGTACCCCGAAGCCTAACCCTGACTCAAACCACAAGAACATATAACCCAAACCTGAACATTTAATAATAACCCAAACCCCGCCACCAACCGCGCTACTGCACCCCGGTACCTATCTAATCTAGCTCAGGTGTTGAAAAATAATAAAATGTGGGGTAAGTTCATTGGGACTTAGTGAGTAGATGAGTCCTCAATTTCTAACACATCATCATCATCATCATGCAATAATAAAAAAGAATATAGGTAAGCATAAGAGCATAAAACATATTTATTTTGAGCATTTATTTTTAGCAGCGCAATCATCCTCGACAATGCATATCAGTCCTACAGAAAATACCCAAACGTATAATATGCTCAATGCAACCATCCACATGCTCAATGCAATCATCCACATGAATCACCTCCGGACCCGTCGGTCCCATATAGCCACATGGGGTTGGTAGATGGGTGGCAGTTGCACCACCACCCAACTCAGTGTTAGCCTGTTGGGGTATGCTCTCCCCTCATCATCACTGGCTCTTCCAAGCTAGCTTGTTGGGGCATACGTTCCCCTCACCTGCTCGGGTCTTCGGGTTGTCTCCTTGGGGTATGATCTCCCTGCATTAGTCGGACTTCCGAAATAAGACCAACACTCTCTCCTTGGGGCATACCTTCCCCGCACCAGCGAGGCTTCTGTGAAATGCAACACGCACAACACCACATAACACACACGGGTATATAGATCCATAAATGAGCATAACAATGATGTGCACAATAGGTAACAAGGGTATGTCTAGGGCATACCTTCACCTCCGCCTCCTCCCGCAATACATCACAACCACACAGATAATGATGGTCAAATCATGAATTCACATCATACATAATGAGTATGAAAATAAGGCACAAAACCTCCAAATGTCGTAGGAAAAACAAGCATGTGTAAGATGTAAACAACACAATACTTCATAATTTTCCTACGCGGTTTAGACCCGACTTTAGCCCTCCCCTAGCTGTGTACCCTAGGGCCGGTCTACCCCTCTATCCGAGTGCTCTAGGGGCATAGAGGGCTCGGCCCCCTTGGGTTCCCTAAGGGTCGGCTTACCCTAAGGTCGTCCTAGGGTTATAGGGTCTCTAGGTGTCCTTAAGGCACTCAATTCCCTATTTGTATCTCTCTACAATTTCCCTAGAGTGTAGAAGAGATCTAATGTACCCTAAAGTATATTCCTAAGGTATAAAAATCTTATTTTTATTTTTCCCTAAGCTGCCCCTAATTGGCCGGCCACCCTAGGGCACCAAAAGGGTCCTAAAGGGGGCGGCCTACCCTAGTTCTTCCCCAAAACCCTTCATTTCCTCAAGATATCCAACCATCACCAAGAACCCTCAACAACCATCAAGATTCTACAAAGAAACCATGAATAATTCAAAAGAAAAGGGGCGGCACAGCAAGGAAAAGGGGCGGCCAAGTTGCCCCAAAAATTACCCTGATAGAATCTTTGCGATCACGATAAAAACCTCAATGCGAATATTCGATTCAATCCACGAAAAACCCAACAAAAATCGACAAGAACCCCATGACATAGGGGTGGCATGGCTGATGAAGAAAATAGGAGAAGGAAGGTTAATCCACTCACCTCTTTTGGAGAATCCGGGAAGGAAGAAGAAGCTAAGGGTCTTCCTACGTTGAATGCCGACGAACTTGCGAAATCCGGCACCAAAATTCCTCCTCCTCCTCTCGGCGGCGCCTCTCCTTCTCCTCCACTTGAGCCTCGGGTGGCATGTGGAAAAACCCCTGGCCACACGCCACAGGTTCAATTAGATAGGCTTCCGTTTGGTCCAAATGACCAAAATGCCCCCGCTTAACTTAACCGACTAAACTAACCCGTATCTAACCCGTTCTAACTCCAATTCGAGTTTCGATTGAACCGCTGAATTCATCTCGAAACCCTCTATCATAATATCATGCTAAATCATAGAAATAAAATAATTATATTTTCATAAATATTCCTTCATTTAAATAATTACCCGAATTAGATTCCGCGACTCTATGCTAATCCACGCTAACTCGGCCCCATACTCCACTACTAAGGGATAAAATATTATTTAGGATTTTTGGGCATAACAGGAGTGATGCTCTAGCACCAGCCAACCCCTTACAAGACGAATCCCATCTCTGATAAACGATCTTCAAGCGGAGAATCGACGGTTAGCAGCCCAGGTCGAGATGCTGACGCGGTCCCGGGAACAACACCCGGCTGAACACGAGCGCCACCGCATAGAACACGATGGAGATGACCACTTGGAAAGAAGAAGACTCATTTTTATCCTTCAGGACAAGGTTTCCCGAACGCATCATCAGTGAGAAGAGATTGACACCAGGGTAATGAAGGCTACCCCTCCACTCCACGTTGTCTCGGGACCCTTCGCCGAACGCATCATGGCAGTGTGTCTTCCACCCAAATTCAAATTGCTAACCACACTTCCACTTTATGATGGCATGGGTGACCCAACCACGCACCTGACGATGCTCAAGTCCATGACGATCCTCAACGGAGCAACTGATCCCATCCTTTGCCGAGTCTTCCCGACTGTAAGTTGAATGACCTACACTAAAAGGGGGGGAGGGGGAGGGGTGAATAGTATGTTAACTAAAACTTTAGCCTAAATTCATTTTTAACCGTTTCTTGCTTACTCAGGCAATTCATAATTCAATAGCAAGCGGAAGCAATCATTTGGTCACATAATCTGCAATGTCCCTCTTCATACCATGCGACCAATAATGAGTCTTCAAAATTTGATACATCTTGGTACTACCTAGATGTATAACATAGGAACTATTATGTGCTTCCTTAAGGATGCTCTTCTTGAGTTCTTCATCGTTAGGAACACATACTCTCCCCTGACAGTACAAGTGACCATCTTCCTTGATCACATATTCACTCTTCTTCCCCTCTTGGACTTTCCTAATGACAGTTGCCAACTTCTCATCTTGCTTTTGCGCTTCTTTAACTTGTTGAAGTAAGCTTGGCATAACTCTCAATTCAGCTACAATAGCTCCATCACTTGTTAGAGTCATGCAAGCATTCGTGACCTTCAAAGCTATCAGAGACTTTCTACTAAGTGCATCAGCAACCACATTTACCTTTCTTGGATGGTACGTAGTCAATGGTGCAATCGTAATCCTTAATTAACTCCATCCACCTTCTTTGTCTCAAGTTAAGCTCATTTTGAGTGGGCAAGTACTTGAGACTTTTGTGATCAGTGTAGATGTAACACTTTTCTCCATACAGGTAATGCCTCCATATTTTCAAAGCAAAAACTATGGCTGCTAACTCCAAGTCATGGGTCGAGTAGTTCTTCTTACGAGGCTTCAATTGCCTAGAAGCATAAGCAACTACCTTTCCCTCCTACATAAGTACACACCCAAGTCCATTATGTGATGCATCACTATAAAACACAAAGTCTTTACTCGATACTGGTTGTGTGAGAATGGGTGCTTCAGTGAGCATTGCCTTAAGCTTCTCAAAGCTCACTTGGCACTTGTCGCTCCACTCATACTTGACATTCTTTTATAGAAACTTGGTTAATGGAGACGCAATTAATGAAAATCCTTTCACAAATCTCCTATAACAAGCAGCCAACCCTAAGAAGCTTTTGATTTTTGTAGCATTCTTAGGTGGTTTCCACACAAGAATAGCCTCAATTTTCTTTGGGTCAACCCTAATCCTCTCAGCTGACACTATATGACTAAGAAAAGAAATTTCATCAAGCCAAATTCCACACTTATTCAACTTAGCATAGAGCTTCTTCTCTCTCAATGTCTGTAATACAACCCGAAGATGTGCATCATGTTCCTCTTGAGTCTTAGAATACACCAATATGTCATCAATGAAGACCACCACAAATTGATCTAAGTATGGATGGAAGATACGGTTCATGAGGTCCATAAATGCTACTGGAGCATTAGTTAGTCCAAATGACATCACCAAGAACTCATAATGTCCATATCGAGTTCTAAAAGCTATCTTAGGCTCATTAGCTTCCTTCACCCTCAATTGATGATAACCCGATCTAAGATCAATCTTGGAAAAGACACATGCTCCTTTCAGTTGATCAAACAAGTCATCTACTCTTGGTAGTGGATACTTGTTCTTTATAGTCACCTTATTTAATTGTCTGTAATCTACACATAATTTAAGAGACCCATCCTTCTTTCTCACAAAGAGAACAGGAGCGCCCCATGGTGACACACTAGGGCATATGAAACCTTTATTGAGCAACTCTTGTAATTGAGCTTTCAACTCTTTCAATTCAATGGGGGCCATTTTATAGGTAGCAATGGATACTGGTGTTGTACCCGACATGACATCAATGGTAAATTCAACCTCTCTTTCTGGTGGTAAATCAGGTAACTCTTCAAGAAACACATCGAAAGAATCACATACAGTGGGTATGTCATGAAGGCTAGGCTCCACCTTCTCAGTATCAATCACATGTGCTAAGTAAGCTTCACAACCCATTCTTATCAACCTTCTTGCTGTTGTTGCTGTAGTGGCTGATATGACATTGTGAAGATAATCTTGTCTTTCACCCACAATAGTCACTTCTTCGTTGATAGAAGTTTTAAGAGTAATTCTCTTAAGGTGACAATCAACCATGACTTGATGTTTAGACAACCAATCCATGCTCAATATCACGTCAAATTCAGGGAGTGACAACTCAATCAAGTCAGCAAGGAAAGTCTGATTCAGAACTTTCATAGGACAATCCTTATACACTTTATTAACAGTGACACTATACCCCAAAGGATTAGTAACTAAAATATCATGATCTAAAATCTCAGCATGCAAACCCCTCTCTTTGGTTATGGTAGTGCATATGTATAAATATGTGGAACCAGGATCTACCAATGCATATATATCATGATCAAGGAGAAAAATTTTACCAACTATCACATCAATGGCATCCTGGTCATCTCTAGCTCTGATGGCATAGGCATGGGCCGGCATCCTAGGGTCGTGTCTCTGCACTGTGCATCACTCCTACCATAACATTTGCCTCTCAGTGCTGTAGGAGCTGATCTCTCAGTCTGTGGAACCGAGGTAGTCTATTGTCTAGGGAAATCCTTCTGGAAGTGATCCGTGGATCCGCATCTAAAACATGCTCCTATCAATCTCCAACACTCACTAGCATGTCTTCTACCACAATGCTCACATGTAGGGGCCGATACCCTCCCAACACCTCCTGGTGTGCTACCAACAGATGTTGATTGTTGGCCGATCCTAGCAGTAGATCCTTGATCCTTCCTTTGTTCCTGTGTCTGGGTCTGACTTTGTGAACCCCTTAATTTCTTACCGACTGTGGGTGCAGAGATTGATTGCCCATGTCCCATTTTTAGCTGATCTCTGCCCCTCCTGCTCTGTTCACTATTTCTTACCATCTCAACATTCATAGCAATAGTCACCAGCTGATAGAAGTTCTTGATATTCAAAGCTGTAATGTATAATTTCATACTGTCATTGAGGCCCTCCTCAAATCTCTTACATCTAGAATCCTCAGTGGCACAATCTCTCCGGCGTACCTGCTCAACCGGATGAGCTCTCTCTCGTACTCAATCACTGTTAGGTGACTCTACCTCAAGGTAGTGAACTCTCTCCTCATATCCTCCCAATAGTTCTCATTAATATATTTCTTCTTGAACTCTATCAGAAAGAACTCCCATGTAACCTTTGGTGGCTGGACTATCTAGGATGTGGTGTCCCACTACTAGATAACTCATTTTTAAATGATAACATGCCAACATTTAAAATTTCAATTTATAAGAATAATGAGTCATTTAAATTTTGTAGATCTATATTTTTCTTTTCTAAGAAACTTTTATTATTTTCCAAGAATTCAACTTTTCTTTTCAAATTATTACAAGAAAGCAAGAAATCATCATTTTCTTGTTCTAACAACTTATTTTCTTTTTTTATGTTCCTTAAATAGTTTTCTAATAATATTAAATTCTTCATATATATGCTCAATTTTATTTTTCAATTCTACTTGGGTAAAAATATTATCACTTATAGTAATTGTCCTTTGTATGAAACAAAGTTTATCTTCTTTAAATGATAAAATGAATCATTTGCAAAAAATTTCTTCTAAGATTACCGATGGTTCAAATGCTAAAGCTTCCTCTCATGCTCATTCTCATATTCATGTCTATCCTCATGCATCTACTAGATTTAAGGGTCATTGTTTATGTTGTGGCATGTATGAACATATGATTAGGGATTGTGTCTTGAAAAGGAACCCCAATGCTAAATCACTTTGGGTTCCAGAAGTTTCTAACTCCCAAGGACCCAAAGAAATTTGGGTACCAAAGTTTTCATGCTCAAATGTAGGGGGAGACCCTTGACTTGTATGAAGACACATTGATGGCTTGAAGTTGCTTGGGAAGTAAAGGAAGAGGAATTAACTTGGTTGCAACTTCATAACTAATGAGATTGGTATCAACTCCTAACTTTATCCTTGCTTCATCATTCTTTGGAATTTGATAATTCTTGAAAAACATTAGTGTGCCTTAACTAGTATACACTTGATACTTAACTCTTCTTGAGTGATACATGATATATGTTTGTTTATTCTTGATTAACACTCACATGTCTTTGTGTAAGTGTTTGGGTTTTATATGTTGGCTATATTTGGCAAAAGTGTTCCAGGTTAAATCTCAATTTTTGCACAGGGAGCTCTGCCTATATGATGATAGTTTCAACTGTGTGAGGATAGTTTCAATCGCTTCTTCAGTCTGTGGTTTTCTTGATAAGTATGCTGCAAATGAGATGACTATTGTACTTCAATATTGATGATGATTCTCTTGATATATCTGATATTATTAATCATCGTTAATTATATGTCTTTTGTCCGTTTTGGTGTATGAGTAGTGGAGAGTTTCCTACTCTTTATTTTCTGGGCCTTACTCTTTGTCTTTTATGATCATGTGTTTATGATGTTTTCAATGTTGGTCGTTCAAACCGATGTCTGTTTGATTTGAACTGAAGATTGATTAAAGATCAGTAATTAAAGTCAGCATTGATTCAGATCCTTCAGGTGTCACATATAAATACTTTTGAAGAGATTTGTTTTCATCAACTTCATTGTGCGTACACTGTGTTGTTAGTTTTCCAAGGAGTTGAGACTGCTAAGTGCAGAATGACAACAATCTACTTTTCTTATCTTTACGTGAAAATGGTTTCAGGCTAATAACTCGCTACAACACAAGACTGTGTGGAGGATGAAACTCTATGGTTGGGATGTCATAGAGAGGCAAGTCGGTATGTACTTGTAATAGCAAATAGAGTTTTGTTATTTCCAATTCACTGTAGTAGTGGTAGTTGGATTTCGGGTGTGAAATCCTGAGGACTTATATTGTACTTATAGAGAGTGGATTGAGCATCTATCCGGTGAGTGCCCCGCAGATTAGATGTCAGGTTTTATCACTGAACTGCATAAATAAACCTTTTGCGTTTGCGTGTGATTTTTGTTTTGGTTCTTACTTTGCTACTAGTAGCGTTGCAATAGCAGTTGCAATTTCCTATTCAACTGCCCTTAACAAATGTTCCCTTAGAGGCATATACTGTCAGTTTATGGTATCAAGTTTGAATTTCAATTTTTTATTTTATTTTCGGTCTCCTTGGAAGCCATATGTGACCTATAATGGGTCTATGCAACCTTTGATTTTGAAACTGTCACGCCCCAAACTTAGGGTCACGTGACCGGCCATGGTATACGTGCCTATACCCCGCAGCCTAACTCATGCACATGCCAACTAACAAAAGATAGTGGAAAGAAACAACAGTTTTATTTATAAAGAGAAACAAAAACAGATTTTATTAAACAATATAGTTTTTGTCAAAAGCACGAGTGAGGAAGAACATGAATAAAAGAGTATCAATGCTGATATTTAAATAAAATCTGAATAAAAACATGAATGTCCCCATGAGACTACAACTCCAAAATACCAAAATAAAAGTGCATGATAAACTACTACAGACTCGACTACGACCCATAACTAGGATTGCTATGAGATCATATGGCTCCTCTACCCTCCAACTGTACCAAGTGCTCCAGCCCACCTCACCAGTCAGGCTCTGCAAAAAAAAATGACAACGGGTGAGTTCAAAGAACTCAATGAGCGGTTCCACCAACCCCCATGATAAAACAACACAAAGATAAGATGCAAAGCAAAACTCCTCACTCAAGCAGAAAAAAGTCACAAGGGAGTGACCAGCTAACAGGCTATCTGGCCACCACCTGTCTGAAAATAGCCAACACCCACACGGTGAAGATCAACAGGCCTAAGCCTACCATGCCCTAAGGCAACAACACATACTAGGATAATCGGGAAGGCCCTCCGAACTTATCCTAGCATAAAAAAACTCGGGAGCAATCGGGAAGGCCCTCCGAACTTGCTCCATGAGACGCGTAGGGAAAATCGGGATTCGCCCATCCGAACTTGCCCCTTTAAGATATCACAGGAGTAATTGGGTAGGCCCTCTAAACTTACCCCTTTAAGATATCACAAGAATAATCGGGTAGGCCCTTCGAACTTATTCCTTACAACCACCTCAGGGATAATCGGGTAGGCCCTCCAAACTTATCCCACGAGGCTAACCAGAGCAGTTTGGATTTGCTCAACTGAACTTGTTCCACAGATTGAGAATTGGCCATCCAATCTCCCGGGCCTAGCCCGCAATCCGGCTCCTCAATGAGCCTCTCCGCCATTCACAAAGATATGGTGCAATTGGCCATCCAATCTCCTACGATGTCTTAGGGGTGTCTTTATTGGAAAGCATCTCAACACTCCAATATCCGACCCCAACTCCTAGACCCATAATGTCATAATCCCTGTGGTTTTATTTCATGTATAAAACTTTATCTGCTGGTTCATAACAGATTATGCTGCCCCTTTGCCCAATTTTAATTATGCAATTAAAATTTAGATCACCAAGATTAAGGTTTTCTTTAGCTTACTGTTATGCCCAAAACTGATGTATCTAACCCGAATCCTGTCTCCAGAGTATGACCTATATTTCAAAACTATGTTTTCTGGTCGAAACGATAGGTTACACGACTATGCTCAGATAAATACATACACCACAACAAATATTTTAAAAACAGCACAGGTTCATCATTCTCATAATAAAATTCCAGCAACATTAAAATTTCATCATAGTATGAAAATAAATCCGAAATTTATAGAAATTATATCCTTAATTATCATCAAAATAGAATACTAATCTTGAGATAAATCTATCAAATTTCACAATATTTAAATAAGGCTAACAAGCACCAACAACACCATAAACAAGAAAAACACCAAGAACAAGAACCTATCTTCCAAGAACCTTCATGGTATCAACATCAAGATCCATATTTTGTAAAAATAAGATTTTTCTAAAAATCATAGATTTAATACAAAGCATGCTTGAACATATAAGAACTCATTTTAATAAGCAATTCAAGACATAAACTACAAGATAACCAAGATCCCTCACTTGGACATTTCATCGAACACATTGAGGGCACCCTTCCTCCACCCTTGGCCGAGCACCCCTAGGGTCATCCTAGGGCTGCCGAACCCCATAGGGAAGAGTTTAGGATCTCCTCAAACATGGCAATCAAAAGCACGGCGAAAACTTGAGAGATCGACGGAAAACATATAAAAACAACCAAGCCTTCAAGATCGGCTTCAAGAATTCGAAGAAACCCGGAAGGAGGGTAAAACCACTCACCTAAATAGGAAAGAGGATTAGGGGAGAAATCCCGATCGACAGCCTCCAAATCTGGCCCCAAGAGGTAGCGGCTTGGCTCCACCAAGAGAGAGAGGGGGCGACGGCTCCTCCTCAAGCCGCCGGCTCCAAGAAGAGGGAGAAGAGGCGCGCCGGCTTCAAGATTCAAGGGGGCGCCGGCTACACCCAAGCCATCGGCTTGGTTCCAAGGAGAGGGGAAGAGAGAGAAAGGAAGAGAGGGGAGGGAGAGAGGCTCGGTGGCTGGCTTGGGGGCGACGGCTCGAAGGAAGAGGAAGAGGGGAGAGGGGCAGCTCGGCCTGGGCAGCTCCTCTCTCTACCCGGCTTGTGCGGCTCCAATAGGGAGCCGCAAGCCCTAGAGGGGGGGGGGGATTTTATAATCCCTTCCCTTCCTCTTCAACCCTAACCTTCATTTACCCGCATCCGCCTCAACCCGGATCCAAACCCACTAACCTCTGAACTCGCTAACCCAACTAAGCTTAATTAATCCTATTCTAATCCCATGACAAATTACAAGCAACAACCACATGCACATCCACTAGTTAGCAAGATTTGACTTTTGAGAAATAAAACTTGATTTTTTCTTTGTTATCTAGTTTATGAACTTGCTAGTAAGAAGAAGTTTATCATGATATCTATGGATTAAATTACTTGCAAGTTGATCATTATTTAGGAGGCAAATGTCTTAAGATTTCAAAATACATGCTAGTACTTGAAAAATTTATCAAAATGAGGTATGAGCTTTACTTTTGCACTATCTAGCTAGCATATTACCTCAGCAAGCATATAAGGACTCTTGCACCTTGCTCATGATAAAGTACATAGTTGTATTTATGTGGAAGTTCATGAGTATTTAGAAAAATGACATGTAGACAATTTCTTGATATACATGTTGACGTTTGCTTGAAACTGTGCTAAGTATGGGAGTCTTTATAGTAATTTAAACTTAGTATACATGCTTAGAATGATCATATCTTAGTCATATACAAGTTTGATCAAAATTAGAAATTATTGTTCAAAATGAGTATTTGTCGGTAAAACATGAAATCTAGAATTTCAGCGAATTTCTAAAGAATGCAGAAAATAAATTTTTGAAAAATTCTTGATTTTGCACTTTTCTTGAAAAATCTAGTTTCCGCTGAAAATGTTTCAAAGAGTTTCATCGAGAATTCAATTTTATATGATTTTGGGTTCATCTTTATCAAAAATTGGAAACTTAGTCTTTATCGATCAATTTTTAACAAAGCTAAAAACTAAGGGCTTTCGGATGTCCCACTGTTTGTTGTTTATAACCTTCTTGACATATCATTGACACTTGTAGTATCTTTGTGCTTATTCTTCCAAAGTGTTCTTGATAACATGTGTAATACTTGTCATTGGTTAACTTAAGAGGAGTCTAAAAATGCTTAACTTAGGTAATTTTTGATTGATGTCAAAAGGAAGAGAATTTAGACATAGACATGCATATTGTTAGGGGGAGTACATTTTATTCTAGATATGCATGTTGATAGGGGGAGCAATATACATTCACTTGATAAAATGCTATGCTTGTTGATACTTTCCTTAATGCATTTATTGAGAAGTTTGTCATCATCAAAAAGGGGGAGATTGTTGGCCTAAGGTTTTCAACCTTGGTCACCATCTTGATTTTGATGATAACAAACTTATTCTAATGAGTTTATCAAGTGTTTGATCTCAGGATGGGCGATCGATACATACACAAAGTTCATCGGAAAATCACAGAGAAATCGCGGAAAATCAAGTGTCGACAGCTTTGTAGGCGATTGAGTCGGAAGTTAGGTCTAGGATTTTGAAATGATTGTAAAATACTCTTAAGGCCTTAAGTCAACCTATTTGTAATAAGTCCTCAGTCAAAACATGAAGACAGAACTCAAAAATGAACATCGCGTAGAAAAATCAGCAAACTTGGCAGTTTTCAGGTTGTCGGTCGATGGCCGATCGACCGTCCATCAGTCGTCGACCGACCGCCAATGAACTGAAATTAACAGAGGGCAGGCGGTTGACGACCGGTCGCTTGGCTAGTCGCTCGGCCGGTTGACCAATGATCGATTGGTGATAGATCGGGCAGCGTCAACAGGCAAAAATATGCCTGCTTTGTGCTCTCTTCTCTTAGCTTATAAATAAAAGCCTTATACCTACCTCCGAAAAGGCTCTTGATCTTCATTGATTTTATTCCTAGAGTATTTGAGCTTCAAAGAGTTAATTTAAATCTCTAATCTTCATCTCCATACTCTCAATCTCTTCTCACTTCATCAAACTTTTCTTTCACCGAGAAATCTATACTCGGAGCCTTGAAGTGCAAGGAGGAGACATGTTGGAGCTTCATCAAGTTTGTTTTTATATTTAAGCTCGATTAGTTGTATTTTTATTTGTTGTTTCTTGCTACTTGTACGTGTGTATTTGTAGGTGTAGTGTACTCCTAGGGTTCCTCTGTAATTGAGTGTTTTTACTAGAGAATAGGTGTTGAGGTCTGCCTCTAGGGTTAAGAGATAAGTCCTCATTGTATTCCTAGAAAAATATTCAAGTTATAAAGAGTAGTGGTTAAAAGTCCTTAGTGAGGAAGCAAGGTAGTGGAGTATGTTGGTCAAATGGCCTACAATAGAGGGGGGGGTGGGGGGTGGGGTGAATAGTGTGTTTACAAATCTTTCGCTTAATTTCGGTTTTAATCTTTTCTTAAACTACTTAGGTAAGTTATCAATTTAACAACTAAATGCAGAAACGATTAATAATAAAGCAATTAACACAAACAAGAATAATAATGCTAACATAATGATTTATAGTGGTTCAGCCCCAATGCCTACTCCACTACCTAAGCACCTCGCTTAGGATTTCCAAACTAGTTATACTAGATTAATTAGTTTCCTTACAAACAGGAATTTACACTGGAGAGTCTCCGCTCTCAAACCGAAGGCACTTCCACACTCGAAAGTATTCCGCTTTCCTACCAAGAGCACTCTTCCACCTCAACCTAAGGACAACTCAACTAATCCAAGCAAACTACGTTTACACAGGTGGAATTAAGCCTTAACACCGAGACAACCACCAACCATACAAGACCTAACAACCTAGGTCTTCAACCTTTGAAATACAATGAAATAAATAATAAAATACACAAGTAATGGAGCAAATAAATAATACAACTTATACTTAACTCCAAACAATAAATCCTAGATCCTCTTGATGCCTTGATGATGAATCAAATCAAGCTTGAAGGCAAACTCAAGAAAGACAAGGTGGAAAGCTAGGGTTTTAACAAAGATGTCTCAATCAAAGCTTGTAGGTGTCCAAGGATGTCTCATGAAGCATTAGAAAGTCAAAAGAAGGCTTAGAAGGCCTTTAAATAGGCAGAACACCAAATGGTGGTCGGTCACAATGGGTATAAACGACTATTTTTGGAGCCGTTCTACCGCTCGATCGATCGCCGATCGATGGTCCGATCGAACGGACGAGCGACCAACCCATCGACCGGAGCCCTCTGTGCTTTCTGGGTTCATTTCGGTCGACTGCCCTATCAATTGACCTTAGAGTACCGGTACTCTACATTGAGTTTCAGCCGCTTTCTTTCTTCGGTTCAGGTTTCGGATTACGGGTTAGGATTTTTGGGTTCTTTGCATCATAAAAGAGGATATTATAATTTATCTAGACACCCTAAACATAAACTCTAACTTCTCGACGAATCCGAGCGCGTCGACCAACATCCTTTCGATTTTCCAATTTCTTCGATATTTTTGATCGTGGACGTCGTGCGCTAACCGATATGGAACCTGAAAATAATTCTCCATGAAATCATTAGTTCCATGTTTGTTATCATCAAAACCGAGATTAAGACCAAGGTTGAAAACCTTAGGCCGACAATCTTCCCCTTTTTGATGTTGACAAACATCCTTTAAAAAATATCTACAATTAAGCATAAAGGATATCAAATATGAAATTTCTCCCCCTATCAACATGCATATCTATATAATAGAACTCCTCTATCTATATGCATGGTTTTCCTATATTTTTTTCCCTTTTACCTATATTTTTCTTCCCCTTTTGACATCAATCAAAAAGGACGAGAAAAGTCAAGCTATGGTCAAAGTTGGGACTTGAAAACTAGTTTTCATGAAAACGAAGTCAACCAACCCAAGGGACGAAAACACAAGCAAAGGATGATAAATAAATTTCAAATCTAGAAATCATGTACCTCAAGTATGGATATTTTCAAGTATTAGTCTAAACAATCAAAAAATCATTTTAGAAGTGATTTTGCTCAACTTATAGTGATGACGATACCAAAGATGAATTCAAAATGTCATACTTGAAGTCTGATTCGAAGATTGAACCAAAAATCAAACTATCGGAAAAATGAACATTTGGGAAGAACGATACTTTAAAGTTTTGAAATCCAATTTCAAAAATTCATATCAAATCATATTCTTACTGAAAATTTTTGAAATTTTTACTGAAGAAACTAGATTTTTCAGAGAAAATGCAGTTTTAAGAATCATCTAAAAATCAATTTTCTGTATTTTTCTAAAAATAATTGAAATCTAGTGGCATTTTCGTAAATATTAGCTATTTTTCAAAAGTTTTCAGTTTTCATTCAAACTTTCCAGATATCAAGATATGATCATTTAAAGCATTTTTATCAAGTTTGAAATGAAAATAATGTCATTTGGTCAAAATTTTACCTTAGCATGATTTCATTTAAAAACAAGCATGTTAACATGGAATTGCTAAGTATCAAGTTTAAACCTTTACTCATGGTTTTTCAAATTTAAACGCATGGACACCTAACATGAGTAAATCTAAACATGTTTGTGAAGTTTGGACCTAGGATGAAGTTTCTAAATCAATTTGTTGACTTAGGTAGGTTAACTCTACTCAACTTAAGGTCTCCTAAAGTGAACTTGTTATTAATTTATCCATTTTCACTTGATTTTTCACTTTTAATCACATGCAAGTAAATCATGAGTGAATTCAAACATGTTCGTTAAGTTTTAACTTAAAATGAAGTCTTTAAGATGAAATTCTACCTAGACAATATTTCATTCAAACAAGGTATTATGAAATTGCCTAAGTATCAAAATTTTATCTACTCATGCGATTTCAACTAATTATCATGCAAGATCATTCATGAGCATAGAGAAATCATTTAATCAATAAAATAGTGGTGTTATGCAAGAATTTTACCAAAATGAAACTCATACCTCATTTCTTGAGAAATTCCAAAGTTTCCACTTTCTTTCCATTTTCATTTAGCCTTCCAAAATTTACCACTTTCTCAACTTGCAAATAGGCTTCATTAGTATCATAATTAAATCATATACCAACTAGCAAGCTAACTTACTAAATAGCAAAAGTTTAATGCAAAGTTTCATTTAAAAATCTTAACTTATGCTAGATAGTCGAGATTCATTTTAAAGAAGTTATCATGATATCAAAATGAATCAAAGAGATCTTAAGATATGAAATATTTGAAGAATAAGATCTCTAAACATGTTTAACTAGTTTGGACTTAAAAAGAAGGTCTCTAATAATAAGTATCAACCTAGAGCAAGTTTCATTCAATGAAATTTGCCTAAGTCCTAAAATTCTTCATACTCATGAAATTTCACGAATGTAACATGCAATTTCAATCATGAGTATAGAGACACCAATAAAATATGCAAACTGAGGTATTAGACTAGATATTTGCAATAACCAAAGACATACCTCATCCATGCGAATTTAGCCAAACTTTTCATTTTTTATTGACATAGCCTTCCATTATTAATTATTCTTATAACTTGCAAGTGAACTTCACTAGTGCTATAATAAAAATACACCAAACAAGTTATCATACTAATTAGCAAAGAGGACAAATCAAATATCGATATCAAAGTCTACTTTGCTAAATAGTTTCAAATTTGTTTCAAAATGAAATCGAGTTATACCAAAATGAATTTTAAGAGTCACAAGTGGAATATAAGTGAAAACATGATCTCCAACCCTTCCTATTGGCTGAAAACCGAAAGGCCACAATGAGCTTATGATTTATAACCGCAAGGTCGCGTTAGCCCTTTGTAGGCTACTTAGGTCTCCGAAGAGACCGAAAATCAAAAATAAAAATAATTTTTTTTTTCGAAACTTATCAAGAACGGAAAATCTACTAATATTGAGCATATATCAAAACTCCAACTATAATTTAAGGAAGTGGGTATAGGAGATGATAGCAAAGTCTTTGATGCCAATTTCCATACCTATGATATCATGCTAGCTAGCTTGGAGTTGCAACCTCTTGGAGATTTCTCGTTTGGATCCAAGGTCAACTTCAATATTCTGTTTCTCTTTACCCTTGTGTGGTAGCTCCTCCTACAAGAGAACATGATACTTTTGGTACCCAAATGCCTTTGGATCCTAGGGGGTTAGTGGGCTTAGGTACCCAAACTGTCTTCACAACACTTGGTTTCATTCTAAAGGCACAATCATAGATGGCATGCCAATAAATACCACAACAAAACAATGTCCATGAAAATCTTTCTTTTTACCATTCATATGAACATGAGGTCTAACGTTAGAATGTTTGCCATGAGAAGCATGATGAGCATGAGCATTCTTAGATGAAACATTTTTCTTCCTAGGATTTCTAATGGATGAAGCTTGTGATAAACTACTAGTTTTTCTACTCAAGAAAACAACCTCATTTTTCAAATCATTAATTGATTTATGTAAGGCTTGCATTTGAGATTTCATCATACTATTTTCATTTTTGATTTTCATATTTTCTACTTTCAAATTCTCAATCTCAACTTTTGAGATATTTTTCAATTCAATTTTCAAATCATCATTTTCATTTTGCAAATCAATACTCACTTTTTAAGTCTTCAATTTTAAGCTTAAAATTGTCATGGCAAGAATTAACAAAACTAGTATTCAATTTCGCTTAAAATTGTGAATCAAGCCTTAAATTTTCTTTCTTTAGTTTTCTGTTTTCTTTGATCTTATTCATAAGCAAGGCATACACATCTTCTTAGATTCTTCTAATATCTCATCATAAGTCATACCTAAAGAATTTGAGCTACTTTCATCATTATCACTATCAAGATTTCTATCATGACTAGAAGTAGAAGGTTTTACCTCATCCCGAAGACCCATGAGGCAAAATTGAGATATGACTTCATGATCATGACAAGAGGATGCTTGTCATGCCCCGAGTCAGGGTCACGTGACCGGCCAAGGTATACGTGCCTATACCCCACAACCTAAACCATGCACATGCCAACTCAACAATAAAATATAGCGGAAAGAAATAACAAATTTTATTTCAAATGAAAAAAACCAAACCATAATTCATTATAAGTAAGTTTAGCAAAAGTATAAAGTGCGGAAATAACAAATCAACTTCAACGGTTTAATTACAAGGAAATCTGAAATAAAGACATAAATGTCCCCAAGGGAGTACAACTCCAAAACACTGAACACAAGTGCATGACTAACTGCCAAAAACTCGACTACGACCCCTAACTAGGACTGCTATGAGATCAAGGTAGCTCCTCTGCCCTCTAGCCGCGCCAAGCGCTCCAGCCCACCTCATCGGTCAGGCTCTACAAAACAAAAACAACGACAACGAGTGAGTTCAAAAGAACTCAGTGAGCGGTTCTACCAACCCCCACGAAACAAGATAGAGAAGAGTGTAAGCATAACATCTATCTCAATAAAAGTAAAGTCACGAAGGTGTGACAAGCTATCAGACCATCCGGCCACCATATGCCCTAAGGCATCCAACACTCCAAGGGTGGAGTACAACAGGCTTACCTACCATGCCCTAAGGCAACAAAGCATACCAGGATAATCGGGAAGACCCTCTGAATTTATCCTAATATAATGAAACTTTGGAGCAATCAGAAAGGCCCTCCGAACTTGCTCCACGAGACGCGAAGGAACAATCAGGAATCGCCCGTCCAAACTTGCACCTTTAAGATATCATAGGGATAATCGAGATTTGCCCGTCTGAACTTACCCCTTAAAAGCACCTCGGGAATAATCGGGAAAGCCCTCCAAACTTATTCCATGAGGCTAAACCAGAAGAATCGAGATTTGCCCATCCGAACTTGTTACTTTTAACACAGGTTGAGAATTAGCCATCCAACCTTCCGGGCCTAGCCCGCAATCCGGCTCGTAACCGAGCCTCTTCGCCATTCATAAAGATATGGAGCAACATGACCTTAGTCAAATCTCTTCTACGGTGTCTTAGGGGTGTTCTTATTGGGAAGTGTCTCAACACTCCAATGCCCGACCCCAACTTCTAGACCCGTAATGTTATAAACCCGTGTGGTTTTATTTCATGCATAAACTTTTTTTGTTGGTTCATAACAGATTATGCTGAGCCTTTGCCCAATTTTAATTATGCAATTAAAATTTTGATCACCAAGATTAAGGTTTTGTTTTAGCTTATTGTTGTGCCCGAAACTAATGTATCTAACTCGAATCTAGTTTCCAGAGTGTGACCTATGTTTCCAAACTATGTTTTCTGGTCAAAATGATAAGTTACACGACTATGTTCAGAAAAATACAAACACCACAACAAGTATTTCAAAAACAACACAGATTCATCATATCAGCATGAAATTCTAGCAATATTGAATTTTCAGCACAACATGAAAATAATTTCGAAATTTAAAGAAATTAGATCCTTAGTTATCATCAAATAGAATACTAATCTTGAGATAAGTCTCTCAAATTTCATACTCATTAAACAAGGCTAACAAGCACCAACAACACCATAAACAAGAACACGCATCATGGTCAAGAACCCATCTTTCAAGAACCTTCATGGCATCAACATTAATATCCAATTTTTTTTAAAACATGATTCTATTTAAAAATCACAGATTAAATACAAGGCATGCTAGAACTTATAGGAACTCAATTTAATAAGCAGTTCAAGACACATATCTCAAGAACACCAAAAACTTTCACGTAGGCATTTCACCGAAAACCTTGAGGGCACCCTCATCTCCACCTTGGCCGAGCACCCCTAGGGTCATCCTAGGGCTATCGAACCCCATTGGGGAGGGTTTTAGGGCCTCCTCAAACACAGCAATCAAAAGAACGATAAAAAATTCAAGAGATCGGCGGAAAACCAGTCAAGAACATCTAGCCTTCAAGAATGGCTTCAATAATTCGAAGAAAACCGAAAAGAAGGAGGGTAAAACCGCTCACTCGAATAGGAAAAATGATTAGAGGGGATTTCCAGGACAATGGTCCTCGAATTTGGCTTCAAGAATTGGCGGCTCGACTCAAAGAAGTGGGAAAGGGGGCGGTAGCTCACTTCAAGCTGCCAGCTTGAAGAGAGGGAAAGAGGGAGAGAGAAGGGCTGGCTCGGCTTCAGGCGGCTCCTCACAGCTCGGCTCCAGAGGAAAGGAAGAAGAGGAAGAAGAGGGGAAGGCTCAGCGGCTCGACTCTTTAGGGCGACGACTCCAATGATGAAGAAGAGGGGTGGCTGGCTGGTTGGTGGCTCCTCTCTTCAAACTGGTTTGTGCGGCTCCAATGGGGAGCCGCAAGCCAAGGGGAGGGGGTTTTATACTCCCTCCTCAACCCTAACTCCACTAAACCTTTTATCAAACCCGCATCAGCCTCAAGCCGAACCCGAACCCGCTAACTTAATTAATCCTATTCTAATCTCGTGCTACCCCAAGCACGAATCACATGCATAGCATAATAACACAATGAAATAACTCAAGCACACGCAATAGGATAATTAAATACCTTCATCACTGCGGAAAAGAAATTGCATATTTCACATGTAACATAATCAAACAAATTAGCTATATAATTATAACTCACAATTCATTTATCCGAGCTCGCAAGCTCGCACCGGACCACGAGTCGACTCGGCTCGACCTCGAACTAGCCCGCTAGGCTGGCAAACACAACCAATAAAAGGGAAAAAAAATCTAGGATATTACATTGCTTCTTATGATTCGGAGGTGGAAGTTGACACACTTGTCCCCTTCTTGACATTTTTCTTTGATGAAGGGCAATTTCTTTTAACGTGCCCCTTTTCCTTGCACAAGTAGCATATAACCTTTCTTTTTCAACTTTTTGATTTGCTTCTTTAACTAGAAACACTAAGAGCATCAAATCCAGGGATAGCACTAGGGGGTTGACCATTGTCATCACCACCCTCAACAAGTGTATTAAGCTATTCGGTTTTAGCAAAATCATATAACATATTTAATGTAGCCCATAAATCAAATGCCGATGTACAATGCATGACTTTTTCGAAAATATCATTTTGCAAATTGAAAAATATGCAATTGATAGCTTGTGCACTAACTTTAAATAGCTCAATCTCATTTTCATTCCAATCATGCAATTCCTTTCTAGGTTCAACATATTGAATATTTCTAAACCTTGAGTCTTCAAATAGATATACATCCTAGAGTTCCAAAGACCAAAGTTCAAGGCAACGAACCTAGGAGGCAAAGACACTAAACTCGCTAGTGCCATTTTCCAGATCGAGAAACAATGTAGAGGAGATGGTAAAATCTCAATCTACGACCTCCTCTGATACCAAATATTGGTGAAATGGCCTACACTAGAGCGGGGGGTGAATAGTGTGTTTACTAATCTTTTCACCTAATTTTGGTTTGAATCATTTCTTAAACTACTTAGGCAAGTTATCAATTTAACGACTAAATGAGGATGCGATTAATAATAAAGTAATTAACACAAACAATAATAACAATGCTAACACAATGATTTATAGTGGTTCGGCCCCAATGCTTACTCCACTACCTAAACACCCCACTTAGGATTTCCAAGCTAGTTATACTAGATTAATTAGTTTCCTTACAAAGAGAAATTTACACTGGAGAGTCTCCGCTCTCAAACCGAAGGCACTTCCACATCCGGAAGTATCCCTCCTTCATACTGAGAGCACTCTCCCACCTCAACCTAAGGACAACTCAACTAATCCAAGCAAACTACGTTTACACCAGTGGAATTAAGCCTTAAAACCAAGGCAACCACCAACCATACAAGACCTAACAACCTAGGTCTTCAACCTTTGAAATACAATGAAATAAACAATAAAATACACAAGTGATTGAGCAAATAAATAATACAACTTATACTTAGCTCCAAACAATGAATCCTAGCTCCTCTTGATGCCTTGATGGTGAATCAAATCAAGCTTGAGGCGAACTCAAGAAAGACAAGGTGGAAAGCTAGGGTTTCAACAATGATGGCTCAATCAAAGCTTGTAGGTGTCAAAGGATGTCTCATGAAGCATTAGCTAGATAGTCATAGGAAGGCTTAGAAGGCCTTTAAATAGGCAGAACACCAAATGGTGGTCGGGCACAACGGGTATAAATGGCTATTTTATCGAGTGTAAAGTAGATAGAAAAAGCACTAGTGGGTGTTGTCAATTCCTAGGGATGAGTCTTGTTTCTTGGTTTTCAAAGAAACATAACTCGGTGGTACTTTCAACTACCGAAGCGGAATACATCGCCGTGGCTAGTTGTTGTGCACAAGTCCTTTGGATGAAACAAACACTTTTAGATTATGGACTTAGATATTCATGTATACCTATACAGTGTGACAACACTAGTGCAATCAACTTGACAAAAAATCCTATTTTACACTCTATGACCAAACACAATGATCTAAGGCACTATTTCTTAGAAACAATGTAGCTAAGGGAAATATATCCGTAGAATTCATGTCTTTCGATAAACAACTTGCAGATATATTTACAAAACCCTTGAATGAAGAGAGTTTCACAAACCTAAGGATGCAATTAGGAATTTGTACTTCGCCGAATGCTAAAGTTTTCAAAATTTGAATGTCTTTTGAAAAATTGCATTTTACATGGTATCATCACACTTATGTAATGCTCTGTAGTGGGTTTTTGCGACTTATCGGTGTTAGCCTTTTATAGGCTTACATTGGTAGGAAGGACTATAGTGGTAGATGATACTTGAATTTATGGTTTTTCTCAGATTTCTCAATAAACACATTAATAGTACCTAAAATTTTGCCCTTTTTGATTGATATCAATAGGGGGAGAAAGGATAAAGTCACATTTGTTTTATAATGCATATAGTTAGGGGGAGCCATAAACTTGGTATGCATATTGATAGGGGGAGCATAGGTTAACTTATGTTTAAGCAATCTATATAGATTATCAAAACTCACAAATGTGTATCTCTTAAAATTGATGAATTTCATGTTTTCTTTGTCATCATCAAAAAGGGGGAGATTGTTGGCCCAAGGGTTATTTTATAATGCATATAGTTAGGGGGAGCCATAAACTTGGTATTCATATTGATAGGAGGAGCATAGGTTAACTTATGTTTAAACAATCTATATAGATTATCAAAACTCACAAATGTGTATCTCTTAAAATTGATGAATTTCTCGATCTCTATTTTGATGATAACAAACATGAAACTAATGTATTTGTGTAGTTTTGAGTTCAGGATTGAGATTATGATACGCGCGCGAAGTTCGGTTGGAGAAAAACAAAAAATGGCAAAAATGGCTTTGAAAATGAGCTTGTAGATAACCTAGAGTTAGGATTAGAATCTATGTAATATGACTCTAGGAATCTATCCCAAGCCAATTTGTAATGATATCCAATTCATAACCTTGTAATGGAACCCGAAAACAAAGCGCACAAGAAAGAAACTTCAAATTCCAGCCATCAGCCCAGATTTGGTCGACCGCCTGGTCGACCGACAAAAGAAAAAATAAGGTAGAAAGAAGTAGCTCGGCATTCGGTCAACCAGTTGGTTGACCGCCCAAAGCAGAAAAGAACAGAGGGAATTCGGTCGACTAGGTGGTCGACCGAATGTGGCCAAAAAAGGGCAGTAAGCTCGCGGTCACTGGGCGGTCGATTAGCCGATCGACCGACGATTGACCGACAAGCGACCGAACGACGTCCAACGGGCAGAAAAATGCCCGTTGGAGTGAGCTGCCGAGTGAGGGGTTTTAAATACCCCTTACCAACCTTCATTAACCCTCTCTAACAACTCTCTAAAGCTTCCTAAGTGTGATTTAAGCCTTCCAAAGTTGATTTGCTCGCGCTTGCTTCTCCGATCAAGGATTTCTCTCAAGCGCTCATCTTCCCTTGACTTCGGCTTCGATTCGACCTCAACATCTTGTGGAGTTGGAGGCGTTGAAGGCTTGGAAAATAGCTCTTAGTTGTGGTTACTCTTTAGCTCTCTTCATTGTAATTTTACTTGTTATTTGAACTCGTTTCTTCATTGTAAGCTTGGTAGGTGTGCTAGGTTAAACACCTTAGGTTTACCTTTCTAGAATTGTGTTTTGCCTAGGTGAATAGGTTTGAGGCATTCTCAAAGGGTTGAGAAACGAGCCCTTATTGTATTCAAAGGGAAACACAAAGTCTATAAAGGATTTGGTTAGAAATTCTTCGTGTGGAACTAAGGTAGTGGAGTAGGCGGTTGGCTGAACCACTATAATTACTTGTCTTTGCATTGCTTGTTTGATTGTGCTTATTTGCTATTTATTATTCATCAAGCATCTCTATCTAGTAGCATATTGACTTGATTGCATTACAAATCGAATCTAAACGAAATCGAATTGAACATAATTTTTAACCCAAAACTATTTAACCCCCCCCCCCCTTTCTAGGTTGGGTATTTGTTCAACATCATCGATGGCTCTGCGGATACCAATACCTGAGTTTCATGGATGCCTATTCAGGCTACAATTAGATCCGAATGCATCCTGACGACGAAGAATAAATGGCTTCATCATCGAGCATGCAAACTTCTACTATAGGGTATAATGCCTTTCGGACTTAAAAATGCAGGAGCAACATATCAACGATTGATGAATAAAGTCTTCGAAAAACAAATCGGTCCTAACATGGAGGTGTACGTCGATGACATGGTGGCTAAAACACCAACCAACAATGATCATTGTAGTGATCTCGTCGAGAATTTCAGCCACTTTAGACACTACAACATGACATTAAATTCGGAAAAGTGCGCCTTTGGAGTTCAGGGTGGAAAATTCCTCTGCTTCATGCTGACACATCGAGGGGTTGAAGCCAATCCATAGAAATGTCAGGCTATTCAAGAGATGTGGAGCTCACGTAACATCAAGGAGGTGCAACAACTCACTAAGAGGATGGCGGCGCTCTCTAGATTCCTCTCTAGGTCGGCCAACAGAGCCGCTCCCTTCTTCAAGATCTTGCGGAAGAAGCAAAATTTCCACTGGGATCAAAAATGCGAACATGCCTTCGAAGAATTAAAATAATTTCTCGCTAGTCTACAGTTTTGGATAAACCACGACAAGGAGAAACCTTGTATTATACGCCAAAAGTTAGATTTTGATTCTTAAGGATTTTAATTTTCTAGATATTTTTATTGAATCCAAATGGGGGGTAATCCTTATTTAACATTTATGTTTTAAAGTTCATATCTTAAAGTTAAGAAAAGTAAATAAGGATTAAAAGATCGGATCAGACCTTGCTGAAACTACCCTCAGTGTTGTTTTAGTCGAAGGTCCGATCGAATGGTTGGTCAACCGAATCATCGATTGGCGGAAACACAATGGCTCTATTTCGAGCTGTTGAGTGCATTTCAACCAAGCTCTCTTCATGCTACCATATATATATGAGAGCCCAACCTTACTATACCTAGCTTGACCACTCTTGATCTTATTGAGCCATTTATTGATCATCCCTAAGCCTCATTGAGTATTCTTTGTGCAAAAACCTAGCTTCGATTATTCCTACCCATGATTGAGCCTTCAACCTATTATTTCATCATCAAAGGCATCAAGAGGAAACTAGGATCTTGTGTTAGAGCTAAGTAATTTATTGTTTACATTTTTGCTCCATTTATTGTTGTATTTTGTTTTTACTTTCATTGTATATCAACTTGTGTAAACCTAGGATGCTAGGTTGTTTGATTGGGTGGTTGCCTTGTTTGTAAGGCATAAGTCCACCGGGTTTAGTTAGTTTACTAGGATTGAATTTGTTGTCCTTTAGAGTTTGAGGTGGAGAGTGCTTTCGGTAGGAAGGCGGAGACTTCCGGGTGTGGAAGTGCCTTCGGGTTGAGAGCAGAGATTCTCCGGTGTAAATTCCTCATTATAAGAAAATAAATTAGTCTAGTAAAGCTAAGTTGGAAATCCTAAGCGGGGTGCTTAGGTAGTGGAGTAGGCATTAGGGCCGAACCACTATAAATCAAAGTGTTAGCATTGCTTTGTTGTGTACTGATTACTTGTATTATTTACATGCTTCCGCATTCATCTAGTTGAACTGAGCACTCGCCTAAGTAATCAAGAAAAAAGATTAAAATTAAATTTAGGCTAAAGTTTAATAAACACACTATTCACCCCCCCTCTAGTATAGGCCATTCTACTTACACAAAGCATGTCTGAAGGATTCTTATCCACTACCGAGCATAGACAAAATTGTTGATGGCTCCTCCGTTTATCAATACATGAGCTTCATGGATGCCTATTTAGGCTACAATAAAATTCGGATGCACCCGGAAGACGAAAAAAAATAGCATTCATCACTGAATACGCTAAACTTTTGCTATAAAGTAATGTCTTTTGGGCTTAAAAGTATAGGGGCCACCTATCAGCGCCTAATGAATAAAGTCATCGAGAACAAGATCAGACGAAGTATGGAGGTATACGTCGACGACATGGTTGCCAAAACACCCACCATTGGAAACCACTGCCAGCTCAGGTGCTACAACATGAGACCGAACCCTGAGAACTGTGCTTTTGGGGTCCATGGTGGCAAATTCCTTGGCTTCATACTCACGAACCAAGAATCGAAGCCAACCCGGCTAAATGTCGAGCCATCCAGGAGATGTGAAGTCCGCGCAACATCAAAGTTGTACAGCGGCTCACTGGAATAATGCCTGCCTTATCTAGATTCATCTCTAGGTCGGCCGACCGAGTCGCCCCATTCTTCAAGATCCTAAGGAAAAAAACAAGACTTCCAATGGGATGAAAAGTGTGAACAAGCCTTTAAAGAGCTCAAGCGCTTCCTCACTAGCCCGCCGATTTTGGATAAACCGCAACCGGGAGAAGCACACTTCCTCTACCTAACAATCACGAAGAATGCCCTCAGCTCGGTGTTAGTTCGAGAATATGAAAAAGATCAGAAGTCGATCTACTTTGTCAGCAAGGTCTTCCAAGGACCCGAGACCAAATACCAAAAACTAGAGAAGCTCGCTTTCGCTCTGGTCTTCTCGGCCAGAAGGTTAACATCGTATTTCCAAAGCCACCACATCCAAGTGCGCATAGAACAACCAATTAGGTAGGTACTGGCAAAACCCGAACTCGTCGGCCGGATGATATCTTGGTTAGTAGAGCTCTCAAAATTCAACACCGAGTACCAACCCAGAGGTCCCTTTAAGGCCTAGACATTAGCAAACTTTGTCGCCGAGATCACCAACCGGGAAGGTATTCCCAACCATATCGAAACATGGACGCTATTTATGGACGGTGCCTCCAACGAGATAAAGGTAGCGGAGCCGGTGTCATTCTGGAGAATGGCTAGGGAATCGCCCTAGAGTAATCTCTTCAGTTCCAATTCAAAGCTAGCAATAATCAAGGGGAATATGAGACTTTAATTGTGGGGCTAAAGCTCGCCCACAACGTAAAAGCCAAGAAAGTGATCATAAAAAGTGACTCACAGCTTATCGTAGGGCAAGTCAATGGCACTTGCCAAGCAAGGGACCCTCCCTTGAAAGGTAGTTTTCACTAGTACATTCTTTAATAGCTAACTTTGATAGTTGTGTGATCCAGCATATACCTCGGAAGGAAAATATCTGAGCCAACCTATTATCCAAGCTTGCCAGCACCAAAAAACCTCAAAACAACAGGTCGGTCATCTAGCAAATCCTCAAACAATCGAGTATCCAGCTAGTTGACACCTTGATTGAGGTTTGAACAATTGGACAAAGAACAGGCTGGAAGACTCCGTACATAATCGACCTCAAATGAGGATAATTTTTGGAACACATCTCCAACCCGAGCAAATTCGCTACTACACCCTCCTTGATGATTAGCTCTACAAAAGAGGATGTTCTCGACCACTACTCAAGCGCATCAACCAACCTCAAATAAACACTATAATGGCATAATTCCACGACAACATCTGTGGGAACCACATTGGAGGAAGATCCTTGGCAGCCAAGATCCCCTAGGTCGAGTATTTTGGGCCAACTATGAGGGCAGATTGCAGCTCTTATGTCAAAAGATGTGACAAATGCCAAAGATTCTTCGAAGTTTCGCAACAACATCCAGAGCCACTCCACAGCTCAAAAGTAAGCTGGTCATTCCACAAGTGGGGCATCGACCTCCTCGGCCCTTTCCCTCAAGCACTAGGACATATCAAGTATTTGGTAGTAGCTATCGACTACTTCACCAAATAGATAGAGGCTGAACCCCCATCCTCAATTACAACCGAGAAGATCCAAAAGTTCATATAGGAGAACATCATTTGTAGGTACGGCGTACCTTGCGAACTCGTCAATGACAACGGGACACAATTCATGGATCGACGGTTATGAGAATTTTGCTTGGACCTTGATGTTCGACAGCTCTTCTGATTAGTAGAGCACCCACAAACAAACGACCTGGCTGAGGTAGCCAATAAGGCCATCCTGGCTAGACTCAAGAAGAAACTCAACCAGGTTAAGGAGCATTGGGTCGAAGAACTACTCGAAGTGATTTAGGGCTACAACACAACTGCTCAATCTTCTACCTAGGAAACTCCATACAAGCTCGTCTATGGAGTAGAGGCAATGATCCCAGTCGATATCGCAGAGCCCAACCTCTGCAAATTGCCTTTTGAGGAGCAAAACAACTCGGAAACCCAAACGGCCGAGCACGAACTCATCGAGGAAGAATGAGAGCTCGGAAATACGACAAATATGTCAAGCCGAGGAGCTTCACAAAAGGTGACTTGGTTCTCCAAAAGATCGAAACATATCAACCCCAGTTCTCGCCTTGCGCCCGCGCTCGCGTGACGCACCAGTCCCCCTCGGCCTAAGAGCCGTTACTCCTGGGCATTGAGCCCTTATTGTGATAAGGACTCAGGTTTCATCAGCCTGGTTGGTCAGTCACAAGGCCACGCTTGGATTCTAGTACCGACCAGAACTCGGTTGTTGCTAGTTTGGCTCACCGACCTTAGTACCTATCTCGAGCTCCCACACCCTTACACGACCAGGACTCAGTTTTTACCAGCCTGGCTCGTCGATCATCGTCCCACTACTTTCAGAGCCCTTACATGATTAGGACTCGATTTTCACCAGCTTGGCCCATCGACCATCACGCCACTACTATCTTGGGCTCCCACACTGTTACACGACCAGGACTTGATTTTCACTAGCCTGGCTCATCAACCATCGCCACTACTTCCAGCCTCATGGCCCTTACACGACCAGGAACCAATTTTCACTAGCCTGGCTCATCATCCATCGCGCCACTACTTTCGGCCTCAGAACCCTTACATGTTTGGGACTCGGTTTTCACCAGCCTAGCTCATCGGCCATCGTGCCACTACTTCCGGCCTTAGAGCCCTTACACGAACAAGACTTGGTTTTTACCAGCCTGCCTCATTGACCATCATGTGTTACGTCCATAAATCGTAGAATAATATTTTATTCCTTAGCGGGGGGGGGGGGGGGGGGTGCGTGGGCCTGAGTTAGCGTACAGTCACGAAATTTAATTCGGGTAAGCTGCATTAATGGAAAAATTTTAGGAAAAATATGTTTATTTTATTTCTGATATTTAGCATGCTAATATGATAGAGGGTTCCAAGAATAATTTAGCGGTTCAATCAGAACTCAAACCGGAGTTAGAATGAATTAGTTATGGATTTTAGAAGTCGGGCGAATAAATGAGGGTGTTTTGGTAATTTGGGCCAGCCAGGGCCCATATATAGCCAAAGGGGGGGGGGCTACTTTTTTCAGCTGCACTCAATCCGAGAGAGAGAGAGAGGAGGCAACACCAAGAGGAGGGAGAGACGTTGGAGCTAGGATTTCGCGAGTTCGTCGACGTTCAATGTAGGAAGATCCTCCGATTCTTTTTCCTCCCCGGTTTCTCCAAAAAGGTGAGTGGATTTGCCCTTTATTTTTACCCTTTTCCTCACCCATGCTGTTCCTCCCCTATGTCATGGGGATTTCAACATTTTTTTGTTAGATTTTTCATGAATCGTATTGGATATTCGTATCAAGAATTCTATCGTGATTGCAAGGGTTCTATCTGATGGATTTTTGGGCGATTTGGCCACCCCTTTTCCTTGCTATGCCACCCCCCTTCTTCTTCCAATTCTTGTGGTTTACTTGAGGATTCTTAATGGTTGTTGAGATTTCTTGATGCTTGCTTGGGATCTTGAGGAAAGGAATGGTTTTGGGGAAGAACTATGGTATGCCGCCCCCTTTAGGGCCCTTTTTGGAGCCCTAGGGTGGCCGGCCACTAGGGACATATTTGGGAAAAATAAAAATAGGATTTTTATACCTTACAGACATACTTTAGGGTGCATTGAATCTCTTATACACGTTAGGGAAATTGTAGAGATTAGAAGTAGGGAATTGAGTACCCTAAAGGCGCCTAGAGAACTTTAGGGTGAGCCGACCCTTAGGGGACCCAAGAGGGCCGAACCCTCTATGCCCCTAGAGCACTTGGGTATAAGGGTAGGCCGGCCCTAGGGTACACAGCTAGGGGAGGGCTTAAGTCGGGCTTAAACTGCATAGGGAAATTAGGAGGTGTTGTATTGCTTACATCTTATACATGCTTGTTTTTCCTACGATGTTTGGAGGTGTTTTATCTTAATTTCATGCTCATTGTGTATGCTGTGAATTCATTATTTGAGCATCATTATATATATATTTATCTGTGTGGTTGTGATGTATTGCGGGAGCAGGCGGAGATTCAGGTATGTCCTGGAGATACCTTTATTTACTTGTTGTTCAACACACTTTACCTTATGTCTATATTCGCTGCGTGTGTGATGTTGTGATGTGCGTATTGCATTTTTCGGAAGCCTCACTGGTGCAAGGAAGATATGCCCCTAGGAGACAGCGTTGGACTTATTCCAAAATTTCGGCTGGTGCGGGGATATCATACCCCAAGGAGACAGCCTGAAGACCCGAGCAGGTGAGAGGAACGTATGCCCCAATATATTGTTGGCCTAAGGTTTTCAACCTTGGTCTTAATCTCAGTCTTGATGATAACAAACATGGAACTAATATATTCATGAAGAAATATTTTCAGTTTCCAAGTCGGTTAGCGCTCGATGTCCTCGATCGGAAATATCAGAGAAATCAGAAAATCGGAAGGACGTTGGTCGACGCGCTCAGATTCGTCGGGAAGATAGAGTCTAGGTTTAGGGTGTCTATATAAATTGTAAATCCTCATGATGATGCAAAGAAACCCGAAAACCAAATCCGAACCCCAAAATATGAAAACTCGGAAACTGCCCTGAAATTCACTAAGTCTAGGGAGCTCCTTGGAGGGCTATATGATCTAGACATTTTCTTGGCACCAAAAGTCCCGATAATTATTTCTTAGGTAAAAACTAGTAAACGAGATATTTTTAAGGATTTTTTGGAAGCCTTTAGCCTATCCATATTTGACCCAGGAGATGGAGATTATAAAAGTTCTGATTTTCAAAAATTTGTACTAGAACCCAAAAGTTAGATGTTGATTCTTAAGGATTTTGATGTTTTAGATATTTTTATTAAATCCAAATGGGTGTAATCCTTATATAACATTTATATTTAAAAGTTAAGAAATGTTATATAAGTAGACTCAGTGAAGACGGAACCCAAAAATGAGCGAACAAGCAAAAACCAGTCTAAACAAGCAAAGCAGTCTGCCCTGCCTAGGTTCGGTCGAGCGACTGGTCGACTGGCGGCATTTTGGTCGACCGATCGGTTGACCAAACATTGCCCAGAACGGGCAGAATGCCTTCGGTAGCTCGGCGATCGGTCGCTCGATCGACCGGCAAGCGACCGAGCGTCGATAACAGGCAGAAAAATGCCCGTTGATGAGCCATTTCATTTGGGGGGTTATAAATACCCACCCCAAACATTCTCCTATGGGTTGTTGATGTATCTAAGCTTCCATTGAGCCATCTTTGATCATCTCTAAAGGATTTCTTAAGCCATCTCTTTGCAAACCCTAGTTTCCATGATAAAACCTTGATCTAGCCTTTGAACCTTCAAGATTCATCTTCTCAAGGCACCAAGAGGACTAGGGAGTTTTCTTTGGAGCTAAGTATTTCTTTTATTATTTATTTGCTCCATTGTTTGTATTTTGTGATTTATTTTCATTGTATATCATTGGTGTAAACCTAGAGTGCTAGGTTGATTGAATTGGTGGTTGCCTTTTTGTTAAGGCTTAAAATCCACCATTGTATACTTAGTTTACTAGGATTAGTTGAGTTGTCCTTAGGTTGATGTGGGAGAGTGCTCTCGGTAGGAAGGCGGGATACTTCCGAGTATGGAAGTGCCTTCGATTTGAAAGCGGAGTCTTTTCGGTGTAAAATCCTCACTGTAAGGAAACTAATTAATCTAGTTAAACCAGTTTGGAAATCCTAAGCGGGGTACTTAGGTCATGGAGTAGGCATTGGGGCCGAACCACTATAAATCATTGCGTTAGCATTGAGATTTTATTTGTATTAATTGCTTTATCATTTATCGCTTCCGCATTTATTCATTCAATCGTGAATTGTCTAAGTAATCCAAAAAACGTTTAAAATCGAATTTAGACAAACAGATTTAGTTAACATACTATTCACCTCCCCCCTCTAGTGTGTCCATTTCACCAACATTTGGTATCAGAGGCAAGTTGTAGATTGAGATTTCACCATCTCCTCTACATCGTCTCTCGATCCAAAAAATGACATTACAGAGTTTAGCGTCTTCACTTCCTAGGTTCGATGCCTCGAACTTTGGTCTTTGGAAATATAGGATGTACACATACTTAAAGACTAATGGTTTTGGTGTCCTTAACATGTTAAGATTAGAATTCATTGAATCTAAGGTTGACATGCATGCTTGGAGTGAACTTGACAAGAAAATGTTTAAATTTAATGGAGATGCCATGAATTGCATACTTTGCACCTCACCAAATGATATTCTTGAAAAAGTCATGCATTGCTCTACGGCTTTTGATTTATGGGCTAGTTTGAATATTTTATACGATCATGCTAAAACTAAAGAAATTAGTACATTTAATTAAGGTAGTGATGACAATGGTCATTCACCTACCCCTAATCTTGGTTTTGATTCCCATAGCTCTTCTAGTCAAAGAAGCAACTCCAAGAGCCAAAAAAGAAAGGTAATTTTCCATGCATGTAAAGAAAAAGGGCATGTGAAAAAAAATTACCCTAACATAAAGAATAAAGCAAGGAAGAGGTCAAGTGCTTCCATCTCTACATCTCATTCACATGAAGCATCCTCTACCCATGACTATAAAGCCACTTCCAAAGTGAGTCTCAAAAATGCAAATGATGAGGTACACTCTCCTTCTTCCTCTAGTCATGATAATGATAATGATAGTATTAACTCATCTAGTTCTCATGATATGCCTTATGATGAATTATTAGATGAGTGTAGGAAAATGTATGCATTCCTTGTTAAGAAAGATAAGGAGAATTAAATGTTGAAGAAATAAAATATAAGGCTTAATTCTCATTTGCGTGAATTCAAATTAGAAAATGAGAAGCTAAAAATTAGTGTCTCTAATCCATGCCATGATACCTTAAGTATTGACACTAAGGATTTGAAAATAAAAAATGACATCTTAATTAAAGAATGAAAATAGCATGTTGAAAACTCAATTGCATGCTATTCATAGATCCATGAACGATTTGAAAAATGAGGTTGTGTTTTTGAATAAGAAAGTAAATGAATTCAAAAATATTTCTTCTCCCAAGAACACAAGAATGAAAAATGCTTATGTAAAGAATGCCAATGTCCATCATCATTCCCATGTTAAGCATTGTACCATTAAACCTCATGTTCAAAAGAAGAAAGTTTCCTTTAAAAATGACCATGTTCAGCATAGCTCACATGTTAAGCATTCTAGTGATAAATCACATGTCCATAGCGAAAATAAAAAGGTTCATGGACATTGTTTTTGTTGTGGTACATATGGCCATGCAATCTATAATTGTGCATTTAAGAAGAATCCAAGTGTTGCTAAGACACTTTGGATACCTAGGCCAACTAACCCACAAGGACCAAGGCTATTTGGGTACCAAAGGTTTCTTGCTCGCTTGTAGGGGGAGCTACCACACCCTTGTAAAGAGAAGTGAAGAGTTGAAGTTGACCATAGACTTAAAGGAAGTATCATTCCTTGATTGCAACTTCAAACCATCATGATGCCATAGGTATGGAAATTGGCATCTAGGTATACTTTGTATCATCTCCTTACTTTGATTTGTTTTATTTAAGTTGGAGTTATGATACATATTTAATTTGAGTTGTTTTCCCCGCCCGCTCTTGTTAAAGAATTCTTTGGAAAATATTTTTGATTTTTGATTTCCGATTTCTTCGGAGACCTATGTAGCCTATAACGGGCTCATGTGACCTTGCGGTTCTAAATCGTAGACTCATTGTGGCCTTTCGGTTTTCAACCAATACGAAGGGTTGGAAATCATGTTTTCATTTATATTTTACTTGTGATCTCTTAAAATTTGTTTTGGTATCACTTGATTTTATTTAAAACGGATTTCAAATAATTTAGCAAAGTGAACTTTGATAATGGTACTTGATATTTCTCTTTGCTTTTTGGTTTGGTTAGCTTGCTAAGTAGCTATATTTTCTCTAAAATATTATTGTAGCTTACTTGCAAGTTATGAGTATTTTAGGAAGGCTAATAACTAGGATGAAAATGGTAAGTTTGACAAATTATCATGAATAAGGTATAACTTCGATTAATTCAAAATCTTAGTATTATAGCACAATGTTTAAGAATTATGTCTCTATACTCATGATTAGAATTCCATGTTAAACCCTTGAATTCTAATGAGTTGGTAGAATTTTAGTGCTTAGGCAAATTTCATTGAATGAAACTTGCTCTAGGTTGATACTTATTATTAGAGACATTCTTTTAAGTCCAAACTAGTTAAACATGTTTAGAGATCTTATTCTTCAAATATTTTATATATTAAGATCTCTTTGATTCATTTTGATATCATGATAACTTCTTTAAAATTAATCTCTACTATCTAGCATAGGTTAAGATTTTTAAATGAAACTTGGCATTAAACCTTTGCTATTTAGTAAGTTAACTTGCTAGTTGGTATATGATTTCATTATGATACTAATGAAGCCTACTTGCAAGTTGAGAAAGTGGTAAAATTTGGAAGGCTAAATGAAAATGGAAAGAAAGTGGAAACTTTGGAATTTCTCAAGAAATGAGGTATGAGTTTCATTTTGGTAAAATTCTTGCATAACACCACTATTTTCTTGATTAAATGTTTTCTCTATGCTAATGAATGATCTTGCATGATAATTGATTGAAATCTCATGAGTAGATAAAATTTTGATACTTATGCAATTTCATGAAATCTTATTTGAATGAAATGTGTCATAGGTAGAATTTCATCTTAGAGACTTCATTTTAAGTTGAAACTTGATAAACATGTTTGAGTTCACTCATGATTTACATTTTTTTTATAACAAAGATAGAAAATCACAATAGATGACCATACTAGGATTTGAATCCTAGATCTCTAGGCAACATACAACATGCTGCCACCAACTGTGCTACCCACAATTTGCTTCACTCATTCATGATTTACTTCCATGTGATTAAAATTAAAAAATCATGTGGAAATGAATGAATTGATAACAAGTTCATTTTAGGAGACCTAAAGTTGAGTAGAGTTGACCTAAGTCTACAAAATGACTTAGAGACTTCATTTTAGGTTCGAACTTCACAAATATGTTTAGATTTACTCATATTAAGTGTCTATGTGTCTAAGTTTGAAAAACCATGAATATATGCTAAACATTGATACTTAGCAATTTCATGATATCATGCTTGTTTTTGTACGAAATCATGCTAAGATAAAATTTTGACAAAATGACATCATTTTGATTTTAAACTTCATAAATATGCTTTGATTATATCTTGATATCTGGAAAGTTTGAATGAAAACTAAAAACTCATGAAAAATTCTAGTTATTTATGAAAATGCCACTAGAACTCATTGAATTTGAGAAAAATGCAGAAAAATGATTTTTCATTGATTCTTGAATCTGCATCTTTCTTGAAAAATTTAGTTTATGGCATAAAAATTTAAAAAATCTTGATTATGAATGTGATTTGATTTGGATTTTTGAAGTTGGATTTTGAAACTCTTAAATCTACGTGGATTCCTTCTGACGTGGCGATATTTAGAAATTATTTTTGGATCACCACATCAGCAAGTTAACGGGCGACATCACGGCTAACTGACGGGGGGGGGGGCATTATTGGAACCAATGTTAAACTTCTTATATACAATTGAGACCAATCAAAGGATTGGTCAAAATTGAGAAATTCACAAAAGTTGAGGCTATTTTCGTCTAATAACCTTTTTTTATATACTTTGAATTTTCATCGGATTTTCAAATGAGACTTAAAGTATGATATTTTAAATTCGCATTTGGGATGAGAAAAATCATTTCTAAAATGATTTTTGACTCCTTGATCGATACACGAAAATATCAATACTTAAACTTATACATGATTTCTAGAGTTGGAATGTATTTATCATCTAATGCTATCATGTATGATTTAGTCTCAAATTAGATATTTGATTTTTCATTCCTTTAGTTGAGATTTTCATGTTTCATCGAAAATAGTTTTAGAGTCTCAACTTTGACTATAGGTTAACTTTTCTTGCCCTTTTTTATTGATGTCAAATGGGGGAGAGAAATATAGGTAAAAACCCAAGAAAATATAGGTTAACCATGCATATAGATAGGGGGAGTTCCATTATGTAGATATGCATGTTGATAGGGGAACTATTGGAATAATAAGAATCAACAACGGCTAAAGTCGTTGCTGAGCCATTGTTGAAAAGCATCAGCAACGGCCCGACCCGTTGCAACGCGGCCGTTGCATAAACTCGCGTTGTTGATAACTTAGCAACGGATCAGCAACGGCTCGAGCGGTCGTTGCTAATAAAAGTATCAGCAACGGTTCTGCCACGGCCTATGGGCCATTGTAGATACTTGCATCAACAACGGCTCTACTCTTTGTCGCTTAAGTTTCGAGATGGGCGAGAACCAAAAGCATGACCAGAGTGATAAAATATATTTAAACGTCCATTTGAATGTCGAACTCCCCCATCGTCGTTACATGGAAGACAATCAAATCTTGTCTGTATTGTCGATTCAAAGTAAAATGAGCAAAATGTTGAAATTTCTTGGATGATATACGATTCAGATATTGATCCTTCAACAACTGCGGTGTTCTTTACTTTTTTCTTCAGACGATTCATGTATCTTTCAAATAAGTACATCCACAGGTATTGAACAGGGCCACCAACTCGTGCCTCGTATGCCAAGTGTATCGGTAGATGCTCCATCGAGTCAAAGAAAGCAGGAGGGAAAAACTATTCCAGCTTGCATATAATTTCAACAATATTATTTTCAAGTGTTGACATATCTTCGACTCGAAGGACATTTGCACAAATGTTTTTAAAAAACATACTTAATTCAGTCAACGGACCCCAAATATTATCAGGTAGAAGATCTCAGAATGCGATCGGAAGCAATCTCTGCATGAATACATGACAATCATGGCTCTTCATCCCTGATATTTTGCAATCATCGACGTTCAAACATCGAGATAAGTTTAAGGCATATCCATCGGGTAATATGTGTTCTTTTATCCATTGACAAACATCTTTGATATGTTGTTTATTTAACACATACGGGGCCTTCGGATTCAGATATCGTCCGTTGATCTCTTGTAACTCCAACTCTGATCTCTTACAAAGTATTTTCAGATCATGTCAAGCTTTGACATTATCTTTAGTTTTTCCGGAAACACTCCAGACTAATTAATATTTTAACTAATTAATATTAATCTAAACATTAATCTAAAACATAGCATTTATTTTAACTAATTAACATACCATTAATCTATCACTACAACATTTTAGACCTACGGGAACAGTTGAAAACCGTTCCCAATAGACAAAAAACCGTTCCCATAGACCTATGGGAACGGTTTCCCATGTGTACTCAAATCAGCCGTTCCGTTAGGTTATAGGAATGGTTTTCGTCCCTATGGCCACGCTGCCAAAAAAACCGTTCCCATAGGTCCAGCCTATGGGAACTGTTGTTAAAGTGTTCCTGTACCATGCCTATAGGAACGATTGAAAAATTGTTCCTGTAAATATCTTATAGGAACGGTCGAAAAACCGTTCCTATAGGCTGGGACTATAGGAACGGTTTTTCAACTGTTCTTATAGGTAAACATTATAGGAACGGTTGAAGAACCGTTCCTATAGGTAAAACCGATAGGAACGGTTTAGAACCGTTCCTATAGGATGAAATATAGGAACGGTTTTTAACCGTTCCTAAAAGTCATACATATAGGCACAGTTGAGAACCGTTCCTATAGGCCGAAACTATAGGAACGGTACAGTAACCATTCCTATAGGTGAGAGGAACCGTTCCTATAATTCTTGCACATTTCATATTTGTTCCTAAACCTGTAAACCATACAATTTTCACAGACAACCATACAATTTCACAAACATAGATTTGAAAATATAAATTTCATTCAAACGTAGAATATATTTAATTGTTGACATAAGAAATTCACAATTTTAGTATTCTCATTCCACAATTTCACAATTAAGTCTAACTAAAGTTCACAAACATGTGAAATTGTTCTATCAAGCCTAGCATTCCCATTAGCCAAGTCCTCTTGATCATCTCCTCCGTGAAATTTATCTTTCTTCTCTCAATTCATCATTTTCCTACAAAAATCAATTAATAATTAAAAATTTTCAAAAGACTTCATAATCCTATATTAAACTAAAATTACCTGATTTTGAGGATGATGTGTGGAAGTGGAAGAACAAAAGATGCTATTGGCATCCCTTGGAGTAGTTGGTGGTGCCAACAGAGCTGATATAGCCTCTATGTCCAAATCTAGGTTCGCCTATGAAATAAATGTCTTCAAAAGAGATTGCATTCCTTGCATTTGGCGTTGCATATGGTTTTGTCTCTCTTCCATTTTTGTATGCCTTTCTTCCATTATTGCATGTTGCTCCTTCAAAGACTTCACCTCTTGATCATGTTTTTCCTGCACTGCTGCTATTTCTTTATTTTTTTTAAGATTGTGGGTGTAATTGTTCCTCCATAACAACGCACCCTTCCTGACTTCTCTTTCCCAAACATAGATTGAAAGGCCTCAGTAGCAGGTTTCCCATCATGCTCAACTATGGTTTTAAGCTTTTCCTAAATGTACATTTAATAATGTTAGTGATAATAATAAATAATTAAGTAAAACAATAGCTAGAAGAAAAACTCACAATTGCCTCTCCAGTTTCATAATCTAAGGCTTTTCCATCCTTAGTCCGAGTTTCAACAAACATCTCAACTTGACTGGGTTCTTCATTCTTTTGAGCATGCTTTATATAAATCACAAGAATGAGTTAAAACATAATATCGACATTACTATTCAAAATATGAATATGTTTATGCATAAAAATATTACCAATTTTTCTTTTATTACATAAAATCTTTTATTGCCCATCCGATGCCTCCATTTTTTTTGTGATCTATTCAATCTATTTTGTTGGCATATATCCTACATCAATAACAAAGAAACTAAATATATGCAATCAGAAAAAATTTACAAGTATATATCAGTGCATAACCATATTGGATAGCATGGAGCATATATCCTACATCAATGCGTTCATAAAAAATGTGTTGGATAGCATGAAGAATCCTTCAAAGATAAAGCACGCTAAAGAACGAAGCCGAAAACCAAGCGCGAAATGAGAAATCCAAAGATAAAAGTTTTTGACTCTGATTCGGTCGACCGAATGGTGTGATGCATTGGCAGTAGCCAATTCGGTCGATCGGTCGGTCGACCGAATGTCGCTGAAAAATGGCAGTAGCCATCGGTCGATCGACCAATGCCAAATGTTGGCAGAATGCTCATCGATCGACCAAATGGCATAGTAATAGCTGGTCGGTCGACCAAATAAGCATCACTGAGTCGGTCGACCGATTGGTCGACTGGATTCGAGATGGTCGAATCCTGAGACAATTGGTCGACCCGTCGGTCGACTGATTGGCATGTAATAGCTGGCTTCGGTCAATCGATTGGTCGATCGGATTAGATGTAGACATTTTTTCTTCAACCGGTCGACCCGTCGGTCGACCGATCAAGGGAAAAATCTTACAGGAAGCTAGCTTCTACTTGTTTTTCATTTGCTTCCACCATTAAGTAATCTAGAAAAGTGACAAGAAAAAGCTTCACACTGATATTAGTATCCTGATATCAGTATCAGGATATTGATATCCTGATATCAGTATCAGGATATTGATATCCTGATATCAGTCTCATGAGATATTAGTATTACTAATATCTTGATATCAGTATCGATACTAATATCCTAAAATCAGTATCAGGATATTGTATCAGGATTAAAGAGTGAATCTAAGAACCTAACCCTAGTTTATGATCCTCTCAAGTGTTCCTTCACTCTCAAGCCCTCAAACTTGGTGTGAACATCATTCAAAGGCTTGGAGTTCTAGGAGACATCAAGGAGAGGCTTCACAAAGTGTTTGTGCAATTCTCTTAAGCCTTACTCCTTGTTTAATTGTTGTTTATCTTTCTCATTCAAAATCGATTTGCAACAAGGTGTGGGTGGACTATACTAGTACTTTTGGACCCGATTGGATTAGACCTAGCGGCGCCCTACACTCTTAAACCCAACTCGAGCCAGACCAGATGGTTCCCCCTGGAGGATCCACCCGTCCATACTCCTGAAGCTGACTCGAGCTAGACCGAATGGCTTCGCCCGGGGAATTCACCCGGCCATACAAGGACATTCATGTCCTTCCTTATCGGTAGGGATACACCATTACAAGCCCGCTATCTCCGGGATCAGCTTCGACACATTCTGAAAAAATATCCCTGCGAGATTGTCGGGTAGCATCATCATCTCCACCTGTAATAAATACAAACACAACACGCCTTAGGTAACCTAAGTTCCAATTTCATTACCTCCACCCTAGAGACTAGAACTATTGGACTCAGTCAGATTAAATACAACAGTGCCCCACAACTACCTCGAGCCAAACCAAACGGCTTTGCCTGGGAGCTCCACCCGGTTACACTCCTAAACAAGACTCGAGCCAGACCAGACGACTCCATCTAGGGACCCAACCCAACCATACATGGGCATCCACGTCCTTCCTTATCACGAGGGATACGCCATTACCAACCCGCCATCTTGGGGATCACAATCGATTCATTCTGAGCAATATCCCCGCGAGATCATCGGACGGTTCATCACCTCCACCAGCAATAAATACAAAAACGATGATCCTCAAGTAACCCTAAGTTCTAATTTCCATTACCTCCACCTTGGAGTCCCACTGACTTGAGCGTTGGAGTGTCTTTAGCAGGAACCCCCTTCCCCCCCGCCGGCGTCGAACCAGATAAAGAGAGGCATTGAATTGGACCAGAGTACTCTAATCATCAACAAGAACATTTGGCGCCCACCGTAGGGCCGAGCAAAGCTTACCTCCCCCATAATAGTTGGATGCCGCAGCCAAGCGATCGCCATCGCATGCCAATGGCAACGACCCGATGACAAAGACTGACCACAACCTGGTGATGCTAAAATAGTGAGGAGCGATGATCTGGGACTGGCCAATCTTTTCCCTGCAGAGTTCTAGCAGCGGATAAACAATTTGGAAGCCAAAAACCAAAGGCTAATAACGCAAATCAAGATGCTGACATGATCCCGTGGACAACCCCCGGCTTACGACGAGCGCTGTCATTCAAAGCCTGGAGAAAGCAATCACTAGGGAAAGAGGAGACCTGATCCCGTTCCTCACGATGAAGTCTCAAGCACCCCTCATTCGGAGAAGAACGAGGACCTAAAACCCGAAGAACCATGACTGCTCTCCCTCTCGACGCGGGGCTCTTTGCCGAGCACCTCATGACAACCCACCACCCACCGAGAAGTGAGTTATCTACTACCCTAACACCCTACAACGATACAGGTGACCTCGTATTACACCTGACGGCGTTCAGGGCCACGATGCTCTATCACGGAGCAACCTCCCCCACACTCTACAACGCTTTCCCAACCTTCCTGGGAATAACTGCTCTATTATGGTTTGTCTCTCTCTCATCGGTGTCTATCCATTTGTTCGACCACCTCTCATGCGTCTTCCTTAACCGATTCACCACATCGTAGGTATATGACAAAATAGGGACTACCCTCCACTATATTAGGCAGGGGCAGCACGAGGCCCTAAGGGAATACCTGAATGGGTTTCAGGTCGTAGCAATCGAAATTCCCAATCTTGACCCATAGATCGAGCTCTTCTCCATCCAGCTCGAGCTAAAGCCTGGACTCTTCACCGACCAGATCGCCCTTACAAAGCCTAAGGACATGGTCGAGTTCCAGGAGAAGGCCGCTAGCTTCATAAAAATGGAAGAACTCCGAGAAGCTAAAAAGACTGACTGGCAAAATCTTAAGGCCATCATCGAAGACAAAAAGTCCAGAAAGAGAGATGGAAAATGTGAAGATCGCAGTCGCCATGAGCAGACTAAGTAGAGGGCCGAGGTCACCACCTCGTTTCAGTGGCCGATTCAAAAAGTATACTCCTCTCAATACTAGGAAGGAAACCATCCTCCATGACATTTACCACCTAAAGCTAATTAGATACCCTGCCAACATAGGAAAACAAAAGCTACCGTCAAATGCTGACATGAGAAAAAAATGTGTGTTCCATGATACCTATGGTCACACCACCGAGGAGTGTATAGTACTTGGTGATCAGTTAGAAGACTTAGTCCGAGAAGAACGCCTGGACAAATATATCCTCTATTTAGAATAGTGTTCCAACTACCTTAGGGTTTTACTACCAAGTCTTGCACTTGATGACCATTAGGCAGAATCAGCTATTCAAAAAAACTCTTATGAAGTTAAATATGATTATAATAAATAACAAAATAAGACAAGTGTTCAATTTATTCAAAAGGAAAGTAACAATAACAATATTATTCCATTGGCCTAGGGTGCACTACTAACAAGGAACACATTCAATTCAGTTCTTTGTCCTCTTGGTTCTAGGATTACCATAGTCAAAAGTATGAAATCATCCTTCATACACATCGGCGGTGGAAAGTTGTACAATTTGATGAGCACCGGCCAAACAGAATATGAAGTGGATGATTGACCGAATGGATTGAGCCCATCAGTACAAAACTCTAGTCTGACATTTCTAGTGTCACTTGATAGAGATAACATCGATCAAGATGTTTCCATACTTCACTATCGGAAGGGTGAGTCATAACAGTCTGGTCATGACTTGTGGAATGCCAAATCATATGTTGGGCTATTTTCTCATACATGAACAACCGCATCAATATGGGAATTATCGTGAAATAACGAAGAACCTTAAATAGTATATCTTTTTGCGTACTTGAAGATTTCTCTTTTGTGCTGAGGATGTTGACATGTTGGCCACTCAGCTCAGTCAAGTCTGCATATTCATGGTAATAGATAATGTAGTTGTTCTAACATGCATGAATTTTCTGATACTATAGATCAATCTTTTTCAGCAACCTTTTCATCTTATAGAAAGTGTGCTCTAATTTGTTATTTTTAGGCAATGCTTTGTGAAAAAACTCGATTACGTTGCAGTCAGACTTAAATTACCTCTACTTAAAGAGGAGAGGCAATGCCTCTCCGGGTTAGTCCAAGGTAGCCGACCTCTCTCAAGAGACAAGGTTGACTACCATAGCCGATCCTCGAGGGGATGAGGTCCTCCACTCTAAGTGGCTGGCCTTATCTCCCAAGAAAGTAGGAGTTGGCTCCTACATAAGGGCCAACTTCTTTCTCCACGCATCCCCCTCCTTGTTTCAAGGAGTCAAACTTCATGAGTTGATTGCAGCGCATGTCAAACCCTACTAGCTAGGGTTTAGGAACTCTTCCTCGTATTCATATGGTTAATCCGAACATGAAACTCTTTCCCTTTCGATGTCCATAGATGAGTACAGTGATCGTGTTGTGGCATGTCCGTGCTAGCAGACATTAATTGTCATGTTCAAGTTTTATCTCATAAATCTTGTTACAATGAAACATGTTTGTGTGTCACCCATTGGACCCCACATAAAGCCGACAGTGAGTCTTGTTCATGCAAGTGATTTAATTCGATAAAACGCCTTCTACGCGAATTAATTTCCATAATAACTATTAAACTATTTAATCACTACAAGAAATATGACATTTTTTGGGGGCTGCAACCCCCACTAAACCTCTTCTTGGCCCCCGGTAAATCCCTTTATTGAGGGCCACTCGGCCCCCAGAAAAAGACACGTCGGTGAATGAATGTCTGAAGGTCAGCAAGTGGCCCTCGAAAAATGATCTTATATCGATGTTCTCGACCCACAACATATAGTAGTTTCCCCGGGGATCGAGACCCCATGAATAGTCATTTTCCTGGGGACCGAGACCCCAGGAAATAGAATTATTTTTTGGGGGCCTTGGCCGCAGGAAATATAACAATTTTCGGGGGCCATAACCGCCAAGAAATGGATCTATTTCCCGGGCGCTAAAACCCCCACGAAATTGATCTATTAACCAAGGGCCAAGACCCCTAGGAAAATGATCTTTCTTGGGGGCCGAGACCCTCAGGAAATTGATCTCTTTCCCTAAACACAGTAAATCCTATTACGCATACATTGAAATTCACAGCTAATTACACATCCATTAAAACACAGTAAATCCTATAAACATAGCTAATTATACTAAAATATAACAGCTATTTCAAATCAATACAGCTATAATTTCCAATTTTAAAAACCAATACAACTAATTACACTACAACTAAAAATCTCAATCCATAGAATAAGAGAATCTTTATTCTACAAACTATAAAAGAATATGTGCATAGAATAAGAGTCTAAATACATTGAAATTCAAACCGAAATCCCAATAATCCTTACATCACTTAATCCTTACATCAAACAAGTCATTTTTCACGTCAATTGTTCCCTCTTTGATTTATTTCCTCCACGAGAGCAAGTAGTATGTGCATCTTCCGTCGATCCTCATCCATCTTCCTTCGATCCTCCTCCATCTTTTCCTCCATTTTCTTCCTCTCCATTTCCATCCTCTCCTCCAGCTTCATTCTTTCCTCCATCAACTTCTTCTTCATCCTCTCCTCCATCTTCCTCCATCTTCCTCCTATCATCATCCATTTTCTTCTCCAGCGCATCTATCTTTGTCTTTAGCTCAGCATTCTGAGTGTTGGCAATTCAAAGTTGGGAGACAAGCTCAATGAGCCCGGGAGTAGTCCCAAAGACAGTGGTCGAGTTGGACCTAAGCCATATCCACGAGTATGACCATGCTACTCAGGTCCGATGTTGGCCCAAGGGTTCTCCTTAGGCCTTGATCTCTATTTTGATGATAACAAACATGTATTTAAAATATTTGTGAAGTTTTGAGTTCAGGTTGAGGTTACGATACGCGCGCGAAGTTCGTTTGGAGAAAGACAAGAATCAACAAAAATAGCTTCGAAAACGAGCAAGTAGAAAATCTAGAGTTAGGATTAGATTTTATGTAATATATCTCTAGGAATTCGATCACTCAAGCTAATTTGTAATGTTATCCAAGTCAAAACTTGGTAACATAACTCAGAAATGAAGCGCGCAAGAAGATGGCTGAGAAAAATAGCCTCAGCCCAAGTTCGGTCGATCGAACAAGGCCAAAAATTGGTAGTGGCCAATTCGGTCGATCGGTTGGTCTACCGAACTGAAAGGAATAGTGCGCTTGAGCCAATCATAAGTCGATGTGTTTGGAGACTATTCAAGGGTAATCAACTTAATGAGGCAACTTTTCATCATATGTTGCATCCTTATTTATAATGATTATGATGAACCCCAAGAATTCGGGCAAATGATTCTAAGGCTATGATGAGATCATGACAGTGAGACTTGGAATCCAAATGCCCCTGTTCTAAATGTTCCTAGTCATAGGAGCACCGATTAGGGCATTGGTAATTCCGGATAGACTAGTGCACTTGGTATATGACCTATACGATAGGGGGTAGTTGATCTCACAGTTACCTATGAGTCATCATTAATGTACAAGTGCAGGTGATCATTAGTGAATGAGTTCACTGAACGAATCTACACGAGAAACACATAATGGAATCCTTACATGAGTGTCAATAGGATGTTCCTCGGGTGATAGTAGGTACAAGCAGTCCTTGGACCTCAGGTTGTCATGGTTACCTTGTGAGTGACGATCCATTGCTTTGGTTCTATCCCTACGTGGCCCTCAGCGTCATGTGCCGGGTATTAGTGGCCATGGGGAAACATTCATGGAGGTAAGTGAGCAACCAACATGGAATTAGTTACTCCTAGTAAGAGGAGATAATGTCCTATGTGTCCCTGCAAGTGTAGACTCAGAAATCTCTTGCCAGAGTAGAAATGAAAGTTAGGAAGATGTTTCTAACGTTTCATTATTGAGACGACATCTTGGCGGGTGGAATACATATGAATCAGTATTAGGGTTTGACACTTCTTCCGTACCCTAGCCGACTTCGGGACATTATAACTGAGGGATTTAGTTGCACGGTAATTAATCACCGATGGCGTTCAATCCATGTAGATTGAAACTCACACTATCCGGGTAGTCATGACACGTTGCTAGACGTCAATCTTGACTTGTGAGTGGAGTACCTCACGACCACACTAAAGGGGTTTAGTGGATGCTCGTAAGATTCGAATAGAATTCGTTCTATCAGATCTGACTCTCCGTTATGCACAACTCACTGTTGGCTTAATCTGGGGCCTAATGGGTCACACACAACAGGCTAACATCTTAACAGACCTTCTGAGATAAAAGTCTGAATGTGGCCTTATATGTCTACTAGCATGGACATGCTGCAACTCGATCACGGATCTCATTTACGGACATGATAGGAAATGTGTTTCCTATAGGAACGAATGCGCGAGGAAGGAGTTCCTCGGTAATCCTAATTTGTAGGGCATCCCTAAATTATAGGAATTGTCACATAATAATATTTTATGTGGTTGATTAAATTTAATTATGAATTAAATATTTAATTAATCACATGATGGGGATTGTATTTAATTATGAATTAAATATAATTTAATTTTGAATCAAATATATATGGTGGGAAATTTTGTTTCTAACCATGAGTCTAACCAATTAATTTATTTTGATAAATCCTAATTAATAGTAATTTGATTTATAGAGATAAATCATAAAAATTAATAGATATATGATTTATGAGGATAAATCATAATTCAATTAATTAATAGGAATTTAATTTATTTAGATAATTATTATTCCTATTTAATAGAAATTTAATTAGTTTAGATAAATTATATTTATTTAGATAAACCTCTTTCCTATTGTTTAGGATATTGGTTTATTTAGATAATTAATGATTGCACATTAGCATGGCGTACTCCTCCTGTTCGAATCGGAGTTCGAAACCAAACTTCTCCTCAGGAGGATAGATGGGGCAATTCAGGTGAGATCCAATATAGATCTAACTTTCTATTCACTCGTGGGATCCGGGCAGTCCGGGGGGGACCACTAGGGCTCCTCTCTTCTCGAGAATCCATACATCCCTTATCAGAGTATGGACAACTATCTCTCGAGCACAGGTTTAGGTTCGACCTCAATGGGAAAATGGAGCACCTAACAACGCATCTTCACAGACCAAGAACTACGAGATTGCCCCTTTCATTCTGGGGTGACAGAGGGATCGTACCATTCAAGCCTTTTTTTCATGCTTTTCCCGGAGGTCTAGAGAAAGCATCAATCAATAGGATTTCCCTAGTCCTCCCTTCTCGAAAGGAAGAACGTGATTCCTATTGTTAGGCTCTTTATTTATGGAGATAAATTAAAGTTTATATTTAATTGGATTTAATTAATTTCGAATTAATTATGAAACAATTAAATATAAAATATTTTTTGGAGGCAAACCTTGGAATTTTGAATTTCGGGGAGAGTTTTTTAAGGGGGGCGAGTCTACTCTTGTAGCCACCCATTCCCCTATAAATTGGTGGTCGAGACTCCTTCAAGGGTGATGAAGAACATAATTCTTGAGAGGGTTCTTGAGTGGAAAAGTTCCAAAGAATCTCTCCTCCTCTCCCTTGGTGGTCGGCCATCTTCTTCCTCCTTCCCCGGGCTTTTGTGAAGTCGAATTCAAGGTGTCTTCTACTTGAGTGTGCCGCGTACTTCATCTTCTCGGACGAGTCCAAGAAGGACAGCAAGGTATTCTTTTATCTACCATCTCGTTCTGTGGTTTTCTCATCCCGTCTTCCTCCATTTTGGTGCTCGGTTCTTGGTGGAAGGGCCGGCCTTGCCTAGGTGGATTCTGGGATTAAGAAAGCTTCTCCGTTGAGCCACAACGAGCCCCGATGTTCGCTGCCGCTATTGTTCTGAGGTGCTTGGTGTGGACTATCGTTGGAGAACATGCACGTGTGCGTCTCAAGACGTGGAAAGGATTAGCTATATCAACCGCGGTTTGAGGTATACCTTCTCTCATATCTCCGATGTTGAATTCCTTAATATTGATAAAGCAGATCCCTATTTTTGGGAAGGTTTCAAAATTTTAAATTTCTATTTCCACTATGTTTATTATTCCTATCCCAACAGTGGTATCAGAGCGACCTTTAGCAAAATTTTGGAATTTTTATTTCGCGTTTTGATCACGTTTACGAACCGTTCGCTCCCTAAACGTCATGCTGCCCGGTTTTGGTTTTCGGGGGTTTTTGAGTCGTTCTCTTGGCTCCGCGGTCCATATGATGAATCGAGGTGGAAGCCTATGATTACGAAATGGCGACACTAGAGGGGGGGTGAATAGTGTGTGTGTTTACTAATTCGATTAGCCTAAATTCACTTTTAATTATTTTCTTAGATTAGTTAGGCAATTTACAATTGAATGCGATTAGATGCGGAAGCTTATAAATGATTAAGCAATGAAAGCACAACAAAATGAAACAATGCAAACACAAGATTTATAGTGGTTCGGCCCCAATGCCTACTCCACTACCTAAGCACCCCGCTTAGGATTTCCAAACTAGTTTTACTAGATTAATATACGTTTTCCTTACACACGAGGACTTTTCACTGAAGAGACGCACTCTCGACCTAAGGCACTTCCACACCCGGAAGTCACCGCCTTCTTATCGAGAGTCCTTTTCCACCTCAACCCTAAGGGACAATTAAACTAATCCTAGTAAACACTAAGTTTACACAAGTGGCTTTACTCCTTCTACACCAAGGATACCGCTTCACCCAATTCAAGACCTAACAACCTAGGTCTTCTTACACGCTTAAATCAAAAATAGTTTAAAGGATAGTTAAAATTATAAGGGAAAGGAGCTTGAAGTAAAACAATATTATCTACTCTTTTCCAAGCCTTTGGAACCTCCAACTCGCCGAGTGGTGGAGCTCGAGTCAATTTCCGAGTTGAGGCAGTAGAACTTGCGCTTGAAGAATTTGGTGGAAGAACAAAGCGCAATCACTAATCTTTTGGAAGGCTTAATTCTTCCTCTTAATGGCTTAATAAACTCTATAACAATGAAGGAAGGAGTTAAAAGAATCATATGAGGGTATATTTATACCCTGCTGAAGAAATAGTTGTTCAACGGATAGAAAACTATCCGTTACAGGCCGCCGATTGAATGGTCAGTCGACCGACTGTTCGACCGCTGCTCTTTACTCTGTGGTCGGTCGACCGCCCAGACACAAAAACATCGATCCCGATCTTCGATCGACCGAAGCGATCTGCGTCTTCGGGTATCAGTAGGTCGGTCGACCGACGGGTCGACCGCCCGAGCTACTGCCTATTTTGGGCTTCCATCGGTCGACCGCCCGGTCGATCGAAGTAGCTATGCTACTTTTTACCTTCATTCGGTCGATCGCCCAGTCGACCGAACATAGGTTGAAGTTTATTACTTCAACCTATTTCTTCCGGGTTTCGGCTTTCAACGAGCATCATCTTGGAGAGCTTTTGACGTGACCTTTGGACTCGTCCAAGCGACTTTGGTGCACTCGTCGATCTTCGAGAAACTTTCCACGACGAACCCGAGCGCGACGATCAATGTCCTTCTGATATCTGATTTCTTCGATATTTCCGATCGAGGACATCGAATGCTACTGATATGGAACCTGAAGATATTCTCAATGAAATCATTAGTCTCATGGTTGTTAGAGAAGCACCTGAAACCGATGAAAAGAGGAAACCGATGGCCGCCGCCGGACCTTTTACAATGGCCGGACAGTGTGTCCGGCCACTGTACGCCGGCGCCGGAGTCCACCTGACTCCGGCGCCGGGAATTTGTAGTATAATAAATGTTTTTTTTATTGTTCTATAATTGTTAATTAATTGTTAATTAATTATTTAGATTAATTGTTTAATTTGTTAGATTAATTATTAGGGTTTAGATTAATTTCGGAATTGTCCACTTCGGACGCGCGCCGGAATCGTCCACTTCGGACGCGCGCCGGAATCGTCCACATCGGATGCGCGCCAGAATCGTCCACATCGGATGCGCGCCGGAATCGTCCACTTCGGACGCGCGCTGGAATCGTCCAATATGGACTCGAACTGTCTCAAAACATTTAGAAAATAATCATGCATCCGACGAGTTCATATGTTTCACGTACGCATCGACGAGTCGGATATGATTTAGCAAAACCTTAGATCCGTTCGGGGATTGTATGTTCGTGTAAAAGAAGTAGATGATCTTTTATACGACGTACAATTCTTGAATTGTCTCTGATTGGACAATTTGGGAATATAGTTATTTGTACTGCACTTACGTTTTTATTTTAACTGTTAACTAATTATTCTAAATTTCGGCAACATCTCTCTTGTTCTCCGATACGCACCCAGATGATATGCGTATTTGGAGAACTGTAGGGAGATGCTGCCGAAATTTAGAATAATTAGTTAACAGTTAAAATAAAAACATAAGTGCAGTACGAATAACATAAATCCCGAATGGAATAGGACAATCTCACCTAAAGACATTAACCAAAGAAATTGTCATTGATTGACAGAATCATGTCGGTTGATCGAAGTTGGATGTACCGACGTCTTGATCGTGGAGCTTTAACGAATGAGTTTCGATTAGGCGTAATGTACTTCCTAAATTTTGCCTATTCGAATCGGAATTTCGTTAGCATGGGTGATCAAATCCGATGTCCGTGCCGCATTATTTCAAATGGACGATTTTTGGATCGGGAGACTGTCACTCTGCATCTATATACCAAAGGATTTGCACCAAGATATTTTCTATGGACTTGTCACAGGGAGTCACGCGAAGTCGGGACGTCGAGCAATCCTGTCGTTCAGACATATGGTGAATCTTCCTCTGCAGGTGCTTCTTCATCCAGTCAATGTAATCCCTATAGAACTATGATACTTGATAGTCTTGGGGGTCAATTCCACCTGAATGATAATGTTGATCGGCCAGCTCTTCAGACATCAGTCCCACCAGATACTACAGTGGTTGATATCACAGAAGTGCAAACTGCGGTAGAGATTGAATTACCGAATAAAGAAGCTGCAGAATTTTACGAGATGTTGAAAGCTGCCGATGAACCTTTGTATGAGAATTGTCCTAAATACACTAGGTTTTCAGCAATGACACAGCTCTTATACATCAAGGCCGATTGTAATATCAGCGGAGTTGCTTATGATCGGATTGCTGGATTGATTAATGGAATGTTGCCTACTGATAACAAGTTTGAGCCAACTTTTTATAAGACTAAAAAGCTAATGAGAAAATTGGGGCTTGGGTACGAAAAAATACACGCGTGCCAAAATAACTACATTTTATATTATAAAAAAAATGTGCAGTTGGATAAATACCCTGTATGTCAGCATCCTCGTTACAAGGAGAAGAAATCGGTCCGACAGAAAAATATCTTGTTTAAGGTGCTTCGGTATTTTCCACTAACACTGAGACTTCAAATATTATTCATGTCGGAAAAGACAGCCCCCTACATGAGTTGGCATGCAAGAAGTCGTGATGATACAGTAATGACTCATCCATCTGACAGTGAAGCATGGAAACATTTGGATACATGTTATCCTTCATTTGCTAGGGATACTAGAAATATCAGATTGGGATTGTGCATATATGGTTTTAATCCGTTTGGACATTCTGCAACTCCTTATTCAGTTTGGCCAGTGCTGCTGACAGTTTATAATTTGCCACCGTCAATGTGCATGAAAGATAAATTTATTTATCTTTCGATGATTATTCCGGGTCCTAAGGGTCCGCGAAAAGAAATTGACATATTTCTCAGACCCTTGATAGATGAATTGAAAACATTGTGGACTGAGGGAGCTGTCACTTATGATTGTCATCGGAAGCAAAACTTCAATTTAAAGGCCGCGGTCTTGTGGACAATCAATGATTTCCCGGCGTACGGCATGTTGTCGGGTTGGAGCACTCACGGCCGACTCTCTTGTCTGTATTGTATGGAACACTCTAAATCAATCAGTCTTCAGAACGGACGAAAAATCTCATTCTTTGATTGTCATCGTCGATTCCTACCGGTTAATCATCAGTATCGAAGGAATCGTAATAAATTTACTAAGGGCAGAGTCGAAAGAGATGGGCCACCACCGATGTTGTCTGGTGAACAAATGTTAGCACGTGTTTCAGCACTTTCAGATATAGTATTTGGTCGCAATGAAAGAGTGTCAGGTTTTGGCCAAACACATAACAGGGTGAAAAAAAGTATCTTTTGGGAATTGCCCTATTGGAGTTCATTATTGATTCGACATAATTTAGATGTCATGCACATTGAAAAAAATGTGTTTGATAATATTTTCAACACTTTGATGGATATTTCCGGAAAAACAAAAGATAATGTCAAAGCCCGACATGATATGAAAATACTTTGTAAAAGACCAGAGTTGGAGTTACAAGAGGTCAACGGACGATATCTGAAACCGAAGGCCCCATATGTGTTAAATAAACAACATATCAAAGATGTTTGTCAATGGGTAAAAGAACTCAGATTACCCGATGGATATGCTTCAAACTTATCTCGATGTGTGAACGTCGATGATTGCAAAATATCAGGGATGAAGAGCCATGATTGTCATGTATTCATGCAGAGATTACTTCCGATCGCATTTCGAGATCTTCTACCTGATAATATTTGGGGTCCGTTGACTGAATTAAGTATGTTTTTTAGAAACATCTGTGCAAATGTCCTTCGAGTCGAAGATATGTCAACACTTGAAAATAATATTGTTGAAATCATATGCAAGCTGGAGCAATTTTTTCCTCCTGCATTTTTTGACTCGATGGAGCATCTACCGATACACTTGGCATACGAGGCACGAGTTGGTGGCCTCGTTCAATATCGGTGGATGTACTTATTTGAAAGATACATGAATCGTCTGAAGAAAAAAGTAAAGAACACCGCAGCTGTTGAAGGATCAATATCTGAATCGTATATCATCCAAGAAATTTAAACATTCTGCTCATTTTACTTTGAATCGACAATACAAACAAGATTTGATCGTCTTCCACGTAACAACGACGGGGGTATTCGACATTCAGATGGACGTTTAAATATATTTTGTCACTCTGGTCGTGCTTTTGGTTCTCGTCCATCTCGACACTTAAGCGAGGAAGAGTATCATTTGGCACACTTGTATGTATTACTCAATTGTCCAGAGATTGAACAATTCATTGAAATATTTGACATTGAGATGGTGCAAAAATACTTTATTCACAACGATCAAGAATTGGAGAGATTACGGAATCATGATTTCCCTACTTGGATTCAGACTTACAGCAAAGATCACAGAGCTGAAATAGATGAAAGAATATTTGAGTTTGTTAGTGGACCGTCGCGACTTGTGTCGTGCTATAGCGAATATTTTGTTAACGGGTATAAATTTCACACGGTTGAATATTCATTTACAAAGAAGACGATGAATGCTGGGGTCTGCGTGAAAGGGACAACCTATGTTGAATGTGATATGGATTTTTATGGACTAGTGGAAGAAGTGATAGAGTTGCACTACTTCGGCTTAAAATTAGTGATCCTATTTAGATGTCATTGGTTCGATGCAACAGAAAGGGGCATGAAAGTTCATCCAAAATACAAACTTGTTGAGGTTAATTACAAATCAAAATTGGCAGCAAATGAGCCTTTTATATTGGCATCACAAGCCGAACAAGTATATTACGTGAAGTATCCGGCTCGAAATAAAGATAGAGCGGATTGGCGTGTAGTCTGTAAGACAAAAGGTAGAGGAAAAATTGATCCGATAGTAGGAGAAAATGAGCTGATACCTGATATGACACATGGTTTCTATCAAGAAGATGATCCTCCTGCTGTAGATCGTATTATTCGAATACTCGAGGAAGCAGACACAACGTCAATTCAATTAGAAGTTGAATATGCTGATGATGACGATCATGAAATTGAGGAAGCTGGAGATGAAGAAGATGAAGAAGAGGAAGAAGAGGAAGAAGAGGAACAATTCGAAGACTATTATTCAGATGATGAGGAATAATTGTAAAGTATATATTTTATTAAATATATCTCTACTATTTATACAATAATCTGATTGTATGTCTGTTCGACAGATATGTCTGGTCGTGGTTATCGACGCAGGAGAGTTTCGGAGTCTTCGATCGGTGAGACTCCAGCACTTACTCATGCTGCTGATCCTCCTGTTGCTGATCCTCATGCCGATGATACTGCCGAGGCTAGTACATCCAGACGCAAGCGGCCACGCGGGCCGAACAGGTGGCTGCCTCCACCAGCCACAGAGTCACGTAGATTGATTAGCGTGATTGGGGAGTGGTAATATATCATAAATTATGAATCATTACAAATTCATTATATCATAATATAATATTAAAATTTATTTTTGTTGTGCAGGTTCGAGCAAGAAGAAGTGTCGAGGAGCATTTCTTCTACTATTCGACGATACATGCACGGGGCATGGCCTACGTGGTCTCACGTGCCTATTTAACTTGTTTAACTTATTTTGTTTGGATATTGATACTTCAATTTTGCATTTGAATTGTTTTTATACTATCGTGGATAATTATCAATATAAATATAATTGTTTTGATGTATATCTTTGTGTGTTTGTGATGTGTGAATGAATGTGTGTATGAGTGTATGGGTATGTGAGTTATGTATCAGATAATGTATCAATGTATCAATGGAAATTTTAAATTTTAAATTTTTTCGTAACTAGGATCACATCATCAGCAACGGCTTTCCCACGGCCGTCCGTGGGAAAGCCGTTGCTAAAAGTGTATCGAAAGCCGTTGCTGATGACCTACAGCAACGGCTTAGCGACGGGCTTTTACTAACGGCTTTGCTACGGACTCACCGACCATTGCTATTATTGTTATCAGCAACGGCTCCGTGTCCGTGGCAACACCGTTGCTGATAATATTGTTAGCGACGACCCGAGCGGCCGTTGCTGATCCGTCGCTAAGTTATCAGCAACGCGAGTTTCTGTCACGGCTCTATTGCAACGGCTCGGCCGTTGCTGATGCTCTTCAGCAACAGCTCAGCAACGGTATCAGCCGTTGCTGATGCCTATTTTCCTAGTAGTGTTAGAACCAAAAAGTAACTATGCAATGATTGTAAAATTTGGCCATCCTATTTGACTATTAACAATTAACAATTTGGAGCAAAATTGACAAGGTTATCTTTGAATCCTCCAACTTTTTTGAATAAAAATGTTTATGAAGATATTCAAAAATGTTTATGCAGATAACATGAAAGATTGATGCACCTCATTTATTTCATTGCGTTGTAGGCTGAAAACCATCTTTATATGCACACATATACAAGTATACGATGAACAGACAAATATCAGTTATTATTCATGTAGAGCTTAATATTATCCGTCAATATCAATGCATATATATCAGTTATTATCAGTTATTATTCTTTATTGTTGCATATAAGTACCTCTAAGAGTATGAATTTTATGTGTCCCTTCTAATTTTAGTCAACCATATATATCATTGCAAATTCAAAAACTTTACATATATGTTTAACTCAATTTTTAATTTAAAAAATATAATTTCGGTGACCCAACATTTTATATTTATCTTAATTTATGAATATTTCAGTCAATGATTAATGAATTGCCTTTAATGGCTTTGATCTATTTTGACTATTCCCCTTCTAAGTATAGCCATTGCAACTTGATGATATCAATTTTGGTTACTCAGCCACTATAAGCGAGATGGGAGTGAAGCTGGTGAATTAAGCTGATTTCCTGGTTGGAGAAACCAATTGATTTGATTAGAATCATGTCAACCAGTACCAAAGTATACGTTGTTTTCCTGGGCCAACTATGTTTGAGTTTTCTTGGGGCCAAGTCTTGGTTCCGAGAAAACTCTATATTTTGCTCGGGCAAGATGCTGACTCCCTGAGAAAATAATATTTTGCTAAGGGCTAGGCTCCGGTTCTTGAAAAAATTATATTTTGTTGGGAGCCGGATTTTTGCCTCCGAGAAAATTATATTTTGTTGGAGGTCAACGAGCGAACCCCATTAGTAACGATCACAAAAAATAATATTTTTGTTACAGTAAATCCGATTGCCCGAATTATATGTATTTACATATTTGCTGAAACCAAGTGATCTACCTGAAATGAAAGGTATGTATATCTTATATAATTGTTCTAGCTACCTAGTACGTACCAAAATTGAAGGACTTATCTCTTGTTGAATGTTAGCTGTAGAAAACTCCAGTTCGGCTTGGTCGCTTGTAGCTTGGTTTGTGAGGCAAGTAATCATCTTAGAAGTACAATAATTAATGATATAAAAGAAGTCACTAGGTCAAGGACTACACCAACCTGCCCCCATACCTCTTCCTTCCAAAATAAAAAATCACGCGCACTTAATTTCTAAGTCAACAAAATCTGCTACTCGCGCGACTTGTTACCTGTGCATATGCATCCATTATTGGAGATCCCTTCAATAACACATATATCTTCTCTTCCTTATGTAATTCCTCAAATATATATCCACAAATTACCGGTTCCAATCTTCATGCAACATAAGAGGCGTGTTTTGACCGCTCACAAAGACAGGTTTTAAACAAGAAATAAATCAGCAGGGGACCAAAGTGCATGCACGCACAGTCGCACACAGCAGGCACTGTCCTTTTCGACTGCAGCAAAAGCATTCATGCAGCTGCTCAAGCAACAGGTGCAAAATGGGGGAGAAAAGGAGGAAAAGACACTGGGTTGGGGTACGACGCAGACAAGCAAGGCGAGCGCCATTGGTATACGGCCATGGAGGGGGCCGGAAAAGCGAGCTGCTAATACGAAGAAAAGGAGGGCGGAATGATAGATAATTATTGGCGATATGGTGGGGGCACGTCCTGCGGGGGGGGGGGGGGGGGGGGGGGGGGGGGGGGGAGAGGGGGGAGGAAAGGTGATGTCATCTCCCGGATGGGCGCATGGTGAGCAGCAGTGCTTTTTTTCTTTCTTCTGTCCCCATCAGAAGGTGGTCTCCAAAAGGATGCTGCCAAAGGTTCAATTATTGGAGGGTAGGTAAGGCTGGTGGGAAGTAATCATAAGGATATCGGGGAGTTGATTGCGTCTGCAAATGAAACAAAAAGAAAATGTCTTTTATTGCTGGGTTAGATTGTTGTGTTTACTGAGCCCACAATGTGTTTATTTGCTAGCACAGAGTTTAATTAGAAGGCCGGGCCGACTGACCAGCATGGCGAAGGCCCACTCATTGTATGGTGTCCACATAAGAAAATGTCTCGGGGTAAGTGTTGTCTCCTTCTGCGTTGGGTCTCCACAAAAGTTCACTAATTTGATTCTGGAGTTCAATCAGGTTTGTCTACAGTTGGCTTCATCCTCATTTTAATTGTTCAGATTATTATACGAAAATGACGTTAATTTTTGTGAAATTTTTAATTTTGATAAATTCTTTGATTGATCTCAATTTTATATAATAATTTTTGAATTGATTCAATAATGACCCTTCGTCTATTATTTCGCTGACGTGACAATCCAGAAATGATTTAAAAAAACCTCACTCCTCATCAACTTCATACACGTCAGATTGACTTTTAATATCTACCTGGTCCCACTTGAGAGAGCGAAAGAGAGGTACTTAATTCCTACGATTGTGTCTTCTTGTTTCATTCTCTCATCTGCGGCAGTGAGGAAGCATCGCCAGTACTAATGACTTCTTCACATCGTCGCCATGGACTTAAGCGGCACCTCCTTCGTCCGCAGCAAAAGACGGCGAATATGAAGAATGAATCCTCCTCCTGCCATCTTCCTCTCTTCGCAACTGCACTAACTAAGCAGATCAGCTATATCAGCTCTGCTCTAAATAGCAAGTGTTCTCAAAACTTTAATTCTATCACTCATTTAATTGATTATTTTTACCTAACGTCCTATATGTATATGTTGGCCTAAGGTTTTTTACATTGGTCTTACTCTTAGAAGGGACACATAAAATTCGGTCGACCGGTCGGTCAACCAAAGATGGGTAAAAAACGGCAGAAGCCTACTTCGATCGACCGAAGGCCAAAAATTGGCAGTGCGTGCTTCGATCAACCTAGCGATCGACCGAATAGCAGAGAGGCGGAATCGCAACTCATTCGGTCGACCCTCCGGTCGACCGAACAGAGCGGTTGAAGCGCAGAAAGTCAGTGGTCGCTGGGCGATCGATCGGTCAATCGACTGACGATTGACTGGGCATCGGCAACAGGCAAAAATACGCTCGCTAATGAGCCGTTTCTTATGGGGGTTATAAATATCCATCCCAATCCTTCTTCTAGCCCATTATTGATGCTTCTAAGCCTCAAAGAGCCACTTCTTGCATCTCTACAAGAATCCTTGAGCCATCTTTGCAAAGAACCCTAGCTTTGAGCATAGAAACCTTGAGATTGACTTTGAGCTTCCCTTGATTCATCTTCAAGTCATCAAGAGGAGCTAGGACATCTTTTTGAGAGCTAAGTGTGTATTATTTATTATTTGCTCTCATTATTGTTGTATTTTCTTATTTATTTCTTTGTATTTGAACTTGTAAGAAGACCTAGTGTTAGGTCTTGTGTGTAAGTGGTTACCTTGGTGTATAAGGAGTAAAGCCACCTGTGTAAATATAGTTTACTATGATTAGTTGAGTTGTCCCTTATGGTTGAGGTGGAAGAGTGCTCTCGGTAAGAAGGTGGAGACTTCCAGGTGTGGAAGTGCCTTAGGTTGAGAGTGAGACTCTTCGAGTCAAAGTCCTCTGTGTAAGAAAAATGATTTAATCTAGTAAACTTAGTTTGGAAATCCTAAGCGGGATGGTTAGGTAGTGGAGTAGGCATTGGGGCCGAACCAATATAAATCCTTGTGTTAGTATTGTTATCTTTGTTTGTGTTTAATTATTTTATTATTATTTCCGTATTTAGTTGATAAATTGTAATTTACCTAAGTAATCAAGTAAACGATTAAAATCGAAATTAGACAATCGATTAGTAAACATACTATTCACCCCCCCCCCTCTAGTATGGTCATTTCACCCAAAAGTATAAACTTCTCTGAATTAAGATCTACTTAATTTATCTTATCCCATCGACGTGCGAGCATGCAACGATACCTTTCATCTTCTCCCCTCGACGTGTGAGCCTGTAACGACGCCTTCAATCCAATCCCTCTCTCACTTAAGAAATGATTCATGCAACTTATATAGAGGAAAGGTATTCATCTCTTTTTGCTGAACTTTAATTAACTTTTCCCCCCTCCTTTACTGTTGATTAAGAGAGCACGAACAACTCTCTAAATATGGAGACACCAAAAGAGCTAGACAAATGATGCTTGTGGAGCTTAAGAAGCTGGTTGATGCAAATCACCTGCTCCGCGAAAAGCTGCAGTTTCCCAACATTAAGGATGTGTGTACGTTTGAAGTTCACTGATTTTGCACTTTCTTTTTTGTTCATTGAATCTCTTGTCATATTTGGCTATAATCTGATTTCTTTTTCTAGCAGCTCGAACTGGTAGCATTGTCTCTGTAACAACTCAAGGAGTACTACCCCTGACTTTAAAACTCAAGGAGCTTGAACTAGTAGCTTATGCTAGGCAAGAAGAGGTCCACCACATCTCCTATCACTCTCCCCACCACAATGGGATCCACATAGCCAGCCAACGGCCCATGAATGCACTCTGACAATGGCCCATCAACCTGCATGTTGACAGTTCAAGGCAGCGCAACACGTCACTATTGCACTTGAGAGCTACTCGACGTGTTCCCAAAGCTCTGCAGCGCCATGTGCGATACCTCCACGTTGGCCGCTGACAGCCCTAGGCTGCGCTACAGCTCGTCGATCATCGCTCACCCACCGGCGTGGGTGCAGAAGTGCTCGAATGCATTCTTGAAGTCCAGAATGTACGACTTCCACCCATGTGCGCCAAGGTGGCGTGCCACCAGGCTCATCAGGAACGAAATCGGAGTTGCTCCGTCGCCGACAGCACCAGCGGCCATATCATCCTGATGTTGGTCCGCAGCGTTGTTCCGAAGTTACCGTCGATGGCGGAGAGAGATGGAGGCCGGTGGCAGGGAAGAAGAAGGTGGGAAAGTGTATTAAAAAGTAATCCTATGACATGGCTAGTGAGATTTTTAAATCATTTCTGGATCGCCACGTCAGTGAAATAACGGTCAAGCTCACGGTTCACAGACGGAGGGCTATTATTGAAACCAATTCAAAAGTTCTTATATACAATTGAGACCAACTAAAGGATTGGCCAAAATTGAAATTTTTGTAAAAGTTGAGGTCATTTTCGTCTAATAACCCTAATTGTTTTTCATTTTAAACAATCATTAGGGTTTTCAATTTTTTTTTTCTCAAAATTTGAATGTTTGAGTGTGGATGTGAATTTTCTTGAAGAAACACTAATATTGTTTTTGCCTAACGTTGGGATGATGCAGGCTTCCGCATCTTCTTGGTCCAGTGCTGCTCCAGTGGTGACCTGCAATGACACTCTTAAATGGTGGGCATGGAATCAGAATCAAGAGTATACATGATGTGCATCATGTCTGTTTTATGAGGCAGGTCAGGGATGTTTGTCGATGATGTCTCTTAGAATCTCGTAAGGATATGCCCTGATCGGGTCGAAGTTTATCCCGAAGATGACGAGCTCATTATTGTCGAATCATTGGTAATTAATGAAGGATATTGATAATATCCTTGTTTGGACAGGTGGAGCCCCCGGGCTTAGTTATGGTTGGCTCGATATAAGTCTGGTTCATGAGTGTGGGCGCATCTAGATATAATTTGGCCGAGCCCAAAGTATTAGTCCAGTCCACAACCCCCGAGATTAGTCGGAGTGTGATAACTTCGTACTGAGCTATAATAGTGTGTTTGTTGTTGTTCGTCTGCCGAGCTCTTGGTGCATGCTGAGCTTCTGATCTCGAGCTAGTATGTGAATACCTGTCACGTTCTATCCTCAGACAAATTGCTAAAGTTGGAGAACGCGGTGTGCTTCAGTTTTGTCACCTCGCGACTCTTCGATTTCTATGATCAATGTGGTGGTTTGCCTAGCAACGTGGGGGGAAAGGATGCCTTTTTGCGTGCCCATCGCCTATCGTCTGCCTAGCATTTAATTCTAATAGGAGGGTAATTGTGGCATGGAGATTCGATTGTATATTTTCGAGGTACTCGAGTACATGCTGCTAGTTGACGGGCCTCGCTCCGTTAACAGGGTGCGGCCAACGGCCATTAGATGGGGAGGCTCTCTCGAGTCTTTAAAAGTCCCATGCCTCTCCCTTTTCCTCGCGTCTTAAGCCCTGTCATGGAATGGGGAGTGCTGCAAATGTTCATTCCTCCAAAAGTCAGCATGGGGTCGGCAAAAGTAGATCAAGGACTGTTGTGCGCGCACTCGCACCACGGGGCTCACAAGGAAGATAAAGGGGGGTCAACAATGGGCGACCAGGAGAGCTTTGTTGGCCTAAGGTTTTCAACCTTGGTCTTAATCTCGGTTTTGATGATAACAAACATGGAACTAACGTTTCATTGAGAAATACTTTTAGGTTCCAAGTCGGTTAGCGCACGACGTCCACGATTAGAAATATCGGAGAAAATCAAAAAATTAGAAAATCGGAAGGACGTTAGTCGACCTGCTCGGATTCGTCGGGAAGATAGAGTCTAGGTTTAGGGTGTCTAGATAAATTGTAAATCCTCATGATGATGCAAAGAAACCCAAAAACCAATCCCGGACCCCAAAATATGAAAAATCGGCAAATTAAAAAATGACCCTGAAATTCACTAAGCCTAGGGAGCTCCTTGGAGGGCTATATGATCTAGACATTTTCTTGACATCAAAAATACTGGTAATTATTCCTTAGGTGAAAACTAGATAACGATGTATTTTAAAGGAATTTTTGGAAGCATTTAGCCTACCCGTATTTGACCCGAAAGGTTAGAAAATTTCCATTTTTCAGAAATTTGTACTAGATCCCAAAAGTTAGATCTTGATTATTAAGGATTTTGATTTTTTAGATATTTTATTGAATCCAAATGGGGGGTAATCCATATATAACATTTATATTTAAAAGTTATAACATTTATATTTGAAGACGAAACCCAGAAACGATCAAACAAGCAAAAAACTCAACCAAACCAAGCAATGCAGTTTGCCTAGTTTCGGTTGTCCGAATGCTGTCAAAAACTGGCAGTAGGCAAGTTGGTAGATCGAATGGTGGATCGAAGAGTGGCAAAAAGCAGCAGTATGCTTTCGGTCGCTCGACGGTCGCTCGATCGGTCGACCAACGATCGACCGAAAAGCAACCGAGCGTCGCCAACAGGCAGAAAAACGCTCATTGACGAGCCATTTGGTTGGGGGAGGGGGGTTATAAATACTCACCCCAAACTCTCTCCCCAGCTAAAGTTGATGCATCTAAGCTTCCTTTGAACCATCTTTGATCATCTCCAAAGCTTTTCTTGAGCCATCTCTTTGCAAACCCTAGTTTCCATGATAAAACCTTGATCTAGCATTACAACCTTCAAGATTCATCTTCTAAAGGCATCAAGAGGATTAGGGAGCTTCTTTTGGAGCTAAGTATAGTTTGATTTGTTTATTGCTTCAATTGTTATTGTATTTTATTGGTTATTTTCATTGTATATCAAGTGTGTAAACCTAGGTTGCTAGGTTTGATTGAGTTGGTGGTTGCCTTGGTATTAAGGCTTAAATCCACCATTGTAAACTTAGTTTCCTAGGATTAGTTGAGTTGCATGTCCCTTAGGTTGAGGTGGGAAAGTGCTCTCGGTAGGAAGGCGGGATACTTCCGGGTGTGGAAGTGCCTTCGGTTTGAGAGCAGAGACTTTCCGGTGTAAAGTCCTCTTTGTAAGGGAAACGATATAATCTAGTAAACTTAGTTTGGAAATCCTAAGCGGGGTGCTTAGGTAATGGAGTAGGCATTGGGGCCGAACCACTATAAATAATTGTGTTAGCATTATTTACCTTGTGTTTCTTATTTCTTATCATTTATATATTGCTTCCGCTTACCACTCGATTTGTGAATTGCCTAAGTAATCAAGCAAATGATTAAAACCGAAATTAGGCAAAAAGATTTAGATAACATACTATTCACCCCCCTCTAGTGTGGTCATTTCACCATTAAGCTCTGCGAGGACTTGTAGTTAATGGATTGTGGTAGCTTCATACCATGAGGCTTATGAAGTGAGGGTCGAACAGTGTTGTTTCTTTGGTCGACATCAGCTAGTCGGCAACCGTTAAGGTGAGGATCTCCTTTAGGTTGGAAACAAGTATAAGTCGAATTAGGCACTAGAGTGGGGGAGGGGGTGAATAGTGTGCTCACTAAAACTTAACTTTAAATTTGGTTTAATCGTTTCATCGATTACTTAGGTTAATTACAAGATAAATGCGGAAGCGAATAAGCAAGTAATCAACACAGAAAAGATCAATGCTAATACAATGAGATTTATAGTGGTTCGGCCCTAATACCTACTTCACTACCTAAGCATCCTGCTTAGGATTTTCAACTTAGCTTTAGATTAATTTGTTTCCTACAAGAGGACTTAGAAGCTTAAGGCCACCGACCCTCGCACCCGAGGGTTACTCTCGCACCCGAGAGTACCTCCAGCACCTCTTCTCCTAAGGACAATACAACTAATCCTAGTAAACTAATCACACCGGTGGATTTAGGCATCTACACAAGCCTTCCACCATATACACAAACCTAGCACATTAGGTTTTCACAACTTGATGTACAATGATAATAACAATAAAATACAATTATAAATACAGAAAAAACACAATCAATACAATACTTATCTCAATACAACACAAGATCCTAGATTCCTCTTAAGGCCTTTGATGACGAAACAATAAAGACAAGGCTCAATCAAGGGTTTTTGGCTTCAAGCTAGGGTTTCACAACAAATGTGGCTCAATGAGGCTTAAAAATGATCAAAGGATGTCTCAAGTAAGGTAAGAGTGACCAATAGGGGCAAAGGAAGGTAGAGGACATCGTTTTATAGGAAGCCAAGTAACCAACTTCGGGTCAAGGCAGTCAACTGGTCGAAAAAGAGTCGTTGGCTTCTGCGAGGTAGCAGATGAGCCGTCGTAGATTGGTAGCATACTGGTCGCCGATGACCGGTCGCAGATTGGTAGCAGATTGGTCGTAGAAGATAGTTTTGTGCAAAGGCTGGTTTCAAGTTTTCGGGGTTCGGGTTTTGGATTTTGGGTTCTTATACATCAAATAGAGGATTATACAAATATACTAGACACACTAAATCTAACTCTATCGTCCCAACGAAATCTGAGCGTCGACGAGTATCCTTGCTAATTTCTTTGATTTTTTCGATTGGGAACGTCGCACGCAAACCGATATGGAACATGAATTTCTTGCTCAAAAATTAGTTCCATATTTATCATCATCAAAATCAAGATTAAGACCTAGGTTAAAAAATCTTAGGCCAACAATCTCCCCTATTGATGATGACAAACATCCTTAATAAAATATTAAATCAAAAAAGGCAAGAAAAGTCAACCTATAGTCAAAGTTGAGACTCTAAAACTATTTATCATGAAGCATGAAGATCTCAACCCAAGGGATAAAACCAAATGTCGAATATGAGACTAAGTCATACATGATAACATGAAATGATAACTAAATTCCAAGTCTACAAATCATGTATCAGCTTAGGTGGATGACCATTGTCATCGCCCCCTTCATCAAGAGTGATTAACTCTTCATACAACATATTTAAGCATGTCCATAAATCATAAGCCGAAGTACAATGCACGATTTTCTCAAGTATTTCATTGGGCAATGAACAATATATGAAATTCATGGCTTGAGCATTTAATTTGAACATGTCAATTTTATTGGCCTAAGGTTTTCTACCTTGGTCTTAATTTCGGTTTTGATGATAACAAACTAATATTTTATTGAGAAATATCATCAGGTTCCATATCTCTTGAAGAAATATCATCAGATATATTGAAGAAATAAAAAAATTAGAAGGACATTGATCGTCACGTTCGGGTTCGTCGTGGAAATCTCTTGAAGTTCGATGCGTGCACCCAAGACGTCTTGGTCGAACCTAAAGAACACATGGAAAGCTCTCCAAGTTGACGTACATTGAAGGCCAGAACCCGAAAACAAAGAGTGCAAGAAGAAGGTTGAAAAAATCAAGTTCAGCCTAGGTTCGGTCGACCGAATGTAGTTAAAAAATGACAATAGTCACTTCGGTCGGCCGGTCGGCCGGTCGGTCGACCGAACAATGGAAAAAATCGGCAGTGGCTACTTCGGTCGACCGAACGAGGCCAAAAACTGGCAATTTCTACTTCGGTCGGCCGATCGATCGACTGGACAACAGAGGAGCTTAAAACGTGACACATTCGGTCGACCCTCCGGTCGACCGAACAGAGCGACAGAAGCACAGAAAGCCAACGGTCGCTGAGCGGTCGATCGGTCGATCGACCGACAAGCGACCGGGCATTGGCAACGGGCAAAAATACGCCGTTTGACGAGCCGTTTGATCGCAGGGTTATAAATACCATTCTCTCTCTCTCTCTCCTGGGTAATTTTTGATGCCAATAACCTTCAAAGAGTGATCTTTAGCATCCTCCAAGCTTCTCAATTGATCAAATTCTTCAAACCTAGCTCTTGATCCCTCATCTTCAAGAGTTCTTCATTAAAAGGTTCATCAAGGGTGCTAGGCTCATAAAGAAGAGGTGTTTACATTGTTATAAGTTCTTTTCTTCCTCTTTTTGGAATAGAATTATTTTTTGATTTGTTTCACTTAAATTTACTTGAGCTTGTAAGAAGACCTTGTGTGTGGTCTTGTGTGTAAGTGGTTACCTTGGTGTATAAGGTGTAAAGCCACTTGTGTAATCCAAGTTAGGAGTAGGTCTTAGGAATTGAGGTGGGAAAGCTCACTCGGTAGGATGGCGGGATACTTCCGAATGTGAAAGTGCCTTCGAGGTGAGTGTAGGGTCCTTCCAGTGCAAAGTCCTCAATTGTAAGCTACTCATAATTTAGTAAATTTGAGTGTGAAATCCTTAGCATAGTGCTTAGGTAGTGGAGTAGGCATTGGGGCCGAACCACTATAAATAATTGTGTTTGCATTGTCTCTTTTGAGTTTACTTAATTTCCTTACTTATTGCTTCCGCATTGAATATTAGAATTGGGAATTGCCTAAGTTGTAATAAACGAATAAAAACGGAATTAAGCGATAAGATTTACTTAACACACTATTCACCCCCCTCTAGTGTGACCATTTCACCCAACAATTGGTATCAGAGCGGGTCGTAGATTGAGATTTCACCATCTCCTCTACATCTAGCCTCCATCCGGAAAATGGCACTAGAGTCGGTAGCGTCTTCACCTCCTAGGTTCGATTAATCGAACTTTGATCTTTGGAAGTCTACGATGAACACCTTCTTAAGGACTAGAGGTTTTGGTGTTTATAACATGTTGAAATTTGAATACACTTATCCTAAGGTTGACATGCATGATTGGAGTGAACTTGACAAGAAAATGTTTCAATTTAATGGAGAAGCCATGAATTGCATATTTTGTGCCATACCAAATAACATCCTTGAAAAAGTCATGCATTGTTCTACGGCTTTTGATTTAATGGCCACTTTAAATATTTTATATGATTATGCCAAGACCGAAGAGATTGGCACTTCTAATGAAGGTAGTGTTGACAATGGTCATTCATCTACCCCTAATCTTGGTTTTGATGCCCATTGCTCTTCTAGTCAAAGGAGTAGCTTTAAGAGCCGAAAAAGGAAGGTAGTGTGTCATACATGCAAGGAAAAGGGGCATGTGTAGAAAAATTGCCCTACCATAAAAAACAAGGCAAAGAAGAGGTCAAGTGCTTCCACCTCCACATCTTACTCAAGTGAAGCACCCTCTTTTCATGACCATGAAGTCACTTCGAAAGTTTGCCTCATGAATGCTAATGATGAGGTACACTCTTCTTCTTCTAGTCATGCTAATAATAATAACAATGCTAGCTCTACTAGTTCTCTTGACATATCATATAATGAGTTAGTAGATGAATACAAGAAAATGTATGCCTTGCTTGTTAAAAAGGATAAAGAAAATAAAAAATTGAAGAACGAAAACTTAAGCCTTAGCTCTCAATTACATGATGTAACATTAGAAAATGAGAAGCTAAAAATTAGTGTCTCTAATCCATGCCATGATACCTTAAGTATTGACACTAAGGATTTGAAAACAAAAAATGACATCTTAAAGAATGAAAATAACATGTTGAAAACTCAATTGCATGTTATTCATAGATCCATGAACGATTTGAAAAATGAGGTTGTGTTTTTAAATAAAAAAGTAAATGAATTCAAAAATATTTCTTCTCCTAAGAATACAAGAATGAAAAATGCTTATGTAAAGAATGCCAATGTCCATCATGTTCAAAATGCTAATTAAGCATCCTACCATTAAACATCATGTACAAAAGAAGAATGTTTCCTTCAAGAATCACTACTAGAAACTTCGTCTTCAGCAACGGCTATCAGCGACGGCCGCTCAAGCCGTTGCTATTTGCAACGGCATTCTTACGGCCGTTCGAGCCGTTGCAGAAAATTGTATCTGCAACGGTGTTCTAACGGAAAACCGAGCCGTTGCTGATTATTTTACTTATCAGCAACGACTTTCGGACGGAAAGGCGAGCCGTTGCTGATTTTTTAATATTCAGCAACGGCTTGCTAACGGATAAGTGAGCCGTTGCTGATAATAACTTATCAGCAACGGCGTTCTAACGGGCGAGTGAGCCGTTGCTGATAAGTTTATATAGGGCACGCTCTCGCGCCCGACTCTTCTTCCTCCCGCTGCTCGCTGCTGCCGCCGCCGCTCCTGCCGACGCCACTCGCCGCCGCTGCCGACGCTGCCGACGCCGACGACGCCGACCGCTGCTGCCGACTTGTTCAGGTAAGTCTCTTCCCTGCTGCCGTCTCTTCCCTGCGGCCGGCGGAAATCACCCGACCGAAACCCTATTTCTAGGGTTTCGGCCGGCGGCGGTCGGCCGATGGCCGCCGCCGGACCTTCTGCAGTGGCCGGACAGTGTGTCCGGCCACTGTACGCCGGCGCCGGAGGGTGGACTCCGGCGCCGGAATTTATAATATATATATATAGTTTATATTATTTTATATTTGTTAATTAATTATTTAATAATTGTTAATTAATTGTTTAGATTAATTGTTTAATTTGTTAGATTAATTTCGGACGCGCGCCGGAATCGTCCACTTCGGACGCGCGCCGGTATCGTCCAATTCGGACTCGCGCCGGAATCGTCCACTTCGGACGCGCGCCGGAATCGTCCAATTCGGACTCGCGCCGGAATCGTCCACTTCGGACTCGCGCCGGAATCGTCCACTTCGGACGCGCGCCGAAATCGTCCAATATGGACTCGAACTGTCTCGAAACATTTAGAAAATAATCATCCTCCGACGAGTTGATATGTTTCACGTACGCATCGACGATCGGATATGATTTAGCAAAACCTTAGATCCGTTCGGGAATTGTATGTTCGTGTAAAAGAAGTAGATGATCTTTTATACGACGTACAATTCTTGAATTGTCCCTGATTGGACAATTTGGGAATATAGTTATTTGTACTGCACTTACGTTTTTATTTTAACTGTTAACTAATTATTCTAAATTTCGGCAACATCTCTCTTGTTCTCCGATACGCGCCCAGATGATATGCGTATTCGGAGAACTGTAGGGAGATGCTGTCGAAATTTAGAATAATTAGTTAACAGTTAAAATAAAAACTTAAGTGCAGTACGAATAACATAAATCCCGAATGGAATAGGACAATCTCACCTAAAGACATTAACCAAAGAAATTGTCATTGATTGACAGAATCATGTCGGCTGATCGAAGTTGGATGTACCGACGTCTTGATTGTGGAGCTTTAACGAATGAGTTTCGATTAGGCGTAACGTACTTCCTAAATTTCGCCTATTCGAATCGGAATTTCGTTAGCATGGGTGATCAAATCCGATGTCCGTGCCGTATTTGTTCAAATGGACGATTTTTGGATCGGGAGACTGTCACTCTGCATCTATATACCAAAGGATTTGCACCAAGATATTTTCTATGGACTTGTCACGGGGAGTCACGCGAAGTCGGGACGTCGAGCAATCCTGTCGTTCAAACATATGGTGAATCTTCCTCTGCTGGTGCTTCTTCATCCGGTCAATGTAATCCCTATAGAACTATGATACTTGATAGTCTTGGGGGTCAATTCCGCCTGAATGATAATGTTGATCGGCCAGTTCTTCAGACATCAGTCCCACCAGATACTACAGCAGTTGATATCACAGAAGTAGGGGCTGCGGTAGAGATTGAATTACCGAATAAAGAAGCTGCAGAATTTTACGAGATGTTGAAAGCTGCCGATGAACCTTTGTATGAGAATTGTCCTAAATACACTAGGTTTTCAGCAATGACACAGCTCTTAAGCATCAAGGCCGATTGTAATATCAGCGGAGTTGCGTATGATCGGATTGCTGGATTGATTAATGGAATGCTGCCTACTAATAACAAGTTTGAGCCTACTTTTTATAAGACTAAAAAGCTAATGAGAAAATTGGGGCTTGGGTACGAAAAAATACACGCGTGCCAAAATAACTGCATTTTATATTATAAAGAAAATGTGCAGTTGGATAAATGCCCTGTATGTCAACACCCTCGTTACAAGGAGAAGAAATCGGTCCGACAGAAAAATATCCCGTTTAAGGTGCTTCGGTATTTTCCACTAACACCGAGGCTTCAAAGGTTATTCATGTCGGAAAAGACAGCCCCCTACATGAGTTGGCATGCAAGAAGTCGTGATGATACAGTAATGACTCATCCATCTGACAGTGAAGCATGGAAACATTTGGATACATGTTATCCTTCATTTGCTAGGGATACTAGAAATATCAGATTGGGATTGTGCACAGATGGTTTTAATCCGTTTGGACATTCTGCAACTCCTTATTCAGTTTGGCCAGTGCTGCTGACAGTTTATAATTTGCCACCGTCAATGTGCATGAAAGATGAATTTATTTATCTTTCGATGATTATTCCGGGTCCTAAGGGTCCGCGAAAAGAAATTGACATATTTCTCAGACCCTTGATAGATGAATTGAAAACATTGTGGACTGAGGGAGCTGTCACTTATGATTGTCATCGGAAGCAAAACTTCAATTTAAAGGCCGCGGTCTTGTGGACAATCAATGATTTCCCGGCGTACGGCATGTTGTCGGGTTGGAGCACTCACGGCCGACTCTCTTGTCCGTATTGTATGGAACACTCTAAATCAATCAGTCTTCAGAACGGACGAAAAATCTCATTCTTTGATTGTCATCGTCGATTCCTACCGGTTAATCACCAGTATCGAAGGAATCGTAATAAATTTACTAAGGGCAGAGTCGAAAGAGATGGGCCACCACCGATGTTGTCTGGTGAACAAATGTTAGCACGTGTTTCAGCACTTCCAGATATAGTATTTGGTCACAATGAAAGAGTGTCAGGTTTTGGCCAAACACACAACTGGGTGAAAAAAAGTATCTTTTGGGAATTGCCCTATTGGAGTTCATTATTGATTCGACATAATTTTAATGTCATGCACATTGAAAAAAATGTGTTTGATAATATTTTCAACACTGTGATGGATATTTCTGGAAAAACTAAAGATAATGTCAAAGCCCGACATGATCTGAAAATACTTTGTAAAAGACCAGAGTTGGAGTTACAAGAGGTCAACGGACGATATCTGAAACCGAAGGCCCTATATGTGTTAAATAAACAACAGATCAAAGATGTTTGTCAATGGGTAAAAGAACTCAGATTACCCGATGGATATGCTTCAAACTTATCTCGATGGGTAAAAGAACTCAGACTATTATTCAGATGACGAGGAATAATTGTAAAGTATATATTTTATTAAATATATCTCTACTATTTATACAATAATCTGATTATATGTATGTTCGACAGATATGTCTGGTCGTGGTTATCGACGCAGGAGAGCTTCGGAGTCTCCGATCGGTGAGACTCCAGCACTTACTCATGCTGCTGATCCTCCTGTTGCTGATCCTCATGAGGATGATACTGCTGAGGCTAGTACATCCAGACGCAGGCGGCCACGCGGGCCGAACAGGTGGCAGCCTCCACCAGCCACAGAGTCACGTAGATTGATTAGCGTGATTGGGGAGCGGTAATATATCATGAATTATGAATCATTACAAATTCATTATATCATAATATAATATTAAAATTTATTTTTGTTGTGCAGGTTCGAGCAAGAAGAAGTGCCGAGGAGCATTTCTTCTACTATTCGACGATACATGCACGGGGCATGGCCTACGTGGTCTCACGTGCCTAGCGAGCACGTCGACATGTTATGGCGCGAGTTTGAGGCACGTATTTTTTTTTTTTTTTACATGCATGATGATATATTAATATTGGTACTGATATTATTATTTTGCAGGCTCGCTATACATGGGCCGAGGACCAGAGGCCCTTCATTTACGCTGCCTGGGAGTCTATTTCCCAGGCAAGGTACAACGGGCAGCTGGGGCAGGCTCGGTCCCAAGCGATGGCCCGAGCTGGGACCACTAACATCGCGGAGACTCGGGGATACAGCCCCGGTTGGATTACTCCGAATATATGGGACCAGCTCGTGGGGATATGGTCGACGGATCGATGGCAGGAGGTTTCTCGGAATGCGGCTAGCAATCGCATGTCGGGGGGAGCAGCGCGTCACACCGGCGGCTCTGTTGCATTTGCAGTGCACGCCAACCGTATGGTAAGTATATCGTTTAATTATATATTTTATTTGTTATTATGTGTACTAATTAATGTATTTGTTTTGTAAATGTAGACGACGGTGTCGGATGACGGGAGTGTCCAGCGACCCTCCCCGATGGCGGTGTTTGAGCGGACTCACCGTCGAGCACATGGGACGGGGGAGTACATCCACAACCGCGCTGCATACATTATGGTAATTAATATTTGTTTAAGTTATTCATTATATATTTATAATTTAAGTTTTATGATAAATATTAAACAAAAAATCAAACTCGAGTAGGAGACCTACAGCCAGACGGTGGTGCAGCGCGGGGGTACCCCCGAGGACTTTGACGCAGCATCGTGGGTCGAGGCCACAGGTGGCTGGGACCATGGCCGCGTATATGGCTTCGCAGATAGTGGTCATGCGCGAGCCGTGCTAGGGCCACTTGGGGCACCGACCCCTCCGGTCGCTGGTGAGCGGCCGTCCACCTCTAGATCCAGTTATGATCATAGTAGCAGAATAAGGACTCTAGAGGAGACGGTCGCGCGTCAGAGTCAGATGATGGAGGAGATGCATGCTATGCTACGCAACATGTCAGGTCATCCCGCAGCAGGCATCTCTTCGGCATCATCTAATCCATCGTCCTCGAGTCAGTCCACGCCGGTGTACACTCAAGCACTCCAGACCCCGCCATATGATCCAGACCATCCTCCATCATCATCGTGAGATTTTTTGTTTGGATATTGAACTTGTTACTGAGATATTGAATTTGTTTAACTTATTTTGTTTGGATATTGATACTTCAATTTTGCATTTGAATTGTTTTTATACTATCGTGGATAATTATCAATATAAATATAATTGTTTTGATGTATATCTTGGTGTGTTTGTGATGTGAATGAATGTGTGTATGAGAGTATGGGTGTGTGAGTTATGTATCAGATAATGTATCAATGTATCAATGAAAATTAGAAATTTTAAATGTTTCTGTCCCCAGGTCCACATCATCAGCAACGGCTTTCCCACGGCCATCCGTGGGAAAGCCGTTGCTAAAAGTGTATCGAAAGTCGTTGCTGATGACCTACAGCAACGGCTTAGCGACGGTCTTTTACTAACGGCGTTGCTACGGACTCAGCGGCCGTTGCTATTAATGTTATCAGCAACGGCTCCGGGTCCGTGGCAAAACCGTTGCTGATAATATTTTTAGCGACGGCCCGGGCGGCCGTTGCTGATAACGGCCGTTGCTGATCCGTTGCTAAGTTATCAGCAACGCGACTTTCTGTCACGGCTCTTTTGCAACGGCTCGGCCGTTGCTGATTCTCTTCAGCAACGGTTCAGCAACGGCATCAGCCGTTGCTGATGCCCATTTTTCTAGTAGTGAATGCTCATGTTCATCATAGCTCACATGTCAAGTATTCTAGTGTTAAATCTCATGTCCATGTTAAAAATGAAAGGAAAAAGTTCATGGACATTATTTTTGTTGTGGTACATATAGCCATGCAATCTATGATTGTACATTTAAGAAGAATCCAAGTGTTTCTAAGACACTTTGGATACCTAGGCCAACTAACCCCCAAGGACCCAAAGTCATTTGGGTACCAAAAGTTTCTTGCTCTCTTGTAGGGGGAGCTATCACACAAGGGTTAAGAGAAGTGAAGAGTTGAAGTTGACCATGAACTTAAATGAAGTATCATTCCTTGGTTGCAACTTCAAACCATCATGACGCCATTAGTATGGAAATTGGCATCTAGGTATACTTTGTATCATCTCCTTACTTTGGTTTGTTTTATTTAAGTTGGAGTTATGATACATGTTTAATTTGAGTTGTTTTCCCCGCAATTGTTAAGAGTCCTTTGGAAAATGTTTTTGATTTTTGATTTTCGATATCTTCGGAGACCTATGTGGCCTATAACGGGCCTAAGCGACCTTGCAGTACTAAATCGTAGGCTCATTGTGGCCTTTCGATTTTCGACCAATAGGATGGGTTGGAGATCTTATGTTTCAAAATTTTATATTTTGAGATCTCTCGATTCGTTTTGGTTTGATGACGATTTTACTTGAAACGAATGTTTCACTATCTAGCTTAGGTTGAAATTCTCAAATAAAGATTTCTATTTCACCCTACTTAGTATGATAACTTGCTAGTAGATATGATTTGATTACCATTAATGAAGTACACTACAAAAGAAAACATCTTCTACGATCGCCAAAGCGGTCGCAAAAGCCCTTTGGCGACGGTGATAAGCGGGCGCAAAAATTCGTCGCCGATGTCCTGGTCGCAGATAATGTGCGATCGCAGAAGGAGCGATCGTAATAAAAAATAATTTTGACGACAATTTGTCGTTGCAATACTTCCATCGCACAGCAACTGCGACCATTATGCTGTGCGACCAATCATCTGCGATGGCATTTTCGGTCGCAATACCGTCGCAGAAGTGTATATACTTCTTTTTAAAAAAATGAAAAATATAAATTCATGTTTACAATATTTAATTAAAATACATATCAATCAAACAAGAGACATTAATTTATAATTTATATACATCAAATGGATATCAAAATATTATATACATCGTATCAAAATATTATATACACCGTATCAAAACAATATTTATATCATATCAAAATAAAACATCAAACAAATACATCATTGGTGAGGCACATCAAACAGCGGCGAGGATAGGGGCTGCGTGGGGAGGGCATCAGTAGGCGTCGACGATGATGATGGATCTGATACCGATGTCGTCACGTCGAATGACGGGGGAGGCGGAGGGGCACGAGTACCAAGTATGATAGAAGCTATATACGCCAAGTACTCGGTCACATGTGTTATAGTATCCCTCATAGTGGCCATGTCGGTGCTGAGGCGTGCTTGAGCAGTCTCGATGGCCGCTAATCGGTCCTGATCCGCACGTGATGTTGATGGACCAGCGGAGGAGGAGGTGAAGGCAATGCCATATACACAGCCGTGGTCTACGCCTGTCACCACATCCATGCGTCAGCATCAAGCTAATGCTGCGTAGGATCACCTCCTCGCTGGGTCACCAACTCACTCTACGTAGCCTTTAATGAAAATTAAGTGGATTAATTAAAATAATTATACATAATAGAACTAGATAAAATAAATTTAAATATAAACTTACCAATATCGTCTCCGGCCTCCCGCTAATAAACTCACCCCGGCGAGGGCCACACTGATATCTATGCGTCTCCTTGAAGACCCTTAGAGGATCAGTCAGGATGAGCGTCTCATGCTCGTCGCGCGTCCCCTGCAATAAAATAAATATAATTAGTTTTCCTATAATAATAATAAATGATCATTAAATTACTTACCAATTGACGCTCGTGGCTGATAATTGAGATGGACCCATCAGTATACCAAGCAACGGATCCCTCGACCAACGTCATCCTATTTTGGTGCACCGTCCGGGAGGCACCCTGCCATCCGTCCAACGCCCACATGTCGCATAGCTGATCCCATACGTCGACATGCATCTAGGCTAGCCTGTGTACCTTGAGCGCATCCATAGGCGTATCTCTGTTACTGGCTATACTCGCCCGCGCCTCATCCCGCGCCCGATGGAGGATATCCTTGAAAAGCCTATTGCAGTAACCTTCCCAAGCATCCTTCACCTGTGCTTGAATGGAGGGATCCCAAGTATACTGATCCTAAAAATAAAAAAAATGTAATACAATCATTTTAAATATTAATACAATTAACTAAAAAATTAATAAACTACGTACCTCGAACTTAGACCATAGTAAAGATCGAGATTGGTCTGGCACATGGGTCCATGAACGCCATGGCTCCCGAAAGAAACTCTTGATAATAGCAGTGATGCTGCGAGCAACATCATCCTGCTCGAATCTACAACTCAAGTATAACAACATAAGTAGCAATTAATTAATTAACAATCAAAATAAATAAATTTTTATACTTACTTTAGACCGTGTAGTTATATGAGCTGACGTTGGTCAGCCGATGATGGTACATGAGCCCCCCTATTAGGCCCACGAGGCCTACGACGACCTCGAGCCTCCGGGGCTAGTGGTGGTGGTGGTGGTGGCGACACTGTGGCAGACGTCGAAGGTCCTGATGCCACAGTTGCTGGTGCTGGTGCTGGTGCTGGTGCTGGTGCTCGCGACATCTACAGATGTATAGTACTAACCTCCAAATTATATATTTATAAGTTAAGAAATTTACAACATATAAAATTTCTTCAACAAAAAGTAAGCTGAAATGAACAGATAAGAACACTCTAAGATATAAGCAAAATAAGTAGTATCTTCCACATAGAAGAGGACAATGTTGTTGGTGGATTTGCTTATGTCAAGTTGTCAACTGCCTACTATAGAGAACAAACAAGAACAAAAATTCCCATCGCTCTGGAGACTCAACAAAGCATTTCCACCACAAGAACAAAAATTCAAATTCAATTGTCAAACTCTCAACAAAGCATCTCATCATGAGTAAAGAAAAGTTTGAGGTAAAGCAAGTCCTTCCCATGTGAAGCACATAATGCTTCATGCATCATATGTTCAACTTCAGGAAATGGATAGATTCTATGAATTGCCAATTTCATATGTCTTCTTATAGCAGCCACACATGTTGGCAAAGAAAATATGACATGGTAAAGTTTGAGTTTGGCAAAAGAAAACATAATTGGAGTCACTGAATTTGAGTTTGGCAAAAGAAAACATAATTGGAGTCACAGATGCAGTCTCTTTAAACTACATGCATTAACTATTAGATTTACTCAATAGAGATATCACTCAATCTCTATCCACCAAATGCCCTAAGAAACAAGAACTGGAAGTGCCATGACAATGAACCACCATCAAATACTTTGGCTTTTTCAAGAAACAAAGGAACATGGCAGATTCTATAGTGTAAGCAACCATTTGGGGAAACACAGTTTGTTGTCTCTTTGCAATTAATCATAAGATGAACCACAAATTCTCATTTCTTCAGTGGTTACATCTTATGGAAAAACCAACAATTACATTGAAGAATATCAAAGCAATTGATAATGCTATATTTTGGTAGATGAAAAATGCAGCATGTATAACATTTTCGTATCATAATTTGAAGGAATTATGATACGAAAATGCTAAGACATCAATAGGAATACTCAGGAAACAAACAGAACCATAGTACCACATTGGAGGAGTGCATAAATGCAAATTACTTCAAAAATTCAGTACAAAAAACTCACAAACTTGAGTTATGGACCACAGGAGTTAGATGCAAGAAAATGAATGCTAAAAAACCATCCATACCATTAGTATAATGAATGTCTAACGAAAACCATGATGCCAAATCCCACAATAAGCATAGTTATAATACAAAACAAGAGTAGTTTGCAACAACCATCAAGGATGGTAAAGTAATAATGTACATTTAGTAGTTCTCTGTACCTCGACGACCTAGTCCTGTACTATCATGAATCATGAGCAATCCAGAATAGAGAAACAGACATCAATCAGAACAATTACAGTGGAAAATTTATCTTACTAGTATGCACAAGCTATCAGAGGGGAGCTCGTAAATGGTATTAAAACTGGATGAATAATGTGCTATACTGTTGCACCACAGCCAAAGCTTCCACTGGTTATCAACACATTTTTAACCACACCTTCGAGAACCCATTTTCTCATCCTTGCTCAAAAACATTGCAACTAACTCTTAACCTATGCTCCCCTATGATCTCCATTTCAGATCATTTTGCATCATAGAAGAAACATTGAATGCCAATTGTTTTTGATAAGACAATAAACGTACCTTCTTTGAGATTGATATACTAATTTTAATATATATGATTGACTTTATTGTGTTCTTGCGCATCCTATGTTCATTCATGGTTGGCAGTGTCATGTATAGATGATTGAGTTCAATTTTCAAACCAGTCAAGGTTCTAGTTTGCATATCTTGATTATACATTCTCAGAAGTCAAATGAACACTAGAAAGGATCAGAAGAGAATTGCTTGATTTCCAAATTAACCTAACATTTACAGTGTCACCTTTTATATCTGAAAATTCCTAATACAACGAGTTCAGTGAACGGAAAAGAGATACAAGAAGACCATGAAAATTCCAAATTTGAGATTTATTTGACCCAATAACAAAAAAAGGAGAGATAAAAGCACTTCATCTAACTTTAAAATTATGATAAATTTATTTTTATGTATTCTCAGATATCTAATGTTTCCATCAAAAGACCCATTCATGCCTTTTCCCTAATCTTCACAAGTATTTGAAAGCATAGCAGTAGATACCTGACGGGAGGCAGAAAGAGGGCAGCCTGAGTAGGGTTGATGCCTACTGCGGAGAGTAGGCGAGAGTAGGCGGCAGCGTGATGCCTGACTGCGGAGAGAGGAAGATTGCCACGACTGCAAGGGATATACTTTGAGTCTTCGATAGGGTTTCGGCGGTGGCTAGGTTTCGACGACCCGAGAGAGAGAGAGAGAGAGAGAGAGAGAGAGAGAGAGAGAGAGAGAGAGGGGACCAGTGCAAAATTTATCTTACTAGTATGCACAAGCTATCAGAGGGGAGCTCGTAAATGGTATTAAAACTGGATGAATAATGTGCTATACTGTTGCACCACAGCCAAAGCTTCCACTGGTTATCGACACATTTTTAACCACACCTTCGGGAACCCATTTTCTCATCCTTGCTCAAAAACATTGCAACTAACTCTTAACCTATGCTCCCCTATGATCTCCATTTCAGATCATTTTGCATCATAGAAGAAACATTGAATGCCAATTGTTTTTGATAAGACAATAAACGTACCTTCTTTGAGATTGATATACTAATTTTAATATATATGATTGACTTTATTGTGTTCTTGCGCATCCTATGTTCATTCATGGTTGGCAGTGTCATGTATAGATGATTGAGTTCAATTTTCAAACCAGTCAAGGTTCTAGTTTGCATATCTTGATTATACATTCTCAGAAGTCAAATGAACACTAGAAAGGATCAGAAGAGAATTGCTTGATTTCCAAATTAACCTAACATTTACAGTGTCACCTTTTATATCTGAAAATTCCTAATACAACGAGTTCAGTGAACGGAAAAGAGATACAAGAAGACCATGAAAATTCCAAATTTGAGATTTATTTGACCCAATAACAAAAAAAGGAGAGATAAAAGCACTTCATCTAACTTTAAAATTATGATAAATTTATTTTTATGTATTCTCAGATATCTAATGTTTCCATCAAAAGACCCATTCATGCCTTTTCCCTAACCTTCACAAGTATTTGAAAGCATAGCAGTAGATACCTGACGGGAGGCAGAAAGAGGGCAGCCTGAGTAGGGTTGATGCCTACTGCGGAGAGTAGGCGAGAGTAGGCGGCAGCGTGATGCCTGACTGCGGAGAGAGGAAGATTGCCACGACTGCAAGGGATATACTTTGAGTCTTCGATAGGGTTTCGGCGGTGGCTAGGTTTCAACGACCCGAGAGAGAGAGAGAGAGAGAGAGAGAGAGAGAGAGAGAGAGAGAGAGTGAGAGAGAGAGAGAGAGAGAGAGAGAGAGAGAGAGAGAGAGAGAGAGAGAGAGAGAGAGCGGGGGAAGAGAAAAAGAGAGGGCGGGCTGAAATGAAAATTATACCATGACGGTTTTGCGACTGTAAATAGTGGTCGCAAAAAGCAATCCAAACGGTCGTTGTACCGTCGCTGAGGTTTCAACTTTGTGCCGGACACGTCGTGCGATTGCCATACGGTCGCAAAGCGTCACTTATGCGACCGCCAAAGCCGGCGATCGCAGAACCGTCACAATCGGCGACGGCAGTTCTGCGATCGCAAAATGGCCATCACAGAAGCCCTAATTTCTAGTAGTGGTATACTTGCATGTTATTGTAAATGAAAGGCTATTATGAAGAAAATGAAAAAGGAAATGAAAAGTTTGCGAAAATTTCCAAGAATGGGGTATGAGTTCGTTTTTGCAAAAATCTTAATATAATACTTGAATATTCATGCTTTAATGATGTCTCTATATACTCATGATTGATTTTGTATGATAAATGTTTGAATTTTCATGAGTAGGAAAAATCATGATAACTAGGCAATTTCATGAAATTGGACTAGGTTGAAATTCCTTATTAGAGATATCATTTTGAGTAAACACCCAATAAACATGTTTAGATACACACATGATATAATTCTAGGTGTTTAAACTTGAAAATTCATGTGTAGATGAACAAGGTGATAACTAGATCACTTTAGGGGACTTAAGCTTGGAAAAGTTTGACTCAAGTCAACAAATCGACTTGGACACTTCATTAAGTTCAAACTTCATAAACATGTTTAGAAATAAGTATGATATGTTTCCATGCACTTAGAATGAAAAATTCATATGGATATTGATAAAATGACATAGAGGCCATTTCATGATAACCTCTTTTGAACCAAGTTGACCCAAGTCAATAAATTGACTTAGAGGTCTCATTTTCAATCCATATTTGAGAAACATGTTTAGATTTACTCATGTTAGGTATCCATAGGTTTAAGTTTGAAAAACCATGAGTAAATGATAAGATTGACACTTAGCAAGTTTCATAATAACTAGTTTAGTTTTGAATGAAATCATGCTAGGTTGATATCTTGACTTAAAGACATAACTTTCATTTCAAACTTGACATACACTCTTTACATGATCATTTTGTGGTGTGATAAGAGTTTGAATGAAAACTGAACATATTTTGAGAAAATTACGGAAATGCTATTGAAATTTTAACATTTTCAGTTATTTCTAGAAAAATATAGAAAAATCATTTTTAACTGATTCTTGAAACTGCACCTTCACTGAAATATTTAGTTTCTTCAGTAAAAATTTCAAAAAGTTTCATCAAGAATCTGATTTATAGTGGAATTTTGAAGTTGGATTTCAAAAATACAAAGTATCATCCTCTTGAAATATCAATATTTCCAATACTTTGATTTTTCGTCTAAAATTTCAAATGAAACTTTGTGCATACTATTTTGATTTCATTTCTAATATTGTTCTCACTATTCTTTGAGTAAAATAATTTCTAAAAATAATTTTGTTAACTTGAGCGATATCTTGAAAAAAATGAGCTTTTAATTAAAATCGAGATCGATTGAAAAATGGACTTTGAAAATTCATTTTGAGTTCAAACTTGACACATGCATTTCATATGACCATTCAGAGATATCTGGAAAGTTTGAATAAAAAATGATAACTTTCGGAAAAACACTTGAAATTTATGAAAATGCCCCTGGAGTTTCAAGAATTTTATGAATTTATAGAAAACTGATTTTTGACTGATTCTTGAACCTGTAGATTCCTTGAAAAATCTAATTTGTCCAGTTAAAGTTTCAAAAAAATTTGTCAAAAATATTATTTTGTATGAATTTAAAAGTTTGATTTTTGAAAACTTGAAGTATACCTTGACCTAAGTCAAAAAGTGACTTAGAAACTTAATTTTCAGCCCAAACTTGACTCGTATACTTAGATTCACTCATGTTAGATGTCCAAGCGCCTAAGTTAGAGAAAACATAAGTAGATAGCAAAATTTGATACTTAGCATTTGCATATTTTCAAGTCTACTTTGAATGAAATCGTGCTAAGTTCATATCTTGATTATATGACATTAGTTTCACTACAAACTTGATATACATGCTTTAAATGCTCATATCTTGGTATTTTGAAAGTTTGAATGAAATCTAGAAATGTCACGAAAGATTCACTTATTTACGAAAATATCATTAAAGTATCATTCTTCCCAAGTGCTCATTTCTGGATACTTTAGATTTTCGTCAAAATCTTTGAAAGAGACGTCAAGTATGATATGGTAATTCTATCCATGGTATCGTTCTCATTATTATTTAAGAAAAAATCATTTCTAAAACAATTTTTGAAACTTTGACAGTTACGTGTAATATCAATATTTGAATGAGTACATGATTTCCAGTTTTAGATTATATTGACCAATCTATGATATTATGTATTGATTTGTCTCACTTGTATGTATGTTTTCATCCCTTGAGTTGAGATCTTCATGCTTCATGAAAATTAATTTTAGAGTCTCAACTTTGACAAGATTGACTTTTCTTGCCCTTTTTTATTGATGTCAAAAGGGGGAGAAAAATATAGGTAAAAGGGAAGAAAATATAGGAAAACCTTGCATATAGTTAGGGGGAGTTCTATTATATAGATATGCATGTTGATAGGGGGAGAAATCCCATGTTTGATATCCTCTATACTCAATTGTAGATATTTTCTTAAGGATGTTTGTTATCATCAAAAAGGGGGAGATTGTTGGCCTAAGGTTTTCTACCTTGGTCTTAATCTCGATTTTGATGATAACAAACATGGAAATAATGTTTCACTGAGAAATATCTTCAGGTTCCATATCTCTTGAAGAAATATCATCAGAAATATTGAAGAAATCGGAAAATCAGAAGGACATTGATCGTCACATTCGGGTTCATCGTCGAAATCTCTTGAAGTTCGACGCGTGCACCAAAGACGTCTTGGTCGAGCCTAAAGAACACATGGAAAGCTCTCCAAGTTGACGCACGTTGAAGGTCGGAACCCAAAAATGAAGTGCGCAAGAAGAAGGCTGAAAAAATCAAGTTCAGCCTAGGTTCGGTCGACCGAATATAGTTAAAAAATGGCAGTAGCCACTTCGGTCGACCGGTCGGTCGACCAAACAATGGAAGAAATCAGCAGTGGCTACTTCGGTCGATCGAACGAGGCCAAAAACTGACAATTTCTACTTCGGTCGACCGATCGATCGATCGGATAACAGAGGAGCTTAAAACGTGACACATTTGGTTGACCCTCCGGTCAACCGAACAGAGAGGCAGAAGCGTAGAAAGCCAGCAGTCGCTGGGCAGTCGATCGGTCGGTCGACCGATGATCGACCGGCAAGCGACCTAGCGTCGGCAATTGCCAAAAATGCGCCCGTTGACGAGCTGTTTGATCGCAGGGTTATAAATACCCTTCTCTCTCTCTCCTGTGTAATTTTTGATGCCAATAACCTTCAAAGAGTGATCTTTAGCATCCTCCAAGCTTCTCAATTGATCAAACTCTTCAAACCTTGCTCTTGATCCCTCATCTTCAAGAGTTCTTCATTAAAGGGTTCATCAAGGGTGCTAGGCTCATAAAGAACAGGTGTTTACATTGTGATAAGTTCTTTTCTTCCTCTTCTTGGAATAGAATTGTTTTTTGATTTGTTTTCACTTAAATTTACTTGAGCTTGTAAGAAGACCTTGTGTGTGGTCTTGTGTGTAAATGGTTACCTTGGTGTATAAGGTGTAAAGCCACTTGTGTAATCCAAGTTAGGAGTAGGTCTTAGGAATTGAGATGGGAAAGCTCACTCGATAGGAAGGCGGGATACTTCCAGGTGTGGAAGTGCCTTCGAGGTGAGTGTAGGGTCTTTCCGGTGCAAAGTCCTCAATTGTAAGCTACTCATAATTTAGTAAATTTGGGTGTGAAATCCTAAGCACGGTGCTTAGGTAGTGGAGTAGGCATTGGGGCCGAACCACTATAAATAATTGTGTTTGCATTATCTCTTTTGAGTTTGCTTAATTTCCTTACTTATTGCTTTCGCATTGAATATTAGAATTGGGAATTGCCTAAGTTGTAAGAAATGAATAAAAATAGAATTAAGCGATAAGATTTAGTTAACACACTATTCACCCCCCCCCCCTCTAGTGTGACCATTTCACCCAACAAATTTCATTTGGCTTCAATCATGCATTTCTTTTCTAGGTTCAATGGATTCAATTTTTAACATGTTAAAAGCATCTAAACCTTGGGAGTTTAGAATGGTATTCATTCTAAGTTTCCCATCACCAAAGTTTAAACCATCAAACCTAGGTAGTGTGAATGCTACCGACTCTAGTTCCATTCTCGGATCGAGGCAAAGTGTAGGAGAGATGGTGAAATCTCAATATACAACCCGTTCTAATACCAAATATAAATCGAATGGCCTACAATAGAGGGGGTGAATAGTGTGTTAACTAAAATCTTAACCTAATTCAGTTTTAATTAGATTCTGGATTACTTAGGTTAATGCTCAAATAAAAGTTTAAATGCGGAAGCAAGTGAATATGACAAATAAGCAAGCACAATTAGAAACAATGCTAACACATGAATTTATAGTGGTTCGGCACCAATGCCTACTCCACTACCTAAACACCCCGTTTAGGACTTCACATACATCCACTAGATATAGAGTTCCTTACAATGAGGATATTACACCAGAGAATCTCCGCTCTAACACCGAAGGCACTTCCACACCCGGAAGTCTCCACCTTCACACCAAGGTAACCACCAAACCCTTTGTAACTTGAATGTTTCCCAAAGAATATAAAGAAGACTTATTCCTCAATCCTAGAGGATACCTCAACTACATTCTAAAGCCAAACACTCAATTACAAAGTTAACCCGGTGTATCATTTACACCTTCAAACCAAAGCTACAACTCAATGAAAACAAGCTTAAAATACCAAGTAAAATGAGCTATAAATATAACAACACAAATACTTAGCTCCAACAGTGATCACCTAGTGCTCTTGATGCTTCAAGATGATGAATCGATGAAGAATGAAGGCTCAATCAAGAATCAACTATGAAACTAGGGTTTGGAATGAAATGACTTAAGAAAAGCATAGCAAATGTCAAGGAATGGCTCAATGAAGCATTAGACAGGTAAGGAAGGCTCTCTTGGGAGTATTTATAAAGATCCCAATGGCAGGGGCTCAAAAAGAGCCGTCCAATGGATCTAAATAGATCAGTTGGATAGTTCAGTCGACCATCGAGTGACCCTCGGTCGATCGAGGTTCAGCCGCAGTTCGGCCGAATAGGTTCTAGAAATTTTCCAGAACACTTCCAATCAATCCTCGGGCGACTGTCGGTCGGCCGAGGATTGGTCGATATTCGATCGAAACTAGTAGGTTGGGCAGTTTGCTAATATTTTTGGTTTATTGATGTTTTAGGTTTGTTGATTACCCCCCATTTGGATTCAATAGAAATATCTAAAAAATCAAAATCCTTAAGAATAAAAATCAAACTTTTGGGGTCTAGTACAAATTTGCGAAAACCCAAAATTTAGTGTTAAAGGTTTCCAAAAAATCCTTAAAAATAGGTTGTTAACTTGTTTCTACCTAAGTAACAATTACCGGGACTTTTGGTGTCAAGAAAATGTCAAAGTCATATAGCCCTCCAAGGAGCTCCCTAGGCTTAGAAAATTTCTGGGACGTTTTCTAGTTTTCCAAGTTTTCGTGTTTTGGAGTTCAAGTTTCGGTTTTTGTGTTTTGTATCATAAAAGAGGATTACACAATCATTCTAGACACCCTAAACCTAAATTTTATCTTCCCGAAGAATCTCGAGCGTCGACGAGCGTCCTTGCCGATTTCTCTGATTTTTCCAATCGGGGACGTCGTGCGCTAACCGACTTGGAACCTGAAAATATTTCTCCATGAAAATATTAGTTCCATGTTTATTATCATCAAAACTGAGATTAAGGCCTAGGTTGAAAACCATAGGCCAACAACTAGTACTATTGGGCCTGGTCGAATAAGATCGAGCAGCGTCCTACAACCCAAATCAAGTCGAGACTAGACGGCTCCACCCGGGAGCTCCACCCAACCATACTCCTAAACTTGACTCGAGCCAGACCGAATGGCTCCGTCCGGGGGATCCACTCGGCCATACAAAGGCATCCACGTCCTTCTTTATCACGAGAGATATGTTGGCCTAAGGTTTTTAACCTTGGTCACCGTCTTGATTTTGATGATTACAAACTTATACTAATGAGTTTATCAAGTGTTTGATCTCAGGTTAAGTGATTGATACGCACGTAAAGTTCATCAAAAAATCATGGAAGAATCGCAAAAATTCAAGTGTCGACGGCTTCGTAGGCGATCGAGTCAGAAGTTAGGTCTGGAACCTTGAAATGATTGTCAAATCCTTTTAAGGCATTAAGTCAACCTATTTGTAATATGTTCGAAGTCAACCCGAAAACCAAACTTGGAAACGAACATCGCGGAAAAAAATCAATAAATCGAGCTATTTTTAGCTTGCCGGTCGATGGCTGGTCGATGGTCAGATCGATCGGCCGATGGCCCGGTCGATTGGTCGATGGTCCGATCGACCGGACCACGGCCGATCGACCAGACCATCAGTCGGTCACCCATTGGTAGAGGCCCAAATTGGATAGTGGCCTCTGGTCGGTGACCAATTGTTCGGTAGGTCGATCGGCCATCGACCGGGTGGCGTCAACGGGCATTTTTTTCCCCATTGCAATGGGTCTTTTTCGTCCTCCTCCTCTTGGCTTATAAATAGGAGTCCTATAATAACCTCCCAACTGTCTTGATCTTCATAGAGTCCATCTTAAGAGTTTTTGAGCCTAAAAGAGTTGATCTTGTGCCCTAATCCCTCCTCACTTCATCAAGCATTGATTTCACCGAGAAATTCATACTCGAAGCGTTGAAGTGCTCGGAGGAGAGGCGTTGGAGCTTCATCAAGTTTGTCTTTACACTTAAGCTCCATTAATATTATTTCCTATTGCTTTGTATCGATTTTATGGCTAGTTTGCAAGGTGTGTGTGTGTAAACACCTTGGTGTCTTGTAGATTGTTATTTTTGCTAGAAAATAGGTGTTGAGGCCCGCTTCTAGGGTTGAAGGATAAGTCCTCATTGTATTCGTAGAAAAACTATCAATCTATAAAGTGTTAAGGTTAGAAATTCTTGGTGATGAGCCAAGGTAGTGGAGTAGGCGGGTTTGGCCGAACCACCATATATTTCGTGTTTGCATTGCTATCTTGATTGCTCTATTCAATTCTTACTTGTGCTCGATTTAATTGTAATTGCATTTATTCTCACTAAGAATCAAGGAACTTGAATCGGGTAGTTGAGTTGATTAAAACCGAAAAGAATTCAATTAAATGTAAAAGTACATACACACTATTCAAACCCCCCCCCCCCCTTTTAGTGTGGACATTCATCCAACACTTGGTATTAGAGAAAGGCTGTAGGTTTAGGTTTAACCATCTATCCTACATTATGGTGTCAAATATCACACTAGGTCGAGGGTCTTCAACTCATGCACCACCAACCACTATTTGATGGAAACAACTATCCTTATTGGAAAATTAGGATGAGTATTTTCTTGCAACCCTAGTATTAGATGCTTGGAGAACTATCCATGTAGATTATGAACTACCCTCCAAGAGCATGGATGATTGGTCTCATGAAGAGATCAAATTATTTAATTCTAATGCCAAAGCAATGAATGCATTACATTGTGGTTTATCTATAAATGAATTCAATAGAATATCATGTTGTAGATTTGCTTTTGAAATTTGGCATGTTTTAGAAAGTACTCATGAGGGAACTTCCCAATTTAAAGAGTCTAAAATTAATTTGCTTATGCATGATTATGAACTCTTTAAAATGCATACTCATGAGACCATAGCTAAAATGTATGCCTGCTTTCAAAATATTATGAATGCTTTGACTAACCTTGAAAGGGACATACAAGAGGAAGAAAGAGTGAGGAAGCTTTTTCGACCGCTTCCCAAAGCATGGGAGCCAAAGGTGATTGCTATCATGGAGGTCAAGAATCTTGGCACCATGAAGCTCACCAAACTCATTGGATCTCTCATGACACATGAGAGAACTTCCCAAGTTAAAGAGTCTAAAGTTAATTTGCTTATGCATGATTATGAACTCTTAAAAATACATACTCATGAGACCATAGATGAAATGTATGCCCGCTTTCAAAATATTGTGAATACTTTGACTAACCTTGGAAGGGACATACAAGAGGAAGAAAGAGTGAGGAAGCTTCTTCGACCGCTTCCCAAAGCATGGGAGCCAAAGGTGATTACTATCATGGAGGCCAAGAATCTTGGCACCATGAAGCTCACCGAACTCATTGGATCTCTCATGACACCATGATTACTATCATGGAGATCCATATGAGGGCAAAAAGGGAGGAAGATGCCCCCAAAGGCAAGAACATTGCCTTAAAAGCATCATATGGTGATAGGACCTCATCATCATCATCGGAGAATGAAGAATCCGAGTACCACGAAGAGATGATTTACCTTGGAAGGATGTTGATGGAATTAATGGAAAAGTCTCTCAAGAAGAAGAATGGCAAAGATAGACACATGTGCTTCCAATGCAACAAGCCCGTACACTTGGAGAGTGATTGACCTAAGTCCAGGCTCACCTCCCCATATCCTCAAAGAAAGACAAAAGAAGAAGGATGAAGAAGAAAGGACTAATGGCTACTTGGGACAAAAGCGAGTCACCATCATCATCAAGTGGGGAAGAAAGCACAAGGAGAATGCAAATCTTTGTTTCATGACAAAGGATGATGAGGTACCCACTATCACTATAGGTGATAATATTTTTACTCAAGTAGTATTAAAAAATGAAATTGAGCATATGTATGAAGAATTTAATATTGTTAGAAAAAGATTCAAGGAACTTAAAAAGGAAAATAAAATGCTAGAACAAGAAAATGATAATATTTTGCTTTCTTGTAATGAGTCAAGAATGAAGGTTAAAATCCTAGAAAATGACAAAAATTCCTTAGAAAAGAAGAATGTAGATTTACAAAATATAAATGACTCATTGAAAATTGAAAATTCCTTATTATTCTCACAAGTTTAAATTTTGAATGTTGGCATATTATCATTAAAGAATGTGTTGCTTTTATTAAATGAGAAAATGAAAAATATGTATGCTCATGAGCCTCATGCAAAATTTTGTAAAGTATCTTCCCATGCTCATCCACACATTCATGTCATCCTCATGCATCTACTAGATTTAAGGGGCACTGTTTATGTTGTGGCATGTATGGACATATGGTTAGGGATTGTGTCTTGAAAAGGAACCCCAATGCTAAATCACTTTGGGTTCCAAAAGCTTCTAACCCCCAAGGATCCAAAGAAATTTGGGTACCAAAGTTTTCATGCTTGAATGTAGGGAGAGACACTACACTTAAATGAAGACACATTGATGGGTGATTGAAGTTTCTTGGGAATTAAAGAAAGAGGAATTAACTTGATTGCAACTTCGTGACAAATGTGATCGATATCAACTCCTAACTCTATTCTTGCCTACATTACTATTGGAGTTTGATGAATTGTGAATGTGCTTTATTTAGTATTCACTTGATACTTGATTCTACTTGTTTATCTTTGATTAACATCTTTGTGGTATCAAGTTTGGATTTCAATTTCTCACATTATTTTCGGTCTCCTTGAAGATCGTTTATGACCTATAATGGGTCTATGCAACCTTTGGTTTTGAAACCTTGGCTAATTGTGGCCGTGTTGGTTTTCAACCTTAGGAAGGGTTTGAGATCTTGATTTTAAAATGTTTTCGCTTCTTGAGATCTCCTTGATTCATTTTGATTTCATTTTTTTATTATATTTTGAAACATGAATCCCCACTAGTTAGCAAAACTTGACTTTTGAGAAATAAACTTGACTTTCCTTTGCTATCTAGTTTATGAACTTGCTAAGTAAGAAAATGTCTATTGTGCTATTTATGATTGAATTACTTGCAAGTTGAGCATTGATAGGGGAAGCAAATGTTTTAGAGAACACATGCTAAATACTTGAAAATTCTATGAGGTAGTAGTTTCATCTTTCCAACATGTAGTATGATACCTCATAAAACATGTAGAAACTCTTGCACCTTGCTCATGATAAAGTACTTAATTGTGTCTATATGAAAATTCATGAGTATTTAGGAAAATAACTTGTAGACAATTTCTTGGTATACATGTTGATTCTTGATCAAAATTGTGCCAAGTCATTTGAGTAATCTTTGGGACTCTTTTTAGTAATTCAAACTTTATATACATGATTAGAATGATCATATCCTAGTCATATACAAGTTTGATCCAAATTAGAAATTATTGTGAAAAATGAGTATCTATCAATAAAACGTGAAATCTGTAATTTCAGTGATTTTATAAAAAATGCAGAAAAATAATTTTTGAAAAATTCTAGTTTCTGCACTTTTCTTGAAAAATCTAGTTTCCGCTGAAAAAGTTTTAAAAATTTTCATTGAGGATTCCATTTTATATGATTTTGGGTTAATCTTTATCAAAAATCGGAAACTCGGTCTTTATCAATTAAATGACTTTCAGATATCCCATAATTGATTGTTTATAACCCTCTTGACATATCTTGTCATTTGTGATATCTTTGTGCTTATTATTCCAAAGTATTCTTGAAAATATGTATGGTTTATACTTTACATTTGGTTACTGAAGGGGATCCTAGAAATGCTTAACTTAGGCCCTTTTTGATTGATGTCAAAAGGGGGAGAATTTAGACATAGACATGCATATAGTTAGGGGGAGTTTATTCTACATATGCATATTGATAGGGGGAGCATTATACACTCACTTGATAAAATGTTATGCTTGTTGATACATTCCTAAATGCATTTATTGAGAAGTTTGTCAATCATCAAACAAGGAGAGATTGTTGGCCTAAGGTTTTCAACCTTGGTCACCATCTTGATTTTGATGAAAACAAACTTATCCTAATGAGTTTATCAAGTGTTTGATCTCAGGTTGAGCGATCGATACGCGCGCAAAGTTCGTCAGAAAATCATAGAAGAATTATGAAAATTCAAGTGCCGACGGCTTCGGAGGCGATCGAGTCGGAAGTTAGGTCTAGAACCTTGAAATAATTGTAAAATTCTTCTAAGGAATTAAGTCAACCTATTTGTAAGATGTTTGAAGTCAACCCAAAATGAAACCCGGAAATGAACATCGCGGAGAAAAATCAGCAAACCAAACTTTTTCAAGTTGTCGGCCGATGGCCGATCGACGGGCCAATTGACCAGACCATTAGCCGATCACCGGTCAGTAGAGGCCCGAATTCGACAGTGGCCTCCGGTTGGTGGTCGGTCACTCGGCCAGCCACTGACCTGGCAGCATCAACGAGCATCTTTTTTGCCCGTTGCAACGAGTCTTTTTTGGCCTCCTCTTGGCTTATAAATTGGACTCCTATAATAGTCTCCCCACCTCTCTTGATCTTCATAGAGTCCATCTTAAGAGTTTTTTAGCCTAAAAGAGTTGATCTTGTGCCCTAATCCCTCCTCATTTCACCGAGAAATTCATACTCGAAGCTTTGAAGTGCTTGGAGGAGACGCATTGGACCTTCATCAAGTTTGTCTTTACATTTAAGCTCCATTAATATTATTTTCCCATTGCTTTGTATCAATTTTAAGGGTAGCTTGCAAGGTGTGCGTGAAAACACCACGGTGTCTTTTGCAGGTCCCCCCACCTCCGGAGTTGCACCTGATCAACAGACACTGAGCCAGACCAAACTACTTCAATCCTCAGGCGAGAATATTTAGCGCCCACCGTAGAGCCTATAAAAATTTACCTCCCCCATAATGGTTGGAACTCGGAGCAATGTGACTACTGCCGCACGCCAACGGCAGCGCCTCAACGTCGACAATCATCCGCAACCTAGTGATGCTGAAATAGTGAGGAGCGACACTACGGCACAAACCCAACTTCCCCCAGAAGGATCCTAGCGTCGCATAAATGACCTGGAGGTGGAGAACCAACGTCTAGCAGCCCAGATCGAGATGTTGAAGCAGTCTCAGGAACAACTCCCGAACGATCACGAGCGTCATTGCTCAGAACAAGAAGAAAGTAATCTCTCAGAAAGGAGGAGACCCATTTTCGTCCTCCGAGACAAGATCTCCAACACATCCCCATCAAGGAAGAGAGAAAGATTCCAAAGCCATGAAGGTTGTGACTGCCCTCCCTATCAACGCGGGACCATTCACCTTGTACATCATGGCAATGAGCCTTCCACCCAAGAGCAAATTTCCTACCACTATGACGCCCTACTATGGTATGGGCGACCCTACAATATACCTGATAATTTTCAAGACCATGATGCTCTACAATGGAGCGACTGACCGTGCTCTTTGCAGAGCTTTTCCAACTTAACTAGAGAAACCACTTTAGTGTGGTTTGCTTCCCTCCCACCGAAGTCTATACACTCTTTAACGGATCTCTTCGCACCTTCCTTAATCGATTTTCCTCATCTCGGGTCTACTACATGTTGGGGTGCGAATAGGAAAAACACAGCGGAAAATGGAATTTAAAAATTCAAACACCCCAAAAAATAGCGATCTACTTTAGAGAGTTTAAGGAATTAAGCATAGGAAGAATGTATATCTTCAACCGTTGTCGGAGCTAGGGAAGCGATAAATGGGGCACGCACATCCTCCAATGCTAGTCCACACCAAGCACCTCGCAATGAAAGGGGAAGCGATAAATGGGGCTCGTTGTGGCTCAATAGAGTGGTTTTCTCAATCTCAAAAAGCACCAAAGATAGGTCGGCCCTCCACCAAGAACTGGGTTCCAAAACGGGAGGAAGAGGGGCTGAGAAAACCACGGAACGAGAGGAAGGAAGAGAGAATACCTTGTTGTCCTCTTTTCTTTCCTCCAAGGAGAGGAAGTGGCGGCACACAAAGGTGGAAAAGAACACCTCTTCGGATTCTCGGAGAACTCGGGGAAGGGGAGGAAGATGGCCGGCCACTCAAGGAAGAAGATGGAGGTTCTTTGAAACATCTTTCCACCCAAGAACCTCTCTCTTGTTCTCACCAAGAAGATGGGAAACAAACTAACTTCTTCTCCCCCCTCATGGGGTATTCGGCCACCTTAAGACGAGAAGGAGGGGGCGACTACAAGAGTAGACTCGGCCCTCCCCTAAAATCTCCCCCGGAATTCAAAATTCTGCGGTTTGCCTTCAAAATATATTTCATATTTAATTGTTTCATAATTAGTTCGAAATTAATTAATTCCAATTAAATAGAAACTTGTCTAAATAGATCTAAATACATTTATAGGAATGAGATTTATCTAAATAAATTAAAACCCTATTAATAGGAATGAGATTTATCTAAATAAATTAAATTCCTATTTATAGAATCATGATTTATCTAAATAAATCAAATTCCTGTTAATTATGATTTGTCTAAATAGATCAATTCCAAATTAATAGGTGTAGGAGCATGGGGAAAATCAAATTTTCCTCCATGAATTTCTTTATTTCAAAAGTCAAACTAATTATGTTTAATTGTTAATTAAACATATCCCCAATTTATGGTTAATTAATTTCTTAATTCATAATTAAAATTTTAATCAACCATATAAAGTAGTACCGCGTGCCAAAACCCTACGACTTTAGGATTACCCTACAAAATAGGGTTTTCAAGGAACTCCTTCCTCGTACATTCGTTCCTATAGAAACACAATTCCTATCTTATCCGTAAATGAGATCCATGATCGAGTTGCAGCATGTCCATGCTAGTAGACATATAGTGGCGTGAGCGAGCTTTATCTCATAAAGCTTGTTACAGTTAGCATGTTGTGTGTGACCCATTGGGCCTCACACTAAGTCGGCAGTGAGTTATGCATAACGGAGAGTCGGGTCCTATAGAATATCTTCTATTCGAATCTCACGAGCCAACACTAAACCCCTTTAGTGTGGTCGTGTGAGTCTCCACTCACAAGTCAAGATTGATGTCTAGCAACGTGTCATGACTACCCAGATAGTGTGAGGTTCAATCTACAAGAATTCAACGCCCTTCGGGGATGAGTTACCGTGATCCTAAATCCTTCTGTTACAACGTCGCAAAGTCGGCTAGGGTACGGATGAAGTAACAAACCCTAATACCAATTCATATGTATGTTGGCCTAAGGTTTTCTACCTCAGTCTTAATCTCAGTTTTGATGATAACAAATATGGAACTAATGTCTCATTGAGAAGTATTTCTAGGATCCATATTGATTAGCTCTTGAGGTCCCCGATCAGAAATATTAAAGAAACCGAAAGGACATAGATCGTCGTGTTCGGGTTCATCGTGGAAATCTCTCAAAATTGACGCACGTTGAAATCCAGAACCCAGAAATGAAGCGCGCAAGAAGAAGGCTAAAAAAATCAAGTTCTGCCTAGGTTCAGTCGACTGGTCGGTCGATCGAATAGTGTTGAAAATTGGCAGTAGCCAATTCAGTTGACCGAATGATGTTAAAAATTGGCAGTAACTAATTCGGTTGATCGGTCGGTCGATCGAAGATGGTTAAAAATCAGTAGTGGCTACTTCGGTCGACCGACCGAGGCCAAAAATTGGCAGTGCCTGCTTCGATCGACCGGATAGCAGAGGAGCAGAATTGCAACTCAGTCGGTCAACCCTCCGGTCGACCGAACAGAGCGGCAGAAGCAAGAATTGCCAGCGGTCGCTGGGCGGTCGATCGGTCGGTCGATCGACGATCGATCGGCAAGCCTCCTCACCTAACTTCTTTAATCGCTCTCCGAGGTAAGTTTTGATGCTAATAACCTTCAAAGAGTGATCTCTAGCATCCTCCAAATCTTTCAATTGATAAAATTCTTCAAACCTAGCTCTTGATCCCTCACCTTCAAAGAGTTCTTCATCAAAGGGTTCATCAAGGATGCTAGGCTCGAAAAGAAGAGGTGTTTACATTGTGATAAGTTCTTTTCTTCCTCTTCTTGTAATAAACTTGTATTTAATTTGTTTTCACTTCATTGTATTTGAGCTTGTAAGAAGACCTAGTGTTAGGTCTTGTGTGTAAGTGGTTACCTTGGTGTAGAAGGTGTAAAGCCACTTGTGTAAACATAGTTTACTAGGATTAGTTGAGTTGTCCCTTAGGGTTGAGGTGGAAGAGTGCTCTCGGTAAGAAGGCAGAGATTTCCGGGTGTGGAAGTGCCTTAGGTTGAGAGTGAGACTCTTTGGGTCAAAGTCCTCTGTGTAAGGGAAACAATTTAATCTAGTAAATATAGTTTGGAAATCCTAAGCGGGGTGCTTAGGTAGTGGAGTAGGCATTGGGGCCGAACCACTATAAATCTCCATGTTAGCATAGTTATCTTTGTTTGTGTTTAATTGGTTTATTTTTGCTTCCACATCTAGTCGATAAATTGTAATTTTGCCTAAATAATTTAAGAAACGATTAAAACCGAAATTAGGCGAAAAGATTAGTAAACACACTATTCACCCCCCTCTAGTGTGGTCATTTCACCCAACAATGTATTCCTCCTACCAAGTTGTCATCTAAATAATGACATGTCAAAAACCCTTTTCTGACATTCATATCTACTCTGGCCATAGATTCCTGAGTTGACACTTGTAGGGATACATAGGACATTATCTCCTCTCACTAGGAGTAACCGATTCAATATTGATTGCTCACCTACCTCCATGATTGCTTCCTCATGCCCAGAAGTGTTGGGTGAAATGGCCACACTAGGGGGGTGAATAGTGTGTTTACTAAATCTTTTGCCTAATTTCGATTTTAATCATTTTCATAGATCACTTAGGCAATTCACGATTGAAAGACTAAATGCGGAAGCAATAAATGATAAAGCAATTAATACAAATAAGATATCAATGCAAACACAAGAATTTATAGTGGTTCGGCCCCAATGCCTACTCCACTACCTAAGCACCCCGCTTAGGATTTCCAAACTAGTTTTACTAGATTATCTTGTTTCCTTTACAACGATGACGTTTTCACCGGAGAGTCTCCGCTCTCACACCGAAGGCACTTCCACACCCGGAAGTCTCCCGCCGTCCTACCGAGAGCACTCTCCCACCTCAAACCTAAGAACAACAAGAACTAATCCTAGCAAACTAAGTTTACAATGGTGGATTTAAGTCTCAACACCAAGGCAACCACCAACTAAATCAACCTAGCACTCTAGGTTTACACAAGTTCAATTACAATGAAATAAACAACAAAAAACAATAATAAATGGATCAATAAATTACTTAGCTCCACAACAAGATTCCTAGCTTCCTCTTGATGCCTTTGATGATGAAGCAATGAAGTAAAGTCTTAATCAAGGAGATGAAAAGTTCAAGCTAGGGTTTTTAAAAGTTCAAGCTAGGGTTTTTACAAGATTAACTCAATGAAGGCTTAGAATTGATCAAATGATGGCTCGAGGCGGTTAGGATTGATCAAAAGGTCTGTGGGAAGGCTCTCATGGCTTCCTATTTATAAGCCATGAAGAGAATGAGTGAAACAGGTGGCTCAACAGGCAGAAAACTAGTCGTTTCCGCCGTCCGGTCGATTGTCGGTCGATCGTCGGTCGATCGATCGATCGACCGACAGCAAACTGCCACTTTATGGCACACTTCACTCGACCGATCGGTCGATCGAATTGGCTACTGCCAATTTTCAGCACTATTTGGTCGACCGACCGATCGAATTGGCTACTGCCAATTTTTAACACCATTCGGTCGATCGACCGGTCGACCAAACCTAGGCTGAAAAATTTTCTTTTTGATCTTCTCGATGCACGCTTTGTTTTCTAGTTTTGTTCTTCAGCATGCTTCAATTTGAAGGACTCTCCATGTTTTCTTTTGATTTGTCCAAGCCATCTCTAGTGGACGCATTGGTTTGTTTCAAGATCGATCGCAAGACGTGAAACTCGACTTGGCATTTATCGATCCTGTGAACTTCATACTTCAAGAATTTTGTTAAATAGATTTGGTTTGTTATCATCAAAATAGTCATGAAGAGAATAGAGCAGAAGGAAGAAACCTTCAGCCAATAATCTCCCCCTTTTTGATGATGACAAACCATTGACGATAAAGAGCAATAGAAAGTAATGTATTTGTCAATTTGTATGAAGCATGAGTTTATAAGTGGATATATGAGAGCATTAAAAGAATGATGTATACATTTTGTATTTAGTGCTCCCCCTATCACCATGCATATATTTTTAACTCTCCCCCTATCATCATGCCAACTTATAAACATTAATATTTAACTTGCTATTTCTCCCCCTTTTGTCATCTACCAAAAAGAATAGGAAGCAAAGTGTAACTATTACCATGTTTCAAAAATAACAGGACATTCAATCATCAAATAATACTCACAAAGAAGGAGTTTCAAATAGCAATATAAAGTCGATCAAGCAAAGTGTAGTGTTAATACAAGTCCATACAAAGACTAACATCAAAACAACAAATAATAATAATCATCCTCAGGTGGTGGTTGAGGTGGTAGATGCGGCTGATAGTATTGCCACATCTCATCCACCCGACCATACATCTCATCAAATCGACGACCGTACTCATCCACTCGCTAACTGTACTGGTCAACACGTTGACCATACTCATCCATACGTCGGGCATGCTCATCGATCATCAGACCATACTCATCGATCTGACGGCCATACTCGTCTAGGCGCTCTCTTGTGCCTCTGTTCCATTCCACCTGGTCGATATGAAATTGAGCAAAGCGATGCTCCAGATCACCCAGACGCGCAATGGGAGTGCCGGATGATGAGCTTCCACCAGCATCTCCTGCCCCCGCACTCTTTTACCATGCTAATTTTCAAGGACTTTCATGCGGTTAAGAGAGGATGAATATATGGATTTGGGTACAGGTTCTATTTCAAATCTAGATTTGTTTACCCCAGCAACATATATAAAGTGAGAAATCACTAAGGCATATGGTAGGACTTGCTTCTTTGAGGCATGAACATCCGCTATGTACCCACTACAAGAAAAGAAGGTTTCACCGACGGATGTGTTACCAACGGATATGTTTTGTTGGTATTACCAACAAAATTACCAACAGATACATATATCTGTTGGTAAATTTTAGAAAATTCTTATTTCTTTTCATTCCATCTTATTTTTCAGTCGACCAACCTTTCCCTCTCTCCCAGCCGACAAAAACTCGCGCCCTTACTTATTTTTTTCAACCCGACGAAAATTTGCAGGCGCGCGACAAAAGTTTCCCTCTCCCCCTTTTGTCGTGTGATTCTTCTCTCGCGACGCTTCTTCATCCTTCTTCATCTGACTGCCACCCGCGATCTCCCCTGCCACCTGCTCTCGCAGAGGCCCGTTTGTCGTGGGATTCTTCTCCAACCGCGGCGACTTCATCCGACGCTTCTTCCCTACCACCCGCGATCTCCCCTTCCACCCGCAACAAGCTCTCGCGGAGGCCCATCGCCAAGCTAGCTCCCCCCTGCCACCCACGATTCTTCCCACATCCAACACTGTCGCTAGCCCCTTTCTTCCGATTTCTCTAGATTTGTGCTGATTTGAGGTAAATTTCTTTAATCTTAAAATTTTTCCAGATTTCATAGATTATTCTTAGAGAGTTGTTATTGATTTCTTAGAAAGCCATGTTCTTGTTATTGATTTATGCATTTATTTGTTTTACTGCATGTAAATTTCTGTGCTTTTTCTTCTTTTGCTGCTGGTTCATGGTGGGGAAGATTTCTGTGCTCTCTGTCATACTATTTGTCTGTTCAAAGATAGCACCATGAATCTTCGAATATGCATTGTCATCTCCAGATTCATCCTCATCCTCCTTCTCTGGTGCTAAATCCTTGGACACAATACCTATAGGATCTTCCTCTTCGTCATTGTGAACTCCTTTCTTATTCTCTGATGCTACCATGAGTCTCAGACTTTGCATCTTCAGCCGCTTCATAAGCAGCTGCTGCTGCATATTCAGCTTGTTTCAACTTGTTTGACATCTCAGCTCCATTCGCCTTTGCTTCATGTGCTTCTTGTTCTGCTAATTTGAGTGAATCAACAACCTTAGCCATTTCGCCTTTGAGAGGAGCTAGTTCATCTTCTGAATTTTTGATAGCATTAATTAAGTGAAGCTCCTTTGTATCCCACTCAGTGCTTGAATTATCAATTTTAGCTTCCAATTTTTCAACAATTTTCTTGAGGCAAACTATGTCATATCTTGCTTCATCAAGCATGACCTCATACCTCTCTTCAGTGTTCTTAAGAGTTGAATCCAATTGCTCTATCTGCGATCGAGCATCTTCAATTTTAGCTTGCTTTTCTAAAAGTCTTTCTTGATTTTCTCTTGACTCAGTAGACATTTCATTTAATGCTGAAGCTAAACCTTCCATTGTTTCTTTAACTTTTTGCAATTCATCTTTGCTGGTCTTAAGTTCATCAATGAGTTTGTTCTTCTCCTCGGACAGTTCATCAATATATGAAGTAGCAAACTTGACCTTGTCAAGTGCTTGCAACTTCTCCTCCTCTAATTTCTTAAGCTGAGACATTAGCTTATGAACTCTCAATCCTGAAACTTAAGGAGCTTCTTCAACTAAACCATTCATTCTTCAACTTAAGGAACTCTCAATCATTTGCATGTTAGTCTCTAGTATATAAATCATTTGGCTCTCACAGTTCAGTCTAGCTCTCTCGCTAAACTATTCATTCTTCAACTTAAGGAACTTCTTGATTACCCCCATCATTTCACTTCCAAGGAACCTTCCCAAGCAACCCCTTGCCTTGTCATGACCAACATTATCTATAGCATGTCAATCCAGTGCATAATCAAATTGTTGTTGTCTCATTAGTGTGTTTAATTTGCATTTCATATTTATCTCTGTTCTTGCCCTCCATTTTGGTGAAGTGAAAGTTCACCACTGACCTCAAGTTAGGGTAGACACCTATTTGAGTTAAGAATCTTGTGAGGGGGATGCCCCTTTCGAGGGAGGGGGATGACCTCAAGTTAAGGATCATTATAAGCTATTAGTGTATCAAAAATCACCTTTGCTAGGAAACCAAATTGTCCAAACACTAGTTTGGACTTCGGAATATCAATCATTATGGGATAGAGACTAAAAGCAATGGTGTATTTCTTTGTGAAAGTGATATCAAAACTAGCAAAGATAGTTCAGATGGTACTCAACCTCTATAGGACTAAACAGTCCTACATCCAAGCTCATATCTCATCTTGTCTAGCTTGTTTCCTTTAGCATTTTGTTATTCTTTATATTTTTTTTTTCTATTTAACTCAATTATTTGCATCCAATAAATGATTGAAGAGGATTATAAGCAATAAAATATGATGTTGATTTAATGGGAAGGCATCTAGGAGCCTAGAAACCATCTCTAATCTTAAAAGGAATATGTTAATAAATAACTTTGCATCATCATCTTCCAGATGAGTTTCCTGCAACAATATTAAATCTAATCTATGAATTCTTATTAGGCTACCCAAATACTCCACTGCCTCTTCCTTAGCAGCTCCTCTAATGTCCAACATGGTAAAATTTGATTTCAAAACAATACTAATTTGTATAGCCTAAACTATACACAATAAAATAATGAGTCCAAATAATAAGAATAAATGGCCTCAATTCTAGAAGAAACAATAGAAATTGGTGACTTATGGTTATGCCTTACTCATATCTCTTTCTCTAGTGATGACAGTACTTGGAGCTTGAGGATTGTAAGAATTCTTCACCCTCACTGGTATATCACCTTCTCTAGCAGGTCTCATTGACTGGGGATGCAAAACTTCAATCCCTGCCACTGTCATTACTACTACTACCTAAGTTGCACATTACATCCACTGCCACTACACATTTTTAACCTAAACTGTACATTACATCCACTGCCACTACTACTACCTCAGCCCAAAACTTCAATCCATCTTTTCTTTTCTTTTCTCATTTTCCAGCAAACAAATAATGAAAATGGCCATAAGATAGAAACCATATCTAATGAAAATGGTATTTTTAGAGCTTCTTTCCTTAGTGATAGCATGTAAAAGCTCATCAGCTCCCTCCCTCACTCCCATAAAGAGCTACTGGAACATGTAAAAGAAGACAAGGTTTTCCCATGAGGCCTTGTCTCTCTTTTTGTTTCCTCCAATTATTTTATCATGTGCTTTTAATTGCTTCATCAACTAGCTAGTGCAATTAACAAGAGGGACCTTCTTCCTAGTACTACTCCTACTTAAACAAGCTCCCATCTTGGCATATTTTGGGGAGATGCCTGTGTACTCCCATGAAAGTTTCCACATGCACACTAGTGAGTGATTGCACACATATAAATTGTCTTGAGAATGACTACTTCATTAATAATTGCCTACAATATTAGAAGCTGGAAGATTAATTTTATTTAGCAATTAAATAGCCTTCCAGTCCATTGCTATTTAATGCTATATATCCTATCTTATGAAAAACCATGCCTTACACTTTGGAAAACAATGACCAAATCTCACATTCATGTTGCTTCTTCTTAAAGAGAGTCACTGAGTTGTAGGTGAATCAGTCACCTGATCACAAGAGAAGATTGCCCAAGCCATGGCCTTGTCCAAGAGCACAGCCCCATTGACCATGCTCACCACACACCTCACCCCCTGGATCAGGCTATATGCTGCAGCCATCCCATTAGCTATCACCAAGAACCTGCAAATCATACCAAAGACGATCTCAAACTTATACTATCATAAGAAAAGAATAAATAGAAAGATGTCCCAAGCAATAATCTTGTGTTGAAGAGATAAGGAGAGAAAAAATATAAGAAACACCAAAAAATTTAAGCTCAGTTTATATATTTATGATCTTCTCGGGAGCAAGTTGAACTTGGATTAAACTCTTGACCATATATACCCTACTTACCACAAGGAAAAGAGTGCATAAAAATATCACAAACAAGCCACAGCTCAGAATCTTGTGTGATGAAGAGATTTGGGTAGGTGGTCACTTGTCTCAAATGCTTAAGTTGTTAGAAAATGACCTAATTTAGATACTTAGGACCTCAGGATTGTCTTAAATAGAGCAAGATTGCATAATCTTGTGTGGTGAAGAGAATTGGGTATGAATAACATGATAGCTGATTTTTTTCCTTCGTCCCCCTTTCTCTTCCCACCCCTTCTTTTGCTTAACTCAACTCCCAAACAAACCAAGGTACCACTTTAATAGCTAATTTTTTAAAATATCATCTAAATAACATGATAGCTGATTTTTTTAAAAAATTGTGTTCTAATTAATGTGCTTAATATTGTTTCTAGGTTGAAAAAGTTAATCACCAATGTCTACGGATCGTAATTGGATGAAATGTCGAATAATTAGAGGAGTTTTGACTGATGAATTTATTCAAGGAGTCGAGGGATTTCTTAATTTTGCATACTCCAAAACTCAATATATTTTTGGTGATAAAATTAGGTGCCCATGTCGACAATGTATTAATCATCATTATCATTATCGAGATGATGTGGCATATCACTTATGTTCGAAGGGATTTATGCCTCGCTACACACATTGGATTGCACATGGGGAGTTGACAAGTGAAGAAGTTGGTGAATCCTCAACCATTCCTCAATCAGAAAGCACCACTCAAAATCCCTATAGAACTATGGTGGTGGATGCAATTGGTATTGGCTCATCAAATGTAGAAGAAAGACCAAATGAAGAAGCTGCCAAATTTTTTGAATTATTGAATTACGCAGATGAGCCATTATGGAGTGGTTGTAAGAGTCAAAGTAGGTTATCAGCCATGTCACAGTTACTCAATTGCAAATCTGAGTTTAACATGAGTGAAGCTTGCTATGACCGGCTGATGTCAATAATCAAAGATATGTTACCAGAAGATGCGAAGTTGGAAGAAAATTTTTATAAAACAAAGAAGATGATGAAGAAACTAGGACTTGGATACGAAAAGATAGATGCATGTCAGAATAATTGCATGTTGTTTTATAAAGAAACAACAAATTTCATGCAGTACTCAGTGTGTGGACATCCTAGATATAAGCCAACACCATTAAATAATGGTAGGAGAAAAAAAATACCGTATAAGGTCTTACGGTATCTTCCGATAACACCAAGACTTCAAAGGCTTTTTATGTCTGAAAAAACTGCTGAGTATATGATTTGGCATGCAAAGAATCGTAGTTCAGATGTTATTGCACATCCTGCAGATAGTGAAGCATGGAAACAGTTTGATGTTCACCATCCTTCATTTGCTTCTGATCCAAGGAATGTCAGATTAGGATTGTGCACCGATGGCTTTAATCCATTTGGGCATTCTTCTATTCCATATTCAGTTTGGCCTGTGCTCATTACTGTATACAATTTGCCGCCATCTATGTGTTTGAACGATCAATTTATATTCTTAAGTTTGATAATTCCTGGACCAAAGAGCCCACGTAAAGAACTTGACATATTTTTGAGGCCATTGATTGATGAACTGAACATGTTATGGTCTGATGGGATTATGACATATGATGTGTTTAGAAAACAAAATTTTCAAATGAGAGCAGCACTTATGTGGACTATCAGCGATTTCCCTGCATATGCTATGTTATCAGGATGGAGCACACACGGGAGGTTAGCTTGTCCATATTGTTTAGAGCACAGCAAATCTTTTATTCTTGAAAATGGGAGAAAGACATCATTTTTCGATTGCCATGTCAGTTTCTCCCTCTTGATCATCCATATCGAAGGCAAAGAGATAAATTTATGAAGGGCCGAATTGAAAGAGATGTTCCACCTCCACGATTATCGGGCGATGAAATGAAGGCACGTGTTGATAAATTACCTAGCATTCAATTTGGAAATCAATGTGTTGCTAGAATTTTAGGATTTGGGCAACAACACAATTGGGTTAAAAAAAGTATCTTTTGGACTTTACCGTATTGGCATACAAATTTAATTCGACACAACTTAGATGTGATGCATATTGAACGAAATGTTTTTGAAAATATATTCAATACGGTAATGGACATCAAGGGAAAAACAAAAGACAATGTCAAGGCTAGAGCTGATTTGCATAAGTATTGCAAGCGCCCTGAATTAGAATTACAAAATGTCAATGAAAAACTGTTGAAGCCGAGAGCCTCATTTGTGTTGAACAAAGAACAAATCAAAGCAGTATGTCATTGGGTCAAAGAATTGAAATTTCCTGATGGTTATGCTTCAAACATAAGTCGATGTGTAAATATAGATGATTGCAAATTTTATGGAATGAAAAGTCATGATTGTCATATTTTCATGCAAAGGCTTATTCCAATTGCATTTCGTGATTTGTTACCTGATCCAGTATGGGATACATTAACTGAGCTGAGTTTATTCTTTCGGGACTTGTGTTCAAGTGTGTTGCGAATTGAGGAGGTCAAAAGACTTGAGTTAAATATTGTTGAGATATTATGCAAGCTTGAGAAAATATTTCCACCAAGTTTTTTCGACTCTATGGAGCATCTCCCGGTTCATTTACCTTATGAGGCTAAAGTTGGCGGTCCTGTACAATATAGATGGATGTACAGATTCGAAAGGTAACACATATGCCTTTTGATTCTTCATTCAAATTTTTAGTTTTTTTAAACGTCTTAATTTATAAGAATATTTCAGGTATATGCTTCAATTGAAGAAAAAAGTGAAGAATCGAGCATATGTTGAAGGATCAATTTGTGAAGCATATATCATACAAGAAATTTCTACTTTGAACCAAAGGTAAACACAAGGTTGAATCAAGTGCCTCGAAATGATGATGGTGGAGTTCCAACTACCATGGGACGCCTATCTATCTTTACCTATCCTGGTCGACCTTGTGGGGCCGTTGGACGTTATAGGATGGTTGTCGACGAAGCTGAGTATAAAGCAATGGAGCTTTACGTACTTATAAATTGTCAAGAAATCTCTCCTTTTATTAGTGAGTTTAATGATATCGTTAGGCAAAGAGAACCACACTTAACTGACGCAGAACTAGAGAAGTTACGAGACAGAGAATTTCCAAAATGGTTGAGAGATTATGTAAGTTGAACAATTATTCTTGTGTCAATGTCAATGTGAATAATCCTGATTATTTCATATTTCTTTTTTTTGATAGGTTAATCATAACATTGACATGGTTGATAATCGAATACTTGCCATTGCACAAGGCCCACAAAGATTGGTTCGTTCCATGAAGGGTTATTTTGTGAATGGATATAAGTTTCTCACCAAAGAATTTTCACATGGAAAGAAAACAATTAACAGTGGTGTTTGTGTCAAGGGTAGTTGCTACAATGACTTTGAATCTGATTACTATGGCATTTTGATTGATATTGTGGAGGTAGAATACTTTGGTGGAAATAATGTGGTGTTATTTAAATGTGAGTGGTTTGATACCGAAAAAGGAGCTAGAGTACATCCTCGCCATGGACTTGTTGAAATCAATCACAAGTTGAGACTTTATCATGACGCTCCTTTTGTGTTGGCAGAGCAAGCTCAACAAGTTTATTACACTAGTTATCCCTCAAAGAAAAAAGGAAGAAGTGATTGGTGGTCTGTATGCAAAATTAAAGCAAGAAATAGATTTGATGTTTTAGAGGTTGAAGAAACAGACAATAATATCCCTCCACGGACCGATGATTTTTTTCAAGAGGATGAGGTTGAAACAATACAACCTATTATGCCTACAACTGAGTTGGATTTGTTAAATGTATTAGTTGATTCCGATGGTGTAGTTGATGAAGTAGATCAACATGAAGAATTTTTCTTAAGAACTCGAAGACAAGCCATTGAGGAGGATGAAGAAGAAGCAGACACTATAGACATGGAAGATAGTGAAGATGATGAAGTTGACGAGTATTTGTCAAATGAGGAGAATGATGATTGAAACTTTTTTTGTATAAGTTTACTTTTGATGATCACTTATAAAATCATTGTAAACATGATGACAATCTCTCATTTGTTTGTAATTGATTTTTTTTTTAAATTCATGTGTCTTGAATTATTAACTATTTTTAATGCACTTTTAGTAAATAATGGTGTCACGAGGGCGAGGACGAGGGCGAGGACGAGGTCGAGGGCGTCCTCCTTTGATTGAAATACCTTTTGCGACCTCATCATCATCTGAAGCTATAGTTGGAGCCACGACCTCTACACCTTGTACTCCTGTTGTACCTGTTACTGTTCCACTAGAAACACCTTATACTCCTACACCTTCGACGTCATCAGCACCAGCTCCAGCACCAGCACCAACACCAACACCAACACCCTCACCACCTTCAGTCCATTTGCATTTGATGCCATCAGCTCCTCTTGTGCCATCTACATCTGTTGCTACACACAGTGATGATACTTCACGTTGAAGAGGACCAAATCAACCTTCACAACCGTCAGAGACACCAGATGATAGACGTCTATTAATTATTGATAAGAAAAGGTAGATCATTATATTTTGCATTATATTATTTCAGTTACTATTTGGGTAACTAGCTTATTCTGCAATATGTTTCATATATTTGGAAATAGAATAAATAGACGTCTTAAGGCTAATTAGCAAGACATTGATATTCGCATGATTAGCAAGATCAGCCAAAATTACCTACCTAGCTTACCTACCTAGCTTATATGCACCACATCCTCCCTTAGATTGTTATAGTTTTATAATGGGTTGTTAGTGGGCTGTTTAGATTGTTAGTTGAGATCATGAGTTCTAATGGTTTGTTCATTGTTATCTTCTAGAGTCATCTTAAGGGTGTTGCCTTTTGCTTTTATCTTGTACATCTACAAAAAGAGAATGTAACGAATGATGGGGATCAAGAAATGAAATCAATTTTCTTTCCTCCATTCTCTCTACAAGGTGTTCAGCTCACTTCCCCCAATGAGTTCAAGGAGATGATGCTCTCTCCTAACTTGAACCCTAGTTATTCATTCTCATTTCCATTTCCCTCTTTCTCCCTTTTATTCAATCTTTGCCTTGTAAGATGTCAGCTACACTTCTAAAGCCTCTGGGTGGTGGTGAAGAATCATTATTGCTCTCACTCTGAACATTTTCATTTATAGTGTGTTCAGACACAGTTTTCATTCGGCTCATCACTCAATAAGTTCTCTTCTTTAGCTTCTAAATCATGGACTTTCATTCGGTACATCTGTTGATGATATATGCTGAGGTATTCAATGCTTCAGCCCACAAGTTCTTAGGTAAACTTCTTCCCCTCAGCAAGCATCTAGTCATTTCCACTGAAACCCTGTTCTTCCTCTCAGCTACTTCATTCTGTTGGGGTGTGTAGCTGGCTGTTAGCTGATGTTTAATTCCTGTCTCAGTGCAGAATTCATCAAAAGACTTTGAGGTGAATTCTCCACCTCTATCTGTTCTCAAGACTTTTATCCTTGAGTTAACTTCATTCTCAATATTACTTGAGTATACCTAAAGACTGCAATGCAAAATTTCAGACATTTTACATGGGTAATTTATGTACATGATATTGAACTTGATTAACTTAGAAAGCTTAAGTGAAAACAGATTGGAGTAAACATTACGTTAGGAAGAATAACAGGCACCCAGCCCTTAAATGATTAATGATGCATATGTCCACAGGTATTAATGAACTCTAACACTTGTTAATCAAATTCAAGCCAATCCGAATAGGAAAGAAAGACCCCAAGAATGTATTCCTGCCGAGTTCAAGTAGTTGTTAATCCACTGTCTTTCTTACATATACAAAAGTGATAGATCATATGGTTTACATGCTAATTGAAATAATCCAAGAATTTCAAATAACCAAAGAACTATTTTTGACTACACCTACCCAACCACCAGACCTCTCCACCACCAACTCAAACTGATGTAATATACTAATATGTAGAGTTCCTCAGTGCTAGCAAGTTGAACTACTATTGAAAAAAGGATTTCATCTAAAGTTCTAAACCGCACAAAGGACAATATATATTATGCATAAAGTCAATTGCGACTGAGAATAAGCTGCTAGAAATTGCACTCTATGGATTGTTGTTTCCTCTAAGTCTGTGCAGGAAATGACTGTGGAGGGAGCCTCTCTATTTTTCCGAGGTTTCCTTCTTCCTCTGTATATTCCCTTACTCCCCTACTTAGCTTGTATTTCTCAATTCTTTTGATAATTATAAGCCTTACTTTCCTAAAAAATATATGGATTGTTGTTTCATGTCTCTCTTTTACGAAAACATGCACCATGACGAAACCTTTGATATAACCATCACAAGTTAGAATAACTGATGTTCAGTGGCAGTGACTGTCTCTAAAGCCTAGCTTAAAATCTTTACAAGTTATCATCCAAGCGCGTAATGTAAATGCATCCGCCAATGCTGACTTCAAGAACTTCTTACAATTAGCTTAAAATGCAGTATTTGAAATGTATCTTATAATTACAGATTAATGACAAATATTTGAGCTATTTCTTATTACAGTTTATCAAGTTTCTATGATCTAGTTTTATTATTTTTGTAGCTTCCCCGAGACAGAAGTGGTTAGAGACATTTCATCAATTATTAAGGGAAATTTCACGGGTGTATGGCCATATTGGTCTGAAGTGCCATCACATTTGAAGGAGTTACTCTGGGACAAATTTAAGGTAAATTATTTTAAAATTTTGATTATGATAATTATATGTTACTGATATATAAACCCCTAAAATTGAAATTTTTATCTCCACTATTGTGTATTTGGGTTTTTTTAGGCAGTTTATCTTTGGGATCCTTCTCAGACCGATGAGGTTCGAGAAATATGGGACAAGACAGCTTGTCGATGCTTCTCTGATAATATGTGTGATGCTAGAAATTATGCAAAAAGAAAGGCTAACACCGATGATATTCGCCGAACTAGCGGTTTTGGCCCTCCGTGGATACCTCCAGATATTTGGAATCAACTTATTATTGAGCATTGGGATACAGATAAGTGGAGACGAAAATCAGAAGTCGACCGTCTCAATCGCAAGAAGGAGGTAGATGGTGACATTACACTTCATACAGGTGGATCTATTTCATTTGTTGCTCATCGAAAAAAATTGGTATGATATTGATAATATTGTTGTCATACAAAATTTATATTAATATTGTCAACTAAATATTATTTATCTTTTTTGTAGGAAGAAAAGTTGAATCGACCACCTACATATCTTGAGTTGTTTAAACACACCCATAAGCGAAAGAGTGGTGAGGGTGACTTTGTCGACGACAAATCACAAAAAGTTGTGGTATGTACTTGATTTAACTAATAATTAACTAATTTTTGAAATCTAATAATTAACTATTTTAAAAAAAATTGTACAGGAGACTTATGAGGCATCAATTATAGAGAAGTATGGCACAGATGCATCATTACACCCGAATTTTGATCCCGAAGAATGGATTAATGCCTCTGGACCCCCATCTCATAATCGGGTTTTTGGTTTTGGATGTCGAGAGGGCGTTAAATCTGTTATTGGGAGTTCAAGCTCTCAAGGAAGTACATCCTCAAGTTATGGGCATCGTCGGACACATGATGAGTGGAACAATATGCAGATGGAGGTGGCATCCATGCGAGAGCATATCACCCACTTGGAGACATCGATGCAATCACAAGTGGAGGCTCAAGTGCGCTTGCTATTGACACAGCTTGGTATTCCTATCAATCCTTCAGAATCAACAAATTCTCCATCGAGTTCCACCGCACCACCTCCACCACCTCCACCTCCACCTCCATCAGCTGGGTAAAGAAATAGGTTAGTAAATTAAATTATTCCATTCTTAATTCAATTATCAGCATGCTATAGAATTCTCAACATGCTCTCACAGAAGTTCAAAACACTAACCCTCACCATCTTTACCAAGCCTGCATAAGGAACAAGTAATTACATATGTGAAGTTCCAATCTAAGAGAGTCTAACATAAAGAAAGAGGTGAGCTAATGTCGGGACCTAGAATAAACTTGGATTAGTAATCAATATGCCCCGCTCACTTACAATTCTAGGATTAGTAATTAGAGAGCATGATATTCTCAACATGCTGTGGAATTCTCAGCATGCTCTCTCAGCATGCTGAGAATTCAACATGCTATCTCAGTGAATTCTCAGCATGCTCTCACAGCCTGGGTGAATTCTCAGCTCTCTCAGCATGCTGAGAATAATTCTCAGCATGCTGAGTGAAATCTCAGCATGCTGAGTGAATTCTCAGCATGCTGAGTGAATTCTCAGCATGCTGAGTGAATTCTCAGCATGCTGAGTGAATTCTCAGCATGCTGAGTGAATTCTCAGCATGCTCTGCATCACAATGAGCTACTGTCAGCTTGCTCTCACAGCATGCTGAGTGAAATCTCAGCATGCTGAGTGAATTCTCAGCATGCTCTGCATCACAATGAGCTACTGTCAGCATGCTCTCACAGCATGCTGAGTGAATTCTCAGCATGCTCTGCATCACAATGAGCTACTGTCAGCTTGCTCTCACAGCATGCTGAGTGAAATCTCAGCATGCTGAGTGAATTCTCAGCATGCTGAGTGAATTCTCAGCATGCTCTGCATCACAATGAGCTACTGTCAGCTTGCTCTCACAGCATGCTGAGTGAATTCTCAGCATGCTGAGAATTCAACATGCTATCTCAGCTCTCTCAGCATGCTCTCACAGCCTGAGTGAATTCTCAGCTCTCTCAGCATGCTGAGAATAAATCTCAGCATGCTGAGTGAAATCTCAGCATGCTGAGTGAATTCTCAGCATGCTCTGCATCACAATGAGCTACTGTCAGCTTGCTCTCACAGCATGCTGAGTGAATTCTCAGCATGCTAAGTGAATTCTCAGCATGCTCTGCATCACAATGAGCTACTGTCAGCTTGCTCTCACAGCATGCTGAGTGAATTCTCAGCATGCTGAGTGAATTCTCAGCATGCTGAGTGAATTCTCAGCATGCTCTGCATCACAATGAGCTACTGTCAGCTTGCTCTCACAGCATGCTGAGTGAAATCTCAGCATGCTGAGTGAATTCTCAGCATGCTGAGAATTCAACATGCTATCTCAGCTCTCTCAGCATGCTCTCACAGCCTGAGTGAATTCTCAGCTCTCTCAGCATGCTGAGAATAATTCTCAGCATGCTGAGTGAAATCTCAGCATGCTGAGTGAATTCTCAGCATGCTCTGCATCACAATGAGCTACTGTCAGCTTGCTCTCACAGCATGCTGAGAATGAGTGAATTCTCAGCATGCTGAGTGAATTCTCAGCATGCTGAGTGAATTCTCAGCATGCTCTGCATCACAATGAGCTACTGTCAGCTTGCTCTCACAGCATGCTGAGTGAATTCTCAGCATGCTGAGTGAATTCTCAGCATGCTCTTCTGCATCACAATGAGCTACTGTCAGCTTGCTCTCACAGCATGCTGAGTGAATTCTCAGCATGCTGAGAATTCAACATGCTATCTCAGCTCTCTCAGCATGCTCTCACAGCCTGAGTGAATTCTCAGCTCTCTCAGCATGCTGAGAATAATTCTCAGCATGCTGAGTGAAATCTCAGCATGCTGAGTGAATTCTCAGCATGTTGAGAATTCAACATGCTATCTCAGCTCTCTCAGCATGCTGAGAATAAATCTCAGCATGCTGAGTGAATTCTCAGCATGCTGAGAATTCAACATGCTATCTCAGCTCTCTCAGCATGCTCTCATAGCCTGAGTGAATTCTCAGCTCTCTCAGCATGCTGTCACAGCATGATGAGTGAAATCTCAGCATGCTGAGTGAATTCTCAGCATGCTGAGAATTCAACATGCTATCTCAGCTCTCTCAGCATGCTCTCACAGCCTGAGTGAATTCTCAACTCTCTCAGCATGCTGAGAATAATTCTCAGCATGCTGAGTGAAATCTCAGCATGCTGAGTGAATTCTCAGCATGCTGAGTGAATTCTCAGCATGCTGAGAATTCAACAAGCAAAAATAAGCATTCAGTTCTGAAATATGACATATCATTACTTTATGCCTACTCTTAACAGATTCATGAACAAAAAACTGAAGTATGATGAATAAGGAAGCTATGGAAAACATCAATTCTCATCATGCTATTGTTAAAATTCAGCATGCTGCATTAAAATTAAACTTGAACTTGTTGCTTTTATGCACATTAAACTTGGTAAATTAAACTTGCTGAGAATGAACATGTTGGGAATTCATTCTCAGAATCTCAGCATGCTGAATTCAATTCTCAGCATGCTGAGTGAATTCCAATTCTCAGTTGTGAATTCAGCATGTTGAGTCAATTCTCAGCATGCGTGAATTCTCAGCATGCTATTGATATAATTCAGCATGCTGCATTGTTAGGTATTTCTCATTTCATTGAGTTACAAACTTTATTTACAACTTCAGAGTGTCAGTTTATTATTTTGCATTGAGTTACAAACATCGTATTCCTCATTTCATTGCCTCATTATTTTTTTTGTTTCTACATGCAGGTAAAAGGATGAAGTGCAAGGATCAGCTTTTTGGAAAAACTTATCTTATGTATTTGAAACTTTGAAACTTTGAAACTTTGTAAATATTTGAATAACACAATGTATTTCGAAATTACTGGTATACAATGGTTTCTTATGTGTGTGGATTTTAATGTGTGATTCAAAAATTATTTTTCAGATTTCGTGTGATCAAATTTATATGTGATTTCATTATTTGAGGATTGATCAGGTACACATATAACAAAATAAAATATCTGTTGATCAAAATTGGTAGATTCTAATTCCAACGGATTTACCAACAGATACATATATACGTTGGTATTACCAACAGATAGGTTTCGTTGGTATTACCAACAGATATTATATTTTGTTGGTAATACCAACGACAGAATACCGTTGGTAATACCAACGGTATGTGTTGGTAATACCAACGACAGAATACCGTTGGTAATACCAACGGACTAATATCCGTTGGTAATACCAACGGGCTAATATCCGTTGGTAATACCAACGGACTACTATCCGTTGGTAATACCAACGAATATATGTATCCGTTGCTATTACCAACAAACTAAAATATCTGTTGGTAATACCGACAGATTAATTAAAATCCGTCGGTATTACCGAGGAGCCTTTTACCGACGGATTTTACCGACAGTCACTCCGTCGATAACAATATTACCGACGGATTTTTGGGTATTACCGACGGATTTTGTCCGTCGGTAATACCCTGTTTTCTTGTAGTGACCTAAGCATGAGATCAGGGACGTTTATGGGTATGTGGGGCATGGCAAAGAAGAGTACCCTAGTACTCATAGTGGTTACTTCATCATAGTGACTTGCTCTATGAAGAATATTATATGCAATGAAAAGGTGCATAATCCTAGCTGAGGTTAAAAGTTTGATGCTTTGGGTAGGAAGCATCCTCTGATAGTCCTCAGGACAGATGGCTGATATAACTTTATGAGTAGGAAAATCCTCATGAAAGAGGTGTGTGGACATCTTATAAATTGATCTTCCTAGTAGAGGAAACCCAAATGCATCTCTAATCCCTGATTTGGTGATGACTATGGATTTGCCAAAAATTTCAGATCTGAGAACTAGTCCATCACCTAATCTTGCCTTATCTATCACGAGGTTGGAGAAAAAGGCTTTTATCAGGATGGGACATACTTGTACTTGCTTTCCTATGAACTCTACCCAACCCATGCTTGCAAGTTTACCTCTAATGTCATACTGTTCTAGGTCACCTAAATTAACTGGATGAGTCTGTAGAATGGCCCTGTCTGCAAACCTAGGAGCTTGAGTCTTGCCTATAGAGGTCAAAAGGTTATCGGGCAAACTTGAGAGCTTTGTCTTGGGTTCCATTCTACAAGACAATTAGGATGATGTGTAGATGATTAGCTTTGATGAGTAATGCATGCTCTTAAAGCAAGGAGAGGAAACACTTTTAAGATTGACATAAATTCATGCAATGCCTCCTTTAAAAATTTTGATTTTAACATTAAATCTAAATGTGCAAGTCCAAAAAGAAATAAAAATAAAAATAAAAATAATAAAAATAAAAGATAGGATCCAAATATGTCACAAATAAAAGAGCAAACATACATTTGAATTATTTATATTCTCCAAAGAAAACTTTTGTTTTGGATAGATGAGGATGAGAAATTTTTAATTAACCAAAAGTAAAAAAATCCTTTTAAGAAAGACAAAACAAATGTTAAGGATAACTCATGAAAGAAAGCAAGCTTTTTCTTACACAACAAAAAAAAACGTGAGAAATTTGATTTTTCTTCCCTAAAACTTGTTTTTGAGGGAAAAATACCAAAGAACATCATCATCCAAGAAAAAGAAACATGAATCATGAGTTTTATGAATGAATCAAGACATTGAGAGAAGAAAGGGTGAAAAATCAACTCAACATTGTGTATTAACTCATGAATGGTAGCTAAAGATTGGGTATTTTACGTTGGAGAGGGAGTAGAAATCTTAGAACCAAGAGAAGAGAGGTTGAGTGGCCGGTTGAATGGTCAAGGAAGCCCTAGATTCGGGCTTAAGAACTTGAGTTGAAGGGCTGGGGTTAAAATTGGTAGTTAAATGGGTGGACACGATGATTTTTCGTCCGCCGGTCGATTGGGCGGTCGCATGTCGATCGACCGCTCGAGCTGCCATGAGTTTTTAACCCCCCAAAAGAATTGTTTTTGAGAGATCTATATATATTGAAACTTTATGAAATTTTTTTCACATGAGCTAGGCTTCATGAGGATTCCAAAGAATCAAGAATCACTCAAAAAAGGATATTTCTACAATTTTCTAGAAAATCTACAAATTCTTAGTGCCATTCTTGTAAATGTGAGTCATTTGTCAAATGTTTTCAAATTTTGCCCAAACTTTCTAGATACCAAAATATGATCATTTAAAGCATGTATATTGAGTTTAAGACACACATAGTGTCATTTGGTCAAAATTCTATCTCAGCATCATTTTGTTCAAAGACAAGGATATTAAGATGAAGTTACTAATTATCAATCTTTAACTTATACTCATGGTTTTTCAACAATACAAATAAGAATACCTAACATGAGTAAATCTAAACATGTTTACCAAGTTTCAACTTCAAAGTGGAGTCTCTAAGATGAAACTCATTTCATTTAAACAAGGTTTCATGAAATTTCTTAAGATATCAGAATTTTACCTACTCGTGTAATTTCATAGATTTGGCATTTAAAAATAATCATGAGTATAGAGACATCATTAGAACATGAATATTCAATATTATACAAAGATTTTGCCAAATTCAAACTCATACCTCATTCTTGGAATTTTGCCAAACTTGTCATTTACTTTTCAATTTTCTTCATGACAGTTTATCCTTTCATTAACATTCACAACTTGCAAGTAGACTTTGCAAAGAGAAGAATCAAGTATCATATTCGAAATTCACTTTGCTAAATAGTTTGAAATCTATTTCAAAATAAAATCAAGTGATATCAAAACGAATTTAAAGAGATCACAAGTGAAATATAGATGAAAACATGATCTCCAACCCTTCCTATTGGTTGAAAACCGAAAGGCCACAATGAGTCTATAATTTAGAATCGTAATGTCGCTTAGGCCCATTACAGGCCACATAGGTCTCCGAAGAGACCGGAAATCAAAAATCAAAAATGTTTTTAAAACTTTATCAAAAGCCAAAAATCTACTAATATTAAGCATATATCAAACTCCAACTATAATTTAAGCAAGAGGGTATAGGAGATGATACCAAAGTGTTTGATGCCAACAATTTCATTACCCAAGGCATCATGATGACTTGAAGTTGTTGTTGGCTTAAGGGTCTCTCTTAAGTCTCGATCTTTATTTTGATGATAAAAAACATGTATTTAATCCAAGTGTGTAGTTTTGAGTTCAAGTTGAGATTGCGATACGCATGCCAAATCCGTTCAAACGGGACGATGAAAAAGATCGTCAAAGAAACGGAAGAAGAAATTGTTGAAGAATGGCTCGGGATTGAATCAAGTAGATTTAATGTAATATGTCCCTAGGATAGTTTATCCCAAGCCAAAATTGTAAGGTTATCCAAGTTGAAACTTGGTAACCAAACCCTTAGAAATGACATGTAAAAATAAAGGGAATTAATCATCCTCAGCCTGGGATCGGTCGATCGAACAAGGTAATAGAATGGCGATGCAGCCCATTCGGTCGACCAGTCGATCAACCGAATGTGGCGAAGGGAAAATAGCTGGGCTGCGTCGGTCGACCAGTTGGTCGACCGACAGAGCCAAAAAATTGGCAGAAAGGTAGCGGTAGACCAATTGGTCGATCGACCTAAAGATAGCATCATTCTCGCGATCGATGCAGCAATTCGGTCGACCGACGAGTCGACCGAATGTCGGAAGATTTGTTGGCGATCGACCCGATGGTTGACCGACCTCTCTCAGCTGCGAGTGGTCGCACTAGGCAGTCGATCCGTCGGTTGACCGACAAATCGACCGGCTGCGACCGAACGGGCTCAACGGTCGACTTTTCGCCCGTTGAAAGGTCCATTCGGGTGATGGGTTATAAATACCCCTCACCAAACTTCATTAAACACTTTTTTGCAATCTTACTTGAGCATTAAAAGAGTTCTTTAAAGCCTTCAAAGACCTTCACCTGCGCACGCCCTCTGCTTCCATTCTCAACAGCAAATCGAGGCGATGCTTCTTTCTGCTTCAACTTGGCTGTAATCCTTCGAGTCATCATCTTGCGAGTTGAAGACAAGAAGGCAGTGGAAAGAAGCTTGGTTTAATCTTTGATTCCTTAGCTCTTTCCTTGTATTTGATCCTTATTGTATCTTGTTTTCTAGTTTGAGATAGCTTGCTAGGTGTGTTGGGAAACACTTAGGGTAAACTTTGTAGAATTGTGTTTTATCTAGGTGAATAGGATTGAGGTGTTCTCCAAGTGAGGGAGAAGGGTTGCTCAAGTGTATTCAAAGGGAAACATAAATTCTATAAAGTAGTAGTTAGAAATCCTTGGTAAGGAGCTAAGGTAGTGGAGTAGGCGGTTGGTCGAACCACTATAAATATTGTTGTTTGCATTATTTATTTACTTGCTTTTATCATTGACATTGAATTGAGATCATATCAACCATCAAAGAACAATTGCATTAAGTGAAGATAAAATTGAGCCAAAGAAAATTGTAAAAGGGGACTGACACTATTCAACCCCCCCTTCTAGTGTCGAATTTCACACAACAATTAGTATCAAAGCTAGGTCGTAGGTTAAGATTTAACCATCTTCCCTACAAGTCAATATGTATAGTGAAATCCAATTAGCTCAAGGGTCCTCTACTAACACTCCACCACTATTCGATGGGAACAACTATGCCTATTGGAAGATCCGCATGAATGGCTTCCTTCAATCCTTAGGCATGGATGTATGGAGGATAATCCTAATAGAGTATAAACAACCCAATAAGGACATGGATAAATGGGACCAAGAGGAAGTTAGGCTATTTAATGCTAATGCCAAGGCCGTCAATGTTCTATATTGTAGCCTATCAATTAATGAATTTAATAGGATCTCTACATGCAAGTCCACATACGAAGTGTGGAAGGTCCTAGAGACCACCCATGAAGGGACTTCGCAAGTAAAGGAAACCAAAATCAATTTACTCATGCATGACTATGAAATATTTAAAATGCTTTCACATGAGTCTATTGACGTCATGCATGCTAGGTTTCAAAATATTACGAATGGCTTAGCTAACCTTGGCAGGGAGATAAGGGAAGAGGAGAAGGTAATGAAGCTCCTTCGTTCCCTTCCAAAATCTTGGAAATCCAAAGTGACGGCCATCATGGAAGCCAAAGATTTGAGCACGCTAAAGATCACCGAGCTCATTGGGTCTCTCATGACACATGAGACCCACATGAAGCAATATCAAGAAGAAGGTGCTTCTAAAGGCAAGACCATTGCCTTAAAAGTATCACATCGGGCCAAAGAGTCATCATCATCCGAAAAAGAGACGGATGACCTTGAAGAAATGGCAATGCTTGCCAGAAGGTTCATGAGCTTAATGAGGGGAGGCATGAGGAAAGGAAGAAGTGGCTACACTTGCTACAATTGCAACAAGACGGGGCACCTAAGGAAGGATTGCCCGCTTCTAAAGATGGCCACTACCTCCAACCCACACAAGAAAGAAAAGTACAAGAAGAAGAAGAAGACAATGATGGCTACATGGGACGAAAGCGAGGCCTCATCAAGTGAAGAAGTGGCAAGGAGTGAAAAAGCAAACCTTTGCTTGATGGCAAAGGATGATGAGGTAAAATTTAATTTTGGTGAAAATTCATTTACTCAAGAAGAATTACAAATTGAATTTGAGCAAATGCATTCTGAGTTCATTACAATTGGGAGAAAATTTAGAGATCTCAAAAAGGACAATAGATCTTTAGAAATTGAAAATGATAGCTTATTACTTTCATGTCAAGACCTTATGAAAGAAATAGACAATCTTAAGGAATAAAATTGCACCTTAGAAAAGGCTAAGAAAGACCTAGAGATTGACAATGAAAAACTAGAAAAAGAAAATAAGTATTTATGTGATATTGTAGAGCATTTAAATGATAGCATGCTTACATTAAAAAAGGAACTTTGCATGCTCAATGAAAAGATGACAACTATTCAAAATGTCATGCCAAAAGTTGTCAATAAAAAGAAGTCATCACACTCCCATGCTCACACACACACACAAAGAAAATTTTATGGAAATTATTTTTCTTGTGGTATTTTTGGCCACATGGCAAAAGATTGTGCATTAAGAAGAAACCCACATGCAAGATTCACATGGGTTCCAAAATTGACTAACACCCAAGGACCCAAGAAAATTTGGGTACCTAAGGAAGTTTCTTCTCCTCAACCAAGTAAGAGTACTTAGATATTGGATAGCGGTTGCTCCAAGCACATGACGGGAGACATCAATTTGTTTGCAACCCTATCAAGTAAAGATGGTGGACATGTCACATATGGAGACAATGCCAAAGGTAAGATTGTTGGCATTGGTGACATAGATACTCTCTTACCCATGTATCAAAAATATTTTGTTAGTTGATGGTTTAAAGCATAATTTGATTAGCATATCCCAATTATGTGATAATGGGTACATAATTATCTTTGAGTCATCTAAATGCATTATTAGAAGTATACCCTCAAATGACATCATGTTCATAGAAAATAGGCAAGAAAATGTATACATCCTAGAATTAAATGTCTTGCCCAATCCTCATGTTAGATGCTTAGTTGTCATGGAAAATGACTCTTGGTTGTGGCATAGAAGGCTAGGACATGCTAGCATGAGCCTCATCCAAGAGATATCTAGGAAAGACCTAGTAAAAGGATTACCTAAGATAAAGTTTGAAAAAGATAAACTTTGTGATGCATGTCAACTAAGTAAGCAAGTAAAATCATCATTCCATAGTATTAATCAAGTTAGTACATCTAGAATTCTTGAGCTTGTGCACATGGATCTCTTTGGTCCATGTGATGTAGCTAATCTAGGTGGAAAGCTTTATTGCTATGTATTGGTTGATGACTTTTCTAGATTTACTTGGGTTTTCTTTTTGGCTAAGAAAAATGAAACTTTTGAGTTTTTCAAAAAATTTGCAAAGAAAGTTTCAAATGAAAAAGGAGTTTCTATTTTGAAAATTAAGAGTGACAATGGAGGGGATTTTAAAAATAAAAAAAATTCCAAATTTTGTGATGATTTAGGTATTCAACATACCTTTTCTTCTCCTAGGACCCCTCAACAAAATGGGGTGGTTGAGAGAAAGAATATAACTTTACAAGATATGGCTAGGACTATGTTATGTGAAAATAATTTGCCTAAATATTTTTGGGCCGAAGCCATAAATACTTCGTGTTATGTTCTTAATCGAGTTTTATTAAGACCAAAAATAAAGAAAACACCTTTTGAGCTTTGGAATGGTAAAATCCCAAATGTGGGATATTTTCATGTTTTTGGATGTAAATGCTTCATTTTAAATACTAAAGAGAATTTAGAAAATTTTGATTCTAAATCCGATGAAGGAATTTTCCTAGGTTACTCTACTAACTCTAAGGCTTATAGAGTTTATAACCGTAGGACAATGATTATTGAAGAATTCATGCATGTTACTTTCAATGAAACTAATGATTCTTCAAGAAATGTCAAGATTATAAATGTAGGTGAGGAGCTTGAGGATCTCACACTTCATGATAAGGAAGTGAAGGATGAAGATAATGAGGAAACCCAACATGAAGAACCTCCATCCTCAAGTCAACCTCAAGTTGAAGATGAAGAAGAAGAAGAAGCTCTACCACCTCTCCCTAAGGGATACCGATTGGTAAGATATCATCCAATGGACCAAGTCATTGGAGAGCCTTCAACGGGAGTGGTAACATGTTCTAAACTTAAAAATTTATGCCAATATGTAGCTTTTGTTTCTCAAGTAGAGTCTAAGAATGTTAAGGAAGCTATAGAAGATGAGTTTTTGGTATTATCTATGCAAGAAGAACTCAACCAATTTGATAGAAATGAGGTATGGGACTTAGTGCCTAGACCTAGTGATCAAACCATAATTGAAACCAAGTGGGTATTTAGGAATAAGCTAGATGAAGAAGGACTAGTTATTAGAAACAAAGCTAGGCTAGTGGCACATGGGTACAACCAACAAGAAGGAATAGACTATAATGAAACATATGCTCTCGTAGATAGATTAGAAGTAATTAGGATGCTTGTAGCATATGCTAGCTTTAAGGGTTTTAAACTCTTTCAAATGGATGTAAAAAGTGCTTTTTAAAATGGTTTTATAAATGAAGAAGTTTATGTTGAATAACCCCCCGGGTTTGAAAGTTTTGAGTTTCCAAATCATGTTTTCAAACTTAAAAAGGCTTTAAATGGTTTAAAACAAGCCCCTAGGGCTTGGTATGAAAGACTTTCTATTTCTTAATTGAAGAAGATTTTGATATAGGAAAAGCGGATGTTTCACTTTTCATTAAGTACCATGAAAATGACATGCTACTAGTTCAAATCTATGTTGATGATATAATTTTTGGTGCCACTAATGGAATGCTTTGTGAGTTGTTTGCTAAGTGTATGCAGGTTGAATTTGAGATGAGCATGATAGGAGAGCTCTCCTTCATGCTTGGTCTCCGAATCAAGCAAACCAACAAAGGGATCTTCATCAATCAAGCTAAGTACACAAAGGAGCTCATCAAAAGGTTTGGGATGAATGAAGCCAAGAAAGCTTCTACACCTATGAGCGCATCCATCAAGCTTGACAAAGATGAAGAGGGCATTAAAGTGGACGAAAAATGATATCGAGGTATGATCGGTAGTCTCCTCTATCTAACCGCAAGTAGACCCGATATCATGTTTAGCGTATGTGTATGTGCTAGGATTCAATCTTGCCCCAAGATGTCTCATTTAAGTGTGGTAAAACATATATTGAGATATCTAAAGGGCACGGTTGACTTAGGATTATGGTATCCATGTCATGCACCATTTGATTTAATCGGTTTTTCGGACGCTGATTTTGCCGGATGTAAGGTAGATAGGAAAAACACTAGTGGGTGTTGTCAATTCTTAGGAGTGAGTCTTGTTTTTTAGTTCTCAAAGAAACAAAACTCGATTGTGCTTTCAACTACCGAGGCGGAATACATCGCCGTGGCTAGTTGTTGTGCGCAAGTCCTTTGGATGAAACAAACTCTTTTAGACTATGGACTTAGGTATTCTTGCCCAATTCCACAATGGTGTGACCGGCCAGGGTATACAAGCATACCCCGAAGCCTAACTCAAATCACAAACCATAGAGATAAACCAAACTTTTTATTTCAACTCCAACCACTAACAAAAGGTTATAAACAAAACAATTTCATCCTTTGTTAAATAAAACACAGAAACATGAATGTTCAACCGAAACAAACTTTAAAGAATGTTTGAAACCAATAATGAAATAAAGAAACCACAAATGAAATAAAGAACAATAAGTCTCGATACATGACTCTCTTTAAACTTGACTACTATCCTAACTCTAACTTCGACTTGTCACGAGATCAGTCCTGAACCTGCTGCTCCAGCTGCGCTACTCCAACACTTTAGTGCTACTACTTGTCCTGACCTGGTGCTAAAAGAAAACAGGAATACAAAAGTAAGTCCACATTAGACTTAGTGAATGGCTCGGTCCTGAGCCCACCACTGTCCACAGTTGACAGTTATATAATAATATAATGGATAAGTTCTTAACTCAGAATTGAATATTTTATTTATATAAATCCAAAACATAACTCAATTAATACGAGTCGGTCACTAGAACATGTCTAGTGAGCTTCCCGCCCATGGTTCCTGAGCTAGGTAGGCCCTCTAGCGTCGGTAACCCCAATTGGTTGGGAAAAACCCTCCAACTAGAGCCACTCCGGGTCGGTCGTCAGTGTGGCTCGCTGACGAGCTTCCCGGTCCACCCTTCCTCTGCTGATCAGCCCAACTGAACCCCCATCTCATTCACATACACAAACATGTACAATAAAAATAAATAATAAATAAATGCATCAACACCATAAGCACTTAAGGTAAACCAGCATTTATACACCATATGGTTCCAAGTACATGTTTCCTACAATAGCGTAGTTTAAAGATTTCCAAACTGAATGAAATATCTGAAATTTATAGATAACACCCATGATACAACCCCCCCCCCCCCCTTTTCTTAAGTAATCACATAGTATTTTAAGTCATTGAGTCTCTAGGTAACTTTTCTAAAAATACAATAAAATACTTATTTACTATACTGTAAAGGTACACTAGAGCTTAAGGCATAATTTAATTTTCTTCTTGCCAATACAAACACACTATTGTATAGCATTACACTAACCGTAGATGTCAATCCAAAAGATAACATAAATGGAGTATGCTAGTCCAAAAGATAACATGAATGAATTATGCTAATCCTAAAGATAACCTAAAGACAACAGTAGATGTTATACTATGGCTGCCACCTACCCTTTCTTCTTTTCTTCACCCAAATCAATTCTCATTCCCTACTGTTACAACCTAGTTAAACCAACATCTTACTGATTTCACCATTCACTTGCCATTTACCAGTACTGTGCAGCCACAAGAAGAATTCAAGCATAAATAAATTCCTATCTACATCATTCGGCTACAAGAGGAAATCAACATAGATTAGTATTACAACCTAAACAAACTAAGGCTTCTCTACTTCCACCTCCCCTTTTACCACCGAGCTACATATCGCAGCCACAAGAAGAGACGCAGGTGGCATGTAACACTTCAAATTTCTCAGGTTTTCCAATATTAGTACATCCACACAACACATTACTCCTAAAATTAAAATCATTTCACCAAGGACACTATCCACACAACCAAGGAAACAATTCAAGCATAATAAATCCAATTAAAATAAACTAAATTGCAGCACGCGGCCACCACAACGAAATTAACTTTCTAATGCTCAATAGTGTATACATTAACCCCAAGTTTAACACAAGAATTAACCCAAGATTCCATCATCAAATTCCATTGAAGAATGGATTAACATCATAAAGATATGGGGCGGCATTGAGAGGGAAGAATCTATGGTTTTTGGGCAATGGTTTGGCCACTCACCGGTAAGGGAAATCGAAGGGGAAGATGCTCCCTAAAGTCCTTGAGTCGACGATCACCGGCGACGGCAACACCACCGGCGGCAAACCCTCCTTCCAATGCCTCCTCCGTCGCCCTTTGTCGCCGCCTCTCTGCTTTCACCCTTTTTTTTAATTTTGGGTGTGTGCGGCTGTAGCAACCGCACACACCAATTAAACTTCTTTCTTTTCTTTTTTCTTTTTTTTCTTTTTTTTTTCACATATATATATATATATAATCTTATTTTAATTTATTTATTCATTTATTTATTTATTTTACGATTCTACCCCTCACTTAATCCATCTGCGGCTTCTACCCAACTCAACCCACACTTGCCCAATTTAGGTTCCGATCGAGTCGTCGGACTCGACTCTACACATAATCCAAAACCTAAAATAAAAAAATAAATAAAACAAATCACTAAGCATGTGCAAGGCCTCACCTTAATTCACATTATCCGACACTTCTTCCGACCCGCTTCGATGTGCATCCACATCGTCCGGCTGAAAAAAATAACTAGATTAAATTATAAAATTTACGGATATAACAATATATATATATATATATATATATATATATATATATAATAATTGCTTTGACTTATTATTTTAAAAAATAGAATGATAATTGGAAGTGAGAATTGTAAAATTTTTATGGTAAAAAACATAATTGCAATATATTATGAAAAATAAAATTATCAAAAATAGGTTAAATTAAATTATAGGTTTAAATAATAACATTCATACCTAAATAATTAATCGTAATAATAAATTAGCATATATTTATATGATTTGCAAGGTAAAAGATTTTAAGTGTGATAAAATGATATATGTTTTAAATATTTTAGATAATTAATATTATTTCCTTAATTTGACAGTTAAACAAAAGTTTTCGTTTAATTTTAAAAAAAATTATATTTCAAATATCTATAGTTATTTATTATGTAATTGGATCTAATTTATTTTATATACCCAAAAAATAGAAATATTATTTTATCATTTTAGCTAAATAATTGGTTATGAATTTTAATTTGAGCTTCTTGGGTGCCTTAAATGAAAGTTTAAGAGTGTATCTCATATGACAAATAGCGTTGCAATTATGAATTAGTCTATTTTTAATATTATATTTGATTTTTTTTCATAAAATATTACTTTTATTTGTATTAGTCTATTTTTGATATTTACAACTTTAGATTTATTATTTTTAATGTATTGAATTTTTTTATGTTAGTATATGAGTTTTTGAAATTTCATTTGTTGAGTTTATTTTCAATAATATTTCAAACCCAAATAAATTTATGTAGTTTAAAATAATATAGATTTTTTATTTCTAATTTGTTTCATTTTATTGTATTATATCTATATTATATTTGATTTTTATTCATAAAAATATTACTTTTTTATAGTTTATATATATTTTTTGGTAGATAAAAATATTTTTAATGTACATAATATTTTTTATATTACTTTTTGAGTTTTTGAAATATCATTCATCGAGTTTATTTTTAATAGTATTTCAAAACAAAAAATATTTATGTAGTTTAAAATAATTTATTTTTTAATTTGTAATTTGCTTCAATTTGTTATATTATGTTTATATTATATTTAAATTTTATCATAAAAATTTTACAATTTTTGTAATTTTTTTCTTTATATATAGTTTGGTTGTTGAAATATATATATAATAATTGCTTTGACTTATTATTTTAAAAAATAGAATGATAATTGGAAGTGAGAATTGTAATATTTTTATGGTAAAAATCATAATTGTAATATATTATTAAAAATAAAATTATCAAAAATAGGTTAAATTAAATTATAGTTTTAAATAATAACATTCATATCTAAATAATTAAGAGTAATAATAAAATATCATATATTTATAAGATTTGCAAAGTAAAAGTTTTCAAGTGTGATAAAATGATATTAATCAAGTGATATATGTTTTAAATATGTTAGATAATTAAAATTATTTTCTTAATTTTGTAGTTAAACAAAAGTTTTGGTTTAATTTTTAAAAAAATTATATTTCAAATATCTATAGTTATTTATTATGTAATTGGATCTAATTTATTTTATATACCCAAAAAAATAGAAATATTATTTTATTATTTTAGCTAAATATTTGGTTATGAATTTTAATTTTATAATTTACTTCTTTTTAGTAGCATGTAAAAAATATCAATAAAATATTATAATAAAATTTAGTTAAAGATAAATGATTATTATAATAATATATTATTAATTATCAATAATATGTATTTGAATAAAAAAATTCAATTATCAATATTAGAGTTATGAGATTTAAATATAAAATAAATTACATTGAGTTTTTAATTTATATAATTTTTAATATTTATGAATATATTATTGTGTTTGGTGAATTATGACATTTAAATACAAAATAAGTTGCATTGTGTTTTAATTTACATAAGGAATATGATTTTTATAAATTGCATAAAAATATGATTTTAATAAGCTTGATTAAAATTTAATTTACATTTACATATTTATATAAATATAGACTATATAGTTGACATTTTAATAAAGAGATAAATACAATATATTTTTTGACCCCTAGAATCTATATTTATTATAATAAATATTTTTCAATTTTTTTTTGCAAAATTCTACAATGCGTTGCACATCCTAAAATCTCTAAAAATACAAAAAAGCATTTTTTGGTCTTTTTATGAATGAATTTTTTGTGTGAAGATTGAATCTAAGTGAAGATGAGTTGAAGAACTTTGCTCTTGCAGAGATTGAGAATATGTTAAGGAGTAATAGGAGTCTAGCTGATTTACCCGAAATGTCATTTATAGATATCTCATTCCTTCATCAATGCATAAATAGACTTATTTAGGATGAGCTTAACTATGATAAACGATTATTAGCTGCAGAACATGCCCAACTCCTTTCTAATCTCACGGTTGAGCAAAGAAATATATACGATAAGATCATGCTTAGAATCGCTGAAAAATATGAAGGATTATTCTTTCTATATGGATATAGTGGTATTGAAAAAATATTCATTTAGAAAACTCTTTCTGCAACTTTGAGATCCAAATGTGAAATTATTTTAACAGTTATTTCGAGTGAAATAATAGCTTTGTTGTTTCTAAGTGGGAGTACGATACATCGAATATTTACAATTTTCATAAATGTTGACGAAGACTCCACCTGTTATATAAATCAAGGTAGTCCATTGGCTGACTTGATAATAAAAGCAAACTTATTAGATATGATGAAAATCCAATAATGAAGAAGCATTATTTTGAAGTTGTTGATCGAACCTTGAGAGATATAATCAAGCTTTAAGCAACCTTTTAAAGGAAAATAAATATTTTTAGGGGGGTGATTTCAAAGAGATTCTGTCTCTTGTACCCAAAGAATCAAGACAATATATTGTGCATGATTCCTACTAATTTGCTCATAGAAAAAATTGGTGATCTACTTGCTGTAATTGTGAATGTCATTTATCTATTATTTTTTGAACAACATGGGCGATGTCAATTACTTGCAGCACAGAGCTATCTTACTACCTACCAATGGAATAGTTCAAAAGGTGAATAATTTTATGCTGTCTTTGGTTCTTGGTGAAATGAAGACTTATCTCAGCTTTGACAACTCATGTTCATCTAATGGTGGCTGTGATTCAATTAATGACATTCATATGAATTGAAACTCAATGTCAGTGTTCCTGTCATGCTGCTTTTGAGAAACATAGATCAATCTTTAGGTCTATGCAATGAGACTCGACTTGAGATAATTCGAATATGTCAACATGTGTTTAAAGAAAAAATAATATCAAGAATCAATATAGGGGATAAGATTTTTATTCTAAGATTGATATTGACGCCATCAGATATAAAAGTTCATTTTAAATTTCAACGGAGACAGTCTCCGATATATGTTTATTTTTCCATGACCATAAATAAGAGTCAAGGTCAAAATCTTAAACACTTTGGAGTATATCTAGAAATATGTGTCCTCTCATGGTCAACTATAGATTGGTATTTCTAAAGTAACCAACAGTCGTGATTTGAACTTTCTTATACATGATAACGATGATAATTAAAAAAATAACACTATAATTGTTGTTAAACGTAAGTATTTCATAATGTATAATAAATAAGTTATTTTTATTTTTTTGAGATGTTAGTTTACAAGAAAGTCTTCCATAGTATATATTTTATCTTTTATTATATTATAATTTAAAATAAAATATTAATTTTCTTTTGTAAATAATTTAATACCTAATATGTTGATATATAATTCAATATTATTGTTACAAAAATCATTTAAAATATTTTTTTATTTTTAAAATTTTAAATTTTACACTCAAAATATATTTTCCATAACTTATTACATCTCTAAATCTCTAGATAAGCAATAAATGATGATATCTAATTCAATATTATTTTAATATTATATATTTCATTAAAAAAATAGATACAATTGCTTTTACTTTACAATTAAATTTATAAATACATACAACTAATTGATTTATCCTTATTCAAATAATTTTTATGGCATAATTAAGATAGTGTCATACTAATATTATATAAAATACATCTTCTTGTGGATATGTGTTGCTTCCACATGAATTTATTTTCCCTCCAAAAAAACATTTCATATGTAATATACTAATTAAATTAATTTCAATCATTAGTTATTTATAAAATCATTTAATTATCTGTGGGTTTTTGTTTTTTCAAATATAGCATGTTTAAATTTTAATTAATTATTTATAATTTTCTAATTCACATTAATCTGTATTCCCTTAAAATTCTAATTAAATATTCATTATTTCAAAGTTCACTCATTTATTTAATAAAATTAAATAAATAAATTTTCAAATTAAGAAAATAAAAAATAATTAAACATTTCGAATTTATGTTAATTTTACTTAGTAATTCTATTAATTCTAATTTTAAAAAATACATCTTCGAAGAAATCTTATCTTATCTTATATATTATATAAAACACATCTTCATGTGGACACGTGTCGCTTCCACATGAATTTATTTTTTCTCCAAAAAAACACTCCATATGTAATATACTAATTAAATTAATTTCAATCATTAGTTATTTATAATATCATTTAATTATCTATGGGTTTTTTTCAAATATAGTATGTTTAAATTCTAATTAATTATTCATAATTTTCTAATTCACGATTAATGTTCCCTTAAAATTCTAATTAAATATTCATAATTTTAGAATTTACTCATTTATTTAATAAAATTAAATAAATAAATTTTCAAATTAAGAAATAAAAAATAATTAAACATTTTGAATATATGTTAATTTTACTTAGTAATTCTAATAATTCTAATTTAAAAAATACATCTTCGTAGAAATCTTATCTTATCTTATTATATAAAACACATCTTCATGTGGACACGTGTCGCTTCCACATGAATTTATTTTCCCTCTAAAAAAACATTCTATATGTAATATACTAATTAAATTAATTTCAATCATTAGTTATTTATAACATCATTTAATTAGGTTTATGCTGCGATTGTTGATGTAATTTATCTTGAACTTATAACAAATATTAATATATGAAACAAATAACTATATTAGCTCACACTCTGAATATGATTGAAACGATTAATAACTACATGATTTGTCTAAATAAAAAAAAATTAACAATATTTTTGAGCTCAAATAGCACGTGCTTATTAAATTCTAAATGGAGTTTGTTAGATCAGATCCATATACCAGACTTCGATTTGTAATTCAAAAAATCATATTGAAAAAAAAAACTACAAATGTTGTATACTAAGAAGTTTTCCGTAATTTCAAAAAAAATATTTTTTATATTATTTTTTATTTCTACACAATATTATTTTTCAAATATTGATATATATATATATATATATATATATATATATTAATAATAAAATTATTAGATCTAATATGATCAAGATTCACCGTGCATCGCGCGAGTAATTAAACTAGTTTTGTATAATGCAAGGCAACAGTACAACGATGTAATATTTTCTTATATATGGTGGTCCAATTTGCATGCTTAACTAGTGGACTATCTAATAAATCACGTTCAAAGATTGTCTCTGTTCCGATCAAGAGGCTGTAATTGATTGCCCCTATTTAGTCCTACTACAACTCTGATTGATTGCAGCAAACACATCAACTCATATATATAGTTGACTGCAATTGAATACTAGTAGTATATGAGAGATTTTAAGGATTGCATGATAATGCTCTATGAAAATCCCTTAGTCAATAGGGAAAGTTTTGGTTGGTCAATATTATTATTTTCAAATGACACTACTAAGAAAACAGTTCAATTGTTACGGATATCAGTGACGGTCGATAAAATTGTCGCTAATTTCTACGATTTACCTATGGCCATATAAACAGGTAACATATGCGATGATTGAGCGGTGATCGGTACGCTGTAGATAATTATACAAACATATGCGATGGTTTGGCGACGATCTCTAGATGTAGTCGTTAATAGGTAGATGACGGCAGCACGTTGAAAAAATGAAACACATACTTATCAGCGACGACTTAGTGATGGTCGATTCAGTCGTCGCTAATAAATATTTTAATTTGTGTTCACGCTCATCCTTCTTCTTTCTTCCGCTCTCCCTTATCTCTTCTCCCTCTCACCGTCGCCCTACCATCGCCGAGATTTCTCGTTGCCGTGCTCACTGCCGGAGATCTCCCCCCTCTGGCTCTCTTTTCTCCCTCTCTCTTTGATCTATGTCACTGCCAATTTCAGACCGTCTCCCTATTCTCAATCCCGCACTGATGTTATCCAAGTTGCACAACTAATAAATCCATGCACGTGTCAATGCCAAGATGATATTCTAACTAATACTTTCAATCCAGCTAATTCCACCACCGGCTGCTACTTCTGGACTCATGATTACCATCGCAACTTCACTGTACGATCAAACTTGCTACACAATTAGGGAGCTCGACCTGAACAATCAATCAATTCAGGCCTGAGTTCAGGACATCATGCAACGTAAACCCTTGTGGTCCTTCGTATGGCACCTACAAGTACAACCGAGATTGAAAATATTTCTTTGGAGACTTTGTAGAGGCCTTTTGTCAGTTTAGGACATTCTTCTCCAACGTGAAATTACTGCCAACAACAAAATGCTTCTTATGCAAGTCCATGGAGGAATCCTTTCACCATCTTTTTTGTTCTTGTAGCATCGTCAACGCAATAGTGCATCTGGACCAAAGAGCCCACGTAAAGAACTTGACGCTTGACGTATTTTTGAGGACATTGATTGATGAACTGAACATGTAATGTCGAAAAACAACCTATATATCTGACCACTTCTTTAGGTTTATGCTAGTAGTATATATCATAAACAGATTTTGTGTACACAACAATACCACATAATGAGGCTGCATTGCATAACCTTAAGAGAACATGCAGGTCTCAAATTCCACTACTAATATCTGGAGTAAAATCTTATATTCTAAAAGCCATTTGAAAGATGTTTCATATGTTCTATACCAACGGCTAAGTTTATGTAGCATGTGAAACAATGCACATCTGCAAAATGCAGTTGCATACAGGATAATATTGATTGTAGGTTGATAAATTGAAACAAATACAATAAAGACCAAAGATGAGATATCAATGATAATAAAACATTCTTCTAATCCTAGATGCTGAGGGATTGTATATGATAACTTAGTCCTAGGATGAAAGATGGATATAGCATACTTCAAGTACAAACCCCTAAAATACTCTTGACTCATTTGCTGTAGAACTAATCAGATTTCTGTTAGAATTACATAATTGAAGGATCAAGTGTTTCCTGTTCTAGATTAGCAGCTTCTAGATAGCATCCTGCAATTTATAAATTAATAGAATGATGAACACAGTGCATAAGATTATTATTCCTGTTATTAAAAGAATTTATTAGTTTGGTTCTGATATAACTAGTGACAATTTCTGGCCCTGCTCAAACTACTATGGATGGGACCATCTGTACATAATATATTTACTTCTTGCAATTCTTCATAGGTTGACCGTTTGACATTTAGTATTTTATGTTTATGTCTATTTACCATCTAATAATACATATGTTGTAGAAACTGGAAGCCATCTGCTAACACATTAAAGTTTTCTATTTTTTGACTACTCAAGAGTTAAGACTTCCCAATGCCTTTCATTAGTTATGAACTCTGATAGAACCATGTTTAGCTATATTGATTCTTGATGATTTTCTCAAGTCTGAACTAGCAAATGTTGGAGCTTGATACTATTTCTTAAAAATAGATAAATAAATTCATTAGTAGTGTCATCTTGCTCATAGTTTGTTCAATTGAGGTCTTGAATTGGTGAAGGCTTCAAACTCATATGGACCTGTCTTAAGATATTGAAGAAGATAGAGCAGACTCTTGGATGGTTAAACCTTTTGCATAATGATGTAAACAACACATGAATAGTTTTTCTTGTCACCTCAATATGATCACTTATTCTTCTTTTATCATGCTGGACATTCTAAATTCACATACAACTACCATCTAGTCCCCAACTAATCTAGGTGCCCTCGATGTTCGCATACAACAATCATCAAGTCCTAACTATTTGAGTATGGAGTACCTACCAAATTTACATGCTTATAGAAATATCATATGTGCAACCTAATCATGCGCCCTTATTTCTTGGATAGTTAAATTGGTTGGATGCGTAGTTTGGAATATCATCACTTACTGTGTGGAAGGGAATGGCTTGTGATTCATAACTAGTATTTCTTCATAACTATTTGAACACAGTGCATAAGAACTAGAAGATGATATTATAATGGATTTTGGCATATGCAAGTTAAGTTTCAATTTATCCTACAATATGATGTTTGCTTTATTCTGACAGTATGGTAAGACCACCGCTCATATATGTTAACTGAAATCAAATTAAGTTGCCAAACATTGATCATATGACCACCGCCTTTGGTAAGACCTAGAGTATGATATATCTGAACAAATTAATATATTTTACAGGAGGTACTAATAGACTTATAGATGAACTAAAGATTAGGATATACTAATAGACTAGATGCTACTAATTAGTGGAGCAATGGTCTTCTGCAGTAACCGTAGCACTGTGACAATGATAAGATATTGAATAGCTATAGGAAAGGACCTTAAACTCAACTAGCAGGTGCTTCCACAACTCAACACCCACATATGCTCTCACCAGTGATGTAGTATATCTCACAACCAAATGCTCTTCCCAATCATTAGTGAGACTCTTGTAGAAAGCAGAATATTCTTCCTTTGTGATCTCTTCAGGCTTCCTCATCCAGATAGGTTTTTGCTTGTTGACTAAAGACCATTCATGAGATACCTCCTTGATCTTCTTCTAATTTATTATTTTTGTAGCTTCCCTAAGACAGAAGTGGTTCGAGACATTTCATCAATTATTAAGGGAAATTTCACGGGTATATGACCATATTGGTTTGAAGTGCCATCACATATGAAGGAGTTACTCTGGGACAAATTTAAGGTATTTTATTTTAAAAATTTGATTATGATAATTATATGTTGCTGATATATAAACTTCTAAAATTGAAATTTTTATCTCCACTATTGTGTATTTGGGTTTTTTTAGGCAGTTTATCGTTGGGATCCTTCTCAGACCGATGAGGTTTGAGAAATATGGGACATGACAGCTGCTCGACGCTTCTCTGATAATATGTGTGACGCTAGAAATTATGCAAAAAGAAAGACTAATACCGATGATATCCGCCGAACTAGCGATTTTGGCCCTCCGTGGATACCTCCAGATATTTGGAATCAACTTTTTATTTAGCATTAGGATACAGATAAGTGGAGGCGAAAATCTGAAGTCGGCCGTCTCAATCTCAAGAAGGAGGTAGATGGTGACATTGCACTTCATACAGGTGGATTTATTTCATTTGTTTCTCATCGAAAAAAATTGGTATGATATTGATAATATTATTGTCATACAAAATTTATGTTAAGATTGTTAATTAAATATTATTTATCTTTTTGTAGGAAGAAAAGTTGAATCGACCACCTACACATCTTGAATTGTTTAAACACACCCATAAGCGAAATAGTGGTGAGGGTGACTATGTCGATGACAAATCACAAAAAGTTATGGTATGTACTTGATTTAACTAATAATTAACTAATTTTTTTAATATAATAATTAACTATTTTTTTAAAAATTGTACATGACACTTATGAGGCATTGATCATAGAGAAGTATGGCACAGATGCATCATTACACCCGAATTTTGATCCTGAAGAATGGATTAATGCCTTTGGACCCCCATCTCATAATTGGGTTTATGATTTTGGATGTCGAGAGGGTGTTAAATCTATTATTGGGAGTTCAAGCTCTGAAGGATCCAGTACATCCTCAAGTTTTGGGCATCGTCGGACACATGATGAGTGGAACAATATGCAGATGGAGGTGGCATCCATGCGAGAGCACATTACCCATTTGGAGACATCGATGCAATCACAAGTGGAGACTCAAGCCCGTTTGCTATTGACACAACTTGGTATTCCTGTCATTTCTTCAGAATCAACAAATTCCCCTTCAAGTTTCACCGCACCACCTCCACCACCTCCACCACCTCCACCTCCATCAGCTGGGTTATGATTACTGATCAGTAAATTAAATTGCATTCTTAATTAATCATTCTTAATTTTTACCAAGTATAATTAGGAGGGAAACCGGAAGGAAAGAGGGGCATATATTATGGTGATATATAAGACTTGATAGATCATGTTTTATTTATCTTGGGAAGGAAGATATTATTATAATGTGTAGTAGTGATGGGTAGAGGATGCATTCTTTTCCATATTCTTTGTTCAAACTTAGGAATGCATGCAAGTGCGCATGATAACCTAAAATCTATTGTTCAGGAGAGTGTGAAGTATGATGCAATATTCATATCTTCTACTTAAGTCGATTGTTAGAGTTTAAAATCTATTGCCTATCGCAATGTCTCCAAGTTAGTTAATTAGATTTATGAGTTATAATTTATCATCATGTAGCAATTCAAATGCTGCGTATAGTTGAGGATTTTATTCATATTTCTTTTATTTTTACATGCAGGTATAAAAAGAATGAAGTGTAATGATCTACTTTTTAGAAAAGACTATCACTGATATGTATTTTTGTAACAATCTTAATGTATTGAAACTCCGAATTGTATTTGCTTGACTAGCACAATGTATTTTGACTAGTACAATCTTAATATATATAATGGTTTTCTTAAGTTATTTATGGTTGTGTGTGAATTTCTGTGTGTGAATTTAGAATGTCCATACGTGATTTCAAATTTTATTTTATGATTTTGTGTAAATGTGATATGTTTTGGGTGTTCGGAAATGATTCAGGTATAGCTAATAAAATTTACACTCATATTATTACCGACTGACATATTTTGTTGAAATTACCAACGAAAGTAATTTCGTTGGTAATACCAACGAAGTAATACCAACAGAAACATTTTCGTTGGTATTACCAACCAACATATTTCCGTTGGTAATACCAACGAAAATAATTCCGACAGATATGTATCCGTTGGTATTACCAACAGATATTTATCCGTTGGTATTACCAACAGATATATTCCATTGGTAATATCGGCAGATATTTATCCGTTGGTATACCAACGGATATATATCCGTCGGTATTACCAACAAAATAAAATATCTGTTGGTAATACCGACAGATTAGTTAAAATTTATCGGTATTATCGAGGAGCCTTTTATCGACGGATTTTACCAACAGATAATCCGTCGATAATAATATTATCGACGGATTTTTGAGTATTATCGATGAATTTGATCCGTTGGTGATATTTTATTTTATTGTAGTGTTTGTTCTGTTTGTGAAACATACAAAGGTATGGTCACTTCTTTCTCTTATTGACATTAGGGTCCACGAAAACTCTTCCTCCGTGTTTGTGAAGCATACAAGGTACGTCCACTTCCACTTATGCGAGAGTTTGGGAGGATCGCATGCAACCTTTATCTGCGAGAGTTTTGGAGGAGCGCAATAATTAAAGATGGGATGTAGAAGATTAAAGTGGTCCTGCAATTTAATTGAAGTAAACATGTATCGGCAACTGTGTAGTCTATAGTGTGCATCTTGCTCTCTTCCTGATGGATATGAGACAACTGTTCGAGTTGTATATGCCTTGCCATTATTCTTCTTCTTCTATCCGCAAAGACATGAGCGCCATAATTGCTTCTACAACATGGTTTTTTTGGGGTTCTTATGTTGCACCCATATGTGAGGTGCAAATCTAATTTTGCAAAAGACATGAAACGTCGAGCCAGACGAAACAGAGACATCACGAGCCACCGTCTCCGGTGACAACAAATAAGATATATATACTTAATTATTATGAAAATATAAAGTAAGATAAATAAAATATAAAGTAATTATTAATCTGAGATTTTTTTTTAACTTTTATATCTTTTTATTTTGTAATTTTATATTAAAATTAATTATTATTTTTAATCATTTTTAATTAAATTCTATAAATATACGCGCAATCAAGTTTGTTGATGTGGCCAATTTAAGTTTTATCTTAATTTTTGTATTTTAATATTTTTTTTTAAATGTGGAAGTTGTTTTTTTTCATATGCACCTATTTGTTGTTGTTTTTAATTTTGTATTTATTATTATTTTGAATAAAAATAAAAATTATTTTTTAAATATATTGAATTATTTTTATAATAAATTTTGAGTTTTTGATATATTATTTCTTTAAATATGTTTGATTTTCATCTAAACTTAATATAATATTTCAAAGCAAAAAAATTTACGTGGTTTATAATAATTCAAATCTCTTATTTTCTATTTTTTACTCAATTTATTATCTTATATCTATATTATATTTGATACCCATAAATTGTTACTATTTTTGTATTTTTATAGATTTTACTATAATTTATTTTGATTTTTTTCATGTAAAATATCACCGCTATTAAGATTTTTAATTAAAAAATTACTCTCTATAAAATAAGTACATTTTAAAATAAATACATACAAGTATATAGAAGTAGTATTTATGTACGAAAGGTAATTTTTCCTTAAAAATATTAATGTAATATTTTATTCTTTTTATGATTGTAAATTTAACTATATTTTTCATAAACATATATTTTTATGTTTAACATTTTAATAATAAATTTATAATAATGTTATATTTGAATAAAATAAATATTATTTATAATTTTTAAATAAAATTTTTAATTTTGTATTAAATTTATTTAATTATTTATTTTTATTTAAATAAGATATTTATTTATATATTTGCGCAACGCACGAATTTTCGACTAGTTATGTTTTAAAATTTAAAACTAAAATCCTACACCCCGATCTCTCCCTCCCTCTCAACGATCTCCCCTCTCCCTAGAGGTGGCAATAGGCTGGGCTTGCCGGTGGGGCGGCACAGGCCCGGCCCGAAGAATTTTAGGCCGGGCCGGGCACGACCCGCATGTGCCCAAGGGGCGGGCTAGGCTCACCCCTTGGGCACGTACGTGGGCCGTGCTAGAGCCCGGCACGATCAGGCCGGCCGGTCCTGCCCCTGCACCCGCAGGCTAGGCCTGACACCACCCAGGGCTAGCTTGGTCTGCATCTAGGTTTAGCCTAGTATTCTGTATCTGGCATGAGTAGTAGGTACTTTACTTAGTGATATTATATATATGCATATAAAGAGCATTGGTGTGGTGGTTAGTTCACCCTAAAAAAAGCTAAATGTTGGCGGTTTGAGTCTCACTATTGGCCTTTATAATTTCCTTTTTTAATATTTTGGGTCGGCCCGAGACTAGCTCCAGCCCAGCTCGAGTCCAAAGGGGCGGGCTTAGGCCCGGGTTGGAGGCGGCCATCGCTTAGTGTTTAATGACACGAACACAGCGTGAATATTAAAACACTCTTAACCGACGGGGCTCTGGTAGCCGTCAGTGATAATAAAATTACAGATCCACGGTGTTTCGACGACTCTCGAGCCGTCTGTGAAAATCCATTTTATTTGCGTTCGCATCCGACCCTTCCTCTTTCTTCTCTGCTCGTCGCTGTCGCCGCCGTTCATCGCTGTCGCCGCCGTTCGTCGCTGCCGAGTTGCCGCGGAGTCGCTGCCGTCAATCGCCGTCGGTGAACCTCTCTCTTCTAGTATGCTACCTCTCCTCTCCTCCTTTCATTCCCCTATGCGCCGCCCTCTCCATGCCGGCATCGACCTGGCCGACCCTCTCCGCGTAGGCATCGAACCGGCCATTCATCTTGCGTCGGCCTCAAATCGGCCGACGCCGCATTGGGGCCGATTACCATCGGCCCCAATGCCTCAACGAGCAGTAGCCGGTAGTGATGCCCGCTACTGTTGATTAGGGTTAATTACCCTAATCAATTACTTGATTAGGGTAATTAACCCCTAATCAAACTATGATTAGGGTAATCATAGTTTGATTAGGGTTTTTTTAATTTATTATTATTAATTATTAGAAATTAATTATTAATTAGGTTAATTATTAGTTTAATATTAATTAATTAGTCGCGCGGAATCGTCCACTGATGACTCGCGGTCAAATTGTCCATGGTAGACTCGCGCCGGAATCGTTCACAATGGATGGACTCGCACGTGCCGAAATCGTTCGCAATGGATGGACTTGTGCCGGAATCGTCCACTTTGGACTCGCCCGGAATCGTCCACTATGGACTCGCACCGGCATCCATAAATTTATAAAAAAATCAAGACTAGTTGATACGTTTCATGTACGATTGACGAGTCAAGTTTTAATTTTGCAAAATCTTAGACCCGTTCGGGGGTTGTATGTTCGTGTAAACGAAGTTAATGATCTTTTATACGACGTACAACCCTTGAATTATCCCTAATTGGATAATTTGGGAACATAGTTATTTATATTGCAGTTAGTTTATTTTTTTAGTCATTATTCATTTTTAAAATTTGGCTTGTATCTCCCTTATTCTTCGATACGCACCCAGATGATATGCGTATTCGGAGAACTGTAGGGAGATGCTGCCGAAATTTAGAATGAAGTTAATGACTAAAAAAAATACTAAGTGCAATATGAATAACATGAATCTTGAATGGAATAAGACCATCCCACCTAAAGACATTACCTAAAGATATTGCATACATTTTAACAGAACATGTCGGGCGATCGAAGTTGGATGTACCGACGAATTCATCATGGAGCTACAACAGACGAATTTCAAGTAGGCGTAACTTCTTAAATTTCGCCTACTCGAATCAAAAATTCCTTAGTGGTGATAAAATCCGATGTCCGTGCCGAAAATATTCGAACATAAGATTTTTGGATTGAGAAACTGTCACAATGCATCTGTATACAAAAGGATTCACACCAAGATATTTTGTATGGAATTATCACGGGGAGTCACGTCAAATCGGGACGTTGTGCAATCCTGTTGTCCAAACTCATGGTGAATCTTCTTTTGCTGGTGTTTCTTCTTCCAATCCACCTAATCCTTATAGAACAATGATTCTGGATAGTCTTGGAGGACAATTCCATTTCAATGATAATATTGAGTTAGTTACTGAGACGGTAGTGCTATCAAATACTACGATAGTTGAAGTCACTCAAGAATAACCTGCGATACAGATTGAATTGCCGAATAAAGAGGCTGTAGAATTTTACGAGATGTTGAAAACTGCTGATGAACCTTTGTATGAGAATTATCCTAATTATAAAAGATTTTCAGCAATGACACAACTCCTGAACATCAAGTCTGATTGTAATATCAGCGGGGTTGTGTTTGATTGGATTGCAGGCTCATTTCATTTTGAATCAACCATCAAGACAAGACTTAATCGTCTTCCACGGAACGACGACGGGGGAGCTCGACCATCAGATGATTGTTTAAATATCTTTTGTTACCCCGATCGTGCTTTGGGTTCTCATCCGTCTCGATTCTTAAATGATGAAGAGTACCATTTGGCCTACTTGTTCGTTTTACTAAACTGTCCAGAGATTGAGAAGTTCTTTGAAATATTTGACATTGAGATGGTGACAAAATACTCAATTTACAGCGATGAGGAATTAGAAAGATTATGGAATCGTGAGTTCCCTAATTGATTTCAAGCTTACAACACAGAACACAGAGGCGAAATAGATAACAAAATCTGTGAGTTTGCTAGCGGACCGGCATGACTTGTACAGTGTTATAATGGTTATTTTGTTAATGGATATAAATTTCACACACTTGAATATTCATCTACAAAAAAGACTATGAATGTTGGGGTATGCGTCAAAGGGACAACGTATGCTGATTGTGATGTTGATATTTACGGACTATTGGAAGAAGTCATTGAATTGTAATTTTTTGGATATAAATCAGTTGCTCTTTTTAAATGTCATTGGTTTGATACAAGAGATAGGGGCATGAGAGTTCATCCAAAGTATAAACAGTTGGTCGATGTCAATTACAAATCAAAATTGGCTTCAAATGAGCCATTTATATTGGCACCTCAAGCTGAACAAGTATATTATATGCAGTATCCATCTCCAAAGATAGGGCAGATTGGTGTGTAGTCTGTAAGACTAAAGCCATAGGAAAAATTGATCTAATAGTTGGAGAGAATGAGCCAGCAGATGACTTCTATCAAGATGAAGATCCTTCCGAAGTGGAACGAGTTAGTCCAATACTCAAGGATGATGACACAGAGTTAGTTCAATTGGAAATAGAATATGTTGATGACGATGATAATGAAGTTGAGGAAGGACAGAATGATGATGAGGGAGACGAAGAAGAATTTTAAGATTCCGATACAGAAGAACAAGAAGAAGAGTATTACACGGATGATGATAATGACGATGATGAATAATTGTAAATGTGAAGTATATATTCAATTTTTGAGCTTATCTATTAATCTATTATATATAATCTAATTATATTAAATGTTTACAGCTATGGTTTGAGATATCGAGGAGGCATTCCTCGTAGGACCCCCCGACGATTACCACCCGCCCCACCTGTACCCACAGACCCTTCGCCTTCCACCACCATCCGCCCACCATCCCCCCACCTCCAGCCATAATTCCCCTACCTGGTCTGGCCACCATTCCCCCACCTGATCCATCCATCATTCCCCCAGCAGATCTGGACACCATCCCCCCACCTCTAGCCACCAACCCTTCAGCCGATCCAGGCCCGTCGACATTGAGACGTAGGCCATGAGGGCCTAACAAAATTCTCCCTCCGCCACCTGAGGGAGAACTGCACAGAGCAGTTAGTGTGCGCGGAAGAAGGTAAATATATGCATTAATTATTTCTTATAATTTATTTATAATTCAAAATATCATGATATGAATTTATATTTGGTGCAGATTTGAGCAAGAGGACGTCCCGCGCACGATAGCGGGGACGATCCGAAAGTTTATGCATGGGGCGTGGCCTACATGGTCTCACGTGCCCCGTGAGCTTGTGGCGAGAGTTCACGGTAAGTATATTTATTAAATTAATGTTAATATTAAATATTCATCGATAATAATAATTTTTTTTTTTGCAGGCTCATTATATATGGCCGGAGGACCAGACCACTTTTGTGGAGGCTGCATGGGAGCGTGTTGTTCGCGCTCGCTATAACGGGCTACTTCAGCAGGCTCGTCAGACTGTAATGAGATGGCTGGGGGTCACACAGATAGGGCAGACTCGAGGACACGCCCCTGAGTGGATTCCTGGTCCTGTGTGGGACTAACTCGTTGAGCGGTGGGTCACACCTGAGTGGCAGGAGGTCTCCCGGATTGCGTCGAAAAATTGCATGTCCGGGGGGGACGACACGAGCGCGCGCCACATAGGTGGCTCCATCTCTTTTGCGGTTCATGAGTGTCGTATGGTATGTATAATTTAATTATTTTTAATTAAATTATATATTGTGTATAACGATACTAATGTATTTATTTTCTAATGTAAGATGCGCGTGACGGAGGATGGCACCGTCCAATGCCCGTTGATGATGGAGGTGTTTGAGCGCACCCACCGTCGTCGACGAGGAGCGGGGGACTACGTTGATAGCAGAACCTCGTATGTAATGGTAAGTATCTATACATGTCTATTTGATTCACATAATTTTTATTTATAGTTTATATATATTTAAAATATAAACATGTGTAGGAAACTTATACAAGGACTGTGATCGAGCGTGGAGGGACACCGGATGAGTTCGACGCAGGAGCTTGGGTGGAGGCTGCAGGTGGCTGGCAGCACGGCCGTGTTTATGGCTTTGCAAACAGTGGCCATGCACACACCGTGCTCGGTCCACTTGGGGCACCGACCCCTCCGACTGCGGGTGAGCGGCCCTTGACATCCCGAGCGCAGGACCAGAGCCGGATTTCAGCCATGGTATCAGAGCTCACCCAGTAGAGGCTGGAGATGGAGGAGCAAAGGAGGGCGAATAACGAGTTGAGACAGACAATCCAGAACATGCAGACACTTCTCACTCAGATTACGTCTCATGCTGGGCTTCTACCGATGATGTTGCAGCCGTCGTCCTCCTTGACCCAGTCGTTGTCGACTCCACCGCCTCCACCGCCTCCACCGCAGCCGTGAGATTTTGATTAATTGTATTTTGTTTATATTTTGATACTTGGTTGTATATGATAATTTGATAATTGTTTGCCTCCAGTTTGAGGCTGATATTGATGATATTTATGTAAAACTTATATGTTTGGTTTCAAATGCATGTGTATGATGTTTTCTGATTGTAATTTGTGATTGAAAATAGTTTGTAGTCGATATATCATTGTATACGAGAATTTACAAAATTTTTAGTTTTTTTCAGTTACAGGATACACCTTTAGCCACGGCTTACCCACGGTTCACCGTCACTAAGCCATGACTGAAAGCTTATCGTAAATGGCGAATGGTCTGGGCAGCACCAAATATCACGGTTGCTAATAGTATCACCGACGAGACTGGGCCATGGCTGATGGGTTGGTATCAGTGACAGCTCCTGGAACCGTTACTGATGTTTTATGTGTGACAACCTCTCTGGGCCGTCACAACTTATCTGAGACGCGCTCATCAGTGACGGCCTTTTGCCACGGTGTCCGCCGTCCGTGATATCTTTCACCAACGGTTCAGCCACGGACTTAGCCGTCGGTGATGACCACAATTCTAGTAGTGCCCTGCACTTCTTCCGTGACTCACGATCTCCCCTCTCCCCCTCGCCGGAATTTGGTTCGCGACTCACCATCTCCACTGTCTGCTTTCGTCGCTGGGCCGGTATCCACTCCCAAACCCTTCTCCCACTCGCCACTTCCCCCTCTCTTCATATTGCCCAAACCCTTCTCCCACACGCCGATCACTACTCTAGCTCATCCGTGTTGCTGCCACGCATGCTCCCACAAGCCGCCCATAGCAATCTCCTACAAGCAATCCGTCTATGTGCTCTGCTACCCGTTGCTGCCGTGCTCACACCCGTAAGCCACATGCCCTTCGTCGTGAACCCTCCTCCTTTCCTCCTCTTTCTCCCATCTACGTGCTGCCGAAACTTTATATGCTCAAATCCTCCTCCTTTTCTCCTCTTTCTCCCATCAATTGGGTGATTTCTCTTTGAGTTTGGTCCGTCTTTGTGTTCATGTTTTGTAATTACTGTGGATTTCTTTGCATACCAATTTTTTTGTCAGAAATTTGGAGATGTTAGAATTACTATTTCATTTCTAAATGTAGGAAGCCGAGAAAACAACTAATGATTCTAAACTAGTTGACTCCTAAAATGGATTTTTCTAGACTGTACATATTATAGCCCAACAATCATGAGTAGAATTTGGCAATGCCAATAAAGTGTATGTTATGGAGATTTGATATATTTCAAATGCGGTAAAACAAGTGTAAAGGTATTTGATTATCATTTTCTGTTTTTGACAATTGCATAGATACAAAATAATTTAACTCGTCGCCGTATTACAAGCTAGTTATTGATTATGAGATCATGTTTTGGAGGAACAATTATTTTTATTGAGGCAAATTTATTTGTATCTTCATTGTAGCGTATAGAAATACGCATCCGTTCATTGGGTTTTCTCCTTCTTGTCATTGTTTTTTATTCCTATTGTAAATTATCTTCAAAACTATCATTGCAGTTTTCTTTCATTCGTTAAATATCCTTCTTTATTGATATGAATTTAAACAATTTTGCAAATTAAAACTTCCTTTGCATTCTATTAGGAATTATAGCAAATGCATTTACTTAGACTTTGTCATTTTTCCTTTTCTATTGCTAACTTCTAACCCTCCCTTTACATTCTAGAAACAACATTGGCTTTGATATCATTTAGATTGCTCCATATCTGCTTATTCTTTGTGAGTAGTATTAATAAATTATTGGGTCACCATTAAACATTTAATTAAATTATGTTAGCCATGTGCATCAAGATAGTCTTTTGACTAAGATCATGGTAGTTTGAGGGTAACTTTTTGGTATCAGGTTAGTTGACTTTTAGAATTAAGTCTTGCCTTGACCACAATTTTTATTTACCCTTCAACCCAAAAGATAATAAGAGCTCACTATTTCAAATTTGCTTATGCTATGCATGAAGTAATCTTGAGAATGATAAAAGTTCTCCAACTGAACCTGCTATGCACATATGTGACATCATAGAAACTTCTCTCACCCCTCGGTAATTAGATATCATGCTCTTCATGCATCAAAATTGATTAGTATGTTTATCTTTTTTCTTAGGTCTCTTCATTAATTAAGCCATTAGACATGCTTATTCTTTACTTATCTATAGTCCCAACAATTTCCAAATATCATAACTTATATATTAATCTTATTTCACATCCATATGGAAACCAGTAAACCACAAAGTTTCTCACGAATATTTTGTGAAAACACTACAATACAATTGACCTATAAAGATATAAAATTAGAGATAAATTATATTTTTATTTCTAAATCTTCACATTTAGAGACTAATAGACACAAAATTTATTCCTAATTAGTCTCTAAAGATCTATAAAAATAACAACAACATAATCACTTAATTGATTTGACTCTAAGCTATAGAAATACCATCAACAAAGTCACTTAATTGATTTGACTTTAAAACTATTTTTAGAGGCTAATTAAGAATAAATTTTGTGTTTATTAGTCTTTAAATGTGAAGATTTAGAAATAAAAAATTAATTTGTCTCTAATTATAAGTCTCTATAGGTCGATTGTGTTGTAGTGAAACAAAGATCTTAAAGGGTTTTAATTTGACTTTCTTTCTGTTTCTATTTTTATTAATGTGTTGATTAATGTGTTGTTTTAATTATATTCTTTTGATTAATGTGATATGTTATGTCATCCAAAACTTCGGGAGACAATCATGTTGGTGGTGCTGCACATTATGATTAGGATGCAAGAGATCATATCTTTCAAGGCCATTCTTAATTTTAAGCAGCATGATTAACCTTAATAGTTGTCATTTTCTCTGTGTATATTGTATTTGTTTAACTTGCTAAGTAAATGGAGCCCCGCTTGGCTCTTGCATGGTTTAGTTTTCCAAATCCTTCTTTGTTGTTTGTCTTTTGTGTGTTACACTGAGCTAGCTGCATGTATTCATGGTTGCTGGTTCTTATGCTTTCATTACTTTCTAAAATCAGCATTTTACCAATAGAAAGAATCTTGTATTGTCCTACTTGTGACGTCAATTTTGTTCCTTTGGTTGGATTTGTTTATTTAGTACCTATGGCTTTTGTTCAATATGATAGATATTCATGGTGATCATTACTTTTATAGATGTATTTATTAAGCTTTTAGTCTTTCTTCAAATTTTATATCATTCAATTGGTTCCACATTCCACAATATAACAATATACCAGTTGCTCCAATGCATACTTTGCATTCCTTTGATTCCTTAATCTACTATTAGGGATTGGGCAATTTAAGGAATCATACTTCGAATACTTCACAATACAACAATATACTTGTTGCTCCTTCTCATACTTCACAATGTAACGATGTATGCAATTAAATTGGGCAAATAACTCTTTCTTCTTATGCATTTATACTTTAATCGAGTTTAAGTCAACTCGTGTTGCGGGAAGAATCAGAACCCAAGTCGAGCTCAGGTTTAGTCGAGACATGATATGATGTGGCCAACGACCAGTATGATTCTATCTTGTTTGGTAGGGCCGACTATAGCTGGGATTTTTATTACTATAAGTAGGCCCAAGGAGCTGGATGCCGGAGGCTTGATAGACCGAGATGACATATTTTCACATATTCGGTTCATACAGAATGATCCATGGGTTTAGTAGTCACATTAAAAGTAGCTTACCTCCATGAATATACATTATGTTGCCTTATATGTCATGCATGAATAATTGAGGATTATGTGGAGATTCGCTAGAACCGCTCACTGAGTCCCAAGTGGACTCACAGTTTGTTTCCTTATTTTTGCAGAGCATGAGCAGTGATTGTGACCTGTCGACATGGTGCAGCTGGTGGGCGGGAGGTGGTGTCATATCTCGTAGCGATGTCCATGAGTCATTGTCCAGTGTTTCTAGTAGTTGTTTACTTTTCTGCACTGACAGTTGTATTTTGGAAAAAGTTTGTAGAACTTTGATTCTTGAGACGTTCAGTTGTTCTGATGTTGGTTTTCTTCTTTGGTTTGAAAACATAAAATTGTGAACTTTGAAAACTTTTAATAAAGTTTGTGTTGAGATTTCTTTTGTTGACATGTTCTGATTTTTTTATGTCAGTGTAGACAGTAGGCTACAGGATAGGATGTAGGCCCTGGCCGGTCACACTACCCTCAGTTGGGGTATGACACACAATATATTCAATCATATGGGGTTCTGTATTCAACAATAGTGTATATTATATAAAATTGGTTGACTAATTAGGGTTCATGCATGCCACCATACTCGTCCCCTCCAACACCTCTGTCACGCATGATTGAAATATATTGGGTTTGGTGCTTACTATATACATATACCTTCAATATACAATAGGAAGTTGTGATATATAATTAGTGGCAAGTGGGAGGAGCTTTATAATAAATGGCAGGTGGTGAGGGGATGGATTGAGACAAATAGATTAGGGAGAGTAATTTCTTGGCACACAATCAGTTAATTGTTATGATGTTTCATGCCCTTGTCTGCTAAAGTATTTGTTGAACGACATGACAAAGAGAGCACATAGGTATGTAAATTAATGTATACTATTAATTAATTGACTGTAAAATATACCATGATATGTTTTTATGAATTTTATGTTGCAGGATATGTGTAAGTAAAATAAGTCCAATCGAACAGAGTAAATTCTTCCTCATTATACGAGCTCAAAAAGTTATACTGTCATTCGAGTGGAGGAGATTTGATTCTACTTTTGCTCAAAGCGTACAAGATGAAAGGTGGGAAGAAAGGAAAGAATTTGCGAAGATAATGATTTTGATTTATGTATGAATTAGTAGAACATACTGAATTTTATTTTGAAGTTGAAACTTTTATGTAATGAGATTGATACTTAATTAGATGTGTTTTTTGTAATGGACCATATAGTGATACTTTATGAATTTTGTAATAGATATATTATATGTTAAATGATGTCATGTATTCTTTTTGTCTTATATGCTTCTTAAGATTTATGTAAATACAATTAAATTATAAAAATGATTAAATTTTATATGCATGTTATAATAATTTTTAGTGAAGGTTAGGAGACTCTACGAAAAGAAATAAATCTATGAAAAAAAGTTTTAGTGGAGTCAACGAACCTCACAAAATGTAGGAATTAGTGTGTAATACCTGGGGTTTCCTAATATAAAATTTCATTGGTGCAGCCCATCGGATCGGGAACTAATCGGGCCGAGTCGCGAGATTGCTGCGAGTAGGAGGTATGAGTTAAATTTAGACTCATGGTTAATGCTTTTGAAATGTATATGTTGGGTTGACTCAAGTCGGGTTGAAATCGGGTTCACGGATCGAGTTGGGATCCAATTCGGGCTTAGGTGGAGTCGAGTGAGGGGGTAAGTGAAGAAGGGCATAATTGTCAAAAAAAGGGAGAAGAGAGAATTAATCCCTCACCCCAAGCCGCCGTGTGGCTCAAGACAAGTTGAGCCGCATGCAGCCCGAGGTGAGTAGGAGAGGAGAAGAGGAGCTCTTGGGCGACGGCGGATCTGCGTCGTTGTTGGAGAAATCAGGATCGTCTTCATCTCGTCCATCTTCTTCTCTAGTCGAGGTGAGTGGTCTAACCGAGATCCATAGGGTAGGCGGGTAGCCGACCCAAGGTATTGAGGATTTGGTCGATTTCTCGTTATATTTCTGTCGTCTCGTCAAAATGTTTATCGAGATCTGATCCTCTTGTGTACATGTTGTTTAACGACGAAGTTTCACAGAGTTTTCCTTGGATTTAGGGGTCGGCCGCATGAAGGAAAAAAGGGAAAGGTCATGCTGAATTTTCCCCAATTTCCTATAGTGATCGTAACCTCTTGGATCGAGTTCTTTTCATGATTGGTGGCTCGATTATTCTTGATCACGGCCAAAAACCCTCTTCTTCCACCCTGATCAATCTTGGCCGAGCATGAGTAACCTAGGTTAGGTTTGGCCGAGTGGGTGTGAGGAGGGGAAAGGGGCTCGACTTGGTTCATGCTTACATGTAGAGTTTTATTTCATCGTTTATGCTATAGATTTCTCACTTGATGTATGATCTGTTAGTTGTGGTAGATTGAGTTTATCATGCTATAAGGAAATGTTCTTGAGCGCACATATATGGTTAGGATTTAGAATGACATGTGAATTATGGAAATGTTTCATTTATTTTCTAATGTAAATGCCCAATCCTTGCCATGTTATATTCCTTGTTTCCTTATCAAAAATTAGAAATTTATTGCTGAATTTAATCTCTTTATTTTTGAAAATCATGTGATTATTCATGTGGATAGTTGTAGAACGAATTTCCTATGTTATATATATGATATGATGAACCCGAAAGTTGACATTTTCATGCTTATGAAATGTGGTTACACTTAAGGAACATAATGCATAGACTAGGTTTCACACCTAGGGAAGGATAGCGGACATTAGTACTCGACTAGTGCGACCCGAGGAAGGGGTCGGGTTCGGGTTGATGCCCGGGGATTTAGATGGAAGTTTTTCTTTGAGAAACTCTGATTGTGTATTGTGATTGAGATGATCTACTGAGGAGTATCGATAGCCGGAACGGCTACTACTCGACTCAGAGGTGATTAAGGTCTTGAGATTGCACCAGCGGGCCTGCTAGGTGTTAGACCCAAGTGGCGGAGGGTCTTGAGATTTCGTCAGTGGGCCACCCTGATGGTAGACCCGAGTCGGGTGGGACTAGCTATCCCTAACCCAGTGGGATCCTGAGACTAGTTGACCATCCTAGTCGACGAGCCCGATGATTGTTATTGACATTCCTTGTATGTTGTATAGGCTGGTGCGGCCGAGTATTGTATTGTGGTGAAGGCCGGATAGAGCCGAACCAGTTAGGCAGGATGAGGCCATAGTGGCCGAATGATACTCAGTCTAAAGGAGCCGATATGGCCAGACCTACTTATTTGCATAGTATGGACAATTAGCCAATTACCATGATATGACTAGCATAGATTTCTCATATATGTGCTTGTGTATATATTTATTTGTTATCATATCGGGGATTTAAGTGGAGGTTCGGAAGGACCGCTCACTAAGTTTCTCGTGAACTCATGGTTTTGTTTGTTATTATTTTGCAGAGCCCGACCAGTGAGGTACGGCTTGGTGGCATGGTGCGACTGGAGGGTAGGCGTTGGCGCAGGTCTCGTAGCAGGCAGTCATGTAGTCATAGTCGTGTCGAGTAGGGTTGTTGGACATGCACTGAGTAGTTTTGTTCTTGAAAACTTGTAACTATTTTAGACTTTGAAACTCGAGTTGTTTCCTTCGAATTTGAAACCCTTTAAAACTATTTTGATTTTGAATAAAGATTTGCGCCGCTCTTCCTTATTTCGTGTTGCCTTGGTGTACAGTGTTTTCATGTATATTATTGTGTAGTGCATGTGGTAGGCTTCGGGGTACCGACACATACCCTGGCCGGTCACGCGACCCTGAGTTGGGGCGTGACATAGTGAAGGTCGCGACCCTCACTAAAACCTCATATGACCCTCACTAAAAGCCTTTAGTGAGGGTCATCCAGCTCTCAGATGTCGTCAAGAAAAAACTCGTCACTAAAAGTATAGGTGAGGGCCATATCCTGATCGTCACTAAAAGCAGCTTTTGTGAGGCAAAGTCGACCCTCACTAATACTCATATTTAGTGAGGGCTCCTTGTGACCCTCACTAAATATGAGTATCAGTGAGGGTCAGCTTTTCCTTAGGAAAGCTACCTTTTAGTGAGGGTCAGTTTTGCCTCACGGAAGCTAGCTTTTAGTGAAGGTTGGGATATAATCCTCACCTATACTTTTAGTGACGAGACTTTTTTTGACGACGTGTGAGGGCCGGGTTATAGGTAAAATGGCAACACTAGAGGGGGGTGAATAGTATGTTAACTAAATTAATTAGCCTAAATTCAATTTTGATCGTTTACTTAGATTACTTAGGCGAATTACAATTTTACGATTGGATGCTGAAGCAATAATAAAATAATTAAGCACAACCAAATATAACAATGCAAACACAAGATTTATAGTGGTTCGGCCCCAATGCCTACTCTACTACCTAAGCACCCCGCTTAGGATTTCCAAACTTGTTTAACTAGATTAAATCGGTTTCCCTTACACAGAGGACTTTGACTCGAAGAGTCTCACTCTCGATCTAAGGCACTTCCACACCCGGAAGTCTCCGCCTTCTTACCGAGAGCACTCTTCCACCTCAACCCTAAGGGACAACTTACTTAATCCTAGTAAAACTACGTTTACACAAGTGGCTTTACTCCTTCTACACCGAGGATACCACTTCACACAACAAGACCTAACACCCGGTCTTCGTACAATCTCAAATCCAAGAAAAGTAACAGTTAAAATTACAATGAAAAAGAGCTTAGAATGTAACCAAAAATCAATCCTCTTTTCACGCCTTCAACGCCTTCAACTCGCCAAGGAGATAGACTTGAATTAGATCCCGAGTTGAGACAGAGTGCGCTTGAAGCGAATTTTGACAGAAGATTAGGGCGCCGCGATTCAATCTCTAGAAGGCTCAATTCTCCCTTTTGAGTGCTCAATAAAGTCTATAAGAATCAAGGAAAGAGTTTAGAGAGGTTAGATGAATGATAATTATAGCCTCTCATGAAAACGACAGCTCAACAGATAGAAAACTATCTGTTGCAGACGCTCGATTGATTGGTTGGTCGACCGATCGATCGACCGCTCGAATGACCGCTGCCTTCCTCTCTGTGTGCGGTCGATCGATGGGTCGACCGCCAGATGCAAAACACCCAATTCCACATTCGGTCGACCAGTCGGTTGATCGACTCAGTGGAGCCATGGTCGCGCGACTGTGCGATCCTCAATCCGGTCGACCAATCAGTCGACCGCTAGGGCTACTGTCCATTTCTAGTCTCTGTCGATCGACCGAAGTAGCCATTGCCAGTTTTTGGCAGTGTTCGGTCGACCGAATTGGCTACTGCCAATTTCCCAACTCTATTCGGTCGACCATCCGATCGACCGAACCTAGGCTGAATTTGATTTCTTCAGCCTTTTTCTTTCGCGCTTAGTTTCCGGGTTTCGGCTTTCAACGAGCATCAACATGGAGGGCTTTCTATATGATCTTTGGACTTGTCCAAGATGACTTTGGTGCACACATCGATCTTCGAGAAGTTCCACGACGAACCCGAGTGCGACGATCAATGTCCTTCCGATTTATCGATTTCTCTGATTTTTTTGATCGAGGACATCGAACGTTGATCGATATGGAACCTGAAAGATTTCTCAACGAAATATTAGTTCCATGTTTGTTATCATCAAAACCGAGATTAAGAGATTAAGACCAAGGTTGAAAACCTAAAGCTAACACGGGTGACCCTCACTAAAAGCCTTTAGTGATGGTCATATGGGGTTTTAGTGAGGGTCGCGACCCTTACTAAAGCCCAGATTTCTTGTAGTCTCCCACACCAGCCGATCTCAAAAACCCCGGCAATATCATTTTATGAATCTGATTTTTAGAGAACTGATCAAAACTTCATGACTCAGTCGTGATTTCTATGATCGCAGGAAATTTTATCGTTAAAAAGGTCCTAGTCGACCAAGGCAGCTATGCTGACTTTCTACTCCACTTTCGAGAAAATGCAACTAACTGAAGCCTCACTCACCCCCTGCAAAAGAGACTTGGTAGGCTTCTCAGGAGAAAGAGTCGACGTCCAAGGTGCCATATGGCTAAGGATGACCTTCAACTCTCAGCAAAAGGAAAAAACGATTGATGTGCAATACCTAGTCATCAACATCCCTAGTTTGTACCATATGATTCTGGGGCGACCTTCCCTAATCAATCTAGGAGCTATTGTATCAACTCCGCATCTAGCACTAAAATTGCTCGTTTCAGAGATGAAAGTAGGCGTGCTCCACGCTGATCAAAAGGACGCTCGGCAATGCTATAACGAATGTCCCAAGCAAAGGATGGTTGGGACAAAAAAAGAACCTAACAGCCCATCAAACCAAGCACCTTCCACAACCCTTAGTGAATAGCCAACAGGAATCATCGAGCAAGACCCGGGTCGAGACATGCGAAAACGGCCTTGATCCAATGCTTAAAGCCAAATGACAACTCAAGTCTTGCACAAATTGCTTGAAAAGGCACAAATAAAGCTTGGATAGAGCACTTTCCAAGCATAATTTCCTTTTAGTATTTAATAAAAATTGCATTTCTTGCATTTTTGTGTGTGCTAAGGAATACTACGACCATCTCGCTACTCCATTACTCAAAACTAACATGGCCCCTCGCGCACAGTCCTGCCTCACGCTCCTCGACGAGCTCAGCTTGAACCCCCCCCCCCCCCCCCCCCCCCCGTGTGTTGTCCTCAGTCCTAGAGCCGCTACTTCCGGCAATAGAGTCCTTACGGGAGTAGGACTCGGTTTTCACCAGCCTTGCTCATTGGCCATCACACCACTATTTCCAACCCCAAAGCCCTTACACGATCCCTCGCACGCAGTCCTGCCTTACGCTCCTCGACGAGCTCGGATCGAACCCTTGAGTGTGATCCTCGGTCCCATAGCCGCTACTTCTGGCCTCAAAGTCCTACATGACCAGGACTCAATTTTCACCTGCCTGGCCCGTAGGCCATCGTACCACTACTTTCGACCTAAGTGCCCTTACACGACCAGGACTCGGTTTTCACTAGCCTAGCTCGTTGGCCATCATGCCACTACTTTCAGCCTCAAAGACCTTATACGACCCCTAGAGACGCTACTTCTGGCCTCAGAGCCCTTACACGACCATGACTCAGTTTTCACCAGCCTAGCTCGTTGGTCGTCGCACCACTACTTCCGACCTTAGAGCACTTACATGACCCCTCGTGCACGGTCCTGCCTTACGCTCTTCGGCGAGCTCGGCTTGAACCCCCGAGTGCAGTCCTTAGCCACCATAGCTGCTACTTCCGGCCCAAGAGCCTTTACACGACCAGGACTCGATTTTCACAAGCTGTATCATTGGCCATCGCACTACCACTTCCGGTCTCAGAGCCCTTACATGACCCCTTGCGGCCCTGAGTGCAGTACTCAGCGAGCTCGGCTTGAATGACTTAGTGCAGTCCTTGGCTCCCATAGCCACTACTTTCGGCCTCAAAGCCCTTACACGACCAAGACTTAATTTTCACCACCCTAGCTCGTTGACCATCACACTATCATAAGGTATCTGGGGTAACATCACTTTGGAGAGGTGAATACTGTGTCTCACAGGGAGCAATCCTCTTTTGGAATCAAGCATGTTGAACCTCTTCAACACCTTGTCCAAATAAAGACTTTGGGAAATACCTAGTAATCTTTTCGGTCTATCTCTATAGATCCGAATTCCAAGAATATAAGTCGCTTCTCCCAAGTCTTTCATGCTCCTTCTCCCAAGTCGCTTCTCCACGTACGGCACAAGAAAGGTAATCATGCTCCTACTAACCTTCTTGTAAACACATGGCTCATCTTCTTTTTTGATAAACCCAAAGGTCTTTATGGCGTTAGCAAAATGAAGATTCTAGCTCCTTGAAGCTTGCTTAAGACCATAAATGGATCTCTTAAGCTTGCACACTTTAGACCTATCATCATATTCAAAACCCTCGTGTTGGTCCATGAATATGTCCTCCTCAATATAACCATTGAGAAAAGCAAAATTCACATCCATTTGCTAGACCTTATAGTCATAATGTGCAGCAATGGCTAGCAAAATCCCGATGGATTTAAGCATGGCTACAGGCGAGAACGTCTCCTCATAGTCGACTCCTTGCCTTTGGCGATACTCCCTAGCCACTCGCCTTGCCTTAAAGGTCTCTACCTTTCCATCTGAACCAATCTTTCTTTTGAAAACCCATTTGTTTCCAATAGGTACTATACCTTCAGCTGGGTCAACCTAATCCCAAACTTGGTTCTTATACATGGAGTCCATTTTGGACTTCATGGCTTCCAACCATTTTGAGAAGTTTATATCAGATATAGCTTCCTCATAAGTAGTCGGATAATCTCCATGATCATTATCTCCATGAATGAACAACTCTTGTGCTATGAAGATAATCGTATCTCACGGGAGGATGAGATATTCTACTTGTCCTTTAAGGTTTTGTAACATTCTCAATGTGAATAGGCTCATTCGCAAATTGATCAATGTCCATGGGATTGGACACTTGATCAGTTTGTTGGACTGGTGACTCATCATCTAATTCTATTTCCCTTCTCATACCTTTATTTTGAACAAACTATTTTTCAAGAAAGACGACATCTCTACTGACCACAACTCTTTGCTCAGTAGAAAGATAAAAATAATATCCAAAGCTGTCACTTGGATATCCAACATAACTACCCTTAACTGACCGGTCTTCCATCTTATCAATTTTCAAATTTTTAATGAAAGTTGGATAGCCCCAAATCTTAACGTGCTTAAGACTAGGCTTCCTCCTATCCATATCTTAGAAGGAACTACAGGAAATGATTTGGACGAAATTCGGTTAAGAATATAGCAAGCTATTTGCAAAGCAAATCCCCAAAAGGAAATGGGGAGATCAGTATAGCTCATCATGGATCGCACCATGTCCAACAACGTGCGATTTCTCACTCCATTTAATTGTGGTGTCCCTGGTGGAGTAAGTTGTGAAATGATGTCATGTTGCTTCAGAAAAGCACCAAACTCAGTACTTAGGTATTCTCCTCCTTGATCCGATCGAAGAGTTTTAATAATGTTTCCTGTTTGGTTTTGTACTTCTAACTTGAATTCCTTCAACCTTTCATAGGATTAATGTTTCTGCTTCAACAAGTACACATTCACATACCTTGAGTAATCATCGGTAAAGGGAATGAAGTGGGAGAATCCACCTCTAGCCATTACCCTGAATGGGCTAAAAGGAATAGTGCTCTTGAGCCAATCACATGTCGATGTGTTTAGAGACTATTCAAGGGTAATCAATTTAATTAGACATCTTTTCATCATATGCCGCATCTTTATTCATAAAGATTATGATGAACCCCATGAATTCAGGCATATGTATCTAAGGCCATGATGAGATCATGCCAGTGAGACTTGGAATCCAGATGCCCATGTTCTAAATGTTCCTAGTCGTAATAACACCGATTAGGGGATCGGTGATTTCGGTAAGACTAGTGCACTTGGTACATACCCTATATGATAGGGGGTAGTTGATCTCATAGTTACTTATGAACTGTCATTAATGTACAAGTGTAGGTGCTCATTAGGGAATGAGTTCACTGAACGGACCTGCACGAGGAACACAGTATATATGGAATCCTTACATGAGTGTCAATAGAATGTTCTTCGGGTGATAGTAGGTGCAAGCAATCCTTGGACCTAAGGTTGTCATGGTTACCTTGTGATTGACGTCCCATCGCTATGGTTTTATCTGTATATGATCTTTAGTGTCATGTGTCAGATACTTCTAGGCATGGGAAGCATTCAAGAAGGTAGGTGAGCAACCAATATGGAATCGGTTACTCCTAGTTGAAAGAAATAGTGCCCTTGAGCCAATCACATGTTGATGTGCAAGGAATTATTTTTGGTTAATGAATAATATGAGGCAACTTTTCAACATATGCTGCATCTATATTTTGTTTATAAAGATTATGATGAACCCCAAGAATTCAGGCAAATGATTCTAAGACCATGATGAGATCATGCTAGTGAGACTTAGAATCCAGATGCCCATGTTCTAAATATTCATAGTTATACGATCACCGATTAGGAGATTGGTGATTTCGGATAGACTAGTGCACTTGGTATATGCCCTATACTATAGGGGGTAGCTGATCTCATAGTTACCTATGAGCCGTCATTAATGTACAAGTGCAGGTGCTTATTAGTGAATGAGTTTACTAAACGGACCTACATGAGGAACACAAAATGGAATCCTTACATGAGTGTCAATAGGATATATGTTCCTCGGGTGATAGTAGGTGCAAGCAGTCATTGGACTTGAGGTTATCATGGTTACCTTGTAAGTGACGACCCATTGCTTTGGTTCTATCCCTACGTGGCCCTCAGCGTCATGTGTCGGGTATTACTGGGCATGGGAATGCATTCAAGGAGGTAGGTGAGCAACCAACATGGAATCGGTTATTCCTAATAAGAAGAGATAATGTACAATGTGTCCCTACAATTGTCGACTCGGGAATCTTTGGTTAGAGTAGACATGAAAGTCAGGAAGATGTTTTTGACGTTTCATTATTGAGACATCTTGGCAGGTGGAATACATATGAATCAGTATTAGGGTTTGACACTTCTTTTGTACCATAGCCGACTTCGGGATATTATAATCGAGGGATTTAGTTGCATGGTAACTAATCACCGAAAGGCGTTCGATTCATGTAGATTGAACCTCACACTATCCAGGTAGTCATGACACGTTGCTAGACGTCAATCTTCACTTGTGAGTGGAGTCCCTCTATCGGATTCGAATAGATTCATATGATAATAGAAGTTGTAAGATTCGAGTAGAAGTCATTCTATCGGATCCGACTATCTGTTATGCACAACTCACTGCTGGCTTGGTGTGGGGCCCAATGGGTCACACACAATAGGCTAACCTCGTAACAGACCTTATGAGATAAAATCCAAATGCAACCCTATATGTCTACTAGCATGGACATGCTGCAACTCGATCACGGATCTTGTTTATGGACACGATAGGAAAGTGGTTTCCTATAGGAACGAATGCGCGAGGAAGAAGTTCCTCGGTAAACCTAATTTGTAGGGCATACCTAAATTATAGGGATTGACACATGATAATATTTTATATAGTTGATTAAATTTAATTATGAATTAAATATTTAATTAACTACTTGACCGGGAATATATTTAATTATGAATTAAATATAATTTGATTTTGAATCAAATATACATGGTGGGAAAATTCATTTTCAACCATGAGCCTAATCAATTAATTAGGAATTAATTTATTTGGATAAATTCTAATTAATAAGAATATGATTTATGTGGATAAATCATAATTCTATTAATAAATAAAAATTGAATTATTTAGATAAACCACTTCCCTACCTTTTAGATAATTATCATTCTTATTTGTAGGCTCTTAATTTATGGAGATAAATTAAAGTTTATATTTTATTGGATTTAATTGATTTCGAATTAATTATGAAACTATTAAAATATGAATTATATTTAGAGGCAAACCCCGGAATTTTGAATTCTGGGGATAGAGTTTTTACGGGGGACAGGTCTACCTTGTAACCGCCCCCCTCTCTATAAATGGTTGCCGACCACCCGATGGAGGGGGTGTGTGAATTAGTTCTTCCTCCTCTCTATTGGTGGTTGGCCATCTACTTCCTCCTTCCCGGTCTTTTACGAAGCCAAATTTTGGGGTGTCTTCAACTTGGGTGTGCCGCTTACTTCACCCACTTGGATGATTTCGATTAAGGACAGTGAGGTATTCTTTGATCTACCTCTTCGTTCCGTTGATTTCTCATCTCCTATTCCTCTCGTTTTGGAGCCCGGTTCTTGGTCCAAGGGCCGGCATAGCCTTTGAGGTTTCGGGGTTTGAGAAAGCGTTTCCATTGAGCCACGACGAGTTCGATTGTTCCCTACCCCTTTGTTGCGAGGAGCCTGGTGTGGACTATCATTGGAGGATGTGCATGTGGGTGTCTTGATACGAGAGTAGGAGCACCCTATAAAACTGCAGTATAAGGTATACCTTTTCCCTTCTCTCGTAGATTGAATTCCTTAATTGTTGCTAAAGTAGATTGTTGTTTTGGGATGTTATGATTTTTTTAAATTATTATTTACGCTGTGTTTCTTATTCCCATCCCAACACTAGTGAGAGGAGATAATATCATATGTGTCCTTGCAACCGTCCACTCAGGAATCTTTGGCCATAGTAGATATGAATGTCGAAAAAGGGTTTCTAACATGTTATTAAGACAACAACTTGGCAGGCAGATCGAATGCATATGAACAAAAGTGTTTTGTCAGTAGGTACGCCACTTTCTTAGAAAAAAAGGGTTTATCTAGGAAACTGGTGTTGGCCTAAGGTTTTCTACCTTGGTCTTAATCTCGGTTTTGATGATAACAAACATGGAACTAACGATTTCATAGAGAGTTAATTTCAGGTTCTATATCGGTTAGTGCACGACGTCTCCAATCGAAAAAATTGAGGAAATCGGAGAAATCGGCAAGGACGCTCGTCGACGCTCGAGATTCTTCAGGAAGTTAGAGTTTAGGTTTAGAGTGTCTAGAATGTAATGTAATCCTCTTTATGATGAAAAGAACCCTAAAACGAAATTCGAACCCCAAAATATGAAAACCCGAAAACCGCCCTGAAATTCACTAAGCCTAGGGAGCTCCTTGGAGGGCTATATGACCTAGACAATTTCTTGACACAAAAAATGGTGGTAATTGTTCCTTGGGTAGAAACTAGATAATGAGATATTTTAAAGGATTTTTTGAAAGCTTTTAGCTTACCCATATTTGAACCGGGAGATTCGAAAATTTCTGTTTTCTGAAAATTTGTACTAGACCCCAAAAACTAGATTTTGATTCTTAAGGATTTTGATTTTTTAGATATTTTTATTGAATCCAAATGGGGGATAATCCTTATATAACATTTATGTTTTAAAGTTAATTAATTATTATATAAGTAGACTTAGCGAAGATGAAACCAGAAACGAGCAAACGAGCAAAAAAATTAGCAAACTGGGCTAATTTTCCCAGTTTCGATCGACCGGCCGGTCAACCGAATAGTGCCAAAAATTGGCAGTAGCCAATTCGATCGACCAGTCGATCAACCGAAGTGTGCCAGAAAGCGGCAGTATGCTTTCGGTCGATCGACGATCGACGATCGACCGGCCATCAACTGGACGACGAAAACAACTAGTTTTCCGCCTGTTGAGCCGGCTGTTTCATGCCATCTCCTCAAGGCTTATAAATATAAGCCTTAGCAAGCCTTCGACCCTTTATCCAAGCTTCCATTAAGCCATATTTGATCATCTATAAAGGATTTCTTGAGCCATCTCTTTGCAATCCTTAGTTTCCATGATAAAACCTTGATCTAGCCTTTGAACCTTCAAGATTCATCTTCTCAAGGCATCAAGAGGACTACGGAGTTTCTTTTGGAGCTAAGTATAGTTTGATTTGTTTATTGCTACAATTGTTATTGTATTTTCTTGGTTATTTTCATTGTATACCACTTGTGTAAACCTAGAGTGCTAGGTTGATTGAGTTGGTGGTTGCCTTGGTGTTAAGGCTTAAACCCACCATTGTAAATGTAGTTTACTAGGATTAGTTGAGTTGTCCTTAGGTTGAGGTGGGAGAGTGCTCTCGATAGGAAGACAGGATACTTCTGGGTGTTGAAGTGCCTTCGGTTTGAGAGCGGAGACTTTCCGGTGTAAAGTCCTCATTGTAAGGTAACTAATTAATCTAGTTAAACTAGTATGGAAATCCTAAGCGGCGTGCATCGATCAACTGGATTGATGATCGCAGGAATTGTGTATGGTGGTCGACCCGTCGGTCGACCACACAGAGAGAGTGAGGCAGCGGTCGCTCGAGCGGTTGATCGGTCGGTCGACCGGCCAATCGACCGAGCGGGTGTAACGGATACTTTTCTACCGATTGAGCTATCATTTCTTTGAGAGGGTATAAATATACCTCATCTAACTCCTTTAATGCTCTCTCTCTCACTCTTACAGATTTTATTGAGTATTAAAAAGAGAGTTTTGAGCCTTCTAAAGATCGATTGCAGCGCGCTCTGCTCTTCCGTCAACGTTCTTCTTCATGCAGCAACTGCTCCTCAACTCTGCTGTGATTCAAAAGTCATCTCTGGGCAAGTTGGAGGATTGAAGGCTGGGAAAAGAGCTTTGGTTCTTCTTTCAATTCTTATCTCTTTTTCATTGTATTTTAAGAATTGTTTTAAACTTGTCTGTAATAGCTTGCTAGGTGTGCTAGAGAAACACTTAGGATTAGACTTTGTAGATTTGTGTTTTGCCTAGGTGAATACGTTTGAGGAGTTCTCAAAGAGGTGAGAATTGTGTCCTCGTTGTATTCAAAGGAAAACACAAGTTCTATAAAGTAGCTAACTTGGAAATCCTAAGCGGGGTGCTTAGGTAGTGGAGTAGGCATTGGGGCCGAACCACTATAAATTTGTGTGTTAGCATTGTTATATATTGTTGTTTGTGCTTAATTAGTTTATCTCGCTTCCGCATTTAATCGTAAAATTGCAACATGCCTAAATGATTTGAGAAACGAGTAAAATTGGAATTAGGCAAAAAATTAGATAACACACTATTCACCCCCCCTCTAGTGTAGGCCATTTGTCCAACAATCAATTGTGAATTGCCTAAGTAACTTAAGAAACGATTAAATCAAAATTTAGGCAAAAAGATTTAGTTAACATACTATTCACCCCCCCTCTAGTATGGCCATTTCACCCAACAAGTGGGAGTGGAAGAAATGATGAACTTGGTGAAGTTCAGCAACCACAAACAAAATCGCAACAACCGGTGGAAAGTCCACAATTTGGACCAATCCAAGTAATTATCACCATTTATGGTTCCAATAACATTAATATTTTCAGGTCATGAAACAAGTTCCCAAACATCATTTCAGATAAACTGATGTAATTCTTCTTGCATAGCATATATCGAAAATTCATCTTTCAAGGCTTCATTGACATTTTTAGGTTCAACAGTTGAAGTATAGCTATCTTGGTGATTTTTCTTGGATTGATTTCTCGTCTTAACTCCATCATGTACATCTCCAATTACATTTGGTAGAGGATGATTCTTGAGATTTCTTGCAAATTTTTCAGCTCTTGAGTCATCTTCTTCATCTTCCACTTCAGTATCAGTCTCATGGTTAGTTGAATTAGTAGTTTCAACTGACTGTTCTGTGGCTTTGGAAAAATTCTGGGCAGTCTTGTCAACAGTTGAGATTGTCTTCTCATCAGACAGCAGAGTCTGGTATATTTGAGAGTCATCAACCTTCACATTTTGTGATTCCATCACAGTTTGAGTGCGTTTGTTATAGACTCGGTATGCCTTGCTATTTTTGGAATAGCCGAGAAATATGGCTTCGTCACTTTTGCTTTGCATTTTTCCAAGGTATTCCCTATCATTCAGAACAGAGCACCTGCTACCAAAAATATGAAAATATGTAAGGTTAGATTTTCTACCTTTCCATAATTCATAAGGAGTTTTAGTAGTTTTAGGTCTGAGATAAGCTCGATTTATGATGTAGCAAGCTGTGTTGATGGGTTCAGCCTAAAATCTTTCAGAAATCTGCTTAGAATTGAGCACAACTCGAGTTATCTCCTGAATAGTACGGTTCTTCCTTTCAACTACATCATTCCGTTGTGGAGTCTTTGAAGCAGAAACCTCATGCAATATACCATTATTATCACAAAATTCAGAGAAAGAAATGTTCTCAAATTCTCTTCCATGATCGCTCCTCATTCCGATCACCTTTAGAATAGGAAGTTCTTTATCATTCTGAAGTCTTAAACATAGAGATTTAAAAGTGGTAAAGGCATTGGACTTTTCTTTTATAAATTCTATCTGAATAAAATATGAGAAATCTTCTAAACATACAAGAACATATCTTTTACTACCTATTTCAACCTGTATGGGACCTACTAGATCCAAGTGAAGAAGCTCAAGAAGTTTAGAAGTAGCTACCAATTGTAACTGCTGGTGAGACTGCCTAGTCTGCTTTCCCTTTTGGCAAGTACTACAGACAACTTCTGGTTCTCCCAAAAGTCTATGAACACCCCTGATAGCTTCAGCATTTACAAGCTTCTTCAAATCTCCATAATTAACATGACCTAATCGTCGATGCCACATATTAATGTCAGAAGAGACAGCTGAAAGACAAATAGAAGAATAGACAATTTTGTAGCAGTTGTCTCTAGATCTATTTCCTTCAAGGATACAATCACCATTCTTATCAAGAACCTTGCAACTATTTTTTGTAAATTAAACATTTAAATTTTGATCACACAATTGACATATACTCATAAGATTAGCCTTGAGACCTTTAAGAAACAGGACATTTTTCAGATTAGGAATTCTTGGAACATTTAGAGTTCCAACTCCTATGACATTTCCATGTCCTTCATCTCCAAAAGTGACAGTTGCACCTCTATGTTCCTGAATATCTCTTAGATTTTTAGGACTTCCTGTCATGTGTTGAGAACAACCACTGTTGAAATATCAAGATCCAAGAGAAGAAACAGTCTTTGACATAAAAGCAACATTGCAATTAAAATCAATCTTTCTTACCCAAATTTGCTTAACCTTTTTGTTGGCTTAAGGTTTTCTACCTTGGTCTATATCTCGGTTTTGATGATAACAAACATGGAACTAATGTTTCATTGAGAAATACTTTCAGGTTCCAAGTCGGTTAGCGTTCGACGTCCCCGATCGGAAACATCGAAGAAATTAGAGAAATCGGCAAGGACGCTCGTCGACGCTCGGGATTCTTCGGGAAGATAGAGTGTAGGTTTAGGGTGTCCAGCATGTGTTGTAAATCCTCATGATGATGTAAAGAATCCAAAATACCAAACACGAACCCCAAAACATGAAAAATTGGACATTGTTTAAGCCTAGGGAGCTCCTTGGAGGGCTATATGATCCATTGTTTAAGCCTAGGGAACCCCAAAACAATGTCCATAGAATCCAAAATGTCAAGCCTAGGGAGCTCCTTGGAGGGCTATATGACCTAGACATTTTCTAGGCACTAAAAGTCCCGGTAATTGTTCCTTAGGTAAAAACTAGATAACGAGATATTTTTAAGAATTTTTTGGAAGCCTTTAGCCTACCCATATTTGAACTAGAAGATTATAAAATTTCCGTTTTTCAAAAATCTGTACTAGACCCCAAAAGTTAAATTTTAATTCTTAAGGATTTTGATTTTTTAGATATTTTTATTGAATCCAAATGGGGGGTAATCCTTATATAATATTTATGTTTTAAAGTTAATAACTTATAAGTGGACTTAGCGAATATGTAACCCAGAAACAAACAAAGAAGCAAAAAAACTCAACCAAACCAAACCGGTTTTTCCAGGTTCGGTCGTACGCTCGGTTGACTGAATTGTGCCCAAAAGTGGAAGAAGCCTTCGGTGGCTCGGTGATCGCTCAGTCGATCAATCGAAAGATCGACCGGCAAGTGATCGGCGGTCGATAACAGGAAAAAATCTGCCCGTTGAAGAGAGGAGTGTCACATCTTCTCTTCATGGTCTATAAATACAAGACCAAGAGAGCTTTCCTCCCTTGATCTTGACCTTCATTGAGTCATCCTTGATCATCTCTACAGATTTCTTGAGCCATTTTTTAGCAAATCCTAGTTTTCATGATACATCCTTTTTTTTGCCTTCAAACTTTGATCGATTCATCATTGAGACATCAAGAGGAACTAGGACTTGTGTTTGGAGCTAAGTATTTGTTATATTATTTATTTGCTCCATTGTCTGTGTATTTTGTAGTTTATTTTCATTGTATATAATTTGTATAAACCTAGGCTACTAGGTTTGATTGAGTTGGTGGTTTCCTTGGTGTTGAGGCTTAATTCCACCGGTGTAAACGTAGTTTACTAGGATTAGTTGAGTTGTCCTTAGGTTGAGGTGGGAGAGTGCTCTCGGTAGGAAGGCGGGATACTTCCGGGTGTGGAAGTGCCTTCAGTTTGAGAGCGAAGATTTTCTGATGTAAAGTCCTCATTGTAGGGAAACTAATTAATCTAGTTAAACTAGTTTGGAAATCCTAAGCGGGGTGCTTAGGTAGTGGAGTAGGCATTGGGGCCGAACCACTATTAATCATTGTGTTAGCATTATTTTCTTTGTATATCACATTGCTTATCTTTATTACTCGCTTCCGCATTTAGTCGTTGAATTGTGAATTGCCTAAGTAGTTTAAGAAAATATTTAAAATCAAATTTAGGCTAATTCATTAGTTAACACACACTATTCACCCCTCTCTAGTGTGGCCATTTCACCAACACTTGTGCTTTGGGTAAATTATGTGATTTTGTCTCCTCAGTTTGTTGGAGAGTTTGAAGCAATTTGCAATAATGTGACCGCTACACTTGCAATAGTAGCATTTCGGCACCCTATCTCCCTTTCTTGAAGTATGTTTTTGATGACTTGAAGAGCCTCTATGAAAGTTCATCGATTAGTAGGCAGTTGAGATCGTGGTGTCAACTGGCATGAACTAGTGTATCCTAGTCCCTTGTGATTAGAAGGACTTTTTCCTACACTCAAAATTTTATTTAGAATACCTGTAGAATTCATCATTCTAACTTCCTTCTTTACCTTTTCAAGTTCGGAAATCAACTTAGACTTTTTGTCTTTTTTTTGAACAATCTGTCTTTAAAGAGTCTGAACTTCATCCATAGGGTCTTCTTATCTTCAATCAAAAGTCTGTTTCGATCCCCGAGAGACTTGTTAACTTTTGCCACTTCAACCCATTTGTCAAACATCTCCTGATAAGCCTCCTCAAGACTATCTGCGCATTGATCTTTGCTGTGATCATCTTCTGCGTCACAGATGTTGGCAGTCTTAACTATATCATCAATGTAGGTTATGAAAGCTCTAAAGTTTCCTCAATCATGTTCTTCTGAGTCGGTTTCATCATCGTCACTCCAAGTAGTAGTGAATGACTTCTTTATCTTCTTCTGAAGATTTGAGCATTCAAATCTTACATGTCCAAATCATTCACATTCAAAACATTAAATGACTTTGAACTTTTGTTTTGAATCACCCTTATGTCCATACGACTGACTTCTTCTATTTTCTCCAGCAGAGGAGTCTGATCTAGAGCTGGTAGACTCAACCGGTTGAAACTATTGTTTGAACTACAAGTTAGACTAAGAGTTCTAGTTTACTCTATTCTTAGCTCTCAGAAATCTCTTGAATTTTTTTGTCATAAGAGCTAGTACAACATCCATCTGTTCTTCAATACAATCTTCTGACTTGATCTCATCCTCAGTAGCTTTGAAAGAAATATTCTTCTTTTTCTTCTTTTCTTTGTGAGGATATTTTTCAGATAATTCCAACTCGTAAGTCTCATGTTTCCCCATCAGATTGTCAAGAGTCATAGTAGATGGGTCATGAACTTCACTTATGACAACAGCTTTCATATCAAACTTAGTAGGCATGGATCTCAGAACCTTCCTTACAACTTTTTTTTCAGAAAAAGATTCTCCAAGGTTGGTAGCATTATTCATGAGATCTTTGATGCGCCCATGAAAGTCTTGTACGCTTTCTTCTTCTCCAATCTTCAAATTCTCAAATCTCGTGTTGAGAAGTTCAACTTTTGACTTCCAAAGATTCAGAGATCCTTCATGATTTATTTCTAGAATTTCCCATGCCTATTTTTCCACAGCTTGAGCTGAGATTAGTTTTAATTGAGAAGGATCAACCCCACTAAATATAACACTTAGGGCTTTATTATCATAGTTATCTACAACTATCTCAACTTCTGTGTATTAGTTCTTTTGCTTGCGCTCAGTCCCATCAAGTGTTTTCGGAGGAGTGTATCCAATCTCTATAGAGTCCCAACAATGGTCATCCAAAGATTTGATGAAAGCCCCCATCCTAGCCTTCCAGTATGCATAGTATGTTCCAATAAGTAAAGGAGAAACATTTACAAAATTTCCCATGGTCATTCCTTCCATCTCGAGCCTAAGAACAATGAGACACGCCAAGGATCTTGTGCAGGTGAGGTTAGCACAACCGCTCTGATACCAAATGACACTATGATAGTATATGTCTTTTAGGGAACTTCTGTTAAGAGCAGTTAAATAGGAAGTTGCAACTGCTATTATAAGCAAAGTAAGAACAAAATAAAAGAACACACACAAACACAAAAAGTTTGTTTACGCAGTTCAGTGACAAACCAGTCACCTAATCTGCAGGGCACTCATCGGATAGATGCCCAATCTACTCTCTACAAGTACAAAATAAGTCATCTAGATTTCACACCCGAAATCCGACTACAATACTACAGTGAGTTGGAAATAACAAAACTGTTATTTACTATTACAAGTAAATACCAACTTGCCTCTCTATGACATCCCAGCCACAGAGTTCCGTCCTCTACACAACCTTGTGTTGTAGTGAGCTATCCACCCGAAACCAACTTCACACTGAAGATAAGAATGATAGATTGTTGACTTTCTGCACTCAGTAGTCTCGACTCCTTTCAAAATCTGGCAACATAGTGTTGACGCAAGAGACATATAAGATATTTCCATCAGATTTTATAAGAGACAACCGAAGGACCTGAATCAATGTTGTTCATAACTATTTGTTTAATGAACCCATCAGTTTAACAACCAATAGTCATTGGTTCAAAAAAAAATAGATAGCTCATAACTCCTAAAGATCATAAAGATAAAAGAGTAACGCCCCAAATTTATTTAAAATAAATATTCGGACAAATAAAGAATTAATGATGATTAAAAGATCTCAGAAACACCAAAGAGAATCATCATTAATAAAGCGAACCAAGAGTCATTATCTTTGTAGGAGACAAAAGGTCATATTTCAGCATTGCATCTTTGACAAGAGAACCATAGGTTTTTGGAGCGGTTGAGACTGTCTTCACTCAGTTGAGATCGTCTTCAATATATGCAGAGTTCCCGAGATCATACTTTAAATACTTTTGCTAAATATAGCCAAAATACAAAAGGCCAACACTAACACACTAGGATGATGGCCTTGGTTCGCCCGGTGGCTCAGGTGGAACCCTTAGAACATCCATAATTATCCTTGTTTATTTTATGCTTTTATTTATTGCTTTTGCTTCAATTGTTGATGGCTTAGACAATTTTAATTGCATAAAGAATCCCTCTATTAATATTGAGTCTAAATGGCCAAGGTATTTAGAATACCAGTCATGCCTTCCATCATTATGGGGTACAAGTGTGTCTATTGTGTCAACGGGTTTATTGTGCAAACACAAGGCCTTTTATGCTGATAGACACGTTGCATCTCATATGGCACATACCCTTGTGTCTCTACTACTAGCTTGAACATGACTTACCTTCTTGAGCAAACTCAAGGGTGGTTGTTTTCTTGCTGGAGTTACAAACAATGGGTCCGACTCAATTAGTGCCCTTTGTTTGTTGTGCAAACACAAGGCCATGGTTCCCCTAGAGGCAAAAACTTGATGGAATTCACATAGCGATGTGATCGGTAAAGAGTTACTTACCCATGGACCTATTAGGGTTTGTCGTGTTAAATGCAAGCTCCGAGTAAGAGAAGTGGGGTTCCATCTTCCCCTAAGGAAGTCTACCAACGAGGGCTTCCCGCTTCCCAATAGGATGGTTATTTGGGAACCGTGAAAATTAGTGGGAGCATGATTAATTAAAAGAACTCAATAATCATGCATGTAGAATGGTAGCTTATGTATGACTTTCTTTTCCATGTAGCATTTCATCGCCACCATGTCATCTACATTGTCATTACGTAGCATTCTTGATGCAAATAAACTCACTGGACCTAACTATGTCGATTGGTTGCGAAACCTAAGGACTGTCCCTCACTCAAGAGAGACTTTCTATATTCTTGATAACCGGTCATCGGATACCCCTTCAGAAAGGGCTATTGAGGAAGTGAGGGCCACTTACAAGAAGTGGCAAGATGACATCACTACTATTCACTTCATTATGCTCGCCTCTATGTCCGATGTGTTGCAGCGACAAAATAAAAAGATGGACGCTAGGGCCATCCTTCTCACCTGAAGGAGTTGTATGGTGAAGAGAGTCGGACTGCTAGTTTTGAGCCGTCAAAACAACTCTTCCAAGTGTCACGCCCCAATTTCAGGGTCACGTGACCGGCCAGGATATACGTGCCTATACCCCGCAGCCTAACCCATGCACATGCCAACTCATAAAATAGCGGAATAAACAACAGCTTCTATTAATAAAAAAAACCAAAATAAATTTTCATTTCAAAACAACAAGGTTTTTAAATAAATAGCTCAAGTGCGGAAATAAATAAATCAAAAAGCAACAGTTCTTTTAACAAATAAAAGACTGAATAAAAACATGAATGTCCCCACGGGACTACAACTCCAAATACCAAAACAACAGTGCATGACAACCTACTACAGACTCGACTACGACCTCTAACTAGGACTGCTATGAGATCATGTGGCTCCTCTGCCCTCCTGCTGCACCAAGTGCTCTAGCCCACCTTATCGGTCAGGCTCTACAAAACAAAATAATGACAACGGATGAGTTCAAAGAACTCAGTGAGCGATTCTACCAACCCTCACAAAAATAAGATGCATAAGGTAAAACTCCTGACTCAAGCAGGAAAAGGTCACAAGGGAGTGACCTGCTAACAGGCCATCCAGGCATCACCTGCCCAAAGGCACCCAACACCCAAATGGTGTAGAATAATAGGCCTAAGCCTACCATGTCCTAAGGCAACAACACATACTAGGATAATTGGGAAGGCCCTCCGAACTTATCCTAGTATAAATAAACTTGGGAGCAATCGGGAAAGACCCTCCGAACTTGCTACACAAGACGCGTAGGGACAATCGGGATTCACCCATCCGATCTTGCCCCTTTAAGATATCATAGGAGTAATCGGGTAGGCCCTCCGAGCTTACTCCTTAAGGATATCACAGGAATAATTGGGAAAGATCCTCTGAACTTATTCCTTAAAACTACCTTGAGGATAATCGGGTAGGCCCTCCGAACTTATCCCACGAGGCCAACCAGAACAATCGGGAAATGTCACACCCCATCTCAGGGTCGTGCGACCGGCCATGGTCTACATACTACCCTGAAGCCTACTACCTACACTGACTAACGAGAAATCGGAACACATCGATTAAAAAGAAACCACAATACAATTTTATTTGAAATTTCAAAAGTTCACAATTTAATTTAGAAAAAGAGAAGAGTAGCTAACATGATTACAAACTGAAACATCTCAAGTTCAAAGTTGATTACAAGCTTTAAAAAATAACAACTATCAATGTAGGAAAATAACCACAACTAGACAACTAGACTATGACTAAAGGACACGGCTACAAGATGGACACCACCGCCTGCCCTCCAACTGCACCATGACGCCAAGACTCAACTCACTGATCATGCTCTGCAAAACAAAAAGGAATAAATCGTGAGTCCACATAGGACTCAATGAGTGGTTCTTCCGAACCTCCACATAATCCCCAATAAGCATGTAGAAACATTTATGGCAGCATAGTATAAAGTCAGGGAGGTAAGTTACTCTTGATGTGACAATCGACCCCAAGGGGTTGTCCTGAATAGACCATATATTCGAGGAACCCGCCATAATAGCCTAACTAAGCTACATGGCATTCGGCCCTTAGGGCCTACTCATGGTCTAGAAAATTTGGCTATAACCAGCCCTACCATACAAGGTAGTAACATACTGGCCACTCGGGCCACACAGTACAAAGGTGAAATCAAGAAGTTCCCGGGCCATCGACTAGGATGGTCTGCTAGTAAAATCCCGGGTGTCTACCCGTACTCGGTCCTTGATTATGGGCCAGTATCATCCGTACCTTACTATACTATAATTAAACCATGAGAAAACATTCTAACTCATCTACATTCGAGTTTCCATAATTAACACACACTTTAAAATTTTCCTACTATTCGTCTAGTGTCATTTGCTACATTACACTAGCGTGGGCTACCTGTCACAAGTGTAGAATGGCTATATATGAATGTGTCATAGCCCTCAAGTGATAGGAAAGTTAACCTACCACTACTACCATAAATAAACATAAAAGTGCATCAAATAAGTAAATTCTGCATTTAACAAAAATTTCCAGCAAGGTAACATTAGAGCTATCATGGCAATGCTCTACTATAAATAGCAATTGATAAGGAAAAATATTGAAAGCAATTACTACTTCTTAATGTCGCTAAGTGTAGATGTACATATGCAATAGGGTGGTGTTTTCCTTAGTTGGTGTCTTTCCTATTTCTCCTCTCAATTCGACTTGACGATCGAGGTGACCCTCGCTTTCTAATGTTCAAATATTTCTAAGTATGAAAACTAATCCTCTCCGATTACCTTTCCCCTACTTAGCTCGGCCAAACCTTGAGCAAGGCATGCCTTACTCGGCCGAGCCTACAAGGGTAGGAGAAGGTGATTGATCCTTGTTGTTTGATCACAACCTCTAGCATTTAACCTTATGAACTACCCTAGATGAATTGTAGACCAATCCTCTCCCCCTCACTATTCGGCCAGACCTTGATCAAGGCTTCCCTTGATCGGCCGAACACTAAAAACAACTAGGGAGAAAGAATCTCAAACAACTATGGCATCAATTGAATCTACACGAACTATAGGGGGGGGGGGTAGGCCAAGCGAGGGAATTGGGGAAAAATTCGGCATGACCTTTCCCCTTTTCCCTCATCTAGCCAGCCCCTAGATCTAAGAAAAACAACACGGAAACATTCATCGCGCGATTACAACATGCAATAAAAACCATAATCATCGAAGGAACCTCGGATTCACAAGATCCGACGAGAGAAAACCCATAATTCACCATTCTAAGGGTCGGCCACACGCCTACCCATCTAACTAGGATCGACCACTCACCTTTGATCGAGGAAGAAGAAGAATCGAACGTTGGCGATCTCGAATCATCCGGTGTCGACGCAATTTTTGAACCGACCAAGATCCCTCCTCCCTCTTTCTCCCCTCTCTCTTGCTCGGGCTTTGTGCAGCTCCTAGATGAGCCGCACGACTCAATGATGTGGGATTTTATTCCCTCATCAAAAATGCCTTATTTACCCCTTACGACTTAACCTTGACTCGACTCAATCTGAGTCTGACTTGGGTTTCGATTCTATTCGCAACACGAGTCGATCTTAACTCAATTAAAGCATCAATGCATAAAAGGAAATGATCATTTAACCAAATTTAAACTTCATACTTCATTAGTCGAGTTATACCTTCTACTCAAGGCGATTCTGAGGCTCGACTCGACTAACCCCGGGTCCGATGCGCTGCACCAAAATAGATTTTTATATTAGAAAATTTTTCGAGTCTTACAGGAAAGGCCCTCCGAACTTGTTCTGCGGGTTAGAAATGAGCCATCCACCCTCCTGGGCCTAGCCCGCAATCCGGCTCCTCGACGAGCCTCTCCGCTATTCATAAAGATATGACACACCATGACCTATGTCAAGTCTTTCCTATGGTGTCTCATGGGTGTTCCTATTGGAAAGTATCTCAACACTCCAATACCCGACCCCAACTCCTAGACCCGTAATGTCAAAAACTCGTGTGATTTTATTTCATGCATAAACTTCTCATGTTGCTTCATAATAGATTATATTGACCCTTTTATCCAATTTTAATTATGCAATTAAAACTTTGTTCACCACAATTAGGGTTTTGTTTTAGCTTACTGTTCTAGTCGAAACTGATGTATTTAATCCGAATATGGTCTCCAAAGTATATCCTATGTTTCCAAACTATATTTTCTGGTCGAAACGATAGGTTACACGACTATGTTCAGAGAAATACAAACACCACAGCAAGCATTACAAAAATAGCATAGATTCGTCATCTCAGCATAAAATTCCAACAACGTTGAATTTCAGTATGTCGTGAAAATAAATCCAAAAAATCACAGAAATTAAATCCTTAATTCACCAACATATCAGAATTATAACATTTAGATAATTCTCACAAAAACCATATTTTTAAACAAGATTATCAAGCACTACCATCATCTTTAATCAAGAACAACCTTTAAGATCAAGCATTTAAATCAAGAAACCATCTTACAAAAACCTTCATGGCATCAACATCAAGATCCTAATTTTCACAAAACATGATTTTCTCCAAAAATCACATATTAATTACTAAGCATGCTTGAACATATAAGAACTCATTTTAATCATTAATTTGAGATATAAACTACAAGATAATCAAGATCCCTCACTTAAGTATTTCATCGAACACCTTGAGGGCACCCTTGCTCAACCCTTGGCCGAGCACCCCTAGGGCCGTCCTAGGGCTGCCGAACCCCATAGGGAAGGGTTTAGAGTCTCCTCAAACATGGCACACAAGAAGAACATCGAGAATTCGAGAAATCATCAGGAAACAAGTCAAGATTTCAATAGCCTTCAAGATTGGATTCAAGAACTCGAAGAAACCCGGAAGAAGGAGGGTAAAACCACTCAGCTCATTTGAAAAGATAATTAAAAGCAATCCCGGATGATGGCCCTCGAATCCGGCTTCAAAAGATGATGGCTCAACTCAAGAAGGGGAAGAGAGGGGGGCGGCTCACCTCAAAGCCGTCAGCTTAAGGAGAGAGGGAGAGAGGAAGAGAGAGGGCTGGCTTTGGCTGGCTCCTCTCTGCTCGGCTCCAAAGGGGAGGAAGAAGGAGAGGAAGGAGAAGGGATATGCTCGGCGGCTTGGCTGGCTTGGGGGCGGCGGCTTGCGAGAGAGATAGGAAGAGAGGAAGGGGGCGGCTGGCGGCTCCTGTGGCTTGCGGCTGCTCCCTTCTTCTAATGCTTGGGTGGCTCCAAATAGGGAGCGACATGCCAGGGGAGGGGGTTTTATACTCCCTCCTCAACCCCTAACCTCTCTAAACCCTTTATCCAACCCGCATCCGTCTCAAGCCGAACCCGAACCCGAACCCGCTAACTTAAATTAACTTAATTAGTTCTATTCTCTACATAACCATCCATAAATAATATAAACCCAATGCACATGCACATCCACATGCCACATAATTAAACACTTATGCATACGCAACATAAAAAGATTAAATAAATTAATCTACACAAGCAAAATTACCTAACTTATATTCTTACTTACCCGAGTTCGCAAACTCGCACCGGACCATCAATCGACTCGGCTCGACCTCGATCTAGTCCGCTAGGCTGGCAAATACAACCATAAAGGAAAATGATATAATTAAATATCTAGGATATTACACCAAACCAAGATGACGACAAGGACCCCTGTTGAAACCCATGTCCTCAAACTAATCGATCTGATCGAGAGGTTAGAGAAATTGGGTGTAAAAATTGATAAGGGGCTAAGTCAGGACTTAATACTCCAATCCCTCCCAGGGTCATTTTAATTTCACAGTTTATCATTAACTACCACATGAACAAGCTGGATGTCTCGCTTCCCAAGCTCCTTAATATGCTGAAGACTATTGAGTCCCACCTTCCGAAGGACAAGGATAAAGTCTTGTTAGTGGGTAGTGCCCCTAAAAAGGCAAATAAGCGCTCTGTTAAGAACGAAGCGAAAAACAAAGCTGTGAAACCTAAGAAGGATATCGAGAAGAAAGGGAAGATGGCTCCTAAAGGCACCTATTTCCATTGTGGCAAAGATGGCCACTGGAAGCGCAACCGCAAGGAGTACATTGCAGAAGTAAGGCAAAAGAGGGCTTTCGAAGCCCCCTCTGCAGGTGCGTTTGTTATTGAAATAAATTTATCGTTACATAATTCTACTATATGGGTATTGGAAACCAGTTGTGGTTCTCACATTTGCAACTCGTTGCAGGGATTGTGAAAAAGTAGAATGCTGAACAAGGGCGACTATGACCTTTGGGTAGGCAATTGCGCAAGAGTTGCAACTTTAGCCATATAAACCTATTGTTTGTCTACCATCTGGCAAGACCATTAAATTGAACAATTGTTATTACGTTCCAATTTTAATAAAGAACATTATTTTTGTTTCCATGTTGCTAGAACAAGGTTATGAAATGTTTCTGAAAAGCAATAGTTGCTGCATATATCATTCTAATGAGTTGTATGCCTTTGGACGCAATTCTAATGGTCTAATGGTTTTCAGATGTTAATGATAAATCGAATGAATGCACAAAGAGATAAAATGAACCTCACCTACTTTTGGTTTTTAAGACTTTGGATAGTTTTTATTGTTCAAATGGTCACACTAGAGGGGGGATGAATAGTGGGTTATCTAATCTTTTAGCCCAAATTTGATTTTAGTCATTTTTTAAACTACTTAGGCAATTTATCAATTTAGAGCAATGAGATGAAGCAATAGATATAACAATTAAATGCAACAACAATAGACAATGCTAACACAATGATTTATAGTGGTTCGGCAACACCGCCTACTCCACTACCTAAGCACCGTGCTTAGGATTTAATTTACAAATCCACTAAATTACGAGTAGCTTACAATTGAGGACTTTTCACCGGAAAGACCCTACACTCATTTCGATGGCACTTCTACACCCGGAAGTATCCACCTTCACACCGAGTGAGCTTTCCCACCTCAATTCCTAAGAACTACTCATAACCTAGTTTACACAAGTGGCTTTATACCTTCTATACCAACTAAACCACTCAATCACAAGACCACACACTAGGTCTTCTTACACAATTGAGTAAATCAATTTAAAAGAAAGTAAAAACAATTCTAAGACAAGAAGAGAGTAAAGAGGACTTATCACAACAATAACAACTCCTCTTCTTGAGCCTAGCAATCTTGAAGAACCCTCCAATGAAGATGCACTTTAGGATGAGGGATCAAGAGCTAGGGTATATGGATTTGAGCAAGAGAGCTTTGGAGATGCAAGGATGAACTCTTTAAGGGTTTAGGGCATCAATAACATATTTGGAGAGAGTTTGGAGTGGGTATTTATAAGCCCCCAAACAAGCCAGCTCGTCAACAGCCATTTTTTTGCCCGTTGGCGCCGCCCGGTCGATCGGCCGAGCGACCGGCCACCGACCATCGACCGGTGCCCTCTGCCTATTTTTGGGCACTACCGGTCGGTGGCCAATTGATGGTCGGTCGACCGGCTGTCGACCGCCCACCGGCCGGCACCCATGCAGGAAACACATGTTTTGGCTGATTTTTCTCGCATCGTTCATTTTCGAGTTTTGGGTTTTGACGTGCATCCATCTTGGAGAGCTTCCCAAGTGTTTCTTCTACGCTTCTCCTAAGTTTCTTTGGTGCACTCGTCGAGCTTCTTGAGATCGGCACAGAGACTTGTCGCATCGAGACAATGCCGCGTGCGACGATATCAATTTCAACCCTTATCATAACCCGCGACTTACATGCTTCAGACTTGTAAAACATAGTTTGTTATCATCAAAATAAAGATAGAGAGAAATGAATGCAAGGGTGAAACCCTCGGCCAACAGTTTTGATCCATGCGATTATGAATCGTTGTTAACTTGAGAATTGTGTCTCAAGAACATAATGACCGACTCTCTGTTCACCAACCCTGGTGAAGGGTTGCTGAGTTATTGGAGTTGGGGCCACATAGGTGTATGCAAGCCGATAATAACTCAAGCCAGAGGAGGATACTCCTACGATATAACGAGGCACAGGTATGTCCATCTTTGAATTGTTCAAGGAGTGTAAAGTTGAAGTTAAGAAACAAATTGGAAAAGGTATTATATGCCTTCAATCGGATCGAGGCAGAGAATACTTATCCACTATGTTTTCTGACTTTTCTCATAGACAATGGGGTTGTCTATGTATGGATTACTCTTGACACACCACTGCGCTATGGTATGTCTAAAAGGAGGAAGTGCACCTTATTGGATATGATGTGATCTATGCTTCCTATCTCCTATTGGGATATGATCTCGTAACGGCCATAGATTTAGTCTGTCTCTGATACACCATATAAGATGTGGAGTGGCAAGAAATCAAATCTATAGGATTTAGGGTTGCCCAGCATATGACAAACTAGATCAACCAGGTGTAGATTTTGTGGGATACTCTAAAGGGTATTTTTGGGTAACATTTTTCTCCCCAATTGAACAAAAGTGTTTTGTTAGTAGGTATGCCACTTTCTTAGAAAAAGGGGTTTATCTAGGAAAGTAAAGTGGGAGTGCAAGAAATAATGAACTTGGTGAAGTTCAGCAACCACAAACAAAATCGCAACAACTGGTGGAAAGTCCATAGGTTGGACCAATCCAAGTAATTATTACCTCCCACCACTCTTCGTATATCAAGTAGACTATGTAGACTGCCTGAGAGATGATATCTAGCCATTAGGAATGACCTAGATTCAAGTAATCAACGATCGCTTGATAAGGTGGTCAAGGATGTTGACTACAAGTAATGGTAATATGCAAATCCAAATTGGACTCGAACCAAGTATGGACTTTGGTTGTCCTGCCCGAAAGGGTAACTCCTATTGGGTGCAGGTGGATCTTTAGGAAAGATCAGAGCAGATGGCGAGGTGGGGACCTATAAGACCAGACTGGCTAAGACTAATATCAAACCTAGACAATGGGTTGTCTGTGATGATATATTCTCACTAGTTACCTCGCTCAAGTCCGTTAAAATATTGCTAGCCATCAGTGCGTACCATGAATATGAGATATGGCAGATAAGTGTCAAGACCGCGTTCTTCAATCATGAAGAAGTCTATATGACACAGCTAGAGGAGTTCATATCCTCGGTTGAACCGAGTAAGGTATGCAAGCTGCATGGGTCCATTTGTGGACTCCAGCAGACATCGAAGAGTAGGAACATCCATTTTGATGAGATAGTCAAAAGGATTTTGACTTTATCAAAAATATGGATGAACCTTGTGTAGACAAGGTGGTTAGTGGGAGTGTAGTAATGTAGTATGTGGATGACATACTTATGGAAAACAAGTTCCCATGCTCCAGTGATTACCCATATTGATTCTCCATGGTACATCTGGGAAAAGCCTCCTATATGCTCAGCATTAAGATCTATAGGGATAGATTGATCTGAAAGGATACTTGGATCTTCCTAGTCCAAGTAAATTGATATAGTGCTAAGGAGATTTAGCATGGAAGGCAATAAAAGAGATTACTTGCCTATACTTGCCTATAAGTTGTAGCATCAGTCTCTTTAAGAAGATGTCTACTAAGATACATGAGGAGAGATGAAGGATGAGTAAGATCCCTTATGCTTCGACAATAGGATACATCATATGATGCTCTGCACATGGCTTGATGTCACTTATGCCTCAAGGGTATCTAGTAGATTTCAGGCAAACCTTGGAGAATAACATTGTAAAGCAATGGATAACTCTCTCAAGTACTTGAGAAGGACGAGAGATGTTCTGGACGACAGTGAAACCATTATATGCTCAGACATTCCTCTCGAACACTTCAAGCAAATGATTGATTACTGGAGCTATGAACCCATCCAAGTAAGTATCTAGGTTTCATTATATAACTATGAAAATTATAAAGATTTAGCGGAGTTTGGTCTGCTTAGCGGATTTAACTATGAACACTTTAGCGGAGTTTGGTCTGCTTCTAACCTCAGTGAAACCACCTATGGATTTCTTACTTGCTTTTCATATGGTTATTGATTTTTTCTGGTTGCATATATTTAGTTTTTTTGTTATTGATGTAGGATATGTGCCAACAAAATAGATTGAACAGATCACAACAAAAATGGAGGCATCGGATGGGCAATAAAAGATTTTCTGTGATAAAAGAAAAATTGGTAATATTTTTTTGCACGGTTTCATATTTTGAATTTTAAAGTAATGTCAATATTATGTTTTAACTCATTCTTGTGATTTATAAAGCATTCTCAAAAGAATGAAGAACCCAATCAAGTTGACATGTTTGTTGAAACTCGGACTAAGGAAGGAAAAGCCTTAGATGATGAAACTGAAGAGACAATTGTGAGTTTTTCTTCTAGCTATTGTTTTATACTTAATTATTTATTATTATCACTAACATTATTAAAATGTACATTTTAGGAAAAGCTTAAAACCATGGTTGAGCATGATGGGAAACCTGCTGCTGAGGCATTTTAATCTATGTTTAGGAAAGAGAAGTCAGGAAGGGTGTGTTGTTATGGAGGAACAATTACACCCACAATCTTTAAAAAAAATGAAGAAATGACAGCAATGCAAGAAAAACATGATCAAGAGGTGAAGTCTTTGAAGGAGCAACATGCAATAATGGAAGAAAGACATGCAAAAATGAAAGAGAGACAGAACCAGATGCAACGCCAAATGCAAGGAATGCAATCTCTTTTGAAGACATTTATTACACAGGCAAACCCAGATCTGGACATAGAGGCTATAACAGCTCTGTTGGCACCACCAACTACTCCAAGGGATGCCAATAGCATCTTTGGTTCTTCTACTTTCACACATCATCCTCAAAATTAGGTAATTTTAGTTTAATATATGATTATGGAGTCTTCTGATTATTTTTAATTATTAATTAATTTTTGCAGGAAATGATGAATTGAGATGATCAAGAGGACTTGGCTAATGGGAATGCTAGGCTTAGAACAATTTCATATGTTTGTGAACTTTATTTAGACTTAATTGTGAAATTATGGAATGAGAATACTATAATTGTGAACTTATTATTCAATTAAATATATTATAAGTTTGAATGAAATTTATGTTTTCGAATCTATGTTTGTGAAATTGTATGATTGTCTATGAAATTGTATGAGTGTTTGTGAAATTGTATGGTTTATAGGAATATATATACATTTTAGGAACAAATATGAACCTGCGCACAAACAATACACATCCTTTCGCTTATAGGAACGGTTTTATACCGTTCCTATAGTTCCAGCCTATAGGAACGATTTTTCATCATTCCTAATGTATACTATAGGAACGGCTAAGAACCGTTCCTATAAGATTTATCAACCATTCCTATAGGCTGGAACTATAGGAACGGTTTTAGGGTGGAACTATAGGAACGGTATAAAATCGTTCCTATAAGATTGGTTTATAGGAACACTTTTATAACCGTTCCCATAGGCTGGACCTATACGAACGGTTTTTTTGGCAGTGTGACCATAGGGACGAAAACTGTTCTTATAGCCTAACGGAACGGCTGATTTGAGTACACATGGGAAACCGTTCCCGTAGGTCTATGGGAACGGTTTTCAACCGTTCCTATAGCTTAAAAATGTTGTAGTGATCACAACCTCAAGTAATGTGGGACTTTAACACACCCCCCTCACGCCCAGAATCCACATCTAGAGTGTGAAGTTCTGCAGGTGACCCACAATCAACAATAGGTCTGGCTCTAATATCATGTTAGAAAATCAGCATTGGACCTAACTCCATCCCAAAAGCTAGCTCAAAAGGGGAGGATTGCCTAATCTATTTAAAGATCATCTAGACCACAATCTCAAGCAATGAAGGACTTTAACAATATCATCTTTGCTACAAAAGGTATTCTTTCTCCATGCACCTGAGCATTAGGGACCTGAAGCACAAGTAAAAAAAAATGTTTTAAGTCATAGGAAGCAACTTGATTTGGTTTACGGGAAAGAAAGAAACTGCAATCCGAAATATGATGTCTTCTATGAAATGATATCTAGAGTATTCCACCAGAACGCCACAAGTTCCATATTTTGGCAGTCGTACTAGCTAAGGCACAACAAACTCAATCACAACGAACAGAAAAACAAACCCTCCATAAAAATCACACCTTTGACCTCCTTTAGGGCGGAGAAGACTGATGGGAAGAGGATGGTCCTGTTACAAGAGATCGAATGAATATGGAACAGAGAACTTAGAGGAAAACAACATTCACCAGATGATCTTTCTCTATTCGATCAGCTCATCAATCAAGCATCAGCAAAATCAAAGAACAATGAAGAAAATGAAAAAGTGGAAATCTCAGATTCATCGAAATCAAACTTCAAATGTCTACAAGCAGAGTATTTATAGTTCAGCTTTACTGATCCCTAGTAAGCAGAAAAATGACACGTGTAATCAAAATAACACTGAATCCTATACAATAGCTATCAACAAAAAAACAACTTACAATATCAGATGAATGGATACAAATAGCTTGTTGATCCTCAGTCCTGCAGTATTTGATTTCAACTTGCTCAGCTTGTATCTGTTCCCTGATGAAGTGATGTTTAATTTCTATATGCTTGGTTCGTCCATGTAGAACTGGATTATGTGCTAATGAAATGGTAGAAGTATTATTACAGTACAGTACTATTGCCTGATATGTTTCAATACCAAAATCATTCATAATCCTGCGCATCCAAATAGCTTGACAACAGGCAGTAGTTGCTGCAATATATTCTGCTTCTGCAGATGATAAAGCAAGCAATTCAGTTTTGTTTTCTTGAACTCCAGCATACAGAACCAGACCCAATTTTAAACACATATCCTGATGTACTCCTTCGATCCTCAGCTGAACCACCCCAATCACTATCAGTGAACCCAGTTAGAATCAACTCAGTGTCTCTGTTGTAGAACAGACCAAATGATAGAGTTCCTTTAAGGTACTTGAGTACCCTCTTCGCAGCTTTAAAATGAGTTATCTTAGGACTACTCATATACCTTGACAGTATGTTGACACTAAACATAATGTCAGGTCTGGTGTGTGTAAGGTACAATAAGCTTCCTACCAAGCTTCTGTATACATGTGGATCTGTACTGAGTTCATCTTCATCAGTTGTCAGTTTGGTTCCAGTTACCATAGGACTTCCAACTGGATGACAAACACTCATGCCAAATTTTACAAGCAAGTCATTGATATATTTCTTTTGATATACTGAGATACCTTCCTTACCTTGATTGATTTCCAGCCCTAGAAAGAACTTCATTTCACCAAGGTCAGTCATCTCAAATGCCTCAAACATTCTGCATTTAAACTCTTCTCTCATTGCATCATTGTTACTGCAATACAGTAGGTCATCCACATATAGCAGCACAATCAGTATATGGTTGTTTTCTTTTTCTTTTACATATAGTGTATGCTCATTCTTGCTTCTATTAAAGTTCTCAATAGTGAAGAAGCTATCAATTCTTTCATACCAGCTGCGGGGTGCTTGTTTCAACCCATACAATGCTTTTGTCAGTCTATATACTAAGTTTTCTTTTCCTTCAACTACAAAGCCTTTAGGTTGAGCCACATACACTTCCTCCTTCAGCTCTCCATTTAAGAAAGCTGACTTAACATCTAGCTAATACACTTTCCATCCCCTGATTGCAGCTATACTCAATAGGATTCTAATTGTATCAAATCGAGCCACTGGAGCAAAGGTCTCAAAACAATCTTGCCCTATTGTTTGCATATATCCTTGTGCTACAAGCCTTGCTTTCAACTTTGTAACTTTCCCATCTGCATTCGTCTTAGTCTTATAGATCCATTTCAGACCTATAACTTCTTTGTCTTTTGGCAACTTGGTCAGATACCAAGTATCATGTTTGTTAATCGAGCTTAATTCTTCTTCCATTGCTCTCTTCCACCCAAGTATGTTAATAGCCTCATCAAAACTGCAAGGCTCAGTCACTTCCACTAAATTGCACCTTTCACATCTTGAATAGATGTCTGCAACATTTCTATACCCTCTTGGTGGAGTATGAGTGTTACTGCTGCTGTCACTATGAGTTTGTGTGCATTCAATATGCTCCGGTGTACTCTCCTCATTCAGCTCATCACTAATCAGAGTTTCTTCTTCAACATTCATATCATCTACTTGAACACCATGAGTTGAGCTACATCCTAAACTATGAGAGCCATCTGTATTCTTCTCTTTAGGAGCCTCAATATCTAGGTGTTCTTCATCAAATGTTACATCCCTGCTAATGATCAACTCCTGTGTTTCTGGATCAAACAGTCTATATCCTTTTGTCTCTGAGCTGTATCCAACAAAGATAGTTCTTCGACTGGTGTCATCCAATTTCCTTCTGAGTTGTTTTGGAATGTGACAATATGCAATGCAGCCAAAGACTTTCAACTGACTCACATCTGGTTTTCTCTTAAACCACATCTCATAGGGTGTTTTATCAGACAATGCTTTTGTTACACATCTGTTGATGAGATAGGCTGAAGTACTAAGTGCTTCAGCCCACAGTTTCTTGGGTGTATATCTAGCTGTCAACTGATTCTTAATGCCATTGTCAATGCAGAATTCATCAAACAGCTTTGAGGTGAATTCTCCACCCCTATCTGTCCTCAATACTTTGATTTTTGTATCAGTTTCATTTTCTACAGCTAACTTGAATTTCTTAAAGATGCTCAAGGTTTCTGATTTCATTTTCAAAAAATATACCTACACCATTCTGCTCCAATCATCTACAAACACAGCTACATATTTATAGCCTGAGCAGGATTCAAATTCCATAGGACCACACAAATCACCATGTATAAGCTCCAACATCTCTGTTGCTATTGTAGCTGAATTTTTAGGAAAAGGCAATCTGGTCTGCTTCCCAAGTTTGCATGTTTCACAGATCCTTTCACTACTTGTGCATTTTAACTCTGGAATTCCTTCTACTAAGCCTTTAACAGACATTTCAATCAGTGACTGATCATTCACATGTCCCATGCGCTTATGCCATAGAATCAGTTCAGAGTTATCAACACTTTCAGCTCTTAAAGCAAAATTGGAGCTGCTCAGTCGAAACAGGGTATTCTTTGCCATGCTTACAGTACACACTACCTTATCAGGCTGAGTACTAGAGAATATTTGACAGAGATTGTCATTGAACATCACTGTGTATCCATCTCTTAGAAGTTGCCCAACACTTAGTAGATTTGACTCCAAATCAGGAACATATAACACTCTTTTGACAATCAATTCACCTTGTTCTGTGTTCAGCTGCAAATCACCTAGACCTTTTGCCAATTTAACTGAACCATCTCCAAGTCTCACCTCAGTTGTATGACCAGTATCCAAGTTAATGAAAAGATCTCTGCATGCAGTCATATGATTACTGCATCCAGAATCTAAATACCACCCTCCAGTTATACTATCATCAACCTTGGCAAGAAGTAACACCTCTTCTTCATCATCATTCTTCTGTTCTTCTACAAAATTGACCTGTTTTTCTTTTTCATGTCTTTGTTTCAACATGCCCTATTTTGTTACAGTAATAACACTGAAATCTTTTTTTATTACCCTCATCAGATGATGCCCCTTGTTTGTCACCACCTGACTTTGAGTACTCACTGCTTCTACTAAATTTTTTGTCATATTGCTTTCTTCCTGATCTCATAAAAAATGCTACTCCTTCTTTGTTTTTCTCAAACCTACTCATCCTTTCAGCATGTGATAAAAGAGAACTCAGCAGCTCTTCACTTGTCATTCTCTTAATATCTCTCCCTTCTTCAATTGCTGTAACTACATGATCAAACTTAGTTTGAGGTAAACTCCTCAAAATTTTCCTTACAACCCTTACTTCTTCAATTACATCCCCAAATCTCCGAATCTGATTTACCATATCAATAATGGTTGAAACAAATACTTCTATATTCTCATCTTCTTCCATGAAAGCGCTTTCAAACTTTCTATGTAGGGTTTGCAATTTTACCTCCTGAATTCTTGAGGAACCATGATATCTGTGTTCCAATATCTGCCAAGCCTCCTTGGCTGATGTAATCTTTTCCAAATGAGTTGCAATATCCTCTGATAGAGCCTATTGAATGCAGTAGATCGCCTTTGCATCTCTCTTCTTCAGTTCTTTGAGTCGATTCCCATTCAGGTTCTCAGTAACACATCCTTCTTCGATCAGATCCCATAGATCCATAGTTATGAAATAATTCTGCATCTTAGAGCTCCACAATTCATATCCAGTGCTCGAAAAAATCGGCACCGGCGGAAGTCCGGAGGAATTTGCCATTACGCAATCAATCCCTCAATTCTGATACCAATGTTACAAGAGATCGAATGAATATGGAACATAGAACTTACAGGAAAACAGGATTCACCATATGATCTTTCTCTATTCGATCAGCTCATCAATCAAGCATCAGCAAAATCAAAGAACAATGAAGAAAATGAAAAAGTGGAAATCTCAGATTCATCGAAATCAAAGTTCAAATGTCTACAAGCAGAGTATTTATAGTTCAGCTTTAATGATCCCTAGTAAGCAGGAAAATGACACGTGTAATCAAAATAACACTGAATCCTATACAATAGCTATCAACAAAAAAACAACTTAGAATATCAGATGAATGGATATGATTTCTCATTAACATTTAACAGGTCCGCCCCAACCCCGACAAGCTCGAGACAATACCCGCCAATTACAAGAACGTCAACAATCCCAAAACCCAAGGCATCAACATGAATCCGAGCACGAATTGATGAAATTGTTACCCAGGAATGTGTATCTTAGAATTAAGGAAGAAGAAAGAACTTCGCAAGACAATGTTTACAGAAAGAAATGAAGGAAGACTTCACGTTAATTCTTGAGTGTAGATTAGAAGACTCATTTATACAGAGCCAAGAAGCAACTTGACTTAACAAAGACTGGTATGAATCAGTTTCAACACTAAGGGGGCGTTTGGTTATCTGCAAGTGTAAATGCTGCAAAATCTATTTGCATGCAAAAGCAAATGCCCGCAAATAGATTTTGCAGCCTACCGTTTGGTTGCCCGCAAGTAGAGTTGCAACTTCTATTTGCAAGCATTTGGTTGGCCGCAAATGGAAGTTGTAATTACACTTGCAACTTGCAACGTGCAACTTGCATCTTACGAAATTTTTCGGGTCGGGTCGAGCACGAATTTTCTCAAATCGGGCTGAGCCGAGCCGGGACGGGACGGGCCGAGCATGCACGAATTTATCCGGGCCGGGTACAAACTTTTTCGGGCAGGGCCGGGCACGAACTTTTCGGGTCGGGTCGTGCACAAATCTTTTTGGGCCGGGCCGAACACGAATTTTTTCGAGTCGGTCCGAGCCGGACCAGGACAGGTTGGGCAGTGCACGAATTTTTTCGGGCAAGGCTGGGTCGAACATAATTTTTTTTCGGGCTGGGCACGAATTTTTTTTCTGGTCAGGCCGAGCCGGGGATGAATTTTTTTGAGCTGGGCCGGGAAATGAATTTTTTCGGGCTAGGCCAGGCACGAAATTTTTGAGTCGGGCTGGGCACGAAATTTTTCAGGCCGGGTCGGGCACGAATTTTTTCGGACCGAGCCGGGTTGGGACGGGCCGTGCAGTTCACGAATTTTTTGGGTCGGGTCGGACACAAATTTTTTCGGGGCGGGACGGACACGAATTTTTTCGGGCCAGGCCGGGCACAATTTTTTTCGGGCCAGGCTGGACACGAACTTTTTTGGGCCGGGTCGGGCATAAATTTTTTCGAGCCAGGCTAAAAACTTAGGCCCGACACGATTTGTCTGACAAATTAATAATTTTTAATTTTTGTATAATACTGAAAATATATTAAAAAATCTATCAAATGACATCAGATGTAAAATCTGACACTACCATCAGGTTCAGCACGCAAAAATCTACAACTTTGATATTTATCTCGTCTTCATCCGACGACTCTACGTCGCCAAAATTAATTATTTTTCAATACTTAAATTATTGCATTTGCAGCCCGCAATCTTGTATTGCAGGCTTTTTGGGCTGCAATTTCACTTGCGGCCCACGAATGATATTTGAAATAGAAGTTGCAACTAGTAAATACTGCACAATGATTTTGCAGCCAACCAAACAAATTTGTTATCTAAATGCTGCAACTAGAGTTGCAGCATTTGTACTTGCGGGCAACCAAACGCCCCCTAAGTAAAAATAAAAGCGTTCATAAACTAAAAACCAGAATATAAGACTGGTAAAATAGCATAAAGAATAAAACTATGTTAACTTCCGTTGAATATGAGTCAACTATATTTAACACCCCCCTTGACTCATATCTTCATCACACCTAATTTGCACCTTAACATTTGAAAAGTATCAATTGATAAAGGCTTGGTAAAAAATGGTGGTACTGATCAGCAACTTGGTCCTTGCTTCTGCAAAAGTTTAACTCAACTTTCTTATCAGCAACAAGCTCACGAATAAAATGCAATCTGGTATTTATGTGTCTAGATTTTGAATGAAACATAGGATTCCTTGTCATTGCGAAAGCAGACTGATTGTCACACATAATCTCAGTAGGACCTTCACACACTAAGTTTAAGTCTTCTAGAATTCTTCTAAGCCACATTGCTTGACAAGCTGCAGTAGTCAGAGCAACATATTCAGCTTTGGTAGTTGACAAAGTTGAGGAAGCTTGCTTCTTAGAACCCCAGCTTATTGATCCAGGTCCGCAATTGAACACAAAGCCTGAAGTACTCCTCCTATCATATACTGATCTAGCCAAGTCTAAATTAGAGTAACCGAACAACTCAAATGAAACATTTCTCAAGTAAACCAAACCATAGTGCAAAGTATCTTTGATGTATCTCAGTACTCTTTTAGCAGCAACTAAATGTTGAGACCTAGGTGTTTGCATGAACCTAGATAGCATGTTTATCGAGAACACTAAGTCAGGTCTTGAGTAGGCCAAATACATGAGACTACCAACAATTTTCCTGTAATGACTAGCATCTACAATTTCACCTTCTGCTAACCCAAGCTTTATACCAACACTCATGGGTGTAAGTGTTGGTTAAATGGCCATACTAGAGGGGGGGTGAATAGTGTGTTATCTAAACTTTTTGCCTAATTCCGGTTTTAATCGTTACTTGATTACTTAGGCAATTCACAAATCGAGTAGTAAGCGGAAGCAAGATATATGATATGCAATAAGAAACGCAAGGTAAATAATGCTAACACAATTATTTATAGTGGTTCGGCCCCAATGACTACTCCACTACCTAAGCATCCCGCTTAGGATTTCCAAACAAAGTTTACTAGATTATATCGTTTCCCTTACAAAGAGGACTTTACACCGAAAAGTCTCCGCTCTTAAATACCCATCCCAATCTTTCTTCTAGCCTACCTTTGATGCTTCTAAGCCTAAAAGTGTGATCCTAAGCATCTTTACAAGCTTCATTGAGTCATCCTTTCAAGAACCCTAGTTTTGATCTCCACACCTTGATTTAGCCTTCAAGCTTCACCAATTCATCATCTGAAGGCATCAAAAGGACTAGGGAGTTTCTTTTGGAGCTAAGTACCTATTGTTTGATTTATTGCTCCAATTGTTATTATATTTGTTATTTATTTTATTATAATTGAACTTGTGTAAACCTAGGTTGCTAGGTTTGATTGAGTTGGTGGTTGCCATGGTGTTAAGGCTTAAATCCACTGGTGTAAACGTAGTTTGCTAGGATTAGTTCTTGTTGTCCTTATGATTGAGGTGGGAGAGTGCTCTCGGTAGGAAGGCGGAGACTTCCAAGTATGGAAGTTCCTTCAGTGTGAGAGCCAAGACTCTCTGATGAAAATGTCCTCATTGTAAATGAATCAAGATAATCTAGTAAACTTCGTTTGGAAATCCTAAGCAGGGTGCTTATGTAGTGGAGTAGGCATTGGGGTCGAACGACTATAAACAATTGTGTTAGCATTGTTCTCTTTGTGTATTCATTGTTTATCTTCATTACTAGCTTCTGCATTTAGTCGTCGAATTATAAATTGCCTAAGTAGTTTAAAAAAAAGTTTAAAATCAAAATTTAGGCTACTTGATTAGTTAACACACTATTCAACCGCCCCCCCTCTAGTGTGACCATTTCACCCAACAATTGGTATCAGAGTGGGTCGTAGATTGAGATTCCACCATCTCCTCTACATCGTCTCTCGATCCGAAAAATGGCACTAGAGAGTTTAGCGTCTTCACGTCCTAGGTTCGATGCCTCAAACTTTGGTCTTTGGAAATATAGGATGTACACATATCTAAAGACTAAGGGTTTTGGTGTCCTTAACATGTTAAGACTAGAATTTATTGAACCTAAGGTTTACATGCATTCTTGGAATGAATTAGATAAGAAAATGTTTAAGTATAATGGAGATGCCATGAATTGTATTCTTTGCACCTTACCAAATGGCATTCTAGAAAAAGTCATGCTTTGATCTCCACACCTTAATTTAGCCTTCAAGCTTCACCAATTCATCATCTCAAGGCATCAAAAGGACTAGGGAGTTTCTTTTGGAGCTAAGTACCTATTGTTTGATTTATTGCTCCAATTGTTATTGTATTTTGTTATTTATTTCATTATAATTGAACTTTGTAAACCTAGGTTGCTAGGTTTGGTTGAGTTGGTGGTTTCCTTGGTGTTAAGGCTTAAATCCACCGGTGTAAATGTAGTTTGCTAGGATTAGTTATTGTTGTCCTTAGGATTGAGGTGGGAGAGTGCTCTTGGTAGGAAGGCGGAGACTTTCGGGTGTGGAAGTGCCTTCGGTGTGAGAGCGGAGACTCTCCAGTGAAAACGTCCTCATTGTAAAGGAATCAAGATAATCTAGTAAACTTCATTTGGAAATCCTAAGCAGGGTACTTAGGTAGTGGAGTAGGCATTGGGGCCGAACCACTATAAACAATTGTGTTAGCATTGTTCTCTTTGTGTATTCATTGTTTATCTTCATTACTCGCTTTCGCATTTAGTCGGCGAATTATAAATTGCCTAAGTAGTTTAAGAAAAAGTTTAAAATCGGAATTTAGGCTAATTGATTAGTTAACACACTATTCATCCCCCCCCCCTCAAGTGTGGTCATTTCACCCAACACTTAATATGCTTGCTTATTTCTTTTTCGCACTTGCTTTTGAACTCTTTAAATTTATCAAGAGCTTCATTCTTGGATTTGATAAATGCTATCCAGGTATACCTGCTAAAATCATCAATGAACAAGATGAAGTATCGATTACCACTATATGAAGTTTCTTGAAAGGGACCACAGAGATCTGAGTGAATCAACTCTAAAGGCTCAATAGCTCGGTAGTCAGCTTTCTTTAGGAAGGCAATTCTACTCATCTTCCCACGAACACAGCTTTCACCATAGAGCTATCTTTTAATTTCTTTATGTGATCAGTATTGATATGGCCATATCAACAATGCCATAGCCAATCGATATCACAACTCTCTGCCTTAAGAGCACATTTCACTTCATGAGGATTAAACGAAAAAAGATTGTTCTCTTTAACGTTTACTCTGATCAATTCAGATGTTCTAGAATTATTTGTATACACAATGCAAGTATTACCTTCAAACAGCAAGGTAAAGTCTTCCTTCATCAGTTGACCAACGCTAAGAAGGCTGGAGTCCAAGTCTGGAACAAAGAGGACATTTTTAATTGTCTTCTTATGTTGTTCATCAACACAGATATCTCCACGCCCAAGAGCTTTGCGTATGTTGCCATCACCAAATTTGACATTAGCTGTGTGAGACCTATTGAGCTTCACAAACCAGGTCTTCTCTATGGTCATGTGGTTACTACAACCACTATCCAGATACCAGTTCAGGGTCTTGCTTTCATGAAGACTCACCATCAAAATAACCTCATCCTCAATATGACCGAACTTCTTGCAATAAAAGCGCTGAATTTTCCTTCTATTACCAGGTTTAAAATTACTAGATTCACAAGACGACTGACCTTTTTGTTCCTTCTGGTCAATTTGATTATCTTCATCATCAATTGAGTCTTCAACGGGAGCTTTTCCTCTTGAACTTGAATCCCATTTTCGTTCATATTGCTTTTGTTTCTTCTTGTCATCCTTGTGGCTAGATTTCAAGGCCTGTTCAAGCCTCTTTTCTTCATGTCGTTTCATCCTTTCAAAGTGGGACAAAAGAGACCCCAACAGCTCATCTTAGGACATTTCCTCAGTATCGTTGCCCTCTTCTATACCCGCAACAATGTGGTCATACTTCGAAGGATTTTTCAACTATACGCAATTCAGTCACCTTTTTTCCATACCTTCGCATTTGATTAACCAGGTCCATTACTTGAGCATAGTAGACATTGATGTCTTCATTTTCTTTCATGAAAAGGCTCTCAAATTGACACCTCAGCGTCTACCACTTCACCTTTTGCACCTTAGTGGTGCCATGAAAAGTGTTCTTGAGAATCATGCAAGCTTCATTCGAAGTCTCAACAGATGAAATTCTTTTGAATACCTTGGATTCGACAGCCTGCTGTATATGGCTGAGCGCCTTTGCGTCCTTTTTCCATATCTCTCGCAGAGCACCTGCAGCCAATCCTTCTTCATTGAAGCCATTGTTCACCAGCTCCCATAGATCCTGAGAGATGAAAAAGGTACGCATCATGATGCTCCAATCTGCATACTCGACTCCATCGAATCTCGGCACAGAGGGATTCACTTGATTTACAGCTGCTGCCATATGAAATGCCTTCTTCTAGCTATGATACCAAATGTTACCCAAGAATGTGTATCTTAGAATTAATGAAGAAGAAAGAACTTTGCAAGACAGTGTTTATAGAAAGAAATGAATGAAGACTTCACGTTAATTCTTGAATGTACATCAGAATACTCATTTATACAGAACCAAGAAGCTACTTGACTTAACAAAGACTGGTATGAATCAGTTTCAAATCTAAGTAAAAATAGAAGCGTTCATCAACTAAGAACCAGCATATAAGACTGGTAAAACAACACAAAGAAGAAAACTCTATTAACTTTTAGTGAATATGAGTCAGGTATATTTAACAGAAACTGCCGAGCATCAGGGTCATCGAGACCCCCTAGCATCAGGGATGCCATCGCTGCCGGTGAGGCCTGCGACCACCGCACCCCCCGCGGGATCGACGGAGAAGCACTCTGAGGTATCCCCGCCGATCCAATTCCCTCGCTTAGGAAACAATTAGTTTCAATTAGTTTCAGCTTAGGAATGATGCAAACTGCTATTGTCCAAAAAGAATTTAAAACTGACACTTGAATATTGTCAAACATTGGAACTTCATAAACCACACTTTAGATGCAACAAAGTTAAGGTCACACTTGTTAGAAGGTTCATACTTGTTAATTTCTTTCATTATCATTGCACAATTTTTCTTTCATTATCAGAAATCAGAATCTAATTAAATCAACCATGTTTAATATCAAACGAATTTCTTATAATTAAGATGGACCAGTAACATTCAAAGAAATAGAACAAAGTAGGTGATTTCAGAATGGCAGCCTGACAAATGGTACAATATCACACATCCACTCTTTTAGGATATTATTTTGTAGATACCGTGGAAATAGAAGAATTTTAACTTCTCCAAACAGTAAAACAACTAGGTGTTGCCCTGAGATTTTCAACATTGGTATTAATCTTGGTTTTGATGATAACAAACATGGAACTAATGTTTCATTGAGAAATTCTTTCAGATTCCAAGTCGGTTAGTGCTCGTCATCCCCGATCGGAGAAATCAGAGAAAACGGAGAAATCGGCAAGGACGGTCGTCGACGCTTGGATTTCTTCGGGAAGATAGAGTTTAGTTTTATGGTGTCTAGATAAATTGTAAATCCTCATGATGATGCAAAGAAACCCAAAAACCAAACCCGAACCCCAAAACACAAAAACCCGAAAAATTAGAAAAGGCCCTAAAATTCACTAAGCCTAGGGAACTCCTTAGAGGGCTATATAACATAGACATGATCTTGACACAAAAAATGCCGGTAATTGTTCCTTAGGAAAAAACTAGATAACGAGGTATTTTTAAGGATTTTTTGGAAGTCTTTAGCCTACCCATATTTGAACCAAAAGATTAGAAAATTTTCGTTTTTCGAAAATTTGTACTAGACCCCAAAAGTTAGATTTTGTTTCTTAAGGATTTTGAATTTTTAGATATTTTTATTGAATCCAAATGGGGGGTAACCCTTATATAACATTTATGTTTTAAAGTTATTAACTTCAAGTTAATAAATGTTATATAAGTAGACTTAGCAAAGACAGAACCCAGAAATGAGCAAATAAGCAAAAAAATTAGCCTAACCAAGCAGTTTGAACTGCTCAGGTTCGATCGACCAATTGGTCGACCGGCAGAAGGAGAAGGTATTTCGATCGACCGGTCGGTCGACCGACAAGCGATCGAGTGTCACCAACTGGCAGAAAAATGCCCGTTGACGAGCCTTGGTGTTTGGGGGTTGTAAATACTCATCCCAAACTCATTTCTAGCCTACCATTGATACTTCCAAGCCTCAAAGTATGATCCTAAGCATCTCTACAAACTTTCATTGAGCCATCCTTGCAACAACCCTAGTTTTGATCTCCACACCTTGATTTAGCCTTCAAGCTTTACCGATTCATCATCTTAAGGCATTAAGAGGACTACAGAGTTTTCTTTGGAGCTAAGTATTTATTGTATTATCTATTTGCTTCATTGTTTGTATATTTTGTGATTTATTTTCTTTGTATATCATTGGTGTAAACCTAGAGTGCTAGGTTAATTGAGTTGGTGGTTGCCTTGGTGTTAAGGCTTAAATCCACCATTCTAAAATTAGTTTACTAGGATTAGTTGAGGTGGGAGAGTGCTCTCAGTAGGAATGCGGGATACTTCCGGGTGTGAAAGTTTCTTCGGTTTGAGAGCGGAGACTTTCTGGTGTAAAGTCCTCATTGTAAGGAAACTAATTAATCTAGTTAAACTAGTTTGGAAATCCTAAGTGGGGGGTGCTTAGGTAGTGGAGTAGGCATTGGGGCCAAACCACTATAAATCATTGTGTTAGCATTGATATTTTGTTTGTGTTTATTGCTTTATCATTAATCGCTTCTACATTTGGTCGTTCAATTGTGAATTGCCTAAGTAGTTTAAGAAAACGTTTAAAATCGAATTTAGGCAAATAGATTTAGTTAACACACTATTCAACCCCTCTCTAGTATGGCCATTTCACCAACATTTGGTACGGGTCGTAGCTTGAGATTTCACCATCTCTCCAACACTTTGTTTCGATCCGAAAATGACACTAGAGTCGGTTCTTTCTACACCTCGTAGGTTCGATGAGTCTAACTTTAGTCTTTGGAAGAGTAGAATGTATACTTTCCTAAAGATTGAAGGTTTAGGTGTATTTGACATGGTAAAGACAATATATTGAACCTAAGGAAAATTTGGATGCATGGACCCATGAACAAATTAATAGGTTTGAATTAAATGCTAAAGCTACAAATAGCATATTTTGTTCTTTAGAAAATAATATCTTTGAAAAGAATAATCTTTGTACTTCGGCATATGATATTTGGACAACTTTAAACATGATATATGATTAAGCCAAGACTGAAGAGATTGGCACTTCTAATGAAGGTAGTGATGACAATGGTCATTCACGTACCACTAATGTTGGTTTTGATGTCCATAGCTCTTCTAGTCGAAGAAGTAGCTCTAAATCGTAGGCTAATTGAGACCTTTCGGTTTTCAACCAATAGGAAGGGTTGGAGATCTTAATTTTTAAATATTTCATATTTTGAGATCTCTCAATTCGTTTCGGATTCATGAGAATTTATTTTGAAACAAATTTCAAACTATTTAGCAAAGTGGACTTTGAAAATGATACTTTATTCTTCTCCTTGCTATTTGGTTTGGGTTGCTTGCTAGTAGCTTTATTTTTATTAAATCTACTAATGAAGTTTACTTCGAAGTTGAGAATATTAATGGAATGCTATGCTATCATGAAGAAAATTGTAAAGTAAAAAGTCAAGTTTGACAAAATTTCTAAAAATGGGATATGGGTTTAATTTTGCAAAAATCTTTCTATAATAATTGAATATTCATGTTTAATGATGTCTCTATACTCATGATTGATGTTGCATGATAAATCTATGAAATTTCATGAGTAGATAAAATTTTAATTACTCAGGCAATTTCATGATATTTTGATTGAATAAAACTTGCTCTTGGTTGAATTTCATATTAGAGACCTCATTTTGAGTTAGTAGTCGGTAAACATGTTTAGATACACATATGACATGATTTTAGATATTTAAACTTGAAAATTCATATGTAGATGAACAAAGTAATAACTAGATCACTTTAGGGGACTTAAACTTGGAATAGTTTGACCCAAGTCAAAAAATCGACTTGGACAGTTCATTTTAAGTCCAAACTTCATAAACATGTTTAGGAATAGGTATGACATGTTTCCATGCACTTAGAATGAAAAATTTATATGGATATGGATAAAATGACATGGAGGCCATTTCATGATAATCTCTTTTGAACCAAGTTGACCCAAGTCAACAAATTGACTTAGATGTCTCATTTTCAATCCATATTTGAGGAACATATTTAGATTTACTCATGATAGGTATCCATAGGTTTAAGTTTGAAAAACCATGAGTAAATGATAAGATTGAGTAAAATGACACCATTGCTTGAGTAAAATCATTCCTATGAATGATTTTAATAACTTGAATGATAGCTAGAAATATCGGTTTTTCATTGAAATTAAGATAGGATGAAAAATGAACTTAGAGAATTAATTTTGAGATAAAACTTGACACACACATCTTAAATGACCATTCAGCAATGTTTGGAAAGTTTGAAGCAAAATTGACAAAGTTTGAAAAAATACCTAAAATTTCTGAAAATGCATTTGGACTTTCAGAAATTTTATGAATTTATAGAAAACTAATTTTTGATTGATTTTTGAACCTGCAGATTTTCTGAAAAATCTAGTTTGTCCAGTTAAAGTTTCAAAAATCTTCGTCAAGAAAATGATTTTATATAGATTTAAAAGTTTAATTTTTGTAAACTTGAAGTATACTTTGACCTAAGTCAACAAAGTGACTTAGAAATTTCATTTTAAGCCCAAACTTGACTCATATACTTAGATTCACTCATGTTTGATGTCTAGATGCCTAAGTTAGAGAAAACATGAGTAGATAGCAAAATTTGATACTTAGCCATTTTCATATTTTCATGCCTATTTCGAATGAAACCGTGCTAAGTTCATATTTTGATCAAATGACATTCTTTTCACTTCAAACTTGATATACATATTTTCCATGACTATATATTTGTATTTTGAAAGTTTGAATGATTTCTGAAAATATCATAAAAATCTCATTTATTTACGAAAATGTCATTAAAGTATCACTCTTCCCAAGTTGCTTATTTTTCCGATACTTTAAATTTTCATTAGATTTTCGAATGAGACTTGAAGTATGATATTTTAAATTCACTTATGGTATCGTTCTACTCAATTGATGAGAAAAATTATTTCTAAAGTGATTTTTGACTATTTGATAGATATTTAAAAATATCGATACTTAAGTTACTACATGATTCTTGGTTTTGGATTTCATTTTTCATTTCACGATATCATGTATGACTTAGTCTCTTATTCGATATTTGGTTTTCATCCCTTGAGTTGAGACTTTTGCGGTTTTGAGAAATTTTTTAGAGTTCCAATTTTGACTTTTGATTGACTTTTCTTGCCCTTTTTGAATGATGTCAAAAGGGGGAGAAAAATCTAGGGAAAAGGAAAGAAAATATAGGAAAACCATGCATATAGATAGGGGGAGTTTATTTCCATAGATATGCATGTTGATAGGGGGAGAAATCCCATGTTTGATATCCTTTGTGCTTAAATGATATATTTTCTTAAGGATGTTTGTCTTCATCAAAGAGGGGGAGATCGTTGGCCTGAGATTTTCAACATTGGTCTTAATCTCGGTTTTGATGATAACAAACATGGAACTAATGTTTCATTGAGAAATTCTTTCAGGTTCCAAGTCAGTTAGTGCTCGTCATCCCCGATCGGAAAAATTGGAGAAATCGGAGAAATCGGAGAAATCGGCAAGGATGATCGTCGACGCTTGGATTTCTTCGGGAAGATAGAGTTTAGGTTTAGGGTGTCTAGATAAATTGTAAACCCTCATGATGATGCAAAGAAATTCAAAAATAGAACCTGAACCCAAAACACAAAAACCCAGAAAATTAGAAAATGACCTAAAATTCACTAAGCCTAGGGAGCTCCTTGGAGGGCTATATAACCTAGATATTTTCTTGACATAAAAAATGCCGATAATTGTTCCTTATGTAAAAACTAGATAACATGTATTTTAAAAGATTTTTTGGAAGCCTTTAGCCTACCCATATTTGATCCGGAATATTAGAAAATTTTCATTTTTCGGAAATTTGTACTAGACTCCAAAAGTTAGATTTTGATTCTTAAGGATTTTGATTTTTAAGATATTTTTTTTGAATCCAAATGGGGGTAATCCTTATATAACATTTATGATTTAAAGTTATTAATTTCAAGTTAATAAATATTATATAAGTAGACTTAGCAAAGACAGAACCCAAAAATGAGCAAACAAGCAAAAAAACTAGCCTAACCAAGCAGTCTGCCCTGCCCAGGTTCGGTCAATAGATTAATCGATCAGCAGAAGAAAAAGGCATTTTGGTCTACCGACCGATGCCCAGAATGGACAAAATTCCTTCAGTCGCACGGCTATCGATCGACCGACGATCGATCGGCAAGCGATCGGGCGTCGCCAACGGGCAGAAAAATGCCCGTTGACGAGCCTTGGTATTTGGGTGGTTATAAATACCCATCCGAAACTTATTTCTAGCCTACCATTGATGCTTCCATGCCTCAAAGTGTGATCCTAAGCATCTCTACAAGCTTTCATTGAGCCATCCTTGCAAGAACCCTAGTTTTGATCTTCACACCTTGATTTAGCATTCAAGCTTCACCGATCCATCATCTTAAGGCATCAAGAGGACTAGAGATTTTTCTTTGGAGCTAAGTATTTGTTGTATTATTTATTTGCTCCATTGTTTGTATATTTTGTGGTTTATTTTCTTTGTATATCATTGGTGTAAACCTAGAGTGCTAGGTTGATCGAGTTGGTGGTTGCCTTGGTGTTAAGACTTAAATCCACAATTGTAAATTTAGTTTACTAGGATTAGTTGATGTAAGACCCGAGGTTTCCTAATATATAAAAAAGATTTATTTTTTGTACAGTGCATCGGATCGGGAGTTAGTCGGGTCGAGTTATGAAATCGCCACGAGTAGAAGGTATAATTTAAGCCTTATGAAATTTTATTAGTTAAATGTTCCTTCCTTTTTAAACATAAGATGACTTAGTATGAGTCAAGTTCAAATCGTGTATGTGGATTTAACCGGGGCTCGAATCGGATTTGGATTGAGTCGAGAAGGGGCTTAAGTGAGGAAGGGCTTTTTAGTCAAAAAAATATGTATAAAACCCCTCACCTCAGCCACCGTACGATCGTCTTGTGTTCAATATGTTTTAGACTTTTGGATTGATGCTTGTGTTGTTGCCGCAACCATGTTTACCACCCCTAGAGGGCTAGTCCGAGCTGGTTATTACCCTACTTGAGTCAGCCGAGAAGTGGATAGGGGAGGGAAATTGGGGCTGTTCGGATCGATATGCCGGATCTCATGTTATGTCGTCTTAATTCCCGCTTTCATGCTTAATGTTAGGTTCAAATTATAATACATGATTACTGTTCATCTTAGTAATTGATAGCAAATGTCAATCTACATTCTCATGAATATGGAAATGTTCTTGCTAATACTCACATGGACATGATGGTTATGGTACATGCATCAAAGGAAAGGTTTTATTAAATTTAAGATATCATGTTTAATTGTTGTTATATTTATTGCATGTTACTTATTGGTGTAATCAATGGATTATTTACCTCTTTAATTCGGCTTCCTCATAATGTTTGTTGCTAATGATTAAATTTGGTAAGTGTTGTTGGGATATTTTTACCATGCTAGATAGTATATTCCTTGTGGGAATTATTTGATATTTTACCATGCTAGATATGATGTTCCATATTGAAATAAATTCTTTATGCAGTATATAAATTTTTATCGTTGAATCTCGTAGTTATGCATGGTAGTTGTTGTGAATTATAATTACATTTCTTTTATATATATATGCTGTCCGAAAATGTTAATGGGTGAAATTCCAAGTTCGGTACACGAAATCCTTCACCGACGATAGCGTATGACGCTAGATAACATGTAGGACTTTGCAAGGTACATATTAGATATGGAAACATAACTAGGGAATGACTCAACTTCTAAGACTTCTTGTATTCATTTTTGGAGACCTAGAATTATTAGGTGTACACATTTTTTGGAAGGGTGACATTGAATTGTTGACCCTATAGGCCGAGTGAGGGCCGGATGCGGGCAACTGCCCGCGGTGTATATAAGAAAATCCTAGGATATTTTGATTGTGTGATGTGCTTGCGATGGTCTGCCGAGAAGCATGGGCGGTCGAAAATGACCAATGCTTGACTCGGCCAGTGATTGGGTCCTGAGATGCAGCGGGCCCGCTAGGTGTCTGACCCCAGTTGGGTGGGACTAGCTATCCCTACCCCAGACGGTGTCCGGAGACTAGTAGACCATCCTAGTCAATGGCCCAGGATTTCTTGTTTACATCTTGATATGATGTGGCCGAACGGCCAGTATGATTCTACCTTATATGGTTGGGTCGGTTGTAGCCGAGATTCTTATACCATAAGTAGGCCTTAAGGGCCGAATGCCAGGTGTCAAAGTTATGCCTTTATGGCAGGTCTCTCCTATATGGTCTATACAGAATGACCCTTGGGGTCGATAGTCACACTAAAAAGTAGCTTACCTCCTTGATTAAATTCTATGTTGCTTTATATGTTATGCATGACTAATTATGGATTATGTGGAGGTTCGAAAGAACCGCTCACTGAGTCCCAAGTGGATTCACGATTTGTTTCCTTTGTTTTTGCAGAGCATGATCAGTGATCGAGGCTTGTCGTCATGGTGCAGCTGGAGGGCAGGTGGTGGTGCCATATCTCGTAGCGGCGTCCTTTGGTCATAGTCCAGTGTCTTGTAGTAGTTATTTTCCTTTTCTACACTGACAGTTGTGTTTCGAAAAGTTTGTAATAACTTTGATACTTGAGATGTTCTATTTGCGACGATATTGGTTTTCTTCTTTGGGTTGAAAAACATATATTTGTGAATTTCGAAAACTTTAAGTAAAGATTGTGTTGTGGTTTCCTTTCTCGATATGTTCGGTTTTATTGTGAGTCAGTGTAGACAGTAGGCTACCAGGCAGGATGTAGGCCCTGGCCGGTCACACTACCCTCAGTTGGGGTGTGACAAAGTAGGTATCAGAGCACTAGGTTAGGTCTTGACTATGACTAAGTGTTGGGTACTGTATGAGATATATGCTAGCGTGTCGACATACGATTTAGTTATGCTACGAGATCGGGCGACCACTACTGCACTCAGCGTACCAAGCGGTTAGTATTTATTTGATTTTGTTGTAAAAAATAAATAAATAAATTATATGATAGGATAGTTGTTCTTTTCTTGTGATAGTGTGAGGGAGACTCATAATGCTGCACTGAGTGGCAGTGGCAGTAATTTGACAAAGCATCGAGGCTGGGGTCCTGGGTTCGAATCCCAGCGGGTAATTGCTGAGGGGGGGGGGGGGGGAAGATTATTGGCCGGGCTGTGTCAGCAATTGTCCCGTGGCAGAGGTCGGGTTTGGCCAAGTCACATTCGCACGCGGGGGTGCTCGAGCTACTATACGATATAAGATGAGGATAGCGCCTATTCCCTTCACCAATTGGTTTGGGGAAAGTTGGTAGCGCCCGATTCTGGAGCTAGTATGGAGTTCAAATGCCTTTCCAAATGTCATCCGACCCTAGTGGCATCTGAGACCGCCAAGGTCAAGATGTTCGTGGCAGGTCTGAGGCCACAGATCGGCAGGCTCATCCACTACACTGAGGATTCTACTATGGCTCGGGTAGTGGATGAAGCCCTACGGAAAGAAGCCTGGGTGCCGTTTGAGTGGAACACTAAGAAGAAATTTTGACTGCAGGGTTCTGGCATTCGGCCTTGGCATTTTGAGGGGGCAGTGACCGCGACAAACCATCAGCAAAGCCGAGGACAGAATGGCAATTGGGGCCGTGGGGGCCCAGGATCTGGGTCAATGAGGCCGACAGTGTCAGGAGGTGGTTCTCAGACATCAGAGGCGCCGCCGTGTGGTAGCTGCAGTCAGAGGCACTGGGGGTCCTGCCTTAGCCGCACGAACGCTTGCTTTAGGTGCGGCTGAGTCGGGCACTTCAAGAAGGACTATCTTGAGGGAATTGCCCAAAAGCATGAGTAGTCTAAAGGGGCACCTATGTCAGTGGGGTCAGTGGCTCAAAGGGGGCAGATGCAGAGTAAGGGGCCGCAGACCAGTCATTTAGAGAGGCCGCCTGCTAGGGTTTATGCTATGAATTGTGATGGGGCAGAGGCGTCCAAAGCAGTGGTGGCAGGTACTATGTTCGTCTGCTGCATATGTTTTATTTAATCCAGATGCCACACATTCGTTTGTGTCTGCCAAATTTGCTGCGGAGTTGCCAATGGCACCCTCTATGCTTGATGGGTCATTGATTGTATCAATACCTACGGGCAATGCAATCCTAGCAAATTCAATATACCAAGGCTGCGAAGTGCTCATCTATGGCCATGTACTGAGTGCAGATTTGACACTCCTACCCACACTTGAGGTTGATGCCATTCTTGGCATGGATTGGTTGGCAGAGCACTTTGCGATGTTGGATTGTAGAGCTAAAATAGTGATGTTTAATAAGTCTAGGCTACCGCAGTTCTCTTTCCAAGGGGAGGGAGGGAGCAAGCCAATAGGGGTCATCTCAGCCCTAAAACCTCGTAAGCTGCTTCAGGGCGGCTTCCAATCCTTCCTAGCCTTCGTATTTGTGGCTGAGGAGGAAAGGGGTGAGGCAAGGAATGTCAACGGAACCCTATGTTGGCTTAAGGTTTTCAACCTTGGTGTTAATCTCGGTTTTGATGATAATAAACATAGAACTAATATTTCATTGAGAAAATCTTTCAGGTTCCATATCAACTATCGCTCGATGTCTTCGATCGGAAATATAGGAGAAATCAAAAAATCAGAAGCTCAAAGAATGTTTGACATCTGCACCCGTGTTGGCTGTACCTTCCGGCTCAGAATGTTTTGTAGTCTACTGTGATGCCTCCCGGGTTGGCCTGGGCTACGTTCTGATGCAGTTTTGCAGAGTTATAGCTTATGCATCCCGCCAGCTGAAAGTTCATGAAAAGAACTATCTGTTTTGTAGAATGTTTGACATCTGCACCCGTGTTGGCTGTACCTTCCGGCTCAGAATGTTTTGTAGTCTACTGTGATGCCTCCCGGGTTGGCCTGGGCTACGTTCTGATGCAGTTTGGCAGAGTTATAGCTTATGCATCCCGCCAGCTGAAAGTTCATGAAAAGAACTATCCGACGCACGACCTAGAGCTAGTAGCAGTGGTCTTTTCACTGAAGCTCCGGCGGCATTACCTGTATGGGGAGACTTGCAAGATCTATACGGATCACAAGAGCCTCCAGTGCTTGCTAACCCAAAAGGAGCTAAACCTCAGGCAGAGGAGGTGGCTAGAGCTCCTAAAGGATTATGACTGCACCATTATGTACCATCCGGGGAAAGCGAATGTGGTAGCAGATGCTCTGAGCAAAAAATCCATGGGCAATTTGGCTCATCTGGAAATTAAGCGGAGGCCTCTAGCTCGAGAGTTGGCGTTGTGCTTAGATGGGGGTACAATCTTGTTAGTGTCAGCTTCGGGTGCCTTGGTGGCACACCTACGGGTACAATCCACGCTGGTGGACATGCTGCGTGCTGCGTAGGGAGAGGATGTCTTTTGTGCGATGACCAAGGATCTGGTGCAAAGAGGAGATGCAGAGAATGGATTCAGGTTGGACTCAGAGGGTGTACTGAGGTTCAAAGATCGAATCGTGGTGCCAGATATGGCTGACGTGCGTAGGCAAGTCTTGGATCTAGGTCATCGTTCCACTTATACAATGCATCCGGGGGCCACCAAGATGTACCGAGATTTAAGGTAGCATTACTAGTGGAAGGGTATGAAAAGAGAGGTAGCGGAGTTTGTCTCCAAATGTTTGGTCTGCCAGCAGGTGAAGGCCGAACACCTCAAGCCCGCGGGACTATTACAGAACCTCGAGGTGCCCGAGTGGAAGTGGGGGAGAATCACCATGGACCTAGTGACTAGGTTGCCTAAGTCAAAAGGCGGCTTTGACTTCATTTGGGCGGTAGTGGACCGGTTAACCAAGACCGCGCACTTCATTCCAGTGAAGACTACCTTCTTTGTGAAATAGTATGCCCGACTATTCATGGACAGGATTGTGGCATACCTTGGTACCCCGGTGATGATTATATTCGATCGTGGTACCTAGTTCACAGCCCGGTTTTGGCAGTCCTTCCAGGAAGCCTTGGGTACCCAGGTGCGTGTCAGCACAGCTTTCCATCCGCAAACTGACGGGCAGTCAGAGAGGAGCATTCAAACCATCCTAGTCGATGGCCCGATGTTTGCTCTGATTTTCTTATGTCTTATGTTGGCCGTGTGGCCGGAGTATTACTGTCATTTTGTGGCAAGGCCGGTTAGAGCCGAGCCATTAGTTCTTGAGCAGACCCTAGTGGCCGGGGTGCTATTCTGCTTAGTTGGGCCGTTATAGCTGGTTATATGACTGTATGGTCTATACAGGATGGCCCTTGGGTCGGTTGTCATATCTTGACTAGATTAGATCCCCAACCTTATATTTTTCTGACTTATATACATGTGGTTATTGGGGATTTATGTGGAGGTGCGGAAGAACTGCTCACTGAGTCCCATGTGGACTCACGATTTATTTCTCTTGTTCTTACAGAGCCCGACCAGTGAGGTGAGGCATGGAGTCATGGTGGAGTTGGAGGGCAGACAGTGGCGTAGATCTCGTAGCAGCGTCTAGTAGTCGTAGTCGTGATGTCTAGGATTGTTTTCTTTATATACACTAGAAGTTGTTAATTTGAAAAACATGTATTCGACTTTAACTCGAGCTATTTTACTTTATAGTTAGTTTGTTTTGCAGCTCTTTTAAAATTGTTGAACCTTCTTTTAAAATTAAATAAAAGCTGCATCGTTATTTTTATTCGCATGTTTTCGATATCCTGTTATATAGTGTATGTGGTAGGCTTCAGGGTAGGACATAGACCCTGGCCGGTCACGCGACCCTGAGTTGGGGCGTGACAAAGTTGGTATCAGAGCTTTTGGTTAGGTCTGGACTACGACTAGGAGTTGGGTACCGTATGAGACAGATGCTAGTGTGTTGACATACGGTATAGGTATGCTACGAGATCTGGCAAGCACGACTACACTCAACGCACCATGCAGTTAGTAATTTTAAAAAAAATCAGTTGAACAATTATTTATGTTGATAGGAGAATTGTTTCTTTTTCTCTATCTTAGTGTGATGGAGACTCATAATACTGCACTGAGCGGCAGTGGCACTAATTCGACAGAACGCCGAGGCCGAGGCCCGGGCCCGGGGTCGGGACAGGGAGTAATCCGAGGAATAGGGGCAAGATTATACGGTTGCTCAACTGCAGGATCAGGTGGCTCAGTTAACAGAGGCGCTCCTTAGGGAGCAGGAGCTGAGACATCAGATGCAGCAGCAGCCGCCGCCGCAACTCGTACCTGTAGTTTCGGTGGTACCGGAGGTGGCCGAGACAGTGGCATCGGTGAACAGGGTTCCAGGAACCCCATCTTATGCAAACTTCGTCACACTGAAGCCGCTAGAATTCACTGGAACAGACCGACAGGTGGAAGTCACTGAGTTTTTGAGGGACTACTACGATCTGTGCATGGAACTGGGGTGCTCATCGGAGGCAACGGCCCGTATGGTCAGGCTACAGATGAAGGGACCGACAAAGGTCTGGCTACACACTTGGAGGGCTCGCAGGGCAGCAGGTGCGCCGCCTCCCACCTAGGAAGAATTTAAGGCGGCTGTGGAAGAATAGTACTTGCCAATGAGTGTTCGTGACAAGCGGGCACGAGACTTTGAGATGTTGCGCCAGTCTGGTGGCATGTCAGTGTCAGAGTATGAGATGGAATTTAATCGGCTTTCTAAATATCATTTGACCCTAGTGGCATATAAGACCGCCAGGGTCAAGAGGTTCGTTGGGAGCTTGAGGCCTCAGATTGGCAGACTCATCAACTACACCGAGGATTCCACTCTTGCCTGGGTGGTGGATGAAGCCCTTCGAAAGGAAGCTTTGGTGCCGTTCGAGAGGAACGACGGGTCGGCCAAGAAGAAATTTCGGTCGCAAGGATCTAGGGGTCGACCATGGCATCCAAAGGGGGCAGTGACCATCGTAGACCACCAACAGAGCCGAGGCCAGAGTGGTAGCCGGGGCCGTGGGGGCCTAGGGTCTGGAACAGTGAGGCCAGCGGGGTCAGGAGGTGCTTCTCAGAAGTTTGATGTGCCACAGTGTGGTCGCTGCAGTCGGAGGCACTGGAGGGCTTGTCTTGGCCGCACGGATGCTTACTATAAATGCGGTTAGGTCGGGCACTTTAAGAAGGGCCGTCCAGAGAGAGTTGGTCATAAATCCGAGCAACCAAAAGGAAAGGTGCCTATGTCAGTAGGGTCAGTGACTTAGAGAGGGCAGATGCAGAACAGGGGGCCGTAGGCTAGCCATTCAGATAGACCATCTGCCAGGGTGTTCGCTATGAACCGTGATGGGGCAGAGGCGTCTAAGGCGGTGGTAACATGTAGCATTTTAGTAAATTCATCTACTGCTTATGGTCGGTATGATCCGAGTGCCACACACTCGTTTGTGTCTGCCGAGTTTGCTGCTGGGTTTACAATGACACATTCCTTGCTTGACGTGCCATATGTGGTGTCAACGCCCACGGGCGATACCATAATAGTCGAATCAATATTTCGGGACCGCGAGGTGATCATCTGCGGCCATGCATTGAGAGCAGAATTGACACTCTTGCCAATGCTTGAACTCGAGGTCATACTCAGCATAGACTGGCTGGAGGAGCACTTTGCGTTAGTAGATTGCCGGGCTAAGATCATCATATTCAATAAGGTCGGGTTGCCACAGTTCACCTTCCAAGGAGATGGAAAGGGTGAGCCCATGGGAATCATTTTAGCCCTTAAGGTTCACAAACTACTGTCGGGCGGCTGCTAGTCCTTCCTGGCCTTCGTATCTGTGGCCGAGGAAAAGGGGGGCACGACTCAGGAGGTTAGTGGAACTTCGGTGATCTATGAGTTCCCCGATGTCTTCCCAGAGGAATTGCTAGGATTTCCGCTTAGAAGAGAAATCGAATTCTGCATTGAATTGCAGCCCGGGGCAGCATCGATCTCCATCCCACCTTATAAGATGGCGTTGACTGAACCTCGGGAGTTAAAGGCACAGTTGCAGGAGTTGCTGGACTTGGGCTTCATTCGCCCAAGTGTGTCCCCGTGGGGTGCTCCGGTCCTACTTGTGAAGAAAAAGGACGGGTCCATGCTCATGTGCATCGACTATAGGCAGCTCAATAAGGTGACAATAAAAAATCTTTACTCGCTGCCTAGAATCGACGACTTGTTCGACCAGTTGCAGGGGGCACAGTGGTTCTCGAAGATCTATTTGAGGTCTGGATATCATCAATTGAGAATCCAAGACCGTGACGTACCCAAGACCGCCTTCAGGACTCGCTACGGCCGTTATGAGTTCCTGGTGATGTCGTTTGGACTGACTAACGCACCTGCGGCCTTTATGGACCTCATGAACATAGTGTTCAAAGATTACCTGGATAGATTTGTGATCGTCTTTATTGACGACACCCTAGTGTATTCCAAGAGCAAGGAGGAGCACTCCGAACATTTGAAAATGGTCCTAGAAACCCTCAAAAAACATCAGTTGTACGTCAAATTCACCATGTGTGAGTTTTGGCTAGAAAGTGTGAGATTCCTAGGTCATATAGTGTCCAAGGAAGAAATTAGTGTGGACCCCGCCAAAACAGAGGCGATAAAGGATTGGAAGCGGCCGACTAGTGTGATTGAAGTCCTCAGTTTCTTGGGGTTAGCCGGGTATTACAAAAAGTTTGTAGAAAATTTCTCAAAAATTGCAGCTCCTCTGACTCGATAAACCCAAAAGAAGGTCAAATTTGAGTGGGATGAGAAGTGTGAGGAGAGATTCCTGAAGCTCAAAGAATGCCTGACGTCAGCACCAATTCTGGTCATACCGTCAGGCTCGGGGGGATTTGTGGTATACTATGATGCCTCTCGGGTTGGCTTGGGCTGTGTTCTTATGAAGTATGGCAGGGTGATCACCTATGCGTCTCGTCAGTTGAAAGTGCATGAAAATAATTACCTAGCACATGATTTGGAACTGGCGGCGGTAGTGTTTGCTCTGAAGCTATGGAGCCACTACTTGTACGGTGAGGCTTGTGAGATTTATACCGACCACAAAAGCCTCCAGTACTTGCTCACTCAAAAGGAGCTCAATTTAAGACAAAGAAGATGGCTCGAACTTCTGAAAGATTATGATTTTACCATCTTGTATCACCCCGGGAAGGCCAATGTGGTGGTAGACGCGCTGAGCAGGAAGTCCATGGGCAGCTTGGCCCATTTGGCAATCGGGAGGAGGATGCTAGCGCGAGACTTGGCACTATGCTTGGATGGGGGAGCAGTTCTAGTAGTGTCAGCGTCGGGTGCCCTACTGGTACAATCCACACTGGCGGATATGTTGCATATCGCGCAGGGGAAGGATCCCTTATGTGCCCTGACAAAGGACTCAGTGCATAGAGGCGATGCGGAGAATGGGTCCAGGTTGGACTCAGAGGGTGTGTTGAGGTTTAGAGATCGGATCGTGGTGCCTGATATGGCAGAGGTGGGTAGGCAAGTTTTGGAGCTGGGTCATCGTTCCACTTATACGATGCATCCGGGAGTCACCAAAATGTACCGAGACTTAAGGCAGCATTACTGGTGGAAGGGCATGAAAAGGGAGGTTGTAGAATTCGTATTCAAGTGCTTGGTCTGCCAGCAAGTGAAGGCCGAACACCTGAAGCCCGCGAGACTACTGCAAAACCTCGAGGTTCCCGAGTGGAAGTGGGAAAAGATGACTATGGATCCAGTGACAGGGTTGCCTAAGTCAAGAGGCATATTTGATTCTATCTGGGTGATGGTTGACAGATTGAAAAAGACCGCTCATTTCATTCTCGTCGAGACAACCATTTCTGCGGAGCAGTACGCCAGACTATTCTTGGACAGGATTGTGGCATACCATGGTACCCAGTGATGATTATATCAATCGTGGTACCTAATTCACAGCCCGGTTCTGGCAGTCATTCCAAGAAGCCTTGGGTACTCAGGTGCGCTTCAGCACAACTTTCCATCCACAGGACCATCCAAACCTTGGAAGATATGCTGAGGGCATGCGTTCTGGAAATGGCCGGCGGTTGGGAGAAACACCTACCGTTGATTACAACAATAGCTATCACAGTAGCATTGGCATGGCTCCTTTCGATGCCTTGTATGGGCGACGGTGTAGGTCTCCAGTGGGTTGGTTTGAGGCCGGAGAATCACTCATGGTGGGTTCTGATATGATTGTGGAGGTGGTAGAGAAGATGAAAATTATAAAGGGAAGATTGTTGGCGGCTCAAAGTCGCCAGAAAATATATACTGGCAAGAAGTTCAGAGAGCTGGAGTTTGTAGAAGGCGACCTGGTGTTTCTGAAGGTCTCCCCCATGAAGGGGGTAGTTCGATTTGGAAAGAAAGGAAAGCTGAGCCCCAGGTTTGTTGGGCCTTTTCCCGTCTTCTGGTGGAGGGGTGCCGTAGCTTATGAGTTAGCCTTGCCTCCTAGTATGAGCAGGGTACACCCGATTTTTCATGTATCCATGCTCAGGCGATATGTGAGAGATGATTCGCATGTGATCGAGCCTTGTACTATGGAAGTGGATTCGGCTGTCTCATTCAAGGAAAGGCTGGTGGAGATCCTCGACCGCCAAATGAGAAAGCTGAGGTCCAAAGAAATCCCCTTGGTGAAAGTTAGATGGGAGCATCACTCCGGGCAGGAAGCCACTTGGGAGGTAGAGTGAGACATGAGAGAGTGCTACCATTCCTTGTTTGAAGAACCGGTAAGTCCTTATAATTCAACAAAATTCAAGGACGAATTTCCTATAAGGGGGGAAGATTGTAAGACCCGAGGTTTCCTAATATATAGTATGAGTCGAGTTAAATGTTTCTTCATTTTTAAACATAAGATGCCTTAGTATGAGTCAAGTTCAAATCGTGTATGTGGATTTAATTGGGGCTCGAATCGGATTTGGATTGAGTCGAGTAGGGGCTTAAGTGAGGAAGGGCTTTTTAGTAAAAAAAATATAAAACCCCTCACCTCAGTCGCCGTACGGCTTGGGAAGGTGAGCTGCACGCAACTCGAGATGAAGGGAGAGAAGGGGATTCCGAGTGGTGGCGCGAGAAATTGGTGTCGTCGCTGGAGATCGGAGTCGTTGACGCCTAGACCATCTTCCTTTTTGATCAAGGTGAGTGGTCGGACTTAGTTCGGTAGGGTAGGCGTGTGGCCGGCCCTTAGAGGTGATGAAACCTTGTTTTTCTCGCGTCGGACCTTGTGGATCTGAAGTTTCTCGAGATTTATGGTTTTCTTATGCAAATTGTATCGTGCGATGAATGTTTTCGTATGGTTTTCTTGATTTTAGGGGCCGACCAATTGAGGGAAAAAGGGGAAAGGTCATGCCGAAATTTTCCCCAAATCCCTCGAGTGGTTTAAACCCCTTGGATCGATCCCTTTTCATGTGTAGACAACTTGTAAAATTAGATCTTACGATTTCATGGTCAAATTTTCCTTCCTTTCCCGTTCAAGAAGGTTCGGCCGAGCATGTTACCCTTTTTTAGGGTTCGGCCGAGTGGAGAGGAGGGTGGATTTGATCCAATGTGTTGATTTCATCTCTGGGGAAATATGTTCATCGATTGAAATTATTGATTAAACGGTTGATGAATGGATTGTTGATGCTAGTAGATAAGATTTAAATTTTTAGATGGATATCCTCTTGAATGCACATATATGGCTGAGATCATGTATGGTATATGATTCGTAAAATTTCCTTCATCAAATTAATAATGCTAGTATTGAAATTACCATGATAGATTAAATGTTACATTGCTGGAATTTATTAATTTAGTGCAGAATTTAATTACTTTATTGTTGCCATCATGCGGTTGTTCATGGTAGTAGTTGTAGGTTAATTTCCTTATAACTTATGGGTTGTGACATGTATGTATTCGGACATTCTACACTTATGATATGTAGTTCACACTTGGAATGTGGCATATGACGCTACATGACTATTAGGAAACTCTAGGGTGCTTATTATTTAGAAAAACTCGAATGTAAACAAGCTAGGTCTCACACCTAGGAAACAACCAGTGAGCAATAGTGTGCGATTGGTAAGGCCCGGAATAAAGGGGCCGAGCATGGGTGAATGCCCGGGATTTTTAAATAATGAAACTTTAGAACACTTTGCTTGTGTAATGTGATTGTGATGGTCAACTGAGCAGCATGGATAGTCAGAGCGACTAATGCTTGACTCGGTCAGTGATTTGGGTCTTGAGATTGCACTAGCGGGCCCGCTAGGTGTTAGACCCTAGTTGGGTGGGATTAGCTATCCCTAACCCGGTAGGTGTCCGGAGACTACCAAACCATCCTAGTCGACAGCCCGGTGTTTGCTCTGATTTTCTTATATGTTATGTAGGCTGTGGGGTCGGAGTATTACTGTCATTGTGTGGTAAGGCCGGTTAGAGCCGAGCCATTAGTTCATGAGCAGGCCCTAGTGCTCGGGTGCTATTCTGCTTAGTTGGGCCGTTATGGTTGGTTATATGACTGTATGGTCTATACAGGACGACCCTTGGGTCGGTTGTCATATCTTGACTAGATTAGATCACTAACCTTATATTTTTCTGACTTATGTACATGTGGTTATTGGGGATTTATGTGGAGGTTCGGAAGAACCGCTCACCGAGTCCCATGTGGACTCACGGTTTATTTTTCTTGTTCTTGCAGAGCCCGACCAATGAGGTAAGGCTTGGAGTCATGGTGTAGGTGGAGGGCAGGCAGTGGCGTAGATATCGCAGCAGAGTCCAATAGTCGTAGTCGTGATGTCTAGGATTGTTTTCTTTATATACACTGGGAGTTGTTAATTTGAAAAACATGTATTTGACTTTAACTCGAGCTGTTTTACTTTATAGTTGGTTTGTTTTGCAACCCTTTTAAAATTGTTGAACCTTCATTTAAAATTAAATAAAAGCTGTATCGTTGTTTTTATTCGCATGTTTTCGATATCTTGTTATACAGTGTATGTGGTAGGCTTCTGGGTAGGACATAGACCCTGGCCGGTCACGCGACCATGAGTTGGGGCGTGACAATTGACTAGTCCTTAGGTTGAGGTGGGAGAGTGCTCTCGGTAGGAAGGCAGAATACTTTCGGGTGTGGAAGTGCCTTCGGTTTGAGAGCGAAGACTTTCTGGTATAAAGTCATCATTGTAAGGAAACTAATTAATCTAGTTAAACTAGTTTGAAAATCCTAAGTGGAGTGCTTAGGTAGTGGAGTAAGCATTGGGGCTGAACCACTATAAACCATTGTGTTAGTATTGATATTTTATTTGTGTTTATTGCTTTATCATTAATCACTTCTGCATTTGGTCGTTCAATTGTGAATTGCCTAAGTAGTTTAAGAAAACGTTTAAAATCAAATTTAGGCAAATAGATTTAGTTAACATACTATTCATCTCCCTCTAGTATGACTGTTTCTTTAATACTAGGATCTTCAGAACTTTCACCCTAGCTACCTTCTTAAAAAATTAGCTTCAAATTTTATTTGTCACTCGTTATGCTTTTACTATGAGAAAATTTCTCATTTATCGGTTTCAAACTGTTAGAAGAAAGTATAATGTGAAGCTTGAATCGATGTTCTAGAACTTTCTAAAGAAATAATAGCTGGCCACCTCTTGTATTTTGTTTTACGCTTTTGGTTCTAGAACTTTCTACAGAAATAATAGTTGGCCACCTCTTGTATTTTGCTTTACGCTTTTGGTTCTAGAACTTTCTACAGAAATAATAGCAGTCCATTTTGTAGCTTTCCATTTAGATTTGAGAGTTTGTGTGTGATCGAATTCTTCATCTTAAAGACGGGTGCCACTACAAGAAAATGAACATCTAAGAACGTAATTATTGGGACACTTTTATTAGCGTTGCCAAATTTTTAAAACTCATATTATTTGGAGATGTTATAAAAAATTTCATCCTTTTTGCTATAATTAGGGACACATTTTTTCTTAGCGTCTCAATTTTTTTAAATTCGGGACGCTTTATTACGAGCGTCTCAAAATTAGAGACACAGCTTACATTGCGTCATTGATTTCTTAAAAATTAGATACGCCAATTTATATTCGTCTCTGATTTAAAAAATTAGAGACAATTTATATTGCGTCTCTTATTTAAAATTAGAGGCACCAATTTATATTCGTCTCTGATTTAAAAAATTAGAAACACAATTTATATTATGTCTCCGATTTAAAATTAGAGACGCAATTTATATCACGTATTCGATTTAAAATTAGAGACACAATTTATATTATTGCAATTGGGGACACAATTTGGGGCGTCTCCGATTAATTAGTTCATCTTTCCTTCTTCACCCGCGCACTCATCTACTCGACCACATTAGAAGACGGAGATCATCACTCGCGATTTGATTGGCGGCTACGCAGATGCAGAGGTGGATCTCGAATTCTGATTTTCGATGGCTTGGGAGGTGGATCTCGAGGTCAGGTCCTTCACATTCACTCTCGAGGTCAGGTTAGGTCTTCATCTTCCCTCTTGCCATCTCGCTTGATTGTATGCTCGTATCCTTCCACTAGGGTAAATTGTTAAATTATCGGCTAACTAGAACCGACGCTAATTAAGCATCGGTTTTAATTAAGTAAACCCGGTATTAATTAAATTAAAACCGGCACCGAAAGAGGGATCCGGTTAAGTGAAACCGTGTCACCCATTTGGGCGCCGGTTTCCCTTTTTTATTTGCTTCTTTTTCATTCCCTGCAAATTTTTCCCCAAAAACCCTTCCGCGCGATTTTTTTTCTCCCTGTAATTATTTTTTTCATTCACGCATTTTCCAGCGACTTGTTTTGATTCCTTTGCTGCTTCCTTGATTGTGGTTTTAACATCAGCTAACGCACTCTTGCATCTGTCATTTTCATTGTTGAGGTAAATTTATCAGCGAAATCAGTAATTTGTTTCCTCATCAGTCTCTGCAAGTCCATTTCCCTCGTGCGATTTCGCCGATCTCTTGCTCCATTTCTTTATTTCGCCGATCTCTAGATCTTAGCAGTCGAGAGCAGTATCGCCGCTACCGGTAAAACTCGCAATCCTTCCTTAAATAGTTATTTTACCGTGAGGTTACTTTCGTTAGGTAGTTCATGATAACATCACTAGGGTTTATCACAAAGGCAGACAAACTTCGATATCTCTTGAAAATGCTGATCTTTTTGCGCGAGCTTTTTTTTCGTTTGTCTATGTTCAATTATGTAGCTAGGATTTGACAGCGTTGTTCCCCTTTTTAAATATCTCTTATTTCGATTAAGAAGTAGGAAGACAAGCTTTTAAGTATTCATTTTGCCTTTTCAATCTGTTTGGTTGTCTCCTGGCCGAAGAAAACAAAAATGCAATTACTCTCATAATTTTGTGGTCGTGTAGAGGATTTGTTCTGATTCCCTCAAAATTTATACGCTTTGTCTTTGGATATCTTTTCAAGTGATATGTGGTCCAATAATTATTTTGGGTGAGTAACCGTTGTGCTAAAGAATTATGGAAGCATATGCCTAACCTTATGTCTAATTAGCAGTTCATCTTGTAGTGAGATTAAAATCATAATTTTGTAATAATTTGAATTGGAAAATATTGAAGACAAATTTTTTGACATTCTCATAATAGAATGTCCATTTGTGGCTGTTTGTCCATCTGTGGCTATAGATTGACTGTTTGTCCATTTGTGGCTCATTGTTCAGAGGATTGCAATTGACATACAAATGCAGTTTTTATAGAAAATATTGAAGATAATTGCTCATTGGCGGCGGCTACGGCCCCAACTACTTCAAGGGGAAGGCAGAGTACGGACCCTCGTCGTTGTCCAACAAGGGCAGGTGGGTCTTCAGCGACCCTGAGTTCCAGTTCAAGAGGCGGGTCGCTAGCTACAAGGCCTACGCCGTCGAGGGCAAGGTCAAGGGCTCCGTACGCCGGAGCTTCAGGTGGCTCAAGGATAAGTACTCCGAGGTTGTCTATGGCTTTTGGTAGGAGCACTCGCTTTTCCTTTTTGGGTATGATTGATTACTTGCTAGGTCTCCTTTTTAGGTTTTCAGTTTAAATATTGCAAGAAAAGATTAGAATTAGCAATAGATTTTGACTAATCTAATTTACTTTTTCTCCTCTCTCCTTTCGATAATGGCTATTTTAATTCCTGCGAATAATTTCGATAATGGCTATCTGATTTCATTTCTTTTCATCTTGCTGTTAGTATTAGTAAGAAACTTATTGTCTCGCCCATCTTTGTATTCTGCTGAATTCCATGTGGGAGAATTTTTTTTTTAACAAAGAAAGTCACAATAGGTGACCATACTAGGGTTTGAACCCTAGATTTCTAGGAAACATCCTTGATGTTGCCACCAGCTGTGCTACTCACAGTTGGCAGGAGAATGCTTAAATTGGGGTATTTTGTGCTTGTACACAGATTAGCTTATTTATATTCACTTATTATGTTTACCCGTCAACTTCAATTGCTCCATTTATCAGGATTTGATTTGTTGGCCAATGTGTTCTTCCTGTTCTTTGTATGATCACTGCAATTCATTTGCAAAGTCATAGACCCTTTGAAGCTTCAAATTGGCCTTTGATTTCAAATATAATGGTGTTGCTTTCGATGGTGTAAAGATATTTTAAGGTTCTTGAGGCTGGAATCTCAAATTGATAGATGTTCATTTTCTACTTAATACTTGGGTTGATAAGCAATTTTTTGAGGTTAAGCACGCGATCCTGGGGTTTTTGTTCGTGGATCAGCACAATGGCCTGGACTAGAGGTTCAAGGAGTATGCCTGTAAGTTCTAGGTCATTGTGGAGTATATCATTTTCTCTCTTACTTATGCATCGTTTATATCATTTAGTGACGCTTAATTATTATCTAAGATTGTAAATATATTGAAAATGGCATGACCGAGTGAATCGATTGATCTGCAAGCATCTCCTCATCTCTTTGCAGGGAAAAAATCTCATATTGGATTAAGAGCAAAGGGAACACCTCAGGTTTTTAAAAAGGGTGTGTGTTTTAATTATCCCTAGGTGAACGTGCAGTGCCTAGGTTTAAAAAGGCGCTTTACCTCTACCACCTTCGTGCCTACGTTTGCCTAGTGATCCAGGAGTATTGATAGAATAAAGCTGTGCCTAAAGGAAGCTGAAGGAGAAGGCTTTGAAGGCTTTGAAGTTCAAGGAGAGGAAATTGTTCTTGTCAAACCCAAAATATATAAAACCTCGACGTGAACTTTATTTTTTAATGAGAGCTGCTTATTCTATCAAGGAATTTATGCAGATGTAGAGGGAATATAGTTCTTACAATTATCATGTTCGAAAAAAAAAAATTCAAATATATGTAGTTTTGGAGCCAAAAAGTTGCTGACAATTATATTCTCTTTTTTGTGCTTATTCATATTTTTTAGATATGCAACTACAAATATCTTGAGAAAACAAAGGAATAGTTAATTATGTTCTTTTATTAATTGTCCAGATATCATTGTGCTCAAAATAGGCATTACAATTTGCCCATAAGTATCGCTGAATTTAAAGTTACAATTTAAAAGTTCAAATGACTAAAATATTAGATTTTGGAACTAGATAGATGTCATTACATACCTTCTTGGACAGGGAAGAAAGGACATTTATGCACTAGAAGGAAGGTAAATTATATTTAATATCTCATGGCTATTGTTAGGACTTTCTCAAATCAAATATGAATACAGGTTTCTATTGATAAACCTTGGGTTTAGATTGTGACTTGGAAGTACTTGTTTTTAGTAGCTCATGGCTATTGTTGTGACTTGGAAGCATTAGCATTGTTGTCAAATTTGTTTTGACATGGTCTAGTGATGTGATGAGGAACTGAGTTTCAACCAAAATCTATACTGGATACAAAGGTAAGTCAGTTAAATAAGATAGCTAAGGTAGATATCGAATCAAATGTCCACAAATTACTCATGCTACCTATTCTCATGCAAAACTTACATAATGGTAGTAACAAATGGTTTCAGTTCCCGCTTGTATCATCTTTGTACACAAATTATAATCTGTTGGTTCAATAGATTTTGAAAACTTGAAAATTTCATTGATTTGAAGTTATGTAGTTTACCCTGTTATTTCTTTTCTTGTAAAAGTTATTAATTAATGTAGACCCTAGATCAGAAAAATGAAACAGAATTAGATCTGGGATGAGTACACAACATATTAATTCCTGCATGCTTTGTGTTGAAAGGTAAGCCGCATTGTTAAAATCCATGATTGAATTTTCCTACCTCATGTTGTGTCTTCTTCCTCCATCTGCATTCCCCAATCCGCTTTCTGTTAAAATCCATGATTGCATTTACTAAAATTTATTAGCTTATTCCTGCTCACACATATGCCCATTTCCACTCAGAATTCTTTTGTTTAATATTCCTGCAAGTTAATGACATTTTTGATGTTAAATCTGCTGCAAATTGTGTTCACACAAATTAAATAGGTAATTGCATTTTGTTGACCAAGTAATAAAGTGGTGATTCATTTTTCTTAAAAAAAAATTGCAATGTTGACCAAAAGAAAATGAATCAATATAAAGGACTAAAAGTTATAGCAAGACATTTTAGAGAAGTATTTTTCTGAGATGGTGCAAGGAAGCCATGTTTACTTGATTATGAATGAAGAATTTTTTTGTGTATTCAATGTGCTAACCCATTTCATATCCCCAAAGTTTGATTGCTCTATTTCTTTTCCTTCGACAAGTTCTATAATATATTTGATGTGTTATAGATTCTTTTGTTGACTATCAAGTTCATAGAGGGAAGTTCTCGAATCTCAAAGCAATTGCCTTGTATCAGCTCAACAGAGAAAAATGCTTGAAACAATTGTCTTGCATATGAATAAATTTTTAGATTGATCAATCATATGAATAAATGAGGTAAATTAACTAGCTTATATTGATAGTAAGTTATGTTATTGCCTAAATGTGACCTTTGTGTTATTAGTCCACTACATTAATCATAAATAGTATGTTTGCTTCATTGGATAAGATAGGATTAGATTCGATAATAATTGAGGGAGGATTGGACATGAATTTTTTAAATCCGGTGTACATCGGATATAATATCAATTTTATACTCTTCTTTTCTCATTTTCTTCTAATTCATGTACTAAATAAACAATGAATATTAATCAATCTCTTATCATATCCTCTCTTATCCTATAAAGCAAACATGCTCTAACTGTTTTGGACTTGACATAGTGACACCAGCATTTGTTAAATCATTATTGCAGTTTTAGTTGTTAAATGATGTTAGAAAGGCATTTAGTGATATTCTTTCTACTAAGCTGCATAATTGATTAAATAATATGTTCTCTTGTGAAGTTTATTCTCCAACTTGATAGTGAAGAATGAGTGAAACTTCTCTCTTATTCTAATCCAATATATGCCCATCATAGTTGTTAAATCATATTGATTGTTTGTAAAGGAGATGATTGATTTCTTTTGTCACTGTTTGTTTTGGCAGAAAATTGATTTCTATGTGCATCAGTAATGCTTGCTCTTTAGTAGGTGTTAGAGGCTGTTAATTTCTATCACATGACGCTGCTTTAAAACAAATTTCCATCTCATAAGCCTAGTCAAAATGGATAGTTCCTGAAATTGGTTTCTGATTTTGTCCGGAGGTGAGCAAAGATGATGGCTACAGTCCCAGAAATCCCTATGGTGATTCGAGTTGAGAAAGCTCTTGAAGCTATTTATATCTGCTGCTTTGGACAAGATCCCATAGAAGAAGAGGATGTTAGATTATTATGTATTATGCTAAATGTAGTTTTCCCTTCGGTTGGTAAACCAGAGATAGATAGACTAGTCACTTCCAAACTTATGTAAATTACTGAAGTGTCAGTAATTTTTTTTGTCTGACCAACTTATATATAGATGATACAGAAAAAAAATAGAAAATCCCATTTGACATTTCCAATGATGTTTGTTTTTTCTGGATCGAAAGAGGAAATCTACCTCAAACACTTCTCCCCTCATAGGACAATCAGTATCAAAGTTTTCTGATGCAAGATTGTTATACGAAGGAAACAATATCCAAAGGCGGCCTAATACTGCACTTCTTCTTGAAGAAATCAAACAGGAAGTAGACAATTTTGATACTGTAACTACATGGAAAAAATGGGCATCGATTGACAGTCATGCAGTGTAAGAGTTGAAATTTGGTTTCGACTCAATACGTCAAGGGGCAAGCCACTCCTTGAAACATATAAAACAGGAGGATGAGATTCTGGTAGAAGGTGGAGACTCTACTTCTAGGTTATTTGCCTCACTCCTTGACTCTGCACTTCAAGGTAAGTACGGTGATATCCGTAATTGTCCACCACTTCATGTTGCATCATATTCTAATTAGAATGATGTCTTTGCTTTGGTCAACTGGTAATTTTGTTTTTCAAATCAAGCTTTTGTCTATATTTTCTTGTTTAAGAAAATATTTTTGTCATTGTGGCAATGTTATTTAAATGTTCAACCTTGTTGGACGTGCTAAATTATAACCCTACTATAATGATTAGAACATTATATTGTTGAAAAATATATCACTACTTTCTTTGTGCTTTAGGAATGGTGAATCTGATTCAAAGCCGAAGTCTCAATCGGGATCTTGGGCTGGACTTTTCAACATGGGAGGAAGGAAGATGAGTGGAAGAACTCGATTGAACTGGGTGAAAAGATTGAAAAAATCCAATCGAAGGCGAAAGGAAGAGTTACCATCTCTGATGATGACCTTTAGAGAGCAAGGTAGAAATGCAAATTCTTTATGACAAATTCTTTGGTAGAATGCCAAATTTTGAATTGGTTAAAATTATTCTTCCGAAATTGTTCTGATCTCGTAGTAGGTTATTTCTTGTTTAAATTCTCTAATGAGGAGGATTACTAGAGAGTTCTATTAGAAAGACCCTGGTTTCTAAGAGGGCAAGCCTTATTCGTTACAGTGTTATTAAAAGGCGCTAAGGCATTCGCCTAGGCACCCATGCGAGGCGAGGTGGCGCCTCAAGACACCTGAGGCGGGCGACTTTGATGAAGCGTCGCCTCAGGTGGCGCTTTCCTATGGGGCGCCACGTGTTGCAGGCGGTGCCTGATAAAAAAAATTGTGATAGAAGGGTTTGAACCCTGGCCTCTTGGTGGGACAAAAAAGGTACCACTACTAGGCAGGGTTACTTTTTTGTTTTTCTTAACTAACATGTATACAATTAATATATACTATATTGCTTGTTTAAAAAAAAACCTAAAAGCACTGCCAAGTTAAAAATCCAATTTTTAACCCTCTCGATCTCTCACTCACGCGACTATTGGAGGACTCGGCGCCTGCTCACTTCCTTAATTCTACCGGCACTCACATGATTTTTTTCGGCAAAAATTTAGGTAATTTCACCTGCAATTCTTCTTTCTCCTGTTGCCCTACTCATTGTTCTGGAATCAAATTTGATTCCAGAACTTGTTCTTCTGGAATCAACTTTGATTCTAGAATCGAAGTTACATAACTTGAGTTCTGTTCTGGTCCTTCTGGAATCTTTGTAAGATTCCAGAACTTGTTCTGGTTTGATTCCAAAAGGACCAGAACAGAACTCTTCGTTTGATTCCAGAAGGAACAGAACAAGTTCTGTTCTGGAATCAAACAAGTGTGTTTGATACTTTGATTCCAGAATAAGTTTTGTTCTGGAATCAAACACACTGTTCTAGAATCAAACATAAGAATTTAAACTGTAACATGTATGTTTGAATTTAAACACAAGTTCTGTTTTGGAATCAAACACAATGTTCATCCTTTTTTCTAGACTAATGGATAGTTCGACACCTAATGTTGAATCTCAAGCTTCAAGAAATAACAAGAAGGATCCTGGTTGAAAGTACAACTATTTGAAGGACTCTAAGGATCCTAATTATGTAACATGTATGTTTTGCGAGAAAACTACGAAAGACGGGATTTATCGAGCAAAATAACATCAAGTTGGCAATTTTTAAAATGCTATGCAAAAAATGTCCTCCTGAAGTGAAGCTAGAATTGGAGGAGTACATGACAGAAAAAAAAACTCAAAGGGATGAATCTTATGGACATATTCCCGATCTTGACACTGCACCTATAGGAGATGATCAAGATGAAGAGGAAGAGTTTACTCAACAAGCCAAAAGAATTTGCAGAAAAGAAAAAGAACCTATGACCAGTAATAAGTCATCAACGAAGAAGGGGCCAATGGATTTGTTTTTGTATCATGATTCAAAGAAAAATATGCAAGGAGGAAAATTAAGACAGTCAAACATCAGTGATGCTTGTGATAAAGAAGCGAGAGCTAGGGCAATTCAATATATAACTCGCTTCTTTTATCAAGCTAGAATAGCTTTTAATGCTGCAAATTTGGATGGCTTCAAATGGATGATTGAAGCAATTGGAAGGTATGGACCAAACTTAAATCGTCCAAGTTATCATGAGCTTAGAGTTCCATCACTCAAAAAGGAACTTGAATATACCAAAGATCTAATGCAATGTCACAAGGATGCATGGGCAAAGCACGGGTGTTCTATTATGTCAGATGCATGGATGGATAGAAGACAAAGAAGCATTATCAATTTTTTGGTGAATTGTTCTTTAGGAACAATGTTTGTGGAGTCTATTGATGCATCTTCTTTTGTGAAGTCCGGAGAGAAAATATTTGAGTTACTTGATAGTTTTGTGGAGAAAATTGGCGAGAAGAATATTGTACAAGTCGTCACCGACAACGGAAGCAATTATGTGTTGGCCGGTAATGTACTTACTTTTTTTTCTAATTTGTTGTTGTTTTGAAATAAATTATTTATTTTTATATTGTTGACTTACAATTTTATCCTAAATACTTTCCTTATTCTCTTTCACATGATTAGGAAAGTTGTTACAAGCAAAAAGAAAAAATATATATTGGACTCCTTGCGCAGAAAAAATATATGTTGTTGGTTTAATCTACAATCATATTGGTGTTCTCAATATGATGAGGGAATTTACAAGTAAAAAAGAATTGGTTAGATATGGAGTCACCTGATTTGCTCCCACATTTCTCACATTGCAACGCTTTCATTCACAGAAGCACAATATAAGAAATATGTTCACTTCTGAAAAGTGGGTGAAAAGTAAATGGGCCAAAGATGCTAAGGGGAAAAGAGCAAATGATGTCATTTAGATGCTCTCGTTTCGGAATCATGTGGTGTTTACACTCAAAGCCATGGGTCATCTTGTAAGAGTTATTCGACTTGCTGATAATGAGAAGAAACCGGCAATGTGATATATTTATGAAGCGATGGATAGAGCCAAAGAAACAATCCAGAAATCATTTGATGATGATGAAGAAAAGTAGAGAGAGAATTTTGAAATCATTGATAAAAGATGGGAATGCCAGCTTCATCATCCATTGGCATGCAGCAGGACATTATTTAAATCTTGAATTTTATTATAAAAATCCGAATGAGATTGAAAAAGATTTGGAAATTATTAACGGTTTCTATGAGTGCATTACAAGACTGACTCCTAGTATTGATCTTCAAGATAAGATAATGAATGAGCTATCCTGGTACAAAAAGGCAAAGCGACTTTTTGGAATTCCAATGGCTATTCGTTCATGAGCTACTAAAGCTCCAGTTAGAAGCTTTCATTATGATTTAATGAATTATTTTAGCTTATAATTTTTCATATTAGTATTTTATTATTTTATTAATTTATAGCTGAGTGGTGGGATTTATATGGCGGTACAACTCCAAACTTAAAAGATTTAGTCATTAAGATTTTGAGTTTAACCTGTAGTGCAACGGGTTGTGAACGTAATTGGAGTGTATTTGGACATGTAAGTATAATATTATAACTTAACTTTCATACTTTTATATATATAATTATCATTTTATGTATAGCTAACTTAGATATAATTTTATGTAACAGATTCATTCAAAGAACATTTCCTTATAATGCTCTAATCTCGATCCATCACTATCAAATTTCATATATCATGCGAATGATTTACAACATAAAAGTATGACTTGATACCCTACATGTAAGCATAAGACACATCAAAAGCTTTTCTCCCCCCAATGACCACTCGGCCGAGCCTACCCAAGGCCGATCATACTCAGCCGAGAGCAAGCAGGATAGGAGGATAAGGTCTCGGCCTTGATTGTGAAGAATCGAGTCGTCAATCGCGAGGAAAACTTAATCCGAGGGCTTTCGACCACTCTAGGAAATTAGGGAAAAATTCGACATGACCTTCCCCCTTTCTCCTTCATGTGGCCGGCCCTAAACATCGAGAAATTCATACGAACAGTAAATACCTATCATCCAAACCAAATCTTGGAAGAACATCGGTGGATCGATGAAATATCACGAGAAATCAGAGAAAACCCCTAAAGCTTGGGTCGGCTACCAGCCTACCCTTCACAACAAGGTTCATTCCACTCACCTTGATCAAGGAAGAAGAAAGGACAAGCTATGGCGATCTCGATCTTTTCGACGGCGGCATGAATCCGGCGCCGACTCCAAGGCTTCCCCTCTTTCCTCTCTCTTCTCTCGGGCTGCGTGCTACTCCAAAAGTGAGCCGCACGGCTGGGGATGAGGGATTTTATTCCCTCATCTTCATTTGACCAATATGCCCCTCCTATTCAGTTAGCCCCTACTCGACTCAATCCGAGTCCGATTCGAGCCCCGATTCAATCCGCACACACGATTTGAACTCGACTCTACCAAGACATCTAATGCTTAAGGAAGGAACATTTAACCAATTAAATTTCATGACTGAATTATACCTTCTACTGGCGGCGATTCCGCAGCTCGACCCGACTAACTCCTCATCCGGTGCGCTGCACCAAAAATAGATTTTATATTAGAAAACCTTTGGTCTTACAACCTTCCCCCCTTAAAGGAAAATTCGTCCTCGAATTTTTTTGTTATATAAGGGCTTACCGGTTCTTCAAACAAGGAAGGGTAGCGCTTTCTCATGTCTCGCTTTACCTCCCAAGTGGCTTCCTCCCCAGAGTGGTGCTCCCATCTAACTTTCACTAGGGGGATTTCTTTGGACCTCAGCTTTCTAATATGGCGGTCGAGGATCTCCACCGGCCTTTCCTTGAATGAGACAGACGAATCCACCTCTATAGAAGGTTCGATCACATGCGAATCATCTTTCACATATCGCCTGAGCATGGATACATGAAAAATCGGGTGTACCCTGCTCATGCTAGGAGGTAAGGCCAGCTCATAAGCTACGGCACCCCTCCGCCGGAGGACGGGGAAAGGCCCAACAAACCTGGGGCTCAGCTTTCCCTTCTTTCCAAACCAAACTACCCCCTTCATGGGGGAGACCTTTAGAAATACTAAGTCGCCTTCCGCAAACTCCAGCTCTCTGGCCTTCCTGTCAGCATACATTTTATGGCGATTCTGAGCCGCCAACAATCTTTCCTTTATAATTTTCACCTTCTCTACCACTTCCTCAACCAGATCAGGACCCACCATGAGTGATTCTCCGCCTTCAAACTAGCCCACTAGAGACCTACACCGTCGCCCATACAAGGCCTCGAAAGGAGCCATGCCAATACTACTGTGATAGCTATTGTTGTAGGCGAACTCAATCAACAGTAGGTGTTTCTCCCAACCGTCAACCATGTCCAAAACACAGCCCTCAGCATATCTTCCAAGGTTTGGATGGTTCTCTCAGACTGTCCGTCCGTCTGCGGATGAAAAGCTGTGCTGAAGCGCACTTGAGTACCCAAGGCTTCCTAGAAGGACTGTCGGGCTATGAACTGGGTACCTCGATTCGATATAATCATCACTGGGGTACCATGGTATGCTACAATCCTGTCCAAGAATAGTCTGGCGTACTGCTCCGCAGAAAAGGTTGTCTTGATTGGTATGAAATGGGCGATCTTTGTCAATCTATCAACCACCACCCAGATAGAATCAAATCCACCTCTTGACTTAGGCAGCCCTGTCACTAGATCCATGGTGATCTTCTCCCACTTTCACTCGGGAACCTCTAGGTTTTACAATAGCCCTGCGGGCTTCAGGTGTTCGGCCTTTACTTGCTGGCAGACCAAACACTTGGATACGAATTCCGCAACCTTCCTTTTCATGCCCTTCCACCAATAATGCTGCCTTAAGTCTCGGTACATTTTGGTGGCTCCCGGATGCATCGTATAAGTGGAACGATGACCCAGCTCCAGAACCTGCCTGCGCACTTCTATCATATCAGGCACCACGATTCGGTATTTGAACCTCAATACACCCTCTGAGTCCAACCTGAACCCATTCTCTGCATCGTTTCTTTGCACTAAGTCCTTCGTCAGGGCACAGAAGGCGTCCTCTCCCTGCGCGGTACGCAACATAAGCACCAGTGTGGATTGTACCTACAGGTGTGCCACTAGGGCACCCGACGCTGACACTGCTAAAACTGCTAAAACTGCTCCCCCATCCAAGTATAGTGCCAAGTCTCGTGCTAGCGGCCTTCTCCCGGCTGCGAAATGGGCCAAGCTGCGTATGGACTTCCTGCTCAGCGTGTTCGCCACTACATTGGCCTTCCTGGGGTGGTACAAGATGGTACAATCATAATCTTTCAGAAGTTCGAGCCATGTTCTCTGCCTTAAATTGAGCTCCTTCTAGGTGAGCAAGTACTGGAGGCTTTTGTGGTTGGTATAAATCTCATAAGTCTCACCGTACAAGTAGTGGCGTCATAGCTTGAGAGCAAACACTACCGCCGCCAGTTTCAAATCATGTGCTGGGTAATTCTTTTCATGCACTTTCAACTGACGAGATGCCTAGGCGATCACCCTGCCATACTGCATCAAAACAGAGTCCAGGCCAACATGAGAGGCGTCACAGTATACCACAAATCCCCCCGAGCTAGAAGGTACGACCAAAATTGGTGCTGACGTCAGGCATTCTTTGAGCTTCAGGAGGCTCTCCTCACACTTTCCGTTCCACTCAAATTTGACCTTTTTCTTGGTTAACCAAGTTAGAGGAGCTGCAATTTTTGAGAAATTTTCTACAAACTTTCTGTAATACCCTGCTAACCCCCAAGAAACTACGAACTTCAGTCACACTGGTCGGCCGCTTCCAGTCCTTTACCGCCTCTATCTTGGCAGGATCCACACTGATTACATCCTTGGACACTATATGACCTAGGAATCCCACACTTTCTAACCAAAACTCACACATGGTGAATTTGGCATACAACTGATGCTTTTTGAAGGTTTTCAGGACCATCTTCAAATGCTCCTCCATGTTCTTGGAATACACTAGGATGTCGTCAATAAAGATGATCATAAATCTGTCCAGGTATTCTTTGAAGACTCTATTCATGAGGTCCATAAAGGCCGCATGTGCGTTAGTCAATCCAAACGACATCACCAGGAACTCATAATGTCCATAGCGAGTCCTGAAGGCAGTCTTGGGCACATCATAATCTCGGATTCTCAACTGATGATATCCAGATCTCAAATCAATCTTCAAAAACCACTGTGCCCCCTGTAACCGGTCGAACAGATAGTCGATTCTAGGCAGTCTCAAGCACTTCCACCGATGGGTGAGCTTGACCAATCTCCTCTACGCTTACTTCGATGCCGAATCAAAGACTTGCTTCAAACTCGATTTTTGATTGTCACCTTATGGAGCTGTCTATAGTCGATGCACATGCGCATGGACCCGTCCTTTTTCTTCATAAATAGGAGCGGAGCACCCCATGGGGACACACTTGGGCAAATGAAGCCCCAGTCCAGCAACTCTTGCAACTGTGCTTTAAACTCACAAAGTTCGGCCGGCGCTATCCTATAAGGTGGGATGGAGATCGGTGCTGCCCCGGGCTGCAATTCAACGCAGAATTCGATTTCTCTTCTAGGCGGCAATCCTGGCAATTCCTCTGGGAAGACATCGGGGAACTCACAGATAATCGGAGTTCCACTAACTCTTTGAGCTGAGTCCCCCTTTCCTCGGCCACAGATACGAAGGCAAAGAAGGACTCGCAGCCGCCTGACAACAGTTTGCGAGCCTTAAGGGCTGAAATGATTCCCATGGGCTCACCCCTTCCTTATAATGCTCTAATCTCGATCCATCACTACAAAATTTCATATATCATGCGAATGATTTACAACATAAAAGTATGACTTGGTACCCTACATGTAAGCATAAGACACATCCAAAGCTTTTCTCCCCACAATGACCACTCAGCTGAGCCTGCCCAAGGTTGATCATACTCAGTCGAGAGCAAGCAGGATAGGAGGATAAGGTCTCGGCCTTGATTGTGAAGAATCGAGTCATCAATCGCGAGGAAAACTTAATCCGAGGGCTTTCGACCACTCTAGGAAATTGGAGAAAAATTCGGCATGACCTTCCCCCTTTCTCCTTCATGTGGCTGGCCCTAAACATCGAGAAATTCATACGAACAGTAAATACCTATCATCCAAACCAAATCTTGGAAGAACATCGGTGGATCGATGAAATATCACGAGAAATCAGAGAAAACCCCTAAAGCTTGGGTCGTCTACCTGCCTACCCTTCACAACAAGGTTCGTTCCACTCACCTTGATCAAGGAAGAAGAAAGGACAAGCGATGGCGATCTCGACCTTTTCGACGGCGGCATGAATCCGACGCCGACTCCAAGGCTTCCCCTCTTCCCTCTCTCTTTTCTCGGGCTGCGTGCTGCTCCAAAAGTGAGCCGCACGGCTGGGGATGAGGGATTTTATTCCCTCATCTTCATTTGACCAATATGCCCCTCCTATTCACTTAGCTCCTACTCGACTCAATCCGAGTCCGATTCGAGTCCCGATTCAATCCGCACACACGATTTGAACTTGACTCTACCAAGAGATCTAATGCTTAAGAAGGAAGGAACATTTAACCAATTAAATTTCATTATTGAATTATACCTTCTACTCGCGGCAATTTCGCAGCTCAAAAACTTCTGATCTGGTGCGCTGCACGAAAAACTCCCGATTTATAAATTATAAAAAAATTAAAAAATTAACCAAATGATTTATAAATTATAAAAAAATACAGAAAATTATAGAAAATTATAAAAAAAATTATTAAAAAATTATTAAAAAATATTAAAAAATATAAAAAAATATAAAAAATATAAAAAATATAAAAAAAATAAAAAAAATAAAAAAATAAAAAAATACAAAAAATTAAAACAGATTAAAAAAATAAAAGAAATAAAATAAAAATATTAGTTTTTTCAGCACATTATCTTGGTTCAAGTGGTTTCACCTTCTTTTTTTTTCTCAATGGGAATTCGATATTTGTTTGGATTTTTCTTCATATGTGATTTGCATAATATTATTATGTTTGTAGGTTAAAAATATTTTATTGGTTAATCGGAAATTATCGGTTAATTAAACCGAAAAAACCGAAACCGAAGTAATGGCTAACCGAAGTTAATGGATTGGTTAATAAATTTGCTAATGAACCGGTTAACCAATCCATGCTCACCCCTAATAAGTTCTCATTTCTGAGTTTATGATAAAAACTAATTTAAGCTCCCCCTATCAACATGCATATCAAAGAGATTGTCACGCCCCAAATCAGGGTCGCATGATCGGCCAGGGTATGTGTCTGTACTCCGAAGCCTACCACATGCACTAAACAATGACACCAAGCATACACCAACCTCAAGGAAAACATGAATGAAAGAAACAAAGGCACCAATCTTATTAAAAGCCAAAATAGTTTTAAACAGTTTCAGATTCGAAGAAATCAACTTGAGTTTAAAAAGAACGTTTCAAAGTTTAAAACATTCATGTTTTTCAAAAACAAAACTATTCAGTGCATGTCTAACACTCTAAACAAAACGACTACGACTACATGGCCATCTTCTACGAGATCAGCGTCAGCACCTGCCCTCCAACCACACCATGCCACCAAGCCGTACCTCACTGGTCAGGCTCTGCAAAAACAAAACAATAAACCGTGAGTTCACGAGGAACTTAGGGTGAGCAGTTCTTTCGAACCTCCACTTAAAATGTATAATAATATGATACGAATATGGAACTTAAGCTAACCACATCATGATAACCAACCAATTTTCCATGCCTTGTGAGTAAGTAAACCGGCCTCTTCGGCCCTACCAAGTCAGTAACACTCGGCCCTATGGGCCTAAATCTATATGGGAGGTTCGGCCATGCCGGGCTCAACCTCTCTACAGTACCCGGCCAAACAGGCCTACACAACCACACCAATAATATATATTATCACATAATTTCGCATAAAACAAGTAAGTCACCAAGTCCGTTGACTAGGATGGTCAACTAGTCTCAGGAATCCACCGGGTTAGGGATAGCTAGTCCCACCCAACTCGGGTCTACCGTCAGCGTGGCCCACTGATGGAATCTCAAGACCCTCCACCACTTGGATCTAACACCTAGCATGTCTGCTGGTGCAATCTCAAGACCCAATCACTCGCTGAGTCGAGTACTATCCATTCTGGCGATCAATACTCCTCAGCCCAACCATCACAATCACAATACACAAAACAAGTGTTCAATAATTCTTTATATAACCTCGGGCATCCACCCACATTCGGCCCCCACATCCTGGGCCCCCATCGGCCGCACACTAGTGTTCAATAAATTTTCCTAAGTGTGAAACCTAGCCCATTCATATTCAGTATGTATAAACTTCATGCCATAAAAGTCGAGATGTCCATACACTATGTATGACAACATATGATTTATAAATAAATTTATTCTATAGCTAATACCATAATTAACCGCATGAATACAAGAGTAAGTAATTAAATTTTGCATTAAATCAATAAATTTCAGCAAGGAATAAATTGATCTAGCATGGTAAAAATTGAACTAGTATTAGTAATTCAATATAGGAATATTTCACGAATATATGCTACGTCATAAATTTCGCTACAGTTGTGCACCCAAGTTATAGTTTTCCTATAATTGTGAACTCACCTAATTCTACCATAGATCTACTTGTCATGCCAAATAATATACGTCTCCTACGGTCTACAAGATTTCTAATGTGAAGAAGTTGATTTCTCGATCACATTTCCCTTCCTCCTTGCTCGGTCGAACATTGAGAAAGGCATACCTTGCTCGGCCGAGTCCTTATGATAGGGAAAGAGGAATTTCGACCATGAACCTTAAAGAATAAATCATTAATCAACCTAAGTTGAATTCTCGATCCAATTCCCCTTCCTCCCTGCTCGGCCGGACGTTGAGCAAGGCAGAAATTGGCACTTTTGATGAAGGTGGTGATGACAATGGTCACACACCTACTACTAATCTTGGTTTTGATCCTCATATCTCTTTTAGTCAAAGAAGTAGCACCAAGAGCCAAAAAAGAAGAGTAATCTGTCACGCTTTGCAAAGAGAAGACGCATGTGAAGAAAAATTATCCAAGCATGAAGAACAAAGCAAGGAAGAGGTCAAGTGCTTCCATCTCCACCTCTCACACATTTGAAGCACCCTCTAGCAATGACTATGAAGCTATTTCAAAAGTTTGCCTCATAAGTACCAAAGATGAGGTACACTCTTCTCCTTCTAGTCATAATAATAATAATGTTAGTACTAGCTCATCTAGTTCATTCAATATGCCATATGAAGAACTAGTTGATGAATGTCAAAAAATGTATGCCTTGCTTGTTAGAAAAGATAACGAAAATAAAAGATTGAAGAAGGAAAATGTGATGCTTAATTCTCATTTGCATGAATCCAAACTAGAAAATGAAAAATTGAGATCTAGGTCATTTGATTGATGCCATGAAAATGTTGAATATGAGCTTAAGGATTTGAAGCTTAAAAATAACAATTTAGAAAATGAGAATTGCAAGTTAAAATCTCAATTGCATGCATTGCATAAATCCATAGATGATTTGAAAAATGAGATGTTGATTTTGAGTAAGAAAGTTAATACTTCCTCTTTTAACTCTAAGCATCAAAACTAAGCATTCTTTGAAAATAACTGAAAAATTATGGAATTGCCATTTGTTCAACAATTGGTATCACCAATTTTAGTTATTTTTAGAAAAATATAGAAAAATAATTTTGAGATGATTCTTGAAGCTACACATTCATTGAAAAATCTAGTTTTATGTGTAAAAATTTCAAAAAGTTTCATCAAGAATCTAATTTATAATGGAATTTTGAAGTTGGATTTCAAAACACAAAGTATCATCATTCTTGAAACGTCAATCTTTCTAATACTTTGATTTTTCTTCGAAAACTTCATATAAAAACTCATGTACACCATTTGGATTCCATTTCTAATATCATTCACTCAATTTCATGAGTAAAATCATTTCTAGGAATGATTTTGATATTTTGGATGATAGCTAGGATCCTTGCGGCCGTAGCAAGTCCCCCAGTGCCTTCTCTTATAGCGGCCACACTACGACACTTCTGACTTTTGAGTAACACCCCCTGACTCTGTCTGCAGAGCTATCCCTGCCCCTGGGCCTTCGCGGCCCTAGTTACTGCTGGGTCCCCTGCTCGGCTGGTGGTCTGCTGCGACAACAGTCCCCTCAGAGTGCCAAGGCCGGCCGCCTGCTCGCTGAGGTCGGAACTTCTTCTTTGGGGGCCCATCATATTTCTCGAACGACACCAGTGCTTCCTTCTAGAGTGTCTAATCCACTACCCGAGCAAATGTGGTGTCCTCGGTATAATGGAAAAGCCTGTCAATCTGTGGTCTCAACCTCCCAACGAACCTCTTGACCCTAGCGGTCTCAGTAGCCACTAGGGTTGGGTGGTACTTAGAGAGCCGGGTGAACTCCATCTCATAGTCTGGCATTGTCATTCCACCTGTCTCACACAGCATCTTAAACTCCTTTGCTCGCTTATCGTGGCTGCTAAGCGGTAAATACTACTCCACCACGACCGCCTTGAACTCTTCCCAAGTAGGCGGTGGTGCATCTGCTGCCCTTTGGTCCCTCAAAGTGTTAAGCCAGTACTTGGCCGGTCCCCTGAGCTGTAGGCCTACCATGCGAGCCGTTGCCTCAGATGAGCACCCAAGCTCCACACAAAGCTCGTAGCAGTCACCCAGAAAATCGGTGACATCTACCCGTCGATCTGTCCCGGTGAACTACAGTGGCCTTAGCTTGACGAAGTCTGCATAGGTGGGTACCCTTGGAACTCTGACCACCACCACTACTGGCTCAGTCACCTCCGGTACTACGGGTACCACTGGTACCGACTGCGACTGCTGTTGTTGCTGTCTTAATTTTTGCTCCCTGCGGAGCGCCTCTGTCAACAGGGCCACTTGAGTCTACAGCTGAGCAACTATGGGGTCCTGTACCCCCTCCTTTTACTGCTCTCTCCTACGACCCCGGCCCTGACCTCGACCTCATCCCCAGCCCCGACCTCGGCCTCGTCCCTAGCCTCGGCCTCGACCTCGTCCCTAGCCTCGGCCTCGGCCCTAGCATTCTATGGAATTACTACCGTTGCCGCTCAACGCAGCATTGTGAGTCTCCATCACACTAGCAATTTTTTTTTTTACCATTAATATCAAACAACTTATTCAACTGTAATTTAAATTACTAACCGCATGGTACGCTGAGGTGCAATCATGGCCGCCTGATCTCGTAGCATAACTATACCGTATGTCGACCTGCTAGCTATGCCTCATACGGTACCCAGATCCTAGTCGTAGTCAAGACCTAACATGACTCTCTGATACCAACTTTGTCATGCCCCAATTCAGGGTCGCGTGACCAGCCAGGGTATGTGTCGGTACCCCAAAGCCTACCACATGCACTAAACAATGACACCAAGCATACACCAACCTCAAGGAAAACATGAATAAAAGAAACAAAGGCGCCAATCTCATTAAAAGCCAAAACAGTTTTAAACAGTTTCAGATTCCAAGAAATCAACTCGAGTTTCAAAAGAACATTTTAAAGTTTAAAACAGTCATATGTTTTTCAGAAATAAAACTATTCAGTGCATGTCTAACACTCTAAACAACATGACTACGACTACATGACCGCCTGCTACGAGATCCGCGTCACCACTTGCCCTCCAGATGCACCATGCCACCAAGCAGTGCCTCACTGGTCAAGCTCTGCAAAAATAAAATAATAAACCATGAGCTCACGAGGAACTCTGTGAGTGATTCTTCCGAACCTCCACTTAAATCCCCATTAAGATAACATGTATAACAATATGATACGAATATGGAATTTAAGCTAACCACATCATGATAACCAACCAATTTTCCATGCCTTGTGAGTAAGTAAATCGGTCTCTTCGGCCCTACCAAGTCAGTAAAACTCGGCCACTATGGGCCTAAATCTATGTGGGAGATTCGGCCATGTCGGCCTCCACCTCTCTACAGTACCCGACCAAATCGGCCTACACAATTACACCAATATCACATAATTTCGCTTAAAACAAGTAAGTCACCGGGCCCATCGACTAGGATGGTCAACTAGTCTCAGGAACCCACCGGGTTAGGGATAGCTACTCCCACCCAACTTGGGTCTACCATCAGTGTGGCCCACTGAATCTCAAGACCCACCTCCACTCGAGTCTAACACCTAGCGTGTCCGCTGGTGCAATCTCAAGACCCAATCACTCGCTGAGTCGAGTACTACCAATTTCGGTGATCAATACTCCTCAACCCAACCATCACAATCACAATACACAAACAAGTGCTCAATAATTCTTTATATAACCCTGGGCATCCACCCGCATCCGACCCCCTCATCCTGGGCCCCCCTCGGTCGCACACTAGTGTTCAATAAATTTTCCTAAGTGTGAAACCTAGCCTATTCACATTCAGTAAGTATAAACTTCACGCCATAAAAGTCGAGATGTATGCACGCTATGTATCACAGCATATGATTTATAAATAAATTTATTCTATAGCTAATACAAACTGTTAGGTATTGACTCAAATTGGGTTCGAATCGAATTGAACGAGCCTGAACAGATCTAAATCGGAGTTCATTTGATTAAGTATGATTGAATCCAAAAGAGAATAACAATGTTGTTGCTGTTCACTAGGGCCGAACCAGTAGCACTGGCATTGACGGGTAAGTTATGTTATATTAGGAACTACAGCGTAGGGAAGAGCACTACTAGAAATGTAAGCTTCATTGATGACTAATACCATTGTTGAGCCGTTGGTGACGACTATCACCGACGTCGTGCGCTGTTGCAAATGGTCGTCGCTTATGTGCGCGTCTCAAATAACTTGTGACCGCGTGTGTCGATGTCACAAGTACATATCAGCGACAGCCTCTAGAGTTGTAGCTGATATTAATACATCAGGAACACAGGTGGTTTGTGTGTTCTCGGACGTCTTTCCCGAGGAGTTACCGAGTCTCTCCGCCAAGAAGGGAGATAGAGTTCTGCATTGAATTGCAGCCCGGGGTGAAGCCGATCTCCATTCCACCCTATAGGATGGTGCCATCTGAACTCAGGGAGTTAAAAGCATACTTGTAAGAGTTGCTAGACTTGGGCTTCATCCGGACGAGCGTATCACCATGGGGTGCTCCGATGCTCTTCGTGAAGAAGAAGGACGGGTCCATGCGCATGTGCATCGACTCTAGGCAGCTTAACAAGGTGACAATCAAGAATTGTTACCCACTGCCAAGGATAGATTACCTGTTCGACCAACTGCAGGGGGCACAATGGTTTTCAAAGATTGATTTGAGGTTCGGATATCATCAGCTGAGAATCCAGGACTGTGATGTGCCTAAGACTACCTTCAGGACTCGTTATGGCCACTTTGAGTTCCTAGTTATGTCCTTTTGTCTTACCAATGCACCTGTAGCTTTTATGGATCTAATAAACTGAGTCTTCAAGGAGTACCTAGATAGTTTTGTGATCGCCTTCATTGACGACGGCTTGGTATACTCCAAGAGTAAGGAGGAGCACTCCGAGCATTTGAGGATGGTCCTGGAAACCCTCAGAGAGCACCGGTTGTTCACCAAATTCTCCAATTGTGAATTATGGTTGGAGAGTGTAGGGTTCCTGGGTTATGTAGTGTCCAAGGAGGGGATAACGGTGGATCCCGCAAAGGTGGAGGCTGTGCAAAACTGGAGGCGGCCGACCAACATGACCGAGATCCGCAGTTTGCTTGGGTTGGCCGGGTATTACCGAAAGTTTGTGGGAAACTTATCTAGGATTGCAGCTCAAAAAAAGGTCAAATTTGTATGGGATGACAAGTTTGAGGCGAGCTTTCAGAGGCTCAAAGAGTGCTTGACATCAGCGCCCGTGTTGACCGTACCTTTTGGCTCAGGAGGATTTGTGGTCTACTGTGATGCCTCTTGGGTTGGCCTGGTCTTTGTTCTGATGCAGTTTGGCAGAGTCATAGCCTATGCGCCTCGCCGGCTAAAGGTTCATGAGAAGAACTACCCGACGCATGACCTAGAGCTGGCAGTAGTGGTTTTTGCACTGAAGCTCTGGCACCACTACATGTACGGGGAGGCCTGTGAGATTTATACTGATCACAAGAGCCTCCAGTATTTGCTTACCCAAAAGGAGCTGAACCTCAAGCACAGGAGGTGGCTGGAGCTCCTAAAGGACTATGACTGCACTATTATGTACCATCCGAGGAAAGCCAATGTTGTGGCGGATGCTCTGAGCAGAAAGTCCATGGGTAGCTTGGCCCATTTGGCAATCAGGAGAAGGCCACTAGCTTGGGAACTAGCATTGTGCCTGGATGGGGGAGCAGTCCTGTCTATATCAGATTCGGGTACCCTGGTGGGGCACATGCGGGTACAGTCCACCTTGGTGGACATGTTGCGTGCCATGCAGGAGGAAGATACATTTTGTTCCCTAACAAGGGATCTGGTCCTGAGAGGTGATGCAGATGATGGTTTTATAGTTGACTCAGAGGGTGTCCTAAGGTTTAGAGACCGGATCGTGGTGCCTGATATGACAGAGGTGCACAGTCAGGTTTTGGAAATGGGCCACCGTTCCACTTATACGATGCATTCGGGGGCCACGAAAATGTACTGAGACTTAAGGAAACACTACTGGTGGAAGGGCATGAAAAGAGAGGTATCAGAGTTTGTATCCAAGTGTTTGGTCTGCCAGCAGGTGAAGGCCAAACACCTGAAACCCGCGGGGCTGCTTCAGAACCTCGAGGTGCCCGTGTGGAAGTGGGAGACGATCTCCATGGACCTAGTGACCGAGCTGCCTAAGTCAAGAGGAGGGTTTGATTCCATTTGGGTGGTAGTGGATCGGTTGACTAAGATCGCGCACTTTATCCCAGTCAAAATGACCTTTTCTGCTGAGTATTACACCAGACTATTTTTTGACAGTATTGTGGCATATATACCATGGTGCCTCAGTGATGATCATATTAGATCGAGGTACCCATTTCAATGGCCGATTTTGGCAGTCCTTCCAGGAGGCCTTGGGTACTCAGGTGTGGTTCAGCACAACTTTTCATCCGCAGACAGACAGACAGTCAGAGAGAACCATCCAGACCCTGGAGGATATGCTGAGCGCATGCATCCTCGACATGGCTAGTGGTTGGAAGAAACACCTGCCATTGATCGAATTCGCCTACGACAATAGCTATCACTGTAGCAATGGTATGGCCCCTTTCAAAGCCTTGTATGGGCGAAGATGCAGGTCACCTGTGGGCTGGTTTGAGGTAGGAGAGAGTCTCATGGTAGGTCCAGATCTGGTTAAGGAAGCGGTAGAGAAGGTGAAATTGATAAAAGAAAGGTTATTGGCGGCTTAGAGTCGCCAGAAGATGTATGCTGATAAGAAAGCTAGAGAATTGGAGTTCGTAGAGGGTGGCCTGGTGTTCCTAAAGGTCTCCCCCATGAAAGGGGTGGTTCGATTCGGCAAAAAAGGGAAAGTTGAGCCCTAGATTCATTGGGCCTTTTCCTATTCTCAAGCGGAGGGACGTTGTGGCTTATGAGCTAGCCTTGCCCCCTAGCCCGAGCAGAGTTCACCCAGTTTTTTATGTGTCAATGCTCAGGTGGTATGTGAGAGATGAGTCACATGTAATTGGACGTTTACTAGTTGAGGTGGATTCAACAGTCTCGTATGAGGAGAGGGTGGTAAAAGTTCTTGACCATCAAATCAGAAAGTTAAGGTCCAAAGAAATCCCCTTGGTGAAAATCAGGTGGGAGCACCACTCCACGCAGGAAGCTACTTGGGAGGTGGAGCAGGACATGAGAGAACGCTACCGTTCCTTGTTTGAAGAACTGGTAAGTCCTTTTGATTCAACAAAATTCGGGGACGAATTTCCCTTAAGGGGGGAAGGTTGTAATACCCGGGGTTTCCTAATATAAAATTTCATTGGTGCATCCCATCAGATCGGGAACTAACTGGGCCGAGTCGCGAGATCGTCGCGAGTAGGAGGTATGAGTTAAATTTTAGACTCATGGTTAATGCTTTTAAAATGTATATGTTTGGTTGACTCACGTCAGGTTGAAATTGGGTTCGCGGATCGAATCGGGGTCCAATCTGGGCTTAGGTGGAGTCGAGTGAGGGGCTTAAGTGAAGAAGGGCATAATTGTCAAAAAAAAGGGAGAAGAGAGTACTAATCCCTCACCCCAAGCTGCCGTGTGGCTCAAGACAAGTTGAGCTACACGCAGCCCGAGGTGAGGAGGAGAGGAGAAGAGGAGATCTTGGGCGGTGCCGGATCTGCGTCGTCATCGGAGAAATCTGGATCGTCTTCATCTCGTCCATCTTCTTCTCTAGTCGATGTGAGTTGTCTAACTGAGATCCATAGGGTAGGCGGGTGGCCGACCCAAGGTATTGGGGATTTTGTTGATTTTTCGTTATATTTCCATCGTCTTGTCGAAATTTTTATCAAAATCTGATCCTCTTGTGTATATGTTGTTTAACGATGAAGTTTCACGGAGTTTTCCTCGGATTTAGGGGTCGGGCGCATGAAGGAAAAAGGGAAAAGGTCATGCCGAATTTTCCTCCAATTTCCTAGAGTAGCCGTAACCTCTTGGATCGAGCTCTTTTCATGATTGGTGGATCGATTATTCTTGATCACGGCCAAAAACCTTCTTCTTCCACCCTGATCAATATCGGCCAAGCATGAGTAACCTAGGTTAGGTTCGGCCGAGTGGGTGTGAGGAGGGGAAAGGGGCTCGACTTGGTTCATGCTTACATGTAGAGTTTTATTTCATCGTTTATGCTATAGATTTCTCACTTGATGTATGATCTGTTAGTAGTGGTAGATTGAGTTTATCATGCTATAAGGAAATGTTCTTGAACGCACATATATGGTTAGGATTTAGAATGGTATGTGAATCATGGAAATGTTTCATTTATTTTCTAATGTAAATGCCCAATCCTTGCCATGTTATATTCCTTGTTTCCTTATCAAAATTTAGAAATTTATTTCTGAATTTAATCTCCTTATTTTTGAAAATCATGTGATTATTCATGTGGATGATTATAGAACGAATTTCCTATGTTATATATGCTGTGATGAATCCGAAAGTTGACATTTTCATGCTTATGAAATGTGGTTACAGTTAAGGAACATAATGCATACACTAGGTTTCACACCTAGGGAAGGATAGCAGACATTAGTACTCGACTAGTGCGACCCGAGGAAGGGGTCGGGTTCGGGTTGATGCCTGGGGATTTAGATGGAATTTTTTCTTTGAGAAACTATGATAGTGTATTATGATTGAGATGTTCTACTGAGGAGTACCGATAGCCGGAACGGCTACTACTCGACTTAGCGGTGATTAGAGTCTTGAGATTGCACCAGCGGGCCCGCTAGGTGTTAGACCCGAATGGTGGAGGGTTTTGAGATTTTGTCAGTGGGCCACGCTGACGGTAGACCCGAGTCGGGTGGGACTAGCTATCTCTAACCCGGTGGAATCGTGAGACTAATTGACCATCCTAGTCGATGGGCTCGGTGATTGCTATTGACATTCCTTATATGTTGTATAGGCCGGTGCGGTGGTGAAGGCCGAATAGAGCCGGACCAGTCAGGCAGGATGAGGCCATAGTGGTCGAATGATACTCAGTCGAAAGGAGCCGATATGGCCAGACCTTATTTGAATAGTATGGCCAATTTGCCGATTACCATGATATGACTAGCATAGACTTCTCATATATGTGCTTGTGTATATATTTATATGTTATCATATCCGGGATTTAAGTGGAGGTTCGAAAGGACCGCTCACTGAGTTCCTCGTGAACTCATGGTTTTATTTGTTGTTGTTTTGCAGAGCCCGGCCAGTGAGGTACGGCTTGGTGGCATGGTGCGATTGGAGGGCAAGCTTTTGCATAGGTCTCGTAGCAGGCAGTCATGTAGTCGTAGTCGTGTCGAGTAGGGTTGTTGGACATGCACTGAGTAGTTTTGTTCTTGAAAACTTGTAACTGTTTTAGACTTTAAACTCGAGTTGTTTCCTTCGAATTTGAAACCCTTTAAAACTATTTTGATTTTGAATAAAGATTTGCGCCGCTCTTCCTTATTTCGTGTTACCTTGATGTACAATGTTTTCATGTATATTATTGTGTAGTGCATGTGGTAGCTTCGGGGTACCAACACATACCATGGCCGGTCACGCGACCCAAAGTTGGGGCGTGACATGTGTGCTCAACAAATCCGTTGTGATGACAGATACACTTGTCCCTCATAACAATGGAAGGCATGACCCATATTCTTAATATCTTAGTCATTTGGATTCAATATTATTGGAGGATTTCTTCGTGCAATTATAATGTATCTAAGCAATTAACAATTGAAGCAAGAGCAATAAAAGCGTAAAGTAAATAAGGATTATTATGGATATTCTAAGGGTTCCACCCGAGCCACCGGGCGAACCATGGCTATCATCCTAGGGTTTTTTGGGAGATCCGTCTCGCCAAGGCGCTGACCAAAACCACCTTGTAAGTTGTCGGTTCCATCAGTGCCTTCCCGGGATTCAAGCCGTCATCAACATGGCGCCGAACACCTCATCTCCGTACGTGTACCAAAACTGGGCAGCAAGTGTGCTCATCGAGAATATGCTCCTAAACTTCTAATTTTATAAAATTAAAATAAGAAGACCCCGAACAACCCTTGGGGAGAGGTTTAAGGAGAGGGAGAAGAGGACTACAATCAGAATTCTCAAGAGGAAGGCAGGGGTACACAGACCCTATTTAAAAATTACAATGCTGAAATTTCGTAAATTTACAAGCAATCATCACAACCACGTTTTACACTGTCACATGCACATTAGGCTCATCCATAATCATCCTTTCATGCATCACATCATATATGAAAAAGAAAGAAAAAAATAGAATCCGAAAACGCGCTAATTCGATCACTTTTCCACCCAAAATAGTTCAAAAAACACCTACTGATTTTTTTCGGTTATTGGGGCTGTTGAACTATGAACCCATGGGTTTTTGAGTTTAAATTATATCCAAAATCAAGATGGACAGTAGGCTTCCACCTCAATTCATCGCATGAACCGTGGAGCCAAGAAAATGACTCAAAAACCCCCGAAAACTAAAATCGTGCAACATGACGTTTAGGGAGCGAGCGGTTCGTAAACGTGACCAAAACGTGAAATAAAAATTCCAAAAAATTGCTAAATGTGGCTTTGATACCATTGTTGGGATAGGAATTGAAAGCGCAGTGGAAATAGCAATTTTTCTAAAAAAATCAAACTATCCCGAAAACAACGATCTACTTTAGCAATCTTTAAGGAATTTAATCTACGAGTAGAAGGAGAAGCATACCTTATACTGCGGTTGGTATGGCTGCTCTTATCCCTGTCTCAAGATGCACATGTGCACGTTCTCCAACGATAGTCCACACCAAGCACCTTGCAACAATAGGGGCAACAAACATGGAGGCTCGTTGTGGCTCATCGGAGAAGCTTTCTCAAATCCTGAAATGCACCAAGACAAGGCCGACCTTCCACCAAGAACCGGGCACCAAAAAGGGAAGGAGAGAGAATGAGAAAACACCGAAATGAAAGAGAAGAGGTGAAGATATTTCGCTATCCTCTTGGACTCCAAGAAGATGAAGATTGCGTGGCACACCCAAGAAATGAACACCTTCAATTTGGCTTCGCAAAAACCGGGGAAGGAGGATGTAGATGGCCGGCCACCAATGGAGAGGAGTTATTTGGAGTCTTTCTTTTCAAGAAGCCTCTAGAGAATCAAGTTCTTAATCTTCTCCAAGAAGATGAAGAACTAATTAACTAACCCTCTCCGTATGAGGTATTCAGCCACTATTTATAGAGAGGGAGGGCGGCTACAAGAGTAGATCCGGCCACCTAAAAACTCTCTCCATGGAATTCAAAATTCTGGGGTTTGCCCCCAAAAAATATTTCATATTTAATTGTTTCATAATTAATTCAGAATTAATTAAAACAAATTAAATATAAACTCTAATTTGTCTCCATAAATTAGTTGCCAATGAATAGGAATCGTAATTATCTAAATAAACCAATATCCTAAACAATAGGAAAGAGGTTTTTCTAAACAAAATATGATTTATCTAAACTAATTAAATTCCTATCAAATAGGAATAATAATTATCTAGATAAATTAAATTCCTACTAATTAATAGAATTATGATTTATCCTCAAAAATCAAATATCTATTAATTTTATGATTTATCTCCATTAATGGAATTCGAATTAATTAGGATTTATCGAAATAAATTAATTCCTACTTAATTGGTTAGGCACATGGTTAGAAACTAATTTTCCCACAATTTATATTTGATTCAAAATCAAATTATATTTAATTCATAATTAAATACAATCCCCGTCAAGTGGTTAATTAAATATTTCATTCATAATTAAATTTAATCAACCACATAAAATATTATTATGAGCTAAACCCTATAATTTAGGGATGCCCTACAAATTAGGGTTACCGAGGAACTCCTTCCTCGCGCATTCGTTCCTATAAGAAACAGCTTTCCTATTATGTCCATAAACGAGATCTGTGATCGAGTTGCAGCATGTCCATGCTAGTAGACATATAATATCGCATTCAGACTATATCTCATAAAGCCCGTTACGAGGTTAGCCTAGGGATGACAACGGTTCGGTTAACCGCACTTTTGGTGATTAATCAAAATCGAAACCGATTTCCAAACCCGCTAATCGAAACCGGTCGATTTTAAATACCTATATCCGAAACCGAAACCGAATTTTTTGGTTCGAACCAGGAGTAAACAGATAAGCGATTCAACGATTAATAACAAAATCGGCTTCGGATACCGGTTAACCGTAAAAAATCGGTAGTAAACGGATAACCGGTTCAAAGATTAATAACAAAACCGATTTTAGATATCGGTTAATTGCAAAAAAACTGGTAACCGAAATCAAATATATAATCGGACCTCGACCCACGCGACGCACCATCCCGCCTTGGCTAATCCTCCTTCGGCACCATCAAACACACAAAGCAATCAAAACTCGGTCTCCACCAGTCTAAACTCGAACTCAACACCTCACACAATGACTGGAATTCGGTTTTCACCAATCTGGCTCACCGGCCTCAGTTCCTATTGTTGGTGAAATGGTCACTAGACGGGGGTTGAATAGTGTGTTAACTAAACTTTTTGCGTAATTCCTGTTTTATCGAATTCAACTATTTCTTATAACTTAGTCAATACACTAATTTGAATAGCAAGCGGAAGCAATAAATAAGACAATTAAACACAACCAAGAAAGTAATGCATAGAAACAAATAAGTATAGCAATTAAGGCACAATCACAATAGGCAATGCAAACATGATCGATTGATAGTGGTTTGGCCTCAATGCCTACTCCACTACCTAAGCACCCCACGTAGGATTTTCAAACTAAACTTTACTAGATTAATTGATTCCTTTACAACGAGGTCGTTTTCATTGGAGAGTCTCCGCTCTCACACCGAAGGCACTTCCACACCCGGAAGTCTCCACCTTCCTACCGAGAGCACTCTACCACCTCAAACCTAAAGGTCAACACTACTTATCGTAGTAAACTAAGTTTACACCGGTGGATTTAAACCTCAAACACCAAGGCTACCACCCAATTTCAAGACCTAACAACCTAGGTCTTCACAAGCTCGAATACAATGAAATAAACAAGAAAATACACAAATTAATGGAGCAATAAATCAAACAACTTATACTTAGCTCCAAACAATGAATCCTAGCTCCTCTTGATGCCTTGATGATGAATCAAATCAAGCTTGAAGGCAAACTCAAGAAAGACAAGGTGGAAAGCTAGGTTTTCTCAAATTAATGGCTCAATGAAAGCTTGGGAATGATCAAAGATGGCTCAATGGAGTTTAGGAGTGATCAAAAGTGTCAAAGGAAGGCTGGGACATCAGTATTTATAGAGCCATGAAGTGTGCTCGGGTGAAACATTGCTCAACGGCTCTAAATAGAGCCATTTTTGCCCACCGGTCGCAGGTCCGGTCAATCGCTGGTCGACAACCATGTGATCGACCAGAGCCCTACTGTGCATTCTGGGCTCATGTCAGTCTACTGTGCGTACCGGTACTCTACGTAGTGTACCTATACTCTACAGTGAGTTTCAGCCGGGTTTTTTTTTCGGTTCGGGTTTCGGATTACGGGTTTGGTTCTTTAAGGGTCTTAGCATCACAAAGAGGATTTTACAATTTATCTAAACACCCTAAACCTAAACTCAATCTTCCTGACGAAAACGAGCGCGTCGACCAACGTTCGTCCGATTTTTTGATTTCTCTGATATTTTTTATCGTGGACATCGTGCGCTAACCAATATGGAACCTAAAAATATTTCTCAATGAAACATTAGTTCCATGTTTGTCATAATCAAAACTGAGATTAAGACCAAGATAGAAAAACCTTAGGCCAACACCTATCTCGGGCTCCTATGCCCTCAATGACCCCAAGTGTGCATCTCGTGAGCTCGGTTTTCACCGAGCTTGGTCCTTGGCCCTAAATGCGGCCTCCAGCTCTGTCTGACACACTATAAACGAGCAACATGACCCCAAGCGTGCTTCTCGCGAGCTCGATTTTCATCGATTCTGGTCCTCGGCCCCAAATACGGCCTTCGACTCAGCCCGACGCGCTCTCAACAAGCAACATGACCCCAAGCGCGCTTCTTGCTATCGAGCTTGATTTTCACCGAGTCTGGTCCTCGGCCCTAAACATGGCATCCATCTCAGACTGGCATGCTCTCAACGATAAACATGACCCCAAGCGCGCTTCAGGAGAGCTTGGTTTTCACCGAGGTTTGGTCCTCGGCCCTAAACGCTGCCTCTAGCTCAGCTAGGCACACACTCAGCAAGCAACATGACCCTAGCATCTTGCCTGTTGGAATGGGAATAAGAAATGCGGCGGAAATATTAATTTTAAAAAACAATGATCTACTTTAGCAATATTAAGGAATTCAACATCGGAGAAGAAGGAGAAGATATACCTCAAACCGTGGTTGGTATGGCTGCTCCTATCCCCATCTTGAGACGCACACATGCATGTGTTCCAACGATAGTCCACACTAAGCACCTCGCAATAATAGGGGCAGCAGACACGGAGGCTCGTTTTAGCTCAACAGAGAAGCTTTGTCAATCCCGAAATCCACCAAGGCACGGCCGGCCCTTCCACCAAGAATCGGGCACCAAAAAGGAAAGGAGAGAGGATGAGAAAAGACCGTAATGAAAGAGAAGAGGTGAAGATACCTCACTGTCCTCTTCGACTCCTCCAAAAAGATGAAGATTGCGGCACACCCAAGAAGAGAAGACGGGAGGATCAAGAAGGAGGAGGCCGGCCACTAAGGAGAGGAACTTAGGATTCTTGGAACTCTTCCACACAAGAACCCTTCTCAAGATTCATAATCTTTCCTCTGTTGATCTTTTCATTTCTCTTTATTTTCATCATCATGGTTCGGCCACCCTTTAACCCTTATAGAGAATAAGGGGGGGCCGGCCACAAGAGAGAATAAGGGGGGCCGGCCACAAGAGATAATAAGGGGGCCCGGCCACTTGAGTTCAATTTTGAACTCACTTCGAATTTCAAAAATTCGGGGTTTGCCTCCTCTTTAATTTCCATATTTAATGGTTTTATAATTTATTCAGAATAAATCAAAAACCAATAAAATAGAATATTAATTTATCAACATAAATTAAATGATTATCAATAGGAATTATATTTATCTCCTAAAGAATAGGGATGAGATAAATCAAACACCTATTTACTAATAGAACCGTGATTTACCCTAAATAAATCAATTATCTATTAATATATATGATTTATCTAAATAAATCAATTCCTAATTAATAGGTGTAGGCGCATGTGAAAAATCAAAATTTTCCCTCCATGTAATTATGTTTAATTCTTAATTAAACATAATACCCGTGTAATGATTAATTAATTACTTAATTCATAATTAAGTTTAATCAACCTCAAAAATACATATTGTGTGCCATACCCTACGACTTTAGGGTTACCCTACAAAATTGGGCTACCCTACAAATTAGGGTTACCGTGGAACTCCTTCCTCGCGTATTCGTTCCTATAGGAAACACCTTTCCTATTATGTCCGTAAATGAGATCCGTGATCGAATTGCAGCATGTCCATGCTAGTAGACATATAGTGCTGCATTCAGACTCTATCTCATAAAGCCCATTATGAGGTTAGCCTGTTGTGTGTGACCCATTGGGTCGTACACTAAGCCAGCATTGAGTTGTACATAATGGAGAGCCTCCACTAAACCCCTTTAGTATGGTCGTGAGGGACTCCACTCACAAGTCAAGATTGACGTCTAGCAATGTGTCATGACTACCCGGATAGTGTGAGGTTCAATCTACACGGGATCGAACGCCCTTCGGCGATTAGTTACCGTGCAACTAAGCCCCTCGGTTACAATATCCCGAAGTCAGCTAAGATACGGAATAAGTGTTAAACCCTAATACCAATTCATATGTATTCCACCGGCCAAGATATAATCTCAATAATGAAACATAAAAAATATCTGTCTGACTTTCATTTCTACTCTAGCTAGAGATTCCTGAGTCGACACTCACAAGGACACATAGGACATTATCTCCTCTGACTAGGAGTAACCGATTCCACGTTGGTTGCTCAGCAACCTCCATGAATGCTTTCCCAAGCCCAGTAATACCCGGCACATCACGCTAAGGGCCACTTAGGGATAGAACCAAAGTAATGGGTCTTCACTCACAAGGTAAACATGACAACCTTAGGTCCAAGGACTGCTTGCATCTACTATCACCCGAGTAACATCCAATTGACACTCATGTAAGGATTCCATTTTGTGTTCCTCATGCAGATCCGTTCAGTGAACTCATTCCCTATTGAGCACCTGCACTTGTACATTAATGACGGCTCATAGGTAACTGTGAGATCAGCTACCCCTATCGTATAGGGCATGTACCTAAGTGCACTAGTCTATCCAAAATCACTGATCTCCTAATTGGTGATCCTATGACTAGGAACATTTAGAACATGGGCATCTAGATTCCAAGTCTCACTGGCATAATCTCATCATGGCATTAGAATTATTTGCCCGGGTTCATGGGGTTCATCACAAACTTTATCAATAAAGATGCATCATATGATGAAAAAGTTGCCTCATTGAGGTTATTACCCTTGAATAGTCCCTAAACACATCGACATGTGATTGGCTCAAGGGCACTATTCCTTTCAATCTTCCACCTGCACTTTAGCCAATCATCCTAGTATCTATATACTAAATTTTAGTGGTGATTGAATCTACTATTGTGGTAATCAGTTTAATCTACATCAATGTCTTTAGTCATCACCTCTTTCCAACGACGAATTGATACCGCTTTTAAAGAATAGCAATGATCTTCATGGGATCTTAGTTCCTTAACTTTGAGCAACAGTCCTAGTATTGTCATACAATACCGGTGCTGAACCGGCAACCTCAGGAAAAACTCCCACTGAATGATAAACTGCTTTATCCGATGCTATCCTAAGTGGCATAGTAAGTAGCATAGCACAAAGCCTTTGTCACCTTACCGGTTACAGTACGTAGCTAGGAACACTTTCTAGCATACTACACCACCATTAACGGTATCCTCATACCATCATATTGTTTCACTATCGTATAGAACGTCTCTCATCCTTCTCAAGTACTTGAGAGAGTTCTCCATTTGCTTTTCAATGCTATTCTCCAGGGTTTTGCTCGAAATCTGCTAGATACCTCTAAGGTATAAGCAATATCAAGCCAAGTGCAAAGCATCTTATGATGGATCACTTTGCCAAAGCATAATAGATCTCACTCATCATTTGTCTCTCCTCAGGTGTCTTAGCAAACATCATCTTAGAAAGACTGATCCAATGACTCTTAGGCAAGTAACCTCTTTTACTGACTTTGATGCTAAAACTCTTTTAGCACTATATCAACATACATGGGTTGGGGTAAACCAGACATCCTTTCAGACCTATTCACATAGATCCTAATGTTAAGCATATAGGAAGCATTTTCTAGATGTACCATAGAGAATCAGTATGGGAAATAACTTAAGCATGAGAATGCTTTTCCCACAAGTATGTCATACAATATGACTACACTCCCACTAAACATCATGTCTACACAAAGTTCATCCACATTTTTGATAAAATCAAAATCCTTTTAACTATCTCATCAAAATGGATGTTTCAACACTTCGTTGCTAGCTGTAGTCCAAAAATGGACCGCTACAGCTCGCATACCTTACTCGTTCCAACCGATGATACAAACTCCTCAAGCTATGTCATATAGACTTCTTCATAACAGAAGAACGCAGTCTAGACACCCACTAGCCAGATCTCGTATTCATAACACGTACTGAGTACTTGGTTCGAGTCCAATTTGGATTTGCATAATGCCATCGCATGGTGTCAACACATTTGACCATTAAGAGATCGTGGATTGCCTGAATCTAGGTCATACCCTATGGCTAGATAACCGGACACAAACTTATGTTGTAGTGAGTTATCCGCTCGAAACCAATCTTCTCCTTAAGATAAGAAATGTAAATTATTGCCTTTCTGCACTCGGCAGTCTGCACTCAGCAGTCTCAACTCCTCTCGATATCTGGCAACGTACTGTTCGCACATGGAGAGTTGTAGATCAGATCTTTCCATCGGATTTTATATCCGACAACCGAAAGACCTAAATCAATGTTGTTCATAACTATTTATTTAATGAACCCATCAATTTAACAACCAACAACCATCGGTTCAAAAACAAATAGACAACGCTTAACTCCTAACACCATAAAGATCCAAAGAGTAACACCCATAAATATTTAAAGAAGATATTCGGGCAAATAAATAGTTAATGATGCTTAAAAGATATCTGAGACAACAAAGAGAATCATCATTAATATTACAGATCAAGAGTTATCATCTCTGTAGGAAACCAAAAGTCCCTCTTTTTTTGCACTATATCCTTGACATGAAAATCATAGGTTGCTGGAGCAGTTGAGACTATCTTCACACTGTTGAGACTGGACAAAGATCATACTTGAATACTTTTTGCCAAATATAGCCAACATACAAAGACCAACACTAACATTCTCCCCCCTTGGCTTATTTGGCAAAAACCCAACCTGTCATAGTCATTTTCAAAAGACATATAACAAGAGAGTAGATTTACAGACACAAACTAATTGTCAAAATATAATTAACAGTTCAGAGAAAAATCTAGTCATCATAGAGTCACAGTCATAACCACCACAGTTAGAGAAAGAAAATACAACCAAACAACAGACCAAACTCAGCCAAACAAGATAGAAGTCAACCAGACCAGACTTCACCCCATTTATTCAAAGACACCCCTTTTATCTCCCCCTTTCTAGCCTAATAAGGCAAAGGAGAGAAAGTAGTCACTCAGAGCAATCTGGACTGGAAGAACCAAAGACCCTTCTAGAAGACAGAGATGCAGAACCTGCAGAACCAATTATGAAATATTCAAGACTCTTTTTCTCAATAGATATTACCTGCAAGTGGAGCTGAGCCAAAGTCACTTGTGTTTTAAATAGGTCATCACGAATAGCTCTTTCGGCTGTGGATGAACGAGCCGGATAGAGGCCCAAGGCTTTGGATGCAAGAGCTGAAGTTACATCAGCAGCAGTTGGAACAGTGGTTGTTTCAAGCCTTGCATCAGCAGTTTTAACTGCCTCATATATAGTTTCAACTGTGACTGTCTTAGTCTTAAGAACTGGAGAAAACAAAGGAGATCCAGTCTTCCCTGGAATTGAGTCAAGCTATTCATTAGCAAAAATAGCACCAATATCTACTATTTTTAGAAGAATCATCATTAAAATACAAAGCCAAAGGAAATATTGACTTTATCTTTACCCTCCCCCTTAGAAGATAATTCCTCCCCCTCAGGACCAGGAAATTGAGAAAAGAATTTGAGGATTTTAGATGCTATACCTCTACCATTTCTTCTTAGATGACGGTCACAAGATCTTCTCCTTTATTTCTTTCTCAGATTTTAACCTTGAGAGGTAGAAGGTGGAGATAATTTATCAGGAGACATGATTGGAACAAGTGTTTCTATTTTCTCAGGAGGACTTGAAAACACCATTTCCTTTGCCAAGGTAGTAGTCATCTCTTTCTCGAAACTCATCTTGCTAATTTTACAACCCATCATTGAAACTTCCGATTAAATAGATGAGATGTAGACAAGAGGGCGCTTGAAGAGCTAGAATGTCGGTTATTTTTCAAACATTGAACCGAGTTGCAACGCCAAGAGAACATAATTGAGGACATAAATCCCATCTATCCGAATTCTCATAAATAGAAGCCTCTCGCCGAAATCAGGGATAAAGAAATTCAATGAGCAATAAGAGGAGAATTGAAGGTACAAAACGCGTGCCGAAAACAATAATGAGGGGAAAAAACCCTTCAATGAACAAGGTAAGTGGAAAATAAATTGAAAGTCTCTTCAAATATTCCACTCTCCCATAAAAATTGCGTCACAAGACACATAGTCTTAGAGTAGATCTCAACTGCTCAAACTTTTCTCCACTTAATTCCTTTGTGAAGATATCTACAACCTGTTTATCTGTAGGAATGTATTCCAGTTGCTACTCATTTCTTTCGACTAGTTCTCTGATGTAATGAAAACGAATATCAATGTGTTTAGTGCGTGAATGGATAACAGGGTTTTTTGAGATATTTATAGCACTGGTATTATCACTGTATAGAATCATTTCTTCCTATTTGAAACCATAATCAAGTAACATATTCTTCATACAAATAAGATGTGTGCTGTAATTGTCTGCTGCCAAGTATTCTGCTTTTTCTGAAGAAAGAGAAATAGAGCTTTGCTTTTTTACTTAACCAAGCCACCAAATTTGTTACAATATAGAAGCAGCCACCTGAAGTACTTCATCAATATAGAAAACTGATTTTTACTGATTCTTTAACCTACAGATTCCTTGTAAAATCCAGTATCTCCAGTTAAAGTTTCAAAAAATTTCGTCAAGAATATGATTTGATGAAGATTTAAGAGTTTGATTTATATATACTTAAGTATCCCTTTCACTTAAGTCAACAAAGTGACTTAGAAATTTCATTTTCAGTCCAAACTTGACGGACATACTTAGTTTCACTCATGTTAGATGTCTAGGTGCCTAAGTTAGAGAAAACATAAGTAGATTGCAAAAAATTGATACTTAGCCATTTTCATGTTTTTATGCCTATTTCGAATGAAACCGTGCTAAGTTGAAATTTTGATCAAATGACATTTTCAAACTTGATATACATCCTTTACATGACCATATCTTGGTATTCTAAAAGTGTGAATGAATTCTAAAAATGTCATGAAAAATTCCCAACTAAGACCTTAGTTGACTTTTCTTGCCCTTTTTGATTGATGTCAAAAGGGGGAGTAAAATATAGGTAAAAGGGAAGAAAATATAGGAAAACCATGCATATAGATAGGGGAAGTATATTTATTTAGATATGCATGATGAAAGGGGAGAAATCCCATGATTGACTTCCTTTATGCTTTATTGAAGATATATTCTTAAGAATGTTTGTCATCATCAAAAAGGGTGAGATTGTTGGTCTAAGGTTTTCAACTTTGGTCTTAATCTCATTTTTTATAACAAACATGGAACTAATATTTTCATTGAGAAATATTTTCAGGTTCCATGTCGGTTAGCGCACGACGTTCTCGATCGAAAAAATTGGAAAAATCAAAAAAATCGGCTAGGATGCTAGTCGACGCTCGGATTTCGTCGAGAAGATAGAGTTTAGGTTTAGGGTGTCTAGCATGTGTTGTAAATCCTCATTATGATGCAAAGAAACCCAAAAATTGAAACTCGAACCCCAAAACATGAAAACCCGAAAAATCAAAAAAATTGCCCAAAAATTTTGTAAGCCTAGGGAGCTCTTGGAGGGCTACATGATTTAGACTTTTTCTTGCCACCAAAAGTCCCGGTAATTGTTCATTAGGTAGAAACAAGTTAAAGATCTATTTTTAAGGAATTTTTGGAAACTTTTAACTTATCCATATTTGATCCGGAAGATTATAAAATTTCTGGTTTTCGTAAATTTGTACTACACCCCAAAAGTTAGATTTTGATTCTTAAAGATTTTGATTTTCTAGATATTTTTATTGAATCCAAATGGGGGGTAATCCTTATTTAACATTTATCTTTTAAAGTTAGTAACTTAAAGTTAAGAAATGTAAATAAGGATTAGAAGAAAAGATCAGACCTTGCTGAAACTTCCCTTAGTGCGGTTTCGATCGAAGGTCAGGTCGAATGTTCGATCGACCGAACCTTCGACTGAAGGATTGACCAGCGGAAGCCCAACGACTCTTTTTTGAGCCGTTGAGTGCCTTGTTCCGAGCCATACCCCTTCCCTTGGCTCCTTATAAATTGATCCTACGAGCCTTCCACCACCATTATTGATCACTCTTAATATTCTTGAGCCATCTATTGATCATTCCCAAGTTTTATTGAGCCACTTTTCATCAAACCCTAGTTTGGCATTGAATTCTTGATTTGAGCCTTATACTTCATTGTTTCATCATCTAAGGCATCAAGAGGGAGCTAGGAATCTTTTTATGAAGCCAAGTACTTTATTGTTTTATTTATTGCTCCATTTAGTATTGTATTTTTTAGTTTATTTCGTTGTATTTCAAGTTTGTGAACCTAGGGTGCTAGGTAGTTTGATTGGGTGGTTGCCATAGTTAAGTCCACCGGTTTAGTTAGTTAGTTATTGTTGTCCCTTATGGTTGAGGTGGAAGAGTGCTCTTGGTAGGAAGGCGGAGACTTCCGGGAGTGGAAGTGCCTTTGGTGTGAGAGTGGAGACTCTTCGAGTAAAAGGTCCTCATTGTAAAGGAAACGAAATAATCTAGTAAAGCTAAGTATGGAAATCCTCAGCGAGCTGCTTAGGTAGTGGAGTAGGCATTGGGGCTGAACCACTATAAATCAACTTGTTAGCATTGTTTGATTTTGTGTGTTCTTACTTACTTATCTTGCTTCCTCATTTATCATCCTTAATTGTCAATTGCCTAAGTAATCAAAGAACGAATAAACTGGAATTAGGCTTAAGATTAGCTAGCATACTATTCACCCCCCCTCCCCTCTTGTGTAGGACATTCGACTTACAATATAGCATGAGACCCGCTACTCCATCCTCATTAGTATCTCATACTAATCATGGAAACAAAACATACAAATCAATAATTATTCTATTAAACATACACAACATATGCTAATAAGAATAGTAAACTACCCTTTAAAGGAATTATTCAAAACATACATTGGCTCTAGGGCACATAAAACTAACATTATCATGGTCAGTAGTCTAAATCTGGGTGGAAGGCATGCCATCATGATGTGTTCAATGAAAGTCCCCGAATCGACGGGAAGGGGATTAACAACCTCTGTGACTCGAGGGTCTTCCTACTTTCCCAATGAGGGGTGTTGGAGATCTTGTTTTGGAGGATGGGAACTGGCCTCCTCCTCTCCGAATGAATACTTTCTTCATGCTCTAAGCGACGACACTCATAATCGACTGGGTATTGTTCTCGGGGACCACGTCAGCATCTAGACCTGGGCTACTAACCATTGGTTCTCCACCCTAGGGTGGTTTATTCGACGCTGGGATGCTTCAAGTGGGGCATTGGTATGTGTCGAAGCATCGTTCCTCACTGTTTCAGCATCTCCAAGTAGCGAGGGTGCATCGCCGCTAGGGTGTTGCCTGTGTGCGGCGGCGTTTGCATGGCTTCGAGTTCCAACCATTGCAGGGCAAGTAATATTTACTCGGCCCCACGGTGGGCGCCAAATGTTCCTGCTTGAGGGTCGGAGTAGTGCGGTCCTGGTCAAGTGTAACTCCGGTGGGGAGGGGGGGTACCTGCAAAAGACACTCCGACGCTCAAGTCAGTGGATGATCAAGGTGGAGGTCAGAACAATTAGATTCTAGGTTACCTGAGGTGTGTCGTGTATGTATATATTGCAGTATAAGGAAGGAATGGCGATAATGTGGCCTGGTAATCTCGCATGGATGTTGCTTGGAATGGGTCGAGGCTAATCCCGGAGATGTCGGGCTCGTGATGATGAATCCTTCATAATTAATGAGGATGTGGATGTCCTTGTATGGCCGGATAGAGCCCTGGGCTGAGCTGTCTAACTTAATTTAAGTACGGTTCGTGAGCGTGGGTGCTTTTGGGCCTAATCCAGTCGGGCCCAAAGTGTTAGTCCAGTCCAACATGGTTTCTAGACTAAATGTTTATTTATCATTCCTCGCTATCATGTATGACTTAGTCTCATATTTGACATTTGCTTTTCATCCCTTCAGTTGTGACTTTTGCGGTTTTGAAAAATCTTTGAGTTTCAACTTTGACTTGTGGTTGACTTTTATTTCCCTTTTTTATTAATGCCAAAAGGGATAGAAAATATATAGGTTAAAAGGGAAAAAAACTTAGGAAAACCATGCATACAGATAGGGAGAGTTCTATTATATAGATATGCATGTTGGTAGGGAGGTTAAATATATAGGTTGATACTCCTTATGTGTAAACACAAATTATTTTATAAGAGTGTTTATCATCATCAAGAAGGGAGAGATTGTTGGCTTAAGATTTTCAACGTTGGTCTTAATCTTGGTTTTGGTGAGAACAAACTCGAAACTAATGTTTGAACGAGAAATAATTTTAGGTTCTAGGTCAGCTTGAATGCGACGCGATCGGAGAAATTTGAAAAATTAGAAGGGCGTTGATCATTTGTGCTCGGAAGTCGGAGAAGATTTAGATTTAGGTTTTTTGGTTTGTATATAATGTATTTGAGCATGATTATTATAGGTTTGAAGACGAGTTGCGTGAAACATCCGTGATCCAAAAATCAGCATGATATCGAAAAAATTGGATGGGCATTGATTAGTGCGCGAACGCCGATGAAAAGTTTGTGCCTTTGTTTAAGAAGTTTAGAATTCATGTATATCCTCTTTATGATGGGAAATAAACCAAGAAAAGCAAAAATTGACACCCAAAAAACTTGAAATGTTGAAAAGGTTGAAATGTTGAATTTTGGCCGAACCTGGGCTGATGTTCAGTCGACCCAGGATCAGCCCAAGATTGATCGAAATCAGCAACGACTCCTTATTAAGCCCTTGCGTGCCATTGAACCTGGCTTAACCTATGCATTCTATATATACTTGGGTCCCCTTCCTTCCACACACTCCCTAAAGTTACTTGAGTCATCCTTTGAGATTACAAAGCTATATTCTAGCCATTTTCTCTCAAATCCTAGTTTTCGACACCTTGGTTCTTGATTGAGCATTACACTTGATTGATTCATCATCTTGAGGCATCAGGAAGAGTTAGGACTACTTGTTTGGAGCTAAGTATTTATGTTATTATTTATTGCCCCATTTAAATTGTATTTATTGTTTTTTTTCATTCTATTGAGTTGAGCCCAAATGTCATATTATTCATCCAAAGAGTGGGTATATAAAGGAGATGTACAAGGATAAGTTGAATGAGATGTATAACCTAAGCTAACATGTACTACCATACATAAATACCTATAACACTATATCACTCAACACTCCCCCTCAAGCTAGTGCATAGATGTCAATCATGCCCAGCTTGTCACAAAGGAATTTAAAATGAGGAACACTCAAGGCTTTAGTAAAAATGTTTGTGAGGAACAACGAGATTTGGTGATAGGCTGCGAGGAGCAACGAGAGCTGGTGAGAGGCTGCGAGGGGCAATAAGAGCAAATTAGAGGCTGTGAGAAGTAGCGAGAGGTGAGAGGCTGCAAGGAGCAGTAAGAGCCAGTGAGAGGGTGTGAGGAGCAGTGAGAGCCGGTGAGAGGCTGCAAGGAGAGAACACCGTCGACTTTAACTCGGCAAGGAGAGAAGCGACTGAAATATTTAGACCGATCCTCGATCAAGGATGTAGAGAGATCCAGCGAGCGAGAGAGGGGGCTACTGCCTTTTTTCAAGAGGAAGCCCGAAGATGCCAGATCTCTTCAACCGCCGAGATATTGCCTTAGAGGGAATCACCCTCGGAGAAGAAGACCAAGAATGAGCTGCTGAGCTTGATGCTGCTGAAAGAGAAGCTGCTGGGCAACGACTTGATATTGCTGGAAAGTGCACTTGGAATGGATGAACACAGTTCTCACCTGCTACCTAAGTGCAGCAGGTGTGCCCTTGAGCCAATCATATGTTGATGTGTAAGGAACTATTTTTTGGTTAATGAATAAAATGAGGCAACTTTTCATCATATACTGTATCTATATTTATATACATTAGATTGTGATGAACCCCATGAACCCGGGCAATTGATTCCAAGGCCATGATGAGATCATGCCAGTACGACTTGGAATCCAGATGCCCCTATTCTAAATGTTCCCAGTCGTAGGACCACCAATTAGGGGATTGATGATTCTGGATAGACTGGTGCACTTGCTACGTCCCTTATACGATAAGGGATAGCTAATCTCATAGTTACCTATGAGCCGTCATTAATGTACAAGTGCAGATGCTCATTAAGGAATGAGTTCACTGAACGAACCTTCACGAGGAACATAGAATTGAATCCTTACATGAGTGTCAATAGGATGTTCCTTGGGTAATAGTAGGTGCAAGTAGTCCTTGGACCTGAGGTTGTCGCAATTACATTGTGAGTGACAACCCATTGCTTTGGTTCTATCCCTACATAGCCCTAGCGTCATGTGCTGGGTATTACTGGGCATGGGGAAGCATTCATGAAGGTAGGTGAGCAACCAACATGGAATCAGTTATTGCTAGTGAGAGGAGATAATGTCTTATGTGTCCCTGTCAGTGTCGACTCGAGAATCTTTGGCTAGAGTAGACTTTAAAGTCAGGAAGATGTTTTTGATGTTTCATTATTGAGACAACATCTTGGCGAGTGGAATACATATGAATCATTATTAGGGTTTGACATTTCTTCCGTACCCTAGCCGAGTTCGGGACGTTGTAACCGATGGACTTAGTTGCATGGTAACTAATCACCGAAGGGTGTTCGATCCCTTTAGATTGAACCTCACATTATCCGGGTAGTCATGACACGTTGCTAGACGACAATCTTGACTTGTGAGTGGAGTCTCTCACGACCACACTAAAGGAGTTTAGTGGTGGCTTGTAAGATTCGAATAAAAGTCGTTATATCGGATCCGACTCTCCGTTATGCACAACTCACTACTGGCTTAGTGTGGGGCCCAATGGGTCACACACAATAGGCTAACCTCGTAACGGACCTTCTATGATAAAGTCTGAATATGACCCTATATGTCTACTAGCAGGACATGCTACAACTCGATCACGGATCTCATTTACGAACATGATAGGAAAGATGTTTCCTATTGGAATGAATACGCGAGGAAGGAGATCTTTGGTAAACCTAATTTGTAGGGCATCCCTAAATTGTAGGAATTGGCACATGATAAATCCTAATCAATAATAATTTAATTTATAGAGATAAATTAAAGTTTATATTTAGTTGGGATTAATTAATTTCGAATTAATTATAAATCCATTAAATATAAATTATGGTTTTGGTGGCAACCTATGCCCCTTATAAATAGATGGCCTAACCTCCTTCAAGGGGGTTAAGCAAATTGGTTAATCATCTTGGAGAAGAGCGAGGGCTTGGTTCTTGAGAGGCTTCTTGAAGAGAGAAGCTCCCAGAACTCCTCCTCATCTCCTTGAAGGCCCGGCCATCAAAAGCTTCCTTCCCCGGTTTTGTCAAGCCGATTGAAGGTCTCTTTTGCTTGGGTGTGTCAAAAATCATCTCTTTCAATTGAAGGACAGCGAGGTATTCCTTCATCTTCCTCCTCGTTACATGGTTTTCTCATCCCCTCTTCCTCCATTTTGGTGTTCGGTTCTTGGTGGAAGGGCCGGCTTCACCTTGGTGTGTTTCGGGGTTGAGATTGCCTCTCCGTTGAACCACAACGAGTCTTGGTGTTCGCTGCCCCTTGGTTGCGAGGCGCTTGATGTGGACTTTCCTTAGAGGACGGGCACGTGTGCGTCTTGAAACGAGGATAGGAGCAGCCATACCATTCATAGTATAAGATAAATCTTCTCCTTCTACTCGTTGATTGAAGGCCCGCCCTCATCGGAATAGAGTTAAGGTACTGCTGGATTTTATCTTCGAACTGCCACAAGATAGCTTCCTTCTCCCAACTGGCTTCACTGGTTGGAAGGCCTTTCCACTGGACTAAGTACTCAGTCCGGGCGGTCGACCGAATGTAGAGAAAAATTGGCAGTAGCCAATTCGGTCGACCAGGCGGTCGACCGGACAAAGCTAAAAATTGGTAGTAGCCAATTTGATCGATCGGTCGGTCGACCGAAGTGAGCCAGAAAGTGGCAGTTTGCTTTCGGTCGATCAACCGGTCGACCGACGATCGACCGAACGGCGAAAATGACTAGTTTTCCGCCTGTTGAGCCGCCTATTTCACTCCTTCTCTTCATGGCTTATAAATAGGAAGCCATGAGAGCCTTCCTTAACAACTTTTGATCATTCCTAACCTCCTTGAGCCATCTTTTGATCAATTCTAAGTCTTCATTGAGTTAATCTTGTGAAACCCCTAGCTTAAACCTTTTATCTCCTTGATTAAGCCTTTACTTCATTGCTTCATCATCAAAGGCATCAAGAGGAAGCTAGGAATCTTGTTGTGGAGCTAAGTAATTTATTATTTGATTTATTGCTCCATTTATTATTGTATTTTGTTGTTTATTTCCTTGTATTTGAGCTTGTAAGAAGGCCTAGTGTTAGGTCTTGTGATTGAGTGGCATCCTTGGTGTAGAAGGTGTAAAGCCACTTGTGTAAACATAGTTTACTAGGATTAGTTGAGTTGTCCCTTAGGTTGAGGTGGGAGAGTGCTCTCGGTAGGAAGGCGAGATACTTCCGAGTGTGGAAGTGCCTTCGGTTTGAGAGCGGAGACTTTCCGGTTGTCAAAGTCCTCTGTGTAAGGGAAACAATTTAATCTAGTAAACTTAGTTTGGAAATCCTAAGCGGGGTGCTTAGGTAGTGGAGTAGGCATTGGGGCCGAACCACTATAAATCTCTCTGTTAGCATTGTTATCTTTGTTTGTGTTTAATTGGTTTACTTTTGCTTCCGCATCTAGTCGATAAATTGCAATTTTGCCTAAATAATTTAAGAAATGATTAAAACCGAAATTAGATGAAAAGATTAGTAAACACACTATTCACCCCCCCTAATGTGGTCATTTAACCCAACAATAATGACATCTCATGTCATATATGTCATTGTTATTTTACATTTGTATCCTTCCTATATGTGTGTGACCTTTTCGGCTACTGAAACATGTTGGGAGTATATAGTCAATTATAATTCTCACTGAAGTGGAATTACATGATTTAAACTCTTTAAATTATTATTCATTCTAAATGAATAAATTCACTTATACAAGTCAAGAGAGGCTTCTAGCCAAGCATCATGACTACCCAAAAGTCAGAAAGTCGGTGGTTTGACCATTTCACCATTTCATATATAGTTACCGTGCAATCAACTCCTTTCACCACTCTTTATCTCATCCAGGTTAATCAAGTCCTCAATGTGTAGATTCTTGTATCTTAAATCTTTATTCCAAACATGCCCTTTATGAATCACATTCATAAATGCATACTTCTTTGGCAAGAGACTCCTGGATAAAGAGATTGTACAAGAAGAGTGAGATAAACTCCCCACATTAATATGGGATGGTGAATCCTATGTTGATCACTAAACTATCTTCAAGTGATTCATGTTATACCCAATCTTCAAGCTATGAACACCCAAAGGTGAACCATAAGTAATGAAGTCAAAGTATAACACTAGGCACTTAATTATGATACTTTGGTGTTCTCAAGTCCAAGGATACTTGCACCACTGATATGATGAGATGCTTTCACAAACATAGATTGAATATTCTTGTGAAGATCTCATGATTAGGTCTCCAATGAACTTATTTCTCAAACAAGCATCCATATGTTAACTCTGAGCATCGCAATGCTCACAACTTGTGAGAACTATTGCTTGAACAAGTCAAGAAGTATAACATGTGCTAGTCTATCCGTATTAATAATGTCCTATCTCTTTAATACTATGACTAGGGATAATTTAGGTATAAACACATTTACTTGTAATAAGAATCTCACATCATGGACTCTTCATGATTTCCTTTGCACGGTGTCATATACCAAGCTACATTGTGATCGTTGGGGACCCTCTCAATCATTACATCATTTCTACGTATGATCTCTCTTATCAGATGGTAGCGTATGAGAACATGCTTGGATCGTTGATGAGACCTTGGTTCCTTTGCTTGTGCAATGGCTCCATTATTATCACAATATAGAGTTATTGGATCAACAATGCTGGGAACCACTCCTAGTTCAATAATGAATTACCTGATCCAAACTGCTTCCTAGCTGCCTCAAAAGCTGCTATGTACTCAGCCTCTGTCGTAGAGTCTGCAATAGTATCTTGTTTAGAACTCTTCCAACTAACTGCACCTCCTCCAAATATGAACACAAATCCTGACTGTGACTTATAATCATCTTTGTCAGATTGAAAGTTGTCATCTGTATACCCGCTAACCTGCAAGTCACCTTCTCCAAATACCAAGAACATATCCTTAGTCCTTCTCAAGTACTTAAGGACGTTCTCTACCGCCACCCAATGTTCCTCTCCATGATTGGGTTGGAATCTGCTCGTGACACTCAAAGCGAATGATACATCAGGTCGTGTACATAACATAGCATACATGATAGATCCTATAGCTGATGCATATGGGATCTTACTCATGTTATCTCTTTCTATTTGTGTTTTAGGACACATAGACTTAGAAAGGGGTTTTACATGTATCATAGGAATGAACCCTTTTTTGGAGAGATCCATGCTAAACCTCTTTAATCTTATCAATGTATGTAGACTGTGAAAGACCTAAGAACCTGTTGGATCTATTTCTATAGATCCTAATCCCCAAAATATAGGTTGCTCCTCCAAGGTCTTTCATGGAGAATTGCTTAGAATGCCAATTTTAACTGATTGAAGAACTGAGTCATCATTTCCTATAAGTAGTATGTAATCAACATATAGTACTAGGAAAATGACCGCACTCCCACTGACCTTCTTGTACAAGCAAGGTTCATCCACATTTTGCGAGAAACCAAACTCTTTGATAGTCTCATCAAATCGAATATTCCAGCTCCTAGATGCTTGCTTCAATCCATAAATCGATTTCTAAAGCTTGCAAACTTTGTTGCCATTTTCAGATGTAAATCCTTCAGGTTGTACACTTCCTCTATCAAATTTCCATTAAGGAAAGCAGTTTTTACATCCATTTGCCAAATCTCATAATCATAATGAGCGGCAATGGCAATTCCTTGTCTTTGACGATAGCCACGTCGGTCTTATAGGTAATCAAATTACCTTCCATGTCGGTCTTCTTCTTGAAGATCCATTTACACCCTATGGGTTTTATCCCTTCAGGAGCCTCAACCAAAGTCCAAACTTGGTTATCATACAAGGAATCCATCTCGGATTTCATGGCCTTAAGCCATAATTCGGATTCTGAATTTTCAGAGCTTCTTCATAGCTTGTAGGCTCATTATCTTCTACTAGCAGCACATTCTTGTTCTCATCTATGAGAAATCCATATCTCTCTGGAACTGTGCGTACTCTAGTAGATCGCCTAGGTTCATCTACTCTGGAACTGTAATTTTAGGTACATCTACTATGTCATGATCATGAGTAGTAGGTGTGGGATTTGTCAATTGATCCACCTCTATTTGTGTATCTCGAACTTCACCAAGTTCAAGTCTATCCCACTATCTTCTTTTAGAAACAACTCTTTCTCTAAGAAGACAACGTGCTTTGAAACAAACATCTTTTGTTCCAAAGGATGGTAGAAATAGTATCCCAAAGACTCTCTTGGATACCCCACAAATAGGCCTTTATCAGATTTAGCTTCTAGCTTGTCTGACATCATCCTTTTTACGTAAGCAGGATAGTCCCATACTCTCATATGTGAAAGTATAGGTTTATTGTTATACCACATCTCATATGGTGTAACATCAACCGATTTGGATGGAACTCTGTTTAGTGCATAAACAGTAGTTTTCCAATGCATAACCCCAAAAGGGCTTGGGTAACTCTGCTAGACTCATCATTGATCGAACCATGTCCAACAATGTTCGATTTCTCCTTTCAGACACACCATTATGTTGTGGCGTATATGGAGGAATCCATTGAGAAATAATCTCATTATCTCTTAGATAGCTTTGGAATTCTTGGCTTAAGTATTCTTCACCTTGATCAGATCTAAGTGTTTTAATACTTTTGCCAAGTTGTTTCTCTACATCATTTCTGAATTCTTTGAACTTTTCAAAAGCTCCATATTTAAACTTCATTAGATATATGTACCCAAATCTCAAGTAATCATCAATGAAAGTTATGAAATTGAGAAAACCACCTCTTGCGTGTGTTGACATTGGACCACAAACATCTGAATGTATGAGCTCCAATGCATCACCGACACGTGTACCCTTTCCACTAAAGGGCACTTTTGTGATCTTACCAGATAAATAAGATTCGCATGTTACATATGATTCATAATCAAATGAACCTAAGTCAGCAAACTTGTGTAACTTAGTCATGCGAGTTTCGTTTATATGGCCAAGGCGACAAAGCCACAAGTAAGATGGCTTTAAGCTATCTTTCTTAGCTCTCTTGGTATTTATGTTGTGAATTTCCTTATCAATATCAAGCATATATATTTCATTAACATTTGTTCCAGAACAATAAAACATATTATTCAACACAATCGAGCAACCTTTGTTCTTTGTAATAGAAATGTCAAAACCTTGTTCGACAAGACAAGATAAGGAAATAATGTTCTTAGACAAAGTAGAAACATAATAACAATTTTCAAGTTCCAAGATAAGTCCACTAGGTAAGCATAAATGATAAGTTGCTATAGCAAGTGCAGCAACTCTTGCTCCAATTGCACTGCGCAGGTCTATCTCCCCTTTGTTCACCTTTCTACTGCTCCTTAGGCCCTGCACATGAGAACACAATTGAGCACCACAACCGGTATCCAATACCCATGAGTGGTGTTTAGAAGCAGTATGTGTATTAATTTCAATAATACAAATACCTGAAGTAGAGGAACTTCTTCTCCTTGAGAGACTCTAAGTAGGTCTTGTAGTTGCGCTTCCAGTGACCTATCTTGCCACAGTGGAAGCAAGTCCCTTTTGAGTTAGTCTCCTTTTGTGCACTTGGCACCTTCCCCTTTTTCTTGATCCCGCCTTGGGGCTTAGTTGTTTTCTTCTTCTTGTTTTTGTCTTTCTTCCCCTTCTAGGAAGTAGAAGAAGCAACAACCATAACTGCTTTCTGATTCTTCTTCACTGAATCATCAGCAATCTTGAGCATATTTACCAATTCAGGTAAAGTGGTGGAGATTTTGTTCATCTGATAGTTAAGCATAAACTGTGCATAACTAGGAGACAAAGATTGTAGAATTAGGTCTACACCTAATTCATGGTCCATCACAAAACCTAAAGAGGCAAGGCGCTCAATATAGCCCAGCATCTTCAGTGCATGAGATGCGGCTGAAGTTCCCTCCACCATCCTGCAATGGAACAATAACTTTGATATCTCATATCACTCAGTGCGAGCTTGTTCTTCAAACAGCTCCTTCAAATGGAAGATGATGGTATAGGCATCCATATACTCATGCTGCTTTTGAAGTTCCGGAGACATGGAGGCCAATATGATACATGTTGCCATATCATTGTCCTCAGACCACTTCAAATAAGCTTGCTGTTGATTAGCAGTAGCATCATCTGGAGGCATAGGTGGTCCTGATTTATCTAATACATACAGAATCTTTTCAGCCTTGAGAACAATTCCCAAGTTACGATACCAATCAAGATAATTGGGGTCAATCAATTTATTTGAGTCGAGGATCAAATGCAGACTTACGTTTGTGCTCATTATTAAAATGCACCTAGATGTAAAGAAAGAAAAAATTAGCATATGCACATGTACACGAATGCATTAATTAGGTCTTTAATTAATCACATTTTAACTCCCACTTTTTTATTGTGAACCAATAGCCCTCACTATTGATCCGGGAAAGCCCGATGGATTTCCTAGAGGGTCAGTATTCATCTAGGTTAAAATTTGACCTTGAGTATGCCCAACAAGCCAACTTTAATTTTGATGGTAGGTATCACAAACCAATTGCATCTTCATGCAACTACTGAATCATTGGGTTATCAACTCTTGATACATTAGTATCTCATATTCATTTCCCCAACTTGCCTCTTTCTCATCAACTTTGAGTATGCTCAACAAATTAATGAACAAGTTAAGACAAACCTATTAATATAATCTTGAACATATTCGATGTAGAGTGGGCTTGAGTATGCTCAACAACCCAACACCTATAAAGAACTCTGGCTCGTTGATTACATTAACAGAAGGTGTTTTTGTCTTAATATCTTAAATGAGGGATTTGTTGCTTTTATTCTCATCAAACACGATAATTATAAGGCATGTAAATCATATTAATCACATAATATCATGCATATTAAAATAAACATGATCTAGTTATAGAATTTCAATGTTAATTTCCTCGAGCCATAAAGGAAATTAACATATCAAATATGGTAGAATGCATGAAGAAAACAAATAAAAATGATACAACACATTGCATTTCTTCTTGGTTCTTGTTCGGGCACGTTCTTCTCCTCGAGCTCTTGTACTTCAATCCTAATCTAATTACATGATTCTAAAAGGAAACCTCAAGTTACATTTGAGGGGATTTAGGTGAGAAGAGAAATACAATGCAAAGATTAGAAAAGGCAGGACACGCAGGCCCTATTTATCAAAACAATAAACATGCATATGAACAATCTCATTGGTCATAGATTCCATGACTAGATCATCATGCCAAACATACATCCTTACCATGCATAATCTAATGCATGCTAAGATAATTAAGAAATATAGAATTTGGTTTTTGTATGTAAATAACACTCCAACTTTAAAGAAAAACATTTGCGGAAATTTTATTAAAGGAAACTCTTTCCAGAAAGGAAACTATTCAATCTCATTGAAAACTCAAAGCAATTTTCAGATTTGCTAATTAATGTAATTTGATGCCTTTATTGATCCAATCAATAATTAACATTACAATTATGATTACTTAATCATATTAAATAAAATTACACAACTTCCAGATTTATAAATCCTAATCTCATTAAGATAAACATGATAAAAATGACAAGGCTAAACTTTTGAAATCCTTTTCCAAGTTTGACTAGGAATCATATTCCTACTTAGATTGTTCCAAAAGCAATTAGAACGACTTTGACATTAGTTACAGCAATTATGCACGTAAAGTTTAGTGTCAAATGATAAATTTTATCCATTCAAATTAACTCTTTGGGCCAACCAAGTCATCGTTAACTTGATAGACAAATTATCACTACCAGAAAACGGATATGTGCATGTTCATGATTACGGGAACTAATTTGTGAACTAAATTATTAAGGAATTCATTTTTAACACTTGACAAATTTTATTAACATTCATTACTATCAAATAATCACAAAAATTCAGATCTCAAATCTACAAAAACCAAAACAAAGAATCACATGCAAGAAACCCCAAATCGAGTCCTAGGGCTTTCATGAACCCTTGTAGATTCATTTGGTTTTTCTTATTTCTATTAAACCATTTAATAGATCCTTGCTGTTCAGAATTTAAAATCAACATTTTAATTCATGATTACCATGATTTAATTACTAGAATAAGTAATAACAACAAGTAAGAACACCCCCATCAAACTATAGGAAACCGCAAGCCTTAAAATAAAGGTTTCCGGGTTCTATCTTTAGCCAATTGATCTATATCATATATTTTATTCAAGACCAATAATATTCATATTCAATCATCATTAAATATCTATTTTATAGGTTTGAACAAATAAAAATAGCATAGATCATTTCGAAATTCGTGTTAAACAAGTACACACAAGCCGAAATCTACATAACTTAATCCTATTGTTCTTTTGATGCAATCTTTGGCTCCGATACCATTGTTGGTAATCATTGGCACACGGGGCAGTGAAAAACAAAAATTTGTGTACCACTGATCACCAAAACCAAGATCCGATTGCATCGTCAAAACAATAGTAGAGAAAAAATAAGGAGAAGGTTAGATCTGTTACCCAAACGGATGAACGAAGGACCTTCTGAAACATGTGGGCAGTATATAGTCAATTATAATTCTCACTGAAGTGGAATTACATGATTTAAACTCTTTAGATTATTATTTATTCTCAATGAATAAATTCACTTATACAAATCAAGAGAGGCTTCTAGCCAAGCATCACGACTACCCAAATGTCAGAAGGTCGGTGGTTTGACCATTTCACCCGTCCATATGCAATTACTGTGCAATCAACTCCTTTCACCACTCTTTATCTCATCCAGGTTAATCAAGTCCTCAATGTGTAGATTCTTGTATCTTAAATCTTTATTCCAAAAAAGCCCTTTATGAATCACATTCATAAATGCATACTGCTCTGGCCAGAGACTCCTAGATAAAGAGATTGTACAAGAAGAGTGAGATAAACTCCCCACATTAATATGGGGTGGTGAATCCTATGTTGATCACTCAACTATCTTCAAGTGATCCATGCTATACCCAATCTTCAAGCTATGAACACCCAAAGGTGAACCACAAGTAATGAAGTCAAAGTATAACACTAGACACTTAAGATAATTTGATGATCTCAAGTCCAAGGATACTTGCACCACTGATATGATGAGATGCTTTCACAAACATAGATTGAATATTCTTGTGAAGATATCATGATTAGGTCTCCAATGAACATGTTTCTCAAACAAGTATCCATATGTTAACTCTGAACATGGCAATGCTCACAACTTATGAGAACTATTGCATTAACAAGTCTAGAAGTATAACATGTGCTAGTCTATTTGTATTAACAATGTCCTATCTTATTAATACTATGGCTAGGAATAATTTTGGTATAAACACATTTACATGTAATAAGAATCTCACATCATGGACACTTCATGATTTCCCTTGCACTGTGTCATATACCAAGGACTTTATTACATAGTTTAAGACTTTATGCAAGCAAATGAATTAACATGAGCACTAAGTAATAAAGATAGACTTTCATGAATAAGTAAAATGTACATGAAGGGTCCAATTATATGAGGGCTCTAGGGCATATCACTAACAGGTGGGTGTAATACATATGAATCGGTATTAGGGTTTGACACTTCTTCTGTACCCTAGCCGACTTTGGGATGTTGTAACCGAGTGACTTATTTGCTTGATAACTAATCACCGAAGGGCGTTCAATCCCTATAGATTGAACCTCACACTATCCGGGTAGTCAAGACACATTGCTAGACATCAATCTTGACTTGTGAGTGGAGTCTCTCACGACCACACTAATGGTGTCTAGTGGTGGCTTGTAAGATTTGAATAGAAGTTGTTCTATCGGATCCGACTCTCCGTTATGCACAACTCACTGCTGGCTTAGTGTGGGGCCCAATGGGTCACACACAATAGGCTAACCTTGTAACAGACCTTATAAGATAAAGTCTGAATGCGGCCCTATATGTCTACTAAGCATGGACATGCTGCAAGTCGATCACGGATCTTGTTTACGAACATGATATGAAAGATGTTTCCTATACGAACGAATACGCGATGAAGGAGTTCCTCGGTAACCCTAATTTGTAGGGCATCCCTAAATTGTAGGGATTTTCACATGATAAATCCTAATCAATAAGAATTTAATTTATAGAGATAAATTCAAGTTTACATTTAGTTGGATTTAATTAATTTCAAATTAATTATAAAACCATTAAATATAAATTATTATTTTGGTGGCAACCTATGCCCCTTATAAATAGATGGTCTAACCTCCTTCAAGGGGGTTAAGCAAATTGGTTAATCATCTTGTAGAAGAGAAAGGTCTTGGTTCTTGAGAGGCTTCTTGAAGAGAGAAGCTCCAAGAACTCCTCCTCTCCTTGAAGGGTCGGCCATCAAAAGCTTCCTTCCCCGGTTTTGTGAAGCCGATTGAAGGTCTCTTCCATTTGGGTGTGTCATCTACTTCATCTTCTTAGAGTAGTCCAAGAAGGACAACGAGGTATTCCTTCATCTTCCTTCTCGTTCTGTGGTTTTCTCATCCCCTCTTCCACCTTTTTGGTGCTCGATTCTTTGTGGAAGGGCCGGCTTCACCTTGGTGCATTTCGGGGTTGAGATTGCCTCTCCGTTGAGCCATAACAAGTCTTGGTGTTCGCTGCCCCTTGGTTGCTAAGCGCTTGGTGTGGACTTTCCTTGGAGGACAGGCATGTGTGCATCTTGAAATGGGGATAGGAGTAGTCATACCATTCGTAGTATAAGGTAAATCTTCTCGTTCTACTCCTTGATTGAATTCCTTAAAGATTGCTAAAGTTGATAATTGGTTTAGGGATGTTTTGAATTTTTAAATTGTTTTTTCCGCTGTGCTTCTTCTTCCCATCCCAATAGGAGAGCCGCCGGAGAAGAGGAGGTGGAGTTGCTCTTGGAACAGTAAGCTGACCTCCTATCTCAGGCGGACAATAGGAGTTGGAGCAGTTCACCAGGAACCCTAGAAGAGGAGGAGGGTTCGAGCTTGAGAAGAGGATAAGTGGAGTTTTCCCTCTTTTGGAGTTCGTCGGAACCCTAGATCAACTGCCAGAATCTTGCCTGAACGCTAGGGAGTTGGAGGACTTTCTTGAGATTTGACACAAAGAACAAGCCGCCGAGAAAGAAAAAACCCTAAAGAGATGCAACCAACTTGGAGAAGATGTCTGCTGCTGTAGAAGATGACTGCTGGAGATGAGATGACTGTTGTATCAGCCTATTTGGAGATGATTGCTGCCTAGGTCATCAGTTCTTTGCAGCCAAGAAAGCCACCCGGAAGGGGGTGGCTGAGATAGTTACCTGCTGCCCAAGTGCAGCAAGTCTTGTCTGAGATCCGTCGGTGAGGAGAAGGCATCATGAGATGTTCGGCAGGTGGAGGAGGAGGCAGGCTTGTTGAGGGCAGAAAAAGGAGTCCACCTTGCTAGTGGACTTTGAGAAGAGTCCGAAAACTTTAGAATGGGACAGGGAGAACCTCGGGAATGAGAATAGGAAAAAGAAGAAAAAAACTAATTTTGAAGTTCACCAGAACCCTAGCCACCGCCGGAACTCGGGTGGAGGAGGGGCTAAAAACCCTAGGCTCTCATACCATGTTGAGTTGAGCCCAAAAGTCATATTATTCATCCAAAGAGTGGGTATATAAAGGAGATGTACAAGGATAAGTTGCATATGAGGTATAACCTTAGCTAACTTGTACTACCATACATAAATACCTCTAACACTATATAAATGAGTTTGGGTGTGTGAAAACCTAGGTTGCTAGGTTTGTGTTTGGCTAGTTGCCTTGGTGTAGAGGCATAAGTCCACCATTGTAAACTAGGTTTGAAGTGTCCTTAGGATAGTGAGGTGGGAAAGTGCCTTCGGGGAGAAGGTGGAGACTTTCCCGTGTAAATTTCTCATTGTAAAGAACTTGAAAACTTAGTAGATGAAGTGTGAAATCCTAAGCGGATTGCTTAGGTAGTGGAGTAGGCGGGTGGGTTGCCGAACCACTATAAATCTATTATGTTAGCATTGCTACTTGTTTGTGTGTTTACTTGCTTATTTATTGTTTTCGCTTGTCATTTAAACTTGTGTTTGCCTAATTACTTGAAGAATTGATTAAAATCAAAATTAGGCTAAATCTTAACATAACACACTATTCACCACCCTAAATGCGGCCTTTAGTTCTAAATGAGATCGCTCGCTCTAAATGAGCATGACCCTAGGCGGGCTTATCACGAGCTCGGCTTAACCCCGAGTGTGGTCCTCGATCCTAAATGCAACATTCGGCTCTAAATGAGATCGACTCGCTCCAAACGAGTATGTCCCTAGGTGCGCTTCTCGCGAGCTCGGCTTAACCCCGAGCGTCGTCCTCGGCCCCAGTGCCATTACTTCTGGTCTTAGCGCCCTTGAATACCCTAACGACCCCAAGCGCGGTCCTTCCTTATGCTCTGTGCGAGCTCATCTTGACCCCGAACATGGTCCTCGGCCCCAGCACCATCACTTTCGGCCTCAGCGCCTCCGCTTACAACTCCAAACTCGGGCGACTTCGAGGGAGAGTGAATTTGAGTGGCTGTCAGCCCTATGAGCAACTACCGAATAGGTAACCTCAGGGATACGCTCCAAACCAACAATGAAGAGCTCCAAATCAAGATAGACACTCCGAATCAAGTCAAGCATGATGGTAACTTGCTTGTACCAACTGAACCAATCACAAGAGCACATTCTGAATAGATTCAACAAGCTATACAAGGCTTGGTTTTATACATTCTTGGAGAAGAAACTACAAAGTTGCAAGTCAAGGATGTTAACCTCATACAAGTCCAACTTCAAGATGGTCCAATCACAAGTTCATTGACCGAGATACATGGTGGAATGAATGGGAGATTGGGAGTTAATGCTTGACGGCTCTTGCTATTTTCATTAATATATTTCTCTTTTCGTAGGATGTTCTCTTTCCCATGCTTGGGAATTTGCTATTTTTCATCAAATACATTTCTCTTTCCCATGCTTGGGAATTCATTAAGGGGTAGTTTGGTTGCATGTAAACATGTTTATAGGAAACATGATTTGCGACATTTACAACCCCTTAATGTTTGATTACCTACAATTAATCTAATTTACTTGCAGCCTGCAAGGGCTATGCTACCCCGATGCCCCCCGACTCCCCCAAAACCCCCGAAGCCCCCAACTCCCCCTACTCTAGTGATGCCCCCGACTCCCCATATTCCCACAACATCCTCGACCCCCCCCCCCTCCCCTGACTTCACTGTTAGCACCTGCGATTCGCAATGGGGGTAGCACGGGTTGTTCTTGGAAATCAGCACGTAGCAGAGACAACTGGGACAGTCGGCCGCCACCAAGCTTATGCCGCCGCTTTTTGACCCTTCCTCCCAGCCCGCTTGGCTATCCGCCAACTTCAATACTGTGACTCTCCCTCCCCACTGACTTCGATTACAGACTTCCCCAACATCACTCGCCTCTACTGTAAGATTTTAAACCTGATTTCAATATTTAAATTCTAATTTAGCTCAAAAGCTATGTCATTAGGAGATTAAAGTAATTGTTCTGGAACAATTTTTTCTTTAGCTCAAAAAACTTTGTTATTAGGAGCTTGAAGTAATTTAATTAGTTAAAAAACTATGTCATTAGCTCAACTGATTATTTTTTCTTTCTGTACTTCCCCATGCATAAGGAAACATTGAGATTCCAAAGAAGTGCTTGAAGTAATTGTTCTGGAACAATTTTGATTTCTTGCTCATCTGCAAGCTCTCCTTGGCTTCTTCTATTCACCACAGTTTTCTTTAGGATTGGATGAAGTTCATTTAATCTATTCACCACATTGACTCCCTTGTATCACAAGAATTCATAATTTATACATTATCTTGAAGTTCATGTCAGTCTCCACTAAAATTTATAATTGCTTCATGTCGGCACTAAAGTTTTCAGAAGCTCTATGTGATTTAACATGCTTCGTATTTATGTGCAAAGCTTTAGCATCATTCCTAGGAAGTCTACTATTTACTGTGTTTGATTTGACTGACGAGAAAAGGAACTTCCCACAAGAATTCCTTCATCTTGCAGACCTTGACCTTATATATGATTGTTAAAGTCCCACATTGGTTAAAAATATGGCCAAGGTAGTCTTTAAATAGTTTGGGCAATTCTCTCCTTAAGAGCTAGCTTTTGGGGTGAGTTAGGCCTACTAATTTCTTAACATGGTATCAGAGCCAACTGTGTGGTTGATATTGTGCCACCCGTATATGTCTAATCCTGCAAAACTCCACGCTCCAGATTAAACAACCCTCCTTCATATTGATTGTTTGTAAATTTATGAAATTTCAGCATTGTAATTTTTTAAATAGGGTCTGCATACCCCTGCCTTCCTCTTGAGAATTCTGATTGTAATTCACTTCTCCTTCTCCTTAAACCTTTCCCCAAGGGTTGTTTGGAGTCTTCTTCTTTTAGTTTTGTCAAATTAGAAGTTTAGGGGCAGATTCGCGATGACCACGCTTGTTGCCCCATTTTGGTGCGCATGCGGAGAGGAAGTGTTCGGCGCCATGTTGATGACAGCTTGAACCCTGAGAAGGCACTGATGTAATCGGCAGCCTACAAGGTGGTTTTGGGCAGCGCCTTAGCGAGACCAAGCTCCCTAAAAACCATAGGATGATGGCCTTGGTTTGCCCGGTGGCTCGGGTGGAACCCTTAGAACATCCATAATCATAATTATTTACTCTATGTTTTTATTTATTGCCCTTGCTTCAATTAGTGATTGCTTAGATAAATTATAATTGCATGGAGAAACCCTCCAATAATATTGAGTCCGAATGGCTAAGATATTAAGAATATCGGTCACGCCTTCCATCGTTATGAGGGATAAGTGTGTTTATTGTCACAACTAGTTTGTTGTGCACACATAAGGCCTTTTGTGCTAATAGACACGTTGCACCTCATATGGCACATATCCCTTTTGTGCTACCGACTTACCTTGTTGAGCTACACTCAATGGTGGTTGTGTTTATTGCTACACGTTGCACCTCAAGAGTTACCTACCCATGGATCTATTAGGGTTTGTCATGTTACATGCGAGACTCGAGTAGGAGAAGTGGGGTTCTATTTTTCCCCTAAGGAAGTCCACCAATGAGGGCTTCCCGCTTCCAAATCCGAGGGTATTATGGAAACCAATATTCCATATTGTCAGCCTAGTCTGCATCAGTATATCCTACTACAGAGGGTTTAGAATCAATAGAATACCAAAGGCCAAAATCCAGAGTACCTTTAACATATTTGAAAATCCGTTTAATTGCCTGTAGATGAGACTCCTTTGGATTAGCTTGATATCTGGCACATAGTCCAATACTGAAACATAAGTCATGTCTGCTAGCAGTCAGATACAATAAACTGTCAATCATACTTCTGTTGAGACTAGGATCAATGCTCTTGCCTTGGTCATCTTTACTCAGTTTTTCATGAGTAGAGATAGGAGTTCTAACTGCCTTTGAACTGTCTAGACAAAATTTATGAATAAGATTTCTTGCATACTTACTTTGAGAGATAAAAATCCCTTCTTTAGATTACGTTACTTGATGGCTAAGAAAATAACTCATTTCCCCAACCATGCTCATTTCAAACTCATATTTCATATCATCCACAAATTGTTTAGCATAAATTTGAACAATTATCATTTGAGACTCCTTTCTTTAATGAACAAGGTCTAATCCGCTCTTCCTCTTTTGTACCCTTTCAAAAGAAGGAACTGGGTGAGTCTCTCATACCAAGTTCTAGGAGTCTGTTTAAGACAATATAAAGCTTTCTTCAATCTGTACACATGGTCTGGATGAGTAGAGTCTTCAAAGCCTTTAGCTTATTCAACATAGATTTCTTCATTGAGGAAGGCAATCTTAACATCCATCTGAAATAGTTTGAACTTCATATAGCATGATAAGGCTAGAAGTAACCTGATGGATTCCAATCTTGCAACTGGTACGAAGGTTTCATCATAGTCCTGACCTTCAATTGGTTGAAGCCTTGAGCAGCAAGACGGGCATTATTTCTTGTAATGTTTCCAGCTTCATCAGTCTTGTTCCTAAACACCCATTTGTTCCAATAACATTGATATTTTTTGGTCTTGAGACTAGTTCCCAAACATTATTTTAGACAAATTGCTGTAACTCTTCTTGCATAGCAGAAATCCAAAATTCATCCTTCAAGGCTTCTCTGATATTTTTAGGTTCAAGAGTTGAAACAATGCATGACTTTTTCTAGGATGTCATTTGGTAATGTGCAAAGTATAGAATTCATGGCATCTCCATTATACTTAAACATTTTCTTATCCAATTCACTCCAGGCATGCATGTCAACTTTAGGTTCAATGAATTCTAGTCTTAACATGTTAAGGACACTAAAACCCTTTGTCTTTAAATATGTGTATATCCTAAGAAAATCAAAATGTTTTATAAGGATTACCCCCCATTTGGATTCAATAAATGTTATATAAGGATTACACCCCATTTGGATTCAATAAAAATATCTAAAAAATCAAAATCCTTAAGAATCAAAATATAGTTTTTGGGGTCTAGTACAAATTTTTGAAAAACGGAAATTTTCTAATCTCCCGGGTCAAATATGGGTATGCTAAAGGCTTCCAAAAATTACTTTAAAATACCTCGTTATCTAGTTTTTACCTCGTTGTCTAGGTCATATAGCCCTCCAAGGAGCTCCCTAGGCTTAGTGAATTTCAGGGCGGTTTCCGCGTTTTTATATTTTGGAGTTCGGGTTAGGTTTTTCGGTTCTTTGCACCAAAAAGAGTATTACAACATAAACTAGACACCCTAGACCTAAACTTTAACTTCCCGAAGAATCCCGAGCGTCGATGAGCGTCCTTGCCGATTTCTTTGATTTTTTCGATCGGGGACGTCGAGCGCTAAGCGATATGGAACCTAGAAATATTTCTCAATGAAATATTAGTTCTATGTTTGTTATCATCAAAACCGAGATTAAGACTAAGGTAGAATACCTTAGGCCAATAGATGATTCTTGAGAGATCTTGCAGACTTTCCAGCTCTGGAGTCATTCTCTTCATCTTCTAGTTCAGTATCAGTCTCATGGTCTATTGAATTAGCAGTTTCAACTGACTATTCAGTGGCCTTGCAAGAATTCTGGGCAGTCTTATCAACAGTTGACACTGCCTTCTCATCAAACAGCAGGGTCTGGTATATTTGAGAGTCATCAACCTTCACATTTTATGATGTGAGTGCATTTGTTATAGACTAGGTATGTCTTGCTATTTTTGGAATAACCAAGAAATATGGCTTCGTCACTTTTGTTTTGCATTTTTCCAAAGTATTCCCTATCATTTAGAACATTGCACTTGCTACCAAAAACATGAAAATATGTAAGGTTAGGTTTTCTACCTTTCCATAATTCATAAAGGGTTTTAATAGATTTTGGTCTAAAATAAGCTAGATTTATGATGTAGCAAGTTGTGTTGATGGCTTCAGCCCAAAATCTTTCTGAAATCTGCTTAGAATTGAGCATAACTCAAGCCATCTCCTGAATAGTACGATTTTTCTTTTCAACTACACCATTCTGTTGAGGAGTCTTTGGAGCAAAAAACTCATGCAGTATACCATTTTCATCATAAAATTCAGAGAAAGAAATGTTCTCAAATTCTCTTCCATGATCACTCCTTATACTGATCACTTTTAGAATAGGAAGTCCTTGCTCATTCTGAAGTCTCAAACATAGAGACTTTAAAATGTTAAAAACATTGGACTTTTCTTTCAGAAATTTTGTCCAAGTAAAACGTGAGAAATCATCTACACAGACAAGAACATATTTTTTCCCACCAATACTTTCAACCTGCATGGGACCTACCAAATCCAACTGCAGAAGTTCAAATGGTTTAGAGGTAGCTAGCAGTTGTAATTGCTGATGAGACTGCCTAGTCTATTTTCCCTCTTGACAAACACCGCACACTACTTCACGTTCTCCTGAAAGTTTAGGAATACCTCTAACCGCTTCAGCATTTACAAGCTTCTTCAAATCTATGTAATTAATATGACCTAACCTTCGATGCCATAGATTAATGTCAGAAGAGACTGCTAAAAGACAAATAGAAGAATAGGTAATTTTGTAGCAGTTGTCTCTAGATCTATTTCCTCTAAGGATACAGTCACCATCCTTATTAAGAACCTTGCAACTATTTTTAGTAAATTGAACATTTAAATTTTGATCACACAATTGGCTTATACTCACAAGATTAGCCTTGAGACCTTTAACAAATAGTACATTTTCCAAATTAGGAATTCCTAGAACATTTAGAGTTCCAACTCCTATGACATTTCCATATCCTCCATCTCCAAAAGTGATAGTTGCACCTCCATGTTCCTGAATATCTCTCAGATTTTTAAGACTTCTTGGCATGTGCTGAGAACAACCACTGTCGACATACCAAGATCCAAGAGAAGAAACAATCTTTGACATAAAAGCAACATGGCAGTTAAAATTAGTCTTTCTTACCCAGATTTGCTTAACCTTTTGCCTTGGGTAATTTATATGATTCTTTTTTCTCAGTTTGTTGAAGAGTTTGAAGCAATTTGCAATAATGTGTCCTCTATACTTGCAATAGTAGCATTTGGGCACCCTATCTCCATTTCTAGTAGTAGGCTTTTGATGACTTGAAGAGCCTCTATGAAAGTTCCTCTGTTGAGTAGGTAGTTGAGACCGTGGTTTCAACTGACATGAACTTGTGTATCCAAGTCCCTTATGATTAAAAGGACTTTTTCCTACACTCAATATTTTGTTGAGAGTACCTGTAGAATTCATCACTCTAACTTCCTTCTTTACCTTTTCAAGTTCGGAAATCAACTTAGACTTTTTGTCTTCTTTTTAAACAATCTATCTTTGAAGGATTTGAACTTTCTCCTTAAGGGTCTTCTTTTCTACAACCAAAAGCTTGTTCTGATCCCCGAGTGACTTGTTAAGTTTTGCCACTTCAACCCATTTGTCAAACATCTCCTAATATGATTCCTCAAGACTATCTGCATATTTAACTTTGCTATGATCATTATCTATATCAGAGATGTCGGCAGTCTTAACTGTGTCGTCTGTGCAGGCTATGAAAGCTCTAAAGTGCCTTGTTCATGATCTTCTAAGTCAATTTCTTCATCATCGTCACTCCAAGTAGCAGTGAATGACTTCTTGATCTTCTTCTGAAGATTTGGGCATTCTGATCTTATATGTCCAAATCCTTCACATTCAAAGCATTGAATGCCTTTGAGCTTCTGTTTGAGATCATCTTTTTGTCCAGACAACTGACTTCTTCTATATTCTCCACCAAAGGAATTTAATCTGGAATTGGCAGACTCAAACGGTTGAAACTGTTATTTGAACTTAAAATTAGACTGAGAGTTCTGGTTTACCCTATTCTTCGCTCTCATAAATCTCTTGAAATTTTTTGTCATAAGAGCTAGTACAACACTCATCTCCTCTTCAGAACAATCTTCTCACTTGATCTCATCCTTAGTAGCTCTGAAGGTAAATTTTTTCTTCTTTTCTTTGTGAGAATATTTTTCAAATAATTTCAACTCATAAGTTTCAAGTTTTCCTATCATAGTGTCAAGAGTAATAGTTGATGGGTCATGAACTTCACTTATGGCAGCAGCTTTCATATCGAACTTGGTAGGCATGGATCTCAGACATTTCCTTACAACTTTTTCTTTAGAAAATGACTCTCCAAGGTTGGTAGCATTGTTCATGAGGTCTTTGATACGCCCATGAAAGTCTTGTATGCTTTCATTTTCTCCCATCTTCAGATTTTCAAATCTGGTGTTGAGGATTTCAACTTTTGACTTCCGAAGAGTCAAGGATCTTTCATGATTTGTTTCTAGAATTTCTCATGCTTGCTTTGCCAAGGTACAAGCAGAGATTAGTTTAAATTGAGAAGGATCAACTCCACTTAAGATAGCATCTAACACTTTGTTATAGTTTGCTGTAACTATTTCAGCTTCGGTATATTGGTTCTTTGGTTTGCGCTCAGTCCCATCAGGTATTGTAGGAGGAGTGTAGCCAATCTCTATTGTGTCACGGCAACGATCATCCAAGGACTTAATGAAAGCCCTCATCCTAGCCTTCCAATACGAATAGTTCGTTCCACTAAGGAAAGGAGGAACATTGACAGAATTTCCCATAGGCATTCTTTCCATCTTGAGCCTGAAAAAGATGAGACACACCAAGGATCTTGTGCAGGTAAAGGTTAGAATAACCGCTCTAATACCAAATGACAGTATATGTCTCTAAGGGAACTTCTGTTAAGGGCAGTTGAATAGGAAATTGCAACGGCTTTAGCAACTGCTATTAGAACCAAAGTAAGAACCGAAACAAAGGAACACATGCAAACACAAGAGGTTTGTTTACGCAGTTCAATGACAAAACCAATCACCTAATTTGTGGGGCATTCACCGGGCAGATGCTCAATTCACTCTTTATAAGTGCAAAATAAGTCCTCTAGATATCATACCCGAAATTCGACTACAGTACTATAGTGAATTGGAAATAACAAAAACCTATTTGCTATTACAAGTAAATACCAACTTGCCTCTCTATGACATCCCAGCTACAGAGTTTTATCCTCCACACGGCCTTGTGTTGTAGTGAGTTATCCACCTGAAACCAATCTTCTCCTGAAGATAAGAAATGTAAATTGTTGCCTTTCTGCACTCAGCAGTCTCAACTCCTCACAATATCTGGCAACGCAGTGTTCGCACATGGAGAGTTGTATATCAGATCTTTCCATCGGATTTTATATGAGACAATCGAAAGACCTGAATCCTTGTTGTTCATAACTATTTATTTAATGAACCCATCAGTTTAATAACCAACAGTCACCAGTTCAAAAACAAATAAACAGCGCTTAACTCCTAAGCCCATATAAATCCAAAGAGTAACGCCCAGAAATATTTAAAGAAGATATTTGGGGAAATAAAGAGTTAATGATGATTAAAAGATCTCAGAGACAACAAAGAGAATCATCATTAATAATGTAAATCAAGAGTTATCATCTCTGTAGGAAACCAAAAGGCCCTCTCTTTTTTTGCGTTGCATCCTTGACATGCAAACCATAGGTTGCTGGAGCAGTTGAGACTGGACAGAGATCATACTGGAATACTTTTTGCCAAATATAGCCAACATACAAAAACCAACACTAACACCATGCAATATAAACACTTAGGATACCATAACACACACATTTATTAAATAAAAGTAGCAACTCAGTACCCAACTCAAGAATAAGCTACATGTTCAAATACTAATGTCAATACTGCATAAATTCACATGTTCACAGAACTACAAGTCTCAGAAATAAACTCAAGCTAGACTCGACTCAACTACACTAACGAATTTCACGAGACCGCCACCAGAGTCCACCGCCACCAGCCACGCCATACCTCAATGATCACGCTCTGCAAAATAGTATCCAGAAAAGAATGGTGAGTTCAAAGACCTCAGTGACTGGTCATCTCGACCATCACCAAGTCAAACCATATAAATAAATAAATGCAGTAATTAACTCTGTGTTCAAATAACGAATATAAATCATGGTAACAAGTTACATCAATACACTCGTGCGCTACGCGCACCGCACGGCCTGAATCGACCAATTTGAAGACAATCCTCTAGTTACCCACCTACTACTCATAGGGTCCTCGCTAGGCTGGCCCTACTAGCAAACTTTCCAACTCGGGCTCACTAAGCTGGGAAGGCCCTCTAGTCTCAATGCCCGCAACTCGGTCGGGAAAGGCCCTCCGACCCATGCCACTCGGGACCATCGTCAACGTGGCTAACCGACGTATGTCTCGACCCAGAATCACTTGTGGGCGATGTGCACCGCTCGGCCCAATCAGGCCCAATCCGGCCCAATATCAACTCATGCGCGATGCGCACCACTCGGCCAAATATGAACATCCAAACCATGTTCATTAAGGGAGTAGGATGTACACTTATAATGAGGTAGATTAATCGGGTAAATACATCTTAGTTCACATTTCTCGGTGCACACTAGGTAGCACCCACTCGGCCAAATTAAAATACTATCCACCATGTTACCCTCCACTATCCCCTCAATGATTTGCCTTAACAATTCCTATTCAAGAACCTAACATCTGTGACGGTCGTCGTGTAATGAAACACTATGAATTATCGAGTAATTTTCGCACGACGTACCTCCCCACCACAAAACTCATTGTTCGAAGTCTCATCCGAGCTTATGGAAATTCCCGGACAATGAAAAAGAGTACCACATCTATCCAAGGGTATCTAGATTTAGTGGAACAACCTAAAGTCCTTAGTTTTCTTACTTTCCCAGGTCTCGCGGAATTTCAGTCCGTAGCCAGAATTTCAACCCTCTTTGGGTCACTTTCCTTAATTTTCACTCAAAGGCCTATACCCTCTTCCCGAACATAGAAGTGTCCAAATAACTTGTTGTTCATAAGGTTAAATCACTACAACTACAGCAAGACGAGAACTGTCGTTCCGGGCTCACGACCCGACTCATTCAATAAGCAATACAACAATTACAGCCTACTTGACCAATCTAATTTCTGTTCGTACACTATTGTTCATGTCATAATATGGTGTTCAAAAATCACTAAATATAGCGTACATGAAGATCGATATGTTATACCGGTATTTTACAGCATGAAATACTATTTCCGACAAGCACAATTTCTAATTTCAGCATACATGAAATAATTTCAGCATAAATAGAATATTCACTTTAACAAATTGAGCACAACATAATGGCAATATTTACTCAAGGGAAAACTCATCTATTTACCCTTAAAAATACCGTACATTCTTAGGGTTACTCGGCCACCCTAGGCCACAATGAAAGTTGAATCACTAGCATGCTACAATTCATGAAATTTTCATAATTAAACAATAAATAATTAGGAAACAATTATTAAACATGAATACCAAGTTCCCCTCACTAGGGCCGGCCCTCCCTAAGGTTAGGGGCATGCCTAGGGCTACCGCCCCCTTCTAAACCTCAAGGGGCAACCTACAAACAACAAGAGACAGCATACAAGCATAAAGGACGATCTACTCGCAAGGAAACAAAACGAACTCGCTTCCAATCCCTCAAACATGGATCGGCAGCCCCCTAACATCAATTATAGGGATTCTTTAGGGAAGAACCACTCACCTAAAACCGGATTCAAGGGAAGAGAAGGCAACGTTGAAGCCTTGTGTAGAATCCGATCTGACGAAGCCTCCGATCCCCAACCGATTTCTTCTACGAGTCCTCCCTCTCCACTCACCTCCTTGGGTCGCGTGCTACTCCTCTTTGGAGCCGTGCGGTCCCTATATATATATATATAATTCTTTAATGCCAAAATACCATTATAACTTCATACAATTAAATTGATCCAACTTGATCAAATACAAGTCAGATTCGAGCCCCGATCGTGACCTCGGACTCGGCTTGAACCCAAATCGGACTTAACACATAATTTAACTCATAAATAAAGAGATTTCCAAAGTGCAAGGGTCTCAGCTCAAGTCATGATCTACTGATCAACTCCGCACGCGCCGTTGCGTGCCACGATCATCCCGCTAAAACCAATTCACATAAAAATATTTATTAAATTTAGTGGGTATTACAATTTCCTCGCCGAAATTGCGCTGCCGCTCATATTTTTGGAGGAGCTCAAAAATCCCAGGAATGTATTCTTTACTTTGTGAATTCGTTCCGGTATTTTCTCCTCATTCTTCCCCTTCTCTTCGCTGCCCGATTCTTGGTGGAAGGGTCGGCCCCTATTTGGTGGAGATCGGGATTGAGTATTTTGTCCATTAAGCCACAACGAGCCCGAGAGGTCGCCGCCCTTTTGTTACGAGGTGCTTGGTGTGGACTATCATTGAAGGACGGACACGTGTGTGTCTCACAATTAGGGATTGGAGCAGCAATTACAAATAGCGGCGCAAGGTATAAATTCTGCTCATCATCTCTAATTGAATTCCTTAATATCGCTAAAGTAGATCGTTGTTTTCGAGATGTTTGAAATTTTTAAAATTGCTTTTTCCGATGTGTTTTCCTTTCACATCCCAACAAACTCGACTAGAACTATTAGGACCGGTCAAATTAGACCTAGCAGTGTCCCATGACCCAACTTGAGCCATACCAGACAACTCTGCTATGGAGTTTCACCCAGCCATATTCCTAAACCTGACTCGAGCCAAACTAGATGGATACACCTAGGGCTCCGCCGGGGGCTCCACTAGGCCATACATGGGAATCCATGTCCTTCCTTATCACGAGGGATACACCATTACAAGCCCGCCACCTCTGGTATCAGCCTCGACCCATTCTAAGCAATATCCACGCGTGATTACTGGGCGGTGTCATCACCCCCACCTGCGATAAATACAAACACGTCACTCCTCATGTAACGTAAGTTCCATATTATGTTACGTGCACCTTGGAGCCCTACTAACTTGAGTGTCTGAGTGTCTTTTGCAAGTCCCCTCGTCGTAGTTGCATCTAACCAGGAGAGACACCGAGCCGGACTGGACTACTCTAGTCCTCAGGCAGGAACGATATCATTCTTATTGTTGGCGAAATGGTCACACAAGAGGGGGGTGAATAGTGTATCTAATCAATTAGCCTAAATTTGGTTTTAGTCATTTCTTAAATTACTTAGGCAATTTATCACTTTAAAACAATGAGATGAAGCAATGATATAATTATTAAACGCAACCACAATAAATAATGCTAACACAAGAATTTATAGTGGTTCGGCTGAAACGATTAGTGTCGTTGAGCCAATCACATGTCGATGTGTTTAGGGACTATTCAAGGGTAATCAACTTAATAAGGCAACCTTTTCATCAATATGCTACATCTTTATTCATAAAGATTGTGATGAACCCAATGAACCTGGGCAATTGATTCCGAGGCCATGATGAGTTCATGCCAGTGAGACTTGAAATCCAGATGTCTATGTTCTAAATATTCCTAGTCGTAGGATCACCAATTAGGGGATCAGTGATTTCGGATAGACTAGTGCACTTGGTACATGCCCTATACGAAAAGGGGTAGCTGATCTCACAGTTACCTATGAGTCGTCATTAAGGTACAACTGCAGGTGCTCATTAGGAAATGAGTTCACTGAATGGACCTACACGAGGAACACAAAAAGAAATCATTACATGAGTGTCAATTGGATGTTCCTCAGGTGATAGTAGGTGCAAGCAGTCCTTGGACCTGAGGTTGTCATGGTTACCTTGTGAGTGACGACCTATTGCCTTGGTTCTATCCCTACGTGGCCCTCAGCATCATGTGCCGGGTATTATTGGGCGTCGGGAAGCATTCATGAAGGTAGGTGAACAACCAACAATGAATCGGTTACTCCTAGTGAGAGGAAATAGTGTCCTATGTGTCCCAACAAGTGTCAACTTGGGAATCTCTAGCTAGAGTATACATGAAAGTCAGACAGATGTTTTCGACGTTTTATTATTGAGATGATATCTTAGCGGGTGGAATACATATGAATCGGTATTACGGTTTAACACTTCTTTTGTACCGTAGCTGACTTCGGGACGTTGTAACGGAGGGACTTAGTTGCACGGTAACTAATCGCCGAAGGGAGTTCGATCCCCTGTAGATTGAACCTCACACTATCTGGGTAGTCATGACACGTTGCTAGACGTCAATCTTGACTTGTGAGTGGAGTCTCTCACGACCACACTAAAGGGATTTTAGTGGTGTCTTGTAAGATTTGAATAGAAGTCGCACTATCGGATGCGACTCTACGTTATGCACAACTCACTGCTAGCTTAGTGTGTGGCTTAATGGGTCACACTCAACAGGCTAACCTCGTAATAGACCTTATGAGATAAAGTTCGTATGTGGCACTAAATGTCTACTAGCATGAACGTGCTGCAACACGATCATGGATCTCGTTTACGGACATGATAAGAAAGATATTTCCTATAGGAACAAATACGCGAGTAAGGAGTTCTTGAGTAATCCTAATTAGTAGGCATCCCTAAATTGTAGGGATTGACACATGATAAATCCTAATCAATAAGAATTTAATTTATATAGATAAATTAAAGTTTATATTTAGTTAGATTTAATAGATTTCGAGTTAATTATAAATCCATTAAATATAAATTATTATTTTGGAAGCAAACCTCGGAAATTTGAATTCCAGATAGAGGATTTAAAAGAGGGGGGGTCTACCTAGGTGGCAACCTATGCCCCTTATAAATAAATGGCCTAACCTCCTTCAAGGGGCTTAAGCAAATTGGTTACTCATCTTGGAGAAGGTTTAGAATTGCATTCCTAAGAGGCTTCAAGAAGAGAAAAGCTCCAAGAACTCATCTTCATATATCTCCTTGGGTGGTCGGCCATCTAAAGCTTCCTTCCCCATGTTGGTCTAAGGTTTTCAACATTGGTCTTAATCTCGGTTTTGATGATAACAAACATGGAACTAATGGTGTTATTGATAAATACTTTCAGGTTCCAAGTCAGTTAGCGCTCGACGTTCCCGATCGGAAAAATTAGAGAAATCGGAGAGATCGGCAAGGACGCTCGTCGTCGCTCGGATTTCATCGAGAAGTTAGAGTTTAGGTTTAGGGTGTCTAGCATGTGTTGTAAATCCTCATGATGATGCAAAGAACCCAAAATACCAAACCCGAACCCCAAAACATGAAAACTCGGAAACTGCTCTGAAATTCACTAAGCCTAGGGAGCTCCTTGGAGGGCTATATAACCTAGATATTTTCTTGGCACCAAAAGTGTTGGTAATTATTCCTTAGGTAAAAACTAAATAACAAGGTATTATAAAGAAATTTTTGGAAGTCTTTAGCATACCCATATTTGACTCAGGAGATTATAAAATTTTTGATTTTCAAAAATTTGTACTAGACCCCAAAAGTTAGATTTTGATTCGTAAGGATTTTGATTTTTTAGATATTTTTAATGAATCCAAATGGGGGGTAATCCTTATATAACATTTAAGTTTTAAAGTTATTATATTAAAATTAATAAATATTATCTAAGTAGACTTAGCGAAGAGCGAAATCAGAAACGAACAAACAAAGCAAAAAAAATCAACCCTGCCCAGATTCGGTCGACCAACGATCGACCGCACCTGCGACCAGCGGTCGGTAACGGGCAAAAATCCCCCCGTTGAGAAGAGGGGAGCTCTCTCTTCTCTTCATGGCTTATAAATAGGAAGCCATGAGAGCCTTCCTCGATCGTGTTGATCACTTCTAACCTTCTTGAGCCATCTTTTGATCAATTCTAAGCCCTCATTGAGCCAATCTTATGAAAACCTTCGCTTGAGCCAAAAACCTTGATCTTTCCTTCATTCCTTCATTGATTAACCATCAAAGGCATCAAGAGGAAGCTAGGAATCTTGTTTTGTAGCTAAGTATTTTATTGTTTGATTTATTACTCCATTTAGTGTTGTATTTTATTGTTTATTTCTTTGTATTTGAGTTTGTGTTAGACCTAGAGTATAGGTCTTGAAATTGGGTGGTAGCCTTGGTGTTTGAGGTTTAAATCCACCGGTATAAACGTAGTTTACTAGGATTAGTTGAGTCATCCCTTAGGGTTGAGGTGGAAGAGTGCTCTTGGTAAGAAGGCGTAGACTTCCAGGTGTGGAAGTGCCTTAGGTTGAGAGTGAGACTCTTCGGGTCAAAGTCCTTGTTGTAAGGGAAACAAGATTAATCTAGTAAAGTTTAGTTTGGAAATCCTACGCGGGGTGCTTAGGTAGTGGAGTAGGCATTGGTGCTTATAAATAATTGTGTTAGCATTGTTTTCTTTGTGTATCGCATTGCTTAGCTTTATTACTCGCTTCCGCATTTAGTCGTTAAATTATGAATTGCCTAAGTAAATCAAGTAAATGATTAAAACCAAATTTAGGCTAATATATTAGTTAACACACAATTCACCCCCCCTCTAGTTCGGCCATTTCACCAACACCCCGATTTTGTGAAGCCGATTGAAGGTCTCTTCCTCTTGGATATGTCATCTACTTCATCTTCTTGGAGGAGTCCAAGAAGGACAGCGAGGTATTCCTTCATCTTCCTCCTCATTCCGTGGTTTTCTCATCCCCTCTTCCTCCCTTTTGGTGCTCGGTTCTTCGTGGAAGGGCCGGCTTCACCTTGGTGTGTTTCGGGGTTGAGATTGCCTCTCCGTTGAGCCACAACGAGTCTCCGTTTTCGCTGCCCCCTTGTTGCAAGGCGCTTGTTGTGGACATTCCTTGGAGGACGTGCGTGTGTGCATCTTGAAACAGGGATAGGAGCAGTCATCCCATCCGTAGTATAAGGTAAATCTTCTCCTTCTACTCATTGATTGAATTCCTTAAACATTGCTAAAGTTGATCACTAGTTTAGGGATGTTTTGAATTTTAAAATCACTTTTTCCGCTATGCTTCTTCTTCCCATCCACTACCTAAGCACCGTGCTTAGGATTTAACTCAGAAATCCACTCAATTACGAGTAGCTTACAATTGAGGATTTTTCACCGGAAAGACCCTACACTCACTTCGAAGGCACTTCCACAACCAAAAGTATGCACCTTCACACCGAGTGAGCTTTCCCATCTCAATTCCTAAGAACTACTCCTAACCTAGTTTACACAAGTGGCTTTAAGGTATACCAAGGAAAGCACTCAATCACAAGACCACACACTAGGCCTTCTTACACACTTGAGTAAATCAATTTAAAACAAAAAACATGTCTAACACAAGTAGAGAGTAAAGAGGACTTATCACACCAAGAAAAACTTCTCTTCTTGAACCTAGCAACCTTGAAGAGCCCTCCAATGAGAAGATGCACTTTAGGATGATGGATCAAGAGCTAGGGTTTATGGATTTGAGTAAGAGAGAGCTTTGCAGATGAAAGAATTAACTCTTTAGAGTTTTAGGGCATCAACAATCTCATGGGAGAGAGTTTGGGGAGGGTATTTATAACCCCCCAAACACACCTGCTCGTCAATGGGCATTTTTTTGCCTGTTGGCGACGCCCGATCGATGGCCGGGCGAAGGCCTATTGATCGACCGGAGTCCACTGTCCGATTTGGGACTCTGCCGGTGGATGGCCGGTCGACCGGCACCCAAAAATCCTTGTATTTTAGGCTAATTTCTCGCAACGTTCATTTTCGGGATTTGGTTTTCGAAGTGCATCAACTTGGAGAGCTTCCCAAGCGTTTTACATATACTCTAAACGCTTCCAAAGCATCTTCGGTGTACTCATTGAACTTCTAGAGATTGTCGCGATGATTTTTTGTATCGAGACAATGTTGCATGCGACGATATCGATTTCAACCCTTATCATGGCTTGTGACTTTCATGCTTCAAAAACTTTGTTAAACCGAGTTCATTATCATCAAAATAATAATAGAGAGAAGCGAGCACAAGGGGAAAACCCTGGGCCAACATTCTCTCCCTTTTTGATGATCACAAACCATTGACGATAAAAAATAATATATGTGAGGTAATAATCGTTTTAAAACATTTCAGAACAAGAAGCATGAGTTCATTAATACATAAAAGAGAGCAATAAAAAAAATTATCATTCATTAAATGCTCCTCCTACCAATATGCATATCTATAATTTTGTAATGACTACATAACTGCACGCTACGAGATCATGCGACACCATCCGCCCTCCAGCCACACCACGCCATCAATTCGTACCTCACTAGTCAGGCTCTGCAAAAAAAAAACAATAAAACCGTGAGTCCACGAGGAACTCAATGAGTGGTTCTTCTGAACCTTCACTTAAATCCCCAATACGATATCATAAGATATAAGTAAAACATATGTGTAAACTTATACTGGTCATATCACTATAACGGCCAGTTGGCCAATCTCTGCTAGTAGATACTAACCAAACGCGGTACTACACAACAGAAGTAATTCGGCCACACTAAAGGGGAGGTGAATAGTGTGTTTACTAAATTAATTAGCCTAAATTCAATTTTAATCGTTTCTCAAATCATTTAGGCAAGATGCAATCTTGCGATTAAATGCGGAAGCAAGATAAAACAATTAAGCACAAATAACGTATCGATGCAAACACAAGAATTTATAGTGGTTCGGCCCCAATGCCTACTCCACTACCTAAGCACCCTGCTTAGGATTTCCAAACTAGTTTAACTAGATTAAATTGGTTTCCCTTACACAGAGGACTTTGACTCGAAGAGTCGCACTATCAACCTAAGGCACTTCCACACCCGGAAGTCACCGCCTTCTTACCGAGAGCACTCTTCCACCTCAACCCTAAGGGACAACTCACTTAATCCTAGCAAACTACGTTTACACGAGTGGCTTTATTCCTTCTACACCGAGGATACCACTCACACAACAAGACCTAACACCCTAGGTCTTCACACGCACAAATCCAAATTAAAGATGTTCAAATAACTATAAAAATACAATCAAAAGAGCTAAAAGATTAAACCAAGATTAAAAGCTCTTTTTCAAGCCTTGGAACCTCCAACTCGCCAGAAGATGAATCTTGAGTCGAAGTAGAGTTGAGGAGCAGACGGCGCTTGAAGAAGAACTCGACGGAAGAGCAGAGCGCGCTGCAATCGATCTTTGGAAGGCTCAAAAACTTCCTTTTAATTGCTCAATAAAGTCTGTAGTAGTCAAGGAAAAAAATTTAGAGATATTAGATTAATGATATTTATAGCCTCTCAAGGAAGCGGCAGCTCAACGGATAGAAAACTATCCGTTGCAGATGCTCGGTCGATTGGTCGGTCGATCGATCGATCGAATGCTCGAATGATTGATGCCTTCCTCTCTCTGTGCAGTCGACCGACAGGTCGACCGCCCAGTCGTAAACTAGCGATCCCACATTTGGTCGACCGACGCAAGGAAGCCAGGGTCGCGCGACTGCGCGATCCTTAATCCGGTCGATCGATCGGTAGACCGCTAGGGCTACTGCCCATTTCTGGCCTCTATCGGTCGACCGACCGATCGACCAAAGAAGCCACTGCCATTTTTTGGCAGTGTTCGGTCGACCAACCGGTCGACCGAATTGGCTACTGCCAATTTCTTACACTCTTCGTTCGACCGAACAAAGGCTGATATTGATTTCTCAGCCCTTTTTCTTGCGCACTTCATTTTTGGGTTCCGGCTTTCAACGAGCATCAACTTGGAGAGCTTTTCATTTGATCTTTGGAATCATCCAATTCTACTTTGGTGCACTCGTCGAGCTTTGAGAAATATCTGCGACGAACCCGAGCGCGATGATCAATATCCTTCCAATTTCCAATTTTTTCCGATATTTTCGATCGAGGACATCGAATGCTAACTAATATGGAACCTAAAAGATATTCTTAATGAAATCATTAGTCCCATGTTTGTTATCATCAAAACCAAGATTAAGACTAAGGTTGAAAACCTAAAGCCAACAATCTCTCCCTTTTTGATGATGACAAACATCCTTAAGAAAATATATACATTAAAGCATAGAGGATATCAACTAAGGGATTTCTCCCCCTATCAACATGCATATCTATAAAAATAAACTCCCCCTATCTATATGCATGGATTTCCTATATTTTCCTCCCCTTTACCTATAATTTTCTCCCCAATTTTCCTATACTTTTCTCCCCCTTTTTCTTGTACATTTCTTCCCCTTTTGACATCAATCAAAAAGGGCAAGAAAAGTCAATCTAGTCAAAGGGATGAAGAACAAATATTTTTTCATGAAATTGAGACTCTAAAGTTTATTTTTCATGAAACATGAAAATCTCAACCAAAGGGATGGAAAACAAATATTTAATATGAAACTTAAATCATACATGATATGTTCATAACTAAATATTTGAATTCAAAATTAGATCATGTATGTTCTCATATCTTTTTCATGACAATTTAATTCAAACTTTCAAAATATCAGGATATGGTCATTTAAATCATGTATATCAAGTTTGAAGTGAAACTAATGTCATTTTATCCAAATATGAATTTAGCACATTTTCATTTGAAATAAGCATGAAAACATGAAAATGTTAAGTATCAAATTTTGCTATCTACTCATGTTTCCTTAAACTTAGGCATCTAGACATCAAACATGAGAGAATGTAAGTCTATGAATCAAGTTTGGGCTTAAATTGAAATTACTAAGTCACTTTATTGACTTAGGTTAACCTATACTTCAAGATTTGAAATACCAATTGTTGGATGAAAATTTTTGATACCAATTAATGAATGGTCATTTGAAATGCATGTATCAAGTTTCAACTCAAAATAAATTTTCTAGGTTCATTTTTCATCCTATATTGTTTTTAATGAAAAGATGAATATTTCTAGATATCATTCAAATTATCAAAATCATTTCTAGGAATGGTTTTACTCAAGAAATTGTGTGAATGATATTTGAAATTGAATCAAAATGGTATACATGAGTTTTCATTTGAAGTTTTTGAAGAGAGATCAAAATATCGAAAAGATTGATATTTCAAATAAGTGATACTTTGAGTTTTCGAAATCCAACTTCGAAATTCCATTTTAAATCAAATTCTTGATGAAACTTTTTAAAATTTTTACACAACATAATAGATTTTTTGTGATACCAAATGTAGTCGAAATTTTTACTGATAAAACTAGATTTTCAGTGAATGTGTAGTTTCAAGAATCATCTAAAGATGATTTTTTTATATTTTTCTAAAGTTCATTGACTAAACTATTTTAAAATTGAAATTTTAAAGATGTTTTTGCAATTTTCAGTAATTTTTCAAAACATGTTCAATTTTCATTAAAACTTTTATGACACCAAAAGATGATCATGTAAAGAGGGTATGTCAAGTTTGAGATGAAAATTATGTCCTTAAGTCAAGATATCAACTTAGCATGGTTTCATTCAAAACTAAGCTAGTTATCATGAAACATGCTAAGTTTCAATCTTATTATTTACTCATGATTTTTCAAGCTTAAACCTATGGATACCTAATATGAGTAAATCTAAACATGTTCCCCAAATATGGATTGAAAATGAGACATTTAAGTTAACTTGGTTCAAAAGAGGTTTTCATGAAACCACCTCTATGTCAATTTATCCATATCCATATGAATTTTTCATTCTAACTGCATGGAAACATGTCATCCTTATTTCTAAACATGTTTATGAAGTTTGGACTTAAAGTGAAATGCCCAAGTCGATTTATTGACTTGAGTCCAACTTTTCAAGCTTAAATCCCCTAAAGTGATATACCAATTGTATTTGATCATCTAGACATGAATTTTCAAGTTTTAAATATCTAGACTCATGTGATATGTGAATCTAAACATGTTCATTAGGTGTTTACTCAAAATGAGGTCTCTAATAAGAAATTTCAAACTAGCTCAAATTCATTCAATATTAATATCATGAAATTTGCCTAGTTATCATGAAATTGCCTACTCATGAAAATTCAAACATTTTTCATGCAAAATCAATCATGAGTATAGAGACATCATTAAACATGGATATTCAATTATTGTACAAAGATTTTTGCAAAATTAAATCCATACCTTAGTCTTTAGAAATTTTGCCAAACTTGTCATTTACTTTTCAAATTCTTCATGATAGCATAGCCTTCAATGTGTTTATCACTTTCTTAACTTGCAAGTAGGCTTCATTAGTATCATAATGAAATAGTATGCCAACTAGCAAGCTATTTTACTAAATAGCACAAGTTTAATGCAAAATTTCATAAAGAGAATTCAACCTATGCTAGATAGTAAAAATTCATTTTAAGGAGGTTAACATGATATCAAAATGAATCTAAGGAGATCTTAGGATGTGAAACATTTGAAGAATAAGATCCCTAAACATGTTTAAGTAGTTTCATTTAATGAAATTTGCCTAAGTGCTATGATTCTACCTACTCATGAAAATTCAAGGATTTAACACACAATTCTAATCATGAGTATTGAGACATTATTTAAGCTTAAGCATTGAGGTATAACCCTAAGATTTTGAATTTATCAAAGTTATACCTTATTCATGATAATTTGCCAAACTAATCTTTTTCTTCCTAATTAGCCTTCCATTTTCAATAACTTGCAAGTATACTTCATTAATGTTAATCAAATCTTATCTACTAGCAAGTTATCATACTAAATAGCAAGGTGAAATAGAAATCTCCATTCGGGTATTTCAACCTAGGCTAGATAGTGAACAAATTCATTTTAAGTAAAATCGTCATGAAACCAAAACGAATCGAGAGATCTCAAAATGTAAAATTTTGAAACATAGATCTTTAACCCTTCCTATTGGTTGAAAACCGAAAGCCACAATTAGCCTATGATTTAAAACTGCAAGGTCGCTTAGGCCCATTACAGGCCACATAGGTCTCCGAGGAGACTGGGAAATCAAAATCAAAAACATTTTTGAAAGAACTCTTTAGCAAGAGCGGGGAAAACAACTCAAATTAAACATAGTATCATAATCTTCAACTAAGGTAAAACAATGCAAGTTAGAAGATGATACCGGAATAGTTTTGATGCCAACTTTACCTAAGGCATCAAGGTAGCTTGAAGTTGCAACCAAGGAAGGATTCATCATTCAAGTCCATGGTCAACTCCACTACACCACTTCTCATTCATCCTTGTGTTGTAGCTCCCCCTACAAAAGAAGATGAGACTTTTGGTACCCAAATGGCTTTGGGTCCTTGGGGGTTAGAGGGCTTAGCTACCCAATGTGTTTTAACTCCACTTGGGTTCATCTTAAATGTGCAATCATATATAGCATGCCCAAAAGTACCACAACAAAAACAATGTCCATTAAATTTCTTTTCCTTTTTGCTATGGACATGAGTTTTATTATTAGAATATTTGTCATGTGAAACATGATGAGTATGAGCATTCTTGGAAAAATCATTCTTCTTCTTGTGATCATGAGGTCTAATGGTAGAATGCATAGCATGAGAATGATGATAAGCATTGGCATTCTTTACATAAGCATTTCTAATATTCTTAAGAAATGAAACATTTCTCAATTCGTTTACTTTCTTATTTAAGAACACAACCTCATTTTTCAATAAATCAAGAGATTGATATAAGGCATTAGATTGAGATTTCAAATTGTTGTTTTCACTTATAATCTTTGAATTCTCAAGTTTTAAATTTTCATTCTTAAGCTTTAAGTCCTTAAGCTCAAGTTTCAACCTATCATGGGAAGAATCAAAAGAACTAGATTTTATTCTCTCATTTTCTAGTTTTAATTCATCCACATTGGAGTTATGCCTTATATTTTCTTTCTTTAATTTCTTATTTTCTTTATTCTTTTTCATGAGCAATTCATACATCTTTTTGCATTCTTCTAGTAGTTCTTCATAAGACATGTCAAGAGATTTTGAGCTACTAGAATCACTATTTTGATCAAGACTAGAAGATGGTAAATATACCTCATTCCGAAGACCCATGAGGCAAAAGTTCGATGTAGCTTCATCGTCAAGTCTAGAAGAGGCTTCACTTGATTGAGATGTGGATGAAGAAGCACACTTCTTTTTGGATTTCTTCTTCAAGAGTGGACAATTCTTCTTCTTCTGTCCCTTCTCTTGGCAAAGGAAGCACCTAAGTTTTCTTTTCCGATTCTTGCTTGTGCTTCTTTGGCTAGAAGTGCTTTGGGCATTAAAACCGAGGTTAGTACTAGGGGGATGACCATTGTCATCACCACCCTCAACAAAAGTATTAAGTTCTTCGGTTTTAGCATAATCATATAACATATTTAATGTTGCCCAAATATCAAAAGCGGAAGAACAATGCATAACATTTTCAAGTATTTCATTTGAAAATGAGCAATATAGGAGATGTGTTGTTTTAGCATTCAATTCAAATAATCTAACTTGTTCTTGAGTCCAATCATTTATGTCAATGGTGGGCTCAACTTACTCATTCTTTAGCATGTACAATAGATCTAAACTTTGTGTTTTAAGAAAGGTATACATCCTACTCTTTCAAACACCAAAGTTTTCTTCATCAAACCTAGCTAGTGCAAATGCTATACTCTCTAGTGCCATTTTTTGAATCGAGGCAAGATATAGATGAGATGGTGAAATCTCAATCCACGACTCCCTCTGATACCAAATGTAGGCGAAATGGCAACACTAGAGGGGGTGTGAATAGTTTGTTTACTAAATTAATTAGCCTAAATTCGATTGTAATCGTTTCTCAAATCGTTTAGGCAAGATGCAATCTTGCGATTAAATGCGGAAGCAAGATAAAACAATTAAGCACAAATAACGTATCAATGCAAACACGAGAATTTATAGTGGTTTGGCCCCAATGCCTACTCCACTACCTAAGCACCCCGCATAGGATTTCCAAACTAGTTTAACTAGATTAAATCGGTTTCCCTTACACAGAGGACTTTGACTCGAAGAGTTGCACTCTCGACCTATGGCACTTCCACACCCGGAAGTCACTGCCTTCTTACCGAGAGCACTCTTCCACCTCAACCATAAGGGACAACTCACTTAATCCTAGCAAACTACGTTTACACAAGTGGCTTTACTCCTTCTACACCGAGGATACTACTCACACAACAAAATCTAACACCCTAGGTCTTCACACGCACAAATTCAAATTAAACATATTCAAATAACTATAAAAATACAATCAAAAGAGCTAAAAGATTAAACTAAGATTAAAAGCTCTTTTTCAAGCCTTGGAACCTCCAACTCGCTAGAAGATGAATCTTGAGTCGAAGCAGAGTTGAGGAGCAGACGGCACTTGAAGAAGAACTCGACGGAAGAGCAGAGCGCGCTGCAATGAATTTATAGTGGTTCGGCCCCAATGCCTACTCCACTACATAAGCACCCCGCTTAGGATTTCAAACTCTAGTTTACTAGATTAAGTGTATCCTATAAGAGGATTTACAAGCTAAGGCACCGACCCTCACAATTGAGGGTTACTCTCACACCCGAGAGTACCTCCAACACCTCTTATTCTAAGAACTACAAAACTAACCCTAGCAAACTAAGTTTACACCGATGAATTTAAGCCTCTAGACAAAGGCTACCACCATACACACAAACCAAGTACCCTAGGTTTTCACAACTTGATATACAATGAGAATAACAACAAAATACAAATATAAATGGAGCAAAAACACAATCAATATAATACTTAGCTCGAACACAAGATCCTAGTTTCCTCTTGATGCCTTTGATGATGAAACACAAGGTTGAAGGCTCAATCAAGGAGGTAGAAGCTCAGAGCTAAGGTTTGAGAGAAATGACTCTAGAAAGGCTTCAAATATTGTTAGAATGGCTCAATGAATAGTTGGGGGCCTTAGGAAGGGAGTTTTTGGTGTATTTATAGAGTTGGTATTCTGGGAATTATGGGCAATTTTTAAAAAAAATTGGCTGGGAGCATTTTGGGAATTTCGGGTAGTTCAGAGGTTTCTAGTCTTTCAAGTCTTATTTTTTTTAAGTTAACGGTTTCCAACAATTTCTTTAAAATATGTCTTTAATTTATTTTTACCTAAAGAACAATTATTGAGTCTTTTGATGGTAAAAAAATATCTAAATTATGTAGCCCTCCAAGGAGCCCCCTATACTTTAGAAATTTTCAAGACCGTTTTTTTATTTTTCTAGTTTTTAAGTTTTCGGGGTTCGGTTTTTTGGATTGTGAACTCAATGAGGACATCAAACTAAGGTTTAGGAACATTTACAATAAAAGAAATTAAGTCCTAAACTAATTTTGACATGCTCGACTCTGAAGCCTTCGATTCTTGATTTTTTGTGATTTTTTCGATTGGGAACATCGCATGAAAATCGATATGTAACCTGAAAATATTTTTTACTCAAACATTAGTTCCATGTTTGTTATCATCAAAACCGAGATTAAGACCAAGGTTGAAAACCTTAGGCCAACAATCTCCTCATTTTTTATGATGACAAACAACCTTAAGAAAATATTTTCATACAAGCACAAAATTATGGGATTTCTCCCCCTATCAACACGCATATCTATAAAAATAAACTCCCCCTTTCTATAGGTATGGTTTTCCTATATTATCTTCTTTTTAACCTATATTTTTCTTCCCCTTTTGACATCAATCAAAAAGGGCAAGAAAAGTCAATCTAATTAAAGTTGAGACTCTAAAACATTTTTCATGAAGCATGAAGATCTTAACCAAAGGGATGAAAACCAAATATATAATATGAGACTAAAACATACATGATAGCAAGAAATGATAAATAAAATCCAAGTTCGGGCATCATGCATAAATTCATGTCTCGGTCCAAATATGACCTTAGCATGATTTCATTCAAAAATAAGCATTTAACATGAATCTAGCTAAGCATCAACCTTATCATTTACTCATGGTTTTTCAAGTTTAAACACAAGAACACCTAACATTAGTAAATCTAAAAATGTTTGTGAAGTTTGGGCTCAAAATTAAATTTTAAGTTCATTTTTCATTCTATCTTGATTTCAAAGAAAAAATCGATATTTCTAGTTATCATTCAAGTTATCAAAATCATTCCTAGAAATGATTTTACTCAAGCAATGATATGAATGATATTAGACATTGAATCAAAATGATATATGTGAGTTTTCATTTGATGATTTTGACGAAAAATCAAAGTATCGAAAAAGTGGGTATTTCAAATAAGTGATACTTTGTGTTTCCAAAATTCAATTTCAAAATTTCACTATAAATCAGATTCTTGATGAAACATTTTGAAATTTTTACACAATAAACTAGTTTTTTCAATTAAAGTGTGGTTTTAAGAATCATCGCAAAATCAGTTTTCAACTTTTTTCTACAAATAACTGAAAATACTAAATTATTAAAATTTCAATGGCATTTCCGTAATTTTCAATTATTTTTCAAAATGTGTTTAGTTTTCAATCAAACTTTTATGACACCGCGTAATGGTCATCTAAAAAGTTCATGTCAAGTTTGAAATGAAAATTATATCCTTAAGTCAAGATATCAACCTAGCATGGTTTCATTATAAAATAAGCTAGTTATCATGAAACTTACCAAGTGTCAATCTTATCATTTACTCATGACTTTCCAAATTTAAACCTATGGACATCTAATATGAGCAAATCTAAACATGTTTCCGCAAATATGGATTGAAAATGAGACCACTAAGTCAATTTGATGACTTGGGTCAACTTGGTTCAAAAGAGGTTATCATGAAATGGTCTTTGTCATTTTATCCATATCCATATGAATTTTTCATTTTAAAAGCATGAAAACATGTCATGCCTATTCCTAAACATGTTTATGAAGTTTGGACTTAAAATGAATTATCCAAGTCGATTTGTTGACTTGGACCAAACTTTTCAAGTTTAAGTCACCTAAAGTGATCTAGTTATCACCTTGTTCATCTACCCATGATTTTTCAAATTTAAATGCATGGCAATGAATCATTAACACATCTAAATATGTTCATCAACTTTTAACTTAAAATGAAGTCTCTAATGAAGGATTTTAACCTAGTCTGATTTCATTCAATATCAACATTATGAAATGGCCTAAGTTATCAAAAAATTTCCTACTCATGAAACTTCAAGCATTTATCATGCATAATCAATCATGAGCATAGAGAAATCATTCAAGCATAATTATTGAGGTAATTAAACTCTATTTTAATAAAAGTCAAGATCATACCTCATGTATATGATAAATTTTGCCAAACTTGTCAACTCTCATTCCAATTTCAATCTATTAACCTTCCATCAATTTTTTGATAACTTGCAAGCAACAACCATTAGTAGCATAATGAAAATATGTGACTACTAGCAATTTAGTATACTAAATAGCAAGGGTTAAGTGCAAAATGATACTCAACCAAGCTATATGGTAAGGATTCATTTCAAAAGGAAGTATCATGATACCAAAATGAATCAAGAGATCTCAAAGTATGAAATATTTAAAAAATTAAGATCTCCAAACCTTCACATTGGTTGAAAACCGAAATGCCACAATTAGCCTATGATTTAGAACCGCAAGGTCGCATGAACCCGTTATGGGCTACATAGGTCTCCGAAGAGAACGGGAAATAAAAAATAAAAAATATTTGATAAAACCATATCAAGAGCGGATAAAATCTACTCGAATTACACAAGTATCGTAAACACCAACTTGAATGGAACAAAGCAAAGTAAGGAGATGATACCGGATTACTTAAGATGCCATTTTTTCATACCTTAGGCATCATGATGACTTGAAGTTGCAACCAATGATGGATTTTTCATTCAAGTCCATGGTCAACTTCAATTCTTCAATTTTCTTTACCCTTGTGTGGTAGCTCCCCCTACAAAAGAAGATGAGACTTTTGGTACCCAAATGGCTTTGGGTCCTTAGGGGTGAGTTGATCTTGGAATCCAAAGTGTCCTAGCAACACTTGAATTTCTCTTCAATGTGCAATCATAGATAGCATGGCCAAAAATATCACAACAAAGGCAATGTGCATTAAACTTCTATTCATTTTTGCTATGAACATGAGATCTAACATTAGAATGCTTGACATGTGAACTATGATGAGCATGAGCATTTTTAAAATAAACATTCTTCTTTAGAGATTTTTTAAATGAGACATTTTGATTTCTAGAATTCTTAAAAGAAGGAACATTAACTTTTCTACTCAAGATCAAAACCTCATTTTTCAAATCATTCATAGACTTATGTAAGGCATGTAATTGAGATTTCAACATGCAATTTTCATTTTTGATTTTCACATTTTTAAATTTCAAGTTCTCATTCTCAATCTTGAAATCATTCTTTTCATGCTTTAATCTATTTTCCAACTCATTATTTTTAGTTATCAAATTTTCATTTTCATTTCTAAATTTTGAATTATTAATTAGCATTTCATTATTCTCAATTTCCAAATCATTATTTTGGCTTTTCAACTCTTTAATTTCTAGCTTCAAATCATCATGGCAAGGATTAAATGAGCTAGTATTCGTTTTCTCATTTTCTAATTCTAAAGCATGCACATGAGAACTAAGTTTTGAGTTTTCCTTTTTTATCTTTTTAATTTCCTTATTTTTCTTTAAAAGCATGGCATAAATTTTTTTTACATTCTTCTACTAACTCCTCATAAGACATGTTAAGGAAACTACTAGAGCTACCATCACTATCAAAATTTTCATAATGATGTGAAGTTGAAGATTTTACCTCATCATTGAATCCCATGAGGCATAGGTAAGAAGTAGCTTCTTCATCATGACATGAAGGTGCTTCATGTGATTCGTAGGTGGATGTTGAATCACTTGTTCTCCTCTTGACTCCTTTCTTCAAGGAAGGGCAATTCTTTTTAATGTGCCCCTTTTCCTTGCACAAGTAGCATATAATCTTCCTCTTTCGATTTTTAGTGCTCCTTTGACTAGAGACACTATGAGCTTCAAAAACCATGTTAGCTTCTTCAAAAAGCAATTGTCATCACCACCCTCATCTAAAGTCAGAAGCTCCTCGATTTTTGCATAGTCATATAGCATGTTTAAACAAGCCCAAATAGCGAATGCAGATGAACAATGCATAACCTTTTCAAGTATATCATTTGAGATTGAGCAATATAGGAAGTGCATTGTTTTAGCATTCACTTCAAACAATCTAACTTGTTCTTGAGTCCACTCATTAATGTCAATGGTGGGCTCAACATATTCATTCTTTAGCATGCACCATAGATCTAAACTTTGTGTTTTAAGAAATGTATACATCCTACTCTTTCGAATACCAAAATTTACCTCATCAAACCTAGGTGGTGCAAACGCTATACTCTCTAGTGTCATTCTAGGATCGAGGTTAGATGTAGACGAGATGGTGAAATCTCAATCCACAACCCGCTCTGATACCAAATGTAAGTTGAATAACCATACTAGAGGGGGGTGAATAGTGTGTTAACTAAAACTTTAGCCTAAATTCGGTTTTAACCATTTCTTAATTACTTTAGGCAAATCACAATTTAATAGCAAGCGGAAGCAAGATAAATAACAAGTAATCAAACACGCACAAGAGCAATGCTAACACAATGAATTTGTAATACCCAAAAATCTTAATAATAATATTTTATTCTTGAGTGGGGGATCATGGGCCCTAGTTAGCGCGGATTGGCGGGAAGCTTCGAGATTAGACCCGAGTAAGCATTTAATGTAGAAAAATTAAGAGAAATTTTATTTGTCCTATCTCTGTGATTTAGTATGCTAGGGTGATAGAGGGTCTCGAGGCGAATTTGGCGGTGTAATCGGAGTTAGATCGGATGAGTTATGGGTTGTTTAAGTTGGATAACTTAGGTAGGGGTATTTTGGTCATTTGGACCCAACCGGTGTCTATAAATTAGACCCTGGGGTGTGCAGCCAGGATTTTTGAGCCACATGCCATCCGAGGCAAAGGAGATAGAAGAGAGAGGGCACCATCGAGGAGGAGGAGCCACCGGAGCCGGATTTTCGCGAGTTCGTCGGTGTCGATTGGGGGAAGATCCTGCGCATCTTTTCCTTTCGTTTTCTCTCCATTCGGTGAGTGGATTTAGGCCTTCTTTTCTCCAATTTTTGATCCATGTCGTTGTTCTTATGTTTCGAGGTTTTTCATCGATTTTTGACGCATTTTCTCGTATCAAATCGGAAGTCGGATCAATCGTTTCTTAATTGAATCATGTTGTTACTCCTTTTAGAATAAAATATTATTTTCTTTTTTCCTTTTTCTTTTTCTTTTTTTTCTACCCACCCTCCTTCCTGTTCACCTTGTTGGCTGGCGCTGGCCGCGCCAAGAGGCGGTGCCCAGCGAGGCACCGCGGCGACAGCGGGCGCCGGCGAGGTGCTGCGGAGGCAGCGGCGCTCGACGTGGCATCGCTGCCACACGCGGGCAGCCGCGTGAGGTGCTTCCACCGCCGCGTGGTGGCGGCGGTGTGTCGGTAGGTGCCGGCGGCGGCCGGGGAAGGGCAGCGGTGGCTGGAGTAGGGAGGTGGTTGAACCCTAGGTTTCGTGATGTCATGTCTATTCTTTTCACACAAAAAAATCTCCCACTATTCAGGTTATTGTTGTTGTGTTTGAGTTGGGTTAGGATTCAGGGTACGTGGCGTATCCTGACCGGTCATATCGGGTTTGGGGTGTGACAAAATTTATAGTGGTTTGGCCCCAATGCCTACTCCACTACCTAAGCACCCCGCTTAGGATTTCAAACTCTCGTTTACTAGAATAAGTGTATCCTACCGGAGGATTTACAAGCTAAGGCACCGACCCTTACAACCGAGGGTTACTCTCACATCCAAGAATACCTCCGGCACCTCTTATTCTAAGGACTACAAAACTAACCCTAGCAAACTAAGTTTACACCGATGGATTTAAGCCTCTACACAAAGGCTACCACCATACACACAAACCTAGAACCCTAGGTTTTCACAACTTGATATACAAATAGAATAACAACAAAATACAAATATAAATGGAGCAAAAACACAATCAATATAATACTTAGCTCCAACACAAGATCCTAGCTTCCTCTTGATGTCTTTGATGATGAAACACAAGGTTGAAGGCTCAATCAAGGAGGTAGATGCTCAAAGTTAAGGTTTGAGAGAAATGACTCAAGAAAGGCTCCAAATATTGTTAGAATGGCTCAATGAATAGTTGGGGGCCTTAGGAAGGGAGTTTTTGGTGTATTTATAGAGTTGGTATTGGGGTATGGAAGAAAAGAGCCGTTCAAACCTTTTTTAATTTGAAAAAGAGCCATTTGGAGGTATTCTGGGAATTCTGTGCAGTTTTTAAAAAAAACAAATTGGGGGCATTCTGGGAATTCTGGATAGTTCGGAGGTTTCTAGCCTTTTAAGCCTTATTTTTTTTAGGTTAACGATTTTTAAAAATTCCTTTAAAATATGTCTTTAATTTATTTTTACCTAAGGAACAATTATTGAGTCTTTCGATGGCAAAAAAATATATAAATAATTATGTAGCCCTCCAAGGAGCCCTTATACTTAGAAATTTTCAAGACCGTTTTTTTATTTTTCTAGTTTTTATGTTTTCGGGGTTCGGTTTTTTGGATTGTGAACTCAATGAGGACATCAAACTAAGGCTTAGGAACATTTACAATAAAAGAAATTAAGTCCTAAACTAATTTTGACATGCTCGACTCCGAAGCCTTCGATTCTTGATTTTTTGTGATTTTTTCGATTAGGGACGTCGCATGCAAACCGATATGTAACCAGAAAATATTTCTTCCTCAAACATTAGTTTCATGTTTGTTATCATCAAAACCGAGATAAAGACCAATGTTGAAAACCTTAGGCTAACATGGCCTACTAGTGTAATCTCAAGATCCAAATCACCTGCTTAGTCGGGTAATAGCCATGCCGGCTATAGTACCTCTTAGCCCGACCATCTCAACTACAATACACATACAAGGTATTATAGAATTTATCTGTTCAATCCTCGGGCTTCCGCCCGCATCCGTCCCCCATCTCAGGCCTTTACAAATCGCACTCTACTGCTCAACTTTCCTAGGTGTAAAACCTAGCATTTCTACATCTAATATCCACGTAAAAGTTAAGCTACCTTGTTAATTTCGCTCATAAACTTCTAGTGCCATTTACCACACACCTTAGTGTAAATTTGCATGTCTTAAGCATGAAAATAGCTAGAATTAAATAGAACACAGCTTATAAATCGTAAGGTAATTCTACCATAAAGCTAGTACAATTTCCCACATGTTTTCAGCAATTACATAATAAATTTTTGCAATTAAACATATAATTTCAGCATGATTAAGTTTAATTCCAGCATAATTAAAATCACGTAGGAGACCTCAAGTTTAATTCATGCTAAGTCTAACCATCGTAAGGAAAACTTCTTACACTTTAAAATATTTGAGGAATTCCTCTACAAGTATTAAAGCATGCAAATCGTCCATAAATCAAGCCCCTAATCATGGATCTCTAAGGAAATTTATTTCCTAACTTGAATTCCCTCTTCCCCTCGCTCGGCCGAGCCCTTGGAGGTAGAGGAACATTCATGCTTCGTTCAACTATGTTTCTATTCAACTTCTAACCTAATGGTCCATGCAAGAACTATGGTTTCCAAGCATCCACGACTCGAGAAAATTGGGAAAAATTTTGGCATGACCTTTCCCCTTTTTCCTTGATTCAGCCAGCCCCTAAAACTATAGAAATCCTAGCACAAATCATAGAAACAACAAGGGTTCGAGATGAATCAAATACGGATCAATGAAACACACGATTTCAACAAGAATCAACTCTGATCATCAAGGAAAACCAAAATACAAGGGTTCGGCCACATGCCTCACCCCACAAGCCGAGGTTCGACCACTCACCTTAATTAGAGAAGGAGAAAGACGAGACGGAAGCGTTCTCGATCTCCGGTGACGACACCAATCCCGGCGCCGCCCACTTGCTCTTTCCCCTTTTCTCCCTCTCCTCAAGCTGTGTGCGGCTCTTTTTCTTGAGCCTTACGGCGGTTGGAGTGAAGGGTTTAATTCCCCTTCTTTTTGACCAAACTGCCCTCCCCACTTAAGTCCTCTTACTCGACTCAACCTGAGCCCAAATCGAGCCCCGACTCGACCCGCGAACCAAATTTCTACCCAACTTGAATCAATCCAACACATAAATCCTAAAAATAATAATTACGAGTCCAACAAATTAAATTATACCTTCTACTCGTGGCGATTCAGTGACACGACCCAACTCGTTCCCGATCCAATGCGCTGCACCACATAAAAGTAAATATGTTATATTAGAAAAATCTTGGGTATTACAGTTGGTATCTAGGTTTTAGGTGCCATCTGCAAGACAATCAAGGCATGCATAGAGGATTATTCTCTTAATGATAGATGCATGCAACCTAAGTTTAATGTGGGAGTGGAAAGCATGATTTTGAAAGTAGAAGATTTATTTTAAAATAACTTAAATGAAAACCCTTTTCTCAATTTCTTTTATCAAATGAAGATGAAGAAACATGATTTTTGGCAAAAGAACTTTTCATGATAATTTCAATTTTTCAAAGAACAAAAAGACAAATAATCCGATATTTTTAAAAAAAATCCAAAATTTCCATTTTGTCTTTCTTTCATTCTTCTAGTAGTTTTGCCCTTCTTTTTAAATCAAGGAAAATGAAAGAGTGTGCATGATAAAGTCCCTTTTTCTTTTTGAAATATAAAAAAAAATAAACATTTTCGTAGAAACAACATGTACTCATCTAACCCAACTTCTACTTCAAAATACCAACATGTACCAAAAAAATGAAATATCAACATTTTTGAAACAGGACATGTAACCAAGAAACAAAAAAAATACTAATACTTCAACATTTTTTCTTTTTGTTTCTTTTTGAAAGAGAACTTCATACAAATGAAATATTTTTAAGCATCAAATACCAAAAATCTCAAGAACATGTGATTTCATGAAGAAAACTCAAAATATAACCATAAAACATGAATTTTAGGCATTCTTACTACAATCCTTTTAGATGTAGATCTAGTCATGAAGAGGAGAAAGGAGAGGGATCTACACTAACATGATGCATACACTTAAGGAGGAAGGGAAAAACTTGGATTTTTACTCTAGTAGTGGAAGAAGAGCTCCAAAAAATCCAAGGAAGAGGGATGGTGGCCGGTTGGAATAACCCTAGAAGCTATAGTTTCGGTCTTAAGAAGCTAGGGTGAAGGATGGGGATTAAAATATTCAGTCAAATGGACGGACAAGATTGTTTTCTATCCACCGATCGATTGGGCGGTCACTCATCGAGTGACCAGCCGAGGCTAGTAGTGTTTCTAGCTTATATAAAAAAATTTCCCGAGAGAGATATGTGTATCGTAATTTCACAAAAAGTTTACCACATAAACTAGATTTCATGAGGATTCCGTAGAATCAAGAATCACTCAAAAAGGATTTTTCTACAATTTTCTAAAATTCCTAGAGTTCGCAGTGGAATTATTATAAATATTTGGATGTTGTGCGAATTCTCAAATTTTCATCATAATAACCAAGAAATCAACAAGATATCGTCTTGACCAAGCATACTAAAATTTCTGAACATGTAGGATTTTTGACTAAAATTTTGCGCAATTTTAGTCATATTTTCAATATATCAACAAGGCACTTTTTTATTTAACTGAAACTATAATATTGTCAAATATTATTTTTGATGGATCTTCAAACAAGATTACGATACTAAATTGCATCTTATGTTTACAAAAAAAATTGCAATACACAAGATAAAATTCTAAACTTAATCTGTACCTCTAGCATGCGATCTCAATTAATCGAGATTTTATAAATTTCTAATCATCAAAATCTTTCTAATCATGTCTTTTTACTTAATTTTCATATAACTTTGCATATATGCTTAAATTCAACAACTCATCAAGAAGTAGAGATGTAAAGTAAATATTTTGCTAAATTGACATTCATACCTCGTTTCTTAAAAGATTCCAGATTTTTATCTCCCTTTCCCATTCTTCTTACTTTGCTTTCATTTGGAAACAAATAACTTGCAAGTAATAGTCATGAGTATCGTAATGAAATTTGCACTATTAATAGGCTATTCAGATAGATAGCAAAGAATGAATAGAGCGTTGATTTTTAAGAATCCGTTTTGCTAAGTGACTTACGATTCGTTTCAAAATAGATTGTCATGAAACTGAACGAATTATGAGATCTCAAAGCATGAATTATTTGTAAAATAGATCTCCAACCCTCCCTTTTGGTTGAAAATCGAAAGGTCATAATGACTTTACAATTTGGAACCACAAGGTCGTAATAGTCCATTATAGGCTACAAAGGTCTCCGAAGAGACCGGAAATCAAAAATCAAAATTGTTTTATAGATACTATCTAGCATGGAGAAACCAACTCAAAATTTTGCGTGTATCATGTACTCCAACTTAAATGAAATCAATGAAAGAGAGGAGATGATACTAAAGAAACCTAGATGCCTAGTTCCATATCTATGGCATCATGATGACTTTGAAGTTGCAATATGAATTTGTGTAGCTTTGAGTCCTCGTGCAACTTCCATCATCAACTCATTCTTGTGTGGTCCTCTCACCTACAAGAGAACATGAAATCTTTGGTATCCAAATTGCTTTGGATCCTTGGGGGTGAGTTGATCTAGGGATCAAAAATATCGTAGTAACACTTGGATTTTTTTTGAGAGCTCAATCATGAATAGAATGACCATAAACACCACAACAAAAACAATTTACATAAAACTTTTTGTTTTGAGCTTGGGATTTGAAAGATGAATGCTTAACATGGAGATTATGGTGAGTATTAGCATTCTTATTTAAATTCCTAGAGTTCTTAGAAGATGAGTTACTAGATAAGCCATTTACTTTCCTAGTTGGAGTAACAAGCTCATTCTTCAAGTCATTCATGGATTTATGGGTAGCATGCATTTGGGTCTTCAACATACTATTTTCATTCTTCAAATTATCATTTTTGTTTTTCAAATCATTTGTATCAATATTTAATTTACCATGGCATATATTAGTAACACTATTTTTTAACTTCTCATTTTCTAGTTTTGCATCATTTAAATGAGAGCTAAGTGTAAGTTTTCTTTCTTTAATATTTTGTTTTCCTTGTCCTTTTTAACAATCAAGGCATACATGATTTTACATTCATCCATTAATTCATCATAAAGCATGTCATGAGAACTAGATGAATTAATACTAAGATCATGGTTATCATGACTTGAAGAAGAGTATACCTCGTCATTGGCATCATGATGTTAGCTTCGTAGTAATGGTGAGAGGATGCTTCACTTAATACGGATGAGTAAGTGGAAGCATTTAACCTCCTTTTTGCCTTGTTCTTCATGGTAGGACAATTCTTCTTCACATGCTCTTTTTCATTGCATAGGTGACAAATCACCTTTCTCTTCTGACTCTTTCTACTTCTTTAGCTAGATACACTATGAGCTTCAATAACTTCATTAGAATTAAGAGCATGACAATTGTCATCAACTCCTCCATTTAAGGTAATAAGTTCTTCGGTTTTAGCATAGTCATAGGCATGACCAAATATCAAATACGGAAGTGCAATGCATGACATTTTCAAAGATGTTATTTTTCAAAGAACAAAAGATGCAATCCATGGCTTTAGCATTTGACTCAAATATATCTATTTGTTCTTGGGTCCATGTATTCATATTTTCCTTAGGTTCAAAGTATTTGATCTTTACCATGTTGAACACACCTATACCTTGTGTCTTTAAGAATGTGTACATTCTTCCTTTCCAAAGACCAAAGTTTGACTCATCGAACCTAGGTGGTATAGACACTACCAACTCTAGTACCATTTTTTGAATCAAGACTAGATGTAGAGGAGATGGTGAAATCTCAATCTACGATCCGCTCTGATACCAAATGTTAGTGAAATGGTTACACTAGATGGGGGATGAATAGTATGTTATCTAATCAATTAGCCTAAATTTGATTTTAGTCGTTTCTTAAATTACTTAGGTAATTTATCACTTTAAAACAATGAGATGAAGCAATGATATAACAATTAAATGCAACCACAATAAACAATGCTAACACAAGAATTTATAGTGGTACGGCAACACCGCCTACTCCACTACCTAAGCATCGTGCTTAGGATTTAACTCACAAATCCACTAAATTGCGAGTAGCTTACAATCGATGACTTTTCACTGGAAAGACCTACACTCACTTTGAAGGCACTTCCACAATCGGAAGTATCCACCTTCACACCGAGTGAGTTTTCCCACCTCAATTCCTAAGAACTACTCCTAACCTAGTTTACACATGTGGCTTTGTACCTCTATACCAAGGAAACCATTCAATCACAAGACCACACATTAGGTCTTCTTACACACTTAAGTAAATCAATTTAAAACAAAGTAAAAATAATTCTAACACAAGAAGAGAGTAAAAAGGACTTATCACACCAAGAACAACGTCTCTTCTTGAGCCTAGCAATCTTGAAGAGCCCTCCAATGAAGATGCACTTTAGGATGAGGAATCAAGAGCTAGAGTTTATGGATTTGAGCAAGAGAGAGCTTTGGAGATGTAAGAATTAACTCTTTAGGGTTTTAGGGCATCAACAACCTCATGGGAGAGAATTTTGGGTGGGTATTATAACCCCCCAAATACACTAACTCGTCAACGGGCATTTTTCTGCCCGTTGGCGACGCTCGGTCGATGGCCGATCGAAGGCCTAAAGTCTTCCAAAGCGTCTTCGGTGCACTCGTCGAACTTCTAGAGATTGCCGCGATGATTTTTCGTATTGAGACGATGCCGCTTGCGACAATATCGATTTCAACCCTTATCATAGTCTGCGACTTTCATGTTTCAAAAACTTTGTTAAACCGAGTTTGTTATCATCAAAATAATCATAGAGAGAAGCAAGCACAATGGAAAAACCCTCGGCCAACACTTATCTTTGATTGAATGAAATCATTTCTAAAAAATAATTTTGATACCTTGTTTGATTCCTTGATATTTTCAAAAAGAATGAGAAATTGAAATTTTTATATTTATCATGTTCATCTTAACTTGAACCTTATAATGGTGTTTCCCTACTCTATGAATGAGATCAAGTTTTGGTTTCACTTCAAAGAGAAGTATTTAAGTTTTGATGAAATATTAGTTTTGGATTCTCAAAGTTGATGCATAAGTCAACTTTTGGATTGAACTTGAAACTAGCTGCAATACTCGCGCTTTGCACGATTAACTTGTAATTTTAAAAATAAAAAAATTAAAGTTGAAGGTTATATTTTAATATATGTTTATATACAAATAGAATAGTTTATCTAAAAAATTCTAATACTTTTCATATTTTATAATATAAATTTAAAATTAGAACTACTTTTTATAATTTTAAAAAATGGTTATTTAAAATTTTAATTATAAATTAATTTATAATTTAAATTGTAAATTAAATTTTGTCTATAACATAATATTCTTAATAATTTAAATAAAAAATTGTATACTTAGATTTTTCAAGAATAAGTTACTATATTATTAACATTTTACAGAAAAATTTGAAATTGAATTTTGTATTTTTAGTATATTATTATATATAAATAGAATAGTCTATGCATTTTTATATATATTTTCACATGTTGTAACATAATTTTAATTTAAAATTATATAAATTTAAATTTAAAACTATTTCATGTATTTTTGAAACAGAATTATTTTAAACTTATATTATAAATTAATTTATAATTTTAATTAAATTAAATTTGTAACAATAATTTAATATTAATTATAATTAAAATGAAATTTTTAAAAATTAAATATTTATATACCTATATTTTTAAAAATAAGTTACAATATTATTATCATATTATAAAAAAAATATTTTTATAATAAAAACCAATAGTAAGATATTTAAATTAAATTACAATTTTAAATAATAATATATAAACATACCATAAAGTAATATATATTAATTTAATTTGATTTATATAATTATAAAATTATGCACGTATATTTGTATAATTTAATTTAAAATAATTATAAGTAATAAATAAATTCAAAATAAAAATAAGAATTAAAAAGATAATTATTTTTAACACTTAAAATAATATGTTCATATAGAAAAAACATAAAAAAATAAAAATTCATATAAATAAATTTATAACCTATTATGATATACAAAATAAAATATTAATAAGATATAAATCTGAAAGTGGTAACAAACTTTTTATATAATAATATTAATTTATTTCAAAATGCATACATCTTCAAAATAAAAATTTATGAGTAAAAATTTAAACTAATAATTTTAAAAATAGAAAAAAAAAATCAAAACTATTTTAAAATAAATAATACTATATATGTTTTTAACAAAAAAAATATATAGAAAAAAATAAAATGGGAAACTATTAATAATTTTAAGGGTAAACATCAAATATAATGCAAATATAAAGTAAAGTATATTAATTAAAAATTTATAAGTATAGATAATTAATTCAAAAATAAGAAATTTGAAATAATTTTATTTTTTTCAAATACAAAAGTAATATAAAATATGATATTTCATAAATACAAAAGTAATATAAAAAAAAAAAATATACATTAAAAAAATTATTTATATAGATTTCAAAGATCTAAAATTAAAAAATACGAAAATAACAATATTTTTAAAGATAAAATCAAATATAATATAAATATAAGATAACATAATAAGAAAAATATAAAATAAAATATTTAAATTATTCTAAGCTACATAAATTTCTTTGGTTTTGAAATAGTATTTTTCATTAACAAACCCAAAAAAATGATATTTTAAAACTCAAAAACTAATATAAAAAAACATCAATAAATAAAAATATTTATAATTATTATTTAAAAAATAATAAATTAAAAATTAAAAATATCAAAATAGGTGCATTTAGATAAAATAAGTGGGGTAAAAACTTTTATTCCAAATTTAAGTGGAATGAAAATTTGTGATGAAAAAATTTAGGTCGGAAAAAATTTAGGTGAAAAAAGTGGCAAAATTTGAGCGGAGCGAGTTTAGGCGGGAATAATATGTTGCTTATATATATATATAAGAAATTTAGAATTATTTAAGTTTTTTCAAAAATAAAGAAAAAATAATATTTCATAAATAAAAAATAATATAAAAAATAATTATATACATTGAAAAATTAATTTATATGAATTATTAAAAATACAAAAATAATAAGATTTTTGTGAATAAAAATCAAATATAATATAAGTATAAAATAATAAGATGAAAAAAATAGAAAATAAGATATTTAAATTATTCTAAACTATATAATTTTTTTTTATTTTGAAATACTATTTTGTAATAACAAAATCAAAAAATAATATTTTAAAATCAAAAAACTAATATAAATAAAAAAATATTTTTAATTATTATTCAAAAAAATAAATTAAAAATTAATAATATCAAAATAGGTGCATATAGAGAAAATAAGTAGGGCAAAAAAAATTATTACGAATTTAAATGAAGTAAAAATTTGGGAGAATTTAAATGAATTCAAAAAACTATATATATATATTAATTTTGATTTCTCTAAGTTGATGCATAAGTCAACTTTTGGATTGAACTTGAAACGAGTTGAAAAAATATATTTTTTGATCAAGATAGAAAGTCACATTAGGTGATCATACTAGGATTTGAACCCTAGATCTTTATGTAACATACAATATATTATCATCAACTGTACTCCCACTTGTAAAAATGTGAAGTACATCTTGAGTTGGACAACATACAATGAAAAACATTTTTGTCCTCAATGTAAACATCCATTTGAGTCCCTAAATGTTCATCGCTCGCTTGATGGTAGGTTAGCTTTGCCATAATAATTGTGCAAAACTTCAATGACAAATATTAATTCTTAATGCAGAATTCATGATTACATGTTTGAGGAGAGTGTGTGCCTGCTCCTTAGGGCAAATTGGTTTATACCTTTGACAATAAACACACAAGAACTGGAGTCACTAGAAGAAAGTTTTGATGAATTAGAAGATTTCCTTCAAAACTAGTATGATGATGTTGATGATCTAGATGAAAGCTACTTTGTTGGTAAATCAAGTATTCGTATCGGGAATTGGAGATGGGGAGATAATGGTTATGTGCGGGCAGAAAGGAAGGAAGCACGACCCCGACCTATTATACGACAATTTCATGATGATGTGGATGCTGGTCCATCCCGCACACCAAACAAGAAAGAGGCATCTAAAGATCTTACTGGAAGACGGGCAAAACGGGCGTTGAAGCGGGAAGCAGCAGATAAGGCTGCTGCAGCAAAGCACCCGCTGCACTTGGAGAGGTTAGGCTGCAAGTAGCTCTTCTAACTAAAGTAGATTTCTGGTTTTAAGAACTTTGATGCTGCTTTTGCTGTAGAATAAGACAGCAGCACCTTTGTACAGTACATTGACCTCCTCAATACTGTTAGATATAGTCTTGGCAAATGTGGCTTTGCTCATCAAAGAGTTGAAAAAATACCTTACAAAGCTTATTTTCAGTTTAGACATTTTATACGTGCTCTCAAATCTCAATGATTATATATTGGTGTGATACAAGTTTCATTGAAAACTAAAAATGTGTTGGAAAGTTACTAATATTTACAATAATACCATCTTAATATCCAGTGAATTTTATAAAAATGCATAAAAATAATATTTGATTGATTGTTGAATATGCATGATTCATGAAAAATTTAGTTTGTGCTATAAAAATTTCAAAAACTCTCATTAAGTATATGATTTTATATATATTTTTGAAGTTGCAATATGAAACTTTAAAGTATTATTCTCCCGAGCACCGATCAAAATCCTTTGAGTTTTTCTATAATTTCGCGCCGATCTTTCGAACTTGGATATTGCATGCTACTCAACTTAGAATGTGAAATTATTTCTAACTTAAATATTAGTTTCAAACTTATTATCATCAAAATTAAGATCGAGATCAAGATTAAAAATATAGCAGACTTTCTTATAGCAAACATAAAAGATTGAAAACTAAAACAAATTGAAAACATAAAAAAAAGAAGACCAAATTTGATATTTTAGAAGACTTTCTTCAAAATGAGTAAGATGATGAACTTGATTCTTTTTTTATATCTTGGAATAAATTTAAATTTTGGGAGTACCTTATAGCAAAAGTAAATTAGTTTTAGTCCATTCTTATATGTTGAGAGTATCCTATAATTGTTGTACGCATACTAATATACACTATTTATCAAATATTAGATTAAGTATTTATTATTACCGTATGGCCAACGAGTTATGGATTTAGTACAGGCCAAAAAAATGTCAAGCGTTGTTTTATTATAAATATTCTATAAGATTGAAAGTAAGTGATTATTGTGAAAAGAAGTGATTATTGTCAACATGTTAACACATGATTCAATTCGGATGAAGTAGTTGATTTGCATGTCACCGTAAAGTTTAAAATTATTTGGAGTTAATGTCAGATGTTATATAAGTATATTTGGGTTCGATTTGTAATTGGCATAGTAAAATTTACAATTACCTGAGTTTTCATGTCAAATGTATTGAAGTATATGTACAGAAAAGTAGAAAACTACGGCAGAAAAATGCCAATCCAACCAATTGAACTTATGTAAGGCCCAAACAAAAAAATTGCAGCTGATATATCTGACACAATTGTAGTAGTGCATAACGCAATAAATGCCACTTTGATGAGCAAAGCCACATTTGCCAAGACTATATCTAACAGTATTGAGGAGGTCAATGTACTATACAAAGGTGCTGCTGGCTTATTCTACAGCAAAAGCAGCATCAGAGTTCTTAAAAACAGAAATATACTTTAGTTAGATGAGCTACTTGCGGCCTAACCTCTCCAAATGCAGCTGGTGCTTTGCTGCAGCAGCCTTATCTGCGGCTTCCCGCTTCAACGCCCGTTTTGCCCGCCTTCCAGTAAGATCTTTAGATGCCTCTTTCTTGTTTGGTGTGCGGGATGGACCAGCATCCACATCATCATGAAATTGTCGTATAATAGGTCGGGGTCGTGCTTCCTTCCTTCCTGCCCGTACATAACCATTATCTCCCCATCTCCTATTCCCGATACGAATACTTGATTTACCAACAAAGTAGCTTTCATCTAGATCATCAACATCATCATACTCGTTTTGAAGGAAATCTTCTAATTCATCAAAACTTTCTTCTAGTGACTCCAGTTCTTGTGTGTTTATTGTCAAAGGTATAAACCAATTTGCCCTAAGGAGCAGGCACACACTCTCCTCAAACATGTAATCATGAATTCTGCATTAAGAGTTAATATTTGTCATTGAAGTTTTGCACAATTATTATGGCAAAGCCAATGATAAAAATGACTAACCTGCCATCAAGCGAGCGATGAACATTTAGGGACTCAAATGGGTGTTTACACTGAGGACAAGAATGTTTTTCATTGTATGTTGCCCAACGCAAGATGCACATCACACTGCCCACAGCAAACAATAATGAGATCATTCTATTATCAACTGATGCAGTGTTGATATTTTCTCAGAGAACTTGTAGAACATACATGGATCGTAGGATCTTAGAAGATCCTAAATAAAGCATGCCTGATTACTATACCACTGAAGCCTTTTTGTGCATGTGCAACTGGATATGTTAAAAGAGTCTTGCTATATCCTCCTAAAAATCAGCCTAATAATTCTCCTAACCACTCACAATGGCATGAGTGATAATTTCATCAACAATCATGGGCATTTTATTATATGTGAGTATTAGGAGGATTATTAGGCACATGAGTTAGGAGGATTTAGCATTTCTCATGTTAAAAATTAACACCTAACAACCCAACATCTAAGGTACATACAAAATCCACTTCTGGATTCAGTTTACTAGGAATTATAAATATATCTAGATATTTGACAGAATCCAAGATGGTAGTTTGATCATTAATGCACTGTAATCATGCTTTTGTTTGAGTAAGAGATTTCCAGTTAAGAGCAGACAAGTCCTGCAAGGTTATGTAATCTTTTTCCAGGAAAATACTCAATGAGTCAACCCCTTTCGGCATGTTCAAGGGGCATAGGTGCATTAGATGTGGACCCAAGGCCACCTAGATTGGATGAAGTATTTGCCATATATATTATTAATAAAAAGAATGAATTACTTACAAACATAATTCGCTCACACAAATGATCTACTTTTACATGTTCAAACAAAAAAGAAAGTGCATCACGAGTGTTACCAAGATTCACAAGAGTACTAGATGAAGGAACAATCATGATAGATTCAGAGCCTCTTCTAGTTGCTTTTGAAATATGTTCAGGAATACCAGCTAAAACATCATATCATGATTGCAAGACTTCTCAATAGGAGCACTCAATAGGTCCAAAAAACTAACATGATGATGAAATCGAAATAAATCATAACTCCAGTTAAGGTCGAACATATCAACAGCAACTTTAGTGCGTAGCAAATGAACTGAAACATTCTTCTCTCTATTCACATATTTCAAATCGAGGGAGGTTTTATCTGACTGTTATCAAGTAAACTCCAGCTGTAAACTAACTATTTGACTTTTCATTCAAAATGGCAATATATTGAGATTAGAAGGGAGCTCACAAATAAAACTTATATGAATTATTGAGTTCCAATAGCAAAAAGGAAATAATGAGGATCCATTAGAGAATATAGACATCGGCAGATTGGGGATCTTGCTGAACTCAGATATAATCAATCAGAACAAAGATAAGAAAGCTACAAAAGAAGTCTAGTATTCTAACTAAAAATGAAAATACAATATTAGTCAAGCTCCATAGATCAGGACTTATATACCATTATTTCTTCTGGATAAAAAATAACGATTATTGGATGCTTAAAAGTAGATGGAAATGGGCAAAAGTCAACAATACACTTAAAAGTGACATTAGAGATTGAGAAACTAACAACCTTAATTGAGGATAAGAACACATTAGAATTGAAAATGATACTTGAGCTTTTCCATATAGTGCTAAGACATCCAAAATACCAGGGGCTACAAGACTGTGGGCAAGCAAGACGCACATGTATGGTTGTTGACGCATGCTCATTCGTCTTCATTTCTTCATTTCTCTTTTCCATTTTCTCCACAATGAACCAGACTCCTTCTGAAAGTGGTAAGTTCTCATTATGGGGGTTCCATAGTCATATAGTCAAAGATCTATTCCAGTTCTATATGTAATATCTAACATCCCCAGATAAATTTTTCCTTTCTATTTTCAAACTTAAGTTGTATCATCTTTCTATATCTCTACTGAGGAAATTTTTGCCACTTCATGTGTTAGGAATCTCGTGTTAGGCCTTAATTTTTCTGAAGTTGCTTGGAATCAGTTGACACGTTAGTACACACAATTTGAGACAGAAAAGTTGTAGATAAAATTAAAAATGCATCAAAGTGCAATGGCAGATCCATGGCGCAATATCTTATAATAAATGTTGTTTGTCAAATTAAGCAGGCAACCCTTTCTCCAATTAAACAAATAAATAAAGACTAGCACGTAGACCAACAAACAAGAACTACATATTGACAGCCGATGGCCAAAAACAAAGATCTAAATATGCATATAACTACAAAGTTACAGACAGACCAGTATGCGTGCTCGCAACTTTTTACAAGCGCCAATTCCTGCAGAGCTATCTTCTCCAAACAAATTGCACAAAAGCCGCACTCCTCGCTCGATCCGCTCGAATCACCGATCCCCTTTTCCTTCTCAAACATAACCTATCCTCGTAACAGAAGAAAATCAAACAATCAATCAAGAAAACATCGAAAAGAAAAGAACCTAAAGACTAGGAAACAAATCAATCCAAGAAACTATCAAGAAGAAAAGAACCTAAAGACCCAGCAGAAACAGATCAGGAGAGATCCGGATCTGGCGTTACCTCTTCCTGGGGACACGACATGGGAGCGATCTCGTGCTGAGTCTCCATCGAAGAGCGGCGCAATTAGATCGGAAAGAGAAATGGAAATGGAAGAAGGTAGCAGAAGAGAAGAGGGGACGGAGAAGGAGAAGCGGTCTCCAAGAGAGATGCGAGGGTTTATTCGTGGAATATAATTTTGGCGGAATTAATCAAATATTTAAGGGATGAGAATATGAGAAATAGAATTAGGTTCGATGAAAAATAAAATAAAATTAAAGTACGTGATCGATAATATTTGAGGCCGGAAATGAGATTGAAGAAGGAATATAAAAATGAATATATATATTTTTTCTGCTGGACACGTGTATCTAGTAGGCACAAACGGTGGTGAGGTGATTGTGCCCACCGACTTAACATTTAAATGATGGACGGACGTTATCTAAGATGTATTATTCGAACGGTCCTGATTGTGTCTACCGAACGCTATATTTGGTTCCGTGGAAAAAAACTGATCGACTCCATGACCGTCTTCCCATTCCGCAGCTCACCAATGGCTTTACTGCAAATTCGACTTCTACCATACGACCACGTTCAGCGGTCAATTAAGAGAGAGAAGTTATTTTCTTAATTTTTTCTTTTGCTGCAAAAAGCAAGTAAAAAGATTTTATTCAAACAAGCTTGGCACCCTCGAAGCAAGAGAGACATCCTCATCTTCACCAGAAGTCCAGAACTATACAAATTTTGTTTTTTTTAATGAGATATTTCTTTTTCAAGTCATTCTTCAATTTATCTAAATTTACTGGTCTTTCTTCTTGTGGTTAAAAAAAATATCAAACCGCTTCTCTATATTAAGTCAGCACACGTTGCATTTAAAATAGGAAAATAGATCAAATTTATCCATAAATATTGAAAGGTACGAATTTAATCTGAATATATTTTGAATCAAAATTATCTTCGTTGTTACATAATTAAATTAAATTTATCATTTTTTATAACGAAGATCCACGTCAACAAACAGAAGCTAACGTGACAAGTGAAGCTCGGCCACATAAAATATCATGATAGAAAATGACTTGTGACAATTATGTATGGACAAGAACAATTTCAGCCTAAAACATATTTAAGAGATAAATTTATACCTTTTTAAATACTTCAGAAGTAAATTTGATCATTTTCTAATAATACTTCAGGAGTAAATTTAACTCTCTTTTTTTTATATACTATCATCACTAATGTTGTTTTAATTAACACTATAAAAATGATGTTGATATCATCTTTACCAAAATCAAAAAAATATAAGTTTGACAATTATACTTTGTGCTGTAAGAATGATATTTTTCTTAACTAAGTGATAATACTTCTATTTGTAAAATCGTGATGGTGTTGCCTTAATTTAGCCAACATCTTGGCTTTTGATTTCATTTGCTATTTATTTTGCTTCTTGACTTTTTATTTTGTTAGTTTATAGTATCTCATAGTTACTATTGTAGGCTCAGTTGGTTGAATTTTTATTACAAGGACATGTGGTTAGAACTGATAATTCATATCTTTGAGTAAGCAATTAAGAAAAGATATCATTCTTACACCACAAAATATAATTGTCAAGCTTATATTTTCTTAATTTTGGTAAAAATAATATCAACATCATTTTATAGTATTAATTAGAACCACGCTAATTAATGATGATAATATATAAAAGAAAAATGGTTAAATTGCCCATGAATTATTAAAAAATATACAAAATTATCCTTGAAGTATTGAAAAATGTGCAAATTTGCCCCATAAAATAATTTTGAACCAAAAATGTCATTGTCAGTACATAATTATCACGTGTCATTTCCCACCGTGACATCTTATGTGATCGAGATTCACTTGTCATGTTGGCTTCCGTTTATTGACGTGGACTTCTATTAAGAAAAAAAGATAAATTTGATCTAATTATGTAATAGCGAAGGCAATTTTAGCCCCAAACATATTTAAGGGGTAAATCTGTACTTTTTCAATATTTTAGGAGCAAATTTGATCCTTTTTTCTTTAAAATAATGCTTTTGATTAAAATATTATTTTTTATGTCTAGTAAACAAATTTATGACGTATCATAATTTATTTTTGATTCTCACCATATGCAAATTTCAAATAGCATACACAATGAAATAATATTATTTAGAATATAATATCTATTGGACTAGACGAGTCCTTTGAGCCCATTCACATCGGTCCTGAGAGCGCCCAACCCATGAACCAAGCCCAAATTGAACCAGCTACAACTCGGCTTGAGGGCGAACGACTAAACATAATATCTTACATTTATCATCGGGGATTCGGCAGTAATAAATTCGCAATCTAACGAATAAAAATCGACCTATTCATGGTGTATCCCCGCAAGATTTCAAGAGATATCCTCCTCGACGCGCTAATGCAGTCTAAAGAGCATCATCCAAGCGCAAAACCAAAGGTTGACAACCTAGGTCGACGCGCTAATGCAGTCTAAAGAGCATCATCCAACTGAGCGTGAGCATCGCTGTGAGTGAAATATCCACACTAGAACGATGGTTGAATAGTATTGTGTAAGCTAAATTCTATGTTCGATTATATTCTTTTCGATTTAAGCAACCACGAAGTCAAGTTATCAAAAAACGCAAATAATGTTGAATTGAACACAAGTAAGAGTAAATGAGCAATAATGAAGCAATGCAAACAAGTTGATATATAGTGGTCCGGGATCCTTTCCTACTCCACTACTTTGGCTACTCACCAAGAATTACTAACCTCTACACTTTATAGATTACTTATTTTTCTAAAAAATACAATGAGTACTTATCCCTCAACCCTAAAAGAGGCCTCAACACCTATTGTAAAGCAAAAATAATAATCTACAAATCACATATGTGTATCAACCACACCTTATAATCAACACTTAAGAATTCGAACAAAATAATATTAAACAAGTAACGAAGCTATTAAATGAAATCAAATTTGTGTGAGCTTCTTCCAACAGCCTCCTAGCACTTCAATGTCTCATGAAGATGATGAACTTTGGCTTGAAGGGCTTGAACTATGAAGGCCAAGCTTGAGAGTTGAAAAAACTAGGATTTTAGACTTTATAATCACTCTTTAAAGTACAAACTCATATAGGATTGCTCAATGAATAGTAATAACCTTCAACCACATGAAAACAAACCTATTTACATTTGTGGTTGAGGTACAAGATGGAATATATCCGTTCAACATATCTAAAAAAGATCCGTTGGGTATTTTTCAGTCGACCGCCGATTGAATCTCGGTCTCGAATCTAGAGCCATCACGACTTAGATTTTACGTGATTTTCTAACAAACTAATTCAATATACATGTTAAATGCTCATTAGAGAGATTATGTTAAATGCTCATTTGCAAGTTTATGTCAAATACTAACCTAAGCTCCCCCTATCAATATGCATAGCTAAAACTTAACTTCCCCTATCTATATGAATCATAAAAATGAATGTGAGCTCTTTTCTCCCCCTTTTGGCATCAATAAACAAGCGCAATAATGTAAGGTTCAACTAATTGATATACATCATCAAAACTAAAAATTCCATAAAACCAATATCACCCAACACTATAGTACTTCCTACCGATGTCACTACTAGAAATTGAGTCTTCAGCAACGGCTATCAGCAACGACCGCTCAAGCTGTTGCTATTTGCAACGGCATTCTTACGGCCGCTCGAGCCGTTGCAGATATGTTGTATCTGCAACGGCTTTCTAACGGACAAGTGAGCCGTTGCTGATGAAAACTTATTAGCAACAGCTTTCTAACGGGCGAGTGAGCCGTTGCTGATAAGTTTATATAGGTCGCAGATCGCGCCCGACCCTTCTTCCTCCCGCTGCTGCCGCCGCCGCCTCCTCCTCCCGCCTCTCGCCGCCGACGCCGACAACGCCGAGCCGCCGCTACCGACGCTGCCGTCCGTCCTCGACCGCCGATTTCAGGTATTCATCGCCGCCCGACCGTCGCTTCCCGTTGCGACCGGCGGGAAATTCGACCGAAATTCTATTTTTAGGGTTTCGGCCGGCGGCGGTCGGCCGATGGCCGCCGCCGTATCTTGTATAGTGTCCGGACACTGTACACCGGCGCCGGAGTCTACCGGACTCCGACGCTGGAAAGAGAAGATTTATAATTTTTTATTTTTTTATTTATATGTTAATTGATTATTTAGATTAATTGTTTAATTTGTTAGATTAATTATTAGGGTTTAGATTAATTCTTAAGGTTTAGATTAATTTCGGAATTGTCCACTTCGGACGCGCGCCGGAATCGTCCACTTCGGACGCGCACCGAAATCGTCCACTTTGGACTCGTGTCGGAATTGTCCAATATGGACTCGAACTGTCTCGAAACATTTAGAAAATAATCATACATCCGACGAGTTGATTGACAGGACAATTTTATATGCGTATTCGGAGAACTGTAGGGAGATGCTGCCGAAATTTAGAATGAAGTTAGCGGTTAAAATAAGTACTTAGTGCAATATAAATAACATAAATCCCGAATAGAATAGGACAATCTCACCTAAAGACATTAACCAAAGAAATTGTCATTGATATATTGACAGAATCATGTCGGCTGATCGAAGTTGGATGTACCGACGTCTTGATCGTGGAGCTTTAACGAATGAGTTTCGATTAGGCGTAACGTACTTCCTAAATTTCGCCTATTCGAATCGGAATTTCGTTAGCATCGGTGATCAAATCAGCTCTTAAACATCAAGGCCGATTGTAATATCAACGGAGTTGCCTATGATCGGATTGCTGGATTGATTAATGGAATGTTGCCTACTGATAACAAGTTTGAGCCAACTTTTTATAAGACTAAAAAGCTAATGAGAAAATTGGGGCTTGGGTACGAAAAAATACACGCGTGCCAAAATAACTGCATTTTATATTATAAAGAAAATGTGCAGTTGGATAAATGCCCTGTATGTCAACATCCTCGTTACAAGGAGAAGAAATCGGCCCGACAGAAAAATATCTCGTTTAAGGTGCTTCAGTATTTTCCACTAACACCGAGGCTTCAAAGATTATTCATGTCGGAAAAGACAGCCCCCTACATGAGTTGGCATGCAAGAAGTCGTGATGATACAGTAATGACTCATCCATCTGACAGTGAAGCATGGAAACATTTGGATACATGTTATCCTTCATTTGCTAGGGATACTAGAAATATCAGATTGGGATTGTGCACAGATGGTTTTAATCCGTTTGGACATTCTGCAACTCCTTATTCAGTTTGGCCAGTGCTGCTGACAGTTTATAATTTGCCATCGTCAATGTGTATGAAAGATGAATTTATTTATCTTTCGATGATTATTCCGGGTCCTAAGGGTCCGCGAAAAGAAATTGACATATTTCTCAGACCCTTGATAGATGAACTAAAAACATTGTGGACTGAGGGAGCTGTCACTTATGATTGTCATCGGAAGCAAAACTTTAATTTAAAGGCTGCGGTCTTGTGGACAATCAATGATTTCCTGGAGTACGGCATGTTGTCTGATTGGAGCACTCACGGCCGACTCTCTTGTCCGTATTGTATGGAACACTCTAAATCAATCAGTCTTCAGAACGGACGAAAAATCTCATTCTTTGATTGTCATCATCGATTCCTACCAGTTAATCATTAGTATCGAAGGAATCGTAATAAATTTACTAAGGGTAGAGTCGAAAGAGATGGGCCACCACCGATGTTGTCTGGTGAACAAATGTTAGCACGTGTTTCAGCACTTCCAGATATAGTATTTGGTCGCAATGAAAGAGTGTCAGGTTTTGGCCAAACACATAACTAGGTGAAAAAAAGTATCGTTTGGGAATTGCCCTATTGGAGTTCATTATTGATTCGACATAATTTAGATGTCATGCACATTGAAAAAAATGTGTTTGATAATATTTTCAACACTTTGATGGATATTTCCGAAAAAACTAAAGATAATGTCAAAGCCCGACATGATATGAAAATACTTTGTAAAAGACCAGAGTTGGAGTTATAAGAGGTCAACGGACGATATCTGAAACCGAAGGCCCTATATGTGTTAAATAAACAACAAATCAAAGATGTTTGTCAATGGGTAAAAGAACTCAGATTACCCGATGGATATGCTTCAAACTTATCTCGATGTGTGAACGTCGATGATTGCAAAATATCAGGGATGAAGAGCCATGATTGTCATGTATTCATGCAGATAGGGGTGAGCATCGGTTCGGTTCGGTTAAAAACCGAACCGAAAATTCGGTTAAAAACCGAACCGAAAATTCGGTTAACTGAACCGAACCATAGAAAAAAATTTAACCGTTTACCGAACCGAAAAAATTCGGTTAATTCGGTTCGGTTAACCGAAAAGATTAAAAAAAAAATTTCAAAGCATACATGTGGACTCGAACTCGGACAACTGAGATTTTAATTTTAATTTTTACCCTTCTAAACATCTTAGCAAACATTACTATCAATTTATATATAACTAACACCTATTATATATATATCGAATGTTAAATAAATATTATTACACAACATGGGATTTGAACCCGGGCCAGCGGAAATGCTAAACTTAACACTTAACCACCAAGACAAATGCCAAGATCTAATATATTTGTTATTATATATATATATATATATATATATATATATATATATATATATATATATTCGGTTAATTCGGTAAATTAATCGAACCGTCGGTTAATTTACCGAACCGAACCGAAAACCGAACCCAAAAATTTCTTTAACCGAAAATCGAACCGAAATTAATTCGGTTAATTCGGTTCGGTTAAATTAGTTTCGGTTCGGTTTCGGTGAATCGGTGAAGTTTGCTCACCCCTACATGCAGAGATTACTTCTGATCGCATTTCGAGATCTTCTACCTGATAATATTTGGAGTCCGTTGACTGAATTAAGTATGTTTTTTAGAAACATCTGTGCAAATATCCTTCGAGTCGAAGATATGTCAACACTTGAAAATAATATTGTTGAAATCATATGCAAGCTGGAGCAGTTTTTCCCTCCTGCATTTTTTGACTCGATGGAGCATCTACCGATACACTTGGCATACGAGGCACGAGTTGGTGGCCCCGTTCAATATCAGTGGATGTACATATTTGAAAGATACATGAATCATCTGAAGAAAAAAGTAAAGAACACCGCAGTTGTTGAAGGATCAATATCTGAATCGTATATCATCCAAGAAATTTCAACATTCTGCTCATTTTACTTTGAATCGACAGTACAGACAAGATTTGATCTTCTTCCACGTAACGACGACGGGGGTGTTCGACATTCAGATGGACGTTTGAATATATTTTGTCACTCTGGTCGTGCTTTTGGTTCTCGTCCATCTCGACACTTAAGCGAGGAAGAGTATCATTTGACACACTTGTATGTATTACTCAATTGTCCAGAGATTGAATAATTCATTGAAATATTTGACATTGAGATGGTGCAAAAATACTCTATTCACAACGATGAAGAATTTGAGAGATTACGAAATCGTGATTTCCCTACTTGGATTCAGACTTACAGCAAAGATCATAGAGCTGAAATAGATGAAAGAATATTTGAGTTTGTTAGTGGACCGTCGCGACTTGTGTCGTGCTATAGCGGATATTTTGTTAATGGGTATAAATTTCATACGGTTGAATATGCATTTACAAAGAAGACGATGAATGCTGGGGTCTGTGTGAAAGGGACAATCTATGTTGAATGTGATATGGATTTTTATGGACTGGTGGAAGAAGTGATAAAGTTGCACTACTTCGGCTTGAAATCAGTTATTCTATTTAGATGTCATTGGTTCGATACAACAGAAAGGGGCATGAAAGTTCATCCAAAATACAAACTTGTTGAGGTTAATTACAAATCTAAATTGACAGCAAATGAGCCTTTTATATTGGCATCACAAGCCGAACAAGTATATTACGCGAAGTATCCAACTTGAAATAAATATAGAGCAGATTGGCGTGTAGTCTGTAAGACAAAAGGTAGAGGAAAAATTGATCCGATAGTAGGAGAAAATGAGCTGAAACCTGATATGACACATGGTTTTTATCAAAAAGATGATCCTCCTACTGTAGATCGTATTATTCCAATACTCGAGGATGCAGACACAACGTCAATTCAATTAGAAGTTGAATATGCTGATGATGACGATCATGAAATTGAGGAACCTGGAGATGAAGAAGATGAAGAAGAGGAAGAAGTGGAAGAAAAGGAAGAATTCGAAGACTATTATTCAGATGATGAGGAATAATTGTAAAGTATATATTTTATTAAATATATCTCTACTATTTATACAATAATCTGATTATATGTCTATTCGACAGATATGTCTGGTCGTGGTTATCATCGCAGGAGAGCTTCGGAGTCTCCGATCGGTGAGACTCCTACACTTACTCATGCTGCTGATCCTCCTGTTGCTGATGCTCATGCCGATGATACTGCCGAGGCTAGTACATCCAGACGCAGGCGGCCATGCGGGCCGAACAGGTGGCAGCCTCCACCAGCCACAGAGTCACGTAGATTTATTAGCGTGATTGGGGAGCGGTAATATATCATGAATTATGAATCATTACAAATTCATTATATCATAATATAATATTAAAATTTATTTTTGTTGTGCAGGTTCGAGCAAGAAGAAGTGCCGAGGAGCATTTCTTCTACTATTCGACGATACATGCACGGGGCATGGCCTACATGGTCTCACGTGCCTAGTGAGCACGTCGACATGTTATGGCGCGAGTTTGAGGCACGTATTATTATTTTTTTTACATGCATGATGATTAATATTGGTACTGATATTATTATTTTGCAGGCTCGCTTTACATGGGCCGAGGACCAGAGGCCATTCATTTACGCTGCCTGGGAGGCTATTTCCCGTGCGAGGTACAACGGGCAGCTGGGGCAGGCTTGGTCCCAGGCGATGGCCCGAGCTAGGACCACTAACACGCGGAGACTCGGGGATACGGCCCCGATTGGATTACTCCGGATATATGGGACCAGCTTGTGGGAATATGGTCGACGGATCGATGGCAGGAGATTTCTCGGAATGCGGCTAGAAATCGCATGTCGGCGGGAGCAGCGCGTCACACCGGCGGCTATGTTGCATTTGCAGTGCACGCGAACCGTATGGTAAGTATACCTTTTAATTATATATTTTATTTGTTACTATGTGTACTAATTAATGTATTTGTTTTGTAAATGTAGACGACGGTGTCGGATGACGGGACTGTCCAGCGACCCTCCCCGATGGCGGTGTTTGAGCGGACTCACCGTCGAGCACATGGGACGGGGGAGTACATCGACAACTGCGCTGCATACATTATGGTAACTATATATTTGTTTAAATTATTCATTATATATTTATAATTTAAGTTTTATGATAAATATTAAACAAAAAATCAAACTCGAGTAGGAGACCTACAACCAGACGGTGGTGCAGCGCGGGGGCACCCCCGAGGACTTTGACGCAGCAACGTGGGTCGAGGCCGCAGGTGGCTGGGACCATGGCCGTGTATATGGCTTTGCAGATAGTGGTCATGTGCGAGCCGTACTAGGGCCACTTGGGGCACCGACCCCTCCGGTCGCTGGTGAGCGACCGTCCACCTCTAGATCCAGTTATGATCATAGTAGCAAAATAAGGACTCTAGAGGAGACGGTCGCGCATCAGAGTCAGATGATGGCGAAGATGCATGCTATGCTACGCAACATGTCAGGTCATCCTGAAGCAGGCATCTCTTCGGCATCATCTAATCCATCGTCCTCGAGTCAGTCCACGCCGGTGTACACTCAAGCACTCCAGACCCCGCCATATGATCCAGACCATCCTCCATCGTCATCGTGAGATTTTTTTTATATTGACTTTGTTACTGAGATGTTGGACTTGTTTAATTTTGTTTGGATATTGATACTTCAATTTTGCATTTGAATAGTTTTTATACTATTGTGGATAATTATCAATATAAATATAATTGTTTTGATGTATATCTTGGTGTATTTGTGATGTGTGAATGAATGTGTGTATGAGTGTATGGGTGTGTGAGTTATGTATCAGATAATGTATCAATGTATCAATGTATGGAAATTTTAAATTTTAAATTTTTTCGTTACCAGGTTCACATCATCAGCAACGGCTTTCCCACGGCCATCCGTGGGAAAGCCGTTGCTAAAAGTTTATCGAAAGCCGTTGCTGATAACCTACAGCAACGGCTTAGCAATGGGCTTTTACTAACGGCGTTGCTACGGGCTCACCCGCCGTTGCTATTAATGTTATCAACAACGGCTCCGCGTCCGTGGCAAAACCGTTGCTGATAATATTTTTAGCAACGGCCCGAGCGGCCGTTGCTGATCCGTTGCTAAGTTATCAGCAACGCGATTTTCTGCCACGGCTCCATTGCAACGGCGCCAGCCGTTGCTGATGATCTTCAGCAACGGCATCAGCCGTTGCTAATGCCCATTTTTCTAGTAGTGTGTGAGCCTTTAGAAGGCAAATATTGATAAGTCGTAAAGCCCCCATTACAAGGTGGACTAGATTAGAAGTATTGGACTTGGTCGGATAAGACCCAATAGCGCCCCACAACGCAACTCGAGCCAAACCAGACGGGTCCACCCGGGGGCTCCACCCGGTCATACATGGACATCCACGTCCTTCCATATCACGAGGGATACGTCATTACAAGCTCACCAACTCCAGGATCAACCTCGATCCATTCTAGGCAATATCCCCGCGAGATTACAGGGCGACATCATCACCTCCATCTACAATAAATATAGACACAGCACGCCTCAGGTAACCAAAGTTTCATATTCTCTTACCTCCATCTTGGAGTCCTACTAACTTGAGCATCAGAGTGTCTTTTGCAGGTCCCCCCGTCGGAGTTGCACCTGACTAGGAGAGACACCGAGCTGGACCAGACTACTCCGATACTCAGGCAAGAATATTTGGCGCTCACCGTGGGGCCGAGTAAAGCTTATCTCCCCCACAATGGTTGGAACCCAGAGCCACGTAACCGCCGCACGCCAATGCCAACGACCCGATGGTGACAATCGATCGCAACCTAGTGACACTAAAATAGTGAGGAGGGACGCTTCGACACCAGCCCATACTCCCCCTGAACAGTCCTAGCGTCAGATAAACGACTTGAAAGCGATCCTCGTCGAGATGCTGACGCGGTCCTCGGGACAACCCCCGACTAACCACGAATGTCATCGCTCAGAGCGTGAAGAAAGCAATCACTCAAAAAGAAGGAGGCCAGATTCTGTCCTTCGCGACAAGGTCTTTAGTACTCCCCGCCCGGAGAAAGAAGAAGATTCCAAAGCTAGGGAGGCCGGGACTGTCCTTCTTATCGACATGGGACCTTTCGCCAAACACATAATGATAATCCGCCTCTCGGCGAAAAGTAAGTTGTCTACTACTCTGACACCCTATGATGGAATGAGCGACCCTACAATGCACCTGACAATGTTTAGGACCATGACGCTCTACCACGGAGCAACCGACCCTGTATTCTATAGAGATTTTTCAACTTTTTTGGGAAAACCCGCTTTGTTGTGGTTTGCTTCCCTCCCACCGAGGTCAATTCATTCCTTCGAGGACCTTTCCCGCGTCTTCCTCAACTGGTTCACCACATCGCGAGTCTACAACAAAACGGAGGATGCCCTCCACTATGTCGGATAGGGGCAATATGAGCCCCTAATGGAATACATATGCAGGTTCCAGGCTATAGCGGCCGAAATCCCCAACCTCGACCCTCGAGTCGAATTCTACTCCACCAATCTTGGGCTAAAGCCCGGATACTTTGCTAACCAGAATCCCCAGATGGAGCCCAAGAACATGGTCGAGTTCCACGAGAAAGCAGCCAGCTTCGTAAAGATGGAGGAAGTCCGAGAAGCTAAAAAGGACAACAAGCAAAATCTCAAGGCCACTGTCGAAGATAAAAAATCCAAAAGGGTGGATAGAAAGAGCGAAGACCGTAATCGCCACTAGCAGGACAATGGCACAGGACCAAGGTGGTTGTTGGTGAAATGGTCTACACTAGAGGGGGGTGAATAGTATGTTAACTAATCTTATCGCCTAATTCCGATTTTAATTGTTTCTTGATTAGTTAGGCTAAGCACGATATTAATAGCAAGCGAAAACAATAAATATGAAGCAATAAACACAAACAAAATATCAATACTAACACAATGATTTATAGTGGTTCGGCCCCAATGCCTACTCCATTACCTATGCACCCCGCTTAGGATTTCCAAACTAAGTTTACTAGATTATATCGTTTCCCTTACAAAGAGGACTTTATAATCGGAAAATCTCTGCTCTCAAACCGAAGGCACTTCCACACCTGGAAGTATCCCGCCTTCCTACACAGAGCACTCTCCCACCTCAACCTAAGGGACAAGTCAACTAATCCTAGTAAACTACGTTTACACCGGTGGAATTAAGCCTCACACACAAAGGCAACCACCCAATTTCAAGACCTAACAACCTAGGTCTTCACAAGCTCAAATACAATGAAATAAACAAAAAAATACAATAACAATTGGAGCAATAAACAAATCAAACTATACTTAGTTCCAAAAAAACTTCCTAGTCCTCTTGATGCCTTGAGAAGATGATTCTTATAGGTTCAAAGGCTAGATCAAGATTTTATCATGGAAACTAGAGATTGCAAAGAGATGGCTCAAGAAATCCTTTAGAGATGATCAAATATGGCTCAATGGAAGCTTGGATGCATCATTAGTTGCCTAGGAGAGAGAGAGAGAGAGAAGGGAATTTATAATCCTCCGATCAAATGGCTCGTCAACGGGCGCATTTTTGCCCGTTATCGATGCCCGATCGCTTGCCGATTAATCAACGATTAACCGATGGATCAATCGCCCAAGCGACCGCGGCATTCTGCCGCTTCTGGGCGCACTTCGATCGACCCAATTGACTACTGCCAATTTTTTGCTTCGACCGATCGACCGAATTGGCTACTGCCAATTTTTGACTATATTCGATCAACCAACGAGTCGACCGAACCTAGGCTGAACTTGATTTTTTCAGTCTTCTTCTTGCGCACTTCATTTTCGAGTTTCGGCCTTCAACGTGCGTCAACTTGGAGGGCTTTCCATGTGTTCTTTAGACTCGTCCAAGATGTCTTTGGTGCACACGTTGAACTTCTAGAAATTTCCGTGATGAACCCAAACGCGTCGACCCATGTCCTTCCGATTTTCCGATTTCTTTCGATATTTCCGATCAAGGACATCGAGTGCTTAATCGATATGGAACCTGTAAATATTTCTCAATGAAACATTAGTTCCATGTTTGTTATCATCAAAACCGAGATTAAGACCAAGGTAGAAAACTTTAGGCCAACAATCTCCCTCTTTTTGATGATGACAAATATCCTTAAGAAAATATATTCATTAGAGCACAAAGGATATCAACCATGGGATTTCTCCCCCTATCAACATGCATATCTATGAAAATAAAACTCCCCCTATCTATATGCATGGTTTTCCTATATTTTCTTTCATTTTACCTATATTTTTCTCCCCCTTTTGACATCAATCAAAAAGAGCAAGAAAAATCAATCTAGTGAAAGTTGAGATTCTAAAATTAGTTTTCATGAAGCATGAAGATCTCAACTCAAGGGATGAAAACGTACATACCAGTGAGACTAATTAATACATGATATCATAGAATGATCAATATAATCTAAAACTTGGAAATCATGTACTAATTCCAGTATTGATATTACACGTATCGGTCGAAGTTTCAAAAGTCATTTTAGAAATAATTTTTCTTAAATAATAATGAGAACGATACCAAAAATAGAATTACAATATCATACTTGACGTCTCATTCAAAGATTTCGACGAAAATCTGAAGTATCGAGAAATGAGCACTTGGGAAGAATGATACTTTAATGGCATTTTCGTAAATAAGTGAATCTTTCATGACATTTCAAGATTTCATTCAAACTTTCAAACTACCAAGATATGAGCATTTAAAGCATGTATATCAAGTTTGGAGTGAAACTAATGTCATTTACCTAATGTTTCAACTTAGCATGAATTCAATCAAAAGATAAGCATGATAACATGAAATTGCTAAGTATCAATTTTTATCCTTTACTCATGGTTTTTCAAATTTAGACACATATACACCTAACATGAGTAAATCTAAACATGTTTGTAAAATTTGGGCTCAAAATGAGATTTCTAAGTCAAATTATTGACTTAGGCCAAACTTTTTCAACTTTGAGTCCCCTAAGATGATCTACATATCACTTTGATGATCTACACATGAATTTTTAACTCTAAACACGTAGAAGCATGTCATGTGTATATCTAAACATGTTTCATGAGTTTGGACATAAAAAGTAATTCTCTAATGACAAGTTCTAACCTAGGGCAATTTTACTCAATGAAAAATAGCCTAAGTACTAAGAATTTACCTACTCATGATATTTCAATCATTTTTCATGTTATTTCGATCATGAGTAAAGAGACATCAACCGAACATGAAATTTGAGGTATTGAACTAGAAATATGCAATAACCAAAGACATACCTCATCTTTGCGAATTTAGCCAAACTTTTCATTTTTCATTGACATAGCCTTCCATTCTTAATTTTTTGATGACTTGCAAGCAATCTTCATTAGTAGAAAATAAAACCAAAGCTACATGCAAGCGATCAAACTAAATAGCGAAGTGAAAAACCAAGTATCATTTTCCAAATTCAACTTCACTAAATAGCATAGATTCATTTTTAAATAAATCATTCATGATAACGAAATGAATCAAGAGATCTCAAAATATGAAATATTTGAAAAATAAGATCTCCAACCCTTCCTATTGGTTGAAAACCGAAAGGCCATATTGAGCCTACGATTTAGAACCGCAAGGTCGCATTAGCCCGTTATAGGCTACATAGGTCTCCGAAGAGACCTGGAAATCAAAAACAAAAATCATTTTTTAAGTCATATCATGAGCGGGCAAAACCAACTCAAATTTAACTAGTATTATAACTCCAACTTTAAGATGACAAGTAATATAAAGGAGGTGATACTAAACATACCTAGATGCCAATTTTCATACCTATGGCATCATGATGGCTTGAAGTTGCAACCAAAGATGGATTCTTCATTGAAGTCCATGGTCAACATCAATTCTTCAATTTCCTTTACCCTTGTGTGGTTGCTCCCCCAACAAAAGAGCATGAGACCTTTGGTACCCAAATGGCTTTGGGTCCTTGGGGGTTAGAGAGCTTAGCTACCCAAAGTGTTTTAACTCCACTTGGGTTCATCTTAAATGCGCAATCATATATAGCATGCCCAAAAGTACCACAACAAAAGTAATATCCATTAAACTTCTTTTTCTTTTTGCTATGGACATGAGATTTATCATTAGAATGCTTGACATGTGAACTATGATGAGCACGAGCATTCTTAAAGGAAATATTTTTCTTTTGAAGTTTTCTGAATGAGACATTTTGATTTTTAGAATTAAAAGAAGAAGTATTAACTTTCCTACTCAAAATCAACATCTCATTTTTCATATCATTCATGGATTTATGCAATGCATGCAATTGAGATTTCAACATGTTATTTTCAACTTTCAATTTTTCATTCTCAATTTTGAAATCATCATTCCTAAACTTCAATTTATCTTTTAAATTCACATTTTCATGTTTCAAAGCTTTTTGCTCAAGGTTCAATGTATCATGGCAAGACTCAATAGAATTAGTCTTTAATTTATCATTTTCTAATTCTAATGCATGCATATGTGAGCCAAGCTCTAAATTTTCTTTCTTTAATTTTTTGTTTTCCTTATCCTTTTTAACTAGCAAGGTGTACACTCTCTTGTATTCACTTACTAACTCATCATATTGCATATCATGTGAACTAGAAAAGCTAGTACTATCATTTTCATTATCATGACTAGATGAAGAAGAAAGTACCTCATTATTTGCAACCATGAGGCAAGATTTGGATGTTGCTTCATAGTCATGGCTAGAGGATGCTTCATGTGAATGAGATGTAGAGATGGAAGCATTTGACCTCTTCCTTCCTTTGTTCTTCGTGTTAGGGCAATTTTTCTTCACATGCCCTTTTTCTTTACATGCATGGCAAATTACCTTTCTTTTTCGGCTCTTGGAGTTGCTTTTTTGACTAGAAGAGCTATGGGCATCAAAACCAAGATTAGGGTAGGTGAATGACCATTGTCATCACTACCTTCATTAAACGTACCAATTTCTTCGGTTTTAGCATGATCGTATAAAACATTCAAACTAGCCCATAAATCAAAAGCCGTAGAACAAGGCATGACTTTTTCAAGAATGTCATTTGGTAAGGTGCAAAGAATACAATTCATGGCATCTCTGTTGGCTTTAGGTTTTCAACCTTAGCCTTAATCTCAGTTTTGATGGTTTTGATGATAACAAACATGGGACTAATGATTTCATTGAGACTATCCTTCAGGTTCCATATCAATTAGCGTTCGATGTCCTCGATCGAAAAAGTCAGAGAAATTAGAAATCAGAAGGACATTGATCATCGCACTCGGGTTCGTCGCGGAAGTTTCTCGAAGATCGACGAGTGCACCAAAGTCACTTGGACGAGTCCAAAGATTACGTCAAAAGCTCTCCAAGATGATGCTCATTGAAAGCCTTAACCCGAAAAGAAAGCGCGAAAGAAATTGATTGAAAAAACAATTTCAGCCTAAATTCGGTCGACCAGACGGTCGATTGAATGTAGGTAAAAAGGGGCAGTAGCCATTCGATCGACCCGTCGGTCGACCGAACAAAGGAAGAAAAATCGCAGAGCTACTTCAGTCGATCGGACGGTCGACTGGTCGAAGCCCAAATTGGGCAGTAGCTCGGGCGATCGACCAGTCGGTCGATCGACCTGCGTTTGCTGAAGACGCAAGATCGCGTCGATCGACCGAAAGTTGCGGATCGAAGAATTTGCATCAAGCGGTTGACCCGTCGATCGATCGCCCACAGAGTAAAGAGAAGCGGTCGAAGGACCGGTCGACCAGTCGGTCGAAGGACCGGTCGACCAGTCGGTCGACCGACCATTCGATCGGCGGCCTGTAACGAATAGTTTTCTATCCATTGAATAGTCATTTCTTCAGCATGGTATAAATATACCCTCATATGATTCTTTTTAGCTTCTTCCTTGACTCCTACAGATTTTTGAGCACTTTAAAAGGAGATTAAAAGACTTTCAACGATTGATTGAAGTGCGCTCTGTTTCCTTCCGCGAACATCTTCTTCAAGCGCACAAGCTGGGCTCAACTCGGGTTTTGATCAAGCTCTACATCTTGACGAGTTGAAGGCTACAAGAATTGAAAAGAGTAGTTATTTTTTTCTATTATTAGCTCTTTTCATTGTAATCTTTATTATTATTTGAACGTGTTTTAATTGAATTTGCGAGTGACAGACCTAGGATTGTTAGGTCTGAATTTGGAAGTGGTTACTTATTGTTAGGTGTAAAGCCACTTGTGTAAACTTAGTGTTTACTAGGATTAGTTTAGTTGTCCCTTAGGGTTGAGGTGGAAGAGGACTCTTGATAAGAAGGCGGTGACTTCCGGGTGTGGAAGTGCCTTAGGTCGAGAGTGCGTCTCTTCGGTGAAAAGTCCTCGTGTGTAAGGGAAACGTAAATTAATCTAGTAAAACTAGTTTGGAAATCGTAAGCGGGGTGCTTAGGTAGTGGAGTAGGCATTGGGGCCGAACCACTATAAAATCTCAGTGTTTGCATTGATTCTTAATTTCGTGCTTAATCGCTTTGTCATTTATCTCGCTTCCGCATTCAATTGTAAATTGCCTAACTAATCTAAGAAAATAATTAAAAGTAATTTAGGCTAATCGAATTAGTAAACATACTATTCACCCCCCCAGTGTCGCCATTTCGCCAACATTTGGTATCAGAGCGGGTTCGTAGATTGAGATTTCATCATCTCCTCTACAAACGTCTCTCGATCGTAAAATGGCTCTAGAGTGTGTTGCGTCTATACCCCCTAGGTTCGATGAATCTAACTTTGGTCTTTGGAAGGGTAGAATGTACACCTTCCTAAAGACTCAAGGTTTAGGTGTTTTTAATATGGTTAAGATAAAATACATTGAAGCTAGAGAAAATATGGATTCATGGACCCAAGAACAAATTAATATGTTTGAGTTAAATGCAAAAGCTACAAATTGCATATTTTGTTCTTTGGGAAATAATGTACTTGAAAAAATTATGCATTGTACTTTTGCATATGATATTTGGAATACCCTGTATATGTTTTATGATTCTGCTAAAACTGAAAAACTCATTACCCTAAATGAAGGAGACAATGACAATTGTCATGCTCCTATATCTAATGATGTTCTTGAAGCTTTTAGTGTTTCTAGCCAAAGGAGTACAAAAAGCCGAAAGAGAAACGTGGTATGCCACCTATGCAATGAGAAAGGGCACATGAAAAAAAATTGCCCTAGCATGAAGACAAGGCAAAGAAGAGGTCGATTGTTTCCACAACATCATCCAATTCAAACGAAACGTCCTCTTGCAATAACTATGAAGCTACCTCAAAGACTTGCCCCATGAATGATAATGATGAGGTACTTTCCTCCCCTTCTAGTCATGTTAATAATAATGATAGTATTAACTCATCTAGTTCTCATGATTTTGATGATTTAATGGATGAGTATAAAATCATGTATGTCTTGCTCTTGAAAAAAGATAAAGAAAATAAAAGGATTAAGAATGAGAATTTTAGACTCAGTTCACTTGTGCACACTCTAGAATTAGAAAATAGAAAATAGAAAATTGAAATCTAGCTCACTTGATCCATGTCATGATAACTTAGAATCCGAGCTTAAAGCCTTGAAGCATAAAAATGATAATTTGAAAACTGAAAATAGCATGTTGAAAACCCAATTGCATGCAATTCAAAAATCTATGAATGATTTGAAAAGTAAAGTCATTTCTTTGAGTAAGAAAGTAAATGAAGTTAAGAATGTCTCATCTCCTAAGAACAATAGAACAAAAAATGCTTATTTAAAGAATGCCAATGTTCATCATCATTCTCATGTTAGGCATTCTACACTTAAACCTCAAGTTAAAAAGAAGAATGCTTCACTTAAGAATGCTCATGTCCATCAATTTTCTCATGTCAAACTTTCCAACATTAAACCTCATGTCCATAATGAAAGGAAGAAATTTAATGGACATTATTTTTGTTGTGGTGTATATGGGCATGCTATATATGATTGTGCATTCAAGATGAACCCAAGTGGAGTTAAAACACTTTGGGTAGCTAAGCCCTCTAACACTCAAGGACCCAAAGCCATTTGGGTACCAAAAGCCTCATGCTCTTTTGCAGGGGGAGCAACCGCACAAGGGTAAAGGAAGATGGAGAATTGAAGTTGACCACGGACATCAATGAAGAATTCATCATTGGTTGCAACTTCAAAACATGAAGATGCCATAGGTATGAAAATTGGCATCTAGGTATCTTTGGTATCATCTCCTACACTCACTTGCTTAAATCATAGTTGGAGTTTTGATACATGCTTAATGTTAGTAGATTTTTCATTCTTGATAAGTCTTATTAATATGATTTTTTATTTTGATTTCTTGGTCTCTTCGGAGACCTATGTAGCCTGTAATGGGCTCATGCGATCTTGCGGTTTTAAATCGTAGGCTCATTGTGGCCTTTCGGTTTCAACCAATAGGAAAGGTTGGAGATCATGTTTTCATCGATATTATATTTATGATCTCTTGAAAATTCATTTTGGATTCATGACAACATATTTTGAAATGGATTTCAAACTATTTAGCAAAGTAAATCTTGAGATCGATACTTGGTTTTCTCTTTGCTATCTAGTACGATAACTTGTTAGTAGTTACATTTCCATTATATTACTAATGAATATTGCTTGCAAGTTATCAAAAATGTGATGGAAAGCTAGTAGAGCCAAATTGAAAAGGAAATGAAAAATTTGGAAAATTCTCAAGGGTGAGGTATGAGTTCAATTTTGCAAAAATATTTGTATAATAATTGATCATTCATGATTAATGAAGTCTCTATGCTCATGATTACTTTTGCTTGATAAATTAATGAAATTGCATGAGTAAGTTAATGTTTGATAACTTAGGTAATTTCATGTGTTGATTGGATGAAATTTGCTCTAGGTTAGAATCTTCATTAGAGACCTCATTTTCTATGGTAGGCAAACATGTTTTGAATGCATATATCACATGAGTCTAGGTTGTTACACTTGGTATCACATGAAGACTCATAACTAGATGAACAATGTGATCACTAGATTAGTTCATGAGACTCAAATTCGAAATAATTGACCTAAGTCAACAATTTGACTTAGAAATCTCTTTTTGGGTTTAAATTTTCACAAACATGTTTGAATTGACGCATGTTAGACGTCCAAGTGTCTAAGTTAGAGAAAATATGAGTAGATAGCCAAGTTTGATTCTTAGCACTTTCATTGTTTTAAGCATATTTTGATTAAAATCGTGCTGAGCTCATAACTTGACTAAACGATATTAATTTCACTCCAAACTTGATAAACAAATGCTAAATGATCATATCTTGATATCTAGGAAATTTGAGCAAAATCTGAAATCGGTGGATAAACAACTCATATTTACAAAATCTTGTAGAATTTTTAGAAAATTGTAGGGATATCCTATTTGAATGATTCTTGAATTTTTGGAACCCTCATAGGGTCTAATTTGTGTAAAAATAATTTCACAAAATTTGGATGATCGCACCCTCTCGAAAAATAATTTTTTTTAAGGGGTAAAAACCATGGCAGATCGAGCGGTCGATTGGCATTCGACCACCCGATCGACCGGTGGGCGAAAAATTGCCCAAATCGCCTGATTTCTCTCTCAGATTGAATCCTAGCCGTTCAATCCATTTATTTAAGCCCGAAACTATGGCTTCCTTGCCCATTCGACCGACTGCCCCATCCTAAGTCCTCTCTTTTCTTCTTCTAGGGTTCTACCTCCTCTCCAAGACTCCCTTTCAAGGTAAAAATCTTTCCTTGCCCATCACTCATGAGATTATAGTCAAAAACATGATTTTTTTCATCTTTTACTCTCAATGTACCTTGTTTCATACACAAAAATATGATTCATGCTTATTTTACATGAATGATAACTTTTGTTTAGCATGTTTTCTCCAAAAATAAGTCTTCTTTCAACAAAAATCAAATATTTCATGTTTTCTTCAAATGATTCATCATTTGCTCTTTAATAGAATTTTATTTTGATAAAAAAATCATTAGTCAAGAATTTTCTTGTTTGCTTTCATGAGTTTTTCTCAACTTTAAACTTATGTCTTCTTAAAAGAATCTTATTTTGGTCAAAAACAAAAATGCTTTCTATTCTTCTCTAGCCAAAACAATTTTTCTTCTTTTTATTTATGGATCTTCATGATTAATCCTTCCCTTGTATTTTATTTAAAACTTTTTCGATCCTTAAAACTTTTTCGCTCTCATCCTTTTGCGTTAAAAGCATGAGTTTTTCATTTAAAACTAATCATCTACATCATCCTCAAATTTGTCTTGTAGAATGACACCCAAGACCAAACTCTCATCCTTACCTGATAATCTTTTGACCCAATTAGGAAAGAAATAAGCCTCTAAGTTTGTAAAAAGAGTCATTCTGCAAACACGGCCTGTTATTTTAGATGACTTAGAACGATTTGATATTCTAGGGAAACTTGCTAGCATGGGATGGATAGAGTTCTTAGGAAAATAGGTACCGGTATGCCCCATCCTAGTGAAAGCCTTCTTCTCTAACCTAGTAATAGAAAAGGCAAGACTTGTTGATGACTTAGTTCTACGATCTAAAATTTTAAGAAAATCCATAGTCATAACCAAATCCCTCATTAGAGATGCTTTTGGATTTCCTCTATTAGGAGCACGAATTTATAAAATGTCCACCCACCGTTTTCATGAGGAGTATCCTCCTCATGAAATTTTATCAGCTATATGCCCTGAATATTATGAGGGAGTGATCCCTACCCAAAGCATCAAGCTTTCACCCATTGCTAGGATTGTACACCTCATCATTGCATATAATATTCTTCCTAGAGCAGGACACTACGATGAGGTCACCACAATGAGTTCTAGGGTACTTTTCTGTGTTATGTCTAGTATCCCTATAGATGTCCCTGACCTCATGCTTAGATATATAGCTGAAGTACATTCCTCCAAAAAACAAACCTTATCATATGCCTCAATGATCTCTCATTTCATATATGAGGCTGGGTTAATAGATCTAGGTTTGAGATAGAGCCTATTCCTAAACCCATAGATTCTTCCTCCCTTAGCCTCATGAAGATTCTTGAACATCAGCGCGGCAAAAGAACCCAAGGAGATCTTGTGGAACAGGCTGAGGATGAGATAGAGATGGAGGAAGGTGAAGCTGCTGGAGGATCATCATCCGGCCCTTCCCGTGCGAGCCAAAGTGATCTGGAGCATCGATTTGCTCAGTTTCAGATTAATAAGATGGAATGGAACAGAACATCATTAGCACACATGCAAGCGATCGACTGTCAGATGAACGAGTTTCGAACCATGATCGATGATCATGGCTGATGCATCGACGAGTATGGTCAACATGTTGACCAGTATGGTCAGCAAATAGATGAGTACGATCGTCGAGTTGATGAAATGTATGGGAGAGTGGATGAGATGTGGCAGTATTATCAGTCGCATCTACCACCTCCTCCACCACTTGAGGACGAATAATCCTCCTTGATGTATTGCTATATTGACATTAGTGATGATTGATGTATTGGATGTATTGGTATTTTTTTTATCCTATGAACATGTCTTTGATTAACTATGTGATGTATTGACACTTTCATCTTTATGAACATGTGTTTAGTTAACCATGTGTTGGTTAGTAATGTTCATTTTTGATATGCTTTCTATGTTTGATCTTTTTTGATGGATGACAAAAGGGGGAGGAGAGTACATGGATATATACTTATCGATAGGGGGGAGTAAATATATTGATAAGGGAAGTAGTATAATTGAATACACTCATAACAAAGTATCACACAAAATGATAAAAGAGAATTTAGAAGATACATGCATATAGATAGGGGGAGTTTATTCTTATAGATATGCATGTTGAAAGGGGGAGAAATCCCTTAGTTGATATCCTCTATACTTTAAATGATATATTTTCTTATGGATGTTTGTCATCATCAAAAAGGGAGAGATTGTTGGCTTTAGGTTTTCAACCTTAGCATTAATCTCGGTTTTGATGGTTTTGATGATAACAAATATGTTACTAATGATTTCATTGAGAATATCCTTCATGTTCCATATCAATTAGCATTCGATGTCCTCGATCGAAAAAGTCAGAGAAATCGGAAATCAGAAGGACATTGATCGTCGCGCTCGGGTTCGTCGCGGAAGTTTCTCGAAGATCGACGAGTGCACAAAAGTCGCTTGGACGAGTCCAAAGATCACGTCAAAAGCTCTCCAAGATGAGGCTCGTTGAAAGCCGAAACCCAAAAACCAAGCGCGAAAGAAATCGATTGAAAAAACAATTTCAACCTAAATTCGGTCGATCGGACGGTTGACCGAATGTAGGTAAAAAGGGGCAATAACCATTTGGTCGACCGAACAAAGGAAGAAAAATCGCAGAGCTACTTCGGTCGACCGGGCGGTCGACCAATCGAAGCCAAAATTGGGCAGTAGCTCGGGCGGTCGACTAGCCGGTTGACCGACCTGCGTTTGCTGAAGACGCAAGATCGCGCCGGTCGACCGATGGGTCGACCAGAAGTCGTGGATCAAAGAATTTGCGTCAAGCGGTCGACCTGTCAGTCGACCATCCACAGAGTAAAGAGAAGCGATTGAAGGACCGGTCGACCAGTCGGTCAACCGACCATTCGACCAGCGGCCTGTAACGGATAATTTTCTATCCGTTGAACAGTCGTTTCTTCAGCAAGGTATAAATATACCCTCATATGATTCATTTTAGCTTCTTCCTTGACTCCTACAAATTTTTTAGCACTTTAAAAGGAGGTTAAAAGCCTTCCAACGATTGATTGAAGTGCACATTGTTTCCTTCCGCAGACATCTTCTTCAAGCGCACAAGCTGGGCTCAACTCGGGTTTTGATCAAGCTCTACATTTGACGAGTTGAAGGCTACAATGATTGAAAAGAGTAGTTATTCTTGTTCTATTATTAGCTCTTTTCATTGTAATCTTTATTATTATTTGAACGCGTTTTAATTGAATTTGTGAGTGACAGACCTTGGATTGTTAGGTCTGAATTTGGAAGTGGTTACCTGTTGTTAGGTGTAAAGCCACTTGTGTAAACTTAGTGTTTACTAGAATTAGTTTAGTTGTCCCTTAGGGTTGAGGTAGAAGAGGACTCTCGATAAGAAGGCGGTGACTTCCGAGTGTGGAAGTGCCTTAGGTCGAGAGTGTGTCTCTTCGGTGAAAAATCCTTGTGTGTAAGGGAAATGTAAATTAATCTAGTAAAAAACTAGTTTGGAAATCCTAAGGGGTGTGCTTAGGTAGTGGAGTAGGCATTGGGGCCGAACCACTATAAAATCTCAGTGTTTGCATTGATTCTTAATTTCGTGCTTAATCGTTTTATCATTTATCTCGCTCCTGCATTCAATTGTAAATTGCCTAACTAATCTAAGAAAACAATTAAAAGTAATTTAGGCTAATCGAATTAGTAAACACACTATTCATCCCCCCTCTAATGTCGTCATTTCGCCAACATTCTCCATTATACTTAAATATTTTCTTTTCTAATTCACTCCAAGCATGCATGTCAACCTTAGGCTCAATGAATTCTAGTCTTAACATGTTGAGGACACCAAAACCTTTAGTCTTTAAATATGTGTACATTCTATATTTTCAAATACCAAAGTTCGAGACATTGAACCTAGGAGGTGAAGACGCTAAACTCTCTAGTGTCATTTTCTAGATCAAGAGACGATGTAGAGGAGATGGTGAAATCTCAATCTACGACCCGCTCTGATACCAATTGTTGGTGAAATGGCCTACACTAGAGGGGGGTGAATAGTGTGTTAACTAATCTTATCGCCTAATTCCGGTTTTAATCATTTCTTGATTAGTTAAGCTAAGCACGATATTAATAGCAAGCAAAAACAATAAATATGAAGCAATAAACACAAACAAAATATCAATGCTAACACAATGGTTTATAGTGGTTCGGCCCCAATGCCTACTCCACTACCTAAGCACCCCCCGCTTAGGATTTCCAAACTAAGTTTACTAGATTATATCGTTTCCCTTACAAAGAGGACTTTACAACCGAAAAGTCTCTGCTCTCAAACTGAAGGCACTTCCACACCCGAAAGTATCCCGCCTTCCTACCGAGAGCACTCTCTCACCTCAACCTAAGGGACAACTCAACTAATCCTAATAAACTATATTTACACTGGTGGAATTAAGTCTCAAACACAAAGGCAACCATTCAATTTTAAGACCTAACAACCTAGGTCTTTACAAGCTCAAGTACAATGAAATAAACAAGAAAATACAATAATAATTGGAGCAACACCGTATGGCTATGCATGCTAACTTTATGAACTCATCATCACTATTATTATCAACCATCTCCAACAATCTGGTCCATCGATTATACTAACAACGAACAAAAGTGACTTTTGTCACATTTATCGTGACTAAATCCATCAATGATCACAATGTTAATATTCTCGACGATATAGATCATATATGGGTGCACGGCATGGAAATTACATGCAATGTAATCCTAACATGCCTATTTCCAACTGGTCATACTGTATTGAGATCAAATAAAATATTCAGAGTGTAAAAATAATCAAAACTTTATTCTGTAGAAAAATATTCATAAAACACAGTAACAAATTATAAACTCCCACTAAACCATCATATCATTACATGATGTAACACCCAGATGAGAAACATGCTCATGAAAGACCGTGGGTGGTAAGCCTTTAGTAAGCGGATCTACCCTCATGGAAGTTGTACCTATGTGCTATATATATAACTGGCCACTCCGAATTCTTTCTTTAACAACCAGGAATTTGATGTCGATATGCTTAGATTTCGAAGAGCTTTTGTTGTTATTGGAATTTAACACAACTGATTTGTTGTCACATAATAGTTTCAGTGGTCTTTCAATTCCTTCTATAATGTGCAGCCCAGTGGCAAAGTTTCGCAGTCATATCCCATGATTGGATGTCTCATAACAAGCTATGAATTCTGCTTCCATTGTTGAAGTTGCAGTTAGTGTCTGCTTAGCACTCCTCCAAGAATTAGCTCCACTGGCTAGCAGATAAACATAACTAGAAGTGGATCTTCGACTATCTTGGCATCCGGCAAAATTAGAGTCAGAGTACCCGATGATCTCCAGCTGATCTGACTTTCTGTAGGTGAGCATGTAATGCTTAATCTCTGTAGATACCATATAACCCGTTTGGCTACTTTCCAATGATCCATGTCAGGATTACTTAGATATCTGCCCAATATCCCTACAATGTAAGCAATATCCGGACGTGTACACACTTGAGCATACATCGGACTCCCTACAACAGATGCATAAGGAATCTTTTATATTTTCTTCTGCTCAAATTCATTCTTGGGGCACTAGTTGAGACTAAATTTGTCTCCTTTAACAACAGGGGTATGGCCTGGTTTACAATCCTTCATGCCGAATCTTGTGAGCACCTTATCGATATAGTTTTTTTGTGATAATCCTAGGATACCCAAAGAGCGATCTCAATGTATATGGATTCCTAATACAAAAGATGCATCTCCAAGATCTTTCATTTCGAATTTCTCTGATAAAAATTTCTTGGTTTTGTGCAACAAGCCTATATCGTTACTCCAAAGTAAGATGTCATCGACATATAAGAAAATATACTTGCTCCCACTAAATTTATGGTATATGCATTCATCAACAACATTTATCTCAAAACCAAATGAGATAATGACTTGATGAAATTTATGATACCACTGACGAGAAGCTTGCTTTAGCCCGTAGATAAATTTCTTTAGTTTGCAAACCATCTTCTTTGGGTCTCCCGACACAAAAAATTTTGGTTGCACAATATAAATCGTTTCATCAATGTCACCATTGAGAAACACTGTCTTTACATCCATCTGATGCAGCTTAAGATCAAAATGAGCTACAAGTGCCATTATAATCTTGAAAGAGTATTTCGAAGAAATCGGAGAGAAAGTCTCTTTATAATCAATGTCTTCCTTTTGAGTAAAGTCTTTTGCAACAAGACATACATTTCCACATTACCCTTTGAATCCCTCTTGGTTTTAAAAAATCATTTGCAACCAATGGTTTCACACCTTCAGGTAACATGACAATATCCCAAACATCATTATGCTGCATAGACTTAATCTCCTCATTTATGGCATCAATATTTTGAGAGTTAGGGCTTTACATGACTTGACAGAAGATGATTAGATCATCTTCCATCATATCGATGTCAGCCTCATGCTCTTGGAGAAATACAATGTAATCATCCGAAATTGCACTTCTCCTCTCTCTAGTGGACCTCCTTAATGGCATCTGCTCTTGAGATTGTTGAGTTTGTTCTTCATGGGTAGATTCCTCAGGAGTGAACTCTTAAGGTTCAATGGGGAGTATTTCAGTGTTATCTGGTGGTTCCAAATTTATTGTCTGCTCAGAAACAAGAACAACAACAGTAGGAAGAGAAACAAATTCCTCTTCAAAGACAACCTCCTTAACCTTATCTCCCCTCCCCCCAAACTCAATATCTTCAAAGAACCGAGAATTTCTCATCTCAAAGAATGTCCTATTTGTGGGTTCATAAAATTTATACCCCCTAGACCTCTCAGAGTACCCAACAAAAGAGCAGCTAACTGTTTTGGTGTCCAGTTTCTTTTCATTTAGCCGATATGGCCTGGCGTCCTATTTCGTCTTTCAGCAACACCATTCATTGTAGGACTCCCTGGCATGGTGTACTGTGGAACGATACCACATTCCTCTAGGAACTAAGCGAAAGGTCCTGGACGTTGTTCACTTGATCCGTCATATCTACCATAGTACTCACCATCACCATCAGATCTAACAGCCTTAATCCTTTTACCAAGCTGATTTTCAATCTCAACTTTAAAGGAATTGAACACATCCAGTGATTAAGACTTATCACTGATTAGATATAAGTACTCATATCTAGAGTAATTGTCTATGAACGTTATAAAATATTATTGACCATTCCAGGAAGTCGTAGGGAAAGGTCTACAAACATCTGTATGAATAAGTTCTAAGAGGTCTGAACTCCTATTAGTACATGATCCCCTAATATTTGTCTATTTCCCTTTAATGCACTCAATATAGACCTCAAAGTCTGTAGCATCAGGGATATCAAGAATCCCATCAAACACAAGCCTCTGTATCATTTGCTTGGATATATGACCTAAGCGCTTGTGCCACACAATTGCAGAATTCTCATCAGTTAATTTTTGTTTTATACCACGTGAACTGGCATGCAAGATTTCATTAAATGAAGCAATTATATCAAGCATATAAAGGTTATCATCGCAGGATAAAGAACCAGTACTAATAACATTTGTACCAAGAGACAAACTGATTTTTCCATTTCCAAGTGAAAAATAATAATCAGATTTGTCCAATACGGAAATAGAAATCAAATTCTGTCTAAAAGACGGTACTACAAAAGTCTCTTTTAAGTCCAAATAAGATTCGGACTTCAATAATAACCTAAAAATGTCTATAGCTTCAACTTCAATTGATTTGCCATCGCCCATATAGATGAATCTTTCAACATCATTTGGCGTTCGACAACTCAGGCAACCTTGCATAGATACACTTATGTGGGTAGTAGCACCAGAATCTATCCACCAAGTGTCTATAGGTACAAAAGTCAAATTAACTTCAGAACAAACTAGAGTGAGAAGTGTGCCTTTCTCAGCACACCAAGCATGATACTTGGTACAGTCAGACTTTACATGCCCACTGGTCTTGCAAAAGAAACAAGTAGGAATTTTAAAATTTGTCAGTCGGATTAGGGATGTAGTTAAATGAGGCAGTGGTTTTGGAAGAAGCAGACATATTAGCTGAATCCAGAGAACAAAACAAAATAATAATATAATCAGCTCAATGAATAATTAAAGCAAAAGAGAAATAAATAACAACATGTCACACTACAAGATACCAAGTACAAAATTGACACTTCATCTTTGGACAAAAATATCAACTTGTAAGCGGTACTCTCAATGCAGTAATCAAATATTGACAATCAATCATGTCAAACAAGATGTCTTTCTTTGGACCGACTCTTGTCCATTTGAAAAACCTTATGACTGTCACATATTTATTACCGCAGGCACGCAAATAATCTGGCCAAGTAATATTCTTCCTTTGGGCCGATCACTACCCGTATGAATTTCAAACATGCAAACATCTTTTATGTTCTAAAACATGCTAATTCTACACAAGATAACTTGCTTTGGCAAGATGTTTCAAATCAACATATTTCAAGACATTAGACATGATGGACTATTATTTTATTTCAAGTTAAATTGGTCAAACTACAATAAAATGATCAAAATTGTGTTGAACCAATGTTAATTGAGCTGAACTATGGCTAAATTAGGTTGAACCTAATATTAATTTAACTAAACATGTTGAAATTTTGCTGAACCAAAAGCTAATTTCAGTGAACCAATTAAGAAACCTAATGAACCGTTTATCAATAGCAATGAACCGGTCTAAATTAGCCTGAACCAGTGTTAACTGGTGAAATTTGACCTAAATCAGTGCTGAACCGGACCCTATTGCACTGAACGGATCTAATTTCAGTGAACCGGATCTTATTTTAATGAACCAGACCCAATTTGATTAAACCAGCTTAATTGAAATGAACCAAAGCAAATAACCTGGTTCAATTTAACTTAAAATGTGGGTCGGGTTTTAACTAAAGGGTGGTAGGGTTTGCATGTTTGATTTTAATGGATCCTACCCATTTGACTTAAGAAAGTGGAGTGGGTTTAACTCTAGATGGATCCGGATTGATGGAGATGGATCCAACCCGAAAAAACACCCCACTTCATCTCCCTAACTTATTAAAACCCTAACTTCTCTACTCGTCTCCCCATGTCACAGCCGCCGCCGCCTCCCACATCTCCTACGCCACTACACGCCCGACCACCTCTTCTATCCGCCGGCCATCCTGATGCATCGACAACGAATGTGCTGGCACCGGTCGACTCTGAGGAGGTTGCAACGATGCACATCCAGCGGCTGTCACCCGAAGTCGCCTTCCCCTCCGCGATCAAGATCACCATGCGGCTTCGATTCTGATCAACCGAGGACTCCTTCGGCAACAACGACCACAAACCAGGAGGAGGCCGAGACAAAAAAATGCCCCGAACCCCTCTCTGATCGCGGTGCAGTCGCACCTCCTTCGATCGGAAAAGCAGTCAAAGCCGACGGCAACCTCAACTACGACAAAACTTTGTTGTCGTCGTTGCCATCTTCCCCTTCCCACGGTCGGTGTGCGATCGTGTTCATGATGAAGAGAGGCCCAACCGACTAAAGACAGTCAAAGGCGGTGGAAGAGCGAAGGAAGAGATACTATTTTGAAAGAGAGAAGAAGGCTCGCTGCCCGACAATTCATCAAGAAGGATTTATTCATTTATCTTGTTTGTTTGTTTTACATGATAAAACAATCAAAAACAAAAAACTAAATCCCCAGTTTATATGGAACTTTCATACAAAATTTCCCGAAGTATCACTAAACAATGAGTCAGTTCTCATGTGATGGCAGCATGAACAGTAAATGGGAGAAATAGTTCATAAACATGAATTGATTGTATATGAGTCATCAAGCATACACGATGAATGAAGAACACAAAAATATCTAATTCCCTCAATGGTTCAACGTGTAATGGGTCTGACCACATGATAGAAAATTAATAACAGGAATTTAACTTATGCCTAAAATTATACCTGTCAAATCATTGCAAAATACCAAAAGCGAAAGCGTATCTAAATTTATCTTCTAGTTTGAGAGATTAGGGCGGCCTTCCAAGTCCATCGATCACTAGACGTTTCTAAATAATGAAGTTTTTGAGATTGGAACGAAGTGCATGATTTGGGGATCATAACCCATCTATTTATAGAAAAACTCGAGGTAATGGTAATTTTAATTTTGTCGATTATAAAATCAGAAATTATCTCTAATGATATTTGTACAATTAAATTTCATATATTATTAAGATGTCACGGGCCCATAAATAAATAACAATTAAATCACTTAGGATAGGCCATTATTGGCCGAGCTTTCATCATGAATTTAATAGGGATTTAAGAGTTTGATTTATGTATACTTGAAGTATCCCTTTGACCTAAGTCAACAAAGTGAATTAGAAATTTTATTTTAAGTCCAAACTTGACTCACATACTTACATTCACTTATGTTAAGATATATAGGTCCATAAGTTAGAGAAAGAACAAAATTTGATACTTAGTCATTTTCATGTTTTCATGTCTACTTTAAATGAAATCGTGCTAAGTTGACAATTTGACCAAATGACACTATTTTCATTTCAACTTGATATGCATACTTTACATGACCATATCTTGATATTCTGAAAAGTTTTAATTATTTACCAAAATACCACTGAATTTCAATCAATTTTATAAAAATGCGAAAAAATGATATTTTCAAATCTTCAAATGAGACTTCGAGTATGATGTTAGAATCATGCTTTTGGTATCGTTCTCATTTTGACTCATGAAAAATTCTTTTAGAAATGATTTTTGATATGTAGACTGATACTTGAAAATATCCACACTTGAGTGTATACATGATTTTTGAACTTGGATGTTGTTTGTTACTTGTTGCTATCATGTATCTTTTAGTCTCATATTAAACATTTGGTTTTCATCCCTTAAATTGAGATCTACATGGTTTTATGAAAAAATTTCTAGCATCTCAACTTTGACTATAGTTGACTTTTTTGCCCTTTTTTACTGATGTCAAGAGGAGGAGAAAAATATTGGTAAAAGGAAAAAAAATATATAGGAAAATCATGCATATAGAAAGGGAGAGAAATCTTATGATTGACTTCCTTTATGCTTAATAGAAAATATTTTCTTAAGGTTGTTTGTCATCATCAAAAAGGGGAAGATTGTTGGCTTAAGGTTTTCAACCTTGGTCTTAATCTCGGTTTTGATGATAACAAATATGAAACTAATATTTTCATGGAGAAATATTTTTAGGTTCCATATCCGTTAGCGCACGACGTCCCCAATCGAAGAAATCAGCAAGGACGCTCGTCGACGCTTGAGATTCTTCGGGAAGATAGAGTTTAGGTTTAGGGTGTCTAGAATAATTATGTAATCCTCTTTTATGATGCAAAACCCAAAAATTGAAACCCGAACCCCAAAATATGAAAACCCGAAAAATCATAAAGAATCGAGTAAAAGTGGCTCATAAACAACATTCCAAAATATCCCAAATGGGATGTTGTAACATTTCGGAATATCCCGGATTATGGGATAGGATATTGTAACATTCCGAAATATCCCTAATGGGATGTTGTAACATTGAGGAATATCCTGGATTATGGGATGTGATGTTGTAACATTCCGGAATATCTCGGATTACAGGATGGTGTTGATGTTTGGCTTATTCTATGTTGGTTGTATTTGGAAAAATCTACTCCTATTATTATAATGCTATGGAGATCATTAATGGATATTGTTATCAGTTGCAACTACTGAGTGTTATGCATATTATTTAGTTGTAATTGAGTATGATGCTGGGAAGATTATGATGTTGTGGTATTGATATTATGAAGCTGTGGATAATGATATAGTGTATATATATATATATATATATATATTCTTTTGGTGGAGTTAATGGTCATCACTTGCCCATTTTTATTTATAAAAGAAGTGAGAGAATGATTGAGTTTGGTATCCACACTTATGCGCTAAAATAGTGTTGCCAAAATTATAAAGAAATTGTTCTATTGAGAATGTATGGATGACAGGCAACAACCTTCTACAATCAATTTCATATCAAGATGGGATTTGAGTTGTTGAACTCGCTACAACACGAAGATCATGAACTCTATGATTGAGTTGTCATAAGAGGCAAGTAGTTAGTACTTGTAATATCAAGAGTAGCTTTGTTATTTTCAATTCACTTTAGTACTGAAAGTAGAATTTTGGTGTGTGAAATCCTAATACTTATAGTGTACTTTGTTGAAAGTGGATTGGGCATCTGTCCAGTGAGGGTCCCATAGATTAGGTGACGAGATTGTCACTGAACTGCGTAAACAAATTTTTTGTGTGTTTGTGTACGTGTTTCTGTTATCACTTTTATATTTGCTACTCACTCTATCTTAAGCCAGTTCCAATATCAGTTGCAACTCATGTGCAACTGACTTTTAGCAAAAAGTTTTCATAGAGACAACACTGTCAATTGGTATCAGAGCGGTTGTGCTAACCTCTTCCAACACAGATCCTTGGAGTGTCTCTAATACTCAACATCAAAATGGATGGCATGCCTATGGGAAACTCTGTGAACGTTCCACCTTTCCTGATTGGAACTAATTATGCATATTGGAAGGCACGTATAAGAGCTTCCATCAAGTCTTTAGGTGATCATTGCTAGGATGCAATCGAGATTGGCTACACACCTCCCACAACGACAAATGGAACTGAAATGAGGCGCAAGCCAAAGTGTCAGTACACTGAAGTAGAAATCAGTGCCACAAATTTTGATAATAGTGCTCTAAATGCAATCTTCAGTGGAGTTGATCCCTCGCAGTTCAAGCTGATCTCGGCATGTACACTACAAAGCAGGCTTGAGAAATTCTAGAAACAAACCATGAAGGATCCCTATTGCTTAGAAAGTCAAAAGTAGAAATTCTGAACACAAGATTTGAGAATCTGAAAATGAGAGAAGATGAGAGTATTCAAGACTTCCATGGACGAGTGAAGAACCTTATGAACAATGCTACCAACCTAGGAGAATCCTTTTCAGAAGAAAAGGTTGTTAGAAAAGTCTTGAGATCACTACCTTCAAAATTTGACATCAAAGTCGCTGTTATATGTGAGGTACATGATCCGTCAGTTATGACTCTTGATACTTTGATGAGGAATCTTGAAACTTAAGAGTTAGAACTGTCAGAAAAATACTCACACAAAGAGAAAAAGAAAAATCTTGCTTTCAATGCTACTGAAGATGAAGTAAGGTCTGAAGTGTGTTCAGAGGATGAAATGGATGCAGTATGTGCCCTTCTGACAAAGAACTCCAAAATGTTTCTAAAAACTGAAAACAAGCAGTTTCAACCGCAGTTCCAATCACAGTTCCAACCGACCAAATTTAATAGTATAAAATCAAAGTTCATAGTGGGGGAAAACAAAAGATGTCAGCTGTCAGCATCGAAAAGAGATTCAAAACGAAAAAACAAAGGAGTTAAATGCTTTGAATGTGAAGGATTTGGTCATGTTAGATCCGAATGTTTGAATCATCAGAAGAAGCTAAAGAAATCCTATACTGTTACATGGAGTGATGACGATGAGGAAGATGACTCTTTAGAATTTGAAAAGCAGTCCAACAATTTTATAGATTTCACAGCAAGCATCGGCGACTCGGGCAGAACTCCTGATAGTTCAGATGCAAAAGATGATGAAAGTATAAAGCAATGTGCCGAAAGCCTTGAAGATGCCTACCAGTTGATGTTTGACAAATGGGTAGAAGTTGCAAAGCAGAACAAATCCCTCAATGATTAAAACAAGCTATTGTCTGAAGAAAATAGAGCTCTTGAGCAAAGGATTCAACATCTTCAAGCTCAAATTGCTGAAAAGAAAAATAATGAGTCCAAGTTGAATAATGAACTTGAGAAGGTAAAAAGGGAGGTGAGAATGGTAAATTTTAGTAGTACGCTTAATGAGATTTTAAGTGCAGGAAAATATCCTCTGAATCATAGTGGACTTGAGTACACTGGACCATCACAATTAAAACCTCAGTCGCAACTGCCAGTTCAACTGAAGTCTGTCCACAGTGGTTCTGCAAGTCAACAACAGATTATTGCTAGAAGAAATAGGAGAGTGTCAGTATGCTATTATTGCAAACTCAAATGGCACATAAGGGCCAACTGCTTCAAACTGTCAAATAATCTGATGAGAACGGGTCGTGTGAAACAAACAATGCATAGAGTGAAGCATATTTGGGTAAGGAAAGTTGATATAAATTGCCATGTTGCTTTTATGTCCAAAACTCTTTCTTCTCTAGGTTCTTGGTACTTCGATAGTGGATGTTCACAACACATGACTGGTAATCAAGATAATTTGAAGGATATTCAAGAACATGGGAATGAAACAGTGACTTTTCAAGATGGTGGACATGGTAACGTTATTGGAATTGGTACACTTAACATTCTAGGAATTCCAAGTTTGAAGAATGTCTTGTTGGTTGAAGGTCTTAAAGCAAACCTTGTAAGTATAAGCTAACTATGTGACCTTTACTAGAAGAAACTAAGCATAAAGGATATTTACTAGAAGCAGTTGCAGGGTCTATAATGAGGATGGAGACTGCATCCTTGAAGGGAACAGATCAAATGATAACTGCTACAAAATACTAATCTATGGCATCGACTGCTAGGTCATGTGTATTACAAAGACTTGAGAAAATTATAAATGGAGGAGCAGTCAGAGGAATTCCAAAACTATCAGTGAACATGAAGTTGTCTGTAGCCCATGTCAAGAAGGCAAACAAACAAGGCAGTCGCACCACCAGTTACAACTGATTGCAACTTCAAGACCTCTGGAGCTACTTCATCTACATCTGGTTGGACCCATGCAAGTTGAAAGTCTTGGAGGTAAAAAATATGTTATTGTTTGTGTTGATGATTACTCACGATTTACCTAGACAGATTTTTTAAGAGAAAAGTCAAGTGCTTTCAGTAACTTCAAATCATTGTGCTTAAGACTGCAAAATAAAAAGGAGCTTCCAATTATGAAGGTGATCAGAATAAGGAGTGATCATGGCAGAGAATTCAAAAATTGCTCTTTCTCTGAATTCTATGATGAGAATGGAATATTACATGAATTCTCAGCTCCAAAAACACCACAATAAAATGGTGTGGTCGAAAGAAAGAACCACACAATTAAGGAGATGGCTCGGGTGATGCTCAATGGAAAACATATTTCTGAGAGATTCTGGGCTAAAGCTATCAACACTGCATACTATGTTATAAACCATGTTTACTTCGGACCAGGAACTGTACAAACTCCATATGAGTTATGGAAGGGAAGAAAATCTAATCTCACATATTTTCATGTTTTTTACAGCAAGTGTTATGTTCTTAATGATCGGGAGTACCTTAGTAAAATGCAGAGCAAGAGTGATGAAGCCATATTTCTAGGTTATTCTACAAATAGCAAGGCCTACTGTGTTTACAACAAAAGAACAAAAATAGTAATGGAGTTTCAAAATGTGAAGGTTGATGATACTGATGAGAAGGGAGTTGCAACTGAAACCAAAACTAGTCAGAACACTACCAAGCCCACTAATCAAGCAGTTGAAACTGAAGATGCCATTGACACTGAGGCTGATGCTGAATAGAATGAAGAAAGAACTGGTACAATGATAGAAAAGTCTACAAAAGTTCTCAAAAATCATCCTCTACAGAATGTGATTAGAAATCTGAATGAGTGAGTCAAAACCAAAAATCAATCATGGAAGAATTATCAGGATATGATCATATATTCCTGTTATACTTCCAAAGTTGAACCAAAGAATGTAAAAGAAGCTTTGAAAGATGAATTCTGGATTACAGCAATGCAAGAGGAGTTACAACAGTTCAAGAGGAAAGATGTATGAGAGCTTGTTCCAAGACCTGAAGGTGTAAATGTTGTTGGAACTAAGTGGATATTCAAGAACATATCAGATGAAGCAGGAAACATAACCAGCAACAAATAGGGAGTCAAGAAACTAATCTCCCTATTTAATAGGGAGGCTAAGCGCATGGGAGACCTAGCTCCCCTCCGGTTCAGATTCAAAATTTGAACCGTAATTTTATTCAAAATAGAATTCGAGTTTCCCTCCTATTTTTAGTCGACCCACCTTGACCCTTGTGTCCGATCAAGTCCACACTTTGACTTGACCATGGTCAACACTTTGACCTTGACCCGAGGTCGGGTTGACTTCATCGTGCGTCGAACCCTACAAGTTAGGGTTACGAGGAACCATTCCTATTTTGCCCGAAACGAGATCCGAGATTGTGTTGCGGCATGTCCATGCTAGTAGACATCTAATGCTGCATTCGAGCTCTATCCCACAAAGCTCGTTACCAGGATAGCTTGTTGTGTGTGATCCATTGGGCCCCACACTAAACCAGCAATGAGTAGTGCATAACGGATAGTCGGATTCGATGGAACACTTTCTATTCGAATCTCACGAGCCTATACTAAACCCCTTTAGTGTAGTCATGTGACACTCCACTCACAATTCAAGATTGACATCTAGCAACATATCATGACTACCCGGATAGTGTGAGGTTCAATCTATAGGGACCGAACGCCCATTGGTGATTAGTTACAGTACGACTAAATCCTTCGGTTACAATGTCCCAAAGTTATCTAGGATACGAAAGAATTGTCAAACCCTAATAATGATTCATATGTATTCCACCTGCCAAGTTGTCATCTCAATAATGAAACGTCAGAAATCTCTTTCTGACTTTCATGTCTACTATGGCTAGAGATTCCGAGTCGGCACTTGCAAGTATATATAGGACACTATCTCCTCTCACTAGGAGTAACTGATTCCATGTTAGTTGGTCGCTGCCTCCATGAATGCTGTCCCATGCCCAGTAATACCCGACACACGACTTTGCAAGCCATGTAGGGATAAAACCAAAGCGATGGATTGTCAAACACAAGGTAATTACCATGACAACCTCAGGTTCAAGGATTGCTTGTACCTACTATCACCTGAAGAACGTCCTATTGACACTCAACTAAGGATTCCATTCGGTGTTCCACATGCGGGTCCGTTCAGTGAACTCATTCCCTAATGAGCATCTATTGTACATTAATGACGATTCAAAAGGTAACTATGAGATCAGTTACCCCCTTTCAAATAGGGCATGTACCAAGTGCACTAGTCTTATCGGAATCACCGATCCCCTAATCAGTGATCCTACGACAAGGAACATTTACAACAGGAGCATCTGGATTCCAAGTCTCATTGGCATGATCTCATCATAGCCTTAGAATCATTTGCTTGAGTTCATGGGGTTCATCACAATCATATAAGCAAAAACAAATATACAACATATGATGAAAAGTTGTCTCATTTATTCAATAACCAAAAATAATTTTCTACATATCGACATATGATTGGCTCAATGGCACTATTTCTTTCACTACATGCCCAGCGGTACCCAGCACACAACTTTGTAAGCCACGTAGGGATAACACCAAAGCGATGGATCCACTATCATGTAAGGCCATGATGGATCAATCATAAGGTAACCATGACAACCTCAAGTTCAAGGATTGTTTGCACCCACTATCACCCGAGGAACAACCTATTGACACTCATGTAAGGATTCCATTCAGCGTTCCTCGAGCGGGTCTGTTTAGTGAACTCATTCTCCAATGAGCACATGCACTTGTACGTTAATGACGCCTCACAAGTAACTGCGAGATCAACTACCCTCTATCATATAGGGCATGTACCAAGTACACTAGTCTTGCCGGAATCACTGATCCCCTACGAGGTGATCCTACGACAAGGAACATTTAGAACAAGTGCAACTGGATTGTAAGTCTCACGGGCATGATCTCATCATGGCCTTAGAATCATTTGCCCGAGTTCTTGGGATTCATCAAAATCTAATTTACAAAGATGCAGCTTATGATGAAAAGACGCCTCATTAATTCATTAACTATAAATAGTCTCTTACACATCAACATGTGATTGGCTCAATGGCACTATTTCTTTTAGGGGCTCCACCCAGCCACACTCCTGAACCTGACTCGAGCCAAAATGAATGTCTCTGTCCGGAGGTCCACCCGGTCATACAAGGACATCCACATCCTTCCATATCACGAGGGATACGCCATTACAAGCCTACTAACTTCAGGATCAGCCTCGACCTATTCTTAGCAATATCCCCGTGAGATTGCGGTGCAACGTCATCACCTCCACTCGCATTAAATACAGACACGACATGCCTCATGTACCCTAAGTTTCATTTTCATTACCTCCACCTTAGCGTCCTACTAACTTGAGTGTCAGAGTGTATTTTGCACGTCCCCCCCCCCCCCCCCCCCACACACACACACACACAGCCGGACTTGCACCTAACCAGGTGAGATACCAAGCCAGATCGGACTAGTCTGATCCTCAGGCAGGAACATTTGACACCCATAGTGGGACTGAGTAAAGCTTATATCCCCCACAATGGTTGGAACCCGGAGCCAGGTGACCGTCGTCATATGCCAACGACAACGCCCTGATGACGATGATCATCCGTAGCCTAGTTACATTGAAACGGTGAGGAGCGACACTCCGGCACCAACCCAACTCCCCCTAAAGGAATCCTAGTATCAAATAAACAACCTAGAGGTGGAGAACCAGCGGTTAGCAACCTAGATCGAGGTGCTGACGCGGTCCCGTGAACAACTCCCGACCGATCACGAGCATCGCCGCTCAGAACATGAAGAAAACAACCGCTCGGAAAGGAGGAGAACGATCTCCAGCACACCTCGTCAAGGAAGGGAGAAAGATTCCAAAGCCATGGAGGTTGCAACTGCCCTCTCTATCAATGTGGGACCCTACGCAGAGAACATCATGGCAACGAGCCTTCCACCCAAGAGCATGTTGTCTACCACACTAACACCCTACGATGGTATTGGTAGCCCTACAATACACCTGACAATGTTCATGACCATGATGATCTATAAACGGAGCCACCGACCCTGCTCTCTACAACACTTTTCCAACTTTCCTAGAGAACACTACTTTGTTGTGGTTCGCTTCCCTCCCACCGAAGTCTATACACTCTTTCGCGGATTTTTCCCGCACCTTCCTCAACTGATTTTCCTCATCTCAGGTCTACTATAAAAGAAAGGAAACCCTCCACTACATTAGGCAAGGGCAACATGAACCCTTAAGGAAATACATATGCAGGTTTCAAGCTAGAGCGGCCAAAATCCCGAATCTCAATCCCCGAGTCGAGAGATATATACTCCATTAAATACGGACTAAAGCCCGGATACTTCGCCGACTAGATCGCCTTAATAAAGCGCAAAGATATGGTTGAGTTTCAGGAGAAAGCCGTTAGCTTTATAGAAATGGAAGAGCTCTAGGAGGCCAGAAAGGCTGATAGGAAGAACATCAAAGACACTGCCGGAGACAAAAAATCTAGAAGGGTAGACAAAATAAGTGAAGACCCCGACCGCTGCAAACAAAATAGCGGCAGAGGGCTGAGGTCACCACCTCTCCCGAACGCCCAATACGAAAGGTAGACTTCTCTCAACACCAAGAGAGAGACCATCCTATAAGAGATCTACTACCTGCACCTATTCACACACCCTAATAGCCCTGCAATGGTAAAGCCTTCATTCAAAGGCGACAAAAGCAAGAGGTGCAAATTTCACTAATCCTACGGACACACCACAAAGAATATGTGGTCCTCCACGATTAGATTGAGTGCTTAATCAGAGAATGTCGTCTCGACCACTACATTCGACACGTCTAGAGTCGCAGCCGAGACCGGTGGAACCACCGCCGACGGCATTGAAGCCTTAGTGAGACACCACCACCTAGTGACACAAACAACCACAATGACTTTGGGAGCGAACGACTTCGTCCCGACATCTGGGGAGTAATCGCCTACAATACATGTGGATTTGTCGAAGAAGATAACACTGGAACATAATCATCCCAGGCTATCATGATCATTGACGATACAACTCGTCCGCAAGGGCTACGTACGCCCACCCCGGTAATATCCTTCTATGATATTAACTTTCGAGGAATTGATAGAAATTTACATAACCCCGTCGTTGTTTCTGTAATCACTGTCGGATTCCTTGTCAGGAAAGTGCACTAAGAAAACAACAGATATTTTGTGGAAATCTGATTGTTTTTAGGCCTAAAATCTAATTTTAGATCCTCCGAAAAGCGCCGATTGCAAGTTAAAAAAGAGAAGAGTATTAAATTCAATAATTGACGAGGCACTAATGCGCTGAGTAATTAATACCTAACGTCATTAATAGTGCACCGAGTATTAATTTCTCGACGCCATTAATGAAGATGTCAGGTATTAACTACCCAGCACATTAATTACTAGGATTTTAATGTCGCACTCCAACTCAGGGTCATATGACCGGCCAGGATATATGGAGAATACACTGAAACCTAACTCATGCAATACAATCCATGCAGATATATGACAATAAAATTGAATCAAACTACCATGAGTCCACTAAAATGAAATAAAAGATGTTCAAAGTGAATACAGACACCAATGTTCACAAATAAGAAAGAAAAACACAACTCTAATGCATGAAATAAGAACGCTACACAACTACAACTCGACTCAGTCTGCTACGAGATCATCGGTGCGGTTTGCCCCTCCAGCTGCGCCATGCCGATTTAGCCATACCTCACTGGTCAGACTCTGCAAAACAAATATAATGAAACCATGAGTCCACGAGGAACTCAGTGAGTGATTTTAGTGAACCTCCACTTAAATCTCAAGCATATATATATATATATATATATATATACAATATGAATAATTCAACCAATTAAAAACATTGGAATTTAAATTAGCACTTGGCTAAAACCGACCAACCATATAGCACAAGTCCGCTGAGCCACAATCAGCCATTTAATTAGTACACATCTACCCGGCCACATCTGGCCCATATATCGCATCAATTCACATAAAGAAATAAATAATCAAGTTCACATCCGCATATAGCGATCCAAAAATCTGGCCCTTCAACTAGGATGGCCATATAGTTTACGGTGCCCAAACCGGGTTGAGAATATGTCATCCCACCCAAATCTACTCGGGTCTAACGTCAGCGTGGCTCACTGACGCAATCTCAAGACCGCCACCACTTGGGTCTAACACCAGCGTGGCTTACTGGTGCAATCTCAAGACCCCTCAACCACATGCTGAGTCGGGCAATAGTCGTACTAGCTAGAGATGCTTCTCAGCCCAACCATCACATGCACAATACACAATGCACACATATGTTCCACAGTAGTAAAATACTGTTCCGGGCGTGTGCCCGTACCCAGCCCTGCCCCGGGCTCTATCAATTTATTTTCTCAATTTTTCTCGTCCTCATGGGAACTACAACATGGCAATCTCTACTATAATTATCCATCACCAACGTGAAGATAAAGTTTTCTCTTTCTATCTTAGCATCTCTAGTATTTCTAATTTCATACTACATTGGGAAAAAGTATGATGTCTAATTTATATCACGTTTCCGTGATCAACAAGGATGATGTCATACCTTTAATTATACTTCTATCGCTAAACATAGCCTCTAATGTTTATCAACAACTTGTTCATGATAAATATAGTATCAAATAATCTATTTCAGCTTACACAAAGATAACCACAACATTAAATAATTAATCATAGCAAATAATAATTCATGACAGCCTATGAATAATAATTTATCACGCGCCAAAATTTTGGGTCACGTGACCGACCAGGATATGTGGATATACCTTGAAGCCTAATACATGCAATATACCAACAAAACTGAAGCAAACAACACCAATCCAATATAAATGAAATGAAGGAAATTTGAGTTGGAACTCAGACTCCAATTGTTCATAAGCAAAACTACAACTCAAATGCATGAAAACAAAATGACACTACACGACTATGACTCGACCCAGTCTATTACGAGATCATCGGTGCGAGCTTGCCCCTCCCAGCTGCGGCATGTCGATCCAGTTATACCTCACTGGCCACGCTCTGCAAAACAAATATAATAAAATCATGAGTCCATGAGGAACTCAGTGAGTGGCTCTACCGAACCTCCACTTAAATCCCAGGCATGGATATATATATGTAATAATTATGAAATCAACCAACGCAATTTATAACTCTGGGATTCATGTTTCCACCTGGCCATACCTACCACACATCATAAGGTATATACTCTCGGCCAACCGGCCAACACCACACATAAATGTATACCAGTAATTAATTACATTATTTACCACGTCTGGACATACAATACAATATCCTGGGCCCTTCAAGTAGGATGGCCATCTAGTTTCCGGTGCCCCAACTGGGTTGAGAATATCTCGTCCAACCCAAAATCTACTTGGGTCTAACGTCAGCGTGGCTCACTGACGCAATCTCAAGACTCCTGCCACTCGGGTCTAACGTCAACGTGGCTCACTAACGCAATCTCAAAACCCGTCAACCACTCGCTGAGTCGGGAAATAGTTGTACTAGCTAGAGACACTTTCTCAGCTCGACCATCTCAAACACAATACACAATACATTACTTTATTCCGTGGTATCAATATATTATTTCGGGCATGCACCCCAACCCTGCCCTACCCCGGGCTCAATTCCGTCATGTATACCTATCACCACATACATATACACATTTTAGACTTATGCATGAGAACGAATACCACAAGTGCTTAGAATAATACTAGGTGGACATACCACCGACAAGGTGAATCTATATTCCCATCATGTATACTAGTTATCGGAGTGTATATAAATCAATATTGAATGAATACATTATCAAACAAAATGAATCTACACTACAACATGTCACAACAGTAACCAGAGTGGACATGGAGCCATTCTGGATGGATATACACCAAAACCGGGTGGATATACACTCGGACGGAATGGATATACACTCAGACTGGGTGGATATATGTTGTCCCCACATGAACAAATCTCTATCCCCAGCATGCCTATCTAGCATTTCGCTTAAGTGAAACAATAGCTCATACTAGAGCCGCATGTTCTCGCCGAAATTTTAGCCCCATGCATTCCCTACCAAGCTGAAGTTTCCCACATCTAATGTGTCACATAAGCATACCATAAAATACTAGTTTTTCCTAGTATTTAACCAATCATAACATGCACAATTTATAGCTACAATAATATTAAAAGAATCATATATTTTTAGCATATTACTTTAACATTTCATAGCAAAGTTTTAGCATAACCATGAGCATCATAACCAAGTACGATAGCTACAAGTAAGAAAAAAATTACATAAACACTTAGTAAAATCATACCAAGCTCTAATCATCTCAAAACAACCCTTTCTATCCTAGATTGTGACACCGAAAACTCAAGTTACCATGTTAATCCTTTCTCAAGCCAACCAATGTATATCTATCTGAGTATAGAAGATCACTTGTTACTCCACTCTATTATACAGAGTGAACTAACATCTACCCCTCAAGTCATATGAAAAGATCTTTATTTATTTCGTGCTTCATTCAGCACATAAAATTTCTCCATGGAAGCAGACATTAATGCTTCACAAACAGATTTCATAATTTTCCAAATTTTCCGTCTCACTGAAATAATTATAAGCTAAGAGAAGTTTTAAATCATGCAGAGGAAAACCTACTTGTGTTAACAACGAGCCAAGAAAAGTCTTTCTAACACAGTTAACCAAATAACACAAGCCACTGCTAACAAATAAAAAGAAAAAATTACACCCAACATGGACTCCCTAGCCTTCTAAGTACAGAACAGTCTAAACCAAGAATATTCCCATGGGCATACCAACAAGAGGGATCATAGGAAGATGGAGATTCAAACCATAGGCAACATGATCCTTGTTAGAGCAGGAAAGAATGCTTCCAAAATTACCTTTGTCAACTATTATGTTGAGAACTGACTTTTTTTTTGTATTGCCATAGTACCATAGGATTGTTGAGAACTATAGTGTTTAAGATACAATGGCAATGGGGTGACATAGGATTGTTAGATGCAGTTTCTACCTGCTACTCTACCAAAGCTTAGAGCTCTAGTCCAGTATCCATCTAGGTCAACTAACTCATAATAGATAGGTTCAAAACGCACTTGAAAAACTCTAAGCAAACCCCACGATAGATACACATTCATCGAAGAAACAGAACATATGTATCAATTGGAATAATAAAATTTGTATTGACACCAACAAGCATCTACCCCAGCCGATCATCACAAGGTAAAAACGATATGAATTCCATAGGTGTTGGTTTAGAGTCCACTTAGGTACAACAAAACAACAAGTCCCTACTCATGCATGAGATGACTTAAAGTAATATTACCAGTCTATACAATCAATTTGCTTCAGATGATTCTAACTTTAGTGAATGAAATAATATGCTCTAAACGAATTAAACCTTCCTAATTCTAGCTTCCCTCTTCCCTCACTCGGTCAACCCCTCCAATTGGAGGAAGCTATCATATGGCCGGCCCTAGGGGATTTGGAAAATCAATTACTCGATCAAAATCTTTATCAATTTCCCTTAAATTTATATGCATAAATAAGAATAGATCTACAAGAATATGAGCACTCGAGGATTTGGGAAAGATTTCGGCATGACCTTTCCCCTTTCCTCACCAATCGACCGGCCCTAAAACCACAAGAAATCCAATGCCAAACACAAGAACCAAGACAACGATGACGAACACGAGTCAAGAACTCAAGAAACACCATCTAACATCAAGAATCCACACGGAAAAATCTCGATTTCACCAAAATCCACAAGGTTCAGCCAAGGGGTCTTACCCTATACCTTAAGGTTCATCCACTCACCTCAAATGGAAGGAAAAGAAGACAAGGCGATGGCAGAGAAGACTCCTCGACTCCGAAATCTCCGACGATAGCAAGAAATCCCCGGCGCTGCCCCTTTCTCCTAATCCCTGCATCGGTACATGTGCATCTCTCCTTAAGCCGTACGATCGACTGAGGTGGGTTAAATATTTTCTTTCTTTTTTTTTTCACTTAATTACCAAACTTCCTCCAAGACTTAAGTTACTCTACTGAACTCGATTCGTATCCGAATCGGACTCTGATCGAACCCACGAACTCGGCTCTACCCCGGCATGAACCCAACATCTACTAGTCAAGATAACATAAATTTCATAATTTTACAACTTAAATAAATATGCCCCGGCCGTACCTTCTAATCGCGACGATCTCGCAACTCGTCTTGGCGCGTCACCGAATCAACCCGCTAAACAAAACAAAATTTAAGTTAGAATTTTTTGGTATTACAATCATATGGGATTCATCTCGGACATATCTTTTCAGCATAGACACGTGGAAAATATGATGAACTTTGTCCATACTAGGGGTAAGGCCAGCTCATACGCCACAGCGCCCCTCCGCTTGAGAATAGGGAATGGCCCAATGAATCTAGGGTTTAATTTCCTCCCTCTTCCCAAACTTCATCACCCCTTTCATAGGAGACACCTTCAAGAAGATCATGTCTCCCTCAGCAAATTCTACCTCTTTGGCATTTGCATCCGCATACATTTTTTGACGATTCTGAGCTGCCAAAAGTCTCTCCTTGATCAGTTTCACTTTTTCCACCGCCTCATCAACCAAGACGGGACCCACCATGAGGTATTCCCCTGCCTCAAACCATCCCACTGGCGACCTATACCTCCTCCCATATAGAGCCTCAAAGGGAGCCATCATCTAAATCCAACACACACGCCCTCAACATATCCTCCAACGTCTGGATAGTCCTCTCCGTCTGCCCATCACTCTACGAATGAAAACGCAGTGCTAAACCGCACATGAGTACCCAGGGCCTCCTAAAATGACTGCCAAAACCGAGTCGTAAACTGGGTACCCCGATTTGAGATGATCATAATAAGAATACCATGGTACGCCATAATTCGGTCCAGAAACAACTTGACATACTGCTCAGCTGAAAAAGTCATCTTGACCGGTATGAAATGTGTTGTCTTAGTCAACCGGTCGACCACGACCCAAATAATTAAAGTCATTGCCCTTCTTCGGCCTCGGCAGCCCGGTCATAAAGTCCATGATTATTTTTTTCCACTTTCACTCCGGTACCTCCAGATTCTGTAGTAGTCCCGCAGGCTTCAAGTATTCGGCCTTCACTTGCTGGCAGACCAAACACTTTGACACAAACTCTGCCACCTCTCTCCACTAATATTGTTGTCTCAGATCTCGGTACATTTTCGTGGCCCTTGAATGCATAGTGTATGTGGAACGGTGGGCCATCTCTAGTACCTGCCTACAAACCTCCGTCATATCAGTTACCACAATCATGTCCTTGAATCTCAGGACAAACTCGGAATCTACTCTATAACCATCCTCAGTGTCGCCCCTACTAACCAAGCCCTTAGTCAAAGAACAAAAGGCATCCTCAGCTTGCGCCGCCCACAACATGTCTACTAGTGTGGACTGCACTTGCAAGTGCGCCACCAGAACTTCGGAGTCTAACACAGTTAGGGCTGCCCCGCCGTCTAAGCACACGACCAAATCTCGTGCCAACGGCCTCCTCCGAACTGCCAGATGTGCCAAACTACCCATAGATTTCCTGCTCAAAGCATCTGCCACCAAATTTGTTTTCCCAAGATGGTACATGATCGTGTAGTCATAGTCCTTCAGGAGCTTGAGCCATCTTCTCTCCCTGAGGTTCAATTCTTTTTTAGGGTCTCTAGAACCATCCTCAGCTCAGAGCGCTCCTCCCTACTCCTGGAGTAAACCAATATGTCATCAATAAAAACGATCATAAATCTGTCCAGATACTCCTTGAACACTTGGTTCATCAGGTCCATGAAGGCCGCTGGTGCGTTCATCAGCCCAAAGGACATGACCAAGAAATCAAAGTGGCCATATCTCGTCTTGAAAGCAGTCTTGGGCACATTGCAGTCCTGGATTCTCAACTGATGATATCCGGACCTCGAGTCAATTTTAGAAAACCACTGTGCCCCCTATAGTTGGTCAAAGAGGTCATCAATCCTAGGCAACAGGTAACGATTCTTAACTATCACCTTGTTGAGCTGCCGATAATCAATGCACATGCGCATAAACTCATCTTTCTTCTTCACGAGGAGCACCGGAGAGCCCCACGGAAAAAAACACTCGGGGGTATAAAGCCCAGCTCTAATAGTTCATGCAATTGTGACTTCAACTCTCTCAGCTCAGTTGGTGCCATCCGATAAGGAGGAATGGAAATCGGCTTTATTCCAGGCTATAAGTCAATGCAAAATTCAATCTCCCTCTCTGGTGGCAAACCCAGAAGCTCTTGGGAAACACATTTGGGAACTCGTAAACCACTTGTGTCCCCTCAGCATTACTAGTTGTACCATTTTCCTCCTCCACCACAGACACAAAGCCCAAGAAGGATTGACAACCACTCAATAGTAACTTGCGAGCCTTCAGAGCTGATATAACCCTCATTGGGTCTCTCTCCCGTCTCCTTGGAAGGTAAACTGTGGTAATTAACTTGGGCTTACTGAAGCTAACAGTCTTCGCCCTGCAGTCCACTGACGCAAAATGGTCCGCCAGCCAATCCATACATAGGATTACATCCAACTCAAGCATCGACAAAAGCGTCAACTCTGCCACTAACACGTGTCCACAAATGGACACCTCACAGTCCCGAAAGACCATCTTAGCTAGAATAGCGTCGCCCGTAGGCGCCGGCACCACAAAAGGCACATCAAGCAAGCAAAAGAGTGTGTGACACCCGGATCAAATAACACGAATGTTACAGAAGAACCAACAATGAGAGTACTTGTCACCACTGCCCTCGACGCCTCAGCGCCGTCTCGGTTCATGGCATAAACACGTGCAAGAGGTCTCTCAGAACCACTAGTCCATTGTCCTCTGCCCTGTGCCTGACTCTTCTAAGATATATAACCAATTGACTTTGGTGCTTTTCCCCTAGACTGCTCAGATCTCTGACCACCTCTATTCAGATAATCTTTCTTGAAGTGTCAAACTTGTCCACACCCGAAACATGCATCTGTGCGGCCATAGCAAGCCCCCCATTGCCTTTTGCCACAACGACCACATACACTGCGGCATCTCAATCTTCTGTGGTTCACTCCTTGACCCTGCCTACCGAGACACCCCCGGCCCTGAGCCCCCACGACCCTTAAAACTGGTATGCCCTCTACTCGGCTGATGATTTGCTACCGTAATGGTCCCCTCATAATGGAAAGGTCGACCTCCAGATCCTTGAGGCCGGAACTTCTTCTTTGGGGGCCCATCATGCCTCTCGAACGTCACCAATGCTTCCATTCGAAGTGCCTCATCCACTACCTGAGCAAAGGTAGTATATTCAGTGTAGTGAATGAGCCTGTTGACCTACACCCTCAGCCCCTCAACAAATCTCTTGACCCTGGAGGTCTCGGTCGCCACCAAAGTAAGATGGTACTTCGAGAGCCAAGAAAACTCCATCTCATAGTCCAGCACCATCATACTGCCAGTCTGATGCAATAGCTCAAACTCCTTCGCCCTCTTGTTTGGGATGCTCCTAGGCTTGTACCGCTCCACAATGGCGGCCTTGAACTCCTCCCATGTAGGGGGTGGCGCACCTACCACCCTACGATCTCTCCACGTATGATGCCACTCCTTGGTTGGTCCCCTCAACTATAGCCCGACCATCCATGCAGTTGTCTCAGAAGAACACCCAAGCTCTACACAGAGTTTATAGTAGTGTCCTAGGAAACTGGTGACCTCCACCTGCTGGTCCGTACCAGTGAACTCTGGCGGCCTTAGTCTAACGAAGTCTGTGTATGTGTGTGGCTGCCTTGTGAACTCTGCCCGCAGGCACAACTGGTTCGGCCACCTCCGATATCTCGAGTGCCACCGGTGTTGGCTGCGGCTGCTGCTGTCTCAACTCTTGCTCCATGCGGAGCGCTTCAGTCAACTCGTCCACTAGGGCCTCCAGTTGTGCAACTCTTGGATCCTGTCCAACATTTTCCTGCGCTAGTTGTTCCCTCTCATGACCTTGGCCCCGGTCTCGGCCTCGTCCCCGACTTCGGCCTCAGCCTTGTCATTCCGTGGAGTTACTGCCATTGCCACTCAACGCAACATTAAAAGCCTCAATCACACTAGCATTTTAAGAAAAGGAAACATCATTACCATCAAGTAATTTATTCAACAAGTTTTAAATTACTAACCACCATGACGCGCTGGTGTGCAAACTCGACCGCCCGATCTCGTAACACAACCCCACCATATGCCGACATGCTAGCTATGCCTCATATGATACTCTGAGTCGTAGTCAAAACCTAATCACATGCTCTGATACCACATTGTCACACCCCAACTCAAGGTCACGTGACCAGCCAAGATATATGGAGAATACCCTGAAACCTAACTCATGCAATACAATCCATGCAGATATATGACAATAACTGAATCAAAATACCATGAGTCCAGTAAAATGAAATAAAAGATTTTCAAGTGAATACAGACTCCAATGTTCACAAATAAGAAAGAAAAATACAACTCTAATGCATGAAATGAGAACGCTACACGACTACGACTTCGACTCAGTCTGCTAAGAGCTCATCAGTGCGGTTTGCCCCTCCAGCTGCGCCATGCCGATCTAGCCATACTTCACTGGTCAGACTCTGCAAAACAAATATAATGAAACCATGAGTCCATGAGGAACTCAGTGAGTGGTTCTACCGAACATCCACTTAAATCCCATGCATAATTATATATATAACAATATGAATAATTCAACCAGTTATAAACTTTGGGATTTAAATTACCACTTGGCCAAAACCGACCAACCATATAGCACAAGTTCGCTCGGCCACAACCGGCCATTTAATTAGTACACATCTACCCGGCCACATCAAGCCCATGTATCGCATCAATGCACATAAAGAAATAAATAATCTAAGTTCACATCCGTATATAGCGATCCAAAAACCCGACCCTTCAACTAGGATGGCCATCTAGTTTTCGGCGCTCCAACCTGGTTGGGAATATCTCATCCCACCCAAATCTACTCGTGTCTAACATCAGCATGGCTCACTGACACAATTTCAAGACCCCCACCACTCGGGTCTAACACCAGTGTGGCTCATTGGTGTAATCTCGAGATCCCTCAACCACATGTTGAGTCGGGCAATAGCCATACCGACTAGAGACGCTTCTTAGCCCAGCCACCACACGCACAATACACGATGCACCCATATGTTCCACAGTAATAAAATATTGTTCTAGGCATGCGCCCGTACCCAGTCCTGCCTTGGGCTCCATCAATTTATTTTCTCAATTTTTCTCGTCGTCGTGAGAATTACAGTATGGAAATCTCTACTATACATCATCATCATGAAGATAAGGTTTTCTTTTTCTATCTTAACGTCTCTAGTATTTCTAATTTCATAAATACTACATTAGGAAAAAGTATGATGTCTAATTTATATCACGTTTTCGTGATCCACAAGGATGATGTTGTACCTTTAATTATACTTCTATCGCTAAACGTAGCCTCTAATGTTTATCTACAACTTGTTTATGATAAATATAGTATCAAATAATCTATTTCAGCTTACACAAAGATAACCACAACATTAAATAAATAATCACAACAAATAATAATTCATGACAACCTATGAATAATAATTTCAACATTTATCTAACTATTTCCAACAACTAAATATTTAATTACAACATTCAAAAATAAACTATAGCAAGCATAAGAGCATGTAGGAAACCATTTAGCACATCTCAAGGCATGTAAATAATCTACACAACGTAATTAAAATCATGATTAGCACAATATCACAATCTAAATTCTCTAATCCATGATTTCGATAATTATATAATGTATTTTTCTTTTACTTTTCAATACTGAACCTTGGTTTCCTTGTTGGACCAATCCTAACACCTACAACCATTAGTAGGGTATCCGGCCATGGCCCTTCCCTACCCAAGCACAACTTTGTTTCTCCGGATCTTAAAATTTCTCCTATCTAAATGTCAATCAAACTAGGAATTAAACCTCCCTAATTCTAGCTTCCCTCTTCCCACACTCGGCCGACCCCTCCCATTGGAGAAAGACTTCATATGGCCAGCCCTAGGGGTTTTGGGAAACCAATTACTCAATCAAAATCTTTATCAATTTTCTTTAAATTCATATGCATAAATAAGGATAAATCTACAAGAATATGAGCACTCGAGGATTTGGAAAAAAATTTGGCATGATCTTTCCCCTTTCCTCACCAATCGGTTGGCCCTAAAATCACAAGAAATCCAATGCCGAACACAAGAGCCAAGACAACGACGAAGAACACGAATCAAGAACTCAAAAAACACCATCTAACATCAAGAATCGACACGAAAAAATCTCGATTTCACCAAAATTCATAAGGTTCGGCCAAGGGGCCTTACCGTACACCTTAAGGTTCATCCACTCACCTCAAATGGAAGGGGAAGAAGACAAGGCGATGGCGGAGAAGTCTCCTCGACTCTGATCTCCGATGATCGCATGAAATCCTCGGCGCCGCCCCTTTCTCCTCTCTCCCTGCCTCGGTATGCATGTGGCTCTCCTTAAGCCGTACGGTCGGTTGAGGTGGGTTAAATATTTTCTTTCTTCTTTTTTTTACTTAATTACCAAACTTCCCCCAAGACTTAAGTTATTCTACTCAACTCGTATCCGAATTGGACTCTGATCGAACCCACAAACTCGATTCTACCCCGGCATGAACCCAACATCTAATGAGTCAAGATAACATAAATTTCAGAATTTTACTACTTAAATAAACATGCCCGACTGTACCTTCTAATCGCGGCGATCTCGCAACTCGTCTCGGCGCGTCACCTAACCAACCTGCTAAAAGAAACAAATTTTAAGTTAGAATTTTCGGGTATTACAATTAGAATTTTCGGGTATTACAAATTTTAAGTTAGAATTTTCGGGTATTAATATATCATATAATATATAATAGGGGAGATCGTTGGAGGATGAGGCCAAAATTTTGAATTTCGGACCTCATCCATATTAGGGTCGGCTACTGTAGCTGGCCCCTATATATGAATTAAAAATTTAGGTGTCTTGAGTAGCCGAACTCCCTAAGGAATATTCATAAGCATCTCCACCTCAAAACCCCAGCCGTACACCCCTAATTCCACCTCTTTCATATCCGCAAGCTTGGAGAAGTGCCCGAGTTTTCATTGCCTGAAATCGTTGCCGAGTTGAAACTGTTGGCCTAAGGTTTTCAACTTTGGTCTTAATCTCAGTTTTGAAGATAACAAATATGTAATTAATATTTGAGCAAGAAATATTTTCAAGTTTCATGTTGGTTTGCGCACGATGTCCGCGATCGAAAAGATTGGAGAAATCGAAAGGACGTTCGTCGACACTCATGACTTCGTTGGAAGGTAGAAGTATAGGTCTAAAATGTTTAGATTATATATGTATATTATCTATTTGATACATAAGAACCCAAAAATCGAAATCCGAATTTCGAAAACTTGAAAACCAAAAAAATCTGAAAACGGCCCAAAAAATTTCGAAGTCTAGGGAGCTCCTTCTAGGGCTATATGATTTAGATATTTTTTTGGCACCAAAAGTCCCGGTAATTATTCCTTGGGTAGAAACAAGTTAAAGATCGATTTTTAAGAAATTATTGGAAACCTTTAACCTATCTATATTTTATCCGGGAGATTTTAAAATTTTTCATTTTCATAAATTAGTACTAGAATCCAAATTTTGGATTTGATTTTTTTAATATTTTTATTGAATCCAAATGAGGAGTATTTCCATATGCAATATTTATGTTTTGAAGTTAATGAAACATTAAATGAAAATTATGAAATGTAAATAAGACTTGTAAAAAAATTAGCAACCTGCCTTAACATCAGGTTATTAGTCAATCCTCGGCCGATCGTCGGCAAACCAAGGATCGACCGACAGAAGACAATAGTTCTATTTTGAGCGTTGATCGAGGATCGACCGGCAGAGGGCAACAATTCTATTTTGAGCCGTTGTGTGATTTTATTCGAGTCATACTCCTTTGGTTCCCTATAAATAAGTCTCTCAAGCTTTTCTTACATCTCTTAACACTTATAGATAGGACTAACATTGGGTAGCTAACAAATAACGCCGATTTTGCTCCATTTTTGTAGACGTGGGCACTGTCCTCAACCTCCAAGCCTTTTAACTAGACCTGGTAAGGTAACAAGTAGTCATCTATGGTCCTGTAGAATTTGATTTGGACTATTTTAATGAAGATTTTAATATATATAATTATTTCACACCTCAGCGTATAGAGAAGCCATGTGGAACTCAACGAGAGGTCTGATTAATTAATTACGAAACTCATAGGATAGGAGAGTTTTGGTTTATTTATCAAAATTACAAGGGAGATTTCTATAATTTTTTATACATTAAAATAATGTACAAAATTGATAAAAAAATAAAACCATCGGTCATCCTAAATTAACCCTTGGATTTATGACAAGTCATAAATGAGAAAATGAAATATGAAGTCCTTTAGGTCACGTTGCTTTAAAGGAGAATATGATAAATAATAGATTAATATGAGTTATTTATTTTGTGTATGGATTAAAAAAAATAAAAATAAAAAAATACAAAAGTGATGTTATATCTTATGTACGGATTAAAAAAAATTATATTTAATTTATCATTATTTATTATTCAATTTATTTTTATCCTATTTAATTAAATATAAATATGATTATAATAGTAGCATCCCTTCGGATTTGAAATATTCACTTAAAATTTGAAATGATAAGTATTTTCCCAGAATAAAACAAATCATATCTTGGTAACCAGCAAGCTTTTATTCCCTTGCACACCTCGAAACATGCTTACAGACGCCATTGAACTATCACATGATTCTGTCCCCTTGAACTTCTACAGCAAAATAAGGAGAGCCCCACTTCCATCAGCCACCTCATGCTTTTTGGCATGCATCTCATTTGTTTTCTCATCTCCCACTGATTCTATAAATCATTTTTCTTTGGAGTACTTAAAATTTATATTTCTTGATCTGGAAAGGAAAAAGGGACCACTATATGTCAAATTAATATATTGCATTCTTTTGTCAATGACTGGTTGCATACAAAGCATCCAAGATTTTGGTGCTTCGCATAGCTTCCTTGAAGGAAAGTAAAAGAGGGACCAGTACGAGCAGCAGGTATCTTGTGAAACGGGTCTGCAGTTTGTTCTTTTATTCAAATCTTGGTGGATTTTTGGGACATGCTCAATAACATCAAGTGGATTTTTGGGTCATCAATAGACCATGACTAATTGACGGTACAAAATCGATTGTAGAAACTATGTAAAGAAATTATAGAAATTATTTTTTTCGAATTATTTATGTAGTTTTGAACACTATATTTTTTAAAAAACTATACATTGAAGGATTGCTTCTTACGTTTAAAAAAATATACATTAAAAATAAAATTATGAGTTTCTTCCTTAAATTAAGGTCTCGTTTGATTGATATGAAAAATAATTTTTTATAAAAAATTATAATTTTTATGAATTAACTTTCCGCGTGTATTTTTCAGAAAGTACCTAAAAAGTATTTGATTGACAAAAAATTAATTGATAGAAAATGTAATTTTTCACCTACAATATATTTGATTGACATGAGTACTTCTTGAAAAGTACATATGAAATGACCAATATACTAATTATTTTTATAAATTAATATTTTAATTTATATGTGTTAGTATATATAAAAAAATAAATTTTATTTGTAAATAAATATTATAATGTATATATATGTAAAATATTTTATTATATAGAAAAAATAATTTTTATTTATAGTTAATATGAAAAATTATATATTTTACTAAAAATAAATTAAAATAAAATAAATACGTGGATAATTCAAAAATTATTTAATATCGTAATATTGATAATATAACTTATAAATTTTGTATTAAATGCAAATATGAGATTAATATTGATTTTTTTTTAATTACAATACATAAAGTGCAACTTACTTAGGTCCTCTTAGGTAAGTTACTTTTTGTATTTTGCAAAAAATTGTATTTGTTGAAAAAATTGTACTTTCTGCATGTCAACCAAACAATAACTGTTTTGATTATTTTTTAAGAAATACAATTTTTTTAAAAAAATTATGACCAAATGAGGCCTAAATTTGAGTGAATTCAAGGATAGCTCAAGACAATGAATCGAAACATTCATAAGATGTGAGAGATTTTGACTATATTCTTGCTAGAGCTAGCACATGCCCTACCATCCTTGGATCGTGTCTTTAAAGCACAATTAACTTGAGATACAAGAGGTCGTTTTAATTATACCTTATTTTCTTTAAAGTAGGCCGAATTTTTTATATCACTTGATGCAATATTTTTTTACTTTTTTGCATTTACATATAGATTATATTCTTGCTAGTGCTGGCACATGCCCTTCCACCCTTCTTCTTGGATCATGTCTTTAAAGCAAAATCAAATCGAGATACGAGAGCTTGTTTCAATTATAGCTTATTTTCTCTAAAGTAGACCGAATGTTCTATATGGTTTGATAGAATATTATTTTGCTATCATTGGATGTGAGACGTTTTGACAATATTCTTGCTAGCCCTACCACCCTTCTTCTTGGATCGTGTCATTAAAAGCACAATCAACTCCAGATACGAGAGGTCGTTTCAATTATAGCTTATTTTCTCTAAAGTAGGTTGAATTTTCTATATCGTTTGATGCAATATTTTTTTTGCTTTTTTACATTTACATATTGCTCTTTACGTGGCTTGAATCTTAAATTTTTAAATATATTTTCTAATTTATTCTAACTTACATCATAACTATTCTTTTAATATAATTTTCGAGGACCACTCACAATAAAAGTCATGTTAACATCTTATCTTGCCTAATAGCATTAGTTTTCAAAACTAAACTAATAAACAATTCATTTCTAATTTACTGATTTACTAAGTCAGCTATGGTATTTTTACTTTATTGGATATAATAGAATTAAATTGAATAAAAAAAAAATTATATATGAATTTTTTAAATCTGTGATATAATATCAAATTTATATTCTTCTATTCTTATTTTGTTCTAAATTTTATAATAAACAAATAATGGATATTAATCTATCTCTTATCCTATCATTTTTTATCCCTAATTCGATCTTAAGTTTATATATATAAATATTATATTTTTTTATATGTGAAATGTAAATATCTTTCAAATTATAAAACAATTATTAAATATTCTTTATGTACATAATTAATATGTAATAGAACAATTATAAATACAAGCCATGAGAACCTTCCTTCAATGTTGTTGAACATATTGAGACACTCCTTACACCATCTAAACTTTGATTGAGCCATTCTATGCAAAAACCCTAGTCTTGAACCTTCTTTCTTGCGTTTGCTTTCAAGCTTCATTTGATTCATCATCAAAGCATCGAGATGAGCTAAGTGATCTTGTGTTGGAGCTAAGTATTTGTGTTGTTGTATTTTTGCTCCATTACTAGTATATTTCTTGTTTATTTCATTATATTTGAGCTTGTGAAGACCTAGGTTGTTAGGTCTTGAAATTGGGTGGTAGCCTTGGTGTCTAAGGTTTAAATTCACCGGTGTAAATATAGTTTACTAGGATTAGTTGAGTTGTCCTTAGGGTTTAGGTGGGAGAATGCTCTAGGTAGGAAGACGGGATACTTCCGGTGTGGAAATGCCTTCGGTTTGAGAGTGGAGACTCTTCGATGAAAATTCCTCTTTGTAAAGAAAATAATTAATCTAGTAAAACTAGTTTGGAAATCCTAAGCGGGGGGTGCTTAGGTAGTGGAGTAGACATTGAGGCAAAATCACTATAAATCTCTTTGTTTGTATTGCTTCTTTGTGCATTGATTACTTGACTTGCTTATTCGCTTCCACATTTATTTAGTAGTTGAATTGTGCATTAACATAACTAATCAAGAAAATGATTAAAACTGAAATTAAGTTTAAGATTAGCAAATACACTATTCATCCCCCTCTAGTGTGGCCATTTCACCAACATATATGATATCAAAGTCAGATCATAGACACATGTTGGAGAACATGGTGTTGGGCAGACCCACCGTGAGACTACTATGTGGATTAATATTATTTGTATATCTCATAACGATAGTGATATGTCAATCCTCCGACCTGATGTCACCATGGACTCCTACATGAGGAATTCTGTGTTTTGACATAGTCTAACATCATCTTTAATCAGATGGTAATAAGGACTATAGTTGGACATAGGATCAATCATGTAGAGAAATATGTGTAGTCGTGAAGGAATTTGTCTCTCTTGTATATAAGAGAGATATCTCTAGGCTCCTTGATGAGTATGACAGCGGAAATGCATGACCATGCTCAAATGAATTGATAGGAGTATCAATGTCATTTGTTAAGTCAGTCTACTCAGGAATCAAGAAACCAGATTGTGCAATATAAGGATGATGTAATCCATGCCTTATGCTCGATAAATATCACGTGATAAAAGGACAGAGTATCATACTGTGAGTTAGGTTGCTCGGATCCCCGATCTCACTTGACTTGTGTAGTCATAATGTCTTGCTAGAGGCCACTTATGACTTGTGGGTTGCAAATGAGTTTTGGATCCACTGCCAACGTTAAGTGAACCTACAGGGTTGCACACATAGGGCCAACCGAATTAGGCTTAGGGTTATGACTCATCGGATTGGATCTGGATGACCATTAACCCACTAATTCTCTCTTGATAATTTTGAAAATTAATTTCAAATTTGAATTGGAGTTTTCAAATTGAAGTTGCAACCGAGTGAAGACTCTTCATTGGGGTCCTTGGTCATCTTCAACTTTCTATCAATCTTTTAACCTAGTGTGGTAGCTCCCCCTATAAAAGAAGATGAAACTTTTGGTACCCAAATGGCTTTGGGTCTTTGGGGGTTAAAGAGCTTAGGAACCCAAAGTATCTTTGCTATACTTGGATTCATTTTAAAGGCACAATCATAGATGGCATGCCCATAAACACCACAACAAAAATAATGTCCATAGAATTTCTTTTCAGTTTTGCTATGGACATGCGATTTATCACTAGAATGCTTGACATGTGAACTATGATGAACATGAGCATTCTTAAAAGAAATATTCTTCTTTTGAACATGAGGTTTAATGGTAGAATGCTTAACATGGGAATGATGATAAACATTGACATTCTTTACATAATCATTTTTCATTCTAGTGTTATTAGGATATGAAACATTTTTGGATTCGTTTACTTTCTTATTCAAAATCACAATCTCATTTTTCAAAGAATCAAGAGATCTATATAAGGCATAAGATTGAGATTTCAAAATATTATTTTCACTTATGATTTTTGATTTCTCATATTTGAAATGTTCATTCTCAAGTCTTAATTCCTTAAACTCAAGTTTCAACCTATCATGGGAAGAATCAAATGAACAAGATTTCAATTTTCCATTTTCTAATTTTAATTCATCCACATGAGAATTAAGCCTTACATTATCTTTCTTCAATATTTTATTTTCACTAACAAGCAAGGCATATATTTTCTTGTATTCATCTACAAACTCATTATATGACATATCAAGAGAACTAGTAGAGCTAGTAGCATTATCATTATCATTAGCCTGACTAGTAGGAGAAGAGTGTACCTCATCATTAGCATTTATGAGATAAACTTTTGAAGTGGCTTCATAGTCATGGCAAGAGGGTGTTTCACTTGAGTGAGATGAGGATGTGGAAGCATTTGTCATATTCTTTGCCTTGTTTTTCATGGAAGGACAATTTTTCTTCACATGCCTCTTTTCCTTGCATGCATGACATATTACCTTTCTTTTTCGGCTCTTGGAGCTACTCCTTTGACTATAAGAGCTATGGGCAACAAAACCAAGATTAGGGGTAGATGAATGACCATTGTCATCACTACCTTCATTAAAAGTGCCTATCTCTTTGGTCTTGGCATAATCGTATAGCATGTTTAAAGTTGTCCAAATATCAAAAGCCGAAGTACAATGCATGACCTTTTCAAGGATATCATTTTCCAAAGAACAAAATATGCGATTCGTAGCCTTAAAACATATCAATTTGTTCTTGGGTCCATGAATTCATGTTTTCCTTAGGTTTAATATATCGAACCTTTACCATGTTAAAAACACCTAAACCTTGAGTCTTTAGGAAAGTTTACATTCCACTCTTCCAAAGACCAAAGTTAGACTCATCGAACCTAGGAGGTATAGACGCTACCAACTCTAGTGCCATTTTCGGATCGAGACTAGATGTAGACGAGATGGTGAAATCTCAACCCATGACCCACTCTGATACCAAATATTGGTGAAATGACCTACACTAGAGGAGGGATGAATAGTGTTATCTAAACTTTTCTCCTAATTCTGATTTTAAATGTTTCTTACAACACTTAGGCAAGTTATAAATTTAACGACTAAATGCGGAAGCGATTAATAGAGCAATTAACACAAACAAAGATATGCAATGCTAACACAATGATTTATATTGGTTCGGCCCCAATGCCTACTCCATTACCTAAGCACACCACTTAGGATTTCCAAACTTGATTTTACTAGATTATGAGTGTTTCATTACAATGACGAACTTACACCGAAGAATCTTCGCTCTCAACCTAAGGCACTTCCACATCCGGAAGTCTCCGTTTTCATACCGAGAGTACTCTTCTACCTCAAACCTTAAGGTACAAAAATCACAAATCCTAGTAAATCAATCTACCCGGTGGACTTATGCCTCAAACACAAAGGCTACCACCAAATCTAACAAATCTAGCAACCTAGGTTTATACAAGCTCAAATGCAATGTAAATAAATAATAAAATACATAAACACTAGAGCAAATAAATACTACAACAAATACTTAGCTCCAAACATGAATCCTAGCTTCTCTTGATGCCTTGAAGATGAATCGATTAAAGCTTGATGGCAAGATCAAGGATGTGAAGATCAAAACTAGGGTTGTTGCAAAGATGGCTTAATGAAATCTTAGGATTGATCAAAGATGGCTCAAGTAAGTGTGTATGTCATCAAGGAAGGCTTCTCGTGGCTGGTATTTATAAGCCATGAGGAGAGATGGTTTCAACAGCCATCCCAACGGGCATAAAATTGCCCGATGGCACCGCACGGTCGGTGGTCGATCGAAGGTCGATCGAAGGTCGGTCGATGGTCGGCTGATGGTCCAATCGACCGGCTTGTCGATCGCCCATTGGCCAACACCCGAGAAATGAGGCTTTTCGCGGATTTTTCTAGCGACATTCGTTTCTGGGTTTCGGGTTTTGAAGTTTTGGGTTCATAAGCATCAATTTGAGGATTTACAATATGTGCTAGATACCCTAACCCTAAACTCTACCTTTCGAGAAAAACTCGAGCGCGTCAACCAACGTCCTTATGATTTTCCGATTTCTTTGATTTTTTCGATCGCGGACGTCGAGCGATAATCGACTTGTAACATGAAAGTATTTCTCAATGAAATCATTAATTCGCTGTTTGTTATCATCAAAACCGGGATTAAGACCAAGGTTAAAAACCTTAGGCCAACAATTTTCCCCTTTTTGATGATGACAAACATCCTTAAGAAAATATAGGATATCAAACTTGGGATTTCTCCTCCTATCATCATGCATATCTATGAAAATAAACTCCCCCTATCTATATGCAAGATTTTCCTATATTTTCTTCCCTTTTTACCTTATTTTTCTCACCCTTTTACATCAATCAAAAAGGACAATAAAAGTCAACTATGGTCAAAGTTAGGACTTAAAAACTCGTTTTCATGAAAACGAAGTCAACCAACCCAAGGGATGAAAACAACATATCCATTTTGAGACAAATTTAATACATGATATCAAAGAATTCTAAGTCTTCTATTCATGTATCAAGCTCAAGTAATGATATTTTCATGTATTCGTCAACAAATCAAAAACCATTTCAGAAATGATTATTCATGAGTCAAAATGAGAACAATACCAAAAACATGATTCTAACATCATACTTGAAGTCTCATTCGAAGATTTTGACGAAAATCCAAAGTATCGAAAAAATGAGCACTTGGGAAGAACAATACTTTAAAGTTTCGAAATTCAATTTCAAAAATCCATACCAAATCATGTTTACACTCAAGATATTTGAAATTTTTATGCTATAAACTAGATTATCAAAGGAAGATGCAGATTCAAAAATCAACCAAAAGTTATTTTTCTGCATTTTCCTAAAATTTACTAAGTACTATTGGTATTTTCGTAAATAATTGGAATTTTTTAAAATATTTTTAGATTTCATTCAAACTTTCCAGATATCAGATATGGTCATCTAAAGAATGTGTATCAAGTTTGAAGTGAAAATAATATCGTTCAGTCAAAATTTCAACTTAACACAGTTTCATTCGAAATAGGCATAAAAACATGAAAATGACTAAGTATCAAATTTTGCTATCTACTCATGTTTTCTCTAACTTAGGCATCCAGGCATCTAAAATGAGTGAATCTAAGTATGTGAGTCAAGTTTGGGGCTTAAAATGAAATTTTTAAGTTCATTTTTCATCATATCTTGATTTCAATAAAAAATCGATATTTCTAGCTATCATTCAAGTTATCAAAATCACTCATACAAATGATTTTAATCAAGCAATGATGTGAATGGTATTAAAAATTGAATCAAAATGATATACATGAGTTTTCATTTGAAGTTTTTGACGAAAAATCAAAGTATCAGAAAAATGGGTAATTCAAGTGATACTTTGTGTTTCCGAAATCCAACTTTAAAATTCCATTATAAATCAGATTCTTGATGAAATTTTTTGAAACTTTTACACAACAAACTAGATTTTTCAATGAAAGTGCAGTTTCAAGAATCAGTTAAAAATAATTTTTTTATATTTTTCTAAAAATAATTGAACATGCTGAAATTTCCAATGACATTTTCGTAAATATCAGTTACTTTCGCAAATATATTTAGTTTTCATTAAAACTTTTATGACACCACATAATGGTCATGTAAAGAGTGTATGTTAAGTTTGAGATGAAAATTATGTCCTTAGGTCAGGATATCAGCCTAGCATAGTTTCATTCAAAACTAACTTATGATAACATGAAACTAGCTAAGTGACAACCTTGTCATTTACTCATGATTTTTCAAACTTAAACCCATTGATACCTAACATGAGTATATCTAAACATCCTCAAATATGGAGTGAAAATGGGACCTTTAAATTAATTTGTTGACTTGGGTCAACTTGGTTCAAAAGAGGTTATCATGAAATGACCTCTATGTCATTTTATCTATATCCATATGATTTTTTTCATTATAAGTGCATGGAAATATGTCATACATATTCCTAAATATGTTTATGATGTTTGATCTTAAGATGAAGTGTCTAAGTCAATATATTGACTTAGGTCAATCTTTCTCAAGTTTAGGACCCCTAAAGTGGACAATTATCATTTTGCTCAATTTCTCTTGAATTTTCAATTTTAAACACATGACAACTAATCATTGACACACCTAAACATATTTATCTAATTTTCAACTTAAAATGAAGTCTCTAATGAAGAATTTCAACCTAGTCCGATTTCATTAATATCATGAAATGGCCTAAGTTATCAAGATTTTTTCTACTCATGAAACTTCAAACATTTATCATGCATAATCAATCATGAGCATAGAGAAATCATTCAAGCATAATTATTGAGGTAATTGAGCAAGATTTAAAGTCAAACTCATACCTCTTTCAAGAGAATTTTGCCAAACTTGTCATTTACTTTTCAATTTTCTTCATGATAGTATAGCCTTCTATTAACATTCTGAACTTGCAAGTAGACTTCATTAGTAGATTTAATAAAAATAAAGCTACTAGCAAGCAACCCAAACTAAATAGCAAAGAGAAGAATCAAGTATCATTTTCAAAGTCCACTTTGCTAAATAGTTTGAGATCTGCTTCAAAATAAATTATCATGAATCTAAAATGAATCAAGAGATCTCAAAATATAAAATATTTGAAAATCACTACTGGAATAATGAGCTTCACCAATGGCTGGATCTGTTGATAAGCCATTGCTGAAGACCTTCAGCAACGGCGAGCAACGACCCGGCCCGTTGCAACGCTGCCGTGGCAAAAGAGTGCATCGCCGATAACTTAGCAACGAATCAGCAACGACCGCTCCAGCCGTTGCTATGTGATTATCACATACGGCTCCGCAACGACCTGCAGTTGTTGCTGATATCATTATCATCAACGGCTCAACACGCTGCTCATGTTGTTAATATATTTATCATCCTCAGTTCCGTAATAGCCGCTCGGTTGTTGTAGATATTGATATTAGCAATGACCCACTAGTCGTGGTAAAGCCGTTGTTGAAAGGCTGTTGCTAATCCATTGCTGTAGGTCATCAACAACGGCTTTGAGGTTGTGGCCCGAGAAATACGATACGCTTCAGCAATGGTTTTCAAACGGACGACCGTGGGAAAGTCGTTGCTGATGATGTTAACCTGTAACTGAAAAAATTAAAAATTAGAAATTTCCATTAATACATTTATAATCCTGATACATAACTCACATACACACCATACACACATCCACATCCAGATATACATACAGACATCCACACACAAATATATATCAAAATAATTATATTTATAAATTATATCCAAAATCGTATATGTTGGTGAAATGACCACACTAGAGGGGGGGTGAATACTATTTATCATCCTCAGTTCCGTAATAGCCGCTCGGTTGTTGTAGATATTGATATTAGCAATGACCCACTAGTCGTGGTAAAGCCGTTGTTGAAAGGCTGTTGCTAATCCATTGCTGTAGGTCATCAACAACGGCTTTGAGGTTGTGGCCCGAGAAATACGATACGCTTCAGCAATGGTTTTCAAACGGACGACCGTGGGAAAGTCGTTGCTGATGATGTTAACCTGTAACTGAAAAAATTAAAAATTAGAAATTTCCATTGATACATTTATAATCCTGATACATAACTCACATACACACCATACACACATCCACATCCAGATATACATACAGACATCCACACACAAATATATATCAAAATAATTATATTTATAAATTATATCCAAAATCGTATATGTTGGCGAAATGACCACACTAGAGGGGGGGTGAATACTATGTTATCTAAATCTTTTTGCCTAAATTACATTTTAATCGTTTCTTGAACTACTTAGGCAAATTGCAATTTATCGACTAAATGCGGAAGCGAGTAATAAAGATAAGCAATGCGATACACAAAGAAAACAATGCTAACACAATTATTTATAGTGGTTCAGCCGCAATTCGTACTTAACTACCTAAGCACAATGCTTAGGTTTCACACCCAAATCCACTAAATTATGAGTATCTTACAATTGAGGACTTTACACCGGAAAGACCCTACACTTACCTCAAAGGCACTTCCACACCCAGAAGTATTCCGCCTTCCTACCGAGTGAGCTTTCCCACCTCATTTCCTAAGACCAACTCCTAACTTAGTTTACACAAGTGGATTTACACCTTCTACACCAAGATTACCACTTACACACAAGACCACACACTAGGTCTTTTTACAAACTCAAGTAAATCAAATCAAAACAAAATAAAAACACCTTAATCACAAGAAGAGAGTAAAGAGGACTTATCACATTAAGGACACCTCTTCTTCTTGAGCCTAGCAAGCTTGAATACCCCTTCAATGAAGAACACTTGAGGATGAGCGATCAAGAGCTAGGCTTTGTGGATTTGATCATGAAATGGCTTAGGAGATACTTAGGATCACTCTTTGAGACTTGGAAGCACCAACAACCTTATGGGAGAGAGTTTTGGGTTGGTATTTATAAGCCCCCAAACTCAAGGTGTTGTTTGTTGGCCTAAGGTTTTCTACCTTGGTCTTAATCTCGGTTTTGATGATAACAAACATGGAACTAATGTTTCATTGAGAAATATTTTCAGGTTCCATTGCGGTTAGCGCTCAACGTCCCCGGTCGGAAAAAATTGGAGAAATTAGAGAAATCGGCAAGGACGCTCGTCGACGTTCGGGATTCTTCGAGAAGTTAAAGTTTAGGTCTAGAGTGTCTAGTTTATGTTGTAATCCTCTTTATGATGCAAAGAACCCAAAAACCAAACCCGAACCCCAAAATATGAAAACTCAAAAATCGCCCTGAAATTCACTAAGCCTAGGGAGCTCCTTGGAGGGCTATATGACCTAGACATTTTTTTGACACAAAAAATGGCGATAATTATTCCTTGGGTTAAAATTAGATAATGAGGTATTTTTAAAGATTTTTTGGAAGCCTTTAGCCTACCCATACTTGACCCAAGAGATTAGAGAATTTTCGTTTTCCAAAAATTTGTACTAGACCCCAAAAACTATATTTTGATTCTTAAGAATTTTGATTTTTTAGATATTTTTATTGAATCCAAATGGGGGGTAATCCTTATATAACATTTATCTTTTAAAGTTAAAGTTAGTAAATGTTATATAAGTAGATTTAGTAAAGACGAAACCCAACGAGCAAAAAATCCAGCCTAACCAAACTGTCCTGCCCAGATTTGATCGACCGACTGGTCGACCGGCGGCATTTCGATCGACCAATTGGTTGACCGAACATTGCCCAGAATGGGCAGAATGCTCCGATCACTCGGGCGGTCGCTTGGTGGGTCCACCGACGATCGATCGGACAAGCGATCGACGGGCTGTAACAGGCCAAAAATCGCCCGTTGTGAAGAGAGAGCTCTCTCTTCTCTTCATGGCTTATAAATAGGAAGCCATGAGAGCCTTCCTTTATGATGTTGGTCATCTCTAACCTCCTTGAGCCATCTTTGATTAATTCTAAGCTTTCATTTAGCCAATCTTATGAAAACCCTAGTTTTAGCTAAAAACCTTGATCTTGCCTTCATTCCTTCATTGATTAACCATCAAAGGCATCAAGAGGAAGCTAGGAATCTTGTTGTGGAGCTAAGTAATTTATTGTTTGATTTATCGCTCCATTTATTGTTGTATTTTCTTGTTTACTTCTTTGTATTTGAGTTTGTACAAGATCTAGAGTGAAGGTTTTGAAATTGGGTGGTAGCTTTGGTGTTTGAGGTTTAAATCCACCAGTGTAAACGTAGTTTGCTAGGATTAGTTGAGTTGTCCTTAGGTTGAGGTGGGAGAGTGCTCTCGGTAGGAAGGCAAGATACTTTCGGGAGTGGAAGTGCCTTCGATTTGATAGCGGAGACTTTCTGGTGTAAAGTCCTCATTGTAAGGAAACTAATTAATCTAGTTAAAGTAGTTTGAAAATCTAAACGGGTGCTTAGGTAGTGGAGTAGGCATTGGGACTGAACCACTATAAATTATTGTGTTAGCATTGTTATCTCTGTTTGTGTTAAATTGCTTTATTATTGCATCCGCATTTAGTTGATAAATTGCAACTTGCCTAAGTAGTTTAAGAAAAGTTTACAATCGGAATTAGGTGAAAGATTTAAATAACACACTATTCACCCCTCTCTAGTGTGGCCATTTCATCAATAATTGGTATCAGAGCTGGTCATAGATTGAGATTTCACCATCTCATCTACATCGTCTCTCGATCCGAAAAATGGCACTAGAGTGTTTGGCGTCTTCACCTCCTAGGTTCGATGCCTCGAACTTTGGTCTTTGGAAATATAGGATGTACACATATTTAAAAACTAAAGGTTTTGGTGTCCTCAACATGTTAAGACTAGAATTTATTGATCCTAAGGTTGGCATGCATTCTTGGAGTGAATTAGATAAGAAAATATTTAAGTATAATGGAGATGCCATGAATTGTATTCCTTGCACCTTACCAAATGGTATTCTTGAAAAAGTCATGCATTGCTCTACGACTTTTGATTTGTAGGCTAGTTTGAATATTTTATACGATCATGCTAAAACTGAAGAAATTGGTACATTTAATGAAGGTAGTGATGACAATGGTCATTCACCTACCCCTAATCTTGGTTTTGATGCCCATAGTTCTTCTAGTCAAAGAAGTAGCTCCAAGAGCCGAAAAAGAAAGGTAATTTATCATGCTTGCAAAGAAATGGGGCATGTGAAGAAAAATTGTCCAAGCATGAAGAACAAAGCAAGGAAGAGGTCAAGTGCTTCCACCTCCACCTCTCACTCACTTGGAGAATTGGTTATCAAGAAGTGTGTAGTAGCTTGCCATTCTTTTGAATCTACCCGGATTGGAGATGCCCTCCGGGATTTTACCCTGCTTGAGGTAATTGATGTAGGGAGTTCTCCAATCCGTGCCTTTTTTGATTGCTTGGACTTCAACCGAGGTATCAGCCGATTGAATGCTTGGGTGTCCGAGGACTTGCTAAATGACCGACTTGTTGTTCTAAGGTTTTTTGGTGCTAGCAAGTTTGGGTAGCAGGTCAGCCTAAGTGTTTTTCTCTCGAAGTATGCGCTGAATTACGCAACTATCGAAATTAGTGATTAGAGATAGTACTAATGCAAGGTACCTTTCGAGGGAAGGATCTCTGGCCTGGCAGGTGCTGTTAACCTGCCCTACGACAAGTTGCAAGTCGCTTTTTACGATAATTTTTCAAGCTTTCTCTTCCTGAGCGAGCTCTAGTCTGACAATCAGGGCTTCGTACTTAGCCTGATTGTTGCTTGCTTTAAACTAAAATCGAAGAGATTGCTCCAGTGCTATTCCCTGACTATTCTCTAGAATAATGTTTGCCCCGCTTCCTTTTTCACTGGAAGTGCCATTCACGAATAACGTCCAGGTTTCTTTTTGCTTGGGAGTATCTCCTTGGTTGGTGAACTCGACAACAAAGTCAACTAGCGCCTGGGCTTTAATGGGATCCCTGGGTTTGTATTCGATGTTGAGTTGTCAAAGCTCCACCGACTAGGATATCATTCGTCCCTCGAGTTTGGGTTTAGTCAGCACTTGCCTCATAGGTTGTTTAATGCGTACCTAAATGTTGTGGCTTTAGAAATATGGTCTTAGCCTTCGAGCCGAAACGACCAGGACAAAGGCGAGCTTTTTGAGCTTTTGGTATCTGATTTTTGGTCCTTGGAGAAATTTGCAGATGAAGTAGATTGGTTTTTGGTCCTTTTCGTGTTCCCGAATTAAGACCGAGCTGAGGACGTTCTCTGTGACGGTGAGATAGAGAAATAGGGTTGCTCCATGTCATGGTTTGTGCAAAACCGGCGAACTGGCAAGGAATCGTTTTAAATCTTCAAAGCTTGTTCACATTTTTCATCCCAGTGGAAGTCCTGCTTTTTCCATAAGATTTTGAAGAAGGGAGCGGCTCGATCGGCCCACCTGGAGAGGAATCTGGAGAGAGCTGACATCCTTCCAGTGAGCTATTGTACCTCCTTTATGTTGAGTGAGCTTCGCATTTCTTGAATAGCCCGACAATTTTTTGGATTGGCTTTTATCCCCCGGTGTGTCAACATGAATCAAAGGAACTTGCCACCCTGCACTCTGACGGCGCACTTCTCTGGATTTAACCTCATGTTGTAGTGTCTGAGCTTATTGAAGATCTCGACAAGATCGTTGCAATGATTGCCAGTGACAAGTGTTTTGGCTACCATGTCATCGGCGTATACCTCCATGTTGCGGCCTATTTGCTTCTCAAAAGCCTTTGTTCATCAATCGCTGATATGTGGCTCTTGCATTTTTGAGTCTAAAATGTATCACCTTATAGCAGAAGTTTGCTTGCTCGGTGATGAAAGCCATTTTTTCTTCATCGTTAGGGTGCATCCGGGTCCAGTTATAGCCTGAATAGGCATCCATAAAACACAAGTATTGATACCCTGAGGAGCCATCGACAAGTTTGTCGATACTGGGCAACAGATAGGAGTCTTTTGGGCAGGCTTTGTTGAGGTCGGTGAAGTCGACACACATTCACCATTTTCCCGAATGCTTTTTGACTATCACATCTTTTGCAAGACATGTGGTGAAATGAATCTCTCTGATGAATTTCGCTTTTAACAGCTTCGTGGTCTCTTTATGGGATGCTTGTTGGTGTTTGGCTCCGAGCTTTCTCTTTTTTTGGGCGACAGGCTTGACACGGGGGTCGATGGCCTACCGGTGGCAGATGACCTGGGGGTCTGTTCCTGGCATGTCGGCAGGTGTCCATGCGAAGACGTCGGCATTGGTTTTGAGCAGGGTACTAAGTTAGACCTTGAGCTCATCGGGGAGGTGTGCTCCAACATCAGTTACTTGTTCGGGGAATGTCCCGATCTGTACGGGGTCTAGGTCTTAAGTGGGCTAGGGCCGCTCCTGTATGTCTCCTCTGGGATCCAAATATGATATCCTTGGCTGGGGCTCTACCGGTTTGAGCTTCAGGCACTCATTGTAGCATGTGCGTGCTTCCCTTTGGTATGCATGAATGACTCATACTTCTGTATTTGAGATAAGAAATTTAATGGCGAGGTGGGGAGTCAGTTGCTCCGTGATAAAGCAGTGCAGTTCAAAACGCCGTTAGGTGCAGGGCGAGGTCACCCGCACCAGTGTAGGGCGTCATGGTGGTAGGTAACTCACCCATCGACGAAAGGCGTGTTGTCATGATGTGCTTGGAGATGGGCCCTACGTCGAGGTGGGAAGCTGCCTCAATCCCTTGAGTCTTTGGAGCTTCGTCTTTTTTGGTCGAGAGGTGCTGGAGACCTCATCTCGAAGGAGAAAGACCGGTCTTCTTCTTTTTGAGTGGTCTGTCTCTCCATGTTATGAGTGGCAACGTTCGTGTTCGGTTGGGGGTGCCCCTGAGGCCGCGCCGGTGTCACGACTTGTGCCGCCGGTTGTTGGTTTTGTGCTTCTCATTCGTTTTCCCACTGTCGAGGCTCTTCAGGGTTAAAGGGGGTTGGTCCTGGAGCGTCGCTCCTTGTTGTTTCAGCGTTCACCAGGCTACGGTTGATCGTCATCGTTGGGTCGTTGCCATTGGCGTGCGGCGGCGGTCGCTTGGCTCCGAGTTTTGACCATTGTGGGGGAGGTAAGCTTTACTCGCCCCCACGATGGGCGCCAGATGTTCCTGCATGAGAGTCGGGGCCTTCTAGTCTAGTTCGGTGTCTCTCCTTGTCTGGTTCAATGCCGGTGGGGGGTGGGGGGGGGAGATGCAAAAGACACTCCGACGCCCAAGTTAGGGGGACTCCAAGGTGGAGGTTTATGAAATTGGAACTTAGGGTTATCTAGGTGCGCCATGTCTATTTGTATTGTAGGGAAGGACGGTGTTGCCTCCCGAAGATCTCGTAGTGAGATTGTCTAGAATAGGTCGAGGTCGATCCCAGAGTTGGCGGGTGTATCTTTTATGATAATGTAGGATGCAAATATCCTTATGTGGCCAAGTGGGGTCCCTGGTCAAAACCGTTTGGTTTGTCTTAAGTCTGGCTCAGGGATGTGGTTGGGCAAAGCCCCCTGGATGGGGTCGCGCGGTTCTGTACAAAATGATGGATGGGGCATTGCTGGGTCTAGTCTGACCGGGCCCGATAGTTCTAGTCCAGTCCAATTCTATATTTCAATTTTGGCTTCTTATTAGGATGAGATCCTCATTCCTTATTTGATAAGGGGCAACTACAAGAATATTAGGAAATTGTTTCCTATCTCCAAATAAGGAGGAGCCAAATCTTGGAGATAAGGAAACAAGTTCCATATCCCCAAATTTTATGGAAACTCAAATCATGGATTTTGGGAAGTGTTTCCTCACCTTTTATTTAAGGGATTCTTTTCCCTCTTGGTGTGGCCGGCCCTCCCCTTTCAAGGGTTCGGCCACATGACTTGGTTGACACCCTATTTGGTGTGGTGGCCGACCCTAGGTAAGAGAGAGGATTCAGTAGCCGTCACCTTCCCATAGTAGTTGAGATCTCCATTCCTTCCCTCCCCTCTCCCCTTCTGAGTAGGGTAGCCGATCTTGAGGGAACCCTTTCTTCATTCTTCCTTGTGCCTTGGAGAAGGTAGCGCTTCCATCGAGCCACAACGAGGTTAACATGCAAGAAGAGGATACTATTAGTTTTATATGTCCTAGTGCCAATGTATGTTTTGAATAATTCCTTTTAAATGGTAGTTTACTATTCTTATAAGCATAAGTTGTGTATGTTTAATAGAATAAGTCCACAACATACTTGTTAGAATACTTCATTCTCAAGAGTTGGGAATTTGAGTGACGAAGTATTCTAGTACAAGTTGTTAAATCAGTTCACAATGGTTGGAATAATAACTGGACATTATTATTCCGGAAGATCATCACTCTGTTTGTTTCCATGATTGGTATGAGATACTAATGAAGATGGAGTAGTGAGTCTCATTCTACACTTATGAAGAATGAGGATGTGATCGGTATTCCGAGATGTACCTCTTTCTGATCTAGCAACACGAGGATGTGATCTCGGTAAAGAACGTGCTTGTGTGGACATGCTAGAGGCCGGACACTTGGATGAATACATGATTGTGCATCAAATATCGTGAGATGATGATTTCTTCAACATCAGGGCAGCGCTACAAGAGGTATAATGTCTGGACCTTTCTTGTAGTGATTAGTTTTGCATTGTTTAGATCGGAAACAAAGCGATGCCGCGCACATCGGATGGGATTCGGTCTGCGTTTGATCGTGTTTGCATGTTATTGTTCAATAAAATAGTTTTGTTGTTCATAATTTTCCGCTGCATATTAGATCCCATTGCATTTTCCAACAGTGGTATCAGAGCCATCTTTGTTTCGGTTATATACGCATTAGTGCCCTATATTTTTCGAGGAGTTCAAAGAACGGAAGATTGGAATGAATTCATACATGTCTCACGTGGTGTCGAATGTCTCGATGGTGCACCATGACCATGCGATTGCTGCCATGAAAGGATCGGTCTCGCTGGAACCATGGTGGCGATGGCAGTGGACAATTTTGGCGCGTTCTGATTTTCGAGATTTATTTTCAAAAAAAATTCTTAAATAATCTGAATAACCATGAAATAGGATTTTATGGAATTTGAATATTTAATATTTAAATAATCCCATGAATATAAAATTTTTCAATATGAGATATTGTATATATTTATGAAGTTGGGAAACCGGATATGAGAATTTTTGGTGTTTTTCAAAAATAAAAGGTTTTAATATGAGATATTAAGAGACCCTATAATTTTGGTAACTAAATATTTGATATTTGCTAGAAACCAAAATTAGAATATTTTCAAATATGAGATATCTGATTATTATTACGTAAGAGTTACATAAATTGGCACAAAAACTAATTTTTCAATTTTGCTATTATTTCCTTAATTAAATTCGCTGCATGCGGCTGATCGTGGTGTCACGAGCCCAAAATCACATAAGTTCAAATAACTACAAGTCTCAAATAAACTATAGGTCTCTTAAATAAACAGAAATCCAACTAGGCTCGACTCGACTACATCAACGGGTTCCACGAGACCGCCATCGAAGTCCACTGTCACCAGCCGCGTCGTACCTCAATGATCACGCCCTACAAAATAGTATTCAGAAAAGAATGGTGAATTCGAAGAACTCAATGAGTGGCCGTCTCGACCATCACCAAGCCAAACCATATAAATAAATAATGCAGTAACTAAGTCTGTGTTCAAATGACAGATATAATCGTGGTACATATTACATTAGTAACTCGTGCGCTAGGCGCACCACACAGCTTGACTCTACCCATTTAGAGCAGTCCTCTAGTTACTACCTACAACTCACGGGGTGCTCGCTAGGCTAGCCACCCTAGTGAACTTCCCAACTCGGGCTGACTAAGCTAGGAAGGCCCTCTAGCCTTAGTTCTCACAACTCGGTCGGGAAAGGCCCTCCAACCCATGCCACTTGGGTCAGTCTTCGGCGTGGTTTACCAACGTAAGTCTCAACCCAGAATCACTCGTGCGCGAGGCACACACTCGGCCGGTCTGGCCCAATATCAACTTGTGCATGATGCGCACCACTCGGCCGGTCTGGCCCAATATCAACTCGTGCACGATGCGCACCACTCGGCCCATCCGGCCCAATATCAACTCGTGCATGAGCGCACCACTCGGCCCATCCGGCCCAATATCGAAACCATGCTCATCTAGGAAATAGGTTGAACTCATGTAATGAAGTAGATTAATCGGGTAATTACGGCTTAATTCACATTTCTTGGTGCACCTTAGATAGCACCCACTCGGCCTTCACTTGGCCCAATTAAGTTACTCGTCACTGTGTACCCTCCACTACTACCTCATAATTGTCTTATAAATTCTTCTATTCAAGAACCTAACACCCGTGATGGTTGTCGCATAGCGGAACGCAATGTCTTATTGAGTAGTTTCCGCACGACACACCACTTGTCACACACTCATCGTTCGAAGTCTCATCCGAACTTACAAAATTTCTCGGACAATAAAAAAGAGTATCACATCTGTCCAAGGATTCCGAATTTTAGTGGAACAAACTAAACTCCTCAGTTTTCTTACTTTCCCAGGTCTCGCGGAAATTCAGTCTGCATCAGGGATTTCAACCCTTCTACGTGCAACTTTCCTAAATTTTCCACTAGAGGGCTTATACCCTCATCCCGAACATGGAAGTGTTCAAATAACCCACTGTAAACAAGGTAAAACCACTACAATTACAGCAAGCCGGGAAGTGTCGTACTGGGCTCGCAACCTGACTCATTCAATAACCAATATGACAATTCTAGCCTACCTAACCAATCTATTTTCTAATCGTACACTACTGTTCATGTCATAATAATGTATTCAAAGCTCATAAAATATGGTGTACATAAAGATCGATAGGTTATTTCGATATTTTACAAACTGCGTTACTATCTCTAACAAGACAAAGTAATTCCAGCATACACTTAACGAAAATTTCTGCAAACCATGATAACTTTCAGCATATGATGATTAGCTACACTTAACATCTAAATCACAGCAACATGGCAACATATCATGAAGTAAAAGCTTATCTTTGTGGCTTTTAAGGGTACCCGACACCCTTAGGGTCACTCGGCCACAGTAGGCCACAACTAAATGAGATTTAAGCATGATATTGAGATATTGAGTTCCACAACTACATGAAATTCTCAGAATTAATTAGTAATAAAAATCGAAATAATTAACAAACATCAATATTGAGTTCCCCTACTAGGGCCCTAGGGTTTGGGTGTTGGGTGAAATGGCCACACTAGAGGGGGGGGGGGTGAATAGTGTGTTAACTAATCAATTAGCCTAAATTCGATTTTAATAGTTTCTTAAGTTACTTAGGCAATTCACAATTGACGACTAAATGCGGAAGCAAGTAATAAAGATAATCAATGCGATACACAAATTAAACAATGCTAACACAAGTATTTATAGTGGTTCGGCCCCAATGCCTACTACCTAAACACCCCGCTTCGGATTTCCAAACTTAGCTTTACTAGATTATATCATTTCCCTAACAAAGAGGACTTTACACCGGAAAGTCTCCACTCTCAAACCGAAGGCACTTCCTCACCCGGAAGTATCCCGCCTTCCTACCGAGAGCACTCTCCCACCTCAACCTAAGGGACAACTCAACTAATCCTAGTAAACTAAGTTTACAATGGTGGATTTAAGCCTTAACACCAAGGCAACCACCAACTCAATCAACCTAGCACTCTAGGTTTACACAAACTCACATACAATGAAATAACAAGAAAAAACAACACAAAATGGAGCAATAAATCAAACAATAAAGTACTTAGCTCCACAACAAGATTCCTAGCTTCCTCTTGATGCCTTTGATGATGAAACAATGAAGGTAAGGCTTAATCAATGAGATGAAAGGTTCAAGCTAGGGTTTTCACAAGATTTGCTCAATGAAGGCTTAGAATTGACCAAGAGATGGCTCAAGGAGGTTAGAGGTGATCAACATCATGAAGGAAGGCTCTCATGGCTTCCTATTTATAAGCCATGAAAAGAAGAGAGAGCTCTCTCTTCTTAATGAGCGATTTTTTGCCCGTTACAACCCGCTGGTCGCTTGTCCGGTCGATCGTCGGTGATCGACCAAGCGACCGCCCGAGCGATCGGAGCATTCTGCCCGTTCTGGGCAATGTTCGGTCGACATTAAGTTAATAACTTTAAAACATAAATGTTATATAAGGATTACGCCCCCCCCCCCCCCCCCCTCCTATTTGGATTCAATAAAAATATCTAAAAACATTAAAATCTAGTTTTTGGGGTCTAGTACAAATTTTCGGAAAACAGAAATTTTTTAATCTCCCGGGTCAAATATGGGTATGCTAAAGGCTTCCAAAAATTCCTTAAAAATACTTCGTTATCTAGTTTTTACCCAAGGAACAATTATCGCCATTTTTTATGTCAAGAAAATGTGTAGGTCATATAGCCCTCCAAGGAGCTCCCTAGGCTTAGTGAATTTCAGGGCGGTTTCCGAGTTTTCATGTTTTGGGGTTCGGATTTGGTTTTTGGGTTCTTATGCATCATAAAGAGGATTACATCACATTCTAGACACCCTAAACCTAAATTCTAACTTCCTGAAGAATCCCGAGTATCGACGAGCATCCTTGCTGATTTCTTTGATTTTTTCGATCGGGGACGTTGAGCGCTAACCGACTTGGAACCTGAAAGATTTATCAATGAAATATTAGTTCTATGTTTGTTATCATCAAAACCGAGATTAAGACCAAGGTTGAAAACCTTAAGCCAACATTGGGGGCTTGCCCTAGGACTGCCACACCCTTCCAAACCCCATGGGGCGCCCTACAATCCACAATCTACGCATACAACATGAAGGATCATATAACTCGCAAGAAAAATACATGGATTCGACCCCAATTTCAAGATCAACACATGACAGCCCTATTCTTGTTCTCCAGAGATTTTTAGGGAAGATATACTCACCTAGGATTGGTTTAGGGACAATGAAGACGATGGGGAAGCCCCATGTCATATCCGATCCAACGACTCCTCGATCCTTCGACCGATTCCTCCGATTTATCCCCTCTCTCTTTCTCACCTCCCTTGGTTGGCATGCGCTCCTTCTTGGAGTCGTGCACCCCATGGCAGGTGAGAATTACATATATATTAATTGCCCAAATTACCTATTCGCCGCTCATCACTTAACTCGACGTGACTTGCTCAAAACGAGTCTGATTCTAGCCCCAATCGCACCCTCGGACTCAGCTTGAACCCAACAACAACTTAACACAATAATTAATTCTAGATTTAAGTAATTTAGGTTGAGCAAGGGTCTCACCTCAATTCACGTCCAACCGCGATTAACTCTGCACACGCCATTACGTGCCGCGCTTATCCTGCTGAATCTAATATGCAAATTTTAGGGTAAATTACACAGAACCCCCCTCGACTATAGTCGATGTTCGCAAAAACTACCTAAACTACCAAGTATGCACAGAACCCCCCGTGACTATACTTTTTGTTCAAATAACCCCCTCTGTTAGCCGGTCCGTTAGTAACTTAACGGTAAAACTTTCACGTGCGTAGAACCTCTCTCCCCAGTGCCACGTGGTAGCAATCTCCACCCTCCATCTCATCTGACGACCACCACTTCTTCTTCTACCTATCCCCTCGCCCTAGACTCCAATGCCGCCGTCGTCGCCATCGCCGCCTTGACTATAGTCTTTAGGTAGTTTAGGTAGTCTTTACGCACATTGACTATAGTCGAGGGGGATTCTGTGTAAAATTTCATGGGTGTTACAATCGCCCCCCCCCCCCCCCCCCCTAAAGAAAATTTGTCCTCAAATTTAGGGGTAAAAAGAAACTTGCCATCTCGAATAAACAATTGTGGATATTTCTCCATCATATCTTGTTCCAATTCTCAGGTCACCTTCTGACCAGAATGGTGCTCCCATCGAACCTTCACCAAAGGAACCTCTTTAGACCTCAACTTTCTGACTTGCCGGTCCAAGATCTCCTCGGGCCTCTCCTCATAAGGGACCGCTGCATCCACCTCTACTGTGGTATGCTCAAGCACATGGGAATCATCCCTCACATATCGCTTCAGCATGGACACGTGGAATACCGGATGAACTCTGTCCATACTCGGAGGTAAGGCCAACTCATGCGCCCTTGCCCCCCTTTCGCTTAAGGATGGGGAACGGTCCAATGAATCTGGAGCTCAATTTCCCCCACTTGTCCAATCTCACTATCCCCTTCATCAGGGATACCTTTAAGAACGCCAAGTCCCCCACCGCAAACTCTGGAACGCCAAGTCCCCTTTCGACTATGAGCTACCAAAAGATGATCTTTAATCACTTTTACCTTTCCAATGACATCCTGAACTAAATCTAGCCCCAACATTTGGGTTTCACCAGCCTAAAACCACCCCACCGGAGACCGACATCTCCACCCGTACAGAGCCTCAATTGGAGCCATGCCAATAGTACTTGGCTAGCTATTATTGTAGGCAAACTCTACCAACGGTAGGTGCCGCTCCCAACCATCCTCAAATTCTAAGACACAGGCCCGCAACATGTCCTCCAAGGTTTGGATGGTCCTCTCCGATTGTCCGTCAGTCTGCGGGTGAAAATTTGTACTGAGCCGAACATGAGTACCTATGGCCTCCTGAAAGGACTGCCAAAATCTCATCGTAAATTGGGTACCCTTGTTCGACATAATCATCACTGGAATCCCATGATAGGCTACAATCCCATTAAAGGTCTGGCATACTGCTCAACCGAAAAGGTCATCTTGACCGGAATAAAATGTGCCAACTTGGTCAGTCGGTCCACAATAACCCAGATAGAGTCATTACCTCCTCTCGACCTCGACAATCCAGCCACAAAGTCCGTTGTGATCTTTTCCCATTTCCACCAGGTCTCTAGTCAAAACACGGAATACAACCTCCTTTTGGGCCACCCGCAGCATATCTACCAATGTGGACCACACTCGCAAGTGCGCCACCATGTCGCCAGTGTCAATCACCAAGATAACTGCCCCACCATCGAGGCAAGTCATAAGTTCTCAAGCTAGTTGGCTCCTCGACGCTGCCAAGAGTGTTAGGCTGCCCATAGATTTCCTGCTAAATCTCTAGTCCGAGCACAAGTACAAACCAAGAAAGGTGATTATATCACCCCTTCGCCACGGTTCCTAAACGACCAAAACACGCTGGTCTAACCTATACAATCTCAACAGCCAAAATGTGTATGTCTGTTCACAGCTATCAAACTCGGTCGTAGTCTAGAGTGCTCAGTCCTTGGCCTTAATCCTGGCCCCTAAAGTACCCGACCACACCGACTCATCGACCTCATTAATCATACCAACCGCTAGGTCAAAGTTTTCCACATATCATTTTGACTTTTAGAAATTCAAATAAAATTACTAAGCCAAAGTTTTTAGTCACAAAGACAACATCCTCCTAAAAAAAAATTATACGTGTGCACTTACACATATCCTCGGATGGTTGGGGTACCTTGCCAAGACCTTGAGTGCGTACATGGGCACCCTCCACTCTCGGACCCTCCCACGGGTCCAAAATTCGCAGAGGTGTTAGCTAATCTATCCCATCTATAGACCCATAATAATCAAATACATTAATGCGATGTCCATGCACACCTCTCGTGCGCACTCGTGCACACACCCACACCGACCAGTCTCGGTCACTACCATATTCATAAATCATGCAATAGTAAACACGTAAGCACACAAGCCGGGGATAATGTCAGGAAAAACCCTTTAACGTAAACACACGACACCACCAGGTAGGGTGCTAGGAATGCCATCTAGCACGTACCCATCCATGCAATAGACAGCCTAGGAAGGCCCTCTAGTGTTGCTACCCTCTCACATCGGGAAAGCCCTTCGACATGACTCATGCTAGGAAAGCCATCTAGCGAGTCTCCACCGCCAGGAATGCCCTCTAACGGTACCACAAGCACAAACACCATCACAAGAATAAGGAAGCACACAAGAATACACACAAATAGTATTACTTGAGTGCTTTAGGCAATCTGCCGATATCCCACCACAAATAGTTCGACGTACTCCCGGCCTCACTCTCTCGGCCGCCATGTATCCCACCACTCCAATCAAATGAAATCCACCCAGGAGTATATGTGTGCTTAGCCATTCACTATCCATCCATCCCAGAAAGGGAATTCAAGCAACTCATTATTACATAACAAGTTAGAGATTTTAGCACTAGTATAAGTGCCTCTAACCTAATTTTTTTTTTTACACTACACTACGCGTCACCACCTGGGAGTAAAATAATAGGAGCGCACATCAACAATATCATAGGCACACAACCATAACATTAAGGTAACTCGGCCCTCAAATGGGGTTAAGACAATCCCCCATACTTTGCCAAATTTTGGCACTTCTCGAAGGTTCACTTTTGCTACCACTGCTAACCCTTAGTTTTTCTGTGAGATGACTATAAAACTCATAGAGTGCCAAGTACGAATATCATGCAATCTAACCACAAAATTTCACTCTTATGGAACAATGTTTCATTCCCCGAATATTGTACCAAACTTCTAACTTTTTACAATTTTTGCTATGTGCAGAAATAGACAGTTTAGGTACCCTTGAAATTAAATTTATAAATTGTAATTAAGGAAGTGTTGAAATGTAATAGCATGTAAAGGGAAACATTCATCCACAAAAGACATGCTCAGACGCACCAGTCATTCGGCTCTTAATGGTCCAAATATCAAGTACCATGTCGACTCAGCCCATAATGGCCCAAAACATCCACTTGGTCCACAACAGCCCAAAATAATGCATACATACGAGTCGGTCGCTAGAATCTCTATCTAGAGAGCTTCCTGCTCGGGCCCGCTGAACTAGGATGGCCTACTAGTTCTGGCGCCCATTCTGGTTGGGAATAACCCTCCAACCAAACCACTCAGGTCGATCGTCAGCATAAATTATCGACGACAACTATCGACATGTATCCAAACTCGTTGAATCAAGACCAACTTGCCAAGTTGGTACACTTCTCTGCCTGGCCATCGTCCATCCACAATCACAAACACAAGCAATGTTTCTTCATCATACATACGGGTACATAAATATCTCTTAGGTGATTTTAACATCTTAGCCTATTAGTGTTGGCTTTTTGTATTTTGGCTATATTTGGCAAAAGTATTCTAGTATGATCTCAGTCTTAACTATGAGGAACTCTGCATATATTGAAGACAGTCTCAACTGTATAAAGATAGTCTCAACTGCTCCAGCAACCTATGATTTTCTTGTGAAAGATAGAGCGCAGAAAGATGACTTTTTGTCTCCTATAGAGATAATGACTCTTGGTATGCTTCATTAATGATGATTCTCTTTGTTGTCTTTAAGATCTTTTAATCATCATTAATTCTTTATTTGCCCGAATATTGGCTTTAAATATTTTCAGGGCGTTACTCTTTGTTCTTTACAATCTTTAGGAGTTATGCGTTGTCTATTTGTTTTGAACCGATGACTGTTGGTTGTTAAACTGATGGGTTCATTCAACAAATAGTTATTAACAATATTGACTCAGATCTTTCAGTTGTCACATATAAATTTAGATGAAAATATATGATCTGCAACTCTCCATGTGCGAACACTGCGTTGAGACTACTGAGTGCAGACTGCTGAGTGTAAAAAGACAACAATCTATATTTCTTATCTTCTGGAGAAGATTGGCTTCGGGTGGATAACTCACTACAGCACAAGGCTGTATGGAGGGCAGAACTTTGGGGTTCGGATGTCATAGAGGCAAGTTGGTATTTACTTGTAATAGCAAATAGTTTTTTATTATCTCCAATTCACTGTAGTACTGTAGTCGGATTTCGGGTGTGAAATCCAGATGACTTATTTTGTACTTATAGAGAGTGGATTGGGCATTTGTCCGCTGAGTGCCCCGCAGATTAGGTGACTGGTTTGTCACTGAACTGCGCAAACAAACCTCTTATGTTTGCGTGTGTTCTTTTATTTTGGTTCTTACTTTTCTTCTAGTAGCAGTTGCAACTTCCTATTCAACTGCCCTTAACAGAAGTTCCCTTAGAGATATATGTTATTCATTTGGTATCAGAGCAGTTGTGCTAACCTTTACCTGCATAAGATCCTTGGTGTGTCTCTTTGTTTTCAAGCTCAAGATGGAAGGAATGCCTATGGAAAATTCTGTCAATGTTCATCCTTTGCTTATCAGAACAAACTATAAATATTGGAAGGCTAGGATGAGGGCTTTCATCAAAGCAATGGATGGCCGTTGTTGGGACTCTATAGAGATTGGCTACACTCCTCCAAACACTTGATGGGACTAAGCGCAAGCCAAATAACCAATACACAGAAGCAGAAATAGTTGCAGCAAACTATGATAATAAAGCCCTAAATGCTATCTTGAGTGGAATTGATCCTTCTCAATTTAAACTAATCTCTACTTGTACCTTGGCAAAGCAGACATGGGAAATTCTAGAAACAAATTATGAAGGATCCCTGACTCTTTGAAAGTCAAAAGTTAAAATCCTCTACACTAGATTTGAGAATCTGGATATGCGAGAAGATGAAAGCATACAAGACTTCCATGGGCATATCAAAGACCTCATGAACAATGCTACCAACATTGGAGAGTCTTTCTTTGAAGACAAAGCAGTGAGGAAAGTTCTGAGATCCATGCCTACCAAGTTCGATATGAAAGCTGCTACCATAAGTGAAGTTCATGACCTATCAAGTTATAATTATCTGAAAAATATTCTTACAAAGAAAAAAGGAAGAATCTTGCTTTCAAAGCTACTAAGGATGAGATCAAGTCAGAAGATTGTTCTGAAGAGGAGATGGATTCTCTACTAGCTCTTATGACAAAAAAATTTAAGAGATTTCTGAGAGCTAAGAATAGGGTAAACTAGAACTCTAAGTCTAACTTGCAGTTCAAACAGCAGTTTCTACCGCCTGAGTCTGCGAGTTCCAGATCAAACTCCTCTACTATAGAGAATAGAAGAAGTCAGTCATCAGGACAAAAAGATGATCCCAAACAGATGTTCAAAGGCATTCAATGCTTTGAATGTGAAGGATTTGGACATGTAAGATCAGAACGTCCAAATCCTGACTATGATGAAGAAACTGACTCAGAAGAGCATGAACAAGGCAACTTTAGAGCTTTCATAACCTACAATGATGACACAGTTAAGACTGTCGACATCTCCGATGCAGATAATGATCACAGCAAAGTTCAATGCACACATAGTCTTGAGGATGCCTATCAAGAGATGTTTGACAAATGGGTTGAAGTGGCTAAACTTAACAAATCTCCCAACGATCAGAACAAGCTTTTAGTTGAAGAAAATAAGACTCTTAAGGCAAGAGTTCAAACCCTTCAAAAATAGATTATTTAAAAAAAAACAAAGAGTCTAAGTTAATTTCTGAACTTGAAAAGGTAAAGAAGGAAGTTAGAATGATGAATTCTACAAGTACTCTTAACAAAATCTTGAGTGCAAGAAAAAGTCCTTCTAATCACAAGGGACTTGGATACACTAGTTCATGCCAATTGAAACCCCGATCTCAACTACCTACTCAACCAAGGAACTTTCATAGAGGCTCTTCAAGTAATCAAAAGCCTACTATAGGAAAGGGAGGTAGGACGCTCATATGCTACTATTGCAGGTGCAGAGGACACATTATTGCAAATTGCTTCAAGCTGAGGAGAAAGAATCACATAAATTACCCAAGGCAAAAGATTAAGCAAATCTGGGTAAGAAATATTGATTTTATGTCAAACTATTACAAATCACATAAATATGTCATGACTACTCGGATAGTGTGAGGTTCAATCTATAGGGATCGAACGCCCTTCGGTGATTAGTTACATGCAACTAAGTCCCTTGGTTACAACGTCCCAAAGTCGGCTAGGGTACAGAAGAAGTGTCAAACCCTAATACTGATTCATATGTATTCCACCGGCCAAGATGTCATCTCAATAATGAAACGTCAAAAATATCTTCCCGACTTTCATGTCTACTCTGGCCAGATATTCTCGAGTCAACACTTGTAGGGACACATAGGACATTATCTCCTCTCAACAGGAGTAACTAATTCCATGTTGGTTGCTCACCTACCTTCATGAATGCTTCCTCATGCCGAGTAATACTCGACACATGACGCTGAGGGCCATGTAGGGATAGAACCAAAGCAATGGGTCATCACTCACAAGGTAAGCATGACAACCTCAAGTCCAAGGACTGCTTGCAACTACTATCACACAAGAAACATCCTATTGACACTCATATAAGGATTCCATTATGTGTTTCTCGTGTAGGTCCGTTCAACGAACTCATTCCTTAATGAGCACCTGCACTTGTACATTAATGATGGCTCATAGGTAACTGTGATATCAGCTATCCCTTATCGTATAAGGGATGTACCAAGTGCACCAGTTTATCCGAAATCATCAATCCCCTAATTGGTGATCCCATAACTGGGAACATTTAGAACAAGGGCATCTGGATTCCAAGTCTCATTGGCATGATCTCATCATGACCTTGGAATCAATTGTTCGGGTTCATGAGGTTCATCACAATCTAACATATACAAATATAGATGCAACATATGATGAAAAGTTGCCTCATATTATTCATTAACCAAAAAATAGTTCCCTACACATTAACATCTGGTTGGCTCATTGGCACTATTTCATTCAGAGGTATCTTCACCTTTTCTCATTCATTACCTTGGAATCAATTGTTCGGGTTCATGGGGTTCATCACAATCTAACATATACAAATATAGATGCAGCATATGATGAAAAGTTCCCTCATATTATTCATTAACCAAAAAATAGTTCCCTACACATTAACATCTGATTGGCTCATTGGCACTATTTCATTCAGAGGTATCTTCACCTTTTCTCATTCATTACGGTGTTTTCTCATCCTCTCTCCTTCCCTCTTTGGTGTCCGGTTCTTGGTGGAAGGGCCGACCTTGGCTTGGTGGATTTCGGGATTGAGAAAGCCTCTCTGTTGAGCCACAACGAGCCCCGGTGTTCGTTACCCCTATTGTTGTGTGGTGCTTGGTGTGGACTATCGTTGGAGTAAGTGCACGTGTGCATCTCAAGACGGGGATAAGATTAGTCATACCAACCCCGGTTTGAGGTATACCTTCCCCTTCTTCTCCGATGTTGAATTCCTTAATATTGCTAAAGTAGATCGTTGTTTTTGGGATGGTTTGAAGTTTTTAAATTGCTATTTCTGTTGCATTTCTTATTCCCATCCCAACAATATTGAGTCTGAATGGCTAAGATATTTAAAAGACCGGTCACGCCTTCCATTGTTGTGAAGGATAAGTGTGTCTATTGTCACAAACACGTTGCACCTCATATGACACATATCCCTTTTGTGTCTCTGCTACCGGCTTGAGCATGACTTACCTTGTTGAGCTACAGTCAAGGGTGATTGTTTTCTCGCTAGGGCATATGAATGATGGGTCCGACTCAACTAGGGCTCCTTGGTTTGTGGTGCACGACTTGGTTGCCCTAGAGGCGAAACTTATGGAACTCACACAGTGATGTGATCGGTAAAGAGTTACCTACCCATGGACCTATTAGGGTTTGTCGTGTTACATGCGAGACCCAATTCAGTAGGAGAAGTGGGATTCTATTTTCCCCTAAGGAAGTCTACGAACGAGGCTTCCCGCTTCCAAACCAGAGGGTATTATGGAACCGCGAAAATTAGTGGGAGACATGATTAATTAAAAGACCTCAATAAACATGCATGTAGAATATTTGCTTATTCTTGTCTTTATTTTATTTGTAGCATATCTTGTCACCTTTACCGTCGTTAGATTTCTTCATCAATGAAAATAAATTAACTGGACCTAATTACATCGATTGGATGCAAAATTTGAGGATTGTTCTCATTTATGAGAATCTGTCTCACATTCTTGAACAAAAGGAGTTTTGTCACCACTTTCTGAGAAAATGAGTTTGTCGAGGAAAGTGGGAGTGAAAGATATGTTGAACTTGGTGAAGTTCAGCAACCACGAATAAAATCGCAACTACTAGTGGAAAGTTCAGAGGTTAAACCAATCCATGTAATTTTTACTTCCCATCACTCTTCTAGGAAACTACGTAGACTGCTTGAGTGATGATATCTAGCCATAGGGTATGACCTAGATTTAGGCAATCCACGATCTCTTATTGGTCAAATGTGTTTACACCATGCTGTTAGGGACTCTTCGATTTGCCCGAGCAACGACGGACCATGGCGGAATATTCACTACATGTTTGTAATTATATTTTTGTGTCCATATAATTTTGGCTTTTATTATAGTTCGTACTTATAAAATCTCTTGTGCGATCCTCGAGGGCCTACGGTAAGAGTTTGATGCATTTCGAGGTCATTCGGTGCTTGGTGCATGCGCTATGGCTAAGCGGGGCAATTTTCCTGCATTCGTCATGGTCGTGGCCATGGAAAATCACCATCTCGCATGGCCACGATTTTGTCATGCTCCTCATGCTTTTGGGAATGTTGGGGGTGGCACTTGGGGGTTAGGGGTCTCATGTATAATGTAGGAGAGCGTTGGCAAACAAAGTGGTTGCCTTGGGCGGAGACAAACGAGCGATCCATATGGGCGGAGGCAAACAAAGTCGATCTTCGCCCAAGACAATTTGCGGAGCTCGTCCTACACTCAATTTTATGTTTTCTTGCGTCCATATTCCTGTAATTATTATTTTACTTTATGCCTTCAATACCAATCGACCAACATGGCCTTTTGGGGGTGTGGATATGGAGCGCAAGGTTGGCACATGGATAACCGCATGCCCCGCGATGTTAAGTCAAGAAGCCCAATTCAGGACGGATTAGGGATGATAGGCTTATCCCTTGCACGGGATGCAAGGGTGCCGCATGGGCTCTTTCACACAAAACAATTGGCCTGTAATAGTTGGTATCAGAGCCAAAATTGCAAGCCTCCAAGTGTGGGAGCCCTCGATGTGGGTATAGTCGACGTGCATTTTGTCTATGGTGCTTGAGGTGCTAATGCAGTGAAACCAGTCGATGGATATTCTGACTGTGGTATTCGAGGAGGCAAGCATTTAATGATCAATGCGAAGATTGTGACTTTTGCGCAGGGCAGATGGGCCCCTAAGACACAAAGTCGCTTGCACCCAAAGCAGATGTCTCTTAAGTCATGTGCTGGAGCAGATCTCTCATAAGACGCACTGTGGTGCATAGAGTAGACTCACTCATACGACGCAAAGTCCTACACAGAGCAGATCTCTAGTAAGACACAAGGATGGTGCGCAGGGCGAAGTTCTCTAAGACGCAATGCAGAGCCGATGGCTCGTGAGTCGCCAAGGATTATGGGCAGGGCGGATGTCCCCTAAGATGCAGCGCAGAGCTGATGGCTTATGAGTCACCAAGTTTGTGCACAGGGCGTATGAACCCTAAGACACAGCGCATAGCAGATGGCTCGTGAGTTGCCAAGTTTGTGCGCAGGGTTGATGACCCCTAAGATGTAGCACAGAGCAGATGGTTCGTGAGTCGCCAAGTTGGTGCGCAGGGCTGATGTCCCCTAAGTCGCAAGGTTGGTGCGCAAGGCAAGATGGCCTCTAAGATGCAAGATTTATGTGCAGAGAAAATGGCTTTTAAGATGCAAGATTAACACATCCGAACCAAGCACTAGTGAAGAACAGGTGTGGTGAGGCAGCAATGCTCTTATTGTGGAGAGTCGGTGGATGTTGTGACCCAGTTGGAGAAAATCCCTCAAGTCGTGGTTTGAGGAGCAGCGTAAGACTTGAAGCTCGTTGATATGGGCTCGGAGGAGGGCGCCATGACCTTTGGGGTGGGGGGCGAGTGAGCAAGCAGTGATCCGTAAGACTTGAAGCTCATTGAGATGGGCTCGGAGGAGGGCACCATGACTCCTGTGGGGGGCGAGTGAGCAAGCAATGATCGGATCAAGGTGGCGATGGAGGCAATGCTCCAGTGTGGTGCGACCACGAAACTACTCATCACTTGGGTGTTGAACAACGACACCCATATGTTATTCGAGACGAGCGTTGCTCGTATGCTCATCAAGTCCGCGAGTGTTGCTCAACGACGCTCGTGTGCCCCGCAAAGTCTAGGACCCTCATAGCCCAGCAACAACGAGACTTGGTGAACCAAGTAGCTATTTCTCGGTGTCCATCCAAGCGAGCATTGCTCAACGATGCTCGTTTGCTCCACAAGACTGTGACTTTCATTGCCCAACAATAACGAGTTTGGGAATCTCAAAGCCCTTTCTCGCAACAACAGGAAATGATGAAACTCAACGATGTTCCAAGTAGTCATTTCCTAGTGGCGGACTTCACGGCGAAACTCGACATGTTGCAGCCCCACTGCAGCGTGTCGTTACTCAGGCGGTGTTCCCTTCGACTACTTATGAAGAATTCACTTCAGCAATTGCAGCCTATGCAGAAAGGCGGTGCGGCCGAGACGAGTTCGACGAGGACATCGAAGCTTGAAGTGGGGGAGGATGTTAAGGAATTTTTGATTTGCCCGAGCAATGACGGATCATGGCGGAATGTTCCCTACATGTTTGTAAATATGTTTTCGTGTCCATGTAATTTTCTCTTTTATTATAGTTCATACTTGTAAAATCTCTGGTGCAGTCCCCGAGGGCCCATAGTATGAGTTGGATGCATTTCGAGATCATTCGACGCTTGGTGCATGTGCTACGGCTAACCGGAGCAATTTTCCCACATTTGTCATGGTCATAGCCATGGAAAATCACCATCTCGCATGGCCACGATTTTGTCATGCTCCTCGTGCGTTTGGGAACCTTGGGGGGTGGCACTTGGGGGTTAAGGGTCTCATGTATAATGTAGGAGAGTGTTGGCAAACAAAGCGGTTGCCTTGGGCGGAGATGAACGAGCGGCCCATATGGGCATGCGACCAGTCGATCTTCGCCCAAGATAATTTACGGAGCTCGTCCTACACTCAATTTTATGTTTTCTTGTGTCCATAGTCCTGTAATTGTTGTTTTACTTTACGCCTTCAATACAATTTGGCCAACATGGTCTTTTGGGGGCGCGGATATGAAGCACGAGCTTGGCACGTGGACCAACGCATGCCTCGCGATGTTAAGTCGGGAAGCCCAATTTGAAATGAATTAGGGATGATGGGCTTATCCCTTGCACGGGATGCAAGGGTGCCACACGGGTTCTTCCGCACAAAATAATTAGCCCGTGATAATGCGGTGGCATTATGCAAATCCAAACTGGACTCAAACCAAGTATGGACTTTAGTTGACCGGCTCAAAAAGGATAACTCCTATAGAGTGTAGGTGGATCTTTAGGAAAGATCTAAGCAACTGGCAAGGTGTGGACCTATAAGACCAAACTGGCTGTGAATGAGATCTAACCTAGGCAATAGGTTGTTTGCAATAAGACATTCTCACTAGTTCCAACACTCAAGACCATCAGGATATTACGAGCCATCAGTGCATACTATGAATACGAGATCTGACTAGTGGGTATCTAAATCGTGTTCTTCTGTTATAAAGAAGTCTATATGACATAGCCAGACGAGTTCGGATCCTCGGTTGGACCTAGTAAGGTATGTGAGCTGCATAGGTCCATTTATGGACTACAGCTAGAATCGAAGAGTTGAAACGTCCGTTTTGATGAGATAGTCAAAAGGGTTTTGATTTTATCAAAAATGTGGATGAACCTTGTGTAGACAAGGTGATTAGTTGGACTATAGTCATATTGTATGACATACTTGTTGAAAAAGCATTCTCATGCTCCTATTATTTCCCATACTAATTCGCTATGGTACATCTGGGAAAGACCTCCTATATACTTGATATTAGGATCTATATGGATAGGTCCGAAAGGATGCGTGGTTTACCCCAACCCATGTATGTTGATATAGTGCTAAAAGAGTTTTAGCATCGAAGGAAGTAAAAAAGAGGTTACTTGCCTAAGAGTCATTGCATTAGTCTTTCTAAGACGATGTCTGCTAAGACACCTGAGGAGAGACAAAAGATGAGTTAGATTTATTATGCTTCGGCAGTGGGATCCATCATAAAATGCTTTGCACTTGGCTTGATATTGCTTATACCTTAGAGGTATCTAGCAGATTTCGTGCAAAACCTTGGAGAATAGCATTGAAAAGCAAATGGAGAACTCTCTCAAGTACTTGAGAAGGATGAGAGACGAACTATACGACAGTGAAACTATATGATGGTATGAGGATACCGTTAATGGTGGTGCAATAAGCTAGAAAGTTTTCCTAGTTGGGTACTGTAGCCGGTAAGGTGACTAAGGCTTTGTGCTTTGCTACTTACTTAGCCGCTTAGGATAGCATTAGATAAAGGAGTTTATCATTTTGTGGGAGTTATTCCTTAGGTTGCCAGCTCAGCATCGGTATTGTATGACAATACTATAGGACTGTTGCTCAAAGTTAAGGAACTAAGATCCCATGAAGATCTTTGCTTTTCTTAAAAGGCAGTATCACCTCTTTGTTGGAAAGAGGTGGTGACTGAAAGACATTGATGTAGATTAAACTGATTACCACAATAGCAGTTTCGATCACCACTGAAATTTGGTATATAGATACTAGGATGATTGGCTAAAGTGCAAGTGAGAGATTGAAAGGAATAGTGCTCTTTAGCCAATCACATGTCGATGTGTTTAGGGACTATTCAAGGGTAATCAACTTAATGCGGCAACTTTTTCATCATATGCTGAAGATTGTGATGAACCCCATGAACCCGGACAAATGATTTCGAGGCCATGATGAGATTATACCAGTGAGACTTGGAATTCAGATGCCCGTGTTCTAAATGTTCCTAGTCGTAGGATCACCAATTAGGGGATCGGTGATTCTGGATAGACTAGTGCACTTGGTACATGCCCTATACGATAAGGGGTAGCTGATCTCACAGTTAGCTATGGGTCGTCATTAATGTACAAGTGCAGGTGCTCATTAGGGAATAAGTTCACTGAACGGACCTGCACGAGGAACACAAAATGGAATTCATAGATGAGTGTCAATAGGATGTTCCTCGGGTGATAGTAGGTGCAAGTAGTCATTGGACCTGAGGTTGTCATGGTTACCTTGTGAGTGATGACCCATTGCTTTGGTTCTATCCCTATGTGGCCCTCAGTGCCATGTGCTGGGTATTACTAGGCATGAGGAAGCATTCATGGAGGTAGGTGAGCAACCAACATGGAATCGGTTACTCCTAGTGAGAGGAGATAATGTCCCATGTGTCCTTGCAAGTGTCGACTCGGGAATCTCTGGCCAGAGTAGACATGAATGTTAAGAAGATGTTTCCGATGTTTTATTATTGAAACGACATCTTGGCGGGTGTAATAAATATGAATCGGTATTAGGGTTTGACACTTCTTCCGTACCCTACCCGACTTCGGGACATTATAATCGAGGGATTTAGTTGCACGCGTAACTAATCACCGAAGGGCGTTCGATCCTTGTAGATTGAACCTCACATTATCCGGGTAGTCATGACATGTTGCTAGATGTCAATCTTGACTTGTGAGTGTAGTCTCTCATGACTACACTAAAGGGGTTTGGTGGTGGCTCGTAAGATTCGAATAAAAGTCATTCTATCAGATCCAACTCTCCGTTATGCACAACTCACTGTTGGCTTAGTGTGGGGCCCAATGACACACAACAAGCTAACCTCGTAACAGACCATATGAGATAAAGTGTGAATGCAGCCCTATATGTCTACTAGCATGGACATGCTGCAACTCAATCACAGATCTCAATTATGGACATGCACTACTAGAATATTAGCTATCAGCCACGGGGCTCACTGACGGCCGCCTGGGCCATCAGAACCATTCACGGCTTTTCGACGGCCGAATGGGCCATGGCTGATGTAACCCAATCAGTCGCGACTCTTATACGACCGCCCAACGCCGTCGCTCATAGGTGATGGCATGCACGGGATGCGAAATGAAATAACCTAGTAGCGACGGCTTAGCGAAGGGCCAAAGGGCCATCCGTGATAAAAGTAAGTAATTAGCCACGGTCAGAAGCAGCCGTCACTTATTAATTGATGGCACGATCACGGTGTGAAAATAAAAATACGTCACCGACGGCTGACAGAGGGCTTCGCGACCGTCGATGAAACTATTATTAATTTTCCACAGTTTACCAACTGTCGAGGGGCTGGCGGTGCAAAACCTTTTTATTTGCGTTCGCGCCCGACCCTTCCTCTTTCCCCCGTTGTCATGTCTCTCCGCCAATCGTCGCCACTACCTTCTCTACCAATTTATCACCGTTGATCGTCGCCATCGAGACGCTGCCCTCGCCTTCACTGCCTGCTCCCTCGCCCGCACCGCCGCTGGCCGGCCTGCTCCCTCACCGTCGCCACCGATCCCTCTCCCCTCTCCGCTGCCACCAAGTGAGTTCGATCCCCTCTCCCCTCCCCGGGCCGGCGCCGACCAATATTTTTTATTTTTTATTTTTTTAATTAGTGTTTAATTTGGTTTATTTACTGTTAATTAGTGTTAATTACTGTAATTAGTTAATGTTAGGATTAATTTTAAATTTAATTAGTAAATTACTGTTATTTTTTTTAATTAGATTAATTAGTTTTAAATTAGATTTAATTACTGTTAATTATTGTTAATTATTTGTTAATTAGATTTAATTAGGGTAGAATAAATGTTAGGGTTAATTTTAGTTCATTGAAATTACAATTCTGAAATCGTCCACTTTGGACTCGCGACCAAATTGTCCATGGTGGACTCGCGCCGGAATCATCCACAATGGATGGACTCGCGCACGCCAGAATCATCCACTCTAGACTCGTGGCCAAACCATCCACGGTAGACTCATGCCGGAATCGTCCACTTTGGACGCGCGGAATCGTCTGTTGTGGAATCGCATCGGCATCCACAAATTTAGAACAAAATCAAGACGACTTGATACGTTTCACATACGCATCGAATAGTCAAGTTTTAATTTTGCAAGACCTTAGATCCATTCCGGGGTTGTATGTTTGTGTAAACAAAATAAATGATCTTTTTTACGACGTACAACCTTTGAATTGTCCCTAGTTGGACAATTTATGAACATAGTTATTTATATTGCACTTAGTTTATTTCTTTTAGTCATTATTCATTTTTAAAATTTGGCTTCTATCTCCCTTGTTCTCCAATATGCGCCCAGATGATATGCGTATTTAGAGAACTGTATGGAGATGCTGCCGAAATTTAGAATGAAGTTAATGACTAAAAGATATTCTAAGTGCAATATAAATAACATGAATCCCGAATAGAATAGGACCATCCCACCTAAAGACATTACCTAAAGATGATACCAACTTTTTGATAGAACATGTCGGGCGGTCGAAGTTGGATGTACCGACGAATTCATCGTGGAGTTGTAATGGATGAATTTCAAGTATGCGTAACTTTATAAATTTTGCCCGCTCGAATAAAAAATTCCTTAGTGGTGATAAAATTCGATGTCCGTGCCGGAAATATTCGAACAGAAGATTTTTGGATTGGGAAACTATCATAATGCATCTGTATACAAAAGGATTCACACCAAGATATTTTCTATGAATTTGTCATGTTGGAGTCACATAAAGTCGGGACATCGAGCAATCATGTTGTCCAAACTCATGGTGAACCTTCTTCTACTAGTGTTTCTTCTACCAATCCACCTAATCCTTATAGAATAATGATTCTGGATAGTCTTGGAGGACAATTCCATTTAAATGATAATGTTGAGTCAGTTATTAAGACGGTAGTACCATTAGATACTATGACAGTTGAAGTCACTGAAGAACAACCCGCGATACAGATTGAATTGCCGAATAAAGAGGCTGTAGAATTTTACGAGATGTTGAAAGCTGCCGATGAACCTTTGTATGAGAATTGTCCTAATTATACAAGATTTTTGACAATGACACAACTCTTGAACATCAAGTCTAATTGTAATATCAGCGGGGTTGCGTTTGATCGGATTGCCGTCCATCCCCCCACCTAATCCATCCACCGTTCCCCCACCTGATCTGGCCACCATCCCCTCACCTCCGGCTACCATCCCTCTGCCACCCTCAGTAGATCTAAGACCATCGTCTTCCAGACGTAGGCCACGAGGGCCTAATAGAATTCCCCCTCCGCCACCCGAGGGAGAATTGCGCAGAGCAGTTAGTGTGCGCGAAAGATGGTAAGTATATCCATTAATTATTTTGTATAATTTATTTATAATTAAAAATATCATAATATGAATTTATATTTGGTGCAGATTTGAGCAGGAGGACGTCCCCCGCACAATAGCGGGGACGATCCAAAAGTTTATGCACGGGGTGAGGCCTATGGTCTCACGTGCCCCGTGATCATATTAATTTATTGTGGCGAGTGTTCTTGGTAAGTATATTTATTAAATTAATGTTAATGTTAAATATTGATTAGTAATAATAAATTATTTTTTTGCGGGCTCATTATACATGGCCGAAGGACCACATCACTTTTGTTGAGGATGCATGGGAGCGTGTTGCCCGCGCTCGCTATAATGGGCTGCTTAAGCAGGCCCGTCAGACCGTGATGAGATGGCCGGGGGCCACACATATAGGGCAACTTCGGGGATACGCTCCCGAGTGGATTCTTGGCCATGTGTGGGACCAGCTCCTTGAGCAGTGGGCCACGCCTGAGTGGCAGGAGGTCTCCAGACTGCGTCGAGAAACCGCATGTTCGGGGGGGGGGGGGGGGGGAGGGGGGACGGCACAGGGGCGCGCCACACTGGTGGCTCCGTGTCTTTTGCGGTTCATGAGCGTTGTATGGTATGTATAATTTAGTTATTTTTAATTAAATTATATTTTGTGTATAATGATACTAATGTATTTGTTTTCTAATATAAGACGTGCGTGGCGGAGGACGACACCGTCCAACGCCCATCGATGATGGAGATGTTTGAGCGCACTCATCGTCGTCGACGAGGAGCAGGGGACTACATAGATAGCAGAGCCTCGATCATAATCGTAAGTATTTATGTCTATTTGATTTACACAATATTTATTTATAGTTTATAAATATATAAAATATAAACACGTGTAGGAAACATACACGAGGATTGTAATTGAGCATGGAGGCACACCGGAGGAGTTAGACGCAGCAGCTTGGGTGGAGGCCACAGGTGGCTGGGAGCACGGCCATGTTTATGACTTTGCAGACAATGGCCATGCACGCGTCGTGCTCGGGACACTTGAGGCATCGACCTCTCCAGCTCCGGGTGAGCGGCCCTCGACATCCCGGGCGCAGGACCAGGGCCGGATAGCGGCCTTTGAGTCAGGGCACACCCAGCAGAGACAGGCGATGGAGGAGCAGAGGCTGGCGATGGAGGAGCAGAGACAGATGAATGAAAAGTTAAGACAGACGATGCAGAACATGCAGGCACTCCTCAATCAAATTGCGTCTCACTTTGGCCTTTTACCGATGATGTCGCAGCCGTCGTCCTCCTCGACCCAATCGACGCTCCCGACCCATTTGCTGTCGACTCCACCGCCTCCACCGCAGCCGTGAGATTTTGGTTTATTATATTTTGTTTATATTTTGATACTTGTTTGTATACAGATAGTTGTTTATATACTTATGGTTGTATATATATGATATTTTGATAATTTTTTACCTCCAATTTGAGGCTTAGATTGATGATATTTTTTAAAAACTTATATGTTTGGTTTCAAATGCATGTGTATGATATTTTCTGATTGTAATCTGTGATTGAAAATAGATTGTAATCTATAAATATCATTGTATACAAGAATTTACAAATTTTTTATTTTTTTCAATTACAGGATATACCTTTAGCCACAGCTTTACTCACGGTCGACCGTCACTAAGCCATGGCTGAAAGCTTATCGTAAATGGTTGATGGCATGGGCAACACCAAATATCATGATTGCTAATAGTATCACTGATGGCCCGAAGCCGTGGCTGATGTGTTTGTATCAGTGACAGCCGCCTACAACCATCACTGATGTGTTTAAATTAGCGACAGCGCCTGCGATTGTCGTTGATGATTAGTTGTGACGGTTGGGAGAGGTCGTCACAACTTATCTGAGACACGCACATCAGTAAAACATTCTGCCATGGCTAACGCCGTTCATGATAGTTGTCACCGACGGTTCATACACGGCTTGAACCGTCGATGATGACAACAATTCTAGTAGTGATGATAGGAAAGATGTTTCCTATAGGAACGAATGCGCGAGGAAGGAGTTCCTCGATAACCCTAAATTTGTAGGGCATCCATAAATTATTGGGATTGACACATGATAATATTTTATGTAGTTGATTAAATTTAATTATGAATTAAATATTAAATCAACTACTTGACTGGGAATGTATTTAACTATTTATTAAATATAATTTGATTTTGAATCAAATATACATGGTGGGAAATTTAGTTTCTAACCATAAGCCTAACCAATTAATTGGGAATTAATTTATTTGGATAAATCCTAATTAATAAGAATTTGATTTATGGAGATGAATAATAAAATTAATAGATATATGATTTATGAGGATAAATCATAATTCTATTAATTGAATTATTTAGATAAATATCTTTCCTATTGTTTAGGGGATTAGTTTATTTAGATAATAATCATTCTTGTTTATAGGCTCTTAATTTATGGAGATAAATTAAAATTTATATTTAATTGGATTTAATTAATTTCAAATTAATTATGAAACCAATAAAATCTAAATTATTTTTGGAGGCAAACTCCGAAATTTTGAATTCCAGGGAGAGAGTTTTTAGGGGGGCGGGTCTACTCATGTAGCCACCCCCCTCTCTATATATAGTGGTCGTACAACCTATAGGGAGGGGGTTAGTTAATTAGTTCTTCATCTTCTTGGATAAGATTAAGGACTTGATTCTTTAGAGGCTTCTTGAAGAGAAAGGCTCCAAAGAACTCATCCTCCTCTCCATTGGTGGCCGGCCATCTACATCCTCCTTCCCCGATTTTCACGAAGCCAAATTGAAGGTGTTCTCTTCTTTGGTGTGCTGCAATCTTCATCTTCTTGGAGAAGTCCAAGAGGACAGTGAGGGATCTTCACATTTTCTCATTCGTTCCGGTGTTTTTTCATCCTCTCTCCTTCCCTTTTTGGTGCTCGGTTCTTGGTGGAAGGGCCAGCCTTGCCTTGGTGCATTTCGGGATTGAGAAAGCCTCTCCGTTGAGCCACAACGAGCCCCGGTGTTCGCTGCCCCTATTGTTGCGAGGTGCTTGGTGTGGACTATCGTTGGAGGACGTGCATGTGTGCGTCTCAAGACGGGGATAGGATCAGCCATACCAACCGCAGTTTGAGGTATACCTTCTCCTTCTTTTCCGATGTTGAATTCCTTAATATTGCTAAAGTAGATCGTTGTTTTCGGGATGGTTTTAATTTTTTAAATTGCTATTTCTGCTGTGTTTCTTATTCAATTCTCATCCCAACAAATGGTGACTGTACCCTTGAAGGAAATAGATCTAGAGACAACTGCTACAAAATTGCCTATTCATCTATTTGTCTTTCAGCTCTCTCTTCTCACATTAATCTGTGGCATCGACGATTATGTCATGTTAATTACAGAGATCTGAAGAAGCTTGTAAATGCTGAAGCTGTCAGGGGTATTCCTAAACTTTCAGGAGAACCAAAAGTTGTATATTGTGCTTGTTAGTAGGGAAAACAGACTAGGTAGTCTCATTAGGAGTTACAACTGGTAGCTACTTCTAAACCTCTTGAGCTTCTTCACTCGGATGTGATAGGTCCCATGCAGGTTTAAAGTATTGGTGGTAAAAAATATGTCCTTGTCTGTGTAGATGATTTCTCACTTTTTACTTGGACAGAGTTCCTAAAAGAAAAGTTCAATGCTTTTAACATTTTTAAGTCTCTATGTTTGAGACTTCAGAATGAGTAAGAACTCCCTATTCTAAAGGTGATCAGAATAAGGAGTGATCATGAAAGAGAATTTGATAACATTTCTTTCTCTGAATTTTTTGCTCCTAAGACTCCTCAACAGAATGTATACTTGAAAGGAAGAACCGTACTGTTTAGGAGATGGCTCGAGTTATGCTTAATTCTAAGTAGATATTTGGAAGATTTTGGGCTGAATCCATCAACATAGCTTGCTACATCATAAATCGAGCTTATCTCAAACCAAAATCTACTAAAACTCCTTATGAATTGTGGAAAGGTAGAAAATCTAACCTAATATATTTTCATATTTTTGGTAGCAGGTGCTATGTTCTAAATGATAGGGAACACCTTGGAAAAATGCAAAGCAAAAGTGATGAAGCCATATTTCATGGCTATTCCAAAAATAGCAAGGCATACCATGTCTACAACAAATGCACTCAAATTATGATGGAATCACAAAACGTGAAGGTTGATGACTCTTAAACATACCAGACCCTGCTGACTGATGAGAAGGCAGTCTCAATTGCTGATAAGACTACCCAGAACTCTTCCAAGGCCACTGAACAGTTAGTTGAAACTGCTAACTCAACTAACCATGAGATTGATACTAAAGTGGAAGATGAAGAGGATGACTCAAGAGTTGAAAAGTCTGCAAAATCTCTCAAGAATCATCCTCTACTAAATGTAATTGGAGATGTACATGATGGAGTTAAGACCAGAAATAAATCCAAGAAAAATCACCAACTGTTGAAACTAAAAATGTCAAGGAAGCCTTGAAGGATGAATATTAGATCTCTGCTATGCAAGAAGAGTTACAATAGTTTGTCCAAAATGATGTTTGGGAACTTGTCTCAAGACTAGAAAATATCAATGTTATTAGAACTAAATGGGTGTTTAAGAACAAGACTGATGAAGTTAGAAATATTGTAAGAAATAAAGCCTGTCATCTTGCTCAAGGCTTCATTCAAATTGAAGGTCTGGACTATGATGAAACCTTCACACCAGTTGCAAGATTGGAATCCATTAGGTTACTTCTAGCCTTTTCATGTAGTATGAAATTCAAACTATTTCAGATGGATGTTAAGACTGTCTTCCTCAATGGATTTCTCAATGAAGAAGTCTATGTTGAACAACTTAAAGGATTTGAAGACCCTGCTCCTCCATATCATGTGTATAGATTGAAGAAAGTTTTATATGGTCTTAAATAGGCTCCTAGAACTTGGTATGATGAGAGACTCACCCAGTTCCTGCTTTTGAAAACCTAAAAAAGAGGAAAAGCATATCAGACCTTGTTCATTAAATGAAGGGAGTCTCAACTAGTAATAGTTCAAATTGATGTTGATGATATAATTTTTGGTTCAACCTTTGAAGCTTATACTAAATAATTTGTGAATGATATGAAATCTGAATTTGAAATGAGCATGGTTGGGGAAATGAGTTATTTTCTTAGCCTTCAAGTAAAGCAATCTAAAGAGGGAATTTTTATCTCTTAGAGTAAGTATGCAAGAAATTTTATTCACAAATTTGGTCTAGACAATTCTAAGGCAGTTATAACTCCTATCTCTACTCATGAAAAACTGAGTAAAGATGATGAAGACAAGAGCATTGATCCTAATCTTTACAGAAGTATGATTGGCAGTTTATTGTATCTGACTACTAGCAGACCTAACTTGTGTTTCAGTGTTGGATTGTGTGCCAAATATCAAGCTAATCCGAAGGAGTCTCACCTACATGCAGTTAAAAGGATTCTCAAATATGTTAAAGGTACTTTGGATTTCGGTCTTTGGTATTCTATTGATTCTAAATCCTGTCTAGTAGGATATACAGATGCAGACTGGGCTGGAAATATTGATGACAGAAAAAGTACCTCAGCTGGCTGCTTCTATATTAGAACAAATTTGGTGGCTTGGTTAAGTAAAAAGTAAAACTCTATTTCTCTTTCTTCAACAGAAGCAGAATACTTGGCAGCAGGCAGTTGCAGCACACAACTTATTCGGATGAGAAATATGTTACTTGATTATGGTTTCAAACATGACGAAATGATTCTATATTGTGATAATACGAGTGCTATAAATATCTCAAAAAACCTTGTTATGCATTTTCGAACTAAACATATTGATATTCATTTTCATTACATCAGGGAGGTAGTCGATAGAAAGGAGTTGCAATTGGAATACATTCCTATAGATAAACAAGTTTCAAATATCTTTACAAAGGCATTAAGTGGAGAGAAATTTGAGCAGTTGAGATCTGCTCTAGGACTGTGTGTCATGTGACGCTATTTTTATGGGAGAGTGGAATATTTGAAGAGTATTTCAATTAAGTTTCCACTTACCTTGTTCATTGAAGGTTTATTCTCCCTCATTATTGTTTTCGGCAAGCGTTTTGTAACTTCAATTCTCGGCTAGAGGCATTTTATTCTCCCTCATTATTGCACATTGATTTTTTTTTAACCTGATTTCGGTGAGAGGCTGTTATTTATGAGGATTCGAACATATGAGATTTATGTCTTCAATTATGTTATCTTGGCGTTGCAACTCGAATCAATGTCTTGAAAAATAACCGACAGTTTCACTCTTCATTTGTCCTCTTGTCTACCTCTCATCTATTTAATCAAAGGTTTCAATGATGGGCAGTAAAATTAGCAAGATGAGTTTCGAGAAAAAAATGACTGCTTCCTTGGCAAAGGAAATGGTATTTTCAAATCCTTATGAGAAAATAGAAACACCTATTCCAGTTCTATCTACTCATAAAATATCTCCACCTTCTACCTCTCAAGGTCAAAATCTGAAAAATAAATCACGGAGAAGATTTGCTGACCATCATCTAAGAAGTAATGGTAGAGGTATAGTATCTAAAATCCTCAAATTCCTTTCTAAATTTCCTGGTCCTAAGGGGGAGGAATTATCTTCTGAGGGGGAGGGTAAAGATGAAGTCAATATTTCTTGTGGCTCTGTATTTTAATGATGATTCCTCTAAAAAAAATAGTAGATATTGGTGCTATTTTTGCTGATGAAGAGCTTGGTTCAATTCCAGGAAAGACAAAATCTCCGTTGTTTTCTCTGGTTCTTAAGACTAAGACAGTCATAGTTGAAACTATATCTAAGGCAGTTAAAACTCCTGATGCAAGACTTGAAACAGTCACTGTATAATCTGTTGCTGATGTAACTTCAACTCTTGTATCCAAAGCCTTGGACCTCTATCCGACTCCTTCATCCACAACCGAAATAGCTATTCATGATGACCTATTTAAGACACAAGTGTCCTTGGCTCAGCTACACCTGCAGGTAATCTCTATTGAGAAAAAGATTCTTGAATATTTCATAGCTAGTTCTGCAGGTACTACATCTCTGTCTTTCGGAAGGGTTTCTGGTTTGTCCAGTCCAGACTGCTCTAAGTGAATGTTTTTTCTCCTTTGGCTTATTAGGCCAAAATGGGGGAGAAAAATGGGGTGTCTTTGAATAAATGGGGTAAAGTGTGGTCTGTTTGGTATGGTTGACTTCTATCTTGTTTGGCTGAGTCTGGTATGTTGTCTGGTTGTATTTTTTCTTGTCTATGACTAGTGGTTGACTGTGACTCTGTGATGGTTGTGACTCTATGATGGCTGGAAATTTTCTCTGAATTGTTAAATCTTGACAATTAGTGTGCTTGTCTGTGAATCTACTCTCTTGTTATTGTTAGTTGTCTTTTTAAAATTGATTATGACAGGTTGTTTTGCCAAATAAGCCAAATGGTGAGAATACTAGTGTTGGTTTTTTGTATTTTGGCTATATTTGGCAAAAGTATTTCAGTATGATCTTAGTCTTAACTATGAGGAACTCTGCATATATTGAAGACAGACTCAACTGCTCCAGCAACCTATGGTTTTCTTGTGAAAGATAGAGCGCAGAAAGATGACTTTTTGTCTCCTACAGAGATAATGACTCTTGGTATGCTTCATTAATGATGATTCTCTTTGTTGTCTTTAAGATCTTTTAATCATCATTAATTCTTTATTTGCCCAAATATCGGCTTTAAATATTTTCGGGGCGTTACTCTTTGTTCTTTACGATCTTTAAGAGTTATGTGTTGTCTATTTGTTTTGAATCGATGACTATTGGTTGTTAAACTGATGGGTTCATTAAACACATAGTTATGAACAGCATTGATTCAGATCTTTCAATTGTCACATATAAATTCAGATGAAAATATCTGATCTGCAACTCTCCATATGCGAACACTATGTTGCCAATTATTTAGAGGAATTGAGACTGCTGAGTGCAGAAAGACAACAATCTACATTTCTTATCTTCAGGAAAAGATTGGCTTCGGGTGGATAACTCACTACAACACAAGGTTGTGTGGAGGACGAAACTCTATGGCTGGGATGTCATAGAGAGTCAAGTTGGTATTTACTTGTAATAGCAAATAGTTTTTTGTTATTTCCAATTCATTGTAGTATTGTAGTCGAATTTCGAGTGTGAAATCTAGATGACTTATTTTGTACATATAGAGAGTGGATTGGGTATCTGTCTGTTGAGTGTCTCACAGATTATGTGACTGGTTTGTCAGTGAACTTCATAAACAAACCTCTTGTGTTTGCGTGTGTTCTTTTATTTTGATTCTTACTTTGATTCTAGTAGCAGTTGCAACTTCCTATTCAACTGCCCTCAACAAAAGTTCCCTTAGAGACATATACTGTCATAGCCGATAACCCGGGTACACGTCCACGCGCCCCAAATCAACCCTCTCTTGGTTCCATCATCTCGACTCTATGTTTTATCACCCAATTTACATTTTAGCTATTACTAAGTAATTTCAGCATTTAAACTCAAAATTTTCAGCATGTATAACCATTCCCTCTTCTCTACAGTCGCCTACTCCATGCTTTAGGGGTAGTCGTTCCCAAGGGCTGTCACAAGCCAAATAAAACACCGAAAGAGTAAAATTTTGGATTTTTCCAAGCATACTTAACCGTGACCATGGCAATAAAGAAATCACTCCAAAAGTGGAAGGGAAGAACCCACTCACACTACATTATCATTTTCTTCCGTAGGCAACACAAAGAACATACAATAAGCATATCTAGCACTTAAATATGCAGTTAATAAATGATCATATGTACCGATGCTGGTGTGCGCAAGCTCTATAGCTCAATCTTGTGAAATAGGACACACCCTATACCGACATATTAACAAATGCATATACGGTACTCTATGCCCGAATGATGTAATCTGAACCTAACCACATGCTCTGATACCACTTTGTCACGACCCCAAAACTGGGTCATGCGACCGGCCAGAGTGTGGACACACACTCCGAAGCCTAAACCATGCAATCACACTTAACCATGCAATATAACCAATTCAAGATACCAAATATGCGCATTTATCATTGTAATAGCAACTCAGTAACAATTTAAGTAAAAGCTACATAACCAAGTACCAAAACCACATAAGTTCAAATAACTACAAGTCTTTGTTAAACTATAGGGTTCCACGAGACCGCCACCGGAGTCCGCCACCACCAACCGCGACGTACCTCTATGATCACGCCCTGCAAAATAGTATTCATAAAAGAATGGTGAGTTCAAACAACTCAGTGAGTGGTCGTCTCGACCATCACCAAGCCAAACCATATAAATAAATATTGCAATAATTAACTCTGTGCTCGAATGACATATATAATCATGGTACATATTACATTAGTAACTCGTGCGCTACGCGCACCACACAGCTTGACTCTGCCCATTTAGAGCAGTCCTCTAGTTACCGCCTACAACTCACGACGTGCTCGCTAGGCTAGCCACCCTAGTAAACTTCCCAACTCGGGCTCACTGAGCTAGGAAGACCCTCTAGCCTGAGGGCCTACAACTCGATCGGGGAAGGCCCTCCGACCCATGCCACTCGGGTCAGTCGTCGACGTGTCTCACCAACGTAAGGCTTGACCCACAATCACTCGTGTCTGAGGCGCACACTTGGCCCATCCGGCCCAATATCAACTCGATCGCGATGTGCACCACTCGGCCCATCTGGACCAATATCAACTCGTGCGCGATGCGCACCACTTAGCCCATCCGGCCCAATATCAATACCATGTTCATCTAGGGAATAGCCCTTGTAATGAAGTAGATTAGTCGGGTAATTATGACTTAATTCACATTTCTTGGTGCACCTTAGGTAGCACCCACTCGGCCCAATTAAGTTACTCATCGCCATGTACCCTCCACAACTACCTCATAATTGTCTTATCAGTTCTTCTATTCAAGAACCTAACACCAACACCTGTGATGGTCGTCGCGTAGCGGAACACTATGTTTTATCGAGCAGTTTCTGCACAACGTACACACTCATCGTTGGAAGTCTCATATGAACTTATAGAATTTCTCGGACAATGATACAAAGTATCACATCTATCCAAGGATTCCGAAGTTTAGTGGAACGAACTAAACTCCTCAGTTTTCTTACTTTCCTAGGTCTCGCAAAAATTCGGTCCGCATCAGGGATTTCAACTCTTCTACGGGCAACTTTTCCAAATGTTCCACTCGAGGGCTTATACCCTCATCCCAAACATGGAAGTGTTCAAATAACCCACTGTTCACAAGGTAAAACCACTACAATTATAGCAAGTCGGGAAGTGTCGCACCAGACTCATAACCCGACTCATTCAATAACCAATATGACAATTCCAGCCTACCTAACCAATCTATTTTCTATTTGTACACTACTGTTCATGTCATAATAATGTATTCAAAGCTCACAGAATATGGTGTACATAAAGATCGATAGGTTATTTTGATATTTTACAAACTGTGTTAATATCTACAAGGCAAAATAATTCGAGCATACACTTAACGAAAATTCCAGCAAACCATGATAACTTTCATCATATGAAGATTAGCTATACTTAACATCTAAATCACGGAAACATGGCAACATATCATGAAGTAAAAGCTTATCTTTTTGCCTTTTAAGGGTACCCTACACCCTTAGGGTCACTCGGCCACACTAGCCACAACTAAATGAGATTTAAGCATGATATAATACATGAAATTCTCGAAATTAATTAGTAATAAAAATGAAAATAATTAACAAACATCAATATTGAGTTCTCCTATTAGGGCGACCCTCCCTAGGGTTTGGGGGCATGCCCTAGGACCCTTCCAAACCCTAAGGGGCCTACAATCCCCAATCTACACATACAACATGGGGGATCAAAATATAACTTGCAAGAAAAATACATGGATTCGACCCCAATTTCAAGATCAACACATGACAGCCCCTATTCATGCTCTCTTGGGATTTTTAGGGAATATCCACTCACCTGGGATTGGTTTAGGGACAAGGAAGATGATGGAGAAGCCCCGTGTTGTATCCAATCCGACGACGCCTCGATCCTCCAACCGATTCCTCCGATTCATCCCCTCTCTCTCCCACTTCCCTTGGTTGGTGTGCGCTCCTTCTTGGAGTCGTGCACCCCATGGCAGGTGAGAATTATAATTTTAAATTTTTAATTGCCCAAATTATCTATTTGCCCCTCATCACTTTACTCGAACCGACTTGCTCCAAACGAGTCTGATTTGAACCCTTCTCGCACCCTCGGACTCGGCTCGAACCCAACTTAGACTTAATACAATAATTAATTCTAAATTTAAGTAATTTAGATTGAGCAAGGGTCTCACCTCAATTCGCGTCCAACCGCGATTAACTCTGCATGCGCCGTTACGCGCTGCGCTTATCCCGTTGAACACATGGACTTTAGGAAACCTTGTGATTGGATTGATTGATCGTATTTATAGGAAAGTGTTGTAATTTTATTAATTTCCTTGGGCTGTAATTTATTTATTTTTCTTAGTTTTAGGGGCCTTAGAGAGCCCATAAGCTTGTCGTACGTCTCACCTTGGTATGCCAAGGATAATTTTATAAAATGAAAAGGAGATGCAGAAACTATGGTGGCCCTTAAGCTCAAGATGGAGGTCCATGGAGATGGAGTCGAGTGGAGCTTGAAGACTAATGAATGTTGTAAATTATCCCTACAGCCCGGACCCAATCCTTGTGGCTACAATTGGGCTCCCCTTAGAAAGTCCATGATCATTCCTTTTATGTTTCTATTTTGATGATGAATGTGATGTATGATTTATTGAAAACGTATGCATGTGCAAAGTGAAACTTAATAGAAATTAGGTTCCCCCTCGAAAATCTTCCAACTTAAAATTTTAAGTCTTAAATAGCGTAGTTTAGGAAACTATGTCATGGCTCTCCACTAAAGCATTAACTAAGAGTCTTAACACGTTACGTTGTCAGCTATGGTTACATAGGGGCACGTTACAAGGTTAAGAGATCTCCATGAGTTAATGTTTAAACATGAGATGTTTTAGATGTTTTGTTACGGGCCAAGAACGGATGTACCTGAGGTCTAGAACACCAGGAGCCGACTTGATTGAACTGTATATGAGATGTACTGAACAAGAGTTGTTCACTTATAGGGCATTAATTCTCCAAGAATGGATGTACATGAGGAGGGTTAGTGACTTATAAGAATTCAATCACCTATTGGGAATCCTTCCCGACTTGGATTCTTGTTTCCTATTTTGGAAGTATAGAATTCGTAAAATTAGTGGGAGATCATTTTTATTTAAAGCTCATAATCATTATGATGGAAAAACATACAACTAACTTAATTTTGTTATTTTCTACAAATTTTTTAATATGAAATCTCAAAACCTCATCGCTAGCATACTCGACTTAAATAGGCTTACCAGGTCTAATTATGTGGACTAACTCCACAACCTTAAAATTGTCCTTAATGTTGAACGTATTAGATACACTCTGGACACTCATATGAATCCCTTAGCAGAAGGGGCCACAGATGAGGAAAATGCCACTTATGAGAAGTGGCAAGCTAATGACCTGCAAGCACAATGTTATAAGCTGGCTTCTATAAGCAATGAGTTGCAAAAGCAGCATGAAAACAGGAACACTGCTAGAGGAATTTTGCTACACTTCAAATAGTTGTATGGTGAGCAAAGCATAACTGCTAGATATGATATATCTAAGGAATTGTTCCAAGCCAAGATGCTTGAAGAGGCTCATGTAGGAGCTCATGTATTTGAAAAAGTTTAAAACGTTTAAAACTTGCATATGCTAAAAGCATGTGAATTGCTTCTAATCTAGCTATGGGAGCATAAGTTTCATTATAATATATACCTTCTTCTTGGTTGTACCCTTGGGCCACTAATCTAGCTTTGTTTCTAATGACTAAGTCATCTTCATCTAACTTATTTTTTATAGACCAACTTAGTCCCAATTACAGTTTGTTCACTAGGCCTAGGTACTAAATCCCAAACTCCATTCTTAACAAATTGATTTAGTTCCTCATACATGGAAATAACCCAAAATTCATCATCTATGGATTCCTTAATGTTTTAAGGCTCAACTTGAGAAATGAAAGCAACATATTGACAAATATTTTTTAGTTTAGAGCGCGTTACCACTCCCGATGAAGGTTCTCCAATTACTTAATCAATTAGATGATCCCTTATCAACCGGTAAGCTTTTGGGATAGGAGGTAGAGCTTCTTCTTCTTCAACTTGAGGTTGGGATGATGAGGATGAAGGTTCTTCATCATGTGGTTCCTCATTGAGTTCATCTTCAACCTCTTTATCATGAAAAGTCAATTTGAAATTTCTTGAAGAATCATTACTTTCATCAAATGTAGCATGCATGGATTCTTCAACAATCATAGTTCTATGATTATAAACTCTATAAGCCTTAGAACAATTGGAGTATCCAAGAAGAATTCCTTCATCCGATTTTGAATCAAATTTTTCTAGATGCTCCTTAGTGTTCAAAATGAAACACTTGCAACCAAAAACTTTAAAATATCCCACACTTGGGATTCTATCATTCCAAAGCTCAAAGGGGGTTTTCTTACTTTGGTCTTAGTAAAACTCAATTTAAAACATATCAAGAGGTGTTTATGGCTTCGGCCCAAAAATACTTAGGCAAATTATTTTCACAAAGCATAGTCCTAGCCATTTCTTGTAAAGTTCTATTCTTCCTTTCAACCACCCCATTTTGTTGAGGGGTTCAAGGGGAGAAAAGGTATGTTCAATACTAAGCTTATTACAAAATTCCCAAAAAAAATCATCTTTAAATTCACCTCCATTGTCACTTCTAATTTTCAAAATACAAATTCATTTTTCATTCACTACTCTCCTAGCAATTTTTTTTAGGAAATCAAATGTTTCATTTTTCTTAGCTAGGAAGAAAACCCATGTAAATCTAGAATAAGCATCAACTAAGACATATCAATAAAGTTTACCACCTAGGCTAGCAACATCACAAGGACCAAAAAGGATGACTTAACTTGTTTACCATGTTGACATGCATCGCAAAGTCTATCATTTTCAAATTTTATCTTGGGTATTCCTTTAACTAAATCGTTTTAAGTTATTTCTTAGATAAGACTCATGCTAGCATGTCCTAACCTTCTATGCCATAACCAAGAGTCATTTTCCATTGTCACTAAGCATCTAACATGAGGATTAGACAATACATTTAAAACTAAGGTGCAAACATTTTCATGCCTATCTCCAATGAAAACAATGTCATTTGATGGGGCATTTCTAATTATATATTTAGATGCTTCAAATACAACTAAATACCCATTATCACATAATTGAGATATACTTATCAAGTTATGTTTTAACCCATCAACTAATAAAATATTTTTAATGCATGGGTAAGGAAATATACCTATATCAACAATGCCAACAATCTTACCTTTGGTATTATCTCCAAAAGTCACATGCCCACCATCCTTGCTTGATAGGATTGCAAATAAATTGATGTCGTCTGTCATGTGCTTTAAGCAACCGCTATCCAAGATTCAAGTACTTCTACTTGCTTGAGAATGGTTCTTCATCTACAAAAGGAGAAGAAGCAACTTTAGGTACCGAAATCTTCTTAGGTCCTTGAGTGTTAGTCATCTTAGGAACCCAAATGAATCTAACATGGGGATTACATTTAAGAGCACAACGTCTAACCATGTGCACAAATATCCCACAAGAAAAGCATCTTCCATTAAATTTCCTAGAATTATGAGTATGAGCATGGAAGTGAGCATGATCATGAGCATGTGAGATTTTCCTAACATGAGTAACCTTAGGAATGACATTTTGTAAGGTTACCATCTTTTCATTTAGCATGCATAATTTCTTCTTTAAGCTAAGCATGATTTCATTTAAGTGTTCTATTTGAGAACTCAAGAACTTGTTTTCATTCTCCAATTTTTCATTTTCATTTTCTAAATCATTTTTAATTTTTTCAAAGGTGTGCTTCTCATCCTTAAGACTTTCTACTTCTTTCTTTAAGGCATTGGATGAGAGTAATAAGCCATTTTCTTCCTCTAAGGATTTGTTGTCCTTTTTAATTTCCTTAAATTTTATCCTAATAGTATTAAATTCATTATGCATATGTTCAAATTTTATTTCTAATTCTTGTTGCGTAAATGAAATTTCACCTAAAGTAAATTTTACCTCATTGTCATTTGTCATGAGGCATAGGTTTGCCTTCTCGCTCTTGGTGTCCTCCGCACTTGATGAGGATTCACTTTCATCCCATGAAGCCATCATGATTTTTTTATTCTTCTTGAACTTGTCCTTCTTGTAAGGAGTGGAGGTAGAGGCCATCTTGAGTTGCGAGCAATCCTTCCTAGGTGCCCCGTCTTGTTGCAATTGTAGCAAGTGTAGCCACCCTTGCCTCTCGTCATGCCACCCCTCATGAAGCTCACAAACCTTCTTGCCATCATCGCCATCTCTTCTAGATCATCAAATTCTTCTTCGGATGATGAGGGTTCTTCAACTCGGTGTGACGCTTTTAAAGCAATATTATTGTTTTGGGGGGCATCTTCCACCTTGTGTGCCCTCATGTGGATCTCATGAGTCATGAGAGGTCCAATGAGTTCGGTGATTTTCAAGGTTGCCAATTTCTTGGCTTTCATAATGGTAATCACCTTTGGCTCTTAGGCCTTGGGAACAGATCGGAGGAGCTTCCTTACCTTCTCCTCTTCTCTAATGTCTTTACCAAGATTACGTAAACCATTACTAATGTTCTGAAAGCGTGCATACATATCATCAATAGTTTCATGCGATTTCATTCTAACCATTTCATAGTCATGCATGAGGAGGTTAATCTTGGACTCCTTAACTTGTGAGGTACCTTCATGTGTAGTCTCTAGGACATTCCAAAGTTCAAAGGCCGACTTACATGTTGAAATCCTATTAAACTCATTAATAGAAAGACCACAATACAAAGCATTTATGGCCTTGGCATTTGCATTAAAGAGTTTGACCTCATCTTGATTCCATTCATCTGTATTTTTTGTAGGTTGCTTATACTCTACTTGAATCATTCTGCATACGTCCATGCCTAGTGATTGAAGGAAGCTATTCATTCAAATCTTCCAATAGGCATAGTTGTTTCCATCAAAAAGTGGAGGACTATGGGTAGAGGACCCTTGTGCTAGATGGATTTCGGTAGTCATTCTAAGTTGTAGGGTAGATGGTTAAATCGAGACCTACGACCTTGCTCTACTACCAAATATTGTTCAAATAACCACACTAGAAGGGGGGAGGGGGTTGAATAGTGTCTTAGCTAATTCTAAGTTCAATTAGCTCTTTTCAATTTTAATCCCTTTAACAACCAATTTAGAGTTCTCTTGAAATGGATGTTTGACAAGTATGTGAGAACAATTAAAAGGCAAGTAAACAAGCAATGCAAACACAATATGTATAGTGGTTCGACCAACCCGCGTACTCCACTACCTTGGCTCCTCACCAAGGATTTCTAACTCAAATGCTTTATAGATATAGTGTTTCCCTAAGGCCTTGTTTGGATGAGGTGCAGCATGGTTTAGTAATATATGGTTGAAGGGATGGTAATCGAAAACGTAGCGGAAATAGCAATTTAAAAAATTCAAATCATCCCAAAATAGTTAGCAAAATTCAAGAAATTCTAACTTTGAGTGTAGTGGAGATTGTATACCTTATACCGCGGTTGAACTTGTTGCTCCTATCCCCAGATCAAGACGCACACTTGCACATCCTCCATTGCTAGTCCACACCAAGATCCTCGCAACAAGGGGTCAGCGATCAACCGGACAAGTAGTGGCTCAACGGTGAGGTTTTCTCAACCCCAAAGCCTCAAAGGCAAGGCCGGCCCTTCCACCAAGAACCGGGCTCCAAAACGGGAGGAAGAGGAGATGAGAAAACCTCAGAACGAGAGGAGAAACAAGAAGATACCATGTTGTCCGCTTAGGACTCCCCCAAAGGAAGTAAGGGGCGGCAAACCAAGGATGCAAATCTCTCTTAGCCTCCAAGAGGTAATTTATATTTAATGGCTTCATAATTAATTCAAAATTAATTAAATCTAATTAAATTTAAACTTTAATTTATCTTCATAAATTAAAAGCCTGTCAATAGGAGTGAGATTTATGTAAAAAAAATAGTTTCCTATCATATAGGAATTATATTCATGTAGATAAATTACATTCTTATTTTATAGAATCATCATTCATCTAAATAAATCAATTATCTATAAATCTATGATTTATCTAAATAAATCAATTTTCTATAAATTAAGATTTATCTAAATAAATCAATTCCTAAATTAATAGGTGTAGACGCATGGGGAAAATCAAATTTCCCTCCATGAATTTTTTATTTCAAAAATCAAATTAATTATGTTTAATTCTTAATTAAACATATCCCGATTTATGGTTAATTCATCGCTTAATTCATAATTAAGATTTAATCAACCATATAAAATAGTGCAATGTGCCAAACACTACGACTTTAGGGTTACCCTACAAAATACGGAGGTACCCTACAAATTAGGGTTTCCAAGGAACTCCTTACTCGTACATTCGTTCTTATAGAAAACATCTTTCCTATCTAATCCGTAAACGAGATCCGTGATCGAGTTGCAACATGTCCATGCCAGTAGACATATAGTGCCGCGTGCGAGCTTTATCTCATAAAGCCCATTACAAGGTTAGCCTGTTGTGTGTAACCCATTGGGCCCAGCACTAAGCCAGCAGTGAGTTATGCAAAACGAAGAGTCGAATCCAATAGAACATCTTCTATTCGAATCCCATGAGCCCTCTAAACCTCCTTGTCACGCCCCAACTCAGGGTCGCGTGACCAGCCAGGGTTTATGTCCTACCCTGAAGCCTACCACATACACTAAATAGCAAAATACTCAGAATACACATCAACCATAAAACATACAAGTAGAAGAACACGACGCAAACTTTTATTTAATTAAAAGAAAGTTTCGAATAATTTTTAAAAGAGTTGTAAGAACAAACCAACTATTAAGAACAACTTGAGTTAAAAGTCAAATACATGTTTTCAAATTAAACATCACTCAGTGTATATAAAGAAACAACCCTAGACCAGACTACGACTACTGGGCGCTGCTATGAGATCTACGCCACTGCCTGCCCTCCAGCTGCACCATGACTCCAAACCTCACCTCACTGGTCGGGCTCTGCAAAAATAAGAGAAATAAACCATGAGTCCACATGGGACTCAGCGAGCGGTCCTTCCGAACCTCGACATAAATCCCCATTAACAACATGCATATAAGTCAGCAAATTTATAAATTTAAGGATCTAATCTAGTCATGATATGACAACCGGCCCAAAGGCCATCCTGCATAAACCATATAACCGGCCAAAACGACCCTACCAGACTAGGCAACACTCGGCCACTAGAACCTGTTCGAGAACTGGTGGCTCGGCTCTACCCAACCTTTACCACAAAATAATGATCCGGCCTCACGGCCCACATGTTACATAAGAAAAGTTAGAGCAATCACCGGATCGTCGACTAGGATGGTCAACTAGTCTCAGGAACCCACCGGGTTAGGGATAGCTAGTCCCACCCATCTCGGGTCTACCGTCAGCGTGGCCCACTAATGGAATCTCAAGACCCTCTGCTACCCGGGTCTAACACTTAGCGGGCCGACTGGTGTAATCTCAAGATCCTAATCACCTGCCAAGTCAAGCATTAGTCGTTCCGGCCGTCCATGCTTCTCAGTCGACCATCACAATCACAATACACAAGAAAAGTATTCTAAAGTTTTTTATTTAACCGCGGGCATTCACCCGTATCCGGCCCCCTCGTTCCGGGCCATACCAACCACACGCTAATGCCCGCTGATTGTTTCCTAGGTGGGAAATATAGCTTGTCTTCATTCAAGTTTTCCCGACAATGTAAGCACCCTATAATTTCCTTATACGTATCTAGCGTCATTCGCCAGATTCCTTAAGTGTAAATTACATGTCATAAGCGTAGAAATGTCCGAATACAAATATGTCACAACACATAAGTTATAAGGGAAGTATTCTACAGCTACTACCATAAATAATAACATGCTTTCAACAATAAGGTAATTAAATTCTGCATTTAATCAATAAATTCCAGCAAGGTAATAATTGGACTAACATAGTAAGAATTCAATAGAAGTAAAATTAATGGAGGAAATTTCTTAAGATGATATATCATATGAAATTCTAACCATATGTACACTATCAAGAACATTTCATTATAATATGATGTTCTCAATCTATCAATACTAACATTTCATATAATAATTGAGTGATCCATATGAAATCAAGGATTTAATACCCTATATGTGAATGTGAAACAAATCGAACCCTTTCCCCTCCACACACCTACTCAGCCGAGCCTACCCAAGGCTGCTCATGCTTGGCCGAGAGCAACCAGGGTAGGACAAAGGTCCTTGGCCATTGTTGGGACGAGTCAAGTCATTAATCGCAAGAAAAACTCGATCCGAGCATGACCTTTCCCCTTTTTCCTTCATGTGGTCGGCCCTGATCATCAAGAAAAACGAGCATCTAAAACGAGAATCCATACATCGTTGAAGAACATGATTTAGGAATTCGAGAAACACCATCGATCAACAAGAAACGATGCACAAAATCTCGATTCATCGATTCTACATGGTTCGGCCACACGCCTCACCCTACCAACCGAGGTTCGACCACTCACCTTGATCAAGGAAGAAGGATGGACGAGCGACGATAATCTCGATCTTTCCGACGGCGGCCCGAATCCGACGCCGACCCCAAGTTTTCCCTCCTCCCTCTCGTTTATCGGGCTGTGTGCGGCTCCAATGATGAGCCGCTTGGCTGCTAGGGGGATGAGGGATTTATTCCCTCATTTTCCCTTGACCATTTTGCCCCTTCCACTCACTTAGCCCCTACTCGACTCGACCCAAGCCCGATTCGAGCCCCGACTCGATCAACGAACACGATTTCAGACTCGACTCTACTAAATCATCTTATGATTAAGAAGGAAGGAGCATTTATCAAATAAAATTTTATAAGGCTTAAATTATACCTTCTACTCGCGGTGATTTCACGACTCGACCCGACTAACTCCCGATCTGGTGCGCTGCACCAAAATAAATTTTATATTAGGAAACCTCGGGTCTTACAACCTTCCCCCCTTAAGGGAAATTCGTCCTTGAATTCTTTTTGCTGAACTATAAGGACTTACCGGTTCTTCAAACAAGGAAGGGTAGCGCTCTCTCATGTCTCGCTCTACCTCCCAAGTAGCTTCCTGCCCGGAGTGGTGCTCCCATCTAAACTTTACTAGGGGGATTTCTTTGGACCTCAACGTTCTAATTTGGCGGTCGAGGATCTCCATCGGCCTTTCCTTGAATGAGACAGCTGAATCCACCTCAACCACAGAAGGTTCAATCACATGTGAATCGTCTCTCACATATCGCTTGAGCATTGATACATGAAAAACCGGGTGTACCTTGCTCATGCTAGGGGGCAAGGCCAACTCATAAGCTACATCACCCCTTCGCCGGAGGATGGTAAAAGGCCCAACAAACCGGGGGCTCAACTTTCCTTTCTTCCTAAATCGAACTACCCCCTTCATGGGGGAGACCTTCAGGAACACCAAGTCGTCTTCCACGAACTCCAGCTCTTTGGCCTTCTTGTCAGCATACATCTTTTGGCGACTTTGAGCCGCCAACAAATTTCCTTTATGATTTTCACCTTCTCTACCGCCTCCTCAACTAGATCAGGACCCACCATGAGAGATTCTCCGGCCTCAAACCAACCTACTGGAGACCTACACCGCCGCCCATATAAGGCCACAAAAGGAGCCATGCCAATGTTATGTTGTAGGTGAACTCAATCAACGATAGGTGTTTCTCCCAACCACCAGCCAGGTCCAGAACGCAGGCCCTCAGCATATCTTCCAAGGTTTGGATGGTTCTCTTTGACTGTCCGTCCGTCTGCGGATGGAAAGTTGTGTTGAAGGGCACCTGAGTACCCAAGGCTTCCTGAAAGGACTGCCAAAACCGGGTTCACTGTTATAATCATCACTGGAGTACCATGGTATGCCATAATCCTGTCCAAGAATAGTCTGGCGTACTGCTCAGCAGAAAAGGTTATCTTGACATGAATGAAATGAGCGGTCTTTATCAATCGATCTACCACCACTCAAATGGAATCAAATCTGCCCCTTGACTTAGGCAGCCATCTCACTAGATCCATAGTAATCTTTTTCCACTTCCACTTGGGAACTTCAAGGTTTTGTAGCAGCCCTGCGGGCTTCAGGTGTTCGGCATTCACTTGCTAGCAGACCAAACACTTGGATACAAACTCTGCTACCTCCCTTTTCATGCCCTTCCACCAGTAATGCTGCCTTAAGTCTCGGTACATTTTGGTGCCTCCCGGATGCATCGTATAAGTGGATCAATGCCCCAGCTCCAGAACCTATCTACGCACCTCTGCCACATCAGTCACCACTATCCGGTCTCTGAACCTTAAGACACCCTCTAAGTCCAGCCTAAAGCCATCCTCTGCATCTCCTCTCTGCAATAAGTCCTTTATCAGGGCACAGAAGGTGTCCTCCCCCTGTGCGGTACGTAACATATCCACCAGTGTGGATTTTACCCGTAGATGAGCCACCAGGGCACCCGAAGCTGATACAGCCAGAACTGTTCCCCCATCTAGGCACAATGCCAACTCTCGCGCTAGCGGCCTCTTCCCGACTGCCAAATGGGCCAAGCTGCCCATGGATTTCCTGCTCAGCGCGCGTCCGCCACCACATTGGCCTTTCCAGGGTGATACAAGATGGTATAATCATAATCTTTCAGGAGTTCAAGCCATCTTCTCCGCCTTAAATTGAGATCCTTTTGTGTGAGCAAGTACTGGAGGCTTTTGTGGTCGGTATAAATCTTACAAGCCTCACCATATAAGTAGTGGCGCCATAGCTTCAGAGCAAACACTACCGCCGCCAGTTCCAAATCATGTGCTGGGTAATTCTTCACATGAACTTTCAACTGGCGAGACACATAGCCAGTCACTCTGCCATACTGCATCAGAACACAGCCCAGGCCAACCCGAGAGGCATCACAATATACCACACATCCTCCTGAGCCTTAAGGTACGACCAAAATTGGTGATGACGTCAAACATTCTTTGAGCTTCAGGAAGCTCTCCTCACACTTTTCGTCCCAATCAAATTTGACCTTCTTCTGGGTTATCCGAGTCAGAGGAGCTGCAATCCTAGAGAAATTTTCTACATACTTTCTGTAATACCCGGCTAACCCCAAGAAACTATGGACTTCAGTCACACTGGTCGGCCGCTTCCAATCCTTTACCGCCTCTATCTTGGAGGGATCCACACTGATTCCTTCCTTGGACACTATATGACCTAGGAATCCCATAGTTTCTAACCAAAACTCACATTTGGTGAATTTGGCATACAACTGATGTTCTCTGAGGGTTTCAGGACCATCATCAAATGCTCAGAGTGCTCCTCCTTGCTCTTGGAATACACTAGGATGTCGTCAATAAAGACGATCACAAATCTGTCCAGGTATTCTTTGAACACTTTGTTCATGAGGTCCATAAAGGTCGCAGGTGCATTAGTCAATCCAAACGTCATCACCAGGAACTCATAATGGCCATAGTGAGACCTGAAGGCAGTCTTGGGCACGTCACAGTCTCGGATTCTTAGCTGATGACATTCAGACCTCAAATCAATCTTTGAAAACTATTATACCCCCAGCAACTGGTCGAACAAGTCGTCAATTCTGGGCAGCGGGTAACGATTTTTTATTGTCACCTTATTGAGCTGCCTATAGTCGATGCACATGTGCATGGACTCGTCCTTTTTCTTCACAAATAGAACTGGAGCACCCCACAGGGACACACTTGGGCGAATGAAGCCCAAGTCCAGCAACTCTTGCAGTTGTGTCATTAACTCCCGAAGTTCGGCCGACGCCATCCTATACGGTGGGATGGAGATCGGTGCCGCCCCGTGCTGCAATTCAATACAGAATTTGATTTCTCTTCTAAGCGGCAATCCTGACAATTCTTCTGGGAAGACATCGAGGAACTCACAGATCATCGGAGTTCCACTAACCTCCTGAGTCGTGCCCCCTTTTTCCTCGGCCACAAATACGAAGGCCAAGAAGGACTGGCAGCCGCCTACCAGCAACTTACGAGCCTTAAGGGCTGAAATGATGCCCATTGGCTCATCCTTTTCTACTCCACTGAAGGTGAACTGCGGCAACCCGAGCTTCCTGAACGTGATAGTCTTAGCCCTACAGTTAACTGATGCAAAATGCTCCGCCAGCCAATCCATGCCAAGGATGACATCAATTTCAAGTAAAGGCAAAAGTGTCAATTCTGCATTCAACACATGGCCACAGATTAGCACTTCGCAGTCACAGAAGATTGATTCTGCTATTAATGCATCGCCCGTAGGAGTTGACACCACATACGACACAACAAGCAAGGAAGGTGTCATAGGAAATTCGACAGCAAATTTTGCATATACAAACGAGTGCGTGGCACCCGGATCAAACATAACATAAGCATTAGAAGAACTAACTAAAATAATACCTATCACCACTGCCTTTGATGCCTCTGCCCTATCGCGGTTCATGGCAAAAACCCTGGCAGACGATCTCTCTAAATGGCTAGCCTACTGGCAAAAACCCTTCTCTGCATCTGACCTCTCCGAGCCAATGACCCTACTGACATAGGTGTCTTTCCTTTTAACAGCTCAGATCTCTGGCCAACTCTGTCCGGACAGTCCTTCTTAAAGTCCCTAACCTTATTGCATTTAAAGCAGGCATCCGAGCGGCCAAAACAAGCCCCCTAGTGCCTCCAGTTACAGCGACCACACTGCGGCATATTTGACTTCTGAGAAACACCCCCTGACCCTGCCGGCCTCCCTGTCCCGGACCCTAGGACTCCATGGCCCCGGCTACCACCCTGCTCTCGGCTCTGCTAGTGATCTGCGATAGCTACAGTCCCCTCAGAGTGACCCGGTCGGGCTCCAGATCCTTGCGGCCGAAATTTCTTCTTGGTTGGTCTGTCATTCCTCTTGAACGACACCAAAGCTTCCTTCCGAAAGGCCTCATCCACCACTCGGGCAAGAGTGGAATCCTTGGTGTAGTGGATGAGCTTGCCTATTTGAGGCCTCAAGCCCAACGAACTTCTTGACCCTGGCGGTCTCAGATGCCACTAGGCTCAGATGATATTTGGTAAGTCGGTTAAATTTCGTCTCATACTCTGACACTGACATGCCACCAGACTGGCACAACATTTCAAAGTATCGTGCTCGCTTGTTACGAACACTCATTGGCAAGTACTGTTCTACCACAACTGCCCTAAACTCTTCCGAGGTGGGAGGAGGCGCGCCTGTTGCCTTGTGAACCCTCCAAGTGTGCAGCTAGACCTTTGCCGATCCCGTCATCTGTAGCCCGACCATACGAGCCGCTACTTCCGATGAGCACCCCAATTCCAGGCATAGTTCGTAGCAGTCCCCCAGAAACTCAGTGACTTCCATCTGTCGGTCTGTTCTGGTGAATTCTAGCGGCTTCAACTTTACGAAATCTACATAAGATGGGTCTCCTGGAACCGTGATCGTCGGTGCTATTGTCTCGGCTACCTCCGATACCACCGAAACCACAGGTACAGGCTACGGCGGTGGCTACTGCTGCCGCATCTGATGTCTCAACTCTTGCTCTCTAAGGATCGCCTCTATTAATTGAGCAACCTAAGCTTGCAGTTGATCAACCGTGGAATTTTGTCCCTGCTCTTTGGACTGCTCTCTTTCCCTACCCCTGCCTCGGCCTCGGCCCCAGTGAATAATCGAATTACTGCCACTACCGCTCAGTGCAACATTATGTGTCTCCATCACACTAACATAGAGAAAAAGAAACAATTCTCACGTTAACATAAATAATTCATTCAACTGTAATTTAAATTACTAACCGCATGGTGCACTGAGTGCAGTCACGGTTGCCAGATCTCGTAGCATACCTATACCGTATGTCAACACGCTAGCATATGTCTCATACGGTACCCAACTCCTAGTCGTAGTAGTCAAGACCTAATCAAAAGCTCTGATACCAACTTTATCACGCCCCAACTCAGGGTCGCGTGACCGCCTAGGGTTTATGTCCTACCCTGAAGCCTACCACATACACTGAATAACAAAATACAGAGAATACACATCAACCAGAAAACATACAAGTAGAAGAACACGACACAAACTTTTATTTGATTGAAAGAATGTTTCGAACAATTTTTAAAAGAGTTGTAAGAACAAACCAACTATTAAGAACAACTTGAGTTAAAAGTCAAATAAATGTTTTCAAATTAAACATGACTCGGTGTATATAAAGAAACAACCCTAGACCAGACTACGACTACTGGGCGCTGCTACGAGATCTACGCCACTGCCTGCCCTCCAACTGCACCATGACTCCAAGCCTCACCTCACTGGTCGGGCTTTGTAAAAACAAGAGAAATAAATCGTGAGTCCACATGGGACTCAGTGAGCGGTCCTTCCGAACCTCCACATAAATCCCCACTAACAACATGTATATAAGTCAGCAAATTTATAAATTTAGGGATCTAATCTAGTCATGATATGACAACCGATCCAAACGCCGTCCTGCATAAACCATACAACCGGCCAAAATGGCCCTACCAGACTGGGCAACACTCGGCCACTAGAACCTGTTCGAGAACTGGTGGCTCGGCTCTGCTCGGCCTTTACCACAAAATAATGATTCGGCCTCACGGCCCACATGTCACATAAGGAAAGTTAGAGCAATCACCGATCCGTCGATTGGGATGGTCAACTAGTCTCAGGAACCTACTAGGTTAGGGATAGCTAGTCTCATCCATCTCGGGTCTACCGTCAGTGTGGCCCACTGACGGAATCACAAGACCCTTTGCCACCCGGGTCTAACACCTAGCGGACCCGCTGGTGTAATCTCAAGACCCTAATCAACTGCCGAGTCAAGCACTAGTCGTTCCGACCGTCCATGCTTCTCAGCCGATCATCACAATTACAATACACAAGCACAGTGTTCTAAAGTTTCCTTATTTAACCCCCGGGCATTCACCCGTATCCTGCCCCCTCATTCCGGGCCATACCAGCCGCACGCTAATGCCCGCTGATTATTTCCTAGGTGGGAAACCTAGCTTATCTGCATTCAAGTTTTCCCGATAATGTAAGCACCCTATAATTTCCTTATAGGTATCTAGCGTCATTCGCCAGATTCCTTAAGTGTAAATTACATGTCATAAGCATAGAAATGTCTGAATACAAATATGTCACAACACATAAGTTATAAGGGAAGTATTCTACAATTACTACCATAAATAATAACATGCTTTCAATAATAAGGTAACTAAATTCTGCATTTAATCGATAAATTCCAGAAAGGTAATAATTGGACTAACATAGTAAGAATTCAATACTAATAAAATTAAGGGAGGAAATTTCTTAAGATGATATGTCATACGAAATTCTAACCATATGTACACTATCAAAAACATTTCCTTATAGCATGATGTTCTCAATCTATCAATACTAACATTTCATATAATAATTGAGTGATCCATATGAAATCAAGGATTTAATACCCTATATGTGAATGTGAAACAAATCAAACCCTTTTCCCCTCCTCATAAGTACTCAGCCGAGCCTACCCAAGGCTGCTCATGCTTGGCCGAGAGAAACCAGGGTAGGGACAAAGGTCCTCGACCATGGTTGGGAGAAGTCAAGTCATCAATCGCGAGAAAAACTCAATCCGAGGGCTTCCGACCACTCTAAGAAATTTGGGGAAATTTTGGCATGACCTTTCTCCTTTTTCCTTTATGTGGCCGGCCCTAATCATCAAGAAAAACGAGCATCTAAAACGAGAATTCATACATCGTTGAAGAACATGATTTAGGAATTCAAAAAACATCATTGATCAACAAGAAACAACGCACAAAATCTCGATTCATCGCTTCTACATGGTTCGGCCACACGCTTCACCCTACCAACAGAGGTTCGACCACTCACCTTAAGATCAAGGAAGAAGGATGGACGAGCGACGACGATCTCGATCTTTCCAACAATGGCTCGAATTCGATGTCGACCCCAAGTTTTCCCCTCCTCCCTCTCGCTTGTCGGGCTGCGTGCGGCTCCAATGATGAGCTGCACAACTACTAGGGGGATGAGGGATTTATTCCCTCATTTTCCCTTGACCATTTTCCCCCTTCCACTCACTTAGCCCCTACTCGACTCGACCCGAGCCCGATTCGAGCCCTGACTCGATCCACGAACACGATTTTGGACTTGACTCTACTAAATCATCTTATGATTAAGAAGGAAGGAGCATTTATCAAATAAAATTTTATAGGACTTAAATTATACCTTCTACTCGCGGTGATTTCGCGACTCGACTCGAGTAACTCCCGATCCGGTGCGTTGCACCAAAATAAGTTTTCTATTAGGAAACCTCGGGTCTTACACTCCTTTAGTGTGATCATGTGTGACTCCACTCACAAGTTAAGATTGATGTCTAGCAACGTGTCATGACTGCCTAGATAGTGTGAGGTTCAATCGACAGGGGTCGAACGCCATTCAGTGATTAGTTACCGTTTAACTAAGTCCCTTAGTTACCATGTCCCGAATACGACTAGGGTACGAAAGAAGTGTCAAATTCTAATTCCGATTCATATGTATTCTGCATACCAAGCCGTCGTCTCAATAATGACATGTTAGAAACCCGTTTTCGACATTCATATCTACTATGGCCAGAGATTCCTGAGTCGATATTTGCAGGGACACATAGGACATTATCTCCTGTCGCTAGGAGTAACTAATTTCATATTGGTTGCTCACACACCTCCATGGATGATTTCCCATGCCTAGAGGTATCTAGCACATGACACTGAAAGCCACGTAAGGATAAGTCCAAAACAATGGGTCGACACTCACAAGGTAACCATGACAACCTCAGGTCCAATGACTGCTTGCACCTACTATCACCCGAGGAATATCCTATCGACACTCATGTAAGGATTCTATTACACTACAAAAAAATATGGTATCACCAACAGATTAAATTCGTTGGTAATAGTCAAAAATCCGTTGGTAATAGTCAAGAATCCGTTGGTAATACTAATACCAACGGATTTTCATTTGTAAAATCCGTTGGTGATACTATGCTAGGTATTACCAACGGATATTACTATGCTAGGTAAAATCCGTTGATAAAGATATATTTGTTGGTAATTACCAACAAATGAGTTGGTAATTTTGTTGGTAATACCAACAAAATTAATTTGTTGGTGAAAGTATGTTTTCTTGTAGTGTTATGTGTTCCTTGTGTAGGTCCGTTCAGTGAACTCATTCCCTAATGAGCTATTACACTTATACGTTAAATGACGGCTCATATGTAACTATGAGATCAGCAAGTTTGTGTTGCAAAACCGTAAATCTAGAGGCACAAGAAATGTATAGTTAGATGTTATTTCGGTCTAGAAGCCAGGTTTTTGATTCCTTTAAATGGACATCATGGTGTACGGACAAGAAAATATTATATTATGTTTCCTTCTAATCAAGTACCTTGAACTTCTTTATTCTTGTTATATTTTGTTACTATTAGTGGTAATTATTATTTTTTTGCTTTGATGGTTCAGAAATGAAGATTAAATGAAAATCTCGAAACTTTCTCTGTTGATTTGGATCCCACTTGCTTATTTTGTGATGATTTTGTTTTTTGCTTTGTATAACTTGGATCATACTCCCATTCACCTCTATGAATTGTCCATAGTTCTAGCAGTATGCATTAGAAGTTTGCTAAGAATTCCACTAAAAAACTTATTTTGTTTCTAAATAAATTTTAGCGCCCTTAAGTATTGTTTATTGTTTTTGGACGGTAGATTGTGTTATTGCTCTTAAAATATTGAGTCTTCACTTGGATCATTTTTATGGACGGTAGATTTTTTTACTTCCAAAAAGAAGTAAAAAAGACATCTGAATTGACAACTTTGCATTGAATTATTTTTTTCTAGTTTTTTTTTCTCATCAATTCATTTCACTTGGCCTAGAGTTCAAAGTTGAGATCACCAGGAAGGGGAGGATAGGCTTATAGTGTTTCCTATGGAAATAAAAAGTGTCAGAATACTCTTATGGTTGACCCTTAAGTTGTCTAAAGACACCAAACTTTATTTTTTTTTTCTTTTTCTTTTTCCTTTGTCAGAATACTCTTATTGTGGCAGATGTTGCTTTAATGTGTTTTCAATAGTTTTATTGTTCTTATGCATATGACTTAGTTTTGTTGTTCTTATGCATGTGATTTAGTTTTCTTTGGACACCTACTATTTTTGGTGAATTGGTGAATTGTTTAGATGAATTGTGATTGATAATAATGTGTTTTCAATATAAATCTATAGCTTGTTCTACTCGAGACGAATGGAACTATTATTGGTGAATTGTTTCTCATTGTCAATATGATTTCCTAATGTACAATGAGAACTGTAAATTGCCTCGTTATATTGAATTCTGCACAGAATTGTTATATTGAATTCTGTGGAGAGAGGGGAATTTCCATAGCTTGTTCTTATGCACATAAGTATAATTTCCATGTCTATAGCTTGTTCTTTTGCCTTATGTGCAAAAGATTATGCACATAAGGGGAATTTCAATATAAATCTATAGCTTGTTCTTATGCACAGACTGTAAATTTCCATGTCTGCTTCCTTCACGCTCTACATAAGTATAATTCAACACAAGATGAAACTTTATTTCCTTCACATGAATTTGACTGCCCTCATTTGTTCATCTCCATATAGCACATGGACCATTCCCTAATCCATATAAACCAGCAATGTTAAGCCTACCCATGCAGCCTACTCCTGATATGGCATTGTCTTCTCAGAACAAAAGAAGTTACTGCCAAAGAATTAATAGCAATCAGATCATTAGATCTAAATGAGGTTTACAATTGTTTTAATCATGGATAAATAGTTTCAGATAATAAACCCTAGCCTAACTTTTAGAAAGTTTTGTCCTTCTTAGGAGTGAATTGACACATGATGGCCAAGCAAAGGGCATCAGTGCCCTACTATGTAGTCTTCTTTTTGGCTTTCTATTTTCCCAATTTCTAAAGAAAGAAAAAATAGAAAATATATGGTGCCACAAACCAGTAACGTACAGGATAAGGTGCTTTGCAAAATTGTGTTGAACTTATATACCTGGTAAAAAAAAAGTCTTGTGGTAAATTGAAACAGCTAAATGGGTTTCAGAAAAGTTTTACAGCATGAGATTATTGACAAGTTTTTACGGCTGAAAGAGAGTTTAAGAGGGAGACATAAGATAGCATGGTACAGTGCAACAAAAGTAGCAGGAAAGATAGAGAATATGAGTATGAAGAGAGAACATGAAACAAGAGGTGAAAAGGTAAAAGCAATAATTTTAATGGAGAGAAAGGGAAAAATAGTATGTATATCAGTTTATTTTGGGCATGGGTATTTTGGGACTTTAAACACAGCAGTAATAATGGCAAATGACAGAAGGAGTAGAAGGGAGAGGACAAGCACACCTCTCTCTTCAAAACCAAAACGTAACGTCTCAAAGCCATCCCCTCTCTTCCAAGTGGAGAGCGACCTCTGAAGCAGTGTAGAAACCAAACCTCGTTATCTGTGGAGTATCAGTGTTATCACTAAAAAGAAAACCCAGTGTAAATCAAACCTATCTTTCAATATTTGTTCTGGGGCTAGTCCACCACTACCAGCATCACTCCCTGGCACACTGTTAGCTCCTACTGAAAACAAACCTTGAGCAGATATGCTCTGAAATATCTGCAATTGACCAAATAATTTAGATCTCAGAACTCCCAATTGATTATGTAGTTCATAATTCCAGTAGCTACTTGATTTCATGTGTAAATATGTTGTCTTCTTTAGTTATCTACTTGATTTCATGTGTAAATTAATGGATGTAATGGATATATACTAAATATAAATTGGTGTTTCCTTTCTCTTCCTCTTCCACCTTGATAACTATTCTTGCTCTTGCTCTTGTTCTTGTGTTGCCCTTTTGATTTTTGATGTTGTACTGGAGAAGAATCATCGTGGTGTTTCCTTTATCTTCTTATTTCTGTACGTGCTCTTGTTCTTATTTCTGTACTGGAGAAGAATCATCTTGGTGTTTCCTTTATCTTCTTAATTAGTTCTTGTTCTTATTTCTGTACGTGCTCTTGTTCTTATTTCTGTACCGGAGAAGAATCATCTTGGTGTTTCCTTTATCTTCTTATTTCAAGTCATCATCAACCAGGATAGTATAATCACTCTCAGTGCATAAAACATGGGGAAGATAAGTAAAAAACTGAACTTATGATAGCACAATCAGTATAAAAAGATTACATTTCAATATTTTCATATATTCACTATGAAACAAGATGAAGGTCAAACAGGATAAGTAAAAAAAAATGCTCTTTCATAAGAGAGAGTTGGAAAAAGAAAGAGCATAGAGATAGCTAACAGAGGATGCAGGGACTTTGCCACTTAGGAGATATAGGTGATGCTCTAGTCTTAAAGTTCTTAGCTCATCAGAAGGCTTCAACTAATTGCTCAAACAATTAGTTCCCCAACAATTGAACTGCTGAAAAGTTGCAAATAAGAGAGATAACATTGTCGCAATTTATCTCTCATTAAACAATTTTTAGGCAAAGTGACCTAAAAATATAGGTCACTTTACCTAAAATATTGATCTAGAATGTGGCTTGTAATATTTAAAACATAGTTTATTCTATCCTAATGCAAACAGTATTCAAAATATTGATTTTGAATATTGTTTGCATTTTCAAATGAGTATAAACTCACTATTCTATTCAGGTCCTAATCTAGTATCCATTAAATATTTTCTACAATTAATAAGTTGTGGTTAATTAATTTATCACTAAATATGTGTCAAAGCAAAGTTTTGATGATTGTGCTATTTCTTTTGCAGGTTGGTTCTTGTTGCCACTATCAAGGTACAAAAAAATTCCTACATGTTTCAATCTTGTTCATTGGCTGTTCTCATTTATACTAGATTGACAGTTGAAGTGCACAAATTGAATGTTATTATTTGTTTGAGGATTTTTTTTCAGTGCTACTGTAGGTTTAATGAATTTCTTAATTTTACATGTTTTTAATGTTCTTGAATCATGTATGAGCTGGGCTATAAAAGCTTGTTTATGTTGTTCTTGAAGCATGGAAATATTCAAATAATTAGGCTGCTAAGCATGGAAGCTTGTTTATGTTGTTCTTGTTTGTGCTTGTTGAAATTTTATAGACATTGAATTCAGTATCAGTTTGACATCACTTTGTCGGTATAATTTTAGGATTGAAATTGAAAATAATATTATGATTCACGAGTTGATCAAGTGACACGAACTTATCGACCGTTGGATCATAAATTTTTTTACAATACCTTAGATCCGTTCGGAGATCGTATCGTCATCTATAAGAAGTACAAAACTTATAGATTCTTTACGATTTCTAAATTGTCCTTGATCAGACAGTTTGGGATCAAAATTATTTTACTTGTAGTTAATTTTTTTTTTTTAACATTCATTTCAGTTTGAAATTCTAGCAAATATCCCTTGTTCTCCAAGTATGCGTCCAGATGATATGCATACTTGGAGAACTATAAGGAAATACTGCCGGAATTTCGACTGAAATTGAATGTTAAAAAGAATATTTAAATGCAAGTAGAATAATTTGATTTCTGAATGGAATAGGACCACCCCACCTATGAATATTTCTAAAGAAGTAATTGTTGTGATATATCACGTACAGAATCATGACGGAAGATCGTAGTCGGATGTACCGTGGAGGTTTACTTGAAGAATTCAAGAGCGGTGTTCAGGAATTTTTGAATTTCGCATATTCAAATCCGTAATTTGTCAGTGTTAACAAAATCAGATGTCTGTGTCGTCGGTGTGTCAACTTGTTTTTGCTAGACCGACATGCAGTGACATTACACCTATACAGAAATGGTTTCATGAATTGTTACTATCGATGGATTTCACACGGGGAGTCAATCATAGAGGCATATCATCGCATGAATTAGGAGGCCAGTCGTCTAATATTGGATCTTCGTCCGTAACTCATACAACATCCGTTGAGCAGCTGTATCGAAATATGGTCTTGGATGCTCTGGGCGGTCGTGAATTCCAAAGGTTGCCAATGCTTCCCACAGAATTAGGAGGTCAGTTGTCAAGTACTGAAGTGACAATGGTTATGGAGTATGAGCCACAAGTAGAACCAGAAATTCAAATGGAATTACCAAATCCAAAAGCAGCACAGTTTTATGATTTATTGAAAGCTACAGATGAACCATTGTATGAAGGTTGTGATAAATATTCAAAGTTGTCAATAATGACTCAAATGTTAAACATTAAGTCTGACTGCAACGTAACTGAGATAACATATAATCGATTTTCCGATCTATTTCACAAAGCGTTGCCTAAAGATAACAAACTGGAGGACAGTTTCTATAAGATGAAAAAGATGATGAAGAGACTTGGTCTAGGGTATCAAAAAATTCATGCATGTCAGAACAACTACAGTCTCTATTACCGTGAATACGCAGACTTGACCTAGTGTCCAACATGTGAACATCCACGGTACAAAGAGAAATCTTCGAGTAGGCAGAAAGATATACCGTTTAAGGTTCTTCGGTATTTTCGATAATTCCCAGATTGAAGCGGTTGTTAATGTTTGGAAAAACAGCCCAACATATGATACGGCATGCTAAGAGTCGTGATCCGAATGTTATGACTCACCCGTCTGATAGTGAAGCATGGAAACATTTTGATCGATGTTATCCATCATTTGCAAGTGATCCTAGAAATGTCAGACTAGGGTTATGTACTGATGGGTTCAATCCATTCGGTCAATCATCCACTTCATATTCTGTTTGGCCGGTGCTCCTCACAGCCTACAATTTGCCGCCGTCGATGTGCATGAAAGATGATTTCATATTTTTGAGTATGGTAATCTCAGGACCAAGGGGACCAAGAAAAGAATTGGATGTGTTCCTTCGACCGTTAATTGACGATTTAAAGAACTTGATGATGTTGTACCACCACCACCTGCACTAGCTGTGGCGGATGTTGTACCACCACCAGCTCGAGTTCGTCGTGGGCCTAATCGGGGGGGGGGGGGGGGGGGTTGATGCACCTTCATCGTCCGACCAACGTCGGCGGATATCGCTGAATGGTTTAAAGTAAGTAAACTAATTTATTTATTATAATTGTTAATAATTAATTGTTACTTATAACACTACTAGAAACTTGATCTTCAGCAATGGCTATCAGCAACGGCCGCTCAAGCCGTTGCTATTTGCAACGGCATTCTTACGGCCGCCCGAGCCGTTGCAGATATCTGTATCTGCAACGGCGTTCTAACGGAAAACCGAGCCGTTGCGGATTATTTTAATTATCAGCAACGGCTTTCTGACGGAAAGGCGAGCCGTTGCTGATTTTTTAATCTTCGGCAACGGCTTACTAACGGATAAGTGAGCCGTTGCTGATGATAACTTATCAGCAACGGCGTTCTAACGGGCGAGTGAGCCGTTGCTGATAAGTTTATATAGGGCACGCTCTCGCGCCCGACCCTTCTTCCTCCCGCTGCTGCCGCCGCCGCTCCTGCCGACGCCTCTCGCCGCTGCTGCCGACGCCTCTCGCCGACGCCTCTCGCCGCTGCTGTCGGTATGTTGATCGGCCGGCCGGCTCTCACTATGTTTCGGCCGGAGAGGTTAAAATCCGACCGAAACCCTATTTCTAGGGTTTCGGCCGGCGGCGGTCGGCCTATGGCCGCCGCCGGACCTTCTACAGTGGCCGGACAGTGTGTCCGGCCACTGTACGCCGGCACCGGAGGGTGGACTCCGGCGCCGGAATTTATATATATATATTTTATTATTTTGAAATTGTTAATTAATTATTTTATAAATGTTAATTAATTGTTTAGATTAATTGTTTAATTTGTTAGATTAATTATTAGGGTTTAGATTAATTTCGGACGCGCGCCGGAATCGTCCACTTCGGACGCGCGCCAGAATCATCCACTTCGGACGCGCGCCGGAATCGTCCAATTCGGACTCGCGCCGAAATCGTCCACTTCGGACGCGCGCCGGAATCGTCCAATTCGGACTCGCGCCGGAATCGTCCACTTCGGACTCGCGCCGGAATCGTCCACTTCGGACGCGCGCCGAAATCGTCCAATATGGACTCGAACTGTCTCGAAACATTTAGAAAATAATCATCCATCCGACGAGTTGATATGTTTCACGTACGCATCGACGAATCGGATATGATTTAGCAAAACCTTAGATCCGTTCGGGAATTGTATGTTCGTGTAAAAGAAGTAGATGATCTTTTATACGACGTACAATTCTTGAATTGTCCCTGATTGGACAATTTGGGAATATAGTTCTTTGTACTGCACTTACGTTTTTATTTTAACTGTTAACTAATTATTCTAAAATTCGGCAACATCTCTCTTGTTCTCCGATACGCGCCCAGATGATATGCGTATTCGAAGAACTGTAGGGAGATGCTGTCGAAATTTAGAATAATTAGTTAACAGTTAAAATAAAAACATAAGTGCAGTACGAATAACATAAATCCCGAATGGAATAGGACAATCTCACCTAAAGACATTAACCAAAGAAATTGTCATTGATTGACAGAATCATGTCGGCTGATCGAAGTTGGATGTACCGACGTCTTGATCGTGGAGCTTTAACGAATGAGTTTCGATTAGGCGTAACGTACTTCCTAAATTTCGCCTATTCGAATCGGAATTTCGTTAGCATGGGTGATCAAATCCGATGTCCGTGCCGCATTTGTTCAAATGGACGATTTTTGGATCGGGAGACTGTCACTCTGCATCTATATAGCAAAGGATTTGCACCAAGATATTTTCTATGGACTTATCACGGGGAGTCACGCGAAGTCGGGACGTCGAGCAATCCTGTCGTTCAGACATATGGTGAATCTTCCTCTGCTGGTGCTTCTTCATCCGGTCAATGTAATTCCTATAGAACTATGATACTTGATAGTCTTGGGGGTCAATTCCGCCTGAATGATAATGTTGATCGGCCAGTTCTTCAGACATCAGTCCCACCAGATACTACAGCGGTTGATATCACAGAAGTAGGGGCTGCGGTAGAGATTGAATTACCGAATAAAGAAGCTGCAGAATTTTACGAGATGTTGAAAGCTGCCGATGAACATTTGTATGAGAATTGTCCTAAATACACTAGGTTTTCAGCAATGACACAGCTCTTAAACATCAAGGCTGATTGTAATATCAGCGGAGTTGCGTATGATCGGATTGCTGGATTGATTAATGGAATGCTGCCTACTGATAACAAGTTTGAGCCTACTTTTTATAAGACTAAAAAGCTAATGAGAAAATTGGGGCTTGGGTACGAAAAAATACACGCGTGCCAAAATAACTGCATTTTATATTATAAAGAAAATGTGCAGTTGGATAAATGCCCTGTATGTCAACACCCTCGTTACAAGGAGAAGAAATCGGTCCGACAGAAAAATATCTCGTTTAAGGTGCTTCGGTATTTTCCACTAACACCGAGGCTTCAAAGATTATTCATGTCGGAAAAGGCATCCCCCTACATGAGTTGGCATGCAAGAAGTCGTGATGATACAGTAATGACTCATCCATCTGACAGTGAAGCATGGAAACATTTGGATACATGTTATCCTTCATTTGCTAGGGATACTAGAAATATCAGATTGGGATTGTGCACAGATGGTTTTAATCCGTTTGGACATTCTGCAACTCCTTATTCAGTTTGGCCAGTGCTGCTGACAGTTTATAATTTGCCACCGTCAATGTGCATGAAAGATGAATTTATTTATCTTTCGATGATTATTCCGGGTCCTAAGGGTCCGCGAAAAGAAATTGACATATTTCTCAGACCCTTGATAGATGAATTGAAAACATTGTGGACTGAGGGAGCTATCACTTATGATTGTCATCGGAAGCAAAACTTCAATTTAAAGGCCGCGGTCTTGTGGACAATCAATGATTTCCCCGCGTACGGCATGTTGTCGGGTTGGAGTACTCACGGCCGACTCTCTTGCCCGTATTGTATGGAACACTCTAAATCAATCAGTCTTCAGAACGGACGAAAAATCTCATTCTTTGATTGTCATCGTCGATTCCTACCGGTTCATCATCAGTATCGAAGGAATCGTAATAAATTTACTAAGGGCAGAGTCGAAAGAGATGGGCCACCACCGATGTTGTCTGGTGAACAAATGTTAGCACGTATTTCAGCACTTCCAGATATAGTATTTGGTCGCAATGAAAGAGTGTCAGGTTTTGGCCAAACACACAACTGGGTGAAAAAAAGTATCTTTTGGGAATTGCCCTATTGGAGTTCATTAATGATTCGACATAATTTAGATGTCATGCACATTGAAAAAAATGTGTTTGATAATATTTTCAATACTGTGATGGATATTTCTGGAAAAACTAAAGATAATGTCAAAGCCCGACATGATCTGAAAATACTTTGTAAAAGACCAGAGTTGGAGTTACAAGAGGTCAACGGACGATATCTGAAACCGAAGGCCCTATATGTGTTAAATAAACAACAGATCAAAGATGTTTGTCAATGGGTAAAAGAACTCAGATTACCCGATGGATATGCTTCAAACTTATCTCGATGTGTGAACGTCGATGATTGCAAAATATCAGGGATGAAGAGCCATGATTGTCATGTATTCATGCAGAGATTACTTCCGATCGCATTTCGAGATCTTCTACCTGATAATATTTGGGGTCTGTTGACTAAATTAAGTATGTTTTTTAGAAGCATCTGTGCAAATGTCCTTCGAGTCGAAGATATGTCAACACTTGAAAATAATATTGTTGAAATCATATGCAAGCTGGAGCAGTTTTTCCCTCCTGCATTTTTTGACTCGATGGAGCATCTACCGATACACTTGGCATACGAGGCACGAGTTGGTGGCCCCGTTCAATATCGTTGGATGTACTTATTTGAAAGATACATGAATCGTCTGAAGAAAAAAGTAAAGAACACCGCAGCTGTTAAAGGATCAATATCTGAATCGTATATCATCCAAGAAATTTCAACATTCTGCTCATTTTACTTTGAATCGACAGTACAGACAAGATTTGATCATCTTCCACGTAACGACGACGGGGGTGTTCGACATTCAGATGGACGTTTAAATATATTTTGTCACTCTGGTCGTGCTTTTGGTTCTCGTCCATCTCGACACTTAAGCGAGGAAGAGTATCATTTGGCACACTTGTATGTATTACTCAATTGTCCAGAGATTGAACAATTCATTGAAATATTTGACATTGAGATGGTGCAAAAAAACTCTATTCACAACGATCAAGAATTGGAGACATTACGGAATCGTGATTTCCCTTCTTGGATTCAGACTTACAGCAAAGATCACAGAGCTGAAATAGATGAAAAAATATTTGAGTTTGATAGTGGACCGTCGCGACTTGTGTCGTGCTATAGCGGATATTTTGTTAACGGGTATAAATTTCACACGGTTGAATATTCATCTACAAAAAAGACGATGAATGCTGGGGTCTGCGTGAAAGGGACAACCTATGTTGAATGTGATATGGATTTCTATGTACTGGTGGAAGAAGTGATAGAGTTGCACTACTTCGGCTTGAAATCAGTGATCCTATTTAGATGTCATTGGTTCGATACAACAGAAAGGGGCATGAAAGTCCATCCAAAATACAAACTTGTTGAGGTTAATTACAAATCGAAATTGGCAGCAAATGAGCCTTTTATATTGGCATCACAAGCCGAACAAGTATATTACGCGAAGTATCCGGCTCGAAATAAAGATAGAGCAGATTGGCGTGTAGTCTGTAAGACAAAAGGTAGAGGAAAAATTGATCCGATAGTAGGAGAAAATGATCCTCCTGGTTTCTATCAAGAAGATGATCTTCCTGCCGTGGATCGTATTATTCCAATACTCGAGGATGCAGACACAATGTCAATTCAATTAGAAGTTGAATATGCTGATGATGACGATCATGAAATTGAGGAAACTGCAGATGAAGAAGATGAAGAAGAGGAAGAAGAGGAAGAAGAAGAAGAATTCGAAGACTATTATTCAGATGATGAAGAATAATTGTAAAGTATATATTTTATTAAATATATCTCTACTATTTATACAATAATCTGATTATATGTCTGTTCGACAGATATGTCTGGTCGTGGTTATCGACGCAGGAGAGTTTCGGAGTCTCCGATCGGTGAGACTCCAGCACTTACTCATGCTGCTGATCCTCCTGTTGCTGATCCTCATGAGGATGATACTGCCGAGGCTAGTACATCCAGACGTAGGCGGCCACGCGGGCCGAACAGGTGGCAGCCTCCACCAGCCACAGAGTCACGTAGATTGATTAGCGTGATTGGGGAGCGGTACGTAATATATCATGAATTATGAATCATTACAAATTCATTATATCATAATATAATATTAAAATTTATTTTTGTTGTGCAGGTTCGAGCAAGAAGAAGTGCCGAGGAGCATTTCTTCTACTATTCGACGATACATGCACGGGGCATGGCCTACGTGGTCTCACGTGCCTAGCGAGCACGTCGACATGTTATGGCGCGAGTTTGAGGCACGTATTATTATTATTTTTTACATGCATGATGATATATTAATATTGGTACTGATATTATTATTTTGCAGGCTCGCTATACATGGGCCGAGGACCAGAGGCCCTTCATTTACGCTGCCTGGGAGGCTATTTCCCGGGCAAGGTACAACGGGCAGCTGGGGCAGGCTCGGTCCCAAGAGATGGCCCGAGCTGGGACCACTAACATCGCGGAGACTCGGGGATACGGCCCCGGTTGGATTACTCCGGATATATGGGACCAGCTCGTGGGGATATGGTCGACGGATCGATGGCAGGAGGTTTCTCGGAATGCGGCTAGAAATCGCATGTCGGGGGGAGCAGCACGTCACACCGGCGGCTCTATTGCATTTGCAGTGCACGCAAACCGTATGGTAAGTATATCTTTTAATTATATATTTTATTTGTTATTATGTATACTAATTAATGTATTTGTTTTGTAAATGTAGACGACGGTGTCGGATGACGGGAGTGTCCAGCGACCCTCCCCGATGGCGGTGTTTGAGCGGACTCACCGTCGAG